>OZ010653.1:42558901-45446580 GCA_963932375.1 Phania funesta
AGACATCAGAGAATTGAAAATAACGAGAAGTTAGTTTCATTTGACCTAGTGTCTTTATTTCCTAGTATACCGGTAGACTTAGCAATGGACATAATTAAAGAAAAATTGAATATTATCAAAAAACACACGAAAATAGAAAAATGGTTGTTTCTAGGTATGGTTAAATTTTGTATAGAGGACAATAGATATTTTCAGTATAAGGGAAGATTTTATGTACAAAAGGAAGGACTTCCAATGGGTTCTCCCGCTTCTCCAATTGTAGCAGATATAGTTATGGAGGAGTTATTAGATTCGTGTATAGAAAAATTTGATGAAAAGCCTCGAATGATGACGAAATATGTTGACGATTTATTCTGTATTATTTCTGAGGGTGCAATTAATACAATGTTGGATACTTTTAATTCGTTTAATAATAACATTAAATTTACAATAGAAAAAGAGCAGGATTCAAGACTTTCTTATTTAGATACTTGTATAATAAGGCGAGGTAATGAATTGATAATGGATTGGTACCAGAAGCCAACAGCTTCGGGAAGAATTATTAACTATTATTCAAAGCACAATAAAGCTATTATTATAAACACAGCTAAGAATTTTATAAATAGAGTGCTTACTATAAGTGATAGAGAATTTCATAGAAAGAATAAAGATAAGATTAGGAATATATTAGACGAGAATAGTTTTCCAAAGGAGCTGATTTATAAATTAATTAATCAGTATAATGTTAGGAGAGAACGTAATATAAGCAACGTATTGGAGCCAAATATATACAAGACATTTACATATATACCAGGAATATCAGGCTGAATTTTTTGATAAGGAGAAATACAAAATGACTTTCAAAGTTTATAATACTTTGAATAGATTGTTTGGTAAAACCAAAGATAGGATTCATAAATTGGATAAGGCAAATAGAGTTTATAAAATTCCTTGTAAGGGAAATGATCAGGAGACTTGTGATAAGGTTTATGTAGGCACAACAAAAAATAAACTGAAGACTAGGATAGCTGGACATAAATCAAATCTTAATTGCAGACATTCCCTTAATACAGCATTATCTTCTCATTGTTTTGAATCAAATCATTATCCTAACTTTGAAAACGCATCGGTTTTAAATACAGAAATTAATTATAAGCGTCGTTTTATATTAGAAATGTTACAAATTGTTAATACACCTAGTACACAAAGAATTAATTTTAAGGCGGACACGGATAATGTTGCACAGATTTATAGACACTTAGTTCATAGAATAAGATAGTTAATATAAGTATGTTTTTAGTGGTTTTTGAATTAATGTTTAGTTTCGTTAACTGTATTTACATTTTTTTAAATATTTAAAAAAACTTCATGTTATTTTTGTTTTATGTTAACTTTGGAAAATTTTTGAATTTTTGTGACAATATTTTTTTTCATTAATATATAATTGGTTCGTTATTTTTATTTCCTGATGATGCTACACAATGGAGTAGCGAAATATCGAAAAATAAAAATATAATTTTTTAAAAAAGACCTTCAAGCTTGGACAATTTTAAATAAATTAAAAAAATAAATAGTTAAATAATTTTCAAGCACTAGGTTTTTTATAAAATTCTTTTCAATTTTATGTAGTTATTAACTTTAATATTTATTTTATTTTTATTTTATTTGCAATCTATTTTACAAATTAAAATAATGAGCAAATTTCATTTCAATAAAATAACATACCTTGAGTTACTATTAAACTCAAATAAAAAAAAGTAAATACAAGAAATTACTTTTATAATTTTAGTGAATGTTTAAA
Source organism: Phania funesta (assembly GCA_963932375.1). Lineage (NCBI taxonomy): Eukaryota > Metazoa > Arthropoda > Insecta > Diptera > Tachinidae > Phania > Phania funesta. The sequence continues at coordinate 42,560,682 of OZ010653.1, forward strand.
ATTTAATTCTATAATTTGTAAATGTACAATTTTTCTATTTTCTGAAGGGCAGGTCAAGTACATGTGTCCTTTTAAGTCTTTTAATTTCATTTCTATCCTCATCTAACAGGTTTATTGCTACTACGTTTGGATGATTACTCAGTCTGTTAAGGTATCTTTCACTGAAGTTATTAATTTCATCTTTGACCATTAAAATACAAAGATCTCTGTGAATATTATTGTTGATGATATACCATGGCGCTTTTAAGAATAGTCTGCGAGTTTTTGACTGATATCTTTGTAAAATATCCAAGTTAAAATTACTTGTTGTTCCCCAGAGTTGAATACCGCATGTTCAAATCGGTTTAAGTATCGTTTTATATAGTAAAATCTTGTTTTCCAGGCTTAAGCTTGATCTTGGGCCCAGTAACCAATACATTTTTCTTGTTTTAATATTGAGTTGTTCACGCTTCATTTTAATATGCTGTTTCCAGGTAAGTCTCCGATCAAGGCCTAAATAGTTTACAGTGTTGCTGCTGGGTATAATTGCGCCATTTAAATATATTGTCGGGCAATCATTTTTCCTTAGAGTAAAAGTGACATGGACCGACTTTGAATTATTTACTTTTATATTCCATTTTTGAAGCCAATCCTGGAGAAGAAACAGTTGATTTTGCAGCAAGTTAGAAGCTATAATTGGCGATTCATTTGAAGCCAGTATTGCAGTATCGTCTGCATACGTAGCAGTGGTATTACTATATGGCATATCTGCTGTAAAAATAGTATACAATACTGGTCCCAAAACACTACATTGTGGAATATCCGCGTTAATATAACCCAAATTTGAGTGATTTTCATTAATGCTTACAAAAAAGGCTCTATTTTGAATATATGTATGTCTTTAGCAGCAAGTAAAATGGGGTTGATATGAGAACTTGAATGTGTTGCTACGACTTTGTGTAGCATCCTCAGAAAACAAATTATTTTACAAAAACTTCAAATAACAGGGTAGACTAAGCGGGTAAACTCCCCAGCGCAGCTGGATGGCAAATCTATATAAAAGTGAAACTCTGTCTGTCTGTGTGTGTGTTAGCTATAGACTCCGAAACCGTAAAGCCGATCGGACTCAAACTTTGGCAAGTTGTTGTACACATTCCAGGGAGTGTTTATGGGTGGTGTAGTGTGTTTGACTAGTTCATGTTGCCATACCCTCTGTATGCAACATGATATTCATACTTTGTTATGAATAAATGTCGACTCCACACATTCCATAAATGACTGTGGCTGTATTTAGAAACTGCAGCCACAGCATATTCCCACGATATGCCACACATATAATATAAACATTATAATATAAACAAAGGAATATGTTCAAGTGGCTAAGCAGCTATTTGATATATTCTTTTGAATTATTATTAATTGTAAACTAAAAGCAAACGGAGCAGTTTCGCTCCGTCAAATAAAGGAAATTTAAATAACATAAAAGAATGTAGTTTACATTACAGTGGTAATTTAAAAAAAAAGTGGGCGGGGCTACGGCCATCTACATATACATAAAAATGAAATACGCCCATACAAAATAAATATTAATTTTTCTGCTACATACTTGCACTTCACCGATTTTTCTGAAACTTTGCACACATTGAACTCTCTCTGATTACACAATTTCGTGATTATAAAAGTGGGCAGTGCCACGCCCATAAAAAATAAGTTATCATTTTTAGCTACTTGCACTAGATCGATTTTTCTAAAACTATGCACACATATTGAGCTCATTAAGGGGCGTAGCAACGCGCGCCGGGCTTGGCTAGTTCTGTATAAAAAAGAAAGTTTCCCCATTTCCTCTACATTTTTCATATGTGGAGTTTGACATAGGCTAAGAAGCAGGAAATACTTTGAATTTCGCAGGTGAGTTGACCTGTTGTCAATTTGCCTTGATTAATAAATTATGAAAAAAAATGTCCATAATATTAAGAAAAAAAGTTTTAAATTTTTAAAACAAATGCACACACAAACTAAAAATAATTTCACATTTCATAAATGTTTCAAAATAACTGAAAATACCAGTTTTCCAAGGCATTTTTATAAAATTCTTTTAATAAAACAATTTTATTCCACGAATTTTATAAAAAGGTCTAGTGCTTGGAAAATTATTGAACTAAAATTTGATTGAAAAGTCAAAGAAATATATTAAAAAAATTAACTAAAAAAGCTGAACCTTTTTAAATACAAATAATATGTATGTATGTAGATTCCCTTACGTGCCTACTCGTGGGACCAAAAAAGATGGTAAAAAAAATAAATAAAGAAAATAAAAAATAAAAACAACAGGATGGGTTTGAAAACGCATCCGAAGAAGACCTTCTGGCCTCTAGTCAAGAGACCTTGGTCGAACTGTCAGGCAGTGAGGGAACCAGACATAGTACCCTACTGCCCTCTGAGAAAATTCTTCAAATTGATGTCAAGGTTGATGACCAATTGAAGAAAAAACGCAAAAGGAAGAGCCAGCATGAGACTCTGAAGGCAAGGTACAGCAAGGCGGTGTTTATACTTGACAAGATAGCCACGAACGCCGCCAGTGGTGTAATTCATGAGCGCGATGAGGATGATCGAATTAAGTATCAAGCTGTGGTAGACGAGTACCTTAAGTATAAGGACTCTCTACCCAGCACCTCTAAAGCAGCACCTGAGGAGAGGTCCAAGCGGAACCGATCTCAGACAGAGGGAGGTAAATCGCCTAAAAGGAGGAAGATCGCAGAAAAGGCGAACGCTCCAGGACCAAACATAGCAGCCACGTCAACATCAGCCAGACGTCCTTTCAACGAGGTGGTAAAGGACCATCTCATTGTGGCTCTGGCTAGCGAAAAAGATGGTGCCATCAATCCTGTGGTAACAGAATGGGGTGCCATAGAGTCTAAACTGGCGGAGCTCGTTATGGATTACGTGCTCGCAGGGAAGACTGGACCGGTTCCCTGTTTTGACTCCGGCGAGATACACCGGGGCTACAGGGTAATCAAGTGCTTGGACGAGTTATCAAAGGACTTTCTCAGCAAATGCATCGCTAAGATTAGCGGTACGTGGAAGGGCTTAAGGCTTAAGCTCATCCCTGCTGAGGAGATCCCGATGAGACCACGGGCAAGAATTTGGTTACCAAAAATGGCAACCTATGCAAAGAAGATGCTGGAGTGTCTAAAGCGCCAGAACTCCAACATTTCCATGGATGACTGGTCGATCATCCGTACAGAGCAAGGGGACACCCACACATGCCTTATTCTCGCTATTACCGATAAGGCAACAGTGGAGCTGGAGAAGGCCGGCTTCAAACTGTTTTTCGGAGTGCGGGATGCGAAGGTAAAAGTGTTCCGGCCAACAGGTTCTGGTAGTGGTGAGACTGATGTTGTTGAAGCCGCCAACAATCTGCTCACCGGGATGAAACTTACAGAACCTTCCTCAAATAAACAAAATGACGCTTAAGGTAGTTCAAATAAATCTGCAGCACTCGAAATGTGCTACAGATAACCTCCAGGTGCTCTTAGCTGAAGAGGACTTGGATATTGGACTACTTCAGGAACCCTGGGTTGTTAACTCAGAGATAAAAGGGTTCCCTGCGTCAAAATATAACGTTCTATATGCAAAGGACAGTGGTAAGCCTAGATCATGTCTAATTGCCAAAAAACACATTAACATTTTTCTCTGCACACATCTTAGTACAGCAGACCTTACGGTGGCAAGGATCGAGCTGCCGCAGAACAGAAGCTTCATCATAGCCTCAAGCTACATGGCGCATGAGAAGTCAGCTCCTCCAGTCGAAGTGAGCAATCTCTTGGCCTCAACAGGAGCATCTGACATAGTCCTGGGATGTGATGCAAATGCTAGGCATACAATCTGGGGCAGCAGCGAAATTAATGAACGTGGTGAGTACATCCTTGATTTCATTAATAATAATAGATTAAGTATATGTAACTCCGGCTCCACCTCTATCACAGACAGATCTAGTTTATCAGTTGATAAGTGGAGGGTATCTAGTAAAAGATCTTTTTCGGATCACAACTGGATTCTCTTCGAGATTAGATTATAGAGCAGAATAGGAAAGCCATTTTTCAGGAACCCAAGAAGGACCGACTGGTTTAAGTTTAATGGAATCCTGAAGCACAAACTATGCAAAACACCAGTTATTGAGGACACGATCACTGGTCTTGAGAGGATGGAGAAGAGTTTCAGCAGTGCTATGGTGAAAGCCTTCGAAATCTCTTGCCCAATAACAAAGGCCAAGAAAAGCTTTCCTCCATGGTGGAATTCGGAGCTTTCTAAACTACGTAAGGAAACACGTAGAGCCTTTAACAAGAGCTTTAACAATAAGTCATGGCAGCCATACCGTGATAAGTTGAAGGCATATAAAAAGGCTATAGTAGCCGCAAAACGAAGCTCATGGAGAATTTTCTGTGAGTCTATAGACAACACAAAGGATTCGGCAAGGTTCGGAAGACTTTTAGCCAAAGGTCAGTCAAATCCTTCCTATATCAAAAGGAAGGATGACTCATGGTCCGAATCCTCAGCGGAATCCCTTGAAATCTTGATGAACACTCACTTTCCGGGCTGCAGGGACATCGGTATGGAATATGTGAGCTCTAATGGAATTCCGTACACAATCGATGGGAATATGATATCTCACGACAGGATTTCCTGGGCGATAGACACTTTTTCCCCTTACAAATCACCTGGGCCAGATGGCATTCTGCCAAGGATGCTACAGGGCGCTAAGAAAATTATCACTCCCTGGCTTCATAGGATATTCATGCTTTGTCTTTCTCTCAATCACGTTCCAGAAAATTGGAGAAAGGTCAAGGTCATTTTTATTCCAAAAACCGGCAGAAGAAGTCATGAGAATGCGAAAGACTTTCGGCCGATAAGTCTTTCATCTTTCCTGCTCAAGACTGGAAAGACTCATTGACTTTCATATACGGCATCGACTGGAAAGCACCAAGGGCATTTCGAGAAGTCAGCATGCCTTCCTTAAGGGTCGATCTACGGAAACAGCCCTACATGAGGTGGTAGGGGTCATAGAAAGGACCCTTGAATACAAACAATACACAATGGCATCCTTCGTGGATATAGAGGGAGCCTTCAATAACGTGACTACTGTGGCCATTCAACATGGTCTTACTAGTCTGCGAGTGGAGGAGTACCTCAGTAACTGGCTGGTGTCCATGTTGAGGTCAAGAATAGTCATTGCAAATCTTGGTAACAGCAATATGACAAAACTAGTGGATAGAGGTACACCTCATGGTGGTGTAATCTCTCCGCTACTCTGGCTTATGGTTGTTAACACGATTCTTATGCAATTAGACGACAAAGGTATAAAGGTCGTCGCATATGCTGATGATGTTGTGATCTTGGTATCAGGACTGTTCCCGGGCGTGATAAGCAATATCATGTCTGATGCGCTGGGGCTACTTAGCAACTGGGCGATGAGGAATGGCCTAGGAGTAAACCCGGACAAAACCAGTTTGGTACTATTTACAACAAGGACCAAAATCCCTAGCTTGAGACTACCGCGGTTAGGAAACCGTGATATTCCTCTTACGAACAGTGTGAAATATCTTGGTGTCATCCTTGACTCTAAGTTGTCATGGAAGCTGAATATTCAGCACAGAGTCAAGAAGGCTACAGTAGCTTACTACACCTGTCGTAGGATGTTCGGTGCAAAATGGGGACTTAGTCCTTCTATAGTTAGATGGATGTACACAGCCATTGTACGTCCGATTCTTTCATATGGATCTTTGGTGTGGTGGCCTGCGACAAGGAGGAAATATGTGGTGGATCAACTGTACAGAATTCAAAGATCGGCATGTATTGGCATTACAGGTGCACTGCGTACTAGTCCATCAGAGTCACTGAATACTATACTGCACCTTATTCCTATAGATCTTCACATCGTGGCCATATCTGCTAGTAGTGCAGTTAGGCTAAAGGCGACGGAAACTTGGCGTGCGAGGACGTACGGCCATGCGAATATTTTGGGCGTACTGCCTTCGGATATAAATCAACTCCCTGACTACACTACGCCGCAGTTAGACTTTGATAGAGTGTTCAGAGTACTAATCCCCTCCAGGAGGGAGTGGTGCGGTGGTAGTCTCGTGGAGAACTATAACGTCAGGATATACACGGACGGTTCAAAGATGTACAGCGGTGTAGGCTCTGGCGTCTTTTCTAGTTTTCTTGAGATAGGCATCTCATATCGTCTTCCGGATAATTGCAGCGTATTTCAAGCGGAAATACTTGCTATTATGAAGGCATGCAGGATTTTATACGACAGAAATATACGTGGGAATATCGGTATTTTCGTCGACAGTCAGGCGGCGCTTCTGTCACTCAGATCGTACAAAACTACGTCTCTGTTAGTCAGTCGATGTAAGAGTGAGTTGTCAAGGCTAGGGAGCCTGGCGGATGTTACCTTGGTTTGGGTCCCTGCGCATAGGGACCACTTTGGTAATGAACAAGCAGACAAACTAGCCAAAGAAGGAACCGCTCTAAATACTCCCAATGTGGAATCAGTCGCAATCCCCTTGGGGAGTATTAAGAGCGGCATCTTCAGTCACTTTCTTAAGGAAGCTGATAATAGGTGGCGGAGACTGATCACATGTAGGGTCTCTAAATTGATGTGGCCCTATTTTGATTTTAGGCGCACTATGCAACTGATAGGTGGTGATCGGAGGAACTTATCGAGGTTGCTAGCAATATTAACAGGTCACTGGGTGTTAGGAGAACATGCCAGGCGACTTGGACTCCCCTATAATGACCACTGTCGCAGTTGTAAGGATATAGAGACAGAGGAGACGGTTTTTCACCTTCTCTGCGAATGCCCTGCGCTGGCTGTCAGGAGACACAAATTTCTTGGAGACTACATACTGGAGGATCTCAGTGAGATATCTAGGTGCCGTTTCAACGATATTTTAAGATATCTCGCGGCTACGGGATGGATCTAGCTCCCTAGTCTTAGTGCGAGCGTAGGCTCTAAGACACCATTTACCTGGCGAGTGGTATGGTCTTGTCAAAACGGGGTCATTCAGACCTTACTTGACAGCCTGCGTGCAGCAGGCTACCATGTTAACCAACCAACCAACCATGTATGTAGATGTACATATTTAAACAAAACTTTTTAATAAAAACCATAAACAAACTATTCTCAGTTATTTTATGTAATAAATGCCTATATATATGTCCGACATTATATGTATCAGCTTTATAATTAATTCTTTGTGATATTGGTATTTTACAAATTTGTAACCTATCTAAAATATAACGTCGCTTATAATTCTTCCCAATATTAAAAACTGAAGCACTTTCAAAGATTGGATAGCGATTTAATTCAGAACAATGGTAAGATAGAGCTGTTTTATGTAAATTTCTACATCCTTGGTCCGATCTATGTCCGGCTATTCCAGCTTTTAGCATAATTTTCGTTGAACACACATATACTTTATAACACTTCTCCTGATCACTTCTGTTAAAGGGTATTTTGTAAACTACATATATCCGCACCAAAACATAAATGTGCAAATAAGGCCAAGTTCCTGTCAAAAAATTTCGGCCATTAACAGTACTGAGATCAAAATGATGAGCAAGTTCTTCATATGTACAATACCATCCCATTATATCAAATTTCAACTCTCTACCTATAGAGAAAATGCTTCATACAAATAAGAGGGAACCCTAGACCCTTGTGACCTAAGGCCTACCTGTATATACAATTTCAGCTCTCAAGTTATAGTGGAAGTGCTTCATAATATTGATGAGTAAGTGAATCAGTAAATATGTAGAAAAATAGCCACTTTTTACACCTTCATATCTCGGGAAGCTTTTATGGTAAAACTTTCAATTTTGGCCCATGAGGTTACCGATACGTAGAATCCTTATATTTCAATTTGCATTTTTCATTATAACCTTTTTTGCATTTTTCATTATCATTAAAGCAAGCAAAGTTATGAGGGGGTGAAAACAGCGCGATTGGTTTCGTGTAAATATACACACTGTGTGCTTTAGGCCTGAACTTGTCTTGGCGCATTACCGTGTGCCTTAATTTGACGTATCGAATTTCTTAACTCTATCTTTTACACATCTTTAGTTTTACTAAATGATCAATTTAATGTGTTGTAAGATTTGTGAGCAATTATGTATTTATTATAGTAAGTATTTTTGACTTTCCAGTCGCTCTGATATGCCTGTTACATAAGTTAGCATCTTATAAAACCTGGGCTCTATTACTCTTTCTGTGTTCCGATATCTTTAAGAAAGTTGTTTCGAGAAAAATTGTTATCTAATAATATGCTTATAATCCTTTATTTATACTTCTTGTAAAACTCTTTGTCATTTGTCCTTAAAATCCTTTCTACCAAATTTCTAGCCGTATTTATAATTAAGAATATTGTAGGAGATCTTACGAAATATTAGGATCCAACAAATTAATTGCAGTAGGTAAATAAGGAAATGGTCGAAGAACTTTTTAAAAAGAACACTATTACGATTTTTGAGAAAAAGAAATTTAAGGCAAACATTGCAACTGCACTTGGGGTGTATGGTCTTCCTAAGATTTACAAACCAGAGTTTCCCTTAAGACCAATTTGTTCATTTGTCAATTCCCCATCATATGAGTTATGCAAATATGTTACATACATTTCAAAGACTCTTTAGAATTGAGCAATAAAATTATAAGTTTGAGAATAGAAAATAGTGAAAAATTCGTTTCTTTCAATGTAGTATCATTATTTTCTAGTATTCCAGTTGAATTACCAATAACAACAATTAATGAAAAATGGAATATAATAAAGGAACATACTGAAATTGAGAAGGGCTTATTTAGTTTAGTGTTATATAAACACTGTGTGCATTAGGCCTGAACGTGGCCTGGCGCACTACCGTGCACCTTAATAATCTTATGCACAAGGAGGTGCAATATCTTAAAGCTTTTTGAGAGTAACTTTGCTACAAAGGTACATATATAGTTAAACAAAAAATTAGTGGGATTCGAACCATCGTACCTTCTATACAAAGTAGTCTGCATCGTATATCTGGAAAATGTCTACTTTCATTATTGTATAATTTTGGTATCACTAAAAGTGACCTCAGCTTGTTAATATACAAATGATACTAAGTAACTCGAGGAAGTATAATTTAAAATCGAAAATAAGTTAAAATATTTTCTATATCATGGAGTACAATATCGGTAAAATACATATGTACATACATATGTATATATTTGTATTTAAAATGTGAATATAAAACTACATATATATTTTTAAATATTTTAGTCTTATCTTCCATGACGTTTTTTCAATTTGATAAACCATCCAATCATAAACTAAAAATTGTTTGATCTTTCTACTTTACTAATGCTCTAATCAATGTAAACTTCACGTTGATTTAAAAGCCTTGTCTAGGATTAAATTCCGATCGGAAATGATTCCAATTGTATAAATTACTTTTTAAGAAATCGAAACTTTTCTTTCGGAATGAAATCACTTTGGCTATTATGTGATTCATTCGAAGTTCGTTCTTCACTGGCTATCGACCAACGCTAATGTCCAAAATTTTCGTTGCGCATAGAATTTCTGTCGAAAAGAATTTTGCTTTCGACGCTATGTCGTAGTGTGCACAAATCGTTGGATAGGTATATTGTATGTATTCGAAAATGTTTCCTGATCTTAGATGAAATTCACAATAAACCTATTCCTCGTCGAAGGCGCGTCATAATACCAAATAAAAATTCGATCGATCATAATAATGTCTTTTTAGTTTTCTAAGCTTTTATTGACTTAAGCTGTCTGTTTTCTCTTTGTTTATTTAAAAATATTTGTTGTTTTTTATTGATATTTACATATGCTTAATAATGCCATATCACTTCTTATAAAAATTATTGAACTTTACGGAATTAACAAAATTGGTCGGAACCTGAAGAAGCCAAAACAAATTCGATCGGAATCGCAACCACGGAATTAAAATCAGTCCGAGCGGAATGTGTGGGAGGCCTCAAAAAGGCTACTGACATTCTATTTTAGGATATTCGGCACTATGCAAAGTTCTATTTGACCCATCTAGATATATAGCTAATGGCAGAATTATTCACAGTGAAATTAAGAGGTAAACGATTTTCTTGAACGCCAAGCTATTTACTTTGTCGTTTAAAGATATGTAATTTATTTGACATTTTTAGTAAGCTATATCAAATAGCAAAAAACTGGCATAAATACTACTGAAAACAACAAAAACAAACAATGAATAACATAACCTTTTGCTTTTCGTTTTTAATTGAAAAATTTTTTTAACAAAATTTAAAAAATTGTTTTTGTCTTCAATATTAGTTTCGGCGTAGCGGTGCTTTACGCTTTATAAAATATCCCCTTAAATAAAAATAACTGGAAAAGACAGTATTTACAACTCAAAAAGAAACTCGGAAATTCGAAATTTTATTTATAATTTCAGAACGTTGAATATTGAAACTATAGACTCTCATTTCTGGAAATTCTGATAGTCTACTGTAATATTTTTTGAACTTACCCTATAAATGAGATGTAAAACGGTATATGTTCCAATTTCTTAAAAAAGTAATCATACAACTTTTGTTTGCCAACTTGAGCCACTTCAAGGTCATACGCCAAATCGTCACGCACATCATCTAATTCTGCTTGCAATTCATCCCTTATTTGATTAGTAACTCTTTCATCCAATAACATTTCGCGTTGAGATAATTGCAACTCTTTACGGATCGCATCATTAGACCGCAACAATACGTCGAATTTTTTTTGCAGGCCACCAATATCTGCTAAAACTTTACGAGCATGAGCGGCAGCTGCTTCTTCTTGCCTTTTAATTTCGGCGTTGATTTTTTCTTGTTCCAACGTGGGATATTCGGGATCTTTATTATCTTCAGCTGGTCTAACTTTTTTTGGCATTAGCAATACAGTTTTAGACTCTCTAGCAACTTTTGGACCAAACCATTTGTAAACGAAAACATTACCATCGTGACCAACGGAGAACAGGTATTTTCCATCACTATTAATTAGGATATGAGGTATATTACCATTATATGGATCATGCATATTGAAAAAGCGAAAATTTCTTAAATCGGTAAAATCAGTGGGATTCTTGTAGTTAACTCGTATTTTGCCATTAACCATTCCAAACAATAAATAATCCTCACTGGAAATAAGCAAAAAAAAAGGTAAATTATTTCAAACTTTTCAAACAAAAACAACATTTTATCGAAATTATTGAGCTTTTAATAAAACTGTAACAAACCGCCCCCGTAAACGTGTTGAAATTTAGGATACCTTTTACATCAAAGAATACTCGTATATCATTTCTAAGTAAAAACAGTGAAACAATTAAAAGTATAAAAGTCTATCGTTTTAAATTGTGCTGGGAAGTTGAGAGATACTTTTCCATTCTTTTTTTAAGACGGAAACGTTTAGTCAGTATTTAAAGTACTCTTTTTATATGAGTTTATATGGCAAAGTGATAATGCACAAAAAAAAGTCAAACTTTCAAGAACAGTGGTGTCAGCTACACATTCGTATAGAAAATTGAAAATTCTAAAGTCTGCTCCACTAGAGTGTAGTGGTCTCCCGCAATTCCGCGTAAGCACGTATGGAGAGAGCAGTAATTGCACAAACATAAATACTTAATCTTTTTGCTCAAAACTAACTCTAATTTTTAAAAAACTTACATATCTAAGTTCGAATTTATTTCTATATCGTCGCCTTCCTTTATAATGGTGGAACGTAGAGGTTGCGAAGCACCCATTGCTAATTCATATATATAACCCGCATCATAACCACCCATAGAAACCCATATAGTATTATTAGGAGTATAGCGAATCCATAAAACTGGATTCGGAACAGCTGGTATATGTAAAGGTTCTTCTTCCTCATCTGACTCAGAATCCGCTAAAAGTTAAGGAAAGGAGTTGTTAATATTTTAATGGAAAGTTAAAGCTGTATCCAAGAGTTTTCATATTTTTAAGAGAAGAGGCAAATCAATACAGCATTCGATCTTCACTTAACTTAAGTTTTTAAAATTGCAAACTGTTTAGTCACATTGTCAGGCTCGTTTACAAGTGAATACCACTACTTAAATCTCATGATCTCAACCAATGTTAAAATCTTCTTGTTTGATTCACACATACAATATTTGCTCTTTTATGAATCTTTACATAAGCACCTACCTAAAGCTTGTTGCATATCTATTTGTAAGCCGGGATTGGCGGCTTTTAACTTCTCTATTTCTACCAGTTTACGTTTTCTCTTTCTTTCCTTATGTTTTTTTATTGCTTCTCTTTTTAATTCTCGACGTATCATGCTTTTGACGGAGACAAATTTGGTACTTTTCATTGCATTTTTATTGGTTAAATTGTAACTTAAAAATGTTTGCTCTTCTGTTACATTAGTGGGTAAAATATATTCGAAAACTTCGCCGGTCTTGGAACCCACTAGGATTGTATGTTCTGGATCTTTCCAATAAAAACAATTTGGTACGGCAGGAAACTCTACAAATCCTATGGGACGTATAAAAATAAAAGATTTGATTTTCTCCGTCAAGTTGTACATAAAAACAGAACGGTCTGCTGACCCCGTCAGCAGCAGAGTACTCAAGGAATTTATAGTCATTCTAGTAACAGCAGCCGTATGAGCCTTTATGTAACGTATTAAATATATGGTTGGCCTATTTGGTTGTGTAAGATCTAAATATATCTGTCTAATGAGGCCATCTTCGAAACTGGCCACTAGTTCCATGCAAGAATCCGATATTTTCGAACTAAACCATAGCAGATCGGTGCCGATAGATTGAAATTTTTTTTCCAATATAAGTTTTTTGGATAAATAGTCGTAAACCAACAGCCGGCCATCTTGTCCCAAAGTCATTATATGTGGAGAAACAGGACTGGTTTGAACCGCTATTACCTTGCCACCGTGGCAGGAATAAAATTTGTAAGAACTACTGGGATTCTCCTGGGTATTGAGATCACAATACCACAAACCACCTCCACCATCCTTTAAATGGTACGATTTATTATTAAAATAATTATTTTAAATTAATTTTACAGCCTGAAAAAAAGCTTACCAAAACATAGTGCCCATAATCTGTTTCATCAAACAATTTGATTTTCTGTATCATCCGTATTTCACAGTCTCCCACATAAAACTCATAAATTGGCTCAATTTCCACAAAACGATCTTCATCCGGAGGATCGGCCAGGTCGACAGTTTCCCAAAACCAAATACGAACGTAACCATCCATACCCACCGTAGTAACTTCGCCATTAAGCATGGTAATGCGCACAATGGGTTTTGTGTGACAAGGTTTTCTGCCTTTGCGGCAAATTTCAAATTTTATTAAACCCCCCTCCCACAAAAGCATATTGCCCCATTCACAGCCTGAGATGACACTTTCATCTGACAACATATAAACGGCATAGATATCACTAAAATCTGTTTTACCAAAACGACCCAATTCTCCTTGAAGCTTGAGACCCGTAAAAGTGTTGGCCATTTTCCAAAATTTTATATGACTCAAGCCACAGCTTACCAAAAGAATGGGATTAAATTCAGAAAAGTGAACATATAAAACATCATTTTGAAAGGCCTTGGAACGCAAAATAATCTCGGCCTTCTGCCAGTTCCATATGGTAAGCATATAATCAGGATAGCCTGCTTGGGAGGCAAAAAGCTCCCCACTGAAATTATAAGAACCACAAGTAAATTGCTGTTTAGCAGCACCCTCCAATTTAACACGTATATTGAGGGAAGGGAACTCGTAGACAAAAACTGTAGCTTTCGGTCCATTCTCTCCAATAGTAAGCAAGTTTTGATAGTCTTCATGATAATTTTTCTTTGGAAATGGTATGTTCATATTAGAAAATCAACTCCAAAAAAAATTTCTTGTATTAACAAACCGTTATAAAGCCAATACCGCATCCAAATACTGAGTCATGAAATGTTACTTCTCTTTTGGAAATACTGAAATAGTGTATATACGTTCCGGAAGCAAATATTATGGTATCATCATCTATTAAAACCATATTATACAAACGTTTGCAGTCATAGCCAAAGGAGTGCCTTGAAATAAAAATGATCATGAAAACTACATATGTACATATGTTCTTCATTCATACTTCAGTTTTATTATATCTTTTGTAATAGATGGTATAAACTCCGGCTCTGGCTCATTGGAATCCAAAGAGATTTTATCATCTTCTTCTTTTGATTTTTCCATGTCTTCCTTTTTTATGTTTTAACAATAATTAGTTTTATGATAAAGTATTTGTTGATTTTTATTTATTTTTCATTTCGTTTCCTGGGTGAAACTAGTTGCTAATGGCAATAAAACTTATACGAAATAAAGCCATGTTTTCTTTGAATTAATATTTCTCATTAAAGTAAATTATGCAGATTATTAGTAGTTGTTTGAATATTTCGGCATAGACTTTAAAATACAGGTATGCTACTTTTGTAAATTTTTTGGAATTATACACATATAAAAATATATGTACATATCCACTCATATCATATTGTCAAATTGATTTAATGTCAATAGTACAACTTTGTGGGAATATTTTTGAAAATAAATAAATCTTTTATAAATTGGTAAGGTAGTTGCCAGCGCGACCAAGTTTACTGCCCCACTGCTCTTGTGCCATTCTACAGTTAACGCAAGGTATTACCATATTTTCATATTCTTTTTTGCGTTGCTATCCACCGGTTCAATTCCGAAATCTGTATTTCCTTTTCCACTGAATACACAACGATAATACCGTTTATGCGTTTTGTGAGTAACGAATAATTTGCAAGAGCTGTGGAAGAAAGTTTCCAGCATAGATCCACGTTATTTTCATTTTGTGTTTGACCAAATAGGTGGAGGGTAGTTATTTTGAAAAAACCCGAGGTGTAGTTTGTTTTTGCAGAGTGGTGAACTTCGCACAATACTGCAAATAAATATCACGTTTACCAGGAGGGCAAAATAATGCTTGGCGGGGCCAGATAATTTATTTCTAAAGTAAAAATTTTTTGACCAAAATTCGTTGTTTTAATTTATAATCTTTGGTGATATTTTAAAGTTTTAGCAATATTATCAGTAAATTTTCGATTAAAGGTGAAAATTAAGTTTCTTTTCCTGCGATTATTTGTTTTTGCTGTAAATACATTTTTTTGCAAGTTTAAATTTTTGATGAATTTTTGATTTATTTTTTATATTTAATTTTTTTTTATATTAGTTGGCAATGAAAGCATTGTATGTATTTTAGTTTCATCTTGGTTGCGTCTATTTTAGTACCCAATTGATTATGATTGGCTAAAAGCAAATTGCATATGGTAACCTAGAATTCAATAACAGAAAAAGTTAGAGTGTTGTAAAACTTCATTCTCAACCAAGGAAAAAGACTATAATATGAAAAATTCAAAAATTGAGAAATAACTCATTCTCGTATTCCATTTGTCTTAAATGTTGGTATAAGTAGAAGAAGTTTAGACACACAATTTGTAGATAAGACACGAAGAATGTTGATAACGTGTGTAGCGGCATAGAAAATGCATTCCACTCAGCTAGATATTTAGATGTCTAATAAAATTAAAACTTTTACTGTTTTCAAGGTTGTCCAATTAAATAAATAATAATTCTCTTTCTGAATAGAAAGAAAAACGAACTAATGCCTAAAAATTTAAATTACTTAATAATTAAAAATATAATTTAATTTAAAACCAATCGATTTTCAGTAAATATTAAAAAAAGTTAGGTAAGCTCGGGCAGACATTTTCTTACTACTGTATTATTTAGTTTGCATTTATTATTATAGACTGCAGTTTTACGATGGAGCTGTTATTAATTATTTGTTGGATTTGATATTCATTCATGGAACACAAGCAAGTAAAATAAAACCAAATCCCTAGAACGCGATCGCCTCACCACCTGCCGGGTGCAATTGTGAATACCCAAACCTAACAAACTAAACTGGACCGCGAGATTCAGATAGGGATTGACTACGAAGCCTTGCAAGAGATGCAGAGGTTAATCTCTGTAGGAACTCCGGTGTTTATTGGCCAATGGGGGGATTCTGAAGAAATGGACAAGACAATCATGAAAGGGGCGGACGTTTCAGTTTCCAAATATACTCCTGCGGAAGGGGATGAGACGGTAGCGCACTTGTGTGTGAATGTTCAACATGAGGATTATGACCACGGGCGGACATTTGTTATATGTGAATGACATGGTGGACCTGAGCCTCAGACAAACGCTCTAGCAATTACAAGATTCTCCGTGATGAGAAAGAAGACCGACAGTCACCATTCGGTAGTCAGAAATCACTACAGTCAAAAGTAAATGCCAGTGGTAGCACTAGATTCGAATGAGAGAATTACAAATCAGTTGCCTGAAATCGAAAACAGACCAATAAATTTAGTGATCCGCTATCCCCCCCTACATTAATAATATCAAACAAAACTGCATTCAATCGAAATCTTATGAACCATGCTTTTTGTGATTTATCAACAAGTTTTCTCTGGTACTCAAACTGTATTCCTGATTTATTAGCAACACTTTTTCCGCATTTTGTTAGCAACAAGCCAAATTATTTCTAAAATAAGAACGTATCTTATTGAAAATTTTGGGATTCATAATCCGCACATTGTCTTTGGGAACCGTTACTTATTAACAACTAGATGTATTCACAATCTGGTTTAAAATAATTCATTGTTTAAATTTAATTTATAAAAAAAATGCAACAACATCCTTAGCAAATTATGTCTCTAAATGCATCATCATCTTGGAAAAATTCATCAATATTTTCCATTTCTCTACTTAAGTCTAAATGTTTATTTATATTCATATCAGTTGCGGAAGTCTTTTCATTAGAACTTGTATCACTTTTAAGAGGAGAATGATGGTATATTTCAGTTTTAGTAGGTGAAAAGTAATTTTCAATTTTGTTGGACTGTAAAAGAAGAGTTATTATAATATTAAAAATATTAAAAAAATAATTCAAAGAAACCGACCGATATGGGAGCAGCAGTATAAGTAGCATCTTGAAGATCTTCACAAAAGAGACCAGCTTTATTTAATGTGTCTTGTTTACTTTTTAGCATATTCCATATGTGATCGTCGGCAGTTTTTGTGGCCATTAAATAACGACACGTTACTGGTTTTGTTTGCCCAATACGATGAGCTCGACTTTCAGCTTGTGCCAGCGTCTAAATATGTTACTAAATAATAAATATATCATATATTAAAGAACATACTATAAACTTACGCTAGGATTCCACGTTAATTCGGCAAAAATAATTAACTCAGCTGCCGTTAGTGTTATGCCAGAATTACAGGACCCTAATGATAATACCGCTACCTTGCAAGAAGTTTTCTTTTGAAATGTGTCTATTAATTCCCCTCTGTCTTGCTTACGTGTATTACCATCGATACGTATGTATTTTACTTTCAGTTTATCTAAACATTCACATATCCCATTTATCATAATGCGGTGATGAGCAAACACTATAAATTTCTTTGGTTCTTTAACTTGTTGTTTTAAATAGGCACTAAGTAAAAATACACGTACTTATTAGGTTAAATATAACTAAAAAGCAAACTTACCATACTGCCTTAATCTTAACTTCTGCTGTTTGGGCATAAAATTTCAAAAGGATTTGTTCTCTTTCAGCCGCTTTGCATGTTTGTAAATGTTTGGCGACAGTATTTAAACACTCTTTGATTTCATCGCTAGGCCAAACTAAAGCTGGGTCTAAAACAACAGTTTCTCTGTAAACAATCAAAACGAAAATTGCATTTTGCTATATTTTTAGTCATTTATTATTTCTCTTACCTAAATTTCTCGGATAAATCATTTAGTACCTCCGATTTTGTTCTTCTTATCATATATTTAAGTTTTAAAACAACTTTTAGTTCACTTAGATTAGACTGGCCAGTGGCATCCCAACCGAAGTTTGTCTGTTTACCATCACAATAACGGCTGGCTGAAAAACATTTTTTATTAAAAAAAAGCATATATGATATATGACTTTCAAAAACTAACTGAAATCCATGAAGCCCATAAATTTCTTGTCTAGCATTTGCAATTGACTGAATAATTCCAAAGGTCTTGAAAGTGCCGGTGTTCCCGATAATAACAAAATACGTTTAGCTTGTTGTGATAGACGGTCTGCCACCATAGTACACTTAGCTTTAGAATTTTTTAAATTATGAGATTCATCGAATATAATAAAACCAAATTTACGTTCAATCAATTGATTAATATTTCGCTCCATCATACTGTAACTTGTGATCAGAACTCTACAATCGCCAATATATTGCTGATTTGAATTTAACACTTGTATGTAATGTAATGGTACAGAAGGTAGTAATTCTCTGATATGTTGGGCCCACGAATCACGTATAGACGCCGTAGTACAAATAAATAAAGGCCAATCGTCACGATAAAAATCTGCTACAGCAATGGCTTGATATGTCTTGCCCAAACCCATTTCATCACAAATCATGCAGCGTCCTTGTTGGGCAATGGCAAAACTAAAAGAAAATTGATTTTTTTTTACCAGTTTGTGATACTTGGACAAATTGATATACTATTTCCGCAAAAGAAGGAATATATATATATATATATATATATATATATATATATATATATATATATATGTATATTTTGGTAACTTTTAAGATGATTTTTAAAGAATAAGAAGCTTTATAAACCAGTTGTAAACTATACGATGTATTTCAATAGAATTCATATTTATCAATGTGTAGATTTCTTATTCAAAAAAATAGGTATATAGTACATACATATACTGAAAACCCCCTCTTATTAAATTAAATAACTAAAAAACAAACATTTCAGCTTACTGGAATCGAACATAGATTTTAACCTACAAAACTATGTACCCCGTGCTATGCACTTGAGGGTACGGGTTCGATTCCTGATGGAGCCAGCTTTTTTTAATCTAAGAATTTTTGTGTGCCGTTTTTGGTATCGTATTAATTTTATTTTAAATAACTTGTACCTCATTTACTACACACAGCTAGTTTTCTTGCAAAAAACTTCAGTCTATTATGGAGAGAAGTAAGAAGAATGGATAGGGATAAACACGTGTTATCACTCGCAATTTGTTTTGTACATACATACATATGTATGTAAATATTTTAAACAAACAAAAGTGTTCGATTCCTGTCCTGGACCAATTTTGTTATATTAATTTTATATGGTAAATATTTCGCTACAAAATTAATTTATTGCATATTCGTCTGAAAATTCAATTGAGTTTTATAAAATGTTAAAGCTTTAATATTGTGCTGCGTATATATGTATGCATATACATACATATGTTATGACACTAAAAACTTTTATTTATATGCAATATAATCCAATAGATAATAATCCATTTTATAAAAATAAAAGCCTTAATTAAAATGCAATGCCAGAATTTATATGGAAAACCAAAACAAATTAAAAAAAAAACGCTGCCTTGCGTTTTATAAAATAAGGTTCTTAAAGGAAATCCTATAATGAAAATTAAATTAATTTAAAAAGATTAAAACGTAACAATATATACTTTTTTAATATTTGCTTACGGTTATTTTAGGGTATATCACTTACTCAAACCAAACTTGACAAGGGATGACGGAAAATCGTTCCAAAATTCTACATCAAAACACCCTGTCGAAATATCAAATCAAGAATTTTATAACGTGTTTATTTTATTCGTTGGTTCTTTTTAATTGAAAAGTCTACTTCAATAATATACACGGTAGAATTTTATTTTTACACACTGTTACTTTATTTACTTTCACACTTAAAGTCAACACTTCTTTATAATCGCTGTTCACAGTGTGCCTTTACTTTCTTGGAAACCTGTCTGAGCTTATAGATGTTGTGTTTTGTTGTTGTTACAGCGCAGTCTGTACAGTGGATGTTAAGTCGTGTCGCACTCTTTATTTCTGTACATTACCATCGTAACACTGCCGCCCGTTTAAGCCTTTTTGTACCGAACAGGCACACAACCACCTTTCCTATAATGTGCCAGCCGCTCCAAAAGTACGACTATTATTTTGGATCTTGGGGTATTGACCATCTGTATTCTATTAACGACATCGTTCAACTTTTTAATTTCCTTATAAGGTCCAACTCAGCGAGTCTGCAGTTTGGGACACAATCCTTTCCTCCGAATCTGCTCTTCCAAGTATTTTTGATGCGTGCTCACAACGGCTTGTGACACCCAATCCAATAAAAACGCTTTTTTGGCTTTTTAAACGTTTTCGTCACTGCAAGATGGCCGCCACTAGGACCGTTATGAAATGCCTTTTATACTTTATTAATTTTGGAGGATGGCACGACTATCAGGTTGGAAGCTGTTTTGCCGCCTACGCTCTCCCAGGTTCGATGTAGACAACCATCTATCAGCTTCAGACTATTCCATTGAGCCCAATAAGATTTCATTCGAATCTATACGCGCCAGCCGAACGTCGACAACACCTCTTTTATTTTCGGCCTTAACACAATGTCTGCCCTCCTTGTTACAAGGCCGCCGCGAAAGACCATCAGGGGTATGTTTTGTACCACTTCTGTGCCTCTGTGGCGAAACGGATCTCCCTCATCCCCTGAGTTCCTTACAGTTGCGCTGATAACACTTGGAATTTATTGTTTTCTTTTCTGAATAAGGCTTCCTTCTTTTACAGAGGTTTCCATACTCCTTCTCCGCAGCCGCCTCAAGATTTCCGACCGATATCGTTCTTTTTCTTGGTGCTTGCAGTTGCCACAATTGTAAAATTTTGCATTCTCTTTGATTTGTTTCGCGGCTAGTGTCTCGTTTATGGAGGTGCTTAAGGTGGCCACAATTTCTTTAAACTCGCCAACGGGATCTCCCTCTTTCCCAGCAAGCACCTCTAGGTTATTGACTTTGCATACTTGCGGCTTAGATATCACCCTCGCCGTCACTTGTCGTAACGCAAATGATACATTTTCCGCAAAGGTTGCCTTTTGTGTGGTTTTGATGTGATCCAAAAATTGATAATTTTTGTCATGATAAATTAGCTAGAATAATCTTTCAATTTCCATTGTTAACCCTTTGACCAAAAGAACGTAACCACTAAAAGATTAATACTATATATTTTTTTAAACAAGTATTCTCTTGGTAAGAAAAGTTTCTGCTTAACATGCAGGGCAACATACTCTTATTTTTATATTATTTAAGTTCATTTAAGCTCTATATACGCCATTTAATGTTGAAGAAATATTTGACAAAAATAGTGGTTACGTTTTTTGGTCAACTATTTGACAACTGTAAGCAAGCGTACCTTTAGATTTAATTCATTGCTCAAAATAATTGAAAAATCTAAGAACTAAGTTTATGCGACTGAAGACAAGTTAATAAAAAACGAATGTATGTGACACATGTATACTATACAACACATCCGCAGGTGTTGTAAAGCCTACTTCTAAACCCAAATACATACAGCGAATTTTACATTAAAAAATATGAAGCAATGTTTTTAATTTTTTTATATAAATAATTGATATTATTAATATTATGTGTTTACGCACTTTACATATTTATGTTTGACTTTTAATAATTAAAATGTGGTTTATATAATTATAAATTATATTTTATCAATTTTTAACCCTATTGCAGAATTTTTAATTTATAAAATTTAGTTTTTAGATGCATGAAGTTCCTGTCCTTGTAATAATATATTTATATTTAAAAGCTCTTGGAAAATTATAGAAATAATCATATCTGCAATGACTAAATATTAATCTGGCTTTTTAAAGTCCTTTAACCCGTTAATAAGATAAACAGTTTTAAACAGTGTTATTTCATATCAGCCATTTTAATCGAATTTTTCAAAGGAATAACTCGAATTTAAAATAAAATTCTACCATAATGAACTGCGCAACAAAAATATATGTAGATACATCCTTTAAGCATTTTCTTTAAATACATCATTCTCGCCGTTACATTTTTTCACAAAATTAAAAAAATCTTACCATACTCCATCTTGTTGAAAAGGCATTAACTTCTCAGCCAAAGAAGGTTCTATTGATTCTAAACACGACTTATTAAGAGTTTTTGGTGGTGTTTGACACAAGCTAAGCACAGCCTTAGGTATAACACCAATAACAACATCAGGCTTAAGAGGTTTAATACGCTCCTGCAAAAGTTTGTAATCCGGCAAAGCAAAATTCCAATATCGAGTGTTGGCGTCTAATAGATTACGATTTCATTAAAATTTAAAATAAAAAATAAAGAACTTGAATTACCATATGCTTTGCTCGGAATACTTTTAAAAACATCAATGAGCTTGGAATGAAAACTAGATGGTTGTACTTCAAATCGAACGTAAGATATCATAGCTACTTTACAGGAAACGCTTTTGCCAAAAATAGGTGCTACATGTTTCTGCGGGGCTATAAGAGCTGGCATACTTAAAAGTGGGCGTTTTGAATTATCTGCAAGATGGACGGTGCTAGATTTTTTGTGAAAATTGGTAGTTTCTTTATCTGTAGCTCCTTCCGTCGAAGGTCGTCTATATGGATGAGCAGCTTCTCTGGCCGAATGTTGCAGTTGTTGTCGTTGAACAAACACGTTGCTAACTTTTAATGCGCTCAGAAATGAAGAGGCTTTATTATCTGCACATCCTGTAGTTTGCGAAGATTTCTCTGGCCTTAGTACTAATGCATTATTATTGTTGATGGGGTTAGAGGTTATTAAAACTCCCGCAGATTTACTTTTGCTTGCATTTACTGCAAGTTGAGCCTTTTTAGCATTTAGTTTTTCTAATGCAATTCTTTTTTTCTCAGCAATCTCCGTTGCAGAGCATGAGGACATATTTAAATTTTTAAAAATTGCATTTACTATTAATAATATTGTAAAATTAAAAATAAACCAAACAAAATACGCGCCGAAAACCAAAACAAATTGTGAAATGTTTAAATTTCGTGTTATGTCCGGGGATGGAAAATCAACCTTCTGAAATGGCACTAGCAGTTGGGAGAAAAATTCATGGTAATTAAAAATTAAATTAGTCTTTACATAGTGTGTTGACTAGACATAAACCATAGACTACTAATTTATATTCTGTGACATAAATCTCATCAGCCATCGTAGATTTTGGCGTTCGCACAGAAATTTGAATATTGTTGTTGTTGTAACAGCTCTTCTGCTGTCGGAAGATCTCTTGGAAAAAACTTCCGATTGATACAGCTGTTGCTGAGTCGACAATCCTTGGCGAATTCCATTGGTGTTGATGGTCGGCTCGTGGTCAAACGGAATTGTCCGCACAATTGTTCGCACAACTCAACAAACATATTACACAGGCAAAATAAATAATATGTATGTGTGCACTCTTCTGTAAACACCCGTACATAAACTATGCTGAGATCAAGGCATATTTAACCAGGTGGCATTACTACTGCAGGTGACCATTTTTTTGCTTAAATTTTCGTTTACCTTTGTTTACCCAATTTAATGTCAAACTATTTTGTTCTGTTTAGGAATAATCAAAAAATTCATTCAAATTCATGTCTCATTGATTCAAGTGCCTTAGTGTTTTTATAGTTTGTGTATAAATAAATTATAGTGAAGAAAAAACAAAAAATTAATTATCAATTTGTGTTCTAATTTGTACAAAGTTTATTGAATATTTTCGCAACGGAAAAATATTTTTCACATTTTTAACACACATCACCTGATCTGGCACATTCTTAGCACTTCAGTTCCATGCAATAAGACTCCTCATCTGCTTTAAACAAAACCTCTTTCTTTCCTTTCTTTCTTTTATGGAATACCATCTTTCCTTTATGGAATACCAATTAAGCATCTTATTGCTTACACAATTCATATTGTTTTGGCAAAGTCACCATGGCCGCTCGCATTTCAACATTTTGCCTTACATTTTCCCCAGACTTCACCGAAGACACTCTTTTGTTGGATTAATACATGGCGAATATCCATGTATTAATGTATCCACGTATGTGCTATAAAAATAATAATTAAACTTTTTAAATTATGAATTTTATAAAATATACATACAATTTATAAAACTTACCAAACAAAATTTATTCAACTTTTTTTCTTTTAATTTTCTCTCTTTTTACAAATGTTTTTGACAGCAATATTGGGTTTTACACAAACAAAACTGTCTGCTGTTGTTGTATTTTTTGTCGTAGCAAGGTCACCTAGTTAGATACGCCTTGGCTGAGATCATCCAAACAATATCGATGAGAAACAAAAAATTATACTCAAACTGAACAGGAACATCTGATCGTACTCTCCAAACAACGGCAGCGAACATATTTTTTCCCGTTATTTTGCAGTCGCTATTCAACACGTTGTCACGTATTGTTAGTTGATACTGCTGTTGCTGTTGACCATCTTTGACCGATTGGGTCTCCGGTCGTTCCGGATCGAAGATCTAATTGTCGTGGGAATGAGTTCTTTTAGTTGTTATGTTTGTTTGTTTGAACACAAAAAATTTGTCAACGTAACCAAATGACAGCAAGAAAACTTCTGCTTACTATCAAAGTTGGGATTAAAGCACAAAATTGTGATTGAAATAAGCATTCCATTAGCACTAAATAAAACTGTAAAACATTTATTTTACAGTATTTTTTTACCATCTTAGTGATGAAAATCATTTAATTATTAAAAAAGAATAGAGGAAAATGTGCACTACACTCTTTGTGCAAAATTTGATCGAGCATTAAACAAAACTATATTTAAACATTATTGCTTTTGGTTGTTTTTGTTTAGAATTAGATACCAAAAGAGATTCGCAGATAAGCATAAAAAATAAAAGTGAACTTGAGAAAAATATTTCATTGTTTGAAAAATAAACAAACAAAAGGAATTTCAAGGAATTAAAAAGAATTTTTCTTTAACAGTTAGCAATTGAAAATAGCCTATTAAAGCAGAAACAAATTTATTTTAGTTAAAAGTAAAAGCGCATTAAACAGTCTTTAATACAATGGCTACTTTAGAAAACGAAGAGGAACATTTGGTGGAAATGGCGACAACTCGATATATGGAAAAATTAACCCTGTTCGATTTGAGTTGGGAGGATGTAATTATACCAAGAATTCTCTCATTTTTGACAGTAAAAGAACTCTTTACTCTGCGGTGTTGCTCCCACACAGCGAAACGTTTGGCGGAAGCTGCTTTAGAAAGATTGACAGAAATAAATTTTTCTGGCAATTGTTCACGTAATGTGGAACTAACCTTTATTGTATTGGGCGAACATTGCAGGCGTTTGGAAAATTTACATTTAGCCCGTTGTCTTTGGCTTACTGATAAGTTGTTTTTGCCAATATTAGCGAAAAACAAGCGCTTGAAGATTGTTAACTTAAATGAATGTGTTAACATAACTCCACTGGCCCTGCAACCCATTATAATTGAGTGCAAAGATTTGCGCGTCTTAAAACTGTCCAAATGCCAATGGCTTACGACTGGTGCTGTAGATGCTCTCACACTACACCAAAGCAACTTGGAAGAGTTCGACATATCGCACTGTGCTGCAATTGGGGAACGTTGTTTAATCATTTTCTTCAGAAAATTAAATAAACTAACAATTCTTTCGTTAGCTAATACTCCAAGTGTAACAGATCAAGTGCTGATACAGATTGGAAACTATTGCCGTGCTTTAGAGCACATAAATTTGGTTGGATGTTCTTCCATATCAGACTATGGAATACAGTAAGTAAATTACGTGCAAATACACATTAAATCAATTCATTACTGATCACAATTTATAACGTTCAAGTCGGCTTAATTCAATATGTCATTTAATATGAGAAAAAGTAAAATTTGTATCGATTTTTACCTTATAAAAGCTTAGTGCTACCGTAGATGAAAACAAAAATTCTAACTTATGAGTCAATTAATTACGATATGCCAAGTCTAAATAATACAGTGTATAGATAGATACTGGTGAGATATACTGTGTAATTAAGTTATATAATTTTTTTATTTATTACACATTATCTTGTGAATATAAATTAATTTTGATCTGAATCATTTCCTGATGATGCTACACAATTGAGTAACGAAATATCAAATAAAATAAAAGGTTTTTTTTTTATAAAAAAACCCTCAAGCTTCAAACATTTAATAAGTTTAACTCATTTTGGTTTTTACAGAAAATAACTATTAGAATTTTTACTGTCCTTGGCGTTAAGGTCCTCTTAAAAGCATAGTACTTTTTTAGGTGTCCTGTTAGATATTTCTTTATCATTCATATTAATTTTTTTTATATAAATCTTATTCTATTCTTATTTTTTTTTTTCTTTTTTATTGTAGTGCGTTAAGCGATCATTGCATGCGTTTGAAATCTCTATTAATTCAACGTTGCCCTCGTATAACTGAACGTTCGTTAGGCCCATTGCGTAAACATGTATTTATCGATAGACCCAGTCAATTCGATTTTTATCTAAACGATTTCTATCCCAGTGATTTTTTAATTTATTAACCGTGGGCATTAATTCAAATTCTGCATTTCCTTAAACCACAAACAATTAAATTTATTTTCAGATCTTTAACAAAAAATTGTGCTCAATTAAAATCATTGATGGTGCAAAGATGCGAATTAGTAACTGAAAGAGCTTTAGCCCCTTTAAGGGGTAGACTACATATAGACCGACCTATTAGAGACGCTACTTATGGAGGCTTGCAATTAGTGCCTTACGATTTGGAACAGCAAATCAATCTCCTGTTTTTGCAGGTTTAAATTTGATTAATACATAAGTTAATGTAGCGAAATCTTTTGTAAATACTTTTATGTTTTATTAATATTTTGTGCTTACATTCGCTTTTTTATTTAGATGGCTTCACAGAATATGTATGTTAAAATAGTTTTGGACATTAGTAATTTAAAAATATAATTATTAAGCTTAATTTAATAAGATTAAGAATAAGGAAACAAACTGTTTAAATTTCAAAATATATAATTTTTAAAAATAATACATCATTGTGTTTTTATTAAAGGCGAGATTAAAGTCGATGTTGTTTCTAGTTGCACATCACACATTTTTCGGCTAATTGCTTCTGTATATAAATTGTTATCTTCAATATTATATGAACGCCATTTATCATGCAATTTCATTAATTTGTCATATGCCGCCATAGACATGTTAAGGCTGGGCATCACTTCTAAAAGACCTGGCTCTCCAGTAAATGCTAGGCCACAAAGGCCTAAATATGTATGAAAAGGATCGGTGGTAGAATGAGGCCATTTAGCAAAACCGCCAACTACGTTATCTTGTGTTTCCATGATATAGGAACGATTTGCGGCATAATCAGTTAACTCAAAGGCATTAAGAATTTTTAAAGAAGCTCCAATCCAAAATGAGTAGCAAGTATCTACAGGTTTATTAGGACGTCCTTGGAAACCATCAACTTGACGGAATATACACCATCGCTTAACACCCTCCAAAGTTTCGTGATCAACACGCTGTAGTTGACCGCTTAAATGTAAAGCAGCTAAAGCACAATATGTTGTGCCACCATGCCCTTCAGCTTCTAAATTTTGACTGAAACCATAGTCATAACGCTACTTACAAAACAAAAATCGTATTTACAAAGCAAGCTATTTATATGCATAATATATTAAACGCATACTTACAATACTGTTCATAATAAATTCATATAATTTGTCTTTATTAACATCACCCCAATAGTCTAACATGTAACATATTGCTGCTGCACAGAACACAAATCGCATATCGCTTTCACTACCATCTATACACGCACTAAAACTACCATCAGATCTTTGTACAGCTGCAACACCTAAATGAAATTAATACATTTTAATAATACAAATTCAAATCTTGTAGCAACAGTGTCCCTTAAACGTACCGTTTACAATACTTTTACGATCTAGGCGTGTCAGATCATCACCTAAAGTTATCAAAACACCTATACTAGTATAAGTCATGGCCAAATGACCCCATTGGTAACGTCTGGCATTGGCTAAAAGTTCTTCATCGTCACTTTGTATCAGAACGGACCGTGATCCCTAAAAATTAATAGAAATCAAAAATATTACATATGTATGTATGTACAGACGATAGCTGATAGATGGTTGTGCTGTTTAAAAATTTTTATACATTTTATTTCTGACGGTCAAATTTATAAAAATAAAATATTTTAACTTTCAAGTACTTTTTAGTTAGCAAACACTTTTATTAAGCTTATTATACCTTTGATAAGAAAACATATTTATAAACAGTTTTAAACCAATGTATATTTTGTATACTGGCAACACCATTATATTGTCGTTCTAATGTGCTCAAATGTTTCAATTAATCCGGGTAGTCGAGTTTATAAGTTGATTATTATTGTTGTCAAAAAAAAAACAACTCTTCCTTGACGTAACTTTGTCGAACTTCAATTATTGATATTGATAAAATTTTTAGGCATAAGTTCGTTTTCTTTATTCTTTCTATTAAGAAAGAAAATTTATTTGATATGATAAATTTGAATACAGTTAAATAACATGAAAATGGATTAAATAGGTGATGTTTACAGCTGACACAAAATTAGTAGAAAAAGACAAAAAGAGTATTGAAAACGTGTGTAGCGACATAGAAAATGCATTCCATTCTGCTAGCTGACTAAAAATTAAACTACTAGAAAACAAAAATTAAACTACTTAAAACAACTTTTGTTTTTTTTTTTTATAAAAATTCACATAAATTGTTGTATTCCTTGAAATTAACAATAATAAATCAAATAACCTACGACCTATTTTTGTAAGGGATGAAAATTGCATTCAAATACCGTGCCTTTTTTATTGGTTTTAATTGTATATACATCATGAAAGAAATTTTTACATTTACATTGATTCTTCGTTTAATTGCTGTAAAACTAACGCAATGTTGTTAGTTTGTAGAAGATTAAAACAATTTAAAAAGTCAGATTAAAGTAGTTACGGCTTTAAAGCTACAATAAGATTCTTCCATAGTAATCGTGTTTGAATACAATTTTGGTTACTAATTGGTTATATGCCTGTTTTAAATTCTGTAAAATAGCCCGTCATTTTTTAAGGTTTATTTGTAAATGTTGATTTTCGAACTACAGTTTTTTACTTATTTATTTTTTATAATTTATTTTTTTTAAATTTTATTTAACGAAAAAACGCTTCGTTTTAAAATCCCCAAATTACAAAAGTGAGGTTGGGATAAGGATCTCAAACAAACGTGTATACAACATAAAAAGCTGCAATAGTCGGCTTTTTATTTAAATTCTTTCATGAAATTTTAAATTTTAAAAATAGCTGGCAAGGACTTAATAAAATCAATGTTTTAATACATTCAAGAAGCGTACAATTTAAATTTAATTTTAATTCATTTTCAAATATAACTTTTTTATCGCTGTTATTAGCTATTTAGTTGCTATTCTTTTTTTATTTATACATACGCACTTACTGTATTGTTAGGATGTTATTATGTATTGCTAAACGAAAATAACTGAAAATTGGTTATTTCAAAACCAAGCGTTTTTTCAGAACATGCCCGATTAGGTAAATGGTATGCACTTACTGGGCTAATGTTTGCCATCATTCCTACTGTCATAGTTAGTGATGGCAAAAATAAAACATTATTCGATTAGTTTAGCAAAGTTGAAAGCTATTAAAAAACAAAAATTATTTAGAGAAAACAAATAAGTTTAACAAAATTTTTTGTTTTAGTCAGGGTTTAAAGATTTTTTTAAATTGATTTGTGTATAAAGATAATCTATTCCTTTATCCTAGCTATAAAGGTCCACCCAAACACACTAAAACACTGGCACATTAGTTATTACATTGGTAATAATTAATAAAAAATATTTTAGAGATAAGATTTTATTACTTAATGTAATTTTATTTTCGAAAGATTCAATAAAATAAAATTAAGAGTTATAAGAAAAAAAGAAAATAGAGGTACAAAAGTTCCAATCACAAACATAAAGTTTTTGCTGCAAGTGTTATTTTTAATTTAATTTTGGTAATAATCGATCTAACGTCGATTATTAATCGTTTTTTGATTAATATAGCCATTACAATTGATACTATTTACTGTTAGAATATTTATTTGCTGTACCCCATATCTTTTCAGATTTAAGAAACATTTATTTAACTTCATACATATGTATATGTTTTTCTCCTCTTAACGAAAATTTCCAGTTATTTTTGGTTTAAAAAATGTTTGTATTAAATTGGTAATTTTTTCGATTAGAATATTTGGTGAATGATGTTTTTTTTATTAGTTTGCATTATTCTTTTTAATTAAATAATTCACATGCTTGAGGTCTGTAATAAAAAATGTTTGTAACACAATTTTATATTTATACGCGATAATTCGCTACGCCTTTGTGTATCATCATAAGGCAATAAATTATATTACAATAACTTCAAGTAATAAGCAATCCAATATGGAACAATTTTCCATAATATGAAGAAAAAAATTTTAAAATTGAAAAACAAATAGGTAGTATAGGAACAAATAGGAAGTGGTGTATACGTATTATCATCGAAAATTTCGAAGAAATGATCGAAAGTAATACAAATGGTACGAGTGGAATAACAACACACGGCAGCATTTCCAGGGAAACAGTAGACATTTATTTTTATTATTTTAATTAGATTGGTGTTTTAAAATGATAATAATTGCCTTTTTTATGTATGCACACTTGAAAAACAAAAATTTCAATTGTCTTTATAATAATTATCTTATCACAATCTATAACTACTAACTTTTTGCATAACCCCCCACATGCAAGTGAAAAAAATTTAATACACCCACACTTTTATACTAACACAACCAACTTGTGCTACATGCGACTGAGCTTAGACTGAACTACACGTGTTGTTTCCCTGTATAGGGAAAATAAAAAGTATGTGTGTATGCGCTCTGTTGTGAACGCCCGTACTTAAACTATGCTAAAAGAATCTTAACAATCTCGATGGGAGAAAAAAAATTATGCTCAAACTGAACAGGAACATCTACGTATTCTCCAAACAGAAGTCCACGAACACATTTTCCTCCGGTATTTTGCAGACGCTCTCTCAATATGCGAACAAATTTATGGCTAGTCAAGACCTAGTGTAATGGTATTAATGTTAGAGTGTTTTGGAAAAAATTCTGCTTTAACTCTAAACGTATGTTCAATGGTCGGCATATTCATTTTGACACCTGAGAAATTTTACCATTTTGAATTTTTTCAGATTTCCAAATAATTAAAAATTCGAAATTTTTTTAAATGAAAGTAGCATTTATTTAATAACTAAAAAACATAAAATCATAACTTCCTAAATTAAATTAGCATTCTATGCAACTAATTTAATAATTTAGGGGGGTGGCATAAGTATTTTGACATATAGTATTTTAACTCTTTAAACAAAAATATGTTATTCAAACTTTTGTAATACTTTTAGATATTTTTAATATTAATAAATCGTGTATTCTCCTTTAGCGGCAATGGCTTTCCGGAGTCTTTTAGGAACTGAATCGATCAAGTTTTGAATGTATTTTGTTGGTATGTCCTCCCACAAAGATTTACCCTCTGAAATTATTCCTTCCCTGGTTCTTGTCAGATCTGTGGTTCTTTGGCGCTTTATATATTATCAAACATTCTCAATCACATTCAAATCCGGACTTTGGGGTGGCCAATCCAAAGTCAAAAATGTCTTTCATTTTACTCTTGTGGTAAGGCTCATTGCCCGGTTGGAAAATAAATGACGGTCCAATCAACATATCGCCAGAAGGAAATACGTGTTCATTTAAAATGTTCAAATATTGGTTTTGGTTCATCGAACCGTCGATGGGAACCAAGTCTCCCAAGCCTTTATATGCTATACACCCCCAGAACATGACTGTGCCACCTCCATGAATAACTTTTTCGACTACAGGAGCGGTTTTTTTCGATTTTTTGGTCTAGTCTAACAAAAACTTTTTTCTTTGACGAGTGATACTCGAAAGTACTTTTGTCGGTCCATAAGACGCTTTGCCAGATTGATAGGGGCTTGTCCACGTATCTGTTTGCGAATTCTAGCCTTTTAATTTGGTTCCTTGGGGCTATACATGGAATTGATGTTGCTACACATGTATTAATGTTGGTTTCTTTTATACGTCGTTGAACTGTTCTTTCGCTTAATCAGAGTGCGAATTCCATTCCTTTTGGCTTTTGGTGTCAAACCTGGATTAGATATACATTTTCTGATAATTTGTCGATCTTCCACTGCAGTTGTTTTACATTTTCTTCCTGTTCGACGCAAATTAATGACAGATTCTGTTTCTTTACATTTATTTATTTGATAATAAACGGTTTGTCTAGGTATATTGTACTCCTTGGCAATACTTGTTACAGGTATTCCAAGATTATACTTGGTTATAATTCCACTCCTGACGGTGGTAGTTAATTCCGATATTTTTCCCATATTTACACAATAGTAATAGAATTTTTTTATTTATCTTTCATCGAATGTTAATACTCTATACTCAACAACAAATGCTTTGTATTAAAGCTTAACACAAAAAGCAAATTAAATGAAATTATAGAATGTCAAAACAATTATGCCGTTACAAATTCTTGTACCAAATTGCATTTCTCTCTTCAGAATGAGAATGGGTAAAGATTTTAACAAAATATTTTGCATACGTATACTTAAGAATTAGTGTAAAGAAAATATTACGATAACTTTGCCGTTATAGGAATTTAAATATTAAAAAACAATAAAACAATTCTTCAATATACTTTGTCAAAATAAATATGCCGACCATTGTATGTATAATAATTATACTAAAATAGAATAATTTAAATTAAAATGTATTACAAAAAAGGTATCTATTACCACAGCGTCTATTGGACATTATTGAGGCAGTTGGCACAAAGAACTAAGACTGCAATTTTCCATGCTCCAAAACGAAGAGCATATTTGTGTGTATGTACATATGTATGTATATATATACAAGCACAAATCAAAATGAAAACAAATATTTTAGTGATTATTAAAAAGTTTTAAATTTCAAAAACAAATATCTACTTGCTTTTGATATGTACGACTTTTTCTTAGTAGTATGGTACATTTTTTATATTTTATTGATTTTTAATTCAAGTTTTTGTAATATAATTTATTTTCTGATTCTGCTACACAGAGGCGTACCGAAATATCGAGTATACATTAATAATAAAATTGTGTTACAAAAAAATTTAATTAAGACCTCAACCAAGTAAATTAATTAATTAAAAAGGATTAAAAGTTCGAAAACTTTAATATTTTTTTCTAAAAGAAATTCTTAAATTAATTAATTTTTTTTATTTTAATAATAGTTTTTGATTTAGGGGATCGTTTCAAAATCTACGTGTTTTCACAGTTCTTTTTTTTACAAATTAAAGCTATTATTTGTATACAGTGTAAATAAATATTTGCGCTAGAATTGTTAAAAAAGCTGCAAGTAAACATTTTGATTAATTTAGGAGCGGAGAAGATAGAACATATGTATGTAAATGGAGTGAGTCATTTAAAAACACATGCATACCACACTATAATAGGGTACTAACTACAAGTTTTGCCTATTATGAAATAGTTTACACTGTTAAAGTTAAAATTCAACATTAATTTCAACATTTGTCGTTTAGTGGATTTAAAACAAATATTTATAACAAATTTTCCAGGACATTTCCAAAAACCTTCACTATCCGTAATGTTTTGTTTGAATTAGAGCCTGTCATTTACATTTTTACATCTATTATATACTATATAGTCTACTATTGTGCATTTTGTGCTATTGAAAATTGGCATCTCTCAAGCATACCATCCAATATCTGGAAAACTATATTAGTGATATGAGATTTTTATTTTACTATCAATGTACGTGCTCAAGTTATAAATGATCGAATCAATTTTAATTACAACTATTTGAAATTTTTAATTTTTTATATATTAATTATTTTATTATTATGTGCAATGTAATTGGGAATTCGTCAGGTAATTATTTACAAAATATAATTGTAGATATTTGGAGTCTTCAATATAATTTAAAGGAACAAACGTTTTATATCGAAAATTCTTGCAGAGGATATAAATAATCTACGTATATATGTACGCTATTATAGTTTAGTCCTAGTTTTTAGTATAGTTTAAGCTCTTACTCGGCATTTAACAGTCTACCTTAAATTTTATGTAACTCTAATCGTTATCCGTTGTATTAAATGTTTATCGTCTATTCTATTCTTGTCAGCATGTAGCGTTCTTCTATATATATTAATGTTATAATCGTTTATTAAAACAATACACTATAGTTTTAAGTCTCATCCATTTCATTTTGCCTTTATACTGCTGTTTTTGTAATATATTTTTAAAAGTCTCAATAAACTTGAATTGAATTGTATATTTTTCTTAAGTGATGAAAATATAAACGAACATATAAAATGAGTTGAATATACTCTGATATACTTCAATGAAATAATTCATTTACTATAATATTCAAATAGAATATTCAACACACTTAGATGCTTCCATTTAATTAAAAGATAAAGCAGTTTGGAGCCACTAATAAAACCTACCTGAAACCCAGAACAATTACGTTCACCTGGGTGTGATGTAACCAAACTGCCGTAAATCCAATCTATGATGTTTTTACGTATTTCAGGAGTTAATAAATGAAGAGAATTTAGAACATCTAGGCCACAAACAGCAAAAAATGCAATTGTGCCTCTGGAAATTATAGAAATGAATATACTTTTTTATTTCTTGACTCATACACAGCACTATATTTACCTGGTGGAATCGTGGGATGCTAAACGGGCCGGTAGCAAATGCAAAAACCTAACAAAATATTTTGCATGTTTTGATAATAAAACTGGCGGTAGGTCTGCTGTAGAATCTTCAATATTTAAAGCATCATAAGACATCTTTAAGCACACAATCAGGTACTTTTTCTTTTTTTTATTTCAATGACTAATAAATTAATAAACGAAGTAATTAAAATAACTTAAAAAAATAAATAAACCGGTCTTGAGTTAGCGATCGCTTTGTTTCGCTTAAATGGATGTTGAACGTAATTGAAAATTATAAAACCTTTTAATAAATGAATGCGAATTATGTTTTTGTTTACTTTTAAAACTTGTATCTTTTGTTGATAAGAAATTAACACCTTATAAAGGTTCAAGAATAAATTAAACACTACGGTTTTGGTATCACAAACAGCAAAATATATAATTAAGAATTGGCCAAATGAAATGTCAACAAATCAAACTTTGTGAATACGAATATTTATTTAACAGCTGTGTGAGATGACTTTTTTTGCTGTGGTGAGTTCTTACCAAAGTTTATGGTGAAAACCAATGAACGTGTTTATAATACAATCAAATTGGTATTAACAATCACTCATTGGATTATCACTCATATAGTAAGTATGTACATATATGTTTTGCAATTAATATTTTTTTTCGCAACTATTGACATTTTTATGAAAGACAACGACTGACTCGTCTAGAGAATGAGACAACAAAAAAGTGTTTTTCACATAAATTTTGTGGACGAGTTGCTCGCTTGTGTTACATCAACATTATAGTAATTTCTAGATGAAATTAAAACTTCCGTTGCCAGATGCTAATAATTACTTGCAAGTAGTGTATATGTATTATCAAAGAAAGTAAGGAAAATTGTAAGAAAAACAACATTTTTTGAGTTGCTACACAGCTCAATGTAAGTTAATTTTTAAAATGTCGTCGACAACGAAACTTCTAGCAAATTATTATTAATATAGTATTGCCGAGTATTGAACCGTACCTATGGACATACAATGGGGAGCAGAGATGAGTACATGTTTGTATTTTCAGCATTTGCAGGCGCATAAAAATAGGAATATCGATTTAATTTTAATTTTGAATTTTTTTATTTTATTTATTATTCAGATGCTAAAAAAATTGGATTTAAAACATAAAAAAACTGCATATTCAAAGAAAAACCATAAATAAAAAGACTCTTATGTACTCAATTTTGTACTTTCAGGCAACATTTAAAATATGTTGTATTTTTAGCACTTGGTCCGTAGGCCTCTATTTTGTAATACATATTTGCGTTTGGGCATACTTTCAACCATTTTTGGAAAATTTCATATGGAGTTTTCTGCCACTTCAGCTACACATGTTGTCACCATGTAAGACTGTTCGTGTCGTTGAATGGTATCCTGCTGTCGGCGTCAGTAATACTGTTTACCATCAAACTGACATCGGTCAAATTTGGACTCATCTGACCATACTACGCACTTCTAATCATCAACAGTCTAATCTTTGTGTTGTCTGACGAATTTTACCCATGCCGTAATATTTTCATGTGACAATTCAGGTTTAGGTTTCTTCACAGAGGTATCCAAATCCTTATAGTCCATCGGCTAAAATTTTTATTTATTGCTAGGAAAGCTTTCTTTGGAGTTAAAGATGCGTCCTTTCTCATAATAAGGCGTGCATCACCATCAGTTAATAGTTTTCTTGGATCTGTCATTTCGCCGTTTTAGCTCTCTAATAACCATTTGGATTAAAATAAGTTCTTTAGCTATCATCTAATTTTCCACGGTACGCGATAGTTTCTTCGTTGTTTTAGACAAAAAGTAACTCTTTGTTTTTAATTAAAAAACGGTTCTTTTTGTTATACGAAGTTACTCAATTACAATTTAAAACTAAAGTGCATATTAACAAAACTAGATTATATCAACCAAATCGAAAACTAAATTTAAAATAACGGTAAATTTGAAATTTTTCCACTAATTTAATTAAGAACAAGTATGAATAAAAGAAAGATTAAAAAAAATGAAAAGCCGCTTCATTACTACTACACGTAGCAACCATGCACTTACCTCTGCTCCCCACTGTATACATATTTTCTTGTTATATTTATTTTATAAATACCCTAAAATTACCTTTAAACTTACCTCTAAAACGCGTCTTTATACACAATGAACAGTTTTAATACCGAGTCGTCGTGTATATCAAGGTGTACATTTGTTAAGTATATTTGCTTTTGCTACGGGATTGATTTATAAATTTAAAAACAAGCTTAATGTTGAAGCAAAATTAGTCAATTACCTATCGTTTACTCAGAGTCAACCAGATTTTTTGTCTATTGCGTATGCCTAAGAGAACGAATAACCTAAAATCGCTTCAGAGATTTCAGAATAATGCACTAAAATCTATTTTTAATCTACCAATGTCCTATTCGATTTTGTCTTTATATAGATATCCATCCATAGAAATTCTCTCAATGTATAGGTTCTAAATATTGTGACTTTTAATGTATGTTTTTAAATCTGTACATAATATTGGTTATCACACTATTGCTTTCAAAAGAAATAATTCTATTTTTAATACAAGGAATCGGAAAATGTGAGAACGGTGCTTCTACTGTAATAAGATTTACAATTTTAAACAGTTTGATTATATTTATTTTCATATATGTGAATAAATTAAAAATAATTTAATTATTTAATTTTAGTACAATTATTATACATATTTTTAAAGTGCAAGCAGTAAACTACAGAATCTTTAAAAAAAATATTCAATAATACTTTAAAATAAAGACCATTCAGGTTTCAGTTTAGAAAATATAAGCTTTAATATTGTTGTTCAACAAATACTAGTAAATTATTAAAAAGTAATACTTAGTTCTAGGCAACACTATTTTTCGTTGTTTCAGTTTAATTGCGTCAATTGGCAAAAAATTACTTGCTGCAATATTTCATTGTAAGCTAAGTCGCAGAGTTTGAGTTTTTGCACTTTCACTTATATGTGACAGCGGGGGTTATGCATTAAAGAGATAAACAGTGTAGTGAAAAGTTTTGTGCAAATATTCATGATTGTGATAAAATAATTAATAATAATACGTAAAACTATAAGGTTTTATTTATTTTATTTTATTTAAAGACAATGGATAATTTTGTCCTTCAAGTATATATAAAAAATGCAATTAATACCATTTTAGAACTTTAATCTAATTCATATAATATATAAAAAATTTAACGGAAATGTCAAAATATTTTTTTTATAGAATTTGACATCCATTCAGTTTAAAAAAGTTATCAGCTGCGCTGTTGTGTTTACCTGTATTGGTCAACACAACGACGAATCTGAATCAGCTGATTAAACTTATATTTATTTCCGAGCACTTCCTTCGAATATTGGAAGTTTCATAAGTGCATGTGGGCAAATAAAATTTTTTCCAATTTTGCAAAATAATTTTTAAAATTATAAAATAAAAATGCGTTTAACACAACTATTAAGATCGAAATTAAAAGACTTTTGTAACCTTCCCGAGGAATACATAAAAAGGAGTAAAAGACAGGTAAAACGAAGTAAATTATTGATAAAACTTGTACACTAAAAATTAAAATTTATTATCAAATAAAGGTGTACTATGAGACTCCCAAAGGTACTCCACAATATTTAAATCGCACTGTTGAACGAAAACGATATCGGTATACCACGAATCGTTCTTGGACGGCACAATTTCGTCAGCAAAATATGCCGGGTACCGTGCGTAAAAAGGTTTTTTTAACGCCGATAGGTTCGAAAGAGAAAATTTACTAGTTTTACTTTTCAATAATATATTGATTGTTTCCACAGAGGAATGGGGCTTCTTTCGTGGTGATCGTATTGAAGTGTTGGTAGGCAAAGACAAAGGCAAACAGGGTTTTGTGTCACAAGTTATAGTGGAACGTAATTGGGTAATAGTGGACGGTTTAAATTGGCACTATCGTATCGTTGGAGGCGACCAAGATTTTCCTGGTGTTTTAATCAAATCGGAAGCTCCTTTAGATGTATGTGAAAATATTTTTGTTTATAGATTTGTTATAATTTAAACGTTAATTTGTAAATTTAAGGTTACGAAAGATATACGCCTAATTGATCCTTCGGATTTGCAAGGTTGTGACTTTGAATGGCGTTATACGGACGAAGGTGAAAAAGTGCGTGTGTCGGTGCGAACGGGTCGTATAATACCCATTCCAGAATCGAATAATCAAACGTACGATTACAAGACCAAGTCAGCCTATGTTGAAAAGGAAAAAGATACACCAGGTAATTATGTATTTAGTAGCTATACTAATCGTTTGCTGTAATATCTTGGCTCTTCTTTTGATATTTGATTTTAAATTTGAATTAAAAGTCAATTCATTTTTTTTGCCATACTTCTAGTTACCTACAATTTATTCATTAATAGTTATTAATCCATTTTGTAATACAAAGTCCTAATTTGTCAAGTTTTTCAATTTGTAATTTTACTCCCATTTACTAAGAATCGTAATTTAAAGTTTGCGATGGCGATTTGAAATGAAAACAAATATGTGTGGTGAAGTTCGAAATCGCATTAAATCTTGGTGATTGTATGTTGTAAGCTTTCATCAATGTGATGTGTAAGAGAACTTATGTATGTAATACTTTCTAAATAAATATTCAACAATAATAAAAAAAAGTACAAATACAAACGGGCTCTGCGAAATGTGTCCCCAAAAATTATTCACAATACAAAACCTCGAAACTTTGAGGTGACTATTGGTTTTGAGAGAATTATTTTAATTTCTACTATGGAGACTGTTCATTAAATAAAACTATTAAATGGCCGCCGCATATAAAAATTTCCGCAAGGTTATGTTAGTTTTAATTTCAAAATACAGCAGAATAAAGCAATCGAACAGGTTTTCATACATCTTATCTCTAAAATTAATTATCACCAATGTAATAACTAATTTATTGTATTCAAATCTTAATAATATTAAACTATCTACTAATGGGTAGGGAATGCGGTCTCGACAGGCTCAATGTTCAAGTTTTTTTTTTTGTACAATAGTGTTGGGATGGACCACTAGCTTGTTTACGTATTTTTGTACAATTATGTTTTTATGCCTTCGAAGGAGCGAAAACGATAAGTCGTATAATCCTAGATTGTCTTATTTGTAACGTCTGGATGTTTCATGCACAAGCAGTAGCCCACAACTGAATACCATATGGACATATTAGCTTTATAATGGATTTGTGTAAAAATACTTTGTGTTCGAAAGCCAGGTTTGAGTTAGGACCTATTACACAGTGCAGTTGATTTGTTCTAAGTTTTATGGCCGTTACCTAAATATTTAACGTTCGTTTTCTCTGGAACTGTGGTATTCGTTATTGTTATACATGGGTATTTGTACCTTCTGAAGAAAACGTTAAGAGCACATTTCGTAATTTCAACCTTTAGGCATGAGTTCGTTTTTTCTTTCTATTCAGAAAGAGAATGATTTATTTAATATGGACAACCTTTTTTTGAAAACAGTAAAACTTTTAATTCTATTAGACATCTAGCTGAATGGAACCAAGGAAAAGACTATAATATGAAAAATTCAAAAATTGAGAAATTGCTCGTACTCGTATTCCATTTGTCTTAAATGTTGGTATAAATAGAAGTTGTTTAGACACACAATTTGTAGATAGGAAACGAAGAATGTTGATAACGTGCGTAGCGGCATAGAAAATGCATTCCATTCAGCTAGATGTCTAATAGAATTAAAACTTTTACTGTTTTCAAAAAAAGGTTGTCCATATTAAATAAATAATTCTCTTTCTGAATAGAAAGAAAAAACGAACTCATGCCTAAAGGTTGAAATTACTTAACAATTAATTAATTATATTTAGTTAAAGTAAATATATATTAATATATCATTAGCATTTCACTCCTTGTTAAAGACACAAATATCGCAATAAGAAATACTAATACTTAATAAGGTAGGAAAATACTAACGATTTATTAATCAATGACAACAGGAAATAACCAGTAACGTAAAGACACAATTGCAAATATTGTAATGTTGTTTTGCAAAAATTTAAATTTTGTATTTCTTGCAAAACAATATTTAGAATAAATTGCAAAAAATTTTGATATTTTGAAAATTAAAAAAAGAACCTGGATTTTAATGCGAAATAATTATAAGATAGGAGCAAAACGATATTGTTGTGTAAATTCGTCACAACGTCAAAATAACGCTTTCAATCTGATGTGTAGAAAAATAAGAATGCAACAAAGGCCAGCAAACGTAAAATTTGTTAGTTCATAAATATAATTACAAAAGCCTTATTCAGTGTTTGATGCAAGGCGTCTTACAAAAGCACTTTTTTATGAAAGTCAACAGAAATTGTCTGTATTTGTTGTTAGATTTCATAAAAAAGCTACGATATTTTGCATTTGCACTTTTGCAAGACCATTTGTATCATAAATTTTATTTGAAATTCATATAACAGTATTTGACGTAGGGTTGTGACGAGCGAATTAATGAACTGCGCTCACGCGGCCACCTTATAATTAATTCATTTCTCTTGCTATATTTCAACAAGACGAATCGCTACAAACGAAGGAACATCAAACGGAACATGCCAATGTTTCCTCTAATGTTCCACTCGTGACTACTCGGTCTTAGATATTAGCAGAATGGAAAGCATTTCGTGTGCCGCTACGCAGATAATCAGCATTCTTTGTGTCTTTCTACTGAACCAATGTGAGGACACAAAGTTTTTTTTTAATATTTATCATTATGTGGGTTAGCTAACTTCTGAGTAATGCGCAAATTGATTAACTCCATTAAACAAACATTAAATTTTGTGGTCTATCTGCTTGTTACCTTCATTGGAGTTGCCTTTGATTTATATGGAACGCGGTTTTCTCTGGCCAACGCATTTTAAGAAAATTGACTAAAAATTTACCAAAATATGTTTTTATATCTATTTTGCATGCGATTTAATAGATAAATACCTATGCGACTAAAATAATTCTTTTTAATATGTCAAGTTAATCTTTGCAAGTAAAGTTTAGATATAAAAAAAAACTATTCTTGTATTTATTATATGTACACTTTTATTTATTTATATTATTATAAAATATGTTAATTTTGGTTTATATTAAAAAATTATACATTCCATTTAAATTTATTCTAAGTTGTTTGTGTTTCTTTTTTCAGCCACTGTTATTGCAGAGATAACCTTTCAACCAAAATTAAGTACATTTGAAATGGATATTATGGAAGAAATGGGTATCGAAGAACATCGCGTACCAAAAAAGTCATACTGGTATTAGTTTAATTTACAACACTCATGAAGTAATTGTTATTTAATATAATTTAAATTAACAAAAGTTTCACAAATAAAATATACAATAAATCCATTTCTATCTGCGGGCATTTGAAAAAATTTCTTCACGATGATCTCTTAAAGTTTTTGCTAAACTACGCACTGCTTCTTCGGCTCTATCGAAATCATGTCGCAAAGTCTTATTAAAGGTTTCATACAACCAAGCAGAAGCTTTCGAAATGTTCGATTCGTATGATTGAAATACCTTTGAGGTGTGTTCGTATCTTGCCATATTGGCGACATCGGTTACCATATAAGTGTTGCAGTGCTTCACTGCTAAGATTTGACGTTTACTTATATGCTTTATTTCTACATTAGGCAGCGAAAATTGAGCACATTCCAAAGACACTAGAGATGATTGTAAATCTTTGCGACATGATAAAGCAGTTTCAAGTTTTTCCTTAGAATTTCTGAGAGATACAGAAAATAAAATGTCATTACTTTTTTATTAGTTTAAGTAGCACTTACATAATAGTTTTAACTTTTAGCCATTGCTTAAGACCCTGAGAGGCTGAACTAGCACTTGCTCTTAACAAGAGACCACATATGTGCCATTGCTCTAATGTACTGCCTAATTTGTCCCTAACCTCACGTGCCGCTTCCAACTGAGAATCCAAACCTTCTTCTATACGACTCATATAAGTGCCGCCACTGACAAACGCTAAAAAATAAGAGTTGAAATAAAAGAGAAACAAATTGTTAAACACGTTCGATTCTTATATAAAAAAAGTTATTAGACTGTTGTAAATGAAACTGTTTTTGTTAAACTTTTTATAACAGCCTCTTAATCGCACAAGTTTGTGGCTGACACAACTCTAAAGGATACACTAGTAAAAGAACGTGTCTAGAATAATAATATAATTTTCATATTCAAGGCCGGCATAAAATAGAATACAGGCGAATTTTATGGATGCCGGATAGGAGGTATTTTTGAAGGTCTCTGATGAATTATTAGACGAAATATTAAAATATCTCAGACAAGTTGGTAACTAGGAGTCTATTATTTGCAACGCCAAGCCCAAGCTGTGGAAGGCAGTAGACCCATGTTTAAATCCACATGACAAAAATGGCTAAGAAATACCTGAAGCTGTTGAAATGCGTCATCATATCCTCCAAGCCCTTTAATCTACCAGTTGAAGACGCGGCTAACAACCAATTTTGATAGTATAAAGAAGTAAATTGTGTGACTTAATTGGACAAAATGTACTATGACTATCAAAACTAATGTCGTACACATAAGTTTGTAAGAAACTTACCAATTATACCATCATGATTGACATACAACTCATTGAGTTCAGCATAACTGTCCAATAATGAT
This sequence comes from Phania funesta, assembly GCA_963932375.1. Lineage (NCBI taxonomy): Eukaryota > Metazoa > Arthropoda > Insecta > Diptera > Tachinidae > Phania > Phania funesta. Next base: position 42,604,146 of record OZ010653.1, read on the forward strand.
CTCAGCCTTATTTTCGTGTGTTCCAATATCTCATCGTAACAACGTATCGCCATCAAATGTAAAGCAGATTCACTTAGTTGGGCAAAGAAATCTTCATGTGTGGAAGCCTTTTGTACGTCTCCTACAATTCCTAAATTTAATGCTAACTAAAAATAAATGATATAAATAAATAATGAATACTTTATTTAATCATATATTAAATTAAATTGTTAAATTTATAATGTGCACTGTGTATGCATCACATACGTTGCAAGTCATTAAGTAAAAAGTTTTATAATGGAACATTTATTTTTATTTGGTTAATTAAAATACTCGCAACAGTTGCATGTTTGTAAACTAAAAAGAGAATTGAAGTAATTGGTTTAATTGGAAGTTACTTAAATGTGTTTTGGTGAAAATATCACAATATCATCTTTGTATTAAAATTTTCATATCGATGGATACCATTAGTTAAGGCGATTTCTCGTAAATTTCTGGCTGCTATTGTTAAACAGGGGCGAATTTCCACAGAGTTTGGTAGCATAATTTTTGTATGCGTTAATATCATTCATGTCAATTTTACGATAATATGACTTGACCTTTCGTGAGATCATTCGCTAGTATGAAGCCTGGATTTACGTAGAGATACATATAGTTGAAAAATTGCTAGTCAAGACCGTTGCTGTTCATGGTCGCTTCATGTTCGAACAGAGTTGTATGAACAATAGTTCGCGTATGATGCCAATACTGAGCTCATAAAACCATCACTTTTCCACCATAGTGTTTTACTCTCTTTGATGTGTACTTCGGATTGTCCTGCATGTTTAGAGCACGACATAGGTAACGGTTTCCGTCTGATCCAAGGCGACAAAATTTTTCTTCGTCACTCGAGAGGACATTTTTCCAAAAATGTCCTCTCGAGTGACGAAGCTGAAATGCATGTTGCATAATATACGCACGCAAATTTCATTCATTTAGTCTTCTTCTAATTGTTATCCCAATATTATTTTTATTAAAGATCTATCTACGAGGCCTTTTTCTAGGTCTAGTACCGTGTGCAACGCTGTACGTCCCATAGGTTTGGATATTATCTGACGCAGCGCTTTGTGCACCATTTTCCTTAAGTCATGGTTAAAAATATTTCTATTTTCTTTTATTTAAACTTTTAAAATAAAGCATTTATAAACCTAAAGATTTAAAATATTAATTACCAAATATAATAAAAAATATAAAGATAAATTAATGTCCAGCTCAAATTAATTAATTGCAATTCATAAAACATAAATATACAAATCCAAAAGAATGGCAACAAAATAATGGAACATATTTCTCACTCCATAGACAACATTTTGGGTAAATAATTTCCTTAATTTTGATAACTGGAAAAATATACGCTTTTGAACGCACCACATATGAAGTGTGCTACTCGTATTCACCACTGTATATAATCGCGTCTACTCTAGAAAATAAAAACAAAATATTACAAATCTCAAAAAGTTTCACCTCGTCGACGCTTATTCCAGAATTGACTTGATTAATTCCAATGGTTACAGTGTAAAACAAAGTGTCGCAATATTTTAAAATGAACTAAGTCAAACATTCATTAATCATTAAATAACGCCATAAGAAAGTGCTTTACTCTATTTGACCTTACTGTTATTAGTAAGTGTCCGGCCGACTTTTCGGATAGACCAAAAATTAACCGAATTTTCGGCGACGGGATGTTAAAAAAGAGGCTACGAATCTTGAAACTATTAAAGTACTATATACATAGATAATGGTTAGTGACTTTATACTTTTAATAAAACTTTATGTAAAAATCATAATTTTAGGTAATGACGTCGCCTTTGGATTTTTTTTTTTTTTTTTTTTGGTAGAAAACATGAAAATGTAAATTGTGTGAAAAATATATGTCTTTAGGAAGTAAATTGCCAAGAGCTCAGGCGACATCTTATATAAAGAATCATTTACGAAAAATTCTTCCCATAGAATATACTCGTACAAAGTATTATGCTAAATTGTCACAAAAAATTCAAGCAGCAAAAAAAAAACATAATCAGATCAGCCAATTTTATTAGAAAGAACTTAAAAAAAAAGTGGCCTGATGGTCACGCCGTTGCTGAAAATACAAATAAAGCTATTATGGAAATATGTAATATAAGTTGACATGCTACCATACAAAGATGCTTAATAAAAACTTTGACGATCCTGAAAACTTTTTTAAATCTAAAAGTCGGAAGCATTTTTTTGAACTAAATGAAGTGTGCAGTGAAATTGAAAAAGTGAATTGGCTAAGTTTTACCACTGATATTTGAAGCAATCCTTTTAATAGCTTTTCTTTACTCAGTTCAATAGGTTGAAATTTACACTAGGTACCTCTGGTTAAAAAGATGACCACACAGTTAAATTTTTATTATATCGCGCTTTATTTTTTTGGCATTCATCACAAGTGATAAGGTACATAAAATCTAAGAAAAAATTAATTTGGAATTTCAGATACCGCTCCCAGCATGAATGCTGCAATGCGAATAGAAAATTATAAATCCTCGGGCCATGTTTGTTTACACGATACAGTTAATTGCCAACGGTAGTTTAAACAAACATTTGCAGGCAAAGGATCTTATTATAAAATGTAGATCTATTGGGGGTCATTCAAAAGATTGGAAAAAGCAAGCCGTCATTTAAAAAGTTTTCAAATGAAAACTTTTCAAATGAAATGTTCCTTGCCAAAACACCAGCCAATACAAGATACATAGGCTAGATGGAACAGCACTTCGTCAATGTTCCAAAGAATTCTTGAACTAAAAAAATAGGTTTTTACAATTACCTTTTGGTTGAAGAATGGGAAGAGATAAATGAACTCGGAAAACTAGTTGAAAAATATATAATATTTCTTAAAGAAATATTTGGGAAACAACCTAAATTTCAAATATTGGCAATAAATGAAGAGGAAAAAAATCCACAGCTTCACATTGATGTGGAAGAGCAAAATGGAAATATTCTTGACAAAGAGCTCCAAATGTATAAGAATGAGCCGTTAAGTTCAAGCTATTATAATATTTCAATACTGGAGTTCAAGCCCCTTAAACAACTTTAAAGCTATAGCAACAAACTATTTGTCTACGCTACCATCTAATGTTGCTAGTGAATAATTAAAGGATCGCCGCGAATAACGTTGCAAATGACAAAATAATAATTTTTCATGAGAGCAAAAAAACGTATTTAAAAGGTTTGATTATCTCTTTCTTTATGTTTTTTTAGTGTATCAAAAATAATAAAAATAAAATAAATTCCGTTCGTAGCATTTTGTTTATAACTCACAACGTTCTTCCACTGACTGACTCATTGTAAATGCGTTTTGACAGTGATGAAATGCATAATTTTGATGTTTTGGTGTTTGATCAAATGTAAGAGAGTAATTTGAACGGTAATCTGAAAAAAGCAGGTTTTGCAAAATTTGTCTTTTACAACGTTATTCGCGGCTTTGCTTCAATTGTTCAGTACTGCTGGACAACTGGACATATACTTTAACATAAAACCTTTTAATTTTAAGTATTAACAATATATTGTTATATCTTTTCATTTCGCCAACTCCCTTTAGCTAACCATGTATTCTGGCAAAGGGGTCAATAATTAAATTTACTACAAGCTTACCTCCTAGTCTACGACTATTGTGTACATCATTTGCAATCGGAATTGTAATTTAGAAGTTACGTATTTATTTCCGTATTCACTGATTGCAGTGTTACTGTTAACAAATTTAAAAAAAAGGATGTCGAAAAGCGTAATTTACCAAACAAAGATTACAAAATGGGCAGAATATATTGCAATCAAAAAATTAAAGAGTTTGATTTCATTCATTGTATGTAAACCAAAACGTAACAGTCACAACTAATATACAAATAACATGTAGTAATTAAAACTTAAAAAGAATTCAAAAGGATTTGATTGTATACACTAATGTAGAGGGGGTATCTAAGAAGATCGCATGCTTTTCGACCCGCTTCTTTCCAATAAATTGATTTTAGGAAAACGATTTGTAATTTACTTTCTTACTTTCATTTAATCCCTTGTTAACACTGGGTTTTACTCTTGACTGTATAGATTTTAGACTGTCGACTGGTATCTGTCCACCTTCTTCCTCATCACGGAGACTCTTGTAATTGCCAGCATTTGTCGAAGGCTTAGGTGTCTGCCCGTGTACCTAAGTCTTATGTCAGCCAGTGATGGACTTTCACACATAATGTACGCCGGCTTAACACCTTAGGAGTACCTTTAGGGATTTACCCGTCTACCTCTCGCCAGGCATTTTCGTCGAATTCTTCCGCATTCCCCTATTGGTTAATTAGAACCGAAGTTCATTTTTAGAATTCTTATAATTCCCTCGAGTAATGGAGGAAAATATGTTTTGTTAAAATATTTTACATGAATATTTTAATTTTACATACACATGGATGTAGATATGCATATCTACGAATTACCAAATTTTATATTGAAAATTACACATATAAAATTCAAACATACATAAATACATATATTTTACGTATATACATACTACGTTTCCACTTCATTTTAATCCGTATTCACTCACACCTGCCATTTACTTTTTAAAGATTAATTCATGTAAATGTTGTTTGTGGCTCCAATTTTGGCATACTTTTTCGCCCATTTCGGCCAGTAATGTTGTCTTCCAGGGCTGTCGTAGTGAGACTGGCTAGTCTCTGTAAGCGGGAGACTTTACGTATACCCACAAAAACTAGTCTAATTGTGTCAATTCGCATGCTATTGGCGGCCAATGGATGCATGTGTTAATACCACATGTCAACCAAGTCAAATTCTTCCATTTTGTGCAAACAAAGTGGGTAATCATCGCACGGTACCTTGCTCCATTGACTGTAACGTTGCGATTTTCATCATTCTTGAAGAAGTGCGTTCCAATAATGCCGCCGGCCCATGACCGCACTTGAACTCCCTCCGGCTGCTTTTCACACTAAATTCGGCAATTCTGTTTGTTGACGTCCCCGAAGACAATATTTCGATAGAAACACAATTCTCACACAGCACGAATTTTGATAATAAAATTCAAAGATTTTCCAGCGTTGTTCGCTTGTTAGTCTATTTATGGTAAAACGGCAAGCCTTTTTGAGTATTTTTGGCATTGTCACAAAACTTTTTTTAAATGAAAAAATTTACACTGAAAAATCGAAGGGGTATCAAGCAATAAAAAATTATACAAAAGGCGCATATTACAAACGGGTAATAAAAAGTAACAAGGGAGTCAAAAATGGTCAAACTAATACATCTAATACTCTTTTTACAAAATAGATACATGCCTAAACGGAAAAGCAGACAATTAGTTGCCGACTTGAATAAGCAACTGAAATATTAAACAAATCTTGTTAGAGTTTTCTCAAGAACTTATATTCTGTTCTTACACACTTTTATTCATTTAGTATGATACAAAATTAAAATACAAATCATGATTTGAAAATAGAAAATATGTGATATCTGAAATTTGTTAATATAAAGAATTAAAAAATAATATCAGAATAAAAAACTTTATGCATTGTCACTTTCTGACCAAACTCATTCAATTTCTTTAACGTTTCAATTTTTGAGTTGGCGGACATAGCGATTCTTTAGCCGGCGACTTCGTTGGCTTTTTTGAGAAAATTTAAATATTTTAATTTTGATTTTCAAAATAAAATTCATAAAATATTGGAAATCGTGTAATAACAAAACAGTTCGTGTAGAAATAAAATTTGTTTCTCTTGTTAACTCGAGCTAAATCGAATTCGTATAGAAAGGGAATTAGGTGTACTTTCGTAATACAACGGTAATGCCGACTGTGTGGTGTTGGATATAAAAACTTAAAATACGTATGAGCAATATTGCCTGATCTGAGTGGGTAAAACGTTACTCATACGCCCGAGGTGTAAAAACTTTATGTCTTAGCAGGAAAAAACTGGAGCTTTATATGAAGCAGGTATTTTTATGTCTTCCGCAAAAACGTTAAACTTCTGAAATTCAGATTTCTGGCATTTAATATTGTGGTAATTTAAAGGATGAGCCGCTTCTTTAAAGGTGCAGCCATAATCACTAATGATTCTCGAATTCATTGAATGTCCGGTTATTTACCTGATAAATTTTTTAACAAAATAACATGAAAATTTATATTCTACACCAATTTCGATTTCTCTTGATACAAATATTTTAATAACACATGTAGCATGTGTTGAAAATTATTATTAAAAAGTCTAACAGCATGTAAATAATATACAATGCACATTGTTTAGGAATATTTCATCACCAGTTTATATATTTTATGGTGACTCATTACACTCGTAGCTTCATTTGATTTTACTTACATTAATTAAGTCCTGCGAAGGTGTTTTAGCCCCAATACTATTAGACGGCGGTAAACGTGTAATAACGTGTCCAGCAACAGCACCATCATTCATGCCTAGATTATGATGTTGTTGGTTTAGAAGTAGACCGTTCTGAATGTTGTTTGTTCCACTACTACCACTGTCACCGCCTCCCAAATTACCATACGCCACAGCTTTATTGTTATAGGGAACTGTTTGTTCTGCTGTATAGCCATCAATATGCAATACCTGTGAAGGTAGCAAGAGTTGTTGCGGCTGTGGAGAGGTAGTTGAAGTAAGCGCATTATGAGCCAGCTCACGATTGTGAAGGTTTTCTCTAATTTGTTTGGCACCAACACCCATCAGTTTGCTTTGCTCGCCTTGTAAATATTCTAACCAAGCTTCACAAGTGGCTAAGCGCGGGCCGGGACAAGTTGCCTCTAATTTACTGATCTTTTCATCAAGACGCACAAATTGAAGGACAACCTCTGTGGGATTCTAGAGTGTACGTAAAAGTATTTTAAACACAATTATCTTCATTATGTTCGTTAACCAAAATATAAAAGCACACAAATAATCACACAATCAAGAGCACACATTCACTGACATACTCATACAAAGGCATGTGTCTGACACACTTCCACTGTAATTATTATTTTTGTTTGTTCGAAATACATACAACAACAAAATAAAGTAGAATAATTAATGTCTATTTAATTACCAATTGCGATAATGGCCATTGGCTAGAGGGTATGGCCATACCAGCCATACCCCCGGTTGGTTCATCTAATACACTATTTGTGTCCATTGACGAATTACAGCCCATCATTTAGTTAAATATAATTGTTCAAATACACAAAACATTTTTCCAGTAGTTCAATTTTAATCTGGTTTCATTTTATTTTAAGGAATTTATTATTATTTTTTTTATAATATTCTCTTAGTACAAAAAGTAGTTCCGTTTTTTTTTGCTTTGTTCTATTATTTTTCCGCTATTTTTTAACTTCGCCCATTATACCGTCATAATGTCCAGTTTAAGAATGACTACAAAACATTCATGTCAATAACTCACATTTTTGTAATGCCTTTTGTTGTTTTTCATGTTTTCGTCATCGCACAGTGGAGTTGTTAATATAAAACTGTAAGCGAATGGATACAACGTTTAGTTTTTTTTAGCGATAAGACTGGTCTACAAAAAATTGTTGTCTTCTTTGGAAAAAAAATACAATTACTTTCATTTTCTGAATACGTACAGATTTTGTTTATTTTATCATAACTCGGGAAGAGCTGGGCCGATTCGTGTAAACAAAACATGCAGTATAATCCAACAGTTCCGAGGTATTTCGAAATCGGGGGCCAAACAAATTTCTTTAATGCAAAATAAAATATTTTTGCTCCTTTGAAATTCACAAAAAATTGAAAACCGCAAATCTTAATTAATCTTCGGGGGGAATTATCTCATCATGTTCATCTTAAATCTAAGTGCGAGTCGGACATTATAAGCAGAAGGAGATTCCTGAATGGTTTCCTAATAGTTTTGTTATTTTCTGCTTTCTACGAACAATTTTCTATAACTTACGTAATCTGCTCCACTGTACATCTGCAATTTGTTTTGTAAACATGTATGAAAATATTATTCATGCATTTGCACCCTTATTTATTTCTAGTAGAGTTATATATTAAATGAACGGTTTTCCAATAGGGTCATTTCGATGTCGACGGCCTATTGGGGCGACTGTTAAATCTGTTTTTTATTATTTAGTCAAGGATGTCAAATCACCATGGTAAGTTACACGATTGAACATTACGTTTATTTATAAGAGTGGGTGTGAAACGGCGCCAATATACAGGGTGTTCACTGGGTGGTAATGCGTTCATAAAAAGGAGCGATTTTAGGGCCAGAGGCATCATTTATCTGTACTTCGTCGAAAACATCTTTGCTTATGCTTTCACAGCCAACGATAACTAAAGATAGCAATTTTCTTTGGCTCCAATGCCTTTAGACACCGGCAGACATTTTCTTGTGGAATTTTTTGAAGTCACAGTCAAAATATAGCACAACCCATATCGCTCAAATACAGCTGGATCTATACAAAAAAATTTTGATCCTCTAATACGCGGCACATTGACCAATCCCTAATGTAATAACCTTTATAGTCATTCATATTTTCGTTGTATGTATAGCTTTGCGTGTGTATAATCATATACATATGTATAACACAAATATAATATATTTTTATAACGTTGTATTTGCAATGTAATTAAAGTTAAGGTAAAATGAAAGTTATATGAACTACTTAAAACATGGTGAACAATTTTATGTGATATTTTAATTATATAACTATATATGTGTATATAATAGTTTCGGTGTTAGTTAACAGCGGAAGATTTCCGAAAAAAATTATATTTATTAAGCAATAATTTTTACCATCAGCCTCTCGGGCTGACCTATTTCGCAATAAACGCAATTTTTTATTTTGCATCGATATATTCCGATAAATTTCGAACAATGCAAATGTCAGGATTGTGTTTTTAAAAATTTGTTGCTGAATTTATCATCACATTTCATATGCCCAAGCACTGAAAAATGATGCGCAATTACCTAATGGTAATCGTGAAGCGAGACGTTCTAACTCCCGAAAGTATTCGTATGCCCACATCTCAAAAGAGGGTGCAGAGATACCTATTACGAATAATTCGAGCGCAATTGAAAATCTTATACAAACAATGTAAAATTTTATGACAACTATGCTGGTTATGTTTCAGGAAATAATGCCAACCCAAAACATGCTGCTGCAAATTTTGCATATTTTCAACTGGTCCATTTTGTCAAACGGGCTCACCCAAAATAAATGTGAAGTAGGATATTGCCTTCTAACGCAGGAAATAGTCTCAGAAACGCACTTCACTCTAAAAAACTGCTTTAGAGTTAATACATTTTTCGTATACGAGACCAAACACCCGAGTGGAAGAGCATGTGGCGACACTGCCGTTATAGTGCGCAAAAACATAAGACATTTTCCAATGCCAGAATTCGGCGAAGACTTCTTGCAAGCGACCACTATAAATCTTACTGACTTTAAATTTTTTTTATGCTATATTTTATTTTATTGAATCTTTCTGCTAAAACAAATTCACAATAAGTGTTCAAATCTTATTTCTAAATTATTATTTACTAGTTATTACCAGCGTAATAACAAATTTTGTGTATTAAAATCTTAAAAATCTATCTTCTATTGTTTAGAGAGAGCCGCCTCGCCAGGCTCAATGCGTCAGTTCTTTTTAGTCTCTGGTGGCCATCAAATTGCAATAAAATGCGTGTTAGAGTGTTGGGATGCGCGACTAGTTTGTTTACGTATTTCGACGTGTACGTTTTAACTTCTTCGTAGATAGTGGGAACTTTGAGATCCCTATGTATGTTTTCATTTCTTATGTACCAGGGGACGCATACAATATGACGTAAAATCTTAGACTGTCTTCCAAAGAGTTAGGACTTATTAGCCAAAGTAGTTGATTTGTTCGAAGCTTTATGGACGTTATTTTTGCCTCAATGTGACGGGACCCAGTTAGGCGCCGATCTAGATGGATACCTAAATATTTAACGTTTTCGCTGGAACCGTGGTATTAGTTATTGTGTTTGGTGGACAATTTTGCCTTCTAAGGGAAAACGTTACATGAGCACATTTCGATGGATTTACCTTTATTCTCCACTGTTTTAGCCAGTCTTCTAGCTTATGAATATGGGACTGCAGCTTTTCAGCTGCATCCTTTGGATCATTACTGACACTTATAATTGCAGTGTCGTCTGCGAAGGTTGATGTATACGTATGTGGGCTTGTCGGCATATCCGCTGTATAGATGATATATAATAGCGGCCCTAGCACACTGCCTTGAGGTACTCCCGCATTGATTTTCCCACTTCTTGAAAGCTAGTCCTTTGACCTTACTTTAAAAGTTCTATCGGACAAATAGCTTTTAATAAGCTTGTGGGTGTTTTCAGGTAGAACCCGAACTATTTTAGTAAGTAGCCCATCATGGCAGACTTTATCAAATGCTTGGGAAATGTCTATACATAAAGCTGAACAGTATTGCTTTCTTTCAAAAGCCGATCTAATAATGGTAACGATTCTATGGACTTGTTCAATCGTACTATGCCTTGCTCGAAAACCAAACTGATGATCTGGGATAATGTTTTGTTCATTTAGAAAAGGAGTTACACTCGAGACGAATAATTTTTCAAATATCTTTGACAAAACTGGAAGTAGGCTAATAGGCCTGTAGGATATAATCTGGCTTGAGTCCTTTCCTGGTTTCGGGATCATAACAATTTCAGACATCTTCCAAGAGCATGGGAAGAATATCCGTATTTTTAATTGTCAATTTTAAAGAAGACAACCGAAATTTCCTAGGATCATTCACGGTGTCACTAATAATTGGAATAGTGGAATTACTTATATCATGTGGTGTGAAAACCTTCTCTAAGTGCTTTGCGAACGCATTTGCTTTTTCACTTGAGTTTTTAGTCCAAGTACGGTCTTCAAGTCTTAGTGGGGATTCGTAAACAATATGACATTGTAAGTGCTTTACAGCTTTCCACAGACTATAATCCGTGTTTTTCATTGTATCCAAGTTTTTTAAAAAGTTGTCGATAGCGAATTCGTGTTTCTGTCTCAATTTACTGCGTAAGTTTTTTTTTTGGCATAAGTTCATTTGCATTTTTATGTGTGGAGAACGACTATTTTGCCATTGTCTTCTTAGTCTTGTTTTCTCAATGACGAGCATCTGAATATCTACTATGGCTGCGGCAGTCACGACGTCTGTAAAATGGTCTACAGCTGCTTGAATATCAGCTGGATTTCTCAGTGGGATGTTCAAAGGTAAATGAGAGCTCACATACATTTTATATTTTAACCAATTCGTGTTTCTGTTCGGGTAGAAACTAAGGGTTTTAGGTGCAGTGACAAAACTGTCGTCTAAAATAACAATTGTAGGTGAATGATCAGAAGATAGGTCATAGGATGAATTAACTACGAGTTGATCGCGTTTGATGTTTTTTACTATAGCAAAATCAATAAGGTGGGTTTACCGGCAGATACGACGTCAAGCTTGTTTGTTTCAACGGTATAATACAACTGCCTCTAGGACTAAGGAGTCTGGATTCCCAATATGTGTGCTTTGCATTGTAATCGCCAGCGGCAATAAATTTTTGCCCTAGCGTAGCAAAGAACCTGGCAAATTCATGGTGTTCGATTTTATGCCTAGGCGGGCAATACACTGATGAGACTACAATTTTAAAATCAGTAAGATTTATAGTCGTGGCTTGCAAAAAGTCTTCGTTGAATTCAGGCAATGGAAAATGCCTTATGTTTTTTCGGACTATAATGGCAGTCCCACCACATGCCCTTTCGCTTGGGTGTTTGGTGTTATATATAAAATACCCATCAATTATAAAGCAGTTTTTTATAGTGAAGTGTGTTTCGGAGACTAATAGTATGTCTATATCATGTGCTAGCAGGAAGTGTTCTACTTCATATTTATGTTGGGAGAGCCCGTTAGCGTTCCAGAAGCATATTTTTAAATGGTTCATTTTTTTGCCAAGCAAAACTTGCAGAAGCATGTTTTGGGTTCGCATCATTTCCTGAAACATACCCTGCATAGTTGTCATGAAATTATTCATTGTCTGTATTAAGTACTCGATCGAGCTCGAATTGTTGGTGAGGGGTGTCTGAGCACCCTCTTTTAAGACGTGGGCATATGAATGTTTATGCGCATTAGAACTTTTGGCATTCGCATTAGGTAAATCATTTCTCAATGTTTGGACATATGAAAAGTTTGTCTTAGTGTGTGGCTGTGTAGCCTGTGTACTAGCAATAGAACCAGCATGAAGCCGAGGAAATTGGGAAGCTTTATATTGGTCATATTCAGGTTTACGTACGATTTTCGCATTATCTTTTACATATTGAAATACTTTGCAGCCCCTGTAATTTGCTGTATGGTTTTCACCACAGTTGCTGCATTTTTTGACCTTGGGTTCAGTTTTAGAAGAAATGCATTCCAAAGTCCGGTGCGCATCACCGTAAACAACGCATACAGATGGTAGCTTGCAGTAGGTTTTCGTGTGTCCGAATTCCTGGCAGTTGGTACACTGACGTGGACCGTTACGTTTTAGAGCCTCTTCCACCGTTATTCTTCTGTTTAAAAGGTAGCGCAAATTATATATAGGATGAACCGAGTTTTTTGATTTAAGCTGCGATGCATTAAACACGATTTCAACGCGATGCATAGGTTGGGGAACTTTATTCTTATTTAGAATATTGTGCACTGACCTTACGACGTAACCTTCCACCTCTATGGCACAATTGGCCTGGCGGTTAAAAAAGCACTGTCATCTTTTTTTTATTATTTATATTGTTTATTGCATTATTAGCATTTGTGTAAGAAAAAGAGTAATAAGCATTGTTGTTATTACCTTTTGTATTTTTTTCGTTAATGTTTGGTGCGTTCATGCACTCAATATCAATTGTTTAAACAGGTTTAACCATGCACTTTGTTATTGTCTTTTTTATCACACGCAATATTATATTGCTTTTTATTTTTTTGTTATTTATTTTGTTGTTGTTACTAACTGTTAACTTTGTCTCTGCACTTGTTCAATTTTTAAAATAAAAAAAAAGTCACCTTAAATGAATATAAATCATGCGCTTAAAGTGAAGTACGTCTTTACTTAAACAAAGTTTATACTTGAATTGCTGTCTCTTTTGTGGATATGCCAACATCAACGTTGGCAGACAATACTGCATTTATAAGGGTCAGTAATGATCCAAAGGTTGCATCTGGTTAAATAAGTGGAGGATTAAAGTAACTCCTTCGAAATGTGCTCACGTAACGTTTTCCCTCAGGAAGCAAAATTGTCCCACAATAACGATAACAACTACAACTATTTCAGCGAAAACACACGTTAAATATTTAGGTATCTACCTGGATAGACGCCTAACTTGGTGCCGCCATATTGAGGCAAAAATTGCGGCCATAAAACCCAGAACAATTCAACTACACTGGTTAATAGGTCTTCACTCAATCTCGGCTTTGGAATACAAAGTCCTCTTATGCAAAACTGTTATAAAACCAATATGGACATATGGCATTCAGCTGTGGAGTACTGCTTGAGCATCAAACATCCAGAAGCTACAAAGAGGACAGTCTAGAATTTTACGTCATATTGTATGCGTCCCCTGGTACATAAGAAATGAAAACATACATACGGATCTCAAAGTTCCCACTATCTACGAAGAAGTTAATACGTACACGTCCAAATACGTGAACAAACTAGTCGCGCATCCCAACACTCTAACACGCAATTTACTGCAATTTGGGCACCAGACACTAAAAGAAACAGACACATTGAGCCTGGCGAGATAGCACCCTCCAACCCAATAGTAGATATTTATTAGAATTTGAATACAGTGAAATAGTTATTACAATGGTAATAAGTAATATTTTAGATATAAGACTTAAATATTTATTGTAAATTTTCCTTTGAAAGAAAAATTTCAATAATATAAAAAATTAAAGTTTAAAAAAATTTATCATCAGATGGCGCTAGATATTGTTTGGCACAAAACTAAAAATTAAACGTTTATAACGAATATGATGAATTCAATTCATCGCACAACGATAAAAATGCTGAATTTACCCGGAAGCCAAAATAACTTTTAGCGGATCTAGGTTACAAAAATAAATTATGGTGTCATCTTGTTTTAAAAACGCAAAAATAAAGTTGTTATTGCCAATTTTCGATTAATCTAAAAAACCCGAGTGAATATTGACATAGTTTATTATATGAGAGAACCCTTATCCAATCGAAATCGTGGGCCTTATTTTGAATATTGGTCCATAACAGATTACGAGTCACTTGTAAATTAGGGTATGTTTGAATTTGTTTTTTTGTGTGAAATAAATACCTAAATACCTAGTTTAGATATTTCTGTCATCCCTTGTCAAGTTTGGGTTGGAGACAAACTGGTTTCGACCAGTGTAATTTTTTCTTCTAAATAGTCAGTGTTAATTCGTTGGTGTTTAATTGTTTGTCAAGTATCTGTTTGTTGTGTATGAGCTACCAGCAGGTAAATCTCATGAGCCTTTTATTGTTTATCAAGTAGCCGTTTATAAGGTGTGGACATGTAAAAGGTATAGCTCGTAGGTCGGGTGTTATTTATGATACGTAGTTAATATTTTTCCGAAGTTGGCGGGACAGTAGTGGGGACAGTATGCAATAGTTGCCGTTATCGTATCGCTTTACAAGAAAGCGTAACCTTAGGTCTAAAGAGATTTCAAAAGCGTTTAAGAGCGACCGGTCAAAATATAGATTCAATTCCATTTGGAAATATCAAAACAATTTTCGATAAAACACCGCAAAAAGTTCAGACTAACGCCTTATCGCATTTTTTTAAATAACGGCTGACGAAAATCGTATTTTTTTTGTTAAACTAAAAAGTATTTATAATTTTCTCCCAAGAGTGTTCAAAACAGTCTCTCATTATTCGGTTGATATTTCAGAATATATCCAAATCCATATAACTAAAAACAGCTCGGTTTATTTTCTAAGTTTTAGATTATTTCTAACATGAGAAATGTTAGCAAAAAATATGCTCTGGGTACTTTTTGTTCAAAGGTAGATGTGAACGAAACAAACAAATTTGTTAATATTCAAGTTGAAAGACCTGCAGTAAACGATTATGCCCAACTAAATGTTATGGTTTTTTTTATCAGAGTTTTCGTAGATCAAACTAAAGTTCTTTAAAGCATATTTTCTATTAAATACAATACGAATAAATCCTAGATTTCTGAAGCCAGTTGTTTCTAAATCCTTCCCGTTTTGTACGTATAAGTATATTTAATATAATATACTGATTTATATTTCCTGACAATTTTTTTACATATAATATTACTACTATTATTATTGAATCTTTCTTCAAGAAAATTAATAAAAATGCTCTTTCAAAAGACTTAAAGTTTATCAACAAAGCATATTTTGAAAGTTATCGACACGGAAAACTCGAAATGTTACCGAAAATTCGAAAGTTTACTAAAAAATCAAATTCCGTTATTGTCTTCAATTCACCAATAAATTGAGAATTTGTCTAAAATCCAAAAGTATCCACAGAAAATTTGAAACACTGAGCACATAAAATTAGCAGCAAGTGGTTGCTGAGCAAATAGAAAAGCATTCAACCGAGTTCGAGAATACAATTTTTTTTCAAAAATAAACATTGCACATGATTACTTACCTCTGGCTTTGGTTACACACTAGGGTGATGGACATTATACGATATTTTTCAAAAACCGGTCTCCGAATAGTGCGAAAATTTAAACTTTTAAAAACCCAGTTTCAGTGAAAAAGTCATAAAAAGCCGGTTAACCGGTTTTAAGAAAAAATAGAGTGTGTTTCGATTTCTTTTATTTTTAAGAGAGCAAATTCATATTATATTCCTACGTGCGCAGTTTGCCAGTTAGTCAGAGATGATATTTTCATCGATAATGTCTTGAGGACTTTTTATAATTTGTCGTCTATAAAATAATTTTGGCACAACTGTGCCGTATTGAGAACAAAGTGATGGACAAATGCATACTGCAGTATTTCGTGTTTCCAGAGTGACAATTACATCGATTTGGTCCTGCTTCTGGAAACATGAAAAACTTTAAGTTGTGGTGACAAAGTTTTTTAGTTTCTCTGTTGAGTAGAATTGCAAAATAGCAGGACGTCAATGACTTAAGAAAACAAAATAAATAAAATTACCAAGAAATAAAAAATTATTTAAAAAAAAATAATATTTCATGCCTAGAAATACAAAACGTTGCAGATAATATTGAATTAGAAGACAATCGATGAAATTAATATATTGCAAGTTTAAGTGTTTAGTTAAAAGAAATATTTGTAAAGCATCACGTTCGCAGAACTTTAGGAGACAATATACTAGACGCTTAACAAATAAATGGTATAGAAGACCCAAAACTTCTGAAGGGAAGCTCAAAGGAAAATATTGCCATTTTGGATTAAAAAATCAATTAGAAAGATTTATTAAAATTCTGGTAGATATCGACTTAATGTAAATGGATATCAGAATATTGGAGGGCTATTCAAAAGCAGTTCCGGACAATTATGGTTATTTTTAGCCAAATTGATAAATTTAAAATTAAGTGAGCATAAATAATTTTTCCACAATTTCGTTAAGGAAATAAAACATTTAAGTGTCACCGAAATTTTAATTCAAAAACAATAATATTCCTGTGATTTTCAGAGCATTTCTTTTAACGATATTGTCGTAAATACAATCGTCAACGACAGTGTGTATAGCACTGCCGCTCATGTTGTCAAGCAGAATTAAGGTGTTAATTGGTCAACAAACTACTTAATAATTGGCTTGAAGTGTCCGGAATGTGATGTCTTGAAGATCTAACCAATGTGGTACATATGTATGCATATTGACATAACATAACAAATTAAAAATCACACTAAAATAATAAAAACAAAAACTTTAAACTATTTGCATATATATTAAAAGTATAAGTAGGTGAAAATGGTCGAAACCCGGCTACTGACAAGTCAAACTCTAAAAAGTGTGAAACAACTAAATATTATTGTCTGAAGTTGTGTTATATTACCTTTCCTAACACAACGATACATGTGAACAGTGGTAAGCGATCATAAGCCTTAGGGACAAGTAAGCCCGAGAAGACCGGCCGAATAGCTTCGTCGATCACATAAAACGACTTGGTTAGTAATATTATATTAGTTTTGTAAATTTGAAAAGCTTTTTTTGTGGTTATAGTTTTTGTAAAATTTCCAGTGTATCGTGGTACAATTTTTGTGGCGGGTACTCAATTCATGATCAATTTTGTTAACAATAGCTTATTTAATTTGTTAACAATAGCTTATTTAATTTATTTCAAATAAACACAATCTCTTTGTCATAATAACAAATTGTTGTAGAGAACATAATATAGCTGGCGGGACCGTGGCACAACCATTCTCTACGTTCATATGTCTTATAAAAGCTAAATACGAAAGCTAAATACGAACATGTAACTGCTATGAGTGAACACATCCGAGTATCGATTAGTAGTTATTCTCAAATGTATGTACCTTTGAAGTACACGTGTCGGTAAATCCAAATGCATATGCGTGAATGTGTAGTGCGTATAACAAATTAAATTGCAAATAACTCATACGCACGAGCATTGAATTTTATTTCATACCATTCCAGCACAGACAACTCTCGATAATTTAAAACTTGTTAATATGTTTTTCAGATCCCTAGAGAAACATTTGAAAAATTAAAACAATTCAAGTAATTTGGTCCTCTCCTCATTTTGCTCACCTACTTTCTATAATCTGAAGTATCGCTTTTCTGAACCATCAAATGTGACTGTTTTTGTGAAACAAAAAAACAATGAAATCATGTACTTAAGTTTCTATGCATTTTCAGCCAGTAATTAATATACTGGATACGCTCTTAGTCTTGAGCCTTTTTAAGCTTGACATTTGTTAAGCTTGGCATTTTCTATTTTACTTTTTGATGCTTTCAACTCTTGTTAATTGAAACTCTCGATTATTTTTCTCTGGGCCCTTTTGATAAAAAGTGATAAATATAAAGTCCTCTATTTGTCAGAAATCCATTTTTATATTCCTTTTCCAGCTTTTAATGTTATTTTTATTCGAAAAGTGTGGTCGGCTTTATATTTATTCCGAACACCATCAAAATGGCAGTAACAATAAAGTTTTTAGTCCATCGATCGTAATAGCCATTTGTTTCCATATGTGCCTTAGAAACTGCAGTCTGTTACCAGTGGATGAAATTTGGAATGACAGATGGCAAAATCCTTATTTTGTGAAACACAAGGCAACGCCAGAATTTATATGAAAACAAACCAATATTTCAAAATTTATTAAAAATTTTTTATCGTTTTCATAAACATTTGCCGGGCTTTTGAAAAGAAAGTTAATCGCATCATATTTTATGGCGTTCATAGGTACAAAAATTTGTGTAAAAAACAATACAAAATTTTTAAAATGTTTGAAATTTGTTTTTGTGTTCCGCAAAACAAAGTAATACATTCTGCAAAAATAAATTATTTTTTGTAATTCAGTTTTAAATAAAAACCGAATTAGTCTATCACTTTCTTCAACAACAAACTAAACGTATTCATGTCTCTACATTATGGTGTGCAACAGTTTAATATTTCGTAGACGGTAAATTATTTTTTACAATTTCGGCACATCTGCAAAGCAAACATTAAATGCGAACAGTTCCGGTCAGTTGCAAGATTCTCGCTTTTGATTCTCTTACTGGAAACTCACCTTTTCCATTTTCCAAAGAGGTTTTCAATGGGTTTCATGTCGGGTGATTGTGCAGCTCAATCAAAAACTTGAACTTCATTCTCTTACAGCAAAGCTTTAACTTACCTCGATGTTTGTTTCGGATCTT
This sequence comes from Phania funesta, assembly GCA_963932375.1. NCBI lineage: Eukaryota > Metazoa > Arthropoda > Insecta > Diptera > Tachinidae > Phania > Phania funesta. The sequence goes on from OZ010653.1 coordinate 42,622,978, forward strand.
TCGTATTAAAACACCCATCGAAATTGCATATTTCACTTAGCGTGCAGAATCACTTTCGTTTTCAGACTGCAAATTTTATAAAATGGTTTAGCTCCGTTTACCGCCTACACTCCGTACTTAAAAATTATTTTGTTTTACAATTGCGTGGCTCAAGCTTTTCACTAGGTAAGCTGTAGAAACTTATACAAACTTATTATGTAGAATTTTGACTCGTCAGTAAATAAAACAGTTTTCCATTTCTGTTCGGGTCAATTCTGGTATGTTCTCCCAAAATGCAATATTTAATAATAACACCAATAAAAACAACCAATTGGTTAGATAAAAACACGTTTATCATTTATTTTTTAAATTATTTTCTATTCCACGTCTTCTAATTATGCTACCGTGCATATTTGATTTCCCTGTAGGGAAGATTTTCGTCAATTATTTGAGATTTCAAAGATTCGAAATATTTACCTCTGGCCATTCCGTGAATACCAACCAGCATAAATATTGTTTAGAAACTAACATTTAAAATTTCTCTGAAGAATAATAAACCTTTCTTAGATGGTTGAACTTTTGCAATGTGTCCGTTAATTTAAAGAATTTTTGTTGTGTGTTTAATTTTAGAATTTGTTGCATTTGTTTTGCACAATACCTTTTTAGGAATTCGGAAATTTTTGTTGTTGTTGATATTAATATTGGAAAATGAGAATGTCCATTTATTGTGTGCTACAATCGCTTACCCAAGTGAAAAAGTTTCTTAAAATAAGCTTATGTATCACAATTGTGTTTAATACGTTTTATGTTTCTTTTGTTTTGCACAATACTGTAAACTCTGGCGTTGCCTTGCGATTTATAAAACAAGACCCTTACATTTCATCCCATTACTCTTTGAAATCATTTGGATTGACAACCCTGCGAACTCTTTTGACAAACAAAAGATTTTTAGGCAAATCTTCCACTGGATTTAAAAAAAATTCCGCGTTCATTAGTTAATTCTTAATAGTTTTTATTACTTAGAATGTTAATTATTAATAAGTTAAAAAAAAAAAAATAAAAATGATAATGTCAAAACTAAAGTCAACTCAATAGAATTTTGTCCTCAAATTTCCTTACAGAATACCAAATATAAGATAACAGTCGTCGATAAATGTCTTTAAGTGGGAATATTCATTTACAACAGATGAAAAAATTAACTATGTAGTCTAGTGTTGACGACATCGAAAAAAATAAGGGAGAATATTTTTTTTTTACTTGACCATGAAATATGAATGTTTGTTTGTATTAATGTTTTTGTTAAATAAAAAAATATGAAAAAAACATAAAATTATGCATAAAACCGGTTATCGGGATTTAAGGGAGACAAACGTGAAATGGATTGCCGGGGTTTCGAGTACCCTGATTCCTGCGGGACCATAGAATAAGGTAACAAAATATAAATTAAATTACATTCAAATTTCTTCTTTTATAGAAACTAAAAACTATTTAAAAGTTTTGAAACAAAATGTCGCAACAAGTGACACATATGCGTAAGAGGCGGACTATCAAAGATAATTTTCTACAACAAATAAAAACAAAAACGGAAAACATAGAAAACAACAACGACAATGTTTGAAATAAGACCACCTGTCAGTGCAACGTGAAAATGTAGAAAACCATATGTGTGTGTTGGAAGAATAATGGCTAGAATGGAATTCAAAAAGAAAAGCAGACAAGACGAAAATTAATTCTTTATGAAGAGAGAAGAAATTGATGAAAAAAGCAAAAAGTTTAACAGTACAACAACAATAACAAATAAAATCACATGACACAGTGTGTCAGAACTTGAAATATTATTAAATATTTCGCAGTACAATTTTGAAATCGAAACTACTGGATCAGTCAGCCAATATATACGAGTAATGCAAATGGTGAGAAACAACACTTTGATAATTTTCATGCAAAAAATGCTAAGATCAGTTACTATTAAGTTATTTTTAAGTGAAATCAACAAGCAAAATGTGCCGCATGGTTTTTAATTTTAATAATAAAAAAATTGAAGATCATCTTGGAGGCAACAGGAACTCCAAACCACAATCATTTGACTGTTTTATGGTATAACTTCTCAATACCTGTCATCTGAAATCAAAAATTTGACCAATATCTCATACTTTTTGAAAATTGCTCTAGCTTTTGAAGTAGAAGCGATGTGGAAATGATTTATGCTTTGTTTTATAGGTCAGTAATGAGCATTTCATATTGCTAAGCAAAACTAAGCTGGAAAGTGACCGAAAGGAAGGGGAAAATTCAAAATTTGACATTTTTAGAAAACATCGCCCATACCTTGTTCATAATATCCACACGAAATATGATTTTATTTTGAGTGCTGCTCTTAGAAAAATTAAAAAAAAAAATTAGTATTTTGTATTTACCCAAATAAATTATAGCAAATTTTTTACAACTTTTATTTGATTTTTATAATTAATTCGTATATAAAATTCTTTTGTTAACTTTATTCCAACTCATTTCGTCCTAGAATTACAAGTTATCTATTGAGGGATAAGCTGGCCTGGTTACCTCTTCAGCCAGCACACCAGGAAACCTTTTCCAAATCTTTAAACAAACTAGAAATGTCTGAAGCTTTAATTTCTTTAAACCAAATGAGAAGTTTAAAGATCTTCAGGACCATAACAATAAAGTTTTAACAAAAAACTAAAACAAATTATCATATTATTTTTCTTACTTGCCTTTCTACATTTTGTTGGTTTTGTTTTTGTTTTTTTTTCAGCAAGCTGCTAGGAAACGGCAGAAATGAAGAACTGGGTCCTCATTTTGATCTGAGTACTTTTAATGGCTGAAATTTTTCACCTTTGTGCTTGTGCTTTCCCAGTTATTTTTGATTGTTAGTGTATAAAACCTCTTTTAATTTAAAGCCTACAGACGGTTAGGTTATATCCAATTTCAGCTCTCTAGCTATAGTATAAGTGTTCCATAGGAATAAGTGGGAACGCCAGTCCTCCTAAAAAAGCTGCCCTTTTTCTGATATTTCGAATAACTTATTCCCCAAGGCCTACTTATGTATCAAATTTAACTCTTTAGTTATAGTGGAAGTGTCTCATAAATATAGATAAAAATTGTCATATTCAGATTTTTTGTTTACTTGTTCTCTCAGACCTCTCTGTATACCAAATTGCTATAACTTTCTAGCTATAGTGGAAGTGCCCCGCGATATTAATAAGTGAGTCAGTAAGTTAATGAGTCAGTGAATAGGTATCAAAATATGCACATTTTACACCATTATATCTCAGGAAGCTTCCATGATCTATGATGTTATCTATACGTAAAGTCGTTATGTTTCAAGTTCTATTATTTTATGATTAAAGGGAGCAAAGTTATGAGGAGGGCAAAAAAACAGTGCGAATGGTTTCGTGTAAATATACGGGTCTAACCTGAACTTGGCATGGCGCTTTTGTTTTAGCGCTAGGCAATTCGATGTCGTTACCAATTATATTTTATTTCGGCCATAAGAGTGTGAATATTTTGCCTTTATAGCGATCTTCAATAAGTGCACATGAACTGATGAAATTGTGCAATATGTTTATTGGATTCTGTTCTTAACTGTTTCATGAGAGAATTTAAAAATGAATTTTCGTTAATATACAAACATCTACTTTTTCTAAATAAATTATCATGGCGCCAACGTATATTCCAGCCTTAGGAGAATGATTTTAGCTTAGGATATTGTAAGTGACATCCATACTGCTTTTCCATGTGGCCAGCTCAATTGGTCAAATTCAGTTTTTATATCAAATCCGACAAAAACATACCCCTTGTAATGAAAAAATAAAACTTTGAATATGAATTGAGAAGTCTTCATCTGATTGAACCTGTTGTTAATGTTACTGATTTTTCTATTGGACCCCCCTGCCGGAATACTTTATCAGAAACAAGTTATTTTGAAATTATAGTTAAATTTCAAATTCAAGCAACAATAATAAATAAAAAGAAAATTATAAAAAACTAAAAAAATTATTATATTTTTTGACCTTTTATTATAATTTTAGTTAAATAATTTTCAAGCACTAGGCCTTTAATAAAATTCTTTTTATAAAATAATTCTACTTATTAAGCAATTCAATTTAATTTATTCAACCGTTCGCTATGTCTTTGTGTAACAGCATCAGGAAATAAATTGTTTTATAAAAATAATTTTATTAAAATTTAAACAATTTCGGAGATTTAGTAACCCAAGCAAGAGATCTAATTTTTAAACATTATTCATTTATAATTCGTAGCACCCTTTACCTGAAACCACACCAAACCTTGGGGAAAAAATAAGAAATCTCTAGCAAATGTCATAAATTTTATTATGCAAAAGCAATCAGCAAAAATTACAGAATTGTAGGGTATTTTAAAATGATTTAATTCGACCCTACTGTGGAATATTAAGCAGTTACGCTAATCATTGCTAAAGTTAAAGAAACACATGGCTTAAACATAACACAATACATACACATATACCTACTTTCAAACATGCGTACAAAACACAATTTCATTGTTAAGAAGGTTAAGGTAAAGCTGTCGGAAAATATGAGGAACCAAACAAATGCAGGGTGTGTGAAACACATCACCTACAAATCCTTAAAAACAGCAAATTGTTCGTTTATGCTTATGGAATTGTGAGCACGCAACCCAACATACTTCCAATGGGAATTCTTGGGCGAGAGAGAAAATAAGAGTGTGTTTGTGTGTGCGGTGATTTTTTATGTTTGTTTGTGATTTTCTGGGAAAGTGAAGGTGGTAGTGGTGAATATTCACATTTCGTGGTGAACATTGTAGAATAAACATGCAGATGCCTACCGTATACAACACAAGTGTTTTTAGTCGTTTTAGAGTCGTGATAATGTGAAAACGTATTTAATAAAATAAACAAAAATTATTCTATCAACTATTAACGAAAAAGAAGCAAACAAATCCACCAATAAAAAAAAAATAATAAGAATTGCTTAAAAGAAATAGTAGGGGAAAATCATACAAAAAAGAGAATATAAAAATGTGCTAAAAATTTCAGTAATAAATTTGTGTACAAAAAATCAAAACTATGGGCCTTTCAAATAAATTACGAATAATGAAACGTAGTAATCCCTCCCAGGGCATTGAATTACAAAGACGACGTTCAAGTCAAAATTTGGTTGTACCACTTGGCCAAGTGACCGAACAATCTTTACAAGTATGGCGTGCTTTGCCGCCACAAATACGACATGATCCTAGTATGGTTTCCTTTAAAATGGAAAATGAACGTCTGCATGGTAAGTTTAAAGAAGCCTAGCCACCAACTACGCACCAGCCGTGACAAAAACAACAACAACAAATTTTAAATTTAAGAAGAAACTGTTTTTAAAAAGGAACCTTCATAATAGTGTTTATTTAAATGTTGCAATTTAATATGATAATAATGACTTTATTGCTCTATCTATTATACAGTTTAGCTCTTTGTGTTGTTGTTGCTAAGCTTATTGTGTAGAAATCCAGTGGGAAAGTTTCATGTGATTAAACAGACCATTTAACTAATGGTAATAGTACATATGTATTATTAGTAGTGTGTACGAGTACAAGAAAATCCAAGAAAAACAAGTAAGAAGGCAATATTCGGCTGTACCGAATCTTATATTACCCTTCACAAAAGTATGAACTACTTAATATTGTTCATGGTGCAAAGGATTGTGTGCCGGTTTTAGACCTCTTGTTTTACATTTAAACTCTTCTTTCGTTTTTCAATCGGTTAGTTGATGAGATGTTTTTTGTAGATTTTTGGAACGAATTTCCGTCATTCCTTGTCAAGTTTGGTTTGGAGACAAACCGGTTTCGGCTATGTGTCATCTTCAGAGTCATGACATTGACAAGGCTTGACGGAAATTCGTTCCGAAAATCTATCAAGAGATGTTTTTTCTTAATTACGGCTCTTTAAATTTGATTTTGTTTTCTCTGAATGTTTATACATTTTTGATAAATTCTCGATTATTTGGCGAGTTCTAAATAATAGCAGAATTTAATTTTTAGTAAGTTTTCGAACATTTCAATCAATTTCAAGGTTTCGGAGCGATTTGAGCCTTTGGCTAAATTTTATCGTTAAAATTCTGAATATGGTGAAGTTTGTTTTCGGTTACTTGCGTGTGAAAATTAGGGTTTTCGTAAGATATACATAGGTCTTTTAGAACTTGTGTAATATTGATTTTGTTCAAAGTACGCTTTTAATAAAGTATTGATTTTTTGCAAAGTTTTGGCAAAACTGCAAAATTTTTGTGAAATTAGAAATTTAGTTTTAAAATGTTTAAATTTTGTGGTTTTTAATTTTTGTTTTATTTTTGCAATTATTATGTTGTATTTCAGTTTTTCGATTTTATGGTGAATTTAAAATTTTGCCAAATTTAGGATTTTTCGTAATTTTTTGGTTTAACTTCGGTCCTCGTGAATCTTCGCTTTTTTGGAAAATGTTGTTATTTTGGTCATTTTAAAAGTTCCGACTATAGTTTGGTTCTGTGAAGAATTTTAAAATTTTGTTGAATGCCCAAATTTTGTTAAAGTTTCAGTTGTTTCATATATATCAGTTTAATGTAGATTTTTAGTAAAATATTTAATATAAATAATTTCATAATTTTTTGGAGAATATTCAAATTTGTCTATAAAATCCCGATTTATGGTAAAATTTGTTTTTATTTTTTTATATATGTGTAACATTCATATGTTATATTTTGTAGTTTTCATATAATGAAACTTTTTTTTAAATTTTCGGCTTTTTGGTCAAAGTGTAAAATCTTTTTAAAAAAGGTTTATTAAGTGAAATTTAAAATTTTTTGTGAATTTTGGGTTTTAAGGTACTTTTGTTTGATGAAATTTCGATTTTGCATTAAACATTCATTTTTTAGCTATTAAATTTAGTTTATTTCAGTTAGAATGTTGGAGCATTTTCAAATTATAGCGAACTTTTGTTTATTTTTATTTTCAGAATAATTTATAATTTGTAAATTTTTTGGTGATTTTTTTTAGTTTCTATTGATAAAGTTGTTAACTTAGTTTCGTAAAATACTGATTTGTTGTGAATATTTGGTAAAAGTGGGTGAAATTTAATATTTTGTTGTAAAATTTCAAACTTAGATGAATTTGGTAAAATTTCGGTTTTTTTTTTTTTATAAATACTACATATATAAATATTTATTTCTTAGCAATTAATTTTTTTAATCCAGTTTTTGAAATTTTATGGTGAATTTTTCAACTTGCGGTAAATTTGAATTTTGATAAAATTTCGAACTTTTGGAATTTTTTAGGTACAGTTTCGGGTTTTTTGTAATTTAAAATTTATAATATATTAGTTTTGCGGCGAGTTTTCAAATTTTGGAGAGTTCCAAAATTTAGGTGAAATTTATTTCTTTATTTTTCATATTATATAAAATTTTTGGTAAAATTTATAATTTTGGTGAATTTTCAACTTTTTTGTGAATTTTTGTATAATTTTTAGTTTTTTAGTGAATTTTAAAAATATTTTTATGAATTCCCGGTTCGTGGTGAATTTTGGTATTTATATATATTTATTTAATATCAATATTGTTCAAATTATGAAAGTTTTTATAAAAAATCGATTTTGTTGATTTTATAACTTTTTGGTGAAATTACAAAATTTTATTGAAATTCAAATTTTTGTGGTGAAATTTCAAAATTCAGGGGAATTTTATTTTGTTTTTGGTACAATTTTTTTTTGTTGAATTTATGTTTTTTGGCAATTAGAATTTTTTATTCTTGTTTTTTGATTTAACGGTGAATTTTCGAATTTGTAGGTAATTTTATATTTTCGCGGAATTCCAAATTTTTCGCAGATTTCTTGGGAAAATTAGGATTTTGGAGGAAACTGGTTGTCTATGTTGGTTTTTGAAATTTTCAAAAAAATTTTGAATATGGTCCACCATATATATAGGTCCGTCCGTTATTTAGGCGCCTCTGGTTGATAATCTCTGTAGGGGAGTAGAAAGCAAATTTGATAAGGATTCAAAATCTTAGGTTCTATAGTGCTGTCAGAAACTGATTTTAACATCGGTCAGACGGACAGACGGACAGACGGACATTCTTTATTGAACTTCCCTACCTATAAGGATCTAGAATATAAATACTTTGTTGGGTCGAAAATGAATATTGTAGAACTTACAAATGGAATGACAAACCTATATACAAGTATACTCTACTTATTTTTGTGAAGGGTATCCAGATTAAGAACGAAACTAATTAAAAATATACTTGTATTAATTTGGTTAACTGCCAAAAATACTACAAAAAAAAACAACAAATAGATAAACAAATTAAAAACATATTTACTTTGCCATAGGTTTGTGAATAATTTTTTTCCGTTTATTACATCCATGAAATGGTTAAAAAATCATAAAAAGTTTTATTTAATAAAACAAATTTGTTTTGTTTATTTTTTAACAACTTATCGTATTTGTCACCTTATATTTGTTTATTATTATGAAATTTATTTGATATTTCTAGTTTTAGCTTACATAACGTAAACTTTTTGTTATTATAGTCTTCAACTCAGGTATAAATGGTGTGTGTGGTGGATCCTTATAACTCCGTATTCTTATCGGTTACGTATAAATTTCTATTGAAAACTTTCAAAATTAGAACAGCAAACGGTCCAGATATTGACTAAATCGACGATGGCAGAAAACTCACAAAGATGTTGATTGGATCAAAGTGTCACCTATACGAGAATAGTTCCTAGAATTTGGTTAGTTATAAAATAACATAATCTGTTTACTTCGTTCTACATGTATATGTTATTGTCTATTATCTTCGTTGTGACAACGAAGTGAGAAAAACCTTTGTTGATTGATCATATTCTAGCACAGTCAATAATTACCGTTTTTTTTTACTATATATTAAAAGAAAGAAAATATAAAAGGCGGCCCAGCCCTCTTAATTTTCTTTTTTCTTATATTAGACTTTTAATGATATAATTGTCGAAAAGGTACTGTTTCGTTACCGTGAATTACTAACATGGGCAGATGATATTTCATTACTTTAATTAAAAAAAGAAAATAACATGCAAATAAAAGCTACGCCTTCACAAAAACCTTAAGAAAATCAAATATTTATTTACTGTAAAATATAAACATAACCTCTTCAGAGTTTCAAATAGATCTGACGAGAATTTTTTAAAGCAACTGGTAGAGAATTATTGTGGTTTTGTGCTCTTCATTCAATTCAATAATTTTGATTTCACTTATTTAACTTCTTGAACGTTTTAAAGAATAATGTTATTGTACTGATGGGAAAATGAAATTTAAAAACTCGTAAATCATGAAAAATGGTAAAGAACATTAATTGTTCAAGGTTGCACAAAAGTTGAAAAGGGGGCTGCATGAAACTAGTCTCGTAATCAAAGGTGCAGCTGTAGACACCACACCCGTCCGGTTTTTTTTACTGTTTCTCTATTGTTTCCAGTTATATAACGCTCTTCGAAACTTTATTGAAAAGAGAAAGAAAATCATTCCAGGCCACCTTTTTATTTATTTTGTGCTGTCGTCGACTTTCTAAAATATCGAAGTTTTCTAAAATCAAGTTTATTAGCAAGTCCAAAAAAAAGATTTTAATTCCCATCACACCTATTCTTTTACATACCTTTTTATCCCGTCTCCATCTAAGGATCTTTTCGTCTATATTAATATACTACCCAAGCCCGTTGCTATATCCCTTAATGAGCTCAATATGTGTGGAAAGTTTCAGAACAATCGAACTAGTGCAAGTAGTTTTTTTACTATTTATTTTGTATGGGCTTATTTCATTTTTATGTATATGTAGGTGGGCGTAGCCCCTCCCACTTTTTAAATTACAACAAATTGCCAAAGTTTGAGTCCGATCGGCTTTACAGTTTCGGAGTCTATAGCTAACACACAGACAGAGTTGCACTTTTATATAAATATATTGATTATTTATTATTTAATTCACTTTTCCCAAGAATTTGTTTTTCAAATTAAGAGGAGAAACCAAAAGCTAAAATGCCAAAATCAGGGTTAATTTAAAAACAAAGCGTTTTTTAATAATACAATGTGGCATTACGAAATTTCGGGTTTGATTTAGGATTATAAGCTTTCTTGCCGTTTTCCTTTAATTATTTGCAGTTTTCGTAAATTTATTAGTACGATTCTCTTTGTCTTCACACAGTAATGTTCGATTAATGCATTGAGATCATTGTTTAAAATGTATAATTTGATCCAATTTTGACTGATGCTTTTTTGTTGAAATACCGCATGAAACAGAAAAACATAGTTAAGGTAACAATTATCAAAGAGCAGCATATTATGACTGAATTGTATGGTTGTAAACAAATCATAATATTAATGCAGATAATGATAATACGGTTGTGTGAGCCATCATAATTATTTGATTAAATACCAAAGGAATTTAATATATTATGTATATTTAGAGTATTTTATGGTTACAGTTATTATGTTATTTTTGTATAGCTCAAATACATTGTTTGGGGTTACAATTTAAATATTATTTAACTGAAACTTGTTGAAATTTTTACAGGTGGAAATCATTTAATGATTACACGTAAACAATAACTTGTTTATCGCAACTAAAGTAATGTTAAAAATATTTTCAAATAACCATTATATGTTTGCCAGAACAATATATTGTTATAGAGGACATAAGATGGTTGTCGTGACCATACCAAAACCATGTTTTTTCCTTGCGTACATAAATCATCTCACAGAGGTTTAGTTATTAACTTCATATTTCGAAATTTATAAAATTGTTAATTTTTTTTCATGTTTTAAATATTTCTTTCAATTTGAAAATAGAAATTTTTGATGTCTAAAGAATTTCGGAAAACTCAGCACCACTTATGTGCAATTTCATTACAAAATGTTTCTTCACTGATACACAGCAAGCTGTATTCTCAAAATAAGTAGTTATTTAACCACTGTGCATCGGCGCAGCGGAAATATTATTGTATTGTAGTTCATTGTGACACTGATATTTAAATTTGTTTATTTAACAATAGCCGGAAAGTTAAATGTAAATTTTTATGGTTTTCTATCAATAGAAAAATAATAGCATTTTAACGTTTTTTTTATATTTTTTTTGCAAAATTTACTGTGTAAAATAGACGGGGATAAACCAATTTTCATTTCATTTATTATACATTTTCTTTGAAACTAATAGTACTAAACAATAGAGAGAAACTTTTGATTTTATCGCTTGAGTTACTGTGTGAGGGAAGATTTTGTTCTAAAGTTCAAATTTTTAAGTTTTTTAAGCCAAATTAGATTTGACTTAGATCAAATTTGATATTTCCTTTTGAGAACAACTTTCAATAATACTGAATTTTTGCCTAAACTGATTTACTCTTCTAATTAAATATTTAATGATGAAAGTAATGATAGTAACTGGCTGTTACTACTTATTTGTCGCCACTGGTATTTATATTTCTAATAACAAGAAAGACATTTGCACTACTGTTTTTATATACATAACATTTGTGGAAAACGGCTTTACATGACAGCAATCGTGAATTATGCATCGATTCTCATCTGTTACTTTTCATAAAATATTGTATTTTGGAAATGTTTGGTGAAACTGAAAAATTTTTGTGCAATTGAAATTTTTTGTTAAATTTTAAAATTTGGTGAATTTTAGTTTTAATAGTAATTTTGGAATTTATTTTCGAAGATTTGGTGAATACAAAATTTTATCAAATTCGAAATTATTTGGTGCAATTTCGGTTTTATTTAAAATTTGCTTCTTTGGAAATTTTTTTATTTAAACAATATTAGATTATAGTTTGGTTTCGTTCAGTACTTTTAAATTTTAGTGAATTCTTAAGTTGAATTCACAACTTTTTTGTTGAATTTTTAAATGCTTTTGTGAATATCCGATTTGTGGTCGAATTATAGATTTTTTATATAATTGTGTTAGATATATTCTGTTTTGAAGCTTTCATTAATTTTTTTTTTAATTTTCGGCTTTTTTGTGATTTTCCAAACTTTTGGATAAGTTAAGTTTTTTGTGGTGAAGTTTAAAAAATTTGAAATATTTTTAGTAAAATTTCTGTTTTTTCGTTATATATTGAATTTGTAGTATTAAATTTTTTATCACAGTTTTTCGATTTTACAGCGAATTTTTTAATGTTTGATTAATTTATACTTTTGTGCGGTTTCGACTTTAAGTTTTATAATAACTTTTGTAATTAAAAATATTTAAACTTGAGTTTGGCGGTGTGGCGAATTTTCGGAATTTGTTGAATTCCCAAATGTAGGTAAAATTTGTTTTTTTCTTTTAATTTTCAGAACAGTTGAGCTTCTTCATGAAATGTATAAGTTCTATAATTTTCAAAAATTTTGGTGAATTTTAAATTTTTTGGAGAATTATTTTTTTTTTTGTAATTCACCACTTGTAGTGAATTTTTGATTTTTGCTTTTATATGTTTGTTACACATCGATTTTGTTAAAATTTCGACGTTTTTAATACAATTTTTTCTTGTGATTTTTCGTCTTTCAGGCGAAATTATAAAATTTTTATTGAATTCTGATTTTTTGAAAAAAATTTTTTTTGGTTAGTACAGTTTTCCAATTTTGTAATGAATTTAAAACTTTGCGAACATTTTGGTCGTTAGTTTTTGGAACTTTGTGGTTTTTAATTCGGTCCAACATTTAAGGTGACTTTAAGCAAATTTATAGCTTGTGTATATAAACCCCTTGCAAACTGTTTACCTTCCATCCGCAATTTTTGCGATTTTCTGGTGTTTTTTAAACTCGTTTCAGAAACCGATGCTATGAGGGATATTAAAGCATTTCTGAAAATTGTCGTCTTATATTGATCAGCTTAGCTACAGTGTATAAGAAATTTCGATCAACTACAGAGTTTTTTAATTCTTTTCATTTTACTGATATTTTGCTAAATTTTTGGGATTTTTCGTCAGTTGAAAAATACTTTTTTTTAGACAAAAATATAGGAAAATTTAACCTTTAAGCATGTCGTAAGACCTTGATATGCGAATGCTGGCTTGACAACTTATTGCGACATAGTGACACAGAAGATAAGGAAGTGCTAACAAATTTAAGCAATAGCTTTTTATGACAGCTGTGAAAACACAGTTGCCAACAACGCAGAAGTTCAAAACAAATTCAGAAAATCTCTCAAACCTCCTGTATAATTTTTATCTCTCCAAAGATTCTAGTACATAAAAAGTTGTTGTTTTGTTTGGTGGCTTTTTATTCCTTTTTTAATTCTTTACCCCAATTTAAGCGCTTGTAAATTGCTTGGGGCAGTTCCTTCAAGAGTTAGCAACACTAAGTGCTATATTTAAAGTTTGGGTAATTATTTTGATGCGTTACTATATATCTAGCTAATTGAAATTGCATATTGGACACAAGCAAATTTTGAAATAATTTTCTTTAGGAAACTTGTTTTAATTTAATATAGGATTTTGATTTTATGTCCTTTAAAATGTAGTTTCTATGTCTATTGACCAATATATACTCTATCCCTTATTCTAGGATCCGCCGAACCCACCGATGACGATTTGAACCTTCCCAACGATTTGGAGTCCAGCCATGATGATGACAAGAGTTTTGCTGCTTCTGAGTTTATAAATATTAAGACATTATCCCGTTCAAGCCCATATAATGTCAATGACAAAATGTAAGTTGAAAAATTTAAAGCGCCTGTTTTCATTATTAAAGTACTGTTTTTTCAAGTACCGATGATGAAGGCACGCATTCGGATCATGATGCGCAACACTGTAATAGTGAACAAAAACCTGTTGAAAAGGAAGAAGAAGCGAAAGCGAAAAAGAAACTTAAGCGTGATCGCATTAGACTGACAAAACGTTACGGTTTATTGGCCTTTTGGATATTTTCAACTGCTGTACTAATGACATTCGGAGAAAAGTATTTGTTGGAAAAGACACTGGAGGTGCCACAAGAGAGAGGCAAGAGTAAGAGATAGAGAGTTGAACAAAAAATTTCTAAATTTAAATATTCATCTTCTGTTTAAGATTTCGTTTTACCAACAAAACCTACGGGTGATTTTAATCTAAAGATTTTCGGTACATTCAGTGAAGCTGTTTATGACGCCAATCAAACGGAAAGTTTTCTAACCATACAACCACAAATATCATATTTGAATGGATCTGGTGCCGAGAAGGATATCAGCTTTAAAGTAATTTCTAATATACAATGGATAAGTAAAAGCGTTAAATTTGTTGCTTCTTATTTTAAAGGACATTTTGCAGCCCTGGCTCATACCGTTAGTGAATCCAGAGCTGTTCGATTATGCTCCTGTGGTCACACGCAATTTTACTTACACCATGACTGATGGTGTGCTGACCTCTTTAGCTCAACAAAAAACAACAATGCGACTGAGAATATTTACAAATGTGGAAAAGGACATGGCCATTAAAATAATTTACAATCCCTTGATAATAAATATTAAAACCGGTACTTCACTGGCGGCTTTAATTTTATTAATATTCTATGCTCTATTGGTGTGGGAGGTAGGTGGCCAGAGAACATGTTTCACCAAGATATAAATTAATTCACATTTTTTTTGTTGGCATTTAGGTCTTTGAAAGAACATTTGTGGCCATTATTTGTTCAACTTTCTCCATTGCCGTTTTGGCCTGCTTTGATGATCGCCCCAATATGAAAGAAATTGTACAATGGATGGATATGGAATTATTGACTCTGCTCTTTTGCATGATGGTTTTAATGGGTATTTTAACGGAAACTGGTGTTTTCGATTATCTGGCCGTAGTTGCTTATGAAATTTCCCAGGGAAAAACGTGGCCAATGATTTATAGTTTATGTGTTATAACATGTTTCGTCTCTAGTTTTCTAGATAATATGACCACTGTTATATTAATGACACCAGTTGCCATACGTTTGTGTGAGGTTATGGGTCTCGATCCTGTACCTGTACTGATGGGCATTATTGTGCATGCGAATATTGGAGGTTCTCTAACACCCATTGGCGATCCCATTAGTATAATTATATGCTCAAATCATTTTATAGCTGCAAATGTAAGTTGGTTTCTTAAAAGATTTCATAATACTTTCATGTCGATCTTGCAGGGGGTGACTTTTATGAAATTTGTTGCTCACACTACAATCGGTGTAATTCTGACCGTTCTGCAGAGTTGTATTTATTTACGCTTGATTTTCAGAGACATCCAGTCATTGCGCTTAAATGAGCCCAAGGAAATCAAAGATTTAAGACGTGAAATACGCGTTTGGAATAAGGCCGCCAACTCGATTTCGTCTTTTTCCAAAGATGCTGATTTAGTACGCGAAACTTTGCTCAAGAAAGTTCGTATTCTAAAACATTCTCTTAAACGAAAACTTAGAGGTTTGGATAAAACCGAAATCTATTCACATACACTTGAAGATTTGAAAGCCAAGGTAGGTAAATGATTAAGGTAGTTTTTGATAGTTTTAATCAAGGCGAATTAATTATGAGGTGGGAGGAAAGCGAATTCGGTGTTGGGCAAATTCGACCCACTGTGAAAATATGTTCGCCATGAGTCAACTGATATGTGGACAAATAATAAAGAAATAAAAGCTAAAAAACCATAATTCTGTAACAATATTTAGCGTTAGCTTGTGACGACGAATTCATCACCGGCGCTCATGGCGGCCACCTTATAATTAACTCGCCTTGGCTTAAATATACAATTATATTTTGTTTGTAAAAAAAATCCCCTTCCAAGAATTTAAATTTTTTTATCAAAAACTTTCGTTAAGTTTTCTATTTTGAAAAGAATAAATACACAATATATCACCGGTATGATTAGGAGCTCTCGGTATAATACAGTCTCAATCGATTCATATCTAACCATGGTCAGTTTCATTTAATATGCAAACCAATAGGTACCATAATTAGTAGCTGTAATATAGTATATCAGTTGCTGATCTGCTTCTTCATAACTGAGTTTCGTTGAATAATTAGTTTTCGAATTTATTGATCACTTGCTGTCTCTGACAGCCTTCGACTTCTTTTCTGATCACTCCGTTCGCTTACTCGCTAGCATTAAGGCTGACGTCCTAATGTCATCCACATTAGGTATGTATCTGCCACCTTTCCCCAGTCTAATACCAATCTGTGTCAGATGGCCGTCAAAAGCTCCTACTTCCTTCAAGTTCATCTCATATTTGAGCTTATACTACAACTTAACCTAAGCACAATTTCGCTTTTCTGTCTCAAGCCTTCATGAGTCTAACTCGAGGCACCAGAGTCCAGGCATTGCGATGCTTTAACACCCATAATTTCTTTTCCCAGTGCGATTCTAAGTTCAGCAAAGCAGTTATATGTTACACAGCACCTAAGGATTTATCCTATCCGTTGTTGGATCGAGTTTCCATAACCTTTTGCTTTCACTCCCTGCTAATTTTATTGATTGCTTTGCATTTCTGGAACGGATCAGTCTGGTAAGTAAAAAATAAAACTCACCTATATAGAGCTCTACCAATCTAGAGGTTTACTGGTGAACACAGTCCGCATATTAGCGACCATACTCCCCTTGATCGTGTTATTTCACCGCAAATACATTTTTTTATGACTGTACCTTTCTCCTCCAGCAACCGGTTGGAGTTATTATTCGGACTATTAAATTCGAATAACATTTCAACACTTCTCGATAAAACTCCATTTTTTATTAAAATGTTTGATTGTAATATCATCTCAAGAAGCTTTGCGAACTGACTCATTTACGTTTATTTAACGGCTGATTGCTGGACCTAAAGAATTTTAAAAGAAAATTTAACATACCGCTCGAACTAACTACGTACTTCCAAACCAGGAATTATTTCAAGTTTGCATTTAATTTCAATGCTTTCTTTTCAGTATCCCATTAAAGATAAAAAGTTATTGGCACAAAGCTGCGGCGCTTTAGCTTTTGTCATCATCTGTTTCTTCATACAATCTGTACCTCAGCTGAGAACTCTACCTCTGGGCTGGGTAGCACTACTCGGTGTTATAGCTTTGCTAATAATACTTAATCGCGAGGATATGGAGCATTTAATGCATCGCATAGAATGGACGACTCTGCTATTCTTTGCCGCCATGTTTGTAATGATGGAGTGCGTGGAACGGCTGGGACTTTTCGCCTGGATTGGCGAAGTAACTGAGAGAATTATTTTGTGTGTAGACAAAAGGAATCGTTTGGTCATGGCAATATTTATAATATTGTGGATATCCGCTTTGGCCTCTGCCATTTTGGATAGTATTCCAGTAACTGTTATGATGGTCAAAGTGGTGATTTCGTTGGTGAGCAAAGAAACATTGGGTTTGCCCTTGCAGCCATTAGTATGGGCTTTGGCATTTGGGCCCGCTTTGGGAGGTTTGTAGCAAGAAGAAAAATTACTTAAGGATATTGTGTCATGTATTTGTCTTTACCTGTCCTTTATTCTATTTATTTTACTCGCAGGTAACGGTACTTTGTATGGCGCTTCCGCCAATGTTTTATCAGCCGGTATTGCCGAACAACATGGCTATAAAATTTCATTTACCCGCTATTTAAAGTAATTTGCAACATTTTTCTTGCAGTGTATATTAACGATTTATTAAATTATTGTTTTATTTTCTTCGTTTTTGATTATTCTTCTTTTAGAATTGTGTTTCCAATGATGTTGGGTCAAATTACTATAATCACTGGTTACTTATTTATTTGTCACATTTTATTTGAATGGCATTAATTCACTTGGCGTGAAGCTTAAGACGATGTTGATGAGGCTTATGTTAAGAATGCGGAACATAAATGACTTAATTTATTTAACATATTTAGATAATAACAATTATTAACAATTAAGAAGATAAGAAATAAATCTGTTTAAATTTATGAAACATTTTTCAGTGTAAGATTTTCATTGTTTTCGTAGAGTCATGACCGAATTTAAGAGATCATAAAACACATTAAGTGAACGTGTGCATCATGGAAGTTAGCGTCTTGGGAATTAAACAAAAATACAAGCAGAAGATCGGAATGGTAGCGTTATAGGAATAGTTCTTGAAGATTAATTAACCCCGTTCAAGTGAAACTAGGAGTTTGTTTCCTTATCAACAGTTGTTTGAAAGAGAAAAACGTATGGAACTTCTGCCTCATATTGCTAGTGGTGTTGAAAATTTATTTATTCACGAAGGCTAAGGTTGACTACTTCTAGTTTTTTCGAGTTTGAATTTTTAGGGCTAATTTTATTATACTAATAAACTTTTGGGGTCTTCAAAATGTGAGGCTTCTTCTAGAACTGCCAACTCATAAAAACCGTCGTCTATGAATTAGGCATTTCTAAATTACACCACTACAGTGTAAAGTCAAGTCTGGGTTTCATATTACGTTTCTTTCGAGGTATATAATTTTTAGTTGGCAAGACTGCTTGGTAAGTGTATCATTTTGAAAGGTATTCTTTTTTCGTGAGTTTAATTTGGTTTGCCATTTCAACGTGAATAGACTGACTACTGAACAACGCCTGCAAAAAGATGGTTCAGTTCGAGAAACTCATAGCGATTTTCGCAAGAACATTTTGTCTAGCGTTGAAATTTATTTTGATTGAAGAAAACTGACGCCTTTATGGTGTATATAATCTACAAGACATTACTGAAAAATGATTACATCCAGAGAAAGTCATGATTGGTGTACTTTATGGGCCGGTTTAATCATTGTTCAGTATTTCTTCAAAATGACTGGTGACCGCTACAGGACCATGTTCTCTGACTTTGTTACACCACAATTGAATGCCATTAATGTGGAGGAGCTGTGGTTTCAACAAGACGGTACAATATTCCACACATCGTTTTCCACAATATATTTATTGAAAGAAAGGTTCGTAATTTCTGGTAACGGACCCGTTAATTGGTCTCCAATGTGAAATCTCTAGTCTGCGCTAATAAGCCACAGACGATTGTCAAGCTTCGCCTCGTAATTGCTGACATACGACCTCCGCGCTTGTGTGTTTTGTAAACGCTAAATCATATCACCGCATCAATGAGGATTTAGGGGTAATCACAGTACAACTGCAATACTGTTGGATATAACAGCGAATATTAGGAAGAGTCGGGAGTGGTTGATGTATTTTCATATATAACAAAAGCGTTCGACTCTGTTAATTCAGAAAATTGCAAGATTTATTTAATTTTTGAAGGAGTCTTATAGACTGACAGCTTCGTTTCTTTTAATAAGAAGAATATTGAGCAATTGTAAATTTCTTATTCTTCCTGTTTGTTTTATTTCATGATATTTTAGTCTTTCTCTAATTGACGGAGATGATTATATTAATTTGCTTAATGTCGATTTAAACAACTTTACTCGATGGTTAACTCAAAATATATTAACGTGAAATTTCAGCAAAAGCTTTGCGATGAGTTTGGCCAATTATGCGTACTGCTTTACATCGTTGAATTTATAAGAAGCCGACATCGAATACGTTACTATACTTGTGGGTCTTTAGAGACAATAGTTATAATTATATCAGTTGTGTATGTTTATATTAAATCAATGGTATCCTTAATCCCAGGACAGTTGCTACAATACGACACTATTTTATTTTATTTTTATTTATTTTTTTCTACTTAATTTTTATATTTGTGTATATTTGTATGTATGTGTAAACCTTCTTTTAATTTCAAGGATGGTTGGGTTATACAAAATTGCAGCTCTCTTTCTATAGTGGAAGTGTTTCATACAAATAACGGGGTTCCTCAGTCCCAGTCTAGATAAGAAATTTCTATTTTCAGATTCTTCTGTTCCCCACGGCCTACCTATACACCAAATTTCAGCTCTCTAGCCCCATAATATTGATGAGTGGGTCAGTGAATAGATACACTAAAATATGAACTTTTTACACCATCACATCTTGGGAAACTATTATAGTACAACTGTCCTTATGATTCAAATAATGTTGATAATAAAGCAGGCTCACAATATACAGGGTATTCCAAAAATCAACGTCAAGCCGTAAGTGACTAATAAAGCAGGCAGCAGTGACTGTTTTCAGAAAAATTAAAAAAATATGTCACGACTTTTTATAGCTGCGACTACAAAACTTTGAATTTCTTGCATCTTTCGTAATTTACTAAATAAACGTCTACGGTCGGTTAAAGTAATTTTTAAAACATGGTTTTTTAAAAAGTAGTAATTTTCTTTATTGCAAATCAATTTCGACTGTCATTAAAAGTAGGGTCACTGCCTGCCCTCTTGCCCACTTTCGTCTTGAACTTGGATTATGGAACACCCTCTTAACTGAAATATAATCATCATACATGAACTTTCAAGAACTCTTTAAGGCTACCATTTTTATTTTATATTAATAATTTTTCATACCATATCCGTATTCGTATAATAGGGTCGAGTTATATAAATTTAAAACTTAATTACATGGATAAATTGTTCTTTGCGCCACATGTAACCGACCCCAGTTGTGTATTATCATTTTGACCCACATACGTGACTAATAATAACAAGTGTGACGAATTTAGTAGTTATAATCAGGGTTGAAAAAAATGCTAGATCAAAATTGCTATTACTGTTGCTATGAAGCTTGTATTATATACAAATACAACAGCAATAATAACAGTTTAAATATGATGGCAAACACTAAACAGCAACAGCAAATGTAAAATATTTACAATATAGCTGTGTGGGTTTTGGTCTGTTGAAAACAGCACCAAATTACTAGTATTTGCTACCACTTTTTTTGCTTTTGCTATTCATCTTGCCATAAATTCTTATAACGTGAGAAATATTTGTTTACCTACTTGAATACTTAGGAAAGAAAACTAAAGGTACGGTCAGACATGTCAAATATTTGACCAAAAAGCGTAACCACTATTTATTCGAAATTGTATGGCATAGATAAAAAAAAATCAAGCTAAATAATACAATAATATTAGTATTTTTTCCTGCATGTTTTGTAGAATGTTTTCTTACTAAATTAATATTGGTTTAAAGCAAAATGTAGTATTATTTTTTATTAGCTACGCTTACGGTCAAATATTTGACATATCTGACCGTAATTTAGAGGATAAAAAAATTACAATGGAACTCCAGGTACCTAAAAATGAATACAGCACCATTGCTGTGCCATTTCACAATGCTGTCAATGTGGTTTCAATCATATTTGTGCTGTTTCCGTTGCTGTCGTATTTTCAAGAGTACGAGCATAGTAAAGGCATAAGTAAATTAGCTAAAACTCGAAGTCAAGTGTTTTTGATACTTGCTATTTATGAACTGTATGTATTTTCAACACCACACTAACACCAAAATCAGTGTTAATAAAACTTGTAGAATTTATTGCATAGTATTTTATTTCTGCTGTGCTGTTGCTACTTCTCAGCTAACAATTTAAACACTGGTTATACTCGTATATACCGGAGTGGTTTTATAAAATGTAATTTCGTCTTCCGTTTCATTAGTGACTAAGATTATAGAGAATTCATTAAGTTCAAAATTGAACATACTCGTATGTATGTGAGTCTTCTTTTGATATCGCGCAACAGGCTAAAAGTGGTATAATTGTATAAAGACGGAAATTAAATATTACAACTGTGTATGTGTTAATAAAAATATGTGTTTCATTTAAAAGCTTGAAAACTTTTGTTTGCTTAATACCCATTAGGTGCATATTGCTTTTCGAAATTCGATATAATTATCGTCTGCATTTGAAAGGTTTATGGTATTTTATAATGTTCATAGTCATTGGATTTTTAGTAGAGACATTTTGTAGCCATATTTTAAGGCCACTTTTATAAGTTTTTTTTTGTGTATAAAAATATGTTTTTCCCCTATTTATTTATTCAATTTTATATCCATATTTGTACATGCATGAGTATATATGAATGCACCGGCATATGTTCTTTTCCATTTGTGTGAGTTCTTTCGTTCTTTTAGTTTGTAAATATTTTTATAGAAATTTCTTTACAGGTAGATCAATCACTGCTAAACTTGCTATTTTATTTAATAAATTTTTATAAGTCGGGGGTTTGTATTAATTAATGCTGCATCGAATTTGAAATGAACACATTTCTGTTATAAATTTGTTCAAAAAATAATTTTATATATATTAAGTTTTTCACAGCCTTGTAATTTCGATTCGAGATTATTTGAGAAAGGTGTTATCATTATTACAACAATTATAAAAACAACACACATATTTTAATGTGTCATACACAAGAATTGCCAGTTGCTTTTGTAAATATTGTAAAGTTGCTACCAGCTCTAAATTGAACGAACTATTTGGTGACTGACAAAATTCTAATCGACTTCAACTTTTAAAACCTTTGAAAAGGTGGGCAGTGGAATGGCAGTAGTTATAAAATCTTTAAAAATCAAAACAGCCAAAATAGAATTTAAGAGGACGGCTGTTGTGGCAGAAATAAACTCTGATTTGGTCTTTTCGCCAAAGTATTGTCCTAGACTACGTAAATTGTAAAATGGTTTGAAATAAGGCCGGATCGACGTTGAAAAGTAATAAAACGAGCTATGCGAGAGGTACTAATACATTTTTATTGACTTTGAAGGATTAGGTCTATTGCGACTGCTGAAAATCCCACAAGCAGAAGTTTAGCTGGCTCGAATAAAAACATTTTGACTCCGAATTTGCATCACCGCTGCGAGGGATAACCACGTTGACTTCACTATTATTGTTTTTAAAGCCGTACGGATCAATGGTTCAGAAGGGACAAAGCTTGCGCCAAATAGTAATTTTTTGTGGGTGTATTGCCACCTGGTGAACGTCGTGTGACATTCATCTAAAAATAAGCTTACTAGCGAACATACTGCGTTAACAACTTTAAGCTCTTGAGTCAGTTGAACCTTGCGTTTGGGAGGTCCAAGGCCCGACGCGAAATTCGGCATGTTAGTGCCTCGAAAAATCCGGGCTCTTGCAAAAGTCTTGCGTCAGTTGAACCTTACGTTTGGGAGGTCCATGACCCGACGCGAAATTCGGCATGTTAGTGCCTTGAAAAATCCGGGCTCTTGCAAAAGGCAAGGAATGGACGGCCTAGTAAATTTTTTTAAGTTCAGCAAATATTTTCTTGCCGATATAGTGTTCTTTCGACGCAGGGGTGTTGGCTGATTATTTACCGAAGGGTGGTTTACAAGTTGGCTAACACGCGTGCCAGAAAATAGCCGCAAGGTTTGCCTTCACGAACACTCATATTGATATTTTTTTAACTTTAATTTTTGTTTTATTGAATCTTTTCTTTTAATAGAAAATTCACAATAAGTATTCAAGTCTTATATATAAAATAATATTCATTAATTATTACCAACGTAATAACTATTTGTTATCGTTATTGGGGGACAATTTTGCCTCCTGAAGGAATACGTTACGTGAGCACATTTCGAAGGATTTACCCTAATCTTCCACTTATTTAACCAGATGCAACCTTTGGATCATTACTGACACTTATAAATGCAGTATCGTCTGACAACGTTAGTGCATATGTATATGGGCTTGTTGGCATATTCACAAAAGAGACTGCAATTTTGAAAGTCAGTATGATTTATAGTGGTCGCTTGTAAAAAGTCTTTGCTGAATTCTTGCATTGGAAAATGCCTTATGTATTTGCGCACTATAACGGCAGCGCCGGCACATGCTCTTCCACTCGGGTGTTTAGTCTCGTATACGAACAATTCATTAACTCTAAAGCAGTTTTTTAGAAAGAATTGCGTTTCAGAGGCTAAAAGTATGTCTATTTCCTGTGTAAGAAGGAAATGTTCTACTTCATATTTATGTTGGGAGAGCCCGTTATTTTGTGAGTTAGGTCTTCTCGCATCACGATTACCATTAGTTAAGTGTGCATCATTTTTCAGTGATTTCAGTGGTTTGAGCTTGGATCTTGGTTTCTTGTATTTGTTCTCTCCGTGTAGAAGCAACATAATAGTTTTCCTTTCCTACCAGTTGGGACAACATGTTTACAATCGCATTTGATGTTTGCTCGCGCAGACAGAAATGGTATAGTACCTGTAATGTTTTTTGTTGAATTTTAATTTCTGCTAGTGTTTTTTCCTGCGAAGATATGTTTATATTTCCGGCCTGCGGGCTAAAAAAACACTGTCATCTTTTGTTATATTATTTATATTGTCTTGATGACAGAGTTTCTTTAGTTGGACATGTTGCTTAAACGTGTATATGACAAGACAACATGGCCGAATAGTTGGTATCAGTTTCGTTTTGTCGGTTCATATTTAAATGCACTTTATTTTACATGTTAGAAATATTCATTTTTTAGTTTACATAACTGGCCAAAACAAGTTTTAATGTGAGCCTGGGCTTCAAGCAAAATGGATTTCGTCAAACTGTACTTATTTAGTAAGCCAGCAACTGTACTGGCAGCTAAGTTGTGCCTAACTATTTTTCGGCCGAAACATTTTTGTCCGGTAATAATTCGTTGCTTTCTAATCATCACAAATATTTTATTAATTTGGGGCACAAAAAAAATTATTTATTTTCATTTAGTGTTGCCAGAGTTCCAAATGATTTGACACAAAATGTGACGACATTTTTTTGATATTGAAGATTTCATTGTTTTCTTTCCAAAGGTAGGCTGATTTTTGCTACATAATATATCTGTTGCATAAAAGTAGTTTTTATTTACCACTTAATGGATGTTTATAGATTTTTGTCACTCACACAAACGATGACCATGTACTTGACATTGTCATGTTTGTAAACAAGCAACAACATGCGGACTTATTTAATTCCGAAAAACATAGAACGAAAATTCCAAGAAAATTGCAATTCAAACGTCAAGCATAAAAGTGAAAATGAAATGAAAACAAACAAAATATATGAAAGAAAAATGAAGAGAAAAATTGTCAACATCACTAAAATCGATGCACACACATTTGAACATATGTGAATATATAAAATAATTCAGGTGAAACGATAAAGTTTTATGTTTATCTTACCTATTGTTACAGTAAACACTTCCTTCCATCCAACTTAATTATTTATTTTTTAGTTTTCGATTTTATATTTAGTTTCGTAACTTTTGTGTCTAAAATTCCAAGAATATAATGCTTGTAATATTGTACTTTTTCGTTCAGCTTTCTACGGTCTAGAGGATATTAACCCTCAGCACTTGGGCTTATATGGGATATTGGTTTAGGAAGATTTGTTATTTTAATATTTCTTTGTTAATTTTTATCGTAAAAATGTTCCCTTGTTCGATTTGCTTCAAAATGGCCATCATATCTGTAGGAGGAATTCCATTTGTCGTTAGTAAATTCTGTTCCCCAATTCTTTTATTTAGTTAATTTTAAATTTATTTTATCTTCACAAAAATGAAAACGACACATTTATATAGGTTTGTCATTCCGTTTGCAATTTCTACAATATTCATTTCCGACCCAACAAAGTATCTATATATTCTGGATCCTTATACGTAGAGAAGTTCAATTAACGATGTCCATCTGCCCGATGCTGAAATTTACTTTCTAACGGCACTCGACATTATAGGATGCTGAAATTTAAAATCAGCAATATAGGTACGTCCACCAGTTTCCGAGATATGAGCCAAAAACATTTTTGTGGGATTGTTTTTTTTTTTTGTATTTTCACTCTTGCGGGGAAACACCTATACACAATCCCATAACAATAGTATATTCTAAATCCTTATCAAATTTGCTATAAGCCCCCAGACAACCAACAGACTTAAATGTTAAACCAAATGTAAAAAAATGTTTAAAGAAATTTTAAAATTTTAAAACAAATGGAGAAAACCGAATTCTTCCAAAGAGCAAAATTTAAAAAAAATTGCAAAAATTGGAAATTTAGACTCAGTTTTAAAATCATCAAAAAATCAAAATTCATGTAAAACCGGAATTTTACCACAAAACCAAAATTCATCAAATTTCGAATATTCACCACAAATATTTAAATTTCACCACAATTTCACCAAAAAGCCGAAAAATCACAAAAAATCGATATTTCATGAAAAACGTCACAATGTTAACATATAAAAAACAATATCACCAAAGCTGGTGAATTCCCAAAGAAAATTTAAAAATTCACCAAAATATTTGAAAATGATAAACATTTATAAATTTAGTCAAAAAATAATATGAAAAATGAAACCAAAAACAAAATTTTACAATAATTTGGGACTTTAGCAAAATGCGAAAATTCACCTCAACCCAAAACTACAAATTTTAAATTACTGCAGACTTTAAGGAAAATTCAAACAAACCTTGTTTTTTTGTTCATGTTTCAGGGTGGTGAATGACGTTGTTCGAAAAATGGGGCCTTAAAATATAATATCGGTGCTTTTGCCCCTTTTCGCTAACAAGAACAAAAATTGAGCATTTAAAATTAAACATTTTACATTTTTCCATCGATTGTGGTAAAGTGAAGGGCAAGCAAGAATTGCTTCTTCCTCGCACTGTAAGCTTTTCGATCGTATGCCTGATTGGCTGTGTTCACTAATAAATCATTAAAATGAAAAACACAATCGAACCTTAATCGTTGTATATTCACACCCACATTGCACAAAATAGCCGCACATGCCATTAAAGTAGTATTACACAAGCCGCATTGTAATTATTAATTTTGAATACATGAATTTTGGATTTTTTAAAAAAGAAACAATTTCTTAGCATTATGACGTGTTTTATCTATTTATACGAAAATTTAATAGGCGGACAGCGTTATCTACTCCAAGTGCCGAAACGAAGTCATTTAGTTCATATGGAAGTGGGCAGATCAACCCAACAAATTATACAAAATTTTCCTGTACCAACGTTATTTGAAGTAATTACAAAAAAATTGATACAAAACCACTGTGCCATCATAATAATCGATATATCGAATGTGATATAATGGTACGTTTAATTCCACCCACAGCAACTGCATCAATACTATTAGAGACAAAGTAATATATATTCTATATAAAATAAGCACAATTAGTGATTAGGGTATAAATGGTAAGTCCAGGATAAGCTGTTTTTTAAAGCTTCTGATTTCAACGGTATTGCTATTGGATTAACATGATGTCTTAACTTTCATCAATAGAAGTCAGTGAATCTTCTTATTTCATGTTTGAATTAAAGCTACAGTCCGTAAGTTCATACAAGTTTTAGTACATTCTTATATTGTTTTTTAAGCAGGGTTGTTGTTTTGGGCCTAGTAACCAAAACAGCCAAAACGCAGCCAACCTGAAGAGATTGATTATTATTAGAGCGTTTCATGGGAATTCCATATAATTTTTAATTTCAAAATCCCGGGAAATTACTGCGGAAATTCCCGGGAATTTTACCCACCACCAATTGCAGCCTTTTTTTTTTTATTGAAACATGAAACATTAAATGCAGATAATTTTAATCAAAAATCGTTAGGTTTAATTTTAAAACCTAAAATTTTCTATTATACAATTAGAAACACTTCTTTGTTTAAAAAGCACCTGAAATGTCTGATAATAGTGATATTGTACTGCGAAAAACTTTTGAGGTTAAGAGAATTGCAATTTTTTACAGAAAGTACTAAAAAAGTTGTTCAGGCTTTGCCAACAGTGCAACGTACAGGTAGATTAGTTTAAAGCGAGCGTGTGTTTTCTGTCACAGGGCAACTATGTATCTAAAATTAGAAATAGACTTTCGGATTCTTCCGCAAACTCATAGTTGGTCTTAAAAAAATTGTTTTCCTTTTAATAGATTTCATAAATGTAATTTTTTAGCAATATGAATTTATTAATTTAAAAAAATATATAACACTGTGATTATATGTATAACACTATGATGGTTAATGGTTCGGAGCGGGTACTCCCAGGATAACGGGGAATTTCAATTTATTTTTCAATTTTATTTTTATCGTTCGAACGATAAAAATGGCACGTCAGTGATGCTGGTAACCGGTATGTACTAGTGGTAATAGATTATTACAGCAAATGGCCCGAGGTGTATGCCATTCCAAACCAAGAATCTAAAACGGTGGTAAACGCATCTGTCAACAATTGGGTGTGTCGATACAGTGTTCCGATAGAATTGCATTTTAACCAGGGACGAAATCTTGAATCCGCCGTATTTAAAGAAATGTGCGACTTATATGGCATCAAAAAGACGAGAACGACACCGCTACATCCACAGTCTGATGGCATGGTAGAAAGATTTAACCGTACGCTGGAAGGATACCTGAGAAAAATGTGACCATCAGTACACACCAAAAGGATTGGGATGAGCATATACCTAAGCTGTTACTAGCATACCGGTCAGCAGTTCACGATTTCACCTCACGTAGTCCAGCGAAAATCCTCTATGTGCGAAGACAATGGAAACACTCTTCAGGCACAAGAAGACCTTCACGAGCGTCATGAATTTGTCCGTAACCGCATTAAAATGTCCAGTGCTAAGATGAAAGCCAGGTATGATCGAGCAGCAAACACGGAGGGATTTGCCGAAGGACAAATGGTTCTACTGTTTAACCCACAACGCAAGAAAGGATTATCCCCTAAATTGCAAACCCACTGGGAGGGATCATACAAGGTGGTTAAGAGACTGAATGACGTAGTTTACGGGATACAGAAGTGCCATAGGCCGAGGTCCAAAATGAAGGTGGTTCGCCTTGTACGACTAGCCAAATATGGAAAAGTGTTACAAAGTAATAGTCAAAGATGTGTGAAACGACCTATTGTACAAATACGCAATAACATAAGCATAAAGCAAAAACAAATTGCGTAGAAGAAATTCCTCGAAACGCGATTCAATAAAAACAATTTCTACAGCAAGCAAAAAGTAAACAAAAGATACACACACACACACAAACACATATAGAAGACTACTAAGCCAGCAACTGAAATAACTAATGCGCAATTTCGCGTATGTTCGGGACATTTCAAGAAGCGGCCGTGATCCGCAGAAGAGATAGTTGACTTTGAGATTTCAAAGAGTGAACATCTGTGTGTACAAAAGAAGTGTTAAGTGTACAGTGTCAATTAGTACTAAAGAGTTGTATATAAGCGTGTTAAGTACCGAATAAAACTGTGTACTGATAAAATCATAAAGGACTGTGTATTTTAATTTTTACAATTAAACGAACCCTTCAAAATAACGTTTATTGTGGTAATAAACGTAACAATCGGTATGTTTTTTTTTGATTTGATAAACTCGCGATTTTTAATGAATTGCAGATAATAGTGAAATTGGATTTTTAGAAAAAATTTTTATATATTTTTCATTTTCGGTTTTTTGGTGAATTTGCAAAATTTTTAGTTAAGTTAAAGTTTTTGTGGTATTTGGGAATTCAGGTTTTTGTGGTATTTGAGGTAATAGGTTGGTTTTTTAAAATTAAATATTGATTTTGTAGCAATTAAAGTTTTTTTTCCAGTTTAGGTATATTTTTGAATTTTTGGTGAATTTAGAATTTCGCCAATTTCGTAATTTTTTGATTAAATTTCGGTATTTTTGTAAATTTCGATATTTTGGAAAATTTTTTTATGTCTGTTATTTAAATTTGCAGTGAATTTTTGAATTTCGGTGAAATTGCAAATTATATTGAGAACAACTTTTTTCATTTTCAGATTAATTTCGATTTTTAGTAAAACTTATAATTTTTATGACACATATTTAAATTTATCTTCTTGTGTATTTGTTTAACATAGATTTAAAAAAAAATAATATTTTTAAGCAATTCAATTTTTTCTATTCAAGTTTTTCGATTTTATAGTGAATTTTCAAATTTGTAATTTCTTAAAATTTTGGCAAGACTTCGACGTTTTTTGTGCGGTTTGTTGTTTCAAAATTTCGATTTTTGGAGTATGATGACATTTTTGAAGCGTAGTGGTGAATTGTGCAATTTCCCAAATTATGGTAAAATGTCGTGTATTTTATTGTTTCAAATTAATTAAGATTTTCGATAAAATTTATAATATTGTTGATTTTTAAACATTCGGGTAAATTTTCAATTGTTTGGTTATTTTTTTTTGGAATTCATCACTTGTGGTGATTTTTGTTTTTATATGTTTATTAAACATCGATTTTGTTAAAATTTTGATGATTATTATAAAATTTAGATTTTAGATTTGTATTAAATTTTGATTTTTTGGCAAAAAAATTTTTTTATTCCGATGTTACAAATTTGTGGTGAATTTAAAATTTGGAAAAAAATTTGGTTTTTTGGAAATTTTATTGTGAAATTTATGTTGTTAAGGGAATTTGGTTTTCTTTATTGGTTAAAAATGTTTTTAATTCGGTGCAACATTTAAGTCCGAAGCTTATCTGGGGGCCTCGTAATGATAATTTCAGTAGGGAGACTTTTTAGCAAACGATTCATTATATGTGAATTTTACAGGCTTGTGTTAAGGGTTTCTCCGCAATAATAAATATACCGAAATAACCCATATCTCGGGAACTTTTGTACCTATATGGTATTTTTAAACAGTTAAACTCACTGATCAAGTGGTCAGAGTTTCAAGATCCTAGGTTGTCTAGTGCCATCTTACTTGGCTTAACTTTATATGATCATAATATGAGCGAAGAGAAGTTAACATTTTCGTATAAAAAATCCCCAATCCACGGTGGAACAGCTTACACCAGGGATGCGTGGTGCTTGGTTTCTAGTATGCGAACTCTGGATATCGATCAACGGTTTTAATATAGACTAACCCACGTATTTGGAACTCTGTGTGGGTGGGCATATTTTTCTTCATTAGAGGGATAAATCAGGAAGCCTCGCATGAGGCGGAGGGGTTAACCTCTGCAGAAACTACGGGTTTAACTGGCCATAGGAGGAATTCGGATAAGATGGACAAGAATGCCCCGTGAGGGTTGAACGGGTCAATCTTTAAAGGTACTTCTAAGGCATTAGACCGTGAGATTCCGACAGGGATGGACAATGAAGCCTCGCACGACGTGGAAAGGTTAATCTCTGTAGGAACTCCGGTGTTTATTGGCCAATGGAGAAATTCTGAAGATTTGGACAAGAAAACCTCGCAAGGGGTGGACGGGACAGCTTCTAAAAATACTCCTGAGGAAGAGGCTGAGACAGTAGCACACATTGTGTGTGAATGTTTAGCACTGACTAGCATAAGACTTAGGACTACGTGCAGACACATGTTAAGTGTAAATCTAAGCAAGACGCAGACATTCATTGCCATTTTATTATTTTTCTTTAAACGGGGTTTTCGCACCCTTAATACAACGTTATTTCTCTTAGAGATCCTTCCAAAATTTTTAAATATTATTCTCATAAATTTTAAATAAAGCTGATTTTCTTGCATTCAGAATAACTCGTTTTACCATTGGCCTTTTATCAATATAGTCAAAAGAACTTTTCGACAGAAGGCATTTATTTACACACAAACTCTAACGATAAGTAAGACACAGTGCAGCCAACCGTACCTCTACTTTTACTCTACACTATACACATCGAAATTTCTTAACACTAAATGTTTGTCTTATTAAACTTAAACATTTTTTTACGCTGCCCCAATGAAGAAAATACAAGCACAGCAAACATAATTTAATGTATGAAAACTGAACGAATACAATGTCATGAGTGAAATGAAAACGTTACGATATTATATTCGAAATAAGGAAGGAATAAAGAATAACATGTGTAAGAACGAGCTTTGGAATAGTTCTTCTTTTATTTTGTTTATATTTTTTTGGTTTTATGGTTTGTTTTTGGACGACGAGACAATTTGTCGTTAATTTTTTTTTTTTAGATTTTTAGAATGCCATTTGTGTTTGGTGTGTTCTCAACATTAACAGTTTTCAAATCAGAGCGTTTTGAATCACATACTCTTCGGTGAAAAATAATTAATACGGATGACGGCGGTTTGTTTGGAAAATACTCTTCGAATTTCGAAAGAAAAAATACGAAATTTGTATCAGATACTGAAGGAAACAAATTTATATACTATAATGCTAGTGAATTAAATATGAGTTAATAAATATTATTTCATACATATTTATATAATTATTGAGCAAATAATTTGCACATAATTTAATCTGAGGTGCTTAATAATTGCCGATATACATATGTAAATAGTTTTATAAAGTTTTCGATATGACAAATATTTAGTAAAATGAGTGTTAAAAATTAATTTAAAATTATTTTATTTTTTTATTTGATTTAAAATATTGAAAAAAATTAGATCTCTTTCTTGGAAAAAGTGTTTTTAAATTCAGCGCCTTTGTTACGAAATTATTAGTTTTATTTTCAATTAAGAATAGAAGAAAAAATGTCACAAAATTACAGTAAGCCAAAATTTGTCATCAATGACGATTTGAATCACAACGACAGCACCACATCTGCTCATAATGACGGAGGTCAGTTTTATGACTTTGCCATGGAAGAAGAGGAAAAAGAACGTAATACAAAAATACAAGATATTTATAATTGGCTGCATTCACGTCATCGCAATAATCGGTAAGTTGAAATCCATAGAAAATAAATACATCATATTTTGTTGCTTTTATGTTTCAGTGTTTTATGGTTTTCTATTATGTTGTCTGCTCTGGATGACCATGAACGCCACATTCACACCCACCCTTCCGAGCTGCTTGTTGTCGTCTTTTCCGTTTTATTTAAAAAAAAAACTTTTCTGGAAATTATTATTTTAGTAAATAAATCCAAATATATATGAATAATTACACTAAACTACAAAGATCCACATTACATGTGCCCTTTCAGTATATTTCTTATTTTAATATATTTTTTAGGTCACTGATTAGAGAAAAATAATTTTTTTATAACATTTATTTGAGTCAAGAGTCAATAAACACTGACGCTGAGAACGCACAAAGCTATCTGTGCGTTATTAACATAACATGATTTTATGGTTTCTAAAACCGGTCAACTACAAAAGACTTCACATTACTCTATTAACACATACTCACCAAAAGTTTGCGAATATGCCAGTAAGTCCACATCAGGGAAGGAAATTGGCTTTTGAGATGTTCTACTAATTATTTATACAAAATGTACTTTTTAGACGAAGAAGGTACCATTTTTTTATATTTATCAGAATCTCAAAAAAAAAATATGTATAAAAATTCGCAATACACAATAAAAAATTAAGTTAAAACAATTCATGCAATTTTAACCCATTCGCTGCCAAGGACAAATTCTTATTTCACAATTAATAATTTGTCTGAACTCTACAAAACTTTTGTGATTACTGATAAGAGATATTGCAGTTACTCAGCTCGAAGTTAATGAAATCAAAATACGTTATACTACCGTATTCCCTTATCTGTCAAGACACCGTAATCGACAAAAGTGAATATCTAGCTTTTGCCAATTTACAGAAAATTGTGTCTCGTTTTATTGTATTTTTATTATTTCATCCATCTGCGTGATTTTTAATTTGTTTTTCTATTAAAACGTCGAGTCCTGTTGCCTTTCCATCGCCAACGGCGAGTATACTCGTCTTTGGTTTTATGCTTGTAGATGATTATGTATGATAATATATGTGCTCTTACCCAGAAATAACAGAGCCTTGATAAACAATAACACTCAAAATATATATGGTAATGGGAATGACTTCATATAATTTAGGCTTGGCAGCGAATGAGTTAAATTAAAATACTGATTAAGGTAGGTAGATACTAGGCCAAGTTCAGGCCTATGCACACAATGTGTATATTGCCCGAAACCTTTTGCGCTACTTTCATCCCCTCATGACTTTGCTTTCTTCAATCATGAAATAACGAACTTAAGTCAATCTTTACCATAGGTTCCAGTTTTAACATAAAAGCTTCCCAAGATATGAAGATGTAAAAGCGCATAATTTAGTATTTATTCACTGACTCACCCTCTAATCAATATTATAGGGCACTTCCACTCTAGCTAGAGATGTGAAATGTTATATAGGTAGGTCTTGCAAAATAAGTATTTAGGAAAAGCCTAAAAAGGTTTACTTTTGTTTTAGGGGGACTAGGGTGTCCCCTTATTCGCATGGGACACTTCCTCTATAGGTCTAGGTAACATGCTAGCTTGGCAATATTTTTCCTTTCTAATTATGGGAAAAATGGTACCAAACTAACAAGTTGCCTAGAAATGGGATGGTATTGTACTTGTCGTTTTGATCTTTGTTCTTTTAACGGCCAATATTTTCATATAGGAACTTTGCCTTACTTTAACATTTATGTTTTTATGCGGTTAACAATTAAATAGAACATAAACGGAATTAATAGTGTCATATATAAAAAAATTAGAAACAAGCTCTTATAGTCATCGCTCTAGGCATTAAGATCCAAAAATTTGACATCACGGAAACATAACTGTAAGTGAGAGGTGGCAAATAGAATTAACTAATGGAAAACACTTCCACACTTCCAAATTTTTAGTTGAAGGTCGTCGAACATTTGTTTTTCCAAAGAATCCGTTATCATTCGATTAAGTCAAGCCAAGGAACTCGGATTTTTTTTGTTCCTGAGACGATATATTTAATTTTTTTACATATACAACCGTTGGTATTATACTCTAGGTGTGTCAGTCTCTAAGTAGAGGGATCGAGTCAGTGAAAACCGCGTGACCAAATACATGAAGCGGTAGGCGAGTGAGTCTCTGTCATCCCTGCAGGACGGAGTTTTGGTCTGGTTGAAACCGCAGGTCACATACCCCTGTGTTGTGAAACTCTGTGTGTGAGTATCGCGCCAGTAGAAGCCGCTGAGGAGATATATAAAGCGCCGAGAGAGTGTTTCTCTGCCTTCACTGAGTCTAGTGGCAAACGCCGGTCTCATATGCTGTGCTGTTAAGTGCGGTGACTATTCCGTGACTTGCGAGAAGTCGGTCAAGTGGTGGTGACAAATTGTCCTAAAGAGTCTATAGAAACAAATATTTCTGTGACTATCATTGCCAATGCCATCATTGACAATGTATTAGACCGGGATAGAAGTTATGCGTATCTACATCCCAGCGGAAGCGGGTGCTAGCCGAAAACCACGATAGCATCACGGCGGGTCATCTGGGAGTCCGAAAGACAATGCACCATGTTTTTTTAAAGTTTTCAAATTGCACTATTTAATCAATCATTAAGTCAGCTGTTTGGAAGAGAATTAAATAATATGACAACAATAAAACACCTTTTGAAACGGTATTGCCATATTGACAAATATTTCACAGCTTACTTGTATAGGGCAAGGGTATCTCCATATGAATGCACTATTTAAATTTTGTGTTATTTTTGTTTGTGCAAGTGGTACCTCTGATATTTAGTAACTGGCACGTACGATTTATCCGATTATAAAAAATGGAGCGCTACACAAAAGAATAACGGATTATCAATATGAAAATTCATTACGATGAAACCGCCCGCCGATTTTAAGGAATTCTTGGTCAGAAAAATGCACCAAATATTTCAAACTTGAAGAGTGATCAAACCAGTTGAAGAAACCCGGCCGATTATTAGTAGTGAGTCTACTTTGCGACGACGTACCGGTCGCTTTTGAATACATATTTGCTGCAATCGATATTGTTTCGCCGAGCCGAGATTGCGAACTCGGCATTCCTTACAGGAATATTAAGACGGAATTCTTTTGGACTCAACTGGACGCCATGGATTTGGCCGATATGTGGTTTTAGCAGGACGCGGATATCTGACACCCCGTGCATAAAAAAATCGATGGTACGAAGTTAAAAGCAACGATTTCCATTAGTGTACAAGTCTTTAAAAACCCTGCATTTTATTTCTCAAATTTTGTAAAACTTTAATAATTTCAGCAGCCATTTATTCATTGGTTATATTATTTATTTTTACATTTTTCAAGCTGATGTTATCAAAACATAGAACAGGCAAACTACTGGAAAAAATTCAATAGTTCGATATGTTTTGGCCACTACTGTATATAGCAAACCCCCATTACACAGTTACGGTGACATAATAAAAATATTTTTTTTTTGGAAACTATGTAAAAATGTTGAAAATAAATCTAATAAAATTTTAGAATTCAACTATTAAGCACAACATGTTCAAATTTCGCTACAAAAGAAAAACAATTAATTAATAACAAAATTAACGAGGTTAGTCGCTGTATAAACTGAAGTCTTGTTTTTTTAAGTTTAAAATATATATGTATATAAAAAAAATGCCAGAAGTTTAAAGGTTTTTGGTCAATCATATAAGACAGGAAATGGTCTGAAAATATTTTTAAGAAATAAATTTGAAAATGCGAAAAAATTATTGAACTTCAGAACGTCAAGTTTTGTAATTTTTTTATAAAGAAAAAAGTAGGTTTTTCTTTAAATTATAAAGGAAGCAAGGAAGTTTCGATAAGTCCGAGTCGATATTAAAGTAAAATAAATCAAGCTGTGTATCAGCTATCAGTCAGGTTCCTTTTCTATTTGACATTGTTCAGACCAGCCCTGGAGCCTCACACGGTGGCATGGACTCGAGATGTAAAATTTTGTACTAAGTTCTTGAGCGTTAGCCTGGGTTATGTTGACTTTGCAGGCATCTGTACATTGCGACTTAATGACATAGAGTTGCTACTTTATTCAAAACTGCACAGAAAATTCTGACGGGGTTAAGTTGCACGATCTGAGGTAGCTTCGCGAATGACTGTTGTAGTGTTTGCTGTGTGCCGCGTAACGCCGTTCTGTTCGAACCGCATGCCGTGTACCTCGTTATTCACTACGTGTAAACAAAATTGCTTCTGAATGATCTTTAGTGATCTTTATGGCCTCACCGGTGTTGGGTTTGAAGAGCATGAATCAAATTTAACGTTGGCCCGAAATTTCTATCAAACAGTATCTTTTTGTGCATACCTAGTGATTCCTGAACTTTAGTACAGTTGCCGTCGATCCAATTTTTCTTCCTAAGCCTCATATAAATGAATTTTCTAATATTATTTGAAGGGCTTCATGGGTGGAGTGTGGCATCGTGCTAGTTGTCAGCACAGCTTCTCTTGGTTGCGGGTATCCCATAGGTATCATTTTCAATGTCGATCTGGTAGCTTAGGACTTAAAGAAACAACTTAAAAGACTGAAGTTTTCCTTTATTGCTTTTAAAATTAATAAAACACAAACAGCAAAACATGCATGGATGCTAAACACCTACTCGATCGTATTTGAACACTTCACTATATAACTATATATAGGTAAGTGTATTACCCAATTGTAGAATACCAAAGGTTGACTATCCAAGATAGTCACTGAGATGTGCCCAACACGTCCATTTGTTTTTGTGCAAAATAGGCGCATTTGGGGTTTATTTAAATATCTACAGCTTTTAAAATTAAAAAAAAAACTAAGTGTGGGTTTTGTTAACAGCCCAGATATGGTCTGTGGACTCTTTAAAGTAAAATATCTTATAAATCGCCTTCTGAGTCCACAGAACACATATGGGCTGCGAATATTACATACCCAAACAGCCCACATATGGACTGTGCACTGCTGGTCCTTTCTGCAAACAGCCCATATATGGGCTGTGGACAGTTAACCAGTTAATAGGCTTATTTATTTGAAGTACTTAGTTAGAGAGGTAACACTATGTTTTGCAGCACCACGATATTTGAATTAAGTTAAGTTTTTATTAATTTAAAGAAAAAACACATTTCGTATACAAAAAAGTACAAACATGGCACAAATAACATGGTTGCAGTATTTCGTGTTAGTAAAGGGTGCCTCAATAATTGTGCACTACTACATGTAAGTTCTCTATTTCACTTTCGGCAAATGGCCTTCGTGGCTCTGATGAGATGAGTTGTTTTCATGAAATTTTCGATATCTTTTGGAAAAGATGTGGTTGTATATGATACATTAGACATCGGTTTTGAGCTCAGCAATTATTTTTAGTTTATTCCAATAGACCTGCGATTTCACAAAAACCTAAAGAAAGAAATCGCACGGTGTTAACTCATATGATCTGAGTGTGTGGCAGGTCGAATTGAGGCCACGAGTATTCCAAACGACGTGTTCCTTTAACGAATGCCGTTCTGCCCCTGCATTTGTTTCTCAAAGATTGCGTGTTGATTTTCTGAGCCCTAAATTTGGAAATTCAATTCGAAACGTGCTTTAACGGTGAAGATGATTTTTTCGGAAAAATCGGCATTAATGTCTGCGAAGTGTCGAAGACATTCGTTTAGTGCAGCAATGTTTTAAAAATATCGACCAGTATGACGATATAAAGGAGACTTAATATTCGAAATCAATTAAGTTTCTTCAAACGTTTTCATCAGTCTTAAAACTGTGCATTAGGTGCGATTTTTATAATAATACCGCATTATTCTTTTAACAACCGAAAGAGTTATAGGCAACAGCTGTTAAATATTATAGCTTCCCTTTGCATGAAAAAAATGACACAAAATTCAACTAGTGCATTTTTATTGAGACACTAAAATTCTATTTACATTCCTACATTCCCTCATGTATGTTACTTTAAGCTATTTAATATTCGACTAGCTGGTCTGACCTCCTTACTGCTTAAACGAATAATCATGTGAAAACTTTTGAGATGGCGGACACTAAAAGCTGTGTGTGGCCACCTTAATTGTTTGTACATGTAACAACAAAAACACCCTGTATATCACATGTTATTTCTTGTGTGGTAATATTTTCTTACTAATTACATTATCAAGAAGTTCAAATCATGTTTAATTCATATTTGAATAGAAAGCATAAATTCATTGCAAAAAAAAAAAAACAGACAAAATCAAGTTCACTCCAACATATTTTCGTAATTGTTTCTAATTTTAAATTACAAGTTCCTGTTTAGTCATTTTGATGTATTAAAAATAAAATTGTCAAATATAAGTTACGTAGTTAATTTGAATTAATTAAACGTACAAGTTCACTTAAGTAGAAACTTTTCTTATTGTTGATCACTAGAGCACTCACTCGTGCTCACATCATTATGATCTTCTAATCTATTAGCATGATAAAAAAAGTAAACAATAGAATACATTTAACAACATTTACATACAACAATTCAACGTAAAATTTTGCTTGATTTTCCATTTCGATTTTAATAATTTGACAATGACACTAACTACTTCAGAATTGAGTTTTTAGTTTTTATGCATAAATTTTAAGAATAAAAACTAGAGAGCCGTAAAATGTCAAATGTGTAGTGGATAAAAGGTTTTAGAATGGCACTATACACATGTGTATGTATGTGTGTAATAGAAACGTTCAATATAAAGAAATTTGGGAAGCACCATTTTCATTAACTGATTCAGAAAACTCTTTAGGAAAAAGTTTAGTGGTGTATAATCACACTATTTTGATATCCCAATCACGTTTCTATGCCATGATGATGGTGACGAACCTGGCACATCGCTTTGTCGCCGATCGCAGTAACAGAAGCTTTCGTATATCACTACGCACACTGCGTTCGATTGTACCTAAAGTGGAGATTATTTTAGAAAAGGAAATAATTGACGGGATAGTGTTTTTTAGATGAATATATAAATTAATAAAAAAAAACAAGATATTAACAATAAAGTTAATAAAGTTTTATCCAGAAATAATGTTCATGGAATCGTATGTACAGTAAGACTTCGATTAATCGTCAACGTCAGGGCCAGTGATATGATGGTTAAGAGATTAGATGGATAATAGAAATCCCATCATAAAACTGTGTCATGTAAATTTATTTAATTTCCTCAAACAAATTACATCATAAGTTTAGAAACCATTGTTTTTTTAGTACTACTGTAGGTAGTAGCCGTTAACATTAAATGGCGGAAAACCGAGTGTCGTTAATCGAAGTTTTACTGTAGGTGTTAATTGTGTTGTTTTAATAATCTTTATTGCCATATTCATCATTATAAACAATAAAGCTATTATAGTCTTTATCATCACTATCATCCAAATAATGTAAATCTTTATCAACTCTTCCCCAAAATCGTCAGTATCACTAACATCATTGTGATTATCATGTTAGGTAATATTATTAGATCTAATTCTAGAGAAGTATTAAAAATGTTCATGCGAATTTTCACGGTTGCATTTGCAAGAAAAGTCCACTCTATAGTTTTAAAAAGCTTTGTTCCTTGCTTGTTGATAATTCTCCAGTTGGTAAAACTGTGTATTGAATGATTTCCGGGCCATGAATTTAAAATTACACATTCGTTTTGTTATATGTTAAAATTTTTGGCCAACAAGACTTTCGCATAAAATGTTAAATATCTAAAAAGTTTGCAATAAAAACGCAAACTTGTTGTTGTAAGATCAAACTCAACTAAATCATTATTGGCACGAGTAAGTACAGAGTGTCTGGTGCCGTTGGAATTATCGGCTGTGCGGATTTGTCAGTCATGATATCGCAGTGGTCGGGTGATCATCGGGCGTTCGCTGCGGAGTCAATTTGTAAGAATAATGATTCTTATGTAATTGCTCGTCGACAATTTTGTTCAAAGTTCGGTATTCGGCGAATACGTGATGGACCGAGATTCCGCGCAATTGCTTCGGCTATGAATGTCGCACGACCAGGACCCAGTCGATCTTCAACGAATCCCGAAAACTTTGAACTGGTTGAGAACAGTTTACGTGAAAATCCGCGACTTTCAATACGGAAAAGAGCAGCCTCACTGGGACTTCCAAGAGCGATTATTCATGAAATTGTAAATCCTTTTAAAATTCAAATCATTCAAGAACTTAAAGAAAGTGACTTTGAAAACTGATCAGTCACTTTAGGGGCATTCCATGTCCACCGAGGTCGCCCGGTCTAACTCCCATGGATTTTTTTATTGGGCTACCTCAAAGAGAGGGTTTATAATGACAACCCGCAACCTCTTGTGGCTTTAAAGAAAAATATTCGTCAAGAAATCAACTCAATTGAACCAAGTTTACTGCTGCGTGTGGCCCAGAACACAAGGCTCCGCTTTGAACAGTGTGTTCACCTCCACGGAAGACATCTGGATGACATACTCCTTAAAAAATGAAATCCGCATTTCCATTTCATCGTTCAATGCTTTTAATAAAACTTTGTGTCAATTATTACGTTTTTTATTTGAGTTTGAAAATATAAATCTGCTACCAGACACATTGTACCTGAAATTTAAGGTTCCACCCTAAAAGCGGTACGTATGAATTATATGAATTCTTCAGCTTTTGGCGAAGTACTCGTACACAACGGAGATGGGTGAAATTTCTCCTAGTGATATGGAATTTTATCTTCTTTTATCCGATAGTAGTTGATATGACAAAGTTTTAATTTAAAAATTTCAATTAAGCGCCACTCTGGGCACACTTGAATCCAGTGTGCTGCGTAGCGAATTTTGAGAAAACAAGATCCCACAAACAAAAGTTGAAGCTGAGCGACCATTAATAGAGGATTTAGTAAATTTTAGTTTAGTTCTTGAAGCTCATTTCGATTTAATTATTTTTCCAAGTTTTTCTAAAATTACAAATAAAAATTAAAATATTTGCCCTATTCACAAGCCCCCTAGTACAAGCTGAGTTCGCTCCTCTTCATTGGGCCAATATGAAAACTGTTCTTTAAGATTTAATATTGCTTTAATGACTCGATTTCTAATATTTTGTATGGTACCGCCATCACCTATACCAAAAAGAGATGCTACCTTACGAACACAAGCACCATTTCCTGAAGATCCCAAGCAGTAAAGTACAATTTTAAGCTGCAAGTCAATGCGTAGTTGGAGCCTTTCGCCAATTGTGTGAAAAACATCGTCATTTTTTATAAGGTTGAATATATAGGCAAATTCCTCTGGCCGTAGTCGCATCATATGAAGAAATCTGTTTTCATCTTAAAACCCGATTATGCCATAATGATGATTTTGGTAACCCTAAATGTATACTTCTGCGACTGGAGAGCAAGTACATTAGGTTCATCCTAAAAATGTTTGGAATTTCATCCTCATCTTCTTCGTCACCTGTATTAATTTTTTTCATTTAAAATATGTAAACAAAATAAGGAAAACGGTTATAACTTACTTGAGTCAACCATTAATATATCGAAACTATATTTTTCACACAAAAAATTTATTAATTTACTTTTTTCTGTTTTCTCCCCCATTTGGCTTATAAATAACAAATGATGAATAGCACTTTTCTTCTTCTTATTTAGTTTTTGACGTATGAAGTACAATGTACAATAGCACATTGATACAATTGTTGTTCACAAAGAAGTAAACAAGAGGTAGTATGCAATACTACCTACACCTTAGCAGAGCTTGTGAATAGGGCAATTGTGTATTAAAATTGCTTTAGTTTTTTTTCGTTTGTTTTCGAGAGACTTAATTTTTTCTAAAATTATTTCAAAGCAAATTTAGTTTTTTTTCTCCAGGCTTGGGAAAGTCGCAAAGTAAACAAGTTGTTCATAAATTAAAAAAAAGACGCACAAAAATTATTTTAACAATATATTGTACAAAAATAAACTAGGCCTTACCTTCATCAGCGATAGCTGCTCATGTATACGAAATTTAGTAAAATTTGTCGAAATTTTAGTCGAAATTTAAAATCATTTAATGGAAAAATTCATTAAAGCAATTAGTCAAATAAGTAACTTCATGAATTTTCATTGATGCAAATTCAATTTTGTAAATCTTTTCTAAAGCGAGATTTTTTTTTAATAAAAACCACTCTTAAATTCTACTTGCTTAAAAATTTTAATTTCACAAAAAGTCGAAACAACCCAAAATAAATTTAAAGTCACCAAAATTTACGTAAAACGAAAACTACTCGCAAAAATGATTATTTAATTGTTAGAATGTCCACTGAGCTAAAAATGAGAGTCATCATTGAACGGTGATAAAACAGCGGGTTGAAATTTCGGAGCTGAACGACGATTTTCAAAATAAATTTGCAAAATTTTTAAGCGTTGTTCTGGCGTTGCTCTTTTAACGATAAAATAGCAAATCAAAGTCAGATCTGCCAACTCCATCACTGTCATAAAATGCATTCTAAAATTTATACAGACTTTTTAACATAAAGGGGTTTGCAATAAGGGCCTTTTCCGATTTGAAATGGGCATGTAGACCATTATGTATAGAACATCATTTAAATGGCCGCCGCAGTGGGACTGAGATGACAAGTCGAATTTGAAATGACCCTGCCGTATAGTAGATCCGGATTATTTTTATATTAACAGCGACTTCAAAAATTAAATAAGAAAAAGTCTATCAGGTTCAAATTGCATAATATTGTTGGTCACATTACGTATTTTGCAGAATGTACATTGTGGCGTTCGCTGTGTGGCACATTGCCTCGCCACATATAGTTCCGGTGAATATAAGTACGTTTAAATTTACAAACACAAATTGGTTTTCATTAATTTTTAGAACTCTCGGAAAAATCAATAAAAGTTTTTAGTTTTTAAATTTGACAAAAAAAAAGTTAAATATTATTAATAAATTTTTATTGTTTTTTCCGAACTACAAATATTATTAATTGTTAAGTAATTTCAATCCTAAAGATTGAAATTACTTAACAATTAATATCATTAATAAATTTCAAAACGAAATTGGATAAAAACCGAAAACTAAATCGGAGTTCACCAAAAAAAAATTAATCGAAAGTTTATTGAACATTGAAAATAAATTGGGGAAGTGTAAGACACATGAACCCACAATCGTATAAATCACAAAAAAAAAACAACAAACTACTAAAACAATGAACAAAATGGGGCCAAATAAAAGATTAAAACGCTCCTGCGTACAATAGAATTCTTCAGATTCAAAAAATATCAATTTTACATTAAAATTTTAAACTCGCCAGTAACTCAAGAAGTATTCTGCCATATTTTTATACAAAACATATCAATTACCTATGGGAATAGTGGTGAGAGGAGAAGGAGCGCGAGGAGCACTAGTACTAAATTAATTTTGCTGTGGAATTGCCAGATATTTGATTACCCGATCTCCTGTTTTATATTTCCAATTCCATCCGCAATTCCGACCCTCAGTGTATGTTATAGGATAGTAAGCGACCGAATAGAGTACATCCTAAAGCCGCCAGACTTAGGCCTCGTTGCTCTTACGTAAATGTTGCGGATACGTACATTTTACGTTCAGCTTCGACGTTTGTTAGTTACTCATAAACGGAAATGTATCAGATGTTTTTTGTTTACGTTTCATATACATATTTTAAATTTCTTAAAGTAAACAACTGGTTAAAACGATGCTGCTTACTTCACAATTTTGAAATACAATTTTATGCTAAAAAAAACGCTAATGTAAAAAAAATGAACAAGTCCAGCTTATTGGAAATAAAACAATTTTTTGTGCCAATAAGCAACTCTGGTAACGAAAAAAGGCTATTGGATGCTAAAAAGTCAAAATTTGCAATATCGGTACATATAAGGCCGGGATATAGAACAAACTGATTTTTTCGTATACATGCGAACGAAAACTACTTTTGTCATAAAAAATGAATATTGGGGTCAAATAAATGGAAATTTGCTATATCGCGGTATATATAGTCGGGATATAGCATAAACCGATTTTTAACAGTTATGCGAACTAAAACAATTTTTGGTACCAAAATGTTGCTCTGATAACAAAATTAGGTTATTAAGGGCAAAAGAGCAAAATTTGCGATATTGGTCCATATACATACATATCTATGTATAGCCGAGATATAGTACAAACTGATGTTTTGATAAATATACCTTTGAGGCGAAGTAAAA
The DNA here is from genome assembly GCA_963932375.1 of Phania funesta. Taxonomy (NCBI): domain Eukaryota; kingdom Metazoa; phylum Arthropoda; class Insecta; order Diptera; family Tachinidae; genus Phania; species Phania funesta. The sequence goes on from OZ010653.1 coordinate 42,667,516, forward strand.
TAATTTTTGGTGCTAAAAAGCTGTTCCAGTAATAAAAGAAAGTTATTTAAAGGTGAAAAATGAATAAAGCATTTTTAGCATATACTTTATACGGACGTAACTATTGTGAAGCGTATTTAAGACTCAGTCCAGCCGAGTACAGCACTCTTACTTGTTTATTCACTGTTTTAACCTTAATATAGTTAATTTTTTGGCAGTCTAGACGGACTTTGCAAATTATGTCAACAAATCTAAGTATTTAAACAAACAAAAAATCGTTAACAAATTCAGCTTAGACAAGTCTGTTGGCAACATTGTATAAAAGCAACATTGAACATTTACATCAGCTGATGCGTAAATACGGATAGAAATTAAATTTTTCAGGTTCATCCGCAACGTTACGCAAACTTTACGAAAGAGTACGCATTTGCATACAAGCTCCATAAGCAAAATGGATCAGCTGATTCGCAACGTACACGTTTACGTATGATTAACGAGGCCTTTAAGCTTTAGTTTCAGTCCATAGGGTCTGTAACAGCTCAACGAAGACCCACTGTGTTCGCGACGAGGCACATTTCTGGCCAAATGCATCCGTAATTAAACAAAATTGTTGCATCCGCCCTGATGGTCAACCCAAAAAGATTCTTCGCCGATAAGGCAGCTATGAATTCCACATTTGGAAGCCAACGTTTCTCGCGTGATTCGCGGGATACCGGTAGCAATGCTAGAAAGAGAGATCGGAAATTGGACCTTGGGAATGAGCCAATGAGTTAAAATGTAAATGATAGAGGCTTATTTTTTTCGGGCCATAGTAAAGATTCCAACATCCAATCCAACTTTAAATGATTTATTTAAGTTAATTAGTTATTTAGTTTCTATAACAGAATTTCTATCACGGAATATGTGTGATCCAATACCGAATTATTAAAAGGCTTACGGTGAATTCGGATTGATTCCTACTTTAAGACGCTTAAATGTTTTTTAAGACCTTGTATTTGGTTTTCAATAATATTTCTCTGAAGCAATTATTGACAACTAAATTAACTCAAAAAATATTTTTGGAATAAATACGAAATTTCAACAGGGGTCGGCCGTATTGCCGCATTCTGGCATTCGATTTCGTATGAAAGATATCGTAATTTGTATCGATTTCGTAATATTATCATAAATCGTATCAAGCTGCTATTCGATACGTTTGAGCCTACCGTAATTATTACAGTTTTAGCCCTAAAATATCTACAATTTTCCAGTTTTGTAACATTTTTTTCTAAAAAAGTAAAAATAGGTAATTTTAATTAATAGAGAATGTGTAAAATGACACAGAGTAATGTAAACAAAATGTAATGTAAAAAAAGCTAATGGCAGAAATTGTGGCTCAGCATCCACTGTTGGCCAAAAATATTTCACCAAATTGTGGTCAATGAAGATTGTGTTTTGCCATAATCTTACCGTGTAGTTATTTTCCAAACTGTGTTGAGAACTTCCAATTGCCAAAAGTAAAAGTGGGGCTCTCAATTCAAACTTTATCGGCACTGCTGTGGACATAGTATGTCCAACGAAATTTACCTGGCAAAGAAGTATACTGAATGCTTCTTATCTCTGTCTTAATCTAGTTTTAAATTGAAAAACAAAAGTTGAAATGGATATCTTCCTTCATAATGCATAGTACACATCATTTTTCCTGGTTTGATGAAGGAAAACCAAATACTTCTTTAAACAATTTAATATTATTTAAAAACAAAATTTTGTTGACCATAATTCCTGTTGAAGTTGCCTGTTTTTATTAATTACCTTACACTTGGCAAACATACAGGGTGTCCGCCGGGAAAGTATACTACTTTGTTTTGCCGCCATTTTGGTAGACATTAGTCTATTAGTTCATATTTGACAGTCGCGTAGTAGAGACGTGGCAAAATTTATTATGGAAAAACATTCGGTAAACCCACGACAATGAAAGAGTTACCTGAAATTTTTGGGAGAAATAACGTGCCGTCAAGACGCACTATTCATCGTGTAGTAATTGATTTCGAAGAAAGAGGGACCGTAGGTGATAGGCCCAAGCATGTACCACAACGTACTGCAAAATCGGCTGAAAACTTTACTGCTGTTCAAGAAAGTGTTCAAAACAATCCATTAACCTCAATTCGACACCGTGCTCAGGAGCTTAGTCTTCAAAGAACGATTTTGGCCACAATTTTGCACAGAGATTTGCATTTGTTGCCATTTAAGATTCAGTTGACACAAGAGCTTCTTCCAGAAGACCATTTACGCCGCCAATAGGATGCTGCAGCTCATCCATCACAACCCCGATTGTCATGAAAAAATCATAATGAGTGACGAAGCACATTTTCATTTGAATCGATATGTGAATAAACAGAATAGTCGGTTCTGGGCAATGGAAAACCCTCAAATTATTCATCAGTCACCTTTGCATTCATTAAAAGTGACGGTCTGGTGTGCAATTTGATCAGGAGGAATCATTGGACCTTACTTCTTTGAAACTGAAAACGGCGTAACGGTAACTGTCAATGGGGAGCGATATCGTGATGTGATTGAAAACTTTTTAACACCACAACTGCTTGATTTGGGCTTGACTAATATGTGGTTTCAACAAGACGGTGCCACATCGCATACAGCAAGGATTTCAATGGAATTACTGCGAGACCTCTTTCCACAACAAGTTATTTCAAGGAACGGTGATGTTGATTGGCCTCCACGGTCGCCTGATTTGACTGCTCCGGGGATATCTGAAAAACAATGTGGGGATATCTGAAAAACAATGTTTATGCAAACAAACCAGAAATGCTGGAGCAACTCAAACAAAATATTCGTGATGAAATTAATGAAATACCGCGTAAAATGTGAGAGAATGTAATGAAAAATGTGTTCAAAAGGGCTCGCATTTGTGAAGCTAACAAAGGCGGACATTTATCTGATATTGTATTCCATTTAATCAAAATTTATAAACAAACAAAGTAGTATGTATACCTTACCGGCGGACACCCTATATGTGTGTATGTTCGAAATCTATTACAATTTACTTTAAATTACGATTCGATACATTTCGTATGCGCCGATTTGCTTAATCGACTCGTATCGAAATGTTATTCGATACGTTAGTTCATCCGATATCAAATGCTGCGATTAGGTCCCAGTATTTATCGTATTTACGTTGTCTTTTTTCTAAATAGGCAAATGCTGATAGCAATAAAATATTTAAAAATCTGTCAACGTTTCTGAGTTGAAGGTTTTTCCCAAAAAATTTCATGATTTTCTAATCATTTTCTATTCATTTTATCTGGCCACTATTAAGGTACGTATTCATATTCATACGCAGGAATACGTCACATACATGGAGGCAGATATGTTGTCCGTATGTACAAAACAAAACATGTTCTTGTCTTATTGCCACAGCCAACAGCTGTTCTTTAGTTTGCTCTTTGTTTTTATTTCAGTATGATTTACACCAGTATGGGAAAGGTGTTTTTACTTTAGCTGAAAATACATAATTGACATGACAATGGGACATGATTTTATTAAAAAAATATATTCACTTTTAACTTAAATTTGATGGCACAAATGTTTAAAGATAAGAAAGCGTTATAAGAGACACAAGAACACTATTTGTCATTGTTTATTGTTGTATGTTTTGTTGGTACACGGATGCCAAGTACATAAGTGGCATATTACTCGTATTATTCTATTTATTTTAAAGCGTCATAATAATAAAACTTTGTTTTTTTAATGGGCCAAATCGTTTATTTGTTTATGAGTTATAATTGTAAATGTTTATTTACTCTTTAAGATTGAATTAAAAACATAAACATTTGTTAGGTGCGTGAAATATTTCTTTATTTTATTTACTTAACAACCATAATAAGATTAAAGTAATAAAAACATGTTTTTAAGGGGGATTCCAGTAATTTGGATATCACATTATCGAACGATCTGTTATGAGGTATACGAGTATATGCCATTATGTGTGGCATATGGCATCGTTTAATTGCCCGTCAGGGTTTCCTACGGTCCGCAGAAACGCCTGCAAGAAAAAGTCTGGCGGAGTAAAATTGCACGATCCTTGTGCCGAGTTCACGCAACGTTAAAGATGATTTTCTGGCTAAAACGTGTGACCTCTTCCAAACATCTTGACGCGGATTTATATGATTTTATATGCACGTAAATTAATTATCTAAAATTTCTAACTCTATCTTACAACTCTCACTGAAGAACTAAAAAATTCTAATTCAAACAAGAAGCATAATACCTGCTGCATTCCAGACAAGAATGCAGTCTCGTCGTGGGAACCAACAAAAGGGTCTCGGGTTGCAAATCACCTAATCTGTTGTAAATTTTATGTTGACAAAATGCAACGTTATGTGATTTCTATTTTAATAAATGTTGCAGACGCTGATGTCTGCAAAATAAATTTTGCTACATTTCGTAGCAAACACTCTTCGAACAGTTATATTGTAGCCTTGGAGTTCGAAAAGAATAAATCATATAACATGCTTGTCTATCAGTATGGGGTTGCGTTGTATGGAAATGTTACCCCCATAAATTGCTTCTTGTGTTCTCATTGCCCACGAGCGTTCTGTAGGCTTCCGATTTAGCGTCAAAATGGTGGTGTCGAACTCCTGATTCACGAATAGATGACACTATCACTTATTGCATAATAAATGCAGAATTGTGTTGTTGGAATCACTATTTTTGTAGTAATTTTTAACACGGAACAAACGTTGCGTACTCGTAAATGCCTCCATTGCGACTAATTTTCCGTAAACTGAGCTACACAATTCTACTTCCAGCGCTCCTCTCCACTCCGAAGCAATTCCATTTTTAAAATCATACGTTTTCTTAGAATACCCTGTAATATTGCAGGAACTATTTTGAAATATTTTATTTGTTTAAGATATAAATCTTATAATTTACAGTCTTAGAATGCGACATGTCACTATAATAATTTGAAACATAGAGCCAACTACAATACAAACAAATAAATATATTCTATTAAATAAATTAATTCCTAAATAAGGAAGTTGATTTCAGAGACGTATAGTCGAAATTAGGAAGTGATTTTCCGCGTTTTTAAAATACTGCAATAGTTATAAATCGGTGCGAATGAGACTGAAAATATAGCGGACTATATTGGTGTAGGTAACGTGGAGTTTTCTCATTTCTTGAGAGTTACAGGTAGCAACAAATTCGGAAACATACAGAATGATGGTCGCAAGTAAAATTTAGCAAGCTTTGATAATTAGGGGGTTGAAATAGACTACGCAAAATACCTTTTATAATGCCTCCAGGTCTACGCACTATTAGAAGTATTACCTCATTCCCGAGCATGCTTGAGATATGGGGTTCTTTTGCTTATCATCAAACATTTCAATTTATTTGGATTGCTCTTCGGAATATTAGACGAGGGCTATACAATAATTCGACTTCATTGAATTGACTTAATTATTTGTTTTATTGCGGTATAGCTGGATATCAGTAGCGTACATTTGTATATTGGACAAATTGAGTTGTTGAGGGAGGTCATTAGCATTTAGGGAGTAAAGTAGTGAACCAAGAATTAAACCCTGCAGAAAAAATCAATTCGTTATTAACAACAGAGTGACCTCTTTAGAGTCAAATGCTTTAGAGTGAACTAAAGGTACTAAAAATATTAATGTATGGGGGGATATCGAAGCAGACCACTTACTTTCTGAGTCCCTTTTCGATACTAAAAATATGGTATTGTAATTTTACGAATTACCGCTGATTTTCTCTACTACATCAAGTGCCGTTACAGAACTACGACGAGGCCTGAAGCCAAACTGGCGATTAGCGAAGAGATTATTTTCATTTACTGTATATTTGCGAATGTAGTAGACTTTCAAATATCTTACAAAAATAAGGAAGAATAGCTTTTGGACGATCTTGATTCGCTGTTTTTTGTGGCGGGATTATTTTAGCATATTTGTACATCGTGGAAAAATATTCTTCATAATAATTGTATTAAAGATATGAATAAAATAAGGAGCTATGTAAGGCAAGATAATCATTATAAGTCAGGGTTACATCCCATCAAAACCAATAGAGTCGGACTTTACAGCATAACAAGCATTAACGACATCTAGAACGTCAGCAAACTGAAAGTAAAATTCGCCACCAGAAATATTAAGATGTAACTGGTTGTCATTAAAGGCTGTCCTGTCCGTACATTAGTAAGAGGGACATTTACAAAATGTCCACTTAATAAATTATTATCTACATTCAATTATTTAGCCCTTGATTTCCAACATTAATTTCACGCGTATAACCCTGAAGGGTTTCTCTGTTAAAGCGGCCGAATTGGCTGTGGTACCATAGAATATTCGACAAGAATTTTCGGATTTTCACTGTAAGCTGCATTGCAATTATGTCCCTGACAGGTATTTGTTCGACATCTAAACTGATCCAGAATCGCTTTAATATGGGAGCGTCGATATGGGACCAATTTGGGCAATTGTATGTCTAATAAGCTAGCAAAGAGAGGAGCAAGGCTGCAGGGCTCGCATATTCTGTGGCAATTCCTTCTCTCTCTGCGAGAAGCAAATTAATAATGCTACAAATAATACGGCTCAAGCCAGGTGGTGGGAGGAACCTACATGAGGGAATGTTAGACAAATTTGACTAAGCTTAGACAGGGCTCGAACTAGAGATCTGTTAAATTTCAGAAGACGCAAATATGAGATATCGTTCAACGATTACCTAACATTGCATATTTGGTAAACACGTTTAGTATGCGCGTGCTGAGAGAGCTTATATATCGATATTTTAATCCTTGTCAGGTGTGGTTTTGACAAGGGATGAAATTCGTATCAAATCACCCAGTCAGAAAATTAAAGCAAGACGCGGCTGTGAGGTTATCATCTATAGACCTCCGAATTTACAAGTCTTTTAAGATTTTCAACAGAAGGGATGACAGAAAGAGCAGTATCATTGAAGGCCTTAGCCTTTGTATGTGATACGTTCTACCTCTTAGGGATGAATATGAATTTAATCGATTGCACGCAGACATTAGACCACGAAAGGCAGACTTAATAAATATTCTGTAGCCATGGAATTGTTTAGTCAAGATTGTTTTGCAAATTAGGACCTGGTGATTTTATTGAAAAATATATTGTTTTCGTTCTGTTTTCCAAAAAGTAAATATTTCCAATTAAGATTCGTTGTTCACTGGCGTACTTTTTGTACCGCGCAGTCTAAAAAATTAGAGGGAATATTGCTCAGTTTGCCATATCGCACACATTCTGCTTTCTTCATGCAAACTACACGTGATGTGGACATGAGTCGTAAACAACTAAAACTTTGAAACGCTAAATATTTTAATTAAAAATTAGCAAAGTTTATGAATATTTTTATTAACTTTTAATTTAATTTCACAAGTTTTTGGCATATTCGCAAACACTCAATGTTAATGGCAATAAAGTTATGAAAGAATTTTTACCGATATTTAGTAAAGACAAAATAAACAGTTGATGCAATTTTTAAACATAGCGGCAGGTATCTCCACAATAGCATAAGTCTTATTTATCAAATTCACACAGCGTGCTTCGCTATTATTTGAGATATCTTTTGTGGATGAGAAAACCGTTGCGACCTTCCGAAAGCCTGCTACGCGGAAAACTATCACGAATCTAAGCCAGTGGCCAAATCTGAATGATGTGTCATTCTTGTATTTATTTAGGTATAGGAGAATTATTAGTTGCTATACCCCCCTACCATCTCATACTGGTTCAGTATTTTGCTAGAGCACACGACTGGATTTGAAAACGGCCCACACAAACCTAAAGGCTTCCACATTTCAAGTTTGCAATATAAGGGAAATATATATTTACCCTCTATCCGCTTCAGGACTTTTCTGAGTACGCACTTGATGTCCCAGATACCCTACAACAAATTTCAACACTGTGTACTGTTGTAGTTCCTGTGATGAAGGGAAAGTATTAACTACTTCGTGCGGGGAGCATACCTCTGCCCTTAGACACTTTTTCGAAAATGCACTTGATGCATATGGGGTACCCTTTTGCCCGCTCCTATTCCTACATCAAATTTGAAGACTCTTGCTGTTGTAGTTGTTAGGTATGGGGAATTAATATTGGGGAATTAAAAATTACCCAATTTTAATTTCCGGATCAATAGTAAAACGTTTCCAAAATTTCAAAATGATCAGTTTGGCCCTTTGGCTTTCCATAGGGCTCAAACAAACAAACAATTATACAAACACAGAATCGCAGGCCTAAACATGCGATATTGTACCCCAAACATACGTTTAGTTGATGTTTTGCTGAAGCCGAATTAGACGAAGCATTTTGTATTAAAGTTACACACAGACCCTGCTGCTAAAACCCGTGAACTGAAGGGATAGAAAAATTTTACTACTTTGCAGTAAGGCTTTATATTTATTGTTAGTGTGCTGACGTAGTTATGTAGCTATTTCTGATATGGGGGTTGTAACAGTGCGGCACGACAATAAAGGTAACTTTTACGACGCTATCCGCTCATAAACCGTATCAGATGGTGCAGCTTGTGGTAATCATTGGTACTTCGCATTTAGGCTAACAATTTCACGCCGAATCTCTCACGTGATCTAGTAGCACAATCTCAAGTATGGCAAACAGCACCGGATGACGAAATTGGGGTCGTCATGTACAACAATGCCCTACGCGTACAGTCAGATACATGTGTCATAACTAACATACGCAATTCTCGAGCGCCCTTGCCTGATGGGGTTCTTAGCACCAAGTGTAAATAATGCTACCGCCAACGCCCCAATACGTATATACGTATATGTATAGGTAGGTGCATGTACCGTGAAACCACCTATTGTCAAGGATTTCGAAGCTTCGATCTATTCCCTTGCTGTCGGTAACTATTTTTATTAACATCGATCATGCACCACAATCTTCCCGTCAATTGGATATAACCCACAGCCGCCGTGTGTATCCACGAAGGAGCCTTACTGATCTCCAGTCTGGAACTTACGCCCAGAGGCGACTGCTTCTCGTCGTACTAGTCATTCAGTTACTAATGTAACCTCGAAAATTATTCCTCTTCCATTTTCACACCCAAAACAAGGCTCGTAACTGGTGTTCCCATATTCACCGGCCTACGTCAACAATTCGGAATCACGAAGAAGACATGCCCATGTGGGGAACGTATAGAGATTATGTTTTGCGAAAATTTCAACTATGGATTGAAATAATTGCCAACCATTCAATTTCCAAGAAAAATAGTGGGGCTGGCTTATTCTAACTGAATACGTTTCACTTTGGCATAGCAATTCTGTACTGTAGACTAAGCCGCTAGACTTTTCTTGGGAGGTATTCTGAAGTCGCAATTCTATGTCAATAAGCCCATAATCCTCCGTTGAGCTTATTGTCAAAATAACCCAGGGCGTCGCTCAAATGCTGTCGGCTCTATGCGGGAGACTCGATTCGTGGCACCGAGCGTTGAAGCAGCCAGCATTTGAACGATGGGTCTTCCAAATAAAAAAAATTTGTTGGAGCCCCACACACCGCTACACTTCTATTGCACTTCAACATTGACCAACTCGTATTAGGGAACCCCTAAAATATCAGTTCTATTTTTATACGACTGATATAATGATTAAGAGTTGTTCAACTTGTTGAATAATCAAGATGTGCGCCTTAGTTTACTATTTGTTGAATTCATATTCGAGCAACGACAAAAATTACACACACTTCATTAAAATTAATAGAATAAGAATGCTCACTGCTCATTTATTTATCTATTTTATGGATATAAAGATTACGTGCCACAGATACATGCGCTCTGAGGTACACTTGTAGCAAAACTCTTATTTTTTGCAGCTTTGATTTAATTCAAGTACACGAGTATTTGAATTGTACTTTCATGGAATTTGAACTTATTTTTACGATATGGTGATATATTGTTGTGTTATCATTATTATTATTTTGTTTTTAATCTCAAGCAAAGTACAAATATTTTGTTTCCTTCTTTATCAAATCTATAATTAACTTTTAGAGATTTTACAAAGTTACGAGATAAATTGTAAAATTTGATTAACGTGTAGAAATTTGCAAGATTTTGTAATTGTTTAAATATATTCTTTCAGATTATGGGGAAGGGGTGCCAGTTAATGCATAAAGAGTTTTATTATTTTATTATTTATTATACCACGATCCCTTGGAAATTTTTTGCCACCTTTATCTCTCACTGGAACAGATTCAGGCTACGAATAAGGCCAATTATCTTGTTCAGTGAAACACGCCTTTGGAGTTAAGAGAGCTGTCTCATAACTCTTGTTGCATTAAATTAGTATCCAATAATTATCCTAAACTCATTCTAATCTAATCTCGCGATCATTTGCAATTTTCCTCGAGAGAGTATAATGAACCGCTTTGATTGCTTTAGTCCGGCTATTACTCTCTACTCCCGAGCATATTTCGACTCAATCCAGGAATCACTATTCTCGATAGTATAGCTATTGTTTATTCAGTCCTATAACACCACGTTGGGACCCTCTGTTTAGTAAGCAACCACTGACCTCCAAGCCCAGGTACCCAGCATTATGTTATTTTATTACGGCTACCAAGTTCGTTTAGAGTCTTAATGCATTCCATTACAACTCCTGATCTCACTTTACACGACAGTAAGGTCTTGAGTGCTGCCTGGCTGTCCAACATTATAACTAAGGGAAGCCAATAATGCACAAAATGAGTAGAGATACACGCGAGTCCATTTTACGTTGGCTTTGCGGTTCCTGCAGGGAGTACGCAGAAATTGATGAGGATTTGCTATACATATATCCACAGACGGTTCAATGCTAACAAATGTCTCAGTTGCTTCCATAATTTCAACTACCAATCCCTAAAAAGCGCTACGACTAATCATCGGAGCTAAATAAATCCAACTTTGATTCGAGAACACCTCTGGGGTCAACTTGAACCGTTACATTTGCATTTAATTATATTTTAATAAACATTTTGAATAAATTATAAAATATATACCAAAATATACAAAAATATTCGGTCTATGTTCCGAAAAAGTAGACCGAAAGCAGAAGTTATATTTTAAGGAAGGCCTATTTATTAATTGAATTAATTGTGTTACAACGTCTCTGGTATTATGTAGGAGCACTACGTGAAGCTAGTAGGCTAGTAGGTACAAAAGCTAATACTTAACAGAAAATTTGATGTTACTGATTAGCGGCAGCTGAGGTAGGAATCCTGGCGACTAAAGTCATCGACAGCTTAATAGTCAATGCGGTAATTGTTTAAGCCACAGCAGCATGTACATATGTTCTTCTTTTTCACGGCGTAGAATACTAACGGCTCCACAATTTTCACTGCTAATCTACGACCATTTTTATTGATATCTCATTGGGTATATTTTGGATTTCTTAATTATACGAGGCCATTATTTTCATCTGACATCAATTAACAATTTAAATTGAAAACTTTCGAAATTTTTTATTTTGCTAATTTTTTATGAAACAAAGAAAAGCTTTAAAGTCATCTAACGCTATATTTGGCTTTTTGAGTCATTGCGTTAGTAACATATTTAAGAAATATCTCCACCAGACAGTTAGAACGGTCTAAAACAAAGACAACCCACAATTTCAGAATTGTTAGAAATTTCCGACTTGGCGTTTTAGTTCTTTTCCTTTACCAAAGCAAATAAAAAAGATATTAAAATATTAATCATTACTTATTGCATTACTTGTGAAGTGGGCTCAAATTCAGATTGGCACTTGTTTTTCGACGTGTCAGACGGTGGTATTACTGGCCACAAAACGTCTAGCACCGCCGATATGTGTATTCAAATATATGGGTGGCAATTTTAACACCATGGCTGCGTGGACTATGTACTTACCCTCTGCTGAGGGGTTTGTTCGCGTCTTATCGTCACGGTGACTAATGTTGCCCGCGCTACCAGTCATTTAGCTTTTCAAATCTCGAATGCCCTAATCCAGTTTCAGGCCCGATTCTAGTTTCAAGTGATTTACCCGGCTGGCGGGTCAGCTCAGAACCCTCGTTGGCAATCGGCTGTGCCGAATCCTACACCCTTCACAAAATTATGAACTAGTAAACATGTTCTACATATTTTTCCCGGTGCAAAGGGTTGTCTGCAATATTTAATTTTGGACTCCAGTTTTAAGCGTCTTATTTTACATTTAAACCCTACTTTCGTTTTAATATAAGTATTTTCGGTTCGGTTAATAGATGAGATGTGTTTTCTAAATTACGGCTCTTTCCATTTGTTTTTCTTTTCTTTATCCAATGCTTACCCATTTTTGATAAATTCTCGATTTTTTGGTGAATTTTAGATAATACCGGAATTGGATTTCTAATTTGAACATATTTTTGGGTAAATTTTGTGTTTAAATTCCAAAGTTTGGTGAAGTTTCTTTTTGGCTCGTTGTATGTAAAAGTTAAGTTTTTGTAAGATATTGTTACAAAGTAATTGTCAAAGGTGTGTGAAACGACCTATTGTACAAATACGCAATATCACAAACACAAAGCAAAAACAAATTGCGCAGCAGAAATTCCATAAACCGCGATTCAATAAAAAAACAATTTCTACAGCAAGCAAAAAGTAAACAAAGGATACACACACAAACACATATACAAGACTACTAAGCCAGCAACTGAAATAACAAATGCGCAATTTCGCGTATGTTCGGGACATTTCAAGAAGCGGCCGTGATCTGTATATAAAGGCGCCGTCCACCGCAGAACAGACAGTTGACTTTGAGATTTCAAAGAGTGAATATCTGTGCGTACAAAAGTGTTAAGTGTACAGTGTAAATAAGTACTTAGTATAGTTGTAAATAGAGGCTTAATTGCCGAATAAAGTTGTGTACTGGTAAAAATCATTAAGGACTGTGTAATTTAATTTTTACAATTAAACGAACCCTTCAAAATCACGTTTATTGTGGTAATAAACGTAACAATATTCATAGATATTTTCATATTGTGCAACATCGATTTTGTTTATATTGCGACGTTTTTCTTAAAAAATTGAGGTTATTGCAAATTTTTGGCAAAACTGATTCGATTTTTAGTAAATTTTTAAATCTGAGCAGAATTTAAAATTTTGCCAAAATTTCAAATTTTTCGCAGTTTTTTGTTCAGTTTCGGTTGTTTTGGAATTAAATGTTATTTTTATAATTTAAAACTTTTAAATTATCGAGATGTTTTGTGGGGAATTTTCGAATTTTGGTGAATCTCCTGAACTATTGTAAAATTTGTTTTTGTTATTTTTGAGGATTAAGTTTTTTGTTAACATTTCTAATTTTTATGATTGTTAATTTTTTTGCTGAATTTCCAAATTTAATTTTTCATAACACGAATACATAGATTTTTTGCGACTTTTCAGCTTCTTAGTGAATTTAAAAATTTTGTTAAAATTTCGGGTGTGATTGAAATTCCAGTTTTTTTGACAATAGAATTTTTTTATTTTGAGTTTTTGATTTTCTGTTTAATTTTCGAATTAGTGTGAATTTAAAAATTTGCAAAATTTCGGATTCTTTGTATTTTTTTTTTCAATTTTTTTTGTTAATTTTTTATTATTTTAAATGTTTAGTTAGGTCCAACATTTAATAAGATTTTATCATATGGTAAATACATGTGCTAATTCATAATAAATAAATTATAAAACGTCAGTTCTCGTCTTTTTTTGCCTCATATAACGCGTTATTACATAACAAATTTTTTGAAACGTATTCCGCGAATTGTAGGATGATAACGTTTATATGTATTAAAAGGTGTTCTTAAGCATCCTCGAGGGACAATTGTTTCAAACCAATTTTGGCATAAGACCCCTCTGCATGGCTCGTTGCACTTCTCACAGCCTCAGTGAAAAAAATATATTCTGTGTCCTGCAATAGGAACCGTTTGCAGAAAGTTAGCTGAACTGAATTAAATAAAATAAGAAATGATTGTTCTATTTCCTCCTCAAGATTCTTATTACTTTTCATATCAAAATTTAATCAACAAAAACGATTGTAAAATGTTTTTGTATTTCAATTCTCGCTTGCCATGAAAACTGCAATTAAGATAAGAAATTCATTGCACAAACGTTAATAGATAAAACAAATAATGAATGAATGAAAAAACATGATATTGAAATTAAAACAAATCTTGTTCTAAAATAAAATTAAATGAAAATAGGAAACGATTTAAATTTCCGTTGATATTTTCTCTAATCGCTGAACATTCCTCGTTATTTATGGACAAATAAATGAAAACCGAAAGTAGACAAGAATCGCTCAAGTATTTGGATCGACATAATAAACAACGAATTAACAAAGACAATAAAAAAACCTGCTAGAGGAAACTGTAGATGCACGCAAAAATTCATCAGTCACTGTTAAAAGATTTATGCGAATTTTAGAATTTGTAGGGAGGTGCTGCTGGCCTTTGATCACACAGCATTTACTCCAAGCGCAATTGAGCTTAAAAAAATGTATTACAATCCTGCCAATTTTCCCATATTTCAACATAAGTCCACCTTAAGCGCACGATATCGTCCTAGCAGCAGCGGAGATTAAATGCTATGATGACTACAACTGCATTGCGTATGTAAAATTGCTGGCGTTTAATCTTCGCATTAAAATTGACTGTCAACTTATTTATTTAAATTGCTTAAATTAGTTTGTTGTTGCTTTTTTGCTTTCCTTTCTATTTTAATTAGAAATACATTTAAACTTTCAAACAATCGCTGAATATATTTACGTCAACTTAAATGAGAGTCTAAATTGGGTTATTTTCTTGAATAAAAAAGATGCTCTGAAATGCCTCCTTTCATGGGAATTTCGAACCAGGCTTGTTTTGAAACACTCCAGAAACTGGTTCCTAGTGAAAAAGTTTCCTTGTGTATCCATGTGAAGGGAACTTGTCAAGCAGAAATATCAATATGGTATGTTCACGACAACTATATTATGTTCCCTACAACTATTTATTGCTGTGGCAAACATATAATGTTTGTTTGAAAACATTTTGAACATTAACTTAAGTTGCGATAAACAAGTTAAGTAAAAAATTTCAATCCATAAAAATTTTAATGTGGTTGGATGGCACAATATAATTTTTACTAAAATTATAACCACCAACAAAGTTTTTAACCATACAAAAATAATAATAATAACTATAACCATAAAATGTTCTTTATAAAAATAAAATCTAAAATTTATTTAGTGTTTAATGAAAGTATGAGGGTGTTGTGGCATAAATTGTTAATGCCTTGTCTATTAAGCATTCGACGGACAAGAGTACCATATTATTACTATCTGCAATAATAATATGGTTTGTTAACAACCATGTTAGTCAATCATAATATTTGGCCCTTGTATTATGGTCACCCCATCCACGTTTTTTATTTGCGTGTGGGCCATAAAGACCACGAGTTCGCAGTTGAATTGGCTAGGCGGGCACAGGAAGCTTGGCATTATTTTTCAGGTATGAGACAAAGAGTTAATCATTAAACCCTTGTCATGCAATAAAATCCTGGTATTAAATGGGTGTGAACTTCGCCTTTTGAGTGGTTTGGTATCCGATCATTTTCGAGTGAACTATCCGTTGGGGAGCGGAAATCAGTTTAGTTATCCTTTGATTTGATTTGGGATGAAATAGTGATAGAAGACATATTTTTTTTACTCTGAGCTCGTGGGTGCGGATGGTATCAGGCGAGCTTCTACCATCTCAGATTCGAACTTCATTTGGAGAATTACACAGAGATTTATTTAATAAATAATAAATTAAATTAATAAATTTAATAATGAGCCGCAGCGTCGGTCGGTAGGCCAGATTGCACCTACTTCACTATTAAAGTTCAAAACAGTACGTATAAGTTATATGAAGTTTTTGGGTAAAGGTTTCCTGGTAAGCAATCTTAAGCAACGCTGTCTGTAAGTTCGAAGTGTTCGAAAAGCCATGTCACGATCCCAAGCAAGAAAGAGGCGGTCGTTATAGAACTGGCGCATAAACTAAACAGTAGAATTATAGATTATGATAAGTGTTACAGGGCTAATACCCATTACTATCTTTTGGAACCTTTCCAGACATAAGCGAATTCGCTGTTACTTTTTTCAAAAATGGTGTTAGGAGCAAATGCTTCAAGAATTATTTTTGAAAGTTATTTGTTCTAGAAATATTTTGCTGACTTACATGAAAAAAGTGCGGTATATTGAGTTGCCGATAACATCAAGAGCTGAAATGGTGAGTAAAACTGAAGATATTGTTGTCCAGTCAGCCTAGAATTTCGCTTATTTAGCTACTCAATTCAACTTAAAATTGGGTGCAATTCGTTTGCGTTTTTCAGAAATTTCAATGGTAGAGTTAGTAGCAAAATGAATTGCGTATTGTTGTTGTTATTCTGAAACAATCTCTCAATTGAACGAACTAGTTCGTTACCGACACAATTCTACTGCTAATTCATAACAGCACCTTTCGAGCTTACCCAGCTAAAAACAATCCAGATTTTGTTGACAAAAACTAATAATTTTACACACTCGTTTACAGTCATGCATCGGAGAATGCATTACTCCTGTAAGGCAGTGCGTACGAAGTTAGACATTTCATGATGAGTTACGTAAAGAACATGACAAATCGATCGCAGGCATTCAGTGAATCTGCAAATGCTTAGGAAACGCTGAAATAAACCTATGAAAAAGAAATGCTCTAAAGTGGGACCTCACGAGCAAATATCATGTCAAACGTAAGCAGGTTCGTATGCAATGCCAACTCGATATACCCTTAAAGCTACAGATGGCGAAGTAGTATTTTTTGCGCTTCGAAATCTTCATTTATTACGACTAAAGAAGAGTGTTGGAGAGTAGTAATACTCTTGCTTAAAAATCTTTAAATCAAGGAGAAATTAAGTCACTGACACAAACAAGTTATTAAGAAAAATGTGTGTTAGAGTTTATTTTCACGCACATTTGAATTATGTAATTATTAATTCTTTACTTTGGGAGGAAAGTGATTGGTTCGCCCATGTGCTTAATCGGGCCTTGAACCTGTTCCTAAATTAATCACTGCGCGATTATTTAGCAATACTTTTTTATTAATCAGATGGAATAAAAGAAGTGAGATTTTATACAAAAGAAAACTTGGGTATTTGTCTTTTCTTGCTTTTCTGCTGGACATTCAGAACTTGCAGATCTCTCCTTTATACAATTCGAATCTAAACCATTAAAAAATGCATAAAACGTATATGAAATTATTAGAAATTCAAAACTCGCTTCTTCGTTTGTTTGCGCCAATAATACTGTTGTGAAATTTCCGACAACTGCATTATTGCGACTGTTTACGAACTGGCCCATTATTTGAGTGCATCATAACGTGATTCGGAGGTAAAAACTGGCTGTACAATTATTCTTAAGCATAAACGGATGAGATGAACAAAAGCAAAACGCTGACTTGCAAATTCGCGAATACATAGTAACACAATTTCTGCCGCCAGTCCTTGATGTTGCCAACAATCATTGCAAACTAACCAGGTTATTTCTCATACATTGTTGAAGCATTTATTCACACATTCCAGAGAAACAAAAAGAGAGTTAAAAATTTTATTGGAAATATTTTTATCCCAGTTTAAGTCTGGAAAATTGTAAACAGAGAAAATTCAAGGGCAATGTTGTCGAAAGAAAACCATGGCTGGCAGCTAACTTGCGTACAACATGTTACTCTGCTGATACCTGTTGTTACAACTATTCTCGAACACATAAATACGCCCACACATACTACTGCACACAATTGTTGTAAAATAAGTAAATAAATAGTCTTTTAAACCTTTCTGTTACACTGAGCGATGTTTGTCGTTAGCTTTTGCTGTCTGTTGCTGCTAAAAAAAAAAACTTGTTGTTGATTTTGGTTTAGTGCGCAGCTTACCACAGTGTCGTGGTGATATGTGAATGTGTGAGTGTGTGACAGTGTGTGTTGCTGTTTGATAGGCAAATATACATTGAAAGTATAAAGACATTTTTGTTTGTTATGGAAACACTTAACGGGTTTTTTCCCTGAGATTTATTTAGTTTGCAACTCTCGTTGAAAACGGTAGTCTTTTCAAAATTCGTCTCAAGTCAGGCAACTTGACTTTTGCAAAAAAAAAACGCACCGTCTTAATTTTAATGTTGTGACAACAAGAGAAAGTGTGAGTGATTGCAAAAAAAAAAAAGAAAAACTAAATCAGCTGCTGAAGAATATTATATGTAACAGTGTCTGGAAAAAGTGTGTGCGGTCTCGTCAAAAAAAGAAAATAAAAAAAATTATAATTGCCAACAAAATAAATTGTTTGTCGTAAATTTAATCTTCTTCTAATTGTGGCTTAATAAAAACAAAAATATTATAAGAAAAATATTAAATAAATTAAATCCATTTGCATTTCAAATGATTTAAATAAATTATGGAAATATTTATAAATAAAAGTCTGTTTAATAAACCACTTTTAATTACCCAACTTATGTATGATGGAAAAAAGTATTTTGTTGAATTCGTTGTTACTTTTATTTCATAAATTTTCAGCATTTTCTCCTTTGACATTTGAAACTATTTTTAGTTTATTAATTGTTGTCTTATATTTTTTTGCGATGTGGAATAACGTCAAAAATGTGCGAATTGTGATTGAAAAGTTTTCTTCAGGCTTGATGTCAATCAATTGGTTCCCGTTATAATTTTGATGTTAAAAAAAACACTTTTTCCTTAGAATAATTTTCGGTTTGTAAGCTTTACTTTTACCGTTCTAAAAATATTTTTATGTAAATCACAATGGGATGCGACTGGCTAAAAATTTAATTCAGAGAAATCGGTTTGGATAGAGAATTCCTGTGAATGCATTATGATTTTTTGTATAAAAGATATTCTGATAAAGTAACTCCGAGAAAAAATTCTTTCATTGCTTCAGTCAGTGCGGCCTTTAGTATAAGATCTTATGTATAAAAAAAATATAAAAAATCCTTAAGCTACAGCTGTTTCCAACAAAATTCACCCATTTGGTAATAAATTTTAATCATAAGAAAGTCGTCAGTCGAAAAACCGGAGGCTAAGTATGGAAATACATTTAAAGGGTGTTCTTTTTGGGTTGAAACAATATAATAAGAATACATAATTTCCAACGAAAATATTGCATTTGTTATCGGTAACGTTTGAATATGATTCCCGGCGTGTAGTCACGCAGCTGGCATTCTGGAAGTCCCGTTGATGACCATTTTTTAATGAATTGGCGGCCTTTTCTCGGCAATGGTCTGCGCAATGTTGTCTACCAAAATCACACAAAGTTGCTGGTATTTTGGCATAAACTAATGACTTTACGTCACTCTAGAGAAAAAATTCAAAGGCGGTAAAATCTCGCGATCTTGTTGGTCAACTGACTGGACCATTTGGATAAGTAATGCATTTGCAAAATGTTTTCTTTAATAAGTCGATTATTTGACCTAGCCGGCTAAAATATTTTTTTTTTGTTGGTTTTAACGACTCTCTGGTCAACTTTAAGATATCGAAAATTTTTTCACGAATTATTACCTACATAAAAATGGTACAGTACTTTCCCAAGACCAAAGTTAAGGACATTAATTGATATGTTTCAGTTAACAGTTTAACTTCAGACCCACTGTAGTGCCAGTTGCATGAACATTCACTTGTTTTCTAATCATAATACAAATATTAATGGTCAGACAATTGAAATCGTTCTAAAATCAATAAAACATTGGAATAATATTGACCAAGTAATTTGATTTGTACCATTTGCACCGATTTTAGCGATCGAACTTCTTGCTTAAGCATATTTCGTTAGTTGCCTTTAAGTATGTCGGAATCGTTTGGAAATTACGATGGAGCACATAGGAGTATTTTGTTTATCTAGTCGACCAAATTAATTTATTTATTTTGAGAATGCCCGTAAAAAGTGGGTCAGAGCTGAGTAGCAACCTATTCATGATGCCGGTATTACGCTTTGTCAATATCTTCAAAATTGACAGGTTTTGCTATTGCATTTTACCAAAAAGTGATCTGTGGTTCAAATGTGGAGACAAACAAGTTATTCCATCTTTATATCGAGTGTTGTGTATCGAATTTTGTTATGATGTCGATCGATTGCGAGTACTTCCTCTTCGATTGGTAATGAAGTTTTACTCGACATCAAGACAGTTGTAGCAAACATAAAGAGACCCTTTTTATTCTTATTTGTTTCCGAATATCATTTAAATTTACACATATTTGGTGAAACCTTTTAATCCGAAATGTATTTCCCTTTACAACACTAACAAATTCTATTACTTTCAACTTACAATATTTATTTTATTTTGCAACACTAAATTTTTTTCTATTATTGCTGAGGTACACGTTTTCTCATCACTCAAGTTTTTACTAGAATATTCGTTTTTCAGAAGGCGTTAGAAGACCGCAGCTTTGCGCTTAGAATGTGGTTTTAAAATTATCAAAATTTGTAAATTCATTTAACTTTGGAAGCCTAACATATCTTCGTGGGAAGAGGATTCATAAAAAACCCAATTGGATCCATGTGAACCAAATACAATAATGCAAATAAGTACAGTCGAGTACGTTTATAACGAACACCGGTTATAACGAACTTTCATTTGTAGCGAACTCTTTTCCTGGTACCAAACTTTTAAGACATATTTTTCATACAAATATTATAGCGAACTTCGGATATAGCGAACTTTTTTATAACGAACTATTTATTCGGTCCCATCTTTCAGTTTTCATTTATTTTAATTTGCTTATAACGAACTTGCTACAACTATCCTTAATACGCAACGATTGCCACCTAACACCACAAGTGTTTTACAGCCATGCGACCAGGGTATAATTAAAAATCTTAAACATAATTTTGCGAAAGTATTTATGTATTTAAATTTCTTGATCAAGTAAATATAAATTTGTATGTATGTATATGTTCTATGTTTTGTAATAAATCTAACATTTTTGCGTCCTTTGTTTTATAAATCATTTGGTTTTTATTTACTTTCTTCAATGTTGCCACCTTTTTTGTATTTTTCGTTTCGCAACACTTGTGTTCATTTCGACTCGTTACGTATTGGCGAATATCATTTCAAAAACTCGCACGACCGAAATTGTTTACAATACGAATTTATTTCGATCGCGACTCACATCATCAGCTCCCTGCTAACCTTCGCCCTGCTCAATTAACATACGAGACTGCAGCAATATTTGAATGGTTTTACATTCATTTATAATCATTTTTTAATTATCTCCTCTATTAGTTTTCTTTTTATTTCTATCATTTTATGCAATTTACACATCCTGCTTCCAACTTATTTTTTTCTCACTGCATAATAAAATATTTTTAATGATTTTACTTTTAATTTATGTTCTTCTTTCATATTCATATTCACACATAAAAATCAATGTTAACAACTTTTATTACTTTTCCAATAATTAACATCCTTTTGAATTCAATGTTGTTGCATTGTCTGTGTGTTTCGCTCTAAACACATTTATCACATCAATCTATTTATTTGAAACAAAATATTTAGCATTTTGCTTATAATTTTTTCTCATCATAAACAGTAATTTAATTTAATTTTTTATTAAATTTTCGAAATTGTAATTGAAACCGCATAAAAAAGACGGTGTAAATTGTTTCATATTCTCATATCATTTAATAGTTTTTTTTTTATTCAAACGATGGGGAAGTGTATTCTCCTCAACTCAACGTTTGTTACATTTTTTGTTTATTAATTTGTTTATTTTTTTATACTATAAATAAGTAACGAAAAATGTTACAAAACTATTGCGAATATTAATTGCACGTGACTAATTTTAAATTGTTTTGTATTGCAGGGCTTTGAATTTCAAATTCATCCAATATACTGTAGGTAATTAAATACACTTTATGTAAAGGAATGAGTTCATTTAAGACAGAGACTTTCATGTTTTGAAAAAGATATCACAAAAATGTTCATTAATTATTTTGAAGAACTTTTATTATTGAAACTTTAGTTTTATTTTTTTGAATCTTCCAAAAAGAAAATTTACAATAAGTATTCAAATCTTTCCTCTAAAATGTTTTTTTCTTCTTTTTAATTATTACCAATGTAATAAGCAATTTATTGTATTCCAATCTTAATCAACTATCTACTATTGGGTAGGGAGAGACGTGCCGCCAAGCTCAATGTGGCTGTTTTTTTCAGCCTCTGGAGCCCATCAAATTGCAATAAATCATGTGCCAGAATATTGGGATGGACCACTAGTTTGCTTACATATTTGCAGGAGTATGTTTGTGCTTCTTCCTGGATATTGGAAACTTCTAGATCTAGGATATTTTGAATTTACGTGGAGCAGACTATAAATTTTAAAATCTTAGAGTGTCTTATTTATAACTTCTAAATATTTTAAGCGCAATCAGTACCCCACAGCTTAATGTCATATTGGCATCATAACGGGTTTGCATAAAAGAACTTGGTATTCCGAAGCTTTATGGGCGTTATTTTTGTCTCAATGTGGCGAGACCAAGTTAGCCGTCTACCTATGTGGATACCCAAATACTGAACGTGAATTTCCGCTTGAACGGTGGTATTTGTTTTTGGTGCGCAGTTTTGTCTTCTGAGAGTAAACGTTACGTTAGTACATTTTGATGGATTTACCTTTATTATCCACTGTTTTAGCCAGTCTTCTAGCTCCTGAATGTGGGACTGCAGTTGTTCAGATGCAATTTTCGGATCATTATTAACACTTATAAATGCACCGCTTTGCGCTTGTTGGAATATCCGCTGTATAGATGAGATATAATGAAGAACTTTGTCAGCATTATATCTATTTTTGGGGTTACTTGCGAAAACTAAATACAGCTGTTTTAAATTTTCCATTCGTTTTCATTTAAAGTAAAAAAAAAATTAAGTTTATATAGAAAGAATATATATATTACAATATGTTGAAGCTAGCGCCCTAATTGAGGCAATTAAATTTTAAATGGAGTTACAAAATTTCTTGTTCACACATATGCAATGTAGCTGAAATTGTTTTCGTAACCCGACAATCATGGTTAAAAAAGCGTGTAATCATGTGTTTTGCTTACGAATCCCCACTAAGACTGGAAGACCGTACTTGGGATAAAGACTCAAGTGAAAAGGCGAATGCGTTCGCAAATCACTTAGAGAAGGTTTTCGCACCACATGATATAAGTATGCGCCTCCTGGTAAATTGTAAAATTGATTCAATTTATGGTGTAGTTAAGTACTAATTGCTCAATTTGTTAATTGAACTCTTGTACGGTAAATTGGGCTTAAATAAGGCCAGAAATTGCGAAAACTTCTTAATTGCGCAATTAAGCGCATCTGTAAACACACTGTTAACGCGATTATATAAAAGGGACCCCAAATCTTATTGTTACCAATTTAGCTCTCTCTTTTATATTTTGGTTGTAATTAGAAATTTTGTACTTAGAAACGCATAACTTACGATTGCATGCTTTTTCAAACATCATTGTCGGGTTACGAAAACATTGCATATGTGTGAACGCAAAATTTTATAACTCAATTTAAAAGTTAAGTGACTTAATAAAGGTGCAGGTCTTAAAATTCTATTAGACTGTAAAGTTTAAACAACTAAATCCTAATGGGAAAATTCTATATTAAGCTATAACTACCGCATGAATTATAAGTTTTATCGACTAAAGTTCTGATATATAGGCCTTTTACCTACGATTCCTAAAAACATTTCTAGTTTTTAAATTTTCTCAACTCTGTTGATACTGCTATTAAACATTAAAAGATTTTCCTGTGACGATTAAAAAGGACAAGTCAGGAACACAAAATACAACCGGTGAAATCCTTAATTTCGTAACACAACAAATTGTTAAAGATAACTTTAATTTTATAAGCTGAAGGGTATATAAGATTCAGTACAGCCGAAGATGGCCTTGTCTATTATTTTGGCTGTGGTGGTTTCACATTGACATCATTATTTTCTAACTGCTTGCCAACTCGTTTAAATATTTTATTCACTTATATATTCATTTTAAAGTTATTTCTTTTTTATTATTTACAACGTGAAACGATTTAATAAAAAGCCAAATTCAACAGCTAACAATTTTTGCATTTTTCGATAATTTCAAACACTGCACAGAAGAGTAGATTCAATGTATTTTGGAGATAAATGGTCCATTTGTACACGACCAGCCCGATTGACATTAAGTTTTAGACGGATATAGAACAGTAGCATTAAGGTTTTATAAACTTCCTTTGGTCACCTTAAACGGAACTAGGGAATCTTAAATTAATAAACCTATGATACACACATTTTACTGCAAGATCAAAGATTTTAAATTATATTAAAGCCATGCGAGATGACTAAACAAACAAAGACTAAAATGTTTAACTGCAAACAAGATTTCATAGGCATGACGCCCCTTCTGAGAAGCTGTGGCATATTCTTTGTACAACTTTACGGCAGCAAGGCCAGCCGCTCAAAATTGGCTGATTTATTTTAAAAATATTTTTAATCTGCCCCACTGTGTACCATGTATCTCGGCATTATATAATGAAAACAGCTAAATTATTTGAATTTTTTAAATCATTATTGAAATTGGTTAATGCTCGTAGTTTGTGGCTGATCGCCAATCTACAAACAACCTTTAACAAACTGCGTGATTACCAAAAGCAATTTTGTTTGTTTGATTTTTGATTTCATTGAAATTATTTCTAATACCCGAATTTTAGCAAAATAAACAAGTTACCGTTTTTATGACTTTTGCCTGAATCTATTCACTCCATTTCATTAATACTTCATAGACAAATAAAGATATATGAAATGAAAACAAAATATAATTAAGTTGACTGTAAATAAAAATACATAATATTTATTATGCCAAAACACGTTTTCTTGTTGCTGAGGTTTTTCAATTGACATTAGTAAAGATTTATTGGTTACCAATTATGAGTATAACAGCGCGGGTAAGTCAACAAATAAACGTTCACAAGTATGTTACATATGTACGAGTATAGGTCACTTACAATGGGTGACTAAGCGACTTTGTCAACCTACAGAATGTACGAGCACAAACTATTATACGTAGAAATACACTGAGACTCACTAAAATCCAACAAATGCAAATATATTAAGTAATATTTTTTGGTTAAAAAGAATTTGAGCTTAAAAACAAACGGGGCAAGAGTTTTTCCTCTTCTTCATTAATGTTGGTTGACAAGTGTAATTAGTCTTTCCCTTAACATTCGCATGCATGCACTTGTGTGCTCCACTTAAAAGTGTAACACGCACGTTATCTATTTTCTTAAAAAAATATTTTTGAATATTAACAAAGTGTTTACAAACAAGATGTGGCAAATTAAATTTATTAAAAATTGTGCTGTTAGATTGTCTTTTAATTATGGACACAGCCTAAAAATATGCTGTTTTTTAATAAAAATTGTGTTCAGACATTCCGTCTCTCCTGTTACAAATTATCCGTTTTCATGCTTGATTATATTTTCTAGGTATAAAAATGTTGTTGCTCCCTGTTGCCACATGCAACTGTAAGTGAAAAAAACTCAATACATTCACACTTATTTATATGTGTTCGCACATGGAGAGAGCGCCCGCAGAATAATGAATAGTGTGGATAATACGTGTAGATGTTTTCTTTAGATTGAGCATAATTTCTTGTTTATCATCCAGAGTGCGTTCTAGTTCTCAGCATAGTCAGGACGGGTGTTTTATTTATACACACATATTTTTTATGTGTGATGGCAGGACAGCCTTGTCCGAACAACTGTTCAGACAACTTTTTTTGAACACGAACATAGTATGAACAGCGACAGTCTTCACGAGCCATATTCCTGAGCGAACAGCAATCTGTACTTTGACTCGCCAAGACGTCATGTAACACAACCACACGTATGCTACTTGCGACTGAGCTTACAATGAAATATTGAAGCAAACCAATTTTTCACAATTCCTGCAAGTAAACTGACAGAATGAAAAACAGTGTTGCCTTGTACTGACTCTTATTTTTTAATTACTCGTATTTGTTGCTATAGGAATTAATATTATACATTACTTCTTTTTTAATTGAAACTCTAAAGATTTTTATTTTAGAGTATTTTGGAAGAAAATTGTTTAAATATTCTGTAATTTGCTGCTAGAACTCAAAACTCTTGCACTTTTGCAAGACTATTTGCACCAAATACTGAATTCGGCTTATGTGCACCATAGATACTAAAATAAAATAATTTAAATATTTTTCATTTTATTCTTAAACAATTTTTTACAAAATGGTATCTATTACATCAGCGTCCATTGGACATTATCGAGGCCAGTTGGCAAAACTCCGTATACAATTTTCTGTGCTCCAGAACGTAACGCGCATATGCATGCGTGTACATCAACAAACAAAAATTATAATAAAAGTCTTGAAAATTGTGAATCTTATTACAATAGAAGCATTCAAATAAATATTCTTTGATAGATTTTTTGAAAACAGAGATTCTTTGAATACTTTTAATAGTTTCTGACAACTTATTTTATTCCAAACTACCCATGTGTTTCCATAGTTTCCAAAGGATAACACACTGTTCTCAAATTACAGTGTGATGATCAATATGATGTACAGACTTAAAAACGTACATGAAATGTCTCAAGTTATGCAACCAATATTAGAAGAATTTTGATGGATGTGGATTTCTATAGAGACACACACGAATAGGACAGTGGTATATTAAAAAAATTTTTTTAGCTCATTCGTTTTTTCCCGGACATACGCACTAGTCCAACAATTTAATTGACTCCGAATTAACGATTGGCAAATGAATAGTTTTAACTTGAAACTTTTTTTAATTGAAAAACTAATTCCACAGTAGACTTTATGTGCATATAGGTTACTCTGGAAATCTACACCTTGCTTCGATTGGTATATTAGAGTGGGTCAATATGTTCGGGGAGAAAAAGCTTGACGAAGAGTATAGCAGAAACGTAATTTGCGTAAAATTTTAATAACATTTTCCAAAGAAACCATGGTTCTAAACTTAAAACGGCGTCGCTGTTTTTTCACGAGAAAATTTTTATTTATTTGGAAAAATTTTTTTTATCTCATGAATTCTTTTTATGGGATTGTAACAAAGCATGCTTTGCAACAATGGGTTTTTTTATTTATTTGTGCGCAGTTTCAAGCAAGAAGCGTGTTAAATATTTGTGCTATTAAAATTAAAAAAAAAAAACATTTGCTTCAAATATGGATTCGGCATCAATCTCTATTGCTTCTTTAAATTTGGAGGTAGATTTTTAAATACCAGTAAAATTATAATACTTGATATGTTTAATAACAGTTGTTCGTTTGTTATGAAAAACAAACAGATTTTTATTATTCAAACTTGGTTATGCAAAACCTGGGGCTCTATTTGGATTTTCGGAGCATGGTTTCTTAGGAAAGTGTTCCTAGAATTTGTCGCAGGTTACGTTTCTGCTACACTCTTGGTTGGACAATGTACGTATGTATATACAAGTCGCCTCGGTATTAAAAGTTAACTAAAACCTTTTATTGTGTATAAAGGCGCCTTTAAGAGGAACGTTTGAAGATAATTTTTACGTGTTTTCGTATTTTTACGTTTGTGTGTCTCTAGGTGCGTTTGAATTTCGAATACTTGGCAACACTGTATTAATAATAATTTGCTAGAACTTTTCTTGTTGATGACTTTGTAAACATGAACTTTCACTGTGCAGTGTAGCCAATCAAAAAATGTTTAAGTTTTTCTAAAATTCGCCTGACTTTCGTTAATAATGCGTATACACTACTTGATAGTAAGGGGAGTGGGGGATGGGGTTAATTGTTATTTTTTTCCCATCGAATACTCAATAATCGTGCACCGCGTTGCAGGTGCGTAAAATTGCAGCCTTTTATTGTTGATAGTTGGTCTTTGTTTTGTTTTTTAGTTTAAATTTCTGTCAGTGTTCAATGAATGTTTCTGTTTGTTCATTGATTTCCAGTTTTCGCTTTTGTTTGACTTAGTTGTCTTTTTTCCCCTTGTTGTTTTCTCTTTGGTGTTCCGCTATAATTTGTTTTGTTTCTTACATTTTGTCCTCTTACGTGGTTCTTTATGTTTGTAGGCAAGTTGTAGCAGGTGCTAAATTTATGATAACCAGACAGCAACGTGATAGTTAAAGAATACAAGGTATTAGTGTCATTTAACAAAAACATAAAGGCGAAAATAAGGCCAAGTTCCTACTCAAAAATTTGGCCGGTAAAATACTAAAATTAAAATGAGGACCAAGTTCCTCATATGTAAAATACCATTCCATTTCTAGGGAACCTCTCCCAGATTAGAAAAGAAAAAATTTTGCCAAGCTAGCAAGTTGTCTAGAAATGGGATGGTATTGTACATATGAAGAACATGCTCCTCATTTGATCTCAATATTTTTAACAATCGAAATGTTTGGATAGGAACTTGGTCTTATTTTCATATTTATGTTTTTGTACGGATCTGAATCCTTTTTTCCAATTTATTTTTGTTTGTAAATGTATGTATAAAACCTCTTTTAACCTAAAGCTTACAGACGGTTAGGTTATATAAAATTTCAGTTCTCTACCTTTAGTGGAAATGCTCCATACAAATAAGAGGGAGCCCTAGATTGAAAATTGCCCATTTTTCTCATAACTAATTCTCCAAGACCTACTTGTATGGCGAAATTCTGCTTTCTAGCTATAGTGGAAGTGCACCATAATATTGATGAGTAAGTCAGTGAATCAGCGCTCCGTGAATGTGTATTAAAATATGCACTTGCTACACCTTCTTATCTCGGGAAGCTTTTATTATAAAACTTGTCCTATGCGGTAACCTATACGTAGAGACCCTATGTCTCAAGTTTCATTATGATTAAAGGAAACAAAGTTGTGAGGGGGGTAAAAACAGCGCGAATGGTTTCGTGTAATCTACACACTGTGTGCTTTAGACCTGAACTTGGACTGGCGCACTACCGTGCGCCGTAATATGAAAACTACTAAATTTTTGAGGCATTTCTATACAACGATTGAGTTGTTCGGAATAGAGGAACAGGCTCCATTTATAAAATTTTTAGAGCTGAGTAGTACAGGGTGGCCCAAATGAGACCTAGTGATGTTAAACACGTATAACTCTTGTAATATCGTTTTTTTAAATGATTTATTTTTATATGTTAAATACATTTTATGCAAATTTAACGTGACTATGTGTGAAATATGACATCAGGCAAGTGACCACCATTTTGCTCGATACAGGCATTGGCTCTTTTTATCGCATTTTGCATTACACAGCGTAATGTTTCTGGTTGCAGGCGCTGTATTTAGTCTCGAATATTCTGCTTGAGCTGTCCAAGTGTCTGTGGTTTGTTAGCATATACGTTGTCTTTTAAATAACCCCATAAAAAAAAATCGGGCGCAGTTAAATCTGGCGAACGAGGAGGCCAAGGGAAATCTGAATTTTTGGAAATTATGCGTTCACCAAAAATTTCACGCAGCATGTCCATAGTTTGCCTAGCAGTATGCGCAGTGGCTCCATCTTGTTGAAACCACAAATTATGATGTTGCTTCACCATTGGCCGCAAAAAGTTGACGATCATTGTTCTGTAAGAAGCCCCGGAGACCGTTTCTGGCGTTTCATCCTCATTCTCAAAAAAATATGGGCCGATGATTTTTGTGGCAATAACACCGCACCAAACAGTGCATCTGATTGGATGTGACTGATGCTGATGTATTGCCCTTGGATTTTCGGCGCCCCACAACCTACAGTTTTGTTTATTCACATAACTTAATGGAAATGAGCTTCATCCGTCATCACAAGATAATTTAAAAAATCATTTTGTGTGGCTAATTGTGTGAAGCGAATAGCGTATTGTAGTCGTTGTTGGGGGTCTTGCGGTAGAAGCTGTTGCACAATTTGAACTTTGTATGGATACATCTTAAGATCCAACTTTAAAATTCTCTGTAATGTTGTTCTGGGTATACCCAATTGGCGGAAATGGCGACGAGTTGATACAGATGGATCATTTGCAACACTCTGCTGCATAGGCTGCATAGCTTCCATGCTGTCTTAAGTACGAATATTTCGATGAGCTTCTCTTCTTGGACGGTCGGCAACTGAACCAAGTTCCTCAAAACGGCGAACTAAATTTGTAATCATGGAAGATGTGGGCGCTGAGCTTACGTTAAAAAAACGGCGATAATTTCGCTGCGTCAGAACAATTGATCGTTGAGAAGAATAATAAAAATCGATAGTTTTAGTGCTTTGTTTTGGACTGTACGTATTGATTCCATTCCCAAGAGTTCAGTTATAATCTGCAAGAAGAAGAAATAAATTATGTTAAAAAATAAAAAAGTTATTTGTGTTTCACATCACTAGATCTCATTTGGGCCACCCTGTAGATGAGGTGGAATTTTAAGTGAATGCATCGGATAGGAGTTAAAAAGTGCGAAAGGAGTTGATAAACTAAATAGCAAGTAAAAAAAATATAATAAATAAAGCCACAACATTTTTGAAGTTAGATTTATTTTAATGTGTTTAAAAAAACAGAAGGCTCCAGGCAGAAGAGGATTATTTAATGCACTACAAAGTGTTTTAAATTGTAAGTTTTATTTTTGTTTAGAGCAGCTTTTTGAATCATTTTACCGATTAAACTAAGAACCAATACTTATTTCTGTCCTTGCGAAATTGTTCTCATAAGTAAATTGTAAAAGCACCCAAGAGTTTGGAATATGAAATTTCAAATGTTTATGGTTTTAGAAGAAATATTAAGGAACAAGGAGGGTCTTCAAAATTAATTCATCTGCAAATTTTAAGCAAGTGGTACTTATTATTTCTTGCTGTGGCGCTTTCGTTTATGCAGCTCGAAATACAACAAAGTGTTTCCTGTACAATACCGTCATCATAACAGAAACCTCAGAAGTATTATTTATATACAGAAAATTATTTTTATTCTTTTATTGATTTTAAATTTGTGCAATGCATAGTTTTAATTACAAAATCAATTTCTTTGTGAAAATTGTAGCCAGACCTGGAGGCTCTTAGTAACATTTAATGTGTAATTGAACTTAAATTACCGACCATTGTACCATTAGACTTACTTCCGTTATAGTGAAAGAAACCCAGAGTCTTTAGTGAGAATGTAACCTACGACCCCCATTCTTATATATAAACTAGCACATCACGAACTAGGCTACCGGGGAATAGTAAAATTTAAATACATAATTATATGTAATTTGTAATTGGACCTTTTCAATTACAATTACTTGTGAATATTTCCAATTACAATTGCATGTGACTGAAATAAATTTTCTTTCGGTTTCAATATCCGTATGATGTAATTGTAATTGAATTTAACGCACATCAATTTTGATTTTGCTCACAGAATTAGCCTTCGATTAGGGCGACACAAGTTGATATTAAATGTTAGAGGAATAAACGGTTACTTAGCTATTTTTCCTATTCCCAAGAAAAAAGCCAGCTAAAAATAATCATACATATTTTAGCTCAATTGATTTTTTTGCTCATAAGCTGTTTTACGTTTAAATTATTTGACACACACTTTGTTTTCTTTTTTTTTACTTTTCACCTTGCCTCTGTTCCTCTGCTAATAACTTCTATCACATCCCGTCTTGGCTAGCCATTATTCTCTTCCACCATGGTACATTTTGCCTTTCGCACAAGGATTCGGCTTGCGAAGACCGTCGCTGTTCATGGTATGTTTGAGTTCAAATAAAGTTTTCGAACAGTTGTTCGCACAACGCTGTTCTGCCATCATACAAACAAAATAAATCCTGTCCTTAAACTATGCTGATAACTTGGAAGCACTCTCGATGTTAACAAAAAATTATGCTCAAACTGAATAGAAACATCTACACGTATTAATCAAGACGTAGTATTAGGTAAAGTGCGTAGCTATCAAACTGGCTCACATTGAGTTAAAATACTCTGCAGCACTTTTTTGGGGTCTACTAATTTCATTGCAAAATTTTAACGGTGGAGAGTTACAGAGACAAGTACTTTCAATTAATCGGGAAGGGTATTAAAATATAGTTTTCTGGCTGGCGAAATCGCTACGGAAAAAATATTAAATTTACTACAAAGCGTCTTTCCAAACTCTTTTACATACTGTTTTAAACAAACCAACCCAAAATCTAAATCAAGCAAAGAATTTCAACAAAATTTATTTATATTTCCTGCAATACTCTAAATAATCTTTCATATTATTTGTGATAATTTTGAACTTTAGCTAAATTATTATATTCACGGTTCTATTTATCATATGCTGAAGTAATCGATTAATAATCTTGGTTTGCCATCACCAAGTACAACCTCTTATTAAACAACAAAAACAAAATTAATTGCGGCAAACGAGAGTCAAATTTTGATCACAGAAATCCCTTTTTAGTTCAAGTTACCAACCGTCCTGGTATTTTGTTTTAAACGTTCTTTCATTTATTTACAACTAACTGTTTTTCACACCAAAATATGAAACAACAACGTTCTTTTGAGTATTTTTAATCACTCCACTTAGTTGTAGGCAAAACAATTTGTAATTAAAGACTTTGTCCTGTATGTCCTGTAGCTGGTTGGTTGGCAAAAGTTCTTAAACTTAATTTTAAAGCGAATCTATATTGCCAATCAGCAGTGGAGCAAACTTTTTTGTTACTTATTTTGCAATAAAAAGTCTTACTTACTCTCAAGCACACAGGCAGTTTGTGGGCTGTGGCAACGAACCAGTCTAATCACTGACGCAAATAAAAAATTAAGGTCGTTAAGTATTTAATAGAAGGACACCAAGGGCTTAGCATTACCCATGCAGGTATATTTTGCTACTAAATTTGATAACAAAAGTGTTATTTATAAAACAGGCATTTTTTTCGGAATTGAAAGATGTAAAAGCAAATACGAAACAAGCTGGAGTACAGCGTTCATATATTAAAATGTCCGTAATAATTTTGGTTATAAATAAACTTATATACTCAAGCAATTCTAACTTGTGACCATTGCTATTTTTTACTTATTAATGTAGGGGAGATATCAAAGTCGAGGGCTAAATTTATGGATTCCTTTTCGACCTCCTTATTTCCCCGAATCGATATCAGGCAACCGATTTGCAATTTATGACTGCCTTGCTTTCATTCGAGTCTCGTGCTACCATTAACCTTTAATTTTAACTGTAGTGATTTCAGACTGGCCACTGATGACTTTCGGCCTTCTTCCTCATCACGGAGTCTCTTGTAATTGCTAGCATTTGTCTAAGGCTTAGGTCCTCCATAGCATTTATATGTAATAAGTGCCTGCACGTGGTCCAAAGCCTTATGCTAGTCAGTGCTGAGCATTGACAAACAATGTGTGCTACCGTCTCAGCCTCTTCCGCAGGGGTATCTTTAGATCTCTTGAGAATTCCTTCATTGGCCAATAAACACCAGAGTTCTTACGGAGATTAATCTCTTCATCTCTTGCGAGGCTTCAGTGTCCAGCCCTACCGGAATCTCACGGTCCAACGCCTTAGAGTTACCTTTGAAAATTGACGCGTCTACCCCTAGCGAGGTATTCTTGTCCATCTCTTCTTACTGAATCTTTTTTAAAGTTAATTTATAATAATTATTTAAATCTTATCTCTACATTATTTATTAATTACACTGAAATTCTTTTTTGAATAAAACTTTAAACCTTTCCAACCGGCTGATGCACGGAAAAATACTGTGTACTGTGTTTGATGGGCAAGTTTAATATTTCCACTAAGTGCATCAGTATATTTCAGTCTAACTCGAGATTTTGCTGGCACAGTGGACAATTTTACCTTCTGAGGGTGGACGTTACATGAGCACATATCATTTTCGTCGGCAAACGTTGACGTACGAGTATATGTATTTGGGCTTGTTGGCATATCCGCTGTATGCCTTAAAAGACTCTTGCAGATATTTTGGCATTTTAAGGAAATAATTCCTTTGATTTTACTTTAAACTTTTTTAGAGGTATAGAATTTTAAGTACTGCTTAATATGATCGCAATTTTTACATTTTTTACTTTCTTTTTTGTGAGCTGCTACTTCGTGCCTGAACAAGGCCTCCAAATTTGTGAATGGGCACAAAACGAAATCGCTGTTGATCCCGAATTTCACAAGCAAATTTTGGTTAGTGATAAGGATAATTTTTGATTAAATGGATACGTCAGAACTGCCGCATTTGGAGTGAAGGTAAACCCAAGTCATTACCGAAAAAACATTATGTCCAGAGAAAGACCATGTTTAATGTGCTTTTGTCCGTATTTGTCCGTATTTTTTTTTTATGTTGCCGGCCAGAACGGTACAGTTAATGGTGAATGTACTTAATGTGGATATGTTGTGATTTGCTAATGAACCCGTAAATTTGGCTCCGAGATCATGTGAATTACTATTTGTATTTTCTCCAAGCCAACTGAGAAGGCCAAATTGATTAAACAACTTTGAGATAATAATAGAATAATAATAGAAATTAATTATTTTTCCAATAAATGCAAATTCATGGCAATTAACATCACTTACCTGTGTTTTATTTTAATTTAAACTTCTAAACTTCTAAACTAAAAAAACACCCTTTACAAACGGTATTTCTCAGTTTATAAGAACTTATAACTTTTCGTCAGAGTGTTTATTTTAATGTTGAACAATTTGGGTAAAAGAAAATCAGTTTGAGAATTGTTGTTACGTCAGTGTGTGTGTTTTTTTTTTTTGGTTTTGTCAAGAGCTTTTCATAAAAATGTAATACTCATTTGACTGGTACGAAAAAGAATCGAAAAATTTCATACCGAGCACTCCCTCTGAAAATTCTCTTTTGTGACACCAACCGCATAGGTTGGTGAAAATTTATAAATTAAAAAAATACAGCTTAAAAACACAAGAAATGTTAACGTTTTAACAAAAGAAAAACTTGAACAAAGTCATAGTGCTGCCAGCTTCAAACGTCTGGAAGCTCTTCATAGGTTTTCGCAATCATGGCAAGTGGGCTTCCAGTATCATTCCCGTTATTCATTGTTATAAAAAGGGGCTAAAACCAAATAAGTGTTTCCATGAATAAAGAACTTAAATAAAATATTGTTTGTGTTTGTCCCAGCAGCTGTTTTAATCATCTTTAAATTCTTATCCCCTGCAGTTTTTATTAAGTTTCTACAATAATAAATAATAAACAATTTAAGATAATAGTTCAAGATCTGAAACGATAAGGCTTTAATATTTCACAAGCGGGGAAGAATTTTCTTGCTTTTGGAGTTTTATAGCTGCATCTCTCTCTCTCTCCCTCTCCCTCTCTCTGTTTCTCGCTTTAGCTTGTTGTAGTTGTAGCTTGTAAGTAACAGCAAACTTTTTTCATATTCAAATTTCTTTTTTACAAAAAAGCACAAGAAAAATGTTTTGAGATGTAAATTTTCTTTTTCTTGTTAAATTTATGCTACAAAAAACAAACATAAACTCTTGAAGTTCTGTGCCAAGGTTACAACATTTTAAGACTTTTCTTATTGTGGTTGTGAGTAGCAGTGAAATACAATTTTGTTTATCGAGAATACAGAATACTTTAATTTAGTACTGGGTTCAGGGAAAATGTGATTGTTTCGAAAATTGTTTCTCCCATTCCTTACGATTTTGTTATTCCTTGAATATTAAATTTATGCAGAACTTTTTTGAATGTCTTGCTCCCTGGGGAGAATAGTTTCTTATCTATTTGTTAAAAATCCTAAAAAGTTATTCGTAATTCGAAATATAATTAATTGAGCAAACAGTTTTGAGCATTTCACTACACTGAAAGTCACGTATCTGGCAGCGGGCGAGGAATTATATTGAGAGAGTCATTCCGTAACATATCAAAGTTAGGTATTCATTGGACGAATATTTTTACTTACTCCCTTTTTTATTGATTATAAGTAAACGTTAGGTTGAGATTCTCAGCCACAAAATTATGCTAAGCGCCACATGTGTTTGAAGCTATTGATCCAACTGAAAAATAACAGTGAAACTTCGATATAATGCATCTGAAGGGGAATGAAAAATACTTCATTATAGCAACTGATTTCTTGCAGGGTATCAGTGAAGCCTTGATATAGCGAAATTTAAAGAAATATGAAAATATTCCTAATAACTATATATCTTTATCCTAATTCTTTTTTACACTTAGTAACAATTGTTCAGTTGGAGACACTTGTCCCCATCTTGCGGATCATTCTTATTCCTTGTAAAACGTTTTTGTGCCCCTGTCCCAAAACGTCGATTACATTTTTTACCACCACTTTGCGATAGAAGTATTTGAAATTTCGGATTATTCTCAGACCTAGAGGTTGTAGTTTCGATATTGCCTTTGGCGGCAACAATTGCAATTTGATGGATTTGACTACATTTGTAACGCATTACTCATGCGCTTTCAAACACATTTAGACTTCGTTGTTTTAATTACGCGACTTTATAATTTTGCTTAAAATGCAATTTTGTTTTACTCGGTCTTCGTTGTATAGAGGCTTTTAAATGAATACTTCACTATATTGAGGCTTTATAACAAAACAGACTTTTTATATGAAAAATTCTGCAATTTTCACTATGTGTATATACAAGAACTGTAGATAGAAGTCGTGTGGAACTACCTAAGATTGCATATGTTTGCATAGCTGTTAAATTACAATTACGATTAGTTATTATTTAGATTACATTACAAAAGGTATCGCAATGATTACGGAATTCACTTGTAAAAAAATTTTTGATAACCATTACAAATAATTTAAAAATAATCACAATTACTATCAAATAATCAAAAAACATCAAATCACATCGATTTTTTTTTTTGTGTTCAATGTCGTTAAATGATTTTGTTGATTATTTTTGATTTTTGTTTTTTGGTTATTTGATAGTAATATCAAGTAATTCTGATGATTTTTAGATTACTTGTAATCGTAACCAATCAGTAATCATAGGAAACTGGAAATAATTGTAATGTAATCAATTAATTCACCTTTTTAATAAAAGTACTCTAATTACTTGTCATTACTTAACAGCTCTGCATGTTTGTATGACTAAAAAAATCAGCCAAAAGGCAATTTTTCAACAATCAAATTTTAATGCTTCCAAGTAAATCTATTCTCAAATAAAACTTTTTTATTCGTTTTTTGTTTGACTTTCGTATAACGGGCTTCTTCTACATTTATTTCAAACGAATTTTTTTCCTTTCCGATGGGTTCACAACACACTTTTCTTAAAGTTTTGTTGAATATCTACTTGATGAATCCAAAGACCACATATTCTGATTACGTTTTTTTTGTCTTGAATCCCACATGAGGATGAGGTTTATGTAGGAATTACAGCAAAAATAAAAATTAGCACAATGTTCAGGCCTGAGTGAGCACTGTATCGCAAAGTGCTTTAAGCCTGCATGCATAGTACAGGATGTATGCAAAAATATACAGACAACTTGCTGCAATTTGTTTGCTGTTATTGAAGTTCAAGGTAAAAGTATTCATCAGGGTTAGATTGAAAACATGTAGAGCGGTTTGTGTCTGAATCCTATTTAACGTTTATGTAAATAGAAAGTAATAAATGAAATAAGGAAAAATATTTCTCGTAATCTTAACAGTTGTTTTCGAATATATGAGTTTTAAATCTCGGAGATGTTTTATTTTATATAATTTCCTCTCAAGTATTGGAGACAAAACAGGCGGCTCTTGATATGATTTGGAGAAATTGTCAACGAATCTATTAAATTATTAGATATGTTGCAAAATTAAGGCAACGCTAAATTTGCTCAATTCTTCTTACCGCCATAACAGTGGGACAAATTCTACAAGGCGGTACAAGGAAAACAATTTGCGTATTGTAGAAAAATTAATTTGTTCTTGTAATAGACATTTCTCCTTGATTTTTATCCTCAAATGATTTAAAACGAGACTTAATCTTTCACATTTCTAAGTTTTCATTAACAAATTCTGTCAAATTTCAGTTATATAAGGTGTCCTAGGTTTTGAAAATACCTGGAGGGGAATATTTTAGGCATCTGAAGGCCAACTGTAGTTTCAGTATCTTGAATTTCAATTTAATACCACAGGCACCGGGTATATTGAGACCTCTAATATTTGATTATATATGTGTTTTGTGGCTGCTATAATGTTTACATATTTACATGGCATTTTAAACATAGCCGATGTATTCACGATAGAAACTAATGTTTTTTCGGATTGCAGGAGCAGTTGCTTTGCCATCTATACACGTCAGTGTCCGCCAAAGGGTTAATTATAAATATGTATTTAATATAAAAATTACAAACTTAATATCAAACTTCTGTTTAGATTCACCAGTGCTAAAGGTTGAACATGGCAATAAAGCTGGTGACATGTTGCACCATGAAAATGTCACACACAAGCATACAAAATATCAACTTTTACTAAAAATAATCATGCTGGCTGCTAATGCTACAACTCATTAAGGATATTTATTAATGGTTGTTTAAACACAGTTTTAAATTATAACATTTTTTTTAGATTGTTGATGCTTCACACGAGGCTTGTTTAGAACAGATGGGATTTAAATTAACTTATCTAATGTCCGCCACATTAATTCAAATAAAGTTAATAAACATAACATAAGTATATTTAAAGTTTTGGTATACGACATTGTAAATAAGGAGACTTTAAACCGAATTTAAGTTAAAACAACTTATTGATTTTTCCGTTCTGAGTAGTTTTTGTTATTTCATTGGTGTTATATTGTTTGTCAAGTATCAATTTGTCAGATGTGATCAGGTAACAGGGAAAGGTATCAGGGAAGGTCGTATGTTTTTATAGAATTAAGAGTTCAGTTAGTATTGTGTTGCTGTGTTTTTATTGTTTTGTATTTCGTAAGAATTGTTGTTTAAGAGTTCATTTATTTATTTATTTCGTTTCCTATCAAACCCTATAAAAAATATGCGAGATTAAGCCAGTGGCGTAGCGAGGGGACATCATGCAGCGGGCACTACCCGTAGAGGGGCGCCAAGTTTTAGTTTCTTATAAGTAGAATTCTGTTTATGTTATGTGTGACAATTTTACGTCCTTTTGACGATTATTAGGAGTGAATTCGCCAAAATGACGATTGACGATTATTTGCACAGACGCCTTTGCATGTTGGCGATTTGTTACCATCACTACCTGTTCTCATACAAATTTAATCTGAGTATGTGTGGCATCACTTTTGTGTTATCTTTTGGTCTGGCAAGCAAGACGTTCGCCT
The DNA here is from genome assembly GCA_963932375.1 of Phania funesta. Lineage (NCBI taxonomy): Eukaryota > Metazoa > Arthropoda > Insecta > Diptera > Tachinidae > Phania > Phania funesta. The sequence goes on from OZ010653.1 coordinate 42,706,692, forward strand.
GCCTACAATAAAATTATTTCATAAAATGTTTTTTTTTAAATACCATTTTGCTTATTAATGGTTGTAAGTTTTTATGAAAACGGGATTTATTATACTGTTGATATCAAGTATAATAATAACGGTTGAAATCCTCAGTGCTCTTTCTTACTTCTGTTTCAGCAAAGAGTGTGTTTGCTTGTAGTATTAGTTTTAAACCATTTATTTTTATAGAGATGTCACGGCTTCGTGACAACATTTTAGGCAAATTTAGATGCCCTCGGTTAAAAAATTTAAATAGTTGGAACACAATATGGTTTGTTACTTTAAATACAACAAGATAAACTCCGCTTATTAAACATCTTTCGTAATAAACTATACTAGGGAAAATCCATATCTGGCATTAAACAATTTTCTTATATTAAGCTTCTGACCCACAGCAATTTACTCTATTTATTTTAATATTCCCCAAAATTTTTTCGGGACTGAAACTTGAAATTATAAACTGTTAATTAAAATTATAAATTTTTATATAAACTTAACCTTCGTTTGAGTAAAATGATATTGGTATATGATTCGCCAAGATTCTCCAATATGCTATAAAACTAAAAAAAACATTTTTTATAGAATTAAAAAAAACAAAAACATAAATCGAATTCCGGTTGTACAAAAAATTATATTTTAGTTAAATTTACTCCATTCCAATATCCTTTGCTTTTCATTTATTACGAGTAAATAAACTGAAGGTGGCACATACCGGAAGCCGGTTCGTCTCTATACAAAACTTGACAAGGGATGACGGAAATTCATTTAAAATATCTCTATAAAAATATAAGTTTTACCGTAAGGTATCTAAAGAACCGAAGATTTTTGATGCATTTTAACAATAGGATGGGGCTGGTTAATTCCGTGTTTTCCAATGTTGTGAATTCTATGTGAATGCTTGTAGTATTAGTTTTAAACCATTTATTTTTATAGAGATGTCACGGCTTCGTGACAACATTTTAGGCAAATTTAGATGCCCTCGGTTAAAAAATTTAAATAGTTGGAACACAATATGGTTTGTTACTTTAAATACAACAAGATAAACTCCGCTTATTAAACATCTTTCGTAATAAACTATACTAGGGAAAATCCATATCTGGCATTAAACAATTTTCTTATATTAAGCTTCTGACCCACAGCAATTTACTCTATTTATTTTAATATTCCCCAAAATTTTTTCGGGACTGAAACTTGAAATTATAAACTGTTAATTAAAATTATAAATTTTTATATAAACTTAACCTTCGTTTGAGTAAAATGATATTGGTATATGATTCGCCAAGATTCTCCAATATGCTATAAAACTAAAAAAAACATTTTTTATAGAATTAAAAAAAACAAAAACATAAATCGAATTCCGGTTGTACAAAAAATTATATTTTAGTTAAATTTACTCCATTCCAATATCCTTTGCTTTTCATTTATTACGAGTAAATAAACTGAAGGTGGCACATACCGGAAGCCGGTTCGTCTCTATACAAAACTTGACAAGGGATGACGGAAATTCATTTAAAATATCTCTATAAAAATATAAGTTTTACCGTAAGGTATCTAAAGAACCGAAGATTTTTGATGCATTTTAACAATAGGATGGGGCTGGTTAATTCCGTGTTTTCCAATGTTGTGAATTCTATGTGAATACTATGGACTATGCCAAGGTGATTGAATGTCATCATCCCGAATTGTGCCAAATGAGAGGAGGCTGACCCTTGTGTGCATTTCAAAAGTCTGAGCTGGTTCGCGGAGGGATCCAAAAGCGATAATAAAGTCGGTGCCGGCGATTTTGTCCCGAATTCGAGATTGTCGCTGTCTATGGGCAAATGACCAGCGGTATTTTCAGCGGGAATCTAGGTGAACGGCACGAGTGTTCGAACTAACTTATTGCTCGTTTATCGGAAAGCAAAACTGCGTTAAATATCCTTCTCTCATGGGAATTTCAATCCAGGCTGGTTTTGAAACACTATCGGGAGACTGGCCACTGATAGTAAAGTTTCCTTGCAATGGACATCTGGCCATAAAGGCAACTAGTTTGCAGATAAATTGTGCAGGCGTGTCTCTGATTTTTGGTCCAAAGCCACTTTGTGGCATTAATGGATCAATGGTTGCATCAATGGTTAGTGTTGACGGCACCTGGAATATGAGCTGCCCTAACTATTTTTATATCACAAAATACTGCAATTAAATAGGAAGAAGCTTAGGGTTTTGGGTTTGTTTATTTGTAAGGAAATTTTCGACTGAAGTATGTTTTATGGAGGGAAAACAGAATAGTTCTCCTTTGTGTTGTTTATGATTTGGGGATGATGAAACAACAAAAGCACACATGCTTTGTGAATATATTGTTTTAATAAGTTATAGAAAACGTGATTTTAACTCTGAGTCCGTATGTTCAGATGGCAGGCTTCTTCTACCTCATTTGTGGCTTCCAGTAGCAGCTTTATACAGAGATTGGTTAATTAAATGGTCTGAGGCACAAAGGATCCTTAAGGTGTGTCAGTGCCAGTCGGTGGACCAGAAAAAGCTCTTTTATTATTAACGACGACATTTTAATAAAAAAAACTTACCTGAGACTTTGAAAGTAATTGAAATCGTAATAGCAGATTGACAGACTCGCACAACACCGACTAATGTACCAGGGTACGCTAATAGAATAGAAATTTAAATTAGGAATTGTGTTCCAGTTTATCCGAAAATAATAATAGCTCTCTGCTTGATATCTTATTTTAACATTGTTGGAACAGCATAATTCACTTTACATATGGAAAATAATCGAGCTGGGTTTGAAAGGAATTGCACGGACATACAAATTCTGCTCATAAAAGGATATCAAGTGGACTTTGTTAAAAAATTAAATTGTCTTCGTAATATATGAAAGACCTTGCTGTTAGACCTTACTTTTCTTTATCTGTTTGAATAAATTATTGGAAAATTTTTCAAGTTTTCTTTTTAGCCTACAAATTTTTTTTTTGTTCTTTCTAAGAAATTACCTTTATTAAACTATTTTTAACGCGTAAGTTTTTGGGTGTTAAATATCGAATGACAAAACAACATAATTTTCAATCAACGGCAAGTCTCTGTCTCTCTCTCCAGCAAAACATATGTCTGCGGTAAGAAGTCTACCCAAAGTGACATATTCACTGACTTACAGACTTACTCATCCATATTATGGAGCACTTCCACTGTAGCTAGATAGGTGAGATTTGGTATACATTTGGGCCTGGGAAAATAAGAAACCGGAAAATCCGAAAACGGACACTATCTGGAGGGACTAGGGGAAACCCTTGTATGGAGCATTTCCACTATAGGTAGAGAGCTGAAATTCGATGTAACCTAATCATTTGTAAACTTGAAGTTAAAAGAGGTTTTATACATACATTACCAAACAGAAATAACTTGGAAGAAAGGACTCAGATCCGCACAAAAATATAAATGTGAAAATAAGGCCAAATTCCTATCCAAACATTTCGACCGTTAAAAGGCAACCTCTCCCATATTAGAAAAGAAAACATTTTGCGAAGCTAGCAAGTTGCCTAGAAATGGAATGGTATTGTACATATCAAGAACTTGGTCCGCATTTGGAACTTGGTCTTTTTTTCACATTTATGTTTTTGTGCGGATATCTAATACATCACATGCCTCATAAATAAAATCGAAAATTGTGGATGTGCTGGCAATAGTAAAACAAAGAAACAATTTATTTTGTTGGCAAATAACAAGGGAATAAATAATAGAAATGGAAATGAATAAGTAAAATACAACTTTTCTTATTCACCTCTATTAAGTTTGAAAGAAAACAGACAGACGGCAAAATAATCAGTGAACCCAACCAGTAACGGCTGGCATTGAAATGTGTCAACAGCAATTAAGCGGCATTTTTAATAAAACATTTGTCGTAACAAGACCACGAAAGTTAAGAAAACAATTTGAACAAGTTTTTTTTTATAGTTTTTTTTCAAGAAAAATTAAAAAAGTTTTAATGATAAAAAGAAGAAGAAATGGCCAGCTTTTCATAGATAAAAATATAAAAATATTACCTTAAAACCATTTAAGAAACAAATCCATTTGCAAAAGACAAGGCTGGGAAAATGTGTGAAAAAGTCAAAGAGGGCGCGTAAAAAATACGTAGAAGGAAATTTAAAATAAAATACTGAACAAGACAAATTCACATAAAACAAAAAACGAAGCGGAAGAAAAGCCAAACAAAATAAAAATGTACAAAAGAAAGGATTAAGTAAAATATTTTTTTTGTGTTCTAATTTCTAATGCTTTGCTAAATACTTACGCAAGTGTTTCCTTAATACTTAATTTAGTGTTAAGAAATATTTAATCTTAAAAATAAACAAATAAATTAAAATTTAACAAAAATGTAAAAAGTGTCAACTATTTTAGCAGCTACAAGTACCTGTCCTTGTTTTCTGATATAAACAAGAAAATAAACAAATAAATCATGAGATAAAAATCAGTAAATGGAAACGAGGAAATTCATTTCATTAAAATATCTACAATTAATTTATGTAACAAAAAAGATTTTTATAAATAAAAAATTACAGCAACGAAGCATATCTTTTTGAAACAATTTAAAGTGCGCGGTCTCTAAATTAAAATCCGTCCTTCGTTCCTTTATTTTGTGGGCACAACTACAACAAATCAACATTTCAACTGGGATTTACAAAAAATAAAAATCAACTACATAAACTACAAACAGTAACAAATTTATCAAAATCAGTTAATACTATAACCCGAGTTAGTAAGTTTTTTCGCTCTTCGAACTCTTACTGAAAGTGCGTGCAAAAAAGTATTGCATTTTGGAGTGACAGTGTGAGTGCGTGTTGCTCGGTTAGGAAACAACTGTATGAGTAATAAAAAGGCTGCCAACAACATTTTCCTCACAATGCGTGTCAAAGTGGGCAAACGGATATGGCTGAAAAGGGGACTTTCAGAACGTGATAGCTTCCCAAAACCCAGGTATTTATTTTAATAAAAAATTATTTTTAAGGCGATATTCACTAAAATATTTTAAAATTATAAATTTGATTAATAAAACTTATAAAAATCAAACAAATTATTTATGAATATCGCCTTTAATCTATAGTCTGTTAAAATACCAAAAGCTATCGAGTGGCGAACTAGCGATATCGATTATTCGACTTTTCTAAAAACCGGTTTCGGTTTTTCCGAATAATTACTATTGAAAAAAAACTTTCTTCTGGTTAAACTTTGTAAACATATTCGGTTAATCGGTTTTATTTAAATATATAATAACGCAAAAATCAAATTAGTTATTGAAATAAAAAGTTTATTTGGCAAACAAGAAAACAATTCACGAAAGTACGGGATCAAATAAATAAAATAATACAATTGTATTTAGTTAAAAACTTAACATAAATGATACCACATTACTCAGGTAAACTATTATTTAAACCGAAAATTTCTTAAAGAAATTTATTTTCCTTTATATCTCGCTTAAATAATAATTCGCACAATATTAATTTAAAAAAATTGCGAAATAATTTTTAAGCTCCTTTTTCTCTTCTTCTTTAACATCATTCTTCGTTTATTTTGTTTATCACTTGATTTGTTAAAATTTCTTACACGGAATAATTTTACTTATAAAGCATTCCCACCAGTCGATTAACACATTTCAGCATTCGAGTTTTGCTCATCACATTCTAATTCGTCCTGACTTTAGCTCTTTCAAGCCCAGGCTTGTAAATTATAAATTACCTCTCATTTACAATGAGAGTAAGACCATATAAACCTTTTTAAAGTAACCAGTTTATTATACCAAATTAACCGATTTATTCGATATTCCAAAATTTATTTTTTAAAAATCGGCTTGAACAAAACCGGTCCAATAAACGTTAAAACCGGTCCAATAAAACCCGTTCTGGAATTTAGGAATAATTTATGTAATGAAAAACGTCCGTGGCCTGTGTTACCATTGTGCGACTTAATTAGCAATTTACCCATCTTTCTACTCTCTTGAATGTTTTTCTGCCTTTATGCACCTTTTTGTTTCCTTCTGAGAAATAATATTTTTGTTCTCCCTATTGACAACACTGCTATTTATAACGTATAAAAAAGTACATAGTGCTAGGAGCGTTTGCGGTTCAAATACAAACTTTGTCAATTATATGAAATTGAACTCACATACGAGTGCGTACATGCATATACATACTCGTATATTAAATGGTAAGAATAATATAATAATACTATATAATAATTTATAACTTATAAATAATTAAAATGTTAAAAACAATTTATTTTCTTTCATTTTTGAAATATTGCACCTTGTAACGATTAAAGTCGCGGGCTTGTTTTAAACGTACCAGCAACAACTACTATGAATTATTATTATTTTTTTGTATTACAATGAAGTATTATTTTATTATTATTTCATATTATTATTGTCATTGTATTAATTAGATGAATTATTATTATTTACTTATTACCATGAATTATTTCTATTTTGTATTTATCATAAATTACTTACCTGAAAGAATTATTATTATACTATCATTTCTCGTTAGTTTTTGAATTTAAATTTAACGGATTTACACGCATTAATACAGCACTGCGTCGGACAAACATATGTTGTCAATTGTGTATGAACGCCCACACGCAGTGTGTATTCATGTTGTGTGTTAGTACGTGTGCATGTGTACTCATGTGTGTACAAGCAAACAAGTATAAAAGACGAGTGATCGTTAAACAAAGGGGAGTTAGCTAGCAGCTGGCGCTACGGTAAGAGTGTGGGGTACCTACTCTAATATAAGTACTAAAGTAGTGTTTGTTGGAAGCAACCAATACTGGAGAGTGGATTACCGCTTCAGTGGAGGATCTTCTTGTTGAGCCAAGGTTAACTGCACCCAGGAGCTACTGATGGGGGTGGGTTACTCTGTCAATAGCAGAACCTGTTCCTAGACTAGAGGTTTGTCGTGGAGTGGGGTACCCTTCCGATAGGCTATCTGTATAGTGGTGCTAGTCTAGGAGCAACTCCCAAGAGCTCGCTGCATCAGCGTCGCACCCAGGCCTCTTATTGGTGGGGCCAATATCGAAGCCTGTATACGCCGGAGGTTCTATCGTTAGTGGGGTACCCTTCGATAGATTCTCCGGGTAGTGGTGTACGGTCGCAAACTCATCGCTCCGAAGAGTTGGTCAAGCCTTCACAGCATCTGGAAACTACTATTGGTGGGGGGATACCCTACTAATAGTTGATTCCTGACCACGTGCCGGAGATCCTAGCGGAGAGTGGGACATTCTTCCGCTACAAATCTCTCGGTTTTGGTGCGAGAGAAGGCAAATCCCACACTCTCAGAGAAACCTGGCCGCGAGAGAAGTCACCACGCGAGTACACATCACACAAGACTTCTGTGTAGATTTTGTATAAAGAGAAGACCAATAAAGGAGAATTATAACGTTAAGTGGAAATTCCCCATGTTTTTTTTTTATTCTGTGGAAAACGACCCTGGACGCGGCTGAGACTACCCCAGCAACCAGCGAGTACGTGTCGTCACAACCTTCAATAGACTCGAGGCCAGTGCTTTGTTGTCGAACAGAATTATACAAAAATAGAAATAAACTAAACTCCAAAAAACAACCACAATTCACCAACGGTCTCAAAATATAGCTGTTAAATTGTCTAAATTCTTTTATTGAAATCGCAGCAGCAATAATGTATAACTCCTCTATATACTCTATGGAAAAGTTTGTAATCAGCGTACTGCTAAAGCTAGTGAACAATGCTATTAAAATATTAGATGCCTAATATATTGTAGCCTTACAAGAAGCTTCTTGTCGTATAAAAAATGCATATTGGGAGAGAAGGATCCCAGGTACCAGGAGTGATATTACAAATTTGATAAAAAGCAAAAGGGGCGGCGTTTTTGGGGTGGCAAAAAATGAATATTGTAAGGCCCAGGATTAGATATTTTTAATAGGGAGGAAGGGCCCAAAATATCAGAGGACCGATTAAAAATGACAATACATTAAACAAGGGCGTGGCAAAAAAATTGGAATTTGGCGCTTTAGAATCGTCATTGAAATATTTTTCGTCTTGATTAATATAGACGTTATAAATACAGTGGTTCAGAGTTCTAAAAACAAAAAAAATACTTTTAGCAAAAATTTAAAAACATTTTAACCAAAAACTATATTAATAATATTTTAATTAAGAAAAAGAAACACCCACCACCACATTTGTGTTGCTTATTCCGCTACAAAAAACTTAGTAATTTCTCAAAGCCTGTAACATAATGAAATATTTTTATATACACTTCAATTCTTTGACTACTAATTTAATGCCCAATTTTTAAAAACATAAGAAAGAGATTTTTTTGAAAATATGTAAAAGTAACAATTGTATAGATAAATACATGAAACATTAAATTATTCAGTTTAAAAATAAAAATATATATTATTTAAAAAATGTGTTGACTTTCTCTCTTGATTCCTAATAGTAGTGCTCTGGATTATCCGTAGATTAAAAAAAGAAATATTTTTTTAAAGATTTTTTTTTCTGCACTTCATAAATTTTTTATAAATTTTTAAGGCATAAATAAAAAGCAACAAGATACCTTGCTATTATGGCCCATATACTCTCTTATCAACTGGAAACCATTTTTTGTTAATTTCTTAAAAAAATGTAGTTTTCGGCAATTATGCTGTTCGAGTCAGAAAAATACAGATTCTTTCCATATGCAGTTTATGGAAAAGAATTTTCACACTGACGCCATCTAGTGACGACGAAAGGAGTAAATCTGGGAGTTATTAGGTTGGCTAATTAGGTAAGAATCCAGTGCCATTGCTGTATTCTAAGGACGGGAATATATATATATTTTTTTTTATTGATTTCCATCTATGGAACAAGGCACTGTGCGAGGCTTCGTTTGCTCAATCATGCGAGGTTTTAATCTAAACCAGTGTGTTGTATTTTGTAGTTCTTTACATAGCTCTCTTCCTTTTGAATACCAAAAATTATTTAACTATTTATTTTCAACAAAAAGGAATGCCTACCAAAATATGTATTTATGTATGTAAACAACATTGTAGTAGTCCTCTTACAGTGACGGTTTCTACTCATACACTCACACACAACCATTGAGCAGACACTTAGCCACAAAATCTATCATATGCCGCTACTAATGCCGTCTAATATGTTGTGTTGTTTTATAAAAGTTTGAGGGTGTGTCAAGTCTAAGCGATTACTTTGTAAGGCAAACAAAACACAAATAATTAATGAAATTCATTTTGATAAAAACAAAATAAGTAGACACTTCTGATAGTCTGAGCATTTAAAAAATGTCAAATTTATAGGAAAAATTGGCTTAAAGTAACCAAAACCCTTAAAAGAATCTACCCGTCGTCTCGTTTATTAACTTTTAAGAGAAATTCAAAATTAGTTTCAAAAATACTTTTTGGAAAAATTAGTCAAATAAATTTATAAGTGGCTGGTTGGGATGTGCGCCAAGAACTTTGGCTATAAGTGAATTGTGTTCGTCAATTTTATTTTATTTAAATCGATTAACAAATACATACTCGTATGTACATATACAATCGTATTGATAAATGTTTTATTTAATGTCGGCAATTATGTGTGGAATACAATATCAGATAAATGTCCGCCCCTGTTAGCCTCACAAATGCGAGCCCTTTTGAACACATTTTTCATTACATTCTCACACATTTCACGCGGTATTTCGTTAATTTCATCACGAATATTTTGTTTGAGTTGCTCCAGCATTTCTGGTTTGTTTGCATAAACATTGTTTTTCAGATATCCCCACATTGTTTTTCAGATATCCCCGGAGCAGTCAAATCAGGCGACCGTGGAGGCCAATCAACATCACCATTCCTTGAAATAACTTGTTGTAGAAAGAGGTCTCGCAGTAATTCCATTGAAATCCTTGCTGTATGCGATGTGGCACCGTCTTGTTGAAACCACATATTAGTCAAGCCCAAAGCATGCAGTTGTGGCGTTAAAAAGTGGTCAATCATATCACGATATCGCTCCCCATTGACAGTTATCGTTACGCCGTTTTCAGTTTCAAAGAAGTAAGGTCCACTGATTCCTCTTTTAATGGATGCAAAGGTGACTGATGAATAATTTGAGGGTTTTCCATTGCCCAGAACCGACTATTCTGTTTATTAACATATCGATTCAAATAAAAATGTGGTTCGTCACTCATTATATTTTTTTCATGAAAATCGGGGTTGTCATGGGCGAGCTGTAGCATCCCATTGGCATATGTACGGCGGCGTAAATGGTCTCCTGGAAGAAACTCTTGTATCAACTGAATCTTAAATGGAAACAAATGCAAATCTTTGTGCAAAATTGTGGCCAAAGTTGTTCTTTGAAGACCAAGCTCCTGAGCACGGTGTCCAAATGAGGTTGATGGATTGTTTTGAACACTTTCTTGAACAGCAGTAATGTTTTCAGCCGATCTTGCAGTACGTTGTGGTCCATGCTTGGGCTTATCAGCTACAGTCCCTCTTTCTTCGAAATCATTCACTACGCGACAAATAGTGCGTCTTGTTGGCACGTTGTTTGTTCCAAAAATTTCACGTAACTTTCTCATCGTCGTTGGTTATATATTTTTCATTAATAAATTTGCTACGTCTCTACTTCACGAGTGCCAAATATGAACTGTCAAAACTAATGTTTACAAAAATGGCGGCAAAACAAAGTAGTATACCTTCCCGGCGGACACCCTGTATTAGGCATTACTAATGTAACAACTAGTTTACTGTCTTCAAATCTGAATAATAAAAGATTATCTACTTTTGCGAGAGCCGTCTCGCCAAGCTCAATATGTCAGTTTTTTTCAGTCTCTGGTACCCATGAAATTGCAATAAATCGCGCGCTGGAGTGTTGGGATGGACCACTAGTTTGCATACGTATTAGGACGAAAATGTCAAACGAATTTTTTGAATTCATAAAACAATTATTGCAGGATTATTTATGTTTCCAACCTCTGACAAAATTAGAGTTTTCATCTCTCTATGTATTTCATGAAATAAATTTTTCTTCTCTTATTCATTTAATTTACTTCAAGGTCGGCAGTTTTTCACATGCGCTAAATTTATGCTGTTTGAGTGTTCAAAGCACCAAGAGACATTTAACATTATGCCGAAAAGAAACAGTTGATGCCCTTGGTTTATTTTTAGACTAAAGTTATAGGCTTTTTTGGGAATTATAAATATTTATGAGATTAATTTGAGTTTACTTCGATTGCCCAAAGTTTACCCAACATGTTGTGGGACGCAGCTGTCAAAGGATATTTATTTAATTGAGGGCAAAAATAAACATTTCTTAAAAAGGACACGAACGAACATATTTTCCATTTATGTAGATTTTAATATAAAAAAAGATAAACATTTCAGTTGTGGGATTATAGGGGGTTTTTTTTTAAACTTTAAGTTTAAATAAAATAGAGATAAACGGCGTTTCACACTAAAAATTAAAATTAGAAATGTTCAGGTTTTCGTTGGATTGTTGCAGAGAAAAATTCAATGAAAACCGTTTTGACTGAAAAAAAATCTGATTACATTGTGTATCTAGACTATCCCAGTTGAAATAAAATTAAAATGACGTAGTTGTTCACTTCGAGCAAGTAGCAGAAAAAGAAGCCGATGCGGTGCTTTCGGCGGCACTGGCCGAGCAATTTCGAATAGGTAGCGGCGGCGGTAGCTCTTGGGAATTTATTTCAGCCGCTCAAGTTTCTGACATATTTATTTTTGTAAAAATGAAATGGTAAAATTGCAAATTTTCAGACAAATAAAAAATAGGCTGAAAATGTATCGAAAAACCATGTCAAGCTCACAGTTCTTAACATATTAACTTAGACTTTTAGAAGTTCATGTCTTTTAGACTTATTATTTTTTTACAGACAACATTTTTCTTCCCTGATTTTATTTTTATTTTAATTTTTTTTTGCCTGAAGTAATTATTATTTCTGATCTTTTTTTCTCTTTTTATCATAGACATAATTATCAAATACTGTTTTATGTCTTTCGGGCAGAAATATGTGTTATTTTCTGAAAATTCAAAGCTTGAAAAAGTAAACTACATTCAATTAAATTAAAAAATGAAAGGAAATAATAATTTCAGACATAATAATAAAAAGCAGGAAGCAAAAATTAATTCTGCAAAAAAAATTATAAATTAAGAAATAACAATTATATTTTGATGAGAAAAGTCATAATAGCTATGAACAATTATTGATAGCCGATAATTGGATATTTTTGTTCCGGTAAAAGCTGAAAAGAAATATTTGCGGCAGCGCGCTGTGGTCGGTGAACCAGTCGACTTGTTAATATATTCAATAGGTGCTTTTGGTCTTTCTTTGTTTGTTTCTGTTAAAATTAAACCCTGATCAAATGAAAAGTCTCCGTTTAGAAAATAACACTTTCTCATTTTATTTGAATTATTGACAAGTCGTTTTACTCCATCCAATAGTGTGAAAAGCCCTTAATTGGTGTTAATTACAAATAAGTATTCCATTCATTCACTGTTGCAAATATTCGGTGTTTTATTTTAGTTCTCAAAACCCAAACGGTTAAATAATCACCCGATATAACCAAATTTTATATACAATATATCGCTCTACTGAAGAGCTCCCTATTGTCCCCTAAACAATAAAAACATTACGCGTGGGCATAACGAGTGTACTTCAATTGTTCATGCCTGAGAAAGCAAAGAATTCTTAAAATGCTTTCTTCGTTTTGTCATCGCTTTAGCATTTTATTTGTGTTGTCCTTGATTACGATTCCCTATGTATCCTTCGCGCTACACACTGGCATTATTTGAATTTAAAACTCACTGGACACCTTTGTTCACAAACATTTACTCCTACGCAGTAAGAGGAGGAGGGGAAGGAACAATGAAGAAATGCCAGAATATTTAGAAAATTTATTTTCACCACTCCATAGGAGAAAATTTTATCGTACATTCCAGAGGGACTATAGACAAATAAAAAAAGTTTTAAATACTTAAACACTTTAAAGTAAATTAACAGAATTATTTTATGCATAAAACCATTGGCCGATATAAGCGTTACTTATATGCTCGTATTGTGTCATCAACCTCTCGGCATTTCTCAAGAAGCTGTCGAATCAGTTACTTCATCAGCTCTTAACATTTTGTAAAACTTGCTCAGCTTAGAATTAGAATGAGTTTCATTATCACTACCAAGCACCCGCAATAAGGTGACTGCGCCGAACGCATCACCATTTGCATTGGTTGCATTACATTTCATTCTTTGGGGCAGTTGGGAAAATCTACATCGTTGGCTTAATATATAAAGAATGTATCTCGATTTTCTCTAAATTTCCGTTTTGACCGTTTTCTAGTACTCTACCCCCAAATGCACTTCTCATAACAAATCAAGTGATCTCCTTCAACCGCTACGAGTCATTGTGCAAATTTAGAAAACTCCAAGAATTTGTATAATTTTGTCTATTAACTTGAAATCATATTTACTCAAGAAAAATAACTTAGCTCAGTTTATGTTGACCAAAACTCGATATTGTAAATCGGAATAATAGTTAAATTCTAGTTCTAAAAATAAAATGTAAAAATAATTGGGGTAAAATTAAATTGAGTTGGGTGGTCAAGTAGAATAAAATGAATTACCTTCGACAATTTATGAGTTGGGCTGTTATTCCATAAACAGTAACAGCAGTACTTCAGCAAGTATCAGGGGATGGATAACTGCTTTGCTAAAAAAAGATACAGAGATGGAAAGTTTATAGTAAATAGATTCTTTAACCCAAAACTATAACAATCAAAACTTAGTTTTCTCCTAACTTAAGTTAAGGCATTATGGTTTGCGGCCACTGAAATCAATATCGGCGGCTCTGCAACTGCATTGCATCACTTGTTATTAAAGGCGAAAAAATTAATTCAGGTCAATTATAAATATGTTGATCATTGTTTTACAATAATAATAACACAGGACTGAACAAAAATGTATTGTTCGATATTTAAATTTTTGTGGCAAACTGCAGGAAAGTAAAAACTCAGAACGAAAAATTGCACTGAAGATGGCACATAGCCGAAACCCGTTTCGAAATTCGTTTCAAATATCTCTATACAAATTTTAAGTATTTAAACATTTCAAGATATTAAACAATTAAAACTTAAAAATGTTGATTTAAATAGTATAATGTCGTTTTTGGAAAATGTTTTAATATTTGTGTTGTTCAAAATAAGGCGCGCGCTCGTGCGCCAGGTCAAGTTCAGACCTAATGCACACAGTGTGTGCACAAAGCCATTCGTGCTGTGAAAATAAGGCCAAGTTCCCATCCACAAACTTCGGCCATTAAAAGTACTGAGATCAAAATGAGGACCAAGTTCTTCATACGTACAATACCATCCCATTTCTAGGCAACGTGCTAGCTTGGCAAAATTTTTTCTCTTCTAATATAGGAATGGATTATGGCAAAAACTTTGTTAGTTGCCTAGAAATGGGATGATATTGTACTTATGAGGATCTTGGTCTTCAATTTAGTCTTAGTACTTTTAACGGCCGAAGTTTGTGAATGGGAACTTGGCCTTATTTTCACATTTATGCGTTTGTGCGGTTATATTTTACTTTGAAGTTTTCTGGAGAATCTACAAATAAACAATAATAATATTTTTAATACAGAAATAACTTTTGATTTTTCTTTTTCTTTGCATTCCTTTTTTTTACTTTCGACCATTTTGGCATTTAAGTTTAATTTCTCTTCAATTTAATTTCTATTCGCTAACAAGCCGGGTATTTTTCGAATATTTTTGAGTAGCAAAGAAAATTTCTTAGAAAATTTAAAAACTCGTATAAAGAGTTATATTTTATATTTTTTTTCTACAACATTTAATAAAATTTTTGACGAAACCCCGACTTACACACTGTCCCTGGTCCCTGATGCATAAACGCAAGTGAAACCAATTAAAGGACACCAGAGGTATTTAAATAATAAATAATTTTGATGGCCATCGCAAGTGTGTACGAAGATGTGTTTGGATAGATAACAGTTAAGGTTTAGACTGTTTAATGTTTGTAATACGGCTGCTACTATCAGGCACCAAGGCATATACTCGTGTTAAAACTTTAATGACTGTAGTGTCGTACTTTAAGTGTCATTTTCTAATTACACAGAGGCAGGCACTTCAACATCTGAACTTGTAAAAGAGAAAAACATTAACAAACAAAAGAAAAACATTCACAAGCAATATGCTCGTATGTAAAAGAAAACAATATGTGGGTCAACTACTTTCGCATGCGAGTGGATGCTAGAACGCCCATAATTGTTTTGGCTTACAGCAAATAACAAAACAAAAATGGCTACATAAACTTTTTTTCGAGAACTGATCTTGATTCAGGGTACGACAATTAAATGGTAGTCAAAAATGCCACTAAATTTAAAAGTTGTTTGTGCAGAAATTCATTCTATTTGTGAAAGTAAAACCGAGACAAAACTTCACTTATAGAAATACCAATGTTCCTCAGCAACATTAATTACTGTTCCTGGCTTTGTTTTCAAGATAAAATATTCTTATATTGTGAACATTAATTGTTTGCATCAGTATTTTGGGACTTACCTAATGTCAAATAAAGCCTTCGGCTTTGAAAAAGTATACATGAATCCTTTTTCTGTCTTGAAATATTAATAAACTTATAAATTTAAAAAAAAAAAAAACATTACAAAACCACACTTTGGATATTTCTTATGTTTGCTTTAGAGCTATAAGAAAATATTTCATAGTGTTTTGTCATTCACTGTAAGAGGTATGACCTGCATATACTGTGTTGGAGAGCACGACTGTTTTGCAGTAATTATTTTGGCTCAAGAGAAGAGATAACTTAGAAGCAGGGGAAAGAGATATTATCAAATGTCTCCCTTTTAAGTGGGTCAATTCATAAGAACGTTGGGTTTTAAAATGCATTGATCTATAAAGATAAAAAATTCGTTGTTTTTAAATGAAATCTATGAATTAGGCGCTATTTTTTTTGCGGTCTTTATAAAATGTGAACTTCTGCTATAAAGCCATGGATTGAAACAAAACAAATGGTAAGAGAAAAAGCAAACTTTTTTCTGCCGGCCTACGATATGTGGCTAAGCAATGTTGCGCTAAAAAAATGCTCTATTAAGCCACAGATTCGAATGATGGCATGGATTTGAGCAATCCAATAATTTGAGATATGGGTTATGTTGACTTCAATGGGTCGTTTGCGGCTTATTGGCGTAGATTTTCGATTTCAGGAAAAGGGACAAGAAAATCACTAAAGCACATGTCGGTCAGTAAAGTCTGGCAAAAACAATTTGGTTATTGATATGTATGGCTCGCAGTTAACGCTGATACCCCACCAACGTTGTTGTCGAAAAAGTCCGGGCAAATGACACAGACGTTAGTATGGGCAATTTTATTTGTAGGGTAGGGTTTCAACCAAAATTGGGATCTTTTTACATTCTGACGTGCAATTCAATCAGGTAACTTGTTTGGGGAACCAATGACTGAATACTAAGTAATGAAATTGACTCTGCCCTTTTTCTCCAGTTGTAGCAGCAGTTGAGTGGTTAAAATAGCTCCGATCAGTTTAGGTTAATTGAGGAATACATCCATCATTAAATTTTAAAAAACTTTTTGGCTGTCCAGATCCTTCATGACCTTTCAAACCAAAATCAGCTTGAGCATTTTCTTAAGCTTTCACCAAAACGCAACCACTTCTGCCAGCATTTTGTTCGTAAAAACACTTTATTTGAACGATTATTCTATAAATTATACAATTACGATTAAAAATTGTGTATAGAGTTTTTTAGAAGGGGCAGGTTGATGTGAAAAATTAGTTATTTTTTCCAATGTTATTAGAACATTGTCTGCGAAATATGACATGGTGAACATGGCCGTTTCAGTTTCGCTGGGTGGCAACTCTGAATGACTCTAAGGCAAATATCGGTTTAAATTTAAGTCAAGCAATAGATGACTTTGCGGTAACGTGTCATTTAACGCCTTTGGAATTCAAGATAATATGAAGAATTGTTTTAAAATCTATTTATTCAAAAGTCCATTTTTTCCTTTTATTAAAATCGATTTTTTTAATGAACTTTTGAGCTACCTACCAAGTACAAATATTTGTACATAAGTGTAAAAAATAACCCAGACAGATTTTTAAGTTTGTTACACAACTTTAAGCTAAAAGCCACAAAAGCTCAAGGTTATTTAAGCAAAAAAGGAGTAGCTTTAATTACTTCATCCTCTGAACACATTTAATTCCCAAACGAATATAAGAGTTTGTTTTTTTTGCATTTGTAGCCCTAAAATTCAAGGCTGTGAATAAAGCAATAATTGAATTTGTAACCTTTTTAATATTAAATAAGATTCCCATTTTTTCAACATGAATAACGCAACTTTTTAATGAAATGATTTGAGTTTATTACTTAATTTTTTATAACAAATTTTTAAATTTGTAATAATGCTTCCAAAGTTCGAAATCGTAATCGATTTTAAAAATCTGCCCCTCGCACCATGCGGTTGTAGAAGACAGCATTCATCTTAAAGTATGATAACCTTCGACGCCATTACAAATTTACATTTAAAGGTAAAAATTATAAACTCTCTTTGTAATGACAGCTTTGACATACGTACATACATATGGTATTCTACTTATGACTCCATAAATTGGCAAACCATACGCAAAATACATGTTGCCCACATAAAGGGAGTTAAAATTGTTTTATTTATTTCATTTTTTTTTTTGTGTTAAATTTGATGTTGTACAATTTTATTTACAAAAAATAGTTTTATAATGTGAAAACGCAACAACTAAGCCGCTGCTAGACACATCAATATTTAATTTCAAGCTTTATCGAATAGTTATGAATAGTTTACTAATGGTTCTCAAGGGCTGCAAGCAAGCAAAAAAAAACAAGTTAATACATTTTTTTTTATTATTGAAGAAAATTACAACAAGTTTTAGAATCTGGATTCTATTTATTATTATTTAAGTTATTATTATTCATTAATTACTACTAACGTAGTAACTATATAAATTGTTGCGTTTAAATCTCAGACTATTTTATAATGGGTTAAAAGGGCCGTTTCGCAAGGCTCAGGGTATCGATTTTACTTAGTCTCTGATGTCCACCAAACTGCCACATATCGCGGGCATAGGAGTTGGGATGGACTGATAATTTGCTTACGTATTTGCATGAATAGCTTTTAATTTCTTCTTTGACTATGGGAATAATTAAATCCCGTTGAAAAGTCTCATTCATTTGTACCATAGAGCGCAGACGCTTAGTCGTAGTAATTTAGGCTGTTTTCTTTGTAACTTCTAAATATTTGATGCGCACTCAGTACCCCATAGCTGGATGCCACATGTTCATATAGGTTTTGTAATGGATTTGTATAGGAGAGCTTTATGCTCCAGAGTCATAGTTGAGTTGGTGCTTATAAGCCAATGCAGCTGAGCAGTTTTGAGTTTTATAGTTTCAATATGGTGGGACCATGTTAGGCGTCGGTCAAGATGAATTCCCAAAACAAGTGAAAGGTTATCTGCTGGAACAGTGATAGAACTAATTCTCATTGGTGGGCAATTTTGTCTACTAAGTGTGAAGGTTATGTGAGCGCATTTCGAGAGATTCGCCTTTATCTTCCACTTTTTTTAACCAATTCCTTCCCCAGGTGACTAGCGAAGGCGTCTACCGTTTCACACGAAATTTTGGCCCAGGTGCGATTGTTAAGTGTTAGTTGTGATTCGTAGGTAACTGGGCATTTCATATGCCTCACAGCTTTCCATAAGCTATAATCTGTGTTCTTCATCGGATCCAAATTATTCAAATAATTAAGTTAGTAATGACAGAACAATATCGTTGTACAATAAAGTGTACTCCAAATCGGCTGAATCAATGTTAAAATGGCATAAAATAAGCAGTGTCTGAGGCATTGGCGAATTCTTTTTCTTTTAATAGATCGTTCTGAAGTTTAATTTTCAAAGATGCTGCCGCAAAGATTCGGTTAAAATTGAACGATGGCCTTAGTAACCATGACTTAGTGTTACTTGCGGTTTATTGACATAGACCGGCGACATCAGAACCACCCACAAAAAACCTGATAATGTTTGCTGCCATAATACGCCTCTTTGCTAAAAAAAAATGGTTTTCGGTCCTCCCTCAAACGCATCTGTGGTCGCGTTGCTCTGTAACTTATCATTGTGATTTGCCAGCGTGGAACACTAATGATCTTTCTTAGCTTAAATATGTTGTTTTCATGTTAGACTTTTATCAAGGACCTTACGAAGATCCGAAACGCAATTAATCTTGAAGTTTAGATTTTTCAGTTTTCACCGCAATGTTGAGTTTATCAGATTCACCAATTGCCATTAAGGCTGCGTCACTCACGTTTGAAGAAATAGTAATAGTTTAATTTGGTGATATATCAGAAGTGTATATATTATGTATATAGAGTTGGACCAAGAATGCTTTCATAAGGAAAAGTAGCTATTACTCCACAAATATTCGAAATCCTTCATTTACTGAGCACCAACAAGAAACGTGTAGGAAGGAACTTTTTTAGTTTTTATAAAACTCCTTCCTACTCTGTCGAAGGCTACTTTAACATCGAAATATAGCGAAGAGTAGTGTTCTTTTATTTTGCAGACCATTTCTTATAACATTATCAACAGGGAACCATTGTTGCTGAAACAGAAGTGGCTGTAATGCTCATAAGAAGATAGCTTCATAAGATTCTTAAAAGTTTTACATCGGACTTATTGGCAGACACAATACAAACGGCGAAAAGTAGAACGCCGTTAAGATATTTAGTGAGTCCCTTCACATCCAAATGCAGTTTAGACAAATACTAGCAGACATTGGTTGGAATAACCAAAACTCATACTGGAATTAAACTTGCCGGAAGAGATCTCAAAAAGAAGGGATACTTTTTATAAACTGCAATTTTCTTTCTGTTTTGTTTAATGGACTTGTGATAGGTACCACCACACAACATGAAATATGATAAATATTTGTGGTAAATTATATATCGAGCTGTGTGATCTTTTCGCATACTCAGTTCAATTTTTCTAAAAAGTGGCCTTAGCACGTTTGCACACGCAACAGATTATTATTTGCAATTATTTTTTATATCACAAATTCAAACGAACAGAACTATTAGTTTACTTGTTGTATGATTTCTTTAATCAATGAATTTTTCAACAATCTTGGGAAATACGGTTGTTGATTTTGTTCATCTACTTTGAGTGTTTAATATCACATCTTGTGCTGGTTGAATGCTCGGCTTGAGTTTTAGATGTGAAAAACTTGTTCTTTTAATGAAGAAGATGTGAAATTTATAGATTATTATTTCAAGTGTTTGTGGCTTCATGGTTTGTTGAAAGAAGTCTTGTAAGTTATGATTGCGGCTTTAAGCTTTTGAGAATGTTACTAGTGAAGTTCAGCTTACACACATATATCAGAGGCTATAAAATAAGGTTCAGTATTCATTTCATGCTCTAGTTGCCATCTCCTGAAAAATCAAGAATTTTGAGATATAACGACGTTGCACCAAATTAGTGATATGTACAATATATAAAGGGTCGTTATTTTGGAAGTAGAGAACTTGAGATTGTATGGCTGTTTTCTGTAACAGCCGATTTGGCAGATATGGGTAATTTTCGTTTCATGAATAGACTCATGCTGGAGCCACGTTTGCAAATTTTTCCAAATTTATTTCGAAGAACATGGTTCAATCCGAGAAATTTATCAGATATTACGTTCCTTCTATGGTCCTCGTAATCGCCCATCAAATCGAGAAACTATCGATAGTTTTAGCAAATCGCTTACTCTAAACGATAATATGATTTCTAAAGGTGACATACAGTTCGCACACAGGCGGCGATTGATTGGCTGCAGCGCAGTGTAGGTTGTAAATTCGTTATCGAGATTAGCAAATTACAGTTTACCCCACTTAACATACTTTATGAAAAGTTCGGAGTAAGGGTCGGTGTGCGTTCACTCTTTGCGCTGCGGTGAATGGACCAAAAAGAACATTTGCTTAGGGACCCACAACTTCATTTGAAAATTTTGTTCAGTGAAGAACCACGGTTTTGATTAAATGATACTGTATCAAATAGCAAAATTAATACATGTAAAGAAAGTCACCATTTGCGCTTAGTGGGCCAATAGAATGGGACCGTTACGCACAAACGGTACATAGAATGATTGATTCAAAGACATTAATGTTGCCAGGATAAAGTTTCAGAAGTATGGAGCTACATATGAAGTCGCATATGCGACCACCTTTTTGTCTCTGTTGCATAGCCTGAAGAGGTGTGCCCCTTCTTCGTTGTGCTCAAGCCTACAATAGAGAATAAGCTTCTACCCTGCAGGATATTCGCCGTCCATTCTGTAACTTTCTGATACAGGAGGGCCACAAATACATACTCCTTCCTGTCCAGCGTACCCTCTATTGAGCTAACTACGTCGTGCAATGCTGTTCCCACTGACCACCTTTAAGTATGCGTGATGTGCCTTGAAGAAGTTATTTGACGATAAACGACCCTTGACATTCACATGCACTAGTCTCTCTAGTGTTTCCAATAAAAATGCAGTTCTGTAGTTTATTCTTGCTGTTTTAGGAATAAATACCATGGTCACTTTCCCTTATGCCTAAGGAATGTATCCCGAACCCAGGCTACCCTTAAAAATGAAAATCAGCCATAGCATGATCGCAGTTATAGATTGCTGTTGCAACGCCGGAAAAATGCCGTCCGGTCCTGCAGGCTTAAAAGAACTCACTGCCCACGTTACCTTAGCTTCGTCTACTATGGAACCTACCAAATTAATCTATGGATTACTGATGACGAGACAGTTTCCAAGTGGAATCTTGCTTCATCCTCCCTGCAGCCCGGGAAGTGAGTTTCCATTAGTAGGGACTCCATACTACTTTCAGTGAAGTTTTCATCAAGTCTAGTTAAGAACCCTGGCGTGCTGAGTTCCTTGGAGAGTATGTTTTTCTCACGGCATGCCTCAGTAGTGTTCTCCTAGTCAGCACAGGAACGCTCCCAAGGTTCCCGTTTTGCCTTTCTGGTTTCTTTTTCGAAAGTACTGAACTCACAGAGCTCTCTATCCAGCTTCGCTTTATTAAAGATTCTTCTGAAGTCTGTACGTAACTGCTTTAGTCCGGAAGGCCAGCACGATTGGTGGACTTTCTTAGACGTTTGCCGTTCCCTATATGACGCATAGTAAGCATATCTTAGTGTCCTAGATATCAAAGATTCTAGTCCTCCAGCTCCTGTGTACTGGCCAACTTCTCATTAGAGGATGTACCATAAGCTCTGAATTCGCCGCCCTAATCACTGTTTCTAGGGTTTCTTACCTCAAGTGTGAGTTTTATCATAAATACAATTCTGTTATGATCGCAGAATGAACAATCCAGCCGCACTCTCCAATCACCTATCCTAACAGAGTCGCTATCGATTAACTAAGTTCTGTCAAAGACCAGTTCCTGGATCCTATTGGTAAGCGTCGGCCTATTAACCCTATTTCAAATCCTAGATTAGTAGCTTGGTAGGTTTACACCTCGAGGGTTGATGTCCGTGATCCCCCACAGAATATGATGGGCATCTCATCTCAGGATTAGATCGAGGCTCCTTGTATTGCACAAGTTGATCAGGGTGCGTACGGCCTGAGGAAGCGGCTCATCTCCACCGTACGTTAGATGCGATGATGCCAGGATCCCCGCTGGGATACCCTTACGTTCTAACGCCACTACCGTCAAGCCGCACGAGCTGAAATTAGATAAAACAATGATATTAACATCCATGTTGTCTATAAGTCTATCCAATATACAGGCTGCCGTCGCTCTGGAGATAGAAGAACATCAAGATGCCGATCACTACGAGTCAGATGCATCTTGGATTTTTGGACAACCCCACGAGCCGATAAGGAACAGACAAAAGTAATCTTTGCTAACCCCGTTACCACAGCTGGTTTTGACCGACCAATTCGACCAGAAGTAATTGTTAATCCTGGCTGCTGCCCCTAAAAAAGGGTACAGACGCCGCGAGTATTGGGATGTGAGGCTATTAGTTCACATCCGTTGAAATGCTTCAGCCCGTACACCGTGTCAAAACTCTTAAATATGGCGGCCCTCACCGCAGGGATAAAGTATTGAGACTTCTTTCCACACAAACCAAACCTAATCTATTGCCTTCAGCAAGGTGATGTCCACTTCAAAAAGTAAAACAGACTGACATATGCATATTGTTACGCACACTCCCCAACCTATAGGATCCAAAATATATATGTATATACAATTTATGGGTTGAAAATTCAACACTGTAGAAATTGTAAGCGAAGCGCACTTTTGGTGAAGAGTGTAATAATTGTTCTATTCATTTTAAATAAATTGAGTTGAATTTACGACAACTTTTCTATTTCTATTATTTTTAATTTCTAATAGAAATGGAAAAAAAGAAAGCAAACAAAAACACTCTCAGAAAAAAGTCATATCAAAGAAAAATTTGTATCAAGTCAATTTGCAAATGTGCAGCATGTTTTTATTTGTTTTTATTATCGATTTTCAAAACGTTGTCTTCATTTAGGTGACAAAATGATGGAGAAAACGACAGCCACCGTAAACACGATGACAACAATGTGAAGAACAACATGTGGCTAATTGTTATTTCAAGTCCATTGACAAGAGCCCGTGTATCAATGTCAATAACATGCCACGTTTTGTGAAGGTTAATGCCACATTACTTTCAACTGCACACAAATATCGCTACAATGGATTTGTTTGTTTTTTGTTTATTTGCCGCTTAAAGTTATTTATTATTCTTCCCCAGGCCCTTAAGATGTGTTTGGTTCCCTCAAATTTGTTAAACTTAGGATGCTGCACCCAATTGTATACATATGTATGTATGTATAGGTACCTGAATACAAATGCAACATACAAAATGAGCAACAAGTGGTTGTAGGAAATTATTTGAAACTGTTGAGTTTTTCTTTTTGTTTCGAAATGTCAAACCCTAAAGTTGGATTCATCCGTTTTTTTCGAAAACAAATTTTTGCCTGCACAAAATATTTTAGAATGAGAGTTTTCTTAAAACGACGTACAAATTTCAAAAAAATGTTCCAGAAAATTAAAGCTGCCATATGAAATATATAAATACACAACTTTTTTTAGAGTTTTTGTGAGGTCTACGCAAAGCTTTCCAATGCGTTTGGCAATCACTTGTTATAATAAATATAGCAAAATTTCTTGGATAAATTTTAAATCACTTTTAATGTGATAACGTTCAATTCTGATGGTATTAGCTATAGCCGTCCAAACACTTTGCCTTGTATGATTTATTTTTTATATGCACTCTCTTCTAGACTGTTTGATTTCCAAAATAAACTTTTCTACAAGTGATTTATTTATCCCAATTTTTAGTTTTTTTATTGCCTTCAAATTTAGCTAAAACAAATGGTACAATTCTATTGTGCAAATATAATATGATCTGGCACCTAAGTTTAATTTTTCTGGACAAAACAAGGCGTATTAAAAGAGGTAAACTCAACAGCCCAGCTGATGACGTTTAAACTGATTGCATGTCAAATTTCATATAAATAAAAGTAGTTCGCCATTTCCGGTACTTTTCTTTATATGGAGTTAGATATCCATAACTGAGCCGAAAATGCCTTGAATTCGCCCGTGAGTTTTTCTGACTTCAATTTACCTTGAGAGAAAAATTAAAATTTATTTAACTCAAACTGAGAGTTATTTGAACAAAATAATTTCTCTATCTGTCTCACTAATAGAGACGTCAAACTACATATAAAATATGTTAGTGTCAATACCTTCAATCAGAAAGCAAATTTCAAAACCGGGAAGTTATCTTCAAACTTCACATAGTTTTGGCATTGCTTATCGTAATTCTGCACCACTACGTTAATTTGCAATTTTACAGTCAAACGGCCAGCATCGGAAAACCTAAAGCAAGTTATGAATCGTAATGCTTCTACTATACTAATTTTGACGATTACTATGTAGAAAGTCGGGTGTTTTTTTAGGGATTGGCAGACGTTACATGCCGACTTGACTAGCTATACATCTCTTCTGCCAACGTACAGATTGCTGTTCGGACAGGAATTCAGCTCGTGTAACCCGCTGCTGCTGATGGTCTGCTCGTCTTCAAACAAAGCTGTCCGAAGAGTTGTTTGAAAACAGGGACACCCTCGATGACAAACTCAAAATTGTGCCCGAACTACACGTATTCTCCGCACGAAAGACCACAAACAAATTTCTTTTCGTAATTCTGCCAACGCACATATCCTGTGCGTACAAATAGCTGGCTAGTGTTGATTAGTAGTGATTACTGTTGTATTGCTTCAGAATTAGTGTTTGCAGGATGGCAGAGTTATAGGCAAAGTTTATTAATTTTTATAGTGTTTTTTGTTGGGGTCGAAAGAATGCAGCAATTATTGGATAGCGAATTTGATTATTATTTTGATATTGTGTTTTTATTGTTTTGTGTATCTTCTCCGTTGTTTTTGTTGTGTGTTTTGCAGATGAATTTTAGGGGTTCTAATATAACGTCTGAATAGGAGTTTGCTTGTCTGTCAAATGTCTTTTCTTGGTATATTTCCATGTTTTCTAGGATGTTTAGTCGTCGTTCTTTGCGTTGTGTGTGTGGTACCTGTACCCTTTTTCTAATGTGCGCTGGATTACATTTGTTGCTGAACATGTGATTGTCGAAGTTAGATTCTAGTATTTAGAATGTTATTCCCAGACCAGTCAGTTCTTGCATGTATTATATTTTTAGGTGTTACATAAATAATTCCATGAGTGTTGCAGATGTTGCGGTTCCCATTTCAAGCCCATTTGTTTGTCTATAGACGGCGTTGTTGAATTGGAACTAGTTGTGTTGTGCTGTAGTTTTTAAAGTATTTGTGGAGCGAGGTCTTTGTCTTTCGTGTTTCGCAGATCTGTTTCGTGCTCTATGTTTTTAGTTTCCGCTATAGGTATCGATGGATATAGTTTTTTAATACAGAATGAATTTATTTTCTTGGTTTTTGTAATCTATACGGTGTTAAGTTTTTCAAATAGTTCTGTCGTGTTGGTTACTCTATGCGTATTTGACAGTTCTAAAGCATTTCTCAATACTTCTTTCAAATGTTGTGAGAGCTTGTAGCTCGGTGCTGATTTGATGTTTACTATTGGTCTCATTGGAGTGATTGGTTTGTGTATTTTTGATAGTGCGGTCTTTGGTGGGACTGACGAGCATGTACCATTGCTCTTTTGGTCGCTTTCCTTATACCTTCTTTAATGTTGGCTTGGTATGCAATAGCAGGGTTTTCCTGATTTTCCTATAATTTGTTTCTGCAATAACTTTTCCAGTCTTTCTTGTTTGGTTAATACTGTAGCATTGCCCTTATCAGCTTTCGTTGTGATTCCGTTGTTTCTTAACAGCTTTTGTTTAAGATTTTTGACTGTTTTGCATTCCATGTTCTGTTGTTCCTATCTTTCTGTTTTAGCTCCTTTCTCAATCACTCCTTTGCACATATCCCTCGCATGGTCTTGATCTTCTATTGGTAGTAGTGTTATATCCATTTCCGTATCGACAATAGCTTGTTCGATCTCCTTTTCCCCGTCAATATTATACAATATTTACGTTTAGTTGGTTGTTTCTTTAGTGTGTGCTCACACTATTTGGTAGTGTCTCGACCACTTACAGGAGAAGCGAAATGTGATCGCGAAGGGCAAGCAAAAAACTCGTCCCATTTTTCAAATATTTCCCTAAATATAAAACTACACAATTGCTAACTGCAATTAAAGATTGCTGCCAAACCTTCTTTAGGCAATCAAATGAATTTGTTATTTATTGCTGTAATGACGTAAAAATTGGTTACACCTTTTTTTAATATCTTTACCTGCCTAGGACTAATACGTGCACATATCTCGGCCATTCACTTTTATTCTCAGTCAGTTAAAATTCCCTAAATAATTGAATTTCAATGACAAAATACCTGCCCATCTTAACGATTTCATTCTTTAACTTGTCTGCTCTTCTTTGCTTCGCTTGGCAATCTCACTGCCAGTCAACTTATTTGTCAACTGGCCTGGTTCGTTTTACTTTGAATGTTGAATGCTAATAATTTTCCGCTAAATATTGTGATGTCATCAAATTAATTGAAAATTGTTTATTTTGAAAATAAAACAAATAAGTTACTTGTTACTTGACATGTCTATTTTACGTTACGCTGTACAATTTTGTTTACATCATTGCAATTTTCATTGATTATATTTACTCTACAACAAACTGTTGCCAATCACTCTTAATTTTACACAAAGTTGCACACACGTGCTTTTCTCTGAAGATAAATTAAAAAAAAACACTCATTTTAATCGAAGAGGAAACGCAGGTAAATTGATATCCGGTTGATAAAAACACTCAATTCTTTAGTAAATATAATGATTATTTATGAATTTTCTTGCTTATTGAAGTCTTCATCATCAATAGGGGTTACTCAATACGCGGTGCTGTGTGTTCAGAAAATAAAGGGAATTTTGGAACACACCACGGACTTCCTTTAGATATATTAGTCAACTTCTCACTAAACATAATCACTTCAGATGTTTTTAAATCTATTTTGAATGTTAGATTGACTGGCATTGGCAACGATTATTGTTTGAAGAAAAATGGGGTGAAAAGTATCTTTATTAATTATTAAGTAAATGTGGCAATGAGGATGATAATGGTTTAAGTCGAGAATTCGAATATATAAAGATCCACCTGATTTTCAATTACTTCTAAAAAAATTACCGTTAGGGCTCTTGTGTTTTATTTTTAGAACGAAAGAGAGGTCTATGTCAGTGTTTTACTAATTAATATTTAATTAGCAGCGGCCAATATGCTAGCTTTCAACGCGGGAAGGTTGTGCTACTTCATGCGCTATTACGAGAAAAGTAGAGTAGGGGCTTTGAATGTTTCTAAAATATTTGTAGGATATGGTCCGATCCAGCATTGTCTATTCGGCATCAATCAGCTGAATTGGGCATCGCACCAGAGCCAAATGGGCTTCTTTTACGGTTAGCTTTGAGACTACATTAGACTACGGTTAGCTTTGAGACTACTTTGAGACGCAAGAATTGAATCCTGGCGATCATACACAACGCCGTGAGTTCGCTAAGTGAGTGATTGAAATGTTGGCCAACAAAACTTCTTGAATTACTGCCGGCGAAGCCGTGTCGTCGGCCATATATTGAAGCAATCTCTTATGTTATGGGTCCCGTTTCGACCCCTTTCTTTCTTCGAATTGATTTCACACAACCAATTGCTGTTACGACTACGTCGTGCTAACACTAGCCTTTATTTTTGACAGTAGTGACTTCAGATTGTTGACTCGTAACTGTCGGCCATCTTCCTCACCCCGAAATTGCTTGTAATTGCTAGCAAGGTTTAAGTGTCACTCATGGCATTCACATTTAACAAATGCGACATCACACATAGCGCTACCGTCTCTGTGTCTTTGATCAGTAGTGTCCTTGGAGACTGACTCGTCTGCCCATTGTGAGATGTTCCTGTTTATTTCTTCAGAATTCCTCCATTGGTAAATTAAACAATTCCCATGAGTAACGAGGAAAAACGCCCGCCAATGCAGAGCTCTATCTGCGCGGGTAAATCTGTATTAAAATTTAAAATAGACTGGTATGCAGAGTTCGCACTCTAGAGACTAATCACCCTCCTGTCCACGCCTTCTTGGCGTATGCTGTTCCACCGTGGATTAGGGATTTTTATAAGATAGTGTAAACTTCTCTCCGCTCGACTTATTTAGCCACACTCCTAGCAGCGACAGGAACCTGTTACTGGCCGCCATCACGATGAGATCTAATTCACACCTTTGTGCCTGCCACCTCAGCCACACTCAATTTGCAATCTTACATTGTTCTTTTCGCCTACTTATCTGGTCACCCTCCACTTTTTTCGAGCTTTCATTTTTACTCACAAATTATACTATTTTAAGTTAAACTACTTGCGCTTTGAAAATATAATGAAAATGTTCAGAATTATGCGCCCCAAAAAGTACTACTTACTTAAAGAATATGACCAATAGAAATTCAAGTGACACAAATTGAGTAAATTGCCCGCAAATTTTACAAAGAAAGTATTATGATTGATTGATAAAAAAAAGTATACAATACAAATACATTCTCATTAACAAAAAAGATTGATTTCATATGTGCTTAAGGTCACTTTAGAGTTTATTTTAACTCAAACACAACACACACTCCTTATTTAGAAACTCCAATGATCAAAGGATCTATAAAATTTAATTAATAGAAAGAAGGTGACACTTGCGAAGTGTTAGTTGAAACCCAAAACAAAAAGCGTTGTAAAAGTATTTGAATAAAGACATTCACTATGAATTTTAATAAATTTCGTAGAATTGAATTGTTTGCATGACAAGCAGTTCGGAACGAAAGGGTAATAATGAAGTGACTGTCATGTAGTCAGTCGGTTAAGCCAAACGACAAGTATACTTTTCTAAACCAGACTAAAAGTGATAATAAATCCATGATTTGGTAATTGGTTTTTATAAAAAGTTTTTTGTTGGCTTTTTTTAAGTTTTATGAGTTTGAAAATAAATTCGTCACTTTCTTTTGGAACAACAACTTAAATGAAGTGAGTAAAAATTAAAATCAAGAATAATATAATTAAAGATAATGTGCGTGATAGTAGTAAAATCCGCACAGAGAGAGAGAGAGGCACAGTTTCAAAATTCATCTTAAACAGAGATGCCAGTTAAAATATTTAAACCCCTTAAAATGGTCATAAGAATTGAGTAACTGGAGATGGGAAACCACATGTGAATAAATTAAAATTAATTAAATTTTAGAAAAATGTGTGGTTGCTTTTCTTTTAAGCTACTTACATAGTCTTAAACACGTTTTGGGGCAAGATTAAAACGACAAAAATTATACTTTACAAAGTGCATTTTAATATTTATTTATTCAAAGGGAGAGAGATACAACTGTAAAGCTCATATCATACAGCAAGCTAAAGACGTTGTGACTGTTGGTACAACTTGAGGAGGTCGTATACGAAATTGAAACGTTTGTTGGCTCGTTGTAATTAATTGTGTCGCGGTTGTATGAAAAACTACAAAAAATGATTTTTTGACAAATTGTATTCCGGTCGCTCTGTGAGTTATTTTAATTATATCCTATAGAAAATTTAAATCGTTTTGTAACTGTTATGATTTTACTATTATTTTGTGCAGTATATATTTGAGGTTTCAGATTGGAAAAAAGTAATTCGAATGTCGCATAAGTACTACGGTAAAATCAAAAAGTACTGCAGAAAGTACAATAGCAGTGAACTTTTTCATCACTGCCTTATAACAAAAAGCATGATTTGCGTATTTGAATCTTTACTCAACAAGATTTGTTTTCAAAAGAAAGATGTACACAAACAAAACACCCAACTTGATTACCAACCGAGTTGTACTAACGGTCGCAACGTCTATGTCTTGCACACAGAGATGTTAGTTAAAAGATTCACTAGTGGATTCTTTAGGATTGTGTATCAGGAAACGAGTAAAAACTTTGGGTCAATTTGATATTGTTCTGAAAAGTTTTTTTATTTAATTTTTTATTTCTGTTTCCATTTTAATTATAAACAAATTAATTATTCTTGTGTTGCAGTTATTTTTTTGTTTAATATAATTTATGGTGAAGCAAATATACGCTTATTGGAGCTTTGGGCATAAATTGGAATGGCCACTACAAAAACTCTGTAATCTGGTAACACTTAACTTATCAATTGATAAGTTTAAAAAGAAATCAAGTTAATGAAAATATACATAAAACAAATGAAGAAAGCATACAAAAAATGTTTATATGAAAAGATATATAAATCTTTATGTGGTTTAAAATAATTCTAGGAAATTTTAAAAAATTTTCATGTGCATAATGCCAAACAATCACATCTGCTATGAGTATTGGGTTTTTCACTTACTGTTCGTTCAGCAGTCTTGAATTTCAATTGAAATTTAAGTACCCCTGCAATGGGCAGGCATGGGCACGGGTAGTTAAACTCAGAAAAAACATTTAACTCATTCTATGCTACTTTACGTAAAGTTATAATGAAAATTTTTTAGCCAGGCTCAAATTTGCTTTTCATATCAGAATGAATATGATAACTCTCATTGAATATAAGAAAATTTTAATTTCTTTAGCCACTAGCATTTTGTATCCCCAACTATTAATGAAAATGCATTTCGAAATTTCTTATCTTGTTGTACCTATTAATCATTTTTTTGCTGTATCAAAATTGTTAAAAGTTAGTTCTAGATTTTTTTCGATCTTTTTTTATATTCAACAATTAATAATTTAAGGTTTGTACAAAGACGTGCGAAACATCTACAGTGAATAAAAATATTTAAGGAAAAAAATATATTTAAAGTTCAGGGTGGAGTACTACCTTTTTTACAGCTGGTTATACAAACATGTGTTTATTTTTGTGTTGAAATTTTATTAAATTATTTTTGTTTTATTGTAGTCGTACAACATGCATCAATTTGTGCGGATTTGGACAATTTAAAAAAAGTGTTTATAATGCAATTTTTTTTTAATGGAATACCCCATAAGTCAAATTCGTAAATGTGCTGAATAAACTTTTAAAGATAAATTTTAAAACTTTTACCATGACAATTTAATCTGTAGATATTAATATTACAGTAAAACTTCGATTAACCGCCACTGGGGTTTCCTTCCGTTCGGTTAACCGTCACTACAGTAGAACTAAAAAATACTTTCAATGTGCTGTTTTTTTAAAGAAAATTTAAAATACATGACATACAGTTTTCCAATGACATTTGTGATATCCCTCTATTCGCTTAACCGTCACATCCCTGGTCCGACGGTGAAAGTTAACCGAAGTTTTAATGTAGGTTGTAAATTGTATTGTATGTTGTATTGGTATATTTACAAAGTTAACAATCCTATAAATCTTGCATATCTTTAGTGTTAACTCGGCATGAAAATTGTAACTACAATTCGCTTAAAAATATATATGTGAAAATAAGGAAAGGTTCGTTCCTATCAAAAAATTTCGGCCGTTAAAAGTACTTAGATCAAAATGAGGACCAAGTCCTTGATATGTACATTCTATCAGATCTCTAATTATAGCGGATATGCTCTATATAAATAAGTATCAAAATTCTGCTATCTAGCTTTAGTGGAAATATACCATAATGATATTATGATACTACAGTGGATACTACAGTGTGCATGACTTAAATATATATTGGCTTTCCTGTTATTACGAAGCTTTGCGTTTAATATTTAATTCACAAAAATAAATCCACCAAACGATTAGTTGACTGTGGTACATACTTTATATTTGGAAGTTTCGAAACCCTTTTCTGCAATCGGTAGCTCGTTTCTTTGACTCTCACACCGAAAAAGTGTTCACATGAAATTAAAAATAAGACGAGAATTGAATACAAAAATCATTACTATATAAAACATAGTTGTGGCATGATCACGTCAAGTACGTTACGTTCTCTTCAACAATAAATGGTTGTGACAAACTTTAGTATAAACAAGTAATTGTTTACATTTAATTAAATTAAATGATTACCGTCGATAAAATTACAGCAGGGTTGCGATGACCGACAAAGTTTATACCAAAGTATTTCAAATGTACAAAAATAACATAATAATTCTAGACATAATATGTTATTTTCAAGCATTATATGTTAGGTTGTTATCGTGTATGACTAAGAAACAATCATATATCCCTTTTCACAAATTTTGCTCTCCAAACTTAGTTTAATGCTTATCTACAATATTATTATTTTTATTATTATTTACAATAACAATATGATGTGCTAAGAACCAAATTATTATTGTATGTTTCTCTTAGATTATGGTTACCGCAACCATGTTTTTTACGTATATCTTCGAAGAGCTAGAACTTCTCAATTCGATTATTAGAGGTTAATTACGGTATAGCTATGGAGAGAAATCGGAGCAATATTAATAAAATAATGTCCGAGAACTTGAAGAAATGTAAAAACAGTAAATCTCTGGTCATGAGTGCCATAACTGGGCAGAATCACTACGGTCGAAGTTATAATTTATTTAAAACTTGATTATCCAAGTTAAATTGAACTTTAAAGAGCCCACCATAATGATCAGCTAGCACCGCTCTGTCTTTTAAATAAATTTCAGAAAGATGGCAAAGTTTAAAGTAACGTGATTATGGACTTTTGATATTTTACTGTTTCTTTTAGCGAAAACTATTTTTGTGTTTCTTGTTTTCTTGTAATTGTTTTCGTTATTGTCTTTTCAATCATTCTCGCTTGGTTATTATTACTCTAAGCTGCTCGAATTAACTGACACTGATGACAACGACTGATGATGATGGCGATGATTGTGAGTACAAATAAAGGGTGTATTTTCGCGGCAGGCATTTAATCAATAATTAGCTTCATCACTGAACCAAATTTTCTTCGAAAAAAACCCATTAATTAGCATTTAATTTTGGCTTCAAGCCGCAGTTTTATTGCAATTAACTATTTCTATACTTTAAAAAAATTTCCCTTTTCAAAACATACACAATACTGAGAGCTCAAAAAGCGAGGGGATAAGTACAAAAAAAAAAAACCACAAACAAATCAAAAGTAATTCAAAACGTGAGGGCGTCTAATGCATGAAAATTGTTTCAGCTATTACGAACGGCGGTACAATTTTATTTATTATGACATGAGAAGAGCATTGAGGGTTTGTGATAATCAACTCGGAATCATTGTATAACATTGTCCGTCCGTTTTATGGCTGTATGATCATAAGAACTTTACTTTTCAAATTTAGAACTTTCAGAGATAATTTGATAAAATGTGAAACAAGAGCTTGATTTGATTCGGAACGATTTAAGCTGAGGATAATTCATTATCAAAATTAGTCCATATACAAATATCACCCTATAATAGTGCTGTTCGCTTAGTTGGCGGGTTTGCTGGACCTCACTGCTAAAAATCAGTTCAACTCTAATAAATCTCTTGGCAAAGATGGCACAGTTTTTCCTCGACCCAGCACTCGAAAAATGTAACCGCATCGAAACTTTACTTTTGCCGACTCTTCATTGCTAATAAGAGTTCTAAATTGACATGGCCTTATTCCAGTTGAGGGACAAGTAGTGGTTTGGGTGATGGTTTGAAAAGCTTGGGCAGGGTTTCTATGTGAAAAATTTTAGGTGATTTATTTCTGAGTATGCCAGACGTACGTTGTAACCTGCATTAAAGAAAAGGCGTCTTCTCTATATCTTTGTTGCCAAACGAATCTTCGGTTAGATGGCATTTTGCGGCGAGAGACATTCTTAAGACATACAATAACTGACCACCTGTCAGATAGTTCACTTGCAAATTATAAGATGCTTATTCTTCTAAAACGAACAGGCAAAGAGAATGAGTAAAACTGTCGACTATTAGGCGCTATTAGTTAAATATTATGCGCTTATGATATTGTCATTGGTCAGTTTTAACATGGGACTCACAAAGTAAAACTCGAGCAGAATTTTAAATGTTGCTACTCCTTGAAGCCGGACAAGGAATCAACAATCTGCCTTGCTTGGATATTCTATACCAGAACTATGCCTCTGAATGCTAATAAGACCTTCTCTTAAAAGCTATTCATGATTATTCCTAGGTCCCATCCACGGCTCTCTAGCTCGAAAAATACTCTGACTCACTATAGATTTTTGGAACAAATTTCCGTCACCCCTTGTCAACTTTTTTTTCACGCGAGAACGAAAAATGACACTGAAGATGCCGCTTAGTCGAGCCCGGTTTGTCGCCAAACCAAAATTGACAAGGTGGGACGGAAATTCGTTTCTATATTAAATCACCCTGTCTCGTAAGTGTTAGTGGGTATAAAGGTTAATGCCATCTAAAATTTGTTGCTTAAACGTGCGAAACTCTTCTATACTTTTTATCTATTTGTAGCCAGTGTAGCATCTCTTGTGACCGCGGTCAACTTGTCTTTTTTGCTATGATGTTGTTGTAGTATTTGCTGTTACATATTCTACGAATATAAATTTTAATATAAGATTATCGTACATATGTTGCTGTTGTTATTATTATTATTACTGCTCTCGTTGTTGTTGCTGCTATTTTGTTTTGATGGACGGACGTGCATTATTGTCAATTTTTATTTCATGAACTCTTATTACTCTTTCAAACGTTGTCATCGCAGTTACAGTCGTAAGAACCGACTGACTCGTTTCGTTGTTCGATTACCGCAAGCAATACGGCAACAACAAAAAATTAACCACCAAAAATCGCCTGTTTATACATTTTTTTTTTTATTCATTAATTTAAAGAAATATTTGTTAATAAAAGTGTTAATGGCTTAAAAATTAATGTGGTGGCCGCCGACTTGAGTAGTGCGCCTTGTAATAGAAGAATATCGTATTTTTTTCAACAAAAAATATTTAAAATTTACACGTGCCGTGTAAAAATATTGTGTGACTTCGGGCTTACTTGATCAGTAGTAAAAATTCGCAAAAATAATCGAAACTTTGGTGTAAAGAATTATAAGAAAGAAATCGGAAATTATTTGTATTTGAGCCTAAATATGACTCATCATCGTTTTAGCATAAGTCCACCTTTAAATGGATGCGATCATTTTGAAGATGAGTATGTTTTTAAATTCTTTTAATTTTTTTTAATTGTAAATTTAATACATGTATTAAATATGTTATTGCACCTATAATTTGTTAAAGAGTGTACGAGTAGTTATAAAACTAAAGTCACGTTCCAGGTCTGCTTGTTGTTACAACTTGTTTAACCGATTATGTTGGCCTCGCTGCGGGACACCTTTTAATTTCGTTCAGAAATTCTTTTGCAAGACCGCTGCGTAAGTGTGTATGTGTGTGTTTGTTCTTTTTTTTAATTTATTAAGATTCAATGATAACTAAATGCTCGTTTCATGTATGTAGGGCCAATTTTTCACAAACTGTTGAAAATTGTGCAATTTTCAATTTTGGTAGTGGCCTAAACGCATTACACGAGAATGAAGAGTAATGGCCCAGCACCAATCACTTCAAAGTCGCTTGCGAAGCCCATTTTATAATGGGCGATATTGTGAATTTTTTTTCAACCCAGAACAAGGAGTTTTGAAACATTTGAGGATCAGTTCATAATCCCCCGTTTAAAGAATTTGACCATCCGTTTCAAATAGTTTACATCACACTGACACGTTAACAGTTTGCGATCCATAGTAGCTTCCATATACATGGCGGTCCAAAATGTGTCATTGTATCGAAAATTCTATAACTATTGCAAATGGCAGCAATTAGTTCTATTGTTTCTACAACTACCAAACACGTCGATGCACAATGAAACCCTTCATGAATATTTTTTTAAAGAAATAACTCATCAGCCCTTTTGGCGCGAAGTGAAATTCGCTTCAAACCTTCCGACCGTTCTACGCGAACTAAGGTATTTAGACGCTTGCCTACGTACCTTCAAACTGAAAACAATCGATCTCTTTTTTCTATATATTATTATTAATGAATCTTTCCTAAAGAAAATTACCATAAGTAATTTTAAACCTAATTGTTATATTTATAATTACTACCAATGTAGTCCTTAATTGGTGTGTTTAAATTTTAGAATACTTTATAATGGGTTAAAAGGGCCGTCTCGCAAGGTTCAGGGTATCGATTGTACTTAGTCTCTGGTGTCCACAAAACTGCAGCAAATCTCGGGCACAGCAGTTGGGATGAACTGATAATTTGCTTACGTATTTGCATGAATAGCTTATAATTTCTTCTTTGACTATGGGAATATTTAAATCTCGTTGAAAAGTATCATTCCTTTGTACCATAGAGCGCAGACGCTTAGTCGTAGTAATTGAGACTGCCTTCTTTGTAACTTCTGAATATTTCATGCGCAAGTAGTACCCCATAGCTTTATACTTCAGAGCCATAGTTAAGTTGGGCCTTATAAGCCGATACAGTGGAGCAGTTTTTGGTTTTATATCAGTTATTCTTGTTTCACAATATCGGGATCATGTTAGGCGACGGTCGAGATGAACTCTCAATTATTTCACGCGGTATTTTGTTGGGACACTGACATCGCTTACTCTTATTGGTGGGCATTTGTGCCTTCTGAGTGTGAAACTTAAGTGAGCGCATTTCGCGAGATTAATCTTTATCTTCCATATTTTTAACTAATCCTCTGGGTCGATAATATGAGATTGTAGATGATTCAAGTAGCGGATATAATGTACTACCTTGAGGGGCACCCGCCTACACTTTTCGAATTGACGAGGATCAATTATCCTTTGATCTTACTTTACATTTTCTTTCTGTCAGGTAGCTTTTAAAGAGTTTGTGAGTAGCCCATCTTAATCAAACGCCTGGGAGTTATCTATGAATGAGGCTGTATAATATTGTTTGTTCTGAAAAGCCGATCTAATAGTACCATGCTTTGGACGTAATCCAAACTGATGTCAGGAGTTATACTCAGTAGGAACATTTTCTCAAATAGCTTCAATAAAATTCGAAGTAAGCTAATTGGTCTATATGCCGTAATTTGACTAGCTTCTTTTCATGGTTTTGAGAGCATAACAATCTCAGAAATTTTCTAAGCGGCAGAAACAAATTCGTAACATGGAATTAAATGTGAACAGTAAAACTCGGAGAGCGGAAGTAGGTAAGTTCCCCACCAAAGATCCAGTAATACGATAAGGCCTTGCCGATTTTTTTACATTTTCAGTGCAGGTAACCGAAATTTCACAGGGTCCTTGGCGGTATTTCTGATAATTGGTAGCCCATTACAAATATTTACGTGAAATGGTGTGAATACTGACAACCAATAGATTATAGCTACTGAAAGATTTTGAATAACAATAAAATTCACTAAAACAATCAAAAAAATCTATTGTGATTTAAATACAATATATTTGGCATTTATCCCACCTGAAACACAAACTAATCAATTAAAAAAAGGAACGTAAATAAGACCGCAGGATATTTTCTTTCATTTTCTTTTGAACCTTCTTTTACGTTCTCACACACTCTTTTCTGCAATCCATATTTTGTTTCCTTAGTCCCTGCCCACACATGCAATTTTAGTTTTATTTTACCATGAAACTTCAAGCTGAAAAGTGCGAACTTGAAAAACAAAAGAAAATTGCAGCTGCATCCACCCTCAAGAATTGTAACAACTAAAATGTCATGTGTGGACAGGGGCTGACATTGAGAATATAGAACAAATTGCGAGCACAAGCAAGTCTGTACTCGTTTCCCTTAATCTTACACTGTATCTCGCCTATTAACTCTAAACGTTGCTCTGTGTGTAAACGCTGTCATGTAAAATAAACTTTTATAAAGCACAAAATATTTTTAAGCTCCCGTCAAGCCGGACAAATCCCAAAATGAAGAATAAATAAACAAAGAGAAGAATTATTATCTGCCATATAAATATGGAGATAGTTTTGGTTTTAAGCCAGAAAATTTAATCACAAATTTATAAAATAATGACAACAGTGATTAAATAAAAGAATTTTTGAGAAAAAGGAAACCAGGGAATGTATAAATATCAGAAAGGTTGTTTTTTATAATTAGAAATAAGACTTTGGCTTAACTTATAAACTATTTGTAAATTGATTACCACCGAAGTTTACGACTATAACTTTTGAAGAAAAAGTTCCACTGTTTATTGCTTAGTTTGATTCAAAACAAGGCCTATTCGCAAGTGCTAGAAGTTTCTTGTTAGAATCATTTGTTGACGATCACTTGTATCCGAAATGACTTCATCTAATTGTTTCCATTAAAACGCCTTGCCCGATCACTGTGGACTTAAGATTAAAAGTTACCCACGTCGCGACGTATAGAAGAAAATCGCATATATAGTCCAGTTTCTCTTTTATCTATTTATCATTCTGAATTATAAAAAGTAAAGCAAATATTCCATTTTTAATAAACTGCACTTTTATTTTGTATATTTAAGCTGCGCTCACTCACATCATTGTGTCGTAACGTCAATAGTAGTTACGAGTATATTAAATTTTCTCACTTTTAAAACAAATTCTTTTCACTTTTTGGAGGCATAAAACTGCAGTGATATTCAAAAGAAACAAATTGAAAACCAAACCTAAGAAAAAAGTTGTTTTCTTTATAATATAAAAGTTTGCAATGATTCGCTTCTGAAATCGTATTATTGCAAAAGGCCAGTTTGTTTACGCAACATCAAGACAAGAGAATAAATTCTTTATTTTTGATTTTACCTTTTTTGCAACAGAATGCAACTGTAACCTCAAACTCTAATCGGTATGAAAGAAGGCCAATAATGAAAGCCAGAACCGTGATCACGAGTGCTGCCATGTTATTTTCATGTTAACGATTTTTATACATATTTGCAGGATTCTAGTTGAAAATTAATGTTCTTCATACTTCTGGGGTAATTCAGTACGATTCTGACTGCAGATTATAAAATAAATGTAGTCATGCTTTCTCACATCCTCTATTAATTTTTGATCAATGTCACTAATTTTTTACATATGTATGTTACAATTTTTTACACACAAAATTAAACTATAATATAGAAACAGGTGGCAACGTTTATAAGCTTATTTGCAAATAGTGTCGTTAATCAGTAATTGTTTTCGTGAGTTAGTAAAATATACGGCAACATGTTACGATATTATTTGCAAAACGAGATATAGGATGGCTGATGAATTTTGTAATGCATGGAATTTATTCAATCTTTTTTATTTGAAAGCCCATTGAACTGTATTAAAAATATATTAATTAGTCTTAATAATAATTGAATTGAGCCTGCCCGATCGTTGATGCAGCGGCATTTTAACAAAAAGTTGTTCATACACATTTGTCGGTTGCGATTTGTATACTTCCAGTTTACAATAACCCCAAGCGGAAAAGTCTGGTAGAGTAGGGTCAGGCGACCTGGGGGAAATTGTCAGCATAATTCGCCATTAATCGGCGGGGCTATATACGCAGGTGCACAATTTTGTTGAAATCACAAAGAATTTCTTTTTATGCGTAGACCCGGATAGAAAAATTCTTTTAGCATGATCAAGTAACGTTCTCCACTAACCGTAATGCTGCGTCGTTTTGTTGAAGCATGGCCCCACAATACAGCGTGAAAAAACTCCACACCACACTGTGACGCGAATTGGATGGTTGGAACCACTCCATATCCGACAATTTTATTTGCTTACGTTGCTGTTCAGATCTAAATGATCATCACCAGACATGAAAAGACAAGCATCTTAAAGCGAATCGGCAAGTCTACTGCATTAAGTTCATTAGCTATTCGAATTTTCGAGGGGAATAAGTTCAAATCCTTATGAATTATTATCTGCAAAGTCTGCCGACTGGTACCGCTTTGAGCATATAATCTCCTTGTTGAAACACTGAGGTTTTTTTGTATGGGAGTAGCTACGGCAGCAATTGTTTCCTCTGTTCGAACGGAAGGATTTAATTACAATGCCTTCTAGCGACTGTCCCCTGCTCTGCAAAATTTTACACTATAATAGTCCATCTACTCATAATAGTACATCTACTCGGAGGATCGCCGCCAAGCACCTATATTCTCTTTGAATTAAAACTACAGACTCCAATGCGTGATAGCGGTGGACAATCCAGATTCTTTTTCCTGTGTCCCAGGTTTCCATTATTATGAAATCTTAGGATCAACCTACAAAAACAAAAAAAATCTAGATTATTTAGATAGAAAAAAAGTTATCAAGTTTCCTTTCGGTAGCGGCTTTTATCAGTCACCTTGACGCAGTATGCGCGTGTATATTTACTGCCTTGTCGCTTACATATGTTTATTTTATAATTCATCAGAATTATATGACAAACTATATAAAATACCTTTACAAACCAAGAAGTTTTTCGATGCGTATGTTTTTAGCGTCTGCTAGACGAATCAATATTTATTTTCAATATTTGAGTTTGTGTTTGTTTGTTTACAAAAATTATTCACACACATAAGTTCTTGAGGAATTTCAAAATAAGTTTAATTTTTTTGGTAATATTGAAGTAGTTGAACGTAGTGTATCATTGATAATGACAATTTTTTATTTGTTTTGCCTACAGTTCAAATGAACTTGTTTTTTTTTTAATATAAATATTAAATAAATTTTATAATAGTTGTTAGTGCGCTGACACATACGTCAGTAATCCGTTGTTCAGGACTGCGAGAACCAAAGGAGAAAAATGAAAGCGCGTAATTTAACTTTCTACACTAGAAAAATTTCCAAGCAGTTTTTTTGACACCCTCGTTCATCAGTTGCTGGGATGCGGTTTATTTAATCACTATTCGTTTTGAAAATATTTTTGAACGCTTAAAGCAAAAGTGCAGAGACGGCGGAAGCGGAGGTGTTATAATAAAACAGTGTAATAAATGTAACAAATTAGTTGTAGTGGATCTTTCTGCCGATTTAACTCTGACTACGACGGTCGTTTAAAGGGGCGGCAAAAACAAAAGAATAAATCAAAAAATGAACAATAAATCTAAATATAAAGAAAAGTTTTATTTTAAAATTTTCTCATTTTCAAGGTTTTTGGCAATGAAACCAAATTATGACACACTGATTGCCACGATCATCATGACTACTCTCATGTTCAAATATTTTCTTTAATATTCTTCAAAAAATTACAAACTGAGTCTCTGTTTGACTATTTGTTCAAGCAATTGAAAATAATATTATTTAAACAAATAAATGCTCATTTAGATAAAAACATTTGTCATCACGCCACTAAAACCATCAGCAAGGGATGCAGTGCACTTGAGCTCGAATTTCGAATAATACTGATTCTGGAAGTCATTTACTGACACGTGGATATTGGGAAGAATAACAATTTTTTTAGTTTTTTATTAAGGAAAGTAGAAAATATATTCAAACTCGATTGTGTCACTAGTGAATGAAATGTGGTTGTAATAGAGATTTGTTTTCTAAAGGTTTTGTAACGATTTAACAAGTTTGCATTTAATTGTAGCAACTTATTATTAGAAAAAAAACACAAATAGGAACTATTAAATTTATGGTCGTACATTTGTTAACTGTTTGTGGTTTATTTTAATGTAGAATTTTTAAACATCTCTTGGGAAATGTGATTTGCTTTGACTTTTTGTTGCAAAATTCCGATTTGATTTATAGTTATTCGCACAAAACCCTCAAATGTGGAAATAAGGCCAAGTTACTATCCGAAAATTTCGGTCCAATTCTTTGATATGTAAAATACCATCTCATTTCTAGGTAACCTGCTACCTTGACAATATTTTTTCTAATTTGGGGAGAATTATGAGCAAAATGTTGTCGAGGTAGCAAGTTGCTAGCTTGCATATCAAGAACTTGGTGCTCAGTTTGAGGTCAGTACCTTTAACGACCCAAATTTTCGAAAATACAGCAAAAAGCTAAAATAGCACGAATAGTTTACGTGTAATATACACACAATGCGCATAGGCCTGCACGTGCCTTAACGCACTACCGTGTGCCTTAATCAATAAAAACATGAAAATGTTGACGATTTTTTGATTTTCATTAATGATATTCATATAAGACCTGGAGGGTGTGAAACATATTTTGTAGTTAATTATACATGAGCGATATCCAGTGCTTGCTTACTACCACTTATCTGAAATAATCTCTCTATTGCACGAACTAGTTCGTGGCTGTCACAACTCTAAGACCTTCCACAAATAGTGGTGCAGGGTTAAACAAGTTATTGTAAAAATTCGTTCCAAAATTCGTTCATAAAATCACCCTGTCAGAATATCAAATCAAGAATTGTACAAATTTTTACAATTAAATCTCAGCTTATACGCGTAAAGTTGATATAAGATAATTGATATTTATGCAAACTAAA
The DNA here is from genome assembly GCA_963932375.1 of Phania funesta. Classification (NCBI taxonomy): domain Eukaryota; kingdom Metazoa; phylum Arthropoda; class Insecta; order Diptera; family Tachinidae; genus Phania; species Phania funesta. Next base: position 42,749,588 of record OZ010653.1, read on the forward strand.
TTACATTTCAAAAATACAATAATATTTCCCTAGGTCACCCAGCATCATTCATTCATTTTTTTTTATTTGAAAGCAGAACAGTTTAAATAGACATTTTTTCGTAAAACTGTAAAGGGTTTTACACTAAAGGCAAGTCTATGTAGACAGCGGGTGGTCATATTGTTTTGATGATATTAATTAAATTTGTTGTTTATTATTCACACGATTGAGTTTCTATTGGAGCAAACTTTGTGCGCATTGATCAATTCAGAAACAATATTGGTGAGAATATGGCCGGATACGGTAAATGCTGCGATATGTACATATACGATATGTGGTTGTAGCAGGTCAGCGCTTCATGCCACATATAGCGCTACAATGGACAATTTGCATGAACGATTTGAGAGTGCGGTTTTCTGACGCGGAGACAATATGAATAGGCCATAAACCTTGTTCGATTTTACTGCTGTGCACGTTCTTTTTGTTGGGGTTTTCGAAAACCCTCGTGCAAAACTGCAGCTGACATTTGTCATCAAGCACACGGCTTACCTTACCCTAAACTGTCCCAAAAAAAGTCCGTTAACAAATGGTCTTTGGGCTTCAATTCATGATCGACTTGGATCTTGTGTGCGCGTAAATCCTTTGTCCAAATTCCTTGTATTGTGAATCAACGACGAATCTATTTGTCCAGTTGGTCGATCTTCTGGACCCGATTCTAGGAGGTTAAAAAAAATCACACAAAGAACAAAGTGTATTTTTTTGGTCGCTGTGTATTGCACGATTATAATAAATTCATCTGCATACGTTCTTTTTGGAAAACATATCATATGTAAATTCAACTTGCATTTTCTTTCATTTAAGGAAATAATAAAGTGAAAATAATTCGCATAATTCGTAGTTGTGTAATAATGAAATAATAAAGCATACGAAAGTTGTAAAGTGAGAGAATTAAAGAAACCAACAATTAATGAAAATCAAATTAAACATGCAATAATATTTAGACGAGGTTACCAACTCGCCAAGTGACTAACGATTCTAGACTTTCGAATTGAAATTAAATTTCTTTTTTCCTTGATTAGAGTCTTTACAGTTTCCAAGAGATGAAGAAAGAAACTGAGTTAATAAAGTAGTTTTGCGAGAAATCTTTTTTTTTCTATTTTGGAACTTATTTTTTTTAGATATCAAAACAGTTTATGTATCAAGTTTTAGGAGCAATAAATAGCATCGAGATTTTAAAATGTGGTACAAACAATATTACCAAATTTAAAAAGTAGAGCAAGACCTAAATTATTTATAAAGCGCGTCAATTTGGTGGCAAAGCTAAGGTTTTTCGTCCTGGGTTATTGACAGGTGAGTGTTGGGAATAACTTTAACCTGGGGCCATCCATCTGGAGTTCCTTTTGGAGGGCCATGGGCATTTAGTACAGTCCTACTGCTCTTTAAAATTCTTTGGAGTAGATCCTCTTTGGAAGCCTCCCGTGAGGGAATGATTTATGTTTTTTTAAATTTCTTCCACTAATTTTGCGAATTGGTTGGTAAAACTTCAAGTAAATATTTTTTAAACTCTTGAATTCGATATGAAAAATTTCCCATTTGAAATTAGAAACCTAAACTTACAAATGGAAGTTAAAGAAGACTAAAAGGTGGCCAAAACCAGTATCAGGGTTTTGTTTTTATGTTATCGTTGGTGCGCGGGCATCACTTCGTGAAGAGACAGCCGAAAACGTCGCTACAGTGCGGATGAATACCCATAACAGAAACTTCAGCTATTATTCCATAGCCTAAAGGTCAAAGTCTCGGCTGCAATATCTAACAAGGGCAGCATCGGTTCGTTTTTCCACAAATACAGCCGCAGACGAGCACTCACTATAAATAGTCCTCTTGATTTTTTCTGTGGAAATAGGGGAAGCCAAAAAAATTAAGAAATTACGAAAGCCAAAAAGATTTGATTAAAAAATACTTCACAAAAACACTCTCCTTTTCACAAGAAATTGAAAAAAAAGTTCACGAAAAAAATTAAGTTTTTAGAAAATATTTTAAACTGAAATGGAATTATCATAATAAATTAGTTTTCATCAAAGAGTAATATTTGCCAAATATTTTAAAGTTATGCCAACTTACCGTGTCTTCAGTTGCACCAGTTAGCCATTCGCTTATAGAATTCATAATAAACAAAAAAAACTGATAAGTTGAAATTCAAATGTTGAATTTTGTTCTTCAAAATGACACCCCTAACTACTTAAATTGGCAAAAAGTCTGAGTGTTACTGCGGTTAATTTCTCTTGTAAACCGTACTGTACAATATTCGATCGTCGATTCATAATACATACATGTTTTTAAAATGCATCTTGCTTAAAAAGGCTTATCAAGAAGACCAGCACATATGAAGTTGTTATCAAGACTTGTCTTTGAGATATCACTGAAAGGAGGTACCTTGCATTTTCTCCTTCGTTTGGAATAAAACGCATCTTAACATTTTATTTCACATTTAATTGTACTTAATATAAAAAATAAATTAATTATTAATGTTCTTTTGGCCTTTTTCTTGTCCTTGCAGTGAAGTAACAGAAGGAGCATTACAAGTGTGGCGCACATTACCAGAACGTATTAGGCAAGATCCAAGTTTAGCATCGTTTCGCCAGGAACATGAACGTTTACATGGTAAGTGGAAAATTGAAAGATCATCATGTCACATAATTTAATACGAAAAAGTTTTACAAAGCTTCCACTTGCAGAAAGAATTTTTTTGCCATTCACTTTTTATTAATCGTTTTACGCCAAATTATATTCGTTAATATTTGTTTTTAATGCTTTCGTATGACATTTACTCGGAGGTAATTAGGCCCACTGTGATGCCCTGAAAACCATCTATCTACCACCTATATAACTCCAGGACCTCCAATCAGTAAGAACCACCTGAAGCTTCTCATAAAACTTATCAGGCCAATCAGAGTCGCATCCCTAAGGCAGCCAGGTCCTGCAATATTATGAGCCCGCGTTCACGTAGAGCCGCGCAGTCGCAGAGAAGGTGTTAAACTGGCTCTTTCACCTCCTCATTCCGACAGCTTCTGCAGCTCTCACCAATCATACAGTTCCACGGTATGAAGCCAACTAGTAGCGATATCGAATTTTTCGCCAAGGCAAGTAGTGCCTTCGTCTTTTCCTTATCGACTAAGAGCCAAAGAACTTGGGGCAATCGACAAGAAGTTATCGTAGACTACCTGCAGGCCGTCTTTTAGCTACCATTTCACGTCTTAAGGCCGACCTGTCGAGGGGAGCCAGATCTAACATTGCCCCAAATTGACCATATTCCACCAATTACTGCGAGACTCGCTAACCTTTGCACTTTGTCTAGAGGAGGGAGGTAGACTTTTGTATCCAGCACTTTACATGTACAATATGAGGCCCTTTTTCCTTTCAAGTGCACGCATAGAATGGCATTCATCCTGTTCTCAACATTATATTTCCACTAGAGCTTTAGGTACGGGATTACGCTAAGATAGTTGGTTCTGTTCGCTAATGCAACTAATGGATCTGTTTTCTTCCCATTCCTGGAAAAGAGTTTCAGGTTATGGTGTATGAATGTATTGTACTTCAAGCCAAATTAATGCTTTCGATCTCAACACAACGCTACAATTTGAAAATAAAATTTTTCACTTCAAGCGACATTTTCTGCAGCTGAATTCAAATTGATTTTCAAATTTTTCTATTGAGCGATGAGAGAGAGAGAGAGTATGCCTCTGAATTTAACCAGCTGGAATATAGTGACCGGGAAATCTTCGGCGAAGTAACGTTGCACCATATTCACTGACAAATTGGCACAAGTATTTCGCGACCTCTACCGAATATAAGTGTCACAATAATTTATCAAATCAATTAATACTTTTTTTAGTTTTATCTTGTGCTACATAAATATGTATAATCACATGTAGCCAAGTCGTTTCAACTCTCTGAAGGTTACTCTGAATACAAATTTATTTACAATTTTATTTATTATTTTATTTTAATCATCAGGCTATGATCCCGCCGATGTTGATCCCTTGCCCAATGATGATCATGACAAAAACAATGGCATAAACATGGGGGATGGTAGAGGGGGCCGCAATAAAAACACATTTTCACCAATTGGCATTAATGTCACTAACGAAATGGGCCAAGTTCGTATACTCGGTGGCCTTGATGTAGAAAATAATAATGAAGATCAAAATACTAATTCAAAAGTAAGTAGCACTCAAATTTAGTTCGAGTTTTCGGCAAGTTGGGATTGCCCTTGAGATGTGTCAAAAGGTTAACCCAGTTTTTTCTTGTAGCTAAAAAAGTGTCTGATTTGGATGAAAATTGCGATACTACTGGTGGTTTGGGGTATTTTCACTGCATTTCTAATGTCAACAAATGAACATGTCGACGAATTTAAATTGATTACTGTGCCCAAGAACGGCACTGAACGAGGTAAGTTATTCATACATAAGATCACTTATGTTCACACATAATGAAAATTTTAGTCTTAAAAAACTTATGTACATATATCTGGAGATAGGATTCGAATGTGACAATTGTGATTATTTTTAAACTGAGTTAGATTTGTATTTCACTGTCAGAAAAAGGATGATCTCCAAATATTGAAATTGAAATATATATATATATATATATATATATATATACGCTGAGCCAATAGTTTTAGTTGTTTCTATCGCAAATTTTAAGAATATTCCAGAGATAAACTTGGATCTTGGATTACTTGGGGTATTGGGTTTGTTCTCTAATTTATTTTTATATCTCTCATCCTAATCAAAGTTTTATTATTCAAATAAGGTTAGGTTCGATCCTTCCAGGTTTTCACTAAAGGACTGCTTCCTTTAATAGACAGATGGTATTGTATGAACACAACTAATTTGTTAACGAAACTATTACGCCTAATACAAGATCATTTGATGGGACCTTGTATTCGGAAAAAAAACGAATGAATAGAAGATTACTCCGGTAGCCCTTCATTCGTACACCAGACGACTATACTATGTTAGAAACAGGATAATTTTGGTGTGCCTTGTATTCGATTAAAAATGAGGTCAAATATAAAGAATATTTAATAAATCCGGGAGCCATTATATGCTCCTACCATGGGACTAATCTATGGCAAATACCAGGCAATTTCGGGACACCTTGTATTCAGCCAAATATGATATAATATGAAGAATATAAAATAACTTCGGCAGACATATTATTCGTCATACAACTAAAACCCGATTAATACTAGATAATTTTGGGAGCCCGTGTATTCGCAAACACTACGGTTCTACTACGATCGAAAGAATCAGTATGCAGCTCAAGTGGCTCTTCTGTAACTATAAATCGTACAGTAGCGATAACTGCTTCTCTTGTCATAGCCAAACCTGGACACTATATTCAATATTCATTATAAACTAAATGAGAATTATAACATATTATCTTTTCCCAACCTAAGATTGAAAGAGTAAAATAGGCAATGTAAATAAGGGAAGAATATAACAAATTCTAAAATTTTTACACATTTTAACTAGACTTTACTAAATTTTGCTGGTTTGCATTCGTTTACCCTAAATCTGGTAACTAGAGTAAGATAGAAAAGTAGGAGTTCAATGGCTAATTATCTATTGGCTATTTACTGGACAAATTTGCCAGTAAAATTTAATAAAATGGAACATTAAAAGACGTAGAATATCAAATGCAGTTTCGAATTTAAAATTTTTGGAAAGGAAATGAAAATTTTGCATTTAAAACTAGTAACAAATTTGATTGTTCTTGTTTTCTTTGGCCTTGAGTTGTGGAATCTTCATAGATACTGGTGGTCCCAGCGTGTAGGATTTGCAATTTCTGACGCCTACGTACTAAACCAAACGGAGAACATTGTCCTTATCAACATAGTTTAGGCACCTAGGCGAGTCATCGTGCCCAAATCTGTGCAGATACTATTTAAAACAGTCGTGGTTTGTCAAAAAATGGGTGAGATAGAAATTAGTGTAACCTTGAAGCCCAAGTAACCATATGTCTAAATTGAGGATCAGATAGTGGGTCCATCGCCCTTTTGTAGACGTGTGCTAGCGATTTGCCAAGCAGCAATTGACACTGCTCTCTCTTCTTTGGTAATTTCGGATCTATGTCTGTTATATGTCACATTTCTGTCAAATACCCTTTTCATTTTATTAATCAGAATATCTTTAGGTTTTGATCAAGGAATCACTCCAGCTGCATCATTTGAAAACGTCCTAAGCCCACTGATCGTACTTAGAGAAATATCGATGAAAGTTTTCTCCTACACGTTTTGTAATGCATCGCTTCGGCCCATACCAGCGAGGCGTACAGAATTATTGAACTTACCACCGTTGACAGCAACGCTCGTCATAGGGATAAGGGGCCAAAAAGCATGAGTGTCAAAAAATGTATTTGCTTACATATATGGGCAATAGGCTATTGTGATTAATTTACTAGTTTTTGCAAGTTATTCCTTCGCGTAACTTTTGGTACAAAAGTATTTACTGAGGGTAATTTTTCCAAAATACAAAGTAAATAATCACTCACTGGACTTTACTGCAAAGTAAGCGAACAGACCTATTTTAACTTATAATATTTTTGCTATGCAAAAACCCTAATCGATTTATTTTAAATGTAAATTTTAATCTAAAAATTTTTAGATTCTTTTATCACTTACGCTTTGTTACCGATAATATACTTAAAAATTTTGACGTAATATAGCTGTATTCGTCGCTATTAGTGTGTTAGCTACCTGTCACTAATTTTCACGAGCCGGTTTGCATGGCGGGCGAGTGTTTATGTTCTTACATTTGAATCCGTTTGGAGTTTTTTACAGCTCGCGCGTGACAGTATTTTATAATTCGTCATAGAAAGGCTCATATCACAACAACGTCTAAAAATTATTCAGCTCTATTACGAAAACAAAAGTTCTGTGCGAAACTGTTTTCGTGCACTTCGAAAAACATATGGTGGCATCATCGACCTTCCGAGCTGCCTATTCTCGATAACATCCTCAAACTTGATTATCAGTGTATGTTACAGGATGATACGCAACTGAATAGAGTAGAGGAAAATGTGGGGTAAGACCGTGGCCAATCCATTTCAAGTCGTGCGCAAAATTTTGGACTCTCATAAGGACTATTGTGGCCTAAAATGTAAACCCGAGATAGTGGCGACATTTGGTTTCAGCAAGACAGTGCTACGCCACACACACCTCTCGAAACAAGGGCTTTATTGAGAAACCATTTTGGTGAGCATCTCATTTCGCGTTTGCGACCTATAAACTGGCCACTTGTATCCCGATTTTTATCTTTGGGGCTATGTGAAATCAAAATCCTTTGTCGAAAAGCCAGGTACGATCGCACACTTCGAATCAAATATTACTCGAGTAGTTCGCGATATACTGGTAGCAATGCAGGAAATAGTTATTGAAAATTGGACTTTCCCAATGGATCATCTACATTTGAAAGATATTATATGTTAGAAGTAATTGTCTTTCTGGTCGTAAAAATCCAATTCTATTTTAAGTATTTTATATAAAATATTCATGTTTTCGTATAAGTCAATAAAATATTATTTAAATCACAATGAAATACATAAATGAGAAGGATTCTAACTCTAGTATTTGTTACGTATATTCGAAACGAATTTCCGTTATCTCTTGTCAAGCCGGTTTGGCTCCGAACCAAACTTGACAAGGAATGACGGGCACTACATTCGAATATATCTACTATAAATCCATTTGTCGGAAAATCAAATCAAGAATATAGTATTTGTATTACCTTTTCAGTATTCCCGGTCAGCACGGCAGAACTAGCACGAATAGGACTCAGTTTGACGGGTGCTTTTAAACCACAAGAAGCTGAGACAGTAGCGGACCCCTTGCTACGACCGCCGCCTCGCCTTGAGATTTATGTCGAGCGTATCTATTACAATGATTCGGGTGATAAGGCCTACGAGGAAATTGTTTCGAAAATCTGGAAATTAGATTTAGTGTATCCCGAACAAATGGACTCGACACATGAAACGAAGAAGGTACATCAGTTCAATATAAGAAGCATACATGAAGACTATCAAAACTTTACCAACCAAACCGAATTAACGCTGCACTTTGTCTCAAACATCGAGACTGAAGTACCTCTCCAACTGAGCATAGATGAATCGCCGATATATAAGAAAGAAGGTGTCATATATGCTGCCATAGTGTTGTGCGGGTTATATGTCATGATTATTTGGGAAATTGTCAATCGAACATTTGCTGCCATTATAGCCTCCACGCTATCGCTGGGCATATTGGCTGCCTTGAATTCCAGGCCTTCAATGGTCACTATTATGGGTTGGATAGATGTAGAGACTTTGTCGTTGCTATTCGGCATGATGATTTTGGTGGCCATTTTATCTGAAACGGGAGTATTTGATTATTTGGCGGTGTACGCCTATAAAGTGAATATTTGCTTACAGAAGTTTTTGCAGAAGTATTCACAAATGATTTTCGTTCCAGATTACTAACGGTCATGTCTGGCCTTTGATTAATTGTTTGTGTTTTTTTACCGCTATCCTGTCTTCATTCCTGGACAATGTTACTACAGTCTTACTGATGACTCCCGTAACCATACGCCTTTGTGAGGTCATGTTGCTCAATCCGGTGCCTATATTAATGTGTATGGTTATCTACTCTAACATAGGAGGTGCTTTAACTCCAGTAGGCGATCCACCAAATGTCATTATTGCCTCCAACAGTTTCATATCCAAAAATGTAAATTTTATTTTGGTAGTGGAATCATTGGAAAATTTTATTCGCGTTTTTATTTTTAGGGTGTTAATTTCGCCATATTTACTTTACACATGCTGCCAGGAGTGGCTTTGGTCATGTTGCAGACATATTTGCAACTTAGGTTCCAATTTCGCAACATCAGCGATTTGAAGTTCAAAGAATCTCCCGAGGTCGAGGAGTTGAAGCATGAAATTCATGTTTGGAAACGGGCTGCCGCTAGTTTGTCATCATACTCCAAGGATGAAGAGTTGGTAAGGCAGACTTTGAATAACAAAGTGAACCGCTTGAGAAGGTCTTTAAAGAACCAAATATCCACCGCCGTACAAAACACCATCAATTACAAACAAACTTTGGATCATTTAGAAGAGAAGGTGAGATTTTAACATGTTTTCATTCTCACCTGCTAATTTGAGCTGTTCCCTTGTATTTTCAGTATCCCATCCGTAATAAGCCTTTGCTTATTAAGTGTTCTTGTGCCTTGGTTTTTGTGATAAGTTTATTCTTTTTGCACTCCGTTCCCGAGTTGCAACGTCTCTCTTTGGGCTGGACTGCTCTCTTGGGTGCCATATTCTTAATTATTTTAGCCGATATTGAAGATATGGAAGCCATATTGGCCCGAGTAGAATGGTCCACCCTCCTCTTCTTTGCTGCTTTGTTTATTTTAATGGAAGCTCTCGCAGAACTAGGCCTAATCGAATGGATTGGCAATATGACTGAGAATATCATATTGGGAGTTAGCGAAGAGTCGCGTTTAATGGTGGCTCTGTTAATTATTTTATGGGCAAGTGATCGTTTACAGATGTAGACCAAACCGTGAATGTGTTTTTTTAATTCCATAATTTTTTTATTTTCCAGGTTTCCGCCATAGCTTCAGCTTTCGTCGACAATATACCCTTGACTACAATGATGGTAAAAATTACCGTTTCATTAGCCCAAAATAGCACATTGAATTTACCATTACAGCCCTTGGTATGGGCGTTAGCACTTGGAGCTTGTTTGGGAGGTAAGTATTTAAGTTTCATATGCGTAGAGTTTCATAACGACGCCGGTGTTTTTAGTGACAAGCGATATATGCAAATCCCTATAATAAAAATTTTAAAAGAAAGTAGAAAAAAATTGCCAAAATCCTTGAAAACGTATTCGAGAAAAATTCTGAAAATTTTAATAGGAAAATGCCTAAACCCTTAAAATGGGATTAGGAAATTAAAAATCGCAGAAAACTATAAAGATTTAATACAGCCCTGAAAAAATCGTGAAAAAATCGTGAATCGTAAAAAAGACCAAAACATCGAATAGTCGCTAACATAAGAAAAAATGTCCATATTCGAATAAAAATTTCGCTCACTTCGTAAAAAACGCTAGAATGCGAAACAACCAATGCGAAGAACCAAACCTCCAAAATGTTTAAAGTCTCAAAAAAGTATGATAATAATACAACCGGAAGAAATTGCCAACAAATTAAAAGCCATAGTTAACTTTAAACAAATGTCTCTCAGATTGAAATAAACAGCCATGCTTTAGCATTAGAGCGTAAATAATAATTATGATTTCGGGCTTACAGGGATCGAAATTTTTGGAACAGCGATATACTCGGTTATTATTTTTTAAAAAAACAGGGATTTCGATTTTTTCCTTTAAATTTTATTGTACTTGTCACAGTAATAAATGCCTTTCAAAATTTTTTTGCATTATTTCCGTGCAAGCGGCAACACTGATATTTAACAGCAGTGTTGCTGTGATTGTTCCGATTCTTTAAAATGTAGCGCTAAACAAAATAAAAACACACTATCACTGTGAAACCCCATTATGTTGATACCGCTTTCAAACTTCGCGGAATTTATGATCAAGAAAGTAAACATAATGTGTCAACAATTCGAAGAGTGGCCAAAAAATTTTAAACATCCGAGTCAGTTATGGGTAGTAAATTTCGTTTAATTTTCGTCGACGTACCGATCGATAATAAACTATTTTCGGCTTCTTTGCGGATGTCAAACTCCACATATAAAAAATTTACTCGAAATGGCGAAACATTTTTTTATATGAAATTTGACATCCCATTAATTTGAAAAAGTAATCAGCTGCGCTGGTGAGTTTACCTGTTTAGTCTACCCTGCTCTTAACTATAAATACTCGTATAAAATAATATTCTTTCTTAAAACATCAACACTTGCATGAGAGTAAAATGGTAACATTTGTGAAAATTTTGTCATGCACATGAAAGGAGTTAGGAATTGGTCTTGCTGGAATATTGATATTAATTTTAATAAGCAAGATCTCGGAATCGCCATCACCTCGAATTATGTTTAAAACAAATAAAATGCTGAGCATCTATCAACGACCTCTTAAAGTTGGTAAGGTCAAGTCCTCTAGTATACGACGACAGAACATATGAGTTTCATTCAAGGCCACGTATGGCAAAGATCAAAAATTGCTTTTCAACTGATTTAATGCTATTAATATGAATAAAATACAAATGATCCCATATAAAAGAATTATATTCAAGAGGCCTCACATGTGACGTATGTATCCGAAAATTCTTTACATCAGTTTTTTTTTAAAAATCCAAAAATTCCATTTTATTTGTTGAAGGTTAGTGAAATGATCACGAAAGTTGAGCTAACACCCAGATCTAGAATGCATCGTACTTTTTCCAGTGTAGTGAATCAACAAATTGGATTTGCATAAAGGATATTTGAATATTTAAGCCCAAAAAATTGATTTTACAACATCGAGATAAATTTTCAATGTCAGGCCATAATACTTTACCGAACGAAATCACAGACGGAGGATCATTGATAAATAACGTGAATAAAGTATGACTGACTTGAGTGACACCTGAATGGACTTAGATGACTTTTGATGTAACATCTCTAAATCTAACTTATCGCGATAATTTGTGTAGTGAGATATCGTGAGAGATAGGCGAAACCTGTTAGCCTCCAAGGGTTGACGGAAATTCGTTATAAATATCTATATGAAATCACCATGCCGGAATATCACATCAAGTATCATGATTCAGTCTGTCGAGCGCTTTGCTTGCGAAAACCATGACATATTCCAATTCCTCTGTAGTTTGATACTTCAATTTTACTTCTACTTTATTTAAATAAAGGGATAATGAACGATTTCATTGAGAAATGTGATAGCGAAGCAGCACAATTTTTGAGGATACGAGTACAATTTGGTATCTCGTTAGGACCGGAAATAAATGAGTTTTTTAGTGAACTTAAGTTCAACAATACAGTATCGACGTTAGTGTAGAAAAAATATATCCCAGTCGAATGCGACGAAACAAAAGGATCAGGTAATAAATAACAATATAACAGCCCAAATAAAAAAACCGCTTAAGTCGCAAAAAAGCATGAAATAGAAATAAAGAAAAGTCGCTCGAATGAGTGCACAACAGTCAACATAGGTCAAATCGGTTGTATTTTAATATGTGAATCATGCAACTTAATTGCGCAATTAGGGCCTTAATTGAGCTCAATTTAGCATACAAGAATCCAACTCTTATTTGAGTCAAATTCGCAATTCAACCATGGTGAAGTGCTTTTAGTAAGTAGAAAATTCTGTAAAATAGCAAATTAAATGTAACAGACCACCATCTACACCCGACATCTTACAACTACATTACCACGATTATATAAAGGGACAACGAATCTTATTATTACTCATTTATATTGCGGTGGTAATTGGCAAAACAACGGCCTAAACCATAATACATTATTATACGATTTTCAAACTTCGGGTCATAAAATGCTATTTGAATAAGCTAAATTGCATGTGTACGAAATTCAATTTAAAATTTAATTGACTTAATTAGGGTGCTTGCCTGACCATACTATTAGAACAAATCTATAACTTCGCCCAAAAAAATATATCAATTTCATCTAAATGAAAATCATAAAACTTAAACAAGACCACCAGGTTAGATCGCTCTCTCCCACTCGTTCGAAATAATATAACTGCTCTTTTTAATATCGAATTTACAATTTTTACTAAGATGAATAACAGGCATAAGATTAAGAACATGCAAATATAATACAATACTCTTGATCAAGCTACAAGGCTAAAGACTTCAAATTGTCTACAACCTACTAATTGTGGAATCACATTAACTCTAATTGAGTGATTTTATTAATTTCAGGCAATGGTACTCTCATTGGAGCTTCGGCTAATGTTGTGTGTGCTGGCGTCGCTGAGCAACATGGTTACAAATTTACTTTCTTGCAATTTTTCAAGTAAGTTTACTCAAGGAATAATTTTAAAAAATTTAATACTAATGTTTCTTTTTATTTTTTTTTTTAATTATAGAGTTGGTTTCCCCTCTATGATCGGCAGTATATTGGTGTCCACAGGTTACCTGTTAGTTAGTCATGTGATATTTGCTTGGCATTGATAAAAGTTATAAGAAGAATTGCTTGACAATTCTTCACAGCAACTAGTAGTTTCGAATTTACCTCGTAAAATGTGTTATTTCGTTTTGTTTATACATGTATGTGTGTGTACATCCCTGTATTGTTTTGCTTCGTTTTGTTTTATTTTAATTAAACTTTAATTAAGAAATGAATTGATATGAGGAGTTACTAACAACATGCATTCTATACTTCTACGTTATATTATGTTGCACATAAATTTTCATTCTAAATTAATTTTAACTATAATTAATATTACTAATTAGAATTATATATGTATGTATGTACGTGGATCACATAAATGTTAATTAGGGCCCAAATTCTAAAACGTTGATCATATAATGATATGAAAAAAATTGAGAAATCTACAACTAAAAAATTTCAAAAACTCTAAATGAAACATAAGGCAATGTCAAGGAGTGACACACAATTTGAACAAAAAAGCATCATTTAATTTATGTGAAATTAGTTTCTAAGAAATCAAGTATGAACAACTAACAAAAATAAACGATAAAACGAAAAACTAAGAATTTCATAAGTAGGAAATTAAATAAAATTATTAATTAATATATTGTGTATTTTTAGGTTCAAACTAGTGTCAGTTGAAAGTTGTTCAAAAAAACAAGAACAGCTTTAAACAAAAATATAAACTGAGAGTAAACAAAGCTATTTTTACACTTGTTATTATTTTTTTAATAGAAATTAAGTCCGAATTATTGCCATATCTAAATAAACAAAAAACTTGTTAAATGGTTTCACTAAAAACTACTTTTAATTTTATTAAGTGGAAGATTAAATGGTTAAGCTCTGTTTACATTACGTGTACAAGCAATATGGAATGTCAAAATTGCTATCCATCTGTGTGCCAAAACCAGGGTTTATGATATTTATGTACAGACTTACGTATGTTACGTACATGTGACATAACCACGACTTATTGAAAACAAAAATAAAAATCCTAAAAAATCAGCAGGATTTTAAAATTTGTGTTCCAAATTACTATTCCAAAACAGTTGAAATTAATTTATGCAGCATAATCACAACAACAACTGCCAAAAATAGCCAGTGATGTCAAGCACAGAAATGAAAATACTGTAAGAAAATCACGGACAAGTACGACAGTACAGAAAGTAATTGATGAAAATTTATATTAAAAGTGAAACGATTTAAAACAGTTATGATGTTCTCCTTATTTCTATTTTGGATGTGGATTAAATTTTGTGCATAAATTCCTGATAATTTCTATTACCCAAATTCTTTTCTATTATTTAAACCTTACCTCTAGGTCTCCATTTTAAGTTCAAATAAATTAATACTGGTTAAGAAATGAATCCCAAACTTAATGGAAATTCATCAAACCTTTTAATATCGGTTTAATTAATAAACAAACAAAAAAGTAATATTGGTTTTATCTTCCGAATTATATTGGAAAGAATTGAATAGATAATAAAGTCCGTTCACTCTTCTACATTAAGCCCAGTAACCTGTTTCGATTTGTAAAATATGTAGAGAAATATTGATTATATCGCTTGAAAAATTTTGTAGACCAACGCTCGCTGACAAATGCACTCTTGAGCAGCTGTTTTCGAAATTTCGCGTAAAGCAATTACCCTTTACGAGTATATGATTTCGAATGAAAGAAATTCACTTGCATGTTGCTGTACCAGGTTTGAAGAAATTTGTTTTTAACAGAAAAATTTCAATTCTTCAACTAATTGAATGGAATGCAGCATATTCGGCACCCGCAATGCTTCATTCACTCTCTTTATACCTAACGGATGATAGTTGTTAATATTATCTAATTCAATTATATTCTTAATGACAACAATTTGAAAATGGACAGACTTAGTTATGAAAAAAACAAAATTATTCCTTTATTTATATTGATTAATATTTAATATTCGTCCCTGTTCTGTATTCTGGGTGGAATGTAAATGTGTGGATTTGAAAAAGTCTCGGAATTGAGTAATTCGAAAATGTGCCTTTCTGCATTCCACATATTTGCATATACGGGTATATTCGTTTTTAAAATTATCGAAAAATATAAAGGAAATATTATAGAACAAAATGGTAATTTTAACAAGCTTCTAAAAAGCTATTTGTCAGACAGAACGTTTAGGGATTAGTTTTCAAGAAATGGGAAAATCAGCGCAGGAGTACTCCAAGGTAGTGTGTTAGGGCCGCGATTATATATCATCTATACAGCGGAAATGCCGACAAGCCCACATACATATACATCAACCTTTGCAGACGACACTGCAATTATAAGTGTCAGTAATGATCCAAAAGATGCATCTGAAAAACTGCAGTCCCATATACATAAGCTAGAAGACTGGCTAAAACAGTGGAGAATAAAGGTAAATCCATCAAAAGGTATCCACCTATATCGACGCCTAACTTGGTCCCGTCACATTGAGGTAAAAATAACATCCATAAAGCTTCGAACAAATCAACCACATTGGCTAATAAGTCCTTATTGAACCTTGGCTTTGGAATATAGAGTCCTTTTGTACAAATCCGTTATAAAGCCAAATATCCAGAAGCAACAGAGAAGACAGTCTAGGATTTTACGCCTTATCGTATGCGCCAGAGACTAAGAAAACCTCACACATTGAGCCTGGCGAGTCGGCTCTCTCTACACAATAGAAGATAGTTTATTAAAATTTGAATAGGAAAAATTAGTTATTACATTGGTAGTAAGTGGTAAATAATAATTTGAAAATAAGATTTGAATACTTATTGTAAAATTAAAATAAGGAAATCTTTATGCTCACAAAAGTCTGCGCACGATTGGATTTTATAATGTTCTACTTGTAACTCAATAACTAGTTGGGCATCCTTTTAACTTTACCACTTCATTTTATATATTAGGCATTCAGGAGATACCTTCTTCCGTCAAAACTGTTTTCAGTTCCTGGACAGATTATAGCATTGTCTTTTGCACCTGCATCTTCAAATACGCCCATAAATGTTCAAATACGCCCATAGATATTAAGGTCAGAAGATTGAGGTGGAGGTTCCAAGTTTGACCAAACGTTCACATTCAGTACTCCCTTACCAGTAGAGAAGAATGCTTGGAGCTGTTGTCATGCATAAACGTGTAGGCAGTATCCATATTCAGCTTTGTGATGCTTGGAAGAAATTTGTGTTTTAAGTCCTTAGACTCTTGTGGCGTACTGTAAGTTAAAAAAGCTAGAATGCAAACTTATTTTGTGTTTTTATAACGTTTATTTAAACAATTTCATATATCTTTATTAATATTTTAACTATAATAAACAAAAAAAAAGTATTACATATAACTTAGATATAGCACTGCCCCAAAAAACGGGATCTCAAATATATTAATTAGAAACAAAAAAGAGAGCTATATTCGGCTGTTTCGAATCTTATATACCCTTCACAAATGTATTTTTGCCAGTGGAAAGGATTTGTGTTTTAATATTTGATAAAATTTAGGTGCAATTTTAAGCCGTTGGGTAAATTTTGTCGTTAAATATCAAAATATGGCAAAGTTTGTTTTTGAGTCCTTGTTTGTGAAAATTAAGTTTTATGGACTTTGTGTAACATTAATTTTATTAAATTTGCCACGTCTTTTATAAAATACTGAATATTGGTTTGTTTTGATATTTTTGAGTAAAATTTCGGTTTTGTGTTGACTTTGGATTTTTTAGAAATTAAGTGTTTTATTCTAGATTTTATTTGCAAAATATTGAATTTTTGACTATTTTTTTGTAGCTTCGGTTAGTTCAAAATTTATATTTTTTTACTTTAAAATTTTTGAATCTTTTTGGTTCGTTTTGTAGTGAAATTTGGAAATTTCAAATTTTTTTTAATTTAATTGTTTTTCAATATCGGTTTTATTAATATTTTGATGTTTTTATAAAACTATGACTTTTTGCGATTTTTATACTTTTTGTCAAATTAAAAAATTGTAGTGAATATTCAAAATTTTGTAATTTTTTGTCGTTTTTTTATTTGTAGAATTTGGGTTTTAATTTGGGTTTATCATTGAATTTTGGTTTTTTGAAAAAAATGTTTTTCGATTTTATGGTGAATTGTATAAATTTCTTTTTATTTAGTTTTCAATATTTCGGGTTTTTTTAATTTTTTTTTTTAATTTCGGATTCTTTAAAATTTTGGTTTTTTCGCAAATTATATTTTTGTAATTAAAACTTTTGGGACCAAATAATTTAAAAAAATTAATACGTTGGTGATTTTTTAACTTTTTAGTGATTTTTTTTTTTTGGAATTCACCATAATAATTTTTTTTTGCGGTATTTTCCAGCGACAGACAAATTTTTTGGATTTTCTTCAAAAGATATTTGGGAGCTTTCTTGATTAATCAAATTCCATAAACTTAAACGCGATTTAATAGAACTTTTCTCATCTTCTTGAATATTTTCTTCTGACTGTATAACGGAGCTTCTGCACTATCTGAACTTTGTTCAGCAAAAGCTTTGAAAAGTTCATCTCGTTCATGTTAATTAACATTTTGGTTAAAATTTATTTTCACTCCACAAATTCTTAATTTTTCCTAAACTATAGTGATGCTTTGTCCATTTTTGAAAACTGATTTCCTAATATCTTTGCATCGCGGCTTTTTGGAATCTTTCTATCTCCAGTCTTTTCTAGTCTGTATGCATTGGATCCATTACAGTAGCCTGCTAACATATATTCTTTACTTTTAGATTCTCAGTTGTTTTTTCCATGTTTTTTGTTTAACACATATGGATAACCTGACGCAAATGATTTACATGTGATTTTTTTTGGTCCATATTTCAAAAGGAGTGCAACTTTTATTTAAATAGGTGGGACATCTACCACGTACATATATACACAGCTGTATTTAATAACTCCGCCAATAATATTTCGGGACGATCAGCTTCTAACATTAGACATCTTAAAATTTCAACGAGTGCGGTTGATTCGTTCCGCAACCCCTTCTCGTGGTGACGTATAATCAACGTCTACTCAAGTATCCACCTCCCTACAAATCATTTTTTTGACATTGCCAATTCTTAAAACTTCAACTTTATAACCTGTTTCAAGTTCAGCAGCACCTTTAAAGCCTATAAAACTTCTATGTATACAGATTTATGTCTTAAGAATTTCACTTCTACATTTTAATAAAAATTATTTATGAAAGTAACAAAATAAATCTTCTTGCCCAACGATTCAGTCCTGATTGGACACAGAATTTATCAATTCTAGTAATTGGATTGAAGATTTTTCATTTTTCTTAGTTAATTTGGCACGAGGGTCTAAGTAATCCTTATGCGCGTATTGTTCTCTATATTGTATAATTTTATATCCGGCAAACCGTTTGCCATATTTTTGGACTGTAACTCTTTTAAAGAATAGTTATTTAAGTGCTCAAACCTCCTGTGACATAACTCAACTATTTCCTTAACTTTCACGCCTGCAGTATAACAAGTATGAAGTTCATTAAGGTTAACAGTTTATAGATCATTACTTTTGCAAGCTTCAACTAAAATCGAGCCATCTTTTACTATTTTTTCTTTAACTAGGAACCCATAATATGTTAAGAAGTTTTATCCGCTTACTTTTCTCCTGAACTACAACTGCAATTATAGCAGTCCCCAAACCCCTTTACTTTTATCTCGTTTTCATCAGCAAGTTTGACAGTACTAGTAGAGTTAGTGTTATGATTTCCAAAAATACTCTTTTGGTATGCCATATGGGAGGTCGCCCAACGTTTAGTAAAAGCGTTTAGTACAACTTCGTGAGTAGCTACAAATCCATTAGAAGTATCTACATGACTACATATGTCTTACAATTTTAACCATGTGTGCTGGTTTTCCACAACGATAACAACTAATAGATTTAGACATACCTGGATTAGTTTTGTAATATTTTTGCCATACTTTGCTTTAAAAGTTTCAGAATCTTCTTGCAATTCAAAAAGCCTTGATCATAGTGTTTTCAACGTTGGGTATTCTTTTGCTGCATTAAAAGCTGCCCAAACTTCTTTGCAGTTCGCTGACAAATCATTTAACAAAATCAATGCTTCAACTCTTCTTCAATTTTGTCATTCATTTCTTTTTTCATTAAATTCTTCTAAATATTTTAACACAGATTCACCAACTTCCATTTTTTGATTTAATAAATAGTTTTCTGTATAACTCAGCCTTTTGTCGTTTTGATTTTTTCTCGTACGTATCACATAGAAAATCCTAAATTTGTCTTCAAGTTTTAAAATAGCGTACCAATAATAACACTTTCGGTGCTAATGCAATACTCGACTTGGAGTTCTCGGACTACAACCTATTAAAGTTTACACAATTTGATTTTGTCGTATAAAAAAATTCTTATATGAATAAAAATATTTTCATTTTAAACAAAATTAACAAGATAAAGTACGTCTTGCACATGATTGATGGTTTAAATTTCCAATATTTGTATTTTCTGCTGCGCCTGAAAGTATACCACTATTTTAACAACCAACAGCAATTTTTTGAAGAGCTATTACAACTTTTAATGCACAGTAGAACGTGAACGAAATATTTGGAAATAACAAGCCATATCTACACAAATATTGAGTCAGTTTGACATAATAAAATTTAATACGGACAGAGCCGTATAGCAAGTTTAAGATTTTATGAAGAACTTCTTAAACTGTATCGACGAGCTGCTAAGGGATCCTGAAAAAGGATAGCTACAAAATTTTTTTTTAATATGTAAACATATTATTTGTTCGGTACTTTGGACAAAAAACATCGAATATTGTATTTTCGCGAACTGTAACAGACAAGTAGTACAAGCAAATTTAGTTTGGTTGGTTTTAGGAATGTAGACATTTATAAAAATTGAATAAAAAATGTTGCAACTGATAATCCTCCACTATGCACTGCATAGGTCTTTTGTCTTGTCTATACTTTGTGGTATTTACACTCTCAAGTGACTAAAGTCCGTCCATAAGTCTGTCTGTACAATCAATGAAATATTCAATGAATTTGCACATTTTCACTGCACAAAATGTTTGACAAAGTATTTCATTGCAGTTTCTTATGAGTTGATAAAGCTCTGTCAACATACGTACTTACGTTCATTATCTCAAGTTATTCTGTTGTTGTGTTAACCAAATATTGGAAAATATGTGGTGCTAATAAATTTTACTCATATAAAAAAAGTTTAAGAGGTGAAATTAGTTTTTGGTTAAAAACTAAAAGGAAAATTATATAGCGTATACTTAAATTTCGTTTATGAATTTTTTTATAACAACTCGTATTTATGCAGGCGGTTCTGCTTTAGTAGTGAGTAGTTTTATTAAAAATAAGACATACAGATGCCGTCAATACCTCATCAAACTAACACTTAAATAGAGGAACAATCGTTACAGTGAGGCGAAAGCTAGTGAAGGTGTTCAAAGCAACTGAAGACAGCAATACCGGCTACACACGAAGGAACATTAGTGCAAACATGTTGTAGGAAACTAGTTTAATTTTTTGAAACATACGATGTAACCACAGCAGAGGAAACCATAAACAAAACATCAGTTCTGTGTGTATATCACACATACAATTGAACAAATATAAGCGGAAGAGAATCCAATTATGAACTAAGTCATCAAAAAAGTAAACATCAATACATACGATGGAACATTAAATTGAACATGCCTATGTTTCCTCTAATGTTCCATCGTGTGTAGTTTTTTAACAAAATAGATGCATGATTTGCAGTCATATTAACATACCGTGTCACCAACACTCACATGTCACCGAGCACTACCATTTTTTATTTTGAAATTTGTTTCATTTACTGTTGAATACGTTTCTGGTCTTCATATAAATATGTGCAAATAAAAACTAACAACTTAATATTTGGTATATGATCGTTTATTTCTATAACTTCTTTTTTCACATCTGTGCGAGATGGATCGAATAAGCATTCTGGGATACGTTTCCAATTAGCTTTTGAATATTCGACCAGTTTGTTCCGATTTTGAAATCGCTTTTTAAGAAATCTCTCTTCAATCAAGAAATTTTACTCCATTCTCTTCTATGAACTGTCTGACCAACGCCAATGGTAATACACCCGAGGAAATGAGGTATTTTACTCCCATGTGGAATCATTTTCGTTTCAAGAATATTGTTGTTTCATTAACTTTGTGAAATGATATAACTCCATTTGCCGAAAAGCGAGTTAACAGCATCACGTTGCCTCTCTGTCATGCTTAAAACTCGTTTTGCAACTGTCAGGCTGATTGAATTATGATTCGCCACTAAATAGAACCGTTTTTCATTTTTTCACCAGACAATTTTAGCGTGGTTTTGAAAATTTATCCTTACTCAATAAAACACACAAAATCATTAGATAAAGGTGAGAAAAATAACAAATACGCCCTACATTGTGTTCAATACGGCCCAAAAAAAAATGGTTATCGTTGATTTACACACTAACTTATTGTGGATGCTTTATCACGTGGTGAATGCTTCCAAGCACAGTCAGCGTACTAACACCATTGTATAATTTCATGCGTGAGTTGGACATCGTATGGGATCAATCGCAAGTCTCCATGTCAGCAGCAGCAGGTAAGATTTCAAACGCTTTGGCGTTCCTTTGGCGAACTCACCAATTCCTTACCTAAAAAGATGTTAATTTTTCGTTACAAAGCTGGTTACCAGCATGTTCTTAAATTGGAATACTTGGTAATGGTTGGCACTTATCATAACATGAACTGTCCTAAAAAAAATTATAGGACTTTTTAATTTAGATATAAGTCTCTTAGTTAATTTTTTTCCTTTCCTTATTAATATTAAGCAACACATGTACAAAATTTACAACAAATATTTGAATATTTCAAAATATTTTACGTAGAATAATTCTAGATCGAAAGTATAATTTTAGAAAGTTTTTCTAGCAAAAATGGGTTCGAAAAAACCGTTAGTTTCACAAGTTTTTGAACAAAAATTCTGGCCTAAGACCATTTTCTTGTCACAAACGCTTTCTACTGTACCTTTTGTCAAAAAAGGTTTTCCGAATTATTTAGTGTAAAAAACTCGTATAACAGTTTGAAAAACGTGTCCCAAGATCTCTCTGGAATAACTATTTCTTTTGTTAAAAAATTTCGATCCTTACACAAAAATATTAAAATAAGTTTGACCAAAATGTTTCTATAAACAAACGCTTGACCAAAATATGTTTTATACGAATCTTTTCACTCAAACGTCTTTTCAAAAAACTTCAAAAATTAAGGCAATAATTTTTTTTAGTTTCCTTCCAAACATATTGTCCTAAACTTATTTTCTATACAAAACGTTTGGTCCTTGAATTTTGCAAAAAAAGAGAAATTCCACAAATATTGATCCCAAATTGTTTTTATATTTAAAACTGTGACTTAAAATTTGATTTTACATGACAACTACAGTTAGTGAATTTCGTCCCAAAATATATTTTAAATCAAAAATGAGGACCCAATCAAATACTTGCTTGTATCAAAACCTTTTGACCCAAAACTTATATATATTTGAAAAATTTGTCCTAAAATATTAAAAATTATATTATTTAAAAAATTTTATCCCAAAAATTTTTTGTTCTCTTTAAAAGCTTTTGCAAATATTTTTATTTAACTTTGACTCCGAAATGTTTTTATATTTTAAATATTTGATCTTGACATTTCTTTCTTTTGCTCTCGTTCCCAAACTTTTCTACTTAATAATATTTTTCCAAACGTTCCGTATATAAAATCACTTCTGTTCATGTTCGAACAGAAATCTGTTCATGTTCGAACAGAAATCTGTTCATGTTCGAACAGAAATCTGTTCATGTTCGAACAGAAATCTGTTCATGTTCGAACAGAATTCTGTTCATGTTCGAACAGAAATCGGTACATGTTCGAACAGAAATCGGTTCATGTTCGAACAGAAATCTGTACATGTACGAACAGAAATCTGTTCATGTTCGAACAGAAATCTGTTCATGTACGAACAGAAATCTGTTCATGTTCGAAAAGAAATCTGTTCATGTTCGAACAAAAATATGTTCATGTTCAAAGAGAAATATGTTCCTGTTGGAACAGAAATCTGTTCATGATCGAACAGAAATCTGGTAATGTGCGAGCAGAAATCTGTTCATATTCGAACAGAATTGTGTTCATGTTCAAAGAGAAATATGTTCCTGTTGGAACAGAAATCTGTTCATGATCGAACAGAAATCTGGTAATGTGCGAGCAGAAATCTGTTCATATTCGAACAGAATTGTGTTCATGTTCGAACAGAAATCGGTTCATGTTCGAACAGATATCTGATCATGTTCGAACAGAAATCTGTTCATGTGCGAGCAGAAATCTGTTCATGTTCGAACAGAATTCTGTTCATGTTCGAACAGAATTCTGTTCATGTTCGAACAGAAAATTGTTCATGTTCGAACAGAAAATTGTTCTTGTTGGAACAGAAATTTGTTCAGGTTCGAACGGTATTCTGGTCATGTTCGAACAGAAATCTGTTCATGATCGAACAGAAATCTGGTTATGTGCGAGCAGAAATCTGTTCATGTTCGAACAGAAATCTGTTCATGTTCGAAGAGAAATCTGTTCATGTACGAACAGAAATCTGTTCATGTTCGAACAGAATTCTGTTCATGTACGAACAGAAATCTGTTCATGTTCGAACAGAATTCTGTTCATGTTCGAACAGAATTCTGTTCATGTTCGAACAGAATTCTGTTCATGTTCGAACAGATTTCCGTTCATGTTCGAACAGAAATCTGTTCCTGTTCGAACAGATTTCCGTTCATGTTCGAACAGAAATCTGTTCCTGTTCGAACAGAAATCGGTTCATATTCGAACAAAAATCTGTACATGTACGAACAGAAATCTGTTCATGTTCGAACAGAAATCTGTTCATGTACGAACAGAAATCTGTTCATGTTCGAACAGAAATCTGTTCATGTACGAACAGAAATCTGTTCATGTACGAACAGAAATCTGTTCATGTTCGAACAGAATTCTGTTCATGTTCGAACAGAATTCTGTTCATGTACGAACAGAAATCTGTTCATGTTCGAACAGAATTCTGTTCATGTTCGAACAGATTTCCGTTCATGTTCGAACAGAAATCTGTTCCTGTTCGAACAGAAATCGGTTCATATTCGAACAAAAATCTGTACATGTACGAACAGAAATCTGTTCATGTTCGAACAGAAATCTGTTCATGTACGAACAGAAATCTGTTCATGTTCGAAAAGAAATCTGTTCATGTTCGAACAAAAATATGTTCATGTTCAAAGAGAAATATGTTCCTGTTGGAACAGAAATCTGTTCATGATCGAACAGAAATCTGGTAATGTGCGAGCAGAAATCTGTTCATATTCGAACAGAATTGTGTTCATGTTCGAACAGAAATCGGTTCATGTTCGAACAGATATCTGATCATGTTCGAAGAGAAATCTGTTCATGAACGAACAGAAATCTGTTCATGTTCGAACAGAAAATTGTTCATGTTCGAACAGAAAATTGTTCTTGTTGGAACAGAAATTTGTTAAGGTTCGAACGGTATTCTGGTCATGTTCGAACAGAATTCTGTTCATGATCGAACAGAAATCTGGTAATGTGAGAGCAGAAATCTGTTCATGTTCGAACAGAAATCTGTTCATGTTCGAACAGAAATAGGTTCATGTTCGAACAGAAATCGGTTCATATTCGAACAAAAATCTGTACATGTACGAACAGAAATCTGTTCATGTTCGAACAGAAATCTGTTCATGTACGAACAGAAATCTGTTCATGTTCGAAAAGAAATCTGTTCATGTTCGAACAAAAATATGTTCATGTTCAAAGAGAAATATGTTCCTGTTGGAACAGAAATCTGTTCATGATCGAACAGAAATCTGGTAATGTGCGAGCAGAAATCTGTTCATATTCGAACAGAATTGTGTTCATGTTCGAACAGAAATCGGTTCATGTTCGAACAGATATCTGATCATGTTCGAAGAGAAATCTGTTCATGAACGAACAGAAATCTGTTCATGTTCGAACAGAATTCTGTTCATGTTCGAACAGAATTCTGTTCATGTTCGAACAGAAAATTGTTCATGTTCGAACAGAAAATTGTTCTTGTTGGAACAGAAATTTGTTAAGGTTCGAACGGTATTCTGGTCATGTTCGAACAGAATTCTGTTCATGATCGAACAGAAATCTGGTAATGTGAGAGCAGAAATCTGTTCATGTTCGAACAGAAATCTGTTCATGTTCGAACAGAAATAGGTTCATGTTCGAACAGAAATCTGATCATGTTCGAAGAGAAATCTGTTCATGTACGAACAGAAATCTGTTCATGTTCGAACAGAATTCTGTTTATGTTCGAACAGAAATCGGTTCATATTCGAACAAAAATCTGTACATGTACGAACAGAAATCTGTTCATGTTCGAACAGAAATCTGTTCATGTACGAACAGAAATCTGTTCATGTTCGAAAAGAAATCTGTTCATGTTCGAACAAAAATATGTTCATGTTCAAAGAGAAATATGTTCCTGTTGGAACAGAAATCTGTTCATGTTCGAACAGAAATCTGTTCATGTTCGAACAGAAATCTGTTCATGTTCGAACAGAAATCTGTTCATGTACGAACAGAAATCTGTTCATGTTCAAACAGAAATCTGGTAATGTGCGAGCAGAAATCTGTTCATGTTTGAACAGAAATATGTTCCTATTCGAACAGAAACCGGTTCATATTCGAACAAAAATCTGTTCATGTTCGAACAGAAATAGGTTCATGTTCGAACAGAAATCTGATCATGTTCGAAGAGAAATCTGTTCATGTACGAACAGAAATCTGTTCATGTTCGAACAGAAATCTGTTCCTGTTTGAACAAAAATATGTTTATGTTCAAAGAGAAATATGTTCCTGTTGGAACAGAAAATTGTTCATGTTCGAACAGAAATTTTTTCATGTTCGAACGGGATTCTGTTCATATTCGAACAGAAATCTGGTAATGTGCGAGCAGAAATCAGTTCATGTTCGAACAGAAATCTGTTCATGTGCGAGCAGAAATCTGTTCATGTTCGAACAGAATTCTGTTCATGTTCGAACAGAAAATTGTTCATGTTCGAACAGAAAATTGTTCTTGTTGGAACAGAAATTTGTTCAGGTTCGAACGGTATTCTGGTCATGTTCGAACAGAATTCTGTTCATGATCGAACAGAAATCTGGTAATGTGCGAGCAGAAATCTGTTCATGTTCGAACAGAAATCTGTTCATGTTCGAACAGAAATAGGTTCATGTTCGAACAGAAATCTGATCATGTTCGAAGAGAAATCTGTTCATGTACGAAAAGAAATCTGTTCATGTTCGAACAGAATTCTGTTCATGTTCGAACAGATTTCCGTTCATGTTCGAACAGAAATCTGTTCCTGTTCGAACAGAAATCGGTTCATATTCGAACAAAAATCTGTACATGTACGAACAGAAATCTGTTCATGTTCGAACAGAAATCTGTTCATGTACGAACAGAAATCTGTTCATGTTCGAAAAGAAATCTGTTCATGTTCGAACAAAAATATGTTCATGTTCAAAGAGAAATCTGTTCCTGTTGGAACAGAAATCTGTTCATGATCGAACAGAAATCTGGTAATGTGCGAGCAGAAATCTGTTCATATTCGAACAGAATTGTGTTCATGTTCGAACAGAAATCGGTTCATGTTCGAACAGATATCTGATCATGTTCGAAGAGAAATCTGTTCATGTACGAACAGAAATCTGTTCATGTTCGAACAGAATTCTGTTCATGTTCGAACAGATTTCCGTTCATGTTCGAACAGAAATCTGTTCCTGTTCGAACAGAAATCGGTTCATATTCGAACAAAAATCTGTACATGTACGAATAGAAATCTGTTCATGTTCGAACAGAAATCTGTTCATGTACGAACAGAAATCTGTTCATGTTCGAAAAGAAATCTGTTCATGTTCGAACAAAAATATGTTCATGTTCAAAGAGAAATATGTTCCTTTTGGAACAGAAATCTGTTCATGTTCGAACAGAAATCTGTTCATGTTCGAACAGAAATCTGTTCATGTTCGAACAGAAATCTGTTCATGTTCAAACAGAAATCTGGTAATGTGCGAGCAGAAATCTGTTCATGTTTGAACAGAAATATGTTCCTATTCGAACAGAAACCGGTTCATATTCGAACAAAAATCTGTTCATGTTCGAACAGAAATAGGTTCATGTTCGAACAGAAATCTGATCATGTTCGAAGAGAAATCTGTTCATGTACGAACAGAAATCTGTTCATGTTCGAACAGAAATCTGTTCCTGTTCGAACAAAAATATGTTTATGTTCAAAGAGAAATATGTTCCTGTTGGAACAGAAATCTGTTCATGTTCGAACAAAAATTTGTTCCTGTTCGAACAAAAATATGTTCCTGTTCGAACAGAAATCTGTTGCTGTTCGAACAGAAATCTGTTCATGTTCGAA
Source organism: Phania funesta (assembly GCA_963932375.1). Classification (NCBI taxonomy): domain Eukaryota; kingdom Metazoa; phylum Arthropoda; class Insecta; order Diptera; family Tachinidae; genus Phania; species Phania funesta. Next base: position 42,777,200 of record OZ010653.1, read on the forward strand.
CAGAAATCTGTTCATGTTCGAACAGAAATCTGTTCATGTTCGAACAGGATTCTGTTTTTTCCCTAAAAATATATGTGAAACAAATTTTTTATAAAATATTTTGTCTAAAATTTATATTTTACAAAAGTATTGTGCTTGGGAAAAGACATTTAGAGCATCAAGTTTTTTTTCAATTTCAACAAATAGAACAAATAGGTTTATAACTTTGTTTACTATTTTGACTGACACTATTTATCTTAACCCGTCAGTTCACTAGGAGCAAGCGAACATCGTATACACAGCCACACGTTACCATACACACTGTTCTTATGATTCAACCATCGATCCAATAGAAAAATATACACCAAACATCAGTTATGTGTATATATCACGCATACTATTCAAAAAATATACGCGAAAGACGCAGAATGCCAGTAATATATACAAATGATCATCAGATCACGGCTGCTTTCAACTAAAAAAGCCAAGAAAAATAATAAACATCGAAACAGATGATGTATTTAGAAACACAAAAACAAAAATTAAATAAATGTTGGGATCCAAAAATGAAAAATGCATTTTAATAGGCAACATAGCTACAGACGATACAACATTAAATGGAACATGCCAATGTTTCCTCTAATATTCCCTCCATTTTAACTTCTGAATCGCCTATTTTCGCAAGTGAAGTTCTCTTAAATTTTTGTAGGTACAAATTTTAATTGTTGCAATCGTAAAAAATCACATAATTTTAGCGTTTTGATTTTCCTACTAGCGTCGGCATTACTGTTATCAGCAGAAATAGTCGTACATCGTGTTTATTGCGCATGCTAACCGTCATTACGTGATATTTGGTTTAAGTGTTTATTTTTGTCGTTGTTTTAGTTGTTGCTGCTGCTGCTGCTGCTACTCTTGCTGTTGGTCTGCCATGGCTTATGATTTGAGCGGTAGCTCTGCCTGAGTTGGGGCCATATGAGAAACCAAATAATTTACTTACATATTTTTTTATTTATTTTGGCATGTATTTTAAAGCAGTCAACTTAATTTTAGAGTAAAATATTCACTATTCAGTCAACGATTAAACGTGCAAGAGTAAAGTTTTAAATTGAAACAAAATTACGCAGAGAGACGTACAAGAAAAAAGTTAGTGGCAAGAAACAAGTGGAGAGAAAATTTTAAATTAAAATGAAAATATGAAAAAATTAATCTTAAAATTAATTCGTAACTAAAATTTTTAAATAATTAAGCCAATAAACGACAACTTAAAACTAATTCAATTGCGTCATGTACATTAATGAGGCGCCAAATATGTAAAACCCCATTATAAGGTGAGCGTCAAAGTGATAAAGTCACGTAGTTTTTGTGCGGCTCATGCTAAAGCTAAAAGATGATGGCGCTCTCTCTCTCTCTTCTACTTAAGATTTTTAGCGCTAACCATGAAATGAAGCAGCAACGAATTTTATTTTAAGTTTTGAGAATTAACTTATATCGTTGAATTTCTTCATTTAAGAACAAAAATGTTGAACATTTATAAAAAGAGAAAAATGATTCGCTTTAGCGCCTAAACTGGTCGACCAGACCTTACTTTCATCGCAAAAAACTTTGAATTACTCAAATCAGTAAACCCGATTTTCGTGATATTTTTTCGTATCTTCAGATGCCGATCTGGTCCCTTTAATATACCAATATTTATCTTTAATTTAAATTTTTTAATTACAATTACTTGTAATGTTGCATTAAAATATTCCCAAATGCACTTATATGTAATTGTAATTGAATTCAGTATTTAATTTCCTTTAAAATTACTAGAAATCGTTATTTCAAATTACTTACTGTCAGAAAAGAAACAAGAAAAGTGATTTTATCATTTTGACGCGCGCCGTATAACGTGAGTCGAAGTATAACGAAAACATTTCGTAATTTTAGCACTTTTTTACATTGAAAAAATATTAAAATAAATTTTGTACAACAAAAAAAGAAATTTAAATAAACAAAAATAACGAACAACATTTGAAATAATCCTGAGCACGTTAAATTACTTGAACAAATTCAAATCTAAATCTTAACTATTTTTTTACTACAAGGTCACTCATAACAATTGCTACGAATAAAACTTTTAACAACCACAATTAAACATAAAAACTATTTTACAAAATAAATTAAAAAAAAATATAGAAGAAATCTAAAAAAACCAGAGAAACATTTTTAAAGTAATAAAATTACAAATATTTATTATTGTTGTTTAAAGTACAAATAAATAAAAAATAAGCAAAAATAAATAAAACTAAAAGTGAGAGTGTTTGGCAATTGTTTGTTTTATATTTTTTTTACTTTTGAGCAGCAGCGAACTAAAAAGATCACAACAACAACAACAACGAAAAAGACCTGACTAATACACCATTTTTATTATTATTTCTTTTACGTTTCGAACTGACCAACCGCAAAAATTAAAGCAACAATAAACACAGTTTAACACTATTCAAACCGTAATGGGTTAATAAAATAATTTTATTACTTAAACACATTCATAGATATGTAATTGAATATAACTCTCTTTTAGTAAGAGATCTAAATTATTGTTTAAATAGAGTGGTTTTCTAATTTACCAAACTATAAAATCAGAAGTCAAGTAGAATTCCTAAAATTTGCGCTCCGTAACCCGCTGTTGGTCCCTATAAAACCCCGCTTTAGTTTTAAAAGCCATCCAAACATTTCGGTTCTCTCACTAATTCTTATTCGTATTTTTTGCAAATAAAGTTGTGTGTAATCCTTGTAAATCGAAATCGGTTGTTGATCAACCTTCAATAATTCGTAATGTATTCGTAAACCACTAATTACACTGTTCTGGAATGAAAGCTTCCTTTAAATAAAAATAGGATGAATTTAAATTATCTGTATGAAGCGATGAATAAATATCTGTTCTCAGGTTTTTTCTATTACATAAAAAATTTTTAATGGCCGTAGCAAATGTGACCCCCTTCATATGGCGGTTACAGTAGTTCATTGCACTATAACTCGAGGACAGCTCGTCAGATTACCATAAAACACAAAACTAGGCTTTTTAAAAATTCATTAAAAGAAAATTAGGTTTTTTTTAATAATCGTCAAGCTGGGTGTAATCCGAATAAAATAAGCTGTATATTAAGAAAATCAATGCATACATCTGAGATTTATTCACAATCAAGTGAGTTTAACAGGTCTTGGTGAAATATTTCACCATGTTCATCTAATACTGCACCAAGATTTTTAGGAAAGAAATATAACTGCGAGTCCAACAAATGAATTCTAAGGTAAAAATGTTCTTGCATGATTTCCTGATAATTTTCAGTTTTTTTCTTTCCAAAAAACTATGACACATACATGTCGCCCACGCTCTTTCTTCTGCTTCATTTAACTTCACTTTAAAGGTTTCGTCTTGCGTAAGCTCTCGTATTTATGGACCTACAAAGATTTCTTCTTTTGGTTTTGCATCGTTGATTCGGGGGAATCGAGTTGTAAGGTATTGAAAGCCTTCATCATCCTTGTTTACAAAGTTTTTCATTAGGCCTACTAGTTTTATATAAAGAGATGGTAGAAGAATTTGTTCTTTCTGATACATTTTTCGCTTCTGGAGTTAAACTCACTTCTCGTGGCCAACTTTATACTTCGTAGTATTTATCTCTTTATCGAATGTCCCATTCACATAAAAAACAACCAAATTTGATGCATCCTCCTTGACGTCATGTTCCATGAGTGAGTGCTGTGCATATTTAATTTTATCGAAAGATAAATTTATATTTTCATAGTTTCATTTCATTTTTGTTGCATGTGCGAGTAGAAGCCACTACTTCTTTGACTAGATCTTGATCTTCTCAGCCTTGATCTTGTAAACGTCCCTCGCATCATTACAAAGTACTTCCTCCGAAGAATCTTGAAACAAATCACTCTATTACTTGGGATCGTTTTGCTAAAATCCATTAAATGCAAGTGTGTTACTGATAAATACCTTCACAGAGTATTTGCCACGCCCATTAAAAAAAATCTATACGTGATAGAAAAAAACTGTAAGCAAATTTTGGTTAAACATATTCATATTAATCATGTTTTTATTCAAAGGAGGCAAACAAATTTTTTTTTGGTGTGGAAATGGCAAAAAGAGTACGCACAAAGCCTTAGCAGTGTTATAAAAACAAAACTGACGTATTTATTTTGAGAGTCCTTGTTATTATTCGTAAACGTGACTGGTCCATTGCAATTACGAATTAGCGACAGTCTGCTGTTTTAAAAGGATCAAGTAGATTTTAAAACATACATGATTGCTGAAAATATTTTTAATTTTGCCTGATAACAGGTAAACTCACGGGCGAATTCAAGGTATATCCGGCTTCTTTGCCGATGTCAAACTTCATATGAACTTTTTAAAGGGCCATTAGGAATGGAATATGACATGGTCCAAATGTCTCACTCTTGCACGGGTTTAACTTTCGATATCTCTGCCGCATACATCCCGCAGTGTACTGGCATTGACCTGCAAATTAATAAAGCCCTACAAAAATATCTCCATGGGAATGAAATTAGCCCATAATAAGGGCCAATTCACGTCACGTCCCCGGGAGATAACCCAATCTTCAAATCATTTACATACAATGACCGTTGTGGCGTTCGCATGTAGTACCGTCCTGCTGAAATGCCATGTCGTTCATCTCCACACCATTAAATTTCAAAAGTAGCGACATCTAGAATTGAACAAATACGAATCGCAGACCAATATGTATCACACATCTCTAATTTAGCTGCCCGATCTTTAAGAACTTTATTTTGAAACTTCGCAATTATTGAGCACTCATTAAGAAGACTTATTTATCCTTAGAGCAGGAGTTGATAAAACTTAAATTTACTAGACTGATCAGACAAGTCATACAGCTTCACCGAAAGGGTCCAACTATAATTAAAATCTACTGAATGAATCACTTAATCACAGAGCGATAAAAAAATCGGACGATTGACAGATTTTCAAATCTCTAGTAACAAACTTTTACTAAAGATTTAAAAATCTGTAATTCGTCCGATTTTTTAAACCGAAGCTTTATGGAGACAGAATAACATGCAGTATAAGTCAGTTGATGTTGGGATTAAATACTTTTAGATCCAAAACCGAATTTCTGCAAGCAGCAATTCCAATTTGTTCACAAAACGACACCACGGTTTGTCTAGTGTTAAATTAAGCCAACATAAAACTTGTTTCATATCAACTTATAAACAAACAAAAAACTGTAATAAAGTGTATTACTTGGTTTTTATACCAGTTTTTGCACATGTTGCAACAACGAACATTTAACCCAATTTTTCTAGACGATGTTAACAACCTCCTTTTAAATTTAACCAACTAATTTGCCAGCAACTGGTTACCGATTTTACTTTCAATTTAAGTTTTTATTCTAACTTTACCAACAGCCCCTACCTACACTCACGCCTGCTCAGTGTCTCCTTTGTATCGCACTTTTTGTTGTGATTAAATGACTTGCAAGTGGTGGTTTGTTTAAAAAAAAATAACAAAACTAAACTCATAATTAATTATAAATGTTTTTAAAATGCTGCAAAGTTTATCATCTTCGTCCATTAAACATCGAATTCATGTGGTCAGCTGCTGTTTGCTGTTCCTACTCTTTTTAACACAATGTAAGTATAAGAGTTTTTAAGCTATAATTCAGTTCACTTAGCTGTAGTACATCTAGTACTCTTTCAACGGACATCTTAAATTATATAATTTTTTGAAACAATATGCAAAGGATTTTCTAATATTAGCGGGTCGATGTTGATATATTCTGGCGGTCATGTTGTTTTGGTAGTGCCTATCAAAAATTTAATCTATTATTCATGTCTAGTAACACGATTACACAACACTTTCAAATGAGTGTTCGTTAGCGGCAAGGAATATTTTTGGATGAACGCATATGTTATCCGGCACAAGGTCTACCAGATGGAAATGCTTTATTGCTTGGTTGGGGGTCTTGATTGGTGATTGGTGACAGCGTAAAGACTATCCATTTTCCTTGCTTGAATTAAAGGTATGGACGCTGACAACTTGGGGTTACAGGCGACGCCACAATAGACGTATTGCATGATTGCGGAAGGACATGTATTGACCACTATGACCGTTTTGACTCTGCTTGCCTTTTGTTTTCCTCTTTCTCGCAGGTCTCTTCCAACACGTCTCAATCGACTGAGGCCCTCCAAGTAAACTTAACAGTTTTTACTCCCAACTAAATATGCTTTGAAAGAAAACTAAAAAAGAAATTGAGAGAAAGTCTTGTTCGATTTAAATTGTTTAAAAGTGGGAGAGTTTTCAATGTGGGAGACTCTCACTACCCTTCTTCCTTTAACCTTTGTTCATTTGCATGAGTAGAGGGTATCCCCTGTGGACTGGTCCAATAAAAAAACCGCTGGTTTTACATTGTCTGAATTTTCGTCGGATTTCAATAGCTAACTCTAAGAATAGGACAGCTAAAATTAGTATTGTATATTGGATAATGATATAATAATAGGCTCTATTTTGAACTTAACTCAGATAAAGTGAAAGCTACAAAGATTTGTATTAGGCACACTATACACACCTTAAATATTGAAATCAAACGAGAACTCAGACAAGTATAGACAACTTAACGAAGCCTAATTTCCGCTTTATTTAAAACCGTTTAAGATATCAAAGTCAGTGCGAAAATTACTCAGTGTAAAATTCGTGAGCCGCGAAGTCGCAAAAAATCGTTAACTTTCCAATTCGAAGGTGTAATCGAGTTCTTACAACTTATAAAATTACCTACTCAGAGTCTGCTTAAAACTATTTCCACTTTGCAAGTAAAAGTTATGGTAACAAATATTCAATTTTATTTATTAAATAACCCGTGTAATTATAAAATACGTTAGTCCAGGCTTCAGTGTACTTTATCCAGTAATTTTGTTAGACTTTTATACTCATTTAAAGTTCATTCATTTTATAGTTAGTGCTGGTTTTTTAACCTTTTGCTTTTCATAGTTTTAGTTGTTAAATTAGTTAATAAACAGGTTTCGCTTAACTGGTTGGTTGAATTTTTTTAGCTACGAAACTTTAAAAACAACAACAACAACGGCGGTAACAAAAAGCGTACACCATACCGGCACAATATGTCAAGGTCGTTGATTTTATTTACATATAAATATACATACATATGTATGTAAATGCAAATAAGAAATAACAACTACAAAATGTTCTCTCCAAAATATATACATATATGTAGTTGTGGCAAACATATATATGTCGAAATCTAAAATATTTTAAACGTTTGTTTAGTTACATTAAACAAGTTCATGCATTTGCATTTCGTCATTTAATGATTAGCAACCATAAAAATTGCAACATGCTTGGGCTGAACAACATAACTTTTACTAAAGTTCTAAACAAAACCAAAGTTGTGTAATTAAACAAAAATAATATAATATTTTTAGCCATAAAATAATTATCGTAAACATAATTGCCAATTTTCAACACAATTTTTCTGGTTGAAAATGTTCCATCAAACTCTCCTAATTCAATGATAATTTTAATGTTCGTGGGTTAGCACTACGTTAATCGATTATTCGACATTTTTAAGAAACTGGTCTTAGTTTGAATATTTCAAATTTAAAAATATTAAAAAACCTGTTATCTGGGAGCTAATTCTCGCAGTCGAACTCATGCGAGATTTACTCGAAGTTGCGATTTTTTTACTTTTGGGATTCTGCCACTCGTTATCGAGTAACTTGTATCGATATTTCTGATGACGGCACACGATAGCCAGCTTACGTTCGTATGCAACCGTGCAAGTTTAAATTCGATCGCATATTTGATGTCGAAATTTTATTTTTAAATAGTTCGTTGGATAAAAAGAAAATGTTAGCTAAATTTATTATATTTTTTCCATATTAACTTATTTTTATTAATTATTAGATCAAATACAATAAAAATAAATTTTAGGCAAAAACAAATTCTCTTTGATTTGGGAAACCTTGACCAATATATTAAATGCCTCTGGTCCACCGTTAAAAGATGTAAAAGCTTGGCGAAAGGTAAATTATTCATTGTTTCCCAAAAAAAAGTTTATATTTTTCGGTAGATGTATGCTGATCAAATAAATGTTCACGCAAGAAAACTGGAGGAGGTCCTTTCGAAGAAAAACCATTAAGCGCAACTGATGAACAAATTTTTGAAGCGGCAGGCATTGATGTTGCTGTAGCTGGTTTAAAGGAGGTATTAGTTTGCCAAGACTCGTCATCTTCAAGAAAAGAGCCGAGGGAAACTAAAACAATTTTGCTAAAAAAAATATATGTGTAACTGCAACTTGCCATTATGAAGTTTTAAAAAGACTTGATAAAATAATTGCCATTAAGGAAAAGAAAATGGAAATGAGTTCGAAACTACACCAAATTAATATGGAAATTAAGAGGACAGAGCTAAAACTTCGAGTTAAAGAGTTGGGACAACTTGACAAAAATTCGTTTGCAATTCAAAATTTATGACTCAGCAAAATCTAAGTCCAACTTAAAACGTTTTATTTAATTAATAATTTCTTGAGAATTGTTTTTTTGTTTTGTGTACGTACATATATTGAAACGAAACTTATCTTTCTGTATTTTGTTCGTAAATAAAAATTTACAATAATTAGAAATGAATTGCCTTTTAATTATAATTTTAATGATTTGCAACAATTTCTATAAATAATAACTTATTTTAAAGATTTTTAAATATATGTATGTACGTACAATATGTACATACGTATTTAATTTGAAAACAAAGAATTTTTAATATTGTCTCTTATTTGCTTTCCTATTTTTGTAATCATCAATATATGTTTGCTGCACATCCTCATAATTTGGTACTTTAAATAAATTTTATGCATAAATTATGCAGTGCACAGCACACATTTGAAAATTGTGCAACTTTTTGAGGAGTACCCCTGCTTCTTTTGTCATGACATTAAATTTTCCATCAGGCTTTCAATATGCCTATAGTTCTTTCAACTACACATCTGGCTTTTGCATGAACGTCATTATATTCAGACTCCCTCGAGCCTTCTTGAGGACTTCGGTACGGTGTGAGTAACCATGGTTCGAGTGGATAAGCAGAATCTCCTTGAAATGTGAAGTCATTTACATTAATTTTCTTTTCTGTTTGTTTGTCAAGCACCTTTCTTACCTAAATGCCAAAAACTTCGCAAATTGATTTTGTATTTTTCTTATATGTAAAAGAGTTCTTTCTTCAGACACCTTATAGACGAAAGAGTCATGAGCAGCATCACCGTATTTTGAATTTATTACTAGAATTATATACTAGTGATCACGTATCTGCAAATAAATAATTATTGGTTTCTTTACGATAATTATTATTAACAATACTCACAATCATTGCATTAAGGCTATGAAACACTTTTCTATTGAAAAACATATGCTCATTTGATGGTTTTTGTAAACCAAAATGGGTTCCATCTACACAGCCAATGACTAAAAATGGGTAATGGTAATCGTTATCATATGTGTGTATATGTATGTACATAAATCGTGCTTACTTACTTCCTAGAAGCATGTACTTTTGTACTTTTTCACAAAAAATTCTTTTGTGTCATCCCAACCATCGGGACTGAATTTTATAAATTTTGGACACAGCTTCTTTTCCATTTCTTCCAGCACTGTTGCGAGTGTTTATGATAATGTGCTTTGACTAATGCCGATAAGAAAATCATTGCCGACGGTATTTTGAAAGCCTCCAGAAACCAAAACTAATAAAGTTGTGGCCAACTGTAGTTTTGATGGTACGGCAGTTGTCAAATGTGAAACAAACTCCAACTCCTTCAAAATATAGCTAAAAGCTTCCTTTGATACTCTAAACCGTTTTTTAAACCAGTAAAAATAAATATATACACGTAATGTTTACAAATTAAGCGGCTGTAACTTACTCATTGTTCGACAAGCCCAATGGGTCAGTAGTGTCCGGGATTTGTCTTCTAATTTAATTTATATAATCATTGTCCGATTCTGATGATGAAGAATAAAAAAATAGATTTCCGTCCATGTCACCGAATAAACAAAAAGAAAAACTCTCAAAATTAAAAATGAAATTGGCACTTCTGTTGTTGTTTGCTTATTTCCAGTGTTGGTAAAGTCTTTTTTTTTAATCTTTTACAACACTTTACTAAAAAATCGATTCGCAATGTATCGAGTCCCATCATCAGAAAAACTCTACAATCGAAATTAATTTAGACACGAATTTATTTCAATCGCGAGTCCCGGAATTAGCCCCCTGGGCTTTAAAACACTTTATATTTATTGCCCACATCTTCACAGTTTGAAGAACTGCCAAGGCCCGCAAATTTATCCAAGCACAGAATTTAATAATTGTCAATATTTATAAAATGTATTAAGTCAATTTTAATTGTAAAAAATTTACTTCAGAAAAAATAAAAATAGTTGGCACCTTATCAGGACAAAAGTATTCGTCACTTACAGTAGCGAATGAAAAACATTTGAAATTATATTTGCCAACAAGACTTAACAATATTTTACAATCGGTTCTGTCTTGAATTACTGTGTCTGGCACTTTTAATCCAATTTTTACTTATTCTTCTGTTGTAGCTTCTTTTAATCTAAATTTTCAACTAAATAGGGTGTTTTCTTCCTTTTTTGTTTCAATAGTGGCATAAATGCTTAATTATATTAAGATCGGGGCATTGAAGAATTTGTAGTTGTGTGAGATGAATGATTTACGATCATTAAGCGAACAATATCAGCTGTATGTTTAATGATCAGTACTTGCTGACAAATTTTGTTTTAAGACGTTTAGAAATACGTTTGCTGTCTATTATGTTTCATACATCTACGTTTGTTTATTTTGCTAAAGAGATATTGAATGCCAACACATACCTGCGGGGACCATGAGTTGTTCTGTAATGAGAACTAATTCCGTTTATATCGTTCGGCTTGACTTCTTGTGTTGGTTTGGAGGCAGAAGGTTGATGCTCTACTACTGAGCAAAAAATGAACCAGTTAAAAATATGCTTCTGGAACGCTAACGGGCTATCCCAACATAAATATGAAGTAGAACACTTCCTGCTAGCACATGATATAGACATACTATTAGTCTCTGAAACACACTTCACTATAAAAAACTGCTTTAGAATTGATGGGTTTTTTATATATGACACAAAACACCCAAGCGAAAGGGCATGTGGTGGGACTGCCATTATAGTCCGAAAAAACATAAGGCATTTTCCATTGCCTGAATTCAACGAAGACTTTTTGCAAGCCACGCCTATAAATCTTACTGATTTTAAAATTGTAGTCTCGTCAGTGTATTGCCCGCCTAGGCATAAAATCGAACACCATAAATTTGCCAGGTTCTTTGCTACGCTAGGACAAAAATTTATTGCCGCTGGTGATTACAATGCAAAGCACACATATTGGGGATCCAGACTCCTTAGTCCTAGAGGTAGGCAGTTGCATTATACAGTTGAAACAAACAAGCTTGACGTCGTATCTGCCGGTAAACCCCCCTATTGGCCCACAGACTTTAATAAGTTGCCAGACCTTATTGGTTTTGCTACAGTAAAAAACATCAAACGCGATCAACTCTTAGTTAATTCATCCTATGACCCATCTTCTGATCATTCACCTACAATTGTTATTTTACACGACAGTTTTGCCACTGCACCTAAAACCCTTAGTTTCTACCCGAACAGAAACACGAATTGGTTAAAATATAAAATGTATGTGAGCTCTCACTTACCTTTAAACATCCCACTGAGAAATCCAGCTGATATTCAAGCAGCTGTAGATCATTTTACAGATGTCGTGACTGCCGGAGCCATAGCTGCAACGCCAACAAAGCCATCAGCTAAAATAATATCGCACCAGGCAACAGCAGATATTCAGATGCTCGTCATTGAGAAAAGAAGACTAAGAAGACAATGGCAAAATAGTCGTTCTCCACAAATAAAAATGCAAATGCACTTATGCCAAAAAAACTTACGCATTAAATTGAGACAGAAACACGAATTCGCTATCGACAACTTTTTAAAAAACTTGGATCCAATGAAAAACACGGATTATAGTCTGTGGAAAGCTGTAAAGCACTTACAATGTCCTATTGCTTACGAATCCCCACTAAGACTTGAAGACCGTACTTGGGCTAAAAACTCAAGTGAAAAGGCAAATGCGTTCGCAAATCACTTAGAGAAGGTTTTTGCACCACATGATATAAGTAATTCCACTATTCCAATTATTAGTGACACCGTGAATGATCCTATGAAATTTCGGTTGTCTTCTTTAAAATCGACAATTAAAAATACGGATATGAAGAAATCACCTGGACCTGATCGTATAACAGGATCAATGATAAGAAACTTACCTGATTCAGCTGTAAGAATTTTACTTTACATATTTAATGCCATGTCGGCTTCTTCCCATGCTCTTGAAAGATGTCTGAAATTGTTATGATCCCGAAACCTGGAAAGGACTCAAGCCAGATTACATCTTACAGGCCAATTAGCCTACTGTCAGTTTTGTCAAAAATATTTGAAAAATTATTCGTCTCGAGTGTAACTCCTTTCCTAAATGAACAAAACGTTATCCCAGATCATCAGTTTGGTTTTCGAGCAAGGCATAGTACGATTAAACAAGTCCATAGAATCGTTACCATTATTAGATCGGCTTTTGAAAGAAAGCAATACTGTTCAGCTTTATTTATAGACATTTCCCAAACATTTGATAAAGTCTGCCATGATGGGCTACTTACTAAAATAGCTCGGGTTCTTCCTGAAAATACCCATAAGCTTATAAAAAGTTATTTGTCCGATAGAACATTTAAAGTAAGGTCAAAGGACCAGCTTTCAAGATGTAGGGAAATCAGTGCAGGAGTACCTCAAGGTAGTGTGCTAGGGCCGCTATTATATATCATATATACAGCGGATATGCCGACAAGCCCACATACATATACATCAACCTTTGCAGACGACACTGCAATTATAAGTGTCAGTAATGATCCAAAGTATGCATCTGAAAAGCTGCAGTCCCATATTCATAAGCTAGAAGACTGGCTAAAACAGTGGAGAATAAAGGTAAATCCATCAAAATGTGCTCATGTGACGTTTTCCCCCACAATAACTAATACCACGGTTCCAGCGGAAACGTTAAATATTAAGGTATCCATCTAGATCGGCGCCTAACTTGGACCCGTCACATTGAGGCAAAAATAACGTCCATAAAGCTTCGAACAAATCAACTGCATTGGCTAATAAGTCCTAACTCAACTTTGGCTTTGGAATATAAAGTCCTTTTATACAAATCCGTTATAAAGCCAATATGGTCATATGGTATTCAGCTGTGGGGTACTGCCTGTGTTCAAACATCCAGAAGTTACAGAGAAGACAGTCTAGGATTTTACGTCATATTGTATGCGTCCCCTGGTACATAAGAAATGAAAACATACATAGGGATCTCAAAGTTCCCACTATACACGAAGAAGTTAAAACGTACACGTCCAAAAACGTAAACAAACTAGTCGCACATCCCAACACTCTAGCACGCAATTTATTGCAATTTGATGGCCACCAGAGACTAAAAAGAACTGACACATTGAGCCTGGTGAGGCGGCTCTCTCTACACAATAGAAGATAGATTTTTAAGATTTGAATACAAAAAATTAGTTATTACATTGGTAATAACTAGTAAATAATAATTTAGAAATAAGATTTGAATACTTATTGTGAATTTCTTTTAATAGATAGATTCAATAAAATAAAATGCAGTAAAAAAAAAAATTCTGACCACAAACCATCTTGGTGGTGCCATACCCTTGACATCTTGGGCCATGAACATAACGCTGGTGTCTTATAATTTAAAAATAAAAAACGGTTCCTCAAACGTTGAGTAAGCAAAGTGACGATGGCTTTTGCCAGTGTGTATATGTTGTATCTTTTAGTACAAATAGATCTAAAAAGTACTTTGAAGGTTTAATTCATTATCCTTATTTAAATCGCCAGCACCTTATTGTACCAGGTGGTATTGGTGGCACTGTGAACCTTTTGCTGACTCTGAAAAATAAAATTCACTAAATTAGAAAAAATCGAAAATCAGGATTTTCAAAGCAAAACAAAAACTTGTTATTCCGAGCAAAAAAAGAAACAGTCGAACAGCCGGTCGAAGCTATTTGCAAAACGGAATAACACAAATGGATTGAAAAAAAGTAGGGAAAATGTTGCTCAATTATGGACATCATATATAACCTAGTGAACATTCCAGAACTAAAGCAACTTAAAGGCAAAAATACATTCATCTACTTTTTGGATTTATCCTGCGCTTGTGGTATCATTTATGATTTATCTATAGAACTGCTTACTAAAATACTTAGGTGGAATAACCTAAATCAGCAGCTCAAATACGCTCAAACAACACTGCACAACAAATTAATTTTTTTCAAAATAACAATGTTCTAACAATTAACTCCGGCAACTGAGACAAAAAAATAAGCGTGTATCAGCATTTTTAAAGTTTACGGCTGGCATTTCTGTGGAACAGTTTAACCCTCTGAACTCTTTGCTGGGGGGCCTTTTTGGGCCTTTCTTTAAAAAGAGTAAATATCAAATCAAGAATCAGTAAATACTTCCCTTAATGAGCGATATAGAAGTCTAAAATGCAACACAAAACAATCTGTCATAAAATTCAACTAGAAGTATTCAAAGACATCAAAGCTCAAACTTTAATTTAACCGCCAGACGTAAACTTAAAATGTGTTTAAGGGTTAAATTCGTACGTATTCACAGTTAGTGTTAAAATATCCCACAAAGCCGTATTTTATGTAAGATTTCACTATATATCACGACACAAACGAGGGCTCTGAATATAATATTTATAAAACTATGAGATCACATTTGGTTACTTAAACAAGCATTTATTTATAACATTTTCTTTTAGATCTAGGAAAATTTACATTGTTATCAAACAATATTCACCATAATTCTGCTATAAGAGAGTAAAGAGAGTGTCTTTATATCGTCCTTCAAAAAAGTTGAGAATTCTAAAAAACACTTTGTCTAAAAAACCCAAGATTGCAAAAATTTAATAATATTAGACAAAATTATATAAAAATATAATTTTTTTATCTTGCTTTTTTAATATAATATTGTTAAAAGAGCAACAACTTATAAAAATGCGTTTTAAAAAAGGTTGAAATTCACAACTTTTTGTGATATTGTTGAAATAAATTTCCAAACTATAGAAAATAACAATAAAATCTTAAATTTGATTCAAGTAATAGCAAGATTACTTCAATTTTAAGCAAATTGAAATAATACGTTATATACCCACCATGAAAGGGACACAAGTCTCTTTCAAATTTTTACATTATTTCCACTTTTTACAATTTAAAAACGCTTCTTTGTCAACTTATTTTAACGAAAAATTATTAAAGTTTTTTTTTTTTAATTTTTGCTATTCTACCCAAAGCAAAAATTTCCGAAATTTTAAAAAGCAATAAATATTCGACCAAGAAAACATGAACTCGGAAACAGTAATGACGAAAATTGTGCTCAAATTGTTTCTCGAACAGTGACGTAGCAGCTGAAATAACAGATATTGTTACCTGACTTATTGACTGACTTGGGCGCTACCAACTACATTTTATAAATTAATTACCAATTGTCTGTAATTGGCTAATTTTTGTTTAATTTCTTTTTATACTAAAGAAAATAAATTGAATTAGGCTGAAAGTGAAATAATTCAATCATTAAAAACGGGGGTTCTTTCCTAAAGGGTGTTTAGTTGGGACACCCTTTTTAATTGTTTATTGTTGTTTTGAAAGTTAAGAAATAATATAATAATGTAATAGGATTTCTTCATTATCAATTACATGTAATTACTTTACGAATTACAAATAAATGGTATTTTGTAATTACTAGTTTTGAAAAAGCCAATTACAATATGTAAATGGATATGTAATTTGTAAAATTCCATTACAATTACTAATAATTGGTATTTTACAATTACTCAGTAAATGTTGTGTAATTGGTAAATGAATATTAATTGGCAACATCCAAGTCTGCTTATTATACATTATATGCCAAGCACTGTCCATAAAATTTTAGTTCATGGATCTGATGTTATTGAGTTCTTCAATATACCAATAGATATGCATTCAAATATACTTTAAAACATTTTTAATTATAAATTTATCCTCATATTGCGATTCAACATTTTATAATTTGATATGAGGGCCAAGAAAAGCACCTGTTTTAATGAAAACATATTATGTTTAAAATTTATTTGGCAGAAAACCATTGATAAAAAAGATATATTTTCAAGTTTTTATACCTTCTTTTATCTTTGCTTCACTAAGTTTAGGAAAAAAATAATTCCCGAACCACTTGTCTCCAAGCCACTTGTCTCCAAACATTTAGCAGCATTTGGTACCAGAGGTAAACGGAGGATATTGTGCTCTCATAATGTCCCTTCGGCTCTGGACTCCATTGTTTTCTGGAATATTAGTTGCCCTTCCTCCTGCTATCTCATTTGCATAAAAATCCCGCCTATTTAACGTAAAATAACCCTACCTGAAACTATTTACTTTAAAATCACAACAGACGCACCTCGTGCTCTTCAATTTCTACAGCATACCTTATACGTTGTATCGAATTGGAATAGGATTCCTTGAACTATCATAATAAATTAGTGCGGCTTTTAGGCTTTTCTTGCATGAATCTAAGAAGATACGCCATTCCTCAGGGTTATATTTGATTTTCATTGCAGCCGTTAAGTCTTCAATGTTTTTGCAATAATTAAAAATGATGGATACGTTAACTAAAAAGTATGGCAGAAAAATCTTTTGTCATTTACAATGTCACTACATTAACGCAAAATTCCATCATTGGTTTTCGAACAATGCATTGAAATGGTCCTTTGACATTAATGTTGGGCTTAGTGCATTATTTCCGAACTAAACACTGTCTGCATTCTCATAGTTATGTGTTTCAACACATGTACTGCTACCAAGATATTGAGTAGGGCTTGGAAGTTGTACAACAGGTACTGGAAGTCCAACAGCATGCGGAGCTCTTCTTTATACACAAAATTCTTTCTTATATTTTGTCATATGTAGCACATAGCGTTACACAATGCTGTATTAGCGTTTTCGATAAGTAAAAACTTTAGACTAAATTTTAAGAAGTGCTAAAATGAAATATGAACTATAAAGATTTGAAATTAAAAAATACATAACTTTTGCATTTCTTGCATATTTAATAACAAGAAAAAGGGTAAAAAAGATATTAAAAGTTTGCAATGCAAACAACAATTGCAATTTTCAAGAGCTCTCTGTAACATGAACTCATTACAAAGTGCAACTGATGCAACAACTGCAACCTAGTACACAGTGAAGTTAATGCTTAATGTCAACTACAGCTCCCAGGCCTGCATTTGTTATTGCAGACACATTTAAAAGCAGTTTTAAATTAAATTTAATTAAAATATTTTATTCCGGTGTTCTATTTTAATTTTCCAAATTGTACTTCTCCTTCCCACTGGTTGAGGTCTTTCTAAAAACAAGCCGACCAGCTAATCTACTGATTGCTAATAATTTTTCAGCTCTAGTGAAATAACTTGCTTGAGCACGTAGGTATTAGTGTTAACATCATCAGGTAAGTGCAGCGTACACAATAATTAACTCGAATAACTTATAAGATGTTTTAAAACACACACAACTTCTTTTAAAAATATTTTTGTAGCAGGTACAGTATTTCAACATGGAATGTTTATTCAAAATATTCACACTATTGCGCATGAAATACCTTTCATTCATCATGACTAAAAAATGTATTTGTTACTTCGCACATTTCGTACATTTTGACAAAGAATTAATTACAAGCTTGACTCTTTTGCTTTTTAAATATTTTTTAATAAATGAAAGCGAGAAAATTAAAAATGGGATGGATGGTTTCATTAATAATTTTGGCGGCAGATTGTATAATTGGTACTCCAATTTCATTTAGTGAATTGAATTAAGAAATATTGGCAGTGGTACTGAAAACATACTTTTTAAATTTTTAAACAAAATGTTGTTTTTTTTTTAACAAAAATCTCATTCAAAATTTAACTATAGTTTGGTGTTGTGATTTGGATTTTCGAATATTTATCCTCTTTTTATTTCACAGATTAATTGAAATTTTTGATCAAATTTATAATTTTTGTGATTGATAAATCTTGTGGTGAATTTGGTTTTTTTGATTTGTTTGATTTTTTTTTTGGTTTTTATTCTCGATTTTCTATTTTGTGCCAGTTTTCGGATTTGTTGGAATTTAAAATTTTGAATTTTTTAAAATTTCGGTTTTGGTTGTCTTTGTTAGTTTTTGAAATTTTGAGGTTTATTTAAAAAATTAATAGTTCGGTCCAACCTTTAGGTCCGTAGGTCATCAGGTGGTCTTGGGATGATCATTTCTCTATGGGAACTTTACAGCAAATTCGATGAGGATTCAGAATATGCTAATTTTATGGGCTTGTCTATAATCCTTTCTGCACATGAGTAAAAATAAAAAAGCCAGAATCTCGGAAACTTGTGACTGATCAAGTGGCGTCAGAAAGTTGATTTCAACACTAATTAATTTCAACGTCAATTGAACTATAAGGATCGAGAATATATTGACTTTGTTGGGTAATACCCTTTTCATTTCTGTGAAGGATATAAAAAGGGACTATGAAGCAATTTGAGAACTTGTAAATACCCTTCATTCCAAAACGGGTATTTGATACAATTTTGGGTATTTTTTTAGGAAGGAAGCACCAAAAACACTTAAAAGGTACCAAAATGGCACCCCTGATGTAATTACTTCAATTAATTGCAGACATCAACCTATCCTTTAATAACAAAGTATTTGAACAAATTGACGAAATGATATTTGTAGATTTCTATTAAGTTCGTCTTATTCCTTGGAATGAGAGAGTTAAATTTTTATTAATACCTTAATTCTATGGAATACTGAAAAAGATATTAGACCCTAGCAGTTCTAACCCAACATAGAGATTAGCGCAATATGGAAAATATTGAGAAGACTTCTCAATTCAATTTTGGTCATTCGTCTGGTTAAATATATAAGTAGTAACTCAGTAGAAATACAAGGAGCATGCTAACGCTTTGAGTCCCGGCACCGAAAATGAATTTCATTTTATTATTATGTCGTAACAAATAAATTTGATGATTCAGTGTTCATTCAGAAACAATTTCCGCTTCACAATATAGTCTAGAAAGCGACTTGCAATAAAAATGTTTATGTATTGTTTTTTTTTTTTCTTTTTTACAGTTCATCAATCGACTACACTTATCGTCCCTAACGAATTGCCCTCCATACTGTCGCTGGTTTACTCCAACATACCACCAATTAAAAAAGGTATAAAATAGTAATTGTTCAAAGAACTAATCACAAATACAAGTTTCATTTGCATATATCTCTTCTATAGGTACTGATTCCCGCCTTGGTTTTGGTTTTCGACTAGGAGAACATGCTGATTTTCAAGTACTACTCGAATTGGGGCCCCAGAAGGAAACCCGACCCATTGGAGATAAAGATGATTCCGATGGGTCCTCGTTCAATAAGAGACAGGTGAACAGACGACAACAGCTTAAAGTACAACAAGAAGCAAACTCCTCAAAACACTCTGCTGCCACTTGGTTAGAAAAATGGTCGAATGATGCCAATCCTTCTAAGAAGAAAGTCAAAACAACGAAAAAACCAATTATTCATAAACTGGCTGAAATGCCAGCAATGCCACAACTGCCAGATCAAACACTGAAGCAGTTACAAATGTTGTACCAATTGGCCACCAGTTCAACGTCCGAACCTACATTCGCTTCTACTGAAAGTACCCTAGCAGATGGAAAAATAGATGCTGCTACAAATTTACTGCAAAGATTGAAAACCCTTAAAGATCGCTCTAAAGTAGATGAGCTACAAGTTTTGCGTCAGCAACCGACAGAAAAAACAAATACTGAAATCACTAAAGAACTAATGGACGTAAATTTGGACAAATAATAATTCCCTGTTTGCAACCAACGCATGTTCAAAATTACTTTTGTTGGTGGTGATACAAATATTTTTGTATTTATTGCTATTTAATCGTGTACATATGTAAATGGTTCAAACATTTAGTTGTGTTTGTGTGTTTGATATATTAGATAATTTTGTAAATAAACTTAAAAAAATAATAAAATTTAAGGCAGACAAATTGATATATAGGTTTAAAGAATCTCTTATTTGGGCCATGAATGAAATGTTATTAGCTACCTCCTCATTGTGAATGATTCTTGAATTTGCTAAAACATGATATTGAAGACAACCACTGCGGCTACGTAGTGTTAACTTGGTTTTATTAATAAAATACAATTTTACCGTTACGTTTTATTGCATGTATCATTAATTTACATAAGAAAATCGCAACAGGAAATTACGATGAATAAATAATTTTCATTTATTATAATAATTATTTATTTAGTAAATAACTGTAGAAATGATATTAAAGTTGCTGCTTAATTATTTTGAATGATTTCTGAACTTTCTGAAATACAATACCCAAGATAACCACCAACTAGAATTTGTATATTATTCAGTTACCGATAAGGCAGTTCATTTATATTAATACATCCCTTGCCAGACTCAGCGAATAATGAATTCCTTTCTGGCAACTTGTTGGAAATCTTTTAAAACTCTACTAATTAGGAATATTTTACGTAATTTCCGCATTTTAAGCTAATAATTTAATTCGCGGAAGCAACTAAAGACCTTGACTAACTATCGGATTACATGGGATAGTGAAAGAGGGAGAGAGAACGAGAGAAGGAAGAATGGATAATTAAAATTTAAGAAAAATTTTAGGTAAATCTAAAATAATCAAATATTAAAAATCTTTAAAATATGGTATAACTTAAACTGTGGATGTTTAAAAAAGTGATAAATCACATTAGAAGCGTATTAAATAGGAGTAAATTATAAAAGTACAAAATTAAAAAGTATAAAAGCAATCCGGAATCCTCCGAGCTTCAGTGCAAATTTTAGTACAATTTAAAATTTTGAAAGGAGAGAATTTAAAGTTGATAAAGTATATGTGAACGACCTTCAATTATTCTCATCTACTAGTTTAGTGCCGATAAAAGCTTTACGAATGGACATTGAAATTTGAAATTAAATAAAAAACACATAAATAAATGATGTAAAATAAATTTAGTTTCTTTGTAATACAATATATAACTACACAAATAATAATACATAATCCATTTAATTTATTTTTTTTATTAATACCATCTTCCTACGGTAACAAAAGTTTCCCATAACCTAAATAATAAGCATTAAAAGCTGTGACAGAGTGCAGGAAACAATACTATCATCGTTAAAAATATTCTATCAATAATAAAAAAGTAACTTTCTTTTTATTACGATAATTTAAGGCAAAGTACTATAGTTTTTTTTTATTAAAAAAAACATGCACACGCTAAATATTTGTTTAATTGTAAAGTCTCTTATGAGCTTCATTATATCAATCCATTTACTGAACACTAACGAAAGAGTAATATTTATAATGATTAATAAAATGCATTTTTGTAAAGATAAAACGAAAAGCTTTAAACCGAATTCTTAATTATATAGTATATTTTTTTACTCAATTTGACGTAGGTTTTCAAACTTATTTGCAAGCAATGTAATTTGATGGTTAAAATACTATTGTTCATAAACGTACGATTTTTATTTATTGCAGAAATTAATTATTTTTCTGGCACCTCCATTTCTTTGAAAAAATAAAATTTCTGATATGGCAAGCCAAGCGATTGTCATTCCATGTTTGTTGTATTTAGTCCGTTTTTAGCTGTCAAACTCGTTGGACATAAATTTTAGGAGCAAATAATCTCCAAGTGTGTTATTAAATTAAAAGCGGCTGCAAATTAAAGTGCAGAAAAAACCAGTCGACTTGCAAGAATCACAAGTAAAATTAAAAATATTAATTAATTAATGAAATAAAGAAATCAAAGCAGCACGCCAATTAAATTAAAAGAAAATAAAATTTATAGTGAAAAGTAAAAAGTTGTATTGTTGGTATAAAAGAAAGAGCCAGAACATAAATTAAATACAAGAAAAGCTGCGCTGTCGGCGTTACACATTTTTTGTTTTTTGCATGCAGTGGTAACGCGCGTGTGTTTGTTAGTTCAGTGAGAAAGAGTTTTTATTTTAATAAAGCCTTATATTAATCGAAAGTTAATTATTTGTTATTTGCAATACAAAAAGAGAAAACATAAATTGTTAAAAGAAACAAATTTTTTAGTGAGATTCTTTAAAATAATTTTTGCCTATTCTCTTTGTTTTGTTGTTTTTGTTCTGTGCGTATCCTACAAAGAAACACACAACTGCTTTTGTTACATGAAAAATTCTACAAAAAAGTGTCTGACAACTGTCATTAATTAGTTTTAGCAGGGCTTTAATAACAGTCTGTCATTTTGTGCTATTGTGAGTTATTTAATTTTTTTTGTACAAATAAATACCAGCAGCAATAACAATAAATAATGCAACCCGGCGTTTTTAAATTTCTTCAAACTACTACAACAATAAAAACTACAAATGGCCAATACTGTTCAAGCAAACAACAACATTAAGAAAATTTACCGAAAATATATATAACAAAGCAATTACACAGAAAAAGTAACCACAAAAATAAATAAAGAGAAAAAATAAAATTGTTTTGTTTATTTTTGTCTGTGATAAATGAAAGAAAAAGGTTGCCAAAACATTAAAAAAATATCAAAAATTAATTGAAAAAAATTGTTTAAAACAGGCGTTAAAATAGATTGAAATGAAATTATAAAAGATCAAAATTTTCAGTGCTGAAGAAGAAATTTAAAATGCGTCTCCTTTCCCAACGTTTTGGAATAAAACAATAAAAAGGTAAGACTTTATTATCTAATTAGATTTATTGTGAATTTATGATCTTAAAAACCATATGAGAATTTCGTAATTGGAAAAAATGTGCAAAAATATAAAATTGCATATGAAGACATATCTGTTGTAAACAGCAGGGGGCATATTATGCCATTCGATATCGATTGAAATATCCATTATAGTATGCTGAAAATTCCCTAAATGGTCAAAATATTTCTTTTCGAAAAAATGATTTTTCTGTTAAAATTGGGGTCTTATTCTAAACGACCATTTGGACGTGTTGCATCATTGTTAAATTGATATGGTGATTTGGTATTAGAGACTGAATCCTAACATCGACTCGACTTAATATTCGGGAACATTCCCGTTGGCTTTGTCGTTTGGGAACAAAATGTCATTTATCGGATATATATTCATTTTGGAACGAAAATATCAAAAACCTCTAAGAAAATAATTTAAAACAAACTTACGGCATGAAATGGAATTTTAGTTTTCGAAATGGAAAATGCACTCACTATATTGCAAGGGTTTTCAGAAGAAAATAAGTCCCCAATTTTCGATTGTTTTTGGAACTACAAGAAATTGCATTTATGTTAAGAAGCCTTGCTATAAAACAAATATTATCACTTGTAAGGACCAATTATTTGAATATGTGTTCCGTCGTCTACATGCCGTATTAATACGCGAAAGCCCGTTCGTTGATAATAAAGTGATTTGCCCTCAATTTTTTCATCTCTCGACAGAAATTTTGATATTCATCGTGGGTTGAGCAAAGAACAAATTAAAATCATTCACCATTCCCAGTTGATATGATCCTTGCACGAAAAACCGCAGAGCAGTTTCAAAATATGTTATTTACTAATTTCAGACTTTCGCATGTAAGATATTAATTTTGGATGGATTGTTACGAAACGTATTCAGAATTTAGAAATGAATTACTCAAAATATCGGTTTTCCGATATGGCAATAAGATATTAACGTTCTGCCGTAACACCTTCCGATATATATTTCCACTCTTGTATTTTACGTTCGATTTAAAAAAAAAATTATCAAAAATTTGATATAATGTCAAAAATAAAATATTGCAGCGCAACAAGTCTTAATTAGTATTCCCTCACAAAGAGGAAAAGGATATTATATATATATTTGTCATTCCGTTTGTAATTTCTACAATATTCATTTCCGACTAATCAAAGAATATACCTATATTCTGTATCCTTATAGGTAAGGAAGTTCAGTTAACGATGTACGTCTGTCATAAATTTTAAATTCACAACAAATTCAAAAATTCACATCAAAATCGAAAAAACTTGAATAACAAAATTATTTTGTCAAAATATAAAAATATAACGAAAACCCGAAAATTAAAAAAAATAAATAAAAAACCTAAATTCATCAAATTTTTAATATTCAGAACAAAAATTTGAGTTTCACCAAAATTTTTTTAAAATCGCCGAAAAATATATTTTATGAAAAACACCGAAAATTTAGCAAAAATTAATGTTAACACATATGCAAAAAATTAAAAATTCATCGCAACCGGTGAATTCACCAAAAAATTTAAAAATTTTAAAAAATGAAACCAAAACAAAATTTTACGTAATTTGGGAATTCACCACAAAACCAAACTACAGTTCCAAAACGTTTAATAACAAAAATAAAAATATATTCCAACAAATTTAAATTTTTATAAAGTTATTTTTTTTGAAAAATAAAAAACACAAATTTTATCATAATTTGGAAATTCAGCGAAGTTCGAAAATTTACCCAACAGCCAAAAAATTTATATTTTTAAATAACCGAAACCGCACAAGGATTTTGCAAAATTTTAATTCGCCATAAGTTTTAAAATTCATCAAAAAGTTGTCAACCTGGAATTAAAACAAATCAATTGTTAAAAGCCAATACTTAAAAAAAAACCCGAAATTTTATTTAAAAAAAACACGAAAAAAACAAAGCCATGAAATAGAAATTTTCCAACATAAATTTTAATTTTAGCAAATTTTTTCACCAAAAGTCGAAAATTTACAAAAAATTTAAAAAAATACATAAAAACAAAATTCACCACACATTAATTTTTCAGTAAAAAAAAATCAAAAAAATTCACGACAAAATACAATTTTGGAATTGACTTAAATTTAAAAATTCTTCACAATACGAAACTATAGTCTAAAATGTTAAATTAAGAAAATAACAAAATTTTGGAAAAAGACGAGTGTCAATAAAACCAAAATTGCACTAAAATTACGAATAACTTGAAATTTTGAGAAATTTTATATTTCCAAAACTTTTAAAATTTGCCACTTAATCGAAAAATTAAAAGAAAACGAAATTACAAAAACCCACTAACACCAAAATTCACAAAATTTAAAAATTTCAAAACTAATTTCTTAATTAATTTTTTTTTAATTTCATCAAAAATTTGCAAAAAAATCTGTATATTATGAAAAACATCGAAATTTTAACGAAAACGAAGTTACACAAGTTCTAAAAGATCTAAGATTTTCACAAACAAGTAGCCAACAACAACCTTCATCATATGTTGAAATTAAACGAGTAAATTGACCCAAAGGCTGAAATGGCACAGAACAGTCTAAATTTATCAAATATTAGAAATTTTACTAAAAACCCGATTCCGCTATTATTTATTTACAATTCACCAAAAAATCGAGAGTTTATCGAAAAATTGATAAACATGAAGAGAAATGAAAAACAAACCGATCGAAATTACTTAAGATAAAATGAGACTTTAAACGTAAAATAAGACGACTTAAGGCGGAGGCCAAAATTAAATATCACGAAAATCCTTTGCACGGGGGAAAATCTGTAGCACATTTTTAGTAGTTCATACTTTTATGAAGAGTATATAAGATTAGGCACAGCCGAATATAGATCTCTTACTTCTTATTTTTGTTTCGATATATAATTTTTTTTTTCGTTTCAATATAATTTAAGCGTACGAATTTAGGAACAAAGCGGCGATAAAAACGACATAGAAACAACATTATAGTGACAACAGATTACAATCGAATAAACATAAGGGCCCATGGCTTGCCATGGACAAATGAATCAATTGAGTTCTGATAAAAATTACAAAATATGATTTTCACTTAATATCGTGGGGTTCTCCTATGAAGTTTTTCTAATGGTCTTTCCATTTCTAGAAAAAATGTAACATTTTTTTCCGTTTTGTTTTAATCGAAGTGTGTTTACGCCCAGAAACGGTGTTTTTTGTTTAGATTTTACCCTTGATAATAACGAAAGGAATTGGACCTTTATGATCTGTATAAAAGCCCTAATAATAAGGGAGTGTTAAGCATGTTAGAGAGTACGCAGGGCAACATTTTATTTATGACTCGAGGGCGCCATAAATGAAAATATAAAAAAAAAACATTAACAGCACAGTAAAACTGGGTAACCTTCATCTTAGATATCTGAGTAGAGACTAGGGTACTTATTTGAACGTATCAAAGCTGGAAAGGGATTTAAAAAAGATTACATATATATCAATTCAAATTATTTTCTTTTTGAATCGAGTTACACAGTAACCCCTGAACAAAAATACCTCTTTACCACAAAATTTGAATGCGGAAAATCTTGAAATCAGCGTCAATCTTTTGCGAGAATCTAATTACGTTCGCACAATTAGCGTGCCTGATTCTTCAACCTTTGTACTATTAAGTGACACATGGTGCATTTTTTGTTACCTGACCTTTTTAATACTTTTAAAATTTCTAACAAAATTTATCTTCTGTAAAGATATTTCGTAACAAATTTATCTTTTTTCCTTCTTTACTTTTAAATTTAAGAAATTCCAAAGGAAAAATCGGCAAAGAAAACGCTTTTCAATAACATTGAACCAGCTTTGCTGAAAGGAACTAAGCAGACAAAATTCCTTTATAAACAACAACATGCCCATCATCTACCATGCAGTTAATTCTTTACCAAGTTTTTTTCAGTTTTTTTTGTGTCCTCATCTCCTTCAACCACCGGTGTTTGCACTTCTTTACTTTCTTCATTTGTATATTCTGCTTCTGTGTCTATGCTTTTGGTTTTGTTGTTTAATGAGTACGAATCATATTTGTATCTGAGTTGCTGCTGATGTGTTTACTTATCTGGCTTAGAGCGTTGTTAGCTAAGAGTTAAAATAGTTAAGAGCAGATACACAAGTGGGCAAAGAGGTTGTTTTTTGCATTTTTAAAACTTTCAGGGTTGTCTTTCATCATCAACAGCTATTGAATTCATAGTGTTTGAAACGGTTGTTTTATGTTGAGGATGTTTAATAATTTCCTTTTGTATATTTTTCTGAAGGCCGCATAAATTATTATACTTTTTTATGCTCTACACAAAAATGTAAAAGGTTTATATAAGTTTGTCATTCCGTTTGTAATTTCTACAATATGTATATATATTCTAGATCCTTATAGGTAGAGAAGTTCAATTGACGATGTCCGTCTGTCTGCTTGATCACCGCGTTCAACGAATTACAGCTATTTCAAATTAGCCATATCGGTTCACAAGTTCCCGTGAAATTAACAATATTTTTTTCATTTTTTCCTTTTTAAAAACACTAATTATTTCCAAAACTACCACAAAAAACTAAATTCGTCCAAAAACCGAAAATTTTCAAAAAAATTGGGAGAAATTTGAAACTTGCCAAAATCTTAAATTTACTACAAATTCGAAAATTCACCTGCAAATATCAAAAAATACCAAAAACAAGTTTACCAAATACGAAATATCACAAAAAGGACATTTTAACAAAATTGATGTTAAACAAATATGTCACCAAAAAAAATTTCACCACAAACGGGGAATATATAAAAAAGTACAAAAATTCACCGAAATATTTACAAATCATAAAAATTATAAATTTTCACAAAAATCTCAAATAATGTGAAAATAAAAAAATACCGTTATTTGGGAATTCACCAAAATTCGAAAATTCTTGACAAAAACAAACTATAGTTCAAAAATTTTAAATTACAGAACCAACATATTTCTAAAAATCTAAATTTAAGAAAATTAAACTGCACCACAAATACAAACTATAAAATTTACCAAAAATTCGAAAACATAAACTGGAATAAAAGAAAGTAATTGCAAAAATAAACCAAAAACAAAATTTAAAGTTCAATTATTCACATTTACATTAACGGTTTAAATCTTCTACGTTATGTAATTAAAAAAAAACTCAAAAAGCCTTCTATGCAGCCAGGAAAAAGTTCAGTATCTTTTTAAAGTCTTTATTTTTCTTCTATGTGGTCGCTACGAAAATAAGCACAAAAGAGATTAACGTTGTGCGACATGCACATTAACGTAGCGACCGAGTTGTATAACTTTGCCAAAAAATAAAGCTTTTTGATATTTCTGTCAACCAAGACAACTTAACATAACGAGCCCAGAAACGTTGGAATCTCGGGTACAACCTCTTCCAAGTTGTACCAACGGTCTCAGCGACTATGCCTTATTGCAAGTGGTGAAAGCTTTCCCTTCTTCGGGATTCAAAAGCTCTATTTAATTGAGAAGGTCTATAAAATAAAATAATTGGAAATGTGCAGCCATAAGAAAAATTTGTAAAACTCTCTAGTTGTTTTAAACGCATTTTAATTTGCCGGGTAAGAACTAAAAAGCACTTAAATATACTCGAAAAGCACTGAAACGACAACACTGCCATTACCTCAAACTTATATGTCTCTCTCTCTCTCTCTCCATCGGGACAGAAATGTTAAAATATTCTTGTAAATCTATAAAAAGATATTTTGAGCGTACCCTCGTATTTGTTGCTTAAGTAAGTGATGTCGGTCATGTTATTGTTACGGGTGCGGAAATCAATAATTCTTCAGTATTTTTTTTATATATTGAGAACATTCTTTATATTTTTAAGCTTATAAACACACACATACACATGCACTCATGCAGATATAAATTGTAGGAGAACTGTGTCAAACAGAAATTAAAAAAAGTATAATTTCACTGGGAAAATATTTTAATGGTTCTAGTCGAAACAGTTGGAAAATATTATGGAAAAGTTTTTTTGCATTATATTGGTTTTAATTACCAATGGGGTTACCGGATCATTGAACCTGTAAAGCTAACCATAATAAACAGTGTTGATATTTATAAAGGCTTACTGCAGCTAAAAGATTTAAACTTCATTTCCCTAAAACGAGGTAAATAGGTCATAAGAAAATATAAAAAAACTTTTAAGTTACTAACAAAAAGGATTTTATATTTTTTTAAACATATTTTAACCTCAGAATTAATTAAATAAAATAAAATTAAAATGGAATCGTAGTCAGTTGGGATAGATTTTAAATACTTGATAAACCGAAATGCATTAAATTGACGTTTAAATAGTTTGATAATAGGCAGAGCACAAAGCCGGTGATAATTAAGACTGGCGGCGGCTGTAGTAAAGTCGTCGACGTACTAAGCCAAAGCCGAAAACAAAATTAATCTACTTATCTGATACCGTAAATCACATCCGTGGCAGCTAAGCGGCCCGAATATGTGTCGGCATCTCGCAGTACCAGCTATTACGATCTAAAAGTTGTGTACTAAGTTTCCTCTTTATCTGGAATAAAGTTCATAAACAATATCGCATTTTTTAGAAGTATAGAACTTTAAGGTTGACATAATATAGCGTGTCTTTTTAGATGCATGATGACTATTGAAAACTGTGTTGACATTTCTGTTCAGTAAAGCTTGGCAAGTCATCATAATCGTTTAACGCCAGAACAACGACTCCAAATTGAGGAAATTTCCTTAAAAAACATCTTTCGTACAGCACTTCTTTCATTTTACGGTCAATACATAATCGGCCTAGTTAACAAGCAATTCGTGCAGTTGTTGATCGTTTTAGAACTAATACTACTCTTCTCGATTTAAAAGCATCAACAAGAAAAAAAAAATAGTGCGTATCGAAGAAAATATTGCTGCTGTAGTGCGAAGTATTGAAGAAGGCTGCGAAATGTCGATTCGTTGTCGTTCTGTAGTTATTTGCTTTCGTGGAAAATTTTACAGAACGATAAAGCTCGTACAAGAATTGAAGCCAAACGACCACTGTTTGCGTAGCATTTTTGCTGAAACTCATTTGAAACTAGTCGAAGCTGAGCATATTTATCATAGAATTGTGTTTAGTGATGAAGCTCATATCTGGTTACATGGTTACGTCAATAAGCAAAATTGCCGTCTTTAGAGTGAAGACTATCATCAAGCCGGTAACGAATTATCATTACGTCCATTAAAATTTACTCTTTGGTGCGGTTTACACGCTGGCGGCATCATCGGTCCTTACTTCTTTCGAAATGAGCAAAGAGGTGCTATTACGGTGAATGACGAGCGCTATTGACCCATGCTGAATAAATTTTCGTTTTCAAAAATTAATCAGCTAAACATCAACAGCATTTGGTTCCAACAAGACGACGCAATTTACCTTACAGCGCGCTTAACGATCGATTTACCGCAAATGAGTTACAACTTCCTTTTTAGAAGTGGTGCTGTTTTCTGGCCTACTCGATCGTGCCATTTGGGGCTATGTTAAGTCATTGATTTATGTCGACAAACCAGCATTGCAAGCCAATATTGAAGCCGCCATTGACGCCATACGGATCAGATTTATTGAAAAAAGTAGTCAAAAATTGAACTAATCGAATAGAACATGTAACTCGCAGCCGCGGCGGATATATGCCGGAAAACATATTTAGAAATAAATGCCATGAAATTATTTACTAGATTATCATAGAAAAATTTTATTCCAACAATATATCTGTCTTGTATTATCATTTTAAGTTCTCTCGAAGCTGAAAAAACACCTCACGCTTACAGGGTCACGATCACTGAAATTTTTGAATGCCCTTAATGTACCATAAATTTGTCTCCATGATCATTCGAATTAACAACGCTGGTAATTTTTATTGTCCCATGTGAACTCTCTCGTCTACGCCAATAAGCTAGACACAGGCGACTGACGCATTAGAAGACAACATTTGCTACGTAATCGCTGACATACGGACACCCTTCTCGCCAATCGAGATGGCCATATGTCAAAAATGGTAAAGAATTGTGTTTCAAGCAAAGCCAAATTCATTCTAAAGTATTAAGTGTATTGTGTGATCATGGTTTTATTTAGCTATTTGCTATCGCTTTACACTTTTACGTTGGTAATAATTAATGTTCACATATTCATTATTTCGAGAGCTCCAAAAAGCTACATCCAACAAAAACCATTTACAACTCGGAGGGTTTTTTTACTTATAGTTTGACAGTTAGAAGATGATCAAGAAATACTTACCTTCATACATACGCCTTGTAAAAAAGTTACACATAGAACCTGTTGAATTCAATTTTATATTTTGCCTTCAGACTCATTCGGTTTTCTAAGACATTTCTTAGCGGCAATTAAACGAGTATCTATTATTTTTAAATGTTTTCTAACGATCAAAATGAACATGTCTTGTTTAACCCTTGTTTAACCTTTGTAGAACTAAAAAAAATATTATTTGAAGGACGATTAAAAGTAACAGGATAAGCCTCTGTAGAGAATTTACTCTACACGCGAACTGTACGGCTTAAACCTCATTTACAATACGAGTTTTTCACAAGTATTTGCAGTGTTTGGCAAACGCTGTTTGTTTAGTTATGTATTGTTTTAAATAACAACTGAAATTTATTGTTATACATGAAAATGAACTAATTCCTTAAGTTTCTTTTGCCTGACTCTTCTCATATCAGCTTTAAGTTGTATACAATGCGAAAAAAACATCAATTTTTGCTTTATCTTACAAACGTTTTTGCCATACACATCCTTCACGTTTACAAATTCTTTCTCGTTTTTATTTCTCCTTAAGGATGCGTACTATTCTACTTGGTCGTTAAGATTTTTGTTAAAAAGAAAAAAAAACATAATTATAAAACTTGTTTTTACGTATTTTTTCTCTCTATATTAATTGCAATTTCATCCATCCATTTTTAGATATAAAATGTATTTCCGCTGAAAGTTTTGTGTTCGTACGCAATTTTTTTCCTCGTTCTAAGTGCACAAAGCACAAACAGCAAGAAAAAAATCATTAAACCGATCAAATGACATTATAACCAGTGAACATAAAAATATTTCAAATACAAAGAAAGTCCAGCGAACAATAGAAATTGCAGGCAGCCAGTGTTACCAGTTTGTATTGCCAATAATCGTCGTGATTTTATTGTGATAAAAATTCCTAGTCAGGATGGTAATAGAACTCGATCGATTTCAGAACTAATGTTTTAGAAGGGGTGTGATGAATTATGGTCGATTTTAGGAACGAATTTTGAACTAATTTAAAATTCCTATAATTGAAAACGCAGCCCAGGAGATTTAATTCATATAATTGAATAAATCGGTTCGTTTTCAAAATAGATTTCCATCATATTCCTGAGTATATATAAATATAATGTGAGAAAAGCAAAATATGTAAGTATATGAAAAATCAAAGAGACTGGGTTAATTATAAATTATTTGGATAAATAGATTCAATAGTGTCTTTTGCCTTTACACTGTATCAAAGTTAAAAGTTGGAAAATAAAAATATTAGAATTAAGACACTTTGTCTTGTCCAACAATCTTTCGAATTAAATTTATGTTGAACAAAAAATTCTTAATTGATAAAAAAGTTTCTCAAACTGGCAACAGTGCAGTCAGTGCTACTGATAAAAGCATGTAGAAAAGATAATAAAAAATACACAATGAACACTATAAAAACACCAACAACGTAACAGAACACTTAACAATAATAACAACAACAAAACCAACAAAATGCATATTCTGCTAACGTATGTAGTCGTTGTATAGAATAAAATGACAGGTGAATAAATATTACCAAATGCAGGTATGTGCGTTAACCATGATTTTACCTTAAAAGTGACTATACCAGTGAATCAGGTGTGTGTGTGGCTGTGCTTTTCAAAAGACTGATGACGTCCTTTATACATTTTTTTAAATTTATTTTTTTTAGTCAGTGTTGCCATTATTCTGTCTTTCGGTAATTTTTTGCTGCATTTTAGCTCTTAAGCGGGTATTTACACTGCTAATTCCACTATTCCAGAATGCTTTTAACTATTAACAATCTTCTTGAAAACTAAACATATAAAACGAAATAACTTGCAAGTAAGTATTTGCTTATTCAATAAATGTTTGCAAATATTTACCTGGCAAATGTCGCCCTTTTTCTCAGACGGAACGATAACGGATAAAATTAATTTGGCTTTTCAAAGCATTTCAAACCTGAATGCAAAGTTTCAAAGAGACTGCCATATTAACGCCTGATGTATCAGTTTATTGTAATATAATGAAGCAAAAAATCATGATTAGAAAAAAAACAAAAAAAATTAAGTTAACTAATTCAACCAACGACATTTCGCTTTCATTTCTACAAAATCAACCCAAGACAATAGGTTTCCAAGAAAAATAAGAGCTAGAAAATGTATATTTTATAATTCAGCAAATGCATGATTGTATTTTAAATACAAATGTTAGTAACAACATATTTTAATAAGATACAAGAAGCCAACTAAAACTTAAAAATAAGTAAGACCGAAATACGAAACATAGCCGAAACCAGTTTGTCTCCAAACCAAACTTGACGGAAATTCGTTCCAAAAATCTACATCAAAACACCCTGTCGAAATATCAAAGCAAGAGTAAATATTTCCTTTACAAAATTTTCTAAAACTATGAGTAACTTAGAATTTTTTAAAGCTGTTGGTGGCTTTTAATTCCCTTCTTAATTCTTAACCGTTCTAACACATTGGAGAATTGCCTTTTTCCATACGTTGGCAACATTGGTTTAGGTATATGTTAATTCCTACTTATTTTCTTTGTTGTTTTCTCTCTTACCACCTTTAATTTTTGTTTTGATCACCTCAGGCATGGAAAAACGAAATTTTTAAATTGCACATTCCACCAAAATTTACATCATTTTTTAAATCTTAATGTTTTATAAACCTTTTTAGTGCTCGTTTTAGTAATTAAGTAGCGACAGAAATTGTATTGAAACAATTCCTACCATAAATGGTTGGTTCAACTCGTATACATGGGGATTATTTATAAGTAGCAGTAATTGAAAAATATTTTTCATTAAAATTCAAAGCTTTTTGCAGTTGGTTCCTTTGCCGCAAAATTTGGTCTGTGAACAAGTTCTACAAACATTCTATTACTTCATAAATCTTTGAGGGCACCATAAAGCGCAAAGTTATTTGATAATATATTTCGACATTAGTATGCTACTACACCAGTATTTTTCCAGATAATTTAGAAAAAATTTCCTGCTGTAGAAAGTACTAAAAAAATATCCAACCCTGACTTTGTGTGTTTGATAATTTTTTTTACATTATTAATCATGATTTTAATACAAATACAACATACACTTCCATTTTCTTTTCAAAATTCCAAGACGGTTCTAAAAGTAGTAGGTAGGATTGTCGCATATGTATTAAAATTCCGAGAAGAGTTTTTTATTCTTCTGCCCAATAGAAATAAAACCTCATCCTTTTATTTTTAATGCGAAATATTGATTTTTTAACAAATAGTCGGTTTTTTGTTGTTTTAGGTCCAATTAAACCAATGAAAAATTTTTGAAAATTCTTATACAAATTTCAGAGTTATAGAGTTTTCTACAGTTTATACGTAAAACTGAAAGTCCATACGACGCGTTTTCACATCAGCGCAATCTACGAATTTCATTATCTTCTACGTATTCTACGCTTGTCTGCATTACTAGTTACATGCGACGCATTTAACGCATTGAAAATGAGAATATGTAACTTGAAATCTCTGGCTATCAAAATCAGTTGACTAGTTCATACGCCGCTTATGACGCTTACACAATTGGAGTGTGACCCAATTTTCTCACTTTATGTGTCGGAACATCCTACGTTTTTTCCTCGGTGACTTGCAATATTTTTTAACAGATGCATGGGATAAGAAAAAACTTGCTGTGCGTGGTGTGGACCTTCAGCTAAAGAGACAGTTATCAAATATTCTTTAACAATGCTTTATATTATTCAGGCTCTGGTACTGCAGAGTCATATATGTAGTTGTAATGGGTGGTTTTCATTATCACACAAGTCTTACGACAAGTATAATTTTGTAGTAAACTTTTGTAATCTTATATTTTCAACTCTGAACGTTGAATTACATCCGAAGTACAATATTTCTATTAATATTATTAGTCAAACACAAAAGAATCAGTAATTTTCCAAACTAAAATTTATTAAAAGATATTTTTATATTTCCCATAATTTCCTGTTGAAAATTAATGTAGAAAAACTGTTGCTAGGAATGCAGGTTACTCAACTCCTTTCAGTGCATGCGTAACTAAACAAATCTAGCCTTCGATATATTCACCTCTAAACGACGTTAGGGGTTTTAATTAATTTAACATTTCCTCCACATGGTAACCCCAGTCATGGCGTTCTTTATTTTATTTTGCATTAAATTTGATTTAATTTTTTTTCTTTACATATTATTTATTTGGTATATTTTCTTACCATGAAAATTTCTCACAACTTCTGCTTCTTTCTTTCTAAGTTATAATTAACCAGGGATGTAAAACCCATTACTATTGTAGTTTTTGAGTGTTGACAAAGTAAACTGCAGGTAAAATATAATTCCAAAACATGGTACCATTTATTAGTGTATTAATAACGAACTTTTTTACATTAAATTGAGGTTTTTCTAAAACAAATAAATCAGAACTAGCTACTAAAGGTTTCTAACTAATGATTTTAAATTCACTTAGTACTTTTAATCTCAGAGTAATGCTATTGTTGATTGTAAAAAGTATGATTTAAAAATTTCGGTTTACCATGCCTGGTCTTAACCTCTCAAATCTGTTTATTTGCATGGCTTTTTTTAGTTGACATTTTCCGTATTTAGAGAAGGTCTGGCACTGCCACCACTATGTTTTTTCTCAACCATAAACCATGTGGATGGATGGATGGTTTATTAACAGCCAAGTTGCAAGTTGTATTTCTTTTTTTTTTGTGTTCTTTGACATTGTCCACATCACGGAGGTTATAAATATAAAAACTACTACTGACAAATAAAATAAAATAGCAAGGAAATCTTTTAAATTGTCCAAATGGTATTGAATTACGTGAACTACGTTTTACTTGTTGGTTGCACTTGTAAAATGCATTAAAATGCAAATCTTTAACAGTCTTAGAAAAAATTAATTTACTATTTTTGACTCAAGTTAAAAAAATCTAAATTTCTCATTTGTAATTTTAATAAGATTTTTTTTACGTTCTTTAGCCATAACAAGCAAACACTATAGAATAAAACTACACCTCGTTGATTTTATTTTATTTATATAAGCATCTGTCTATTTACAGTGATGTGACTCGAATAAAAAATTTCTAAAATTGCGATTTTAGCGATTTGGCGAATCATAAAAAGTTGCAAATAAATCCCTTCAATTCTTAATATTTCAGTCAAATCCATTTGCCCGAAACAATTTAAAATATAAAATCACATTCGATTTAGAAGGCGAAATAGGGTCGCTCTCTGTCAAACGGAGCTCTGTATGGGCTTCCGGATTTTTTTAGTTCTTTAGTTTTAGGCTTCGAATATTTGTTCACTTCTTGTTATTGTTAGTTATAAGGCATGATAGCACCGCGACCTGATGAATCTATTATGCGGCCATGTGTGCAACTAGTACTATTCTAGACTTCTTCTATAAATCTCGTAATCATTGTGAACTTTATTTTAACTAGTCCTTAAGCCTGGAGCTAGAATCTTACTGCTAAGTAGTCAATTCTGCGTCTTGCCACCGCAGGGCAGTCGAATAAAACATGTTCTGATGTTTCCTGTTCCTTTTGACAGAATCTGCCGTAATCACTTTCTACGACACCTATTTTTTTCATATGATAGTTAAGTATGCGGTGCTCTTTTAATAGTTCAGTCTATGGTTTAATATTTTAGCTAAGATTTAGAGGAGCCTCTACCTTAATGGTTTCGGGGTCATTGAGTCTTTCGACTGTATGAGCTCTTCAGTGATCGAGTAGATCTCGTTTTTACTCTTCGAGTATTAGGTTATGAAGCTGTTGTTTGCCCCACAAGGTTTCTGAACCTATGACAGGAGTGTCTGCGCCCTTTTTGCGCAGATAGTCTGCCGTTGAATAGCCTACATTCCTCTCCTGTCCCGCTACCCAAACTAGAATAACTGAATTCCTCGCTAAAAGATGGAAGCTGTTTTTCCCATTGTAACTGCTTTTTTTTGTCTCAAGCACCCAGTAAAATATGAAGTTAGAAGTCCGTCAACAAATAATTCTTAATTCTGTAGGGTGACCATATAGTTTTTCCAATTTTTATATTTCAGAAGCTGACACAGTTACCAATGCCATTTAGCAGTCAAAATATCTATCAAACATGGCTTCATTATTATCGAAATTCCGGCGCAACTACGATGCAGTGCGTAGGCAATTCGTCGCACCGCTGAAAATTTTTAGCGTCAGTGCACTTTTAGCCCTTAAGCCACCAACCAGGCAGAGATTGGTGCGCGATCAGTACATAGCTGCAAATATCGAAGAAGACCGAGCATTATTCATTCGGCGCCGTTCAGTCGAATTAGGCATTTTCATATAGTCAACAAGGCTTATTTTACGGGCGCATTTGGACAAATTGCGCTGGCGCAAGAATTGAAGCCGGAGGACAATAGATTACGCACTACGTTGGATAATCGGTCGCTGGAAATGCTAGCCGGCAATTCGGAGGTGGATCAAAAATCAGATTGAACGACTGCGAGCGATGCAGAGGTGGCCATTTGAATGATGTGCTATTGCATACGTAATGGCATGAAAGTAGCTTTAAAGTACAGCCAGCATTAATTTGATATCTGATATCTGTTGTTGTTGTATTTAAATTTTTATACTATCGGTTATACCTGATCACCCTATGTTATGAAATATAAAGTGGAAAAATTGTTAAATCATAAACATTTTCGATTTTTGTTATTTTAGTTTCTCGTTGCACCGTGCTTCATTGCCTTGTTGAACAATATTTGGTAAATATTGATTCTACCGAAATTTGAGTTTCTCCTTTTTTTTTTCCTTTTGCTCAATGAACCTGTCAATATGCATTTGTTTTTAAGAAAAATGTCCACAAATCTACAAGCAACATAATAAATATCTACTCTACGTCTGCCTTCCTGTTTCCGCCAGACCACATTCAAGATTTCTTCTAATGTATTTGTCCCTGTACAAAAATTATTCTTTGTTACATTGAAAACGAAATTCCTTTTTTGCTCGGTGGCTAATGTGATGTGTACTTTCGTAAAATATTAAGTAGTTGGATTGTTTCCTTATACCACAATTTATTTTCAAGTTATTCACATTGTGTTCGGCGGCGAAATGCAGCTGTTGTTACACGAGAATAATAATGCAACCAGACAGAGTCAGAGTCAAAGTTTTTTAACTTTTGCTTCACATTTCTTTTTTTCTCTATTTCAATTTACTTCATTGAATCCTTAAGGGTTGTACAAATACGAGTGTTTCCTTTTCGAGTAAGACATAAATTTATTTGTTGTTGTTGTTTGCGAGAAATTTAAGATGTTTAGATGGTTTAAATTAACTATTAAATTTAGCATTTGTTGGAACAATAAGCGTGAAAACTCTGAAGCTATTTTTATAAGGAATGTAGGATAGGATTGTGTATGAAATGGGAAAACGGGCGAATCAGCTCCATGGCTTTGTCGTTTATCTGAGAAATGTTCAATGATTAATTTTTCTATATTGGGCAGAACTTTAGTGGTGCAGCATTAGATTTAATTCTTTACTGCAAGTAAGATGTGGACTCATTGACATAGGCCTTCTGCTGCAGATGTTAATAGAAAAAAAAACCCAATGATGGTAATAATAACATGAGGGCCGATTTTGATCATTGCAACTAGAGAATATGCGACCAGGAAATGTCTCATATTATTAATATAAATAAATTTAGACTATATTTACATTAATATAACTTTTCATGAAATAAGTTCATGAAGTTTTTGTTTGTAGACAAGAGGTGTAGAAAATCAAGTGTCTCTGGCACTAAATTCCGAAATATAATCATTAATGTAAACAAAGTCTTAGAGAGAAAGAATTCTTTTAACAGGTCAAATATCAAGCGGCAGTGAGTTCCTGACCACTCTTATTTATTAAGGAATTGCGCTAATGCGCAATTGTGAATGCATTGTGTTTTGTAAGGTCTAAATGACCGTAAATGGGACAAGACTCTAAGGTGGGAATGAGCTTCATAGCCTAGGCAGATTTTATGCGACACTCACACACTGCTGCTATGTTACGCTTTCAACGGCTTATTGTTGGATGGTTAGTAAATGAAGCATCCCCAATTAATCAACATTTCTTTCAAGTAATCACTTCACAGATAGTGAAGGTAAATCAATTTTTAGTTATTATTATTATTGACAACTTGACGTATAGGATCTTTCGTGCGGCCTTTAACTCACTCAGGCTTATGCTACTTATAAAGCCATATATATCACTTGGAGTTAATAGAGACTTTCTAAATAACTTCGCACTGCGGAAAACCAGAGCTGGACAGTCACACAGCACATGCAGATTGTACATTTAATGGTTTATAGTTATCCTATGATAAATTGGTAGTATCTAAGACCGCAAAGTCTGGTAAAGAGTCCCGTAATTATCCTGTGTTCATTCTTGCCGAGCATCAGAATCGCCTGCGATTTTCATGAGACATCGTAATGAAACGTTTTGCTTGTTTAAGACCGTAAATAGTTCTACAATGGCGAACAACTTGCAATTTAATCCAAGAACCATTTTTTTAACAGAAATGATGTTCCAAAAAGCATATAATCCTGTGTTACGTAAAAAATTTCCAATTACCAGCATCATATGAAATTGGTAACAATAAAAATCTTTGTCGTCGCTTCTATATAATCGTGATACTGTTGTTGCTATTGATCGGCTCTAGTAAGTGGTCTATTACATTTTACAGAATTTTCTGCCCACTAAAAACACTTTACCATAGGTACATTGTGATTGATTCATTTTGTAGTGTAGTTAAGTACTAATTGCTCAATTTATTAATTGCATTCTAGTAAGATATGTTGAGCTTAATTAAGGTCTTAATTGCGTTAACTGCGCAATTAAAGTGCATGTGGGAACATAATATAAGGCCTTGAGCGATGATGCTTGGCTGTCTTACATCATGCCTCTAATCCTTCTCCTCAAACATACCATAACCCAAATGAAAATGGCTTAAATTTCG
The DNA here is from genome assembly GCA_963932375.1 of Phania funesta. Classification (NCBI taxonomy): domain Eukaryota; kingdom Metazoa; phylum Arthropoda; class Insecta; order Diptera; family Tachinidae; genus Phania; species Phania funesta. The sequence goes on from OZ010653.1 coordinate 42,817,394, forward strand.
ACTTGAAAAATGGGAATAGCCCTCCGGAAGTGAGGGCCAAAAACTTCAGCACCAGTGCCGCCATTTTACTGTTAGAAGCCATCCGTAAACCTAACTTCGGCATCTAAATACCAAAGAGTTTGATGTGATCCTTGGTCTATTCTAGAAATAATAACTTTATAGATCCTTCTCCACACTAAAGTCGGTTATAAACGCCACTTATGGCCACTTATATATATAAATATCAACTGAGCATTCACCAGGCATGACTGCTGTTTTTATCGATTTTAAAAATCGCAAAAAATAAAACCTCTTAAGACCAAATTCCATAAACAGGCAACAACTTTGGCTGCAGCATTCGTACTTTCTACTTTTTATTACTTTGAAAACAAATTAAGAGAAACAACAACAGTTACAAAAACAAACCAATCGACTGCAACACACTTGTATACGAGTATAAAGTGGCACAATATTTCCATATCAAACATTAAAAATGTCACAAATTTATTAGATGCGGAATTTGAGAAAAAAGCAGAATCCGTAGTGCAAGCAGAGAACGATGCCAATAAACTTTTGTTTGCAGCAGTTTCTTATTTCTTTACTGCTAACACAATGAGATGGTTTGTTGGTTGGCTGGTGAGGTACAGTGAAAGATGTCTTGGCTACAAAATTATCTACTGTTTTTATAAATTTCTGGCAAAAGCAAATCAGCTCACACAAACATAAAATATTAATTAAACAAAAATAGCTTTGTCTTAAGTAGCTGAAATGTAATTATTTTTTATACTAAGAAAATGAAATGTAATTAAAATATTCCCACATATTTCAACAATAGTCCGTATTATGGGGCTTAACCCTTTACGGGCCAAACTAAGTTATACAGCGGATAAAGTGCAAAGCAATATTGTTCGCTGGAACTCTATTTTGTATTAATTTCTACCACAATGTAGCCAAAACAAAATACAATTGCAAATGCGCCGGCCAAAAGTTCACATCAAGCAGTAATATTTTGTGGTTGTATAGTCACTTGATGACCCTCGTGCGGATTGCCTTCGACCCATTTACTGCAACGTTGCTTGCGCAGATTTGCGCCTTGTCCATATACATAACTGCAAAAAAACTTAGAGGTCCTATGTCAATGCGTAGTTGTACGGATTTAGACGCACATCTCGATGCAAAAGTCGAAGTGTGCGAAAGTACAACTTCTTGTACTCTGTAAATCGACCGGGTCTTTGACTTACGAGTTCAGGTTGACTATTTACTAAACCGGTCGTATCGATTACAGCCACCAAACTATGGTGAGTCGATCGGGTACGATTGGTGTCATGATAATTTGTATTGATAAGTTTTATCGTTTGTACCTGCTATTTAATCGTAATTTGTCATTAGTAACTGAATATTAAACAAAAGTTTTGACAGATGCCTCCAGAACAAAATGGCCGTCATAGGTTGTCTACATCGAACCGGCCTTATTGGAAACGAAGAGTAAAACTTGTATGTATGCATGACGAAGATGATTTTGAAGCAAATAAAACATGTCTCGTATTTTTTAAGCTTGAAGTAATTTTTAATCATAAAACAAACCCACAGAATCTACATTAGTAAAATCATAAGGCAATCAAGGTTCACATCTCCCCTAGGAGGTATGAACAATCAAGAAATATTAACTTAAAAAAATAACACATAATAAAGAAAAATGCTCTCCCAGTTCAATAGAACAATGCAAAACTTACGTCTATTATATTCTGCAACTACGTCCCGCATGCATGGATGTACGCTTATCAGGAGGGCGCACGAGTAGTAAGATTTCTCTAAATATTTTCCAAACATATTAAACATCAGAAACATAAACAACACCATACTATGATGTTTTAATATTAAATATTCACATGGTTACGAGTATAAACGGCATGCAGCGGTGTTGAAATTACTTTTTTCTATTTGTTGCGTTGCACTTGCTAATGAATTCAGATCCATATATAGCGGTGCAAGAGGAAGCTTTTTGTTTTGCTTACTTTGTTGGCATAAAAAACGATATGAAGAAACATGTGTTTCCAAACGTTAAATTAGAGAAGATGGAAATATCTCTAAACAAGAGTATGTAGTTGTCGTATTTGTAGTCGTAAGTAAGATATAAGTATAGGGTGTTCTTTTAAGACGTATAGAACTGTAACATGTAATAGAATGAAGTCGAAATTGTAACTGCAATAAGAATGATGTAGATATTTGGAACGAATTTCCGTCTCGCTTTTCAGGTAAACCGGTATCGGTTTTATTTTTCGAGCACCAGATGCTAATTTCATGAATAAATTCATAAGTGCTTAATCTCATTTTAAAGTTGCATATGTCTAAAACACACCCTTTATAAACTCTTTTTTTTCCTGTTTTTTCGTCATTGGTGATCCGGCAAATAAAAGAGACCCAAATTGAACCAGAACAGAATATTGAACGAGATTTATGCTGATACAAAATATATATATAGAGAGAGCCAGAAAGTGACAGAGGGAAAGTACATTAAATCGAATGTTTGGCGAAAAAATAAATTTCCCCAAGTCGATTAAATCTTTACTGAAAGTTCTATTGAAAAAGACTCGTGTTAGGCGCACAAATGTGTAAACGCACACACTAAGGTGGACCGGTACAGAGTGAAACATCTTTTAAGTATGCTGGCTTAGTCTACCCTATAACGCCATACGCAGAAGCTGTGTTGTGTGAGGAGAAATAAGAAAAAGAGTTCACATCCTCCCCTTCAATTGATTTAGTTAGATGATGTGAATTTCATGAAGGAGTTGTTATACTTATTTCTGTCTTCTACTCTTCTAATCCAGCTTAAGGTACTCCGATTATATCTAAGCACATTACGGGCCTTCCTGCTGAGTGGCTCCCCAGTGCAATGTGTCAGTTCTTTTTAGTCGCTGGTGGCCTTCAAGTTGCAATAAATTGCATACGATAAGACGAAAACTGCTAGACTGTCTTCTCTGTAACTTTTGGATGTTTGATGCACACGCAGTACCCCACAACTGAGTATCTTATGATCATATTGGCTTTATAACAGATTTGTATAAAAGGACTTTATATTCCAAATCCAATGTTCAATAAGGACTTATTAGCCAATCGAACAAATCAACTTGTTCGATGCTTTTTGGACGTTATTTTTGCCTCAATGTGACGGGACCAAGTTAATCGTCGATCTAGGTGGATACCTAAATATTTAACGTGCGTTTCCGCTGAAACTGTGGTATTTGTTATTGTTATTGGTGGACAATTTTACACTATTAGGGAAAACGTTACATGAACACATTTCATTGGATTTACCTTTATTCTCCACTGTTTGAACCAGTCTTCTAGCTCATGAATATGGGACTGAAGTTGTGCAGACGATACCGTCGGATATTTATTAACACTTATAATTGCAGTGTCGTCTGCAAACGTTGACGTATATGTATGTGGGCTTATCGGCATATCCGCTGTATAGATGATATATAATAACGGCCCTAGCACACTATCTTGAAAGCTGATCCATTGACCTTACTTTAAAAGTTCTATCGGATAAATAGCTTTTTATAAGCTTGTGGGTGTTTTCAGGAAGCACCCGAGCTATTTTAGTAAGTAGCCCATCATGGCAGACTTTATCAAATGCTTGGGAAATGTCTATAAATAAAGCTGAACAGTATTGCTTTCTTTCAAAAGCCGATCTAATAATGGTAACGATTCTATGGACTTGTTTAATCGTACTATGCCTTGCTCGAAAACCAAACTGATGATCTGAGATAACGTTTTGTTCATTTAGAAAAGAAGTTACACTCGAGACGTATAATTTTCCAAATATCTTTGACAAAACTGACAGTAGGCTATCATGTGGTGCGAAAACCTTCTCTAAGTGATTTACGAACGCATTTGCCTTTTAACTTGAGTTTTTAGCCCAACTACGGTCTTCAAGTCTTAGTTGGGATTCATAAGCAATAGGACATTGTAAGCGCTTTACAGCTTTCCACAGACTATAATCCGTGTTTTTCACTGGATCCAAGTTTTTTAAAAAGTTGTCGATAGCGAATTCGTGTTTCTGTCTCAGTTTACTGCGTAAGTTTTTTCGACATAAGTTCATTTGCATTTTTATGTGTGGAGAACGACTATTTTGCCATTATCTTCTTAGTCTTCTTTTCTCAATGACGAGCATCTGAATATCTGCTGTTGCCTGGTACGTTATTATTTTAGCTGATGGCTTTGTTGGCGTTGCAGCTATGGCTGCGGCAGTCACGACGTCTGTAAAATGGTCTACAGCTGCTTGAATATCAGCTGGATTTCTCAGTGGGATCATCAAAGACAAGTAAGAGCTCACATACATTTTATATTTTAACCAATTCGAGTAGAAATTAAGGGCTTGTAATTAAGTGACGTGTAAAAGAACGATTGTAGGTGAATGATCAGAAGATAGGTCATAGGATGAACTAACTAACAGCTGATCACGGTTGATGTTTTTTACTATAATACAAATGCCTACCTCTAGGACTGGATCCCCAATATGTGTGCTTTGCATTGTAATGGCCAGCTACTCCAAATAATTCTGGTACAAAAAAGTCAGTGATCATGGCTCCGTAGCGCGATTGTTATTAACCGCATCATTGTGGCTACAGGACATCAACATGTAGTAGGATATAAGCTTTGGCTCTGAGTAGTTTCCGATAGACCGACCTTGAATCCACAACGTTGATAAGACGTTAAAAGTTGTCGAGTATAAGTAATCTGAACCCACTTCCAAAAATATTAGCGTGATCATAAAACTAAAGCTAAAATAAGTGAAACCAGTAAAAACAACCTCAAGAAAAGTGCGCACAAAAATAAAAATAATGTCTAAACAGTGTTTTGGTTTTTTTTTTAGTTTTCCTATCGTCTTTTTCAAAACTTGCCAGACAACATCATCATCGCCATCAACAACACGTACAAGCAAGCAGCTGTCATGATCTCAAGAGCAAGGTAATATTGCTAGGTGAAGAAGATTAGCGATGGAGACAACGACAGCAGGCCATATCATATGAGTATCATAGTAATAATCAAGAAAAACATTCCTTATGATAGTTACAGCTGCATCAGTAACAGCAGCAACACCAGCAATCTAAAGTATATTGTTCAACATCTGAACAATAAGGCGCAAATACTTGCGTTTGATAATAGAGAAAAACTCAAGTCAAGTTGAGACACACATGCACAGTAGTATTTCACTTTTCTTTGAAATCAAACGTAAAACAAAGTCATTGGACCTAACACACCTGCATTATCTGCACACTGCTCCACCAGTTAAAGAAGGCGGAAACTACAATGACTTATTGTGAAGCAAGGAAGTATTTGCAATTCTAAAACATAATGAAAAACTTATTAATAAAATAGCTTGTTGAAAAAATATGCTAATTATTGACATTGTTTGCATTTAATTAAACTTTTTGTTCTCATCTCTTGTGGCAGGCAGCCAGGTTAAAATAACTTTGTGCGGAACGCTGTTATCCTCTCTCGGCTTTAGTGATTACTGTTTGTCGACGGGTTGTTTTATTACCTACATTTTTTTTTACTCAGCGCACATAATCTCTAGTTTAAGGTTTACAAATTTGTAGTGTCTACACGACTATTGCTAGATAGTTCTTTACAATCAAGCCCGTGCGCTGAAGGCAGCCTCTTCCAGTCATCGCTTACAAATATCTTTCTCGATTCCCATCTCGGTCGAATGATATTCGAAGTTGGCGTGCCATGTCACCATCGGAATTAGTTAACTTAGGACACTGTGAGGCAGTTTTGAACTATCTAGACAACTAGCTGTCCCCTGCCACCATTTCAGGGTCATAATGACCAACAATTGCAAAGATTCTTCGACCAAAGGGCTTAGGTTCGCAGAAATCTACAGCAGATCGTACCCCAGGATTTGCTCTTTACGAAGCTGGATTTTCTAAATTTGGGGCCCTGAAACCTCTTTTCTGATCCTCCTATTGCCAGAGTCTTCTACAGGCTTATCTCATTCCATTTTTTCCGTTGGGTTTGCCACTGAAGTTACTTCTTAGATCAGCCTCTGCCCGTGCTTTTCGGTTCTTTCCGATTCACATTACGGAGAAAATACGTCCATCTGGAGAACGCTCCTTAGTACGCAGGTATACGATACTTTTCCACCCCCTACGAAAATATTTATTAATATTAAAACTTTATTGTTTTCGCGCCTGCTTAAACCGAATATTTAATTTCTCTAACGAAACGAAATAAATATCTTGCCTATTAGTTGTTTCTTATTGCCTCCACTAGAAAAATTAAATTTTGTCCTAAATATTTCTTGAAATCACTGCCAACATTCTCTAGTGAAAAAATGTTAATTGACAACCCAAGACATGGCAGCAATTTCCGCGAAGAGTAGGTGTATCTGTTGTTCAGCCATAAAACATATTACTGGCTGTGATGTGAATTGGACCACCCAAGATTATAATCAAAGTAAATGCCAAATAGTAGTTTAACGAATTTCTTTAATTTAAGAATTTTCTGTGGCGTAATAAACTGAAAGGAAACTGATTTAAGTGGTTTTTTAAAAATAAGTTTGTGTCTCTCGCCACCTACTACCAACTGAGTATTTACAGAAACAGCTTTACACCTTTAAGTCAAATGGGGTCATAAAACACAAGTGTTTTTCGCAACAGCACCAGCCTTCATTTATTAAAGTAGCCTTAAGGCTTGCTAGCGCACTATTATTTCTACTGCTATAAATAAAAACACTTGCTTCATTTAAAAAGAAAAAAATATTACAATCTGCAGTATTGGTTGTAATCATAACGGAGGCAGTGAGACCAAGAATGAATAGAAACAGTAGACAATAACGACAAAGTTTAAGCATAAAGAAACCCTCTCAGCTGTAAAACCAGTCGAAGTAACTCAAGAATGTTGCTGGCGATGGCTGCTATTGCCACTGCCGTAGCTACTGCAAGTGTTGCATATTGTTGTTGTTGTTGTTGCCTGGCTGCAAGCTTATCTCTGCAATAATCTATGTAGCTATTTACTCTATATGTAACAACATAGCAACAACAACAACACAACTAAACACACTTACAATAACTAGACAACAATTGTAGTATCTCTATCTACTGGATTAACTATTTGTCTGTATATTGTTTTCATTCATTCGTTTTGTTTAGCTGCTGCCTTTCGTGTTGCCTGCCTCTTGCCACAGACACATGTTAAAAATCATGAAAATTAACAAATAATAAAAAAAGATATTGCACGACAAACATTCGTATACAAGGATAAACACAAATGCCATTTGTAAGTCGAAAATGGTGCTTAACTTTTTTTATGATTTTGAAACTGAACTGCACCGAGGTTTTTTCCTTGTCTCCATTTCTCTGCTCGACGTTTAGAAAGTATAAACTAGTATTGGGGATGAGGGGAAAAAATATTGATTAACTGCATTTTTGTGTGAACGATAATAAAAAAATGAATCCAATAAATATCATTCCAGCTGACTTGTAATTTTACGTAAAGAATTATGTCTGCAATAATAAGGCGCGTTAAACTTTGTGACTCGTTATTTCGGTTATAAATTGTTATAATCTTCTTTTTTTCTAATGAACGCAAGCGACTGTGTTTTCCGCGAATGCAATTTAATAAACGATGTAATTTTTACTAAAGGTGTTGCCGCAGAGGGCTGGTTGACTGTGAAATGCAATAAAACAAGTGCGGTCGATTGCGGCTGATTGGCATTAGCCTGCGACTTCACAATGCTCCAAAGGAAAAACTCTATGGAGGTCGAAACGCATGGGCCTGGTGGTCAACCCACGTACTGCAAGAGAAAATGATACCTTGAAATCCTTCATGCTGAATGTCAACTGTGGCGTTCGCCGTTCCACAGTGGTCGAAATCACTATAATTTCTTTGGATATTGTCGATTACCAAATCTCCACTGTATAAATTTTTGCTTTAAGTTTGCTTTCAATATTCGCATAGCTGTAAGCCGTCAAATAGGCAGTCTGCTGGCAGTCTTATAAGGTATGCCTTCTAAATGAGAGCACCCTCAGAAGTACGCACTTATACCTCCTCCTGGTGGTGGCCGGTAACAGGTTCCTGCTTATGCTAGGAGTCTGGCTAAATCAAGTCAAGCGGAGAGAAGTTAACAATGCCAACAACGGGCTTGGTCTATAATATGCTATCTCTGGATACGATTCGAACTCCAGTTTTAATACAGACTTATCCGTGCATCATTTGGAGATCTGTGTGGCTGGACTTCTTTTTCTCCAATACTGGGGAATTATATTGATTCTCTGAAGGGCCTCCATTTTTAATTGGCCAAGAGAAGAATCTAGAAGTGATGAACAAAAATGCATTGCGAGCGGTGGATGGGACAATCTCTAAGGGTACTCTTAAGACACTAAACCATGAGAATCCGATAGGGATGGACAATAAAGCCTCGGAAGGGGTGGAGGAACTCTGGTGTTTATTCGTCAATGGCGGAATCCTAAAAAGAGGGACAAAAAAAAACTTGCAATGGGTGGACGGGTCAGTCGCCAAAGATACTCCTGAGGAAGAGGCTGCGACGGTGAATGTCCGGCATTGGTTGACATAAGGCTTAGGATCACGGTCATACACTTCTTAAATTTGAATGCCATGTCGGGGACCTGATCCCTAGACCGGCAGTTACAAGTCGACAGTCTGCAATCGCTGCAGTTAAGAGTAAAGGCTAGTGTTAGTTAGGTACGTACAAATCGTTTGCCTGAAATCAATTCATGGAAAGAAGGGGGTCGAAAAGGCACATTACATAAAAAAAGCCGTCTCATAAAACATAACGCTGCAACAACAAGGTATTGAACAATTGAACAAGGTATTGAAACAATTTGGCGCGAATTGTTATTTGGCAATATTAAGAATGTTTTTAAATGCGCCCTTTTTGAATTTGGCACACTAAAAACGTGTTTATTATTATGCTAAAAATAACGACAATTACTTGTACAGCCGTCAGATTACGTAGTATCGCTATGTGGAAGTTATGCGCTTCTGCTGTGGTGCGGTTTGTGCAGTATATCACACTCCTGCCCGGTAGTAATACCGAGTGAATAATACGCTGCGTCGGTGATGCTGGTGCGGTAAGATTTGTGCAGTATTTTACACTGCTGCTCGTCTGAACGCCTGAAGTTTACCGTTGACGACGAATACTAAAGGGGAAACCCACGCAGAAGCATACCTTTCAGTCTCAAGGATATACCTGAATCTGTGAGCAGAGAATACTAAAGGGGAAACCCACACAGAAGTACACCTTCTCCACAACTCAGCTATTGCACTGGTACACTAAAGTTGAATCTGTCAGCAAAGAGTACCAAAGGGGAAATCCACACCGAGGTATACCTTAAACACAGCTCAGCTATTACCACTGGCTTTCTCGCAGTTGTCCTAATGGCAAAGAATACAAACGGGAAAACCCACATAGAAGTATTACCTTTGCCTACAGGCAATTAGCGCTCAACTATTGTTGTTAGTACAGTGCTTTTTAGGTATATTGCAACCTCGTGTAGATTGGCGTTTTTCTACACAGATATTTTGTGTTCACATCGCCATTTATCCAAAGATCTTTCTCGTCGCTAACCATGATTATCCGATTGCACTAACGAACACTCTATTGATAATACATTTTTATCGGTTGGTTATCAGTGATATAATTTGCCATATGGATTTGGCTTAAGCGAATGAATAATTAACGAGAGAATTGACAGACGCGGCCAAAAGAACATGCCCGTGCAGACTTTCACCGTCGACGCGCTCTTATTAGGAAATCTTTAATTGCTTCTTGACTTGATGACACGGTGATTTGATATAAATTGCTGGAACGAATTTCCGTCATGCCTTGTTAAGTTTAGTTTGGAGACAAACTGGTTTCTAAACCTTTAATATTTTTCACCAGAGGGGTGTTACTTTTTTATTGCCACAAGACGTTTCATGCCAGGCGTGTGATAGCACAACTGTTTCAATCCGGGAATATTTATCTTCGCATAGAACATTCGTTCAAATAAAATGAATGCCAAGCAACTTCTGCAATTTAGCACCGTAATACCTGATAAAATGCTTCGATAAAATGGGTTGCTAGAAAAGATTGCATAACCTCTTTGGATTCAGTAATTACAGTACTCTGCACAGGATATGCAGTCTGGGTGCGGAATACCACCGTCTCTGAAATGGGTGATTATTGAACATTTCTTTTGGTACTATCGCCGATTATGTAGAAAATGTGATGCAATATTAGTAAAGTTCATTGGTATTAAGTACACTTACAAGACTCTGTATGTATATTTTGTCTGAAGGGAAACACCCTTGCGGCAATATATCAAACATTTACCTTAATTAAATTTCATACTCTAATTTAACGCCTCAGAAGTATCTTGTAAATATTCATGTTAATTAGAAATCCACTATTAAGAGCTTTAGTTTGTTTATTTAATAAATTTTTTTCTGTACAAAAATAATTATGTCGACATGGATAAGTTCTATAATATGTTTCCTTTAATATTAGCCGACTATAAAAAAAGGATTAAAATAAGATAAAAAACAAACTTCAAATAGTTGGTTCCATCATGTGCAAGTGTAAAATGAAACAAATCACAATCAATGTCGCACTTGAATTATTAAACAATTAATCAAATGAAACAGCACAAAATCAATGTGAAGAATAACAAAACAAAAATAAACTAAAATGCAACCTATTGTAGATTTCATAAAATTCTTGTTTGTACTACAAACACAATCACCTTCATGCTCGTGCAACGCACTCACTGGTCTGCTCTTAAACTACAGCTGCATTATTTACTGCATTGTATTCGTATGCTATCGTATCAGTTCGACTGCTTTATCTTCTAATTATTTAATGGCAATTAATAGTTCGATAAAATAAAAAAAGAGAAGTCAAATCAAATGAAATGAAACTGAAACAATCTTTATTCAAGTTGTGGTGTTCACCGAACCCGAAGCATGCTAAAAAGATGAGATTTATAGATGAAAAGCGACTTTTGGTGTCAAAAACAGATTGTCATTGTATTTAGGTTGGATTCTTAATATTAATCACTGTATTGTACTCGAGAGTTTTTATGTAATAGGGCAATTTAGGAGCCGTTTAGTGTTCACAACCGATAGCTGATGGCGCATCGTAGACGATTGCAGTAAAAATGGCATCGGAGGGTTCAAGAGAGCCTCCCTATTAATGAGCAAACTTTTGCTGAATTCTATTAAATCATTAAAAATTTATTAGAAATCGACATAAAAATTTTCGATTATGTGACGTGATTAAATCTTGTATTGGCTGTCCTACAAATTGAAAGCGGTTCCAGACGTATAACTTTCTCATCAGGCTCTGATGTCCTGGCACTACATAGCGTTTAATGCACGACAGTACAAGCAAAGAAAAAACATAATTGGGGTAACCAAAATCTAAGAGCAACATTTTTGATTGCATTCTGTGAATGAATATTATTGATGATAATAATGTGACTATTTTTAGAACCATAGAAAAACTTTCAACAGAGTTCGGCAAAACAAGATTTTTGGAAACAAGCATTATATGATTGTTTCTAAGTCATACTTTGATTGAATTCCAAGAAAGATTACGATCATTAATAACATTTTGTAGTGATAATTGTCACATTATTTTTGCATGGTTGAAATGCTTTGGTTATGGCTGGAATTTGAGTTGATCGAGTTGCAGTTTTTATGTATGGTAATGAATATAAACAATAACTTGCTTATCGGAGCTAAAGTAATGTTTACAATATTTCCAAATAGCCATAATTTGTTTGCGCGACCATGCTTTTTCTTTGCGTGTATAAATGGGTTTTCGTTGATTTGTAGTGCTCGCTCTTAACGGTCTCACTACCGCTGGCTAAAAATCCGAACCAAACAGTAACTTGGTGCGAAGACTTCTCCGTCTAGTTGATCTAGAACGTGCGTCAACGCATATGTGACAATCTTGTTTCATTAAAAATCTTGACTCGCCTCTAAAGACAATTTTTCGGTTCATAATCAATTTAATAATAAAATTTTATCGTTTAAATAATAAACAAGTGAATTGACCGACGTCACCAAAAATAACGTGACCACCACCGACTGCCAACATCAAGGCGCTCTTACTTGCGATAGTCCTGATGTAGAGTACATCAATTTGTGTCATAAAATATTATTTTCTTTTAATAAAAATTTAAACATCTTCAAACCGTTTGCTTATTTGAACTTTTAATAGCAAAATAAATAACAATCACTGGATAATTTAATAAATAAAATTACGCCGCATTACTGTAACACATTCAGTCGTACTCTCACTCTCTTCGCTACCGTTTCGTCTAAATGCGATTGTGCATTTTTTTGCGTTTTGTACGATTTTTTAATACTTAATACTCAAAGCACTTGAACTTGTATTGTTTGCGTTTGTATTTATAAACTGCTGTTGTTGTAAATTTCTATTTGTGGGCTCGTGATTTTTAATTCGCATACGAGCTTTTCACACCACAAAAAAGATGAGGACAATTTTTACGCTAACATGGCGTGTTTGACTAGCCATACATCTCTTCAGCCTTCGTAGATTTTCTTGCTCGCAAAGGAACTTGGCTAGTGTAGACCGTTCGGACTACTCCGTTCGTGTTCAAACAGAGTTGTCCGAACAATTGTTTACACAATTCTGCTATGCCACAACACAAACAAAATACACGCAGACAAAATAAAAACTATGTGTGCGTGCGCTTGTCTGTAAACACCCGTACATAACTATGCTAAAAGCATCGAAACAATCTCGACGAGAAACAAAAAATTATGCTTAAATTGAGCAGAAACATCTACACGTATTCTCCAAACAAAAGACCTCAAACGCAAGTTCTCCCGCTATTTTGCAGACTCTTTCTCAGTGTGCGAACAAATTTATGGCTCGTAGTGTAAACTTAATAAGTAAAAGGTTACAACATAAAAGTATTGTGACCTTTGATGGTGCTTTTTCTTTTCTTATGGTTCAATTGTTAATTTTTTTTTTAATGGTTATAGCCTCTGCTATTGTTGGAGTTTTAAAATTTTATTTGGTTGTTGCTGTTATGCTTAATTGGTGCTTTTAAATGCTTAGTTCTGTGTATTTTTATATCGTTGATATGAAAAGTTATGGGTGTTTTTATCTTTATAATGTATGCGATTTTTTTGTTGTGCTTAAAAGAATGTAAACGATTGACCAGTTTGGTCGATAAAAAGTGTGTGCACGAAGTAGTATATCCGAAAAGTATTCTTCGTTTTGGTAAATAATGCCAAGGGTTTTCAAAGCGGGTTTTCTACTTACATAAATGAAGTAGTAGCACGCATACAACGAGTTTATTCGGAGGCCATTAGATCCATTGTGATGTCCAGGCGACCTACCCCTACAGTTCCCTACAGAACTACAGGGTCTCCAGTCCGTAAGAACCAATTGGAGCTTCTCGCAAAACTTGTCAGGCTCGTCAGTGTCTAGCTCGACAGTCCTGGTCCTGAAAGAATCTTTGGCCCAAGTATTTGAGCCTGCGTTCTTGTAGAGCCGGGCTGTCGTAGGTGTTGTACTGACCCTTGCTCCTTCTCATCCAGACAGCTTCTGCAGATCTCACCACGGGAGGTTATCATACGCTCCGCCATACGTCTAGTCATACAGTGCCCTGGTATGATTCTTAAAAAGTTGGGTCAAGAGGTATTGATGTCCCCCTGTGCATTTACCACGTCGAGCTTCGAGTCGTTCCTCGCGCGCTGATCGGCCATCTCGTCTCCATGACAATCCTCACAAAATTTCGTCCAAGTAGGTCCAGACATTGAATACACATGAGTACACATCTCGACTTCACCACTTTCGATTCAATTTGAATCAGTTTGTGTTATAAAATAAGATTTTATAACACAAATTAATGGCGGCTAAACTCTCCACAAGAATATCCACATTCGTCGACTCCGTTATAAGTTCCCCAATGATCTTGCCGTTACCAATATAGCATATATTTCCGTCTGGAATACGGTGCAGGTGAGAGCGAAAGGTCACTAACCTCAAAGAAGATACCCGATCCAGTACTCGTGTCTGTCTTGGAGCCATCCGTAAAGATCGAAACCGCTGAGTTCTTGTACTCATCCGTGCTCAGTATTTTAATAAGAAAGGATTTGTCGAAGTCCATTACAGCCGTAAAACAATCAGTCTGCTCTCCCAAGATAGGCCTGATCCAGAGAGCTTTGAGCAAAAATAAAAGGCATGATATTTTACATATTTGTTTAATAATTCTATAGCGGCCGTCGTACGTTATACGTTGCCATCTTCAACTGGCATTAACATAACGACGGAAGAAGTTATTATAATGAGTACCTTGTTGACGGATATTAAATCAGCTGTTTTTGACGCATATTTTGGCACCCAAATTTTATTTAATTATTTTATTTTGTTGCAATTATTATATTTTTGGTCTCACAAAATAAGAAACCAACCAAAGAAAAGGCCAACCTGATAGCTGTAAAACTACTCAACGTACATACGCTAAATCTTAAAAGTTACCCTACTTTAGTGCTATGTGTTGGCGGCGACGTACCGAATGGGACAAAGCTCATAAGAAAACCTGTATTTCAACTTGGCTGCCAGTTGAAAAAGACGTCGTATAACATACATAGATTTAAAAATTCTAAATAAAGTTTTATATATTCTACTCTAGAGGAGCGGAGTGGAGTGTGGTTTTTCTTAAAGTAACAACGATGAAACTTTTTAAATGTTCAGCTCAACAGATTTCGCCCCCTAGTTGATGGTAAAATATCTACCTCCTCTGGAGATATTATGTTTTCTGTCATAAATAAGACATCGCAGCATTTAAACATCGCTAGAAGAAATGTATTTCAAGCGCCAATGTTTTAAAAAGCTTTAAAAATGAATAAAAAATAAAAAGATTTAATGGCGCTACGAACAACGTAATACAATATTTTGATGCATGCCTTCTTAGGGAATTTTCTTTAGTTAATTTTCTTCGTGTACATACTTTAAAGCATTTATTTCCATTTTATATTTATGCACAATTAAAATATATTTTTATTACTACAATATCTGTGTTTCATTGGGTTAAAGCTATTCATGATTTCGAAATAACATTTGTCCGATTTTAATCGAATTTATGAGGCATACAACAGACATAAATATTGTTCGATAGTGAAACTTAATTCGCGTTTTTCTCCCGTAAAGCACGTACAACGGGATCTTTTTTCGGATTGAAATTACTTTTGATAATTTCAGCACAAAGCAATGATCTACACCTTCAAAATTCGCTCGGCCACCACGGTAACCTCATCTTCTCCATTGGTACCTGGTGAACCACATTTAAGGTGTCGTCGTCCCATATACGGTAATTTTCCTTTTTTTACATAGCCATTCATCCAAAAATTAACCTCGTTATATAGTGAAGTTTTATCATTTGAATTTATCATAACGATTTGTAAAAAGAGAGAACAAAAACTGATTCAAGTTGAGTTTCCACGTAACTGTGACAGTAACAAAATGAAATGAATATTGTACGAAATTCGTCCGTGGAGCAATAAACGGATTCGAATTAAACAAGCGTAAGATCAAAATGGTCGCTCCAGAAAAATTACTTTTGACAAAGGATTTGCATTTACACGCGTAAAGGTAGCCCGGAGACCGTCAGGAGCGTCGTGTGTTAGTGGAATGGATTCATGAAGAAGGAGTCGGTTTTACGACGAAAATTTTATTCATTCCTTCAACTTAATTTTTTATATAAACTAAATGAGAATTTCAAACGGAAACTGACTTCTCACAGTTTTTGATTGAAATAAATTTATGTTCAAATGAATTCTACAATATGTAACTATTGCATGTTTTGAATTATTTTAAATTAAAATCATAACATTTAAGTTTAACTCGTGTTAAAATGTATTCTCGTAAAATAAATTAATAAAACTGTTAAATACAATTACATAATGATTAAAGTTATTAAATTCGTAATTAAACTTAAACTTATGATGAAGATGAAGATGGTTATGATGCTTTATTTTAAAGACAACCATAAAAACAAAACGCTTCAATAAGTTCAACGAACTACAATATTTTAAATTGTATAATTTTTTTTAAGTTGCAAATAAATAAAAGAGTTTTCTTGAAAGGAAAACAAACAACTTCATTAAAGTAAAAATAAAATACGAACAAAAGAAGAGAGCACAACAATAACTAAATACAGTAACCATAAAAAGCAATAAAAAAATATTAAAATTAACATTGTTATATGAAGAGATTTTTTGTTTGTTTATTTTTAGCTGCCACTACCACTGCCACTGATAAAACAAAATATTTTGGCAAAGTTTTCATAGACCATAGTGCGATAAAAACTAAAGTAAATTACCAAAAAAGACAAGAACATGACTCAGTCTTCGTAAAGTTGGAAAAAGACCAAATTAAAAATGTAGTTGTACTACGACAACTTAGGAGACTGATTAGAAATGTTTGTTGTGCTGCTTCGAGTACTTATCGACTTTAAAACAAAGTTTGTAAATAAAAGGCAAAATAGAAAGAAATTTTACTAATTTTATTATTTACAGATAACTATTGAATAAATATTCTCTCTCGTACTAATCGTGCAATTTACGTGCTTCCCCATCACACCTGCTTGTTTTAACCACAGCGAAACATAAACTTTTCCACCAACACGCTCAATGACTCGTATCTGATGTTCTAAATATTTTTTGTTTGAAAAAGAGTTAATATTTATTAGTAGTACTTCTCGTGTTTTTTTAATGAATAAACAATGTACTTCTGAATGAATGCACAGTGCTGCACAAAAGTGAATTTATGGGAAATATCAAAAGCGAGTTGTAGGTCGGGGTCTTAAAATAATATTTCACCTTCACTTCTTTTTTCAATTTAATTTTGGAAAAAGCTTTCATATATATTTTGTTTAAAGTCACGTTCAATCACGTTCACAATAAAAAACAAAAAAATCTAAGCTACAGTCGAGAAATCGAACGAACAGCTCTTTTTCATGATTTTAATCGTTTGTCAAATATTTCTTTTAGTTAGTTAATTTTATCGCGTGTTGTGTGGCTGGAAAAGCTGTTAATGAAGTCTTTATACCGCTCAATGTTAAGGCATCAGAATGGTGTATCCGATAATGGCTTGTGGATTATCAAGGCTCCGAATGTAGCAAATCTGCTATTGACCAACATCATTTAATCAAAAATGTGCTCTATCGCTGAACGAAATTTCGATATGAAATATGGATGGCATTCTTCGATCCATTCACAAAACATACGTCGCGAACGATAGTCGTGTCGCTTCAATTTCTGGGCAAATTAAGTTTTGTATGAGGTGACCATATACAAACTATAGGAAAAGAAATTTAAATAAAACAACGATGGTGCAAGATACCATATTGATCTTGGCTTTATTCTGAGACTATATTTATGCTATTAGTTGTGAAATATCACATCATTCCATTGGCCGTCTCGTCTTCGATGGCATTGCTTAAAAATTTCCAGCTGAATACAGCTGATTTACGCCAACATTTGTTTGAATTTCTCACACAAAATTGTGTAAGAAGAATCTTAGCATTGTGCAGGTTTTTCATTACTTCTGACTCCCACTGTACATGTATTACGCTATGTGATCATGTTAAAATGATTTCCGATTGTGTTGCTTTACTCGCTTGATTAAGTTGTACGTACATGCACTAACTGCCTGTCTGTCTATACGTTTATATTTAGATACTTGTAAAATTTCTATTTGTGGTTCATTAGAAATTACAAAAAAAAAATGTTTTCGTTTAAATTAAAAATAAGAAATTTCTTTGTTCAACGAATCGTTAAAATACATTCTGAAAACATGCAAAAAACTAGATTATTTACTCAGTGTTGCATTAAAATTTTATAAAAAATATACAGGAATAATAAGAACAATTAACAAATAAAACAGGCAAATAATTTTATTAGATCACATCGCACGTGTGCGTGAAAATCATCTAATACGAAAGCTTATATTTTACTTGATGTTAAGTGAGGTGGTCAGTGAGATGGCTTGAAGGGGTAGAGTGTAGTAATTTAGAGGAGACGGCGACATTTACAAATTATGTATGTATATGAGGGTAAATTCGACGTTAATTAGCAGAGACACAACCCGATGTCACAACAGGAAGCTGGAAATAACAGCAGCAGTCCGAAGGAATGACTATTTGACTTAAAATAGCATGAAATCTAATTTATTTTAGAACCAAAAGCAAATCGAATTCAAAAACAGCCGTTTTGGCGACATTGTTAGGCATTAGCTTATTGCCAGTGGTGGTCTGTCCTGACACACTATATAGAAACGGTAGTCCAGAATGGTGGCATATTCGATACAAATTCGAAATCTGAATAAAAAAGGATTAAAGAACTAATTTTTTTACAAATATCTTGTGAGGATAAGTGACCGTTCTGAGATGCTAAATTACTAGCAGTGCTGTAGTGACTAGAAAGTCAGCTGTATTAAAAAAATTCGGGTTGCGTCTCTGCTAATTAAATTTATTTAAAAACATTTTTATCTTCAGTTTAAAATCTCACTAGTCATAAAGAAATCTGTCAATTTATAATCCTAGATGCACTAACATACATCCACGAAAGATTTGGATTTGCCGCCATTTTTTCAATAAAGTGTTGCCAACAGAACAAACCACGAGAGTGAAATTAATAAATCCAGAGAAACTGCATGAATTTGGGATGCTAATCTAATAAAAATACTCTTAAATGATAATAATATCGTGGTACTGGGTGAAAGAGATAGAGAGAGTACGCGAGGGATCCAGAAACAACAGCAAATTCAGTCGCATCTGTGCGGCGAAGACACTCAAAATTATTCGTCTTTTTACCCACCCCCTGCCATTGCTCTAATCTAAGTTTCTAATCAAGTTAATTTTCTCTTCTTGTACTGCATTGCTGAAGTGGCTATAGAGTATACGTGCATGAGTTATTGAGTCGCTGCTAGATTTACCTAAGCAAACTTTATTCCAGTTTCTGTTTGTTTTGCAGTTTCTCAATTCTTAAAGTATTTTTGTCCAAATGGAAATTATAAATCTGCCCAAGGTTAGACAGTACATGCCAATCAGCGTGTGTGTACTGGATATTTTTACAAGCGTTATTGATTTTGGTATGTTTGACATGTATCGTATGTGGGGCTAGAAATGCACTCATGCTCGAATTGTCTGTCTGCCTATGGTACTCGTACGAGCAACAATGTGGCAAGCAAAATGTATTATTTGCAACAAACAAATGCATCTAAACTACAGTTTACCACTTGTACATGAGTGAGTGAGCGAGTGTATGTTTGTGTGTTTATGTGGCAGCAACAAAGAAAATTCAATTGTTTTTGTGGTAAGAGACAATATACCGGTATTAAAAAATTTTTATTTCTATTTGTGCTAATTTGTAGGCCATACAATGCTAAAACGCAAGTGTTGTGTACTGATCAAAATATTTGTAACTCAGAGGCCATTACAATGATTTGTCTAAAATTTACAGTTAATGATTTCACCCTTCGGTATTGAATGTCTTTTGACATCGATAAATCGCAAGGCCGCGTATGTTTGAAATCCAATGCAATGACATGCAATATCTTAATGTTGAAGTTGCTATGTAATTTTATATTTTCTAACCTTCGGATTTGTTTAAATTTATTGTTATTAAAATACTGCTAACGTAAGGAAGTTCTAAATATAAAATGATAAATTTGTTCTTATTTTAAGCACACCAAATTTTTTATTGTAGCAAACGATGTGTCTCTGCGCTCTGTCTTTCTGAAACCACAAAATTGCTTATCATGGCGATTTAGTATAAGGAAGAATCATCCTGTATCCTCGTTTTAAGGATTTATAACTTCGTAAACATAAAAAGTACCTTGTCGGGATAGGTTATGTATATTTTTTACTTCCCGCGCTATTGCTTATTCGTGCATCCAATGAAGTAAAATAAGCCAAATTATGTTGTGACAATCGAGTTTAACAAAAATGCTGACTGAAGCCAATTCACTTGTATTCGCCATGATTGGCGATTGGGTGATACATTGCCTTTAGTATGTGTTTAACATAAGATCATTGAATTGTTCAACGAATTCATTGCTCTGATAATAATAGCGTCAATCATTCAGGATGAAATGCCACAAATATTTCTTCTCTACATGGCTATCATGGTTATCGTTGGAGTTCCACATCAATATTCTTATTTATTAATCATTTCTAGCATCCATTTTTCTTTCAAATGATTTCGCTTTCCGCGTGAATAATTTCCCTGCTTAGTTACGAAAAATCTCCTTGTCTTGAGGGATTTTGCCCCTCGAATGTCAAGTTTGTATTATGAGCTACAAACACTAACATAATTTTCGTGCGCATCAAATTTCTGAAGCGCTTTCGGCGCTGTATCTTAGTGTGCAGAAAGGGTTAAGAATGTAGACATTCGGAAATGTTTCGTGCTTTTGGTCGTCCATACGATAATTTTAAACTCGAAAGTCTGGTTACATTTTAATTTTTTTCTCAATTCAGGTGATATAAATATACTATTGTAAACAATTGAAATGACTAAAGTTATAGGCTATATCTATGTAGAATGCGCGCCATAGTGCCAAGATTAAAATTGGTTTGATCAACTTGTTCAACCAGGGTAGAGGGTCGAATGTGGCTGGCTTATGACAAAGGCCTGTTTCAAAATGTTCAACCGTAGATCAGAAACGATCACAGATTATTGTTCTATAAATATATCGAATGTATCTTAACTGATCTTAACCTGCTCTCTTGTGTGTTTCTTGTTGAAAAATGGCCGCGATATGGTCATATTATAAGTTTTACTCTTGTTGTTTATTTTATTTATATTGCCTTCCAAAAAGAATGGAACTATTGTATATTTTATAGATGAATATGTCGACAAAATAAAGACAAAAAATCATTTTAAATTTTTCCCCCAAAAAGTCATGCTGGAACCGCTCTGGACTGTAAAAATTTTGAAGCTATTTACGAGTCAATCTGGAAAATTGCTAACATCAAAAACGAGACAAAAAATTAGTTTAGAAAATATCTCTTAACCTGTAAATCTAGGAACTCTGTCCATGTGCAACTTTAACCTTTAAAAAATAGCTGATACTCGAAGCAATGTTGCCAAATTAAGCGAACTTTAATAAATATAATAAAAAATATTGCATCAGTATCTGCTCAAAATACTTAATATTTATTATTGTTTTCCTTTTCTTTTCAGGTTTGTGCGAAGATCGTTATTATATCATAACTTAAGCATAATTGTTAGGCGATTGAACTGAAATCTAATTTTAATTTAAACCCGCATATTACGATTAAGGAGTCGTAACAAGAATAACTAGAAGCGTAGATCGTTGAGTAAGTATAGCTCCTTTCTATACATGACAATATACAGAATTAAACCAGAAATTATAGCGTAATAATTAAACAAGAAATATTTATACGAACTAGCCCTTTTCTCGACATTTTTACAGCGCAAAATAAAAAATTAAAAGAAAATAAGTCTAATAGTAATGAATGGCGTACCCAAAAAATAATTAATTTATTTTTTAGTTAAAAGGTTATATTTGTAATGCGGGGATTCTAAAAAAAATAAGAATAATATTATGATAAAATCATATTAAAGCTCTTAGCGCTTTCAGCCGCTCATTACTATCATACCTGGACCCCCCGATTCAACACACGTCTTCCAGGAATATTTCATAGCTTTAATAACCTCTTTATATATGGTGACCAGATTACAACTATAGCAAAAAAAAATTAAATAAAACAAGAACGGCGTAGACCACAAAATAGCCAGGTTAGTTTTCTGGCCATGCGTCGTTCCGCTGACCTGCTCCGGATTACCAGTTGTAGGTTCTTCAATACAGGCCACTACAGCGACTTCACTTCGCACCGATCTCTGTTTGGTTGCTGGCTTAAGGTTCAAAATTGTGCTAACGGTCAAACTTTTCCACAGCACGACGAATTGCCTGCGCAATAAAGCCATGCTGACAACCGACCTCACGACGATACTTACATTGCGTATTTACAACTGAGTCGGAAATTCGATAATAATTTTTAATAGTTTCGAGAGGGTAGTCGTGAAACGATGCATGATGAAATGGCAAACTTAACTGAATATTTTGACAGCTGTAGGGCACTGCTAACTTTGAAATATAACAACTTTTATTAAGAAATCGAAGGGTCTTCAATATGCTATTTTGTTTCTTATGAAAGACAGCTGCAGCTGGTGTATTGGATACATAATGATGCTAATGCATCTTTAAATCATACAAATTTGTCTATTGAAATAGTTGATGTGACAATTTGTGAATTAGCTTGGTGTATCTTCGCTTTATTTTGCAACAAATTTCCCCTTTTTATTTTATTTTCATCGCAAGTACGCATAACAAACACTCTTTGGTTTTTTAAGAGAATCGTATCGAAATCTTCCGTAATCTCCCTGCAGATGGAACTCTCTTTGGAACGCTCTTTACATTTTTTCGACACCGTTCCTCCATTTAGGGTCACTTTATCTTTATATCCGTGATCAAGTTGAGAAATTTTGATCGTTAATCTAGAGTCTCAGTTTTGTAGCTTTTTAGTGTTTTGGTCTGCCATTGCGGATTTTATTTTAATAGATAGTGCGCCTTGTGTCATTGTATGAAAAAAAAAAGAAACTATTTTCCCTAAATCCTTGAAAAATATAATATTTCAAATTCCGATCTGCGTGGAGATTCTAACGATATGCATGAGGTTTTGCCTATCTCTAAACGTGATTAAATGAATTTCGAAAACCCCATTGGTTGGATATTGTACCCTGTTTGCATAGTAACAAATGCAAGAGACAACAAAAGTCGATGTTGAGCATCTGGTCTGTGCACTCCTAAACCATTTGTATGTATATTTTCAGCATTTAATCGGGGAGCCGATAATCTAGATTATCTACCGGTGGTTAATTTCTTTGCGCCAAGATGAGCTGCATTTGAGCGTATCTTATCGTCTTATTTACATATGCCTTTCGTATATGATGCGTCATCTCCGCTAATTAGCCATTGTTTTATACCCGATATTTCCGCGTGAATGATTCTGCACTGCAAGATAAAAATAATAATATAGAATCTGCTTCCGTCGGTAAAGAAGGTTATTCAACCCAATGATCAAATATCGAAGAAAACTCTCGGTTTTATTTGAAATGGCCAGATCAAATCAATTGGCTACGAGTATCATTTGTAACAACATCATCTTCACTAGCGGTAACAGTCGCCTTTTCTTGCGTGGAATGTGATATGAACAGCATTTTACACATTTGTCAAACGAAAGTTGAATATGTGTCATGGTTTTTTTAATTAAATTTTCGCACTTCAGTCAATTTGCTGAAGCACAATGCTGGCTTTTTAGGGTAAAAAAACACAAGAAAGAAAAAAAGCGCTGGAATGCAGAAAAAGTTTACTCAAAGACACACTAGCAATTTTCAGCAATTTTATGCTGACTCGTGTTGAAGGTGCGCGCCTACAGTGCTTTTGGACACTTGAAAAACACATAAAATTATTAAGTACAATTTAGTTTGTTGCTTGTTTTGTAATTTTGCGGCGTGTTTAGATACTCGTATTTCGTGGTAAAAACTACAGTAAATGCGACAAAAGCCTGTACTCGTATGTAGGTACGGTGGTAGAGCTTTTATATTTTCGATAACATGTTTGTAGGTGTGTTCATTCCCCTTTTTCGATTTTCAAATTTTCCAACTTTTTTTATATTTTGAAGCACGCGTTTTTGTATTTGTTTGTAAACAAATTTTTAAACTTACACTCGTCGGTTACATTTATGTTGTTTTATTTGGTTGTATCGAATGCCGAGTGTTTTTTTTAGTTTTTTTCTTGGTTAACGTTTTCATTTACGAGTAGGCGTCATTAATGTTCAACGCCGTGCAAAACCATTCACGTGTTTTGTGAGTAAATATTTTATAAAGTTTTTGTGTAAATGAAATATAAACAAATGGAAATATTAAAACTACACTCACAGAAGTTTTCGATGGCTTTTTTGCAACAAGTTTTGTTATTAGTTTTAAGTTAGACATTTTTTTTCAATTTGGCAAAAAGTACATTTTAATCGGACAAATTTATAATGAATGGATCGATAGTCTTAGTAATATTCAACATGCAATATTACTATCTAATGTTACGTGTCTGGCACTTGGGTGATAGGGAAACCCTGAGGCTTATTAGGGGACTGAAACCTAAAGGTGATCTCTTCGATATTTGAACAGCAACTAACCAACTTTTACTTCGGCAACCAGTAACCCACGGGAGTACAAGTTCCGGACTACTTTTTGATGGCTAAGCACCTTCGGAGGAGTAAGTGGGTGGATGTTATTTAAACCCAAGTCTTAGGTGGATTAACAGTTCATTCAATAAGTCCGTAGGGTAAGTAAGAAAAAACAAATTTTTTTACAAAACTCGATACAACGAGTATTTTCCAACTTTTCGACACTGCTTTTATAGTACGATTTCTCTTTCTCGTCAAAATCGGCTTCAATTTCGGCGATTACTTCACCGTTGGACTAAAATTTCTTTCGAGTATTCATTCTCGTGTGTAATAGTGAAGCCATGTTTCGTTCCATCGCACATCGATTTAATTGCGGTTTAATAGCGCCAAACACTCCGCTGAAGCATCGATTCGTTTTTTGGTCGACTGTGAGCTCACGCATTTGCATACCAAAATGTTCGTGTAAAATGTCAGCTAGCTCGTGCATCTTCAATTTGCGATCGTTCATAACAAATTTGTGGAGTTTTTTCATGTTTCCTGGACAGTCTCATTTGAGCGTACACTGCGCTCTGCATCATTTGTGCTGCTACGACCACGTTTAAATTCATCAATCCACTTCTCTACCATTTGTCTCGATGTAGCAGAGTTCGGATAATCTTTATCAAGCCATTGTTTAGTTTCCTCTATATTTTTTTTCATCAAAAAGCGATGCTTTATCAAAACTTGGATTTCACTTTTTTCCATTTTTTTCTTCAATAACAAAAGTTGGCTCACAAATGCTATAACTCACGAAACAATAATCGGATTGCTGTCAAATTTATACGCGTATCGTTAGTTCTATATAAGAATCATATGGGAAGCATTCTAGTAGCGCCATCTATATGGCCATGTTATATGGCGTTGCGTTGCAACGAAACTGTCCAATGCTACTGCAGAAGATTCGATAAGCCAGAACTACCCAGCGAAGACTAAAGATTAGCTTCTTTGTTATGCATGACATCCTAGGAAGCAAATCGGACTCTGACTAGGATGAACATACAAATAATCGAAGTTATGCTGGCTAGAAGATCTGAGTGCAAAGAAATTCAAAGTATGTCTTTGCTGCCAAATAAAAATCAACTGGTTTTGTAAATGCATGTTACGTGTCGTAATTCAACGTGTGATATCGACGGTTGCTCCAGTGAACGTTTCAAAGCGATTTATGAAGTATCGATAATAAATTCTTTGCTGCATATGTATATATATAACGCTATGCACTATCAGTCTCGTACTATTTGGAGTTTAGCGGTCAGTATCTTCGGCTACGAGACTAATACTTAATTCTGGTAGCACGGGTGTCAGCAGCTCCTGTAACGTCGGTGCCAGCCGGACTATGTTGTGAACCTTCGCGGAGCTTCGTGGTGGTTGTGGTTTACACCCGAATCGCGAGTAGAGCGTGAGCTCGATGTGAAGTTATATTGCAAATAGGTGCCGAGACCCATAGTTCGGTAGAAGTTTGAGATAGGGCCAACTGCTCACCAGCGGTGAGGCGAAATCCAAATAAATAATTTCAAATTGATGATCATATGTGGCAGCCTCTTGTATGTCGGGGCGCTGGTTGTCGCATTTTATTTACCCAGTGTTTATAGCTCTGTGATTTCCGGCTGAATTTAAGCCATGGCTTGGGTTATCATGACTTTCATGGCATTGCTTGATTGCGACTTCAGATAATTGAACATGACGTAACGTAATACTGAGGGATCTGGTGAGAAATTCACGTCATCCCCTCAAGAGATAAAATTGCACGCAAATTGCCGTATTGCTAGAAGTCCATATCGTTCCATTCTGGTTAAATAATGGCTATGATTGATGGCCTCAAAAACATAGTAATCGAAAAAGTAAAACGGAAATAACAACAACCACTCTTGCTGGTAATGCAGTTCTTATTTGTCCCCATTTGTTTGCCGTGCATATTTGACGCTATATGCTAAAAGTCTCCAAATATATTATGTCTTAGTAGTGAATATCCTTGTACCGATTTCCAACGCAAAGTATTTAATTGCATTTTTCCCATTAAAAAATAATTCATTGCTAGAATGCCAGTAGCGATCGGCAATAATGATTTGCCGACTGCGGTAACGAATCCATTTGTGGTACCCTCAAAGCAATAATATTGAAACATAATTACAATTTTGATATAACTTGAATAGGTCAGTTGCGTTGCTTAAAATACATTACAGAAGGCATCTGCTAACTAACATCTATTTATTGCCAAAAAGTACGGTTTGTGGTAACCGAAAAATATTGGTTGTCAATATGCAACCCAACTGATGTTCGTTGGATATACATAATCGACACGGAAAATCCTTTTCGGTTGTTATATGACCTGCCCTGAAAACCACACACCCATTTAACTTTTTTAATCGCCTTATCAGTCGTTTTTTTAAGTGTATTATTTACTGTACAAAATATTACAGTACTTGTATATGTTTCATATATAGACTATCATCGTTATTATGTAAAATAACATTCATTCTACAAAGCAAACGAAAGATTATTACTAACATTTGTCTATACATGGTCATAAGTACTTTTCAGATACAACAAAAACAAAACTACTTAAAAAATATGCCGGTAACAATGTGGGCAAATGTCCAAGTTTAGAGTGAGTAAAGAGACCCGTCGCGTCGTCTTAGCTCAACGAAAAACTAAAGCGGAAACAATTTTAACACATTTAAATTGGCTACGGGTAATAGCAGTTGGCACACCAGTTCTGGTTGGTGTCTCTTAAATGAACCTTGAGTGGTGGAGCTGGCAGTTGGGTGGTGTGGTAGTGGTCTTTTGAAGGTGATATAAAAACTATTTTGTCGATTTCATATTACGAGTGTTTTGCTTTCATATATAAACGAATTTGCACGTAACAAGGAAAACTAAAGCTAATGACTGATACTTTTTAATATTTCGGACATGCAGCAGACAGTTTGTTTGTGATCATTCCTGTCTGTCTAATAAAAATAAGAAAGTTCATTGCACACAATCAACTTTTGATTATCGTGAGGCCAGTTTTGTTTTAAAGAAGTCGAGAGACTGAAAGATTTGATTTGTTCATGACTTGTTAAGAATTCATTCAATTTCTTTTTATGAGATCATGACCTAAAACAACGATCTCTGACCAGCATTTGAGTTGGCAAATCATTTTATTGTACGAGGGCGGATCAATAAGTCCGTGACTTTTTGAATGAAGCACAGTTTTTTTTTGCAAAATAAAAATGTATTTTCAACATAATCTCCCTTTAACTCAATAGACTTAGTCCAACGTTACTCATTCCGATTGCGGTTAAACAACTCCAAACAATCCTTTGAAGTTGTCACACGTTTACGTTTATGGTCAATTGAGAACAAACGCAGCACCCATATTGCAGACAACTTTCTTAAACCCAGCTGATCATTTAAAATCGAAACCACACTGCCATATGAAATGCCTATGGCATCAACAATCTCACGCACTTTTACCCTTCGGTCGGCCAACACCATATCGGGGGTTTTTTTTGACATTTTCGGGTGTACTGACCACAATTGGCCGTCCAGAACGTTCACTTTTTTCATTTTTAGACAAATACACGAGGTTGTATGTTTTGAACAGCTGGTACTTGATGCGAATAGCGTTGCATTTCGTATAACTACTAGGGAAGTTCGAAAAGTCACGGACTTATTGATCCGCCCTCGTATCTTAACTTACCTAATATATTGGATAGTGGATTTCCTGGCCGATGGAGGAGAAATAAGAGAAATAACAATGTCAAACAGTTAGATATTTATTGGTCGAAACTCGTTAGTCCTAATCATCTACGATCAGTTCATATACAAACTTCCAAGGGAAGTATAAAATGCAAGCGGTTTACTTATACTTGAACGTGGTTCAGTTCCGTTCCGTGGCAATGAACCAAGAGGTTTCACGGCTAAACTAACTTTAGCTTGCATTCCATATCTATTTTATAGTTGACGTTGTTGCTTCATTTTAAACTTGAAATTAAGTTACAAAATCATAACAATAACGCCATTGCAAATTAACCGATTAGGAAACATTTTGTCAAAAACTTTTATTAATTCCTGACTACTGCCTTAAAAGGACTAGTGAGTAAAATTGTGTAAATTCAAACATACGTTCTAAATTCAAAACCATTAACAATTCATGTATAAAATGTACTTGACTGAAGTGTGTTTTGTCTCTACTTTAAACCAAAACAAGTAGTAAATGACTTGAAAGCATCGTAATGAAAAAGTAATGTAACAAAAATCATGAGAATGTTTCACTTTTAACATGAACAATTAACAAAGTAAAAAAAAATTTAGTCGTGTACACAATTATATTTCATAATTATTTAACTGTCCTCGTCATTATTGTTCTCAGACCAGACTACAATGTAGTTTTGCAGCGTCGTAGTAATAATCGTTTAATGCTCTCGCAAATGTTTCCGTTGACACATGTTTCATGAAATAGATTTTCAAGATTTTCTACTCTTGACAAAAAGTGGTTAACATACAATAATGCGTAAGTTGTTTTTATAAATACTTGAATATGGGTTTGGTTATGTGTAAAGGGTGTTTTTTAATCACCCTTAAAGAAAACAATTGCGAGATAATTTTCTGCCACTTTAATTTGTATAATATAATATATAATAATATGTATTGTCTGGATTCGATACGAAAATGCTCTTAATTCCAATTTTCAAAATAAAGTTTTATTCAACAATGCAGCTTATTATCGGTTTAAGGGTTACGTCAATAAACGAAAATGCTAAGAAAGCCATTGGTTACGTCGGTTAATGTAGCAAAATTTACCGTTTAGTTTTCTTTGTGGAATATCTTTAGTTCCATTGATCACTTACTTCTTCTGGTGCCTTTAGCTAGAGGATCATTTAACATGCCGCACAGTTTCGCATTGCAGAAATCTGAAGTAGCCCTCAAGAGCGTCCAATTTAGCATAGATTTAATTTACAGCTTGAAAGGGAGTATTTGTCGCAATATTGCGGTTTCATACACAGCAAAACGTTACAGAACTATCG
This sequence comes from Phania funesta, assembly GCA_963932375.1. Classification (NCBI taxonomy): domain Eukaryota; kingdom Metazoa; phylum Arthropoda; class Insecta; order Diptera; family Tachinidae; genus Phania; species Phania funesta. Next base: position 42,846,681 of record OZ010653.1, read on the forward strand.
AACGTCCAAATTAAACTACATCCGTGCAAGCAAACCCAAGACCATATTCAGAGTGCAGCTTATTACGTCTAAAATTCTTAGGCGAGTTGATTAGTGTTTCTGGTTTCTTGCTTTAATAAAAATAACAGATGTTGGCATCCTTCGTAGTTTTTTGATGCAGTCTCCGCCGCCGGTGCTAATTCGCGCCTGTTTTATTTTGGGACCATATTCAAAGCCAACTGCATTGCGGGTAATAAATTTCATTTGTTTTCAGAATTTTAAATTTTCTATACGTCCAAACAAACACCCTTTACAAGAAAAAACGTAATTAGAAGATTTGAAGCACGTATTTATTTCATACAGTTTAATGCTCTTTACTCGTGTGTAATGTATTTTTCATAGCTTGGATACATTTAATCAGGAGCACTGGGGTATGCATGGATTTACTTTCTGTTTAGAATCCTTGACGGTAGGATGTCATTCCGCAATATTTCCTTGTGTCTCCTGAGTTTGGGATTGCGGCCACTGAGTACTCATTTCCCTTGCAGATCTATGGCAGGAAAGATGGAGATATAATGAATGATCAGTACATTGTGCTATCTGTTCGTTTAAAACCAAAGAAAATATAGAGTCAGTGAACCGATCTGAGTGGCACATACACAGATGCTAATCAAGTATGGTTCACTGACGACTCCAATCATAAAAATGACGACACTGGGGCAAGGGTAGTTGGACCAAATTTCCAGGAGCCAATTTCAATACAAAATAGCTAACAATTTTTCAAGCTGAAACTTACGATATCCTCTGGAAAAGGGACCGATTAAGTATGCGGTCTGCTTCGATAATCCTCGCCTGTACTGGGAAATGCCCGAGGAGACGAAAAAGTGGTATAAAAATCTTCATAATATCGGCCAGGTTGTCATAGAATGCCGTAAGTCTCTGAATGAATTTAGGACTCGCAGTAAAATTATATTAGACATGGTGCCTGGCCAGGCCATGAGGGAAATGCTGAGAAGGAGCGGCCCAATTGGTTAGCAAACAGTGGAGTTTAACGTGTCTTTATAGAACCGGAAGTTTTTTTCGGAATAAGTTGTAGAAAACTAGTTAGTGGGTTAGCGAACTATAGCTGTCTTGTGGAAAATCGAAACGAATTCGAAAGCTAATTATGGGATGGTATACAGGATAATGTGGGCTAAGATGCCACTAATTTAATTCTGCGACATTAGTAATGAGACATCTGAGCAGAGACCTGCGCCGGTTGGCTAAAAGCCGGCTGAGCCGAGCCGCCGATAAATCGTCTTAACAGCCGTCGCCGCTGAAATATGTCGGCTTTAATCGGCTTAAACACAGCCGCCGGTTAAGGTTTAAATTTTCTGTAAATTCGTGCTAAAAATAAAATAGATTTTGCTCGAAATCTCGTATATACTAATGTAAGCGCACGCATGATTTCGTTTTTAATTTTTTCTTAATAATTGCCAAATAAAAAATCGTTTATTCAAACGGCATTTTAAAATACATACATACATATTGGCAATACTTAATGTCAAGCGTTTAATTAATATGCCGCAGTTACCAAGTAAAATTTTTATACAGAAATCCAAAAATTTCCTGGAAGCCATCAAATATACTCTTTCAAATCGTTAGTGTTAAGTTTTAGGGTCTATAAGGGTATGCTTTATAGTGCACGAAAACATTGTTCTTTTTTTAATTTTATACCCTTTATGCTCCAAATAATTTTTCTAAAAAAGGAGTTTATCCAAAGCATGATGAATTGAGTTTTAAGTCCCTATGTCCAATATGCACATTACGTAGACAGAATCCTTAATTGGAAAAATTTTCAATCAATTTTAAAATGGTTTATTTATTAGCTGTTAAATTCCCATTATGCGTGTGTGTATTTCCAGTCGGCTGCAGCCGATTTTAAGTCGCCGCCGAACCCATTTCACGAAAGCCGCCGCGGTCGATAAAATTTGTCGGCGCAGGTCTCTGCATCTGAGTATCTGATTTTCTATTGTCTATCTCGTTCCTCGGAGAATGTAGGTATTTGGCATACCCTGATTTCCTCCCAGACAGCCGGCTTTAAAAGATCCAATTGGTCGTGGTGCATAGGACCTTAATAATAACAATAAATAATAATGTTTGATAAATCGCTTGGTCTAATTAAGCCTTCTCTTGTGTAGTACTGCCAATTATTCGCCTATGGTGATGATATTGCAGTTAACGGTAAATTCCATATAACAATCCGAAGTTACATCTGCTCATTCTGTCGAACTGTGCAGCGTTCTGGACTTTCAATCTATTGTTTTAATACAAGTTTACAACTTTGGTGACAGTCGTCCTGCGCCTTGCAAGACTTTCATTTCAAGTTGGGTCTGATACCCCTATATGGGTTATTGTTTGACGGCTAGATGTGGATACTTGGTTAATTAATGATGCAAACGTTTAGAGAATCGATTCGCTATGTGTTAATGGTACCTACACAAAAGCTGGACATTTTTACATCTATCGGGAAAGTGGTCTAGTAATACCAAAGATCGCCTGTTCTGCTCCGTCGGCCGGCACTTTAATAGCTTATGGATCATTTTGTCTCAGATGAATTACTAAACCAGCCTCTGTATATCGCTCATAATGAAGGCCAGCACAAGAGCGCAGAGTTAAAAACACGTCTATCAATAATTAAAACAATACATTCACAATGAATGTGTATCGTTGTTTCATCCTCCTCAAGGCACAAACGACAAAAAGGAGAACTAATTTGATTTACATAGTTTGATCGAAACTTACTTATTTCCAAGATTTTGTTGTATGAAAAGGGTTTAAGCTGCTGAAAAGTGTCAATATAACCTTGCGCTCAGCAGTTTCTCATTCTGGGCAGTGGCAGGTATTCAGTACCAGGAAACCTTATTACAGTATTTTGGGTGTTTAAAAAAAAATCCAAAACCCGCCAGAATCCAAATTCCCATAAAAGTAGTGATTTTAAGGCTTAAAAATAACCATTATTTTCGATATTTATTTTTCGCTCATGAGCATAAAATTTTAATCAAAAATTGCGGATTCGAGTTAAAATTCATTATTCTAATCAAATTGTTCATATAAATTTCTACACTTACTTGCGTATCGGACAAATTGTGAAAAATTTTAGACAATTGATTTGGAGGAAAATATATAGATATACATATACGTGGTTTATTCAAAAAAAAGGTGAAGTTTAAATTTTTTGAAAAGAATTTATTTATACGTCAATATCCACTTTGTCCCCTTCAAAGTAATCCCGCTCAGATATACCGCACTTATGTCAGCGCTTCTTTCCACCCTCGAAGCATTTCTGAAATGTGCTTTTTGGTAATGGTCATCAGCCCGTTCTTCGATTCTGACTTTATCTCATCAATTGTAGCAAATCGTTGGTCTCTTCAGTTTTGGGAATAGGAAAAAATCGCAGGGAGCCAAATCTGGTGAATAAGGTGGTTGAGGCATGATTGGGCTGTTGTTTTGGCTAAAAAATCATATTCTTTCATCCATTTTTTTCATAAGTCAAAAATCAGTTGTCAACAACAAACTACTAATCCAAATTGGCTGACACATGTGTACCAACATAAGAAACAAAAATTGCGATAATCGAATGTACACAGCCCGCGAAAATTCAAAATTCAACCTTTTCTTTTAAACAAACCATGTATATATACATACTATATGTATATATGGGGATTACAGGTACCATCATTTTAAGCAAAAGAAACTAATCGGTATTTATCAACCAAAAAAATAAAACTCGAAAATAATTATTATTAATTAATTTTTTTTTAATATAAATTGAAAATAAAAGTTTATTGCATAAAAAAATCAACTATTATCATTATCTTCGGTTCCTGGTGTGTGTTTGCATATCATTGTTTAAATTTTAAACAAAAGGTGATCCAATTACTAAAATAAATATTGAAAAAATTTCCTTCCAATACGCTTAACAGATACAATGAATGACTAACAATTTAAGCTCATTTACACTAAATAATTTATTTCAATTTCATTTTCAAATATTTGTTTTTCTCAGAAAACCAAAGTGGCATTGGTTAAGGTTGCCTTTGTTTTACAGTAGCGAGCTAAACTGAGCAAATGTTTAGAGATTTAAATGGAAAATCTCTGCAGATATGTAAATACGCAGCTTAAATTAAAACAAAACTTTTAGCATTTATTTTATTGATTGGTTCTTTATAAAAACGTGCTACGAAATATATTAAACTAAAATATAGAAATAAGAGAGAGAGAGAGAGAGGCAGTTATATAAAAGGATCCATATTTGCTCGGTTTTGCACGTTTCACACACACTAATAATTTTTAATACTTCGTTCAGAGCCCTTTATTTTTTATGACTCATGTTGCTTTCGTGGTCATAGTTCCTCTATATTCTCAGGAGCCCTGTGATATTTTCCCAACGCCTTTTTACTATTGCCCACACATTTTCAATTGGATTGAAATCAGGACGTTGCGTATGCCAATCCATTACCATGCCAATTAATTACGCTTATTTTTGTGAGTGGGACCGAGTGCTACCAAGTGTAGCTTCAAAGATAGAACAATGTACAAAATGCATCGAATCAATTGTTTAGAAATGGACTCGCTAAATAATTTATACATTTTGGACAAGCATCAGAAGCCTGAATGCCTAAGAAATGATTTCAAGGGACACAAATTGTAGCTGTTTTATAATTCCGAATCGAGGGAATAACGTCGAAGTCTAACCCGAACAACAGTAAATTTTGAGAGCGGCTGCAAAACTTTAAAAATGAAGAACATCAAAGTAACAAAATTTAGGCCTCATTAGTCTTCACTTTCTGTTGCAGTTCTGTGCCGTGCTGTTGTTTAATTTTCATAGTTAGTTCTTCTGTAAAAACTTATCATCTATTGTTCATAAACTAAACATGAATACCAAACTCCAAAATGTTAAAATTAAACAAAAAAAAAAAATATTATCCGGATGTTGGCGATGTAAATTCCTAAATTTCTGCAAATTGTACAAAATAATTTATAGAACAATGCAAATGCAATGTTGTTTTAGAACTATTTTTTTTATAAAATAGAAACCTTAGATGGGGGTTGTGCACAAATTTTGCAGTTTCCACTAATACTTAGTGATATTAATTTTACATTACTGCACCAATTTGGTTGATGTTTAGTGGTGAATCGAAAATTAGCATCCTCCCTGTACATTATTAATGGTGACGTTAAAAGATTAAGCACTAAAACTAAAATATTGCAACTTTTTTTTTCTTCGCTAGAGCAACGTACAGATTTTAAGCTCAAATTGATTTGTGGTTATTTTTGTGTTTTATAATTTTCAATTATTATTTCAATTAACATTTTGTGCACTACTCCCAACTCTGATGATAATCAGCTGTTTTCTGTTGTAACTTGGTTACGTTGACAAATTGTTTGTTTTAAACAGGTTCGTCCGCAACAGAACGACACGATACATACATATTTGTCAAAAACAAGTCAGCTGATTCGTAACGGAACCAAAAGCAAAGACTAATTCTGCCTTTAAAATTGTCTTGGCCTTTATCTGGTAGTCGATTATAAGCTAATTTTTTATTATTTTTTAACTCTGTTTCTATTTTTGATACACTTCAACTAAAGTGTGCAGTGCAAATGATCATCATGCTGCCTTAAAAATTCATGAAAAAAACTCTAGCGACAGTCCCTTGCGGTCAAAAATTAATGTTTTCGTTTCCTTTATAATTGTTGAAAAGTTATGTTAGTGTGGGAAGGATTTCTTAACTCTCATTCAGTTAAGAAGTTTAAAATAAGTATGTCAAGCATTCCTAAAATTTATGGAATAGTTTAGTGCTGAGTTGAACTGAGCAACAGATTTCAGCAAATTTATTATAGAATTTCATAATAAATAAGTTTGGATACTGCTTGAAAAAAACACAGGACAAATATGTGACACCAAATTTTGTATTCGTTCCTGCGACGCTTTTTGTTCAACCAACAAAAATTCTTTTTTCTTCGGGGTTTCTTTGAAACGTCACAAATCGAGTTTGAAGCATAAATAAAACTTTCCGTTAAACATTGAAAATTAATTATTTTACCTTTTCCTCAAAATAAAGCCTCTTGAGTTAGGGTACCCGTGCAAGAATAAAAAGGAAACTTAAAAGAATTTAAAAGCCGCTCATATCTAAATAACTTGATAATGTTTTTTTTGGCAAAAAGTTAAAGCGGTAAACGTAAATGCTTTTAAAAGGCAAGAAGAAAATTCTATATTTTTCTACCATACGAGGGGTATCACGTTGATCAATTTTGCTAAATAAACTTTTTATAAAAAATATTGAAAGTAGTTGCAATAAACAATTGCCAAGTCAATATTTGAAAGATAAAGAAATTCTCAACTTTCAATATTTTCTCTCTGATTTTCTTCAACTTATCTTTAATGCTGGAGAAGGTTAAATAACTTAAGTGAACGAAGGCATGGATAAGAGAATGTTATTTTAGTTGTTCTACATTTTTAAACAAGACATAACATTAACAAGGCGAGAATGAAAATACTACTCAAATGGTCATATGCAATGATTAAATTACTACACCCGAAAATCTTAGCGATCTTAGAGATGATGATCTCATATAATGAGCATATTGATAGTAATGAAACATTTTGACTTTCGTTAATAATTTTAATTACAACGTAAGAATAATCGATTCATTTAACTCAGTGAAGTATTACAGCGTTGCAGGTGGTTGCGATCACGAGTTTGGAGTCAAGAGAAATGTGCGATTCAATTGATAGGAGGTTGATTCGCTTGCATGCAACAATGCAAAAAATTATGTTTTTATGTAGAGTTGCAAATAACTGCACAAACACAAAACTACTTTCTTTTTCTTGTTTACACAGGTTTACTAAAACACTTGTTGGCCGAATATCGTTCTGATGTGGATGTTTGAACACTGGTTACTTTTGCTTAATATTATCGTAGAAGTTGCGGAGATTTTTTGAGTTTTATTTAAAAACCTACGAGTTAAAAATTTAAATCACTGATCTTAAAATAGCCTAATTGTATGTAATGATTAACATTCCTTACGATATCTCCATATATATATTAACAATAAACACATTAACAGGTAGATTGTCTTAGAGTGCACACTGTTCCTACATCCATTTTTTTTTTTTACATATTTTCGAATAATATTGGAATAGACTAACTCGTTGTGTTATACTAAATGTACAATTGAGACTAACTGCCTAATCGTAGTATCAAATATATGCGTTTCGGGATTTTCCGTCTATCCGTCACGAGAAGAAGTAAGGATAAGAAAACAAAGCGAACCGATAAATGAAAATAATAATAAACTTTCTCAAAATCAAAAAGGGAACTACATATGTGCTAGACTGTTCTTCAATGGGATATTTGAAAAGAGAAAATACAGCTGATGTAAACCAGCTGAATTGCTGCATAGTCTGTATTGACAGAGATGTGAGGAATAGTTGCATGCTTTTAACAAGTTCTTGATGGCACTTAATGAAAATAGATGGGTACAATAGCCTTGCTAGACTGTGCCTCCCGCCTGGAAACCATAAAAAAAACGTAGATATTTCAGAGTTCTTGCGCCGATCACAAGTTCATCTCATTAAAACCACTTTCGGTTTCATCACTTATCTCCTAACTAGTCATGTAGATGGTGTGTGAAAGTGTATAGCTGTTTTCCGGATACTGTCACATGAACCTGTGCATCTTACATCAGAAGTTTGAACTTCCTTGGGTTTAGTTTCACGAGTAATGAGTTGAGCACAAATTTCCACACACACTTTTGGAGTACCTTGATTTGCTACTTTGTAAGTTTCAGCACGTGACATAGTATAAATGATAAATTTTTCAATACTGCCAAAGTGGTCGAATTACGTCAGGGTTTCGACCATGATATAATCTAGTTCCAAAGGTTTTGAGTTGGGGGCCAAATTCTACTCATACCTCCGGCATGCTTTAACTTTCTACCTTGCAAGTATGCAGGCTGCCATTCCTGAACTTAAGTAATAGTTGACGTTTATTCTCTTCAAACCCCTTATTTGAATTTCGCATTGGTAAAAGCTTATAGGTCAACGTAACAGATTTATATATAACTTTGGATTTCAATAAAAACTTTTGACTTTACTTACATTTTCCGCTTAATGGAACTCGCGAGAATTTCGGGAAAAAATCAAAACTGGCGGGAAATGTTTGTGGTGATTTCCCGTTTTACGTAGTCGAACTATTTATAATACTTGACTAGGCAGGTCGACAACTAACTAACTCATTACTGACAATTTGTAATCAATATATTGTTAAGTACTCATACTACCACGTATCGCTTCAACTTCAGCACTGACATCCGATCTGATCAGAAAATGTCTTCCAGAAAAAAAACAATCAGTACACAGAACGGAAGAGAAGCGTGGATATTTATTTTATCAGTGAACGAAGTCATACTTACCAACTCTGACGAATACTGGGCGAAGTAATTTGATTTCATGTTTTGAAGCATGAAGCCAGAGGAAGCTACATCAAGAAACGATTACTTAATAATCCGGAACAGATCACACAGAAATTTGAGGAGGGGTAGGGCGGAAAATCCTGATATTTATTATTTAGTAAGCCCTTGGATAAAACAATTACCACTTACACTTTACCAAAACGGAAACAGCCCAGAAGTACTTCAAATAATATTCGTTATTCATCTGAGCGACAATACTCCATGTAGAGCAACAGTAAAACGTTGAATCAAATTACTGTTTCGTTTTTTCGAAATTGTTAATATTTCACTCTCGAAAAAACCTGCATAATTAAAGTGTTTCTAATCTGGGTATCAATCACGCTGACGCTGCTTATGTTGTCCATTGAAACATTTAATTATAGAGCTTTAGGCCATTCTATTTGCTCAATTCATTCAGGGTGTCTGCATTCAATACACTCTCTATGGTTTTTTCTTTCAACTTTTACATAAAATATTAATTTCATTATTGGCATGTTCAGCCAAACGTGAAAGAACACCAAGAAGAAACAGCAATATGAGGCAGCTAGTGTATGGTAAATGTAAAGTGTGTCAGAGAATGCAAAAAAGTAGCTAGCAAGCAATTGGAAAAAATTATCGCTAAAAGCAGATTTATTACGAGTATCTTTTGTCCAAGTTTTTATTCAATTGTTGGTCGAAATTTAAAAAAAAAGGAAAGAAGCTGTTAAAAGACCCAAAGTGAGAGTGTTGCTGTTAGCAGAGGGAGAGGGAAAAATTAGGCTGTATGTAAGAGAAACAGGCTGCATGTTGTAAGAAACAAATTAAGGTTAATTGCCAATAATTGCTTCAACTTACAACGCACATCTTATTTGGCTTTCTTTCAATCAATAACCAAAAAAAAAAACTTGTAAAAAGATTTTAAAAACGCCAAACAAAAACCAACAAAAAACATTCTTAGGAAATAGTTGAAAAAAGCCTATGAAGCATGAAAATGCTTTTAATGTAATCAAAAGTTATTTAGAATGAGTGTATTAGCTGCAAGGCAAAGCACACAAACAATTTTGCATGTTATTGCGCTTGGCGGTTGGTGGAAAACGCCATCCATTTCAATTAGTAAAAGTTCTATTTTCTTTTTTCGGAAAATTGGTTTTAAGGTGAAGTTGCTGCTTGAAAGTTTAAAATTTACGTGCATTTTAAAAGTTATTTGCACGAGTGTCCTTAATTTGGTTTTTGTGCCAGGATCTTATTATTCTTTGCCTATTTTTAGCGGGTTTTTCTACTAACTATTCTTTAAGTTTTATGCATGATTTTGCTGCAATAAGAGCAGGTCGATAATGATAGTTTGTGGCGGGCATGCTAGTTTATATTTTAATTTTTTTTATAATAATTGTGCTACTTCCTCTGGAAAGGGATAGGTTAGAGACTACAGGTAGTGAAGTAGGCAGAATAGCAAAGCTTCAGTGTTTACAATTCTGCAATTGTACGTAATGTTTATAATTAGAACAGTTTTGTAGCGCCTCTGGTGTTATGTATGTGAATTACTTGAAGCTGGTGGCCATTTTAATAATTATTTTACTTCGCCGAAGATTTAGTGCTATAGAGTAATACCGACGAAGGAGGGCGCTGCGATATATACTAATATGAATAGAAGCTAGTACAAATCAGAAAAATTTATGTCGGCTGGGATACGAGCCCAAACGTCCAACCATCGAATGCTTAGAGGTCAACGTGTTAACCACTTAAGCAAATAAGCATCGTCAAGAGTCACGATACTTTGGTGTATATAATGGGTCTTCTTCCAAAACAACGTTACTAAGGACATCCTAGTCAATAACACAACGTAACAAACAGCCAAAGCCACAATGGAGCTTCTGCAAGACCGATATGGGCTAATGCTCTTCGGTGATGGTGACAGACTAAAGTTTTCCTGTTGGGATTTTCGAAGGTCGCAAATCTTTGACAATCTGCTACCGCTGATGCCGTCACCATACCCATATTCGGATGATGTCACATTTCAAAAATAATTAGCACAAACGGATCTTTCAAAGAGACAGAATAACTCACACATCTTTTATTGTTTGCTTTCAACACCAACACGCCCTTATTTGAAATCCCTTTATTTGTACACTTCTGCTCATTTTTGTTTAACCAATTACACTGCATTTATCTATTTCGAAATACGTTCATTAATTAAAAGTGATTATTTCATTTAACCAATTAAAGTTCACACGAATGAATGTTTAATTCAAGGTGCTTTTGGAAATTTATCAACCAAAAAAATTGATTTGCATTTCATGAACGAAACATTTAAATGTCAGGGTTGTAACTAACAGATTAGACCTATTTTCGTCTACAGTAGATAATAGCAAATTAATATGAGTTTTAATTGCAAATTTTAAATGATGTGAAAACTAAATCAGATCGTTCCTACAAGGTGTTTGATTTAGTAGTTTTGAGATTGCTCATGATTAGCTAATAGATACAGATCTCTTGGGTGTTGGGTTAACGATCCTGTTTTGCCTATAAGAAAAGAAAGGGTAGGTTTTATACTTATTATTTTGTAATAAATGTTGCCAATACAACTGTAAATTATAACGAGCATAGCAATGAATACTTTCAATCGTTGCAGTGAAACACATTTGAGTCTTTGGTGGGAATCGAACCCACAACCCCCTAACTGATTAGCATAGCGGGACACACGGAAAGGATAGATCAAAATATGGTCTGAGAACATAAAATTATCTTTGTATTAGGAGTTATGGTGTGCAAATTCAAAGCCGAAAAGTCTAAAGGATACACGAGTGTACAAGATCCTTCATGACCCAGCTGCATCTATCAATTGGGTTATATGAATATTCTAAGCTCAAAAAGAAAGAAAGAAATCAATGCTCTAGCGCTTTGACTATTAAGCATTCGATGGCGTGGGTTCGTATATCAGCCGCTGCCAATAACAATAACATAAATTCTTCCGTATGTAACAGCGCACTCCTTCGTCGGTATGACTTTAAGGCGCTGAATGTGCGGCGAAGTAAAATAAATTAGAAAATTGCTATACTAGCTGTTCAAAAAATAAACGTAACGCGCTATAGCAGATTTGTTGAACACTTAGGCTTTTCTATCCCTTTACTTCACCACCTCCCTTCTCTAGTCTATCCCTTTCCAAAGAGAGTAACACAATTATTCAAAAATAACTATTAGGCACTAGTCCCTGGGTGTACTTTCTAAACAAAAAAATTGTGGAATATGATAGAACTCTTTTAGAAAAAACTATTACGGAGACTATGATGTTATGCCTTGCTCGTTCCTTAGAAAACTCTTCATTCCGAGCTATCCACATATTTTAACACTGCGTTCAATTATTAAAACTTATAATAGGCGGAGTTTGGAACTCGCTTTAGAAAATTTTCCTTTCTATCTGATTTTTCTCCACGAACCTAAAATATGAGTCTTTTTAAGGGAACAACGAAATATGTCAGCTAAAATCTGAGCTTTCGTACGTTATGACCTTTGTTTTTTAAAGTGACGATTATGAAACCACGCTCTATAACTCGTTTATTGGCTTAAGTATCAACCCGGACGAGATGCTTACACAAGGATTATCGAGGAGAAGTGCCTATGTGCGATATTTTTGTGGCTGAAACGTGGCGAATAATCCACATTGCATATCATTAATATGGCCCCCTTTTGTTCGCTGGCAGTGCTGCAAGATAGTATTTTAGCCAAAATCCGGATCGCCGGCCAACATTTTTAGCACGGCGTTGTCTGGTCGTCTGGCTTCAATTCTTGCGTTATCACAATCTTATATTGATGTGGGCGCAAGTCCAATCGTAAAATACGCCGAGTTCATTCCCTGGCGATGAGGAATTCTGCTGATCGGTGACGATTCGACTTTTTCTGGGTCTTCTTCGATTCGGCTCCACCACGTTGTCTCGTCGGCGGCTTAATATCGAAAAGAGTGGACTCACACTTAAATCTTTCCACGCTGCGACTAATGGCCTCCGCACTAAAGCCGTGATAACGACCGAACTTAAGACGAAACTCACTTTGCATATTTACAATTGAAACGAAATTTTGGGAGATTTGTTTTAATAATATCCACACGTTTAGTAGTCGTGAAACGATGCATAATATGACAGCTTACCATTGTTACTTCGGCAGCTTCTGCAATATATCCCTCAGAAAATTCATTATCTGGTCACCCTATAGAAATTTGCACTGCTTGGATTGGATTCTTATCCTTAATAATAAAACGAACTAAAATTTTATTTTTCTATTAAAAGCTTCAATATGTAGTAGCATTTGAATTGAATTTCCTTTTTACACTTTTCTTTAAAACAACATTTCAAAAAATATTTGATGCCGTCCACTCACGACAGTCGCTTTAAAGTGTGTCTTTTTCAGCCTGCTTGCCTTGGTTAGAATCAAGTTAAGTAATAGAAAAGCAAAAATTAAGCTAATCAACGGTTTCATAACGTGTAACCAACCTTCGAATGAATCATAAGATCATCAAATCCCGACTTTTTTTAAACAAAAATTTACAATTATCAAAATTGGTGCCAACATAAAAAAACAATTTTTTTGTTGTTTATCATGTGTGGACTAGTGTCCTTTAAAACAACATTAAAAATTTTATAAATGAGTAGAACGAACAAAACTTTATGCATTAAATATCAACAGCCACAGATACAGATAAAGAAGAATGACAAAGGAAAAGTTTGTACATAAAAAGCTCATTATGCCACCCGCCCTTTTTAGTGTAAGTCCTTTGAGGATTTTCAAACGAATGTACAAACGTATGTACTTGTCTTTTTAATGTAGTGTTTGGCTTTAATGGTAATAGTGGTGATGGCGATGGTTTTATTGTCAGTTGGTGCTCGTATTATAAGTTTTTTTACAGTCTGTTGCAACTATCTTTATAATTCATTGTATATTTTTGGGCGCATATATGCTTACACGCATACATCTGCATCAGTGAGAAATTTTATATGGATTTGCTGCCATAAGAATAACAATTATCTTTGTTGCTTTTCATGTTTTTGGTTACAATTGGGGAAAAAGTGTTCATATACATATGGAAAACTATGCCTGAGTATGTGTGGGTGCGGGTTGTTTTATATGACTTAGAAGTTGACGTTTAGATTTTAATAAGAAATATAATTTTGCAATATTTTTTGTTTGCATGTTTTACATATCGCCCCTATCACATTTGATCCTTACAGTTAGAATTTTCGAGTTGTCCTCCATTGGGAGGAATATTTTCTTACAGTGGTTCATCGCTAGTTTACACCGATAACCTACGGAATACTCAGGACAGAAACAGTAACTTCATTGCAACAAACAAATTTCTCTGACAAATTTCCTTTATAACAATCAGTTGATTATTTACAGTGCAGAACTTATTACTGTTGAACAAAAAGCATTTTTGTTCTCTGTTTTCTCTCATTTTAAATATTAAACAGATTTTAGTTTGGGTGGAGAATTGAATACTTTTTTAAAAAAAATGTATGCAAAACGTGGAAGTGACTGCATTGTAAATGAAACATGCGAGAAGTGCATGGCGTCTGGTATAACTTATCCAAGGCTCCAGTTGACACCGGCTTATGAGCAAAGACCTCTACAAGCTGGCGCATTGGAAGATGTTAAATACGAAATGCTAAACAACGGGTTTCGACTGATCTGGTGTATTTTTCTCTTTTGACACTACGCGAAAGTGGATCCAGTAGCGTAAAATAATGTTGCTACTACAACCTCAATGTCGACTATGACGAATTCGTAAAGACCAAAGATTTGCAATTAAGTTCAATAACTCGTAACCATTGTTCGAGTGTAAGTGTTTTCAGACCGAAAGCACAATTGTCTCTGAGAATTGTAAACTTTAACACATGTCATGAATAAGCAAAGAATTTTTCAACTATTTTCATAAGTTGCTTTTACAAAAAAATAAAAATCTTTTTCGCTAAATCGTCAGCTTAGAATTCCCTAGAATCTAGTTGGAAATTAAAATGACTTCCCTCGTAAAATAAAAAAAATGTCTGCAAGAAAAAAAATTATTCATGTCTGACTTGTTTTGAGCGACAGTCAATAAACTTCCGGTTTTAAGTATCATGCTGACGTTTTGTTTGTTTGCTTCATTGTAACGTTTTGATCCTTTAAGGCGTGGCTTCCTGCTGGGAATGGTTGTATTTATACGTGTGAGTTCACTGAGTCATGGCTGTTAAAATTCTTACTGTCAAGTTTACATTATTTTTTATTTTATAATAAAATGTGTTTTTTTTTTTTTTTGTATTAAACAGTCTCGTGTGCGATGTTGTGGCTTTTGTTTTTAGTTTTTACATTTACACTTTGTGTGTACCCTACACTCGAAAAATGCCTGTGCTCATGGAAAGTGTGTGCCTAGGCATGACATTCCTAATGAATATAACTGTAATCGGATTTTTTAGCTCAATTTAATAGTTGTCTTGGTTTATATTCATAAGAAATAAATGTTTTTAAAAGTAGGATTTCCGTTTTAGGTAAATAAATACTCTAAATTCGTATCTTTGTCGAACTACAATATTAAGTAATTTAACTAGGTTCGTTTTCTTTATTTTTTCTATTAACAAAGAAAATTTGTTTGTTATGATAACTTTCAATACAGTAAGAGTTAAAATTTTATTACACAACTTGCAGCATGGAATGCATTTTCTAAGCCGCTACAGACCTTTTGCAATATTCTTTGTGTCTTTTACTAAATAGATTCAGCCAAAATGAAACAGTAATACACACAATACCCTCATTGCCAAGCAATGGTTGGCTAAAAGCAAAATCCATATGATAACAAAACGAAATCAATAACAAAAAAGTTAGAATGTTGTAAACTTCGCTCTCACCCAAGGGAAAAGTAAGAACATGAAGAGTTGAGAAATATTCATTCTCGTATTCTATTTGTCTTTAGTGTTGGGTAAAATGGATGATGTTTACAGTTGACACATAATTAGTTGAAAAGACACAAAGAATGCTGAATACATGTGTAGCGGCACAGAAAATGCATTCCCTTCTACTGGCTGTGTAATAAAATTTTAACCTTTACTTTGTTCAAAGTTATCATATCAAATAAATTTTCTTTCTCAATAGAGAGAATAAAGAAAACTAATTTAAACCTAAAATTTTAATTACTTAATGGTACATACTCTATGTATAGTAAATTATGTTATTATTTTTTGTTATCGATCAATTTTCTATAAATAGAATGTTTGTTATCCATACATTTTTTGTATACAGAAATTTTCGTTATCGATAATTGTTCTATGTACATCAATTCTTTGTTATCGATAAGTTTCACATATATATATAGCAATTTGTAGTTAACGATAACTTGGCTATAAATATAAATTCTTTGTTATCATTTCTATATACAAATAAACGAGGTGTGGCTATTAAATAACGAGACTGACGCTGTAAAACATTTTATTTTTATTTTATACATTTTTACTTATTATCACCTTCAATATACACCCCTCCTCTATCCCTACAACGCTCCATGCGAATCTTACATTGTTCGAAACAGTGCTGGAAGTCTTTTTCTGTCAGCTCCTTCAGGACGCGTGCCGCTTTCTCTTTCACAGCTTCAACAGACTCAAATCTTGTTCCTTTTAATGCAGATTTCACCTTAGGAAACAGATAGAAGTCGCACGGCGCAAGATCCGGCGAATAAGGCGGATGGTCTAACACTGGGATGCTGAAGTTGGCTAGAAACCTCTTAACAGTTGTTCAAATGTGAGAATTTTAGGCACCATTTTGGCACACACTTTTTGTATGTTAAAATTGTTATGTAATATTTGCCGTACGGATTCTTTATCAATTCGTACAGTTTCAGCAATCGCACGAATACTTAACCGACGGTCAGATCGAATCAGATTACCGATTTTTTCGATATTGTCATCCGTTTTCGACGTGGAAGGGCGACCCGGGCTTGAATCATCTTGAACGTCTTATCGGCCATCTTGAAAACGATTAGACCACTCAAAAACACGTGCACGCGATAAACATTCATTGCCATACACTTCTTTCAATAAATTATAAGTTTCAGTAGCGGTTTTTCCAAGTTTCACATGAAATTTCACAAGAATACGTTGCTCTACTGTTACACTTAACATTTTTCCGGCGAAACAAAAAAACACCTCTAATGCGAAGGAGGGCTACGACTGTACTGATTTGTTCACAGAAGCGAGAGGCACTACATTCGAAAGAGAAGGCTTCACGATAACAGCTGTTGGTTGCTGACGTTTGGCACATGCGCACTTCTTCTGTAACAGCGTCAGTCTCGTTATTTAATAGCCACACCTCGTATATATAAATAATTTGCTATCTACATACGAGTATATAGATATTTTTTGTTATCGGTAAATTTTTTATATATTTGTATATGTATAGCTGAATTTTTTCTTTTGGTTATTGATAATATATAGCAACTTTATGTTATCGATAAATGCCATATGTATAACATATTTTATCGATTACATTTACATTTACATTTTCTATAAATAGAAATTCTTTATCTTTTCTGTATACATTTGCATATTGACATTAGTTATTAGCCATATACAGACATTTTTATTATCGATGAATTTTCCATACGTATACAATTTTTGTTATCGATAAGATTTCTATATTTTTGTTATGTATAAAATTAAATAAACTTTTTTATCGACGAGTTTTGTATATATAGAAAATGTTATTGATAAATTTTGTATACAGATATAGACGGTTTTTTATAGAAAGTTTTTCTTGTCGGTAAATTTCTTAAACAGCAAGTGTTTGTTTTCTCATCGATAAATTTCTAATAAAGAAGTTTATCGTATCGATACATCTATACCTAACAAAATAGTTTTTAATTATTGCAACTTAGTGCTTAATAGAATTGCAATTTATGCGAATTTTGCTCGTTTTTATAATAAATTTGAGTTTTTTTAAATATTTTTCTAATTTTATGAATTCAAAAATATGTTTATAAATATTTATCAGAAAATGTGTGTGGTCGTTATATTTTTTCTAATAAATAATCTGCAAGTACAATTGTTATAGTTAATTTGGAAACAGAGCACTTTCTTTATCGATAAATTTTTCGTATACATATTTTCACTGTACAGGAAACTTTTATTAATCGGTAAATTAAAAGCGTCTAAAAACAGTTAAAATGTTTGTCCAAAGGCCTCAAAGAGGATTGTTTCTTTGTATTTATTGAAAGCAAAAGAGTGACTCTTAACACAATCAAAAAGGTTCTTAACCTCGAAAGAAAACATCATTCATACAGACTGGCACTCTAGAGCATTTCACTATTTTGCACACACATTTATTATTGTCTAATTTCCATTAAAAAAGAATATTTCTGGTGGGAAATCTTGAAACACGCACTAAAAAGTTGTAATATTTTTTACATGTTTCTTTGCTTGTACTTTGTAAAAAGCATAATAAATTTAATTAGATTAATGCAATGTTTAGGCGTGTAGTACTCGATGGTTGAGTTGCTGAAAGGAATTATGTTTATTTCTTATTAATTAATTTGTTTTAATTAAAAGAGAACAAGTTGTTTGAACAGTTGTTGCTAAGAAGAATCTAAGCAATAATTAAGTAGTTTTGGAAATCAGATATATCTTGATATAAATGTTTTCTTCATAGTGATTAATGTTGTATTTAAACCAAATAGGGGAGAACTATATTTATGAGACATGCTGTAGAAAAAAAAATTCCGATATTGTAGTTTTTAATCATGACGGAAAATTTGTCAGGTAGGCGAAATTACTAGTTGCAGCGCATGGCGAATAATTGACTACCATGGGGTTCTTTTACACGCATCTGCGGGCAGCGGCAATATTCTCGGTTGTTAAATAATGGTTTATTGAGCCGATCAGTTCGGATTCGTCCAGCAAACGCCGAAGAGTCTACTTTGTAGAGCCACCGTGTTAGCAGCAAAATGTACGTAATCTTTACCCCAACGACAACTAATTTGTAATAAAATTTTATCGTTTCTACGCGTTGCTCAATAATGTAACGTGATTGAATAAGACTTGACAGACATTGCCAATCCAACATGGCCGTCACACACTGCCAAAATCGCTATGATCCTTAATGATTTTCAGCAAAACTCTTTGAATATTTATTTTATTATAAATCCATGTGTTTCGTTCATTAAACTATTGTTTCGTTAACCTGGATTTAATTGAATTAAAACTTCAAATTAAACTAAACAAATCGATCAACAAAACTGACCTGCCTTAAAAATCTCACAATCACTGACCACAAATTGTTTCTTAAATTCATTGTATTTCTCTTTTCTACTCTGAAATGCTCAACGAGCACGCAACTGCGTTTAGTGCCCGCATGGATTCAATAATGAATGCAAAACTATTCATTATTAATACATCAATTAATTTTTGTGGTTCAATTTAAATGTTTAATTAAAACAAATTTATTAATTAGAATTCAAATTTGTGTGAAATTCAGATACGACAGTGGCATGAAGTTCAGATTTATTTACATGAGAATTTTCTTTTTTAATTTTCACAAGTTCACATTTCCCTTGTGAGTATTCTGCTCTAGAAAACATGTTTTTCATTCTCATTGTTATGAAAGAAGAATGTAAAGTGAAAAAGTCGATTAAAAAATTGACACCTATTCAACGGTGTGTGTTGGTTGCTACTTCCCTAGTTGCAACAGCCATGTTGTAATTAATACTTGGATATATTTTTTAATGCTAAAAAACTTGTGTTATGCAGAACAATTGGTTGCAACATGGGTTTTTATTTGCCACTTTTACATTTTTCCCATTCAATCAGTCGAAGAGATGACAGCTCAGGGGCAGAACTTCAAGTAGCCAAACTGTCTTCTTTCATGTTGATTAAAAAAAAATTATATCTAAAAGTTCATATTTAATTAATAACATAATTTGCACCGTTATGTTGTCTTATTAACATTCTATTCTCAGCCTACAAACAAAAAGTGACATAAAAAAAACAAAAGAATAAACGAAATGTAAAATGTGTTCGCACCCAGCATACAGTGTGTTCCGTTAGTGTTCATACAAAATTATGCTAGCGTGAGTTCGAGTTATTTTAAAACAAATTCTCAACAAAGCTGCATGCCTTA
This sequence comes from Phania funesta, assembly GCA_963932375.1. Taxonomy (NCBI): domain Eukaryota; kingdom Metazoa; phylum Arthropoda; class Insecta; order Diptera; family Tachinidae; genus Phania; species Phania funesta. Next base: position 42,866,259 of record OZ010653.1, read on the forward strand.
TTAATTGAAATAATAACACGAGGCTATCCCACACCCAAATCGTGTACGATAGAACTTATAATTAAAATAAAAGAGGCCATTCGTCAACATATTACACCAAATAAAAACTCATAAGCTTCCTTAACTTAGGGCAGCAGCTTTCGTTGAAATCATGAGAAATAACAGATTTTTTTAAGTATTCATATTAGTTGCAGTTAGTTAAAAGTCTTTGCTGCCAACCTTCCTTCCGGAAAGCGAAATACATATGTATGTATGAAATTATAAAGAAGATATACACGTACTATATGGTGACCAGATTAGAATGATAGAAAAATAAATTTAAATAAAACAAGAACGGTGTGAGATATCAAATTGATTCTGGCTTTATGCTAGAAGCTACATTTAAGCATTATTTATGGAAAAGCACATCATTTATTGTTTTCCCTGACAGTGCTTTAAGACGACTTTTTGGCCAAAATTTGCAGCGCCCAATTAGTGAACTTACGGCGTTGTCTGTGATCGCCCACCTGGAATTCCTTCGTCAGCGCAATCTTATATGGGTGTAGGTCCAAGTCCAAGCGCGAAATTAGGGAGGTTAACTCCGCCGGTGCCCAATTGAGCTGATAGGCTGCGTATCGCTGTTTCTGGATGTTTTTCGATACTGGCTATTATGGCGGCTATGTGTTCCTTATTTCGCTCCAATCTTTGAGTGCACTCATGCTGATTCTTCTTGTCCACGGTGCGAGGAATTACTTGCGCACTGAATCCATTATGACGATCGACCTCAAGACGAAATTCGTCTTGCGTATTACAAGAATCGCGATAATAATTTTTAATATAATAATAATTTTTACCCGTTCGGCAGACGTGAAAATAAGCGTGCTGGAATGACAAAACCTTACTGAATATTTTGACAGCTGGATGGCATGAATATCTCAAGTTCTTTTTTTTTTTTTTTTGTTCTATAAAATGGACTCATTAAGCCCATTTAAGCAGATTTTTAGTATGAATTATTTCAGATTATTTAAACAGCAAATCAGCCATCAGCCGTCACCGGATATAGTAGAGTAGCAATAATAAATTCCGAAACTCTTTGTGGCATTTATACCTAAAACGTTCTAAAATCGCTGGAAAATTTTAAAAACGATATACTCTAAATTTGAAAAGCTAACCTCTAGCAATTCCTAACATTAAAGTCCTGATCATCGACATTTAAAATTAGTAGGTTTTAAATTTTACATAATTTTCAATTGAAATAAGCAAAATTTCTACGTTGCAAAGTTTTTTCGGGTATTTTTTTTTCGATTCTTTTAAATCTTATCAGCATGTTTAAGACCACCACTTTTTAAAAGTCTCTCAAGAGACGTAGTGACTGTAGGAATGCCAGAAAATTTAAATCTCATTTAGGTGTAAGGCGGTATTAATGATGTCTGTATGGACTGGACGTTGTCTCATTGGATGACAGTTTATGTATGAATATCACAACTTCTCTCCGCTTTGCAAATTATAAAAATGAAAAGAAAGTAAAATATGTGACTATCCCGGGCTTTGACAAAATTTGTGCTAGAAAAATCTACACTGACATGCAAGTCTGGGTCTCTTTGTAATAATAACTTTTGTCTGCAGGTTTATTGATCACACTGTAAGTTTGTTCTGGTTACAAAAGTTATGAGATTGTCGTCATGTACTTTGGTTGGTTTGAATTCAAAATTTCTTCTTTACATCGCCAATTGTCCTACATTCCAGTGGGATTTTTTTAGTTCTTGCAGCTGGAGCTTTGCTCTTTGCTTTTGCTTTGTAAAATTAATTCCCTCCAGCAGCAAGAAAAAGGCCAACAAGATCATCAAACGTGTTACAATTTCCGTTGTTTGTTGTTTTGATTTCTCAGTGTCTGTTTGCTTAACTTCTGGTGTTGCATGCCGCATAGTTGTGCTTCTCTTGCAAACAAAAAAGTCTAAAACATCTTTTTTTTTTTATTGTTAAATGTTCTGTTTTCTGAATAGACAAAATTGCTCTGAAGGCAAATAACAATAGAGAATAATAGCAATGGAGAAAAAAACTTGAAGGTTATTTAATATCTTTTTTGTTTATCTCAAATACTTGTTTGTACTCGTACATAGATTTGCATTCGTACCATAAGAAAAGAGATACACGAGTGTAAGAATAGTTGTCGTAAGTGGCTTGAGGTAAAAACAAGTCATGCCTGGTTTATTTACAGTGTACAATGTCTTTGCGGGTATTATTTACCCAACAATTGACGTATTTATGGTTGCTGTTGTATGTGGCAGAAATGCGTCTGGGTTTTTTTTAATAAAAAAAACTCAGATATTCCAATTAAAATGTCAATTAGGCAAAATAAAAGTCAAGAAATTTAAATATCGTTTGTGTTGGTTGGTAGATTTTTGGTGTTTTTGCATATTTTGAAATTTTGACAATTAAAGAACATTAAAAGTGTTTCACCATAATTTATACAGTTCAGCTTTGAGTAACTCAAAAAATAGGTTAATTTGCTCCTTTGTCTGAGGACTGAATTAATTTACGAGGATCTGTTTTCAACATTCAATCATAACAAAGGAAAAAATGGTTGTCGCATGGCCAAGACAGTTATATTTTGTTCTCTCCTGCAATATATTGTTGTGGCAAACATATAAATAAGTGCTTTGTTTACATTTAATCATTAAATGGTTACCATTCATAAAAATTGCAACTCGGTTGAGTTGCGCAACATAATTATAATCTTTGTTAGTTAACTAAAATATGGCGCGATGTAAGCGTTCTGCCTCCTTTGGCCACGGATCAGCCTCCGACGCTCTCAGAATATAGCCGAGTTGACACAAACTGAGCGAAAATTTTTGGCCGAGGTAAGAGTAATCGTCTCACTCGATCCCGACCTCATTCGATTAAGGCTTAACCTGGTGTTTTCTCACGGTAGCCCTAAAGCAATTAGGTCGCATACGATTTTTGCCCAAAGAGTATCATATCATACGCTTCTGTTGTCGGCGAATAAAATTCTGGCATGATTCGAGAATATCAAAACTCTGTACCTCTCACTCTCCTGGAACTACGTCTAGCTGCTGCTCTAGGTAAAAGGACCAGGGTTGACTCCCTTGTCGTGGCGAATAAAAGTTCTGTCCCAAGCTAAGAGATGTCTAGTCTTCTCAATCACCTCCGACCGCAATCGGGTGGAGCGAAATAAATTCTAGCTCAACCGTTTACCACCGGAGGAATTCTCCCCAAAATTCTAGCCCAAGCGGTATAGCGTTACCTTACTCACTGTCTTGTCTTGTTAAGGCGAACAAAACCAGTTGATGGCTTACAAGGCTAGCTTAAGTTGACTTGAGTAAAACTCTCAGATAATTAATCTACAATTAGTTAGATCGAATAGAATTTTAGCCAAACTGTTTGCAGTCTGCTGGAGACCTAAATATTAATATTGAACGATATTATATTTTAAAATTATTATGCAGGTCTTACCGCGTTGCTAACTTTTATACTTGTTTGGGTGAGTCTCACAGTATACACCCCAATATATAGTATATCAGTTGATCTTTGGACCATCTTGGTAGTGAACAGTAGTATCGTTAGATGGGATGTTACCATTAAATTTCTATTAAATTTAAAGCTGAGTTCTTGTATAAACTACGATCATAAATAGATATACAATAGACTTATAATTTCATGTGACCCAAAAACGAGTGGAAGGAATTTTGGTCGCCACACAAGCTTTTTCGTAAACAAGCATTGGTTGTGTTCTACGATTTCTGAAGTGTCGAGCTGAATTCAATAAACATTTTGCCACGAATTTTTTAAAACTAATAACGGTCCCTTCGAGCCAGTTAACAACGTGACAACACAGCTATACGAGAAGTATAACAAGTTTGAAAGTGGTCGTCCATTCTTTTGTCTATCCATCTGTAGAAAGAACCAACAAAACATTAAGCAAATAAAGAAAACTTTCCTTGGAGTTCGCCGTGTGAGTATCAGGAAATGGTTGAAGCGAACGAGCTAAAGATACATCCAAAATCGGCCTATAAACAGTATTTTTATTATTTGTTTAAGCGCTATAACAGTTGCATTGCTTGTTGTTTTTAAAGAGCATTTAGAACAATAAAAGAAATAACATTAACTAGTTTAAACTTTTCCAGAAAGGAAGTTATAGCGTGAATTGCGAGATTTAATAGTCACAGATCTGTGTCAGTTCAACTTTGCAGTCAAAATGACCACCTTCGCCGCTTCATCTCAGTCTGATCTATGCTTAGCCCTAAGCGAAATTTAATCAGTATTCGCTTTGTTTAAGACAACGATATGGCCTTCAAGTGAAAAAGAGAATTCATTGAATTTTATGTAGAATTTATTTTATTAATTTTAAACACAACGGATAATGAAATACGATTAGAAATCGATCGATCCCTAATGGTTTGGTGAATTTCTCACCAAATCCTTGTCTCGCAGACTTAAAAAATGAATAGAGGAATTTCGAACTGTTTAATCTAAGCCGACGGGCGTGCTTTCAAATAATATTTGGTTACTTGGTTCCTTCAAGTTATTTAAGCAAAAGCTTAAAGTAACCGCGCATACATCGATTGGATTTCTCCATATATGCTACAACTTTATTATGGAATTAGAGCGTGCTAATATTAAAATACGTAGGCGTAAGAAGATTATTGACATTTACAATAACTGTAAAATTATACGCCTTTAGTGTCTGCCAGACATCTGTATGTTTTTAACCTTTTTTCAATTTACGAATTCTCATAAAGAATTTCCTTATTTCCTTCCTCTCTCCTCTTGAAGCGTTAAGTACTTTATATCGCATAAAAATTTTAATATCGAACAGAATAAATTTTAGTCATGGCTTATTAATGCTTAAGTTGCTTTTAAAACCTAAAAAGGAAGCCGTTGTATGTGTTTTTTTTTTATAATTTGGCAACTTCCTTGCCAAAAATCCGCAGACAGATTCCAGTTAGTGACCAATAGCAAACAAAAGCTTAAGCAGCAACAATATTTTTTTATGTTAAAACAGTTGTAAAGAATTTTTGAAATCAGCTGTTGATGTCGTCGCTGTTTGGGCTCTAGCAACAGTCACTTACTACACTGACTGAAAAAGGAACAGAGAGACAGGCAAGCAGAGACGGACGGACTTTAAGTCTTGATACATTTTATTTTCGTTATTGCTGTTTTTACTTCTCCGCGTTTGCAGCTCAAGGCACGTTTATTTCTCCTTAGTTTCCTTCTTCTTAAAATTGTTTCTTTTTCTTGCTGCAGTTGCAAATGAACCCAATATGTTGAGAATAAAAATGATTTTTTTTGCTTTTTTTACAATTTCTTGAAGTCATTTAAGCGTAACTGTAAGTAATGACTTGTTGTTGGCTTGGCAACACGTCATTATGAATTAAATTTTTCATTTAAACTTTGTGAAAATACGCAAAAAACACATTTTGGATAAACTTCCAAGAGAATGATGAAGATTATTATGACGAACAAGATCTGCTTGTTGTAAGTCGTCAAATGACGGTAAATCACTTTAAGTTGAAGTGGTAGTAGGGATAAAACAACGATGAAACAAAACGTTTTGTGCATTGAACTCACAAAAACAAATTTATTGTTGAGAATTTATTGAAAAACAGAATGATGATTCGGGAACTGTTAAAAATTAATTAAAATGTTCGGCAATGTCACAGTCTTATGCGAAAGAAAGGTGAATAACGAAGGAAAATATTCTGAAAAATATAAATAATCGATTTTGTTAATGAAATTAAAGAAATTTCTACTCCCTGAAAGAAGCATGAAGTTCCGGTTTACCAATCGCACAACCGGCTGCTGTTTTAGTTTCATTTTTATTAGGACATCCAAATTTTAGGTATTAAAAATCTCTCCTTACATTAGCAAAGAAGAGGCCGTTCTAGAATTTATTAGCTCTCTTAGTTCTGAAAAATTTTACTAATAATTCCAAATGAAATCTTAGATATAGGGAGGCCAGATAAATACGACAAAAACGAAATTTAGAGAAAATAACAGTTTGAGATATCAAAGTACGTCTGGATTTATTTTGCCATTATACATGGAATAGCACAACGTTTCTTCTCAACGAGTAACATCGTTTGGAATTGTATACCCTTTGGAAGCAATTCAGATAGCTTGCAACGCTTTTCCAGTTTATTAATGAATTAACCTCTCTTGTTGCTTTGTTTTCATTTTCAAATACCCTCCCATGCATTACATTATGACGTGCCAGGAAATGATAAATAAAATATCTTTATTTAGGGACACACCAATGCTTTGAACGAAGGAACAATCGAAATAAACAAAAATAGTAGGTGACGTGATATAGTTAGGTTAGGTTGGAAAGAGGAGCCATTGCTTGACTTCTTGCCCCTAGATGTACAATTAATCCAGTGGTTTGGATTGTTGTGTGCTCTTCCTTATGAATCATATGAATCAAAAGGCCTTTGTATGTTATAAGAACTCGGCGCTTCGAGCGAACTTGTTTAGAACTCCCTAGTCAATACCTCTTAGGTGAGTTATGTTTGGTAGCGTGTCAATGGTGAATAGAAAATCGAAAATACGTTTCGGTCTCTGTTGCCTTTATAAAGATTCCCAGTCCAATTTTATATTCATGCTTAGAACCGTCCATGTATCAGCTGGTCCCCACAGTTTCCTAATTATCTGGTACCTTTACTTCGGGTAGCCGTTACATCGTTTCACATTTAATTGTTTCCATTATCTTTTGATGGCGTGATAAGTGATGTCGATCATTTGTAAACGATTTGCCGTAAGAGCCGCCTAAACCTGGCTAAAAAGGGCGCAGACAGTCCAAATTGGAAACAAGTTTAATGTATATTCCCCGTTCGTACAGGTCGTGGTTTTAGCCGTTTTTATTGTTTTAACTTTCTTAAAACGTAACGGATTTCCTATGAATTTGTGCAGTCTTTTTTACAAATCTTATTTTTTATTACACTCCTTTTGCGCTACTTTTGTCAAATAACGATAGACTGTGGGCAAAAATATATTTTTTAAGGTTTTTTGATTTTGCACTGGAAACGCTTAAGGCCGTAGTACAGTGCGCAACACAAAATTATGCAGTAACTTTTGCAATGACCAAAATAAATTAATTCTCCTCGGAACTTAAAAAAAGTAAGAGATTTTGCAAAATTGAAACGATGAAATCAAAGAACCAAACACTTAAGGACAGAGATTAGAGCTATTCCTAAAAAATGTTGTTCATTAAAAACTTTCAGCTTGTGGTTGAAAGACCTCATGGAGAAAAATGAGCGTTTGGATCATTCTAGGACTGACCTCGTCCTTATGAGTGTATCATCACATCATAATTAAAAGCTACGCAAGTCAGCTTTTTAACGAATCTGTTGTAATTTTTCCTCATAACGTGTTGGGCTGCGGCCTTTGTTTGCCTCAATTGGAAACTGCTTTTGCGATTAAAGGCGGCAAACAAAATATATTTTTCCTTAAAACAAGACAAATTTGAGTCATACTCTTTAACGTTTTTTTTAATTTGGTTTTCTTTATTGTTGCTGAAGTTTTTACTTTTGTCTGTCAGAATTTATTATTGTTTTATGCTGATCATTTTAGTCTCTTCTTCCTACAACAATAACACGCACGTTTTTGAAAATTTGCCGTTCTTAACACATTTATTTGGCCGTATTTTTTTAGTTTATCTGAAAGGTTTTTGAACTTTTCTGACGAATAATAAAACAAATATACTCGCTTATAAAAATTAAAAAAGACAATAACTCTATTAAGAAATAAAATAAAAATGAAAAAAATAGTGTAAAAATTTTGCATTAAAATAAACGAGTTGTATTTAAAATTCGTACCGTTCAAATTATGTATTCCTAAACATTAGGAAGAAGAAATCTTATTCGAAACCAGACATTCAAAAGCTTGTTTGAAAACGGAAATTGGGTAAAAAATATTATAGCTGTTCATACGTGAGACAAAAGTTTTTTTGAGTTTGCAAGTGCTTCCATTGGCATAATGTAGTCTGACAAAATGGCGGTGTAAATTTGACGTACAGTCAGAGACTAAAGTTTAAATACACCTCAAAAATTGTATGTTTAAGGAAAAGTAAGTTTTTCAGAAAAACTTAAGGTATGCAGTTTTATTTGTCTTCATAAATAACAAAAAATATAGACTTCATTACAAACACAACGGTAATTCTTAAAAATACGATAAAATTCACTAGACAAAAGTTTAAATTCAAACATATTTACATCTTTCAATGTAATTAAATTTTTTAAATAGTTTAAAAAAGAAAAATATTTCAATACTTTTTTGGTCCCCAATGGCTATCGATAACCGTCTGCTAGCGGCGTGGCATAGAAAGTACCAAGCTTTCTGTTTTAGAAGGCGATATTTCTGACCAGATTTTTTAACAGCTTCTTTTAGCGACTCTTTGCTCGTTCATTTAATCCCACCTGAGCTCAATTGAGTTTAAATCTGGTGATTAAGCTGGGCTATGGAGCTGTATGGCAGCATAATAAAGCAACCACTCTTTCACAGAAAGTGCGGTGTGCTTGGGATCGTTATCCTGTTGAAAGATCCAACGGAGTCCGAGGCCCAATATGTCGACAGATGTTTGCAAATTTCTTTTCAATAAACTCTTGTAGAGATGTTGATTCATTATGCCATTAATAAACTCCAAATTTCCAAACTCGGCTGCTCCAATCGCTCGCCAAACCATTACATGGCCCCCTCCATGTTTTACTGTAGGAACCAAATTGTGTTTGACGGGCAGTGTTTGGCTTGTGCCAGACTTTTGAACATCCATCGCTTCCAAATAAATTAAATTTGCTCTCGTCTGTAAAAAGGTTTGTTCTCCAAAACTCAGCGCCTTTGTTTTTATACTCATTTGCAAACTCTAGTCTAAGTCTTCTGTTTTTTTTCACTTATCAGTGGCTTCTTTTGTCTGCACGTTTATAATTCCTATTTGCATTAAAGTGTCAGTTGTAGGGGCAAAAAAAAAAGCGATAAAAAAATGATTAATCGAACCGAAAAATTATTAATTGCGATTAATAGGAAAAAAATAATCGATTAATTTACCTAGGATTGAAAGTTATCGTAAATAGCATAAAAAGTTATTGACAGCATTGCAAGGTAAATAAATAATAAAAAAAAGTTTATTTATTTGCTTCACAGCTTAATGGGGTTTTTAAATTGATTTGTTTGAAACGGGATTTAAAAGTAAGAGTTTAGAATGGCTGATTGTAGTCAATCTATTCCTTTTAGGGTAACATTGTTCTCATTTTACCCACGCTTTAACCTCAGTTCGTTTTCAATCGAGATCTGGAGCGTTGAGAAAGAAGTTTTTGTGAGCCAAAGGTGTTGGGATCATAAATCGAATTCCAATGTGGTCATCTAAAGAAGCATTTACTACCATTTCACTTTTTACTTCTTCATAATCACTCATAGCGATAATCAATAGCGAAAATTACTTTCTTTTAATTTGGAGTCTAGTTGATTGTTCCATATCTAAAAATATGCGTTCAAACTGACTCAGAATGATTATTTTGAATTAATTTCCACCAATTATTTTAGCATTATTTGTTTCTCATTTGTTTAAATAATCGCGTGGTCAAAATAAAAATTTTGATACAAATAAATTCTTAATCGGTTATTAATCGTTTTTCGATTCATCTTACCATCACTAAGTACAGGGTTTTTTTTTAAGTATAGAACTTTACATTGAAAGAATTTTGAATTAGTCTCTGCCATTGGTTTGTATATGATTTCCGGCATATGGCCATCTCGGCTGGCTCGAAGGAATTTCAATTTTCGAGCACTGGCGAAGTTGTTTTCCAAGGATCTTGCAATCTTTTTAAATATTATCTTGAAGGTAATCTAGATTATCCGGTTTGTTCGAATGGACTCGTGCCTTTGAAAACTCTCCAAATATGAAAGACTGAAGCGGCGCTACATCGTGTTATTTTTTCAGTTAATTTAAGTCCTCAGATTGAGACATTAGGCAAACCGAAACGCATCCTTTAGAATAATGGGCGGTCCGGATGGAACGGCATGTGCCCCATTGACTGAAAATAGAACAGAAGTCGTTGGTCCATTGCATTTGACAATTTATTTGTAGCTCTAACTCAATCAGTTTGCTTTCACAAATACAGTTTTATTCTTAGTTTTGTTCTAAACAATGCCAATCCCAAAACTGCTCAGACTTCCGTAGGGGACGTGTCTCCTCATATTCTCCGCCTAGCTATACATCAAGGTGGCGGGGTCACCTTGGAGAATCTTGCGTGGGGGGTTCGATACGGGCAATGGATATTTCTTTATAACAGCCGACAGTTTTTAACAGAATTGAAAGCACATGATCAATATACGTGTGACACAGCCCGTCAAACAATGGATCTATTGTGAAGTGAAGTAGTATTAGTTTAAAATATCGATCTCTGCAAACGTGATCGCAATAGTAATATGAATGAGATTGAATACTATAGTACTTAATAATTTTCGTTGTTCTTAGTCTAATGTAAATACCAAATATGGGCTTATTGAAAATCTCTTTACGTGACTTTAGTGCGAGGTACATAACTAATTCTCCTGTTTATTAATCTATTTTCAGGTAAACAATTTTGATTTCGAAATATTCAAAGAAACCCATCGAGCAGTGTAAGTTTTACAACAAGTTTTTCATCTGGTGCCCTCAGACAAAAACATGGTTCGACCTATTAACGGTTTGTTTGATTTCAGTTTGACATTCAATTAAGATTTTAATTAAATATAACTAAAGGTTGATATTATATAGTTTTATTTAAATTAAAAAACAAATTCAACCAAGAAGAAACTTAATTGAAAATATAGCAAAAAACATTTGTATTAAATTAATAATTAAATCATTTAAATCAATATTTATTTTAGGTTTAATGTACAGAATAGTTTAACATTTTTAGCAAAAGTGAATAAAGTATAACTAATACATAACTTTTAACAACATGCCAATGTTGTACAGGTAGTCGTATTTATTATTGGTTTTCTATTGTTTCAAAACAAATTAAATTCCCTTTTTTTATAAAAATTCTTAAAAATTGTTGTATGAAGTGAAATGAATAAATAATGCAATGAATAAACAAGAATTCACAACACGATTCATTTGTATTAAGGATTAAACGATTATTAGAATTATTCGATTAACGTGTCTTTTTTAATTTCTTTCGAACATAAGAGGGTTGCCTTTTAAGTTTTTTCAATCGAACAGTAGGAGGCATTAATGAGTTGTGAACATTGACGTTTGTTATTGCGAAGCCAATGGCAATTTGGAAATTGCCTGAGTAAGTTGTTGATAGTGAACGTTTAAAAGAAAAAAGTTTGTGCAAAAATGGAAATCACCCGAGAAGGCTTACGTTGGATGATTTTTTATGATTACAAAAAGGCCTTACTCAACAACAATGCATAGAATCGTTTCGTGCAATTTTTGGTAATGAAGCACCATCAGAAAAGACTGTTTACAATTGGTTTGCAGAATTTCGTCATCGGTTGTCAGTCCGAGAAACATCGAAGTTGTGCGCAACATGAGAAGATCGGCATGTGACTTACAGACAGATATAGGCGTCTCTAAGGATATCGCAGACTGCAATAGAATCGATTTTGCATGAACATTAAGGTGTTAGAAAGATATGTTCCATATGAATTCCGCATAATTTCACGGAAGGCTAAAAAGGGTCATATTGATTGGTGTCAGGAAATTTTGAAAAAATTCGACCGAGGATGTTCAAAAGATGAAACTTGAATATATTCGTATGATCCTAAAAGAACACATGTTTAACGATAAACCCAATCCCAGTAAAGTTGTTCGTTCACGGACACTTCGCATCCATTCCATTAGAGGATCGAAGAACTTTTAATGCCGAATGGTATACAGCAATTTGTTTGCCAACGGTCTTCGATGAAATAAGGAAATTGGAAGAAAAAACGTCACAGCATTATTCATAATGAAAATGCTAGCTCCCATGGAGCACGGCAAACAGCTGAATATTCGAAGGAGAAAAACATTGAATTAATGTCTCATTGCCCCTATTCGCCTGATTTATCGCCTAATGACTTTATCTTGTTCCCCACTGTTAGGGAAAAGGTGAGCGGACAGTGATTTTCATCACCTCAAGAAGCTGTTAATGACTTTCAAAATCCCGTTTCTACGATATCAGCTTCAGAGTGGAAAAAATTTTTCCAGAATTGGTTCGAGCGTATGCAAAAATGTATAGACTTTAAGGGTGAATATTTCGAAGAGCAATAAAATACACTGTTTCGAACTTGTTCCTTTGTGTTTCACTTTTTGTAAAAACTTAAAAGACAACCCTCCGGATGTACATCACTAAAATAATTTTAATTTTTACATTGACTTTGTTGTTTCATTTTATAGAAAACCAATCAAAAACTTAAATGATGAATGAAAAGGAAGGTTTTTATCTGAAAAAGACTTTAAAATTAGAAGGATGAAGATAGAGGCGATATTTATACTTCGTAATGTTGTTAATTTCACCAAAAAAAAACTTTAGTTTATTGTGGGTGTCTGTCTACCTACTTTAATCTCTCAATAAAATTCATCGATAATAATCGTTTTTGAATACAATATTGCTTATTAATGGTTTATATGCCTGTTGTAAGTTTCTATTTATCAGGCCGTGAAGTCTATCAAAAATAAATAGTTGTCTGTGCCTGCTGAAATTATTTATGAAAAAGAAATAATTATTTTACCTCTTACCCCTGCCCTTAGAAACAATTACTGTTGTTTGACCGAAACCCATTTCATCTTAAATGACTTGCGAAAATCCAATTCTCGAAATTGAAATAATATTTTCATGCAATATTTACATTTTGCTTGTTAGTTATTTTTCTTCCCTCCAACGACTCATTCAGTTGCATTACAACGCAAATCTATTATGAAAATGTTTCTTTATTTTTATGATTTTACGGTTGCCTAGCAAAATTGTTCACCCTCTTCATAAACTACGAGTACGACGAACACTTTTACTTGCGAAGATAGATTTGGTCGCATTTGTATGTGGAAGTGTGCAAGTTAATGCAAATTTTGGTTTGTATTTCAGAGATGAGATCTTTTTTTGTGGCTATTTATTTACATGTATCCGTTAATAGAGAAGCTGCTGGTGATGCTGGTGGGGCATGCCATTTGAATTTTATGCTTTCAACATATTTTTTTCTTCGTTCAATGAAAGAGTTAGATTTTCTTTAATGGATGCTATTGCATTAATAAATATTTCGGTGAATAAATGTTCAACAAACATACTTTGTATTTGCATTTTCTGTAAGATACTAGTTTAGTTGGATGGTTGGATGTTGTGGCTGGCGGCAAGTCTTTCAACCAACCCACTCAGTCTTTCATTCATTATGAAAGTACGATAATCTTTGGCAACTAAAACAGACAGGCAAATATAGAAATTGTTTGAATAGCGATCTCGGTTTATGGTTGTATCACTCGCAAATAGTTTTTAACAGTTTTAATAACCTGCTGCAGAGCATGAAATAAATCAAAGTTGGCGCTACTAGTGTTGCTTCATTAGGAGGTATGGTATTCGTAAACGAAAAGCCTCACAAGTGAATAAATGTTGTATGTACAAAAACCAAGTAACGTAGTTAAATATATACCAGAGATCAATTGGTTATAAAACAGACACGTTCCAAGGCTTATGCTGAGCTTAAAAAATTCTATAAATATTTGATATTTGCTTGAAAAAGTTGCAATGGGCATGCCCTACACCCTGTCAAGGCTAAATTAATGTTTTGCCTTAACTGGCAACCCTTTATTTTGTAGAAATTTTACACGAAAGATCATGGAAGGGTTTACAATAAAAGTAATGTAAAAACAATTGGTAGATAGACTTTCGTTCCAAAAATTAGGCCAACACTAAGGGGTTGAGCCTTTTGAATTTGAATCTGAAAGAACGAAAGACCTGCAAGTAATTCATTCCGCACATGAACAGCACGACTAAAGAACGAGTCTTCCATGTTGTGTGTTGTGCGGTCCACTGGCCAAAAACGAATGAGCCCTTAATAGGAAACGTGTTAGATAAGAACATATGTTCTAGTATCCATGTATTTTGTCCATGTTCTAGTGAGTCAATAGTTGGATACCCTACTCTCACATAGGTGGTATAATAACGACAATATCAGAAGAAGTGAAGCTTCTCTTACGCCGGGTAATTTGAGTGCTTCTTTTAAAATTTGGCAAATGTATGAGGCCTATCGAACAGCATATTGAAATACATGTGAAGAACATCCAAAATTGTCGCCTTAGTTGCTTTTATTAGTCACATCTACAGATGAAGTAACGTTATCTGTCGCGCGTATGAAAGTAACTAGGTAAGCACATAACATTAGGTCTTACGAGCAATACAATCGTCCCTGTTTGCACGACTCGGAGTTGGGCGCAAGATCTTGATTAAGTGTATGATTCATAGTATGTCTAACGGCCGCAATCTGCGAAATTATTGGTCTGTTATTGAAGAACAACGAATTCGAAGAATATGAATAGACTAGGAGACTTCTGGTACTCCTTAATTATATTGAACTCCTTCGATAAGAATCCACCTGTAGCAAGGGGTATAGGCATTCGTAACACACGTTAAAACGTTAAATATACAATGTGGTTCAAAACGTACCGTCCTAACGAAAGATATTACTTTGCGAAAGGTTGCCAATTTTGTACCAGGTGGGACGGAAACTTGGATATTACTTATTAATGCATGTTCTGCAAATGGCTCAGAAGTTAAGACAAAACCCCGTAGAATACAATACTTTTCGACAACACGAAAAGCTCGTGACTTATGCAATATTGTGAGAGAGATTTTGGTACTAAATAGCGAAGTACCGCCGACTGGTGAAACCCCAGTTCGAGAAGAACTGTTTAGTTTTTTCCAGTGATAATTTTGGCGCTGTGATTAAAGTTAACAGTTATGCCGTCCATGACATCTACACGATGTAACGTATGCAACAATTGACCATGCTCATGACCTTTGGTAAAGATTTCCCAAGAAAGTTTGAACGCTGGTACTGCTCGTAAAGTTCGAGATAATGCATACTTTGAGGAATGTATTTCATCTTGGTAACTATCTAGACGTTTTTTCTGCGGATTTTGGAATCACCATAGACCAGTCTTAAACTCTGGAAGGTTCCAAAGAAAGCATCCAACGACTGATATTGTAATCAAAATGATGGTCGAGCTATTAATTTATTTCTTATCATGCAGTTTTCATTTTACAGAAATGTTTGATAGGAAACTGCTTGGCCTAACATCAGTCGTTTGTCCTCCCTACCCCCACCACTAGCTCCTATTAACGGAACGTAACTCAGCAATGTTGTTGTCCTCCCTACCCCCACCACTAGCTCCTATTAACGGAACGTAACTCAGCAATGTTGTTGTGGGATGTTATCTCTACGCCCTAGTGTCTCCAATATGTAGTCCTTGGACTTTTATACCTGTCCTGTAGGATTTAATCCACCCATTCAGCCACCCACTTCCCCATATGCGTAGACTAAAACCCTACTTGGAAATTTTTGATTCCCCTCTTCGGCTAAATATAATTCACCTCCGGTTTGCGGTAAATGTAACTCCTCAAAATTAGCTGTCACAAATACTCCTACCCATTTTTACAACTTTAAATTGATGTAAATCTGTTTACGGTCCTCACACGGTTCAAGTACTAATCAATATTTACATAATGTCGAAATTTACCGGATTATCGTCAATATGTAAATATTTCATAACTTGGCCTACTCTCGGGACTTCAGTCCCGGTATTTTAAGAAAACCTTGTGCAAATGAATTTCACCTAGAGTATTATTGTCTCTTTCAATTCGAAAACGTACATTTGTAAAATAATTTACTCGCATATTTCGTCTCCTTGACTAAGCAAATCCAATACACCTTCAACTAGCGTATGTAGCTTCCATTTGCAACGAAATGAATTACCTCCTAAACTTAATGGAGGGTAATAAATAAAACAAGACGAACTCCATGTGACACATGACAAATCCACATCCACAATCCAGTGTTAAGGATCAGTGGCAAAATACAAGCGCATAATAAATGCGCAAAATTTTCTCTTTCAAGTCGTATGAATAAATCAATGTTAGTTAAAATTTACAGGGTGGCACCGAACGTGCCACCCTTTTGTGCCACAGAACGTGGACTATTGTTTTTTAAATACAGAATTTTTATTCGAAAAATTGTATTCAGCGAGTGAAGGTATTTTCTGCTTCGCACATGCTTGCACTTTCTTACATATTTTCCATAACTCTTCGTCAAATTCTGCGTATAATAGTCATGATATTATTACAAAGGTTGGGTTTCAATTGTGTAGTTGTTTTTTGTGTCAAGTATTCCCGATGAAGACAGAGAGAAGCGGTAAACATCGAAGCCTGTTATCAACACTTTTGTGCGTAATAATGCGTTGGGCGAATAGTTATGACCCTTACATTGCTTGTGAGGCACGTGCATTTTGTTTTGTGGGTTTGTTGTTAGAAACACAATGTTGGATGATTGGTCGTAGCATGCCTCGCAAAACTCTCCAACATGAAAAGGGTCTGTCAACATCACCTATTGACAGAGATTAAGTCACCGGCTTCAAATTAAAAAGGTACGGCCTAGTTATCCTTTCGTAATTGAGAGGCCTGTCTGATACTACTGACAGTGGGTTTGGTGGAGACGTGGAGAATGGCTGCATGTCCTGACTATGATGACCTTGGAGACTTAGATGGTATGGATATTACTTATACCGGGGGTTTGAGATTTCAGCAGGTCTTAGTAGACACTCGGGCTCTTAGTAAGTTGGGTGAATACGTTAGGATGATTTTCAAAAGCAAGAGGACTGGACGTTAGTGGAAGTTATCCCTGGTTTAGCCATCTGTTGCGGCGGCTGCTGCCGAGTGCTCCGGCTTGCAGGTATGCATATAACTGCTGCTGAATCTATCTTCTGCTGCTGGCCGTGATACCTCGCCCGACCTCGACTTCCGTTGGTTGGTTGAAGCTGTTTGTGGCCTTGAATTCCGCGTGAGAGAAATGGTCATTGTGACCAATGAGTCGCCCGTGAGGGCGGCTGTTAATATTTCTGAGTTTATTTATGTCCCCTTGTCCATTCATGTTGATGTATATTTTTTGGTGTGGTCGGCAACCAGTCCGGGGCCATTTTGTGGTAGCTTCGGCTAGGAAGTCTGACCCGGAGACTTGGAGCCCATGGAACCTCGATTCCATCCAGACTATGGTGCGGAGCTTCTAAGAGCTACCAGATCGCTGGTAGAGCGTAAGCTGAATGTGGGGCTGAATTGTAACCGGGTGCCGTGACCCATAGTTCGGTAGGAGATTTAGATAGGCTCAAATGCATTGTTCATATTAATGTTGATGCGTGGGAAATTGCACATAGGAGCGTTGGTAGACGCATTGTTTTCACCAAGTTCTGAGAGCACTGTGGGGTTGACCCATAGCGTCAGGACCGCACATTAAACTGCAGCATATTTGTCAGCCCATGTTCTTTAGAATGTCTCCCTGTTAATGTTGTTGGCATATGCTGAATGCTCTCAAAATGCTAAAAAATTAAAAATTATAATTTAAACCATTTACAAAGCATTCAAACAATATAGCACCTCCTTCTCCTTCACCCTGTATTTAATATGTTTTCTATACAAAACAT
The DNA here is from genome assembly GCA_963932375.1 of Phania funesta. Taxonomy (NCBI): domain Eukaryota; kingdom Metazoa; phylum Arthropoda; class Insecta; order Diptera; family Tachinidae; genus Phania; species Phania funesta. Next base: position 42,883,900 of record OZ010653.1, read on the forward strand.
CCACACCGCGAATACCACTACATCCCCTCTAATTGCCACCTGCTGCATGCAGTTTGCTTTATAGAAACCTGGCAAATTTAAAAGTTACGATTTATTAAAGATCCGCTCAATCTTCAACCAGCAACTGCCAACCATACGAGGCAATTCTTAAACAAAGAAGCATTTAAATGAAATATTGTAAAACGTAACTACTTTTCTAAACAAATATTGCAGTTATTTTTATTTCTTTTTCAAGTTAAAAAGTTTGCTAATTTTGCCGACACGTTAGTTTTCTCAAACGTTAGGGAAACAATAGTTTGTGTGTTCGTAGCAAAGAGACTTTGTTTGATATGTAAATTTAGTTTTCTAAAAATGCAAATTGTTTGTGTTTAAAATTGGTACTCGTATCTTTTATCAGAGTGCAATGTAAAATAGGAAAAACGAAAAGAAAATTTCACAATAATTTTCTATTGTTGGGAAAGTGTATGATTTATTTGAATTTGTTTTAATAGAAACATTTATGGATATTTTTTATTATATCTTGTATTTGATAAAAAGTTAATGATGATGGTCGAAAAAATAATTGAATTAATGATTGCGATTTGTTTAATATTTTTTGTGCTGGGTAAAAAAAAGTACCGTTTTCTTTAGAGATGGCGAACGCGATGCTATTTATGACACATTAATAGATTTACTGTACTGCAGAGCAATACCCAGTGTACTTTTTAAAAAAGATAGTGGGAAAAACTTTTTTAAACGCAAGAGTCAATGTTCCCACGATATTGTAGCAACCTTGATCGAAAGTGTCCCATTATTACCGAACTTTCGTGAACTGCAATTCAAGGAATAAAAATCAGTGGTTTTAATAGGAGACAATCAATCGCTATCGTAATACAGACGGATGCTTGAAGCTATGATTTTATTGCATTTCCTATAGTAAGGAATCTAAACCTCGTTGTGAAAGCGCTCACCAATGTCCCTTCATTAGACATCAGAGATACCGGGACTACCATGCGGTCTGTTAAATTTAGTCTGTTTGTTATCACTATCAAAACCAACAAAGTGGCAAGTTTTAAATAAAGGGGACAACGGCCACTTTTACTGTTACATCTTATAAAGCGGAAACTTTATTTAACTTTGAAAAATTGTGAAATTCAGCAAAGTCCTATTGAGTTTGAAAATATAAAAAATAACACAAAACGCTAAATTTTAATCAATATTTTTTTTATTCTTAAGATCAGTACATGGCATTAACATATAAAATTGATTTCGGGCATATTGCCATCGCGGCTGTTCTGGACGTCAAATAAGAGGCCACTTTTTGGATTATTGCTGGCCGTATGTAACGAATATTAGGAACAATTTTGGTGTGGTTAAGGCGTAAATTGTAGCTGATTTATAGGCATAAACCAGTAATTTTATGTGTGACATCGAACGATCGCAATGGAGGTCAATTGGCGGGTCCTTTACTCGAAATCAACTTATTGCCAAATTTTGATTTCAATAAATCGATGGTTGCAGTTGCCATATGGCACGCAGCAAAAAATCAGTGGTGCGGTAACGATCTCCCTTGACCGTAACGTGAGATCCGGTTTCATTTTTGAAGAAATAAATTCCAATGAAGCTACCGCATCAAACGCTCCACATGCGCCAATTTTGTTTCTGAACAAACCCGTTAAACCAAAAAATCGCTGAACTCAAGTTTTCGATAAAACATCTGAGCAGTTGATGATTGATTTTTAAATTAATCCCGATAATTTAGTAGCGTTGCGCAAGCGTCAATATATTTATGACAATTTGCCTGAGTATACTGATCATGAAGGCCAAAAGTGAGCACAGTATGACAGTTCACTTGACAGTTAATCATTGCGTAAATTTTATCGGGCTTAAAAAAACACACTATAAAAAGTGGCCAAAATAAATTACCCTCTTGATAGATCGAATAACTTTTACAAATAGCTTCAAATATCGAATCATGTATGACATTTGTGAAGTAAACGTAAGTATAATTTATATGAAGAACCATGGAACGCTATACTCCTCAAGAACGCGGAATGACTATTAATTTTTTGACGGAATATTTCGCCGTAGCTTGAACTTCGTTGTCGTTTTTCTAGTCGCCCAACGCCCACTACACGGATGTTCCGACGTTTAGCCGCTCGACTTAAAGATACTGGATCAAATGGCGATTCATTGCATTGTGAAAGGCCTTGAACTAATGGAGAACACAACGTGCGACATAATCGTCCTTTCACAAGTACGACTGGAGAACATGTAGTTTCAGCAGAACAATACAATTGCTCACGCGACACGATACACATCCTGAGGCCGTGTTTTGGTAGTGGTCCAAACAAATATTTAAGAAAGAGAACTCACCATTTTCTTTATATTCATTCAAAGATATAGACAAAAACTTTGGGTTATTTGTTTTGGGCCACCTTAATTAAAACTAACCTCGCGCCAGGCTTGCCGCACGCAGGGAACGTGGTTGCCAAGTTAAGCTGGAACGTTGCACAGATTGATGTGACGGGGTATTTGAATCAATTTAAGTTCGCGTGCTGTCCCAGGGGCCTTTCAAACAAATCCCATCTCGACAGATCAGAACACCGCAGACGAGAATAGCTTTTAAAGTGCTAAGGTGCTGACAACCAGAATGCTTTTTTTCACTTTCTATTGCTAAATTTATAGCAAAAGTAAGCCTTTGGACACCGTAGGCTATTTATATAGAGACCATCTTAGTTGGAGTGTACGTTTAAATAATTTTAATTCTATATTTTAATAAAAATAACCCTATTGTAAACCATTAGCAGAGACTTACTTGGCCACAAAATGTTCATAATACATTACGGCTTTCGCCTTAAGGGTCTCCTTCCAAGAACTGCCAATTGATCAATACTTCAGTGTTGGGAGCCGAAACTCTCAATGTTCCGTCCTAAGTTTCATGGTCTTCACCAGAGCTTTCTTTGTACTTGGGTAACGTAAATAATTCCAAGTGCATCAGTTACCACAAAAGCCCTCGAAGGCCTTAAAGTAAAGTTCACAAAACCAGAATCAATTTAGGACTGCACCAAAAAAAAAAAAATTAATCATATTTGTAATTATTTTAATTTACTTCGGCTGCCTTGATTTCCATTAAGGACTGACTGTTTCCATTATCCAAAATCATTTCTGTTTACGCCCAAAAACTAAAATGGGAATGAGGAATTTTGTTTTTTGTTTATTTTACTATTTTTCATATTTGGTATAGAATTTTAAAACAATTTAATTATATTTTAAGCATCATTGAGTTTGTGTTTTGTTTATATTCGAACTTCAAACACTTTTTTGGGCCATATGGACGCAAAAAATTCAAGGTGCGAGTTTGTGTGGTTTTTGAGTCATATAAATTATTCCTATTGAACATCAGACAAATTATTATTATGGAAATTATATGAAATTAAAGCATTTGCTGTGAGAAAACATTCAGTTGCTGCTGACGCGTTCTCTTCGTTAGACGTTTTTATTTTAATTAAATTTCTTTTTATGACGAATAACAGTTCTGGTTTTTTGCGAAACTTTATTAACGATTCTAACATTTTCGGTTAAACGACCGTTTATATAAAATTTGTTTAAATAAAAATAACTTCTAAATTATGTGCTAAACAGCTACCTGGTTGTAAATGTTGAAAGTGTTATCAAGAGTAAAGAAGAATTATAAAAGATACTACAATAAATGTGAGATTATTGCTACACAATCTACGTAACCTAGTGTCTTTATTACATGTGGTTTTTGCCAGTAGTGTAAAGGTATTAATTGAGGTATTTTTTCTTTCTTTCAATATGAAATAATCTTTGAACTCTGATCAATTAGCAAAATGAGAAGTTTTAGGACTTTTCGTTTCCATTGCCTACATTGCATACCCTGACCACGCTGTCTGTTCTTCCTATTTGAAGGAATGCGGTTGTAAGCTTGAGTGCCCTGTTAGAATACTTGTAATCTTAATAATTCCGGCTATGTTCAGTTTCAGGAGGCTCTTCGTTTTATCTGCGTTTCTATTACTCCACAAAATTCTGTTATTTTTTTTCAACTGTTTGGTTTTGCACGGTGTGATGTGGGTCGTATTTGGCCAAGTTTTTTACTCAGTTCTAGTAGCCTCAAATGGCTTCGTCTTATCTAACTTTATTTCCTGTAATTCTCTGGTTTTGATTGCCAAAGTATTTATTCTGCTGCTCTTTTGCAGTCTAATAATATCCTTGATCTAACTTGTATACTCAATTGTGGTCATTTGAGTATAACTGAAGATGTTAACTTATATTTGCCTTATGGTCTCACTGAGCCAGCTTTTACATTCCGTGATTGTCCGTAGTTCCGCCTGAGGAAGTCGGATGTACATTTCGCTCTCTGGTTACTCTATAAAGCCATCCGTGAAGCACGGTCTCGGTTGCCGCCACTTGAGATTACCTTGCCTCTAAATCACGAGGGCAGATTGGTTAATGTGACATGAGCAGTGCGGCACGTCGCGGCGTCCATTTGAAACCATATGTCGTTGGTGTTCATTTCATCCAATTCTGGCCAAAATAATTTGGTAATCGGCGACCTATAGCGGTCGCCGTTGACATTATGGCCTGGTCAGCGTCGTTCTCAAGGTAATATGACCTGATAACCTCACCAGTGACATCTTCGGGATGTATTAGACGACGCTCTTGGATCTGATGTGTCTCTAATTGGGAAAAAAATGTTTTGACGTTATCATTCATGCAGAATTAGGTCTCATTACGGAAGAGAACTTTTTTTATGAAAATTAAGGTCAGTTTCCAACTGCTCCAGGGCTCATTCAGCGAACAGTCAGGTGAGTTGTACGGGTGCAGGCCCAAGTCAAGATGCAAAATTCGCCAAGAAATACTCTACCAAAGGACGCATTTTGTGAGAGACGTAAAATCGGCTTCCTCTGAATCTCCTGCACACTCTCACCGATAGCGGCAATGTTAACAGCAAAATTGATTTTCGTCGACGTACTCATTGGCGTGCATTGTTTTCTCAACCAGTGCTATCAAATTTATCCACCACACTGCGAATAGTCCTCTCGGTAGGACTATTATGGCGAACCCGCGGAACGTTGCCCGAACAGAACAGCCTTTTTATAAAACAAGGGTTTATTGTGATTTCAGCCAATTCGACGGATATAGCTTCAGCAATATGGCCGCTATCAACTGTCAAAGTTTATTTTAATTTAGTTTATTAACCTTTTTAAAAGAAAATATCCTTGTTATTTGTCTAAGCCAGGTAATTGGAAAACTTTAACGCAGCATTTTTTAAAAACTAGAAATGTTTTGTGCTTAAAATTCTTCAAACCAAATGAGAAGTTTAAACAAGTTTAGAGGAAAAACCTTAAAGTTTAAAAGAACTAACAAATAAATTGACATTTTATCACTTTAAAGCTTCTTAAAGAAAACATTCCTTTAATGATCATCATATTATGAAATGAAAAGCAACCGTAAAAACTTAAATAATAAAACAAAAACTACTTTTGCGTTTAGTTAGTTTCTTGTTAAATGTATTTTGGCTTCATTTTTATACCACAAGCTCGTTACTTAGGGTTTCTATAAGGAAAATAATTTTCAGAAAATTCACTAAAGTGAAAAGATATAAAAAATGTCCCAGAAATGTATCCTTTTGCACATTTGCTCCAATAATAAAAATATCAAATTTTTTATTCGATCGCCGAAAGACTCGAATATTTGTGAATGATTCTTAAGTCGCAAGCCCTCTTAAAAATATAGTGTATTGTGTGTGAATTGTATGACATGTGGTATTTTTTTAATTTATTTTATGTCTTTTTATGGAGGTAATCTAGTTAAAGGTAGCTATAAAACAAATCAGATAAATAGCAACCACAAAAACAGGTAAACAAGTCGGTTTTGGAGGAGAGAAAATAAATAGCAAAAGCAGAAAAAAACTTTTTTTTACAGAAAAGGCAAAAAATTCGCTAAAAATAAATGCCATAAGCTTTAGCAAGTCTTTGAGGTTCTGGCTAAATTTTGCAATTTCACAAATTAATGTTTATTTAAGCAAAAACCACTCATTCACTTTCTGCCGTTTCAAATTAATTTTCTTTGCGCGATTGTTTTTCCATTCGAGCTTTTCCCTATTTTTTTTTTTCGTTAAGAAAAAGGAAAAATAACTTGGTTTATTTGGAAAGATCGGTCATCTTCATGTACTATATTTTGAATGTTTAAGGAAATCCTTTTATAAAATTTATTCAAATTGAGACCCAAAATAAACTTTTGCCGTGACTGTGTTTTAAGAATACAATTTTAATTTGTCAGCAAATAGTACAATTTAAACTAACGACATTTAAAGCGTACAAAATTGATGTTCGACCCCGTAGTCGCTATGAACATATTAAGCAGCATAATCAATGTTATTTGCAATAGAATGTGATTTATATAAAAGCTAATGTTACTCTGTTATTTGAATATAAATTGTGGCTCTGCTGGGCCTTTAAGGGTCATCTGCTTATTTCCGATTTTGGCGCATAATTTTTTCTTTTCCACAATTGCACCGATGGGTTAGTAGCGATATTAGGCCCCAAAGTCTTGCAAAATGCGACAGAAATTTGGACTACACCAGGGCAATCGCCATAAAATCGGTTCCTACACAGAAAAAATTATTTCAGTCTATTAAAGTCTTGTTTGGTTTCAGTTTTGAAGTCAATTAAGTTTTTCAATGGCCCAATTATAAATTTGATTAAATTAAATATACATTTTTGGTTAAATAAATAAGTGAGTCTGAATTAGATTTTGATTTACAAACAACTAGTAAAATTCCAAAAAAGCAAATTCGGACAAAGGGCAAAAATGGAAGATGTATTCTTGTGGAACCATCGAGCGTTTGGTTTCGACGCTCTAAAGATGGTGATTTTGATGCTGAATACAGTAGACGTTCTGGAAGATCACACAAGTTTCAAGATGAAAAATTAGAGTTTGAATATGAAGATCCGTATCGAATATAAGAAGAAATTGCAGAATCATTTATTGGAACACAAGAGACTATTTATTTTTGTTTGACAGCATTGATTTTAATTTTAAAGCAAGCGAATTGGGTGTCACATGAAATGAAACTCAGAGAATACTAACGACGATTTTTCATGTATGAATACCAGTATCATTATTTATTATTAATGTATGGGGGGATATCGAAGCAGACCACTTACTTTCTGGGTCCCTTTTCGATCCCCATTTCGCTCCTCAAATTGATTTCAGGGAACCGATCCGTAATCACAACCACCTTATTTTCAATTTAGTCTCGTGCTAGCCCTAGCCTTTACTCTTGACTAAAGTGATTTCAGACTGTCGACTGGTAACTGTCGACACTCTTCCTCATCACGGAGTCTTTTGTAATTGCTAGCATTTGTCTAAGGCTTAGTTCCCCCATGGCATTCACATCTAACAAGTGTCTGCCCGTGGTCTTTAGCCTTATGCTAGCCAGTGCTGGACATTCACACACAACGTCTGCAAGTATCATCTTCTACGACTTTCATCTTAGCCAGATGGTACTTGAAGTTTCCATGTCCTGGCACTAACGCAGGGATCCAGCTTAAAGTATCCCTATTATATCCGAGCACCTTGCTGGCCTTCCTGCCGAGGGGCTCTTTGAGCACCATTCTAGCCTGTCTACATGTAGTATTCTCCCTCCATCTATTCAGGTGTAATGAGTTTACCCATTGAAGAACTTTAGCTCGCACTAGGCCATTCCCCAGGGCAACCCTGGGTTCTGGTCCACAGAAATCAACATCAGATTCCCCAGGGCAACGCAAAGAAAACACATGGTTGAGGTAACTACATTTAATCTAAGAGCAACACATTATGATTGAGTTATGTGATTATAAGCAAACCATATTATTATAGATAACAATAATATAGTTCCCTGAGAACGATAGAAAAGCTACAAGGCAATGTACAAACACAGATGGCTAATGCCACGGAATGATTACTAGCTAACGATCAAGCTGGAATAAACACAGAAAGAATTTTACATATTATGTCTATTAAAAACATTTTATTGTTAGAGTTATTAAATTATTGTTCTATAGTTAAAATAATTTGTTTGTGGTTAGAATTTTTGGTAAAAGTTGCATTCTTAAACTCTACCGTAATGCAGTTTTTATGGATGGAAGTTTAATAATTAAATGTAAACAAAAGTATAGAGAACATAATGTAGTTGTCTTGACCATGTCACAACCATGTTTTTTCTTTACGTGTAGTCAAGGGAAAGGCCTTGGAATACAGAAAACCCTATTGAGCCCAATTCTTAGATGACAGTGTAAGGAGACATAAGAGGTATATATAAAGTGGGAGACAGTGATCTTTTAGGGACTTTGTCACCAATGTTACTATTCCCGTTTACTTACTTGATTGAGTGAGTAGTAGTTTAAATATATGTGACGATTATAAAATAATAATTAAAGAAAAAAACTTTTTTAAGATTTCTGATTTCGATTTTTAAAAACATGTCCATCTTAATGTTGTATCTTTATACTGCATCATTCGTTTATTCATCCTTAAAAGTCTTATAGTTACACTCGAACCAATTAATTAAATGTATTATATTTTTCACTTTCTTTACTGCAATCATCGCAATCTAGTTTTTTTTTTATTACCTTCTTTCATTTCCTGTCGTTATAAGTAGTAACACTTATTATTGACTCTCTTACTCGTAATAGCGTTAACGTAATATTGCCACTAAACAACTTTTAACAACTTTTCTAATGGCAAACGTCCACACGTTTATGGATTTATTTGTGTTTTACTTTTAATAGGAAACTTATTTCAATTTATTTTTATTCGATTTAATTAAACTAAATTTCTTAGCACGCGACTCTGCCTAACTTGTCCATATCGCGTTTATAGTTTTCGCTTTAATTTTAGTTGTTATGGATGACAAATACTAATCAGGGGGTTTTATTTAAGCACTCACACCCTCTAATACTACTGAAGATTTAAAAGGCCTAAAAAAACGTGATTAGAATTGTGATTTCACTTTCTCATGTGTAAAAAACGTAGCAACATTTATGGTTATTTGCATATTGTTACGTAAATTTAACAGCAACTATAGGAAATTAATTCGCACGACACATTTATTTACACTTCTAGTTGTGATTAACGACATCAATTTGTCCTCATATTTCAGCTTTTCATTGTTATAAGAAAATCAATATAATCCAGACATGGCTGCATACTTTGTAACTCTTTTCTTAAAAAATTGTAAAGTACTTTTTGTTTATTAAGTTCAACAAAGGAAATTCTATTAAATGAAATTGTTAAAGCAAAAAAATATATATATAAAACAGTTTTTCTGCCATGTTTATGTAGGACAAACTTGTATAGGGTGTTTTTTAAGCCCTACAGAACTTATGGACTGTCATGAATAGATTGACGCTTGAACAACGCTACCAAATTGTCGTGATTAGTTTAAAAATCAGCAGTCAACTGTTCAGATGTTTTAACGCAAAACTGTGTTCAGCGATTAACATAATTGCAGCCTGTGGAGTAAAACCAATCCACAACAGACCCTACAGACTCCTTTACATCCAGCAAAATTCACCGTTTGGTGCGGTGTAGGTGGCATCATTGGTTCTATCGAGCTTTAAAAAAAAAGCTATACATGCCAGTTAATACAACGTCCTTGGAGTGCGAGGGTGGTCTGATATGTTTTTAGTAGATGTGCATCCAAAAAGCGTTGTCATTTAATAAATTTTCCTCTTTGCAATACATGCTCCATTTCAACAGCTCTTATTCGTTTTGTGTTTAGTTTGGTTTGCGATTTTATCATGCATATACTGACACCTGAACAACGCCTGCAAATTTTGTGAATGGGCTCAAAACGGAACCTCGGTTGATCCCGAATATCACCAGAAAACCTTACTCCACTGTGAAGCTAATTTCTGTTTTAATGAATACATCAATAAGCAAAACTCGGGTATTTGGTGTGAATATACTTCACAAGCCATAACCGAAGAACCATTATGGGCCGTTGGAATCCGTATCTTTGGTCAGTATTTCTCTAAAAACGATGCCGGATAAAACATTGCAGCTATTGGTGACCGCTACACGGCCATGATCTTTGACTTTTTTGAACCAAAATTGAAATTCTTTGATGTGGAGTCTCGTCGCACTCCATGGTCGGTCGGAAATATTTCGCAAAGTGTCTCTGATGATTTCCAATTGTTGCAACGAGGACGTTTTGATGTTCTACAGTCATCCTCCCTACTTTGCTGTACAGGGGCTATGCTTCTCTCACTACGGCTACCACTGGTCAGTTATAGTACTTTCAACCTCGAAACTCGATAGTAAATTTTCATAATTAAAATTCGTTCTTCACTAGCTTAGCGATTCATGGTTAATGTTTCCCAAATTGACACGAAATAAATTTCAAAGGATGATAACTCATTTCTTAACATATCATTATTTGACAGCCAATTTACCTCACCAACTCCAATTTGCCCAGCTCGTATAATGTCATGCTGGTTTATTAGTTAAGACTAGTGAGTGCCATAACTATTACTGGAAAAGGGGCGTTTTTCTCGGAGTAACGTTTCATTGCACAGAAACTGACAGGAAATACATAGAGTATGTCCCACATAAGAACTGTGGTAGACTGTAATCAACTGTCGCGAACCATTAGGTCATTTTCTCAGTTTCGATCGTCTTTCGACTACTTCTTCGTGTATTTCGTGCTGTTTCTCGGCGATAACTTAACCAATGTTGGCTTTCAAATGCTCCATCGTTTGGGGGTATTCCGCGTAGACACGGTCATTGACGAAGCTCCATAAAAAAGTCTAACGGCGTCAAATATCATGAACTTGGAGCGATCAAAACGTATAAATACGCGTTCTGAAAACTTCCTATACAATAAAGCCAAAATCAGTCGTGTTGTATGGCTCGTGGCAACGTCTTGTTAAAATGACATATCTTCTAGTTCATAGTTTCCAATTTCAGGCCAAATAAAGTAGGTTATCACACGGCCATATTGCTCTAAATTGACGGTGACGGTTCTGCCAGCATCATTTTCGAAAAAATACGGCCCAATGACACCTCCAGACCATATAGCGCGCCAGTCACTTTTTCCTAAAGCAATAGCTTTTCCACAAGCACATCTAGGTTCTCCGAGCTCCATAAGGAATAATTTTGCTTGTTGACGTAACCACTGAGTGAGAAAAATCAGCATTGAAAGCCAGTTGCTCTAGCACCCAATCAGCATATCTACGGCGTTGTGAATATTCAGCCGACTTTAATTGTTGCGTAAGTTGGACTATATGGATTTATATGCAAAATACGTCATAATGAGCCGTAAGATAGGCCCAATTGTAGGGAACGTCGTGGATTTTCCGCCACATTTTAACTAACAAAGGCGATATTTTCGGCAGTGCGCCCATTCCGATAATGCACACGCCTGACCACATATGTGTAACGCATCCAATCTCTTCAAATTTTTTTATAATCGTGCCAATTTCATGCTATGACGACCCTAATCACCCCGTAATGCTCGAAAAGTGGCCACGTTTGAACCACCACTTTTGAAGTAAGTTTTCACAATATTTGTGCGTTTTTATGCTGTTGAACGATTTGAATTTGTAAATGCCAAACCTTTCACTAAATAAAGGACACTTCAGATGACAGATATTTAACAGCTGACAGCCTTGCCAGACCCGCGGTTTTGAAACTACTAAATTGATAACGATTAAACAGTGAACCACAGCCCACCTTCCCCGCACCCGCTAGGAGCTCTGTGATAGGCCGGTTTCGTTCTCTTTTCCATGGATATAAGAATGTTTGTTTATTTTTAAACCCGATGCACTGAAATCATTCTTTTGAGAATTAAAATATATTTCTCGCACTGAATTTTCATGCAAAACACGCCACCAGTTAATGTTTATGCAGCTATCTGATTTACTGCATGTCTATATGTCAGTGTGTACTTCAATAAGTCTGTGATTCCCGGAAACCGCAAAAGATCTAAAGTTTCCTTGGTCGTATCCACAACAACTAATCGAATAAATCTTGAGTCAATATAAATCACGAAGCCATTACCGAAAGCAATAACTTTAAATAAAATATATAAAGCCAAATTTTGCACTCGTAACTAACCAGTGTGGATAACAAAATGATTTCCCAAAAAAATACTGCAAACCCATTTGAATTCACTAGGTCCATTATTTAATATTTACAGGTGGTCTAAAGCCACCAATTAACTTAAAGATGCTGTGTTTACACATTTTTACACATCATCTCCAGGTTATAAGTGTCTGTTCATATCAGCATCAAGTGCGTAAGCATGTGTGGGCTGTCTCATTATAATGGGAGGCTGTTGTTCAACGTGCATTAATAGTTTGTCTGTCTCTCCGTGCATCTTGTCAGTTGTCTAAATGAAAGTTTAATCACTTTTCTTGTTATTGACCACTGAGATTTTATGTTCATGGAAGATTTTGTTGATGGCCGTCACGTAGTGATGTGCGAAACATCTCTTGGTTTTTCGTGTGATTTTTTGTTGTGCAAATGTTGCAAATTAGATTTTTAATAGCAATAATTACGAGTCCTCATAAAGTTTTGCTTTTCATTCGACTTCGGAGAAACTACATGTTTCTCCTGTTTAAAACATAAACGCAATTGAACTTATATTGTAGATGGCCAGAGTCTCTAAAAATAATTCAATTTGGTGATGGCAATGTACGAGGATTTACGAATGACATAAGCTTTTCTAGCGAGGCCGGAAAGGCTCTAAATACGATTGCCTGACCCAGCTTCAATGAAGCGAACAAAGAATACGTGAGAGAATTGATTATAAACGACCGCCCAATTACAATTGTAGACGTAGCCGATGATGTTGACATATTGCTATGAAACTTAATTGAGGAATTCTTAGAATGTATGACAGGAAAATATATTTCAAAGTTTTGGATTTTCGATTAACAACAAAAGCAATCGGAAGCCCCTGTTGTGACAGGTAACGAAACAACGCTAATTATAATGTCAAGCATAAGGCGAAAGTGGATCCCCGGCCGCACCAAAAAACGTGCTATCCTTTTAACATCTGACAAGAGACCAAACACAAAATATGGTGCAAAATTTATAGATATTTTTCGGAATGGTTAAATAGGCTTAATCGAACTAATGCTACTGATAAGAAAGGCATTAGGTTTTGAGTGAAAAACACTTGCTTTTCACTACAATTGCTTCTTAAGTTGTATTGCTGCGAGTACAAAAATAGATCTCTTATTACATAAAACAGGTGGCTTTGTGCAACTTTATTAAACTAAATCCGCAAGGGGCTCTTGTGTCAGTTGCTTCCAAAGGTTTCCCTGTCACTACGGCCCTCTTACGACGTGATTAATTTGAAGACCGTTGTCGCTTTAGTTGCATTTCTTTTCCCAGGAAGCGTTGGTTGAGTATTTGTTTGTCTTAGCATTCCCAAACCTTTCTTTCACTTTCACCGCTATTTGATCGAATAATATCGTTGCCTGGTGTCTCTACAAAATTAGCCTGGATTACAGACGCAGATGGGCTTACGGTCTTTTGATCGATCCAAAAGGTTGTAGTAACACTTGTGACAATCTGCTTAAAAGTTATCGGTTTCCATCCACGAAGTTTGGTAAATGTCACATTCTGGCTATATACAGATGCTACCGCACATTGAGGAGAAGACCTTATATTTATTATATTTTTGTATTCTTTCTAACTATGCAAAAATCCTCTTTCACGAGATGTAATTTCAAGATATCACTTTAGATCGAAATGGGTTTAAAGACAAGTTATGGTTGCATAAGTGAAGCTTTGTCTTTTCGGGCACAATTTGCCTTTGAACGGTTTGAGGAGCCCCCACAATAATTTTTGCTATGAACATTTTATATTTTATACGATTTTAAAAAATAAATCATCACTCACTAACATGCGAAATCGTGCATCACAAAATCCTATTTCAGCCACATGCGACATCAGCCTCTAAATATTTGTATGAGTGCGCAGCTGTGGTGATGGTGGCATGTGTGTGAATAACTTAAAATTAGTACAAGCCATTGTTGTTTTGGTCACTGCTAAAATCATTAACGATTTTTTTTACACCACCAGTTAAAAAAGAAGATGAAAACTTGTTATTTATGCCGCTTTTATAAAAAAAAATTTATTCGTCTGAGAAAAATTTTAATTGGGCAGCTTTTTTCTATTTCAGTTGATGAATTTTCTTTTTAGGTTTTACATGTTCAACTTTTTCCTTTTTTTGTTGTTTAATAATTTTGTCAATGCATTTATTCATTTTATTTTAATAAAACATCTTCATAATCATAATTACTGTAGCTGCCATCATCGTAACTCATTTCATTGATAGCTAAATTAAAAAAAGTTGTTGTTAAGAAAAAGTTGTTGCTGGAAAATACCAGTGTTTGCAATTTAATTAACTCTTTTTCAATGTGAAAATGAAAGCCGGTGCGCCAAATGTTTAATATGGGAAAAATCTATTTTGTAAAACATGAAAAATTTTGGTTTTTGTTTTAATTTATGTCACTCACGTATGTGCACCCTACATTTCACTACCAAATCGATCGTTATGCAACTACTCAGTGTTTGAAAGTTGGTAACTTAATTGCACCTCAGTTCTTCATTTATATGCGGTTTTTTTTTTTGCTATTCTGTTAGTAAGTAGGAGTGTAGAAATTTTGACAGTTTCATCGGGATTATTAGCAAGTTTCAATAATATATAACGTAACCATAATAATTAATTCACATTATATTGTGTTCAGACAGGCACCTTAATTGAGGCAATTGAGTTTTAAACTGAGTTGGTATACACACGTATGCAATTTAGCTTACTCAGTTAGGATTTGACAGTTGAAAATGTGTTAATTTTGTTCGTAAAACTTGATGTTTGTGAAATTGCAGGGGTACCACAGGGCTCCGTTCTTTCTCCTACTCTATTTCTTATCTTCTTAGATGTCCTTCTTCGTCAAACTTCCAACCCTATTTATTCTTTTGCAGATGACAGCAGTATATGCCATTCTTACTCATTCATCAACAGACCAAGCCTCTTAGAGATTGGGGACATGAGGCACCGCATGAATGAGTCATTAAATAGTGATCTTGTGACGATCACAGAATGGGGTCGTGCGAATAGGGTCGATTTTAACCCCAACAAGACCCAGTGTTGTATGCTAACACACAGACGCACGACGGACTGGGCTGCTCCATCTGTAGTTATGGGTGGTATAGATATTGAGGAATCAGAAGCTCTTGATGTTCTTGGCATAAAGATTCAATGTGATGTCCGATGGACATCATTCAAGTGCCTAGGCTTCCTCAAACGGTGTAAGAATTACTTCACCCCATCTGATCTCCTAACTATCTATACCACCTATATCCGACCAAAAATGGAATACAACTCTCATGTATGGGCCGGTGCTTCAAAGTCTATTTTGGAGTTACTTGACCGCGTACAGGAGCGGGCGAAGGTGCTCATCGGTGACAGTAGCGTATCCAACTCTATTGACTCTCTCGAGCATCGTCGCAATGTGGGGTGTGTTTCGTTGTTTTATCGCTACTACAATGGATTGTGCTCTGATGAAATTAGGGATATTATTCCCGAAACCCGGTCATTCATACGCACCACACGTACTTCATCAAGAGCACATCCGTTTGTGGTCGAATGGCCAGTGGATCGCACAACGCACTACAGACAGAATTCGTTCTTTAGCCGGAGCATTCGTATGTGGAATAAGCTTCCAGCAGAGGTCTTTCCTCCCACTTTCTCTGTGGAAAAGTTCAAATCAAATGTTAATAAACACTACTCCCTCTGTCCTCCTTCCCATAACCTCTTTTCCTAGTTCTAGCACAATGCATTGCATGAATAGGGGTCATCCCCTGAGTGCTGGTCCTACCATAAAAAAATAAAAAAAATTGCAAAAGAAATTAAAAGAATTTTTTTTTAACTAAATTTAATTTAATCAATTTTTTATTGTTGATATGTCTGTTTGACCACTGCCATGAAGAATAAAATGAAGTTGAATTGGTGATAGAGAAGGGTGAAAGTCTTTCTTTGGAATAAATATTAGTTATACTATCAAGAAAACTGGTTCCTGGACTAAGTCACATTTCGCTCGCCTCTAGATAACTAATAGCGGTCTTAAAAAATCAAAGGGGTGTATAAACAAAATGTCTGGTGGCAATTCACAAAAGATTCTGCTGTTCGACAAGCATGAGTTCAAGTTAATCAGGGGAGTTACCACCATAATTTATTATAGGTTGTTGGGAGACTATTAAATGTAGAACTGCGGTCAGAATAATTAGACATCCGAGCATGTGGTCTGCGACTGTCCAGCTCTGAGGTCCCGCGGTATATGACCTATCCCTAAACAAGGCAGTTGAGTTTATTAGTACCGTAACCCTCTTCCAGTGAAAACAAAGACTGCACAAAAGTTCTTATGTGTCGAAGCGCATATTACATCGAGAATAATAATAAACAAATTATCTTAAGATGACCTCGTGATGATATTATGTCTACACGTGATCATAATATAATTGGAACAATATGTTTTGTATTTATTAATTTTTCATATTTTGTTACACGTACGAAATTGATTTAATTGCTTTCAACCGGAGTGAGTCTAGAAATAATAGAAATAAATTAAGCACGATAAAACTGTACACGGACACATAAATGTAAGCCAGAGCTTAATTAAAGAAGCCTGTTTGATGCAACTATATTTTGTGGAACGGAGTATAATATACGTCATTGGAATTTAGAAAATCACTATAGAAATTTAAAATTTCCTTTTAAAAAATGATAGAATTACGAATTGGTTGAAATATAAAATGTATGTGAGCTCTAACTTAACTCAGAACATCCCATAAATAAATGTGGATGACTACGCAGCCATCGTGAGTTTCGCAACCAGAGTTGCAATGTCAAACAAGCGACTAATAGAAAAAAATGTATACTAATCATCGGCCGATATACAAACTCTCGTCAGGGAAATTGACCTACATGACCTAAAAACTCAATTGAAAAGTCATCACTTTGAGAGTGTGTTGGTAATCTGTAAAATGTGTCAGCCAATTATAAGTCAATATTTTTTCCTCAGAGAATAACACGTTTTGACTGTAACGCCAACCTGCATAAGACTGTAAAACCAATTTGATCATTCGCTATTCTCTCCACCAATGGCAAGGCTAAACAGTGTTGAATAGAATATTCACTGGCATTTAGAATTATTAACGATAACATGAAACACTTATTCACCCTGTGTGTGTTAATTATAAACTAATAATTTTTCAAAGAAGTAGTTTAAGCAAATAAAAAAATCTTAAAAAAAAAGTTCAGAATTTGCCAAAAATATTGCAGGACTGATCCGTTTGTTTCTCTTTAAGACGTGTAGGGCATTAACAAGCCGGCCATTAACATGAGTCTACCCTTGTGTGCATATTTGTTTAGTTTCTAGTTTTACAAAATGAAGTCCAAAATTAATAAATATTTATGAATAGTTTTATCATCAATTAAAATTATTTTTTGATTCGGAATTAGTAGTTGATCTGCGTCTACCATTTGGTTGGTTATAATATCGCTCGATATTGTTTTAAACAAATTTCTAATGGTATTTGCTTTTAACAGAGGGCGTTTTATGTACTTGAAGTTAGTAAACCATTAAGTAGATCTCAGTTACGGCAAGATATACCTTTGCGCTGCCAACTGACGGCCAGGAGTATAGTGGTTTGAATTAGCTCGTGAGAAGATTGGGAACATAATAGAATCTGGCGAAAACGAGCAGCTTCAAACTCCCTTCCAAGAGGTGCAGCTATATATGTATGTACAACGAGGTAGCGAGTATAACCCTCAGGCTTGCCTTGGACCTAAATCATTTACTAACCGACTGTTACTACAGTAACCTGTACCTTCCGGAATAAGAAGTCCCACTCTGGTTGCTGGAGCGACCCCTTCTGCTGAAATTACCACTTCTGTGTTTTATTACGAACAGTGACGGGGGTGGACGCACACAGTTTATTTAGCATTCAGGCTATCATCAGATGTGTACAGCGGCTGCAAAAGGCTCCTCAATAGCGACTTAGCTTTTCTCCTTCGTTAGCCTTCATTAGTAACGTTTAGTATTACGGATCAGTATCAACAAATCGAGGCTTCACTTTTTAAATTTTTTAGGGTACTTCCTCCTCAATTTAGAATAAATGTTTAAATGAATGTTAAATACATTTTTTTCGAAAGCTTTCACACAATTCAGAAGAATCCGAACAACATTAACCTCTTGGACCAAATCCGAACGTTTTCTCATAAATGTGAATAAATTGTGCAAAATATCGAATATTTAGCCCCAATAATAAGGAAAATTGCAGACATTTTTAAAGAAGATACAAAGTGATTTAAAGGCAGGATTGGTTTTTAAGAAATTTTAACTAAAATAAAAGAAGGCATGCGAACAATAAATACGAGTATTTTTTAATTGCTTTGCATTTAAATGAAGTCCTTCAAAAGTTAATTTATCAATAAAATTCTAATTAAATTAGACTGTGTAAATATTTAAATGACAATGTCTGCATAAATGAAAATTAAAAATAATATAAGGAATGACTAAAATTATAAAAATTTCTGTTATTAAATCATAAACCATCATCTGTGACAGCTGATAGAAGCACCACCACCCAACAAATTTGGCAAATGTCCATTTGTCATTTCATTTTCACGTGCAATTTTCTTCACTTTTTTCTATAGAAGATTTCTTCGTTTTCATTTTCCTTTTACCAAATTGGGTGGCACAAAACACAAAAGAACGTAAAAAAGGACAACTAAAAAATAGTCTTTCTCTTAAACCACAAATGCCATTATCAAATCCATTTACCATACAAAAGACCTACATTTTGGGGGGAAAGAAAAACAGAAAGATTGTCTACAATAAACCTTGAAACTTTAAATAGAGTCAATTGTTGCTTGCAGCAATTTTTTTTCTTTGAGAGTAAGAAACGTAAATCGATGTAACATTTTTCGGTTGAATGAAGCTTAAGGTTGGCTTTGATGATGAAACCAGACGAGTCGTTTTTTCTCTCTTTTCTTTAATATTTAAGTTTATTAAATTTTTTCTTCCTTAGTGCAGCCAACTCTAAATATCTCGAGATTAAGGTTCGAGTTCACTCTTTGTAGTGTGTGCTTTATAAAAAATTACACCAAGAAAGTGTAACTTCAAGTGAACACGATATCTCATTGACAGTTGATATAGAGATTCGCTGTTGGTCTGTCACTAAACTCGAAAAAGTTAAATGTATAAAAAAGTTGGGGCGAAATTTCGAAATAAAGCAGCTGGGGATGGCTCGCAAACTTCGCTATAAAAAATTATAACGCATACAAACGCAGATTCAGTTGAATTTTTTAAGGGACATTTTAAAGGAAATGAACGTTATTATTATTTTTTTTTAATTTTTTGTATGGGAAAAGGTTTATCTTGAGGGGTCGGGGAGAACGTTATCGTCAACGGCGAACGATATAGAGCCACTCCTACCAAGTGACTCAGATGGTTTTAATAGGACGCCGCTACATGGCGTACAGCGCGCCGAAAAGTTGACTTGTTAAAGGAAATATTTTGTGAACCCGTTATTTTTTAAAACGGTCCAGTTAATTGGCTTCTAAGATTGAATGACTTATCACCTTTGGATTATTTTTTTAGGATTAACGGAAGTCTTCAGTTTAGTCAAAACGGACAACAACATTGTGCGGTTTATTGCGCAGATATGAGCCGAAATGCTTGAAAATATGTCCAAAAATTCGACTTCCAGAATCAGAGCCATCCGCAGCATCCATATGCCCGATATCATATGCAACCATTAGCGGCCAATTTTTTCTTTTTAATTATATAATATAAGTATATTATTTGAGTTGAAATTGTGAACCTTAAAAACTCCCGACAGTCTCAAAGATCGAAAAATCTGTTGGTTTCTTAGTTTACAGAAACAATGGAGGGCAGTGTTGAGGCGATAAAACGTACGTTTTGACTTGATGGTATTTGAAGGCCTTCTCAACTTTTTAACTCTAATTATGAAATATTATTTTCTTGAAACTTGACAAAAAGTCTGGCATCTTTAATACGTGTGTTTAAGGTTGATTAGCAACGTATGTAAAACGGCGAGTTAAAGCAACTTCGCTTTGCCTCCCATATTTGTAAATAACTTATGTCTTCCTGGCACTTACAAATAACTATAAAATGGTAATGGCGCTAAAAGAAGGAAGGCCGTGTAGTGAAAAATGTTAAAAATTCGATAACAAATCCGATGAAAACTGTTTGTTGCCAATACGAACGAGTTGGAACCGAACTCTAGACAAAAAGTAAAACTTTTTTAACATTCCTGGGAAATTGGGAAATAAAAACATCTTTTATAACGAAAACTATAAAATTATATATGTTGGGGATATTCGGCAGGGCATTTGTCGGAGAATTAAAAAAAACTGACAACACTGATGGAACGTTAAACAGAACTATCAAAAAAAATCAAATCAAATGGAACTTATAGAAAATTTGCACAGGATCATAGAGCCCCGATTAGTCCAAACGGTTAATAGTGCTAAAGAGAAAACCTAATAGTTCAAATAAGAAGAAAAGAAAGGTATCGAAATCCAGACAATTATTTTATGATGTTTTTTAATGTTAATGTTAATGTTACGTTGGACCTGGAATATGAAAACAATTTTTCGGCTAATTGGATGATAAAGGCATACGTCAGAAGAGAATCAAAGAATACCAATATAGTTTTAAAATTCATATCGGCAGCTAGCGGCAAAAGGGTCGCAGGTAGAATATATTGTTACAAAGTAATAGTCAAAGGTGTGTGAAACGACCTATTGTACAAATGTACAAATACGCAATATCACAAACACAAAGCAAAAGCAAATTGCGCAGTAGAAATTCCATAAACCGCGATTCAGCAAAAACAATTTCTACAGCAAGCAAAAAGTAAACAAAGATACACACACACACAAACACATATACAAGACTACTAAGCCAGCAACTGAAATAACAAATGCGCAATTTCGCGTATGTTCGGGACATTTCAAGAAGCGGCCGTGATCTGTATATAAAGGCGCCGTCCACCGCAGAAGAGTTAGTTGACTTTGAGATTTCAAAGAGTGAATATCTGTGCGTACAAAAGTGTGAAGTGTACAGTGTAAATAAGTACTTAGTATAGTTGTAAAAAGAGTGTTAAGTACCTAATAAAGTTGTGTAGTGGTAAAAATCATTAAGGACTGTGTAATTTAATTATTGCAATTAAACGAACCCTTCAAAATCACGTTTATTGTGGTAATAAACGTAACAACTGGTGTCAGAAGTAGAATTGTAAAAATAAAAAGTAAGTAAACAAAATGAAGTTTGACGAGCTGAAAGTAGATCAGCTAAAAAAAGAGCTGAGCAAGTTTGATCTGCCAACGGCGGGCAATAAGGCAGAACTGCAAAAGAGGCTAATAGAGGAATTCAAGCGACGTGGTATTGACATCGACTTACATGAATTCGAGGAAAAAGAGGAGCTCGAGATATATACCCCTGCCACAACCCCTAATATGTACTTCACCGTAATGTTTGCCGCTATGATGGAGAAAATGGAGAAATTTCAAGAAGCTTCTAAGACTAACAGCGAAAGACTCTTAGCTGAGGTTAAAGCCAACAACGAAAGACAAGAGGAGAAATTTCAAGAAGCTTCTAAGACTAACAGCGAAAGACTCTTAGCTGAGGTTAAAGCCAACAACGAAAGACAGGAGGAGAAATTTCAAGAAGCTTCTAAGACTAACAGCGAAAGACTCTTAGCTGAGGTTAAAGCCAACAACGAAAGACAGGAGGAGAAATTTCAAGAAGTTTCTAAGATCAACAGCGAAAGACTCTTAGCTGAGGTAGAAGAAAAATTTCAAGAAGCTTCTAAGAACAGCGAAAGACTCTTAGCTGAGGTCAGAGCCAACAACGAGAGACTAGAGGAAAGACTCTCAGCTGAGGTCAGAGCCAACAACGAGACACTGCAGGAAATTTCAGAAGTTATAGGCAAACGAGTGGAAGCTATAGAACTGAAAGTCAGTGAGCTTGATGAAAAATTCTCCGGCATAACGGGAAATGTTGATGAGAAACTCTCCGGCATAACGAGAAGTTTTGAGGAAAAATTTTCCGGCGTAGACGCAGAACTACATGAGTTGAAGAACAAGATGAGCGATCTACAAATTCGAGAAGGACCGGTAAGAATAATTCCTGAGCACGCCAGCAAGGTAAATGCCCCGAGCTTTGATGGTAGCGCACCTTTTAATGTCTTCAAGTTCCAATTCGAAACGGTGGCTAGCAAAAATGAATGGGACAGTGAAGAAAAAGCTATAGAACTAATTCTTGCGTTAAAGGGAACAGCAGCAGCAATCCTTGAAAGCTTACCAGCTGGCTGCAGAAATAGCTACGAAGACATAATGGTGGCCTTGCAACGTAAGTACGGTGGCGAACATAAGCGAGAACTGTACAGGATGGAACTACGGGGCAGAGTCCAGATGCCGAATGAAACGCTGCAAGATTTTGCGATGGAAATTGAACGCTTGGTGCAGCTGACTTACCCAGGTGAGAACCATCCATTCCTGGACCAGTTCAAGATAGAAGCATTTGTAAATGGCATACGGGATCCAGATGTTAGATATGCAGTTTGCGCTATGCAGAAGTCGTCCTTTGCAGAAACCATTTCGTACGCGCTGGCCCAAGAGACCGCAAAAGTTATATCGAAGCCACAAGTCTACAAGGTGCGGCAACTTGAGGCTGATACGCCAACTTGCGGAGACAAAAGGAGCGAGATAGAAGAGGTGGTCAAGCAAATACTAGAGGAAAAAGGAAAATCTCGCGCAAAATGCTTTAATTGCGGTAAGGCCGGCCACTTCCAGCGCAACTGCAGATCTGCAAAGAAAAGATCAAGATCTGCTTCGCCACCGAGGGAAAACAAACGGGCTAATAACACCAAAACGCATTCGTCACCGTTAAACTAGATCGAGCTAGCGCTGAGGGGCAAGAGCTAGCTCCTACA
This sequence comes from Phania funesta, assembly GCA_963932375.1. Lineage (NCBI taxonomy): Eukaryota > Metazoa > Arthropoda > Insecta > Diptera > Tachinidae > Phania > Phania funesta. Next base: position 42,906,928 of record OZ010653.1, read on the forward strand.
ACCGATGGCCCCACAATCTCCATTTCCATCATGCAGCAGAAGAACAGCAACCTTACTGCTTGTGGTCTTATCAACGGAAAGAAACAGGTCCTCACCATAGACACAGGAGCATCGCAGTCTATAATAAGGCCCGATTTGGTAAAAGGAGCAGTAGAACAGCTAAATAATATACGACTACGCACTGCTACTGGGGATTCAGCTACTGTCTATGGAAGAGCCAGCGCAAGACTGACTATCGCAAACATCAGCGTCGACCATGTGTTTGTTGTCGCCGACATATTGGATGGAGTTATTATTGGTGCAGACTTCATGATAGCCCACGGGATTGATCTGCGCATGGGACATCAAATAATGGTATGGCGCAATGTCGAGATACCCCTGGATGTTGGATATGAGAGCAGGACCACAGTAAGGAAGCTGTTTGCCGTTGAACGCCAGAAATTACCACCTCAGGCAGAAGCTATAGTATGGGCACGTGTGGAGGAAGATTGTGTGGATAACCGGTTGTGGGTTGTAGAACCAAAAGAAATAAAAGCCGAAATCATAACAGCTAGATCCCTTGTGAAAGCCTGCGACGATGGACGAGTTCCTGTAAGAGTACTTAATCTGTCCAAAAGCGAAAAGAATATTGACAGAAATTTTGAGATCGGTCAATGTGAGCCGGCAGGAGCCATAATTAATTGTGCGGCGAATTCAGTATGCCCCAAAACAACAACCAAAGAACGAGATTTACTGGCAGAGCAGCTGGAAAAATGGGTAGCAGGCCTGACATCTCCTGACAGAAACAAAGCTAAGCAGTTGCTTAGAAAACATGCCTCTGTCTTCGCCCTGAGTAATAAAAGCCAAGGTAGAACCTCAGTTGTGAAACACGAAATCAACACCGGCGAAGCGAGACCTATAAAACAAGCACCCAGGAGTATTCCCCTAGCAAAGCGAAACGAGGTCAAAGAACTGGTCAACGAAATGGAGCGGAATGGAGTCATTGAGCCATCTTCTAGTCCGTGGAGCTCGCCAATAGTTTTGGTGAAGAAGAAAGACGGCAGCACCAGGTTTTGCGTTGATTACCGGAAACTCAATGACGTCACAAAGAAAGATAGTTATCCGCTGCCCAGAATTGACGATACCTTAGACACGTTGGCCGGAACGAAATGGTTCTCTACCTTGGACTTGCAGAGCGGCTATTGGCAGGTAGAGATAGCCGATAAGGACAAGGAGAAAACTGCCTTTAGCGCGAGCGATGGTCTATGGCAGTTCAAGGTGATGCCATTTGGGCTCTGCAACGCTCCAGCTACTTTTGAGCGGTTAATGGAACGTGTGCTTAAAGGTCTCAATTGGAAGACGTGCTTGGTATATCTGGATGACATAATTGTGATGGGGAAGACTTTTGACGAACACCTAAAAAACCTGGATGAGGTGTTTAAGCGTATGACAGCTGCAGGACTAAAGCTTAGCGTTAAGAAATGCGCTTTGTTTCAAAAGGAGGTTAAATATTTGGGGCATCGTGTAACATCAGAGGGTATATCCACGGATGAGGACAAAATACTGGCTGTAAAGGACTGGCCTCGCCCAGGGAATCTTCATGAGCTTCGTAGTTTTCTGGGGCTTTGCACATACTACAGGAGATTTGTGCCGAACTTTGCGCAAGTGGCTGCTAGCTTGCATGAGTTGACCAGAAAGTCGCGACCATACCACTGGAGTGAGGCAGCAGAAGAAGCGTTCCGGAGGCTCAAGGTACTTTTGTGTACAGCACCAATCCTCGCCTATCCAATCGCTGAGCAGAAATTCATATTGGACACGGATGCGAGCGGCTATGGAATAGGGGGAGTCCTTTCTCAGGTGGATAATGGTGTGGAAAAGGTCATTGGCTACTACAGCAGAGTATTGTCCAAGCCCGAGCGAAATTACTGTGTTACACGACGGGAGCTTTTGGCAGTGCTGGAGTGTGTCAAACATTACCACAAATACTTATATGGTCAACACTTCACCTTAAGGACAGACCATTCCGCACTACGCTGGCTGCTGCAATTTAAGAACCCCGAAGGGCAGCTCGCACGCTGGATCGAACGTCTGCAAAGCTATGATTTTAGTATCGAGCACAGGAAAGGCGGAAAACACAATAATGCGGATGCCCTTTCAAGACGGCCATGCAGCGTAGAGTGCAAGCACTGCACAAAAGTCGAGAAAAAGGAATGTGTCATTGACGTGCGGCTGACCCAAATTACCTCAGAGGAAGACTGGTGTAAGGAACAGAATGACGACCCCATTTTGGCAAAGATTATGTTGGCTAAGCAGGAAAACAAAAGGCCGACCCGCAATGAAATATCGGCGGAAAGCCCATTAGCAAAAGCGTACTGGGCCCAGTGGAATAGCCTAAAATTAATAGATGGCTGCTTATATAGATCTTGGGAAAGTGCAGATGGCAAATTTACAACGGACTTAATTGTCGTGCCCACTTCCAAGATAAAGGAGGTAATGAAGCAGTTCCATGACGGTCCTAGTGGAGGCCACCTGGGCATTACAAAAACTCTGGGAAAGATAAAACAGCGATTTTACTGGGTTGGATGCCAGCAGTCTGTAGCCGATTGGATAGCTAATTGCGAACAGTGTATTGCGGCCAAGGGTCCAACAAGAAGAAGTCGCGGCAAGCTTCAGCAATACAACGTGGGTGCCCTTTTTGAGCGGATAGCTATCGATGTAGCAGGTCCATTCCCTGTCAGTGACGCTGGTAACCGGTATGTACTAGTGGTAATAGATTATTTCACCAAATGGCCCGAGGTGTATGCCATTCCAAACCAAGAATCTAAAACGGTGGTAGACGCATTTGTCAACAATTGGGTATGTCGATACGATGTTCCGATAGAATTGCATTCTGACCAGGGACGAAATTTTGAATCCGCCATATTTAAAGAAATGTGCGACTTATATGGCATCAAAAAGACAAGAACGACACCGCTACATCCACAGTCTGATGGCATGGTAGAAAGATTCAACCGTACACTGGAGGAATATCTCAGAAAAGTGGTTAGTACACACCAAAAGGATTGGGATGAGCATATACCTAAGCTGTTACTGGCTTACCGGTCAGGTGTTCACGATTCCACCTCACGTAGTCCAGCGAAAATCCTGTTTGGAACGGAACTGAAACTGCCAGCGGATTTAGAGTTCGGTGTTAAACCTAAACCTGAGTGCGAAGACAATGGAAACACTCTTCAGGCACAAGAAGATCTTCACGAGCTTTATGAGTTTGTCCGTAACCGCATTAAAATCTCCAGTGATAAGATGAAAGCCAGGTATGATCGAGCAGCAAACACGGAGGGATTTACCGAAGGACAAATGGTTCTACTGTTTAACCCACAACGCAAGAAAGGATTATCCCCTAAATTGCAAACCCACTGGGAGGGACCATACAAGGTGGTTAAGAGGCTAAATGACGTAGTTTACCGGATACAGAAGTGCCATAGCCCAAGGTCCAAAATGAAGGTGGTTCACCTTGAACGACTAGCCAAATATGGAAAGGGTGATGTTGAGCCTGTTCGGGACGAAAAGGCTTAAGTGGGCGGCAGTGTTACAAAGTAATAGTCAAAGGTGTGTGAAACGACCTATTGTACAAATGTACAAATACGCAATATCACAAACACAAAGCAAAAGCAAATTGCGCAGTAGAAATTCCATAAACCGCGATTCAGCAAAAACAATTTCTACAGCAAGCAAAAAGTAAACAAAGATACACACACACACAAACACATATACAAGACTACTAAGCCAGCAACTGAAATAACAAATGCGCAATTTCGCGTATGTTCGGGACATTTCAAGAAGCGGCCGTGATCTGTATATAAAGGCGCCGTCCACCGCAGAAGAGTTAGTTGACTTTGAGATTTCAAAGAGTGAATATCTGTGCGTACAAAAGTGTGAAGTGTACAGTGTAAATAAGTACTTAGTATAGTTGTAAAAAGAGTGTTAAGTACCTAATAAAGTTGTGTAGTGGTAAAAATCATTAAGGACTGTGTAATTTAATTATTGCAATTAAACGAACCCTTCAAAATCACGTTTATTGTGGTAATAAACGTAACAATATTGTCAAATAAAATATTTTACATAAGTTTTCATTGTGCAAAATTTTAAATTAGAATTACATAATAAATTCATTAGTTGGATTTCCATGTGTATTTAGCTGGTTACCGAAATCTGATCATGGATTACCGATATCTGATTTTAAGATGAACTAGAATTATTTTGTGAATAAGAAAAGAGCGCTTACACAGCTTAACATATCTTAATACAGCTTTGTTTGATTCAATTTGGTTAACTCATTCCTGTCAGGAGTTTGTGAATTAAATTTCGTTATTCTAAATTCTGTTCAATTTTAAGTGAAAGAGTTATGTCTAAAATGGTTCCTCATCATATGTTTTCCAAACATTCAAGACGGACTTTAAGGCTTTTTGGCAGTACTTAAGTATATTTTTTAAGAAAAATTATTTTTAACTAAAAACTTTGAATGATTGAAAAAAGTTTTCATTGATGTGCTAAAACAAACTTTCAAACATTTTTTTCTTTCCAGATTCCAGGAATAAAAAAATCATATTAACCTGCCTGCCCACATTTTTCTTCCATATTGATTTACTCACGATCTATCCGTGTTAAAACTGCCATTATAATTCAAGAAAAGAAGACAACAATGCAACGAAGTCATTCATTTACATTTTGAGTAAAGTAGTTACAACAAGCGATTTTACCCGCGATTTCACGTCAGCTTCAAAACGAACAAAACATCATATCTCCCACCCTTGGCCAAAACATAGACTTTAAAACCAGAAAAAACAGATAACATAGAAAAGCTTACAATCCATTACCGATTTAACATTCTATCATTAAGAGTGATATGCGAAGTCTTGACACTATTAGTAACTAGTGTGGATTCCACCTCAATATATTTGAGTCTACAACCTGGCGATCGCGGCTGCAAATAATTTAGCTTAGACATGCACGTCTGCGTTCCAGTGGATCGTGTATCACTGACACGAACCTGACGCAAAATCGTTCATGAAACTTTAGGTTTGTGTTTTTGCTGTGTAATGAAATTTGTGTTGTTTTATTGTGGATTTCATATTCAACATTTATTTATGTCGTATAAGACTTGTTCCTATAGTTGCTGTGTTATAAGTCAAAAGTAGTATTTACAGTAGAAAAGATGGATTCTACAGATGGGCGTATTTTGCGTGCTCCCCTGAGACGCAAACGTAACGATGAACAATTGTGTGATAGGGTAAGTACGAATTTCCAATATTTGAATATTCTTGTTGAAACCTTTGATTGTAAAGTTATAAACTGGTATAATAAGCTAAAGCATGTTGATTCACATATTAAAATATGACGAACATAATCTTAATTAATTTAGTTCGAATAGATGTTTGGTCAGATTTTACGATTTGCTGGATTAAAAAAATGCTATAATTTCGATATTATTATCATTATTGTGTTATATTATGGGGCACTGAAATTGTGGTGAGTTGCCAGACTAGGCGAAAATATAACGAGGAGCCCGCGATACAACCGCATTATTAAAGAATCTTCTCTATTAAATTTCACATGAATAAACATATAAAGAAAGATTTGGTCGTGAATCAAGAACTAAAATGTATTTTAAAGGTTAATATTCATTGAGGATAGTTTCAGCGTCTATTGAACAAAGAAGTTAAATATCTAATTATTTTACCATAACATTTCCCAAATGTGGATTATATTAAATAATTCTGTTGTTTTTTCAATATTAATCTTAAGCATTACCCTTGGGGGTGGTAAATTGCCTTGACCCCGAAGTTTTATACATGGATGCTGCCATAATACAAAAATATTTTGTGTTTGTTTATTTATTTGTTGGCAATCTATCTTAAGGTAATAAGCAAATTCGAGAACTAGTTTCTAGTAACAGTAAACAATCTGAGATAATATATAATATCCCCAATATAACTTCGGATTTCTGTACTCTATAAAAAATAAACGGACAAGGAAGATCCAAAGTGTGTAATATTAATAATCTCTTACTTTATTGAGAATCTTCTAAAAGGCAAAAGACAAAGTCGTTATTAAGGAAACAATGTGTCAAGGATTTTTTCTGATTTCATATTTCACTTTGGGCATCATCTTTAGATCAAAATGTTATTTGTGACATACGATGGTAGATCCAAAAAAAGTAGAATAGTTTTTGATTGAAAACATTGTAAAATTTCTATGTTAGAAGAGCTGGCGGTTCCCCGGAATTCTACCCCATACCTCCTCCACACTGATGTCAGATCAGCTTTATAATTTCTTACTGTGTTGTCAATAATTAAAGGGGGCTTAGGGAAAAAAGCCAGTATAACTTTAAAAAGTTCTTGTATAATACTGATGTGGTTTTTCCAAGTAAGTCTTAGGTGCAAGTGTATACCGAGGTATTTTTTAGTCTTCACGTCATGGTATATTTTGACAGTCTGGCAACTACATTTCCTTAGTGTAAAAGTGATATGACTAGATTTACTATAATTTACCTTAATGTTTCATTCATCAAATTTTTTTTTTTTTTTTTTTGTACGAAAGTTGAATATGTTGCTACTAAATGTTCCACTGGCACTGCCTTGAGTAACCCTTGCGTAAATAATAAAACTTGTATTTACCCCTTCTGGGGTTAAGCAATCGGTTTATTGAATTCTTTGACTTCAAGCAACCTCATAAAGTAAATGTTATGTGTCGCCTTGTTAAAACCACATATTATCCCCATCAATATTCAATTTCGGCAGAAAAGGCTACGTTATCACGTCGCGATACCGAGCACCAGTAACACTCACTGCTTGACTATCCTCATTGTTAAAAACGTTTGGTCCAGCTGTAAAATTGTTTTTTTAGTGCTACCAGCATTTTACTGCTGAACTGGCGGCAACATTATATATTGCCTTCGTAGTAGGGCACACTTTAGTTGTTCAGATTCGATTTGATAAACACGATTTTAAAAGTAAATTAAATGATGTAGGAGATAACATCTTTAGTTTCTACAATAACCCCGCCTGTCATACACTATTATTCAAACTTTTATAAATACTAAAGAGTAGTATTTCTTATTGTACAAGCTTTAGTAAAATACAATAATAAATCACTTTGTTTTTATTGCAAAAAATCTAAAATTATTGATTTCCAAAATCCGGTGTCAAAAATTTGGTTACAGACGCTTCATAGAAAAGAGACACTGTCAAAGAAGTTAGGCGCAGTACATCACGCCCACTTCCAAAAATTTAATTACAATGATGAAAATTGCATTTTCTCAGACATTACAAACCTTGTTAAACATTATAGGACGGCATATTATTTGCTTGATATTTTTATCAAAACATTTTTAGACTTATGGAAAGGAAAAGTCTTCAAAATAAAGCCATTTGGCATACATTTTTTAAAACCCAAAAAACTGGACATAGGCTGCTTTATATAATATCCACAGATATTAATTTGGCGATTGTTGCTAAAAGTTTAGAGTTTCTCCTTAAAAATTTTGTATGCTACCGTTACTCCTGGATGTATTTTCCATTTCATCACTTTAAGTACAATGGCGGCTCAATATGTCCGTGTCCCCCATCGTAACTAAGTGGGCGACACTGGTCTTGCCAAAAGTTGACTCATGTCGAAATTTGAACAAGCTCCGTCAATTAGTTTGTGTTTGATAGCCATTGTTAGCAGACTACCGCATGATTTGAGTAGAAAATTAAAAAAAGTGAATTTCTTGTGCTCCTTAAGCATTTTTTTTCGGAAGAAAGCATCACAGAAACCAAGGCTAAGCTTTATAAATAATATGGGAACTATGTAGATTGTGGAGGCCATAGGTATCTCACATGGCTACTTGCGCATGAGAAAGCTTTCCGCAAGATGGGGACCGCGGTTGCTTAAAATCGACTACAAACACAATCGTGTGACAACTTCGTAGGAGTGTTTGGCGTTATACAACCGCCCAGGAAAAAAGTTCTTTTGGACTAGGACAATGCAAGGGTGCATACATGTGCAGTTTCCATGGTAAAAATCCATGAATTAGGCTAGGAGTTGTTCCCACATCCGCCCTATTCACCGGATTTAATCCCGAGTGACTATTTCTCGTTTTCAAATCTGAGGAAATGGCTCGGCAGAAAGATATTTGACTCCAACGATGACATTATTTTGCAAACAAATATCTATTTGGATGACCGCAAGAAATCTTATTTTTTGGAAGGCGTAATAAAATTGTAGAAACGTGTATAGAGCTCAAAGGAGACTACGTTGAAAAAATCAATTGAGTTTTTATTCGAAAACCTGTGTTTCATTAAAAAAGTCACAGACTTATTGACCCACCCTCTTATAATAAGTTTCTTAATTTTAATTAAAATATCTTGAATTTATTTTTTTATTATTTTTTTTTTATGTTGTGTTTTATACAATTTAACTTAACTCTTTAAATAGGACAAACACACAAAATATTCAAGTTGCAACTAAATGTTACAAACTTGTGGCGGGCATGCAAGAAATGGTTACATGAGGCATGCGATATGATTGAATTGTTATTGCAATAAAAGTGACAGTTACAGATTGATAATGAAGCAGACAAATGGAGGAGCAGACAACAAACATGTTTGACTTAACAAAAATGTCTGGTCTCTGTTAAAAAGCGTTAAAATGCATAAATAAAAATCAAATCACTACAATAAAACAAAATAAATAAATTAAAACAGGGAAGTTAAGAGACAAACATCATTAAAGAAAATGGAAAACGAAACACATAAATATAAAAAAACATATCTTAAACCGCAACATAAAAGTAACATCAAACTCATACGGCGCGTTTTATTATTAATTCGATATAAATAGTTGAGAGAATTAAAACAAACTTGAGTGGCCTATAAATATTAAAGAAATTAAAAACCAAATATGCCACCAGCCATCTAACGATTTATCAATGAATTAGTGAGTGAATGATGATGACGATGAGCTTCGGCTGAAATGGTCTTAGTTTTCTTAAGCAGATACAAAAATAAAAGTAAAAACATAAACTGTAACACGCAAAGAAACATGAAAACGGCTGCCTACCATTGAAAGCGAATGCGATGAAATGAGATAAAAAAAAAGACTATGGATGCAAGAGTTGCACAGTGGTACAGAGACGAAAAATTTATAATTTTTTATTTCCTTTAAAATCTGTTGACAAAGACATTGCGAAAACTTTTCGCCAAAATTATTATATTACTTAGTAAAAACTTGCAATAACAAAAGCCGTTTCGTAGAAGCTACTTTTAAGTTGAAGGCCCTACAAGCTAAATTTCAGAAAATTCGTAATATTTTTGGTCAATATGTTTGCTTTCTGAGACCGATATTAAGAATTTGGTCGATTAATTTAAGTGGACAGACTAGCTGCATAATGGGCCAACAGCCGCGCATGTTCGACCGAGTCGTGCAAATGAAAACCGCGCAAGGTTGAGCAAGATCCGAATTTGTCAATTCCTTGCGGCTATTCACAACGAATGTGTAATGATTTGGCTTTGAAGCGTTACAATGTGCAACTGGTGCAAGAATTAAAGGCAGCCGACCACATCCTTCGCCGTACGTTCGCGAAATTCATTCAAGAACAATCCGTTGGTTTTTCTGGAAAAATACTTTTTTTAAACCAAGTCCAGTTTTATTTGTTTAGAAACGTCAACAAGTAAAATTGCCACATTTGGGTTTTTAAAAATCGAAGAGCAATTGCCTTATAGCATGCAAAGGCATTTGTGTCACTAAATGGTTACGGTGAATGGATCGCGCAATTGAGAGATGTTTAAAACTAAATGACTGACATATAGAGTCAGCAGATTGGTACCACATGTCACACATCTACTAAAACAATGAATTTATTGCAAGCTAAGTTTCCCTTACGAAATTCAGCTGTTATTTGACCGCTCATGTCTGGATTTTTGTTAAGGAGCGCAAAGTTCTTGTTGAAAACTTCTGTATTTGTATTGCATTGTCGAAATGTTAGATGTTAGATTTGGATCTTATCGGACCTCATGACGGACCATTGCTCTTTTCATGAAATTTTCGATGACGCTCGGGCGTCAAATCGGTAACGCAAAACTGGTATATTGACGCAAAGGAGACTTACTATCCATAGTCGACCCCGCGTCTTCATATATGCTGACCACAATTCGAATTGTTAACACATCAGGTGCACTTACTCGACCGTAAATTCCGCGAAGTTTGCGAACGATCTCATCGTAATAGGTTTTCAAAATAATAAAGCGTTCTGCGTTTGTGTTGCGCGCCATTTTTAATACTCGAAATAATCGTGGGTAAATATCGGACTTGCCTCCTACACAACCAAAATGCTACAAAATTTAAAAAGGACATTATTATTGAGACAGGTATTAGCACTGATAATGTTGTTAAACATGTTGTTCATCACAACGAAGGGATCCTAGTTTGAGACAACTACTAAATTGTTTCCATGCGTTCCAGTTTTGGTTACTTTCTTTACTCGTTTCAAACTTCAGAAAATAATTTTTTAATTTACACTTCCGTTTCATGCTTAGCCCGATATTATTGCACTCTTGTTATTATAATTTCTAACATCCTTTTCTCGTTTCTGTCCCAATGTGCCTGCTTTCTTAGTCGCTAGATGTTTGATTAATTGCTGGCATGTCTGTAAGCTCGTTGAAAAGACAAATGTATATCAGTTACTAAAAGCAAATTCGAAACTTTCAATTGATACTCTTCTTATCGTACGGTGTTGGTAACTCTTTAAACCGCACGTCTGCAACAAAAATTGTGGTTTAACTTTTACTTGTGTTGGTATTCATAGAAGAAATAAAATAACTTTCCATCTAATGGAAGCTTGCAAATAAATGGTCGTTTCGTATGTAGACAATTCTGTGGTTGCTGAGTGAAATGAAATATTGATGATCTCTATTTGACATCAAATTACACCATTGAGTAATGAGACTGTTGTAATCGTTTTAATTTCCATGTTTTTTTTTTATCTCATTTAATAGAGACAAAAGTATTATTAAAAAAATGTAAATTGAAAGTTTCCACAACACAACTAAATGTCAATTTTAATAATCTACCAGTTCAATTTAGAGATTTGAATGCAATCCAGGGTACAAAATTACAGACACTGTTATTATTTTAACACGACTTAATGAAAAAAACCACAATTTCAATATACAGGCCACAATAATTTTGATAGTTGTTAAAAGTTGTTGGCAGACAACTTTGTTAATATTTTTATTAGCGGGACCCAGTTTAAGTGAAAAAACAAAGAGAGTTGAAGTATATATGAAGCGTTTTAACAGCCGGTAAAATGGTGACAAATGAAATGGTGTTTTAAGTGGCCACCAGATGGAAATAACGCTACTAGTAGCGCCCCTTTACATTGTATAGGTGATAAAATGGCCTGTACCATGACTTTACCCCTTGATTGGGAGTTTGGAGCTTCCTTATTTTCGATAGCTTCTTCATTGAAGGATTTTGGAAGCATTGCAACCCGCGATTTGAATCTAAACCACAGCTACCGCGTGCACACCCGAAGTAGGCACACCAACAACCCGTTCTAAAATTTCGTCCCGGGGTCTATTGGTTCTCCTGGTACCGCTGTTCAGTTGCTTGTCCAACTTCGAAAGTTCTCTTCTTTCGGTTTAAAGCTCGAGACACGCGTCGGAGACTAGTTTCCCATATCCCTCAGCTATCAAAACGTGAGGTGGCGCGGTCAGCAAGAAAACATGCCCGGGAGTAGGTAGAATAATAACAGCCACCACGTTTTCTGGCCTCAATTTGAATGTTGTAGGTATGATTTTAGAAGTACTGTGCCATATGCCGGAAAGAAACATTTCATGAATAACTATTTTCAATGGATCTCCTAACTGGCCACTTTATGTTATTTGATGCCATTAGAGTGCTTTTGGGAAATACATATGTAAAATCGCATATATACGCCGATAAGACTTTAAAAACGTTGTACTTGGAAGCCAACTTTTAATACGTGATTGCCCAAATAGCAGAATTACTTCAAGGAGTGTGTGAAAATTAAATCCAATATATTGCCATGTAGGCGCCAGCCTCTGTAGCTAATGTGCATGACTCATATTCAAAGAGGATCGTCAACTCCAAGAAGGGAAGTGTATCTAAAGGGGTAAAAAATATTTCCATGTACGATACGAGTATGAAGTTTAGTTTTTAATGATTATCTTCAAAAAGACAAGCTAGGAAGTGTCTCTTGTCGAACACGAAGACTAGGTACCAAGTAAAGCATAATCTTTGGACTCAATCATCAGATTTAATAGATTAGTTCCTCAAATTTGAAAAATTATGGACCGACGGCTATTGACTATTGAGGAACTTGACAGTTCTGACTAAAAAAAAGTTCGTTGGAGCTGTTGAATATTACTGGCAGAAGGATGCCAAGCAGAAAAGGGTACCTTCTCCGACATTTTCCCCAAAAAATAGTTTCAATTTAATGCCATGCACTTTTTGCCCAAAACGGCATTGTTTTTCTTCTTACGTCAACCTCCCTAGTACTCTTAGCTTATGTGCTTCAACAATCACTCCTTTCTAAACTCTTTGCTGAAACCATCTTGTTAAAACGTCTTGTTTAAACATTTTAATAGAAAACGTACAACTTAAAGTTGATTTTGCTCTTGGGGCAAAAATTTAACCCGAAAATATAAATAAAACAAAACTAAGAAAGCAACAACAGAAGATGCCAGTCTTAATTTAAAGCAAATATTTTTCTTTGTATTTCATAAAACTACCTTGAAGTCATTCTCTTTATACATTGGCCACATTTTCGGTTATTTGGCCAATCTTGGATTTTTATTGTTGTTTTAAAGCAACTTGCTTAAGTTATGTTTTCAACTCCCACTCCTTCACCTCCATTCATAATTTACATTGATGCAAAATATGGTGGACGATTGTACTTTTACTTTTCCTAAAGTGTTAAAGAAATCACATTTGGAAAATATCGTTTTAAAGATTTGCGATAAGTTGAAATTATTTTGGAAAGAGAAAATTCGATAGAATCAGATATCCCAACAACTGCGATTCCTTTGTGTAACATTTTTTTCAGCAATATAAAGTAGACTCTGGAAATGGCAATTATTTATTTTTAAACAAATTCTGCAATATGTTTTTAGTTTTACTGGGCTATCGCCTGCAAATGATAAGGAATTTATCTTATTCAGGTATCGGCAGCAAGTTTCTTTGAACATGTTTCGTTAAAATGCCGCTGTAAACTCGATTGTCACTAATAAGCGTCTCTTCTGTATCAGATCGAGCGGTTTAATAATTATCGTTTTAGCAACTGCCTACATAAGAATTGTAATACATTTTCGATCGAATGGCGTCGGATGTCAACTCGACGCGATGCGCATACGGTGGGCGGCATTTGCAGGCTGTATGATATTACGCTTAGGCGACATTCACTTGCCGGCGGGATTGACAGACTTCTACCTGTGGGCTTATGTGAAGTCTCGAGCTTATGAGCCCCATACTCTGAAGCCCTCAAAAACGGCCCCAAATTGATAATAGCAGATTCAGTGAAATGCCCTCAACATCGGTTTGAAAAACTCAGGCACTAAAATGGACAGTGCGTTTAGCCGTGATAGCGCGTTTAGCCTTGTATGCAAAGAATATAACGGGCTTCCAGTTCCTTAATGAAACATGTTTTCTGATGTTTATAGTCGGTGGCGCCCATGTGATTCTTACGGCGTCACTTGCTTGTTGAATCACGGTGGCCCTTCACAATCAATTCCAACGTTCAATCAAACAACGAGCACCCTTTCGTAATAAGAGCGTTAGATCTCCTGAACATGCTCGGAGTAGGCGAAAGTGTGCTAATTTATCAAAGGCAGCAGATTCCTTACCGTACAACCGAACCTACACTTGTACAATTTCTAACTGACACAGCAAGTTGAAGGTGACCATAGAAAACGCTGGTGGTACGTTGATAAGGCTTCGAAGGGTTTGGAAGAGGGCCTCAATTAAAGCAAAAAAAAAAAAATTGTAGCTCATTTTTGGATACCGTTTATGTCAAAGTTACTGTTTATTGGAGATTTTGAGCCGGTATTAATGGTCCGTATTTGTTTTGAAAAACAAGGTTGCCGAGGCTAACACTAACAAGCGCAGCAGATCAATAAAAAATTTCTTTTGCCCCGGATTGAACGATATGGATAAGAAGGACATACATTTCGAGCAGGACAGCGTTTCCAATGCACCGTGTAAATTTCTGGCAGAAGAGGATTAAGTTTTTCAAAAGAGTTGGGCAGAGATTCCCTGATGAAGTGGCCTAAGCAACCAGCGAAATATCCATAGAGACTATCTTGTCTACCTCTAACAAATAAATTACATTTTTATAATAAAATGAGTTGCGATAGAATAAGTTAGAACAGATGTTTATATAAGAAGAATGAGATCTCAAAAATTCTTATTATAAACTACAAATTATTTTGAAAGATAAGTAAATATTCATTATCTGCTCTTTTGCTAATGACATTTGGTTAGAACAGAAAAATGACACTGAAGATGGCACACAGCCGAAACCGGTTTGTCTCCAAACCAAACTTGACAAGGGATGACAGAAAGTTGCTCCAAAAATCTACATTTTGTTACCTTTAAGTGTAATGGTTGGTAATTTAAAGTTCCCATGCCTGATACAATAAAACTGAAGACTGTCTGTTTGCGAATTGTATACATATTTTATAAAACAAATAATTTAATAAATCGCCAGATAAAATGTTAAATTAATTTAATTTATTTTTAATTTTGTCGTATTCCGTTCATGTTTCATTTAAAAATACAACTGTTACATTTTATTTTCATGCACCTTATTTTACTAAATATTTTTTTTTAGTTTTAAAGCTCTTTATTTTGCAACAGATCTCAAACAGTTAAATCAAATTTGTGGAAAAGTTGTACTTAATGATATCCAAAAGTTTTTGTTTTTCTACATTTCAACTGTAGTCAGTTTAAATGTATCAAGTTTCAACTTTTTTTTCAACTGACCATGTTCTTGGGTCGCAATCAAAACAAGACAACAAAGAAAAACAAATTGACTCGTACAAAGTAAAAATGTTTATAAATTATTTGAATCACATGTAAACAAGTAACAAATAAAAATTAAAAAAATGAGCACGATAAAAGATCCTAATTAACCGACAAAAAACTATTAAAAACATTCAACTACAAGTAAATGAACACTCACACACACATACATACATACATACAATCAAATAATAAAACAATAACAATATCTCTCATTAAGCAGATGAAGAAAACAAAATTATGTGGAAATATTAAAACCAAAAAAATAAAAAAAAACAACAAAAATTTTTACTAAAAATAAAAAAACGCAACTAAAATCAAGTTCATTGTACGTAGTACAACAACAAATAATGTAACTTGTACAACTGATGTTGTTGTTTCAAATACAACGTGTTGTTTGGCGTAGAGTGTGTGAATGTGCTATTTATTGCACATGTAAAGTGCAAAATAAAAATTATTACAACCACATAATGTTTGTGTGTGTGTGTGTGTGTGTATGCGAATAAATATTTAAACTTTACGCAATCATAAGTGGCGAGGTTGTTATAGATTTTTGTTGCACTTTGTAAGCATTAAAATTTCAGGGCCCTTTGTAGAGCTGCAAAACTGTCGATGGTCACCTTATTCGATACTTTCCATTCGTTGTAAACCTATCGATGGTATCGAATTCTTAGAAGAATGCTAAAGTTTCCGGTTAGTTATATTCATCTGGTTAAAAATAGAGCTGCCCAGACACTTATGATTTATTCGTGCGACTTGCTTTCGTCCGGCGTCGTGTTACAACTTAGTGGAGCTGCGTGCGCACAAATCATAAATTTACATTGAAAATCTTCAATTGGAATTGATAATTTAAAGTCAAAATTTTCAATGTCTTGTGATTTGTTCGCCACGTTTGGGGGCTTGTGTGCCAACATTTATCAAATCTACAGTTTATCTTCCTATGAAATATCGAAGTGAATATATCGTGAGGATAGGTATCAAGCAATTTTTAATAGAAACTTTTAATAATCGCTCCATCTTTTTCTGAATATGTAGCTAAAATAGTCAGGCCCCCTCCAAAGAGGTAACCGTTTCTTGAAATCGTTGCTGCAGAATTTCCGTTCTCGCTTTTGCTTCGTAGTACGTAGCGCAGTCCTCTTGGAACCACATTTCATCCACGTGCAATTCTGGCCTAAATAAAGTAATTATAATTGCGCTGTAGCATTTATTGTTAAAAGAAGTACGAACCGAATTCGCAATAAACAATAACTGTGGATAATTGCCTCGTGTAGGTTGGCCTCGTCGCATATACATAGATAAATTGTTGCTTGTCAACTTAGCGATTCATCTAAAAATGTGCCATGACGACCTGCTCTTATTAGTTTTCCACTAACGAATGAAAAATTGCTATTCTATATTGTTCATTATTCGCCTTCATAAATAGAGTAGCACACTTAATTTAAGAATTTCGAAAAAAAAACACCGAAATTATAAAAGATCAGTCATCCATAACTTACAAACCCGAAAAAACTGGTCAAATCAAGAGAGATTAAGTTCGGAAAAAAGTCTAAAAAAATCAAAAAAGAAAAGCATAATAAAAAACTTTTTAAAAAAGCCAAGAACGGAAAATGTTCCCAATATGTATTTGCAAAAAGGCACTAAGTCAAACAAATTTCCAAAAAACATAAGAGAAAAAGTTTTACTGACAAATCAAGGCTGAGTCAGAGTGGCCGCTAGAAGTGATGCTACGTTAGAAGTTATGCTCGAAACACATAGACCACAGCGAGCTACAGACTACAATCTGTCAAAAGTAAAATACACACGTTCATATGAAAGGCGATTTTTTCGGAGGCATCTCAGCTACATGACTACTAGACTACAAATGTCGCTGTCGCCAATTTAAACTAATTTCTATTTTTAGTGACGACAATTGACAAATAAAGTGTTGACAATTTACAAAGAACGCGTAGAAAAAAAACCAGCTTAAATATATGGAATGAATTATATTTATGTATATACATTTAAAGTTATTTTACCGGAAATACCACATTGAAGGTGCGAAAAAAGTATTTTTAGGCCAGACCTGTTAAAATATTATTTTTTTATTTATTTGGTTTTCTTTTTGACCATATTTAGTTTCTTCTATGTTTCAGTTTCTTAAATGAGTGATTTTGCGTTAAGGCAAAAAAAGTTGAAGTGGCAACATTGTTCGCCAAACACAAATACTAATAATGCAACGCCAATCTTCCTATCAGCTGTTTATGACGTAGCTGCCGCCTTCAAAAAAATTAAGTAGCTGACTTCACGGTGACATATGAAGTCAACTGCATTAGTAGCCATGAAGCTGTGTAGTCTGTTGAGGTCTATGTGTTTAGAGCATTATGATACGCTAGAAGTGATGCTACGCTAGAAGTGATGCTATGCTAGAAGCTACATACGAGTACATACATTGGGAATCACTTAAATAACGAATATAACTTCACAAAAATGGTTTATGGTTTAAATAAATTTAT
The DNA here is from genome assembly GCA_963932375.1 of Phania funesta. Lineage (NCBI taxonomy): Eukaryota > Metazoa > Arthropoda > Insecta > Diptera > Tachinidae > Phania > Phania funesta. Next base: position 42,924,477 of record OZ010653.1, read on the forward strand.
TTTTTGTTTTTGTTTAGCTATAATAAATGAACACTTTTTATATATCACTTAAATAAGGTAAACTATATCATTGTTTAGTTCAATTAAAATTTAATAATAACAGTAAAATAACAAAATTTAGTAATGGGTTTAGCCACCATTATTAGAAATTACTTGAAAAATTCAGTTAGGCGTTGAGCGGTAAGGCGATCCTATATAATCTAACGATGTTAAGCTCCAATCATTTTTTTTGGAGTCCTTTAAAGACTGCTTTGTACCAAAGTGCTTTCCGCCGTCGTATACTTTTCTTACAAGCCACTCCCAGACACTTCCCATTATGTTAAGATCCACAGAATATAGAGGCCAATTTTAAAGTTCTACATCCAGCTCACGAATCCATTGTTTTATAGCTCTGGCAGTGTAAATTAGATCAACTAAATTTTTAAATTATCCTTTTTTACGATGCTCCTGTAATTTTTTCAGTTTAAAATACCAAGTCGATAATGCCATACGATATGGCATCTCACACCATAACTCCGCCTTCCCTGCGGTGTGTTCGTTGTAAAAAAATTTCCTCGTTTCTTAAGTCGTGGAAATAAAAACGGAATCCGTCTGGACCAGATCGACTTTTTTATTTTTTGCTTGCCTCGCATACCTCGTCAACTAAAGTTTGGGTTTTTTGATTTGTGGCTGCAATAAAAACTTTGAACCACTGATTCGATCACATTTTGGTCACATCTTTGCCAGTCGGTGGCGCTGGGCTTTCCGATTGTGATTGTAAAGTTTTCGACGAATTATAAATGGACGCGACTTTAAAATACGACGAACTGTGCTAACACTTGCTTTAACCCCGCTTGTTTTGCGAATTTTCGCCGCGGCCTTGCACGATTTAAAACAAGTCTGCCTATTTTATGAGCGACATTCAGTCCACTGGATTTTAAAATATTTTTTTTTCCTTTTCGTTAGTGTGAAGAGTTTTGCGCGTTCCCCACGTTTTTGAAATATAAAGTAAAACTTTTCATTTTTATGAGATGGTAACCTACGTCGATTACAATACATGGCCTACTTTTTTTTAAATACAGAAATGCCTCATTCAAGAGATGTAAAAGAAAATCGTTAAATAAAAAATTTTCTTTCGATAATTTTCATAGTAAGAATATGGACCTTAAAAGTCTAAAATTACCCCCAATATCTGACAGTTACATCCGTCCACAGTTGATTAAATTAAATACTAAATGATTCGCAGTGTATGATAGTTTAAAGCGACCTTGTGAGGGACCGCAAATAATGCTTATTCTTCAAATTTCAACCAAAAAAGTCATATTGAATGAGAAATGCTACAAAATTAAGAAGTTCACTTATGCGGCCTTAGATTTTATTTGTACTTTTATCTTGTTTTATTTAATTTTTGTTGGTTAATAAGAATTGACAGTAGTGAGATAATTTTCTGCCCTAAAATTGATTTTAAATTAAGTAAGTTCAATCCGCACAAAAACATAATTGTGAAAATAAGGCCAAGTTCCTATCCAAAAATTTCGGCCGTAAAAATGATTGAGATCAAAATGACGTCCAAGTCATTTTTTTAAAAGTATTTATTTATTCATCAATATCCATTTTGTACCCTTCAAAGTAATCCCCCTCAGATATACCGCACTTATGCCAGCGCTTCTTTCCATCCTCAAAGCAGTTTTGAAGTGCCCTTCGGTATGGCCATCAGCTCGTTCTTCGATTCTTATTAATATTAGCAAAACGCTTTTCTTTCATTGGTGTCTTCAGTTTAAGTAATAATAAAAAGTCGCAGGGAGCCAAATCTGGTGAATAAAGTGGTTGAGGCATGATTAGGGTATTGTTTTTTGCCATAAAATCATATTTTTTGATCCAATTTATTCAAAACTCAAAAAACGAAGAACACACACAAAAACGTGACTAATCATTTCAGTTGTCAACAATAATCCAAAGTGGCTGATAATACCAACATATGATTAACACATGTGTCCCAACATAACAAAAAAAATGTCAATAATCGAATGTACACAGCCAGCTAAAATTCAAAATTCGTCTTTTCTTTTGAACAAACCATCTTATTTCTAGGAAACTTCCCAGTTGTTGGAAAAATGTTACCAAGCTAGCAAGTTGCCAAGAAATAGGATGGTATTGTGCATATGAAGAACTTGGTCCGCATTTTGATCTCAGTACTTTTTATGGTCGAAATTTTTGGATAGGAATTTGGCCTTTTTTCACATTTATGTTTTTGAGCGGATCTGAGTCCTTTTTCGGAGTTTTCTTTGTTTGGTAATGTAAGTATAAAACCTGTTTTAACTTAAACCTTACAGGCGGTTGGTTTATATCAAATTCTAGCTCTCTACCTATTGTGGAAATGCTCCATATTAATAAGAAGGTACCATAGTCACCCAGATAAAAAGAACCCGTTTTCAGATTGTTTTTATTTACTTATTCTTCAAGGGTTACCTGTCTACCAAATTTCAGCTATCTAGCTACAGTGGAAGTGCCCCATAATATTGATGAGTAAGTCAGTGAGTCAATGAATAAAATACTAAAATATGCACTTTTTACGCCTTTCTATCTCAGGAAGCTTTTATAATAAAAGCTGGCCTATGAGGTTACCTATGCGTAAAATCTTTATGTTTCAAGCTTCATTATTTTATGATTAAAGGAAACAAAGTTATGAGGGACTGTGCGCATTAGGCCGGAACTTTGCCTGGCGCACTACAGTGTGCCTTAATATTATTTTCAGTGTTTGAAGTTTTTCTAAGCGAAAAATAAAGCTTATAAAATAACGATTACAATTTAAGCGAAACAAAACATAAAAAATAATCATTAAAAAGTAATTTTTTGAATAACACTTATAACTGTTACGGTCTCTGGACCTCGAACATTAACGAATGCATTTAAACAAAGAAATTTTGTTAGCCTAATGCTAGTCCAGCATTTTATAACGTGTTCTATAGCACACACTTACTCAAAGATGTTCTCGCACTCGTACGTATTCTACGCGATCGCATAAGAAAGGAATCACTGGTTTGTGGCATTGAATCGCTTGCAGCACCGCAATACTTCTAGCGCGCACTACTAAAATCGGCCCTATAGCCAAATTACACTCGAAACCATTATGTATGTAAAGTAAAATATCGCTAAAAAAAAAACTTCGGACCAGAGTACTGTCAGAATATAATCCATTTAATTTTTTTGCTTTATTCGGCGGCTCTCTTATTTTGGACGTGTTTCTACGAATGTGGAATGCTTAAAATAAATGGGTAAATGGTTGTTATGATAGAACGTCGCCAGCCGCTTAATTATAACTAGTGCTTGACTAATCTACATACTCGTACGTAGGTCTAATGTGCGGCTTAAAATTAAAGCTCGTCAATAGCTACTAAATAAAATAAAGATCATCGGTTAAAATAGTTTTCCCAATACAATTAATTAAAAGGGCCTAGTCTCTTACGACAAAGTTAAGCAAAAAATCGTCTCATCGTTTATTCAAGAAAAATTCTACTATTCGGCAATCAGGTTTTTACGATTACAACAAAAGTTTCTCTCTCACAACAGAATAACACCACCTAATTTGTTTTAGTTTTCTAAATGCGACAGAAAACGAACGAACAAGCCGAACAAAACAAACAAGTAAACAATTCAATTGATTAAAAAAATAAGATTAGATCATCATCATTATCATCGTTGTCATTATTATCATCGTAGGAAGGCAATGAAGAGTTGGAGAGTAACACTTTTTTTCGACTAGTAAAACATAAAGGAGAATGTTTAATAAATTTGAGAAAGACTTTCACATACTACACTCTTTTTAAGTAGCAACACAAACAAACAAACAAAAACAATGAGAAAAACTGTTTACATGAGGGCGAATTTATACGAGTGGTATCGATTCCATACCATGTTTACAAACGAAATGTTATAGATGCAGGGCTGTGCTGAAGTACGTAAAAGAAGGGAGTTATTTGGGACCTAAATAATATTATGTGTATTAAAACTTGTTCTTGTATATTATTACATATATTCGAATGATCTTTTGATCTGCGATCAAATTTCTTGCAAAGATAAAGTGCATTTTGTTCCGTATTCTTTTTTGTTCTCAAATTCATTTTTAAAGGCGTCTCACACTAGTCTACAAGTGTTTAGATTTTCGCAGAGAGATTTCCAATCAAAATAATTTTGACTGTCAAAAAAATTTAAAGCAAAATATTCTCTTTACATTGTCCCACTAGAAATAAAATATAAATGACGTAGTTCTTTACTGCGCGCAAGTAGCTGAGAACGAAGCCGAAATGATACTTTCGACGGCGATGACCGAGCAATTTCGAATAGGCATAGGTTTAGAAAATTCGAAAAACTCTATCCGAATTTTTATCAGATTCATAACACAGTGTTTTCACACTATAACACTTTTTTATTTTATTTGAATTTCTGCCAAGTCGTTTTACTCTATCTAGTAGTGTGGAAAGTCCTTTAACAACACTCCAATATATTTCCAGTGATGGAAGAATGGAATTATTATCAAATGTAGTGATAAGTGAAGAAGAAGTGATAAATGTTTCCGAGTTATTGTAGAGTACCGCCCTATTATGGGGATCATAATAGGTAAAAAGTTGATACAGATTTTTATTCAGCGTCAAAAAAACTTCTAATTCATATTTGTTTTTTTATTTAAAAATTTCAAAAAGTGTTTGTCCCTGTTCGTAGAAACTCCCGCAATCAAATAATTCGGAAATTAGCTGTTCTTCATTCTAAATTTGTTTCTTTCTTTTAAATTATTGGACAAAGTTTATGAAAACAATTTCTGGAAAATTTCTATTTTATAATACATATTTATTGCTATTAAAGTGGTTGCAATTAAATGAACATTGCATCATAACCTATCAAATTTTAATCCAAAATTCTCATCGATGTTAATATATAATAATAGTGATGATCAAATTGGAGAAAACCTGATTCTATTTTATTCCACCAATCTTTTTGCGCTCTAAATACAACGAATTAATTAATGCTACCGCTGAGAAACTTTCTCAGTTATTGCTGAGCTATCGCAAAAAAAAATAATTCGGCATTGACCTCTTTAAAAAAGTACCACAATAAAAATCTTTTTCAACTCAACAATGTCGTTCATTTGCTATTTTATATTTTCACAATTTGTTGTGTTTGCCCCCAAACACACAGCAAAAGCTTTTTCTTATTTTCTATACTAAATTCTCTTAATAATTCGCTCAATACTCGTATGTATAGTTTGCTCTCTCTCGCTCTCTCCCAGCACACCGCTTTTCTTCACTGATCGTTTATTACCAACCAAGTGATTGCATGTTTGAAAAAAAACAACAGAAAGAAAAACTTGTTGGGAAATTTTAATGCCATAAAAGTCTTAACATTTTCGCTAGTTTTTCCCCCCATTTTTAGACAAATCCAGTTGTTAGATTTGCACTGCTTCCAAGTTAAATGGTGGAAACTTGAGCAAGATTGTATGTTGGGTCGGTGGGAATTGTATGTTGAGAGGTTCGTTTAGTTGTTGGATCGTGTGTTTGTTACCATGTTTTTTTTTGCTTTTTTTTGTTTGAAAAAATAAAAACATAAAATTTCTGTTGCCAGTCCATGAAAACTTTTCGTATTTCAATGTTTCTTTAGTTGTTTATGTGTGATAGTAAAGAACGCTGCGAATACGCTGGAGCAACAATATTATTTTTCTGCTTAAACATTGTTTGTGTTGCAAGAAAATATTTTATTTAAATCAAAAGAACAACTGAATTGCGTAAATAAAAACTTCTTTAAAAATCTGCGAAGAGAAGTAACGGGTTTTTAGTGCGCGATCGTTTAAGAAGTTTATTTGTTATAAATTATTGTTACGGTAGTGATAAACAATAATTTTTTTTCGTGTGGTGATGTGAATCACATTTTATATCATCACATTTCTAAGCAAAACACAACAAATTATTATTGTTCTCTCTTTTTTGCCTTTATAAAAAAGGGGTGAGAGTAACACAGCACGAAGAAGCTTCGGCGTTGCCACAGACTTTAGCCTTAAAGTGATAGTTTTTCAAGGAAGTGATATTGTTCAGTAAATGTGTTCAAACAAATTTATTTTGGTTCTTTTATCTATGAATTTTTAAACTTAATTCGCGATTTTTATGTGGTCCCAAAAATATCTAATTAATAGATCAATCTTTTTGAAATTAGTCAGCGGTTTATTTCATATCGCGAACACAGTTATGCCCAACCTTTACAGCTCATATGATGATGGAGTTCTGCAACCCAGTATTTAATTTTTTTTAAACAAAACCACAGACTTCCGTAGAGTGGAATTAATTTAGCTTGGCTTATATTGTGGTTAGACTGAGACCTCCTTAATAACGGTGACCAATTGTTCTCTAAAAAAGTTCACTTCATTATTTAAAGCTGCTAAGTACTGCGGAAGTTATTGATGAAGTTGCCTCTTTTCTCAGCTGTCATTATTCAAATACGTCAAATTCAAATAAACGAAGAATTTGAAACACGTTCCTAGATAGAAAGTGCGCAAAATCGAATGCATATGGTTCAAGGTCAACTCCAGTGACTTCTTAATTATAACTTTTTTCTCACCTTTTATTAAAAACAAGCCTTTTAAATGTGTGAGCCAATATGTGTACCAAAGCCTCTTTTAGAGTTTAAACTACAAAATTTCAATAGAAATCATCACAAATAAGATAAAAACGATCAATCTGGCAACTCTGGGCAGATCATTAGCAAACATTATTTTTATTATCATACTTTTACTAGTTCGACTACGAGTACTACAGTGTTTCGTACTGAGACTACTGTAATTTGTTGTTGTTGTTTTTTTGCGTTTTATTTTTGTTTGCTCTTCACTTTTTAACTGACTCAAATTTTAACTTGGCAGTTTGACTGTGGCTTTTTTTCTTGCCATCCTCTGAATTGTGGCATTTAGTTTAGTGTTTTAAACATTCGCAAAACGACGGCAGCAGCGGCGTGGATGCATGTTTGAATTGATTATGGCAAAAACAACTAATTAATTACAAAAATAACAAAAAAGAAAAAAAATCAAAAATAGTTTTAACTTAAAAAAAAAATGTTGCACGAAACTACTAAAATTGTAAATAACGAAAAATTCTTAAGTATTACGAAGCGTTATAATAAAAATCAATGTGAAAAATGAAAAGTTATTAAAAAAAAAAAAGATCGTAAATATTACAAAATTATAACAAATCATTTACAATAAAAAGAAAAACAAAACAAAAGAAATGTGTCAATTATAATTTTTGTTTACAAAATAATTGCAGGAAAAAATACTTAAACAAGTTATAAATAAATAAATAAATCAAAAATAATAACAACCCAAAGTGTGATTTAGTTATTTTATGTTTTTTTTAACAATTTATGGAGCACGCAGTTTGTTTTATTTTTTCATTGATGTTGTGTTGTTACACCTAGACCTTGTATGACAATGTAAAATATGGTAGACAACTCATTCTCTTAAAGTGGCCAGAGTTTTTCTGAAAAACTTGCATAACAATTATTTAAATTTGCAACTTAGAATAACATATACAAAACAATTTGTTGTGCCCTTTTAGTTTCATTTAAATTAAATCAAAATTTACACGTGATCAGTATAAGTTTTTATATCATGCACGCGTGCGTCAGCAAGTGCTGCTGCCTACAAAGCCTTGTTATTTGCTTTAGCACTTTAAAGAATCGAAAATTGTTGAATTTATGTATTTCATTATTTCTTGTAATTGAAATAGGAAAAAAGAAAAAAAAATTGAACAAATTTTATTCAAATTATTAAAAAAAATTTTATATAAAGAAGCATCAATTAATGTTATTTCAAAAATATTTTAATTTTGTTTCGTTAAAGATATATGTAATTCTGTATTCCAATAATACCTTGAGTTTCTTACGTTACTGGGTTTCGACATGCTCTCTCTCTCTCTCTCTCTTTAGAACTGAAGTATATGATGACCAGATAAATACTATAGGAAAAGAATTTAATTAAAACATCAACAGTGTTATAGATCAAATTGAGTCTGGCTTTATTTTAAAGCTAAATTTATGCGATTATATATGAAGTAGCACACCTCGTTTTCGCTGGGCGTGCTTCAAGCGGTTACTGCAATTTTGTATGAGTCGCGCTAATACATGCGGCGTTATTCCAGCAAGAGCTCGTGCAAACTGTTTAACTATGTATGAAAGACTGTCAAGTGACATGATGGTGGCGGCAGTTAATTATTGAGTGCTGGCCGTGGGACAACTCAGTCGCCAAATCTTCCTTTTACAACTTCGAGCGATGCGTCGCATGTATGGCAAATAGCGCCGTCTTGTTGGAACCACATATATCAATGTTATCGAGCTCTAGATACAGAAAGTCGGTTAATATCGATCAATACCGCGACCTGTTGACGATTTTGCTGATTGACGTAAGCCTCGCCCGAGAAGTGGATTATTTGCCTAAATTTCGGGTCACCGGCGAGGCAATTCCAGCGCCTAATTTCAGAAGTCAATGCGTTTTCTATAGTCGTCCTGCTCTAGTTTTTGCATCAACGAAAGTTTATTCGGATGTGGGTCCAAATCCAACTGCAAAATAAGCCGGATTAACTGTATGCCAATGCCCAATACAGCAGATCTGCGCAGAATCAAAATTTGCTTCACTTCTCACCAATCTGTCTAGTGGTTGACTTAAGGTGCAAAAGAGTGTATTCGCACTCGAAGCCATGCTGACGACAGACCTCTTGACAAATACCGGTAGTACGATAATATAAAATAGCAATCCTCACGGAATATTTTGACAGCTGGATGGCATTGGTAATTTGACAGCTTTTGAAATCACGCTATATACGTTAATGGTTGATCTTTAAACGACATTTGTTTAACAGTTTCGAGCTATCCAAAAGAATTTTTTTACCCGTTAGAAAATTATCTCTCAAGTAAGCCCATGACGATATTAGATAATGTTTTAAATTTTGTATGAACACATCTGCATGCAGTTTGTTAAAAATGTGCTCTAAGTTATAGATATAGAGAATAACTTCAGAACCTGAATTAAAAATAAAAATAAAATAATTTTTAAAAAATCCTTAAAACATCACAGTATTGAGGAGCTGTCTGGATTTAACACGATTCTTACGGTGAAATATTAACAAAAAGTAGAAGAGGATGATTTCAAGAGTTTTGAAAAATAGTCCTCTGGTAGGTAGGCAAGTATTCAGTATTTGGTTTTTGTCTCTGCTAGTTTTGAAATTGAACTCAGCAATTTCACTAAATGATATATTTTCTTTATTTTAGTAATTGTTACAATAGAGTTACAAATTATATTCTTGCTTAAAATCACCTAACATAGTAACATAGACTTTCACTCTTTGTAGTAAACCAGACCAGAGGAGTCTTTGGTAGGAATCGAACTTACGCCCCACAGACTGATGGACTTACCACACTACTAACTAGACTACCGAGGCCCACTGAATGTTAAATTATTTAAAACTCTGTTTAACATTCTTGGAAATTTGCTTGTCTTTGGGGTTTTAAAATTAAGATTATCAAATTAAAAATGTTGTTCGTGTTTCAAACTTCCCACTCCAAAAGCTCTCAGTTAAATATGGAACCGCCTTACAGATAAATTTATTACCCAAATCTTTTCAAATAATTGTTTTGTTAACCATTCCAAGGGACCCTCTGAAAACATTTTTTTCTCTTATAGATTCTTTTTGAACTGCAGGGACTTGGTGTTTATTTTTTATTTCAACTTGTTACTGTTTTTTTGTTTTTATACAGTTTATGGTACTGACCTCTATTCTTTTCGTATTTATCCGCTTTTTTGTCGCTCACATGTGTTTCTGCAAATACTGTTTAATTTTATAATTTTATTATCAATTTAAGTTTCTTTTGTACCTGATTTTCGTTTATTTTTGTAGAAATAATTTTTCGACTCTTTTTTGTTACGTTTTAATTTTTAGAGCGGAAAATTATTAAACATTTTAAATTATTGCATGACAGAAAACAAAACTTCAAACAAAAATTTACATAAAGAATGAAAACAGTTCGATAATAATTTGAAAAACAAAAGACAAACAGATTAGTCGTAAACACGTAAAAGGTACTACGTTGTAAATTAAATACGTGATAAAAATGTTTAAAGTGCAGTTGGTAATCTCACAATTTGATCGTACGTACATTAAACTAGTAAAAAGAAATTCCTTAATGCAGTTCATAAATTATTGCTTTTTTTAAATTGAGGGTTTCTCAGCGGGCATATGTAGATATTCATTAGGAACTACAAAAATATAAATTAAAGCTGGAGGTAACCCAAATCGGGACCCTTTTGTTTTTATAAAATTAAAAGGTTACCAAGATTCGGTTAACAGGCCGCCTGCAACACTGTCCCCAAGATCGGAGATGATGTAAATGACTAGTCTGAAATATCATACATTTTTTAAACACTCCTGCTGTGTCTCGATTTATACAACGGTTGTCTTACCACTGTGTAAACACAATGCGTTCACTACCCCTTCCATCATGGTTAAGTTGTAGTGCAATATGTCAAGTCGGTCATGCACCACAATCTTCCCGCGATTTGGATCTAAGCCTCTGACATCACGTTACTGCCCAGAAGGGTCCTCACCAACAATCATTCCGTGACTTATCGTCGTCCCTCGGTAGTTCTCATTTAGCATTTTAATGATCCAGACAAGCCTTAATTATTTCTTCCCTCACACTCCCGGAATCGCTAACGTCATAGTGGCGGGAATACCTAGAAGACATACCCCCGGGGGAGCTCATTAGGTCAATAGTATCCTATTGACAATAACGGCCCCGGCATTAGATAAAGAACTTCCAATGTTATGCTTACAGCACATAGGCTAGTGAATTGACGTGACCTCACAAAAATTTTCCTACATGTGTCAGTTCACGCGACGTGGATTCCCAAGTAGCTGATTATGGTTATCAAATAAATAGTTCACCGAACTCACCTCTCAATAGGGTCATATTTGTCTGTCGCGTTGAATCGAGCACTGTATTTTTAAACCACACGTCGAATTAGATACATCTCATTCATACATTCTTTGCAAAAACAAGCTTGAAATCATTGAACAACACTAAACGCCAGTCACGATAAAGCTGCGGTATAAAATTACCTTAATAGTGGCTTCAAGATCGAATGCCTTAAAACCATTATTATTTGATCATTGTTCGATTTAATTTAATTTTAATATATATTTTAATCAAGACTGTTAATTTTTCTTATCTCCTTTTTTATCAATAAAACAATTTGGTTGACTGTTCGCCCTAATGCGTTTAAACAACAACAACAATGTTGTAAAAGTTTTGAGGACAACAGCAGAACCAACAGTAACAAAATACCTGCGAAATCGAAACTGATAAGAAGTTTGAGGCAAAAAAGAAAACTCAGAAAGCAATAAAAGTTCAATAACTAAAATAGTAAGAAAAATAATAATGATTTTTTATGCCCCATTCAAGTTTAGAGAGTTCTTAATAGTTTTTTTCATGAGGAAATGTTAAGTGCAAACGATAATGACTTGCGTCCGTAATGAGTATATTTTTAAAAAAGAAGAAAAATACTTTTAAGCGACGAACATTAACTACGAGTACAATAACGCCGACAGGCGAATATTTTACAAACGACATTGTACAAATTGGAAGAAGAACTAACTGTAGATCTGTCAGATAATTTTTGCTGGAAACAAGTTTGAAGATTTTTAAAGACCAAGCTGAAACTTAAAAAAAATATACGAAAGCAGAATCTAGAATTTTTCAGCTCAGGAAATGATTGTGTATTTCAAATGGCAAAAGGTTTGGAATTGTCTTTCTACTAGACACCGTAGCTTCGAGAGGTTAAATTTCGATGACTGTTGAGTACATTAGTCTGCGTTTAAGCAATGGCACGCGTTATGTTGGGTTTAAATACTTCGGCTTTTTATCACTACTTGATACAGACCCCACCGGAAGAAAGCATAGCGGATTTAAATGGCTCTTGCGGCGTCAGCTGCGTACCCCTTTTTTTGGGGTTCTTGTTTAGCTTGGTATAGTCTCAAACCCCAAAATGTAGCCCGTCGCTGATATTCGCACTACGCTCGCAAAACTTCCTATTTGATGGCGATTTTATCACCCGCCCATTTATGTGTTCTTATAGGTAGTAGTCTTAAAGCCACGGCTGTCCGGATCTTTAATCCACATCATTCTGAGGGATTAGGAGCTATTGATTCTGCTGCCTTCAATAGTTTCTTAAATAATGGCTTGCAAGGCAATCATGCCCCACAATCTTTGCGTGATTTGGGCCTAATCTACACCCACCACGGGCACTCTCGATTTCGTGAACGTATGTCCTAGAGATTACTGGTTCGCGCAGTAGCAGTGTTTAGTTTCTGATCGAATCTTAAACGTCCTACGTTCCATTTTCAGGCTGTAAACTAGTCTCGGGGTCTGGTGCTCATATCCCCCGGCTAGCAATACAACAAGGTGGTGGGATCACCAGAAAGACGTACCCCCGGCGTGAATCACATTTGACAATTTGATGTCTGCCGTAGACCGATTTCTTGTGCGCAATGCGAAAGAGCTGCTTCGTTGACGTTTAAAGCTCACTGTCAAAGTGCATATAAACTAATATATCAGCTAGTTTTCTATTCTATGCACCAGTCCCGATATTGAATTCGTATTGAATCATTCTCCAGCCTAACCTTTCAATTCTGTTTCGCGTTAGTTTCGCTTTTTAACTTAAAAAAAAATATTGTTTATACTTTTTGTTTTATTTGTTCTCTTGCTTTTCTAATGATTCGCTGCTTTAACGAGAGGTTTCATTATCACTCCTGTGAAAAAAGCTAAAACACACACCAACAACAAGTTTCATGTTTTTTAATTTGGATCTTTTGCACAATTTTGCAGCACTTGTTACGAGTATTTCGAGGCAGTAGTTAAAACTTTTATAATGAATAAATTAAAATAAAATTAAACAAAGAAGTATAATAATTGAAACAACAACAACAAGGTTCCAAAAATAAAACAATAAAACAAATTATTAAATATGTAATAATTGTTGAAACAAAATTACCTCATGCTCTAAAATGCCGGTGTTTATTTTTTATTACTTTTTTTATTTGACTTTGCCAAATTTGACTTAATGAAATAATATCTAACAAAAATATTATTTTTAATTCCTGCAATTGGGTGAAATAAAATTTTTGGATCAGCAAAAAGAAACTTAAGTAGTTTGGAGTGGATTCTCTGGCAGTAGTAAAAATAATGATCACAAATGACTAATTATAACTAATTTCAGTTTGTTGTATTTGTTGAATTCAGAGAGTTACCAAAGGTCTAATTCGATTAAATCATTTCCGGTTTTTAAACAACAACAATTGAGTTCGTAGCCTTTGTATTAAAAAAAGCTCTACAAAATATAAAACAAAAAACCCCCTCCAAGTAATAAATAATAAAAATGTTAATTTTTTACACATATAAAACAAAATGAAAAAATTGTGCAAATTATGGAAAAAGTGAAATTTTTTTCTAATTTAAATTCATGTTAATTAAATAAAATAAAAGAGAAGAGAAAGAAAAATAAATAAATGTTTAAATAAAACATAAATAAAAATGTATACCACTGTGCGGCGCATTATACCACTTAATACCAACGGCAGCCATAACAGCAATCACAATGGTATATCCTCTCCCACATCTACACCTCTAAAGACACCAGTCTCCTTAATGGGCTCAGCATTTGATTATCCTCCCATACCAAAAGTTCACAAAGTGTCATCTAAACTACCGGCCAATTATGAAAGAACAGACAAAGTAAGTTAAACTTCAACAAATTTTATTTGTTTTCGCAATAGTTTACGAAGGATGTCCCAGAAATACCCAACTGACTTTTTAAAACACATGACAGATGTGAAGGTGGCAATATTATTCAGCTTAAGTTTATAGTTCGGGATTAAAAGGCTTTTCAGTGTCTGTTTGCCAGTTAGAATTAAAAAATATTTTACGTTAAACGGTCAAAGTTATTTGAAACGAAATTGGTTTATAATTTTAAGTCCAATTAGTACTTTATTGCGCCATAAATTGAGTCGAATTCTCAATGCAACTCTGATGAAGCCTGTTTAGTGAAAAGAAAAAACTCTGTGCAATGCATCACAAATAAAACTACATTTTATTCTTCGTGGCAGTTGTCAAACTCTATGGCAAGTAAAATTGTTAGTAAATTTCTTGATTTAATTTTGCTTTTAATAAAAATCGCTTTAAATAATTAATTTCGTAAACAAATTCTTTTAAAGCCGAATTTTTCTCAATTTTTTAATATTTACATGCACAAGTTTTCGCAAACAAATTGAAAACATTTTCATTGTCGAATGAAAATTGCGTAAGCTAAATTGCATATGTCTGAATTCAATTGACTCAATCAAGGTGCCTGTGCCAAGTTAGAACTATACAGCGAATACTGCTGGACAAATTGAATGCTGAAAAAGTCGCTGGCTTAAGAGACGATCAAGAACTCTTGCAGAATTATTTGTTTCTGTTGGTTGGTTTCGTCATGGCTTCGAACAAATGACGTAGCATTTACTGTTGTCTGCTCCAAAGGGTGATTTAAATTGAGTTTCCATTTGACAGTTGAAAATATTAAAGAATGCATCACTAACAATATGAAATCATTATGCTAGATAGCTTTTCCATATTAGTCATGGAGCAATACACAGCGGATGGAAGAACGTTTTCGAATTACCCAAGCGTGTTCTCAAAATCATAAAGTACTGTGTCTTTGATATTCACATTCAAAGTATTAAGCGGAAAATTTTGAATTTGTTGAATAAGTTTGAACAAATCGGGTCTGTATGTAACAAGAAAATACCTCAGCATGCTCGGCCAAGTCTTTCGGCCGAGAATATTGACACAATTAATGATGGTATGGCTGACAAACCAAGGACAAGGATTCGCGTAACGAAGTACTTACTTTAATAGGCATAGAAGTACCAAATCAACATGCTATTGATGTCAAATAGCATGGTGTGATGAGGCATTTCACTTTAACGGATTTGTAAACAAGCATAATTTGTCGCTTTAGGGTATCGCGAAATCTTAGACGCAGAGAAAGGCGTAATGTCATCGAATATTATGACAATCGCAATAAGTCAGGCTACATGAGACAGGGAGACCATTTGTTTCCAATTTAAAGAAATCGAGAGAATATTTTGAAAGAATTATGTTTTTCTTAATAAATTTAATGTGAAAGTGCCCCGTTGCCACATTAACCATAAAACGTGTTACCATTTCATACCGCTTAGAGCCTGTACTTCACGTTTGTTGTTTCTCTCTGTACTTTTCTCAGTTTTCATATTGTTGCTTCATATCATTTTTCTCCCCTCATTTCCAACGTAGTATTGTTGGCTGTAAATGAAAAAAATCAAAAATAAAAAACAAAATTGACACTGAAGAAGGGATGACGGAACTTCGTTCCAAAAATCTACATTAAATCTATATCGGAATATCAAATCAAGAATAAACAAAAAATGTCTGCCTGTCTCATATGGAAAAAGTTTGGGCAAGTTCAAAAGAGAATTAAAAAAATGTCTGTCATTCAAGTTCCCTAATGTAAAAGCGCCCTTATTGCTCCGAGTGACCCATGCCAAACAAATCTTTTCCTTTGTCTTTACTGCTTCAAATGTTGATTAAATATTTTGTGTACGCTCCTGGAACACCTGCTGTAGCTTAACGTTAGAGAGTATCGCATACCGATCATGCTTTATCAGTTTCTGGTACAAGAAATTTTAAACGATTTTCCCGAGTTTATTCATGCAGTCCAGGAATATTTTCGACTACGTACGGGAATAGGTGTAGGGGCGTCAACGTCAATAATTGTGAAATATCATATCTTCCAAACACCCGTTCTGGTTTTAAATCAAGTGGAGCGCATTCAAAATTACTAAATTTCGATGTTTCTAAAGCGTAGAGCCTGCTGGCTTTAAGATCACCGATCATTTATAACAAGGCAATTTTGCGAAAGTAAAATAATATTAAAATGCAACAAATTCATTCCGTTACACAGTTGCAAATTACGAGTGTCTTTACAATTCTTAAGTTTCGCAGGAAATGTTTTACGGATACACAATACCAATATCAAGATGTTCTGATTAAGGTTATAATCCAAAGTGCTCAACTTTCTAGCGGAGCTATCAGATTACATTCCTAACAAGTGTTAGCTCTGCTAAGACCCACAACATAAGATGACCTTCAAATAACACTTAAGGTGGCACATAGTCGAAACCGGTTTGTTTCCAAACCAAACTTGACAAGGGATGACAGAAATTTGTTCCAAACATCAACACCCTGTCGTAATATCATATTAAGAATCAGGGTTGAAACAGTTGTTGAGTATCTCTAGAAGGAGTGTGTTGAGTTCCGATCTGATCTTCTGGCAGGTCGATTTGATATAGATATTTTGAACAAGTTTCTGTCATCCATTGTCAAGTTTGCTTTAAAAACAAATCGGTTTCGCCTATGTGCCATCTTCATAATCATTTTTGGTTCGCCACAGCCAAAACCGGTTTGTCTCCAAGCAAAACTTGACCTTAAAGAAAATTATGTGCGAAAATAAAGAGGTCTCACAAGCGTTTCACTAGGGATTATCCTACGTCGTCCAATCCTACCATTCGATTTTACTCGTACTATTTTATACTACTTTCGATATCATTTAATATGTTGTTTAATTTTTAGTATGCATAGTTGGCACCCCTTTTCACAAATCTAGTTATCACTCATTTTTGTAAATTGTTAAATAAAAAACAATTACATTTTCGCTAAACAAATGTCTCATTGACTTCACTGCTGTAATACGTTTTAATAAATTCGAGGACAGTAGAAATCATCGTTATAAAGAAGAATTCATTGTTATGGAATCAAGTTTTATGTGGATGGTCTTTTAGCGCTAAATTAAGTTTAATTAAAGCAAAGAGAAAATTAATAAGAGATTTCAACCTTTTTACCCTTCAGTTGGCTATAAATTATCAATTTAACACTTTAAACAGGCCTTTGTTTTGGTTTGATGGTAGTGACAGCTGCACATTGCTTAATATCATCGCGGTCTTATTGAGATTTGAATTTCTGAAGTTTTCTTGAGAGCAAATAGGACAGTACTGATCAATATAAGTTGAAAGAATTGAGTAAGTCTTGCGTTGAGGTCCAATTGCAAAATCAATTAAAACAATAGACATGTAACTTCTAACAACTCCTGTGAATTGTCTGATCATAATTTAAACTACAAGGCTTTTTCCAAATGGCTGCTGTCAAAATATTTAATAAGGTTGGACATTTTATCATACCTTATTATGGTTCATGGCTTCAATGCGTGAGTACACTCTTTTGGACCTTAAGTCACCTACTAGACAGAGTCTGGTGCAAAGTGAAGAAAACATAGCCGCTGTAGCAGTCACTATATTATTTAATGACCTCCGCGATCATGCGACTTGACACTCCTTGATTATTTTTCTGGGGTTACGTCAAGCCCTTACTCTAAGCTTACAATCACTTTTGAGACGAGCTCAAGGCCAACATTCGAGACACTATTGCAGGAATAACGAAGCACAAATTGGACCGAGTAATCAAAAATTTAAGTGCCCACTTGAAGTACTCCCAGCAAAGACGAGGCGATTGTCATAATAACTTTGAAATAAAGCCAAAATCAATTTGATATCTCACACCGTTTCTGTTTTTTTTTTTTTTCAGTTCCACTTCTTAGTCTTCAGCTGGTGATTTTTAATTCAATTTATTTTTAATACTTGTATGGTAATCATTGTTGCATTTAACAAAAACTGTCCATTATGGGCTTTATATTCTCACATTTCCAGGAAAAATAGTTCATAAATTACACATTTCAAATTCTACGCAAACAGAGGGATAAAGATAATTCGGCTCCTGCAATTTTCAAGAGTGGTAAAGTGTACAATATATTTTTTGAACCATTGACAAACAAAACACCTTTCTCAATATATGTAAGAATTAAAAAAACTCGATTCGTTAGAGTGTATTAAGCCGCCTTTCCAAGTCTGGGTGAAGGCAGCAGGTGCTGCCTTCAATTAAAAGATGAATGAGACTTTACTTTAAATGTGTGGCGAACGTTTCTTGGCAGTTCAAACCTCCCGAATTTTAATTGTTTAGTTCTTGGCGCTTCCTCAACGCCGATTATGTACGCTTAGTACCTGATGCTTCTCTGCTATAATGGTACCGATTTCATACAAATAATAAAAGTAAAAGGGAATTTCCATTATACGCAATGGCTCCTACGGCAAAGTTAGCTTTGGGTTCAACGCGCAAAGAAAGGCAAGAGGAAGCGCAACATATGATTGAATTATATGCTTTTCATATTATTGTACATGAATTATATTGTTACGTTTATGACCGCAATCAACGTTAATTTCGTTTAGTTGCAAATATTAAAATACACACTTCTTTATGATTTTATCAGTACACAACTTTATTCGGCAATGAAGACTTAATTTACAACTCTTGAGTGCCAATTTACACTGAACACTTAACACTCTTTTGTATCCACAGATATGGACTCTATGAAATCTTAAAGTCAACTCTACTCTCTGCGGTCGACGGCGCCGTTATATAGAGATAATGCCGATTCTTGAAATGTCCCGAACATACGTGATGTTGCGCATCATTTATGTCATTTGCTGGCTTAGTAGTCTTGTATATGTGTTCGTGTGTGTGTGTATCTTTTGTTTACTTTTTCATCATGTAGAAGTTGTTTTTGTTTCTACTTTGAATCGCGGTTCGGGGAATTTTTGCTAGGTAATTGTTTTTTGCTTTATGTTTATGACATTGCGTATTTGTACAATAGGTCGTTTTATACCAATTTGTTGCTGACAATTATTTTTGTATGATTTAATTAAACATATTCGATTATTCCTTTGTAACATAATAAGGTCTTCTTTGTACTGAGGTGCGAACACTGGCGAGTAAATACATCTAATGCTTAGCAGTCGACGCTCACAACACTTAAGCCACATCATCCTTATACTTTGATTCAACTCCAAAGGTATTATTATATTATTTTTGTATAGTTAAAACACCCCAACTATAATGCACGATGTTTATTGTGACCAGAAATTGAGGATATGGACCTGGACGGTATGTGGCTCCAACAGTATTATGCTACCTGCCACACAGCCAACGAAACAATGGCTCTTTTGCGCGAGAAATTTAATGGCCGTGTTATCTCACGTCGTGGCGATGTTAATTGGCTGTCACGATCATGTGATTTGACATCGTTGGACTTCCTTCTTTGAGGATATTTGAAAGAAAGTGTACGTCAATAAGCCAAGAACAATTCAAGAGCTTAAGAATGAGATAATTCGGCACATTAATGACATTGAACCTCAAATTTGTCTTGTCATTGAAAATATCGACCATCGGGTAAATGTATGCCACCGAAGCCGTGGCGAGCATTTGGCCGAAATTTGGTTTCACTCATAATTGTCAATGTCATCCTTTTATCATAATAAAAATATTAAGATAATTCACTGAAAACTTTTTGTTTGTTTAAGTTGGATCACCCTATTTAAATGTGTTCGGATGACCATTATATGTTCGCCATAACATTATATTGTTGTAGAGAACATAACATGATTGCCGTGACCATGTCATATCACGTTCTTTTTTCATGAAGTGGCTAGCCCCCGATGCTTTTCAGTGTAATTAATTGGCACTGGAATTTTCGTTTATTTTTAAATTAATTCAATTTATTTTGTTTTCAATAATTGCAGTAAAATATTTACATGGCCTGTTTTTAATTATAAAATAATAATAATAATAAAAACAAAATTGAAATATGAAGAAAGCCTTTTTAGCTTTATTTGAAAACATTGCTTTGGGTACAAAAACCCGATAAATTGATTCAATATTTTCTCTTACAATGAAACAAATTTGTTAAATAATCGAACATTAGCGGTCGGAAAAAACACACGTAAACATTTTTGTATGAAATCTAATTAATATTTCTAAGCCAAAGTATCCACTACAAGTGAAACATAAAGAAATGTGTAAAATTAACATATTTATTCATATTTAAATAAACATTTTTTTGAAATATTTTGTTGTATCAGTTGCAGTTATTATTATTTCTTCATTGTGTTTGTTTCAATTAATATTAACAATAAATATTAAATAGCAAAACTTTTCGCAAGAGAAAAATGCAGAGGCAGAAATGAAAAGCAATTATTAAAATCAGCAGCGTAAAAATATACAACATTATTTCATTTGTAACAACTTCAAAAGGAAAATTGTTGTTTAATAACTTTATTGCTGCTTTCTATCGTATTTAAAAAAAAATCCGACAAAGTTCTTTAATGATTCCAAGTTATTAAAGACATTGCAAGAAAACGAGGTGTTTTATAATTATCCGGCAACAATAACCTCTTTATATTGGAAAGAGTGACGCTCAATTTCGAACAACCCTCCCTTGCGAAATCTTCCAGCAGCACACCATTGCCATCAAGCAGCTGATTTTGGTGAATGACGAATGAAATTATTAAAGATAGGAAAAAAAACTAAAAACTACATTTATATATGTAATAGCACACCATTTAAATGGACCCCTCGGCTTTGTTGGAAGTGCTTTAAGATGATTTTTTGTGACGAATCTTTTTCTTGGATGCTGGCTACTACGGTGGCTCTGTTTTATTCACTTCACACTAAGTCGAACTAGTCGCGCTCAAATTTTTCCATGGTGCGACTAATTGCCTTCGCACTGAATTCAATTATGAAGATCCAACACAGGACGAACTTTAGGTTGCTTATTTGCAGCTGAGGTGAAACAATACATGATGAAATGGCAAAAAATAAAATAAAATTTTTACTGTTGGTTCTCTTATAGGCGGCAGGGCAAGAGCAGGTGTATAGTCATCTGAGCTGAACTTGTCGTGAAGTCTGCTTCCGGGTTACCTACGTATCCGCTTCCAGTCAGCATTGCTTTGGTTCATGCATGCGTTGGATCCCCTGCTGAAAAGTCGGGTGCTGGGAAGAAAGCTTCTCATTGCACTTGACAATCAGTCGGTCATAAAAGCATGTGGCAAATGTCCTTGAATGAGGTAACGTTGATGTAGGTTAAAGATCACATAGGCACAGGTAGGAATGAAGCAGCAGACGAACTAGCAAAAAGTGAATCTGCTGTGAATTTCTATGGCTCGAATGGTGATCAAAGAACCACTCGGCAGGAAGGTCAGTAATGTGCTTAGATATAATAGGAGTACCTTAAGCTGGATTGCTGCGTTAGAGACATACCATGGAAACTTCAAATATCATCTGGCCAAGATGAAAATCGAAGAAGATAATAATTCCAGACTGTGCCTGGAAGAGGCTAAGGCACTAGCGTACATTGTGTGAATGTCCAGCATAGGACCATGAGCAGACACTGTAAAAAATGTGCATTCCATTAGGGATCTAAGCCTTAAAAAAATACTACCAATTACAGGAAATTCCGTCATGAGGAAGAAGGTCGATAGTTGCCAGTCGACAGTTTGAAAAGTTTATTTTCGACAGTCGAAAAACTTGTAGCCAATGTATTTGCCTGACATTCTTCCTACTGCCGAGGCGTTTAGGAATCCTAAAATCACAACGCTTTGCCATCATTAACAAGATAAACTCCGAATTGCTAAAGAATCTGACATTTCAGATTTTCAATTCCCAGTAATTTTTTAATCCACCTCGTATATGAAATTCTAAACCGGAAATCTCTTAGCCCAGGAAATAGAAAATACTTAGAAGCACTTTCAACGATTAACAATTATTTCTCGTTCGCTATTTATGATATAAATACTTTAGATAATTCCTCCGGCATTCTTTTAATTACCCCTTTGATTTATTAAGTCTTGACTTGCCATGATATTTTAATTATCAAAAGACAACAATCATCACCATGATTATCATCAGCATCAAGTCTGTGTACGCGAAATGAAAGCATAATTGGAAATGCGTGAAAGTAAATGAAAATACTTAAATGAGAAAAATGAAAAACTAAAGCAAACGAAAGAAAGAAAACGTTTGTTTTCCTTTCAACTGTCAGCCAGCTTATCAAACAACATCCTTTCAAATAAATAAAACATGACAATTTCCGCAAAAAATCCATTTAAGTTGGAGAGGAAATATTAGAAAATATGAAAACGATTATAACGAAAAAAAAAACAAAAAATGAATTAAATATCTTGAACATCATTTACACACTCGTGTATGAGAAATCTAGTGACTGGTTCTTGAACCAAACACAGTATAAGAAAAAGAAAACAATGGCTTTCCATTTTATGCCTCAAAGGTGCATGCAACTCTACAAGCAAACTTTAAATGAAACGATTAATATATTTACAATGAAATTGAATAGTTTTAACGATAAATTTTGGTCAGACGTGGATCTAGCTTCATATTTTGGAGAAGGAAGTTTTTAAATGATTTCTTTTGGTAAAACGTTTATTTCTAATAGTTTGGGGCGGCCTGATTTCGGTGTAAAATTTGCGCCGTTGCACTACAGAGATCTTGAGCAGTAAGTAAATTCTAGCATATGTCAATCCGATCTCATAAAAACATTAGTGAGTTTATGGTCGCTTACAGAAATTATTCAAGATTTAAAATGACGGTTGTAGATTTTATTCTTCGATATAAAGAAATTTACGTGTGAGGATCATCGAAAAATGGTAGCACCTATGTAAGCGAAAGACCGTAGGGAATCAATGCTTTAAAAAGAGCACAACTGCGCTATAAATGATAAAAATTTTTCAAGCGTGCACAATTTTAAAGCATTACATGTTAAAGATCAGTGAAGAGTAAAGGAAAATTGGCACGATCATTGAAATCCCTAAATGCTGAGCAGCAATAATGTTGTGACTGGGTATAAGAAGGGATTCAGTAGTTGTTAAAAGAATGATATAATGGCAAATGTCAAAAAGTTTATGCGGGTAGATATATTCACCTTAAAAATAATAGAAAAAAGTGAAGAACAAAATAGTTGACATGAAGTTCTAAAGTTTTGGACTGGCTTTAAGTGCCGTCCGTTAGTACAAGGCTGTATTGCCATGCAATGCAATGACACCACAAAGCGGTACAGGAACACCAAAAAGCTTGACAGTAATTAACGCAGTCTTCCTATTAGGCAACTCAGAGGTCATATCTGGTGATGCATCAAAAATGCCCAACAGCAACGGCAGAAGCAATGTTACCAACCAACAGTAGCAACAGATGGGCACTATTCAAAGCGAAGTTAGAGGGAAGTAGAAATAGTAGTGTTAGCCTCTGTAACAGTAAGCGCCACTACAGCTGGCGCTTACTGTTACCTCCAGTTCGTATTCACTTGGCATATTAAACCTACCCGCGTCCTTCAAGGCCATTCATGCTTTCTAACCGGCATTGATTCAATCAGTCACCGTACCCTTGTTTTGGTCTACAAGATTAACAGAAAAAAGCCGGTGGTGCACAAAACTTTAAAAGTGATAAGTACAGATTGCCATAATCTACGAAGACACCAGTGTTATGACGAAATCTTAGCACCGGGTGTATTAAAATACGACGGCCATCGGCTGAGAGGCACAAAGGAATGGCTTGCTGTAACTGAGTGCACTGTGAAAAGTTCTGACTCATACCTCCTCGTGGTGGCGACCGGTAACAGGCTCTTGTCTCTGGAGTCGCGCGGAGAAAAGTTAACACTCTCATAAAAATCCCTAATCCACGGTGGATCAACATGCGTCAAGGATGCGTTCTTAAGAGGGTGCTTGGTCGCTAGTATGCGAACTCCGGATACTAGACGATCTCCAGTTTTAATAGAGACTCACCCGCGCATATGGAGCTCTGTGTGGGTGGACATCTTTTTCTGCATGAGGAAGAAGTTTTAATTGACCTAGGGAGGAATCCGAAAGAAATGACCAAGAATGCCTCGCCAGGGGTGGCTGGGTTAATCTGTAAATGTACTACTTGGCCCGTTAGATTTCGAGATTAACAAGAAAATATCGCAAGGGATGGACGGGTTAGTCTCCAAAGATACCCCGGAGAAAGAGACAGAGACTTTAGTGCACATTGTGGGTGAATAGCCAGCACTCGTTAGCATAAGGCTTAGGGCCACGGTGCACCTAATGCTTATAAATATGCTAACAATTAGAAGAGGCACTACGGTCAAGAGTAAAGGCTAATGGTAACACGAGACTCATTGGAAATAACGTAACCGTAAATTACAATTCGGTTGCCTTTGTAGTAATTTGAAGATCATGACTGCTTGAACTCTGATCCCACCTCTTTCTGAGAAACTTGGAGCTACCCATTCTCCTGCTGTCAGTAGCACTTCCATTGACAGCGTGTGCTGCAATGCGACGCCACATTGATCCAAATCAAGATCTTCCTAAGATTTGAGTATAAACCACAGCGACCACGATCGCTCCCGAAGAAGCCTCATCAACAATCAGTCTGCCGCTTGCCTTCCTGGGCTACTGGCTCTCGTGTTTATATCATTACTGACCGAAATTAGAAAGTACCATCTTCTTCCAGTTTGAGAGTCCAGACAACATTCGGGGACTGTTTCCCCCATCCTTGCCTCCGGGGGTAGAGATAAGTACATTTGGCATCTTCAGTGCTTGTTCTTGGTGCTTCGGAAGCTACTACGCAGAATGGCATCAAACATCAGAGTTGTGTTCTTTCGGCTGGATACAGCTGGTGCAAATTATAATAACGCAATAGTCAGTATTCTACCGACACTACAATGATTTTTAGTTTGGCGGCATGTAATCAATCGTCATGTCAAAGAGAATCTTATAACTCTTGTGTGGTTTTCAATCGTTAGGCATTTAATTTTTTTAGGTAAATTAAAAGTATATTTACCACTTCAATTGCGAGGTAAGCTTAAACGTTATAATGACTTATGACGTGAAGTTTTTCCTTTGGTAAAATTAAATTTGCTGCGCACTTAATAAAATACAGCTTGATTTTAAAACTGTCATGAAATAAAATTGCAACGGAGAACACAATAATTGTTTCCTGAAATTCCATTTCATTTGCAGTCGTTCAGTTTTGTTGTAAATTATAACAATGAAGAAGAAAACTTAATTTCAGCTTAACTGTCTCTCGTGTTATTCGAGTTTAATCGTTATAAAATCATTTGTTAAGTTATTGTTTCCGTGGAACTTGCCACTTTGCACAATTATGGAATTTATCTCAGACATTTATTTAATTTAAAATCTATTAATTTCAGTGATTTGATATCTGTTTGTTGCATACAACATTAAAGTCAGGCAGTGTTATGCTGCAAATAGTTATTAATTATTGATTTGTGGTTTGTTTTCTCTGTCTGCCTCTTTCACTTGCTATCATTCGCATTTAAGTTGATAGTTTTTTTTACTATTTCTGTTTATTTTACAGATGTTGATCATGTCTTTTGCTTTAATTTTTATTCAACACCTTTCAAAACCATTCACTTTTTATTTGGGGGCGGTATTGGTGATGAATAAGTACCCTATGATCGAAGTTTTTAATTTAAGTCTTTTATATATTTTGAGTTTTTTTTAAATTAATTTTTAATGTCTAATGTTTAATTTTCTATCTCTTTCCAGGTATGTATGTAGTTCAAATGTCATTAGGACACCTACTTGTAAGTAAACGAAAACTTATTACAGTGACAAATAAAAATGCTAAAGTGCCAGCATGTTTGAAACAAATGTTCGCAACTGATGGAAAGGCATCATATTTGCAATGTCATTCGTCAAGTGATTTACGTGACCTTGTATGTAGGTCGAGTTTGATTTCGAATGTCCTTATCGTAATTTTGGTTGCACTCAAATACACAATTTTAAAATTTTTGAAGATGCCATCTTTAAGGCTTTCAAAACATAAATTTCGATTACAATTTTTTATTGTCTTTGAAGATCCCTTAAATTTGATATCGAGAACGAATTATCTTGTAAGAGGCGATGAGTCTTGCTATTTAATTTGCGAATCCAGTTTCTAAAATTTATAACCAGTTATGTTTAATATTTAACCTTAAGACGTTGTGTTCTATTCTAAGGTTTTAAATCAATTAGATCAAGGGTCGCAATTTTCTGAACTGATTTTCTAGATGAAAGTAAGATAAGAAAATTACTTTCTTATGTGAATAAAGACCAAATCCTTTAAAGAATTCAACAATGTAAACCAACAAATTTTTTAACTTTCTTATACATAAATATTTAATTCCTCTTCCTTAAACCTGGCTTAAATCCTGGCTTTTTTTTGAAGCTACTTATGCCATTAAGTATGAAATAGCACATCATTCAAAGAGCCGACATAGCTTTGCCGACAGTACTTCAAGAGGTGTCAAGTAGCATTTTCCCGGCGGCCATTTGATGAACGCTCGTCGTGTGATGACTTAGTCGCCAAGTATACCGATGTTGATGAGCTTTGGCTACGTCGTAAACCGCACCTAATCGTCAATACTTGTGGATGCTTGGTCCAACACTTGGAGACTGTACTTGCTCCAGTAACTGCAATTCTGCTTGTTAACATATCCGCTGGGCTAAAAATAAACCTCGTCAGGGAAAACCCCGGCGAACACTTCAAGTGCACAATTAGCGAACTCACGGCGTTGTCTTTACTTGTTCGACTTCAATTATTGCGTCAGCATGATCGGTCCGAATCCGACAGCAAAATAAGCCTTGTTGACTCTTTGGCGATGCCTGATTCAGCTATATGAACCGACATTGCTGTGTCATCGATACTGGCCGCAACGGCGGCTATGTTCTTCACTTCGCACTAGTCTGTTTGATTACTGGCTTTATGTTACCAAAAGTGTACTCACGCTCAAACTTTTCCTCGGTTTAACGGAGTGCTTGCGCGCTGCAACCATAATGACGACCAAATTCTCGACGTAATCCATAGCCGGAATTTCGATAATATTTTTAAATATTTACCACACGTTCGGCAGGCATGAAACGATGCAAGTTCAACTTTGACTTTAATTAGTGGATTTAATTATTAGAAATTGAATAAACGTTTAAATTCAAACTGTTTTTCATTTGTATAATTTATTGAAGCAATCAAGCCGTTTTTTCTGTATCTGTCCAAAACAGCTGAACGAGTTTTAAACGTGATACGGAGAAGGAAGCTTTCGTTAATTTAAGATGCACCAGCTTTAGCTTGTCGTTAAATTTGTAACTAAACATTCCCAGTATTATTATTCGATATATTTTCTTTTTTCACTTTCTTACTATTTTAGTTGACGTAGTTTTCCCCCACTATTTTCATATTTCCATGCGCTGGCTAAAAAGTAAAAAACACCTTGATACAAATCCTACATTTCGCCAGACATTATGTAGTTTTCTATTGTTTTTTGTTTTCGTTAGTATTTATGTAAATAACAAAATTAAATTAATGTTTGTAAATTAGTTTTTTTTTTTTGTTTCTTTTTCACAGTGAGTGCATTTTCGAGTGATAAAAAATTTCATAAGTTTCAGAAAATTGGCTTAATATTATTTTTTATTAAATGAAATAAAAATTAATATTCCATAAAATTAGTTTCGCTGACTTGACTGGCAGCTTTTCTCGGTATATTAATTACTAAAATTGCTTAATTTTCGTAACACGGAACTCACTCATATTGTTTGTCACAAATCACCTGTCTGAGCTCTCAGCCAAACAAAGAAAAACTTATTTCCTTTAATCACACACATTTTGCGCACACAAAAGTCCACTCGAATTTCAAATGTCAAGATCATGGATTATGAATTCAAATGCGGGCAGTTTTAAAAACTTTCTGAAATGCTATCAAAAAAGTTCCCAACCTTCGGCGGATTAGTTCTTAAACTTTAAAATGATATTATCAAATTATTAACAACTGGAATATTAAATCACAAGAATTATAGCGTTTAGTTAACGTAATTTTCTACGTCACGTAATAAAGGTTAAGGATCACTGGCACTGTATGTTGGCATTTCAATATTCTCTTTCCAATAAAGCTGAAACAAACAATTTAAAAACTAATTATTTAAGGCCTTAATCTAGATGTGGAACACTAACTAAATATGCCTAACGTTGTTTCGCATGGGCAATAGCCGCCAAATAATGAACAGACCTCACAGAAGAGGGAAAAGTTAATAATTTGAATTTCTAACGCATGTTGAGTATAAATAAAAAGTGTTTAATAGAAGTAAAATTACGAAGGCCGTCAGAGAATTAATTATTGACTTTGTATAAACGTAGTGGCATTTTTGAAAGAATGTCACTTGCGTGATCTCACGTCGCACCAATCTCTGTCTGGCTTAAGGTTCAAGAGTGTACTCACGCTCACACTTGCGACGTATCAATTGCCTACTCACTGCACCTATGATTACGACCGACCTTGCAACTTAATTTACAAGTGAACCGGAATTTCAGCAATATGTTTTAATACATTTCACACGTTCGGCAGCCGTAAAACGATGCTTAATAAAATGGCAAAGCTCACACTGATTATTTTGACAGCTGGCTAATTTCTACTTTATTAGGAGTCAAAATTCATGAGCTGTAAAGAGACCATTATAGCGGACAGTTGGATGTTCAAGCCGAAAAGTTGGCAGTTGTTCGAATACGCTGATTTACCACATGCTACTTGAGGCCAAGGAACAACAAAAGCAGTAGACTTAAAGCGAATCGTGTCCAGAGAAGTCAAAAACAGTTCCAACTTGTACCCAGCATTGTTTCTGTATTTTGCACTGATTATAATTTTATTTTCTTTAATTACCTTAAAAAGGCCGCCAAAGCAGAGTATAATACGTCTTTTCGTTAAGTACTACAGTGCACCTGTTCACACATCCCATTTTGTAAGAGCTAAAATCAATGATAAAAATTAGAATTTCTTGTTGTCTAAAATTAAAAAAATGCCTCCCTTGCAACAAATGATTCTACCATATAGAAGTTTATTTTGAGACCGCCCTCGTATGTACAAGAAGCAAGAAAAACATTTGCAAAGATAATAAGAACAATAACACAAGAGAAAAAGTTCAAGGTGAATTAATTAGACAAAAGTAAAAGGAAACTGCAGTTTCACACGCAATGAAGTTAATGAGAAAAAATTTTAACAAAAAAAATGAAAAGGTCGTCATAGATAAAATGGGGAACACTAATCAAGAAATCCTAAAGAAGTAACCTGAAATTAATTTATTTTTATTTATTAATTGTTACACAATTACAAATTGTATTCTAATTTAAGTTGCTTTACGATACAATGCTTTCAATCGTTGTAGTGAAACAGATCATAGGGCTTTGGTGGGAATCAAACCCACGACCCCCCAAGACTGATAGATTAGCACACTATCAACTAGACTACAGGGGAACCCAAATACTAAAGGTCAATTAAAAACTAAAGTTTTAAATAGCAAATTGTAATTAAAGTTGTTAAAATTATTTTCCGAACCGCTGAAAATAATCTAAAATTATCTCGACATTTGCCGATAAATGTTATAAAATCATAAATTTTTAGAAGAATTTAGAGTTTGAAAAGCATAATGGGAACAATAACGACTGACATTAGATATACTTTCCAAAAATGCATTGAGTTTATTTCATCTTCTTTGCGAAATAAGTTTTGGTTGGTTTTTTTTTTTCTTTCGTACCATACGAAGAGAGCCCCTCATTAAGTACCGAACATATCCATCTTTAAATGATGTTGCTTTCTTCTTCCTTCTGAAAATTTCAGATAAACCTGAACTTTTGACACCTGTGGTCGGAACAATTACTGTTAACTAATGATTAGTAATTAGATTACTTTCCTTTAAAAGGTGAAGTAATTTATTAAACTACGATTATTTGCAGTTTCGCTTAATTAGAAATTGATAACTATTACAAGCAATCTAAAAATAAGCAGAATTACTTCATAATACTATCAAATAATCATAAAAATGTCAAAAGTAATTTTCAAAAAATAGATCGACTACTTCCAAAGATTACTTTGATTCTTTTTGGATTATTTTCAAAGAGTATTTATTGCATTAATTTTAGTTGTTGAAAATTTTAAAAATTTTGACACGTGATGCGTATTAAAAATTAATTAAAAATATGAGGCCGTAAAATTTTGTTTGAAACAGTTCGAAACCTCATATTTTTTTATGTTTAAATGTGCTTTAAGTATTAGTAAAAAAATAAATAATAAGAATGTTTAAGTATTCAAGCTTTGAATATAAAAAATAACAGACTTATTTATCAATTCCAATTGAAAATATTCAAAATAATCTTTGACAAGTAAGAAAGCTTTATTCGGCTATGCCTCAATCTTATAATACCCTTAACAAAAGTATGAGATGCTAAAAATGTACTACAGATCTTTCCCAGTGCAAAGGATTGTTTATAATATTTAATTTTGTCCTCCGGTTTCAGTCGTATTATTTCACATTTAAACTCCCCTTTCGACTTAATATAAAACTGCATTTCCTATCGGTTTGTTTCTCTTTCCTCTGAATGCTTATTAATTTTTAAATTATTCTCGATCTTTGGCGAATCGTAGATAATAGTGGAATTGGGTCTTTAGTAGAACTTCTAATATTTGGTAAAATTTAGATTTTCGGTGCAATTTCAGCTTTTCGGTAAATTTGTTTCGTTTAACTTCGAAATTTGGTCAAGTTTGTTTTTTGTTACTCGTATGTGAAAATTAGTTTTTTTTTCGCAAGATATACATAGGTCTTTTGGAACTTGTAAAACACTGTTTTTTTTATGTAATGTTTTTCATAAAATATTGTTTCTTTGGAAATTTTTGCTGAAAATGCAAAATTTTGGTAAAATTAAAAATTTAATTTTAAAATTTGGTGAATTTTTTTGTGGTATTTTTGGGATTCTCTTGTCTTTCGATTTTGTGTTAAAGTTTTGGTGAATGTAATATTTTGCCAAACTTTATGTTATTTGAAATTTTTTGGTGCAACGGTTTTCGGTTATCTTGAAATTTAGCTTTTTTGGAAAGTTGTGTTGTTTTGGCAATTTAACATTTTTAGACTATTGTTCGTTTTGTGAAGAATTTGCAAATTTTAGTGAATTCCTAAATTGTGTTCAAATTTCAATTTTTATTTTCTTAGTTTAATTCCAATTTTTTAGTGAATTTAGATTTTTTATATAAATGCAAAATGAACATATTATATTTCAACACTTTTTAATTTTCTGCTTTTTGGTGACTTTGCAAAATTTTGGTTGGTAGGGTTTTTGTCGTGAAATTCCAAAATATTTGAATTTTGGGTTTTGTGGTATTTTTGGTACATTTTCAGTTTTTACTTAAATATTGGTTTTTTTTTTAGAAATTAAATTCTTTTTTATTCTAGTTTTTAGATTTTTTGGTAAATTTTCGAATCTCTGGGGAGTGTAAAGTTCTAGCAAAATTTAGAATTTTTGAAAATTTCGATTTTTTTGGAATATTATGTAATTTTTTGAATTTAAAATTTTTGAACTATAGTTTGGTGTTGTGTTGAATTTTCGTATTTTGGTGAATTTCTAAAGTATGGCAAAATATATATTTCTTTTATTTTTTAGATTAATTGAAATTTTTGGTAAATTTTTTTAATTATTTTGTGAATTTTTTGCATTCTTTGTTAAAATTTTGACCTTTTTCATTAAATATTGATTTTTATGATTTTACGGCGAAATTACAAAGTTGTTGTAAAGTTTTACTTTTTTGTGGTGAATATTCAAAATGCGGTGAATTCTGGTTTTTAAATTTTTTAGTGTTGTAAAATTTCGTTCTTCGTTCAATTTTGATTTTTTGACAGAAAAAAAGTATTTTTATCCCAGTTTTTCAATTTTGTTGTAAATTTTTGAAATTGCGGAATTTCTTTGTGAAATTTTGGTTTTTAATTCAGTCCAGTTTTTAATTTTTTAATTCAGTCCAAAATTTAAGTTCGTAAGTTATTTGGACGCCTCAGGATGGTAATTTCTGTAGAGGGGATATTTAGTAAATTTGATAAGGATTCAGAATATGCAAACTTAAAAAGACTTATACTACATTTACATCTACGCAAAATCTAGTAGATTTCAGCTCAAATCTCGAAGCAAATCTCTGCCGTTTACACCGTTTATCAATATTGAAAACACTTATTTTAAACTTTTATTATTTTTTAATGTTGCTGCAATTATTTTGTTTCTACCGCGCTTTTTTTTACATTAGCAAAAAATACATAGTTGCATCATTTAGTATTGCAAGATTTTGAGAGATTTTGCCAAAATCTAGTTCGTAAGTAGATTTTGTTTTGTATGGGAAATCTGGTAGAAATGAACTAGATTTCGCTCAAAATCTCATAAGTACCAAATTTTGCGTAGATGTAAATGTAGTATTAAATATGCAAACTTCAAGATCGGACGGACGGGCATCGTGAGTTGAAGCTTCCTACATCCAGAATATATGTATATATATACTTTTTTGGGTCGGGAATGAATATTGTAGAAATTAGAAACGGAATAACAAACCTATATATACCGTGTTCATTTTTGCGAAGGGTATAAAAATAGTCGAATCATTTTTTCAATTACTTTTGAATTACTTTTAGGCAAAAATGTCTTACCAGTAAATTATATAATTATTACGATTCTTTTTAATATAAGATCTAGTTGATTACTAATCGTAATCGCAATTGGCACAGATATGGTCTTGACTATAAATTTACTACTAATCCAATTAAAAATTAAAATAACACGCTGAGTACCACGCGGTTTTATAGCGACTTTTCCGTCAGGCCGCGTGAGTTTTAGCAATGCGAAAATATTGCAAATCGTGCTATGAAGAAAATGTGGCACAGAGTGGAAGAAAAATTTACCAAACAGGTTATAACATTTTGTGACACTTGCGAGGGACAACCATATTTATGCTTAAAGTTTTAAATTTTTTCCTTTATTATCATATTTTATACTGTCAGTCACCGGTGACTGACGCGGCCTAAACGGAAAGGTCGGTGTCAGTCACCGGTGACTAACGTGGCACTCAACGTCTTAAGCAACTTAGTTTTAAGTTGTGTGTTTTAAAATTTCCTTGATCTCAGTTCTTAAAATAAAGACTACTCTTTTATTTCATCAGCTAGTTTTGTACTGCTTTCTCGCGTACTTGAGATTTGTTTATGCATCATTTGCTTCATAGATTATTTTATGAAATTTACAGCATATCAGTTGCAGTTCCGTAAAGCAATTCCACAATTTCATTAAGTGGAACTGACTTACAGTTACAGTCTTTAGTCTATAATATCTATAAGTTTCTCTTCGCCGCCATGTTAAGCTTTCAATATGAGAGGACCATTATTGTGCTCTTAATTCAATTAAATTGCAAAGCATACAGCATTTATATCAATCTATTTTTTTATTTCTTTATCAGTAATTAATTTTCTTATTTGAAATTTATTTGGTGTTGATTTTACAGTTTAGTGTTAAATTCAAATTTGCACTTTTATTTTCAATTTAATTAAAGTGCTAACTTGTGTTTTGTGTAGCTGGGCTACGTTGGTTACTGCAGCTACAGTAAAATAGCAAGAGAAAACGTGAACTGCTTTTACCTCTTGGCGGCCGTGGCAAAAATCAAAAAGACAACGAGACGAAATTTTTTAAACAATATAACGGATAAATGTTGGCATCGCTGAAGTTTGCAGACAAGATCTTTTTTCGGTGCATTTGTAGATGTCAGATTAGGAGTTAAAGAGCTTTTCCTTTAGGTTCAAATTGTATTTTTTTCCATATTTTTTCCTTTATTCGCTTTTAAGATTTTCGCAATTTTTGCCATGATTTTTCACTTTTTGTAACTCTATTGTCATGAAGTGGATTAAATGTTTGTGTGTGTTGTCCCAGGGTGTCTGGGTTTTCGAATGTTAAATGAAAACTCTGTAGTCGAGTGTTTTAGTTGTTAAGTTTAATTTTAGATACAAGTAAATTTATGCACTTCACCGCTTGGAAGTTTTTAATTTACTAAAAATAAATTTTTTGTTTGGTCTTAAAGTCAAATGGTTTCTTATGGAAGTTGATTTATTTTTTTGGGAAAAATCTTTCAAAAAACGAATACAAAATGTTGTTGTTATTTCCATTTTTCATAGTTTCTAATTTTGCTCTTAAACTCTTTTGCGTCACCTTTAACGACTGTATTAATTTATGGGTTCAAATCGTGATTTTTTGTTTGCTTTTGCGTCTCTTGAAGTTGTTTTTAGGTTGAATTATTTTCCTTGTTTTCAATATTTAAAGGCAAAAGTTTTCATGTGTTTTTTTAGGGAAAATATTTTTTGCAATTTTCTTCGTTAGCGGCCCAACCCATTAGCTTGAACATGGAAAATGTTTATTTTCCAAGTGTCGTGTCTAAAGTCCATTTATGGCTAACGCTCGTAGGTGGGGTTTTAAGTCAAACGAGTACGTTGCAGTTACAATTTATTATTGACTTTTTTACTATATTCATGCTGATATCTTGGCCATGACAATTTATGTTGGAAAATACATTTTTTAAATTAAAATTTCGTATCCTATTTGCTTTAGTATAAATACAATCCTCCGTTTTCATTGTTTTTTTAACTAAAAATAATTTAAGCTTAATTTTTTTTTGGTTGTAAATGGCCTTGGAAATGTATAAAAAACAGAATAATATTTAGCTTTAATTTCTCTTGTAAATGCCATGTAACAGTCCAAGGAAAATATTACTAAACACAAGATAATGTTGAATATGGACCCTCCTCCCCCAGGGAAATGATGGCCATTTTGTATTCTTTTGTTCAACATTAATTTTGGCAACTTAAAGTACAAGTAATATGATGAGCGTCTATATCTGATGCTTAAGTTAACAAAAGCTGCCCTTTTTTAATCGCAATGACAATCAGCTGTCAGTGGCATATAAAATGCATAGAGTGACCAGATAAAAACGACACAACAAGCATATATCGTATTGATTCTGGCCTTATGGCATTTCACCGTAGCACATCATCCAAGTGCCGCTTCTGCTTCACTAGCAGGGCTTCAAAATGATCTGTCTAAAATGCGGTTATTTGGAAGACATTCCCAGCGCCTAATTAGCTAACTCACGGCCTTCTCTATGGTCACCAGGCTTTAACTCTTCCGTCAGCACAATCTGGTACTTCGCACCAATCTCTGTCGGGTTGATGTCTTAAGCTCCAAAAGAGTGTACTCACGCTCAAACTTTCTCACGCTATAACGAACTGCTTGCACAGTGAAGCCGCCATGCTCTTTAGAATTGCATGTTTATTTAATGGGACGAAGCCTGATTTCTAAACATAAATGTACTACTCAACCACTGGTTATCTTCCATTTTTTAATGGCGGTAGAAAAACGTCTTCATATTTTGTATGAAGCCGATATTAATTCGCATTATCGGTATTAAATTGCCGACTTTTTTCCCTCACCTTCCTACATTTTTTTTTTGCTGGGGTTATGGATTTCTTTCATACCACTACAAACAATGATTTTTCCTTTTACTTTCAGCCTGCTTTTCTAGCAGTTACTCTGTGCATTAATGGAAAATTTCAATGGCTTGAGTGTGTTTTTAGTTGTTATTTTCTGTTTTCATTACTTGAACAATGTGTCAGCATCAGTTTTCCCTAAATTTTTGTTGTTGTTTTGGTTTGCATTGGTCTTGTACTCATTTCATTTAATTCGCCCACAATGACAGCGAAATGTGTTTTCTCTTCTGAGTGTGTGTGTGTGTGTGTTTTTTTTTCAATATGACCCCCTTTAAGTGCCACCACATCGCAAGTACGAATATTAAGTGGAGTAGCGAGACTCTCGTAGAGATTTTGTTTTAGACAAAAGTACGTTGTTTTGTTATATATTTTGCAATCCACTGCACTGTATCTGAAACCAACAGCGGCATTTGCTAGAAGAAAAAAACGAATATAAATATTTAAGTCATTTTCCTTTGGCTTGCTGCTGGTTTTTGCTTCTCTATTTTTACTTTATTGAACAAAAATTACAATTTTCTTATACGCTGGCTTATTCGTGCATTAAATATATTTTGCATACATTTTGATTTCATGCCTTCACTGCTGCTGCTGCCACTGCCTTGCATCTTGTTGCAGACTTTTCTTTGTTTATTATACTTTTTTTGTTGGGTTATTTTTACCAAAAAAACCCATTTAAAGTATTTTCATTTTCATGTAGATATTTTCCTTTCAGTTGTTTACTTTTTGCTTGTTGTTTTCAATTTTAGTTTTTCTACTGAAAGAAAAAACAACGTTGTAGTTGTTGTATTTCCATTTATCTGTTGATCTTATTTAAGACATTTTTATCAACATCTTCAAGATTTTTTATTTTGCAAATCTTTGCTGTTGTTGTTAGCATTCATTTTCCCTTTCATTTGTTTGATTTATGCATTCAATTGAAATTTCTGATTCAAGGATACAATTGAAATTGATTTAAAAAAAGGCAAAATGAGAAAGAAATCGAATGGTTTGAACAGAAATGTTGGGGCTGGTTTCTGTTTTACTTTTCACCAGTACATTAAGGTCGATTACTTTCGTTTACCCAGCTCCGTTTTAGATAAAAAAAATATGTATTTCAAAGTTTCATTTTGATTTCAGTTTTGCTGAAACTTTTGAATGCAATAAAATTTTGTGGGTGATATAATTTGTGTTATTAAATAGCGGACCTTGAGCTTGGCCAGGTTTAACTTTAGTACGTCCCAAGTCACACTTTAAGGACTATACTTAGGTGTAAAAAGGCTCTTAGATTCTCTCACTGTCAACACTATACCTTTGGCATGCTTCTATAATCTCAGGAAAATAGGTGACAAACGATAGCAAGTAATCGCTGAAATTCAACTGTAATGCATCGGTCCAGGGATGCACTGGCAAATATAATATCACCATCGGATTATTTATAAAAAGCAGCTAATCCTTTTAAATGTTAATAATGCTGGCAAAGAAAAATCATGGTTGTGATTGGCCAAGATAACCTATTATGTTCTCTACAACAATATATTATTGTATCAATCATATAATGATTATTTGCAAACATTACTTTGGTTGCGATAAACAAGTTTACATTTAACAATTAAATGCAATTTTCACTAAAATTCTTATCACAAACCCAATACTTAAACCATACAAGAATAATATAATACCGCCAACCATAAAAAAATCTAAGTGTTGAGGGTGCTGTGGCTTGAGTGGTAGGCACGTTGACTATTAATTATTCGATGACTTCATTCGTATGTGCTTGTACTTCAGCCGCTGTCAATTCTATGACCATATTATTATTAGCTACAATAAGAATATTTGTTCACAACCATATAATGCAATCATAATATGTTGCTCTTAGGTTATGGTTACTTTAACCATATTTTTCTTTACATTGAAAAGAAAGAGTAAAAACCCTTTGTGGGCAACATACGCATTGTAATTGATTACAATAAAGATTCTGAACTGAGTCTTCTTATTGCTCTCCATATGTACTTCATGGAAAACCCACAAGGCATTGAGTGGTCATATACTGTTTTGAAGCTATAAAAAAATGGTCATAGAAATTTGTAACTAAAGTTTTTTTTAGCTAATTTGTCTAATCCCTACTCATTTTTTTTTATAAAATACTGCAATTCATTGTTGAGGGTGGATAAGATAGTCTCATCACAAAACCTTTACCCAACTTTTTAGAAAAACTGAAACGTCTTATGCTGGACATTCTTTGGACCAAATGAGAAATCCAAAGAAAAACAAGACAAAAAGATCAAAGTTGTAACAAAACCGTTTGCTCGGTGGTTTGCCAACTCTAAATGTAGCTGTAAGCCGTAAAAAATGAAAACAACACAGGCTATGATTTGTTTTAGGTAAAAATGAAGATATTCTTATTTTAAGGAAAGTAACACTCTAAGGATAAAGCAGGTGATTCGCTATTGTGCGTAATGTCAATGCGCTAACTAATTCAGCCACAAGTGAAAATCGTTCTAAATCAAAAATTAATAATCAACCAAGAATTTTGTGTGATCGTCATAATAAAAAAATACCCAAAAATTAACCAAATAACTCCAAAACCAATTTGATAGATTTCCCAAAATTTAGGGCAATTGTTCACTACGTCAAATTACCCAAAATTCAAATGAAGTATTTGGCGCCTTAACATTTTTCAAAATATGGGCAGTTGTAGTTAATTGTGAACGAACCCCAAATTTAAAAAAAATTTATTTCACCCAGATAAATAATCACCTTTATTTTTTAATTGTTGGGTGTTTGGTCATTTTGCTCTTTTGGGCGATTTTCAATTGGGCTTTTATAAAATGAATGAACATTAGAAATTTCCGACATAAGTTTCCTTCCTTGAATACAAAAAGTCCGTTTTCTGAGGCAAATAATTGAATAGTCTGTTGAAGTTATTCAGTTAGCCGGACCTCATGACAACTTCTAATAATGCTAAGCGAAAAAACACAAACTGATCTTGCCTTCCCCAAAGGCAAACCGGCCGCAGGTGGGAAAATTGTATAAAATCAGTGTTTACAACTACAAATTCCTGCCTGTGTCGACTTTATATATTGGCTTTCGCATTGGCCACACATTAAGATTGTGGCGCGCCTCGTCTTTAATCAAAAAAAAATTGTTCTTTTAAAAAAAGTATTTTAAAAACATAAAAAAGTTTTGATAGAAATAGCATTTTGAATATCAATTTTAAAACAATTAGAGTGACCATTCTTGCAAAAATGCAAAATTTTCTGGCCATCGTTGCTGTTAAATAATAATTAAACTAAATAGAAAAGCACAGTATAATTATAACGTAAATGATTTTTAACTTTAACTTTCGTTATATAAAAGGGTTCTCAATAAGGGATGGTCGATGTCTACAGTCTGTAACGGTCATGTTATTTGATGGCACCAGTTAAATCTGTTGTTAATTATACAGACCCTGATGCCATAGCAGGTTACATGATAGTGACAGTATATCCAAAAAAAGGTTCAGAAGAGTACCTCGATTTCGGCCGAAAAATCATATCTAGCGATGAGACGCATTTCGTTTTTTTTCGTTTGTTTTATAAATGGCTTTGTCAGCAAGTAATTTGGCAGGTAATGAGATGATACGTCCCTCAAAGGGGCCATTAGGTGGACGTGCATCCAAAAAAAATTGTTTGTGTTGTTAATTTAGATTCTACAGCATCATGTGTCCGTACTTCTTTGTTTTGATTGATATGTCCAGGACGGAGCTACGTTGCACACAGCGGATGACACAATAAACTATGTGCTATACCATTTGTAGGTATGATTATGTCGCCGGATGTGGCGTAAACCGCTTACCAAGATTGCGCGATTTGATCCTGCTTTATCTTACATAGTTTTCGACAACCGCAATAAGTCGCTAGGGACCGATGCCATGAATGTGGTCATAACTTCCTTTAGAAGCAAGCATCAAAGCCATGGAAAATTGGATCTCGCTGATGTCCCATGCCACCGGTCGAAAATGCAAAAAACATTGAAACGATTCCATTTGCCATACATAATTTGCTTTTCAAATAAAAAACGGATTGCGCTACTTCCTCGTACTCACCTTATTCTATTTTAACGTTTATAATAAATTTTTTTTTAAGTTTTTGAAAATTATTAAATTTTAAATTGAATTGAAGACTTTGCTATGCATAAGAAATTTAGCTAACCATTTGAAAGTCAAACCGTTTTTCATTTTTTTCTCGTGAACTCTACATGCCTAAAAATAGTATTATTCTGCTGGCCCGAAAGTCAAATTTATGAGCGGAAACAAATCACAAGGAGTTTTTTTTTGTAATATAGAGCCCAATAAATTTTATTATCATTGCTATTATCCAGTTGCAAGTAATTGAAATTAAATTCAAAATGTATTTTTCTTCTCTTCTAATTCAACTAACAAAAGAGGAAAATTCTGGTCACCCTTTTCTCAAGTTGAGCTCATCTTACGTGATTGTTTGTGGTTTAAGTATTAGTTTGTTTGCCACTGCTTCACTCCACTCATTTGAATGTTATTTTTTGACTGACACGTGACGGCTTTGAATGCACTTTTTTATAATGTTGTATCGTTTGAATCAACTTGACATGTGGTGTCATTTTAAAACATCTCATAAATTAAAAAGAAAAAAAGAATTATATTGTATTTTAAACAAGTTTTTCTTTCGTAAAGTTCACTTCAGTACAAGTTCGAGAAACAGTTCATCATCTGAAATAAAATTGAATGGTGAGAAGAAAAAGAAAAACTAAAATACGTTAAATAAACCTGGGAAATTTACACAATTTCGGTTTAAAAAGTTATTGATGGAAATAGTGTGGGATTTAACAAAACTAAAAATATGTAAATTTGAAATGAGTTGAGGCAACTTTAATACTTTGGTTATCAGTAATTTTTAATGTGTCTAAAATGCATTTGTATCCACCAATCGATCTTAATTGGTTATTGCATAAACGTCTGGGCACCTTAACCTAAATTATAAATTTTTGTGGGCAGCCACTTAATCTTCGAGTGACTTGCATTTGAATTGATTTCTGTTTTGTAAATAGGTTCACTTTATTTAATTCACTTTTATTGTTATAAACTTTTTTTAACAACAAATAAATTGAAATTTTTCCAAAGGAAAGATGAAAATACGTTTCCATTAAAATAAACATTTTCTAGACAAAAGGAACAACTTAATACATTTCTAATACTATGTCTAGAAGTTTTCACCATTCATTATCTGAGTTATACTGTCTAAAATCAATTCGATAAATGGATTTGAATTTATCTGGAATAGCATCTGATAAATATAGTTTTATTCTGTAGGTTCTTAATCATAATTATCAAATTTAAAACACCACGAAACACCACCCAGTAAAAGAAACTTAAAACCAATCTGATGCCATAATATATGCATATGGAAATCCATCTGCCAAAATTTCAATTACATCGTCGTATTCTATTTTGATCTGACAAATCATCTGACATCAGCTGTTTTTATCATGAGAAAAAGTGTTTCCATAAATCTATGCCGTGGAAAAACAGTCAGCGGCGGTGGTAGCATTAGTCGGCTGTAAGAAATATTTCAGAACAGCAATATATGAATATCCTTTTAACTATTTTGTACATTTAACAACTATTATTTAAGTCAGTTGTCGTTATTTAATAATCCCCGAGTTCAGAGTAAAAAAAACTTACAAAAATTATTGAATGGTCAGCAATGGCGCAAACAAAAAGATTTTATGGCGGCACCAAGCCATTATGCCACCGATAGGCTTGGATATCTGTGCGAGAAAAAGGCGGAGTAAAAGCTGTTTTAAATAAACGAGGGCTATGTCAGACCAGATTTATTAAACAGGCACATTTGTGAGCGAATATTATAATTCTTCTGTAAAATGAAAATATTGGCAGACATGCAGAATAACATATGAGTCAGAACGTTAAAAAGTCAGATGTAAAATACATGTCGTGTATGGATGGTGTATATTGCTCTGGAGGTGTGTATTGCTCCATGGTTTATTGGTAACTAATTATCTTTATATCTACATCATTAATGTCAAAGCACAGTAATTTGGCGTCATCTGCAAAAATGACAGCCTATTTAAATTTGCGACCTTGTAGAACGGTTTTTCTGAAATGGATAGATTGTACATTGAGTACCCGATAAGTGCAAGCCGAAGATCGTTCTCACAAAAGACAGCTCAATTATCCCTATTTATACCTTCTATTAGCCAAGTGGTGAAGGGGCGAGTAACTTAAAAAAATTTAATAGGAATATTCGAATTTAATAACTACATCTTGATTAACATCGAACACAGAGAATGTGGGATGTTAATAGTTTATGCTTGTCGCGAATTTCATTGTGAAAGTGACTAGAACTTAACCCTCGACCTGCGATATATGCATCGATGATGCTCTTGTCGACATCGTTCAAAATAGACATACTAATAAACAACCAACTTGCCCAGCTCCGAGGACTATATGGCGTTAAGGTGGGAATAGAACTGCACAGTTTTCAAGAATATTAAGAACCGCAAACTGAACACATGTATGCGGTAAGTTTGGCTCCAATATAAGTAGGGTGGCTTTAGACACATTATATTGTCTGCAGTGTAAAATCAGCTAGTCCGCCTTAGAGTCGAATAAACTTAATTTCTCCAAAAGGCAAATTTCTAAGGTGAAATTTACGCGACATTTTCTTAGTTTTTTCTAGAAATTATAAATATTTTTGGAAAAAGTTACTTTTTCAATAATAAAAAGGACTTTAATCCTTTTTTCTCCTTTTTAATATTGAAAAAGTTACATTTTTGAAAATTCTTTATAATTTCTTTAAAAAAAAACATGTTGAATTTTGACTATTGGATATTCATTTAGACACGACTAGTTCTCCAATATTAATTTTTCACCAATCTTGTACCATTTTTTAAAAAAGAACTACAGTGCCTTGTAATATTGAAAAAGTCACTTTGTCGAAAAATCTTTATAATTTCTTAAAAAACCTACTGTTAGAGTTCCTAGTGTTAAGAAGGGGCAATCGCATAGGAAATGTGTGGGAGTTGTTGGATAATTAATGTCGGTATTACAAAATGGATTAAAATTGGCATTGAATAGGACTCCGTATGTTATCTTTGTGTAGCCTAGACGAAGCCGCCGAAACTTATTGCAATCCAGTCTGCATAGATCTTTGCCAAAATCCGTCATATAATCTTGTACTCATCTTCTATTGTTGTTTATAATTCGGTACCAGTCGGAAGTAGAGTTATAAATTTGTTGCTTGTCTTTTGAATCGTAACGACTTTAAATATTTTTTCTAGATCTCTGCGGTTCAAGCGTTCATTTTCAGTGCTTCTTGCGGAGTAGTCGGCTAATTCATTCCTAAGGATGCTAATGTGTTTAGGGACCCAAATTAACTTAATTCTAGGGAATTTTTCTATAAAAATGTTTTGGCTGTGTGACGCATAATATTCCCAATTCGAAATACTGGGTACTGAATTTAATGCTCAAAGTGAGTCCGTATACATTGAAAATGTTTCTCTAAACCTTTCGACGTATTTTAGAGTCTCATATATTGCAATGATCTGAGCTATAGTCATATAGGTTCGAAAGATTTAAGACTCTGCTATAAGTTTTGATGTTGTATGAGGTAGAAGAATATGCCTTTGAACCATCTGTAATAAGAATTTGTGGTCTCAAGGTTTCTTCTTTAGGCTTGCAAACATTTTACTACATTGGGAAGGTTGAATGTTACATTTTGAAAGTTTATGCAGAGAGATACTTAGGGATGAAGTGTCCAAAGACCAGGCTGGAAGTCTTTTTGACACTTTAGTGAAACTATTGATTGGTATGTGAAGATTTTTTCAATTTTGGGTTATCCTGAATAAGGAAGAAGGTATTTTAGGAATTTTTTCGGAGTACTACAACTTTTTAGCTATTTGATTCAATGGGCTATCTTTGTTATATAGAATTATCCGAAACAGTTTGGTAGTAAGTATATCCCTTTGGGTGTTCAGAGATCTGATATTTGATTCACATCTCAAATTAAATATTGGTGTAGAGCGTAGTAAGCCAAATGCTACTCTTAAAATAAATAAATGTTATGATATGGCAAAATAGCAGACTTAGAGCTCGAAAAATAAATATTTATTTAAAAGAAAAATTTCACGAAAATTAATGGAAAACTCGATATCGAATACAGATTTTTTTTTTAATTTGTTCAACCACTAGAATTCAAAATATTTTGCAACCTTTTTTCTCTGGATTTTTTTTTAGGTACCAGCATTCTTTATACAGCGAGTTGTGATTAAATTGATAATAAACCATTAATAATCAAAATGAATATTTTAACAAAAATCTTCCATTAAAAAAAGAACGCTTAGATATCAATTAAAGAGCATAAAAGATTAAGTAAATAATTTAAGGTTTAACATTTTAAGGCGGTACTCAATCCACAGCTTTCAAAAAGCCTTAAGCAGTTTATGTTTAAAGCAGCTACTTATTTACTTATTCGATTATTTTTTGAGTGAATAATTAAACAAAAATTTAATTTGTTTGTACTTTTATGTTAATTAATAATCACAATAATTATTTTTAACTAGCCATTATTAATAAATAATAACCAAACCAACAAGAAATAAAATTACAACCGCTAAACAAATGACAAGAGTATAATCACCGCTGTTGATATGGAGTCACATTGATCGTATATTTTAATTTTGAAATTATGCCATTCGCTTTCAAATCGTAGCGTATTCGCTGCGGGTGTTTTATTTTTTCTTTGTATCAGTCAGATCGTTGGTTTCTGTAATCAAAGTGAATACAAGTCCAAAATAGACTATTAAATTTAGTAATAAATTATGTAACTTCTAGTAATCTTCTACCATTAGAAACACCAAAATGAAATAAAATACAAGAAAAGTTATTTTTTCTGGCACTGGCACAGCGGCTGGACCACTGCTGATCTCGACTTTTATAGGAACATTTTGATCAGCGATGTAGTACGACTCATAGTACAACTGTACTTTCTTGGTACTATTCGACATTGTTAGTTCCGTGGTAATAACGCGGGTTTCACGGTACAATATAAAATTCGAATTTCTTACTATATGGCAACAT
Organism: Phania funesta; assembly: GCA_963932375.1. Taxonomy (NCBI): domain Eukaryota; kingdom Metazoa; phylum Arthropoda; class Insecta; order Diptera; family Tachinidae; genus Phania; species Phania funesta. The sequence continues at coordinate 42,968,952 of OZ010653.1, forward strand.
TAATTTCGTTTATGTTCTCTTTAATTAATTTTTTATCGGGTTTCTAATTTAAAATTTCCTGAATTACTTTTACTTTATTTGTTTGCAGTGCATTTGTGAATTTTTAAAAATCTTTGTTAAGTTTCTGTTTTTAATAAATCTGTGCTTCATCGAGACAAATAGCAGAGAAGTGGACTGTTGAATTTTAACGTGGTCGTACCAGACCAAAAGAGGGCGTTATTCCAGAAATCATCAAAAAAAATTCACAAATTGGTTAAGAAGGAACGCAAATTGAGGATGCACGAGCTAGCTGACATTGTAAAGATATCAGATTGTAGTGTTTTTACCATTTCACACGAAAATTTAGGTATGCAAATGGGAAAGAAACGGCCACATTTCCAAAAGAAAAAAGTCTTGCTTATCCTACGGACTTATTGAATTAACTGTTATATAAAAGCCTCTTTAAAAACACGATCATGTTTGTTTTTTAAATCAATTAAATTAAAATTTTTAAAATTGCTCTCCTGTAAAAAGACAAAACTACACTTAAGCACTCTTTCCTTATTGACACAGTTGTAAAAAAAATTGTACCGTCCTGATGTCAAACGTGCATTTTTTAAATTTCATAAAATAATATATACCCCGCGGATCAGTTGCATTTTTTTCGTATCTCTTTTGTTGCAAAATTTTTTAAGTGAGACAGAATTGTGTAACTATAAAGAATCGAATACCTTAATGTGGAACAATTGTGGTTTGAACTGAACAAGCGCTTCTTAGTCGATTTGTTAAAGCAAACGTTTCGGGGTCTTAGGCACTAAAATTCGCGCTGTATAACACCGCTCTTAAAATTAAATTTAAGGCCTCAAAATACTTTTGGTTTTTATAACTTGTATTACATCTACCTGTGTTCCTTTATTTATTTTTTAATATTTTCGGTTTCATAATTAATAAAAAAAATCGATTCAATAACAACCGAATCTTATACCCTGGGCCATTCGTTGCGTATCTAAGGTTTGATTAAAAAAACATCTTATTCCGAGAGCGGCGATTAGATTAGTCAATGGAAGTTTAATTTTTGAATTTTCCACGACCTTCACTAAATATGATTTAAACTAGTCAGTTTAACATGACTTAAAATAATATAATGCTGAAAGTACACTGAGAAAAATTATATGAATATTAAGGGATTTCTAATGATAATAATGTCAATTGAAGAAAAATTTAAATCCTTTTAAATAAATTTTTTTATTGATATTCGTTTTTTATTCTCTAGGATTAAGGTAAGAAAATATGATTACGTTATAATTGATATGCCGCAATATAAAATTCGTAAATTCGCAAATAATTCTGGATGCCTACATAACTCTTTGCCAGTACATTTTGTGTTCAATCCCAAAGAAGCAATTGTCTATAATTATGAGAGATGTGTAATAATACTGCGGATTGTCTTCATTCCGGATACGGCAGCTTTGTTTATTAGCATAGTCTTCTTTGAACAACTACGAACAAAAGATGATTTATATGATGAAAACATTATTGTGGCATGGTTACGACAACCATATTATGTTCTATACAAAAATATATGTTGGTAGGAAACAGACAATGATTATTTGAAACGTTGCTTTAGATCCAATAAACAAATTATTGTTTACATTTAATCGTTAATTGATTTCCAGTCATAAAAATTGCAACATGGTTGTGTTGAACAATATAATGTTTTCTAAAATTATAGCTACAAAGTACTTTAAATATACAAAAATAAATTAATAACTCTAACCATAAAATGTTCTTTCGGTGTTTAATCAAAGTATACGGATACTGTGGTTAGCGCCTTAACCATTAAGCATTCAGCTGTCAATCATTAACATTAATTTGTTGCTTTTCTATCGTTCTCAGACAATCATTTTATTATTATTATTATTATTATTATTATTATTTGCACATATATGTCTTGGTTACCATGTTTTGCCATGTCTTTGCGTGTCTGAACTTTAAGGGATAAACTGACTCTTCTTTTCACAGACAGCTGCCGGATGTTGCCTTTGACGTATGGCAATCGGGCTCATTGTTTAAAGAATCTGTAGTCTCGAACTTGGCCACAGAACTTTGGCGACTATGAACGGCCACCATGTCAGCCCTAAAATGGGATCCAACTAGTGTTATTTTTTGTCACGTGTTTTTAAAGGATCAACAAGAGAAACTCTTGGAAACTCGTGTTTTCATCTGTGATTTAGTATTTCGTATACATATCCAAAACTAACCCAATATTTCCAACAGTTTATTCAATTATATCAGCACTAAATCGGAAAAATTCAAATGGGCGGTTAGTTGTTGATTTAAATATTGAAATTTAAGATTTATACGTTTCAAATAACAGACTTTAGAAAACGCTGCAGGTAAGAAAAAACAAGTCACGTTTTAATTTAAATTTTACACAAGAAATAATCGATCAACCAACCAACTTCGTTACAAAACTACAAATTTTGTTTAAAAAAATAATGCAAATTAGTTTTAAAAAAGTAGCAACAAAGTTAACGCTGTGAATAAATAAGCAAACAATTGTAGATAAAATTATATTTTTTTCTTCTATTTCTAACAAACAATTCGCTTAATATGTTTTTGGAGTGTAATAAAACAACAACTTTTTTTCTTTTTGGTTGACTATTTTTGCATTTAAATAGAGTTAGAAGAGTTCAATGACTTTTGGTTGACAACTTTACCAGTGGTTACTTTTTTGTCTGCGATTGTTTCGTTTTTAATTAATTTTTATTTTATTTAATTTAATTTTTTTTAATTTTGTTTTTATGTTCATGTGTATTTTTCTTTTTAAGTTTTATAAACAAAATTATAACTGTTTGCATTGTTTTATGGAACTTTAACATGAATTTCATTCATACGAATAAAACAAAGCAAAAAAATTGTACTCGCAAGTAAAAAAAAAAATGAGGTTTTAAGGCGGGTACCTGATAACCCCGCGAAATATGTGTAGTTTTAAAGCGGTTGGTGTTAGCATTTTAAGTTGCTCGTAACAAGTTGGGGAAAAGGCTAGTTTAAAAAACACTGAACAAATTAAAATGCGATTCCAGTTTGCTTTAAATAATGTTGCAGCAAAACATATGGCAGCTCTGTACTGTCAAAGGGAATGAAATCGGCATGATGAACAGCTGTTCTACCTGTGATTATTCCGATTATAATAAATGGAGCCCTCCATAGAACGCGTTATAATTGTAAAAGCCTATTACGTTGAGACCGCTCGCAAACGATGCGGTATTTTTCGGCCGAGAAATTGTTTCTAATGGATTTTTAATAATTTAATTTTATTGAATCATGCTAAATGAAATTGATAACAAGTGTTAAAATCTTATCTTTATAATGTTCTTGTTAAGCATTACCAATCTAATTAAAAAATTTTTGTATTAAAATCTTAATAAACTATCTATTATTGGGTAGAGATAGCCGCATTACCAGGCTCAATTTGGCAATTTTTATTTAATCTCTGGTGCTCACCGCATTACAGCAAATCCCGTACAAGATTGTTGGGGTGGGCCACTAGTTTGCTAATATATTTGCACGTGTATGTGCTTACGAGTATTTCTACCTTTAGATCTCTATGGATGTTTGCATTTCTTACATACCAAGGGACACAGACTGTCTTCTTTGTAGCTTCTGAATGCCATATGTCCATATTGGCTTCTTAAGGGATTTGTACAAGAGGGTTTTGTATTTCAAAACAAAGATTGAGTTAGCACCTAATAACCGGTGCAGTTGATTTGTTCTTAGTTTAATCATCGTTTCTTTTGCCTCAATATGGCGAGAACAAATAAAGCGTCGATCTAGGTAGATACCCAAATATTTAACGTGGACTTCCCTGAAACCGTATTATTTGGTATGGTTATATGACGATAATTTTGTCTCTTAACGTTACATGAGCACATTTCGATTGATTTAGATTTATTCTTAATTTTTTAGCCAGTCCTCTAGCTCGCGAATGTACGGACACAACCCTCTGATTTGGATTAACACTTATAAATGCAGTATCGTCTGCAAACGTTTATGTATATGTATTTGGGTAATAGCGGTACTAGTATACCATGAGGGACTCCTGCATATTTAAAACGTTGTATCTGTCAAGTAGCTCTTACGAAGCTTTTATGAGTTTCCAGGAAGAGTTTGTGTAACTCTTCAGGCCAGACTTTATCGAAGGCCTAGGAAATATTTACAAATAAAGCTGCGCCTAATATGTCAAGGATTCGAAGAGTGGCCAACATATGTAAAAAAAAACTGGACCAATCGTCCAACGTTGCTCGTTTGGTCGCATAATCTAATAGTTTCACGATCCTTGTGGCTAATTGTGGACCATTTCTATCAATAACGCATTAACAAAATCTTTGCTTGAATACGTCGATTGCTTTACACGCTGTAGGTCCTGTGGCGCCGTTCTGTTGAAAAACATTATTTCAGTAAACATTCCAGCCATTTGGGGCCTAAAATAATTAATAATCATAGCTCTCTACCACGATTCGACTCATTTGGGTCTTCTTTAAGGGCAAGAATTGCTTCTTGGTGTGCGCACTGTGCGACGTCTTTGCGAATGCATATTCTCACTTGAATTACAAGCGCTGGAAAAACGATCCATGCTTAATTAGTTGCTTGGATGGACGATTACATCAACCGTAAATTCGACATACCGCTTTCCCGAACTGACCTACGATTTTCGTAATAAATTTTTACAATTTGCAAGCTTTGTTTTGGAATTCGTCTATTTATGTTAAGACATCAAATCATTCTTAGCACAAATGGTGATAGTATTGCCAGATCTGGCAACCGTTTGACATTTTATCCCTGTCGGAAAATGAAGCGCTTAAAAAACACGTTCTTCAATATCCTTGAACTGGAAAAGTGCCACTATGGGTTTGAAAATACTTTTCTTCTTTTTACTACTTCAAACTTGGGTATATAAGATTCAGCGTAGACCAGAATTGGATACTACCAATTACATTTTGCAATTAATTACAGGTCCAATTAATAGTTTTGAAGATAAGATTTTAGTGATTTTTTGCATTAAAAAATTACTATTTATCTAATTAGAATTACCTTTCTATCAATTACTTGCAATTACTTTACCAATTACATATAATTATCTTTATAATGGCATTTACCAAGAATTATTTACAGGAATTGGTAAAAGCCAACTACCAGTTACTTCTAATTGTAATCTCGAATTGCCAATTACAAAATGTAATTGGATTTGTAATTGGAAAAACCAATTAGACTTACTGATTACCCATTCCATGTAATGTAATATGTTGGAAAGTAATTGGAAAATTCCAAGTCTGTCACAGATTTTTATTTTCATAATTTATTTAGGTATAAGTAAAACCTTTGCTGGGTTGTACCCAGCATAATGTATTGAATGTAATTGACTTAGGGCTGCATTAACAACCACCAGCCATTAAACAAAACAAAAACAAGACCGAATATAAGTCACACCAAAAACCATGTTAACCATGTTCAACATAAATTTAAAATTTATTTTACTTTTTCATTTCATTTCATTTCGCTTATTTCATCACGTTTATGTTTTCATTTAAATATGCAGTGACTTAATGTTGTTCGTTAATGTTTTCCGAGTAGTTTTTACTGTTGCCTTTTTCAATTCTTGTTAGTCAACAGTTGTCATTAAATGAGGGTCGGTTGGACATTCTTTACCGCTCAATCGTTTCAAACAAAAAGGTTCATTCCTATGGCCAGTCTAGAAAACGTTGACAACAACAAATTATTACACGTTCTATTTTTGTTAGTTTTATGACAAAAGTCATGACTTTAAGAGCCTCAATGGTAGACAGTAATGTCAGCACTAGGGAGAAATTATGAACTTAAACAAAATTATGTTTTGAATAGAATATCCGTTTGTCTTAAACTTTGTTTCCCATGTCATATTTATTTGTACGAGTTTCTTTACCACAGAGTGTAGAAATAGAATTTCATACGGTTTTAGTGTTGCAACTTTAAAAAGGCCATCATGTTTTAAACTCGAGGTGTAACTTGCACGATAAAAGGTTCAGAGTTATCTTGTTTTGTATGAACTGCTGTAGACGATGTCCAACCAAAACATTTATCGGGAGTTTAAGAGTAACGTGAACCATATGACTAATACAATATTTAGGTCGTTTATGTTTTATTTACAGACACTGACCGTGACGGCCGCGACTCCTCTAAACTCAGATGAGGTTGCCGGTATTTCTTATCTCATATTGTGCTTTAATTTCGTCAGATTCGTCGGTTTGTTCTCGTAGTTCCTCCCATTCAGGCATACCCACAGAAAATGGTTAAGAGAACAGAGATTCGGACTCCAAGGAGGCCGGTTAATGGTGCATCTTCGTAAAATCACTTTGCTTGAGAATAATTTGTTTACCGTCGCAATTGTTTAGTCAAGGGTATGACAATATGGGCCAAAAAGCCTCTTAACATTTCGCAGTAACCTTCACTATTTCCAGTGAGTGCTCGCCCGCGGCAGTCTTTGTAGATACTGCTTTTACCACAAAAGCCTAAATATTGACCTTGGGCTGTAGGGTGCACGCTGATCTTTCTGTTTTGTATTCTCCACTGCCCAGCAGCAACAATTCTGCTTCTTGACGTGTTCATTCAAATGGACGTAAGATTGGTCGTTTTCAAGGCTTGTGAATTGCAAATCTCAGTCGATTGGCCTTTGCTTGCGGTTCGATAAGGATGGATTTTGGCTGCTTTAGGGGCACTCTTGGGATAGTTAGAGCGGTGGAAGCAAAATGTATAAGAATATTTTTATATGGGGGCCTCCCTAGGTAGTGATGATAGCGAGTATGTATATTCAAAACGAATGTTGGAAAAGGAAAATTAGTAGGAACAGTCTTACATTTTACCTCTCTCCATGGGAACAGCGGGAGCTGGTTTAAAAAAAAGTTATACAAATTAAGTTATTTGTATAGGGCGTTCTTTAAGAATTGATGATAAGAAGATATGTTCTTAGAAAATGTTGAGGTTGCAAAAGTTTGGGGGGAGGTCATGCATTTTTCTTCTCTAAGGGCAATCTGATGATAGTCCGAACGTCGGGAGACAATTTGTTAAAAACTTGATATTTGTACGGGAGCCTCCTTAAAGGCTGGTGATAGGGGGTATGCATATTCGAAAAAAGTGTTGGGAGAAAAAAATCAATCCAGGTCAGTCTACGATTTCATCCTTTTAGGGGGTACACCCGAGCAGTTGTGCGGCTTTTTGTAAATTTTTGCGACTTTACCCCCACGTTAGATTTCATCATCCCACCCTTTTGGCTCATGACTTCTTTTGGGCACCTCCCAAATTTAGGGTTTCGAGCGTATCGAAATCCTGTTGCTCAAGGTTGCTATTTGCCTCTCTCTAAAATTAATGGTATCTATTGGAAATTCTTAGTTTCGAAACAAGAATCAAATCAAAGATCTGTCTTCCTTTTTTTTAACAACGAAAGAATTTCAACATCAATCAGACAATAGACTTATTTGTGAGAAAAACAACCACCCCATAATACAGTGTGATCTTAATATCAACTCTGTTTAAATAATTATAATTAAAATGCAACAAACAAATTGAATTCTCTTCTATTACGATTTTAACAAAATTTAACAGAAAAGTTTAACAGAAAAATGTCGCAATTTATATTCTTAATAAAGTAGATCAAATAAATAGACGACTATGGGGCAACAAAACAATGAATAAAATATACTTGAGAGCAAATACTGCGAAAACGTTTAAAAATAATAAGAAACAAAAAATAATAATTAAGCACATTGTTTATGTGTTTAAAGATAAAAAGAAACCTATTAAAAATATAATGAAAAATAGCAACAAAAAAAATAAATAAAAAAATTGTATTAATTGTTTATCAAACAATTCGGCAAGTGGCGGCTAAAGTTTCATGTGAAAACAAAACAAACTTAGAACTAAACGTTAATATTTTTTTATCGTTTTTTGCAACAAATAATTGACAGCTACAGAAAAGTCTACATAAACTTGCGAAAATAATGGAGACAACGATATTTGTTTTATTTGAAGTGCAACGAATAGACGTAGACGACATTGAGTGATTAATTTCTGTACGAAAAAATTTTTGTTTCAAATATTCTTAATTTCTAGATCGTGAAACAGAAGTTATATTTTTGGATAATTGTTTTATATGAAGAGGCAATTTAGTTTCAAGACTTAAACGAATTTGTTTGTTCAGTAGCACAATATCAGTCATCAGTCCCGAAATATGCCGTGACAACGTAGTTAATCGGTTACGAACTTTTCTAACTCTCGATTTTCTGGTGAATTTTATTCATAATTAAGTTTTGATTTTCTTGTGAGATTTCCAATTCTGTTTTTTCCCGAAATTTAATTAACTTTGAGTGAAATTTCAGTTTATTAGTAAAATTTTGATTTTTGTTTTTGAATATTTTGTGATTTTTGAGATTAATAATAAATTTTTGGTTTAATTCTTAGTTTTTTCTATGAAAATATTTTTATGTTTTTAATTTGGTTTTTGGCGAAATTAAAATTTTCTAGTGATTTAAATTTACTGGGCAATTTTAGGGTTTTGGTAAACTTAATTAATTAAGACTTTTTGCGAATTTTGAGCTTCCGTTTTGTTGAAGAATTTAGATCTTCTGGAAATTTTGTTTTTCGTTATTCAGTTTTTTTTGGTAAATTTTTTAAATTATTGGCGAACTCACAATGTTTAGTGAAATTTCGCTTTTTCGGTTTGATTTTAGTTTCTGGCGAAATTTTTAGTTGCTTCTTAGATTTTTTCTGCTTAGATTTTTTACTGATGTTCACGTTTTTTTGTTCGATTCAGATTTTATTTTAGTAAATTTTCAATTTGTAGTGAATTTTCAATTCGTTGATTACTTTTTGGTAAAATGTCGAATTTCAGTATAATTATAAATAGGCCTATAAATAAGCCTAATAGAACTTACGAAAAAGTTAACTGTCATAATGCGCTCAGTTTTGACATTTATGATCGGTATGCGGCAAATCGTCATAAATAGATTTAAGCTTGAACAGAGACAAGAGACCCTGCAGACTCCACTACATCCACAAATATGTACCGCTTGGTGCACTTAACACCCATCATTGTATTTTATTTCTTCAAAAATTAAACAAAAATTATTTTGTTTTGTTACGAAATTTTGATTTTTGGTAAGTGAAATTTGTCGTATAGTTTCAAAATATGGTGAAATTTAACTCTAATTTTTTTAATTTCACGTGAATTTCCGATATTTGTAACATTTAGCTTTCTTAAAATTTTTTTTTTTTTTTGTTTAATTTTGGTTTGTGGAAGAATTTTTAGCTTTTAGTAATATTAACATTTTGTTAGTAACTTTTCCATTTGTAGTGAAAATTCAATTCTCCGAGAGCTTTCTGCTGAATTATAAAAATTTAGTTCGACAATTTCGACGTTTTATTATTTTTTAATTACTTTTAAAATTTTTGGGTGATAAGTAAAAGACCGATATCCAGCTTTTTTAATTCGAGAAGATTACGGATAAGTTTTCTTCGTGAAAAAAAATAAAATTAAAAATTTACGAATAGTAAATTGCTTATGTTATAATGGACCTGCAGGTCCGAATATGGATTAAGACTCCATACAAAATTAACGGACATGTTCCGACACTCGCATCTCGCACAAAATTTGCGATTGTGATTTCAACTCGCATGTGAGGTGTTCTGTAACTCGCATTCGCAAGAGTTTTTGGCGAGTTCAAGTCGCAAGATTATACTGAAGTGAACTGCTGTATTTAAACTAAACTAGTTTTTAAAGAAACTACAAAGTTATGAATAAATTAAATTAATAGTGTTTTCTTTTTTATTCAAAACTAATAACATTTTGTAACAAATTTTTTCTAAAAACATGAAATTTAAAAACGTTCTTTACTTCTGCAACTTTTGCCTCTGTATTTCTTCTTTTGCACTGGCGATTTCAATAAACAGCTGATACGAGTCATCTTCGAAAAATATACGCAGCTAGTGCTGTAATTAATTCAAATGAAATGCCCGGGTATTTTTTATAATATTCTAGGTTCAGGTATTAGAAATATTAAAAATACAGGGGTTTCTTATTAAACTTTTCAAAAGCAAATCGCAAGTAAAACGCGTGAGTTTCAGAACATGCAGAAATAAGTTTGGCGATTTGCTACTCGCACGCGATTTGACACTCTTGCGAGTGTCAGAACATGCCCGATTGACAAAATTTAAGCTTTCAAAAAGATTTATTTTATTTTACAAGTAAGTTGTAATAACGAATAACAGTTAAAGGTTACTTTGTTCGGCACGTCAGCTAAAGTTACCTTTTATTAACACAAACTCTAAAGGCAAGTTGTAATATTGGCCCTAAATTAAGTTATAAAATTCGGTGTTAATGACCCGACAATGATGTTTGAAAAAGCGAGTAATCATTGTGTTCTGCGTTTCTACGCACAAAATTTCCATTTACCAACATAGTATGATAGATAGCTGAATTGGGAACAATCTTATTATTGTCCCTTGTAATATAATCGTAGTAATGTTGCTGTGAGTGGTCTAGTTAGTGATCTATTAAATTTATTGTGCTCACTTGACACAACCTTCTGCTCACTAAACACACTTCACCAGAGTTCTATTGTAAATTTGATTCAATTTGTGGCGTAATTAGGTACTTTTTGCTTCATTTATGAATTGAATTCTTGTATGGTAAATTGAGCTCAATAATTGCGTAAATCTCTTAATTGCGAAATTAAGGCGCATGTGCGAATACTCTACTAAAAGGTGCACTGCCAAAACTTTAATTTATTTTAAGTCAATCTGATAAACTATTTATGTTCCAAAGTACAACAAACAACGAATTTAGTATTATTTTCAATTTAGAATAAGTATTTATTTTATTTGTATTATCAACATTTATACCTGCCAATCATTGTCAATTATTGCGATAAACTCTTATTGATTTTATATTTTTCTTTCATAATTCATATTAAGAAATATTTAAGCAATAAAATGAGGCCTTGAATGGAGGTTGATGATGATGAACGAACGTGATGACAACAATGACTACTGCGTTCTTTGACGAACCGTCCATAAAGCATTAATATCTTTAATAAAGTGTTATTAGGTTTGTGCCGCCTGTGTAATTGACGAGATTGTCAATTTTCTAACATTTAAGATTCAGTTATTTAAAACACTATTTTCTAATAATACTTCATTTCTTGAGAATGTCTGAGCATAGAATTTATTCCTTTAGGCTACTGTTTCTTATCAGTTCTTCATTGAGTTTGTGTTTTCAAATGTCTTCTATTTTGTTTTTTTTTTCTGCATTTCGCAACGTGCAGTTTAACCGGCAATTAAAGTTGTTTTTTGTTGTCTAGTATTTTGCTGACTGATGGTTGAGTGTTTGGTTTTCTGAAGTATCTTGTTTTGACTTGTCGTTATTAAGCCAGATAATTTACTACTTAAATATAATTTTCAGTGACTTGAACATCTTCAGTCAAAGTGTAAAGGAACGGGATTTAGAACAAGAATATTTTGTGGAGCATATTTTGTTTAAGCCAAAAAAACAAAATAGTTATTATTTGTAGTTGACATAAGTTTATATTAGGAAATCTTCTAAAGTGCTTTGGAATACGAAGTTTTTACTTGGGGTGGTCGAGTCGGGTTTTCAACCGGATTTTTTTCATTTTACTCAACTTTATACAATTTTTTTTCCAAATTCCTTTAGTATTGCAACATAAGCATCTAGAACTTAAATGGGCGTTAAAAAAAATATGTTTTTATATATTTGGTAATTTTTTAATTATACTGGGTGACCAGATGAGTACGATAGACAAAGAAGTTTAATAAAACAACGAATGGTGTGAAAAAGGCAATAATTGTTGGCTTTATTTTGAAGCAACACTTATGTTATTAAGAATGGAATAGCACATAATTCAAATGGTTGCCTCGGCTTTGCTGGCGTTACTTCAAACAGCCGGTCTAATTTTTGATGATTCGATCGAATACGTGCGTCTCAAATGTTGGCCTTCAGCTCCTCCCAAGCGGTAGAATTGCTTGCGTATACTACGGACTGCACGTAGCTCCAGGGAAAATATTCGAGGAGTGTCAGTCGCATGATCGCCTTGCGTCGCTTATATTGCCGAGTTGTTAGAAGCACAACACATACATCATTTCGATGTTGTTGAACTCTGTTCACAGAAAGTCGTTTAACATCGCACAATACCGAGGAGTATTGACGGTAGTTATTTGAAAAGAAATAAACAAATAGAAATAGGTGGAAGCTCATCGTTGCGGAATCGATATTTATGTGTCATCTTCGGTACTAGCGGCTATATTGTCATTATTTGGTACCAATCTGTGTATGGTTGGTTGGTCGCTTATGGTCGAAAAGAGTGTACTCACGCTCAAACTGGTCCACGGTGCAACCAATTGCCCCTCTGTAGATGACGACCGCTCACGATGATATTGAAGTGAAGTATTTACAACTGAGCCGAAATTTCGATAACAACTTTCAATAATTTCCATACGTTACGGCAGGCGTCCAACAATGTATAACTAAGCAAAACACAAGCAAAAAACCAGAAAAATTAAACTTATCTTTCTTTTATTAAAATTATATTTATTTCTTTTCGTTATTTTCAGGTATGTATTTTAAAAATCCAGACAAGTATTTGAGTAAGTTCTAAATAATTTTACATCCAATAGATTTCACTTCCAACTTCAGATATTTTAACAATTGTGCTTGTATTCACGAAAATATTTTTATTTTTAAAAATCTTACTATCGGAAAAATTTTATATAGAAGTCTGATTACTAAACGTTTTATAAATCAAATATCTTTTACGAATATGACTTTTGTTTTTTCAAACTTTACGACATTTTCAGCGATTCCCAAACAAAAGGTATTTTGTCATATTTGTTGCTTTTTCCCAATGTTTTTGTGTAGTTTCAACATGTTTTTTTTAAATACAAATGCACTGGGTGCAAAACCTACTTATTATCCTACACAAAAAAAGACGATTGACTTGTTGATCACTACTAAGTAGAAATTAGTTAATAAATCAAATCTTATTCAAGTAACAAATTTACAAAACACGCAAATAAAAATTATGATTTCTGTAGAAAAATGCTTGAAACTAGTTTGATTTTTTCCAATTCTAATTGTTTTCTATCAGCAAAACAATAATATTTTTCAATATTTTTGAATTAATTTTATGATATGCAATGGGGGTGTATGCCATAAAATAATTGTCTGCGATTTAATAGCTTCATAGCAACCCTGTAGATTGCGGAACTAATAGTAGATACGTACGTTTTAGCTTGTCACAGGTATTCAAAAATTTACTGCCGTATTGATATAAAAATGGCAATTACTAGATTTAATTGCGATTTATTGATGATTGTAAATTCTTTGTTTGCGAAAAATAAATAAATTTGCTTTTAATCTTTTTTTGATTTCGCTTAAAACTCTTCACAGCTTTTCTCTTTGTTAAATTGGTCATTTGCATCAAAATAAATACAAATTTTGCATTAAAGTACAAATTAAAGCATTTTAAGGCAACACATAAACAAGCAAAAACGATCTAATATGTACAAATATGCTATGAAAAATCTGCAACTTTTCTAGCAAAATTTTCTATTAATTTAATGTCGTTTTATATTGTGAACAAATAAATAATTCTTACAGATTATCCACAATTTCTCAGAGTCATGCCATTTTAAGATTTCAATAGAATACAAATAATTACCTGTTTTACAATTGCTGACATTTAGGATTTTAAACATTGAATTGAATATTTAACGGATTTTTAATGCACAACTACATACATATAATATATATGTATATGGTTGCCAACGTCCATTAACATCACCCATCATTGTATAATAGTCAGATGTCATGTATGACGAGCTGTAGTTTGCATTTCTCTCAATAATTACAGTTGTAAAAAAGGGGTTACTTAACTTACCATTCCAAAAATTAAGAGATTAATATGTTACATAATTTGTACCTCTTCGTGCGACATGTTTAGAAAACAACCTGCTGTTTTCCGAATGGAATACGCATATCTACAAAATGTAAATCATATGCAACATTTTTGTCAGAAAAGAATGCGCCATAGTCTTGCAGGAATAATATTAATTTGCTAATCATTGTGCATTACAATAAAACTAACGATATAGTAAAGTGTTATCATATATTGATATGAAACTATATACATATTTATATTCTATGTCATATCTCCCTCTAACTATTCGATCTGTCTGTTTCGTCGTATATCTTTCACAAAACAATGCTAAAAATTTATTTCTTCATAATTATGAAAATACCAACAACGAAGAATTCCAATTCGTCGCAACATTATTAGCGGCGGCTGAGCAAAAATATGAAGCCGGCAGCTAAATAGTAAAAATAAAATAAAAAATTGTGTTTGAGGTAACTTTTGAAATTAAATTACTTAATATTAAAATTGAAAATAATGCAGGAATTTTTCTATACGAAATTGTTTTTTTTTTTTTGAACAGTTTCAATTGCATAAAAGTTCTTTTTTTTTTTTTATACTGTAGTTTATGTTATTGAATCTTTCTATTAAAAGAAATTCACAATAAGTATTCAAATCTTATTTCTAAATTATTATTTACTAGTTAGTACCAACGTAATAACTAATTTTTTGTATTCAAATCTTAAAAATCTATTTTCTATTGTGTAGAGAGAGCCGCCTCGCCACGCTCAATGTGTCAGTTATTTTAGTCTCTGGTGGCCATCAAATTGCGTGCTAGAGTGTTGGGATGTGCGACTAGTTTGTTTACGTATTTGGACGTGTACGTTTTAACTTCTTCGTGGATAGTGGAACTTTAAGCTCCCTATGTATGTTTTCATTTCTTATGTACCAGGGGGCGCATACGATATGACCTAAAATCCTAGACTGTCTTCTCTGTAACTTCTGGATGTTTGATGCACAGGCAGTACCCCACAGCTGAATACCATATGACCATATTGGCTTTATAACGGATTTGTATAAAAGGACTTTATATTCCAAAGCCAAAGTTGAGTTAGGACTTATTAGCCAATGCATTGCATAAAAGTGAAGTTTTTTTTATTTATATGTTCGATTTGTCAACATTTTTTAGATTTCTTAACTTTTGTACAAGGGCAAAATGCGGAAGTATTATATGAAATTGGAAAAAATTAACAGAATAATCAAAATCTGGCAAAATCGGCTGATCTTGGTTTCAGAACTTTTTCAGTTAGAGTGAAATTTCAGAATTGGATTTGCTGTCCCAATATTAAAAATTATTTGGAACTTGTTTTTGAAATGTCATATTTTTTAATATTTTGTTTTGTTATATTAACGGTCATGACATACATTCACATACTTTCTATGATTTGAAGTCACCACGTAGTGCGATTCGAAAAGCAATATGAATCGAACGTTATGCAGCATTTTAAAATATAAATATTAAATAGTAATTAGTTATTGTGTATAGCTACTACTTTATTTATTAATCGTTTAAATACTTGATCTTTTTCCTCTTCTTTATTTGTCACTAATAAAGTAGCTTTCAAAAACGCTCGCCTTCTTAATACAGAAAGTACTTACTAAACGAATTTTTATTTTTCAAAAATAAACTTTTATAAAGTTTCGGCGATAAATCGTAAGTGGTGTTACATTGTACAATGCGTTCGAGCATAGTCGCCTTCGAATCGAGATTAATATTTTGGTATTTTCTAGCGAATATACTAAAATATAATATAATAATAAAAATTTAACTTTTCTACTAAATAGTTAAAAATATGTTTTTAAAATATTTGCTTACGAGTATTTTTGTGTTTTGAATTTGGCTCAATCATAAATGTGCCGCCGCTAGCAACAAGAATAGGGTTGGCGGCGACGCTATGCTGACTTTGTGCCACACGGACTGGAGATCTGTAACAAAGTTGAAGTTTTTTCTTAAATTTTTTTTATGATACTTCTCGTATTTCATCTGTAATTGTTGTCTAACAGTTTTTGAATTGTTAGGGGGCGTTCTAGTTACGGAAAGTTTATATAAAGGATACGCGACAGAATAGTAATTTATGTTTAATATTTATACTCCAGTATTTCTATATCCGAAACGAGATTTGTTTCCAAAATCGATCGTAACAATCCTCGGAAAGAACATGAGGCTGTTTATGATTCTACATATTTCTACATATTACTGTCGAGAGAGTTTTTATATTGTTTTATCAAGGAGTGTGATCGAAAAAAAGTTCAAGAATTCTGAAGCCAGTTAAAGAAAAAATATCATAAACCAAGAAAAATTTTACGGGAAAATGTAAACTTTAAATTTTTTGGCACCTCCCTGAACCTTCTCAAATACATAGTGCAACATGGTCAAGACGTAAGGATACATGCGTCTTGTAATATCTTTTGTAGTATTTAATAATTTTAAAAAGCTCGCTTAAAAACATCATAGTAAAAATAACAAAATTAGCGGATTGTATTGGCAGGTCGAAAAACATTTCTCGTTTACAGCTGAATAATTTGGAGCTGTGTTATTGCGGTGTTAGTCTTTCCATTGATGCATTTTTAAATAATACTAAATAAACATGAGGTGACAGTATGACTAGGAAAGAACGACTAGTATTAAAGAATTAAATCTAATTTTGCACCAATCGCCTGTATTGAGGTGTAAAATCAATTTATTAACTTCGAATAATTTTAATTAATGGAACAAATTAATAAAATTAAATTTTTTGCGTGGCGTCAATGGTGTGACATTTTGTATGCTAAAAATATTTTAAACTGCATTCCACACCGAGAAAGATGGATATAGACACATTCAATTTATCTGCAATAACAAGTGGGTGGATTAAGACTTTACGACACATGTCATTAGTCAAATATGCATCTATAGTGTGAATGTATAAATAAAGAATTAATATCGGGTG
Organism: Phania funesta; assembly: GCA_963932375.1. Classification (NCBI taxonomy): domain Eukaryota; kingdom Metazoa; phylum Arthropoda; class Insecta; order Diptera; family Tachinidae; genus Phania; species Phania funesta. The sequence goes on from OZ010653.1 coordinate 42,985,876, forward strand.
TTTTTTTGCTATTATGTTTTTCCGTGTAAAACTAAAAGATTCGTAGCATGTGGCAATGTCGAAAGTGCTCATTATGGTTTGCTATTTCACCATGAATAGACTAACAAACGAACAACGCATTGAATTTGTTAATCAAATTCGTGCTGTTTAAGAAATGCGCCTCGTAAGTTACGTCCATTTTATTGTCATCATAATCGACCCACCGAACAGGCTATTTAAGCTGCAGTGACCAGATTGGTACGACCAGTTTCACTTTATTGGAGGTTAAACCCTTAGCCCTGCGACATCGGTAAAGATCGCGATATGTGAATTCGTCGCCGTTGTCAACCACTGAGCTTATCTTATTCGACCATCTAGAATATTTTACATAACCTCCTGCAATAACTGAGGCCAGGTGACAATTGTCCTTAGGAAAGTTGGATGAAGATCTATATTTTATCCAAAAATTATCTTTAGCGGCGAAGCTCATTTTTGGCTCAATAGGTACATCAATAACCGAATTCCTAATTCGGTGTGAAGAGCAGCTATAGTCAGTCCAAGAGCTGCCAATGCACCTTGACTTTATTGGACCACACTTCTTCAAGAACGATGAAAATCACAACGTCACAGTCAATGGTGCAATGTCTCGTGCGATGATTACCTACTTGTTTTGCACGAAATTGAAGAATTGGACTTTCCACATGATACACCGCACGCGATACCATGAACATATTGTAAGGCGAGTTTGTTGAACAATTAATCTCACTTTTCGAGCAGTAGACTATTTTTTGTGGGGATACGTGAAGTCTCTCGTGTAGAGGGACAAGGCAGCCACAATTCCAAACATGAAAGACAACATTATAGCTGCCATTATTGAGATACCGGCCAAAATGCTCGAAAAAGTATTTTAAAATCGACAAAAAAATTAAGACCCTAATAAATATTTCATTCACTTTTGCAAATTTTCTCTGTTTTTTTTTTTAATATTCGAAACCTAAACGGTTAAACAATCACCCATTATCATATATAAATAGTTAGTGGGAGTAAAGCTGAACATGTGCATGAAGTTAAAAATGTAGCCAAATTCAAGTGAGTTAATTGTATATAAAGTAGCTCCTACACTTCTGGTTGGAGAAAGCGCATTCATTTAACAGCAGATAAGTTTTTAAATAACTTTATGTCGAAGATTCGAAGCGGAAGATAAAATAAGTGGAAGAGGAACTTTGTCGGGCACTACATTCTTAACCCAAAAATTATTTAGTGGCGTGTTATTTGCTAAAGAGAAATGTTGAGTTTAATTTTGGGTAACACTTTTAAAGGTTACCCACATTTCCAGAAAGTGTTGCATTTTTGAGATCACAATAGAACAGAAATTTCCTAACAAGTTATGTGCGCCTTATTAATTAATATTTATTTGTTTTTTTTTTAATCAATAAACCCGCACTACAACAAGTAAATTCTTCTCTTTTGAGAAATCAAATAATTAAATCAGCAGTTTAAAAAGTGTTAACAACATATTCATGCTTAAACATGCAACAGATTTAACTCAGCAGAAAAGGTTTTCATTTCAGGAAATATGCCAGAAATAGCAGGCGTCATTATGGAGCAACTGTTTAATCGACATTGTGATTTCAGTAATAACAGATTCCAGCAATCAACTCACAAATACTTGTAATTTTCGAGAAAAGACCTCCCCTTAACTTTAAGTTTAAATTTCGTTGTCTTAGATACATATGAAATTGTTTTTAAAATCAAAGACTGTATGGCTGAGTTTCTGCATGGCTGGCGTCGGCAAAAACAAAAAATGTTTAAATTGAACTCAATACACTCCAAGCGGCATGATTGCTCTTAAGTTTTGATTAATGGCATAAAACAGATACTCGTATTATTATTATAAATAATAACAAAAGCAAAACATTTCCACAAATTGCATAAATATTAATCAATGACAGGTTTTGATATTTAATTAAAGGTTTGCAATGTTCCGGCATATTGATGGTGACTCAAAATGTAGAATATTAATTTTAATATTGCTGGTGTATTTTATTTATGAGGATTTCTTTTGGAAATCACATTTCAATATTTATAATCATTTGGTATAAAAGCCAGAAAATTATATTAAAATTATGAAATTAAACGTTAGGTAGGTTTAAATGTAGTCATTCTGGAAGTACCCTACACGACCGAGCTGCACTGCAAGAATATGCAGTTGCGAAAACGCTTAAGATTAAAGTTTGAGGTAACCCCATTGGTTATCATTTGTGCGGCGGCCTTAATCAGGTCTAAGCTTAGCAAGTAACTGCGGCCGTCATGAATGGGATACAATACTATTATTTAATAGATCTGACGCAGCCAAACTAACGTCATACAAAAAAAAAATACTTTACTCCAGGCGTAGTACTGAGTAGTGACGGAATTTCAAAGGACCGCATGTTCTGTGAATATAGAAAATATCAGTGAAGATTTTGTGCAAGCTACGTCTATAAATCTTACTAATTTCAAAATTGCAGTCTCATCTGTGTACTGTCCGCCCAGACCAAAAATCGAACACCATCAGTCTTCCACGCTCTTTGCTACACTAGGACAAACGTTTATTGCTGCTGGCGACCACAATACAAAGCCCATCTTTTGGGGCTCCAGACTTCTTAGCCCAAAAGGCAGACAGCTGTAAAACACAGTGCAAGCAAATAAGCTAGACGTCGTATCTGGGGGTAAACCTACCTATTGGCCAACAGACTTTAATAAGCTATCTGGCAGCTAATTAATTTTGCCATTGTAAAAAATTTTAGACGTGATTAATTAGTAGTCAGTTCGTCCTCTGATCTATCTTCAAACCATTCACATACAATCGTTATTTTACAGAAGTGTATTGACACTGCGCATGAAACCCTTATTTCCTATCCAAATAAAAACACTAACTGGTTGAAATATAAAATGTATGTAAGCTCTCACTTACCTACGAACATCCCATTAAGAAATTCGGCTGATATTCTAGCAGCTGTGGATTACATTACGCAGTTAGAAATGCAACACCAAATAAACGATTAGACTATAGCCTGTGGAAAGCTGTAAGTCACTTGCCTACGAATCTCCATTAAGAGTTGAAAACCGCGCATGGGCTAAAAACTCAATACAAAAGGTAAATGCCTTCGCAAATCACTTAGAGACGGTTTTCACACCACATAACATAAGTAGTTTCACTATTCCAAATATCAGTGACACTGTCATTAATCCTATGAAATTTCGGCTATCGTTAATAAAATCGACAATTAAAACTCTAGATATGAGAAAATCGGCCGGCCCTGAGCGTATTACCGGATCAATGATAAGATATTTACCTAATTATGCTCTGAGAAATTTACTGTTCGTATTTAATGCAATGTTGTGAATTGGCTTCTACAGATGCTCTTGGAAGATGTCTGAAATTGTAATGATCCCTAAACCAGGCAAGGACTTAAGTTAGATTACGATGTACAGGCCCATTAGCCTGCTGTCAATTTTATCAAAATTGTTTGAAAAATTATTCAGTCGCACATTCATGAGCTAGAGGAGTAGTTGAAAAAATGGAGAATAAATGTAAATCCATGGAAATGTGTACGCGTAACCTTTTCCCTCAGAAGACCAAATTGCCCACAAATAACAATAACAAAAACCACGGTCCCGTAACATTGAGGCAAAAATAATGGCTATAAAGCTTCGGAAAAAAAAACAACTACACTGGGTAAGAAATTTTAACTCCACCCTGCCTTTGAAATACAGAGTTCTTTTAATCAAAACCATAATAAAACCAATATGGACATATGGCATGCAGCTGTGGGGCACTGCTTGCGCATCTAATATTCAGAAGTTACAAAGAAACAGTCTAGGATTTTACGACTTATCGTAAGCACCCTCTGGTACATAAGAAATGAAAATATACTCAGAGATCTAGAAGTTCCCACTGTCAAGGAAGTTGGAAAAACATACTCGTCTAAGTACGTAAGCAAATCAGTGGTCCATCCTAACACTCTAGCACGCGATTTACTGCCATTTAATGGGCACCAGACACTGAAGAAAACTGACACATTGAGCTTAGCGAAACGACTCCCGCCGATATTCTTTTATTATTAAGATTTGAATACAATAAACTAGTCGTTACATTGGTAATATCTAATAAACAATAATTTAGAGATAAGATTTAAATAGAAAGATTCAATAAAACAAGAAGAAAGTTAAAAAAAATAATACTAATTGCAATACGACACATAAAGCTGCCAGAGTGTATTGCAGTATTAGGCTTAGCTTAAGTTAAGTCGTTGAACTTATTTTGACAAATATGCTTAGCAAACCTAAAACAAAACAGCTGTACGGAAAGTTAATCGATCTAGTGAATGTAGATACTATTTTAGAACCACATTGTTTTTCTTTAAAATCTTTTGTCACTTCGCCAATTGTGCAACAGTAGGGCAGTGTAATTAGTTTTATATATAGCAATTATTTTCTACAAGGCTACAGCAGTGATGAACAAGTGCTAAAATAATTGCACACTCTCATGTAAGCAAGTCAAGAGCAAGTAAGCCTAAAGTAATAAAATTTCCTGAAGGCCTGTAGTGTCAATATTTTTAACACACACACATACACTCGCTCTTCGTATTTTATATTAATCAGGGTCAAAATATAATGGATGTCGTTCTGGTAATACTGCAACTTTTGCCCACAGTGATAACCAAAATTGAACAAAAAATAAATGTTTTAAAAACATTCATTTGTCGTGACACTTCATGTAAAATAAAATGGAGTGGACTTCTTTTTTTTGCATTTATTAAACTTTATTGGTTGGCATAGATTTCATACGCCTTTTTTAGGTGTCATTTTTCTTAAATGCGTTTTATTTCAGTTTAGTTTTTATAAGAAAAATTTAAAACTATTTGCATGTCAATGTTTAATTTTTTTTAAATTTATCTACTCCGTTGACCAAGTTGTTTGGATCAAAACAGTTGATAGATTTTGTGTTAAAACTGAGTTTGGGTTTTGATCTAACAGTCGCTTGATGTTGTCGTTTTAATCTTAAAAGATATTTTAATCTTTAAGTTTTTTTGTGTTTTTTTATTTCAATACTGTCAGCTAAATCATTTTGTAAATTACTCTGATCCATTCATGTCTTGGCAATTTCACACATTAACGTTATTGCTTGTAACAACAGATGCATGCGATCAAGTACACTGGGAATAAATGACAACAACTCAGTACCACTGTTGGATTAAAATAAAAAATTAAGTAAAAGTGCAGCCCGTGTGCTTCTAAGATTAGTCTACAGGAATAAAGGTTCCCAGTTTATCTTTCCCCAATACGTTAGGAGTGCAGCTTGCATGAAATGGGGATAGCGGAAGTACAATTTATGAATATTCGTTCATTTATGGCTCCCTTTTCAAAGATTAACCGTTCTAGATCTTGCGAGGCTTCATGGTCTATTCCTATAAGAAGATCACGGTCCAACACCTTAGGAGTACCTTTAAAGATTGATCCGTCCATCCCTCACGAGGCACTCTTGTTCATATCTTCTGAATTCTTCCCATGTCCAAATAAAACCATAGTTCCTTTAGACTTTTCTTGCGAGGCTTCGTGATTCATGTAATGGAGAAAAAGATATCCATATACACGGGTAAGTCTGTATTAAAGCTGGAGATCGACTGGAATCCATCGGTCACATACTAGAGACCAATGGATGTATAAGTCGGAACTTCTGATAGTGACTCATGTTACGGCAAGCCATACCTCTCTGCCTATCAGCTGACGGCTATTGAAATTGTTAACATTTATCAGTTTTTTTTTATGTCGCATGGTTCCAGTACTACCCAACTAGACTTTCACATAGTTAACGGCATTTAAAAAGATGTCAATTGAGTAAATCTGGACATTTAAAAGTTGTGCAGAATGCAACAAAATTAAAGTTCTTACTATGTAAAGGATAAAAGCCAAGTTAAATCAGTGGTCTGAGAGGTACGAAGTTGCATGCAAGATCTTGCCTCTGCATACTATGAATTTCGATTATTAAAAAAAAAATATATAAATCCAAGGGAACGGAAAATGTTATTCGTCGAAAGATTTCACTATGCATTTAAACCGATATAGAGTTATTAATGGCAAATTAGTTTATTTTAAATGCTTCATACCTAAACCTATTCCGATTTTTTAATAAAGAACAACGCAACGTCTGCATTTGTTCAAATAATTTAAGTACTGATGAATGATATTATCATATGTTTTGATTCCGACGAATTATTTCCCCATTTGGAGATACGTTGTTACTTTTGGGCGAAGAAATGTTTGGCCAGTCAAGACGTAGTGTGATCTCCACACACTTTTAGTGTCCGCATCACTATTTCCATTTTCTTTCGGTACTCTTTTGAAATAATTTACTTGGACATCTTATATAAACTATTTGCCGCTTATATTCACTTCAATATTACAAAAACAGTTTGAACATTTTTATACCACTCTGTTAGTTTGGCATGAAAGCTTTTTGAACCATCCTGAAAAGTTGAAATTTACGACGTGCGCGACGATCCATATAAAACAACAGATTTACTCTACCCAAAACAAATAGAAAATGTCTGCTTTTTATTTCATGAATAAAATTGTTATCAGGCGAAAATGTAAAAAACTTTTTGTTTCTTTTTTAAAGTAAATTTTATTAAAATAAATAACAATGACTTTTTATCATATTTAAAGCATTTTTTCTTAACTTTATTTTGTTTTCTCGCAGTGCATCACATAAAAACATACATAAACGACAAAGCCGTATGTAGAACGGCGACAAACGGCCGACAGCAGCAGTGACCACCAACAGGCGCCCACACGCATTTTATACACATGCACTGTTGTAATTTAAATCTTTGTTTGTTGTTGTTATTATTGTTGCCGTTTTTTTAAGTGTCTACATCTGCCAATAAGTGAACGGTAATTTGTTGTTGAAATGAACAACAGCAACAACAACAAACATCTGAAATAAATCAATCGCAAAACTAGAAAAAAACAAATTTGTTAGACAAAAGAGCCGAAAGAAAAAAATAGTGCGAAAATGCGTTTAAATTGAAATGTTAAACAAATTGTTATGAGGCATAACAGCCGTGACCACATCTTTTGTTTTTGTTTTATTCTGCTGAATGAAATTTGGTGTTAAATTAAATTAAAGTTCGTGTTTTCAAATTTATTTATACTCAGATGGGTTTGCGCTTTGTCTGTTGGAAAAAAATTGTTCGAGAGGTTAATTTTATTTTGCCTCAATATTATTAATTTATTTTATTTTTTTGTCGTTCACAAAATAAAATTTGCAAAAAGTAAGTCTAATTATTTCTAAATATTTATTTAATAACCGTGTTTTTTTATTATTTTGTTTAATTACTTAAGTCATGGTAATTTATTTTTATGGCTTTATTGTTTCTCTCGTACAGGCAGTTACAAGATGCTGAATTTTCTTTGAATTACGGGGTTTTATAGAAATCTACTGTTTTTTTCTTTCGTTTGCTAATCGATCACAAAAAATATTGTAAATCTTAGTTGAAGCAGTTAGTTGGGGGTTATTGGCAAAAAGTTATAGTTGAGATAAATTTGATCATCTTTGACATTTTGTCATCTTGTTTTGTTGTGTAGTTCCGTCTGTTCGATGAACATGAATTTGGTCTTGGTTGTAACACATTGGGCGATAAAAAAAGAATTTACAATTAAAATTGTTTTAATTTTATATACCCGTGGGCCCTCTTTCACAATGTACGGTCCAAATTTAAGTATTGAGTAATCGTCTATGGACCACTGAAATTTTACGAGCTTTGTATTGCCCGTTTAAAAACTGCAGTTTTGTTTAATTTGTTTCTTTTAATTTCCACTAGACAATTATTATGTAAAAAGATTTAGGGGGTAAAAAGTTTAAATTGAATTTAAGAAATTAAGAACAAAGTTTAATGCAGTGGGAAAATATTCTTATCTTTGAACAGCAAAAGTCAAAAATTGGGTAACTATTTAGGTATTTTCTAAAAGCCTTTCGTTGAACTTTAAAAAGTGTTTAAATTTAAATATCTAAAATGTTGGTTAAAGAAAGGCCTTTTTTTTTAGAAAATACACGCAATCATGGTTGAGGTAACCATAATCTGAGAGCAATTTATTATGGTTGAATTATATGCTTGTAAACAAATAATATTATTACTGTAGATAATGCGAATATGGTCATCCAAAACAGAATGGCTTCGCCTGAGGTACGAACACAGGCGACTAAAGCCGTCGAATGCGTAATAGTCAAGTTTAATCGCAACTAGAGTTATATTTAAAATGTTTTTAAATAGCCGGTATATGTTTGCCGCAACATTATCTTGTTGTAGAGAACATAATATGGTTATCTTGACCAAGCCACAATTATATATTGTTCTGTACGAATATGTACACTTAATATCTGTCTCTGACTTTCCGTTGAAAAACAATGTGTGCAATAATATCTTCTTAGCCATATTTGTGTCTCACTATTCAAATTTTTAAAATAAGCTATTCCAAACTCCTGCATTATTCTTCTCTTTGTTCACTGAATGTTCTATTTCCCCTTTTTGAGTGGCATTTCTGCCGATCAAGTGTCAACTCAGATACGTAACCTGTGATTAGTCTGAGTATTAAAAAAAGAAAACCGCGGTATCATTGTAAAAACTGATTACGTTGGCAAACTTGGCTTTAATTTCGGTCGAGAAAGTGCAACTCACTTGCTAACAATTTCAAGAGTGATCAAAAAATGTGACGAAATTGGGTCGATTTTTGGTAGTAAGTCGTCTTTGGATCACCTTACCGGTCGGTCTCTTAAAAAAATTGTTGCTCTAATCGAGAGTTATGCGAAAACCCGAACGCAGAAAATCGGCAGCGACTGTGAAAGACATTCGTTGTGGCATAGAGCACAACACTATATTTTCTAACCGGGTTAGGGTCTCATACGTAGCTTCTTGTGGCTTTTCTATTCAGCATTTTATTTCAGTTCTTTCCTGAAATTTAGCGATTTCGAAACTCATCGTTTTTCAGATCACTGTCGGCCAACTATATGTGAAATTCATTTGCGATTAACCAGAAATGGAGCTACTTCGTGTTTAGTTCGATCTCTGCTTCTCTTTCTTGGTCTAGGTTATCAGATGTTCGTAAGCAGGGTACAATAGAACATGAAGCCATTTAACTTAGTGTCGATACCTATTTTTGCTGAAGAGTTAAACACTCAATTGATTTCTAACGATTTTTTAAGTCAGTGTTTGCCTAGTGGTCCAAATTCGACCATTCTACATGTGGGTAGGAAAATTAACGAAACAAATAAAAAAAAACTTATAAACTGCGCCACACTTAGCTGCGCCAGCAACCAATTGCATTTTCCTTTGTTTATTTTTCAATTTGAATGCTTATTTTGTAACTTCAAACTCTTATACCTTTAAAGTGGTGATCATTTAGTTAAAATCGCCTGTATACTGTGACAGTAAAAGGAAGAACAATTCAACACTAATTGCTGTCCATCATTCCTATTCGAAAAAAGACTTTCATTAGACAGTGTACAAGTTTTTTTTTATTTTCTTTTCCAATTATTATTCTCAATGCTTATGAGATGATTTACAAAATTTCTGTATCCTCGACTAGGACCCATGGCAATTGCAGAGTTGTTTGTTATTCACATTTTCCTACAAAAACCAAACACTTACGTTGATTCGTTACGACAACAATAAAATGAATATTTTATCTTACATCTACTCGTATTTAAATCAGAATTTATGAATCTATTCCCACCACCTAACCAAAAACAAAAAGAACTCCTGTTTTGTGCGAAAATGTTAAATATTCGTTTTAAATTAAATTGATCTCCATGAGCGAGGGAGTGCCAACGTAACACAACAATACCGCATGTTAAAGCCGTATGTGCCGTGTTTGATTTTTTTTTTTGTCGTTATGTTGTGTCATTATCCACAAATTCTGACCTAGTTTTTTTTTTTAATTTTTCTTTTTTATGTTCTGCAAATGTTAAAATTGAATTTGAATTGCAAACTGAATTTAATTTGAATTTTCATAACATTTTGTAGCATGACATGATCGGCCAAGAAAGAAAAAATAAGAAGTAAAAATCAAATATGGAAAAATAAATTGTTAAAATAGCCAAAGTGTTTGGGGTTTTTATGCTAAACAAATATTAAAATCATATAAAGTGAATGGTGGCGGTTCGGTTGGCTGATCGCATACAAATTTGTGGTCATAATTCAAACAAACCGTTAATAATCGTTCTGAAAAATCATAAAAATAAATGCAATTCGTTACAATAACATAGAAATGATTATAGACAGGCGGACAGACCGAATACATTCAATATTCAATTGATAATTATCAGTGATTAATTGCATACGGAGTGGAATTATAAAAATTTATGTTTTAATTTTGCTAAATTAAATCTAATGATAAATAATTGCATGCGAGAAATATATCTGATATAATTTTGGAAGAAAAATAAATCGAATTTGAAAAGAAGGATGAGTACCAATATCCCACCATTTTCACAAATTTGTCACTGGTCATAAGTGTTCATACCAAAAATTTTTTCTCAAAAATCCTTTTTTTTCAAATTTCGATTTAGTTTTCTTCCAAAATTATTTCAGATATCCCACTATTACAGTTCCATTAAGTACCCTCTGGAGCATTATTTCTATGTAGTGGGATAATGGTACCCATCCCTAATTTTTCCATAATGACCACTGGAAGTAAGTTAATGATTAACAGTGTCACACATAGGGCTGTTTTAAAATTCAATTTATTTATGTTCTGAAAATATTTTCGATTTGTCAGAGTTATGGGTCAATTATTGACCCCTTCGAGCAATTTTTACGGTTGTACTAAATCAGCTATGTGAAAAATATGGGTTTGTGTCTCTGCTAGTTAAATTCAACACATATAAAATTTGACAATAAATTTCATACAAATTTATGATTTTCAGCAAAAAGTCAAAACTTTAATTGCGTCTGAAGTGCTGTCAATTAATTTAATTAAATTTAATTTTCGCAGCTCCAACCCTTGTGGCATGTTATTTTCAAATAATTAACTTGGTTGAAGAGAAACCCTTTCTTTGATTGTTCGAAGCTTTTGCCATCAACTGCATCCATCATATATATAAATTCTTAATTATTTAAAATAATTTTATATTTCGTTAAACAATTATTGCATGTTGGCTGCTTGTTATTTATTGCGGTGGATTTTTTTTCGTCCAAAATGTAGGTGTAGTCAGTCTCAGCTTGTCATTTATTTATGTAAAATGCAAACAATTTTATAAAATTTATTTACATGCTAAAATTTTATTTAAGAAACACGTTACAGACAAATATTTGTTATTTATATAATGAAATGCTAAAATGCAAAAAAAATATCAAACAATTGTTTTAACAAAATGACTAAATAAAGTCATGCTAATAAATCTCTTCTAATAAAATATGTTAAATTCAGCTGGGTACTTCTTAGTTTTTTGTGTAGTGTAATAATGTGTTGTAGTCGAAATGCACTATGGGAAGTAGTAAGAAAAATTTTGAATAAATTTACGTCTGTGTTTTTTACTGAAAATCAGATCGAAAGAAATTTGTCTTATAATAATTGGGATAAAAATATATGCTGCGATACTTTTGTGTATGTGTGTGTGTGTATGTGTACATACAGAAATATGTATGTAAATTGGAGATCTTAAGGAAGGTAAACTTGTGACCAGTGATGGCAAAAAATATTATTATTCGATTGATTAATCATATGTCTAATCGAACCAGAATTATTAATTAATCGGACCAAAATAATCGATTATTTTAGCATAAATAACAAATAATTTACTGTCGAATTTCTTGAGCTGTTTTTTTTATTCAATTTCATAAATTAAAATAACTAAGTTTAATAAAAATTCTTCTAACCTTGTTTTTCGTAAAGTTTGCGCCTGCTCGGGAAATAAAGGCGCTCCGCTCCGATGGTATAGAAATTTCAAGCCGGAATACTAATTCACAATCAATTTCAAGTAGCTTTTAACAATACGAAGACGCTATGTTTGTGAACATGTTGGTACAATAGTGAACGAAAAATGACACTGAAGATAGCACATAGCCGAAACCGGTTTGTCTCCAAACCAAACTTGACAAGGGATGACGGAAATTCGTTCCAAAATTCTACATCAAAACACCCTGTCGGAATATCAAATCAAGAATCAACAATAGTGTTTCTTTTTGGCGTAAGACTATCCTAGGTTGTGACTTATTGGACTGTTTGTGGAATACATAGGGAACTAGCTATTTTTCATGATTAATTATATAGAAAATCGTGCAAAACTTGCTTTCGAATCATCCTACCGTTGTAAGACACTTGATACGAAGATACTTACATCTTAACACATCCAGATTTTTGTTCATTAACCTCCTAAATTATGGAATGCTCTGCCGTAAAAATAAAAATGTATGCAGGGGTAAACACTTTTGATATAGCTTTAACTATTTTGCAAGAAATAATTAACTTTACCTTAATCTAAAGACAATTTTATATTTCTATATTTTTTGAAGTTATAGTTCCTAAATTTTATTTAAATTGATAATATTATTATTACTAGTTATTCAATTATTTTCCGGCACTTATAAAAATTACCCTATATAGTAATGTTTTGATACACATTTTTATAAAAATATTTTTAAACTATAAAAAAATTATATTCCTAGGCCCTTATTTAATAAAACGGAAGGCAACGCCAGCATTTATATAGAAAACTAAAACAATATTCAAAATTTTGAAAACATTTTAATATTCTTCATACCCATTTTTTTGCCTATCAAAGCCGTAAAACATGAAGCGTAGATTTTCTTTCCAAAAGCCTTGAAATTTTTATGAAAAACAATAAAAGCTTAAAAATTTTTTTAAATTTGTTTTTGTTTTCCATATAAGTAAATTCTGGCGTTGTCTTGTGTTTTATAAAATAAGGAACTTAATGTTCCTATGATGAAAATAAATAAAATTAAAATCAAGAGTACTTTTGTGCAAGTGTGTAAATCTTAGGTAGGGTTACACCGTTTCATTTCATCGTTAGCGTTAACCACATCTTGAGAATTTGTGCAGAATCATTGTCGCTCCGTGAGCCTTTTCCAATACTGCCGCCTGAACGAGTATCAACAACCGTTTGTCTTTTTACGTGGCTCATGATCGCATATAGCGCTACTGGATCTTTCATATTATTATTTTTGAATCTGGGTTCTATTAGAGTTGGTGCTGCCAGTAAATCTGATTATGCTATATTCCTCAATTAGTTTGCCACCAAATATGGTATCATTATGCTAGAATGGAATTTTCAACGCCATTTTGAAGGTCTGTCTTTGTCGTGTATTTGTAATCGATTATAAATAATCGTTTTACGTTTCATCTTGCCATCAGCAGTTGTGACTAATGACCTTTTTTAGTTCGCCAAAGTCAACTTTACTGGTTGAGCAGACCTTGCGCAAACTGGTAGAGTAAATTTGTATGATGTTTTGGTTCTGATGGCATACAAATAAGATCTTTAATGTTCCATGGAGTCCAAATCGGGGAGTTTTTAAACCATGACTAAGTGGAAAAACTATTCACGTATTTATTGCATTCAAAAAGTTTAATTTCGCCAAATAGTACGGTCTACACTCTAAGTGCTATAAAACTATTTTTCATAAATAAATTTCTAGGTCTGCCAAACCAAAGTCTGCCCCGCGTATGGCAGATGAGCAAAGTACTCAAAGTTGTGCGATAAAAAAACTCTTTCGTACACCGATACCTGTCAAAAAAATGTGCTCTCTACTTTTGCATAAAAGATTTCCCTGCACTCATTTTGTATGCTTCACGCTATGAATTAAAGAATATAGAATGCGCATTCCATTTTTCGATATAGCTTTCTCACTACGCATATTATCACAACAGCCACTAACAGCTTGTGTTTGTTGCTTTATGAGTTAAAATGTTTACAGCAGACCTGCGCAAAATTATTCTTTTTGAATATTCGCATATTTTGTTTTGAATGTCATCCAGTACTGTCGACGTTATTTTGCAAACATTACTCTGGCACATTCCAAGGAGCAAGTCACTTTCTATTGAGTGTTGGTAACCACCGCGTGTCAAAATAGACAGCGTTGCTGCCAATTGTAGCACTGGAGGAACTGTTTAATATTTAGTTGGTCAAACAAATTAATTTTAAAACCTGCAATGGAGGAAAGTGGATTGATTACTCACTTAGCTGCCTCCGTATAACTTTTATGATTTTCTCGCTATCACTTGATTTTAGGTAGAAAATAGAGAAGGGTCACTATTGTGAATTAAATATACTATCACAAGTATTGTCAAAGTTAAAAACTCTTGTGAATTCAAAAAAATTACTACGCGTTTGCAATCCATTGTCATGTTGCCACTTTGTTATAACAATTGACGTGTCACGTAATTTTTTTCTTACGATTGTCGGTACTTCGATGTGATGTCACGATTGGAACGCTGACTTATAACAATTATGTTATGCCATATAGAAGCAGATATTTATTTAATATTAAATATTTTAAAATTGTTCTAAAATTAAAAAAAAACCCCCCTTTGTCGAATTTAATAAATAAAGAATATTATTTATTTTTCATTTTCTTTTCAGGTACGTATTTTGGCAACTGCTTCTTTATCTTGTAAGTTTTCTAAAATAATATATGGAGGCGATAAATTCTGAATTTATTTCTATTCCTAATATTTTAATTCCTAAGTCGCTCCTGGGAAGCATCGTAAAATTATGACAGGAATTTTTATTTTTCCGATTTCCTAAAATGATGATCAAAAATGGTCTGCTTTTGAATAAAAAAGCAACGTACAAAATTTGAAAAAGGTAGTTTAATCAAATACATTCAGAATTAATTTTCGAACGATATATTTCTATTCAATTAATCTGCATTAGCTGATCCATCCATTGTTATATATTTCGGGAATTTACACCTGAAAATGTTACGATAAACTTTCCGGCATTTTTTTAAACACCATTTCCAAGATGCACTGCGATATTTAATTTCCTAATTTGGTCAGGAATTGCGAGTTTTAGTTACTTTTAAAATTATTTTCTTCTCTTTTCAATCTCTCCTAACCCACAGTGCTGTGCAGCCTTACCTCTAATATTACTTTCCTCATTTATTTGTCAACAACAAAGTCAGTGCTAAAATAAGTGGCAGCAATAGTTGCGCCTGCAACAAGTAGCTCTAAAACAATCCACCATTTCGGCCCAAACTTTTGCGAAACTTTAAAAAAAACAACAAATACCCAACAGTTTTTGTTGTTCATTTTCTGGTTTCAGTTTAAAATTGTAAAAGCTGAAAGATAATCAATCTAAAGAAGCAGATTGTTTTATGTTTTCATCTAAAACAAAAAGCTACTGCTCTCGTAATGTGGTCGTAATAACAAACAGACAGACAGACAATTTTGTGATTTTATGTTTGTTGCTGATTATAACAACGATGTTGTTGTTATTGTCGCTGTCAAAATTGCAACAGAATGTGTGCAGTAAATTAAACAAAAGTGCAGCAGTAGCAGCGTAAGACAATCAGCGACCGACTGAACGACATTAGAAAACGGTAGTTTAAAAGGAAACAGCTGACATCTCGTATTTGTGCGCAATTGTTTGTGTCTTTTTCTTTTGAGTGTCTTTATAATAAATAGTGGTTTGTTACCAATTTAGAGCTTAAAATCCATAAATCTTTTTGACAAATACACTCATTGTAACTTGTAACACTGTTTCCAGTGAGTTTTTATTAAAAATTACTCAGGTGTTCGTTTGAAGTTGCACTATTAGTATTTTAAATGGTGTCTTCATAATGAAATATAATATGACTGCAACTTCAACCACTAACTGCTGTGTGTGTGAGAGAGATAGAGATTTCATAATGAAATCGTGAGTTCTACAAGCGGATATGTCAATGGATATTTTATAAACTCACAGATATTTAGTCGCGGTCTACCCTCAGCCTATACTCTAGGTTATCAATCTCGAAATTGCTATTATTACCTACAACATTAAGGAGTACATAAAGAAAAAAACTCAGCGGCAAAGTGCGCAAAAAGTAATTTTGGAGACCAGATACTTACTATATTTTCTTCTCGGATGATTTGCAGATTTTTTCATAGCAAAGTAGTAGATATGTTCTGAGAGTAAAATATACTGCTTATAGCCCTCGTGGTTGTGATGATAGGCCATTGATCATTTCTTGATATTGTCGATTATATTAGCATTTATTTCTTGAGGCGATTTCGTCTTTAAATCGTTGCTGCATAAGCGGTGTAACAAGTAGCGCCGTCCTCCTGAAACCACATGTAATCTAGATCCATGCTGTCCAGTTGACACCACAAGAATTCCGTTATCATGTTACTGGAATGAATACCTGCCCCCGGAGGTATGTCTTCTTGGTGATTTAGCCACCTTGATGTATTGTTACCGAGGATGTACGGCAGGATGTGAGGACCAGTCACTCTGCCTGAGCAAAACCTGCATCAGACAGCTAATCGTTGTTAGTGTATTTCTTTCTTTTACATGGATCACGTACCCATTTTCTGAAATTCGACAATAAAATTGTTCAAGAGGTTACTCAGACTGAAATCTTCTTGATTGTTGAAGATGATTTATTTCTGAGAGTATCTGTTCAATGATAACGCGTCCCTTTTTGCTGTAGCGCTCCATTCTTTAATAGGTATTAAATAATATAGTTGCCATTTGCATAAAAAAACACAATTTTTAATCGGAACCCCATTCGGACCAATATGGTCAATTGTATGCCCGATAAGCTGGGAAAGAGAAGAGCAAGGTTGTAGAACTGGCGTAATAAACAAATCTGTGAGCCTCCCCTCTCGGCCTGTAAAAATCAATTCAAAAAAGCTTTATATGATATGGCTCAGACCAGATGCTGGGAAGAACCCACATATAGGAGCCCGAAGCTAATCTGACCAAGTTTAGATAGGACTCGAACCAAGTTCTGCTAAGATTTCAGAAGACGCAATTAAGGACCATCGAGGAAACGATTACCAGACATTGCAGATTTCGCAGTCATGCCAAGAGAATAAGGTTGCCTGTAAATGACTACTGTATAGGTTTAAAAACGAGGAGAACGAGGTCCTACGCCAAACTCAAACCGATCGGCGTATATTTTGTTAGCATCTCCGAGACATCGGAGGTGGGAATGCAAGCATTATGTTTTTTAGCGTACCTGCGTTACACGCGGTCTATTAACTTAACCTATTATTGAGACGCTCTATAAAAGCATCATTTAATAGGTTTAGTGTTTTCCGGTGTGTTTTCCAACATTCGCAACAAATATTTTTTTGATTTATTTAAGTTATGGATTTCCTTGACCTTTAAATTAGAAGCTTGGAAAAATTTTATAAATTAAATAAAATTATAAATTTATAAAAAGAAATCGGAGATGCATGTTATAAAGTGTTCAGGAACTGTAACTTTCAGTGTTACTCCGATAGTACTAGTAGTTTGTAACATAGGAAACGGTGTAACTGCATTTCAAATCAACTAAACCTGCTGTGTTGCCTCTTGTCTATATGTGTATCACTGCCATAGCGTTGCAACACTATTTCTTCTATAAACAAGTAGAGAAAAAATCCATACAAAAGTTTCATCAAACTTTATCTTTGATAAATTTGGACGAGTTTGTGTTCGAAGTGTCAACGAAGACTCAATATGTTCGTCTTTATTTACAATAAAATATTGTTTATATTTTTATTGTTGTTCAATTTTTAAGACTGTTCCCACTCCCAGTTACATTGTGACAGCTTTGGCACTTCTTTTGTGTAAGTGTTGTTAATTTGTTTATTCTCTCCTCTGTCTGCTTGTGTTGTGTTTTTTTTTTCTATTGACATAATTGACGTCAACTTTTGTTATTGTAGCCCCTTTTTGCTTATTAATAGTTGGCACAAATAAGTATCTCGTACCAGGGTTAAAGAAAAATTATTAATTCAATGTCAGTTGATTCTTTTATTGTAAAATAATAATTTTCAACGTACAGTGTTGTACTCGTAATTAAATTCATGGTTATGTAAACTCAATAATTCACAAACTTGAAAAATGTCTGTTGACATTTGAAAAGGGTTAATGTAGCCTGATAAGTAACATTTGGGTTGATGTCAGTACTCTTAATACTAAAAAAAAGCTGCATGAAAGGAATCTGATTTCATAATATAAGAGCTATTTGAAAGATACTTACGATTATAAATAATATTATCACAATAAAAATCGTACCGTCTTTAAAGAGGTAAACTGGCTTCTAATTCAATACATGAAAGCTGCATGTAATGCGCCCATCCAGCTTAAGCTTTTGAAGGAGCAAATTTTTAATGGAATGAAAACTGTTCAACATTTTGGTTTGGAAAAACATTTAGCTTTAATGGAGTAGGGGTAGGAAATATCACATTACATTGCATCATGACCTCTCTCAACTGACTGTGTGTCGTGGCGTCACACAATTGCACGGGTTCCAATAGGTCCAATTTTCAATGACTGCCGCATAGATTCTTCTGAACTTGAACGGTAGCCTGGCTTATGTCGAGTTTGAAAGCATCGGTCTCTTGCGGATTATGAATTGTTTTGCTGGTGCGGAAATAATGCTTGTCAACATAAAAATAATATCGTGAAATTTTTATAATAAACTGTCCGCATTGACCCGTGTTTATTAAGAGGCTTTTTTACATTACGCCTTTTAAGATACCTGAGTCAAATCAATTACATGTGCAGTTGTTTTTAAACACGTTTTTGGAAAAATCAAGAAATATTAATTTTTCTTTTAAGTGGATGCCAGAATCCAATATTAATTTTAGAGGCAATAAAAGCTTCTGATATATATATTCTTAAACTCACCAGCGCAGCTGATTAGTTTTTTTGAAATGATTGGATGTCAAGTTCCATATAACAAAATGTTTCGCCATTTCAGGTACATTTTTTATACATGAAGTTTGAATTTGCCGGTGAGTTTACCTGTTAACAATTTGCCTGCTCTTGACCTTAGTAGAGTTCTGACTAACTGAAATTCACATTTCATTAAAATTTCTTTTTCATGGTTCAGTTTAAGTAAATATAATCTTTAGAAATAAGTTCACACTACTTCAAAAAAAAGTTTTGTAATTCGCAAAACCCCCAACAGAATTGTAGATGCCACTTGAATTTTTACAGTTAACACACTAAAGTTGTTGAGGTCCGTTGTAAAGGCCATCTTAAACTTGTTAATAATTTTCTTTCCATTCTCTTTGAAACCAACCTAATCCCCGCCGCATTAAGTGTTTTAGTCTTGTTTGAATCCATTTCCAAAAAAATAATACCGGCCTAATGTACGATACAGCAACAAAAGCAACAACGTTACGAAACGTAGGATAAAATTAACATTGCATTTCTGTCATTTGTCATGAGTGCATGATGTTGGAAAAATTCTACTGACAACAACAGCAGCAGTAGAAAAAAGACACGCCACAAAGCCGGCAGGCTGTTAAACGTAGTCCCCATACTCGTAATTATAGGGACTGACTACGAACTCACGCACAACATCTTCTTAACCAAAAGCAACCAATGTTCAGTGAAGTTGTGGAACCAGAAATCGAAAACAAAAAAGAAAAAACACAACAGAACGCAGCAAAGCAAAAGTAATAAAACTCATAAATAAAGAAATAGAGGCTCCAACTAGAAATACCGACCACAGTGACAACAACAACAACACACCACACCCTCAACCTTAAAAATAAATTGAAATGTGTAAGAAAACTTAAGAAGCGGCCAAAGGACAAAAAAGAATAAATTAATAAATAAATGGAAAACGTCAGCATTTTAGAATGCAAATAAAAAAAGTATAAACAAATATTAACTCGGGCAAACATTGCCTTCTCAGAACACGCTTAATAAAATTCTCCATGGAGAAAGAACCCCCTTGACCACAGGTTTGGGAAAATGAACTCATTCCATATATTGATGGCAAAGCATTTAGCCTGGTAATTAACGAAAATCTCGCAAGGCAAAATAATTTAAAAAAAAAAGACGTAAAAGGTGATCCCTGCTTCTGTCACGGCCATCGCCCAAAAAATAGTCACTATCTTTACCTCGAATTTGACCTGCATAATATGATTAGCTCTTGCCCCGCAATTATATTTTGTTTATTTTCCCTGAGAACAGTTTCTACTTAGCTACAAAACTTTGACGATGGTCAGTACAATCACTCTCTAATAAAACGCTTTGTATCAAAATATAGGCTTCTTTTGCTACAGCTGGGAAAATGTATTAGTTTTAGTGCGACACTGTTCCGGAGCATTTTCTCTTCTAACCGACGACATGTCGCGACATGTGTAGTTAACTACGCAAAGCGGCGGTGGTGGAAGATTTAATTTTGCACTGTGGTAAGAGCACAGTCACCGACGATGAGATTTGGCTAGCGACCATATTCACACCATCGCATCTCGTATAAAAATTGTAATTTCGGCTTGAAGTCGCGAACAAGTTATGCGATTTCAAACCGAAGTGAACTGCTTATATTTTTCGTAAACTGCAAATAAAATGATGCCCAATTAAATTAAATATGATTATTTTTATTTGAACAAAAGTTCTTGATACTTTCACACAATCTCAATAAAGAATATGGACTTAAAAAATATGCTTTGATTGTGCCAATGGTCTTTCTCAATTGTTCTCTCAAGCAGTGTCGATTTAAACAAACAGCTGGATGTAAATGATTATCGAAAAGTTTCTGTTGTCAGTGTTCTTAAATTAATTGTCGATTATTTGGACTTTGATGTTTGATAAAAAAAAAAAATTATAGTAGTTAATGAAATATAGAGTTTTATATTAAATTATTGCAAGTTCTACAAACTAATTCTTTGTCAATGACTATCTACGATGAAAATAAAAACGAATTTCGCGGATACAGCAAGAGAATGCAAGAAATCGCAACAAGAAACACGTGAACTGCAGTTCATGCTGAAATAAATTTTGCAATTTACAAATCTCGTGATTTGACAATCGCCTGATGGTCAGTAGAACATAAGCATGGATCAGCAGTTATCCAAGTCCACATTTTCCCAAACATATGCATGTGCTGCATTATTCTTTTCATTCTCCAAATTTTAACTGAAAAAGGGATTTTCACAAGCTCTTCGTCCATTCTGTAATTCGTTCTTATATATTT
This sequence comes from Phania funesta, assembly GCA_963932375.1. Classification (NCBI taxonomy): domain Eukaryota; kingdom Metazoa; phylum Arthropoda; class Insecta; order Diptera; family Tachinidae; genus Phania; species Phania funesta. The sequence goes on from OZ010653.1 coordinate 43,007,043, forward strand.
CAAGTTATCTTATTTTCGAGAATCAAATTCAAATCTTTGGTCATGTGGTTGCATTTGATAAACGCGAGAGTAAGCGGCTGAGCTGAGTAAGATCGTCAAAGTAATTGAAAGAGAAAAAAATCGTAGATGGTGTAGCATGACTCTTTTACTAATGATTAAAAAAGGGAAAAATAACTAAATTTGTTGTGGTTGTTTGCTATTAAACGTTTTTCCTTCTTCTTTTTCTATTATAGTGAGTATTGTTGGTATTTTTGTCGTCGTGTTTTTGTTGTTACAAAAGAGCACGCATATTAACATGTTTTAGAGGTTATGAGCACCGCCGCTATTACCAATATGAATAACACATCGAACACTGTGTCGTGGTTATAAATACACCAGCAATTAGCTCACACTTGGCTTGAATTGTATTTTCTAACATTTGACAGTGGGACAGAGGATTAAGAAATTTAGGTAGAAGTGTAAAATTTAAAACGATCAAGTTGATTTTTCTTGTAGGTTTGCTATAAATATCATTTATTCTAAGGTACCCTATATTTATTTTATGGTTAGTTTAGTTATTTGTAGCTCCTGTCGTCAGTCGCTATTCGAGGTTTTGCCTTTAAAAATTCCAACATAGATTTCTCATATCTTGCAATATCTATGATCTGGGTTTTTTAATAGGAAAATAATTTTTTAATTTTATTCCAATTTACCGAAGTTTTTTGTCAGTTATTTTGACGTATATATGTCGTTGTTCAAATGGAAGTTGATTTAATTTGCGCTTCCATTTTAAATTATTAAGAAAAACATAATTTTTACAAAAACCATTCGTCGACAGTCAGGCGGCGCTTCTGTCACTCAGATCGTACAGAACTACGTCTCTGTTAGTCAGTCGATGTAAGAGAGAGTTGTCAAGGCTAGGGAGCCTGGCGGATGTTACCTTGGTTTGGGTTCCTGCGCATAGGGACCACTTTGGTAATGAACAAGCAGACAAACTAGCCAAAGAAGGAACCACTCTAAATACTCCCGATGTGGAATCAGTCGCAATCCCCTTGGAGAGTATTAAGAGCGGCATCTTCAGTCACTTTCTTAAGGAAGCTGATAATAGGTGGCGGAGACTGATCACATGTAGGGTCTCTAAATTGATGTGGCCCTATTTTGATTTTAGGCGCACTATGCAACTGATAGGCCGTGATCGGAGGAACTTATCGAGGTTGCTGGCAGTATTAACAGGTCACTGGGTGTTAGGAGAACATGCCAGGCGACTTGGACTCCCCTATAATGACCACTGTCGCAGTTGTAAGGACATAGAGAAAGAGGAGACGGTTTTTCACCTTCTCTGCGAATGCCCTGCGCTGGCTGTCAGGAGACACAAATTTCTTGGAGACTACATACTGGAGGATCTCAGTGAGATATCTAGGTGCCGTTTCAACGATATTTTAAGATATCTCACGGCTACGGGATGGATCTAGCTCCCTAGTCTTAGTGCGAGCATAGGCTCTAAGACACCATTTACCTGGCGAGTGGTATGGTCTTGTCAAAACGGGGTCATTCAGACCTTACTTGACAGCCTGCGTGCAGCAGGCTACCATGTTAACCAACCAACCAACCAACACAAAAACCATTGATCTTTTATAGATATTTGGAACGAATTGATCAGCCCTTTTTTTAGTTGGTGCAGTCTTTAGTGTCATTTTTCGTTCTGAGTAGTTCGCGTTAATTCGTTGGTGTTTTATTTTTAGTATCAATTACTATCAATTTGTCTTGTGTGCGCCGGTAGCAGGTAAACCTTGTTGGTGCTTTATTATTTATAAAACCACATTGTTGGTTCCTTATTATATTTTTTCATTTCAATTGTGTATGGATGATTGTAACGGCCAAATAACCGCTCCAATTAATGTGACATAATCTAACATGCAGTTCTCATAATTTTCGATTACAGTTCTGCTAAGCGCAAGCTGGTATTTGATTATTTTACGTTGTATTTCCTGTTTCAGTTCTGCATTCGCTTTAGGTCTGGCCTCGAAGGCTCTACTCTTCAAATAACCCTAAAGGCAGAAATCCTTTGTGATACCTGATTACCGAACAAAATATTCTGAAAAAACCCGACTTTGTATTCAACCGTTCATTCGACTATTATGTTGATGCGTCTGTGGGCTTCAATCGTTAAGTGCCTTTGGTTTTTGTGATCGACAACTAATTATGTGCCTGATTCATCAGTCACACTTTCCCGACCTTTGTAAGTATCGTCATCCCAACAATCTGGTCAAACATGCAAAATTATTTTCATGTTTTATACTGATCCGGTGTGTTCGAACTTCTGAAAAAAATTTTAGTTGTGCATCTAGAAGGTCGATTATGTGGTGCTTTAATATGTTCACGTAAAGTACGATGTGTATTTTTGCTCGACCGCCTATTTTGATAATACGCTTAGATAACTCGAACACGTTCTTCCGTTCTGTATTGCTCCATGACTTATATAATGTAATGGTACCTAGAATTTTAATTAAATTTTATTAGCGATGCGTACTTTTATTAGCCACTGTCATATAGAAACTCAATATGCAGTCACCCATTTTTGGGTATGTCAAAATTCTAACGTTTTGTTTGTATTTTCACTAAAGACGACCCTAAATTTTAAAATTCAACAATTAATAATTAACTTGAGTTTAAATAAAACCCAGTTATTTTAAGCACTTTATACCACTGTACTTCGATTAGTTGGTGGAATTGTGTGCGGTGTTAGAGCATGATATTGTTGGCTGCTTGGGATTTGTTGTTAATTTTTTTTTATTTTGCTCCCCAGCTTAAACATTTATAATATAGAGAATGTTAAGACATTCAGTTTGATTTCAGCCGTGTTAATAAACGTATCTTTAAGATGCGAGAAAATAACAAAAGTAACAGCGATCAAGACAACGACAATAAACAAGAGTAACTTAATAACAAATTATAATTCGAAAATTGATCTTTGGCAAAGCATCTACTGTTTTATTTTGGTTTTAAACACAACACTCTTCTATTTTTAATAGAAGAGTTGAAAAAATAATTATTTCTATAAAATAATTATTATAGGCTTTTAAATTTAAAAGTTTAACGAAACATTTTTATTATTGTAACTAAAAGATTAAATAAATACGGGTGCAAAATGGTATCTAACGAATGCGCGTTGGGGAGAATAAGCAGCCTTTATTAATAATTTTAACAAACACTAATCCAGCATCAAGTGCCAAATGTTTATATTTTAAATAAATAGTTATACCTACAAAAGTTAGTCAAACTGAGAATTCAATTCGAATAAAGCATCTTTAAGATATAAAATCTCGTACTTACATAACAGCATATTTTTAAATTTGAAAGATCTTGTGTTGTATTTGTATTTCTCCGAAACAACTCTGTGTGCTGTAAAGCAACAAATGCAACAACTTATAAACAACAAAAAGGTTTTAAAGCAAAAAAAAAAAATAATTTTATTCTGCTCTTGTGACCTTGACTCAATAGTCTGGCTGAGAAACAGCACAAACAAAAACATGATAAATTTTTAGAAAAAATATTAAAATAATTTTTTTTTATTAAAAAAGATATTTATAAAACAAAACAAGTTAGAATTCAAGAGGAATGTTTGACTCAACATTTAAGGCATCCCATGCCAGCCATCAATCATAGTGTGGTTTGAATAAAAATACACAAATAATGTGAAATGAAATCATTGTAAAATTCGAAATTAGTTTCGAAATAAAATTTAAATAGAAGGCGTTTTGAGCAACGATTTTTATCTCTTGCTTCCGCTTTTAAATAACTTAATTCCTCTACAAAGTGCCATATTATTTTTATTGCTGAGCAGAGAACGGAATATGTTGTTTTTATTAATAATACAATAAATTATTTATATTGTTAAAAATAAAACTACGCCTCTAATAAGACTTTGTGTTTGTCATGCGATTTGAGTGAAATATTTATTAATTTGGTTTTTTATAAAAAAAGTTATTATAAATTAAAAAAAATGTTTGCTCCTCGTAATTCATCACCAGTGGCCATGTATAGCAAAGAGGATATAGCTGCTTATGAGGTAAAACAAATGAGATTCGTATATGTCACTTATAAATATAATTGGAATTTTTCAATTACAGTGAATTCGTTTCGAAGTACAGTTTTATAGTTACACATTATACGTAGCTGTAATTGAAAGTATTCAATTACTTCAATTGTGTTACTATAATTATAGGTATTCAGTTGCAAATTACATGTATTTGTAATTGAAAAAATGCCATGGAATTGAAAATAATGCTTTAAGTAATGAAAAAAAATTAAGTAGCCATAACTTTTCCATTAATAGTTTTCAAAAATTGTTAGCTAGAAATACCAAAAAGCTTTTAAAATAATAACAATAACTATAGTGTTATATCATAAAATACACAATAAAGCTTAATTGTTTTAAGAATGTAATGGAATTTTGTTCAATTTCAAGTAATTATTTATTGCCTAAAAATAATTGCAATCAATTCTAGTTTGTAATTAAAATTAATTACTTCTAATGTGCAACTGAGATATTACTAATTAGAATTGCAAGTAATTGGAAATAAGACTTTTCAATAACAATTACTTTTAATTCCTCTTTGTAATTAAAACTACACGTTACTTGTAATTGAACTTGTACATGAAATGTAATTAAGATGACCGGCAGGTCATCTATTTATAACGTTTCGATCTTAATTTAAAACGTTCTACCAATTGCTCTGAAGTAAAAGTTGTTTGATTTCACCAGAACGGGAAAGTCATACACGTCCCTTGGTTCGGTTAATGGAGATGTTCAATAACTGGACCAAGTGACGTTTATCATGGTATAAGTTGATTTAGGTTTGCACACTAGGGGAACATGAATTTGTCTTATTTTACAGCAGAATATAAGGTGACCAGATAAGAACGATACTAAAAAAAAATTGAATAAAACAACTACGGACGTCCGGCTTCAATTCTTGAGTGAGCACAATATTATACGGATGCCCCATTCAGCTTCTGCGCAACTAGCCGATGCGGAGGCTTTGTTTTCACATATCTCTGTCAGCTTGGTGGATTAAGCTTAAAAGCTCAAACTTTTCCACTGTGCGACGAATTGTCTGCTTAATGAAGGCTTGATGAAATTTACGTTACTTATAACTGAGATGGAATTTTGATATTTTTTTTACTAATCTCCACACCTTGGGCAACCTTAAGACGATGATTACCTTACTGAATATTCTTTAGCCCATAGTCCTCTCCCTTTAATCTCCTGATAACAATGCATCAAGTTTGTGGAAGCTACCAAGAAGCCTTGCTTACTGTGGCACTTGAACACAAGGCTTATATGCGTTTTTTCCGTTTATTAACATAAACTCTATTCTTTTTGATTTGTATCTCGACGTTCAATGTTAAAAATATCAATTTCAGTCTAATGAACTGAACCAAGAATATATCTTGGTCTGTTAAAGATTTATAGAAAATAAAATAAGGTGCCAAAGTTGGCCTTATGTTGAAATTCAGATGTAATATTTCTGCTTTTGTAAAATATATTTTTTTATCAAATTATAAATAAATCCAATACCAAAGAAGTCACAGAAAGAGCAACTTAAAGTGATTTTAAAGAGCAGCTGCTTATTACCGCTTTAGTTAGTTACCAATCGATTCTCAAGCATTTAGGCCGCCATAAACGAAACCTCGGGTGGCTGAACGCATCTCGCTATTTTAAAGAGAAAAAGAACTTGCAAAAAAATAAAATCTAATGCGCCAAATTACTTCCAAAATTTCGAGGTGATTGATATGACCATAAGACTGCGAAGCGGTTAGCAACCACCGTTCAATGGGTATAGTAGCAACTCTGCATTCCCCACTTCTAGTAAAGGGAACAGGCGCTGTTCTAGGGGAAGGAAAACGAAAATTCTACGGGATTTTCGTTTTCGCTACAATTTATTAAGTAACTTACCGGCACAAATACACACGTAATAAATTGTGCTAAACCTTCCAGGTAAAAATCTGATTGTTCTTGTTCTCGTATAAATTCAGAGAGGAAGAGAAATGGAAGGAACTTCTGCAAATTGCAAAGAAATTTATGCAGACTTCTTAACGTTAAACTAATTTATAATTTTCTTAACTCATATATAAACGAAAGATATGTAATTATAAAATTGTAAGAGTTGTACGAAATAAATATATACTATATCTCGCAGAACAATCTGATAGTTTAACGTTACACGTTACAAGAGACATGTCGATGGACAGCTGAGGTGTGCGGCATGAGTTAATTTGAATCCATTGTGAACTGTTAGACATTTTAATTTCTTGATTTGCATTCTGAAATGACTTAATGTGTTTTTCAGTTTGAATTGCTAAAGTTAATTATCACAGCGTATTCCGCTACGAATTTTTAACATTCTGGCAAAATTCGAATGTTTTAGAAATTAGCAAACTGTATAAATTTAATTTATTTTTACTAAATTTTTTAAAGATTTAATTGCCTATTGAAATGTTTTATAGTTTTCAAACACATGCTGGCTTTTAGTTTTGTTTATAAAATAAAATAAAATTTTAAGCAAATAATCTGTAAAGTTTTTTTGATGTTTGTAAAAACTGAATAAGAGTTCTTGGCAAACTGTGAATGCAAATGAATTTAAAACGAATGAATGAACAATTGATTTTAAAATGCTGGAGAACTGATTAAAAAAAACAACAACAATCAGCCAAACTATCAAAAAATTTTAATTGTTTTAAAAATAAACCCAAAAATCCCTTCGTTAAAAAATAATAATTAAATAATAAAAACAGTGTAAAAGGGGCTAAAAAGAAGCTACATTTATAAAATCTGATTAATATTTTGCCCGGCTAAGGCGTAAAAACATGTGTTTTAATTGTGTTTGCGCATGCCAGAGTTACATTTAAAAAATTGAGAATGCGAATTATGTAGAGATACAGGAAATCAATACCTTATTTGCGAAGGAAGTGCCTGCTTACCAATTAAAGCTACTCAAAATTGTATTTAATGTTAAAAAAATTTGTTATAATTTTATGTTAATTTTACCAATTTATCTTTCTATATAATCAATAATAGATTTAAAACAAAACAAATCGGTTTAAAACTTCGCCAACTATTAAAAAATACACGAAATTTAAAAAAAATAAATTAACTAGGACGGCTCATCAGAAACAAATTAAAACTAAATTAAAAACGTTTATTCGAAATTCCCATTAAGTCACAATGAAGTCATTCAGAGTTCATGATTGCCTCCAGTTCTTATTTAAACGATCTTAACGAATTATTAGTGATCGATATGCTAGAATTTATTTATATTCATAAAAAATATATTTTATTTCTATTTGAGATATAATAAATTTATTCTCGTAATTATTAACTTGTTTGTGTATTTTTATAAAAATGAAATCATAGTGGACTTTATTATTATTTTTTTCTTTACATTCTTTGCACACTGGGGCAAAACTATGTATGTTTTGCTATGTCAGATGTTAGTATTAGGTTCAAGTAAGAGCGGCAATGTTTTTCTTTTTATTTTTTTTTTAGCAACCGTTCAATATTTTTCGTTTGAACGGGGTTAAATTTGGCACACTTTTTTGAACCAACCCCAATTCATTGGTTGTTAAATCTTAATTTCATTTTATTGAAATTACAATAACTATTAAAATCTTATCTCTAAAATAATATTTATTGATCGAGAGAGTCACCTCGCAGGCTTAATGTGTCTGTTTTGTTGTTTTTGCAACCTCTGGTGCCCATGAAATTGCTAGTTTGCTAACTTATTTCTACTTCCATGTGTTTATTTCCTCCTGGATAACGGAACTTCGAGATCTCTACGGATATTTGCATGTACCAAGGGACGCCGAAGATAAATTTAAAATTATAAAAGGAAGCAAATCCCATGAAATGAAATGAATGACTGGACAATGCTGACTACTTGCATTCGCAGATATTCCCTTCACGTACTGGATATCAATCACAAATGTCACAACTAAGAGATTAAAACTTTTTCCATAGTGTTTTTACAAGAATGCACAATAGAAATCGTTACTGCAATAACTCGATTGTTTTGTACACGGAGTAGATGTCGGCGCCGTCATAGTGAAAATCTATACCGTTCAGTTAGGGCTCCGACATTATGTTCTACTATGGAATGCCATTCACAGTCACTGCTGAATTGATGTTTACAAATTTTCGGTAATACTCTAGTTTACAGCAACAATGTTTTCAAGAGAAAGACCAGTAAGGCGACGCCAAATAGACTTACTGTTCATAACTGATCCAGTTTCTTCAAATTTTCTCCCCAGTCTGTGAATTGTTGACACATTTGTACTTTCTCGCATGAAAATTACGCGAAGTTTGCGAGTGGTTTCAGCGAAGTGGGTTTTCAAAATGATAACATAATATGCTTTTGTGTAGCGCTCCATTTTTAATAATCGGAACGTTTGCTCGAAAGAAGTACCACAAGATTTATTGCGATACCCAATATGTGCACATGTGTATTGTACAATCCTAGCTGTAAGTGTTTGTACAAATTTCTTCGAACTAGCCAAGTCTAGACGTTGGTTTAGATTGCTTTTAGAAAGCCAGCCTTGCTATCTCCAGGTTGTGTCTACGTAAGACCCAAATATGACATGCACGGTTGCGACTGCCTGTTTGACCAAATCTGACATCAAGTCGGTTACTGTTAACACAGACCTCCTAAACATAGCAAAAATTTCTTACGAGTTGAATTCCAAGTTTTTAAGGTACCGTGCGGTTTGAGAAATATGTAAGTCGAATGCAGCTAAATGAAGGTCCGCACGCAATACTTCTCTAAATCAGAAATTTACGTCAACGATCATTCTGAAAAGGGAATAATTGGTCGACTTTCTAATTTTATTGATTCACTTAAAGTCGCTTAATTTTGAGTTGTCAGTTTAAAGAAAAAATATTTCGGGCAAAATGTTCGGTGTCTTGCGATGACCGATTTCCTATTCATTCTCGCATAAATATTAGTGTAGGGGCGCCTAAAGGAACATAATAACCGGCATTTTCGTAATAGGTATTTAAAAAAAAGTTCCTTTTTTTCTAGTCAAAGGCTTCGCTATTATTCCCTGTTTTAAATGGCGGGTCTATAATAATTACTGCTTTGCTATCCAAATTGTCTGCAGTTTGTGCAGTAACACAAGTAACACGATTTGTTTTGACAACGCGATCACAATTTGCACCACAACCACTGTCAACAGTGAGTTAACATAAATTTGTGGAATAAATATAAATATGTCGAGTAAATTAAACTATGAGCCGATCGATGAAGTAAAATAACTTTATTTGTTTCTATAATTGCTCGGAAGCCGCCAAACTGAGTAGGAAATCAAAGCAGGTAATGAATGAAAGTAAAAACAAAGAAATTAATGGTTTGAAACAAGAATTTATTGAGTGCAATTAAGTGGTTATCTTTTAATTCGGCTGCTAGTAAAACAAGAAGGCAAGTTTATAAGTTAAGTAAAAGAAAATCTTTTTGACATTTTGGCCAATCTTAGGCGTTATGGGCGAGTAACGCAGGCTGTTCAGGCAAAATATTATTAACAAGGGGGAAATTTTCCTACGTAACTTTAATGAATGCCCGGGCTAGAAAAAGCCCTTCGAATTTATAATTTTTATTGCTTTCTAAGCGAACCTCAATTTTGCTGTGAGTACCACTCAGGCACTTAATATCTAAAAATTATTTACTTGAATTAATTTGGAAAGGGTAGACTAGAGAAGACACGTAGCAGCGCTCTCTATGTCATCGAGTTAGTTGACGATTTAGTGCTATATAGTCATACCGACGACGTTTACTTGTATTTGTAGAAGCTATTTACATATCAAAAAATGGATTTTACTAATTGCCAGTCGAGCGTTGCATACAAACCCAGTCAACTAAAGTCATTGAATGCTTGAAGTATGTACGTTTAAGATTAAATGATTAATTGTTTTAAAATACCGTGTGGAGGTGCTAAATATAGGTTTTCGTACTATATTTTGATGTGGCTGTCGTCAGTGGTTCGTATTGTAATTGGGCTGTTACTCTGACATCTTTTAAGTGATTGCATAAAAAGCAATAGTTTGTCGCATTAAACCGCTTTGTTTTTATCGCGCACTGCTAAAACAAGTTAGGAGTTTTGCTTCCGACATGCAATTTCTAGATTTCCAAAAATATATCCTAAAGCCCCCCTTGAAGTTGCGCCTGTGACTTCGGCTTTTAAATGATTCTATATCTTAACTTAAGTTGCAAATTGTTAACGAAACTGTTTGAAGTTCATTTGGTATTCAGAAATGTTTGAATCTTAAATTAAGAACACAAACATACTCACTCACACATTTCTTCTGTATACGAGTATATTTATCAAGTCATATGTAAACTACATACGTGATTATGAGAAATAAAAATAAAAACTACGACAAATGTATTTTAAGAAAATATTTCTTGTGTTTTGTAATTTAGAAAAAAAAAAATCTAGTGAAACCACATACCGACCGGCATTAATGGTTGGTTCTTGGGTTGGTTGGTTGGTTGGAAGGTTGACGCAACGCATATGGCATGGCTGGGCATGTGATGCCAACCAGTCAGTTACCGGGCGAGTCAACTATTCACAGCCACATAGACTAAAATGCAAACATTAATACATTTCAACTTGTTGTGGAATACGACTGAAGAAGAATTCTTGTGCGTTTTTGGAATATTAAGCACTTGTTCGCTTATTGTATACAACAGTGTCTGTCGTATCTTTAGTTCTCGTCTTTGAAATTAAATGTACAAAAACAAAAACAAACAAAAAATTCATAGCAAGTCTTTTTTGTGTAACGAGCATTTATTTTTCATATAAATAGAAAATAATGCAAATAACAAATTATACGGACTCATTCCCGATCATATAAAATACTAGAATTTTTGCAAATTTGCCTAATTTTATTTCTTGAAAAACGTTAAGGGTTTCTTTGAAGAAGTTGTTCATTTTGCGTGTCCTCCACCTTTTAGAAAAAACATCAAATCAGCTAAAAAGAATCCGAAAGCGGGCCCTGAGTTACAAACATCGAAATAAGTTAAGTCTTTGTTGCCACCAAGGTTCGTTTGAAAAAGGACAAGATGTTTCGAACTACAATCGGAACTCGCGATTTATGACTTCGCTTACGCGCGAGTAGTCAATTATAACGGTTTTTCGAATGTCGACGTGTCGAAATTCTTTTTATATCTGGTGATTTTTTGCTACTTGGTTTTTCAGTGTAAAAGAAAAAGATTCGTGACATGTGGCTATGCCAAAAACGCTTAGTAAGGTTTGCCATTTCACCATAAATATAGACAACCAAGGAACAGCCTTGCAAATCATAGAATTTTTTATCAAAACTCGTGCTGTGCGAGAAATGTGTTTGCTATCGAAGTGGCGCAATGGACACGTCAACAAAGAGAATTGCCGGTTCGGTGTGTAGAGCAGTCAGAGGTAGTTCAAAAGCTGCCAATGCACCCTAAAAAATGGCGGTTTGTGGGCCGGCGGCATCATTGCCTTCCATACTTTTTTTTGCCCAAAATGGAAAAATTGGTCTTAGGTGATATTTGGTTTCACCAAGACGGTGCCACATGCCACACAGCACACTACTGAGAACCGAGCTTGGTGAGCAATTAATAACTCGTTTTCGAGCAGTTAATTAGCCGTCAATATTATGCGATTTGAGCTCATTCGACTTATTTTGTGTGAAGATGCGTAAAGTCTTGAAGATAACATAACAGTTGGAAATAAATGGTGGAAAAATGCGCCAAAATTAAAGCTCTTTCTTTCTTTTTAATCTTTCATTTAGCGGTATAAATAAATATTTCATTCATTTTTGCAAATGATCTGTTTTTCCCCATTTTTAAAACCCACAGATCCGAAAGATCCTATTTTTGGAGATTCTTCCGCAAAGGTCCGGCGGAATTTAAGCGATAGCCAGGGTTATGTTGACTTTGAGGGGATTAGTCGTTTGCTATAAAAAAAATTCTAGCGGTAGTAACCCGTCAACTCACATAATCTCCGTGAGAGTTAACCATATTCCTAAATCCCTCATGCAGAGTGTTCAATGTCGCGTTATTTGAACGTTATATAGTCCCATCCTGCTAGAATCACATATTATCCACAGGTTTCTCGTTCAATGTGGGCGAAATAATTTTTGCTGGCATTAGGTTGCAACATTTGCTCTTAACTGAGTTGAACTCACCAACGCAGTTTTCGAAAAAGTACGGACCAAAGATAATTCCGATTCAATATCCGCACCAGGCACATAATTTGTATATTCACATTATTCACATTGCCAATTAGTGAAAGTTGCTGTTGTTCCACACACGGCATTAACAAATCCATTTATTTAAAAATGCCCCTTAAATGTTGTGGCAAATTGGGGTCCTCCTTCAAACGTACATCTGATTGTACTGCTATATCGTTTGAGATGCCGCGATGATTCGACAGACTTACCTAAATCAAAATAGCAGCTTGTGACTGCTAAATTGACCCGACCGTATTGGAAACCCCTTTTAGAAACCAAGTTTAAAAGTATTTTCATAACTAAAACTGTAACTTACAAAAAAAAATTATTTTAATTGTTACTATTGGTCTCGCAGACACTAAAATGCCCACGATCAAAGACAAGGAAAGAGGTTGATACAATTTAGCGCTCTACATATTATCTTCAAACCACAATTAAAATAATTACAATTATTTTTTCAGAAAAAAAAACTTCTTGAAACACTTTTCTTAAAACATTGTTTCATGCAAAGAAAAAACCTGGTAACTTAAAAAATAAATAAACCCACATTTGGAGTCGTAAAACGCAAAGATTAGAACAAAATTTATGCATGAAAATAAAATAGATAAACTGTGCAGAAAGAATTTGTTCTGTGTTAGAAAAACTACGATTTAATAGATTCTATAATAACAGCGGATGCTGCCAACATGTCTGCAAATTCAAAAACTGCTTGTGGTTGTTTAAGGTTTTTTTTTTATTTGATGTTTCTTTAAAGGCAGTTTTTCTATTTAATAAAATTATTTAATTCACTTGGCAAAAAAAAATATTCAAGCTCACATCGTCAAGTCGATTAGATTTAATTCGATTCTTTCAATCATACGTTGTTGTTGCTGGTGGCAAGTCAAGTGTAAATTATGTTGAATAAATCTGCCAAGCAGGCAACACACGTGTGTAGGTTGTAAGACCAGATTTGAATTTTTGTTATTGTTTTAGCTTTAGAAAAATATATCTATCATCTATTTTAAAGTAAATATTTGAAAATATTTCTATTGTTATTTTCGAAGCAAAAATAATGTTGACAGGTGACAATTTTAACGCAAACAATATCAATTTTTGTTATTTTTAAGAATTAAAATTTTCTGTTCGCTTCTGGATAATTTAGTTATTACATTTTTTTATTTTGAACAAGAAGTCGGTCTCAGAACGTGTCGGCCCGAATGGGATAAAATGCAAACACAAAAAATAATATGATGAAAGTTTCACATCAGCTTTTGTTAAAGCTTTCATACTGTGTATTAGAACTTCTAAACAATTCTCATGCTGCTCATGAAATTGGAGACGTAAGATATTTCTAGCTTTTGTGGAATAAATTTTAGAGAACAGATTCGACTTTTTCATTGTTGGAAAATCTTTTGCCCCCGTAAAGAGAGCATAATTGTAGGGGTTTAATCTGGTGCATCGAGTGCACTTCCAACTTTAAGTAAATTAATTACGCAATCGCAATATCGAACATGTAAATCGTGCATTGTACTGGTATTCCCTCCTCGCCTCTGCCGCACGATTCTTTTCTTTCAGTCAAGTGATTTCATTACTGACTTGTTTCTATACCTATTTTTTACACGCATGTAGTAGTAATTCAGGGCAAGAGTTAAGCTTTGTTGTCGTAATGCAATCTCCAATTTCTGAATGTCAACATCCTCGATATTAAATCTTTATCCAATTGTAAACAAACGCAGGCGGCAGTCAACACTCCTTTTCGAATTTGTTTTTTACTATTTCACTACTGGATGCTCGACTTTTCGGCTCGTAAGACAACATTTGCATACTGAAAGCCAATAATTTCGTATATAAAGAAAATAAGCACTAGTGTTTGTTAAATAAAAGCACTCTGTATCGCAAATACGAGTAGTTAACTTTGCTTTTCTTTTTTTTACAAGTGTGCTCTATACGATAAGTAGCGATGAAGTGGGGGTACTACCCTCGGAAAACAATAAAATAAAAAATTTTGCGTTCAATGTTACTTTACCTTTTTTGAATAAAATTTCTTACAAGAATTTATGGGAGTGCTGTAGATTTTTTGTCAATAAATTGAAGATCAATGGAACTCGACACTAATTTCATTTAATTTGATTTTTAATTTTTATTACTACGAGCCAATTTTTTTGAGTGCAAATATCAATAACTATCGATTGTTTATATTCTGAAAAAAAAACAAATCGATAAAAATCTCCCATAAATTAAATTTAAGTGCTGCAGGGGCACTTAAAGCAAAAACTTTTGTTAAATTATTTTTATTCATAAAAACTAATGCAGTCATTTAAAAATAATATATTTAATTGCTGGCTTTAGTCAAGTCGTGCCCAATACTAAAATCTTGAGGACAATATTCGGAAAACATTTGTTATTTATGTTTTAACTTTTTTTTATAGGAAATAAGTTTTAATGCTGCTTATTTAGGCGCTTATTAAAAGTATCTCTCCTATACCTTGTTCAGTGTCACCAGCGTGGATAGTTCATAATAGGGAATCTGAACTGGAATTGCCATTTTTCCTCAATTTACTGGGCCTATAAAAAAAAACAAGCAATGACGTAAAGTTCGTGAATGGGAATCTTATCCTTTAACTAAGCGAATCGCACTATAGTCTGCAACATAATTAATCATGGCCTTCAGATTATTATTTTAACGGATATTGTATACTGTTTTATATAAATATTATAAATATCTTACTTATGAACCAAAATGGGTATTGTAAAGCCTACTGATAGCGAATTAGTTGAGGTCTCATTGCAGTTATAGGGGACAATTTTTGCCGACCGAAGTTTTTCACAATTAATTCTATAAACTTAGCGGACAGGAGCATTGAAATACAGCAGCAAGAGTTTCATTAAATTAGTAGCTTCTCTTTTTACCAACTCTGATTCATAGTTGTCTTAATGCCAGTGCAATTGGTAATTTGCCTGTTAACTTAAATAATTTTGCTATGAAGGATTATATCCCTGGCAACGTTTGCAAGTTTACAAGAAGTGTTCGCTAAATCGTTACAGGAATTTTTAACAATAGATGAAAGCGTCTACACTGAAAATGACAGCATTGATATATTGAAATCAAATGCTGATGTGGAGTGAAGTAAGACTGAAGACGATGAAGCATTAAAACGACTTTCCCGTTTGAATCATTTTGCTAGAGATGACTTTGTCGCTATTCCATCACACTCAAAATATTGAAAACATTTTGAAACTCAACAACAGCTCAAATTGCACCAACTCATGCTGAAGAAGTCTGCTATAAAAAGTTTGTTTCAACCCCAAAAACACGAGTTCTGAATTCCTTTATAAAACAATAGCTTTAATATTTTTTTTCTAAGGTTCTTTAAGCTTTCTCGTTTGGTTTGGGGAATTTGGGCCAAAGACGTATACGCTTTTCTAAAAAGTTTGGTAAAGGTTTCATAATGAAATGCGCATAGAGATTAGCTTCTCCCCATTCCCCAACAAATTGTGATCAAATAACACAGTTGTAATAGAATTGCAATTTATAGAATAAAATACAAAAAATAAAAGATGTGTACCTTTGTTATAAGCGAACAGCTCTCATAACCGTACATTCGAGTGTCATGTTATGGGAGCTTTCACTGTACATGTACCGACATAATGTATGGTACCCCCACCGATATCTTACTGACCGAGATTTAATCATGAACAAGTTTAACCCCCTTGTTACAACGAATTATCATGAATCCTCTAGCAACATTAGATATTGGTGGTTAGGAGGCACCAATCGGGATGACCTATGCGATAACGATCATGCAAATAACAGGTTTAAGCAGTACCCGGTGTTATGTGTTATTCGGTTCTTTGGCTTGTTATCTTCCATTTACATTTACAGTACAAATCTAAACTTCAAAGCCCCCCAATGGCTAGTGAAATGTAACACATTTTAATGAATCCAAAAAATACATTCGTAAATTAAAAGCAGTCGCCTGAACTGGACTTAAAAAATGCTTCAAAACAAGTTTTCCTTCTCCATTCATAACGCGGCGCAGTATGAGAAATTATTTTGAGCTTGGTTTGTCATCTCTTTGCTAGAGTAAGTGATTATTTGAAATAACGTGGTTATTACACCAAAGGGTACAGAGCGTTAGAGAAGGTAGAACAAAAAAGATGATAGGCAACATGTGTTGGGAGGTTCTTTCTAGGCTTCTGTAGGCGTTCAGAAAGGGTGCTTAAATTCATAAAGAACAAATTGGCGTTTGTTTAAACAATCGGTTGTATTTCTTGTTTAATCATTGAAAATTTTCTTCGTTTTGCAAGACGTATTTTTGATTCTTTCTAGCAGATGACGCAATATAAAAATACAGACTGCATGTTGCAAAGTACTTTAAGTGTTTTATTGAAAATTGCTTATCAACGGCGTCTTTTGCCTGGAATGTTGGGCCGCAACCCCTATGGTCGGCGAAAACTGTGTAAACTCAGCTCCGGAAAGAAGTTAAATAGTCCTCAGAAAGCGTATCCCCGGAAGAATGACTTCTATCCTTCGGAAGTGCACGTGGTTTATAGATAAATTGCGGGAACATCTTGATGCAGAACCAATGGGTCGTTGCATTTTAACGGAAGCTGTCAATAGCTATTGACAGCAGGAGAATGGATAATTCAAAAGCTCTCCGTTTTTCTCTCACTCTCTCTGTCTTTCTCTCGAACTCCCTTCGTCTTTCTCTCACTCTCTCTGTCTTTCTCTCGATCTCTCTCTGTCTTTCTCTCTATCTCTCTCTCTGGTCAGGTTCCAGACAGCAAAGGTCTTTAATTGCTACCTGTACGATTATAGGGGTGTTGATGGTTGCACCCGGTACTAAGGCAACCGTCAAATTGTCTCGGCAGACTGATGGCGACATAGCGCTTGTCAATCAGTCCACAGAAAGCAGTCAAACTTATTAAAACTGTTTTCAGAAGCCGTGTCAGAACTAACCATTTTTCCAGGTTAATTGTTAGAGCGAAGTTGGTTTGCAAAAAGCTCCTGTTAAGCGAGGTCTACCTGTATACTAATTATGCGTTTTGTTTCTGGTGTTAAAATCTTTATTTATATCTTGCATGTAACTTAAACAATACAACGTTTTCCACTGCATGATTTTTAAAAAGAAAATAATAAAAATTAACAATTGTATCATCATTTTTTATAATTATTTTTTGCTGGTAACGTGTTTTGTCTATTTAAAATAAATTAATTAAATTTAATTTCAAGCACCTCTTGTAACATGATCCTTTTCATGGTGTATTTGCTTTCAATGCTTTGTGAACATGAATATTTTTATTTTTTTTTTTAAATAAATTTTATACACGCTGTGAATTGAAAGTGTTTCTTACAAAATAGTTTTTCAAAGTCAAGTTAAATTGACAATTGAAATTTTTAAAATGGCACAAAATCAGGTGCGAGTTTGAATAAATAAATATGAGCAGGCAAAGGTAAAGGGAAACGTAAGTGAAAAATTCGAAATATGAAAGCAGTTTGACGAATTCATGTAGCAGACTGAATTTATTACTGTGGTTGTTACGAGTTTTCAGTCCAGTATGGGCGACCTTACTGGATAGACCAGGCTTTTGTTAAGGGATCACCAGAGCGCAGGCGCGGATCTACCTTTGGGGTGGAAGTATTAGCGAAAACAAAAAGAATTGTTAGGAGGGGGCAGTTTGTCTTTTTCATTTCTTTTTCTGTATTTTATCAAAATTGTCATATGAATTATAAATTGTCTTTCTTAACAGAAAAAATAAAACGAACTTATCGCTGACCAAATTATTCACTTAATTTTTAGTTTTTTTTTTTTTGCAAAATATAAATTAAAATATGTATGTAAAGTCATCAATCAAATCTTAATGGGCAGGCTGTCAATAGAAAATACGCACAAATTGTGTTTAAAATGAAACTAAAAAAGGCACAGCATCTTATTTGCTTTCAGAGCAGACTGAATAATTAGCGTAGTGCGTAGTAAAAGTAATTATAATGTGTCAGCTAATGTCTTGCCGAGTTTGTAGTTTTGATAAATTTAAGTGGATTTTGTTTTTGTGGTGAATTTTTGTGAATTCATTCATTTTTTTTTTTTATTTACAAAAAAAAAATATTCTTAATCTCATAGAGTACGTCAACCAAATATTAATTGAGTAGTGAATCATAAACAGTTAATTACTATAGAAGTTATTAACTGCCATTTTAGAAAACAACACACGAGATTCGGTTTTAATGTAACCTGGTAAATTATTCCACAATTTCACAGGAGTAATAAAAAACATTCTTGAGGACTGTGACGACCCAAAGTCCTTCCACTCGTTTTTGGTCCACATGTGATTATAAGTCTTTTGTTTATCTAATTAAAATCGTAGTTTGTATTAATAATAATAGCTTAGGTTTAAAATTAACGGAAATGTATAGGTAACATCGCCACCTAATGCTAATACTGCTTGATACAACACTGACATGACTGTCAAACGATTAGTTAAATTTTACTCAACTTAATTACGCTAGTCTCTCGCACCACCCACTGGTAGTAAAACTACTGGTGTTGTCTTGTCAGGCCAGAATTTTATTCGCCCTGACAAGAGAAACCAGAGAGGTAAGCTGACGCTATACTACTTGGGCCAGAATCCTATTCGCCCCAATTGATGCGGGCGAGTAGTGGATAGACACACCTCCGCCGGTAAGCGGTAGAGCCAGAATTTTATTCGCCACATCTCTTAGCTTCGGCCCAGATTTTTATTCGCCCCGACAAAAGAGTCAGTCCTTTTCCCTTCACCTAGAGCAGCAGCCAGACAATGAGAGTCCCATCTGAATAAGAGGCACAGAGCTTCTTGTATTGTCGAGACAGGCCAGCATACTATTCGTCCTGAGAGGAGAAGCCAGAGCGAGAAGTGATCCTATATCATTAGGCCAAAATATTAAAATATTATTCATCCTAATTGATTTAGGCGCGCCGTGAGTAAACAATTTCTCCGACGGCCGTTGATTGAACCAGAATTTTATTCGCCTCAATCGAGAGAGAAGATTTCTCTTAACTTCGGGCCAGAATTTTATTCGTTCCGAAGAGAGAATCGGCTCATGTTCACTCGCAACTATGAGCGTCGGAAGGTGTGAGAAGCTGATGAGGATACCAACGAATATGTCAAGTCAATGGCCTGATGTCTATCATGCCTTTCGTGCCGTGCTGTACTTAGTAATTCAATCTGACCAATAAATATTATAACGTTTATTGAAAACAATAAAATAATCTGTCTCGTCTCTCTCTTGGAAAACAAAAACAAATAAATCGTTTCTTGTAACGAACCCCGAGAGCCGCGAGCTCTACTCCAGCTAACTGTGAAAACAGTTAGTCGTTACAGGACGATATATAGTTATGGTTGGGTATAACAATATTAAATGTATGACTAGATTTAATTAAGCAGGTTCTTGGGAGTGAATATCTTTATAAAGAAATATTTAATTACAAATATTAACAGCATGTTTCTACATTACAAGTGACTCTGACGTTTTGCTCAAATCAAGAGAAAATTTTGTTTTGCGGTTCTGTAACTCATTCGTCAAGTTTTGTTGAGTGAAATCGTAAATGTAGTCACATATGTACTCTTTTAGAGGTTTTCTAATGCAATTTAAAACGTCACTTATGTCCAAAACAGACGAGTAATAATTATCAGTCGTGTGCATCAATTTTAGTTAAAAAAAAACTTAGATACATTTTCAAAAATAATATTTCATATTCTTAGTAAATTTGTACAATAAACATAATTGTAAACCAATTTTTGCCAAATCAAATTTTTAATAAACATATACGAGGAACATTTTAGTCAGTATCTTCAGCAGATTTACTAAATAACGTCTTGCCTTTTAAGGAAGATAAATCTAATGATTTTCGCAGACTTAACTGAGAGTCGGAATCACAATCACCGATATAAGCAAATGTTGATTTATCCATAAGAGAGCCGTCACTGTTATCGCTATGAAAACAAAATTTATAATTTCAAAAAAAAAACATTTTAATAAAAATAACATTTCAAAATCTTACATAAAACTGGTTTTTGTTAAATCTTCTCTTGACCGAAAACTATTGCCGTGATTGCGGTTGACTGGTGTGCAACTAAAATTTGTAATGTGTGTGAAGATAAATTCGAATTTAACTAGCAGAGACATAAACCAAATTTTTTAACATGGCTGATTTTGCACTTAACAGAGCTATGTTAGCAATTTAACAGTGGGGTTAATTTTGACCTTATTTTCAGACTTTTTTTTTTAATTTTTTTTTACTCGGATTCTAAAATTATTTCAGATATCCCACCTTTATAGCTCCACTAAGTACTCCCTGGACCACCATTCCTATATAGTGGCTTAGGCCAGCCCATCACCATTTTTCCATAATGGTCACTGGAAATAAGTTCAAGATTAACAGTTTCGCCAAAAGCGCTGTTTTTAAATGCAATTTAATTTTGTTTCCTAAATATTTTAGATGTTTTACTTTTATGGGTCAATTAACTAACGCTTTGAGCAATTTTTACAAAAGAGGTTTCTTATGGATCTGGTTCCTGCTTCCTAATATATGCTTCTGAAAATAAGGTCAAAATTACCCCCACTGTTAAATTGCTAACATAGCTCTGTTAAGTGCAAAATCAGCCATGTTAAAAAATTGGGTTTGTGTCTCTGCTAGTTAAATTCGAATTTATCTTCACACACATAAATTTTTATTATTTTTCGTATGGTAAGGAGTCAAATTTTGTTGGGCCAAATCTACGCAATCAGAATTGAATTAAAAATCTATACGCGCTTTAGTCTTCGATACTGCAGCCGTTGGTGTCGACGACATTAGATTGGAACGAATATATGTAGGTATTTTATTTTCTGCTGCCTTTAAAAGATTCGTCTCTAAAGTAGGATCTATTTGACATTCGTGCACACCACTTATGATTAGTATAAAAGAAAAAAAGTAGAAATTATGTTCTTCAGATTGCACAACTTTGACCAGACCAAACGACGGGTTTAGCGAATTGCTTGTTTCTGTAAATGTTAGTGAATAAAATAATTTTAAAGTTGAAAATATTTAATTGTACAAATATTTTACGAATTTCGAGCCTATAAGATAGGGAACTATTTAAGGGCTTTATTTTATAAAACGAAACGCCATGATTTATACGGAAAAGTTTTTAATATTATACTATTAACACGGATTAAAATATTTTGTTTTCAAACAGCTGTTTTTTTGTTTACTTATTTTTGAATTAGAGTTGCCATTTAGTAATAAAGAAATGAATATTTACTATGGAACTAATTGAACGAAATACCAAAATACACATTGTGGTAACAATGTAATTTGACGATACAAAAAGAAGTACGTAACCAAACGTAAGTTAGATGTTTTGCTTACGTGCTCGCTTGGGTACTACTCGTTCGTGTGAAATGTTCCTTGTAATGTAGAAACATGCTATAAATTATATAGTCAAACTACATCTTAATATCTGTAAGGAGTATTGAGATATTCTATTATATTTTCTTTTATTAAAAACAAATATAGCCCAGTTGTTAATTGTTTCTTGTAATTTGTACTGTGAAGTTACATCAAGCTCGCCAAAATCAGTAGCACCATATGTTATAATAGATACAATTAAAGTTTTTCCACAATTTAGTTTGATATCACGTGAAGTATATGCTGATGATATGTTTTCAAAGAATATTGTAAATTCTCGCAATTGTGTAACCTGCATGGTCTTTGCAGTTAAGTTCAGAATATATCTAAGCCAAGATTCTTTATAACTTTAACATCATTTACAACTTCATTTCGCATAAGAATTTCACACAAGACATAATATGACTATAGCCCAACATTTAGGGTGTTTATTGGTTGAAATAACTGTTTGTAAACCATTGGCAACTTTCGTTTGGTCTTCATTGAGTTAATATACTAAGCCTTCTACGATCCTCATCATCTGCATATAAATAAATGCTGAATCGACTCCTAAGGAACTCCCGAAGAAGCGAGCTGTGGAGAACTACCACTTGGAAGTAACTCGTTGATATCGACCTGTTAAATATGACTTAGTAACAGTCCATTCAATAAGTCCCTAAGAAAACAACATTTTTACAAAACTCGATTTTATTATTCAATAATGTTGCCTTCGAGGGCGATGTAACGAGTGTAGCGATTTTTCAACTTTTCGACACTACTTTTATAGTACGATTTCTCTTTCTCGTCAAAAGAGGCCTCAATTTCAGCGATTACTTCATCATTGGAGTTTGGATATAATCCACTTCTCTATCATTTGTCTCGATGCAGCACAGTTCGGATAATGTTTTTCAAGCATTTGTTTGGTTTCCACTGTATTATTTTTTCATCAATAAGCAATGCTTTATCAAAACTCGAAAATCACTTTCTTCCATTTTTGTTTCCAATAACAAAAGTTACTTCACACAAAATGCAATAACGTACCCATCAATAGTTAGATTTCTGTCAAATTTATACGCGTACCGTTTGAAGGTTAATACTAAATCAAAATCATGGAAAAAATTCTAGTATCATCCGATGGACTTTTTGAATGGACTGTTATTATTATCATTATTATTATTATTATTATTATTATTATTATTATTATTATTATTATTATTAATGTATGGGGGGATATCGAAGCAGACCACTTACTTTCTGGGTCCCTTTTTGACCCCCATTTCGCTGCTCAAATTGATTTCAGGGAACCGATCCGTAATCACAACCACCTTACTTTCAATTGAGTCTCGTGCTAGCCCTAGCCTTTACTCTTGACTAAAGTGATTTCAGACTGTCGACATTCTTCCTCATCACGGAGTCTTTTGTAATTGCTAGCATTTGTCTAAGGCTTAGTTCCCCCATGGCATTCACATCTAACAAGAGACTGCCCTTGGTCTTAAGCCTTATGCTAGCCAGTGCTGGACATTCACACACAATGTGCGCTACCGTCTCAGCCTCTTCCAGGCATAGTCTGCAAGTATCATCTTCTACGACTTTCATCTTAGCCAGATGGTACTTGAAGTTTCCATGACCTGTCACTAACGCAGTGATCCAGCTTAAAGTATCCCTATTATATCCGAGCTCCTTGCTGGCCTTCCTGCCAAGGGGCTCTTTGAGCACCATTCGAGCCTGTCTACATGTGGTATTCTCCCTCCGCCTATTCAGGTGTATGGACTGTTAGGATTACCAGCAGATTTAATTAAGCCAAAATACTTACTGAGTTTAATGAATAACACTTCACGATACTCTGTATCGAAAGCATTTAAAAAGTTAACAAAGAACATAATAGTAAGGTCACCTTTTTCAAATGATCGATGACTATCTTTCACAACTTTCAGTAAGGCTGTACTGCAACTCCTGGCAGCACGACATCCGGGCTGATTCTCATTTACAAGCTTTTGAGGTTGTAAATGTTTAATAATTTGTTTAGAATCTAACCGTTAGGGATGATAGGATGATAGCAGGTCGATAGTCAAGATAGTCAAAAATTAAACGCACAAAATCCACCCAGCAAAAAAAAAACGATGCATTTTTTATCAAAACTTACGCGCATAAAGTATAGAATAAAAATATTTCTGCATCCGCATTAAACAGAAATATATATCAAACACACATTTTCATGCTAAAAAAAAAGTTGCATTAATCTACTAAAAAAATTTATTAAAAAACAAAAAAAAACCCCATAAAATGCAAATGACGGCATAACTGGCGAGATGCGACAACAACAAAAAATGGTGCTGAAAGCTCAACTTGTGAGATCATCTTAAACACAACAACATGTCAGTGCAGATAAATTAAACAAATTATTTGTTTATTAAATTTTATATGGCTGAACACAAGAATTTATTCACAAAAAAAAAAAAAATAACTAAAATATTGAAAACATTTGTAAATGAATTTATTTTGATGCTGAGAGATAAAAAACGTAAAACACAACAAACGCCCACAATTTGAAGAGTGTTAAAATGTGTGTTTATGTGATTGAGTGAGTGTGTGAGTGAAGAGCTCATGGAGGATTTTGAGAAACAGTGAATGCGAAGCGTATGTGTGTGTGTGTTTGTTTATGCAAAACATTGAATTGAATTTAAGTAGTTTTTTTTTTTTATTAAATAATATCAATAATACACTGTTTTATTACTTAAAATCATGAAGGCGTTTAAAAGGTCGCACACTAAAGAAATATTTTTATAAAATTTTTGCATATTTTTATTTAATTTGTGTTGATTTCTTAAGTAGTTTTAGTTGGAATTTTCACAACAAAGAGAAAATAAAATAAATTTTTATTAATTGGTGCAGCCAATTTGATCGACCATGATTATTTATCGATAACCAGTGTGTAGTAAATGGTAATACATTGGTTTAGCGATTGCATCATTTGAATATCTCAAAAAACTAATAAATTGTGATTTTTAGCTGGTTTAGAAACTCATATCTGAACAGATTTTTACATTTATAAACGATGTATTACGTTTTATTTTCATCGTAAAAGCTTGTAAAATATATATTTAAAATTTTAATAGATGTACAAAAAATTTTTCAGAAATTGGCTTGTATGCCATACCTTAAGGTTTTTGTTTGCTTCTGAACAGATGACTATAACAAGTGCCACTGTTCCGGTGGAAGATCGCGTTAAATCTTTGAGAATTCACTTAGAGCGACGACTAACTTGATCCTAAGATTTAAATACTTACTGAAAATTTCTTTTAGAAAGATTCCATAAAATAAAAATTAAATTTAAAAAAAAAATATGTCCCATCGACTTTGTAAGAGAATTTCATTTGTATGTTATTCTTAGCACGCAACTATTGGGTGGCAAGATGTCAATTCAGTGAATTATCTTAATATTTTTTATTATAATGGAAGCATCTATGAGAATTATGTGCAAAACAAAATATTGGTCAAATGTTCGCTTCGGTGGCACGACTCTAAGACATAATTGAGGTTCTATTTAGTTAATTTGCCGAATTAACCACAGAGAAAGAAGTCTAACGGTATCAAATCACATGATCGTGACGGCCAATTAACATTGCCACGATGTAAGATAACGCGGCCATTGAATTTCTTGCGCAAAAGAGCCATTGCTTCGCTGGCTGTGTGGCAAGTGGCACCATCCTGTTGGAACCACATATCATCCAAATTCATATCAACTCCTAGTCACAAGAAGTCCGTTATCATCTCGCAGGTGTGACCCACAATTAACATCGTGCATTATGCTTGGAAATATTTATCCTCTTGAAGTTATATCTTTAATCCGCGACTAGATTGTGTCGTTTGAAGATAAAGTCGACGAAATGTAGTCCATATCATATATATTAAAAGTATAAATTAGCGGGTTGACTAATTTGGGTAATTTTCTAAAATATTCGCTATTTCCCAGGTCAAACTCTTGTTGTAGGTACGAAAGCTTGAAAAGGTTACATGGGATTTGTTTTTAAGTTAAAGACCGTAACTGAAAATGATCGGTTACATTTTCATTATTTGCATTATTTATTTCAAGAAGCACACAGGGTTGTCACAAGTAGTGAATATATTCTACACGTTTCTTAAAAAACGATTCCACTTGGTTTGAACAGAATAAGACCAGCAAAACAGCTAAGTACATTAAACTGAAATTTGATACACTTGAGCGAATTCGCAAGACAAAAATCACTGCAAACCAAAATTTGCAAAATCAAAACCGCTGAAAATTTTGACGACAACAAAGTCTAGCGCCTGCGCTTAAAAGTTTTACGGCATCGGCGGCGGCCGAAAATTTTAGGGCGTCAGAAATTTTAAATATTACTAAAATAATCATATTTTATACTTTCAGTTACGAAAGAAAAATTAATTTTTGTTATAAGGATAATTTTTATAATACTGAAAATATTAGTTATTAGACACTAGCAGAATGGAATACGTGCATTTTCTGTGCCGTTACGCACGTCGTCCGTACTGTAAAAAGTGTATTGCAAACCTCATCTGTTTAACCGACCTGATAATGAAAATTGAATACGAGAGTTTTTCATATTTTTCAGATTTTCGATAGACCAAAGTTTGCCCTACCGCAGGTATCGCGGCTGTCTAATAACTTAAATTTTGAGTATTAATAAAATTATCTTATTAATAAAAATATATTTTTTTTAATTAAAGAATAAAACATTAATATGAGCCTGAATTATTCGGTTAGTTATTAAAAATTTCAAAGCTTTAAATTCGTTCAAATAAATATTATTAAAATAGAAAACATTAGATATTGAAATAAATCGGAAATATTTGGAATACATTTCTAGAAAATATATACTGATGAGGATTTTAAGGGCAACGTTGGCCTTCAAATATTTACTGCGGCTCAGATTTTGCCGGCTTCAAGTTAATCAACACAAATCTTCGTTTGATTTCATCAAGAACATTTTTAAGTAAATAAATGTTTAAATCAGTCTTTTGTGCTGAATTTTGTGTTGAAGTTTGGTAACTTTAGCAATTTTTGTTTATGTATATTGTCCATAGACTACTAACTAGACGCGACAACTCACAACAACATTACCTCGATTATATGAGAGTGATAAAAACCTTATCGTTTCTAATTAAGTTATCGCTTTCATGTAATCGGGTTAATTTAAAATTTTGTACGTAAAAACGCATGACACCTGATTACACGCTTTTTCAAATGTCATTGTTGGGTATTCTGTTTATATTCTGTGATATTGTCGTTCTTATTGAAGTTCAACAATGAATGTTATTTTCTTATTTCTTATTTTATAAAATTTACTTATTATCCTTGGATAGATTGTAAATAAGATGAATAAAAAAAAAATTGGTCAAATAATTTATTAGCAATAAAAAAACGTGTTTTTTTAATGTGTGTCAAAAATCAGATGTTATTTGCAACACGCTTGAAAATAGATACTCACAATTCGTAGCAAAACTTGTAGCATATTTCTTTAAAAATGTTTTTAATTAATTATGATTTTATTTTAAACACGTTTTTTGCAAAATAAATCAACATATTGACCAAATTGAAAGCAATTTTATTTTCAATGTCTTAACGCTATAGCCAGACTTATTAGTGAAAGAGACAAATTATTGCAGTACATGTCGGCTATAAATAAAGCTTTAAGAATGTTCCTTGTAAAGAAAGGAAGTACAAATTTGGTGTTCGATTTGATGGTATTTTGTCGTAGAAAAATGTTATAAATTCTACTTATGTACATCCATACATATGTATATAAAGTAAAATGTTTACGGGTTATTTGATTGCACTTTATTGACGTAAGCGCTATAGTTGGTAGTATGTATTATTTGAAAATCTTTCAATGACTAAATTATGATTATTTTAATATTAAATTATTGCGGAAACATTGAATAGAATTTAAACCTTTTTTATAGCTACGAGTATCACCAAACGATAAAATCAATATATTATTCCATCTGTAATTTTACAATAATCTAGATCATTATAGATAGAAATAGACTACATTTTTCGATGTCCATCTATCCGGAGGTGTGTTCAACTAAGACCTACGGGCCTAAATACTAAACCATAACATTAGCGACATTTTGCAAAATCGTCCGAGATACTAGAACCGCTTTTATATATCATCTATACAGCGGTTATGCGTTTGCAGACCACACTGCATTTTTAAGTTTTAATAATGGTCCAAAGGTTGCATCTGAACAAATTTAATCCCAGATTCATGAGCTGGGCTGGTTAAAAAAAGTCGAGGATAAAGATAATTCCTTCAAAATGTTCCCTTAGAAGCCAAAATTGTCTACCAAACTCAATAACTAATACCACGGTTTCAGCGGACGCGCACGTTAAATATTTAGGTATCCACCTAGATCGACGTCTAACTTGGTCCCGTCTCATTGAGGCAAAAATAACGGCCATAAAACTTAAATAAGTTAATAGGTCCTAATTCAACCTTGGCTTTTAATTACAAAGTGATTCCATACAAATCCATTATGAAGCCAATATGGACATATGGCATTCAGCTGCATGTGTAAGAATTAAAATTTTCGTAAAGATCTACATGTTCCCACTATCCAGGGAGAAATAAAAAAATACTCGTGCAACTATGGCAGCGAACTAGAGGTCCATTCCATTTATCTGGCACGGCCTTTATTACAATTTGATGGGCACTAGAGACTAAAAAACAGATACATTGAGCCTGGCTTAACGGCTATCCCAACCCAATCGGAGGTAGTATATTAAGATTTTGATATAATTACAGCACTAATTATAATAAATAAATAATACAGAGCTTTGAATTGAATACTTGAAATACTTATAAAGTTTAAATTGCAGGCATTGTTTACTGATGGCCTCACGAACATTGGTTTCGATAAGTATGGACCCTTTACAGTTAGACGTATGATTTTTCTAAAAGTCGTGCGCTCTAACAATAAAATGGTAATGTTGTTGATCAGCTGACGTGGTTAGCGCGCTGTGTATTAAGCATTCGACAGCTACTAAGCGCCTGTATTCTCATATCTCAGCCGAACAATATTATTGATATGATTTGTTTTTTTCAACCATATTATAACAGCATCATAACATGCTACTCTTGAATTATATGGTTACCTCACTCATGTTTTTTCTTCACCTATTTATTGACAAGTAAATAATTACAATCGTTTTGAAATGTTTGTAAAATCTACATTACAAAGTTCATGATCATCCACCTTTCAGACTTCTTTTTTTTTGTGTTGCACAATAATACAATACAATATAAAATTGTATATACTCGTAAAAGTTCGTTTAATCGTATTATTTTATTTGATATTAATTACAGGTTGAAATAAAACTAATCGAAAATTTCGAATGAAATAATTTTATGATGAGATCAAATACATTTAGTGAAATCAAATACGTATTTATCGCCACACATGATTTCACTCTTGACTTTTTTTCTAACAGAATTCCAAATTATTGTTCATTATTCTTTGTAATTTGTTATTGTAATTGTAAAAAACGACCTTGATCTTGAGGCATGATGATGCCGTGTAATATAAACCGTATTGCAATCGTTTCAAATGCCTGCACATTTTTATATAAAGGGTGTTTTTGAGACGCATAACTTTACAATCGAAAAAGGTAATTTAGTTTTCAATTGGAAAGAAATTTACTTTATTTCTGACATTATTTTCCTGCATATGGCGGCTGCCGCGACAAGTCGTATATCGAGAAATCAAACCACCAGTGGTAAATCGCACGATGTTGTAGGCCAATTCGAAAGTTAATAATTCGAAATTATTCTACCGTGAACGTTTTCCTTTAATAAAAATTCAGTTTAGGCCATCAAATTGAGGAGATATGCCGGAAATAAAATTAAAATAAAATTGTATTTCATTTTAAAGTATTAACGTCAAAAACAAACACCCTGTACTACCAATACAGAGCCATCTAAATATAAGAGGGCGTGTTAAGTAACAAATCAAAAAAAAACTAATTGTGGTTCTTAACTAAATTTGTGCAAACAGGTAGTCAAGTATTTAACAATTGTCATTTATTATACACAATTTTTTTTCTAAAAGTTGGTTTTCAACCGCAAGCCAAAAAGAAGCGAAACAGGTAGACAAGAAGGAATTAATTAATAAAATTTTGCTTACTTAATAATTTTTTTAATACGAAAGTGGGTTGATAGTTTCTAAAAGGAACTCAAGTAAACTGAATTGTACAATAAGTAAGAAATAAAGGGGTTTCAATAAGGGCTGGTCGATGTTTAGGCGGAGTAAGACCAGCTATGTGTGAAGTAGTTACGAAACTCTTTTTCTTTAAAAGGCCAGACTAACGTATGCGATTCTTCACCCATCCGCCATCTTCAGAGAGGCGCACGAATGCAATTAAAGCCATTTAGACTCAGATGAACTTAAACCATGCTGAGTTTAAAGCTATCGCTGGAGTGCAATTTATTGGCATAGACCTGGGTTCACACGAACACTTCTATCTATCGTGGCTAAACCACGTCACCTCCGCAGATGGTAATAATATTCTTAAATTGTTGAAGCAGAATGTCTAATGTGGTGTTCGTTGAGAGCCACGTAGCGCCTTCCTGCTGGAACTCAATGTCCATGTCGAATTGAACGACCATTGCCGCTGTTATCGGTAATGGACATGCCAACATTCCTTTTTCAGGAAGTAGGAACCAAAAGATCATTTTTCATCTAATAATCGATAAAGGACCTTTCGGTCATAATTAGAGTCCTGTTTAAATGTCTTGTTCACTTGGGCGTGGTCTTTAATTATTAAACTTGTTATAATGATTTGTAATCAGTGAGTGAATAATAAAAAAAAACTGATTAAACACACACGGCCATAACAATATGGTCGCCACAGACTTAATGATAAAAAGTAGTTAAAGGTATTTTAGGAACCTTCTCGTAATTTAATTTAGAACTAAGGAAACAAAGTTAACAAGTTCAGTTGTGATTCTCTGTTGTCGATTTCGGCAAAAGAAATATTAATTAATAAACTTGTTACATATTGACTAATGCGATAATTTATCTAAGAATACAGAAAGGGGTAAGCTATATTATCAGAAGGAAATGCACGCTATTTGCTACATTTAAAAATGGAGACTGAATTCGAGAATCTTTTCATACATTCGATAATTTTAGTGTTGGGTTAAAACGTTTGCCGCACTATGGCTTTACCCTTTCTATTCTGAATCCTGCGCGGATTCAGCTTCGCCTTTCAAGGGTGAATATAAATTTTTAACAACAACAAAAAACAATTTTTTTTAACATATCTTGTATGGGAAAATGTTGATTTTTAATCGTTTTGGAGGAGGAAATATTCCATTAACAAATCATGCATTCAACGTCCCCGTTCTGGAAAATTTTGCTTTTAGTGAGAAAAGCTATGTATAATAGATACATTTTCGAAATCAGGAAAGAGTTTTTTATACTGTGCTAGGGTACGTTCATATTTTCAGGTTGAAAAAGTACAATAGCACTGAATTTTCCATCCCTGGTGTACATACTTTTATCGTTTGAATTTATAATCAGAAATTCTTGAAATATCTAAACTTTTAAATCATCGTTGTGTAACAATAAAACTATAATTAAACGACAACTGCCAAATTATAGACTTAATCGCAAATATCGAAATTGACCTAGAATCTCTTAAATGTTAAATTTAATGACTTTTGAACATTTTTATTTAACTGGCGGAAAAAAAACGTCATGTCCATTATGCCTCAATTACAGAAATAATTCCGCTAAATCACGATTTGAAAGATAAATACGAAACTTAGAAAATTAATTATACGGCGGCTATAAATCAGCCAACATCTAACAGAAATAATGCGCAATAATAAAATTGTGAGTCGTAAACTTTTTCAACGATCGTCATCGTAGTGATCAATAACATTATTAGGAGTATTTTGCAAATAGCTTTATAATATTTTGCCTTGTGTGTATAAGATTATTTTGTCCCTCAGTCTGCCGACTATTAACCTCAATTGTTGTACGTACCATCGCCTTATGCCATGAATAATTGTTTTATATATTGTTTGTTTTATTTTTTCATTTATATCTATTCTTTCTTCTTTTCTTGTACAAAAAAAAAGATACATATTTGTCAATTGCTCCTATATAGAGTTACTACCACAGGTAAAGACGGGCACCACTACAGATCCTTTTACACATACATACATGAGAGCCGTAAATAATTACAATGACTATTGACCGTAAAGTGTTGAAAAATAAGCAGAATACAAAATTCATATACATTATTGGTAACAAATGCATCCATATGTGTATTTTTACATGTAAATGTACATACATACATATGTAAAACACTTACATATATGTAATGCATGTAAATATAGACAATAATTATATTTCTGGTATACAAATGTTAAATAAAACGGCAGTTAAAATAATAAATCGTTAAAATATTATGTTGGTCGGAGTGATATGTACCTCAGCCAAATGATTATATGTGGAAGGCTTCAACTTTAATTACAAATAAAAGAAACAGTGAAAAAATAAGGAAACAATTTTTGTATTTTATAATTAAGAGAACTAAAAATTCAATTTAAAAAATATATTCAAACATTAATTAAGGTTGAAAAGTGCTTTATATCTCCATAGAAAATATTTATGTGTTCAAAAATCGTATATAATGGCTACATACATATATTCTTCTAGTTGTAAAATTGGACACGACGGAACATTGCCTCCAGGAGTTTTTTCAGAACAAAATGGATTCATTCTGCAGCTTCAAACTGTCATTATGCTTCGAAAAAAAAAACATATTTTCATAAGTAGTACCCATAGATCCTCGAGGCAGGCCACTATAGCCTCTAATTTTGTCGAGAGGTTAAGCATGGCAATACTTGTTATTTTTTGCTTTTCTACCTAAAACAAAACATAGCCCTGTGTTGTTTTTATTAGTATTTTTTTTTTGCGGCTTACAGCTACATTTAGAGCTGGCAAACAACCAACCAAACGAAGTAATGCAAGTAAGAAAAATAAAATATCAATTGGTTTGGTGTAGGGAATTTTTGTTAAAGCTTTAATATTTTTGTCTTGATTTTCTTTGGATTTCTCATTTGGTCTAACGAATTTTGAGCATAAGACATTTAAGTTTTTCTAGAAAACTGGGTAAAGGTTTGCTGATGAGCTAGTCTCAACGACCTGCGAAATGCGCATTGAGACTAGCTTTATGCACCCTCAAGAAATAAATTGCATTTTTATGATCAAATAGTTGGGATAATTTTTGAAATAGAAAATAAAATCCAGATTCGAATTTCTCTTCTATTAACGTGTATTGTCTGCATAAATGTATTACCTGAATTTTCCCGATTTTTCTCATGTTTAAGGTCTAAATGGTGTCTGTCTTATTAATTGGAATTCTCACGTTGTTTGTTGACGCATATAAAAGATTAAGTTACACTTTTATTTTCCTTTAACACATATGGCTTATTGGTTGCTAATTGTTGTATGAGCCGTCTGCTCCGGCTATCGGTCGGTGGTGCATATCCGGCTGATACATGTTATCGTATTTCGATGTATCTTTACAGAAGCAGCAATTTTGGCCACTTTCATCCGGATTGCCTCGTTCTCTCGCTCTTCGCCTTTCAATTCACTCCTACGCAGCATTTTCCTGTTTCATCTTTGCGTATGCACTATACTGGTTTTCTCCGCTTTATAAGCTGATAGTTTGACCTGACACTCGTCAGAAGAGAAGTTCATTTTGTACATACAAATATTTTCAACGGGATTTACGACGACTAACTTTATTATGAATAACGTTACTACGAATCCGGTGCAGAGATAAACTTAACAAACAACAGCAAATGATCAAGTACTCGAAAAAAAATGTGCATACTAAAACCTGTTTGTAGAACATAAGGTACAGGGTAAAACAATTTTGCACATATAATTATTTCACTGACTGTATTTATTCATTTATTTCGTTTTTAAGTAAAAGCTGAGGGGCATAACAGCTGATGCTCAAAAGCTTTTTAACTGTTAATAATTATTTAATGTTAATTTATTAAGTAAATAAAAAAACAAATACTTTTTGAGGACTTCAATAAAAAGCAGTGATTGTTAGATACAATTTTTTTTTTTTGGGAAACACTATATTTTTTTAATGAAAATGAAAGACAATTTCGTTATAGTGAATAAATATTTCAGTGATCCCATGAGTTTTACATCAGTTAATATCAGTAGTGCGTATTCTTTCATCAAATTCTATTGGCCTGCGAGAATGTAGGGTATTATTTATTATATATATATTTATTATTATATATATTTAATTACATATTTAAATTGAAGCCCACATGTGTTGTTGTCTTATATAGACGCAAAGAAAAAACGTGGTGGAGGTAACCATATTATAAGCGTAAAAAATCATGATTTAATTATTTTTAGGCTTGTAATCAAATTATTATTGTAGATAATAAAAATATAGTCCTTTTTTCGAAAACAATTATTATATGACTGCATTTTAGTCAGACTTTGATTGAACACCAGAAAAATTTTACAGATTATGGATATTAGTGACATTTTTTGGTTAGAATTATTAAACTATTTTAGTATAGTTAAAATAATTTGGTTCTGGTTAGAATTTTAGTAAATTTTGTATTTTTCAACTTAAGCATTTTGCAGATTTTTATGGATAAATATAATTTAATAAATGTAAACATTGACGCGTTTACCGCAACTAAAATAATGTTCAAAACGTGTTCAAATAAACATAATATGTTTGCCACAAGCATATATTGTCTCTAAACGGATCCGCCATAGCAAAATTTCTTCGAGAAGTTTTAACATGTTATAGTGTATGGAAGTGTGATGGCCATTGGGAGACGGCTAATGGATAACGCTTTAGTACGAAATTAGAACAGATGTTTTTCCATCCAAGGCACACACAAAATTTAACGTTAAGCATTATTCTCCGGATTATCAATGTTGGTAATGTTAATCAGATATAGTGGTCATATACGATAGAAGACCAACGTGTCGTCAATATAGTTCATCTTTTAGAAAAAGGGTTTGGACAGATTCGATGTGATCAATATGAACCATATAGTGCGGGTCCCATACAACCGAATTATGCTATAAACTCGGTCTTATGAGATAAGTACATAATCGCTTAGTCATGAGGAGATCGTAAAAGCTAAAATTCCACGAACTTTTTATGAATTGTCATCATTATATGAAGTACGAAGTTTAATTTAACGTCTAGTAAACTTCCACGAAGCATAGTTGTGTTCACCGTATAGAAATTCACCATTTAGCTCTGACCTTCATACACGTCGGTTAATTTTTTTGCTGTATCATCATTTTTACCTTTTCAACAGTAAAAGAGTAAAATAAGCCGAAATGTTGCTCTTCAAGTGTTTAGTTGGCTGTGAAAAAATTAAATCAATTTCCGAACTCCTCACCCGTCAATTTTGGAAAATCGTTTCTAAAGAATAGATCACTGCAAACGAGCTCGTCATCTGAACGGCATCGAAATTCATAGTTAACTGTAACATTTGTACTGCACCTGTCCTTATAATCATTATTAATTTAAAATAAAAAATTAATATTTTAAATAGTTTTTTTCTTTACTTTAACTCTTATGGTCGGTCGATTTGCATGATTGGAGACTTTTTCAATTTGTTTATTTTTCTATTTATTTTTTTTTTTTTATATCAATTATCACTACTTACTGATTGCTGTTTAGACATATTGCAAAGTATGGAAAAATAGAATTATTGTGCAATGCATAAAACATGAATCGATCGATATTGACATTCGAGATTTGTGTATTTTGAATAGCAAAACGTGTTAACAACTTGTTTTATGCGCATTTTTTAACGTTTTCAATATTTTATTCTATTTGTCTCTATAAAATTCAGTAGAAGCTACTCGTATCGCGAACATTTTAAATGACAGTCAGAGGAATAAACAGCCACAAAAAACCCAAAATCGTAGTCCAACATTGATTGAATAAGTTTGAAAAATCTTAGAAAATTTTTATATGCGAATTGTGTCTTGCAAGCAAGCAACACGGCAACAATGTTATTTAAATTTGAAAGACAGAATTAATTTTTTTAAGGACGCCAGCATTTTGTAGCTCTGAAGTCTTTTTTAATTTCATAGGCTGTGTTTACTTATGTCATCATTTCCTAAATTACAGGACTTTTGAATCTTCCTTAATTTTTTAGTAGCCAAATACTGGCCCTTAAATTTTCAATATACATAAAGAAATAAAGCATTGCACAATGGGTCCAATAATTTGTTTACCAATAATGACTTTTGAATAATAAATGTTTGCTAACCCTTTTAAAAATTGCTTATTGCACTGTGGGAAAGAAACACATATTTTAATTGTGATATTAGGCGCATTTTGTACACAAAAACACAAATAGTTGCACAAAAAATTTGTCAAAGATGTTGACTGGATCTTAACTTATTCTTATAGTTCGCATGACGTGTGAATCTGCAGCGGGCATATAAGCGATTTTATATTGCGTACATAACGTCCTTTAAAATTAAAGGAGAGTTTTATTTATATACCACGCTCAGCTTGCTCTATTTTAATTTAAATGTATATTCACACATGCGCCTTAAATGTGCGATTAGGGAATTTACGCAATTAAGCCCTAAATTGAGCCCAATTTACCCTACAAACAATCGATTAATAAATTGAACAATTAGTATTTAATTACGCCCTAAATTGAATAAAACACTAGACCCGACAACTTACAACAACATATCCACGATTATATAAAAGGGACAATAACTCCTTTTACATATTTTGGTGGTAACTGGAAATTTTATGCGTAAAAACGCATAACACATGATTACACGCTTTTTCAAACACCATTGTCAGATCATGAAAACATTTTCAGCTATCAAATGCTAATTGAGCAAGCGAATTTGCATATGTGTGATCCGTTCGCCCTTATTGGAAAGCCCTTTACACAGAAGTTCATGCCGATAAAAATTCGAACTCTTATTATTTGTTTTACAATTACTATTATGAGTTGAAGTTTCTTGTAAATGAAAAAGCGATTAATTGCGAATAATATATAATCTTGATATTGTACGACACTCTCCAAAAAATGTGCTTTAATTATATGCGTAGTCACGATTCTGCTTAGTCGCAAATTACTATAGCTTTTATTGTTTTAAAATCAAGAAATATTTTGTGATGGTTTTTATGCGATAACGGCCCTATTCCACGTCAAGCCAACAACGATCATTTTTGTCAACATAAAGAAATGTCATATTTTAAAATTTATATTAATTTACTAACGTAGACAATCAATTAATTAAAAATTAAGGACTTTGCAATGAAGTGTTTTATATGCCCTGAAATATTTCAAAACTTGCTCTTGTGTTCAATAAGTTAAAAACAAACAAAAAAGAATACATTTTGTACGCTTTTCACTAATTATTTGTGTTTTATTTTCTCTTCTTTCAGATAAAACTTAAAAAAGTTTTAGGCCTCACTGTATGCAGCAATGCAGCACTGGACTGTTCACCCATTAGTGGCCTTTTGGCCTATCCAGCTGGGTAAGTTTAGAAAATAATTGTAGTTCGTTAAGATTAGAGTTTTTGCCGTCCCAGAAATTCCCAGGGATTCCGCAAAATTTTCAATCCCGAAATCCCGGGAAATTAATGTGCGAATTCCTGGGCATTTTACCAACTACTGATTATAGCTTTTTTAATAAGAACTCGCCAAATGAAACTTTAAAATTGCTAGATATGGATATATTTTACATAACAAAAATTACTAGATTTCTTTCTAGAACCGAAAGAGCGACTTTTCGAGTTTAATCACAAATTGCCAGATATGGCCAAGATATATCTAAATTATCACCATTGCTAGCAACTCTTCTTTGCTTATACAGCAGCTGATAGTTTTTATTATGGGGCATTCCGTATTAAATCAACACGGGGTATAAACTTGACCACCTCAGAATTTGGTGAATTTTGATATGAAGGTTGTCTTTACTAGGTTTAAAAAAAAACAAAGAATTGAATTTCAAATATCTCGAAGCTAGAGAGATGGGAGTGGTGTAATTTTACTCAATTTAGAATGCTCTTTCATGTACCACACAACATACTTTGTTACCAAAGGAAACATCAAATTGAACATTTTCTCTTTAATGTTCTCAAAAAGTGATTTGTTTAACATATAAAAAAAATTCTTGTAAAGAGTTTATGCTTTCGGTAAGTGATTTTCGAAATTTCAAAGTGGAAGGCTAATGGGTTCATAGCCAAAAAAAACATAGTTAAATAATTTTAAAAAAGTGGGTTCTCTACAACTGGTGGAGAGCCTATGTTAATGGAAATAGTCATAATTAAGTACTGAAAATAGTGTTTAACATTAACAAAATGTCAGAAAAACCCACGAATTTGATAATCTTGGACATTTATTACTTTTTATTTTTCCAACAACCAAAGACAGGTAGAGAGTTTTTCCAAAGCCAAGTTAAAGCTTAAGAATCGTCGTGTTATCTAAAGGATTACCCTAGAAGCTCTTCTTTAACTGTCAAACGAACTCTCATACTTGATGCCACTTATGATCAGTACACTATGACAAAATGTCATGAATAGATTGACGCTTGAACAATACTACCAAATTATACGGATTAGCTGTGAAAATCAGTCATCACCTGATCGAAACCAAATTTGTGTTCAGCAGTGAAGCTTAACGGGTTTGTTAAAAAACAACTTTGCTGCATATGGAGTGAAACCAATTCACAACAGACACTACAGACTCGATTGCATCCAGGAAAATGCACTGTGTGGTGGTATCATTGGACCTTATTTGTTAAAAAATGAAGCCGGAGCTCGCGTTATCGTCAATTGTTCCAACAGAATGGCGCTACATGCCATACGGAGACCACATTGAAATCAAAATTTGGCGATAAGTTGAATTCCAGAATGAACCTGCCAATTGGTCACCAAGGTCGTGTGATTTGAAAGCTCTCGAATATTTGCTGTGGGGCTACATGAAGTCACTGGTTTATGCTGATAAACCAGCAACAATTGACGCCAACATTGATCTTCTTATTCGTAACATCTAGAACGCACATGCCCGAAATCATTTTTAGATGCTAATGTCATGTATTGATCGCTCGAATGAAGAAGTGTTTGAATAGAGTTTAATTTTTTGTGTTGTTTTTTATAATTGAAATTTCTATCCGGCTAAAAGAAACACCCTATAGAAAAAGTCAATTTCGTTTACTAATTATCTTTTTCGGATGCAGATCTAGGAGGAGGAAAATAACGTTCCTTTATCAATAAAATCTAAAAACAAACAACGAAAGGGTGTTCCAACATAAGCGGGTCGCATACGAAATGGATTCAAAAAAACTGTGCGTGACTAATTAACGAAATACATTTCATTTGGCGTCAGTCCGCCGCGACTTCGCACGGAGACACCGATTTTCGAGGTCCAATCTTTAAAGGCTGTCCATTTCCGCAGTGTAGCAGGTTGCGTCATCCACGTTCATATATTCTGGCCGATTCTGGCCAAAAGAAATGTCAAGACAAATACTCAAAGTTCGAAAAGTGCGCATATTCAAAAAAAAGTTATTTATATGAATGGCCCTCCAAGTATAATTTAAATATGTTTAAGAGAACAGAGTGCGTGCGACATTTTAGCAGTTTAAACATTTCTTCTTCTTGTTCAAAGTCATAGTTGTGTAATTGTGTAGAGACTTTATAAGCTTTCATACCTGGCGATTTTCCCCCCCTCTACTACGTCCGTCCGTCTTATCCGCATTCTACTAATTTTCAGATTTCTTTGACTCTTATTCTTCTCTTATTTTTCGTTTTGTTTTTCGTTTCTTGTTTTTTTATATTTTGGAAGCATTTTTCGTGCAACCACAGTTTTACGACCAGCTTCTGCTCTTAAGTTCGAAGTGATTGTTTTGTGGTTTTCGTTTTATGTTTTTCCAAATTGGTTGGTTTTTTTTGCATCTTCCGAGCCGAGCAATTTTGTGAATTAAAAGTGTGTTAAAGGTCATTCATTAAACACTTTCTGCACTCTTGTAGTAAAAAGCATACTCGTATTGTAATTATCACTCCCGTCCCTCTGTCGTTGCAACTGTAACAGCAGCTTGCTGATATATTTTTTATTTTAAAATCCTCTACACTCAGTTGAACAACTCACGTTGCAAGTAAAAAAAATAATATTTATTGTATGTGGATTTATGAACATTTGAATTAAGATTTCAATAGCAAGTTTATTTTAACCATTTATTAAGAGCTTGATGACTTCAAAACGATGTAAGATAAAGAAATAATAATTTATTTACTTTCGTTTGTCGTGACATGAGAACAAGTTAATGTGCACTCGATATTCTATAACTGATAAAAGTGCACAGCTATAACGACGTCAACCCCAAAATTAAGTCTAATTTAATTAGTATAAAATTGTTTTTTCATATTTTTCCTTTAATAAAATTTTGGTAAGAACTTCTCTCGATTCATATCAAACTTTTTCATGGAACGCACTATACAAGTTGTTGTAGGGGAAACGGGTTCATGATTAATCCCAGGGTATCGCAAGCCTCCGTACTTTCTGCTACACTGTTTCTAATTTTTCTAAATGGCCTTCTATGTTAAAACTCCTCAATCCTATCTATTCTTTTGCACATAACTGCTGCATTTGCCACATTACTTTTCATTTAGTCACACCGAAAATGAATGTTACACTTATTCAAGATCTTGTGACAATCTCTGAAAGGGGTCCTATGGGCAGGGTCGATTTTAATGCACGTAAGATCGCATGTCGTGCGATGCCTCAGAGACGCACTGCTGACTACGTTGCGTCATCTGTAGTTATGGGTATAAGTATTAAGGATTTGGAATTAAGGTATTAAGGATTTGGAAGCTCTTGATGTTCTTGTCATCAAAATCGATTGCAATGTTCGATGAACTAAACGCATTTCTGATATCGCAAACGAAATTTTCAAGCGTCGGCTCGGTTTTTTTTTAAACAGCGTAAGAGATACTTTTCTCCTTCTGATCTCCTAATTATTTATACCACCCATATCAGATGAAAAATGAAATACAACGCCCATATATAGCTCGGTACTTCAAAGTCTATTTTTGGAG
This sequence comes from Phania funesta, assembly GCA_963932375.1. Classification (NCBI taxonomy): domain Eukaryota; kingdom Metazoa; phylum Arthropoda; class Insecta; order Diptera; family Tachinidae; genus Phania; species Phania funesta. Next base: position 43,047,825 of record OZ010653.1, read on the forward strand.
TTTCTCGACCGCATGCAAGAGAAAGCGAACCTACTAATCGGTGACAGTAGGGCATCTAACTCTATTGACTCAATGCTTTATCGTTACAACAACGGAATATGCTCCAATGAAATTAGGGAACTAGTTTAGTGATACCCGTCTGTGCGTATAACACGTTGCTCGTTAATGACTCATCCGTTAGTGTTAGATTGGCTAGATGACCGCACAACTCACTAAAGGGAAACCTTGAGCCCACTGTTCGTATGTGATTTAAACTCCCTGCAGAAATATTTCTTGTCACCTTAAATGTAAGAAAATAAAAATCGAATGTCCACAATCACTACTCTCGCTATTCTCCTTCTCGTAATCATTTTTTCCTAGCTCCAATGCAAATCATTGCATGGGTAGGGGTCATACCATGAGTGCTGCCCTTAACAAAATAAATATGCAAATTATGAATTTTTTGCAACCTAATTAGACGTAACCATAAAATTGCCCTAAAAAACAACAGAGTTTTTGATTGACAAAAACAAATTTTAACTGTTCAAAAAGGATGCAGTCAATGTCAGCACAAACAGCCAGAGGATGTGAAAAATTAACTACAATTGTTATGAAGAATGCAACTCATACAACGGCAAGAACTACAACAACTACAACGATAGCTACTTAAACTAAAGCTGAAGCTATAACACGTTAACAAACTGTTGAAAACACAAAAAAAAAGGATTTTATGAAAAATGCATTTTTAACCCAAACAACTCTCAAATGGCAATGAGAAACAAAAACTAAAATATTACTACAGACACAGGCTAATACTAAACCATTCACACACACACACTAACAAAGCATACATTAGGGTGAAAAGCATGCAGCTTTCGGCGCAAGTTTTCTAGGGCGGACATGAACACGAAGAAGCTAAAGTTGAAACTGAAACTAACTAAAAGGACAAGAGTAAATTTAAATGTGTCGATGTGCTGGCAAACCATAACAAGAGAAGAAATAAACAGAAAAACATCCTTGAATACTGAACTAGGACATAAAAGTTGACTACTCAAAACAATCTTTTCATTGAGATAAGCGTATATTAAAGGGATTTTACATAAGGGCAAGTCGATGTTGAAATGGAATAAAAGAAACTTTGAGTGAGATATTACCAAAGTTGTTTCTTTGTTTAAAAGACTTAAGGGAATCGGCCGATTATGAACTATTTCCATACACCTTGGTCACGTCCATAGCGTGCAATGTGGGCTAAAAAAAATTGCTAATCATTAATCGGTAACATAGCCGTTCATTCAAAAATGCGCCTCGCCGCTAAATATGATATTTTGGCCAGCATTGATGTCGGCTTCCAGACGCCCCGAAGCTTACTTAGCGGCCAAACTGCGTGGTCTGTGACCATTATCTTTAAACTTTTGGGTGTCTTTATTGGAAATCGTTAACACATAAATCTTTTGGCCCCCAAATAATCAAAATTCGACTTTTACTTTTGTAAAGGAAAGTTATCAAATAACTTCTTTTTTAAAGAAAATAATTGGGTTAGTTTTCTACAGCAACATTTTTATAAAGTTTTTTATTAAAGAATTCTAATTCAAGATCCACTTTCTATAATTATTTTTTATATAAGAAGCATTTCGAACAGCTCTGCTAAACAAAGTCTCTCAAAAAACTTACTGTGGAAAACGCGGCGAAAAATACTTTTTATGGAAAAGGCGTCAAAACAATTTTTTAAAAAACTACACAGAAAGAAATCACATCGTGATTCTTGAAACCTGCTTCATGCTCCAGTGTCCTGTAGTATCTGATTAGAATCATTCGTCAAATGATGCTAGTGGGGCGGGATTATATATTTACCAACAACAATTTGCTTCCTTAAGTTCCCGGATGCTTAATTGCTCTGCGTTACCTAACTTAATTTTTACAGCTTCCAGGCTGAAAAATATTGCTTATTAGTTGATATTTAAGTAAGTAAGCTAATTAAATCAGGATTATTTATTTTTTTCTCTGTAACAGAGATTTAAACAAATACTGATATTAATTATTATGGCATTTTTCCTAATCCTAGCTATCTGTTTTGTTGGGCAGGGCCTGTCGCCTTGAGCGGTCATAGCAACAAAATGTTAGCCATTATAATGATAACTCAAAGATATATCTAGTTTGGATTGACAAGCCTCCACCCTAAACAAAATCTTAGTATGGGAGCCATTAAAAGGATTTCTATAATAGTGTCCTTGCGCTTAGAATTTTCGGTGGGTTATTTTTCTATTAAATATCGTTTGTAGACATTGAAATTGTAACTGTCTTTTAATTTTTACTTCAAATATAAAAATAATTGCATTTTTGGTCAAAGCCAAGAACCATTGTCTAGATGTTGAACTAATTACGAACAGACAGCAAATGTATTCGGTTAAGTTGATGTCGAACTTTGAATGAAAATAGCGATAACGTAGCTGCAAAATTGGTGTGTCGAAGTTTAAAATTACAATAAATTTGGCGTAGGCACCTAAACGGTATTGTTGCCACCGATTGAAAACATCCATATACGCACTTGTTGCAATTATATACAGCCTCCTGCCTTATTTACGACTCGCTACATCATAATCTGCCCGACATTTCGGTCTAAACCACAACCACTACGTCACTTCCTCCAAGGTGCTCGCCATCAAGCAGTCTGCGACTTTTGGGCCCGAAGCCTACTGGTCCTCGTGTCTCAGTCGTTTAGTTACTGGTTACCTTCCAGTTTCAGGGCTCAGAAAAGCCTCGGTGACTAGTTCGCCCATATCCCCCGGGCAGCAATACACTAATGTGGCGGAAAATGCCCCTGAGAAGAGCAAGCATCCAACAGAAGTAAAAAGTACGCACAAATAAAACCCAATGTTTCTTGCTATAATTCGATATAAAAAATCAAATGCTTTTAAACGGTTTTAATAAAAAAAAAATACTAAGTTAAAAAAGTTACTATCTTAATTTGAATTTGGCGCTTTTTAGTGATTTCAGTAGCTGATCGTAGACGAGTTAAATGTCACTAAAACAGGTACAAAAGTTAATGCAAACAAGTGGACAGATTTTCAGTTATTTTAAATAATTAATTTATTTATTTATGAATTTTAAATGCAACAAAATAAATTGGAAATATGAGGCTTGAGAAAATGTTTACTTTCAATTTTAGTTAAGATATTCAAAAATCCCATCCCCCATTTTAGGTGCAAGCAAACTGGAGACTTTGGCAAATCACTAGCTGGCCTGCCGGGAACCCTGTTGAACCATTTTAACAATTCATTTAATATAATATTTCTCTTCTCTCTACTTCATTTACTACATTTCCCATTAAATATTTATGTGATTTTTCCTTCTAAAGAAGCTGTTTAAACCAGCAACGTTTAACCAGTAACAAAATGTGGTAGAGAATTAATTCGATACCAAGAGTTCAAGTATAAATTACAACGGCACGAGTATGTTAGAAGACAAAGCGTTTCTAATAAATCATGGCAGGCAATTTGTAAAAAATTAAATGTTTTCGTTTTATTCAAATTCACTTTCAGTAGTTACTTTTCCCTCTTCAATTATTTGCGTCTTTGAAAAAATGCATTTTCCTTTAATTTAATTGTGCCATCAAGGAAAAGCACAGGTTGCTGCTTTCATTCGTTATTTTATTTGCCTTCATGTGGCCTAGTGGGAACGATATGTAAATGTTCATATTATATAATCTCCAACCAACAAATTTATGGAACTAAAATGTTGCAATTTATTTTTGTAATTTTCCATGCAAATGATTTAACAATTTATGGAAATCTTTCATCATATGAAAATGTGATGCTTCCTAGCGAAATGAATAAGTAAAATTTGAAATAAAAAAATACGTTTTATATTACGAAAGGTGATATATATTCAAACACACAACACATGCGCTCATTCAACCATCATCCAACCATCCATCCATCTATGAATCTTAAATTAGCTGTGTTATATGAGCAAGAGATTGCTTTAACAAGCGTTAACGTAGGAAAGTATGCACGTAGATACTCGTATCTAAACTTCAAAATTTGTTGTAATATTTTAAATGTCGTGTACGACTGATTAACCGACTTTGGATTCTGCTAAAAATTGGCCTTTAATCAATAATCAATATTCGTTGTAACCAGGTCAATATTGTGTGGAAAATTTACATTGACTTTTCAATTGAAGTTCCTGAAATATTAACGACAAGGAGTCCCAAAACAATTGTCCCAAAGTTCTTTACCTCTATCTTTTGAAAAGAAAATTGTGTGTTATTTGAAGCTTTAGATTTCATGTTAATTAACATTTGGGCCTGTTTTATAGCATCTTCCCTGGCTTTCACAATACCTCTGGCGATAAATTCTGGATCTATGGGGCTTTTATTCACATAAACCTGTGGCTTAGAAAACACAACGGCCTGGAAATGGCAGTCTCAGGTTGCGCATTATGTAGCGTGCTGTGTATACATTTGCACTGTCAACCAAAATGTGAGATTAGAAACTCATTAATAAAAGGTTTTATTATGGTTGGTCTGCGTTACACTCAAAAAAGAATCGACCGGTGGCTCCTGGGAAATAAATAGCTCGTCTTAGAGTAACTTTGTTTGGATTTAATGGCGCATTGTGAATGATATAGCCATCTTCCAATAGGCTGATTTATTTTGGACCAACTTATACAAGTCATCGAGACGAGATGAAACAGCACTAGTTTAATATTCCAAAGAGTATATGTCCAATTATTGACAGGAAGGAAATTTATGAAGTCGGAAACTTACTAGAGTGCTCTTTGAATCGACTATAATTATCAGTAACGAAATGTTGAAGCCTAAACTTGATGATAACTATTTGTGAATTTGATAGGAAATCGACTTCCGCTTTAATGCTGTCGAATTTCAGAAATTTTGCCAATCATAGTTTTCGGCATTGGCTTAAACAAATTTTCTGCGGTCGGACATTTCAAAGTATCGAAATTTTTTTTGGAGGTGGATAACTTCAAATTCGCAGTGCTATTTTTTGTGGCAGCCTCATTTACTGCGAGGAGTATGGGAAAATTCGGTCACCTGCCTCAAATTATATTGCAAGACAAGGTCATAAATATTGAAAACAAATTTCTATGTTTTATTTTAATTTAATGTTTTCCGCCTCTAAAAAAACACGTTACACACGGAATTCTTAAATATAATGAGACATTTTTAATGCTCGTTCGTCTTTGGCTTCGAGCTAATATTCAGCTTCCATTTCAGCTTTTAAGTACAGAACTGCTTGTGCATCATACTTCGTACACGTACTTTGTAGTTCAACCAAAGGTTGAATCATTAAACTTTAAACCATTAAAAATCATAGAAAAAAGTTTATGTACTTATAGTCAACTACACAACAATATTAAGTGCTCTACGCTAAACTATTATGTCGTTTCAGTTATTTGACAGTTTTGTACATCAGACAATTATAGTTCAGAAAGTATTCGGAAAAATTTAGCGAATACTCACTCTGAAGAACAAAATATCTTAATTTACTTTAAATTTAATATACTTATGTGTGAAACATTTGATGGCCCCACTGTTGCCATTTTAAAACTAATTTTCACATATTTTTTTATATTCGAAACTTATTGAATTTTTGTGACGTTTTGAAAGAGACAAAGTTGTAGTCACAATAAAAAAAAATATTTAAGTACTACTTGGTAAATCCATTTGGAGCCGTTTTTCTTGTTAATTCCCGACAACACAAAAATACCAGCTAGACTAAGGATATAAAGTATCACGCCAATTCATTGGAGAAGGGAACTTAAAGGAGCTTATCTTAAACGTAATTCCTGAACACAGATTTTGAACACAATATAAGACGCTCAGTACTTTTTCTGTCCAATGGAATACCAAACCACTTCTAGTATGCTTGTCTTCCAAATCTAATATCTTCAAATGAATTTTCTTTTAAACATTCACTTCAGGTCAGGTATCTATCACCTTTCTTGGTGATACTATCATAAAACTGTTAAAGATTTATCTAAAACATGATATTTATTTCAAGTATTGTGTGAATTTCAACCCCTTTACTGGTGTAAAATCGAACTACAAAAACGTTTTGTTTTTCAAAATAACTTCCTCCGAGTGCCACCTCTCATGTCAAAAACTAAACTAACTTAGATTGACCTGAACTTAATATTTTAGCTCCACCGATCTTATAGGTGCAGAGATCATAAATTGATTTTATATCTACATATAGATTATTTATTTTGCAAACTGTCATCTTAAGCTGGGATTACACTATCGGTGCAAGTATCGGGCTATTTGGCGCACATTTCAAAACATTGCATGATTTATTTTTGAGTGTTCCAATTATCGTCACACATTGTAGCAATATTTGTCGGTTCATATCGCGTTGCTAATCGGTGCTCATACATCGTGCATAGGTAAATAAAATCATATCGGTTTATTTGTTTTTTATACGCAGACAAAGTTTTATTTTGTAGTGGATTCCTCGAAAATAGCTATGGCTTTATGTATGTACTGATATATTGTCTTCAACGATAAGAAAAAATAAAAGGACACACAAGAAGCGAGTCATAGTTTAAGAGATTGGTTGGAAAACAGAAGTGAGTATGGTGCGTATGATAGCACTTTACAGGAATATCGCAAAGTCGATAACCAACATTTTCTTTTTTAAAAATTATGTGCGAATGAATGAACGAGATTTTCTTCAACTAAACAGCTGTTTTTAAGCCAGGGATCTCAATTTACCATTTCCTTTTTATTTTGATAAATGCTATTTGTTTTTAATAAGTATGTTGGCAATAACCCGAAAGCAACACGAAAGCGGTTCTTATATATGATTAGCAAAAAAAAAATTTGAATATACTACTTTTTTTATATTTGTACCAGTAGGTGGGTGTAATTTAAAATAGCTTATGTCATCTCTGAATCGGCACTTATCGTCGACTTCCATTGGTGCTCAAGTGACTGATACAAATCGGCGCATATTTTATATTCGGCAAAAAAGTATTCATATTATCAGCGCATTAACATAGATTTTGTTCGCCCATAGTCATCACAATATCCGCGCAGATAGTCGCATTTTCAAAAACAGTGTGTCCACACTATCGGTACATAAAATACAGAAACATTTCGTCGAAAGTTAAATCTTTCGAATGGACCACCTCCAGTGTAATAACGGCCAACTTTTGACTGTAATTATCTTTAAAAAGTAAGTGTCAGCGATTGCACTTAAAGGTCATAATAAAGATTCCGACATACAATTCTGTTATAAGAGTTTTATTTAAAATTAAAAAAAATCGAAATGGATCACCGGATATTTAGCTTATGCCTTGATTTTATGTAACGAGTAAAGGGGCGAGACAGTAAGATGGTTCTAGGCTGAGAGAGTTAAGTGGATAAGTAAAATCGGATAGATATTTGAACGTAATTTACCACGTGGCGATTCAATTCGCCTTTATTACAGTGAATAATTGAAATGAATCACAGAAAACAACAAACGAGTTTTTAACTTACTTTTACCGCATACTCGTACAAACAATAAAACGCTCAACTGAGTGGAGTACGTGTTCACATGTAGTAAGCTAGTCAGTGAACCGTTGCGGAAAGAAAAAGAGTATAGCGTGGAAATAGTACTCGGGCCAGTAAGGAAAATGTGATTCTAGTAACTCACTCGCTACTATACCCGATCACTGACTTGGTCAGTAACTCGCCTAACTGGTTAGATGAAGAGCACTCGACAAACTAACTGTCTCGCCAGTGTTACTTGTAACTAAAGTATTACAAGAGGGAATGTTGGAAAGGGCAAGATAACAGCACTACTTTCAGATCCAGCCATTTTAATTTATTAATTTAGTTTGCCATTTTGTAATATTGCTGTTAACGCAAATCGTTGCAAAAAAATTTTCAGCAACGATGCTAACTTTTGGTTAAATAGTCCAAAAACAAAATAGACAATTGTCGAAAAAAATTCTCAAAATAAAGACGCTGTTACATCCAGAAAAATTCTCTGTTTATTAGGTTTTATGGGCTTACGAAATAGTCGTTCCGGCCATGCTGAGCAAGCTCAGGAATCTTAATGCGTTCCAATATCTTTAAGGGTTTTCAGATGGCTGTTAACACTTACATTGGAGGTATGTATATGTTGTATAGCTTTAAAAAACTATTTATTTGACCACACTAGCTGGTTGTACTGACCCTTCAAGTAACGCTATGGGTTCCCACAGTGTAAATATTGCACTTCGATCTGTGCTTTTTTATTTCCTTCCGTAGCAAATAGTTTGACTAATCAGAAAACTCGAGGACTTTTCACACTATTAGATTGAGTAAGATGCCTTCTAAAAAATTCAAATAAAATGAGAAAGTGTTATAATGTAAAATGAATATGCTATTAATCTGATAAAAATCGGATGAAAATTTGACATTCTATCTATCTATCCATTTTTTTAAGATTTTCTAAACGACGAAACTTTTCATTTTATCAGGGTTGCATTTTTACAGAATCAATCAAAGAAAACACTAAAAGTAGAATTGGAACAAATGTACAAGCCGACTGTTCATGAACCGTAATTGTTATGACGTTTTCATTAAAATTAAAATATTATTGATTTGATATTCTGACAAGGTGATTCGATATAGATTTTTGGAATGAATTTCCGTCATCCCTTGTCAAACTTGACTTGAAAGTTATTATTGTTATTACTAAATTTGTATATTTTTTGACAGAAATAATTATAATTTCTTGATGTTTATTATTTTGTCAGAAGTTATTATTATCTTTAATTTTCTTAGAGCAAAATAAAAATTATTTGTTAACTTAATTGTATGTATTTTCAGAATTTTCATGAATTTTCAGAAAATAACACTTACTTTTGCCCATAGTGAAATTTAATAATTATTTCTGCCAAAAAAAAAAAAAAAAAAATATAGAGTAAAAATAGTTTTGCCCAAAAAATTAAGAATTTAAAGTACATATGATTTTCTAAAAATCTAGGTTAATACTATGAAATTCGTGTGCCTGACATGGTTCTTCGATAATTTTCTGTCTGTTTTACACTATTCTACTCTGTAGAATAGTGTAGAACGCACTTTAATGTTATCATCACAGAAAAATATTCTAGCTGTATAAATTACTTTGTGGCAGATTATAAGGTGCAAATCAAATTTCATCTAAATGTATTTAATATTCATATCCTTAAATGTTTATTGAAGATGTTTTATTTTTATACGATGGTTCTACAAATTGAATATCGCTGTCATAAACGTGTATGTATGTATGTTTTTATGACAGAGAGAAAAATGCGATTTAGGGAGGAGTTTTGGAATGTGTTTCTGGTGTTCAAGTATAAATTAGGGAATTGTATAACGTCATGGTTTTTTAGTGATAAAAACTCATGTATAATAGCATTTGGTTTACATATACAATCATAACGTTGTAATATACTTATATAAGACTGTTTTGCAGTGAACTTTGTTAATGAAACTCTTTCTTTTATTTTTAGGTGCACAATTGTTTTATTCAATGCCAAAAGACAAACACAAGCCTATTTGGTGAATACCTCCCGCAAAGCATTTACATCGGTAGCGTTTTCACGCTGCGGACGTTATATAGCCACTGGTGAATGTGGCATAAATCCAGCGATTAAAGTCTGGGAACTGGAAGCACCCAATGGCAATCTGGAACAGTGTACTGGTGGTAATGTTATAGCAGAATTTGTAGACCACAAATATGCCGTAACATGTGTTGTAAGTCGAAATACTTTTATAACTGGAAGTGCCCTAATGAAAAATATTATTTATATTTGCAGGCCTTTTCGCCAACTGGCAAATATTTGGTGTCAGTGGGCTCCCAACATGACATGATCGTCAATGTATTTGATTGGAAGTCGAATTTAAAAATGGCTTCGAATAAAATTAGTTCTAAAGTATCGGCAGTTAGTTTTGCCGAAGATGGTAGTTACTTTGTGACGGTGGGTAATCGTCATGTCAAGTATTGGTATTTGGAAGGAGGTCGTAAATACAAGGATCCCATACCTTTGATGGGTCGTAGTGCCATATTGGGAGATTTACGTGATAACGATTTCTGTGCAGTGGCGTGTGGTAAAGGTATCACAGCTGAAAGTACGTATGCCATTACACGCCAAGGCCATTTGGTGGAGTTCAGTTCGCGACGTTTGCTAGACAAATGGGTACAATGTCGCACCTCAAATGCCAACTGTATAAGCGTTAATGGACAATTTATATTGGTGGGTTGTGCAGATGCTATAATACGAATTTTCAATGCTACCACATTGGAATATGTGACCACGTTGCCGAGAACACATTATTTGGGCGTTGATGTTGCTCAGGGTATACATATCAATCATATTATGACGGTACCACCACATGCAAAATATCCCGATTGTATTGCGATGGCATATGATGAACAGAGATCAAAGGTAAGCCCAAAATTAAATCAAACACTTTGTTCTTCTTTTGTATAATTATATCTTACGTATCTTTATTTCTTTAGGTAACGTGTGTTTATAATGATCACTCTCTGTACATCTGGGATATGCGAGATATAAAACGTGTGGGCAAATCACATTCCTTCCTCTATCACTCCACTTGTATTTGGGGTGTTGAAACTGTGCCATACAATATGGAACGTGAAATGTCACTCACTCTGCCCGAAGATTCTTTTGTGACCTGCTCTTCAGATGACACCATACGTGTTTGGGGTCTAGAGAGCTGTGGCAACAATGAAATCTATCGTAAAAATATCTATTCAAGAGAATTACTGAAAGTCGTCTATATAGATGACGAATTAAATTTTATTAAGGACTTGGAAATAGTGAGCGATAAGAGTGCTCCCATCTCCAATTCAAGTTATGATGGACGTAACGGTGTACGTTGCATTAAGATAAGTCCAGATTTACAGCATTTAGCTAGTGGTGATCGTAGTGGTAATATACGCATTTATAATTTAAACAATTTAAAACTGATAACAACAATCGAGGCTCACGAATCGGAGGTTTTGTGTCTAGAGTATTCAAATGATAAAATTGAACGTAAATTGTTGGCCAGTGCCAGTCGGGATCGTTTGATTCATGTGTTTGATGTGGCTCAGGACTACAGACTGCTGCAAACTTTAGACGACCATTCGTCATCGATAACTTCGATTAAGTTTGTAGGAGCCGGCTTGAATTTCCAAATGATATCGTGTGGTGCTGATAAATCCATAATGTTTAGAACATTTCAGGTACGGGTTACACACATTTAAATTCGTTAGAAAATCATGCTTATAATTTAATTTCATTAACAGGGCAATATTTTCTTACGCGGTACTCATACATCTGGCAAAACTACTCTCTATGACATGGAAGTTGACTCGAATGCCAAACATATTCTTACAGCATGTCAAGATCGCAACATTCGGGTGTATGGCACTCAAAATTCAAAGCATACCAAAACCTTTAAAGGTTCCCATTCTGATGAGGGTAGTTTAATTAAATTGAGTCTGGATCCCAGTGGTATTTATGTGGCCACTTCTTGTACCGACAAGACATTGGCCGTGTATGATTATTACTCCAATGAATGCATGGCTCGCATGTACGGTCATAGTGAATTAGTAACAGGGCTAAAATTCACAAATGATTGCCGTCATTTAATATCGGCAAGTGGTGATGGCTGTGTCTTCATCTGGCAAGTGCCACACGATATGATTGTTACGATGCAGGCGCGATTATCACAGCAGAAATTACGATCGGGTCATTGTCCGATACCCAGACCATTGTCGTCTGCATTGGTGGCAGCCGATGGTATTATAGTTGAGACTCCTGCGGTCGATATGGAAGAATCTCCCAAATTCTCTTTGTCGCTCAATACTTTAGAAGGTGATGTGTTACCTCTAACACCTGGTTATAAATTATCCGATGTGGGTCAATTGCCTCAGTGGGCTAAACGGAAAGCCGGCTCGTCTACACCTCGTTCAGCAGATAATGAACTCGCCTCCGGCATATCTTCTTCTGTAACTAACTTAAGTTCTTCTCCCAGTCAGTCTAGTATCGCGCATAGACCCCGTAATCGTTGGGCTCAACGTGGCCAAATTGATCCTGATACTCTGACCGATATACGTTCTAACTCGGAGAGTCCCTTGGGGAGTGTTTCAACAACCGCCGGCATAGGGCCCACCTTGCATGGCAGCGGTTTGGGAAATACGCAGACATCGGATTACAACAGCGCTTCCTCTAAGGACATCATGTACAATCAGACATATTTAAGCGAAGACTCTTCTATTGATTCAGGTATGGAAACAAGGCGAGAATTGAAATTAATAGGCAGTAATAATACTGGTACCATACCCACCGTAACAGCCACTGTAGCGGGTGCAAACCGTACCTCTGCAACACTGGTGGTCGATAAACGTAAGCCGGGTCATCGTTTCGATACCATATCCAATAATGATCACGATGGCGACATCGAGGATATATCGGATGGTGAGAGGACTAGTTCGGATCATGGAATGTTTTACAACAACATATCACCTAGTACACCAACGTAAGATTTGCCGAAACCATATTATTTTACAATAACAACAAAATACGAATTGATAAAATTTTGTTGTAGAGATTTCAAAGTAACCGCCATGAATGAAGAGGAATTAAGAAAATCAGTAAGACGACAAAAGTTCGAGAAAGCTGGCCTAACCTTGAGTGGTAATGGTTCACATACAGCTAGTACTGGTACGGGCACAGGTACATCGGATACGGAAGATGAGGGCTCAACACCCAGTGCTGATAATGCCGATCGCTCATTGGCGTCAACACTGGGTGGCAGTTCAGAAAGTATACCACATGCATCAAGTAGCTTTCTGCAAGCCGCTCTACCCGATAGTCCTTGCAATCTGCTAGAAAGAGGCAGTACTAGTAAGATAACTTTTTTTTGAATACAGCCTATTTCGTTTTTGAAAACAATTTCGTTTTTGAAAACAATTTCTAATTGATGTGTGCGTAAAATGTCTCATAGGTCGCCGTAGCATAAGTGCCAAACACAACAATGAATCAAGCAAACCTGGAAGTTCCGCCCCGCCTACTATAACCAAATCATATACCAGCACTAAAAAAGAGGAGCTGTTAAAAGTCATAAATGAAGCCAAACAAAAATTGGAAAACGTAAGTTTTGTTAACATTTGAATGTTAAAATTTTCAATTTAATTAATTTCTTATGTTTTCCTTTTAATTTGTATTTATATGTCGGCTTCTGTACACTTGATTCAAATAATTTATTTTATCTAAAAACAAAATAAATATATATTTATATTGTGACTGTGTCGGTCCGTATGGGTATATGATTTGTAGGGTTCACGTAAAAATGGTGTTAAAAAGTTAAATGTTATACCTGAGGTGAGCACTGTCTTCCAGTAGTTTTGATATTTTCAGCTTTTCCTATGAATTCATGCCTTGAATATTTCATATATTCAAACAAAAAAGGCTTCGCTACATTTTTACACGCAGTTTTATAATATTTTTAACAAATTGCATATGATTTGCCTTAACAAGACTTTAAACAAATAAATTTCATTTTGAATTAACGCTTCTTTTATAACTTAAATGACTTTTTATCGAAAGTTTTATTTAAAATAATTATATTAATTTTTTTAATATACTAATACAATAATATTTACCATATTTGGAACAATAACAGACAAAATCGAAAAATGTTGAGATACTCTTGACATAGGTCGTAGACCTATTTGAGTAGATAATTTTGTAATCTTTAAAAATTTAATTACACCCTCAAAATTTAAAGTTATCGATAAAAAAATTTTTTGTTTTCGGAACGGTGTTGAATAGTTTCTCTATTCTCTAATAAGTATACTATTATTATTCTTTTTTTAAGGTGAATTTCAAATAATATTCAAGATATACAGTTTTAGTATGTTTAATCATTCTAAGATTGTCTATAATTTGTAGTGCAAATAGTGTATGTCTTTATTAGCAACCACTATTGTTCAGAAAGCGTTTAAAATAGATGATACAAACGTGTAGTTAGTATCAGGAACCGAAAATAATCATTATTCTTCAAATTCCGATCAAAAAATCGTAATCGAAGAAAACTACTACAAGAAGTACACGAACGTAATTCTTTTTTTTTTTTTTTTTTGTTTTTAATTCAAAATATTTATTTACAAGTCTTATAAGCTAATAAGGAACAGAGTTATGAGATTTTACTTAATAGTATTACAACAATTAAAGCTAATAATTGGAAAAAGCAGAAAAACTATTAATAACACAGACTTGAGGACAAATTGCCACAAAAACCTCTTACAAAGTTAGAAAATGTTATAATGAAATTTGTCAAAACAACCACTAGCAAGATTCTTTTTAACAAAAGATACTTAGTGATTGTTCACTAAATTTCTTATTGTTTCAAAATTAGACACTATGCATTTTTCATTAAATGACAGCGTCAGATCGTTGCCAAACGTGTGTATCCTTTTATAATTAAATCTATTGTGAAGTAAGTCGGTGGGGAATCTTGGAGGGAGATTATGTATTATTTTTAAATTTTTGTTTTGAATAATTTGAAGCTTTTTGAAACCAGACCAGGCAACCATAGGTAAGGATCGGTCGAATACACATATTGTACAGCAATATTTTATTTCTTAAATTGAGTTTAGACCTTCTGTTAAGAATGGGCTACAAAGCACGACCACACTTTATGGCTTTATAACAGATGTGATTGACGTGTTGTTTAAACAAAAGTTGTTTATCTAATATAATACCTAGATATTTAATATCATCTTTAATGGGTATAATGTTTCCACGAGCGTACAGAATTTTAGTAGCAATACGTTTTGACGATTTATTAAATGGGAATATAATTGCCTGAGTTTTATTATCATTTACTTTGATTTTCCATTTGTCAAAGTATTTTTGGCTTGACGTAAGGCTCTCTTGCATTCTCTTGACTATTGCATTTGAAGCTTTTCCATAGCATATGAAAGCGCTGTCGTCAGCATAAAATGCTGCAAAGAGTAACGCATAGGTGATAGCACTGACCCTTGAGGCAAACTTGCAGGAATTGATTTTTCGATAGAAAATTCGCCATCAACATGAACAACAAAAGAGCGATTTTTTAAAAAACTCTTAATAATTTTCTGTAAGTAAATTGGAAAATTAAAAGAACTGAGCTTGAATAGCATTCCATTGAGCCAGATACTATCAAATGCTTTTTCAATATCAAGGAAAATAACGCCAGTGCTCTTGCGATTTCTTTTGTTGTTTTCGATAAAATTAACAACTCTCTTTAATTGGTGTACGGTGGAATGTTCCTTTCGAAATCCGAACTGTTGGCAGTTTATTAAATTATTTTGGTCAGCAAAATCTGCTAACCTTTTGAGAATTATTTTTTCAAATATCTTGTCCAGTAAACTCAAAATGCTTATTGGCCTGTAATTAGTAGGCAATTTGGGATCTTTTCCCTTTTTATGGATGGGAATTACCTTCGATTATATGAAAGTCGAGGGAAAGTATCCATACTTTGAACAGCAGTTGAATATTTTACTGACTGTTTCATAAAACAATCTGGCATATTCTTCAGGATAATGCTATTTATACCATCTAGACCTGGAGCTTTATTGTTTCTTAATAACATAACATATGCTTTAACTTCAGAGGTATCTGTAAGTACAATACTACTACTAATTGGGGAGATACCATCAAAACAGTTCACATAATTTGTAACAAGACTGTCTAAAGGGGATGGATTATTGATAGTTATAGTATGTGAATTTCCAAATGCCTCGGCAATTGCGATAGATTTTTCTGCTCCAGTTTTTAGAACTGAACCACTTATGTTCAGATCGGAAAATGTGGGGTTCTTACCCTTTAATGCTCTCGATAGCTTCCAAAATTTGTTGGATCCTGTGGGCAGCTTTGAAATAAATTTTGACCATAATTCATTTCTGTCTTTATCAATGTGGAAGTCAATTAGACTATTCAACTGTCTTAAGATACAACTTAAATGGGCTCTGTAATTTGAATCCCTACATCTCTGGAGTTTATGTTTGAATTTGCTTCTTTATGCGAGAAGCATCTTTGTTGTATCTGAACGTAATTCTTCTTACGCGGACTGCCATTTATTATTTTAAGTTTTTTTTTTTTTTTGCTTGCAGAATTAAGCTTTTGTTTTATTAATTTTACTGTTTTTTTTGTGCCTTCAAACTGATATTAACTAATTTTAGGTCGATATTATATCTAGTGTTCGTACCTTTTCTAAGCTAAAAATAAAACTCACAAAATAAATATTATATTTCAATTATTAACAATTATTTTCATATCGAAAAATAAAACAAAAAATAATAATAAAAAAGTATTTATTTTTTCAAATAAAACTTATAACCATTAGTGTCCCTGGTTACTCTTTAAACTCTTTAAAAAGAATATTTAGCCTAGCAGGAACGCAACTGGCACAGAACTTGTCACGTGGTTCTTTAGGGATAGGAACCGGTTCAAGTTCTAACACTTTGCATGAAAGGCACTTCTCACTTTAACT
Organism: Phania funesta; assembly: GCA_963932375.1. Lineage (NCBI taxonomy): Eukaryota > Metazoa > Arthropoda > Insecta > Diptera > Tachinidae > Phania > Phania funesta. Next base: position 43,064,326 of record OZ010653.1, read on the forward strand.
TGGCGGTATCATTGGAGGGCAAAATGTATGTCATAGACACTGTGTAACAGGCCACTGAACAGTCCATTACCGTTCATTATAATAAAACTGGTCTCAGTTATAATTTTTATATTAAATACGTATGTAAATACATAAGCACATATTAAAAGTTACATACATACATGAAAAAAGATTATTCTCTAAGTTGTACTGGTTAAGTGAAAATGTGCTGTTTTCATCGGTCACGGAGCTTTCTCTTTTGTGTTAGAGCCATTTTTACACGCCTTGTGTAGTTGTGATAAGATTATTTGATATTGATGTTGTATTTATATCGCGCAATAGCGTAGTTTCTTAAAGCAATTGAAGAGCCAGTCAGCCCTTTTATATTTAGTGTAAAATTTGTTTCTCTAATTTTTAGCATTACTTTGTATTCATTTGCAGTCGATCGTTATAATTGCTAATAATTTTCTTTGAACAGAAGTAACAATGCCATTATGCAAAGTAATATAGAATTTGGAAACAATATTGTCAAAATCATTCCCAGAAAATACAAAGTCCCAATCCACATTAAATATAACATAATTAAGTTTTGTGCAATTAGTTCGTGTGAAACAATAGCCTTTAACATGTTTATGCTTATGCGAATAGTATATCTTCCAAATCTAATGTGGTGACCGTCTTCACGAACGTTACGAGAATCGAATTATTTAAAGAGACATCTTTTGTGTTTATAGAAGCAAGATTGACAAGATTATAAAATGCGATAATTGCATTGTTCATTTGAAAAAGCATATAGTTTGCAGTGATTGAATAAAATTATTTGCAGTAGTAGGGAACGCAACTTACTTTGAAATTAACAGTATATTGTGAATATTAAAATCACTAAGTAAAATAATAGAGTACGATTTAAAAAAATATAGAAAACAAAAAAAAAAAATTGTTTGCATCGGCCGGGAATCGAACCCGGGCCGCCCGCGTGGCAGGCGAGCATTCTACCACTGAACCACCGATGCTTATACTTATTTGGAGTTTCTGTTTTACTAGTAGTTTGTGTATTGTATTTTACCATTAAACGAGTTTTACTAAAATTATACACACATTTTGTGTAGTACCATTTCATATTAGGTGCGTTCATTTAATTTCCCAACAGAAACATGCAACGAGAGAGTGAAGTAAACATATACCCAATTACCTAACAATGAGAAAAGGTGCAAAAGTGAACACTTTGGTTGCAAAAGTTTGGCAGCTACAGTTACTTTCAAAAGTACATACATATATTTATTTTTAAGGATGTCCGTTGTTCCGTTTTGTGTTTCATGTTTTCACAATAGCACTTTTTGTGGCTGGGGCAGACTTAAAGCACTTTCATTATCATGATAATCTACGAAATAAAATTGTAAAATATTACCGAACGCACAAAATTTAAGTAATGAGAAACTATTAAAGAAAGCTGGCAGAAAAATGCCTGTTTAATGGCACTAAAAATCTACGTTAAGCTAAAATGTTTAGTAGCAACAAATGACTAGATAGTAGGAACAAATGTAACGATGAAATAGCCAACAGGGTTCTTGGAGTCAATATAATCAATGGTTGTGTGACAAAAAAAAACTTTTTATTTCTGAAGACAACAAAAGAAAGCGATTCTCAATTTTGAAAAACTATCATATTCAGTGACGAAAGCAAGTTTATTAAAATGGGCAGCGTATGGTATGACGCGAACCCAACGAATCAATTAATAAAACAAAATTGTGGTGTGGTACTGTATGGCCGCCTTGGTAGTTACCATTTTGGTTTTTATATGTGGTTCTATGGATAAATACGTAAGTGCTTGTTACTATTTATAACATGATAGTAAACCTAAACTTACTGCTCTGGATTCTAAAGAATAGCTTTAATGCAGCATCCGCCTAAACTAAATCCCATTAAAAACTTTAAGCTTATTCGACGGAAAAACACCGGGAGGCATAAAGTTTAATCTAAAACTACATTGAAGCATGTTTGGGAGAAAGAATGGTACAAAATATTTTTAAAATTAAAGGAATTTAGTGGATTCTATTTCAGTAGGGCTGAAACAAGCTCCGGCTAACAACAGATACAATATAAAATTATAACATTTTTTATGCGTTAAAAAAATTAGTGACAAATTTCAGTTATTTTAAAAATGTCAAAGAATTAAACATGCGTTTTCAAGTTTTTATAAAAGCGAATTAAAGATTAAAGGCTTATTTTGTAAACCGCAAGGTAACGCCAGAAATTATATAGACAACAAAAACAAATTTCAAATATTTGGAAACATTTTTATAGTTTTTCATACATTTTTATACAATTTGTGTGACATTAAACATGAAGCATTGATTCCCTTTTCAAAAGCCTAAACATTTTTATAAAAAACAATACAATATTTTAAAATGTTTGAATCAACAGCGAAAAAACTTTTAAACCTCTTCGTGGAGTGTTGTTGCTCTTAAATTTTAAAATTAATATACCTTTCGTATTTATACTTTTTTGTCTTATTAAAAATCAACAAATCAACAAAAACAATTTCCCTAATTTTACGGAAATTTATTTTTAATTTCCCATTTCCATTTGTTTTTAACAAAAACTGTCATCTAAATAATTCCTGCAAAAGTAAAAATTATACTTGCAAAAATTTTTATGGAAATTGTTTTATCTCAACGTTTTTTACACTCTCTCGCATTTTTCAACAATTAGTAGTCTTTTTTACTGAACAGACCTATTAATAACAAACACTCTTATGCTACATACCCATAATGTACTAGATAAGTAACAAACTAAAAATAGACCAAAAGTTAAAGCATAAATACTCCTATAACATTGATATTAAAATAAAACATAACTAAATATAAATTGATATGGGTATTTCCACATGCAATTCAAAAGTTTTATCACAAAATTCAATTAACTTTATAACTTTCCATACTTCGAGTACTTTGGCTTTCTAACTTTATTAATGCACCTTAAAATTTCTAGGTGGGCTATCGTTCTTTGCGAGGTAGTCACAGCATCTCAGATTTGAGTTTGGCCGGTAATTTAGATGGTTCCCGTCCTGCTTTGTCGTCTGTAAATCGTTATGCAAAACCGGGTAAGTTCGATATAAAACTATTGAAAAAAAATTATTATAATGAATAATAATTATTATACCGACATCGGTAAAATGTTGTTGATCGTTGTAGCCTTTAGCATCATTATATTTATTGTATCAAGTTGTATTGTATATGTTCATATAAAAATATCTTGAGGCTAATTTATATTTCCTCTTACGCTTTGTTCTTCCCGTTTTTTCTCAAAACAAAAACATGCTGCCCACTATTAAATAAAACTTTGTATGTTTCCTTCAAAATTATTGCTATGTATATTACTTATCTAAAGCTTTAAATCCTAATACTGGCAATTCACTACTACATAATAGTGCTAGTAGCTCAAGGACAGATAAGCCAATATATGCAGATCGAACGCCGCCCATTATTCGTACACCACCTTTACCTCCTCAACCTCAACAGTATTTCTTTAATTGTGCTGGTTCCAAGTCAGTGCTCCAACAAAATTGCCAAGCAATGCGTCAAGTACAACAACATTATCCGCCCTATCCACATCATGTGGGTGTTCATCAAATTCATCCTCCACCTGGGGTGCCCTTTATGGGTCCTACCTCCACCAAACAACAAGTTAATCGAAAAACATTTTCCAGCTCAACCCTACCGGCAAACAGTCCATCTGTTAAAGCTAAACGTAATCCAAATGGCAATAATAGACGTACCACGAGTATTCTGAAGAACTATAAATCGTGTCCCGTTTCGCCGGTTCATGAGGAAGTTGAATGGTCTGGCGACAATAAAAGTATTATTATAACTGAACCCAAACGTCATTCAGTGTACGCTGATGATGCTCGTACCATATTGGATATGATACAGGCAGATACTGAGAAAATGATAGCCGAAATTACCAAGAAATATGGCGATTTAGATGATATAGGTGTCGATGTTTATGATCATGAATCTGGCACTAGACATTCCCAAATTGTGGCATCAAAATCAGTACCCGAAAATTTAGCCACTCATCGTACTTATCTGCCTGCGGGTGTGAAGAGGGATATAGCACTTACTCCGGAAGGTGCTATGAGCCCGCGTGGAATTAAACAGCCGTACGTGCCGCTAGCTCCTAAACATTCTTTTTCGGAATTTTATGTTTATCAAGAAATATATCAATGTGAACGTAAGGTCTCTCTGTCGGATATATTAAATGACAATTCAGAACAAGTTGCTGAAGCAAGGCGTCTTGAAGAAGCCAGATTCTTAGAGACTCAGAGGCACTCATCGGCCTCCTTTTTCTTAACCTCTAACAATCCATTTAATGTCGACAGAAGTCAAGAGTCTTTGTTGAGTGAAGAGTTCCTAGATGATGCTAGCTATTGCAACAGCATGGAAAGTATTTTATCAGACGAGAGCGATTGCAGGAGTGCTCCATTGGTGGATATAGTCGACAAACCGCAACCACCTATACCCAGGCATGCGGGTTTGAGGAATTTCATAATTCATGGTCCCACATCGACGATTGCTGCTGCTCAAATGGTTTCAAAATCATACGGTTCCAGTCCCAACCCTTATAGTAGTTTTGACTACTACATGCAACAACGTCATCTTCAAACCGCGCCAACTAATATATCCGCATATGAGAGTTTCGATGTTTCTAGTTACAATTTAGAAAAGATTACGACAAATGAGAAAAATAAACCTTTACCACCAAAACCTATACCGACCTCAAAAACATATCCTAAGTTAGCAGACTCCTCTACCAAACATCCCATTAACGCCAACTCCAAGGTTTTCGACGACATTCCGACATCGAAATTTAAAAATAAACAGTATAGTGCGGGAGTAAGCAAAAGTATTAGTTCAGATTTTGCTCAGCAAAGATGGCAACGCAACTCGAATCCAATGCAAACAGAAAAAAGGGCGTACAATGACAAACTCTTCCAAAAAAAGGTGGTGAAGGAAAAACCTCCTATACCCGCCAAACCTGAAAATCTTAAATCCACCTTAACTTCAAATGTTGAAGCAGTGCATAAAATACAAGCTAAGGAACCTTTGAAAAAATCCTGCTCCTTTGATATAGCTACCTCGGATATAGGTTGTCATTCGCGCACCGCTAGTGTGGTTAGAAAGTTTGAAAGAAATTTACAAAAGTTTGAAAGAGAAAAGCAAGCAGAATTGTTGGCCCAAAAAAAGAAAAATGTTGAGACAAAACAAATGAGACCCTCCGTTAGCTCAGGAGCTTTGGCTGCACAAAGTTGTTTGAAAAAAGTATCAAAATTTGATAGTTCTGCCTCTAGACGAGCAACTTCAATGCGACAAAAGGAAAGGCCAAAAATTTCCGTACGTTTCAATACTGTATCACAAATTAAGTATACACCCTGTTCGAAAAGAAATAATGCTAATAACTCATCGCTAACCACCACTTGTCCCCTGAATGATATAAACCTAAATGTGTCTCCACCTCTGGGCTCTAGTCTTCCCAATGATTATGGAGAGAAAACTTTTGAAATGTTTATATCTGAAAATGGTAATGACGAACATGATAATATGACGGTGGATAGTTTCAAACTATACACAAAGCCCTGCCTACAAGCCGTAGTGGATGAGATTAAACATGAAAGAGAACGTGACGCGAAACATAAGAAGAACTTGGCGAACAAAGAGATTACCCAAAATCCAGCACACGATATCTCAACAACAAATCAGTGTAAAAATATTGCCAAACAAATTGATGTCATACAGAAATTAATCGAAATGGAAGAGCGCAAATTAGAACAAATAAGACAAGCCACTGAATCACGAATGCGTCCCTTTGAATGTGATACTAAACAAAGAGGTTACGTGAAATCTCTGACCATGAACTTCGATATGCTTGCGAAAGGCATAGAGCAGGATATTGAGAACGAACAAAGACGTATTTTAGCAGACAGTTCGGATTCGGATCTGTGTGCTTATGCTCGCCATATCAAACGCAATGTTAGTCTTCCTGATGTCCTAGAAAGCACCGAGTCCTATAATTTCAATAAACAACTAATGCAACAAGTTCAATTAGATTGCGATGGCATGGAAGTAGAAATAGCCAAAGAAGTGAAGGCCGATTCGGACACAGACAATGAGGATGAGAAAGAAGATGAGAGTGAGAAGGTTTCTTTGGAACATGTTGAAAAAGTTGCAGGTCTGAATGATAATTGAAAATTTTAAGCACCGTTTAATTTCGAATTTTATTTCGTTGGCAATAAAAACCACTATTTATTTCGTTTCATTTATGGGTTTTATTTTCCTGGGTTTTCCGAGGAGATCATCCATTCGTCGCTTGTTTTTTTCACTTCATTTTTGTATTTTCCAATTAATGTTACGTTTTTCCATTACGTGTTCACTTTATATGTTGTGATTTTATCGGGTTTTGCTAAATATATTTTTTGTTATTCAGTTTCATAAGTATTTTTTATTTATAGGTAATCCTAAAAACTTCCATCCAATGCCTGTTGAAGAATCTTCGTCCATACGACGAGCATGTTCTCTCAGTGATCTACATATGGGCAATATGGGTAAAGGTAAGATATGATTTTCGAAACACGACATATTTAATTTGTTGTGAAATGTTCAGACATCGAAATATAACGTCTATAGTGGCCGGGAGCATGAATTTATACTTTGCAAGAAGGTATAAAAATATTTAAAACTTTGCCGTGCCATTGACAGCTTGCATTGTTATATAACGCCTACCCCCTCGTGAACCACTCGCTTTCCGCAATTTAGGTTTTTAGGCGGACAACATTTATGTCAGCTTCATATTGTTACCACGTTCCTCGGATAGCAATACCAAGGAGATTGTCTATCGTGGAAACTGTCATTGACACATAACGGCTCCCGTGCTAGACACACAAATAAGCGTATGAGCTTGATTTAGCCACCTGAAGGCCATCCTATACTAGGCAAATTTTAAAGCGAAACATTAGTTTATTTTACTTACTAAGTTCTCACGATCTTCGTTAGACTGCGACGTTTAACTTTTTCATTATTGGGACTCGCTGCAGAAAATGATTGAAAGTTAACACCTACTCTAGCGAAAACGCGATGTTCTTTATACCGATTTGTATTTAATTTTTTGTTATAAAATTGCCTAAAACCCTTTTCCTTATTACAGGTGGCAAATCAGCTAGTTCATCTCAAAAAACAGGAGCTGCTCATCGCAACAGTTCAGCAACCCGATCAGTCAGTAAACGTAATAGCCTGCAAAACAAAGGTTCTTCCAGTAATATAACTTCAAACACTTCAATGGGTGTACTCCATCAGGTAAACTGTTATTCAAACAACTTTCTATTAACTCTAACAACTTACAATAATTACAATGTCCAGCAGAGTGATTCCGAAACTGAAGCCAACAATCGTGGTAGAGCGGGTTCAAATGGACAAACTAGAACAAATGGACCAACTGGTAAGTCTTTCTTTCCAAACAATTTATTGCAAAAGCTCTGTTAATACACAAGTCCTTACAGCTTCCAATCGTCCTTACAATAACACAAAAACCAATGGTAACAATAACCGGCGCAAGGGTACTTTACAAACCAGTTTTAATAATAGTATGTATTGAATTGCTTTAATTGTGATAATAATTCATTAACCTAAATTGTCTCTAGCACCTCCCCAAGATGACTCGAGCTCTGAAGAAACTCAGGGTAGTTCTTCCAATATTAAACCCATTGTACCACCACGTCCCCGTAACTTAGCTTTCGATCATAAGAATAAAGTTATGAATAGTCCCATTATGGTGAAGCAACGTGGCGCTTATGAATCGCATGAGTTCGCCAATCTAGATAGTAATGGAGATCGTAAGATTTATTTTAAAATAATTTAATTTTTTAATTATTAATCAATTATTTCTTTACAGCTAAATCTCAAGTTCATAATGTTATAAATAAATTGTATACCACAACACAAACTGTCCTGCAATTGCATGCTAATTTACGCAATTGTGAGGATTCGTTAATGCTAAAAGAATTGGAGAATGCTGTGATTATGACACAAAATATGTTAACAAATATAACACAAAATAAGTAAGTGTTAATAAGTACAAGTTTTATAAAGTAGTCGTATCAAATAAAAACATTTTGGGTTTCCTTAAAGTCAATCAAGCGAACAATTCACTTAATTTTAGAATTTCCTAATTTAAAAAACAAATCTGGTTTGTTTAAAAGAAAAGGTGAAGTTTGAATTTTTTTGAAAAGTAATTATTTATTCATCAATATCCCCCTCAGATATACTGTACTTATGCCAGCGCTTCTTCCAATCCTCGAAGCACTTTTGAAATGCGCTTTTCGGTATGGCCATCAGCTTGTTCTTCGATTCTGACTCTATCTCATCAGTTGTGGCTTTCCTTTTATTGGTCTCTTCAGTTTTGGGAACACGAACAAGTCGCAGGAAGCCAAATCTGGTGAATAAGGTGGTTGAGGCATGACCATAATCATGCCAAAAACTCATTTCTTGGATGCATTTTTTTTTTCAAAAGTCAAAAATCGAAGAACACACACAAACGTGACTAACCTTTTCAGTTCTCAACAACAAACTACTAATCCAAATATACGACTAACACATGTGTACCAACATAACAAAAAAATCTCGATAATCGAATGTACACAGCCCGCGAAAATTCGAAATTCACCTTTTCTTTTAAACAAACCATGTATATGTACCAAGGAACAGCTGTGCCACTTTCCAATACCCCGGGACTTGTTCCTTTTTTTCTCTTATTTTACGAACCTATAATTAAAATAGTCTCTTTTTAATTGTCTTGTTTTTTTCTTGGATTTATAACTCCAAATTGGTTGCCTTATGTAAAAAGTGATAAGGAAATTTTTTTTTGGAAATTTTGTCGGCTTTCGCTTTCATACAAAACAATTTTAGCTAGAAGTTATAGTTTCAGACCAAGGTAGACTAAACGGGTAAACTCACTAGCGCAGCTGAGTACTTTTTTTAAACTTATTAGACATCAACTTCCATATAAAAAAATGTTTCGCCATTTGCGGTAATTTTTTTATATATGGAGTATGACATCCGCAAACACGTTGATTTTCAGTTTGTTTTGGTTTCAGACCTATTATCAAAAAACTAAAAAAATGACACCATAAGGCGGTTTCTCGGACTGTAGCTGTATTCACTGACAAAGTTTAGGAAGCTTGGTCAGCAATTGCTCATCGTTTTTAGAAAAGTTTACTTTAACGCATACAGACCCAATCTCGATATTAATAAAATACCATACGTCTAATGTGAAGGCCAACATGAAAATCACTTAAAATCTCCTATGCAGGAACAATTTTATTATTAACTGACAGGCGTATATCGTAGGAATGATATCGTCAGTCGTAAACATTTTGTTTGGCCTACTGCCAGCTACCAAAGAAGCAAGTTTTGAGTTCATTTCATCCTGGTAGAAGGGAGATAAGATAATTCCGCAAATACACGCCCAAGCAACAATTTAAAAAATGTTTGGTTCTCAACTACTGATCCTGACATACATATGTAAGAATCGTAAACGATAAACTAAACTTTTAGAATTAAATTTCTACCCATATTGGAATACAAGATACCTACGTTGACCATCTCGGGTTCGCAAAACCATAGCATACGTTATTTTTTATAATTTAAATGCTATTTGCGTTTCAATATATCGCACTTGTGCAACAAAATAGTGGGCAAAAGTACAAAAGTTCACTAAAAAGTGAAAATAAAAAAATTGAGATAATACACTATTGTTGCACAAGTGCGATATGATATGTGTATTCCGTAATACTTATGCAACAATTTTTGTATAAGTATCTTCTTCTTATTTACAATAAATTCTACAACAAATGGAGTTTGATTTTTATAACTGTTTTTACAACTTTTCCAGTTAAGATGAAAAATTACGCCAAGTTTTAAGGATTATTTTCACAAGCTGTAAAAAGAATATTCTCTGGAACAGTAATATTTAGTGAATTTTCCAAGCAAACAAAATATCAAAAGGAAACGTTATTAGGTTTTTTTTAATAAAAATTATTTTTGGGATTTTATTTTTTTATTTTTTAAAAAATAAAATTAATTAATTTAACTTTTTAATCCCAACTCATTTTATTATAAAATAATGCAATTTATTGTAAAGGGTGGGAAAGCTAGTCTCTATCCTTTTAGAAAAACTTAAACGTCTTATGCTCGACATTCTTTGGACCAAATGAGAAATCCAAAGAAAAACGAGACAAAAACATTAAAGTTTTAATAAAAGGCCCAGCAACAAAAAATTGTTAATTTATTTTTCTCACTTGCTTTACTGCGTTTGGTTGGTTGTTCGCCAACTCTAAATGTAGCTCTCAGTCGTTAAAAAACCATACATGCTGTGATTTGCTTTAGGTAGAAAAGTTAAGTTGATTTTTTAGTGAAACTCAAATAAAAATTAATGCAGGCAAAGTCAATCCGGGTGTCAGGGATTTCGCTGTTGGACTTCTTAACCCTGTACCATTTCTCTTTCATAATAATTTTTGTGGTTGAAATTTTAAAAGGTACCCTTATTCGCAGTCCGTAGTTTCGCCGCTTCTAAGATTGCGATGTTAAAGACAAGCAACATTCAGGAAGGCCACAAAAGTTTGCAAATTAATAATTATAGGTATTACTCGATTAAGATCCATGTCAAACACAAGAAGTACTTGCAGAATTATTGGGAGCAACACAACAGGCTGTTATTATTATTATTTTTTTTAAGAATTAAAACTAATTCAAAAGCAAGAAACTGTTGGTCCTTTTGTTGGTTGCTGTACCAGGAAAATACTTTTTATAAAACAGTCGATCGGACATTTTTCCTGCCCGTTCGTATATTCCAGACCTTGCTCGTTTCGACCTATATTAGTTTCACTTCTGTAGAAGTTATCGGCTTGCTGTGTATTTGGCCTCAAAAGATTAGCAGTTGCTTTGATAACCCATCTATTACCAGATAGATGGTAAAAAGTCACAGCAAACCAACTTATAGTATTAAATTATTTTTATTAATTAAGCGAATAATAATAATAATAATTATTGTGACATTTGATTTCAAATTGACGCTTATTATAAAACTTTATCAGCTAAGATATCTTACCATTTCATTATCGGGGGTGTGATGGAAATCGATTTTGAAAACAAACCGATTTAAAAACGGAAAAGGTTGTGATATGGTCACTTTTTCCGTTTTTTATTTATTTAATAATTCGTTTTTTAATGCCTTTCATTAATTTTTCATAATGTGTTAATGCTGTTATTATGATCTAAAGTACATCTCCTCCTCTGCATTTTCAATTACAAGAAAATTTTTAAAAAATCGTTATCAAAATCGACCGAAATTTATCGCGACTCTTCAAAAAGATTCGTGTTAAAATCGATCAATTTCTATCACATATATTTTCACTATCTTACAGTGTAAATAAGAGACAACATAAATTAAAAATTTTCGATTTGTGAACACAAAAATTTACTGACTTCAGTTGTAAATCTTTAGTTTTAAATTGTACTTCATTTTAAGAAATAATTCATACTTCATAATTCATACTTCCAGAAATGATAAAAACAATCAACATCCGAATCATGCCTACTCGACAACCGAACAGGCAAATTTAGAAAATGGTGATTACTTGATGGTGGTGAATAATTGTGCCGATTTATTAAGCAATTTACGCATGAAGCACAAACCCGATGACTGTGAGAATAACTCCTAATGTGTAAAAGATAAACAGAAAAACTACTAATCAATTTTAAAAATAATTTATAAATTTTTCAACTTAAAACTAAACAAAGATTTTTTTCGGCGATTATTTAAACTATTGTAAAATATTTAACAAATATTCATACACACAATTATTATACAAATATGAAATAATATTTAACAAAAATAAGTTGAAACTAACAATAAATTAAGTTTAAATTAAGAAAATATTTAAAGATAAAGATGAGAAGAGAATTAATGAAATGGGGAGATCATAAATACTTGGCGCTGGTGTTTTTCTTTCCTTCTATTTTTTTTTTTTTTTGTTTTCAACGAATTTTCGAGGATACAAAGAAAATAGTTGTAACAATTCGCTTTAAGATTATTATGGCATTTGTTTTCTATTTAACTCGAAAAATAAATAATTTTAAAATCCGTTCACTTTTAAATTGAAATAAAGCCACGTTTCGTTGTTGTTATAGATGCAATTTAAAATTGATATTTAATTTGTTTTGTTATATTAATTTTCTAATACATACTTCGTTTAAACAATAAAACCTAATTTTATTAGAAATGGAATACAATAATCAAAGCCTTTGTTAACAATACAATAACGATTATATAGGAACGGGGATGGTGCCAGAATAACGCGACCTGGCAAGAAATTACATTTTTAATTCTCATGATTTAGCTCGATACAATTATTCCAGAGCATAAATATGCACTTTAGAGTAAAATTTTACCAACCAGTCATTTTGTTATTGTTCCTTTTCGAAAATTGTACCAACGAATCGGCTCAAAAACTTCGTTCAAATTTAATACAGCAGTTCTGGAATAAGCGGAATCTTTTATGTTGGTTGATCTAAGACATTTTCCTTAAAAGACCTTCCAGAGCTATAATTTTTTTCTAATGCCCTTATCCCTCGATCAGGTCGCGTATTTCTGAACCAGCCGCGGTAATTTGTTTAAGTAGTTTTAAAGTTTAGTTTAAACAAGTTTAAATTAAATTTATTTAGTCTTAAAATTTTCCGCGTAAATTAAACAACAATAATAATAGTAGAAATAATAATATAATTTTTTTCGCCACCTTAATTTTTTATGACTTGTTAATAATGGTTAAAGCAATTATTTGTTATTTAATATAATTTCGTGTTATTGGCGATATTTTTTGTAAACAAAGCTATTGAAAAATTTGTATTTGTCCAAACTAAACTAAACTATGATTTATTTTAAGTTTATTGTGAAAATATGGTAATGCAGCGCCTTATTAGTTTATTAAGCTTAACAATAATTAAAAAAAAACCAACAACAACTACTAAAAAATATATGGCCAAAATAAACTTTTATTGTGCTTTAAGAAAAAAAAAACAAGTGACAAAGGATGGCAACTTCTGCCCTTGTCCAACATCTTGGGTTGATTTTAAACTTATATTCGATAAGCAGTTGTTTGGTTAAAAGCCAAACGTTTTCTTTTTTCTATCTCAGTGTTTACTAATAAAATAATTTAAAACTGTTTCTTTGTTCTTGAAAATTATTCTCAAACTAATAGACTTCATCCTAAATAATTAAAACGAATATTTAAAAACAAAAGAACATCAGATATAAATTGCAAACTATTTCATGTTTAATGATGTATAATTCTAATTTATATGAATTATCATACTCCATCTAATACGACTACTACTACTTCTACAACACTTCTATTATTTTTAACAAACAACAAAGATTCTTCTTAAATTTATATTGTACTTTAACCCAAAATTATTACTATAACAATTATGAATAATTTTTAATTGTTTTTGAAAACAAAAACAAAAAAGCACCTAATTTTATTGAAAAAAAAAATACAAAAACAAAAGTAATATTTACATAAAAAATCATAATAAATAATTTTTTGCAAAAAATATACTTTAATGCGTTTTACTTTAGAGCTGCTTAAAATGTTAAATAATTTCTTTAGTTAATAAAGGCCCGACTATCGTTCACAACACAGAAAAGTTGGGTTGTCTCGGCTACAACACAACTTAATTAAGTGTTGTGTATGTCACAGAGCTGCGTTTTAATGTTAGTACTTGGTTTCCGTTCAAATACATCCCTGCGTACTAAAAACTGTCGAGATAAAACAAAAACCAAGCCACTGCAATCCACTTTGTTTGAAAAAAATTAATAAAATTATAATAATCAAGATCATGGACATTAATGTCGATTTGTTTTTTGATGATGATGAGACCAGCAAAATTTTACACATGGCTCATATCCGGAAAAGAATTAGTGACAATTCCAACCCATTGGAACTACCAAACACTGAGTACATATGTATATTTTTACGGTTTTATTAAATTGTTCCGCATATACAAGGATGAAATTTTGTTTTTGCTGCAGGGGCTAAACAATTTCCTCAAACCGTTAACCCGGTGTTCTGCCGTTCCGACGATTTTAAAACTGTGCTGCGCACTTAGATTTTTTGCTGATGGAAGTTATCAATGAAGTAGCGGCAATGATTTTAATATTCGCGTTTCGCAACCAACTGTTTGCTACATTTTTAACGAAGCCATAAACTTCTTTGAAAGAAAAAATGTTTAAAAAGTGGATAAGTGCTAAGACCGAAGGTGAAAAAAATAGGAACAAAACATCTTCTCAAGAACAAAATTTCCGGATGTTATTGCCTGCATAGATGGAACACATGTACGCACCTCACATAGGCTCTTCAGTATCAATTGTTGATTCCGCAGCATCGGAATCTTCCATTTGTAAGCCCATTACAGATCCACCCAGGTTTACTTGTGACTGCATTCCTCTTCGCTCTGCTCTAGCGGACTTAAGCTTATTTCTGCGGATGGACCGCTATCCAAAAATTGCGGGCAATTTTCTTTTTAAGTTAGCTTTGTAGTGAGTCCATACCTATAACGAAATAACAAATTTTTGAAGAGCCATTAAAAATTTGTTAATCCATGTAACACGAACTCTTTCCTATTCTTTTGTCCTTCTAATGCAGCTTTCCCCGACCAATATCAGGAATTAGTTGAATGAAATCTACAAGCTTCTTCTCCATCTGGTTCTTGTTTTTCTAAGAAATATTTTAAATTATGGTTACAAACGCCAAACAAAAAAAAATTAAAAACTTACAATTTCTTTTCCATTTTAATTTTTCAACTTGTCGCGACAATAAGACAACAGCTAATGAGAAGTTGTAAGATTTGATGTGTGTAACAACACATCCAAACACATGCTGTAAAGAGTGATTTAGACTATGTGACTTGTCGTACGATTATTCAATTTTTTGTGTAGAAGAGCACGGATGGGATCATGTAAATCCGATATGTAATGAAGTCGTACGTAATTGAGAGAAAATACCGATAAAAATTTGACAGTCGTACGGCTCTCTTTGTTTGCTGAAAAATTTCAAAAACCATCACACACCATTTGATCAGCAGAGAATTTTTCAGGGATCTAATGAATTGCACTACATATAAAGAAAAATTTTAATTTTTCGTTCCAAGATATTATTAAAAACGTATGTAAAATTTAACTTGTATTACATATGCATGTATGTATATGCGTCTGCATAAAAAGCTTATCTATTTCAATATTAACTATACAACACTAGAAGTTCTTTACGAAAGAATGTTGTTTGGCGTAAACTTTCGCATGCCTGATTTTTGGTATTTGGTTTTACCAATCATGTAAACGAAAAAAATATCTGTCGTATGATTTTACTCTAATTTTTTAAATACCGATGAAATTTCATCATATTTTTACTCTCATTTTACCGATGAAAAATATGATCGTCTAAACCCCACTTGAACGATAATCGCTGTAAATTATCATAGACAACTAAAATTGTCACACATGTGATAAGTGTTGTAAATCACAATCGCAATTTAAAATATACAACACTAAAATAATTAATGTTTTGAACGATAATCGGGGCCTAAATATCAAAAAAATAGGGGTAATTGCAAAAACTTTTAAGTGCAATTTCTTGCAACGGACGTTTAAATGAAGCCCCTTTTTATATTATTGTTATCACTATATTTTAAAATATACCCAACCCTATTTTACTACTCATGTTAGACATGAGTTAATGGTCAAGTTTTTAAATGAATTCTTGATTTTCTATTCCGTCAGGGTGATTGATGTAGATTTTTTGAACGAATTTCCGTCATCCCTTGTCAAGTTAGGTTTGGAGACAAATCAGTTTCGGCAATGTGCCGAACACTGTAGATGGCACATAGCCGAAGTTGGTTTGCCTCAAAAAATACTCTCTATGGTATGGAAATTGAGTTGAATGTCAACCATATTAAATTTACAAAAGGATCATATTTATATGAGCGTAGTGTGGTTAAATTTAGTCTAGTTAATTGAGTTTTAATTCGACAAGTGCCACACGATGTATATGTTAAAAGATCAGAAATAACGATGGAGCCGTGACCGATTCCCAACTGAAGCCAGCTGTGAAGTGGCGCCTGAAAGTATTGCAGAATACACGCCACCAATAAACGCTTTAACTCTAGATTCTTTTGGGCAGTATTTCCACACCAGCCACTATACTCGTACATGGCAGACATGAGAGCCCGACAGAGCTTTCTCCGAGTACATCACTTTGATTCTGTTAATAAATTGTTTTAAATGATGTAGTGGAACGACTTAACGATGTTCGTCCATCTGGTCGACTATCTGTATCGTCCACAAACAGGCTGTACACGTGAAAATTATCTGAAATGTTATGAGTCTCCTTAAAATGACGATCTGATTAAAAATTAACAATAAGTTCTTGAATTTCACAGAGATTCTCGAAACACGAATTACTTCGCAGTTAATTTCGACAATTCTCTTAAGTACGAATAGCCATTACGAATTTTTGCTTTTTAACTGGCCTCTTAACAATTATGGCTTGCACTGGCATATAATTATGTCTTTTATTTTAATCAGTTTCCTCCGAAACCCACAAAACTAATTGTATTTTTCCTTGACACCAAAAATTGCTCAAAATGCAAATTTTAATATGTCAACTCCTTTGATATTAATTTCAAACATCATGATGGCTTTTACTTGTAGGTCGAATAAATATTAATGAAATTAATTGTGTAATAAACTCTGTTGAAACTCCCAGCAGGAGATAATTGACCACAGTAAATTCAAAATTTGGGGGAAGCTTTTACAAACATGATATACTGACAACAAAATTAGACTTCTTTGCTTCCGTCTGTAAACGTATAATGTTGTTCCAATAGGGGAGTGCCATCCTCCGCATCAACTAAAAATTACATCAATACGATTTTTATTCCCATCCCGAACTCTGATTATTTGTACCTCTTAACTCCAGCAAACCCTTTAAAATTCGTTAAACCTTCTAAAGGTAAAATTTAAGTTTAAAAGCAATTGGGGTTGGTCAATGGTGATGTTTAGGCAATTGTGCAAATGTTCTTTTCCCTCTGTTTGTTTTATTTTTTTATAATTGCTAACGCTTTCTAGTTTTGGTCTTTGAACACTTCCGGCATCAATTAAATTGTGTCAATATTGAAGTTGGCATTAAAGTTTAAACAGGCTGCCATTTTGTGTTTCCAAAGATGATGCATAATAAGGTTTAGACAGAAAGAAGAGTTCTGTAATTCAGAAGCAAGCTTTATCTAAGCAAGAACTGATAAGCATATAATTACTTTAATAAGCTGCTAGATTTTAAAAATATTAGACATGGTCAATTATTAGTCAGCTGATCTTAGAATCTACACAGAGCAACCAGAGGTGTAAACTTTAGGTCTGTTCCAAGTGCATAACAAAATAGTCCGGACTATTGAGAGTAAAAAGAAAATTACTCTCTGAATGTGCCAAAGTTGTCAGGAATTGCTGGAACGTAAAAAACCACAAATGGTGCCTACTTTCTCAAATAAATTTTATTTTAGTAATTTTATACGCTTAAAATGTATAATATTTTAAAAGCAAAACATTTGCATCACTAGCAGCCGCTGTCCATAACTTCTTAACTGATCGAGAAAAGCATTTTTTTTTATTAAATAAAGTGATAAATATGCACAAATATATGTACTTACAACTTCAAGTTTATTGGACAAATTTTCCGTTTTGCTTTTTATTAAAATTAAAACTTTTTTCCTTTATTTAAAAATTTTATGATTTTTAAATATAAACAAAAAACAGCTGATAATTTAATTCTAGTCCGAACTTACCCAAAGAAAAAGTTCGGGCGACTTTGTGTAGGAAATGAAAAATTTTACTCTCTCATTTTCTCTCAAAATTGCACAAAACTAATTCGCACTGTTTTGTTATGCACTTGGAACAGACCTTTTAACGTTAGAAAATTGCTAGAATCAGCTTTTTTGTTGTGGGCAGTCCCTAATCTTTCCAAATATAACATTTAAAAATAATGCGAAAGATAATCAAAACACAAGCAAAAACCCAGAAAAATTAAACTTATCTTTTAATATTTTCAGCATAAGTTATCCTCTAAGTTTATTTAAAATAAATATAAACTTTTCAACTCTTATTTTTACCTTTGTGCATACGTTTTTCATTAATTGCCAGAAAAATTATTCAAAATGAAGAAGAAAAATATAACAAAAGAGAATAGAAGCGGTCAATTATTTCAGAAAGAGACAGATAGAGAAAAAGATCACTATACTCTCGTGTCGCCTCTGTTTACTTTGTGATAATCTATCTTCCGATCTTTCGCCTACAATCGTTATCTTACACGACAGATTTGTTACTGTATCTGAAACCGTTATTTCCTGTCCAAATAAAAACACGCATTGGTTAAAATATAAAATGTATGTGAGCTCTCACTTATTACCGAATATCCCACTGCGAAATCCGGAGGATATTGAACAATTTACAGACGTCGTGACTTCCGCAGGAAAAGTCGCAACGCCAATAAAACCATCAGCTTAGAGAAAATTGCATAAATAGTTGCACCACTACAATTATTAACGTCATTTTGGATGATCCTACAAAATTTAAAAGCGACAATTAAAAATCTTTATGTGTGAAAATCACCCGGACCTGATCGTATTATAGGTTCAACGATAAGAAAGTTACCTAATTCTGCTGTTATAATTTTATTATTTATATTTATTGCCATGTTGCGAGTTGTTATGATCCCTAAAACATGTTGCGTGTAAAATAGGCCACACAAATGTGCCTTATGTAATTTCTTGATATATATTTTCATTTGGGAAAGCCGCCGATTATTATGTTTTGTGCCGCCGCTACTAGAAATTTTGCTGACTTTTTTGAGGCATTACCATTGGTATTCCTTTTGTATTTTTTTACCATGATTTCCAGTTGCCTCCAAATGAATGAGGTTGACTATGTACATGATACCCTGAAATGATCATTCAGATTTTTATATCGATCTTTAATAGCAAAGGCCACATACCAGACGAAGAGCTCTGCGTTCAACCACACAAAGGTTGAGAATCATCGGGGATCGATGATGAATTACATCCATGGTCAAGAAATTCTCTCTCGTGTCCAATTTCAGCCATAAAGAAAAATAATTTGCAAAAATGGTTGCTAAAAATTTATATATTTTATTTTTTTTTTTTTTTTTTTGACTAGAGAAAAATTTAAAAACGTGTGCTGTTCGTCTTGTGAGTAGTTATTGTGTGCGTAGATTGGATTATTCGTTGTATTCATGCATGTAGTAATTAGTAGTAAAAAGCTAAACCTATAGTGGAAATTGGGCATTATTAGTATAAGGACAGGGCTGGCATTTAAAAAGATTTTCATTCATAAAACCGAGCAAAATTATAGCACCGGTACATGTCCGTACCTATGAGTGAAAATGGATATTAAATATTTATGTATGTGTAGGTATATGCTTAAATGGAAATATGCCGAAAATTGGAAAATTCTAGAGAGAGGAATTAAAGAGGTTTCATGTAGGATTAACAAAGCAAAGATCGCGATTAATCATAGCACAATCGATACAAGTGGTTGCTAAGTGCATAAGTGTATAAAGAAGTATATATACAGTCAACAAAAAAAAAAAACTTGTACACTAACAAACTTAGAATATAGAGAATCAAATTGATAAAAAAAAATTGCAAAGAAAATAAGTTTTATTAACAACAAATTAAAGTTTGAGATCCCTATTATAACGGTAAATAAAACTTGTTCTTGTAATGCTAATACTGAAGAGAAAAATAACAACTTGTACACTTACTCTTTTCTTTGCACAAAAAGTCCCGTTACAAATTTTTTGCTCCAAAATTGAGTCGATCTTGTTAAATGTCAGTCAGTTTATGTGTTTCAAACTAATTGGTACATTGCATTTTCAAAAACTGTCAAAAAAATGGGGAAAAAACAAATTTCAAACGATTTAAAAGAATTAATTATTAACTTATGGAAGGAAAATAATTCAATACGCGAAATCGCGAGAATAGTTAAAAAATCACATAGTACTGTGCATTACGTCATAAAAGCCTTCCAAAAAAATAATTCTCTGGAAAGGCCCAGTGGAAGTGGTCGTCCTAAAAAAAAAAATAATCCTCAGGTTGAACGAAAAATATGCTATTTAGTGAAAAAGGATCCAAAAATTTCTGCAGTAAATATTGCTAAAATGCTTAAAAGTTCAAAAATAGTTGATGTGACTCCACAGACGGTAAGAAATTCCCTCCATTCGAAAGATTTATATGGATACGCAGCTCGCAAGAAACCCCTCCTTTCAAAAAAAAAAATGTCCAAAAACGCCTTATGTATGCAAGTGAGTTTTTGGACAAAGACAATGCTTTTTGGGAAACAGTAATTTTTACTGACGAATCCAAATTTAATATATTTGGCAGTGACGGTCGAAAATTTGTATGGAGAAAGGAAGGGGAAGCTTTAAATCCACGTAATGTGACACATACTGTTAAACACGGTGGTGGAAATGTAATGGTGTGGGGGGCTATGAGTGCAAATGGAGTGGGAAACCTTGTTTTTGTAGAAGGAAACATGAATAAAACGGATTATTTGAATATTTTAAAAAATAATTTGGTTCAATCTGCACAAAAAATGGGTTTAGGTGATAACTTTTCATTTGTCCAAGATAACGAAGTGGAAGAAAGTGGAAGGAATTGGCACAAAGTATAAAAGTGGTATCCAATTTTGGGAGTTCAACTGACCAGAATTGGTGAAGTGCTGGAGGATTGAGGCAGTCCATCTGGTGTCGGACAAATGAATTTGTGTGTGTGTGTTGAAAGAAGGGAAAAAGAGGCAAACTACCGTCTACTTACTGCCTAAAGCGCGATCAAATCCGCCATTTTTTTTGGGTAAGCGCGTAAGCTGTGTCACAAAGTGATAAAGGCCCGCCAGTTTAAATTTCTTGAGTTGCACCTAGTAACGAGTGTTCTAAAAAAAAAGGAGAAAGAAAAAATTATTAACAGTTTTTATTTATAAATTATAATATATAACGAACGAATTTTTAAGTTTGTTGTATTTGCGCTTTGATCTGTTTTATATATATATTTATTTTAAAATTCATTTTTGTGTAGATTTTAGTATAAGGATTAGTATTAGAAAAAAAAGTTATAATTAGGTTATATACATAGAAGTCTTTTTGATTGATTGCAGTGCCTAAATTTAAAATTAGAACGGTCTAGAAAAGCCTGAATCTCTATTTGTTTTCCTGTATAGGAAGGGAAAGTTAAAATCTTTCAAACCAAAAGACAATCTTGATTAATAATAACCATCAAACGTAGTGGTGCCAGTGCCACCTAAGAGAGCTCGTTTAGGTAGGGTGTAAAGTGGTGAGAATTTAATTTTCTTTGGTTTCGACTAGGTTTCCTTCCTGATGTCGACAATAGAATAGGCAGCTTTAAATAAAGATATTGTTTTTTATATCCGTTTTTTTTATAACAGTTTTCTTTTTATCATTAAAAACACTAAATTTTTTATTTGGGCACATTTGTTTTTTTTTATATCTATACATTTGTTTTAATAAAGACCAATATTTATTGAATTTAGTAATAAGTACATACATACATAAGTTAATTTAATTATTAGATAATAAATATGTGATTGTTATCCTGTCAAATACAAACAAATATGTGTTCGTGCTAATTTTGTTTGTTTCAGGGTGAGGTTGGATGTGAGGTGAGTACGTTGGAGTAAGTGCGTGTGTCTTTAGGGGACACGAAAGAAAAGAAGCGGACGGAGCTAGTGTCCTTGGTTGGGTGGGCGAGTGCAGAACTAACATCTGGTTCTCCCTCGAAAGTGTGTATCCGTTTGTTATCGTTTTTGTTTTATGTAGTTTTTTGTTTGCTGTTTCTTTTATTTTGTTGTTCTTGTCCCTGAAGGCTGAAGTTGTGGGTTGGAACCCACCCTGAAGGCACGTGTGAGCTGGTTGGCATCACAACTGCAGCGCCTCTGAGGGACACGTAACAAACACGAAAGGACTTAAGTCAGATAACGTCAAAATTGTTTGAAAAACTATTCGTGTCGTGCTTAAAGCCTTATCTTGTTTAGCAAAATATTATCCCAGGTCATCAGGCATAGTATTAGTGAGGAAGTCCATAGAATTGTTACCATTATTAGATCGGTTTTTGAAAATAGGAAATTTTTTTCAGGCGTTTGTTTAAGTTTGACACTTAAACAGCTCGAGTTCTTTCTGAAAACCCCACAGGCTTCTCAAGAGCTCTTTAACAGATAGAATGTTTAAAGCAAGTTTAGAGTATCAGTTTTTTAAACTGGGTATTATACGGGGGCCGCTATTATATATCATCGAAACAGCGGATATGCTTATAAGCCTAAATACATATACGTCAGCATTTGCAGAATACACTGCATTTATAAGTGTTCTCAAAGATCTGAAAATTGCATGCGACCAACTTCAGTATCATATTATTGAGTTAGAGGACTCGTTAAAAAAGTGGAGAATACAGTGAATCCCTCGAAATATGCTCATGTAATATTTTCCCTCAGAAGATAAAATTGTCCATCAATAATAATGGCAAATACCACTGCTTCAACGGAAACTCACGTTAAATATTTGGGTATCCATATAG
Source organism: Phania funesta (assembly GCA_963932375.1). Classification (NCBI taxonomy): domain Eukaryota; kingdom Metazoa; phylum Arthropoda; class Insecta; order Diptera; family Tachinidae; genus Phania; species Phania funesta. The sequence goes on from OZ010653.1 coordinate 43,087,062, forward strand.
ATAGCCTCTCCTTAATTGGTCCTGCCATATTGAGGCAAAAATTGCGGCCATAAAACTTAGAACTAATCAACTACACTGGGAAAGAGATCCTAACTCAACCCTGGCTTGGATTACAAAGTACTCTGATACAAATCCCTTATAAAGCCAATATAATCATTCAGAAGTTACAAAGAAGACAGTCTAGGATTTTACGAAATTAAAATATCCATAGAGATCTAGAGGTTCCCACAGTCCAGAAAGAAATGAAAAAAAAAAATACTCGTCCAAATATAGAAGCAACCTAGAGGTCCAGTCCGGTTGTCTGGCGCGTGAATTATTATAACTTTATGGGCATCAGAGATTAAAAAACAGACACATTGCGTCTGGTCAGACAGCTCTCCCAACCATATTGAAGATAGAAATTTAAGATTTCAATACAATAAATTAGTTGGTTTTAATCAATAAATAATAATATAATTAATTTAAGATTTGAATACTTACCGTAAATTTCTTTTCGAAAAACTCAATAAAATAAAATTTAAGTAAAAAAAATAAATATATTTCTATTCCTAAATTAAAAAACGAAAATATATTTCCATTAAGATTACAATTTCTTAAACAGAAAAGCATTGAAGTTAAAGGCTCTAACCCAGCTATAATCATAAATTATTACCAATTAAAAGTTTCCCATAACAACCTCGATATTCTTTTTAGAAAAAAAGGAATAACAATGAAATATCCCGTTTTCTATGCAGTTTTAATTGACTCCTTCGAAGGATAATAAATTTGAAATATTTCCAATAAAACTAAAAAATACAATAAACAAGACAATTTGAAGTGCCAACTCGACACTCCATAATGCAAAGAAACAAAATGATAAATAGAAAAGGTGGAATAGCGGACAATAAAAGAGAGCTTGAACAATGATGTACTTGGATAAGAAAAGTCACAAACACCAGTTTGCATTCGCAACATCTTTCGTCTTCCATCTTTCAAATATTTATTTTCATGTGTTAAAGCAAATAAAAAAAAAAAATTAAATGAAATTAAGTTTGAAAATTCGGCAGCAATTGCTAATCGAAGAGCAATAGCAACAGTGTATTACTACAGTATGCAGATTAAGTTGAAGTTATGCTGGAGGACAAAGATGGCGTAGAATTCACGAACCTAGAATTTTGGAATGAATTTCCGTCATTCCTTGACAAGTAGGGTTTGGAGACAAACCGGTTTCGGCTATGTGCCATCATCATTCGAACGAACGAAAAATGACACTGAAGACAAGGTATGACGGAAATTCGTTCCAAAATTCTACATTAAAACACCCTGTCGGAATATCAAATCAAGCATCATTTCACGAACCCTTTGGACATTTGTAAGTACTTACAATATTCTATATCAAATATAATATATGACTTTAAAATCGGTACGGAACTGCTTGTGCGAAGTATATTCCAAATATAATCACGAAATTCTTTAAAGACATTTTTCACGTAGAAGAGAGTCTTATAATTGAAAGTTTAAATTTGGCCAGGCTGAGCGCCGTCCGCAACCACACGACAGTTATACTTCTGCTGATTTTTCAAATCCTGTTTTCTTCAGCAGTAGACGATGCAATACGAATAAAAATTTCTTTATTTTAAATTATTTAAATTATAATTTACCTACATTTTTCTGTCCTGCACATTATATTTTTTTTGCCATTGAGTTCTTTTTATTTTAATGTAATTCTCCTGGTGATGACACTAAAATTATCGAAGAATGTTGAATGATATAGAACATGTTACAAAAATGTTGAACCCTCAGCCCTGTACAATTCTTACGTAGCGTCTTGACTTGTTATCAATATGTTCAGTCATCGCACAGTTTGCTGCTCGCACAGAAATTTGGCTAGTCAAGACCGCCGCTGTTCATCGTCGCTTCATGGTGAAACAGAGTTGTCCGAACAATAGTTCGCACAACTCTGTTATGACATTACACAAACAAAATGCACAAGCAGAATACAAAGTATGTATGTGTGTGTGCTCATCTGTAAACACCCGTGCATAAACTATGCAAAAGCATTCATACCATCTCAATGAGAGACTAAACATTATGCTCGAACTGAACAGGAACATCTACACGTATTATTCAAACAGAAAATCACGAACACATTTTCTCTGGTTATGTTGCAGACGCTCTCTCAATGTGCTATTGGACATGGGTAAACAGGATAGACTAAACAGGAAAACTCACCAGCGCAGCTGAGTACTTTTTTTAACTTATTGGATATTAAATAGACGAAAACCATGGTTTACGAATACAGTTGAAAGCGCCATACGCCAAAGGGACTTAGCGTATAATAGGTGGAAAAGATTCAGAACTAGTGACTTAAAATTGGAATACTCTACTGTCAGAAGGAATGCTAACGTGCATATAAAACTTGCAAAAAGGTCGTATTACACCGGACGTTTTATTGCAGGAGTTGATTGCCATCGAACCTGAAATACTATTAGGGAAATTGGGATTGGCTGTCCAAACAGGAAGATTGACAGCCAAGTGGATGTAAATACGCTGAACAGATCCTTTTGTGATACTCTCCTGATCCCAACAAACTTTGTTTTCAACATGTCCTCGGCAAGTGAGTCGTATACACATAATAGGTTTGTTGGTAATCATTTTCAATTTTCCGTTGTTACTGAACACGATGTTATGTCAACGTGCTTGTTATTGAAATCGGATGCAATGGGTAGTGATGATTTAATCCAAAATTTCTACGATTACTTTTGCCCTATATTCTGCCGTATGTTACCCATTTGTATAACACTATTATAATGACATCTAAATATCCGTTAAGCTGGAAACACGTAAAAATTGTGCTAATCCCCAAGTCAAATAGTGAATACAGACCTATCGCCATCTTGTCTTTTCTATCAAAAATCTTGGAAAAACTTTTATATGGGCAAATGGTTGAATATATAAGGAAACACAATTTTCTCTCTAATTTTCAATCTGGTTTGCGGGAGAACCATAGTTGCGTTACAGCTCTCGTAGATATCAGTGAAAATATGCGACAGGGGTTGCAAAAAGGATATATTAACTTTTTGGTTCTACTGGACTACTCCAAAGCTTTTGACAGTGTGTGTTTTAGTTGGAAAACTGAGACATTTTTTTAGATTCTCAAACTCTTCGACTAAACTTACATCGAATTACTTATCGAACCGTACGCAATCGGTTCACGCAAATGGGGTATGGTCGGATAGCTTACCACTGAATAGGGGAGTGCCCCAGGGTTCCATACTGCGACCCCTTTTATTCTCATTGTATGTAAATGACCTGCCAAGGGAGGTTTCTAGGAGCAAAATTGATTTATATGCCGATGACGTGCAACTTACTCTAGGCAGTTCAGTCCAAGATATTGATCTGAGTATATCATATCTGAATCAGGATTTGATCAAAATTTGGCACTGGGCTAACACAAATGGGCTTTGCCTAAACCCCAAGAAATCGAAATGCATTATAATAGACAGAAGAAGCTCAGTTCCTTCTACGTTTAACGACATTGTTTTGAATGGTGAGAAAATCGAAATTGTCAACACTGTTAGGAACCTGGGGATAATTTTTAATAATAGTTTAACATGGACAGATCATGTCAAATCACTAGTTGGACATACTTATGCAAAGCTACGGGCTCTTTGGCCTTGCGAATAAGAATTCTTCTTGCTAAAGCGTACCTAATTCCTGCTCTACTGTATGGCTGTCAACTTTTTGGAAACTGTGACTCAGCTAGTAAAAGAAAGCTTACTGTTTTGTTTTATAACATTATCAGATATGTTTATGAACTGAAAAGGTTTGACCATGTTTCACATATTTTAACTAAGCTCTACGGCGTCAAATTTGAAAATCTGATTAAAATTCACACGCTAATATTTTTGCATAGGGTAATAAACTCAGAATCATCGGGGTATATATATGAAAAATTACAGTTTTCTCAATCGCGACGGAACAGAAATATAATAATACCCCGATTTCAGTATCCGAAATGCAATTTCTTGTACATGCTGCTCGTCTCAGGAATAGTCTTCCATTAAATCAACAAATAAATAGCAATGCTAACAGTTTTAGAAGATTTTTATTTAACTTCTATGATTAAGGTTTTTAATGTAACTCTTTCTCTTTTGAAAAGACCCTTTCATTTTCATAAAATAAATAGATTTGTTATATTGTCATATTTACATTTCGTTTAGTATGTTAAGTTAATTTTTATTATAATAACTCAATACATGTTTATAACCTATCAAGGTCCTGTACTATAAATATAAGACACAGTCTTGTTGTACAGGATATGAAAACAATTATTATATAAATCTAAATTCCATATGTTTCGTCATTTCCGGTACATTTTTTATATATGGAGTTTGACATCGGTAACGAAGCCGGAAATACTTTGAATTTGCCGGTGAGCGGTCTCCTAGAAAAACATGTATTTTATGTTTTTTTTTTACCAGCGCATAATATTTTTTGTCATCCGTAACCTCACTTTATTTCAAAAAAATACTACTTTAATACTGAAATTGATTTAAGCTAAGCGCTTTCCCATGATTAAGTAGTTTTTTTTTATAATTTTTGTGTCTGATTCCCAAAAGCTTTTATAATTTCATGGGTCAACTATGAGTCAAATAAACGGAACTCATTTAAGCAACACAAACTTTATATTAGAAATATTTCGTTTAACTTTTTTTGCATCAATTATGTGGCACTCAATTAAGCGAAAACTACTGTCCATACTTTTTTGGCGCACAAGCGCGCCTCATAGTAAGCACTTATATATATTTTGCCTTAATTTTTGTGGCACTGTATGGCATGTATTGGCGAAGCAATATTGTTTGCTGGGAATTAACTTGCTGTTTTAGGTCTCATAAAATAAATTATAAGAATTTCGAAAAGATCGGACGAATTTTTTGCCTGCTACCACGTGCAAACGTAAACATAAGCATGTAAAAAAGTAAAGATTCACTTTTATATGATGAAACATAAATGAATGAAGATTTTTATTTCTTCTTGTTTTTTTTATTTAGTTGATTTAAATATAAATACAGAAAAAATAATTATCTCTTGGATACGGTTCAATTGGTTGCTCTTTAGGGTGCTTTTTTGTTTCTTGTTGTCAATTCTAGACATTCACCTTTCACTCAAAACAAAAAAAAGAGTTTTAGTGTGAGAGGTTTTTTGTTATGATTGGTGGGTGGTGTTAAGGGTGATTTTCTGTTGGTTCCAATAGTTATTGGTATAAAAGCATAGAATCGTGTACTTGTGGAATGGTATTTTGGATGTACGAGTATCACCCATTTCGTGCATCTATACATTGATAGTTAGAGTTGTTTTGTTTCGTACCTAGAAATATTCCAAATGTACAATTAAGGGCGTTTGTATAGACACTTGTAAGAATTTTTTTACCACTACCCACCCACTAGGGGTGAATGCGGGTATATAGACGATTGATATTCCCCGTGCAACACTGGATGAAGGTCACCTAAAGTAAAGATGTAGGTGTGTAAATCGGTCTAGCATTTTATTTCTTAATTTCAAAAAAGGTGTATTTTTTTCGCTATTAAATAAAAAGAAAGGAAACTTCAAAATTTTTTAATATCATCATAAGTTTTTGCACGTTTTTAATTAGAGCGCGTATTTTGACGAAAAACTGAAAGGTAATTTTTTATCAATTATATTGATTAATTCTTATATTTATTTTATTTTGTGCATGAAATTTGATGAAATTTATTAAAATATTCACAAAAAAGTTTTTAATTTATTAAGGATCAATCCATCATTAAGCCCAGCTCCCTTTTAAGCACCTTCATCTAATAAGCGATATAAAGGACAAACCGGATTTTAACAGAGTTTCAGTCAGGATGATTAACTGAAAACTGTAACAGTGTCGGTAAATGTATGAATTAAATAATGAATAAGTCGTTTGAAACTGATGGTTTTTCTTAAAACTGGAAATATGCGATCGTAACGCCCATAGAAAAAGTAGTAAGAGCCATAAATTGTAAAGAATTTTGCTTAATAAATACGTTAAAAACCTGTGAGAATATTACAGCGAAAGTCACTAAACAACAGTTGGAAGAATATATGGAACAATATTAATCCGGTTCCGGAAGAAAATATTCTCGTTCAACAACAGTCAATTATCTAATAAACAATTGGAAATATCGAAATCATACCTCGGAATTCGAAAACAAATTACAAAAGTTAATGTGAAATTTTTTGATATCCAAATTGAAACTAAATGAAAGTAAAACTAAAAAAATGCAAAATTAACATGAAATTAATGAAACTAAATACCTAGATTTCCTAATCGATGGACACTTAAAATTCAAACAATTGAATACATATGTATGTAAACAAATGAGCAAAAAAGGCTGATTCCTTAAAAGATTGCGAAATAAAATATCTATATTGACGGCACTATACATGGTTTGTTCAAAAGAAATGGTGAATTTTGAAATTTCGCGGGCTGTGTACATTCGATTATTGAAATGTTGGTACACATGTGTTAGTCATATGCTGTAATTATCAGCCAATTTGGGATATTGTTGACAATTGAAAAGTTTAGTCTCGTTTGAGTGTGTTCTTCGAATATTGGAAAAATGGATCAAAAAATAAGATTTTTTGGCGAAAAACAAAACCCTAATCATGCCTCAACCACCTTATTCAGCCGATTTGGCTCCCTGTGACTGTTTCCTATTCCCAAAACTGAAGAGACCAATGAAAGAAAACCCACAATTTATGAGATAAAATCAGAATCGAAGAACGAGCTGATGGCCATACATAAAAGCGCATTTCAAAAGTGTTTCAAAAAACTTCAAGCTTCACCTTTTCTTTTGAACAAACCACGTATGTATGCAACATAACGACAAAGCCTCATTTCGAATTTAGCTCAACCATTCTTTACTCTTGCTGCACAGCAGCACAAATAGCAAGACTACAAGAGCTTCAAAATAATGCTATGAGATCCATACCAAAGTGCAACAGATACATTCCGATACAAAGAATGCTGGACACATTAAAATAGCTCAACATGCAACAATGACGGGAAATAGTTTTAGTTTTGTTCAAAGAATGAAAATGGGAAATGTACCGGACTATTTAAAAATGCAACTTATTTACGTGGGAGAAATATAAAGATCGCTTTTCTTTAAGAGACTGAAATTATATAATATGCTACCCAGTTGTATTAAAACAGAAAGAAATAATAATATGCTCGTATTTATTTTTGACTTTTATTAATAAATAACAATAATAATGAAATTAAAAAAAAACATCTTCACTATAAAAGCCGTGGTAGTGAATAAAATTATTCGTGCGTAGAGTTCTATCGGAGGTAGACATTAGGTTGGTTATAAACTCTACTTCGAAATACCCGATATGTATGCATGAACTTTATGATGATCATGTTTCTACAACATTTTTGTTTCGCAATTAAGTTCGAAGAAAAAGTTTAATTTTCCATATAATTGTTTTTGTGCAAATTTAAAAGCGCACAAACCGCTTTTCCTACATGAAGCGGCAACATGCTAATTTAAAAAAAATGTATAAAAGATTTACCTTAATGTTCTATACTGATATCAATTTCAAATAAATCACAAGAATTCACAACACTCAAATATGCATGAATATATAAGTTTATATATTGATCATCGTTTTGCTTCATATCGTAGAGAGTGTCATTTGGTAGGGGCGTGTTCTGTTACTGCAACGTTTGACTTCGGTATGCTGTTGCCATTGCTGATGATTATTGTTGTTGCTATTGTGATTGTGTGTATGTTTTCTACTACGTTTCTACGATTATCACCCACGTCAAGCGTTATTTATGAACGCTATTTGCACACATATTTATTTTAATATCGTCTACCTTCTCCCTTAACCCCAAACGAATGCTGGTGTTTTTGTTAAGGGTGTTTATCATCACTTGTAACAGAACCCACAGCAACACGTAAATACACCACTACTACGTTGCCTTCTACATGATTCCATTGGGTGCTCACATAAATTATTCATATATGCCCTTCAGTTTCCATTTGCCATGGGCCTGTGTTCTTTCATATTTTTTTTTATCATTCTAGTAGTTTTTTCAATTTGCTTTTTGTTTGTATTTGTTCAATTCTATTTGGAAGCAATTTGAGTTGAATGCAATCAAAATAAATGATAAGAGAGAAAATATGAACAAAATTATTCATTGAGTAAAGAAACTTTATGATTTAATTCGATCAAATATTGAACTTATAAACGAATGAGGATGTACATGCATTATTTAAAATTAAGTTGTTTGTGGGGAAATTATTTAAAAATTAAAGCATGCTGGAGGTCATTAAATTAAAAACATATAAAAGAGTGTTGCATACTTTAAGGTTTCGCGATATTATTAATAAATTTAGTCAAAAACCACCACAAGCATAATTGCCAGATGGAATTTATTGTAAATCGTCAAATTATGTGAGAAGATTTATCAAATTTATCAAAAGACCTTATACATCGTCAACACAAAAAAAGTTAAATGTTAGATCAGTCTTTTCAACCAGGAGCCTAATCACCGCATTCGATATCGTATGGAATAATATCTCTATCTGCCAAATGTAAGCAAATTAATAAAAAGGAGCAACTTAAAGAGGAATTGTTTTTATATAAAATTAAAGACTTTTATGAATGAAACCGTCATTATTATTCTATTTATCTTAAAACTAGAAAGAAAGTTGTGTAGTACGCATTGTGGGGGAAATAAGAGATAAATGCCTTCAGGGACAACCACGCGAGGTAGTAATTTCAGCTTAGTAACTTTTTTAATATTCATGATTTGCTTTCAAAGTTAAAACTCGATTAAGACTTTCAAAAGAATCATGCAGTGTACTTCTTTGGCAGCTAAGTTTCAGTCGGGAGCCGCATTTTTATTTTTAGCAATCGGAAGTTTTCTACACAGTATAAAAAATAACTACTTGGTAAGGTTATGACAAAACACAGCCTTCCTTGCTATTTTTACTATTATTTTGTTTATATTACTTTTTGTCATTTCATGCTGCCAAAAATACGTCTCCAAATAATTGCCAGTGTGGCAGTAAAAGCATTGCCTTTTTTTAAACTACTGCCACATGCAAAAATTCAAAAGTTAAAATGTGGCTGCAGTGTACTCAGCTGAGCTGAACTGGGGTAGCACGTGTCCGTTTACCGGTCAGAACTGCTTGGATTGCGGCATTCGTTGCATCACCTGCTGGAAAGTCGGGTGCATGGAAAAAAAGCTCTCATTGTATTTGACAATTACTCGGGTATAAAACGTTTGCGGCAAGTAAACGCGTCCTCCAAACTAGTGCTAAAATGCGTGCTTACTCTAAACATATTTGCCTCGATGAATGAGGTAACGTTTATGAGGCTTAAACGACATATATGCCCAGCTGGAAATGAATCAGCGGACAAACTGGAAAAAAGGGAATCTGCTTTGAATTTCTGTTTATCAGAGCCCAGAGTTGTACTGGGCAATGGCAGAGTGCAAGCCAAGGTCATACAATGTTACATTATTAAAATTGTAGTTAATAGATTTGCCTATTGTTTTATAGTAAACAGATTGCAAATAAATATATCAAAAAAAAAAAAATTAGTTTTAATTTTTAGTATTACAAATAATGTTAATCACAATAATTTTGTAATTTAATATTGATTAGCCTGTTTTGCACCCTTAGGCCGGGAGGAAGGGTTAAAATAATTTGCAAGCAACAAAAGTTGTTAAAAAGTTAATTCCAAAACTATTTTCTTGCATTGCATAGTTGTAAAACTCGGTCCTTGTAACCTAAAATAAGTTGTGGTCGCTATTTTTAAAGAAAAAGAGAGAGATTTGCCAAATGATTTTAGATGCCAGTAGGGAATTTTGAAACTGTTATCGATCATCCATCATTGGTTGGGTTAAATATATAGTGTTTACAGTAGACACTAACTCAGTAAAAAGACGGAAAGAATACGGTTAAATTGCAAAGCGGTACTGAAAATGCCATCCGTTTTATTAATATCTCTAATAACTTCACTTTTTTAGTATTCTAAAACTTATCGTATTAATAAAAATACATTTTTCTTTCTTAACCGAAACAATAAAAATAATAAAGCTCAAATAAACATTATTTAAAATATTCTTTAAACTCTATTATTTTATTCGCATGAAAACTTGGTTTCGTTTCCAAAAAATGACTTTGTTGGAAATTTAACTTTTTGGGGACGTTGACATTCGTTACCGAATAAGTAGTATCGACATTTTTCGATTGTTGCATACGAAAACAAGCAGTCGATCTGATGTCTTCTCTCGAAATGCCATAACTCTTTGTTACTTTATAATCAAAAAACAAATTACTTTATTTATTGCTATCTAATATTGCTAATACAATTGATACTGTTGAATCCTTTACATATCTTCTATATATAAATGATGCATCAACGCTAGAACCCGAAATAACAATATTTCGGTGAAACAAAATTACTCACTTCCTCACATGCGCAATGTCATAACTAAAAATATTATGGAAGTAACAAGACATACCAGAATGAATGTACCGGTATTTATCTAATTAATGAAGATAGTGATGGAAAAGAAATATTTGCTGTCGTTAGATATTTGTTCTGTGAACTGGTTTATGAAAAAAACCGATTTTGATGATTTTTGAGTTTTGACTGTTTTTGTTAATAACTAGATGGTCTCTGCAAACCAAGGTGTGTGCCATCTTTACAACCTCTAAGTATAAATAGAAAAATGAGGGACAATTTTAATATTTAGTCACTATTACTAACTTCCAGGGATCCTGTAATTTCCCACGAATGTATTCACACATTCATATGATTTTGAGAAACAAACAGAGCCTATTTTAAGCTTCAATTCGCCTATGCATATATTTATATATTTGCAAACAGTACCCACCAAGTAATCACTTCCAACAATATTTTAAAAACCTTCTCCTTCTCAAATGCCACTTCATAGGTCGACTTTGGATAACACAAATTTAAATCCTTTTTTTCCAGTCTAAATAATTTTTGGAACCCAAAGAACAGATTAAAAATAAAAATGTATTCCTTGCGCTGTAACGCATGCTAATTTTTTCTTCTTCTTCAGGAGGTAGAGGCAAACAAAATACAAACACAAGTCAAGAAAATCTTTAAAATTCAAAAAAAAAACGTTATCTAATGACAGAATTCAAAACGTACGAAATTTCGTTTGATACGAAAGGCTAGTCGATCATGAGTACGAAGATTTGGCTCCGGAATTTCTTTTCTCGAAATTTCGTTGGTTCAAACTAAATTTTTCCCCCTAAAAGGTCACGTCATGTTATATTCTACTCACCTTGAGAACGTCTTCACACCATATGACGCAAATATTTGTCACAGCCTACCAATTATCAGTAATACCGTCAATGACTCTATAAAATTCCGGTTACCTACACTCAAATTGGCAATTAAAAATATTGATGTGAAAAAATCGCCAGGGCTTGCTCGTGTTACTGGATCTATGATAAGAAACTTACCTACTCCCTTTCTCCGAGTTTTACCGTTTACATTGAACGCCATGCTACAAATTGATTTCTTCCCTTCCTCTTGGAAAATTTCTGAACTTGTTCCCAAAACCATAAAAAGATGCTAGTCAAATTACGTCATATAGGCCAATTAGCTTACTTCCTATTTTATCGAAACTATTTGAGTAAATGTTCATACTGAGAATAACTCTTTATTTTACCGAGCGCATATTATTCCGGAACATCAGCTTGGATTTTGCGCAAAGCAAAGCTATCGAACAAGTTCATAGAATTGTTTCACTTATTAGATCGGCCTTTGGGAACAAACAATATTGTTTGGCTTTATTCATTGGTATTTCCGAGACGTTTAATAAAGTTAGGCACGTCGAGTTACTCATCAAAATCTCCCGGTTGCTTCCTGAAAATATTTACAAATTTCTTAAAAGCTACCTGACAGATAGAAAATTTAAAGTAAGATCAAAGATCAATTCGAAGAGTGTGAGCTGGTGTCCCTCAAGGGAGTATATTAAGCCCGTTTCTGTATATAATTTACACAGCAGATATGCCAACAAACTCAAACACATATATGTCAACCTCCGCAGATGACACTGTACTTGTAAGTGTAAAGAAAGACCCGACAACTGTTTCGAAACATCTGCAATCTCATATTGTCGAGCTGAAGGATTAGTTAAAAAAGTGGAAGATAATGCGCTAACATAACTTTAACACTCAGAAGGCAAAATTGTCCACCAGTAAACATAACTGATGTGAAAAATTTGGGAATACATATCGATCGACGCCTAATATTTTCCCGCTATATTGAATTAAAAATAACAGCTATAAAACTCAGAACGACTCAGCTGCATTGTCTTGTAAGCCCCAATCCAACTCTGTACAAATCCATTATAAAACCTATATGGACGTATGACATCTTGCTATGCGCATCAAATATTCAGAAGTTACAAAGAAGACAGTCTAAATTACTACGACTAATCGTCTGCGCGAAATAAGAATATTCACAGGAATTTAAATATTCCCACAATATAAGAAGAAATTAAAAGTTACTGATGAAAATACGTAAGCAAATTATCAGTTCGTCCCAACCCCTATGCCCGGGATTTGCTGCAGTTTGGTGGACACCAGAAACTAAGAAAAATCGATACTCTGACCCTTGCGAGACGGCTCTTTTTACCCATTATAAAGTAGTCTAAGATTTTAATACAACAATTTAGTTACTACATGAGTAGTAACTAGGATTAAGATTTGAAAACTTATTGTAATTTTCTTAAAGAAAGATTCAATAAATAATAAAAAAAATTATAGCCATATTAAAAATCTCAAACCTTATGAAAGCCATAGACGTAGCGACTGTTGGTACAACTCGGTTGGTACTTAAGTTGAGTGTTTTGCCAACAAACAGACCGACTTTGTGTCCAACTTCATTTTGCAAGCAAATCTTGTTGAGTAAATGGAACTCCCACAACATGCTTTTTGCTATATGACAGTGATGAGATGTTCAGTGCCATTGTACTTTTTTCAGTACTTTTTAATTCGCGAATTACCATAGTAGCTCCACGAAATTGAAAGTAGTTTTTTTTCCAATCTGAAATAATAATAATATACTGCACAAAATAATAATAAAATCATATACATTTACAAAAACGGCTTAAATTTTCTACCAAATAATATGAAGCTCAAATATGAAACTCAAAAAGAAAAGGCTTCTACAGAGGCAGGACAAGATTGTCTCTTTGCATTTTTGAAATAGGTCCTTTCATATGGAAAAAATACTTTTCAAGTTAATTTCAGCTGCATTTTAAAATCTATATTTTTATCACTGCTATGTAGTTACTACGATAATAAGCACAAAATTAAATGAAGTTGGTTGTACAACACCCTCACTAACGTTGCAGCCGGAATGTAACTTGCCCATAAAACCAATTTTTTTTGATTTTTCGTACAACCGAGACACAACTTAATACACCAAGCCCACAATCGTTGCAATGTTCTATAAAACCTCCTTAAGTTTTAGCAACTTCCTTTATTAAAGTCTCACTTATTTTCCTAATTGCAAAAAAAATATGGTAAGAAATAGGATCAATGATCTTAAAACAAGGTCTTCATCGGCCCAATGTGTCTGTAAGAGATTCCTTGAAACGCAATTTTAATATTCCAAACAAATTCCTGATGGATTTTGGTCAATATTCTCCTGAATTCAAAAAAAATATTCTCAAAACTGTTTCGTGAAAAATAATTAAAATTTAAAGTTAAATTCGAAGCAGCTACCTTAGTAACATGATGATCGGAATCGTATATCTTCAACAAATACCGATGCGACTTAAAGGAAATATCTACTTCTATAATTTAAGCCTCAAAATCATAAGTCAAGCTTATTATATTGATAAATTGGAACTGGTAAAAAAGCTTAGTGCAACTGATGTAAGGTAGTCTGTCTATCCGAAGATATGTTTCTCATTCCAGCTTTGCTTATGTGCCAACATTAACTGTCTTCTAGTCTTTATTGTTTTTTAATTTTGTAAAATTAAGCCTCTCATAAATGCGATTATCAATAGTGAGATTTCGTCAAGTATGACCGTATTCAACAACAACAAGAACAAAAATATATCAAGTACTCAGTTACTTATAATTCTTGTCATTAGAACGCTATAGAAGAAACAAAGGGCTTGTTGTGAGGAAAGAAAGAAGGACATGTTTTAAGTGATTATTCTGAATAATGAAAAGAATATAATTATATATTACTTTTTTGTTCTAGGACAAAACACAAATAAAGGGTGCTTCAATTTGGGCTTCCACACCAAATTATTAAGAAAAACTTAATGTTTGTTTTGGAAAAATAAGGGTTAATATTCCCTTAAACATTTTTGTTGAGTTTTTTACAATTTTGTATCAAAGATTATACCGGGGGAATGGCCGTCCCGACATATGTAGTGCGATTGTTACAGTTTTCGATGAAATTTCTTCTAATCGCAAGTCCGACGTCGGTTATTTAAGTCGTATCTCCTGCTTCAGTCCTGCAGCCAAGGTTTAGCCTCGTAGACTCAGTAGGTATCAAATTTTACGATCTCTGAGGTTAATTAGGAAATTTGTTTCTCAGCAACGCAATCATTTCCGCTGATACGTAGCACCGTCTTGTTGAAATCAGATATCCCCATCCTCCAATTGGGCCGTAGAGAGTTCGTTATCAATTCCGATAGCGCACATCATTGACTGTAAGAGCATTTTTCATTTCCTTTTCTATATCTGTCACAGATTTTGCGATCTCCAGAAGCGGCAATTTCGTTTCAGCTGAGGTGAAAATTTGCCTCATTACTGAAGAAAATTATCTTGCAAAACGGACTTCATTTGCTCGACAAACACACGACACTGTTGATGATCTCTGTGCTTAAATTTTTGAGGGAATATGAACTTGTAAATGCAAATCCTTTGTAAAAATTTGTTGCGTAGGGGAATACAAAAGATTTAGTTGCTAGTTCGTCAGCGTTAATATCACGAATTCTATCAATATTCTCGAACGATCTGACCGATCATGTTAAGGTATTTATACTAACCCAGTTTATTCAAACTTCTGGACCAAACTCCGAATTGTGCGCCCAATTTCCTCATGCACTTGAATAATTCGAACACGTTCTTTTTTGTTTAAAGTTTGAACAATATCTGTCACCCTGATGTCGATACTCAACTTAAATCATCTTTCACCAGAACATTGGGCTGCTTACTTGAACATTCATTTTTCATTCAAATTAGAGGGAATTAAAACACAGATAAATTTATTAACTGCAATTGGTTTCACTGAAAAGGTAAATAATCGCCATCGGATCGGCCTTCAGCTGGCAGGCACAAAGACTGGGTGCACATTCAGAATTTCTGGCTTATACCCTTCACGTGGTGGCGGCCGGTAACAAGTTCATGTCTCAGCTAGGCGTTGGCCCGTAAAATTCCGATACGGATGGACAATGAAGCCTCATAAGAAGTGGAGGGGTTAATCTTAGTTGGAACTCCGAAATTTATAGGCCACTGGACGAATTTAAAAAAAATATTGACAAAAGCTCGCGAAGGGTGGACGGGTCAGTTTCCAAAGTTACTTCGGCGGTAGAAGCTTAGACGGTAACGCATATTGTGTGTGAATGTCCAGCACTGGCTAGCATATGGGCTAGAACTTCGGGCAGACACTTGTTGAATGTGATGAGGAAAAAGGTCGACACGAGACTTGAATGAGAGCAAGGTAATCGTAAATTAAAAACTGGTTGCCTAAAACCAATTCAAGGAAAGAAAGGGACCCATAAAGTATTCTTCGATATTCCCCCTATATTATTACTTAATGTAGGGGGAATATCGAAGCATCGATAGGATGACCATTGAGGTCATTGTTATTGCTCTATAGATATCACCATCAATTGCAGCTGTCTAGCAGACACTTATTCTGATTTCAACCGGAACTCCACAGACTCTAGAATTGACCATCAAATTATGTAGTTGAAAATTAGCCCTGCCTTTTTTGTGAAAGGCAACAATCATAGTTTAGGCCCAACAGCTGTGGCCGTCTGCGTTTTATTTTCGTTCAAAGTTTCTGCATCTAAAAAATACCCTTTAAAATCAAAGATGACTACGATGATGTATTCATTAATAAATTCTTTGTAACGAAATTATAAAGTGTCACCTTTAATAAGTGAAAAGTAATTCACGTGCAACACAACACAACGATGACACAAAAGCAATGGTGGCATCAATATGTAATGTTACTTAGAAGAGGACTGACGGCATACAGCTCCAACATTATTGTGTGCTAAAGTTCATTCAAAATTATTCATGTCAACATAACAGGGATCAATTATAACGGTTCAAGAAACTCGAATAAAAACGAAGTATTTATTCACACACGCACACTCACAAATATGTACAGAATAAAAGATTTCCTCGTGAATAAGAGCATGCGTTTGTTGTGAAAAACTAAAAAAAAAATAAAGAAATTCCACTCTTAATGTCTTTATGGTGATAATGATGGCAACAGAAAAGATGGAATTACTTATATTCATGGCACTAATATGGAAGAGTCCTTTCTTCCTTTCTTTTCCATCCTGCCATATTTGCAGAGTAAGAATCTTAAAAACTTATTCACACCTGAGAACAATCACTTTAGGAATTTTGTTTTTGGATGGGTGGGGGAGGTGTGCAACCGAATGATGGCGGCAGAGGAAGCAAATATCAATGCATTTACATATTTACTGACAAGATACTGATTGCGTGTTCTTCTGCTGGCTTTTCTTACTCAAAGGCTTTTTCCAATGCACAAGTACCCCGTTGCCGTTCTATGTAAAAACAACAAGCAGCTTTCAACAGCAGTAAGTTGTTAAGTACAAATACGAATGAGTAGTAATACATTTTAATTTTTGTTTTTGTATTTTTTCTTTTTTTTTTTTCTTTTGTAAATGTTCGTTGCTATGATGTTTAAGTGTTGCATGCAACAATATTTCAAGCTACATAGAAATTCATATGTGCAAGTTTTGAGTAGTTGCTTTGTTGCCGATATTTTCGAATCATAAACTTTTAATTTTTAACAGCTTTACACATTTTTGGTTACCGTTTGCAGAGTGGAACAGAAATATTTTTCTTTTTATTTTATACTCGTATGTTCAACGTTGCGTTGTTAGTTTTTGTTGGTACTTGATATGGGTTTTCATTAAGTGGTTTTTATTTCATCATACGAGGTAAAAGTTTTTCGAGGGGTTGTAGTTGAAATGTTACTATTTTTTGTTTGTTTTCGATTTTTGTGTGTAAATATTTGAAAACTATATTTTGTAGGGTCGGAGTAGCACAACACACTAGAACACACTACATAAAGTATATATTAGATTATTAAAATATTGATACGTTCTTAATGCAAATATAAAATAATAAATGAAGCATTTATACAGTTTATGCACTTGAGGTGTTGAAAGTCAATCTGCTTAAATTCCCGATGTCTACTGAATCACAAATAAACTAAACTGATTCCGCCATCGGCCGCTTTATACACGAAAGCCATTCACTCGAAGATTGTAGATAAGTCTAGAACCATCTAGAATATTCCACTGCCCGTGGCCTTTACTATCAAAATGTCAGTATAATCAGTTGTCACCAGTCGTTACCAAAGGGCGCTTCACACTATTCTTAAAGTGTCTAGATTTACGTGGCATTTTTGCAGAGAGCAAATCTATTGAAAATCGTTTTGACTGTCAAAAAATCTAAAGTCAAATATCTCACTATATTGCGTGCCTACACTATCTCACTTGAAAAAAATTGAAAATTACGTAGTTTATTTACTTCGACCAAGTCTCAGAGAACAAAGCCGAAACGATACTTTCTCGCTAAAATTATTTATATTATTTTTCTTATCTACTTTCTAGATATTCTTCTGCCTACTTTGACGTAATTTTTATGGAAGTAGTTGGGAATAGTATACCAGAATATCTGAACCTGACGTTTAGATGCCGATACCTTCAAAAAAGTGTCATTGTAGAATGTGACAACATACGCATCTTTTCCGCTTACACGGAACCAAAAATTATGCTTTAATTAATTCATAATTTAAGTTAATTTTTGTAAATAGTGGAGAACTCTTATTCACACATATAATAGTTAATATGTATCCGCATAAAAATATAAATGTGAATATAAGGCCATGTACTGAGATCAAAATGAGGACCAAGTTCTTCCTATGCACAACACCATCCAATTTCTAGGCAAATTGCCAGTTAAGGAATATTTTTCCCATAATTCGTTCTCCTATTAGAAAAGAAAAAATTTGCCAAGCTTGGAAGTTGCCTAAAAAAGCGATGGTGTGGCACATATAAAGAACTTGGTCATCATTTTGATCTCAGTACTTTTTACGGGCGAAATTTTTAGATAGGAACTTGGCCTTATTTTAACATTTAACTGAATCCTTTTTTCCAAGTTATTTTTGTTTTTTAATGTATGTATAAAATCCCTTTTAACTTAAAACTTACCGACGTTGTGGTTTATTAAATTTCAGCTCTCTACCTACAGTAAAATTGTCCCAAACAGATAAAAAGTGCACGTTTTCAGATTTTCTTGGTTTCTTATTCTCCCAGGCAAAAGGTAAAACTTTTAAACTTGGCCTATGAGATTACCTATGCATAGAGTCCTTATTTTTCAAGTTTCATTATTATGAGGGGGTGAAAACAATGAGAATGGTTTCGTGTAATATACACACTGTGTGCTTAAGGCCTGACCTTGGCCTGGCGCACTACGGTGCGCCTTAAAACTTACGTATGTGAATATGTACATATTACGATGTGATGATTTAGTTTTTTCATATTCATATTTTTCATATAAATAATATTTATTATTTATCCAAAAAACTTTAAAACCTTTTTTTGAAATTAGCTCTGTTTCCGTACGTGTGAGTTTTGTGAATTTGAGAGAATTAAGTTCTTCTTGCAAATATTTTTTCTTTGAGTGGATTGGGCAAATTGTCAAACAATTAAATGTTTGAATAATAAACAATAAGAACTCAAACAACAATAAGCAAATATACAAAATAAATATTTGTTTATTAAAATTCAAAACAAAATATTTTTTTTAATGAATTCTTTTAATTATAATCTATGTTGTAAACATTAACCAAATTCGATAAGTTAAAACATAAAATAACAACATATTTTACTAAGCATCAATAAGCTTAATACACTATTTTTAAAAATACACATGTATTTGTTTAACTTTCTATATTGAAGATCAAACATATGTTGCCTATTTCAGCCTTCTTACTTCATCTGTTTCATCTAGCAAAGAGATAGCCAATACATTACAGTGCTTGCTAAGCCTATTTAAGTAACAAGTGCTAAATTTATTTGCTTCATTTAGAACTAAACGAACATTTAGATTTCTGTGGAATTGTCTATTAGGGAGCACTGCCCATGAGTCTTAGTGTTCTTGACTAATGACGCTGGAGTATTTCAATATTCGACATTGTACAATTTTATTTTGTTCTCTAAACTAAGCTTGTTTAGTTTTATTGTTAAGGTATTCCCTCTTGGCCTTTCCATGGTTTCTCCATTTAAGTCGTTTGTCTAGATACATTCCAAGATGTTTGACGCAATTTGTTTTAGGCATTTGCTGATCATTAAGAAATAATGGGGGACAACCATTTTTCTCAAAATAAATGCGACATTAATAAATGCGATTCGATATTTCTATGTTTATAACAATTGTCTTGTAAAGTCATTATTATAATAGATTCAGCTCTCTTTGAACGGTGAGCGATGGCAGAAATTATAGCAGTATCGTCGGCGTAGGTCGCTAACGTAACATTACATATCAAAGGTATATTCGAAGTGTAGATAGTGTAGAGTATGGGGCCTAAAACACTGCCCCCTAAAGTAAGCCTGTCTACATTTGATACATACGAGATATATCATGATCAACCTTGGCATAAAATTTACGATCTTGTAGGTAAAATTTTAAAACAGAATAAAAAGGAGCTGGTAAAATATATTTCAGTTTGTATAGCAAGCCTTCATGCCATAATCTGTCAAATGCCTCCTGTTTTACTTCTAAAAACACAGCTGAACAATACATTTTTCTTCAAAGGAACCTGCAATAACTTTTATGATTCGATGACTCTGCTCCGGAGGTGCATGATTCTGGCCAAATCCAAATTGATGAGCAGGAATATTTTTTGCTTTTCCAGAATCGGCAGTACTCTGGATGCAAATATCTTTTCAATTATCTTTGAGAACGTAGTAAGTAAACTTATGGGCCTGTAGGAGGAAATAAAATTTTCTGGTTTACTAGGCTTTTGAATCATTATTATTTCCCCTTGCACTTTTTGCTATGACTTCCACCTAGAATGAAAGTACGATAATCACAACATTGAATTTAAAATTAAGGTTAAAAAGGCAAGAATTTTTTTAGATAATGAATTTGCCACTACTGAATCTATTTTGTCGCATTCTGGGGACTTTTTGTTACTAAGTTTAGAAATCACGCTTTGAACTTCTCTTGTGAGAATGTTTTTACAAGAGAAGTTCTGAAAAGTCTAGAATTTTATTTTCATCTACTGTGTACTCGTATGTTCTTGGGAAAGGTTGATACATTTCTCCCCAATATTGGGGAAATGCATCAGCTTAACTTTTGCGATTTCTGCACCATCTACCTACCATTTTTCGCAACAATTGGTACATTTCTTTTAATTGGGTGTTTTAGTACTTAGTCGCCTTCTATAGATTTTAGCCTGCTTTATTAAAAGTATCTAGATTTTTTTTAAAATTCGCTGTTTTATTATATTTGTTTTCGTTTTAAGAGGAACCATAATATTATATTTTGCTTACAACCATATAATTCAATCATAATATGTTCTCTTAGATATTTTGTCTTTGCTTGTACCCTCCATTTGCAATAATTCGTTTGAAATTTTCTGATTGAAATGCTAATTATTGCTCTTACATGATTCCTACTAGTTATTTTGATCAAATTTGCAATGCTCAAAATATCTTTTGACGTCGGAATATACATATGTAAATCATTCGGCCTGGCATGTTAAAAAAACCCCCGTTTCATTGTGAAACCATTCCTCATGATTCTTCATTACTGTGACCTCGACTTCTTCTACCGGCGGTATAATGTTGAAAGTTTGACATCAGGAAGTAATTTTAAAGCATTCAGGAATATTGGTTTAGTGACAGTGTTAGACATTATACATAAGTGATGGTATATTCCACCCCACTCCCCAAAAACTATTCAAAATAAAAGTTTTTCAATATGGAAAATTAAACGAATTTGAACATATAATTTCAGCCCACCCCTCCTCAAAGCTTAAGTTGGATTCGCATCCAAAGCATGAGATATAAGCTGCAAATTATATATAATTTTTTTAAGCAAACAACTTATTCGTTTCTTTATTTATTTATTTTAAATATAGTTTTAATTTACAGAGCTGGTATTCATTTATCCTCTAAAAAAATATATTTCAGGAAAAATTAAATTTTAAGAGCGAAAATTAGTTAGAAGAAACCCCAGATTAACTGACACAACTTAATTAAAATACATATTTAGTTAATTATTTTAAAGGCTTAATGACATGTCATGGCTCCATTCAATCGAGCGAGTGGAATTTATTTCAGAATGTTGTAAATAAAACATCAGCTGTTGTAGGTCGCAGATAAGACTTAATACTCGCAAAAAATACAAATGAACTGTCGGAAATGATTGCAAATCAAAGCCCTTTCAAATGAATGCGCAACGAGAATATAAAAAAAACAACAAAATCCTCATTCATTTCACACATAACCGAGACTCCACGCACACACAGGCAGATACTTGCGCGTACATGCAACAATAAAATGAAAATTTAAAGCATTAAAAAGGTAATCAGGTGTCATTACAAATAAAGCGAAAACACGCCACAACACCTTTCTGTCATTTATTTACCACCTTAATAAAAAATAAAATAAATTCAAGCACTTCTGCTTAAAGGGGGAAATTAAATGGTCAAAATAAATGTAAGACTTTATATGGCCATGACATGTAAAAGAAAACAATTCATTGCAAACAAAAAGTTAGAAAAAGGGGACTCTGTTGGCTGAGTTTAAAACGATACCAACCAAATAGACCCAGCGCGCCAGCTAGACATTCAAACCCGGCAATAGTCATTTTAATAAGATTAATGTTTACCCTCGGATGACATGAGTAAGGAAACAGACAATAAAAAAACTTAAAACTCAACCACCACTGGGGTGAAGCTTACGAGTTTACAACTTTATTACAGGTGCTACATACATACACGTATGTATATTTGAGCTGATTGCGGCGAAGAAAGTAGTGTCGGTTAAGTGGGGTCATTTCAATTCTTAACAAGAATAGTAGAGTGAAATATAAAAACGTTAGGGCGCAAATAACCTTGGTTGTCGACACTTATAACGAGCTACATAACGAGCCAAAGGGGAAAGCATGTGGGGAATCTGTTCATCGGATATCAACCCTCTTTAAATTGATATTTGTTTTTATATTCTGACCTACTACGTGGTAAGTTTAAAGAAATCTTTCGTTTTGAATACAATAGTTCATAAATCTTACCGATTTGAATTGGACTACTGTGTCATGCACACTGCTCAAACATTTTCCAACGAACTTGTTCGTCGAATAAAATACATGTCACGTAATATTAGCTAAGTTATGAAGCACAAAGCAGTCCATCATAATCGTATGACGTTAATTTTGTTATACTCGTGTTTTAGTAAAACATGCTAATCCAACTCAAGATCAATATACAACTTGAACACAAACTAACTGCGCCTCTTCACAAATGAAAGGAAGAAAGGAGTAGCCTATTTACGATACCATCATGGTTACAAATGTTTCCTAGAAGAACTATTTGAAACGAGCGATTCGTTCAGATTGCAGTGTTATTAAAATATTCTCCGGCCTTGAAAGTTGTCCTTACAACCTTAACCTGGATAGGAATCAGATTTTTGGAGTCTGTTCAATACCGGCAAATCGTAATTGGACTGCGAAATCAATTAGTTAATAAACACTTTACGCTTAACAAACATTTGTTAAGAAAACCTATTCAAAAAGTATTTTAACTCTTGTGTGCTTTAGTGGAACTTCACTGGCAACAGTGTCCCATAGGAATGATGCACACAAATGTCGCAAATCTTTAAATGGGTTTTTACTGTTTTAAAATAAAGCAACTTATGTTTTTTTAATACAAATTCATACAAATAGTTGAATTAAGTGAAATTAACAAAAATAAAAGAAGCGCCAAGCTCTTCAGAAGCTACTTCACCACGTATGCCATATTCGAAAATGTCTGATCGCAGCAAGAAAAAAAAGCAGCAGATCTTTTATCATTTAAGCAAAACCAGACTGATCTAGTAATTCATTCAGCGCGCATGACGTTTTAAAGGAAGCAATAAAAAGTCCAACGTGAACATTCAAAATAACAAAGACATGCCGTGGAAAGTATAACTTGAGTATAAAGCAAAGCAATTGCAACACATATCCACCCAAGTTCATATTCTTGGCAATAAAAGACATGTGCAGGTCTATGCGAAACAGTTGCAAAAGTATCATTACAAATGCTATTAGAACATACTGGGATAAGAATTGTAGAAATGGAGAAAGAAGTAATTCTAATGGCAAAGAATATTTATAAAAAAACACAAACTTCGTCAGAATTAATCTTGAGTTACGAATTTGACGGTAGTACTGGCCAAGTTCAGTATGCGGCGCTACTTCAAAGGATTTTTTTTAAATAAGGATTATAAATCGGAAAAATTTAAGGCAAAAGAAAGCAACGTAAAACCCCGCTTTACAGCCGTATACGATTTTCCGAGTTTTTATTCCATTTTGGTTACAAACGCGATATAAAAAAATGACAAATTCGGGACGACGAAGAAAGGGTGTCAGTTTCTGAAAGGAAAAACAAAATTTGAAATGAGTTTTGGGCAGAGCTTGACATTCGTATTGACATTAAAAAAGTTGGTGCATTTGGTGCAACATTTGACAGCAAAACTTACCTCGTACATACTCGCCTTACAAGATATTAACAGAAATTATTGGAGTCAACGACTCCATATAATACTATGTGTTTACCGTGCCAATTTCCACGTCAACTAGAAATGGTCAAACGATATTGTCTCGAAACTGCTACCAATATTTAAAGCAATTACGCTTGGTTACCTATAATAATGCAGAACACCTTACTACCAGTTGGATGTTTTGCAGAGGCTTCAGCTGAATGCAAGATAGATTTTTTTCACACACGTAGAAATAGTTGTATCAACAATTTATAAGATGTGTTCAAGAAAACATTAGATACTCCAGCTCCCTTGATTTCAACTCAGTGCCTAAGCACTCCCATGCATCAAAGAAAACACCATACACTTCCACCTGAAGCCATCCAGCTACTAACCTATGAAGAGCCTTATAATCAGATAACATCTGAACAGAATAAAGAAAATGATAATACCATGAATGAAGAATTTGGAGAAGAACATGAAGGAAACTGGTAGATAGTAATATAATACTGGACAACGAATTGTATACAAAAAAATATTGATTATCAATAGTTTTACGCTTTTAAATTCACATACTATTTTATTATTATTTGATGTAAAAACAAAACCATTTTAAACGCGTTGCTTTTTTTTTAATACCACAAAAAGAGAATATCTTGTTTTATATTTTAAACTTAAAATTAACAGATTTGATCAGATATTTTTTTTTATACTTATATTTCATTTTATTGAATCTTTCTACTAAAGAAATTCACAATAAGTGTTCAAATCTTATTTCTAGTTATTACCAACGTAATAACACATTTTTTGTATTAAAATCTTAAAAATCTATCTTCTATTGCGTAGAGAGAGCCGCCTCGCCAGGCTCAATGCGTCAGTTCTTTTTAGTCTCTGGTGGCTGTCAAATTGCAATAAATTGCGTTCTAGAGTGTTGGGATGTGCGACTAGTTTGTTTACGTATTTGGACGTGTACGTTTTAACTTCTTCGTGGATAGTGGGGACTTTGAGATCCCTGTGTATATTTTAATTTCTTATGTACCAGGGGGCGCATACGATAAGACGTAAAATCCTAAACTGGCTTCTCTGTAACTTTTGGATGTTTGATGCACATGCACTACCCCACAGATATGACGGTAATAATTAATGATCATTAAATAATCAACTTAATATTATAAATAATTTATTTTAAATAATTTTGCCCAGAACAATGTGCAAGGGTACGTTTGAAGTAAATATCACCTGAGGCTCAGTTGTTTTGTAAAAAACGATTTTTGTTTCGAATTTATATCGAGAAATGACAACAAATTTCGAACCATACTGTAAATTAATATCATATTTACCAGGAAGGCAAAAAATAATAATAATTAATCTATTAGTATTTCAAAAAACAATTGTTAGAACGCTTTTAAATGAACAAAATTTTTTTTTATTATTTACTGCAGTTGGCCTTAGGCCAAGTTCAGGCACACAGTGTGTACATGTACATTACACGAAACCATTCGTGTTGTTTTTAGCTTCCCAAGATATAAATTGGTGATAAGTGCATATTTTGGTACATATTCACTGACTCACGTACTCATCAATATTATGGGGTACTTCTGCTGTAGTCGGAGAGCTGAAATTTGGTATTCAGGTAGGCCTTAGAGATTAAGTATTGAAAAAATTATGAACTTTTCATCGAGGGGACTAGTGTTCCCTCTTATTTGTATGGAGCTTGTCCACTATAGGTAGAGAGCTGAAATTTGATATAACCTAACCGGCTGAAAGCTTTAAGTTAAAAGAGTTTTTATACATACATTAACAAACAAAAATAAATTGGAAGAAAGAACTCAGAATTCGGCCGTAAAAAGTACTGAGATCAAAATGAGGACCAAGTTTGTCGTATTAACCCTTTGACTGTCACGTGCATCACATATGATACACGGACCTTATAATCGATACGCTTGCGCATCATATATATGATACACAATTTGTGTTATTTCCTTTAACAAAATTTTATTTGAACTGATGGAAAATAAAGTGAGCTAATGCTCTGAGCGTGAAGAGAATGTTTTTTTTTTAAATAACAGCTGAAGGTTTATATAAGAAAAAACTGAAAATTTCCAGGATATAAAACGACAAAAATTATTTTTTTAAACAAAGAAAATAAAATTTATTCATATTGGAAATAATAAAAAAAATAAATGAAATATAGATAATTTCATTATATGTTATATAAAATAGTTATAAAAGAACTTAAGAAGTATGTATTGTGTGAATTTCATTAAAACAAGTTAAACAATATGGTTTTTGGCACTCAACATACTGTGTAGAAACTTGTTTAGACTTTGCGGTAGCAGGGTTTCTATTGTGGATTTCGGCCAATTTTTTATAACAGCCAAGACATCTTTTACGCACAAGTGTTCCATCATCTTTTCTAGGTATTTCGCTGAGTTCGTGAGGTGTGCTTTTGGTCTTTTTTATAGTTGTTAGGTCTGCGGTAATGCCAAGCAAAGAGTTTGCAATTGACTTTGTAAACTGATCTAACTTCCTTTTTTTTTTTTTGAATAAAACATATTATACAAAACCCAACTATCTAAAATTGCAATACTAACGCATTCAAACAATACTTTTCTATACCATTGTACACTTTTTCGTGCTGGGCTGTAGTAAGAAATCATTTGGTCAGAAAGGTCAATTCCACCTTTGACTCTGTTATAGTCTATTATTATTGTAGGTTTTTTGACTATTTTTCCTTCGCGATTTTTCTTCCCAGTTTCTTGCGTATTGAGACCATGAAAAGTTGAAATTAATTTTATCTCTTTCTTGCCCTGGTACTTCATTACTCTAATTTCTGTTAAGTTTATTGCACCTGTGATATCGTTTTTCGTCAGTTTGACAGATTTTAGATTCAGAAAACCAAACCTGTTTGATGGCAATGTTCCACAGTATTCGGTATTTTTATTTTTCAAAAATGTAGCTAAAGGAATGCTGCTATACCAGTTATCTGCTACCAATAATCTTCCATCACTCAAGAGAACTTTAGCTAATGAAACTACGACTGAACCAGCATGGTCTAGTCCAGATAATTTTTCAGATGTTCCTTTCCCGCAGTATATGGAGAAATTCCTAACATAACCAGTCATATCACATAACTTGAATAATTTTATACCATATTTGTGTCTTTTTCCTGGATTATATTGCTTGAACAGAAGCCTTCCACTGTGCGAAATCATAGTTTCATCCACAGAAATTTCTTCACCTGTCTTCTGAATTTTCGATAAAAAAATATTTAAAAAATTCGAAATTTTATGTAATCTATCTTCTGGGTTAGCTGTTTTGTTATCAGCAATATGGCAATTCTTTAAAATCAGACAAAACCGATTATAACTCATACCAATGTTGTGAAACAACTGATGATAAAATAACGGTTCCTTTCTCCAATAATCTTCAATATTAGGATATTTAATAATACCAGTTGTAATTATCACATCTATAAACTTTTTCATTTCGGTATGTGTCGTATTTGACCACCTTTTCATGCGTCAATTACGACGAACCTGATGGAATTCTATAAACTGATCTGCATATTTGTTTGTTTCCGATACCATAATTTCAAATATTTCGCTGTCAAAAAATTGCTCAAATATATTAATTGGCAGAGGCACTCCATCTTCAATTATAATACGCTTATTTAGACTATGTTTGCCAATAAAAGGAATCTTTTGTGCTTCCTCAAAAATATTGCTCCACTCCTGTTGAACAGACGATCTGTGACAATTCTTCAAACGAGTTGTTTTTGTCCTCAGAATCACCATCCGATGAATCCCTCACATCTTCGCAAATATAATCGTCATCACTTCCTGAAGAAAAGACCACTTCATCTGAATTTTCATTATCACTAATTGCATTTTTAAAATCAGCATTATAATTTTTTCTTTTTCGACCGTAAAATGATAATGGATCCATACTTCACTTATAAATTGACACTGACTGCTAGAACCTCTATGCTGCAGAACAGACCAATGATACTTTACTAGTAACAAATTAATAGTGACGCCAAATGCTTCTATGAACAAAGCAGCGACAATTGCAAAAATATGATTCCCGTTATTTTGCTCTACGCACGTATTCATTTCAGTGATTCTAACACTATACGGCAAAATAAATATATAGTAACGCAAAAAAATGGCATGCATCATATGTGATGCACCGAACGTTTGAATAATAAAGTGTTAAAAAATTGCTCCGTGTATCACATGTGATACACATAATTTTTAAAAGATTTCAACTGTAGACGTACGGTCGAAAAAAAAATGTTTGTATGGGGACAGTCAAAGGGTTAAATGAGAATGTATAGGGTCCTGGCACATTTATTTATTCTTATCGATCGGGAACAAGTAACAACTAATGGGTTAAAATGTGTAATGACATTAAAAAATATATTTTATAGTAACAGAAATAATGTAAACGTTAAAAATCTCTTAAAACTGCAACATTTATAAAAAAAAAACTGTTTTTTAACAAACTTCTGTAAAACTACCCGCCACTTAAAAAAAACTTTAAAAACAGATAAATCGACCGCACATAACTTCAGAAGTTTACCTTTCAGGCGATTAAAGGTAAACTTCTGAGCTGCATTGACAAGATAAGTCAAGGGTTTTTGGAGAATTTTGTGAAAACACCAGATGTCTAGAGATGGACATTTGCCAGATATCATATTCCATTATTATTTCCCATTGGTATCAATAAAACTGAATACGTCAAAAAAAGTGCGTTGAGAAAATTCACTTCATAACCTCACATTTGCCCACCCTTTATTTACTAGCGTCATTTGAATGAAGGTGTCGGTATGTTAAGTTTCCCCCATTAATTTTCCAACTTAAACTAACAGAACTAGGTAGCTACCTTTTGATGTGAACAAACACTTTATCAATTGTACATGGTTGAGTGACTTTAAGTTAATTTTACGTAGGAAACATTTTAGGTTTGGCAAATGTTAATATTTTGATATTTTAGTATCTTCGGCACAATCCAAGAAAAAGTTAAGTTAAGAGTTGCTTTAGTATTTTTTGTTTAAATATGAATTTGTTATATTTGTAAGAATCGTTCGTAAAAGTCGTAAATGTGAGATTAATAATTGGTAGTTTTCCCCCTCCCTCTGGCTCATGTTACTTTGTTCACATGTGTGTGTGTGTGTGTGTGTGTTCGTTGTTTGAGGGTGTGAAGTGTTAACTACTTGTCGTTTAAACGATTGTCTTGTTGAAACTTTATTTTATTAAGTGGCTGCTGCTTCATCGCCTTAATTTTGTACGCACACATGTCACGCTAATAAACAATTTGGATCTAATTTTCACACTTAAATATCTCTATCATAATTTGTATTTGTGGCCATGTGGATTAACTGCTTGTGTGAGGCAGTAGATGTTTTCTGGCATTTGGGGTCGTTTCTCAAATGGTTTCCGAATTAATTTTTATATCAAGCTGTGATTTTTGTGTAAAATGAAACAAAATAAAATGCTGAGATAAACGGAATACATGTATTCAAATGGAATTAGAAAAGTTATAGAACTGACTTACAAATAAAATTAGAGACACTTCGACAGGGCAGCTGAAAGCTTTTTAGTTGTCATAATGCGGTATCAGTCTCAGAAGATTCTTTGACACTAATGGCGAAATAAATAATAAGTTAATTTGCACACGAAGAGGTGCAAAGTAAGAAATTTAGGTGCTTAGCAGGTGTTTAAATTTGTGCAAAGTTTTTATTAATCTGCCTTGTTAATGAATAAGATTCACAGATACTTCCGTTCAGCGGAATTCGGGCAACCTCCACGCAAATTCTCATCAACAAGCTAAACCTGGAGCATAGAGTAGTAATTTTACTTCGGAAAAACGCTACATTCTGAATCGGGAAATATCAGCAAACAATTAGTCTAAAAATCCGACTTACTGCTGCTTTTTAACTTTAACTCCGAATGCACTAAATCGTTCTATTAACAGAACACTGTTGTTCGTTTTTAAAATTTGGCGATTACAAGACGATGTGGTTTTCAGGGCACCCCAAAGATTTTGGTCTTTCTGTAGCGGATATTTTCTTTGCATTAACTTTAATATTATTTTATTGAATCTTTCTAAAAGAAATTTGTAACAAGCACAAGTCGAAGATGGAAGTTTTTGCATTTCGTTCTCCACGCGAAACTACAGAGTTGCAATTAGATTATTCAACCTTCAGAGTCCTTAATAAAAAAAATAGTGGCAGCGCCCAAGTTGTTTGGCCATTAATAATATTTTATTTAAACAGTTTTTTCACTCCCGTTGAAGTTTAGTTAAAATGACTTGGGAGATTATGTTCGATAAGCGACGATATATAATTCCCCTATGCGTGTGTGTCGCTGAACTGCTCCTAAACGGCAGAGCTAATAACGATGAAATTTTTTATGTGTGTTTAATAAGCTAACATTTGGACCCTGCGATCATGTTCTAGAACATTTGTTTCATGATTTCTTTTATTCACAACGACACTCAACAACGGAAGACGCCCTAAAGGCTGAGTCACATAGAATTCGTCGTACGTTATACGTTGCCGTTTTCAACTGACATTAACATAACGACGGAAGAAGTTAACACAATGAGTACTTTGTTGACGGATATCAAATCAGCTGTTTTTACCGTATGTTTTTGCATCAAAATTTTATTTAATTATTTTATTTTGTTGCATTTATTATATTCTTTGTGCCACAAAACACAAAATGCTAAATCAAAACAAAGAAAAAAACAACTAATAGCTGTCAAACTATTCATCGTACGTTAAAAGTTGCCCAAATTTAGTATTTCCACTTGGTTGTCAGTTGAAAAAGACGACAATGTACGACGGATTCTATGTGCCTCGGCCTTAAAAAAACGGTATTTTCTAAACTAAATATTATAGAGGCAGGACAACGTCTCGCGGAATTATTTAGTTTAAAATAAAATTAGAAAAAACTTTTAAATGCTAAAACGGTTGAAAAAAATCCAACAAATTTCAAATCAGCAGTTTTACACACTTCAAAATAGTGCAAGATTGCATTGAATGATTTTGAATCGGAGTCAATGAACTTCATAAGTAAATGTGAAAAATTGACACAATACTCTATAAGTCTTCTCAAAGATCAGCGCAATAATCTTGGCATAAAACACTTGTTCATCTTCCCAAAATTATACTCGTATGTCATCTTTTTTTCTCAATTTAATTTTGTCCTTTTTGGCTAATCTTGACATTAAATCTGAATTGCTCTATAAAATGTACAAAATATGAATGAATGGGCGAAAGAATTAATTACATCATGCATGGCTAAGTGCAGAGTACTCACATGAGCTCTCTATGCAACAACAATGAATACGAAAATTATTTAATAATAACTGACAGTTTAACAACGTTTACGTAGGAAGAGATAAGAAAAATTTTAATCCAATTCTATTGTTATGCTCAATAGATAGATGGATGGATGGATGTATGACACGAAAAGTGGAAAACACAAATTTGTAAGACCTAATTGAGAAAAAAACACAAATTTAAAACGTCTAAACAAGCATAATCGTTATCACCTCCACGTACCATAATGTGTAAAAAGGAAAATCTGTACTTCTTTATCGATGTACGTCCTTAGACAATGGATTGTAAGAGTGCATTGTGAGATGCGGATGAATCAACTCACCCTTAAAATAAGATCAGAATAAATACTTTATGAGCGTGATATTTGCACTTTTAAAATAATTTCAACTTTGAATTAACAGCACCAGAGTCACAGTTGCCAGATAGAACTGGTGAAAATCGTCAAGAATAAGAAATATTAACCTGAACTCACTGGAATTCTTAAGTGAAACAAAATCGGCTTTATTTTATTCCCTTCTTAATAATCCCTATAGCATGCAAAACACATATTCCAGCGCTTCCTGCTATCTTTAAAACCCTTTTTAGGAGGGGATTTTTTTTCGACTTCGCCTTTATGTCTCTAATCATTTTTCCCGAGGTGGTAACTTAAGCCGTAAGAATGTTCCTTTTATTCAAATAATTGTATATGATCTGGTGTGTTATTTCTTCACATTCCTAGTCTTTTGCAACAAATATTTTCGCTAAAAAGCTTTGATACATTTCTGGCTGACCTAACAAGCAATTCGGTGGAGACCACATCAGGGCATTCAAATTTTGGTCTTACTCTCTTGCAATTATTTTAATATTGATAGAAGAATTGCCGGTCTGATGACTGTTGGTTTGCCACCATTTCATATTATTAACGTAGATTTTGGCAACAAACTTACTCCATATGCTACTCAACTTGTTGTTTTAAATTCTTTACTCAGAAATATCGTCAAAATGATAATAATTGGTAACATCTGGCAACATTCGGCACAAGCATACGTGCAATCGTATGGCAAAGTAATCCCTTCCGGATACTTTGTATGAAGAATTATTAGAAAGTGTGGTAAGTACTTGCATCGATTAATAACAAAACAATATAAGCACATAATATGTATGTGTACGAGTAGGTTGAAAAAGACTTAACATGCATTTTTTTAGATTTCAATACAAAACATAACTATAGGTTGGCTAGATAGAATACGTTTTAAAGTAAACTTCAATATTGCCACCGAGTTTAAGTCACAGACAAAAAATGTTTCAAATCATACTATTTCAGAATTCAGTTACGAAAGAAGAGTTATTTTTTGGTATTCCAAAATGATGGTTAAATTTTGGGAGAAAGGAAAAGATTTTCGAGGATTGGTTTGTAGTCAACTAGAAGGTAAGATAAATGATTAACCAAATAATATTGAGTTGGGCACTTTTTCCTCAGTGATTTACGCTTGCTGGTTGGTATTTGTCGATCGCCGTTATCAATAATGCATCCCGCATAATCATTTACTTTCAGCTTTGGTGATTACTGAAATTCGATTGACAGTTGTAGATTTCTTTTAATATTAAATTTGCATAACCGCTAGCATCTGCACTAGGAATTTATACACGTTACGGAAATGTCGCATTGCCATTGGCCTCGAAACTTTAGAGAGAGAGTTTGGTTTATAAAAAACTATTTTGTTGAATCGTCAAAGATAGTTTTAACGACTTAAGGAAGCAGGCCTGTCTTACCAATTCAAATGAAACCCTAACCGGTTCAATAGAATTCAAGTCAATTTAAATTTTGATAGGTGTCACACTGTTGGCTGCGTGATCGAATTAGAGTCATCAATTTTGGTATAAAATTAACGATTCCTTTAATTTTTTTTATTTTTAATGGCTGTTAAGACATTATTCTATACAAGTTAAAGGACCTAACACACCAACCCTTTTTTAAAGGGGTATTTTTTGAGCGTAGATTTTTTTGCTATACTAAAAATAAAATTAACTGCCAGACCCACGATATCGAACGTCAACGTGCGTTTTAATTTGAATAGAATAGAATAGAAAAACTGGTTTGGGTGCCTTTAACAAAGTATTTTACATTTATTTACGGACTAAATAGGAAAATAAATAAAACGGGCTACTAGTGGGACGGAAATCAGTTTTTTTTAATTAGAAATGAAGCTAACATTAACGTTTGACATCGTGGACCTGGCAGTGATATTTGCGTTGCTAAATATTTATTAAGAAATATTTAATGAATTTTGGAAGAAGCACGTATAACGGTGAATATAATACTATGTTCACCCATGCCCCTTAATTATGCAATTAACTTTTAAATTGAGTTATAAAATATTGTGTTCACACTGTGTTGACAGCTGAAAATTTGTTAATTTTTTTCGTGATAACTTATGTGTGCGAGTTTCGAAAAAATTAAAGAAATTATTTAAAATTATGTAGTTTAATTAATCGTCTTCATTCTTTCCATTCAGATAGAGAATTTATTTAATAATGATAACTTGGAATACAGTGAAAGTTATAATTTTTATTAGACAACTAGCGGAATGGAATGCATTTTCTATGCCGCTACACACGTTAGAAATTAAATTACTTAATAAAAATAAATGTAGTTCGATCAAATTGACAACTGTCATGAAAAGTAAAATGTAGTTGTATTGGTGATTACATTGTTTATGTGCTTCGATTTTGTCATTGATCATGGTCTTCTTGCTCACTAACCACCCTTCAGCAGTGTTGCATTGGGAACTTGTAGCAATTTAGGGTGCAATTAAACATTAACTGTTCAATTTAATAATTGAGCTCAACTAAGGCCTTAATTGCACAATTGAGCTGCGAATTAATAAGGAGTATGATCTCAAATAAAAGACCAGTGAAACGACATACAAGACCATTGACTATATACGCGAATGAAATCACAGAATTATCTCTACACGCCGATTTCATTCCAATCGATAGAAATCGATGTGTTGAAATCACTTTAAACTTGCACACGCTTAAAAAACACCCTTTATTAATCTCTTATTATTTTTAAATTAAGCATCTTTGGCTTCTTAAGGCTACATTCTCTTTTTCTACTTTGATACTCGTATAATGGCAATAACAATTAAAAAGCAAAATGATGATGATGATGATGATTATGAATGTGATAATATTGTCGGTCTATTGTTGTTGTAGGGTTGCTGCCAAAAGATTAATAACGAGAGAAACTGATGATGATGTGTAGGATAGATATCAAAAAGGTTGTGACCTATCTTTAAATCTTGACATCATTTTTCTCTTCTGAAAGCAAAAAAGAAAAATTTCTGTTGTATTATTTTTTTCTTTAGTTTATAATTTTTTTTATATTTATTTCTATTATTTTCCGTTTTTCGCAAGTTTTTTGTTATACTTTGCAATTATTTTGCAATCATGTATCATCCTCACATCTTACAACAACAATTGCTGCTGCTGTTGAAATCCATTTGGATAAATGCATGTGTTGCATGTTTTTCTTTCTCTTCTTCTTGTACTTACAACACTCTTTTTGCTTCAATCTATGGAAATGTGTGTGTGTGAAGGTTTGTTGTTAATATCTATTGTATTGTTTGGATCCGTAATAATGGTATCCTAAACTGATTTGACGTTGTTCGTGTTGTTGCTTTTTGTATTATTCTTTTAATGGGGGCGCGTACTTAGTCAGCATGTTGCATTTGTTTGTCATTAATTGTGTTTGTTTTTTTTCTCTTTGTTTGCTTATGTTGTTTGTTTGTTTGTTGGTTTGTTTGGTCTTCCATTTTAACTTACAGCTTTTGTTAATAATTTTTTGAAGGATTTTAAGTTTTTCCTTCGCTGCTTACATAAGGCCCACCTTTTACAGTAGTCTCCCGTGGCATTTGTGTGTGTGTGTGATTGCGGTTCGTTTTATTTTCTATTGTCCATATTTCTCCCGTTGCTCTTGTTAAAATGTGAAATTAAAAATGTTTTATTATAAAAATTAAATTTAAAATTTAAATAATGTAAACCAACTACTTCTATGGTGGTACCAGAAGCAACCGACCTCACCTATAGACAACGATATTAAAAAAATTATATTTCCTCATCAGATACCTAAAAAAAAATTTTTGGTTCGCAAAATTTTAAGGGGGTGTGAAGAAGTGCCACATACCCAAGGTAAATTGTTAACAGGTAGACTCACGGGCGAATGCAAGATATTTCCGCCTTCTTTGCCGAAAATGGCGAAACATTTTATTTATATGGAATTTGACATCCAATCAGTTAAAAAAAAAAAGTACTCAGCTGCGCTGGTGTGTTTAGCTGCTTAGTTTACCCTGTACACAACCGTTTTGGTTGACGAATAAAAACTAATCATTTTTAAAATGTATTCATGATAAACTTATATGGGATATTTGTATTCGAGATTTCTATCTGAACTTACCAATTAACCATTTAGACAAAGAGCAAATTTATGTTCAGATAAATTAGTTAACACAACTCAAGGAAAGTCAATTTAAACTCTTCAAACAGCTGAGTGCATGTCCAAAACAAATCGTAGGAGTAATATTAGTAATAGTCCAAACAAATCGTTGATAACGTATTCGAACCAATTTCCGTGAAATCAAACATGGCGCGATACTGTCGATTCTTTGTTTATCGTACTATTATTTGAGCATATCGCAAAGAAGAAACATGGTTGAGGTAACCATAATCTAAGAGCAACATGCTGATATTAAATTTTATGTTTGGAAACAAATCTTATTATTATTATTATTGTAGATAATAATAAGGTCCTCTTAGAACGATAGGAAAGCAAAAAGTGGACTTTAGTGATTTTCAGTGGCTGAGGTATGAACACAGGTGACTAAAACCATCGAATGCTGAATAGTCATTGAGTTAACCAATTAAGCCACTGCACTCCCATCCTCTTACACTGATTAAACACGAAACGAAATTTACATACTATGTCTATTAGAAACATTTTGTGGTTGAGAATGATTATGTTATTTTCGCATAATTAAAATACTTTATTTGTGGTTCGAATTTTTGTTTAAAGTTGTGTTCTTCAACTCGACCTTAATGCAATGGAAATTATTTAATGGATAAAAGTAAGCAATAAC
This sequence comes from Phania funesta, assembly GCA_963932375.1. Taxonomy (NCBI): domain Eukaryota; kingdom Metazoa; phylum Arthropoda; class Insecta; order Diptera; family Tachinidae; genus Phania; species Phania funesta. The sequence goes on from OZ010653.1 coordinate 43,123,567, forward strand.
TTGTTTATCGCAACAAATACAGTGTTGTAGAGAACATAATATGGCTGGCGTGACTATTTCAAAATCATGTTTTTTCTCTGCGTCCGGTGACAACGTGACCCATCGTTGTCGTTATTGACGATGTCGACGACATTAGTCACAGTCTTAACACCCACGATCATACCTACGATCATTTCTCTCAAATAGTGACCAATGACAATATAATTCATACTGCAGTCAACATTATCGTTAATGACATCTTACTTCATCCGCGCCTTAAAGGGAAACTGCTCATATAGCAAGATGAAAAGTTGATTCTTTTCTATCTTTATTTTATAAATACATGTTCATGTTATTTTCTATTTTTTCATATCAATCTTTCAATTATATATTGAATGTTAAAAATAAATAATAAAGTAGTACAAAATAAAGATATAAATTTCAAGTTTTAATTAAAACTGAAAGCAAAAAAATATTTATGTATTAGTGAATTTTCGTTATTTTTTATTCCGGCCTTTCCTTTGCGGATGGTAGGTGTTTTTTATTCTTTGTACTATTGGGACAGCTCCTTTATAAATTCCTCGTATGGCATCCCCATTTTATTTGTGGCTGATATTTTATATGAAATGGAACAGACTAGATTTCATTATAGTTCATCAATTCAGCAGTTGAAAAAGAAAGTTGACAACAACTTTAGTAAAACAACATGTTATTTCATATTCACTGGGCGGGCGGGTTTAATAGAATTTAATATTATATCGCTTTGTGGTCACCTACTAAACAGTAGTTTTTAACTTTTCAATACAATATGTTTTTTGCGTGCGATTTCTCGACGCAAATTCCTTCCTGACATCTTATTGCTAATTCACTTCCAATGACGAAATCTTCAAAGAAGTGTCGCTCCATATTGTCAATGACTGAGTTCTACATACGACAAATAGATCATTTTGTGCATGACCCTGTGCGCCAACGGAGTGTAATAACGGAACAGTAGTATTGCGTGCGTTGCGTTGACGACAGTTTTATCTACGACTTTTGGACAACAGGGAATTGTATGCTATCTCTTATGCACATAAGTTTATAAGTATGCCATGGCTTGACAGTTGGCAAATCGTTGTTTTTAGAGACCATCAGTTAGTTAACCACGAAAGCGGATACTGAAAGTCTATAATGGCAATATTGTAAATGTTATCAAATCGCGAAACATTTTCTAGTTATAAGACACGTTTCGTTCGCAAAATTTCAAGAGCAAAGAACAGTCTTCTGATAATCGGACGATTTAGTGCATTTGAAAGCTGCATAAGCCAGCTTTCTAGTTCAATTCTATCCTGAAGTTAGGCGATGTCAAAACAAAGCATTTTTCACAACTTGGCCGAAAAGGTTTCCTAATATATTCTATCACTAATATTTCAATTATATTAAAGTATTGAATTTATTGCATTATGTTAACTTTTGGTCAGCGAATTTTATTGAAGTGGTAAATTACTCATGAGTTACACCCAAAAAATAACTGAAATTACTTTTATGTAGAAAAAAATACATTTCTTTAAAAATGATAAATTTTTATGCTGCTTTTTTTTAACCAATTTGTTTACAACGCATTTGCACGGCTTAAGCTGAAGGTACATACCACGCGCCAACGCGTTTTTTATGCTTTTTATCCGTTCAGAGCTTAAAGCGCGGCAAGATATACACCACGCGTTCGACACGTTTTTCTTTTCAAACTTTTGTATGAAAACGGACAAACAAATGAGTTTGCTTTAAGTATTTATTGAATTTCTGTTCAATTAATTTTAACTGGAGTAGAGACATATAATACACGAAGAATGGATATAAGAAGACTTTAACTACAACAATGAGCTTTCATATATACAACACACGTAATGTTGCCCAACTTTATGCATCAGGCGCGTTGCAAACTTTATTATATACCTTGTTCTATAAAAGCACTTCACTTCAACTTCTTTGACAGAAGTCTATAACGCGTTCAACGCGTGGTATGTATCCTCATATTTAGAGTTTTGACAATTCAGTTTTTCATATCTATGTGAAAAAGTCTATTATTACATCTTTAATTACATATTGAAATTTATAGACAAGCGTAATCATAAAATTTAGGCAGAACTGTTTGTTTATGAAACATAAACAATTTATTTATTTATAAATTATGGTTGTAAAATAACTGTCATGTGACACGCCATCATATTCAAGGTATTTTAATAGATTTTTTTTTTAATAATAAAAATAAATTTATGCAAGAAAAATTAACGCCCACAAAATAATAAAAATAATACAAATTTATTTCCAACGACTCCAAAATGAAAGTTTCACGGCGGACTTATGCAATTCTAACTTATAGAAGAAATATATGATTTTTAGGGAGTTCCCCCTGTATCTATTATAATTAAATAAATCGTTGATGGCCGGAATCCACATCGTCAAGTGTTGAAGTAAAAGTCTAACTTTCACTGACACCTAATTAAGGCTCACGACAGTGGGAAGTTTTTAGTACCTGAATAAAAGTATTTGTTACTGTTGATGGTGCCAGCCCATATTTCATTCCGCCTACGTTATCATAAAGCCAATCTAATGTTACTGAGAGTTCTCAAATCTAATGTTACTGAGAGTCATGGCGAGGGAAAGCTTCAGAATAAAAAGTTATAACTACGAATTTTAAAAAACTGCGACGATGTACAAAATTTGTTTCAATTATAGCAGGGCTTTTTGCTATAAACATCTTATTTTATCAATCAAGCAATCCCTTGATTGAATATTTCCTTTGAAAAATAAAATCCTTGAATTTATGTAGGAAATTAAGCGAACAGAATGTTTGAAGATTCAGTTGTTTTCTCAAGCAAATTGACGACGTAGTCCTCTTAGAGTTCTCTTCAGCTTCGTGTGCGGAAGAGGGTAAACGGGCGGACCTGATTGTCTACCGAAGATGTTATATGGAGAAACTAGACGGATTTGTTTTTTTTTTTTTTTTTTGTTTTCATTACGAACCAGCGATAATTAATATTTTTAGCAAGGAAGAATATCCAGAATTCTTGACTGATATCGACAGATATGTTGATTTGTTGACATTTGTCACATCTGTTAAGTAACCATGGCAAGTTACAGGATTGAGAAGCACGTCCCAAAGATAAGACTTTATTATTAAAATGTTTGCCGAAAATGATTTTTAACAAGCCAAAATGCCGTATTTTAAATGACAACAAATCATACGAGGTTTAACAGGTGGTAATGTGCCCACAAAAAAAGCCCTGTTTGGTACAGATTTTGTTCGGTGATGCCAATACTCTGTAGTTCTTCGAAAAAAGCATTGTTGAGGCCATCGCTGTCAACGTAGAGCGCTACAGATCAGATCAATGATGGCCAATTTCTTTTGGGCCGAGTTGATCGATGTAAACGCTGACGATATTTGGTTTCAGAATGATTTAATGGCATGGTTGTCTCTGGCGGAGGTGACACGATTTGCCCACAAAGAAACGTGCCCCACTGGAAATTTTCCTGAGAAGGGTTTGGAAGTTACAGGTCGATGCGAACAAGTCGCAACAGATCGACGCCTAAAAGTCAGCAAAACCCAAGCCATAGCGCGAATCCAGCCAAATATAAACAGCAGAGTTATTAAAAAAATTAAAGCACTCGGAAGGGGCAGCATATAATTGTTACCACAATATTAATTCATGAAATTTTGAACCACCATCAATCCTCAAATCACGACAGAGCCCTGACAAAGCAATAAGACGATGATAAGAGAAGCAGAGCATGGCTGAAAATGCTGCCAACTACACTACATATGCCAAACATTCTGTGTTGGACCTTATCGTTCTTACCCTGTGCCATCCAATTAAATGTTCTGAGTTCACCATCAAATTATAGCAGATTTTTTTGGGATATGTGGTACTGTTAGCTGACCTATGTCATCACAATATCAAATTTTTATGGGGCCCCTGTGATCTTCGTAAGTATTCCTTGGAAATAAAAAAGAATTCCATTATGTTCTTTTTCAAAATCGGTCCGTCCTTATTTGAAACCGCTTATAAATAATGCTAAAGTAAAATGAAAGAAAATTAAATAAAATACATATGACTAAGTTACAATCTATTCCCAAAAACTGATTTAGAAATATCTTCTTCAAATGTAAATTAAATTGTTGATAACGTGTATAGCGGCATAGAAAATGCCTTCCATCCTGCTAGTTGTCTAATAAAATTTTAACTTTTACTGTATTCCAAGTTATCATATCAAATATATTTTCTTTCTTAACAGAAAGAGTAAATAACGAATTTAAATTACTTAATACTAAATTGCGAATTCTAATTCAATTATTTGGCTACAAAAGAATTTTCAAGTTGAAGCCTAAAGCTTGGGCATTTTCTTTTATTCAATAACAAATTTAGAAATTACAAATCTGCACCAGATACTTTAAGTTAAACAAAGAAATATTGAACTGACTATTTTATGTTCAGGAGTGTTACTTCTTGTTCGCTAAGCCTTTGAAACAGGAAGATGGAAGAAGGTAGATATCAGGATATTCAATTTGCAAATAGGATTCAGAATAACTTATTTTAATGATTTTTGTTTTTGATTACGAAAAAAAAACCAGAACCATACAAATAATCGGAATCATAACACTCAACCGGTCACCAAAGTGGAAACATTAAATAAACATCAAAGTTCTCTTACAATCAGACAATACAATCACTCACTCTCTTGCACAAACACATCCAAACACACACACACACACACACACATACATACAAAGAAAGGACTTTATACAATTCATATTTAACAAGTGGTAAACGCATAATATTATTTCGAAAATGATGTTGTCGTCAAGGAAGAGGAGTGAAAATACACACACAAACACCCCAACAGCATTTGTTCACTTGATATACCAAATACAATAATCAGATGATAATGCTCCAGAAGTGCTTATACAGGACGAGGACGGCAGATATAAACGAATAGACTAAACTAAACTAAATAAGGAAGTTGGTTTTTATTCATTATTTTAATGAAATAAAGAAGAAGGAGGACCAACGATTTTATAATTTAAATTGTGAAACGACACTGTTTCCTTTAAGTTCAATTTAATATTTTATATTTATTAATATTTTATTTATCGACATATTTTAGATAATGAAAAGTTCGTAAATGGCGACACAAAGAGAGTGAGAGTTGGGTGAAGGGGAGAATCGTGCTCCGGGCGCCACTCGCATCGGGGTGCCAACATTTGGTTTCTTTAATCAGCATTGTACGTTGACGTAATTGGGTTACAAACATATGTAGATAAGTATTTATGTAACTTTTTATTATAAAAGGAAGTACATAGAACTTCCCTCAATGCATCTTCCTTTCATTTACTCTTAAAACAGAATAGGTGGTGACAATTTAATCATTAAATTTTGTTCTTGAACGACTTTTTTTGAATGATGGCAATCTTTACTCCGACCTTCACAGTTTTTTCTGATAAGTGGAAAAGATGATATCCGTCAAGTGGCTGCCGCCAGTGTTGATACTTTCCACAAGATTTCCGGTGACAAATGTTCGCATTCGTTTCGAAAATCCTTCTCCAGGGATGCGATTGTTTATGGCTTGTTGGCTGTAGGGTCCATGATGCTCTGGTGATGGGCCAATTGCGTCGCACATCGTCTGGTTGATATTCCTTCGTTCTCAGCGACATCGGCGACCGATTATTGGTAAAAAAAAATCTACAACTATTCCACGGTCTTGTGGAGTATAACGCACCATTGGTTGTCTGATTGTACACTGCAGCTGTCTACTCCACAAATATGAATGAAGTACAACGCCATTTGCAATTTTGCGGCATGCAGTTGAAATCACAGTATCCTGATTAGTCGATATATACATATAGTATATAGACATTTTCGTAAAATTCGATTTTGTGTTTTGTGAAGTTTCGATTTTTTTTTTTCTAATTTTTAACTTTCTGGTTTTCTAATCAATTTTTAATCTTCGACGAGTTTCCGATTTGGATGCAATTCTGGTTTTCGGTGAAACTTTAGGTTTCTACTTTTTTTCGATTTTAGATAAAATTTATAGTTTCTAACAAGTTTTAAGTTACATCGTAATTTTTTTGTAAATTTTCAACTTGTAATGCAATTTTAATTTGTTGTTGTTGTAAAATTACACTTTTTTTTAATAAAATTTTCAGTGAAATTTTGAAATGTACTTCTTTTCGTAATTTAAAAATTTGTTGCTGGCTTTGTGGTGAATTCTTTGTTTAATTAATTTTTTGCTTATTTTCGGTTGGTAAATTTGTATTTTTGAATGGTGTTTTACTTTCTTCTGGACTTTTAATATTTTTTGGTGAGTTTTTGATTTTTTCGCAAAAATTTTAATTTTTGGTGAATTGCTGATTTGTTGTAAAATTTTGAATTTTCTTACGATTTTTTGGTAAATTTCGAGGTTATCTTTATAAAATTTTAATTTAATGGATTACAATTTAGGATTTTTGTGAAATTTGATTTTTTGGTAAGATTTCAAGTTGTGTTTAAGTTCGATTAGTTACTTTTTAATTGAGATTTTTTTGCAGTTTGGTAAATATTTAATTTCTGTTGAAGGGAGTTGATCGGTGAAATGTCGGTTGATGCAAAAATTCGGTTTTTTAATAAGTCTATTGGTTTCTCACTAAATTAACAACACGACTAAACATGTACGACCCTATTCATAAACATTTATAACAAGCATTTAAACCATTAATAAGTAAAATTGTATTCAAAAACGCTTATTTTAAAAGAATTTTATTGAGGTAGGCACCTACCTACAAAAGCCCTACAATTAATTAAAATGTTAATTTTTTTTGGGAAACAATTGCTTTAGAAGCAATATTTTTCCATAAACTAACAACTTCACCCAGTATAAATATTCATATCTTTAGAGTTTTCTATGAAACTAATCAAAACATAAAAATAATTTTATAAATAGGACTACTCAGATCAATTGAAATATTTGTGTGCAACGTTTGCTTAAAAACGTGACTGTGTTGCTAGTACAGAAATTTAAAAATCTAAAGTTGTTAAAAACTGTTTATAAATACATTTTCTTATTAAAGATGCAATAGTCTAAATGTATTTGTTAACTATTGCGTACTTTAAATCTAAAATAATGTTTTTTTTATGAATATGACCGTTAGGATCGTATCTGATCTGGTGCCCTCGGCAAAAACATTTTAAGAATTGAACATGATCGCGATTGTTAATTTCAAAACTGGCAACAAAAAATTATCTTATACATAGGAAGTTTATTACGTGTAGTAAAACAGTATGCTTTTGTATAAGAAATTAAAAAAAAACACGTAATTCAATTCCGGTCACAGAAAACTCCTTAAATATTTAATTTTAAAGAAGAATAAAATATTTTTAAGGTAGGAACTCCATTCCATTATTTTTTGCATTTAATTTTTAACGATTTATGCGATATAAAATTACTAAAAAGGAATTCAAAGCGGGCGCCAATGCACCGGGCGCTAGTTATGCTCTCTACGCCACTGCTGGATACAATCTTATAAAATGTGAATCCAGTTTTTTTTTGTAATCAAGTAATTATGCTTGCATCAGATATGATGTGTTTACAAATTTTCCAGGAAACGATGTTACAGTGTTTCCTAAGCTTAAAGCATATGTTCAATTTGAATAATAAAAAACAAAACACTGTGAAATAAATAAAAAAAACTTTTCCTCAAAACAAGAAAAAGCAAAGAGATCAAAGCACAATAACCGACCACGTTTATAGTGTTAAAAGTCAATTTTAAAGAAAAGGCGTATTCGATGATTAAAACTGTATGACAGATAAAATTGTCACGTTTAACAAGCTCAATGTTGTCTAAAAACACAAGGGTGTTTCCAAGATACCGTCAATAAAGGAAACATGTGCCTTACAGCGGGTGGTAAAGCTTTTTTTTTACACATATGTTTAACATCATCGCCAGCATTCTTCCATGCATTTTATGTGATGTATGTAAATGAAGACAGTTAGTTGATACTCAAATTGACCCGGTATTGATAGACTTCAGAAATATGTACGTATGTATGTATGTATGTATGTATGTGTGCCGATAAGTGTATGTACTTGCTTTGACAATTCCTTTTGACAGTTGATTAAAATTCAAAACAGTATGACAGTACTCTGTCAATACTTTAACGACATTAATAACTGTTCATGTAGTCGTTAAAGTGTCTCACGGTCGATAGAAAACTTCAAAGAATTTTAAAGATAATTTCTTTTTTTAATTGCAAAATTGTTTATTTGTTCACATTTGTTGTTCGTTTTTTATATTTAAGTTTAATAAAACCAAAATAATGCAAAAGTACAAAAATTTAAAATGAAGAGAAAATAAAACTTCACTTGACAAATGTCTGCTGACATTTTCTAGTACTTGAAAATCTACTTCAATTTGTTTGTTTTCATGGTCTGCACTGTGGCATCAAAGGTATGTTTAGATTGTTAGACAGTTGGTTACATGTAGTATTATTTGCTATCATTGATTTCGTATCATTAAAGAAATAGAAATATTTTGCAGAGTCTGAGGCAATGTAAAGCAATACTCGCACAAAAATGTATGCCAAGTGCGCCAACTATATTTCAAAAGATTAACTCGTCAATAATTCTAATATGTGTTAGACTTCTTTGGTTCCTCAATAGTATTCCAGTGATCCAGTCGCGGATCTAGGTGAAGCTTTGGCGGGAAGTATTAGCGAAAACAAAACCAAAACTTTTTGTATTGGAAAATTCTAATTTTTAATCGTTTCGGGCTTTTACCCCCCTCAGATCCGAGCCAGCGGATTCAAGTATAGAAGCGGTACATTACGGGTTTTAAAATTTTGTGTTGCGAGTTCATTGGAAGAAATATATGGATTTTGCATAAACATTACGGACTGCCCAAACATCGATCGGCTATTTGGTGCATTTGAGCTAAATTTATGCTTTCATTTCATCTGCAAAGAAGAATTACCTTCTACGCAACAATTGGTTGAGCTTCACTGAATGTAAAGTTACTTCTTACGGTTGCTCCATGAAGTAATGATGCAGAGTAGTTTTGAGTTATTCCAGTATCAAGCAAACCGATCTCGCTACTTCATATGTTATGTTTGTAGTGTTCTTTGTCCCTTCCGTAGCTTAGGGATTATAACATCTTCCAAGGGCATGGGAAGAAGCAAACGTGCTACATGTCATTAGTATTAGAATAGTAAAATTCTCACAGCTGAATTCGATAAGTTTCTTATCATAGATCCTGTAATACGATCAGGTCCGGGTAATTTTTTCATATCTGTGTTTTTAATTATCGATTTTCATGAAGATATCCGAAATTTCATAGGACCTTTTACAGTCTCACTAATATTCGAAATGTGAAGCTATTTATATCATGTAGTGTAAAAGCCTTTTCTTAGTGGTGTCCTAAAGGAGATTCGTAAGCAGTAGGATATTTGAAACGCCTTGCAGCTTTCCAAGGGTATAATCCGTATTATATGTTGGATTAAAATTTTTTAAATAATTCTCGATACTGGAGTTATGTTTCTGCCTCAGTTTATTGCGTAAGATTCTCTGGCCTAAGTTCAATTGGGCCTTATGTCTGGAGAACGGCTATGCCTTCTAAGGCTTCTCTTTTCCACGACAAGAATCTGAATATCAGCTGATGACTAATGCGATTTTTTTTAAGTGTTGGCGTTGCAAATCTGCTGCTAAAGTCACGGTGTTTGTAAAATGATCTACAGCTTCTTGTGTGTCAGTCGGGTTATGTAGAGGAATGTTCTGAGGTAACATAACCAATTCGTGTTTTTATTTGGGTGCAAATAAGGGTTACAGGTAGAGTGGAAAAACTGTGGTGTAATATAATGACTGTGGGTGAGTGATCAGAAGATTAATCGTATGATGAACTAACTGATTAAAAGTTGTTCACGTCTGATGTTTTTTACAATAGCCAAATCGATAAGGTCTGGTAGCTTGTTAAAGTCTGTTTGACAATAGGTGGGTTTACATCCAGATATGACATTAAGCTTAGTAGCTTGAACTGTGTTATACAGCTGCCTTCCTCTGGGCCTAATGAGACTAGAGCCCCAATAGGTGTGGTTTGCAAAAACTTTTGTCCCAAAGTAGCAAAGAGTCTGGCAAATTGATTGTGTTGAATTTTATGTCCCGGCGGGCAATACACAAATGAGGCTTCACTTTTAAAATCAGTTAGATTTATACTGGTGGCTTTTAAAATGTGTTCGCTGAATTCTGGTATTGGGAAGTGCCTTATGTTCTTGCGCGCTATATTGGCAGTGCCACCACATGCTCTTCCGCTCGGGTGTTTAGTGACTTATATAAAAATGTCAATAACTCTAAAGCAGTTTTGTAGAGTGAAGTACGTTTCAGAGACTAAAAGTATGTATATTTTCTGTGTTAGCAGAAAATGTTCTACTTCATATTTATGTCGGGAACGCCCGTTAGGGTTCCAGAATCATATTTTCAATTGATTTCCTGAAGTATACCCTGCATAGTTGTCATAAAATTGTTCATTAGATTTTTCATCGATCTCAAATTGTTCGTAATAGGTGTCTCTGCACCACCTTTTACGACATGAGCATGTACATAAATATTTATGTGAGTTAGAACTCGCTTCACGATTAGCATTAGGTAATTGTGCATCATTTTGAAGTACTTGGGCATACCGAAACTCGATTATTATATTGGGATTAATTAATGTCGTATTGTATCGAAAAATCTCTTAGAATTTATCGATAATTTACAAAATAATCTAAATAAATACAAAAATGCGCAAACAATTTTTTTTAAGTATAATGCAACCATATTTGGTTTTATTAAATACAACTATTTTTAGCAACATTATCAACACGAATGCGGCAAAAAAAATAATAAATGCCAACAGAATCCAAGGTTTACTTACATACAAATCGGACAGGGATCTCTAAATATTTGTCAAGAAAATTAATTTTGTAGAAACAATTTTAATGTGCACCCTCAATTTGTAATTATCTAATCTTGGAACCAAAATTGATATTTTTACACGATCGATATTAGTATTTTCTAAACTCAACATCAATTATGCAGAAGCCTAGATAAAAATTGTTGCCAATGTACACATGTGGACTGCGAATCGAAATGATTGTCATGATTAATTTTAGATCTTAAAATACTTAGAGCGAATAGCATACAACTTCTCAATCGAACTAACAGGCGTGAGCGACTGCGAAATTATCTTCCCATACTAGTACAGTTTGTGCCGCAAAACTTTTGTCTCTATGTACCTGGGAGAAGTCAATAATCAATAATGGAGCGCCTTAGTTTCAAATTCAGTGAAGTAAAAAGTCTTAATTAAAATTCTGCCTTTACCGTATAATTTTAATTTCAACAGGAATCCCTGTATGAGGTCGTCTTTTTTTGTAGACTTTTTGTAGTCAAAAAGATACAGAGATCAAAGGAAATGAAATCAAGAAACAAGAACTGGCAACAAAAGATGCAAATAAATGTGTTAAACATTGAGTGGTTGGTTCTTTATACATGTCAGTTAAAAAACAACAACTAAAAACCAAAAAGAAAACAAAAGCGGAAAAACGCAACTTGTGTGTTAAAATGCAACATTCTTTTTTGCTCCTCCAATTTGCATCCATCTCTAACACACACAAATACAAAACTGCAATCGTCATATGAATTCCTGCTTGGTCTTGTAATTAAGTTTTTTTTTCGATTTATAAAGAGAGATGTTCATATTTATACTTTGTATTTGAAACAAACACAATGAGTCACCATTTTGAAGACACTTTACTTGAAGATGTTTGTTGTCATTCTTTTTGAGTTCATTTTTTCTCTTTAACATTTTTCTCATCACTTTCATTGTTACATTTTATTGTTCACATCCCTCTGCAATTTAACCACCAAAATGCAAAAGGCTTCTTTAAGCAATTTGGAACAAACAGCAGCAACAACAAACACAATAGGAAAAAATGCTAAATGCAAAACTAATTGTTTTCATTTGAGGTCCTTTTCTTCTTTAGCTTTAAGAGAGAAAATTTACATTTTGTCTCCAATTTTCTGTGGCGAAAATGCATTCAGAAATTATTTGCATAAACGCTGCTCGTATGTTTAATTTAGTGTTCATGTTCAGGCCACTTGAATGTTAATTCATTTGCACCATTGTGCACTGTGTAAATTTGTTAACGCTTTTGCCACCTAAATATATTGCAACGGCAAGCGGAAAATTGCTCATTTACAAAGTATCAAAAGGTAGAAATTAAATAAATTCTTGGTGACTTTAAGGGAGTTAATTATTACTGGATATAAATATACTTTTTTCACTTAAAATAAAAGTCATCCCATTGTGCGAATTAAAAATTACCACCTTCATAGAGTTGAAAAAACTTTTCAGAGCGCCCTCGTTAGTAATTTAAATATATTTATCCATTCATCATGCAAGCATAAATTTATATCTATGCAAATGTAATGGGATATTTATTATCTCTTAGGACATCTTATCCTTTTTGTGTTTGTTTTCATTTTACACAAATGTAAATAAAAATATTCAAAATGGCGTGCAAATTAGATTTTGAGGATAAAGGAATATTTTAAATTTGTTGTAACTTAAAAACAAAAGTCGAAAGAATCACAAATGTCTGCCATCATGATATTTTATTCGTTTAATTTTTATGTTTAGGCTTTTTGTATCTCACAAAGCGATTTCATACAGGGTTTTTCGGACCACAAGATATTCAGGTTATAAAACTTTTCTTTCAAATTAACAAATCTGCAATAACTTATTTTTTATTAAATTTAATTTCCTTTAAGCAAAGATCGGGAACTGTTAATATTTTTGTGATTTAAGAAAACAAAAATAATAAAATATGGCGTCAATAATAAACAGTTACCGAGTTATAATTGTATCTTCAGTTCCGTACGGCAATTCCCAAAACAAGAAAAATGTGTTCCAAAAATGTGTAAATACACAAATTTACAAATTCAGGTAAAGTTCTGGAATACAGCAACTGAAAGATGTTTGTAGGACCATTTGGAACGCTGAATTCTAATCTGCACTCCATCTTTTAAGTTAGTTCTGGTTTCCGAGATATACCGTTATCTTCAAAATGACGCAAGTGACATGACCTACCGCTTATTTACTCAAACAAATTCATATTGTATAGAAATTTCATTATAATTTGAGAACACTTTGTTCTCTTTTGCTGAGTAAAAATTCGAAAATCCTCATTAAAACTAACTTCAAGTTATACTAATAATGCTTTTAACTCCTCTTAGTAGTTTTAGATATATCGAGGAAGCTGAAAAAAGTCAACCACACGTCTGATCACGGAAACTGTCAGTACTCAAAAAAATGATTTTTACGTGGTGCTACTGCCAAAAACAAAATGATTTTTTTTGCGACTAAAAACACAAAATTTGAAGTTCGGTTCCCCGATTCTTCATTAATTGATTCGATTTTTTGAATCCATCTGGCATATAAGCTACCAAGAAAGAAATGGCAAGCTAAATCCCTAACTATTCACAAAGTTTTGATCATCACTAGCTCCATTAGCATACGGTAAGCTGGCGGAGAAGGCGGGAGAAGGAGATTTTTTTACGCAAATGTTCTCATTAGGAAATCTTTTTTGTGAATTTCCTTAAACCAAATGAGAGAGCTTAAAGAATTTCAAAACAAAACCATTAAAGTTTTAACAGGCTATTATTTACTTCGGAGCCAGTGGCACGAATATAGCTATAGTGGAGAAATAGTTTTTGCTATGGAAGCAATCAGTATGTTAATATATAAGAAAAATCTCAATGGTCAGTGATAAACTAAATATTTCGGTTTCCTGGCTAGCTGGCACAAGGAACCAGCGAAATGTGCATAGAGACTAGTTATCGGTGTAATTAGTAGTGCTTATGAAAACTTATTTGTTCTGATCTCTGTTTTCTCGCTCTCGCTTTAATCTCTTTTATAATAGAATGCACAGCAAGATACAATTCCTAAACTAATATGAAGCCTCCGAGCGGGGCCATCAAGTACGACGCTCCTCCGCCAAGAAAAAAAGTTAGTTCTGGCAAAAATATAATAAATTTTTCAACTATATGATCTCAGAAATCACAGAAAAATTACAAAATTCATACGAGATGGGTATTTTCTCATTCTAACCGCCACTAAAAGACAATCGGAGTTGCTAATAAAAGTGAAAAAATTATCTTATACATATATGTGATATCACATGATCATACTATGATTAACTTAATACGGTGAAGTGTGTAATATATTTCCCTGAATTAAAAAAATGTAAGTGAAGTAGAAATAACTAATGGACCGTCAGATGAACACGTTACAGGACTGGATAGAATAAAAACCTCGTTGATGGGAAAGCAGAAAATTTCCCGCACACACATTATCGTTCGAATTATATATACTACCAAATGATATTAAATTAGGAATCGAAAATGTTAGAGTAGATCATTATAAACTAAAGCCCATGCAGTGCAAATCATGCCATCGACATCCCATGTGCTACGCCACTGCACGATAATGAAATACCATGCAAATCAGTAAAATACATTAACTCTAATTATCAACACAAATCAATGAACGAACAATGTCTAACGTATTTAAAAAAATACGAAATTATAAAACATTCAACAATAAATAGAACCTCAGTAGCTGAGACAACAAAACATTTAAAATCCGGTTACTCACCAGATCACTTTAACAAAAATATTCCAATTGAACGTCTGTCTACCAACACCTGCTGAAGCAAATAATCTAAAAAAATTTGAAGAAATCAATAATTAAAACAATTCGTAATCAAAAAACAATTGCCCCAGAAACATAAAACAATGATAAAATGAACTTCTCTCTCTTCAAACTCTAACTCTTCGCATTAACAAATCACAAATGAATATCAATATCAATAAATTACAAACATAGTTATATGAAATAATATGAAAATCCTTCAATGGAATATTAAAGCGATAGACAGAATCTTTTAAATCTACAATTACAAAATAGCAAATATAGCTTTGACATCATTGTATTTTAGCAAACACATGTCGGAGTAAATAAAAAAGAAAAGCCCTTAAAACAATAGAATTCTTATTTTCATAATACACAATTTTCAAATAAACAGGGAGAAGCTTTTTTCGTAATTCGATATTCAAATAAGAACTATATCCGTGCTTAAAAATACCCAATAAGTCAATAACAAGAGAGTCTTAAGTTAATAAACGCTGACGATTTTCACCAAATTAATAGTAAGAACATTTTTTAATTCCTTAATATCAAACTAAATTCCTTATTTAAGTGTTGCGCAGTGTACTGTTTCATGATTTTAGAAAATTTTCGAATTTGTTGTTGGAATTTTGACGATTTTTAGATTTTTGATAAATTATACATTTTTGGCGAATTTGTGGTGCATCTTAAGATTTCTATTGCATTTTCAATTCCTTGCCTAATTTTAAATAAAAAAAAAATTTTTTTTGGTAAAATTACGGGGTTTTTTTGTAATTTTTTACTTTGAAGGTGATTTTTAAATGTTGTGGTGAATTTAGACTTTTGTTCGATTCTCGTATAACTTTCGAAGTTTTAGGAGAATTTCGATTATTTCTTTAGTTTCCTATCCTTAGTTAGGTATCCTGAAGAGATTTTGTTCACGTTTAACGTAAATGTTTGCAAAATTTTAATTTAATAGTAGTAGCGATTTTCATACAAAATTAGCAATATTGAATTTTTTGATTTTTAAGCGATTTGTTTTAGTTTCCTGTATTGTTTTTGTTTTTAAACCATTCCTGTATTGTAACGAGCAGAACAAAAAATATTTAAATCAGTCCATATGTTCTGTAATCCACTTCCGAATAATTTTTTCCTTTTATTCGGTAAAAATGGTTGCTGGAATCAATTAGAATAAGGTTTGTTTGTAATTAAAATTTTATATAAGTGTTTTGACAACTTTGTATTAAAATTGTTAAAGGTTTACTCAATTTTCATTTATATTCCACAATAAATTTTAAAATATGGGGATTCTGAACAGAATTGCTTTAGGACTCATGCTTATTAACCTAAGCCACAACTTTATATAAATATTGTCTAATAATTTTAGAAGAAAGGAAAAATATGTGGATTGCAGAACATCCAATTTCGGAATTATATAATTCTGACTATTTTTACCACACGTTTTGATTTCACTCGGAATACAGAACAGCGAAATTTATTTCTTGACTGAAATTAATTTAAAAGCAGAACAGGATCAGAACGGAAAATGACACTGACTATGAATGGCACGTTGCCAAAACCGGTTTGTCCCCAAAACAAACTTGACAAAGGATAACAGAAATTCAAATCAAGAACCCATAAATAGAAATGATATTGTAATACTGTAGGCCAAAAATCTTTTAAATCGTTTCAGATTCACATAAATTACAGTTTCTTTTCAATTTTCCACACAAGAGGTTTTGAACTTTCATGTCCTCCAGAGCTACACTGTGCCGAAGCAGAGCGCCACCAAATAGAATGATCGGAAGGCAGTTTATAAGGCCCATATTTATTAACTTTTTTTTAAGTCGGCAATTCCTCAAAATTCATGTCAACTACTGTAGTGCGATTCACTAACTTTTAACGATTCGACAGTCAACAATTTTTGTAATTTGCAGTGGCGATTATGTAATTCACTAACTACTTTTAAACGATAGTAGACTTCGTTAATTTTTTGTTTATTCGAATCGATATCAAGTGGCATCTTTGTCAAAAAAGACAAACGAAAATCACAAAGAAGAATTGAAAAGAAAAAATAATTTGTGGTAGCTAAACTTTTTATGGATAAAATTGTTCGTGCGTTTGGCAATTTTTACACAAGTTAAGTAAAAATCATATGAAGCTTTTTTCACACGCAGTATATACCTACCTTGCCTTGCTCATAAAGAATTATTGTTGTTCATAAATAATTTATAAACAAACCAACACTGCCCCTAAAAGATGCCACGAATTTTAATTTGTCGAATGAATAAACAACACGAATTTATTTGTCGTTTAGTTTAATCGGCAATCGTTGAGATCTGACCACTGAACTATATCACTGAGTACTTCGCCCTACAAATACTGACGTTTCACTTAAGGCCTTTTGTTTAACTTTTCACTAGTAACCGCACGAACTTCAATATTTGCAAATTAAAAAGTCATCATTTTAAATTTTATGTCTGTTTTTATATTTTTATTTACATTTGATAAACGTTTTGTATCGCTTCTCATTTCATTAATAATTTCCATCTTATAAATTAAACATTTTCTTCAATTATCCTGCAACAGAGTGTCAAACATTCTATTCTAATTAAATACATAAATAATTCCTAAGATATTGACTCGATTATACGAAATTTAACTTTAATTCAATTACTTTAAATTTAATGAATTAATTGTTACTTGAATTATTATTATTATTTAAATTTAGGCAAAAGTAGCTAACTAAATTTAAGAAACAAAACGCTTCTACATCATTTTATTTGTGTAACATTTAATTTATATTTAATTAATTTTCTCTGAATTTAATTTATATACAAATTGATTTTAATTGCAATTTAATTAGCGACGACACACATATAAATACATTTGCAATTTAATAGGATGACGACATACAAACTATAAATTCCTTATGATTCCAGGAGACAGAGAGGTTTTTGTTCAAATTAACGATTAAATAGTTTGAAAAAAATAAATAAGACAACTTAAGTCCTAACAAATTGTTTTTATTTAACTAAAATAGACGCCTGAAGAGCGCATTATTGAATCAAGACTAAATTAGTGGAAGTGACTGAGACCAGGTGAAGGGAAAACTAAAGATCAACTTTAGTGTTTTTTTATTTTTTTGTAAAGTGCTTAAATTTGTTGTTTTTTATTCTCGTATTTTCTAGACAAGTCGACTGAATGAAACCTTTAGTTTATGTTAATATCTTTTTAATTTGTGTCTCTTAAAGAGAACAAGCCTACTCTCAAAAGAGACCATTGAGAGCTTGTACCGCTGTACCCAGAGTTGTGCTTGCCATAAGAGCTTTCTCACGTTGCAGTTCTTCTGTTTCCGCTGGATCGGGATCATCAGGGTTAAAATACATTTCCATGGGATTCTCTGTGGCTGTCGTAGTCGTTGTAGTCTTCATGGCTGAAGCTGTCTGGTATTCAGTGTGGGTTTCAACTGTCAGCAATTGTGAAGGCATAGAAGCTGCCGCTGCAGCTGCTACAAATTGCAGTCAATCGATTAAAATGCTCTTTGAAGTATTGTGATGAGCTGTGGCATTGGTCGCACCTGTAAAAGTAGGTGATAGATGATTGTGGACCGTGGTAGCCAAAGAATCTGCGTAGTATCTGTGTCAAAATACTTTGGCAATGAAGGGCACATTATCCATGGCTGTAACGGCGGCTGCGGCGGCTGACAAACGCTGATGATTCGCCTGCGACAGATGCTGAGCGTGAGTTGAATTCAAATGGGCTGCTGCGGAGGCTGCGTGAGTCGCCGTTGATGTTTGTGCAAAATTTATAAAGGCCGAACTGCCGCCATAATCGGTGGCTGTTCTAAAGTTGGTTACCGAGGGTTGATTCAAATTCATTGCCGTTGGCCCATAATTGAGCGCATTGTTTGTGTATTGAGAAGAAGTATGCCAAGCTGAATTACTGCCTTCATTGCTGGATAATGGTGGAGTTGTTACATTTATGGGTGGCGACATCGAGCCATCCGACGAATTTGAATTCAATCGACTGTTTTGAAATTCTATAGAAGCCTCTCTTCTGGTATATTCTCTGCGTCTCTCTAAACGATCGTTAGTACTTTCATCGTCCAGTTGTAGACTGCTGCCTCCAATGTCGTGCAATTTACGCATGTGCTTTTTTAAGTCAAAGTTTCGGCAAAATCCCTTGTGACACACCCTGCACGTGTACGGTTTCTTATCGTTGTGTGTGTGCATGTGAAACGTTAAGTTGTAGACTTGATGAAAGGCTTTATTGCATATATTGCACTTGTAGGCCTTTTCTCCGCTATGGGTGAGTTTGTGGTTTTTATAATTTCCCTTTTGGTGGAAACCTTTGCCGCAGAATTCGCACACAAAGGGCTTATAGCCGGCATGAATTCTCGTATGTGTGTTGAGAGTAGAGGAACGGTTGAAGGCTTTGCCACAGGTCTGGCATTTGTGAGGTTTTTCGGAAGTGTGTATGATTTTATGACGACATAAAGTGGAAGCTTGTCTGAAACCTTTGCCACACACTTTGCACACGAAGGGACGGGCTCCGGTATGCACCGGCATGTGTCTTGTGAGATTATAATGGGCATTGAACACCTTACCGCACTCCAAACAGGAAAATGTCTTTTGTTTGCCGCCATTAGTGGAATTGGGACTATCATCCAATGAACTGGGCGAATCGACACGGGCTCGATGAGTCTCGGGTGGTGAGCAGGGGTCACTAATAGATGACGAGGTGTTGTTGTGACTAGAGGCGGGAGAATGTTTACGTTTGTTAGAGTGAAAGGATGTGGCAGGTATCTGAGATGATTCTCGTGACTTGCGGCTTACTAGCGACTTATCATGTGACTGGGGTATTTGGGGGTGAGCTGCAGCCAAAGCTTGATGATGAGCAGCTTGAGCCGCTGCTGCGGCTGCGGCAGCTGCTGCCAAATGATGACTAGAGGTGGGTTGTGACAGCTGTCTCCTCAATGTTTGGCTGTGCAAAGAACTGAGAGAAGCAGTAAACGTGCTTAAATGTGTGTTACTGGCCAAAAGAGTTTGCTGTTGAGCAGCTGTCAAAGCGGCATATTGAGCCGCAGCGGCAGCACACATTAATTGATTTGGAGCGGCATAGTACAGCAAAGGATATTGAGTCAGCAATTCCTGATGGCGTGTGGATACAAATTGTTGCACAGCTGCCGGCGAGGGAGCATTAGCCGCTGCCACATTGGAAGCTGGCACGTATTTCTTAAAGGCTGAATCGTAACTATCAGCAGCACTACTGGGAGTAGTCATAATTACTTCACAGTCGTCACTGGTAACTTCGATGGGACTGCAAGAGCGTTCGGAGTCTGGCAGCAAGGATTGCAATGAAGGATTACGTTGATCTGGTTCCATAATTTTTGCAATAGAAAATTTTAGCGGGCAGTTTCGTGCACTCAAAGTTGTTGTTGAAGACGATGACGTTGCGGTATTGGGCTCTGGTGACTTTTCGCCAGCAGCACATTCCATGGTGGGACTTTTTGAAGGAGGCATTGCGACAGCTAAAACGCCTGATGGACTGCAGGGTTGCATGCCACAAGGACTCTAAAAATATATTTAAAAAAATAACACACAAATTAGAACGTGTATTTAACACTGTTTTAAGTAAAAAGTGAATATAAGAAGTCAATCAAGCATCAATAATGTACAGCCAAATAAATAGTCCAAAAACCAAAACAATTAATTCAACTCGTTGACACACCTCTTGTGCTCAAGAAAACTTTCCCGACGGCAGGATATCGCAGACAAAAACAACGTAAAGCTCAAAAAAGGGTTGCCATAATTAAAATTGATTTTGCATTTTACAACAAATGATTTTTTATTACTTTTGAAAATAACTGCTGCTGTTTTATTTAATGCAAACAAAGCGCGTGTTTTGCCTAAAAACGCTTTTGTTTGGCGTTCACACAAATAATAAAAACGTTGAGTGATTTTCAATAATAGAAATCATCGGGAGTTGAAAAAAATATAACCCGTGCGGTTTTAAATTAAAAATTATTGCTTCTCCATACACTTGAGTGCACTTTTATGTAATTTTGCATATACAACTGTACTCGTATGTACCTACATATCAATCACTTACATATTTGGCGATTTGCATTTCGTTTAATTGTTTTGTGAGTGCAAAATAAGAAAGATTTTTATTTCGAAAAAAATATGAGTACGAAAAATAAAAACCATATTGTTTTCTTTAAATACAAATCAGGAGAGCTTTTAATATAATTTTTTGGCGCAATTACGTTCGCTTACGACTGACTCTTTTCGATTTCTTATGCGGTTTGAAGTATTGTGATTTTGATGAATTTATTCACACTTGACTGCCAGTGTGTAGGTCTTCATATATGACAATACTCAGTTTATTTGTTGAAACTCAAAGACTTCCTACTGCTGAAGTGTCACATATAATATGCCACATCCGTTTTATGTTTACGTAACTTACGTTCCTTGATTTGTTTTTCCACTTGAAGTGAGCTATTTATTTATTTACTTATTACTCGACTACATACATACATGTATTGCTATAGTTTTGAGCTGATGAGGGAACTTAAATTTTATATATTTTTTAATTAACTCGATTTAGCACTTGATTGAATTAAGTTTTCTTTAGGGAATTTGCGGTGGTAATTTCTTGCGCTGAAGAGTTCATATTTATGAAGGTTTTTATTTCGAAGAAAAGTTTATGGTAGAAAATAAAATATTTTCGAAATCTTTGATTCAATAGAATAAATGGTTTTTCAGCGGGTTAGTTTTTATGTAAAAACCCCAATTTATTTTAAAGTATTTTTCCTTATTTTCTCTAATATGGCCCCTAATAATGCGC
Source organism: Phania funesta (assembly GCA_963932375.1). Lineage (NCBI taxonomy): Eukaryota > Metazoa > Arthropoda > Insecta > Diptera > Tachinidae > Phania > Phania funesta. The sequence continues at coordinate 43,145,105 of OZ010653.1, forward strand.
CTTAATTAATACGACTAAAATTGTTAATTCAAAAATGATCATTCGTTTGACTCTAGTGCGATTCACTAACTTTTAACCCAAATCTTTTCGACAATTATTTTGTTTGCAGTAGAGATTATGTGGATTCACTAAGTACTCTTAAACGATAATAGGCATCTCTGTTAAGGAAGCAAAAGAAAACCACAAAGAAGAATTAAAAAAAAAACCAATAAATTGATGCTAGCTAATTATTTTATGGATACAATTATTCGTGCGTTGAGCTATTTTTGCAAAGTTAAGTAAAAATCATATAAGGCTTCTTCCGCATGGAATGAATAAACAACACGAATTTATTTTCGTTTAGTTTAATCGGTAATCGTTTAGATACAAACAACATCTGACTTAGCGATGTCGAATATCTTTAAAAAAAATAGTGAGTTGCACTGCTGATTTTGAAACTTATAATTATCAACATTAGTTATAGAAAAAAGCTTACTTTTAGGTGTATGAAAACTTCAGAAAATTAGCCAATTCGTTGCGATAATTTTGGGACACCCCAAAATAAGTTAAAGTTAAATATAACTCAAATTAAGATTGTTAACTTTTCATGAAGTACATAGGATAGGGCTAAGGATATTTGGAACGAATTTCCGTCACCCCTTGTCCGGTGTCGGCTATGTGCCATCTTGGAGATGCACATAGAATGAGATGGAGGGATAACGGAAATTCATTCCAAATATGGTTGTGGGCTTGGTGACATAGGCCCTTGACTTCAAATAACGCCATAAAAAGAAATCTAATCCTGACCACCGCAACGAGCAATTTCACGACCAACAAATGTCTCAAGCAGTAATTGAATTGTTTCACAGGCTGTGTGGCATACATATGTCACCGCATTGTTGAAACTGCATATGGGCCCTCATAATACCATCCTATTTTGGCAGAAAGTGGCAGTATCTGCTTGGCCAGCTTCATTTTCAAAAAAGTATGATCCAGTAATGCCTCCAGCCTAAAATCCGCACCATACAATGACATGTTGTGAATGCATTTGTTGTTCGACTTTATTTTACTAACCCATTTCTGCATTTGATATTATTTATAATTCTTTCTACTTAATCAAATTTTAATGTAGTATTTCTTTTTTAACAGTTTTGAAATTTTAAAGTTTTAAAACAAAATTTATTGGTAGAAAGTTCCTTTCGTGTATCCCTGTTTATTATATAATCGTTGTGCATGTAATGTTTCAGAATCAACGATGATAATTTTTAATCTAGTTTTCCATCTTTGAAAGAGATTTCCATGCACGAGGTGTGTTCAAAAAATAAGTCAGTGTTAAAATATTACGCGAGGCCTAAGATAAAACTAGATATTAAATTTGTGGTCAATTCTGAAAGCCGTTTTTTTTGCTCACACCTCATCCTAATAAGACGCCATTATATTTTCGTACTTAACATTTCCGTCATATATTCCTGTTCTTTGTAGAGATGGCAAGATTAATAATCGATTATTTTGTTGCAATTAATGATGTAATTGCATAGAAACTTCTATTTCGATCAATCGAAGAATTATCGATTATTTCCAAATTAATCGAAAATAATACATAACCAATGACGGCCTACTATATGGTATAATGTACATATAATATATATAGTTAGTGTCAAATAAATTAAAAATTACCATTCTGAGCCAGTGCTAACGGCCGTGTAGGCATATTTACTGGTAGCAACAATTCTACTAGACTCCAGTTAAAAAAAAAAAGTGATTAAGACGTAAGAGTGAAATAGTTGAAAATGCTCATTCAGACAACGTTTTTGGAAATGGAAGCGATACGTTTTCTATTGATGTTGATTTGGATGTATGTCTCACCACAAATTAAAAAAAAAAGGACAATACCTCTACAAATCCTCAAAATGAGCTAAGCTGCTTTCTCAACGTCCACTTCACGACGCAAAACAAAATGTGGTTAAGGCATAAGATGAAATTAAAACAATGTCTCCCTAACCTTTACGGACTTACACAAAAATATTGTTTTCTGATATTGTACCATCAGAGCGGCTTTTTGCAAAGACGCTGCAATCGCTCCAGAAAAAAGGAATAGACTCATTGTTCGAAACTCTTATTCTTAAATTTTATTTTAAAAAAATCAATTTAAATAAAAACCTCCGAAACTCTAAGCTAAACAAAGAATTTATATGTTTTTTGAAAAACTGTAAATAATTTTTTGTTATTTATGATCATTTTTAATCGTAGCTAAATGAATCGATTATTTTTTCCGATTAATTTCAATTAATCAGTTATCGGTTCGATTAGTTATATGATTAATTCACCATTCAAATCGGTCAAATCTAATCTTAAAAAGAAAATTTCTCGACAAGGTAGCGAAATTAAAAATGAAATGTATACAGGATTGCGAAAAACGCTGGCACCAGAAAAGTTTAAAATCCTTGTTATTTTTTGTCTATATTTTGTAAAATAAAATATTTTAAATAAATATTTAAGCACATAATTCAAAAATAGATTGTTGATCTCTTCAAACTGGAAACAATGTTATAAAGTTTGTTAACTTTCTGCGTCCTACAGAAACACTATCGGCAAGTTCTATAACTTTCGCGAATGTTTCAACCAGATTCATAGTACACATCGACAATCCACTCAAGAACGCGAAATACTCGTAACTATTTTTTACAGAATAATTTATTAGTTAATTGGCGTAAAGCGAATTTAAGCACAAACTTTCTAGCCATTCCAGTGGCCAGTGGACGTTCAATGATACTAACTCTACCCCTTTTGTGGTGGATTTACTACCTCTTTTGTGTATCGCACTCAACTCTACTACTTTCCAAAAAAAAATTTACTCCTTTTTGAATTTTTCAAAAATAATACATAATTTTAACTATCCAGTCTGGAAGTTGACCTAAACAAATTTTTTTTGCAATACAGCGTTTTGTGTACACTATTAATAGTTGTTCTTTTTCTGTCATTCTAGTTTGAATGACGTAAGTAAGAAAAAGAAAATAAGAAGCAACTAAATAAAGTTAATAAATGTAACCGTCAAAATATATTTTATTGCTCCTTATAAAAAAATAAACTAAAATAGAAAGTGAAAGAAGTTCTCCACCTTAAAAAAATGCACTGTGGCCGAAAATATTCCAAGTTGTGCGAAAGGGATAAAGATTTCGCTAGTTGGATTGCATCTAGTTGTAAAGAAAATATTACAAATTTTACTTATAGAGCATTCAAGACTATTTGAATGACCGTATTGTAATTGAATTCTAAATTTTTTTACTTGTTTTTTCCTTTCCAATTTTGAATATTAGTGATCTGTAATTAAGATTTATCATAGGCTTCCTTATAAAATATTTCTTAAATAAACGAAAAATCATTTAGGGTATTTAATTTTTTTCTACGGGGCTTAAAATACCTGAAAATAATTGGTGGTAGATCTACTACTATTCAAACTCAGACTTGTTGAAAACTGCCGACTTTTCAAATCGTATCTACCTCTAAGACAGATTTTGGGTTGACACGTTGACGGATGCTCGTTCTAGCTTGAATATCTTCGATTTAGCTAAAAGAGTCGGCAGAACCATGAGGTTTTAATGGACCTAAATTGGCGAATTTTATCGTAGGACATTTGGTTCCAATAGAAAATCAAACTTCATACAAGAGTCGTGGCACTGTGGCCATTTTTAAAGACGCGTTTTCAGATCGCTTTGACGCTTTGAATTGCGGATATTTCAAAATCACGCACACGAATGGTTGCCAAAATGACAGTGTTGACTGGATCGATATCATCTCGAAGAAGTGATGAATAAATATTTGAGAGACCATCATAAAGAGTTGTTAATTCATTGGGCGACTATTTGTGACCCCTCTCTTTTGTTAATACTAAATACAATTGTAATTTACTGAGAAGAAAAATAACTTCTTGATGCTGCAGAGACTTTCTTTAAGAAAAACACCTACGGCCGTATGCAAAAAATATTAAAACATTGTCGAGTAAAACTGTATTCAAAAACAATTATTATGGAAGAATTGTACTGTTTTTCCGAAACTAAAAGGAACCAGTATAAATATTCCCCCAATATACTCCGTTTCAATTTTTATATCTTTATCTTGTAAAGTTCTTTTCATTCGTCATTTTAAGTTTTTTTTATTTTTTTATTGGCTTGTCAAACAAATTTATAAAAATCAATGTAAATGTAAGAACAATTTTAGTGATGTACATAAAATCAAATCGAATAAAAAATGTTCGTTATTCGAATACAATTTACATCCCTTACCCTTGTGTGAATGGTTAAATACTAATTTTATTCTGTTAAAAATAAAAAGACATACCTAATTAGAGTTATGAAAATCGAAATTAAAGAAAGATTGAAATCAGTGAAATTATGAAATCAATTATTAAAGTACCAAACCAACTTTTATAATCTTAGTCAAAATAAAATTAATATATTAAGATCAACATAATTTCTATGGGAAATTTAGTTCCAAATTGGAGATTGTGATATTTCTTTTTTTTTGGCATTTTCGAACTATCGCACACCCACTTCAAAGGCGACGCAACTTAAAATTTGTTATTTTTCAGAAAACGCAAAAAACTATTTTTTGCACTTAGGCAAAATATTCATTCTATAGGAATTATTGTGTAATAAAACTAAGAAACAAAATAAGTGAAAGCAATGAATAAAATTAAACAAGAGATTATCATTCATTATAAAAACTTCAGAGGAATTACTCAATTTAATAAGCTTCATCGTGTATTTTACCTAATTGCAGCGAAGTGCAATTTGCAAAAAAAAAACGACAACAACTCGGTATAACATTGCGTATGGGTATACAAATTAATAAAAAGCAATTGCCTAATATTAAATAAAAGTTAACACATTTTGAGCTGTGTCACCTTTGAAGTGGGTGTGCGATATGTTTACAATTGGTAATAGAATGTATAATTAAATTAAAAGAAAACTATGTTTGGTTTAAAAAATTTACACAATTAAAGAAATATCAATAAAATTCATATTTTCACATTCAGGATAGTTGAAATTTAGCAATTGAAAGTTGCTTCTTGAAAAGCCGACGGTATATTAAATCAAGAATCTCGACTAAACAGTAATTCCATTTACAAATGAAATTAATCAAATTCAAATAAATTTTCTATAAAACCAAACAACTAAAAAAGAGTTTGTTAGAAATATGTGAACGGAAAATGTTTATAAAATTTGAAAAAAAAAACTCGAATAAGAAAGCAGAAAAAATACCTACAAAGTAGACCATATTTAGTTAAACGCTCCAAGTTTATATCCAATTCTTCGGGGATGAATTTTCTAAATATTTCAAACACAATTTTTAAAACAATTTTAAACAGCAAAAACCCTGAAGTATTTTAGAAAGAACACACACTTATTTGTTTAAAACTTTAACACAAATATACGACACTTTTTATTTGTTCGACTTTTGATTTTTCCATTCCTTTTGTTTTATTATAATTCCAGTATTAAACAAATTCTTGATTCACTGCAACGTAATTCTTAAGGTTTGTCAGTTTGTGTGTCTTTTTATTGGCAAATGTTTATAATGCGCATTTGTTTCAGACGTTTGTACGGTTAGAATACGAATGATGAGCAGTGTTTGCCAAAGTATGATTAAAATTTATGAAAATTCTTGGCAAACAAACCCCTGTTAGGGAAAATCTTAAGGGATGATTTTGGAGTTGGCAAAAGAGCAAAACACAAAAAGCAAAATCAAAATGCACAAACTAAATCAAACAAAAAGCCAAAGAAATAAAAAAAAGAGAAACACCCTTAAAGGCAGAGAAGAGTTCATAATTAATGCAAGACAGAGAAAGTACCATTTCATAAAAACAAAAAAATTGTAAAGTATTGGTAAATATAGAGAAGGGTAACATTATACAACTAGAATGAAAGAGAGAGAGAGAGAGAGAGATTTAAAAAAACTCTGAGTTTTTGTTGCTATAAAAGTTCTGCTAACTGACCAGGTAGAGTGGTACATTTAACTCAGTATTTACAGTTATGAATGAACATGTGTACACAAACAACTCTTATTGATGATAATGATGTACGAGTATATATGAATGACGATGATGATGAGGTTAATAATGATATTTATGATGTTTATAGACACAAACACGCCCTCTTTAAATATTTATGAATCTTGTTGGTATTGATAAAAAGTTAGAAAGAGAAGGCAGCATAACAATTTGTATTTGCATGGAATAATAAAAATGAACATCATTTTGTTTTTAAATAAACACAGCCGCACATGGCACAGGCTTATAAAAATTTAACGTTCACATGTAAAATATTCTGTATCCTATACATCATTTATTAGATGTTACACATTATATACATACATATACTCTCTCCCCCACCACACTACCCAAAGGACACCCACACAACAAAAGCATCTGTAGTATATCCTTCAACACTTGCTCTTCTCCATGATTTGTTTTTTTTTTTAACAAAATGCTGTCAGAGATTTTTGTATTGTAATATTTAGCATCTGTTTTCTGGCTTTCTTTCTTAAGTTTCATTTGATTGTGTTTAGATAGCTTAAGGTATTATTTAGCTCGTGGCATGCAACCACCATCATACCATCACCATATGCACGTTGTACGTTCATTTCTTAAGTGGTTTTCTGCGAGCTTTTTTATGTGTTTTCTTGGGTTTATGGTAGAGTGCGAAATGTTTTTTTTTTTCAATTTTACTATTTAATATGTGTGTATATACATGCATACATACACAAACATGTACCTAAATGCATACACCCAAACAAGCCTACATACATTTACTTCGTGATTCTCGTTATGTACTTAATCGCAGGACGTTTGTGTTGTGCTGGAGGTGTCCTTTTCGTATTGCATGCCTAAGTGTATGTATGTGTTTGGCAGTGCATTCAGCTTGTTATTGTTAACTTGGAAATTTTTTGTTGTTATATCTTTGTTTGTTTGCCGTTTTGTTAACTGCAACTTAAAAGTGGCATCAAGTTACTAAAAGCGCTGTGATCTCAAATTGAGCACTGGTTAAACAATATTTTATATTCATGATGATGATGTTGTCAACATTTTACTTTTGGAGACAAAATAAAGAAACAAAAATAGCAATCGCTTTTTATTTAAATAAATACTCAAAATGTTTACAGTTGATTTAATATTCCATGCCCTTTCAGTGTTATCGTTTAGACGTTTGGCAGTCAAATATTCTATTACCCATTTTTATGCATTTTTATCTGCTTAAATACTTTAAACGAATATTGCTATAACTGTGCAAACAGATTAAAAAAAGCCCTAGGTATCTGCGGCAGGTAGGTTAAAAAATAAGTATTTGTTGATACTTTGGTACATAATAAATAACTTTTCCAGTTCATTATAAAAGCAGACACTACGTATTTCTGGCTTCTTTGCGATTGTCAAATTCAATATAAAAGTTTGTTTCGCCATTGCCGGTATATTTTTAAAGAAAAAGTACGCTGACATGACGGGAAGTTTACCTGCTTAGTCTACTCCGAGCAGACATGATTCTGGCACTGCCGTAGCGAGCATAGCTAGCGTCCGATGCATGCATGATACATATGTAGAATTACTCCTAATTAATGAAATGTATAAACTAATTAAATTGAATACCTGCCTTAAAAATATCTTATTTTTCTTTAAAATTAAATACCTATAGATTTTTTAGTGACCTGAATAATCAGAATGTAGAAAAAAAATACCAAGAGAATTAAGTTTTCTAAAACAACAAAAAAGTCACAAAATCCAAAGGGCGAATTTTACCAAACAATCAATAAATTTGGACACGGTGATTTCAACTACATCATTTATCGCAAGATTCAAAGGAAGATGCATTGAGTGAAGTTCTAGGTACATACTTTTATCGTCAAGAGTTACATAGGCATATATTTACATATCTTTTCAACCCAATAGAGTCGATGTCGATATACACACCCTCTGCTACCGGGTGCTCCAGCTGCATGATGCAACTTGCATCCCCTCGCTACACCACTGGATTCAGCGGCCGAAAAATAGTTACTGTAAAGTTTTAATTAAAATTTCCCCAAAAGTTTATTATGAGATCAAAGTGGAAATACATTAAAATTGTATTCTTTATTATGAATAAAGTTTACACATAAATACCAAATAACTACACAACTAAATCTTAAACAAAAAAACCCTCGAAACTTTGCAAAGCGTAAATATAAGGAAACGAATTTGAGAAAATCTTGGAGTTTTACCACAAATTTCACAAAAAAGGCCTAAATTTGATCGAAGGATCGAAATTTTATTAAAAAAGGACGATATATACATACAAGAACTCAATCAAAAATTCATATTTCACAACAAATTTAAAACTCACCAAAATCTTAGTTTAAAAAATGTCCAAATTTTGCTACAAATTTTACAAAAAAGTTTAAATTTTACAGAAATATCTCCTAAAGAAGTAAAAGTAAAAAATCGATAAATTCACCAAAAAAATTTCTATTTTACTAATAAATTACCATATTACTTAATTGAATGAATAAAAAATGAACTTAAATTGCGCCAAAAATCTAAATTAATTCACAAAATCAAAAACTAAAAAGATCAACAAAAAGAGTGAAAATTGTAAAGAAAAATTAAGAAATTAAAACAAATTTGAAATTTCACATAAAAAAATCTTAAAATTAAATTTATAGTTTTGAATTTAAAAAAATTTTAAAATTCAAAATGAACAAAGAAAATTGAAAGAACAAATAAATTTAACACAACTTAATATTTCAGCAACAAATCTAAAATCACTCAAAACCTGATATTTTTTATATTCTTTTTTTCGTAATTAAACGGAAAAATAATATAAAATCTAAATTACACAAAAATTTTGGAGTTCTTTAAAAGCTAATTAAAAATAGAACAAAACAAAAATAAAGTTAATTTTACCAAAAGCCAGATATAACAAAAATTTAGCCAAAACTCAAAATTTACCAAAAATTATTAATTCACAAAAGTATTCCAATTTTACGAAATAATTAAAATTTTCCAAAAATAATCCATTCCATTCTGTTCGTGTCTAATGAAAATGTTAAATTTCCCTGCATACAAAGTAATCATATTTACAAAAAAAATTACTCTTTCTTAATAAAAAATTAAAGTAAAATAAAAAAATAAATTTCCGCCAAACAATAGATCTAAAAAAAAAATTACATTTTATGAAAAATAAAATTTCACCGACAAAAAAGCAATAAAATTAAATTTCATCAAAAACTAAATATTCAGCTCCAAATTTAAAATTTACCAAAGATACCATATACTCGTATGTTACGCGCTGCTAAGGTATGAAAGCAAAATTTATTTCATATAAAGAGCGGTGGCCAAGAGGCAAGATAAAGGTGTCCGATTAGATCCATCAGAAGTTTCTGGTTCTCGACCAAAAATCTCCAAAAAATCAAAGTTCTACAATTAAGTCAAAAACCAGGGATAATAAGCAAAATAAAAGTGCCAAAATTGGAAACGCATGTATTCAATACACATGTGTAATTTTTACAATTTCCGACATATTTTGCTACGATTACGTCGCGACGCGTCGATAACAAAATGAAATTTGAAAAGGAGAACATTTGCAACATTTTAAAGAACTTGAAATCACTCTGGAAAAAGCATTTTTGTGCTTAGTAAAATTTTTATGATTTATCTCCAATAATACGTCTTTAATTGCAACTTTAACTTTATATTATATTTAAGCGTATTAGTGGAATATGAATTTAAGATATCAGTGTGAGTGTAATTCCACTGACATTGAAGAACTCCAATTCGCGCTTTAAGGTCACAGAAAGTAGTGTTTACTAATATTTATTTAAGTAACCTTTTAATTTAATTTCAATTTAAATCCTTCTCGTATTTGTTTTAAATGGGTTTTTATTTGTTGAGTGAGTGCCTCTTGTTGTTCATGCGGAATGGAAATAGCAGTGTTCATTATGTTGATGATGATTTTTGTTTAAAAAATAAATTTGATTGTTTATATTGCTGGTTGCCATAGATCCGAAAAACAACAAATTCATGCACTCGTAATTCTCAGTACAATTGCGGCTAAAAAAAACCAACACAAGTGATTGAAATGAAAATTTAAATAATTTTTTTTTTTACACAAAGTGGGGTAAAGTAATGAATGGTTGAATATGTAGACGTCAATTTATACAGCAGTTTGTTTTATGTTTGTGTGTCTGAAGGCAGAATAACAATTCATTTCAAAGTAGCGGAATAAATTCAATTCAGACCTAATGAAAAACTTTTTCTTCAACTGTAGATTTTTGGAACGAATTTCCGTCATCCCTTGTCAAGGTTTTGGAGACAAAATCTACATCAAAACACCCTTTCGGAATATCAAATCAAGAATTTTCTTCAACTCTTTGTAAGAGTCCAAAAACGGTAACGAAGTTTTGGTTTTGAGTTGACGTTGCAGAGGGATCGTCCGGGGGGCGTGGTTATGGATAGCATCGCGCACTGCTTTTAAAGGAAGTCTTACATCCGAAAGCCTATAAAATCCAGCTGGGTCAGGAACCATGATACAAACATTATGCGCTTACAATAGAATCACTTTTTCTGTAATAGGCCTGTACACAAAAAGCGCGCTCCGCACCACTCCTTTACATCTTCAACACAAACACATAATCCCGATACCATTTTGGACCTTGTATAATGACTTAAAATTAACATTTGAGAATATTGTAGTGTTACGTTGCCGTTTGGTGGTCAAAAGTAGTTGACACTTTAAGGAAATTTTCGAACATAAAAATTTTAGAAAAAAATTAAAATTGAAAAAAATAATAAATTTGACCTAGACAGACGCTATGGAAGGCAATAGCTGAGAATGTTCCCAAAGTTTTTGTCTACTTCTTATTGGGTGTTATAATTCTGCTACTGCTCTCGCATATATGTAGTTGCCTTAGCATGCGTGCCAGTCATAGTCAATTTAAATGTAGTATAATTTTACAATTCGACTAATTTAAACGAGTTGGGCTGCAATCTTTTGTTGTGCAGTTTGTTGTTGAATTAATGCAATAAAAACAGCAACAAAATTTAAAACAACAAATTACAAAATTGTTGATATGTTCTTTTATTTATTTTGTTATTTTTTCAATATAGATAGTAACTAAATAATTGCTACAGTATGAACTACACGAATGATATACACGATTGGAATGAATTGGATAAATTCAGTTGCAAATATGTGATTCGGTTAAAACGAATCGCCCACTATACTCATATTAATATTTGCATTATAAATTGTCGCTATACCATGAAAAAGACATTTATGTGGATGCTAGGGATATGTGTCTGGAACATAGGAGAATGTCTTTTTGACTTGTCGGATAAAGCAACCTGACCAACTGTTCAGATTATAAGCTTATTCATCATGGTCAACAAAGTTATAGGCGGTTTTTTGAAATGCTGAGATTTTAATGCGTCTTCGACTGAACTGTGAAAGCAACAAAGGAAACTTTGGATCAAGCAATCAACATCAAAATTATCATACATCAATTAAAAGACGTGAACGCCAATGTATCTTACATATATTGGCTTCCAAAAGCATTACTGAGACGATTGCACTGTAAAGGAGTCAGTCTACAGTAACAATAAAATTTAAACCTGTTCTGGAGTTAAGACACTATTATGATATCAGTGACTCGAGTGATTAATGGTATAACCTGGTGGTAGAGTTTCAAAGATTATCAGATAATATACATATGCATGTGAGTCTGCTAACACATCTACAATCACCAATGACCTTGATTAAGTAGTTAATCAAGGAGTACGCTTAAAGAGTTGCACACACATAAAAACATGGTTGAGGTAACCATAATCTAAGCACAACATGGTGTGATTGCTTAAGCTTTTCAGGAGGGAAGCATTAACAAAAACAACGAAATTTAAAAAAAAATTTAAACTCTTTGTATGGGAAAATATCAATTTTTAATGGTTTTAAAGGGGGAAATTTCCATTTTTCAACCCCTTGAATGATACATGTTATTGATCGGCAGTGACTGAGGCAACTAAAGTAATGTTTAGAATGCTTCAAATAACCATTACATGTTTCCATTAAAAATATATTGTTCTAAAGAATATAATATGGTTTTTGTGACAATTAAAACCAAAAAGTAGCGAATGAAATGCTCAGTCCCTATCCAAGCATCGAGAAAAACATTCAGTACTAAGAAGAAGTTAAAGAGCCACCCTATGTTCAAGAAACTTATGAATGGGTCCCATAATCACAAGATTTCCAATATGAAAATAAAACTTTTAGGCAACTTGTGAAGATATAAGACTTAAACAAAGCGTGTAACGACGAGAACCTCTATTGTAATGTGATTTATAATAATTTGTATAAAACATTTGGTTAAATGTCATAAAATATATATTTCCATGCGATTAGAGTTAGTTGAACTTTGTTTTATTTTTAATTTTCTTTATATGATTGTGTGACATCGAAAAAAAATTTTTTGGGAAATTTTTTAAGTGGGTCAACATTCTGTCGGCTTATTTTCTAATTGAATTGTACAACCTTGCAGGAGCGTCCACCACGGCCTTTAGTTGATTTTAATTCGCCACATTTTTCCATTGCCAGTTAGTCCAACTATGAAAATCCTTTAAGAGTTATAAAACACGATTGGAATTCTCCTACCGATAAGATTCCCTACATCAAATAAAAATTTTTATATTAAAATAATTTAATTCATTTAGTGTAATAAAAAGCTTCTTGTGCGCATCATTAACTTCGAACAAAGGTCCGTAACAATTTCCAACCAATGATTCATACTTGAGTTTTGACTGATGTCGTAACAACTGCGTAGTGCCTTGCCTTTGCCAAGGTTTTCAGTTTTCGCGTATCGGTCGATAATTTTTGGTGTTTTAAGTTGTTTGTGATTTTTAAAGAGTAACAAATCTTTTAGGAAAAAAGGATGTTTGCCAACAATGTTTGCCAAATAGTATTGGGATAACTGGAAGGTAACTTTATGCCTCATTCTTCGATCGAACTCGGACCCACTGCTCACGAGTTATAATAAAATAAACTAGGATAATAGCCCTTATAAGAGGGTTTTATTTGCCTCTCCCATTAAAAAAAACATTTATGGGATAAACAAAATTAAAGCAGATTTTTATTCAGTAGGTTCATATTCATCCCATTTTTATTTAAAGTAGGACAAGAATTCTTTTGGCACACCAGTATATTTTTGCAAAACCAAGGCAGGTTATTATAAAAATTTCGCAACTAAAGCCCGGAATTATTAAATTTTCAACAAAAGATTTGCTAAACAAAATGCCGTGAATAGCAGTCATAAATAGCCAACGAAATGTACACAAGGACTTATGTCATCGCCTACAAAATGAATGAAAATATGATTATAAAATTATAATTGTGAAAATATAATAAGAAAAACCAAACGAAATTCTATCTGAATCTTTGCACTTTGCGTTTTTTTTTTTATGAATTTCAGATTAAAACCGGCACTTCCGTTTTAACAAGTTGAAGTAAAATTCGGAGTACACTGCCACAAGAAATATTCTATCATGTGTGACTGTAAAGAGGCATACGAATGCATGATTTCTACTATAAATCTGGAGGATTTTAGCCATCAAAATCCCACAAGCCTCAACTTGAGCTACTTAACCAATAAATAAGTTTACACCTTAAGGCTGCCTTCTGACACCAATATTAACGTGTAAATTAAAAAATTTACACCTACACACCGATCAGCAGAGATCAACAGTCGGACTTGTGCAACATGTCAAACACTTCCGTAAGTATGAAAACAAACTGTTTAGCACACACATAATCATGATGTTAAGCGGCCGATATTGAGATGAATTACTACAGCTACTGAGAATATTATTGTAACTTGCATAATCTGCGGTAAGTAGATGTGATTACAACCGTCTGTTGTACACACCCTCTTACACACAAGCATAGAGTTTTAAAAAATATATAAATAAGTTCAGTTGTATAGTTGTGAAAGGACATTGGTCAATATTTGTTAATGAACAAAACAAAACGAACTGAATACAATAGAAAACAGGGAAACAAATAGAGAACAAATAAAACATAAAACTTAAGAGAACACAGCGAAATCTGCAACGAATGGCATACAATGGGAAACAGCTGTCAAAGGTCCTTTCAAATAATTTCTTTGTTTTGAATGTGTGGGAGTATATGCACACACTCGTGCGCACACACACAACTTCACATGCCACTGAACATCATTGACGGAATGGACGAGCATTAAATAAAATATTTATTTTAAATCCGATTTTGTTTTGTAATACAATTGCGCATTATTTGACCAATCGAACAATTGTCGTAATCCTATAAATCAGGACATTAGTAACGAATGCAGGTAGACATTGTAAATTGCTTTTGAAGTTGCTCATATACACATACATATATATATATATGAATTCAGATCTGTGTATGTGCTTAAATGTAGGTGTGTGTTATCCAAGCCAATGAAGGAATATTTAAAATTAAATGAAAATAGAAATCATTGTGTTGTATGAGGTCGTATGTAATTTTACACAAAAACTTAAAAAAATTTAGTGAGATTTAGTGGATTCATTTAAAAGGAAATTTAAGACACAGTTGAGTAGTTTTATCTGGACGTTTAATGAATGATGTAAGCTGTTTGTTGTAAATGAAAATGTGAAACATCATTTTTAAATTTATTATTTTTTTAACTAACAACATTTTTTTTTTGCTTCTTACGATCTTCTTGATCATGGTAGGATTTTAAATGAGCATCTATCATATGAATTCTAGTTGATTGTTTGCAAATAGTTAGATGATTGGGTCCGAGGTCAATGCCTAAAAATTAAATAATTTTGTAATTTGTACAACATTAATTTCTGTATTCATGAAGAATATATATTCTTGCTGGTATTTGAACTCAACTTTATGAAGGACCCAAGACACTATTGTAGATATCTTCCATTATAACCTTTGGCGGAATTTTGCTATTTAAAATCAGCAACATAAATAGAGCTACAAATTTCCGAGCTATGGACAAAATGCCATTTTCAGGGTTTTTTGGTATTTTCACTCTTATGGGAGAAGATCTAGCTATAAACCCAAGAGAATTACACATACTGTATCCCTATCGAATGGGGTATCAGTTCCCCCTATAGGGATTATATATCTCCCCTATGACTCCAAACAACTGGAAAAAGCTAACAGTATTTAGAAAATTAAAAAAAATTCAAATTCCTTCAAACCGGAAATTTCAGAGAAAATTTTTGACAACGCCAAGTTTCATCAAAATTCATCGAAAATTCGAAATTCATTAAAATATCCATAAATTGCACGAAAAATTAATAAATATTAAATACCAAAAAAACAAAAACCAAATTCACCTAAATTTTTCCATTTCACACCAAAATATTTTTAATTGTACCTAAAACACTAAATTTAACCAAAAAAATCTTAATGTTATGGAAAACGAAAAAATTTACCATGTGTCACACAAAAATTCAAACTTCACTACAAGTTCACCAACAAATTTAAAATTATACCGTCGCATCATAACCGCATCCAACTTTTATCGAAATTTGTAAATTTAAGGAAATCTTAAGGAAAACAAAAATATTGCAAAAATAAATAAAAGAGCTACATTATCCAAAGTAGCGAAACTCCAACAAAAACCATAGAAAATTAAAATTACACCAAGATTCAGAAATTTACAAAAACTCGATAATTCACAAAAAAAAATCTAAAAATTGAAAGAAATTTTATTTACCAAAACAGCAAAATTTTACTACAAAATTTAAAGACAAATTTCGCCAAAATAATCAAAAGAAAATTGAATATTTGCAAAAAAAAACTAACCAAAAGTTTAATAAAATATTTAAAATCATTAGAAATCGAAAATAAAAATATCAATAATGCTAGAATTTAATAAGGAAATTTAAATTTCACCAAAAAAGGTCATAAAAAATCAAAACTTCAAAAAAATAAAGGTAGGCAATATATGGTCAAGACTTACGGCAACACCTGCCCCGACAGCCTTATTGGACGGTGGTCAATTTTAGTACCATGGATGCCTGGACCCATAGACTAACCCGCCGGACTACTGAGACTTTCAACTGCGCTCCTGTACAACAATTGTTATTGTATGCGAGGTGTACTCGACTGCAAGCAAAAGCTGTTGTTTCGTAATAACATAAATTAATAGCTTGTAGTTTAAAGTATTTAATGATTACCGACAAAGCCCAAGGAATGTTGTTTAGAATCTAATATTTTTAAATACTTTGTTTGTCTCGTCTCTTGAACACGCAGCCTTGCTGGCATCTCATACACTTACATACACTTTTACAACTTACATATTTCCAACTCATGTAAGTTTATTGTTAACAACTCAATCGGCTTTTTATCTTACGTTGCACGTCCTGTCTTTTAATACATTTTTGTTCCAATATGTTTGTAATTAGTTCCATGATCCTTTTTATCCTTTAATCTACGATGTTTTCTTTAGTTTTTTTTTTTAATAACATTGTCTTGTCTTGGTGGTGTTTGTGTGTGAGTTGTGTTATTTTTTATTGTTTAGTTGCTTTATAAAACGTTTAAATAGATTAACCGCCTTTTAAATTTCTTTGGTCTTCTTTGGGAAAAATCCGCTTTTGCTAATCTTTGCAATTTTTAAGATTTGGCTTCATTCTTCCTGTTCTTCCTGCAATTTAAGTAGATTTTATTGTCTCTCCTTCTCGTTTTATTGTTAATGCTTTAATCTTTAGCAAATTAGTTCATTAAGATGTTAATTCTTTTAAACACCCACAAACTGCGATAAAAAGAAAAGAATTTTGCAATAAAGATGGACTAAAGATAGGCTTGGGTGGGAAGATGGGTGGACACTTTTAATTACAAACAACAGTTTTGTTAATTTGAATTCTAATAGAGGGAAGGATTAAGCTAATTGGTATGTAAAATGCTAATAGTGGATTGTCGGCTTTAGAAAAGGATTCGATAAAACCGCCACCAAGGAAGAGCCAATGTTTCCCTACTCTGTACGTGTGTTTGAACTCACTGGCATTTAAAAATATAAGTTGACTTTAGTTAAGCCGTTGGTAGTCTTCATTACAAGTTGTGATAGCAAAACTAAATACCATCGCATTTTCCGAAAATTATAAACTATATATAAAGAGTTCATTATTGTCATAACTTTTAAATGTAAAGATGTAGAAATAACTTAAGGAATATCTTTGGGGAAGCCCTCTTGCCCTTCTGTTGTACCCCCTATTGTAATATACTGTGCCATATTTGTGTCAATTGTCTCCTAACATGAGCATGGGACACAAAAGTAACGTTTCGTTATCGATGAAACTTTACTAGTATAACTTAGACAAGTTAATTTCTTTGTATGCATGAACATACATATATGTATATATTTAATATACAAGTAGGACCAGTGCTATAGTAAACGAAGCTGGATAAGGTTCTTTACGCCTGTTCAGTGACATTTCACAGTGTCCAAGAGATACCAATTTTCCTCTTTTATAATTACGCCATATTAAAGGGACATGGTCCTTTCATACAAAGTGTTAGTAGTCCAAGCCATCCCTATCCTCACCGAACCCATCACGTGACAAATTTTGTGGAAGTTCCCTTTCCTCTAGGGATAACACAGAAAAATATATTTCCACCTGATTCTTGGTTTGATATTGTGACACAAAACACCCTGTTTTGGTGTAGATTTTTGGAACGAATTTTCGTCATCCCTTGTCAAGTTTGGTTTGGAGACAAACCAGTTTCGTCTATGTGCCATCTTCAGTGTCATTTTTCGTTCTGAACGAAATTCGTTCCAAAAATCTATATAATTCATCCTCTTGGAGATTTTGTTTGGTGGTTGAAATTTCATTAAGTTTTTAAATCATTCAATTATTAATTTAATTTAAAACGTTTTTTTAATTCCTTTCCAATTAAGTCCCTTATGATTTAAGTGCATCATTGCACCATATAAAGAAATAAACATGAATGATCTTGCTTGGAAGGTGTTAATTTCATTCTAATTGGAAAGGGGAGTTACAACAAATAACGTCAGTTTTCTAACTTTACACGAAATATATAAATGTTAATGGTAAAAGATTGCTGGAGCGTGTTCTTGTACAAATATTAAATCATGTTAATTTTAAAACTTTGCCGTCCTGTGGCTAATAAATTCTTAAACATGAATTGGCAAACATTTTTTTTTAAACTTGCCTAGAAATGAAATGGTATTGTACATATGAAGAACTTGGTCCTCATTTTGATCTCAGCACTTTTTACGGCCGAAATTTTTGAATAGGAACTTGGCCTTATTTTTATATTGATGTTTTTTGCGGATTATAATTACATTGTAAAATGAAAATGACGTAGTTGCACAGTAAAAAGTTTTGGTTTAATTTTAATGCTAAGCCGGTGTGTATATAGAACAATTCCAACAAGAATTAAAACTATTCCATTATAGTATACCTATAAATTTATCCTGGTGTTAAAACAATTCCCTCAAGTATTTAAGTTTTCAATATATGGTTTTAAATTTAAACTATTTCGGAATTAATTTTAAATTTAATTACAAAGAAGCTTAAAAACAAGTATTCTAAGTATTAAAATTAAACCAAACATTTTTACTGTGTGTTAACTTCGAGCAAGTATCAAGGAACGAAGCCGAAACAATATTTTCGGCGGCTATGGCCGAGCAATTTCAGCGGCTCAAGTTTCTGATATATTTATTTCTGTAAAAATATAGCAAAAAGAAGTAGCAAAAGAAGTATAAAAATGTTCAGCACTGGAATGAACCAAATCAAGTATCGAAAATTGTAATTATTTGTGAATTTTTAAACAATAAAAATAGGAACAAAAACTCATCGAAGAACCATTTCAAGAACACAGTTTTCATTATATTAATCTTTTTCTTAGAAAATCATGGGAATTTTATGTTTACAGAAGTAAGTTTTATTCTCTGACTTTAATTTTTCTTATTTTTTTGGTAGAAGTAATTAGTATTTCTTAATTTTTTTTCTAGTAGAAATAATTCCTATATTCGGATTTATATCATTTGGGGCGGAAATATGTGTTATTTTCTAAAAATTCAAAGCTTGGAAAGAGTAAGCTACAATTATTTAAATTAATAATTAAAAAGTAATAATTATTTCAGATAATGTAATAAAAATCAAGATTATTTCTACCAACAAAATAAAACCCAAGAAAAAATTATTTCTGAGAAAAAAATAAAAGTCAAGAATTAATAATTATTTCTGCAAAAAAATATAAAAAAATTAAGAAATAACAATTACATTTTGATTTTTATGAAACAAGTCATAATTATGACGGTCTGTGAACAAAACCGTTTTTGTGTCGGTGGCAAATCAGTCGGCTTGTAATTTGTTCAATAGCTACTTTTGGTATTTTCTTTGTTTGCTTTTGTAAAATCCTGATAAAGTAAAAAGTCTCACCGTTTAGAAAAGTTTCAAAAAATGGAGAGCCATACGACAGTCAAATTTCCAGCCGTATTTTTTTTTTATATCAGATTGCTAACATAGTGATTTCACACTTTAACACTTTCTCATTTTATTTGAGTTTTTGACAAGTTCTTTTACGCAATCGAATATTGTGAAAAGCTCTTTAGAAATATGACACTCCTTAAGTGCGTAAAAATTAAAAACTTCGCCGAAGCTTGGGATATTACCCTCTCATCTGTCGAGAAATATTGTCTTTCAAGTCGTCAAATGCCTTCGAATTATTGATTTGTGCTCTTGCAAAAAATAATCTGCTGGATTTATAAATCGCAACGTTTTTCAATTAACAAATTTATCGCCACAAATTATATTCAATTAAAAATATTAGAAAATTATTTTTAAAAACAAAACACAGTTAATCAAAATGTATATATTGTGACGTATTTTTTACGAAATTCTTTACGTGTTCAAAAGAAAACACCCTCTACAATTAATCACTCATGTGGAATTATTATTGTTATATTTGAGGTTTATTTTTTGTTTATTTTACTTTCTCTATTGTTTCTTGCATGTAAAACTAGGCCAATTTAATCCTTTGACTCAAATGGAAGCAAATATCCATTCAATAAAATTTTTATTTGCAAAACAAACACCAGCAGACAGAAGGAAACAAATAAATTTGTACATTTAATCCTTTAGTTAATAACCCTAAATATAAAATAACCCTGAATGTGAAAAATAATTTTACACATTTGTTAAATATCGTAAATAATTATTATTTATTTGTTGCAAGAGCATAATTACATTTGCAAATGTGCGCAAGCGTACAAGTCTCTACTGAAACCATAACCTCACATACAGATCTCAACAACTTGTTCTCGCTTTAACACAATTGATGGACGTATGAATGAATGGATGGTTGTTGGTTGAATGATAGTAAGTGATAAATAAAGGAAAATATTTCGTTTTTCACATGCCGAACAAGTGAAATATTTTGACAATATACTCATCCCAAAGCAAATTAAACAAATGAACGAACGAACTCATTGTCGAACAATGTGAACGGGCGAACAACTAAACAAGACAGACAAGACGGCCTTTGTTTCACAATGTTTTTCCGCTCTTGTATCAGGGGTTATCTAGGACATTCGGTACGAGGTTTTGTTTTCTTTTTACTGTGTGTGTTGCTGGCTGTGTGTGTATGAGTGTTTCCTCTTCATTGCATATCGCAAATAGGGGATTACAATTGTTTTGGTCAAGTAAAGTAGTTTTGAGCGGCTAATAGAGGGAAATTAGCAATTATTCACTTTACAAATTAGTGAAAATCTTTAGTAATTTTGAACAATTCTTTGTTCTATTTTCAATGGCTAAAGAAGCTGGTAAAACATAGAAAACTCAGCTGCTTTGCTTTGTTGAGATTTAACAAATTTTGTAACATCTACTTAAAACAGAAAATATTAGTGCGATTACAGCGTTTTAAGTTCAGAATTCCTCAAAGTCCAACGCAGATACTTTCAAACGTTTTAAAAATTAAAATACACATATACATACATACTTGGAAGTCCATATGTATGTGCATAGTTTTTAGAAATACTAATTCGAATTTGCTTCTTTTATTTAATTGTGTAATTCGTTGCAATGGCTTAAGGGATTTTGTAATTTTTTTTTTTTTAATTTCTAAGTTTAAATGTTGCATCTTTGTGTTTGTCTATTGTACGAGTCTGTATTTATGCTACGTAATCGCTGTTTTCCCAGAATTGCACCTTTTTAATGGAATTGTTGTGTTATTTGCCACTGGCAGTTGTAATTGCATCAACTCCTAACATTCACTCATTCATTTAAGATCTCTTACCGCCTTTGCATTGATCTGATTATTAAGAGATTTTATTGATGTTTGGCTTTTGTTTATGTTGGTTAACCGCAGCTGTAAGGACTTGTTTGATCTTTCGATCTTTTTGTTATGTAAAATTTTCTCCAATTTTAAGATTAGGATAAATAAAAGCCACTAAATTATGGTGGCTTCAAAATGCCAACATCAGTTGAGGGCATAACAAAATTTACGGAGTGTGAGAAAAATGCATTGATGGATAATTCCTTCAGACATCTCGTATATTCTGGGTTCCACTCTTTGCTCTCTTCTAGCATAAGAAAGCGAAAGAATGTGTAAAGGTCTCCATTAGTAATAAATAGATGGTAGATTTTAATAAGGCCTATCGATGTCATTATTAGCTCCAGTTTTGTTTATTGATATCGACTGATATTGATAATTGAAAGGAAGGACTGAAGGATTTGGTTTGACATGCGAACGGAGTGTGGAAAAATAAAATTTATATGCAATAATATCTGTTCCATTATTTTAAATAAAAAATATGTTACCCTGCTTCCGATATATGTATTACATATTAGAGAATGATTGGAAACGTTTAACTTTTGAAAGAAAACGGATTTTTTTATATTGAGAAATTTTAATGTTTTGATCTTATTCTCAAATATTATTAGCAAATAAGTTTCGCGTTCATGCGTCTGTGTTTTTTATTTTAAGCAATAATAAACACTGGTGGTTTAAAATAATAATGTTAATTCGACTTAACGAAAAAGCTCAAAAATGCTAAAAAAAAACTACAAAAAATAATGCTAATATGAAAATTACTGCTGTTTCAAAATAGATTTGAGTAAAATTAATTAAATAAAACATGCAGAAGCGAATTTTCGCAGAATTTTATTAGTTTTTACATACCATGATATGAGGCGGCCAAAAATTCAGTGTTCAAAACCCGAACATATTTTCATGCTATTTAATAACGTATCGTATATTTTCGCCGAAGTTGTATAGCGTTGAAGATGCACTTTGTAAACAAGTTCAAGAACTTTTGTAAAAATACGGAAAATGTTGCATGTGCTTTAACGGGTTACAAAAATAAATTACATTTATGGTTAAACCTTCCTCATTGCACCATGTCTCAGTTAACATGAAAGCCTGTCTCATATGAATGGCCGCAATGAACTTACTACCACCCATAAGTGCCAGATCGTCTGCATACACATTCGTATGGACGCCTATTGAGTCAATTTTTAAAAAAATGTCATCTACGGTAATGTTCCACAAAAGAGGTGACAACAGTCCTCCTTGCGGGCACCACCTAACTACCTTACCTCGGATTTTGGTTCTCCCATATCTAACATTTATAGCCCTATTCCCATCTTATAATAATGGGGTCAATCCTACGCTCAGTAAGATCATTTCTCGATTTCCGGAAAGTGATCTTGTCAAAGGCGCCTTAAATGTCCATAAAGGCGGACAAAGCAGTTCCACCATTCAGAATTTCTCTTTACGCGACTCTGACAAGCTCGTGCATAGCGGTATCAATAGATTTATCTGCTCTAAAGGCATGATGAAATCTATTCAAGGGGCTATCCATCAGCCTGTGGTTCTCCGGATAGTCAGCCACTACCTTCTCCATTGTTTTCAATAGAAAAGATGTAAGGATAACTGGTCAGAGGGACTTAGCGTCTGCATAGTCCCTCTTATCCAGCTTAGGAAGAAAAACAACCTTAGTTTTCCTCCAAGCCACCGGAATATACCTCGTCGCTAGACAGGCTACGATTTTGTCCTTAATTCTATCAAGCAAGTATGTAATAAGGCTGGGAAAATTCCATCCATTCCAATCGATTTAAATGATGCAAAGGATAGTATTCCACTTCTGACACCATTTGGAGCCATTGTCCTTTCAGCCTCAGCTCGTCTTCCCTCACTAGCACCCCATTTACAGAAGTCCAATAACAATTTTTTTTCAATTTGTCTACTAAAAAGTAAACTTATTTCTGTATCCAATTTGCTGTATAAATGGTGAGTTAGGTATTTGTAAATAGCTGCCGTATAAACGCAGTATGTGTGACGACGTTGATTATAGTGATACTGGGTCACTTAAAAATAAGTAGGAGGAATATAATACAAAACATATAAGAAGTTTTCCGTGGACAAAAATGTATACATATATCGGTAACTGCGATACCCAAGAAGTCCAACCCTGAAATTTCCTTGAAATTGGAAGTATCGTAAATATAAGATATCAAGAAGAAAGAAAACTTTCTGCCACGTTGTAAAATTTGTCATCAAGGACAGCCTCTTAACTTTAATTTATACAGACGCAGATCGAGCCTAAGCTATTATGGGGAGGGGCAGGGAATTTGGGGATATTTTTAATACACCAAATAATTTTTGTAATTTTTGCTCAATTAACTGTTATTAGAACCGCGCCTTATTTACATAATTATCAACTTTATACTTTAATATAATTTTGAACGTAGGCCAAGGTCACGAGGTCTATGAAAACTTCTGAATTTTTGCATCAAATATAATTGTCTCGCTTAGAACTTTTTCGATTTCATATCTCAGCAAAAGTGAAAATCATCCCACATTCATTATCTCAAATGATTTTTATGACACAAATGATTTTAATCCGATTTAAATATAAACGAAAACATACGTTCGCTAACTGGTGGTATAAATAAATTAAAGATGCTTCAAATGACATAATAATGGATTTGAAAACAACAAAAAAAAAAAAACACAATTTTCATAAGTGACAATTTAATCTTTTGGGAGAAAAAAAATTTGCAACCCAACTCAAAGGGTCTGCCATTCTCCAATTCGAATTTAGAATTTATATATGGAAACATTTCTGTATTGTTTTCGTTGTTCAATTAATATTCTTTGGAAATATGAAGTGAAGTGATTTGACTGCTTTAATAACTATAATTCAAATGAAAACCTGTCAATTGCAAAGCAGTATTATTTAAAAAAAATACTTCGAAGGAGGCAGAATAATTTTGTAAATTGTTCTAAATAAATTACTTCTTATGAATAGCACAAGTGTGTTTGGTGCATACCCCTTTTCCGTGTCTACTTGGTTTCCTTTGCGGCTTTAACGTGCCTTTAATAAACCACTAAAATCATGAAGCAATTAAAAGGGTGTTTCTTTAAATTTCGCAGCAATAAACAGACTTACTGACAATCACTCGGGCGTGACGTTAAAAAGCATTACCAAGTTTTCCTTTTACTTTACACACACTCACACTATTCAACAACAAAAGAAAAAAACACAACAACAACAGCGACAACATACAATTGTCATGTTTTATTTTGTGTGGCAAACACGCGTTTATGGATTTTAATCCGTTTGTTTGTTGATGACATTTCTAAAGCTTCCGTTTAATGTTCAGTTTGGAATCAGAGTTGTGCAGTTTGAAATTCATTAAAAAAATGAGCGGCAAATAATTTTACAATTATTGGTGATGAATTTATAAGCAAACTTAAAATTATCTGCCGGCCTACTGAGAGTTGTAAGCCGCGAATCCAGGGAGAAGGAAGCAATGTGGGATAGTTTCAAATCAAAACAAACATTGTAAAAGAATTATTCCTTAACATTTCTTCTCCAAACTATGAAACTGGATCCGCGCTTGGTTAAATGTTATACATATAACTTTCAATAAGTTCTCCAAAATAGTCTTGATACAACGTCATATTTATTACCTCATATTTGTGTATTTTAATTCTATCAAAAAAAGTCAAAAATTTACTCCCCCAAGAAAAATAAACGGAAAAATTCACTATTAAATCACTGTAAGAATTCGAAGTTAAAATGATTTACATATCCTAATTCTTTTTAATTTGCTTCGTAGATTGGGCACCAACAGAAAAAATATTAAAAGCGGAGTTAAGATTGTATAAAATTATTTTCGTGGAATTCAGGCTAGATTCCGGTATGACCTTTAAAAGTAGACCTAAAAGCTTTTCCAGAAAATTTAATATTCGCTTCACTACGACTCCTGTAACTCTCTGACTAAGCTGTATCAACAGGTAGTGTTTTTCTAAGGGAAACAGTTTCAACAACAGTAGATGGTTGATAAGAACAACAAGCGATTATCGGAGAAGAGCGAACTTCCAAAAAATTTAACCAAATTACTAACTTAACCACAAAATATCGTTTCGAAATTCAATTCAATGTATTTGCATCTGTAAGATTACAGAAGCGTCATACCATGTTAAAATTAACCGATCAAATCAATCCTGAAACCATGGGTACACTAATTTAATAGCCTAGTGAATAACGACATGGGTTTCCGCAGATTTCATCAATCTTCAGGAGGAAATACCTCTGGCACAAAAGTAACTATATGAATAATAGGTACTCTAATAAGGGTCGGTCAATGTTAGCAGTCTCTGGCGGCCATGTGGTTTTGGCGGAGTCACAACAAAGAATGTGCAGCACGTCTAAGTGATAAAACTTGTTGTCGCAATAAGTGCCCCTTAGAGAAACGATAAGCCTATTCTGGTCCTTCCAGACGCAGTATCCTTTCAAAGTCGTATCTCCAATGTTTGCTGTGCAAATTTTAAACGACCCGTTCAGAAGGAATCATCCAACAGCAATATGGTAGAAGAACACTAAACCGGACATGAACATAGCCACAGTCCGTGAACGAGTGCAGAAGACGCCATTACATTCGATTTTCCACCCTGCACAATTTGGCAAGTTTTTCATCTGGAATAACAAATGAACGAATACCAGATCTAACTGATCCAGAAGATCAAAGTTAGTTACCATAAAAGACACCGATTGTTCGCAGAGCGTTCGGAAAACCGCCCAGATGGTAATGCATCCACAGTAAGTTATGGATTCCGGAACGATATCATCATTTTTCGTGTTTTTTCAAAGACAACAATATATAGATGAGATATAGATCAATAGTAAGAAATTTCTTTTGAGTCGGCTACGATGACACGTGCTTCCAACAGCACTACGTGTTGTATCAAGTCGTAGACCTTCCTAAATGTCCTAAAATTTAGCCTTAGCTTTTGGCCGAATCATTGAAAATTAGACCTACCAAATCCGTACCACCGTGCAAACCCTCATTGAAGAAAAAACGATGGCATATATATATTTTTTTGTAATTGCACACACCTAATCTTATTGGAAACACTTCTTCTACCAAGCGGTCCTTTTTTTTTTTGGTTCGCTAAAAATTTGGAAATTATTCTTTCTGGTGCAGTTAAACTATGAATCTGTTAGAAAGGGAAAATGCTGTGTAAAATATAAGTGAGTTTCCCTCAATAACCATGTTTTTGTATTTGAAGATTTCGAATATCAGCCTATCGACAGTTATTGTAAATCGTTACATAGAAAATAATAGAAAAAGAATGCAGTCTTTTAAAACACTTACATTGATGCTGCTTATAACTCTGAGTAATGATGTCTTCATTGTTTTTTGATCTTAAATTGTAACGGAAAAAATACGTAAAATTTTGAAACCCACAAAGTTATATCGGCTTTTGGTTGCATGCAACGTTCTATGTAAATAAATACTTAAAATGTTTGTTGCCACCCTGCCTTTGGAAGGAAGCTCGTTGGTGTGCGAGTATTATGCGACTTTAAATGTTTAAGCTTAATAATTGTTGTTTTTGTACAATCCCGTTTAAAGTTCTACATTTCTTTTTTTTCTTGTTTTTCCTTTCATTCTTTTGTAGGTGTGGCATTTTATATAAAGATTTTATTGTTGCTTTAGAAAATGCAAACAAAACAATAGCTGAAAAAATACAACTACAGTTTGTTTGGTATCTTTTAAGTGCTCTCAAAAGTAAATACAACAACAGCAGAAAAACAAAAAAGCAGAAATCAGGAAACCATTTAAAGGATTTTATTTCACTCTCATCCACAGCATCCCAGTAAAGCTGTACGACAAACAACAACTAACACAGTTCATCCCCCATTT
Organism: Phania funesta; assembly: GCA_963932375.1. Classification (NCBI taxonomy): domain Eukaryota; kingdom Metazoa; phylum Arthropoda; class Insecta; order Diptera; family Tachinidae; genus Phania; species Phania funesta. Next base: position 43,172,322 of record OZ010653.1, read on the forward strand.
CACTTGAACGGCTTTTCCTAACACCAGTACTAAGTACACGAAGACTTTTTAGTTGGGCTCAAAAGAAGAGTGCGTGTGAACTGTAATTACGTATGAAATCACACTTGTTTAGTGGGTTGATCTGTTTTGTATGTGGCTACAGTTGTTACTTGCACCGACTCATATGTTGTCAAATCATCTGTGTTATTTTGATTATTCATCCATATAAACATATAAATACGCACAGTGTGGAGCAAAAGTTTGGATCGTTTATTAGTCTTTTTTAATAACTTTATATCATAAGAACATTTATTTGAATTTTTTACAAAACTAGAGCAAGTATAACCGAAAGAACACATATGAGTACAATATCTATATTGTTACGAAGTAATAATCGAAGATGTGTGAAACGACCTATTGTACAAATACGCAATTTTATAAACATAAGACAAAAACAATTGGGTTGGGGAAATTCTCCGAACCGCGATTCAAACGTAGAAACAAAAACCAGTTCTACAGAAAGAAAAAGTAATATACACCCAGGCACGAACACATATACAGGACTCATAAGCCAGCAAATGAAATAAATGTTGCGCAATTTCACGTATGTTCGGGACATTTCAAGAATCCGCCGTGATCTGTATATAAAGGCGCGGTCCACCGCAGAAGATATAGTTGACTTTGAGATTTCATAGAGTGAATATCTGTGTGTACAAAAGAGTAAGTGTACAGTGTAAATTAGTGCTGAAGAGTTGTAACCAGTGTCTTAATTGCCGAATAAAGTTGTGTACTGATAAAATCATAAAGGAGAGTGTATTTTAATATTTGCAATTAAACGAACCCTACAAATTAACGTTTATTGCGGTAATAAACGTAACAATATTAAACATAAACAGATATGGCAGATGCAAATATTTCTTTCGTATAACATATGCATTGTAACCGGGTACGAATCCAAGGAAGTTAATCAATACACCCGCTGACGCTTCTTAAAAGTTCTAAAGCTCGATTAAAATTTATAATGACTGATGTACATATCGCACATCAAATCAAAAACAGTCATCGTTATGCATGTTTTTATTTTACTTGCCACGCCTACCTCGTCAACTACAGAAAATTTTTTGATTTTTGGCTTGTGTCTGTTTTTGACTTAGTATGCGATATGAATGTTAATATATCGTTGTATCGGCAATAAAAATATCGCCAATACCGATATAACGGAAAACCTGAAATATCACCGGTATCGTTATCGGATGCATCCATAACAAAAATCACTTTACATTGAGCAATAGGTATTGTACAAAAGAAGAGAAGACGAAACAACAAGAACCCAGTTACTCGTACTCGTACCAAATATCAAAAAATGTCGTTCCATTCGTACTATAGAACAGCCGATGAAAAAATTTGATTTTTCGTATAATTGGAAATTCACAAGTACCGCATGTCAACTGTATTAGTATTATTTACAAAATATAAAATGCTAAAAACCATAGTCCACATTGGCATTTACCTTCAATGGTTCCAAAATCAAAAATAAAAATATACATATGTATGTAATTATTTTATATTATGTTTTTATAATTGTTTTATATAAAATAATAAGGGCCTAGAGCTTAAAAATTAATTACTCAAAATGGAAATATCGACTCCAGATCAGTAAAGAAATTTATTCGTTTAACATTTCGATAAGGTCTTTTCACTTTTCCTAAACGGACACTTCAACTAACATGGAAAAATATTAAATTGCTCCCGCGCAACGCCATAAACATGGGATATAAATCAAAAGAAATCGAAACAGTTTGTTGACTAGCCCATTCACATATAATATGACGTCGAGCACGAAAAAATCACATGTGTATTAATTTCTAAACCGCATGATCATTATACATATATTTTGACTGCTGATATAGAAACAAAGCTTGATTATAAAACGGGTGTTGGTTCGTACTTTCAGCATTTTATTATTTATTATCGAAAATGTAAAAATGCTGCGCAGTGAATGAAAAAGTATTATCTGATGTGATTAGAGAAGATGTGTTGATAGAACGCCAGTTTTATTTAGTGGCTAGAAATTAGAGTTGGTGAATACAATTAGAAAACTTGGAATTCTGCTAGAAGTAAAACATGCAATGATGACAGTTAATAAAGCCCCAGGTACTTTACTCCCACCAAACGAAAGGAAAAAGAAATCAATCAACCCGCCATCACTAAACGATTGTATACTTCTTTCGCAAGATCGAATATTTAGTATAGTTCGGGTTTTTATCCAGCAAAGTGCTGAGGTGGAATTTGTTACAAAATATTTTACTGGAAACTCCAAATGGGAAATTCTCTTTAACTTAACGGAAAATCATTTCAATTGAAATCTAAGTTGCTATAAAACTCTCCTGTCATATTTGTTAACCTGTAAAATTCAAAGTTATATTAACTATTTTCAATAATTATTGATCCCAAGAAAGAGATCAATATTTGTGTAAGGCGAATCTTAATTCTCTTTATTTTGGCTGTAAAACTATATCAGCATTTTTAGCCCCAGACAGAAACTAAAACTTAAAAACTAAGAAATAATAATATTTTCCGTCAGATTCATTAGTTGTAGTATTCGCGGCGTTCACTGGCAAAGTGCAACACGACATACTTATAGCTGCAAATACACTGCCTATCTTAGCATGTTGGTAATACGTACTCATAATAAATTACCGATCATTAAATCTGTTTCACTATCAAAAATGATCAATTTGTGATACTAAAACAACACTTATTGATCATACTATAATATTTAACAAACATCTTGATATAAATATGGAAACAAAGTATGATCAGTAAGCTACTACGTTTAATTTCCTTTTAGCAACAAAAATGCGACTCTTTTTCCGTTGGTACTATTTAACCAAATATTTATTTAAAATTAAAATCAAGTTTAAAAACTTGTTTGTCCCTCACTGTAAGCAAACGAAAATATTCTCACATTGTGTTTATATAAATATCTATATTTATAATAAATTGTTTCCTCTATAATTGGCTTTCTTAGCATTTCCTGACATTTTCATATTTTTCATTTTGATTTTGGCATTCAACTCTTCCACCTCCTTCTGCCGCTCTTATTTAAATGTGACATGATTTCATTTCTGTACGACTGCTGGTTTTTGTGGTTACAAAATACCCATCGTAGATAATGTGTGAGTGAGTAGGTGGGTGGGTGTTTCATCCATCATACTCGTACATGGTCTTTAATCATAATTATAGGTGGTTTTGATGAGAATGGGTGGCTGGTAAACGGGTGGTGTTGGGCGTTTGCCACACTTGTCTTGTGTTGACAAACATATCAATTAGTGAAATTAGTTGCAAATAAACACATGCAAACACACTGTAAACACAATTATTTGTGGTATGTATATGTGTATTGAAGATTTGCTAAAGTAATTGGATTATTTGGAAAATTCGGTTGGTTTTGCTTCGTTAAGAATTTCGTTATTTAGAGATTTAAAGCTGAAGAACAGCACAAGTTCTTACATTAATAAAAGGAAATATTTATTTTAAAATCAGTTAAAATCTGTTGTACAACTGTAATTGGAAAGATATTTCTACTTTTGGATTTCAGTCACTTTAAATAATCCACGGGGAAAGAAACCTTAATCTTACAACAAAAGACTATTTTTGAAAAAAAAAAACTTAAAATGCGTAAAACGAGATCAGACATCATACGAGGACGAAACTAAAGACGTTTTCAATCCATTAACAACGATATGCTACGTGCTGTTATCGCACTTAAAATTGCGACACAAGAAACAAAAACTGATGAGGCTGTATTTAGGGGCGTGGGAAGAAATGCTGAAGGGCGTTTTAGAATCGTCATTGAAATATCTTTCATCCCAGGGGATGACTTGTGGACCTTTTCTTTACCAACTCGTGCAATTATGTATGGAATATAACATTTTTAAAATGACCGTTGCGGCTTCACACGGTAGCATATATTCGGGAGGTCCGATTTCCAAATACTCTGCCGTATAGATCCGGCTGAATTTGAGCGATTGGGTGGGTTCTATTGACTTTGAGAGCATCATTCGATGCCGGCATATTGGCATAGACCCTTGACATCAGAAACGCCCAAAAGAAAAAATCGACTGTGGTCAAATCGGACGATATTGCTGGTTAACGTGTTCCTGCTTGAACATCTGTTGTCTAGGTCCATGTCGCTCAATTCCGCATAAAATAATGTAATTACCATTGATCTGTAGCACTTGTCTTTGACAGTGATGGCCTCACCGGCTTAAAATGCCCATTATATAGTAACTTTTTGTGAATCTCGTGTGGGCTTACGTCGTCTCATCTACGTAAAATTTACTGGTTACTATCGCCAAAGTTGGTATTCCGGCCAAAAAAGATAGCAACGTTTTATTATTTGGACGTGCTGATCACACATCTAACTTGCCATGTTGAAACAAAAACTTCCGCGATCCAGTTCTGATTCAGGTGATATTCACTATAATTCAAAAAAAAGTTTTTTTGGTAATAAAGAGCCGTATCATGCTACAGTTTTGACGATCAAGCGAATACGAGATTGGATACGATTTTCTAAATAATTCTGGATATTGAAGAGAAAACCGGGTTGGATAAAAGAGTTATTATTATTTGAAGCAAATATTTCTTTGACCTAAAAATTCATAGAAAAATTGAAATTTTTGTGCAATTTCCTCAACCACAGCCTTTACTAAAATACGTAATACATTTTTCTACAAAATAATTTCAAATTCGCACAAGCGGTGAAAAAACATGACTATAGCATTGTCACGACAACCATGTTATGTTAATTACAACAATATATTGCTATGACAAACATATTAAAAACATGATAAAAATTTGATAATTGACGATTTTTTGCGCAGAATCCTTTGCACTAATTTTTCTCAAAAAAAAAAAACTTTTATATTAAATTTTAGTCTCACTAGTAAAATGTTTCTGTACCTCCTTGAAACCTGCAATATTTAATTATCGCGTTTGAACACAATATGCTTTTTAATAGTTTAGTAAGTTTTTATTCGCACAAAAACATAAATGTGAAAACAAGGCCAACTTCCTATCCAAAAATTTCGTCCGTTAAAAGTACTACGATCAAAATGTGGACCGAGTTCTTGGTTTGTACAATACAACCTCAGTTATAGGCAACCAGCTAATTTTGTAACATTTTTTTCATATCTTTTTCGCATTTTAGAATGCCAAAAAATGTTGCTTAAAAATAAGTGGCGAAATTTATGCGACGATTTTTTTACGAATTAGTTTGGAAACTTTTGACGACTTTTTACTCTAAATTTTTATGATTTTTCGAAAAAAAAACATCGAACACCCCTGGTTGCAATACACAAGTTATTGCTATTGTTATATCTGCTCATTAAATGATTTCCACACATAATAACTACTAACCAAAAAACGTAGCATTTTAACTACGTATACTAAAATAATATAATAACACTAACCATAAAATGTTCTTAAAAGACATGAAATGTTAAATTCATTTAATATTTAATCAAGGTATGAAGGTGCTGTAGCTTAAGCGGTTAGCGCCATGAATATTGAGCATTCGGTGGATTTAGTTGCCTAGATTGTTCGTACCTTCCCACATTTTTTGTATTTCAATCGTTCTAAGAGGACCATATCATTATTATCAACAATAATAATATGATTTGTTCACAACCATATAATTCAATCATAATAGTCGTACATGGGTGTGCTGGTCTTAGATTGTAGTTACCTCAACCATATTTTTCCTTGGCATAACCAGTATGTTTGCCTAAAGTTTTGCTTCAAACATTTCCCAACAACGATTAAATAATAATACAAAAAATCCTCATCTCTCAAGAAACGTCAATGCTGTGGACGTTTATGACACTTCAATAATAAATTGTGTCTTAAGGGAAGGCGAAAATAACAACCTCTTACGAAAAAAGTGATTTCCTTACCAAACTGAATGAAAAAATAACCGGAAATTAAGTAAAAGTCAATAAATCATAATAAAAGAAATATGACAAATAAGCAAAAGTATAAATAAATAATAAAACACCATAAACGCAAATAGATAATAATACGACAGCTATTAGCCGAAAATGTACAAAAGAATCCTTAGAATCTCCCCTTGTAAATTACAACTGGAAAACAAGGACCTGTAAGATACAGGAAGAAGGCCAATTAAGGCGCGTGTTTCAAAGCGTCGTTCAATTTGTTACAATTATAATTATGTGTGTGTTTTTTGTTTAGTTTTTTTGCAACTGACAACAACGGAAATTTGACAAACGTGATTATTAAAAGGTTGAAGGAAACAAAAATTATACATTAAACGGTTACAGTTTGAATGATCGGGTGTTTAAGCATATTCGGCTTTTTTATTTGGGCTGGTTTGGGTGGTCACACGACAAACAATGTCATAAAAATAATAGGCTTAACCGCGAAGGGGTAGCATCTAAATGCAAACACTCACTCAGTTTAAGGACAACAACCAGTAAACAAGGCAAACACGCACCAACATTTTGTTGCAACACCCCGAACAAATGTAAACTTTATTGCTGTACAACTTGTTATTAGTTTTTTTTCTCTAATGCAAAGTAATATTGTGAATGAAAATGTATTTTTTGTTGCTGTTGTTGTGTGAGAGAGTGAGTGAGTGCACACTTTAGCGTTTGACTTGTTATTTGATGTTTAAAAACTATTATTAGCCTTGTAAGCGAATTGAATTGGTAACAATTTTTTGTAGGTGCAACCGTCGTATTTGCCACAACCCTTTAGAGTAATTCATAATTTCTCTAATCATACATTCTGGAAGGTTTATTATCCGGAAGTACGTTTGAGGCAGGAAATATAAATGTATAAGAATGAAAAATGTTTCAAACAGAAAAAGGTTAACAACCGTGGGAACAGGATAAAATACACGAATTCTTTTTTATTTTAATTTGAAATTTATTTAAGTAATAAGTCTAACAGTTTTAATAAATATAATTTTTTGAGCTTTTGAACGTTTAGCCTGGATTTTTATTTTAAGAAAAAACAAAATTGCTGTTCTTTTCTTAAATAACATTCAGTATTTTTTAGAGCGCCTTCTGGCAACTTTTAGGGTCTACTCAAATGTCTTCTTAATACGCTTTACGACAAGCAAAGAGAAACATGGTTGGGGTAACCATAATCCACTTATCATAATCTCACTTGCAAAGATTATTAATTATTAAAATAGTAGTAAGACGCGGTCGTGGAGAGGAGACATTCACTCCTTGCCTGTAGGCAAACACCTCAGTCAGTACGTCGGCCGGTTGCGACAAAGTATGTTGTGTTGCACATCAAAAGAATTTTAAGAAATTTTACATAGCCGCTTTTTTAGGCCGTTTGAGATAATTGCAAAAAAATTTGAGCACAACCTTTATGCTAAAATTTAATTTTAACTTCTGAGGTAGTCAGGTTTACAACCTGTCTATATTTTATATACATATATGTGGGCGCATAAGTAACGGTATGAATGAATGTTTTTTTTTTTTGATAACGTATTTTCTTCATTTCTTAATCTTACGAAAACTTGGAAAGTTTATGATGGAATGACGCAGCACAGAACAAAGAACCAAAAACATTTTCTTTCATGTTCGAAATGCACCTACTCCAACTACTTACCGATTGGTTAAGCGTCTTTTATGACCTTTCGCATGCTGGAAGTCCTTGTGCAGTTGGAAATAATGTGAACATTGCCCGGGTGCAAGCAAGTATTGAGAAATACCCTGAAACTTCCATCACGCGATGTTTTCAGTGGTTGGTGATGTCTAGGCGGCCTTATGCAAATAATTTTACGCAAGTTACCCTTTTTCCCGTAAAAGAATCAATTGATTCGCACGAGTTAAAACCAAATGCTGCAGAAATAGTTATTCAATAACGAAACTCATAACGTTACTTGTGCAGCACCCTGTATAAATGTATAATATTGTAAATATATATATTATTTCTCAGCATATATTTCAATTGGAGCAGTTTTTTGTCGTCCATTGGAGCGGTTAATTGGATCCCTTCCACGATTTCGTAGGGCGTCACATAGTGCACACACAACAAACGACTAATAGTGTGCTGAGAAGTGCTGATGGATATCCAAAAAGTTAAATTCTTTATTGCGATTAAGAATTAAAATTTTATTCATCAACTTTATACAAAATATTGTGTTATACAGCCTAATTTAAGGCAAAGATTGTGTGAAAATTGATAGCTCAGATTATGCCAGGTATTTGAAACATAAAACTCCTCTCGACATTTAAAACAGTGATTTTGTAACATTAGCTAAGTAGTTTGTTAAAAGAAATTGCATTTTTCGGCGCTGCTGTATGTATATCCACAATTATGTCGTTTTCTGACTGTCATATGAATGTGTAATATTTTTTAAAAGCTTTCTACACGTTTGAATAGCGTTACCAATTTTATGAACACAAAGAACTAAAAACTGACACAGAAACTTCTTAACAATTAATATGTTCATAACTAAATAATATTAGGCGTGGAACCAGGGGGGTTAAAACAGGAAATTTCCCCCACTAAAACCATTAAAATTTAACATTTTCCCATAAGAAAAATTCAGAATTTTTCGCTTCTGTTAATACTTCCCCTGGATCCGCAGCTGATAACAATTACTTGTTTTTTTTAACAAACTTGCAACGAGAAGTGAAATAAAACTGCGTATTATATATTTTACACTTTTTCGTTTGACATATATTTAGAAAAGAACATGCTGCGTATTTACACACATAAATTTCATATTAAAGTACAAAAACATCTTGCAAGAGGGAAAATATATGTAACATTTTTGTCAAAGAAGAGAAAAGCCATTAGTTTAGTGAAAATTTTTAGCATTAAGAATATATATTTTTGATCTCATTCAATCGGAGCTTGGGGTCAGAATCTTGTATCCATTCAAAACATTTTTGTTGTACTCTTATACACAGGCGTACAACAGATGTTGTATTTTGTTGGATTAGAAAACTATTAGAAAGGTCTTTGCCTGAAAATCCTGTGCGATTTTCGATGATATAAAAATTTATTTCTAATTTCAAAAGAACAATTGAAATATCTTGATTTTTCGAAAAGCATTTCACTACATATGATCTACCTTACAATTTTTCCATACAGGTGTATATTCGACCGTAAATGGAGCACAACTCTCATTTATGGGCCTGAGCTTAATGGAGATGGCTAAGGTGTACACAGGCATATCGACCCAATGTGGATTGTGTTCTAGCAATGTGTCGATTACATGCTATAATTTTCCTTCTCTTATTTCTTGAAAAAAACTTTTAATCAGAAAATTTTTGTGTCAAAGGCACCCATGTCAAAATACTCAGTAAGCTTTGCAATAACTTCACGCAAATTTCGGCTCAGTTGTAACTTCCGTAGTTGAATTTCGTCGTTGGTCATCATCATGGTTTCAGTGCGAAAGCCATTCGTTGTACTCTGGAAAAGTTTGAGCGTGACCACACTCTTTTGGACCTTAAGCTCCCAACCAGACAGATACTGAAATGCCAGAGAGTCAACCTGGCTTACCTTGGAGTTCGATGTGGCCCACATTCCCTTAAAATTGTGCTGATGAAAGAATTGAAGCCGAAACTCCAGAGCCAATGCTGTTAGCTGTCTAATTGAGCAGTGAAGATGTTGGTTACATATGCGGAATTATCCCATAAATGCATCTTCTCGGACAAATCCCATTTTGTGCTCAGCGGCTATGTCAATAAGCAAATATTGATTGGTTGGTACGGTTTATAGCATGGCTGAATCATAAAACCTTAATTCTTTTAAAATGTCCAAGAGACATCGTTACCGTAAATAGTCGTTGGTATGGGGCGTTGTTAACTTTCTGTGGCCGGAGCTCTACAACATTGATATTCAACAAGAAGGTGCTGCACGATGCGGCGAAGTTATGAAGGAAACATTAGGCGACTGAGTCATTTCAAGGCACGCGTAAACAAATCATATTATTATTGTACATAATAATAACATGGTGCTCCTGGAACGATGGAAAAGCAAAAAGTTGATGCTCAATGCGACACAAACCGAAACACCGAACATCGAATCATACTTTTATATATATTTGCAATGTTTCCTTATTACTTTGAAATTTTAAGAATCACTTACCAAAAGTATTAAAACTACTTATGGGAATTTTTTAAACAATTTCGAAATGGCACTTTTTAAGATAATCAAAGCCAACATTTTGGTTTTGATGTCACATCTCTCTACCTCGATTGGGAAAAAAGCTGTGGTGATTTCAACCGGTTAGGTTTTTTTTTTTTGATAATTTTGGGAAACTTTACATAGTCGTAATTTTGAAACATTTTGAGATATTTGGAATATATGTAATTGCAATTTTTCTTAAGCTCTATACGGAGAATCTTCATATCTTCAATCATACGGAATGACTCGCAAATCAGTTCAATTCAAGTCAAAATAAAAACAGCGAAGCCAAGGGAAAAGAAGCAAACCGGGGCTGTGGTGTAAACAAAACTTGAACTTATTTTAAAGCAAAAATGTAAGTTTTAGTAAAACGTTAAATAATTAGATTACACGTTCTTTTTATATTCTTAACAAAATCAAATTTAAAAGCAGAAAAAAATGCATCATTTGGCACGAGTCATATTTGCTTTCATTGTTTTTGTATGAAAAACTGTACAACATGATTTCTATATATGAGCAGCTCAAACCGTTTGTTCCCTTGACTAAACTGACAGGAAACTTATCCGCATAAAAATGACATGTTAAAACCGTTTTTAAATGTCTTAACAAAAGATTTTAGTTTCAAAACACCTAACATATGTGCACGAGCATGTAAGAACCACAATAACGCAAACAAAAGAATATAAGAATTTCGCTTTCATTTCACGGGTTTTCATTATTTTATTTAGTTTGTGCAATTAAAATAATCAACCGGAAATAGAACACGAGCCAAAAAGTACAAAGTATGAACACATGAATATTAAAAATAACCAACAATCAAACAACCAACCATCCATCCGTCACTTTAACAAAAGCAAGTAAAGAAGCCAACGGATAAAGTTTTATATTACAACAGAAAAAATAGAAGAAAAAAAGAGATGAAAAAATATTAACATAATGTTCCTGCTCCTGCTGCCGAGAATAAGCGCCGTACGCGTACTTTATGATGTCAACAAACCCTAAAGAATGTCAGTGAAAACCAAAAGAAACACACGTTTCCGGTAGCGGGTTTTGAAACGAAACTAAAAGTGAGGAGTTGTAGGAGCAAAATCAAAACTGACAAAGCAATGTTGAGAACAAGATGTTCTTGTTTTATTAAGATTTCAGCAAATGTCTTTTTAACGTTCCTTTATTGCACAAAGAAACCTACACGCCTCCTCTTTAAAGGCAAATCGTAGCAAGCGATCATTAGCACATGTCCTTTTTGCCACAACAATAGTTTCTCTAGCAGCAAACGTGAAGTGGTATTAAAATTAAAGAAAAAGGGGAAAGACAGCAGTTGTAACGTTAAAGTAAATGCTTAACAAGCACTTGCGATTTTTTTGTTGATAGTTACACTCGAAAATTTTGTTTAGTTGAACTTTCTCGAATCAAAAGATTTTAAAGCTTTCAAGAAAATAAAGTGATTAGATAGGAAAGTGATAAAGGATGGGTCTTAATATGGCTTTTTAGTATCAGCTATTTCGATAGATTGAAGGTAACTTTGCGATTTCATAGTGAATGGAGCTGAATGACCAGCAAGCAAGGCGTGTTTTCATCATTTTTTTTAATGCTGCTACACTTGGTTTCATATTAAAAAAATGCCCGATCCAAATGCCTCATGAGTACATGGGTGCAGTATTAAACAAAACTGCCTCATTCTCACAAAAGTAACAGTTCGATAAGCTTTATTAACTGGAGGAAACTGTAATCTTCGCTTCTTTAAAAACGACTTTACACAGAGGATAACGTTTAGACTAAAAAACACTTATTTTAAAAATAATATTTTTATCACTTGAACGTCTTGTTGATTCTTGTAACTTTCCATGGTGATTTAGCAATGAGAAATCATCAGAAAGGTGTTAGCAACTTTGCAGCAATTACGAAAACATGACACACCAACATAAATGGTGCTACCACCTTTCTGAAATTGAACGAGCTAGTTCGTGACCTGCACAACTTTAGACTCCGTACACACTCACAAACATTAATTTCGCTTGAAGGCCTATTTACGCGCGATTAGTACCGTATCAGTTCAGTGTCAGTGAAAAATAAAATATCACTGCCGCAGTCTCAATTAGAGTCATTAAGACACATCCGGCACAGTGCTGACATGATGACCTGACGTTATTATATTGTGAGTTGTGATATGCACTGCACATACTACGAATGTGTTTGAATTGGTATCACTGATCAATGCTGATTGGCGCTAATACGGCACTGATGTGTGTAAATAGACCTTAATGGTGATGATTCTTTTTCTATCACGTTAAACAAATAGCCTTTTCAACAGTGTTTAAACTGCTACCTGTGAAATAGCAATAGCACGGCAATAATACTGTACTATGCTATTGATAATGACTTTGCTGTTAGTGTGCTGATGAAAATAAATACAATCCAAAAATAGCAAAAATCAAAAACATTTGCTGTCTCTCTCGTTCATTTATTTTTAATATTCATAGGCTCGTACTGTTGAAAACACGACAGCAATGAAAACAGCACCAGCACAAATACGCCGGCCATCACGTATACTGCATTGTGAAATGGTGCTTTGTACTAAGAGGGCATTTCTAAATTTGATTTATTAATTTTTACGAACCGGGAATTCCATTGTAATTTTCGTTTACCATTTAGTTTTCTTGTTTAAATAAATAGCACAAGCAAGATTTTTGAAAGTAAACATTTACCATTGCTGTGCTGTTTTCTTAGTCAACGGCACAAAACCAGCAAACGCAATAGAAATAATTTTTAATTTTATGAATTTGCTTTTAGCCTGATGTTAACAAATGATTACAGCATAGAACTGAGCGGTGTTTGCTGTCATATTTAAACTGCTACTATTATTGTTGAGATGAGAGGCCAAATCATTAGACTTTATAACGATACTAGATACTTGTGCAAAAAATTTAGTTTCAAAATATAATTTTACAGAAAATGTTCGTAAATGATTCTTAATCGCAGAGTTTTCCAGAAATTTATTCAAATTCGTGAATGTTCCAACACAGTATATAAAATTCAAATATAATATTTGAGACGCTTAGTACAAAAACGCTGTGAGCCACACAAAATCCAGAATTGGTTTTATGCAGGGACCGTAAGGGCTATATGATATATTCAAAAAATTACTTTTTATGATTATTTTTTTGTTGTTTTATTTTCCGCTTAAAAAACAATAGTTATTTTATGAGTTTTATTTTATGCTTACAAAATGTGAGAACACGGGAAATAATCTTAGTACAGTGACTTTTAATTCACACAAATTAAGTAAAGCAAGACAAAAGTACTTTTATTTTCCACAATTAACAATAATTTTTGAAGCGAAAATAAAACTTCAAAAATAATCATTAAAGTAATTTTTTTTAATAAAACTAAAAATCAATGCCGGCAAAGAGAGTCCGCATAACAAGGATTTTGTTGGTGTACTTCTTAATCTAGTAGCATTTCTATTTCGTTATGATTTTATTCGTTGAAATTTAAAGAAATTTTATTATTTGCGGTCCCTGGTTTCATCTCCTCATTCTATTGCTAAATTCTCTATTATTATTTTGCCGGTATAATCATAAAACCCACGTCTTCGAAAATTTATTTTTTTAATTTTTTCCCCAAAATCTCAAAGTACTATTAACTTAATCTTGTTGATTTTCCAGCGATGGGTTTTGAACAAACTGGCGGATGTTTTTGAATTTTTTATGATAATTCTGTTAAATCTGTAAAATAAGTAACAAAGAGATCTTTGCAATAGACAATGAATTTATGTCAGGATATACCCACTCCTATCTTTATTGAAGAGTACCAAGAAGTAAGTACCACGAAAAGAGTACGGTGAAATTTTACCAATATTTTAAAATGAAATAATAAAAAATTTGTTGACTGTAATAACTTCGGGAGCGGTTAGAGTTTGTCTTAGCAACGCATAGTTGAGCAGTTCAGACCAACGAACGTGTCCATTGTAAGCCACAGCAAAATATTAGCAGGGCTCTTCTTGAAAATAAAAATTTAGTGAACAAATTTAGGTGGTGGCAATGTAAGCCATATTTTTTTTATTAAGCGAGTTTTTTTCAATGGTAATCGAAAATTACCGATAAAAACGATTTTTCGCGACTTCGTGAAGAGAAATGCAAAACCAAGTCATTTTTGAATCGATTTGAAAGTTTCATACGGTGTTAAAGAGAGGGTTGTGTTGAAGAGCGGCTTCCTTAGTATTTTAAGCAGATTTAAAGAGATATGATCGAAAATAAATTTAAAAAAATATCTTTAAAATCGTATTTAGTAACGAGTAAACTAAGACCAGATATGTCAACATCGAAAGTGTCTTCGGTGTAAAAGGGTGAATTTCCAATAAAACATAATATAGTTTATTTATGTATATGGGAGCAACTTCCTAGTGTTATCTTATTTTCTTTAATCTTTAACGTAATTTTTATCCCTGTAGAAGCCCTAAAATCACACATCATGAGAATATTTCGGCTATTTATCTGTTTCGGTTTCCAAGATACTGCTCTTGAAAATTTCAACTTTCAAAATCGAATCTCTCAAAATACCGACGGATAACAAGCTTTAGTCGTATTTGAGCGGTCACTTCCAGCAGTACGAAATATTTTTTTATGGAAAATCGGCGAAGTTTGTGTAATTTGGATGGATAGTTCAGTAGTTCAAGTCAAATTTATTGGAACTAATATGTCCAAATTGATAACAGGACGAATGATATATAAGATCAAAGATCTGGAATGATAACAAAATCTTTTTAGGATCTGAATCAGTATCCTAACTATTTGTTATCTGAATGAATAGATTTACCTTAAAAAAGACTAGAATTATAACGGGTTCTCAAATAGCGAGACAGGATTATATTATGGTGGTTGGATTTGGTTTATTATTTTTAAATTTTATATTTTATAGTTTTTGGGTTAAAAAATAACATAGGGTTCCCTTGCGTGGTAGGTCTACGTTAAAAAGCCTGAAATAAACTAAGCCCTCGAAATGAACATAGCCACCAAATACAGCCGGATGTTTCTGCCAAAGTCAAGGAAAACAAGAACTCTAGGATAGCACCATCCGGTGAAGCTGCAGCCACGACTTGAGGTGCGCAAATTTTTCTAGAAAGTTACTCGCAAATCTCTAATAAGATTGTCACATACCAATTTTTGTATGCCTTCTTATATTTCAATAAAAAAAAATTATTGAACATTGTTCATTACCCACTCCTTTAAATTTTCTAATGCAACAATTTCGTTGAGTGTACTTATGTGTTTGTGTGTATGTGAAAATGAGGTTATATGTTCTTTCTTTTTAATTGCATGATCTTTAAGGACTGGTGGGTTACTCCTTCAAGTCGATTTGATGTGTACGACGAGCATGCTGCAATTATTCTTTAATATCTCGCGGTGCTCTACAGCTGCAATGGTGGTTTGAATATATCACAACTCTAATATTTAATTTACTCTCTTACAATTGCATTCTCGTATTGTGATTTCATACAAAGAACGTAATAAAATCAAGTCAAGGCGTGTGCTCTTCATCTTTTTACAGCGAATACACATTGCTTCCTGTTAAACTAGATTCAAAGCTATTGTCCTGCTAAATTAAAACTCATATTGACAATTCTTACCGGAAGGATCATGCTACACAGTACAGGAGAGTGTGCGTCATGATCTAATAAAAAGTGGTGGTTTCTCTTCGTTTCTTGTGCAAATTTTTCTTTTTTATAATTTTTATCTTAAATACAAGTATGCTGTTGTTGATCCTTATGTTACTCATTGTGATTTACTTTATGGACCGTGCTCTTTTATTTTGATTAAATATTTGGAGGTGTATCACCATGTGTAGCAATTAGATAAACATGTGCAAACAGTTTTCTCAAGTTTTGTTTCAAGGACAATAAAGAGCGCGTGCGCAGGGTATTAAGAGTAGACTTTAAGAGGTTGGTTTTACATCTGCCGCAAAAGCAAACATTTACGCATTATAATTTCAATTAGGTGTTGCTTAATTTCAGCAAAGATTACATCTTAATGATGCTGTAGCTACTAATGCAGAACAGCAGCAGGAGGGGAAGACAAATACTTTTATTTTACACATTTTCTTAGACACTGCAACATTAACATTTTTTTACAACTTCTACATGCTAACAGCAATGAAGTCAGTCAAATAAAAGGTGAAGAACGTATCACCTTTTGCCAAATTTGGTGCCGTCTGATTCGCAATTCAACATGAACAGCGATTCGTTTAAAATTGGAACAAAATCTTTCCAACTTACTAGGCTAGGTCGATCGGACGAGAATTTTGATAGAGTTCGTGAAAGTGTGGTTGACGAACCAGGCCCAGGCGTATTCGATCGTAGCAAGTGGCGCTTTCGCAATCCACTATACAGCAAATTTTTGACAAAAGATTTGCATTTACACGCATGCGAGTTTTAAGTAAACTTGTCTTATGGATGCGTAAGCAAGAAGTCGTTTTTTTTTTTTGTAGAAGAGATGAGAAATAATTTCAATCTAAGACGGAAATTTCCGCTCTTGGGGATCTCAAAATGCAAGTCAGATTTGACATAAAGAAACGCTTCCTCAAAGAATAACTGTCCGGTTTGAAGACGCAAATGCTCCATACTTTTCTGAAGATAATTCGTAAAATATTGTAACAGTCATTGATGTGTGGTACCAGAACTTGAGAATGAACTTTTCATGGGACCAGTTGGAAGACCAGGGATTCTTGATTTCAACAAGACGGTACCATCTGCCACAGACCATATGATTTCAAAAAGAAAAGAGTTATATCTGTTACTTAATTTGTGGCTGGCTTGTTTCAAATAATTAGAGTAGTTTTTTTTAACTTTTTGACAAACTGGCATCAAAAAAAGTTTCGCGGCGGTTTAGTGTTATTTTTGAACCAAACTACTGCAATAATAATAATACGTCCTTGCCGAGTTTCAGGGGTTAATTTGGCAACAACAACAACAACAACTATTAAAGTGCAAACAATGACTAACAAAATTATTTTATCAATGCAATATGATCGAATATTATATATATTTTACAAAATTGTCTTTCATAAATAAATCCTTGATATTCTGCTCCACCGCATCTGTAAGTAAATCTTTCTAAGATAACATGTTTATATGTTTAAGATAAATTCAACATTCTCTTCAACATTAACTAAGAACTTTACACACACGCCGAGGAAAACCACGGTTGTGACATGGTCATGACAAGTATATTATGTTCTCCACAGCAAGCTGTAGGTGTGGTAATTTTTAAGCCATACTTTAGTTAATATAAACAAGTTTTTATTTATATTCAATCATTAAATGATATGATCCATAAAATTAATCTAATTTTTACTGAAATTCCAACCAAAGTCGTTTGATTATTTTTCACTTGTGTACGTAGAGTACAGTACACGCAAAGAAAAAACATGGTTGAGTTAATCATAATCTAAAAACAAACATATGATGATTACGTTATGCGGTTGTAAGCAAATCATGTTATTATTATAGCTGATAATAATAACGCAAGACAACGCTACCAAATTCTCCACATTTGCTTTGAAAATTAGTGAGTGGAACTGATAGAAAACAGATCTTACAAACTCTATTACATCTACAAAAAAAACCCCCATTTGTTATGGTTTCTACGGTGGTGGAATCATTGGACCTTATTTCTATAAAAATAAAACCGAAGCTCGTGACGGTCAATGAAGAGCATTAACGCACCACGATCAATGATTTTTTATTGGAAAATGTCAATGACATTGACCCGGGTGAGATGTGGTTCAACAATATGGCGCTACATGCCATATGACAAACGCAACCATCGACTTATTGAAATCAAAATTTGGTGATAAGTAGATTTCGAGATGTGACACATCTCGATTATTTCCTGTGCGACCACGTAAAAACACTGGTTTATACTGATAAACCAGCAAAAATTAACGCCTTGGAGGCCAAAATTTCTGGTGTTATTCGTGACATACGGCCAGCAAAGCTCGAAAAAGTGGCCCAAAATTGGACGTCCATATGCCATAAGTGAAACAATTTATAGAAAGCTTGTGAATTTTCTCGATTTAGAGAAGAAAAGCTATTCCACATACCAACTAAAAAGTGCAAAGGGCTTAATAGTTGTCATCAAGGGCATCGATTGCTCGGTTCCAGTAAAAGATTTGCAAGACGCACTGGAAAAAGAGGGCTATGAGGTGAAATCTACCCATAATATATTGAACAAAAATAAAATTCCTCAACCTATGTTTAGAGTTGAAATTGCATTCAACTCTTCGCAAATGAAAACTAAGGGGGAGCCGCATCCAATTTATGGCTTAAGGTATCTGCTCAACCGCAGAATTGTAGTGGAGGAGCCTATAAAACGTAAAGGGCCACCACAATGTCAAAACTGCCAAGAATTTGGCCACACAAAGACCTTTTGCAAACTACCATCAGTTTGCGTCAGATGTGGAGATATCCACAAAAGTTTTGATTGCCCCCACGGTAAAAACGACGCCAAAGTTCTCAAATGCAGTAATTGCGGCGGTAACCACACAGCAAACTATCGTGGCTGTGAAGTTTATTTGCGTCTCAAGCAAAAAACTGTTAAAAAACCTGTTTACAATCAGTATAGCAATACTGCATCTCAGAATCGTCCTCCTACGATGCAACAACAAAATAGTGGTGACACAAACGTATATTACCAGCAATTGTCTTATGCACAAGCCTTAAAAAAAGGTACGACTGTTCCTGCAAACGTTAGCAGTACAAATGATCATGAGAAAAATTCAACCTATCCCGGTCGATTTGAAAACAACCAAAGTTCTATCGATAAATTGATACAAAGTATGGATAGATTTATGGCAAGCATGGAGAGCATGTTTCAACAAATGTTGCAAAATCAAAGCATGCTAATGCAAATTTTGCTACAAAATAAAAAATGAACCAGCTGCAAATATGTTTCTGGAACGCTAACGGCTTAAGCCAACATAAAAACGAAGTTAAACAATTCCTGCACACACATCAAATAGATGTTTTGCTTGTTTCCGAAACCCATTTTTCTGTCAAAAATTGTTTTCGGAGAAATGGGTATTTTACTTATGACACTAAACACCCAAGTGGTAGAGCTTGTGGAGGTTCAGCAATCCTCGTTCGCAAAGATGTGGATCATTTCCCTATGCCTGAATATAAAACAGAACACATACAGGATACAACCATCACCATACCTGCCACAGGGGTCGCTATATCAGCAGTGTATTGTCCTCCTAGGCACATCATTAGTAAGGAGCAGTTTACCAATTTTTTTAAAACTTTAGGTTCAAAATTCTTAGCGGCTGGAGACTTTAACGCTAAGCATACGTTTTGGGGCTCCCGCCTCGTTACTCCTAGGGGTCGACAACTTCTGAATACTGTTTTTTTCAATAACTTGGATGCAATATCCGCAGGACATCCTACATATTGGCCTACAGACTTAAACAAGATTCCCGACGTGATTGATTTTGCGGTAATGGGAAATATAAAACGAGAGCACATTACTCTCATTCCTTCTCTAGACCTGTCTTCGGATCACTCCCCAACCTTCTTAACGTTACACAGCGAGGAACAAAATGTGTATCAATATAATCCTATCTTTCCAAATAAAAGGACTAACTGGCTAAAGTATAAAATGTATGTAAGCGCACACCTGCCACAAAACATCTCATTAAAGACCGAAGGTGAAATTCATTCGGCTGTAAACCATTTCACAGATATACTTTCTAACGCCGTCAGGTCAACAACACCCACTGGCTCTTTATGCGCAAAGAGGCCTACTAATACTCCAAGCCATATTTTAACTCTAATAAGAGAAAAAAGACAGCTAAGGCGCCAATTTCAGGAGTTTCGTTCCCCTGTTTTAAAGACACAACTAAATCAATGCCAGATTAGGTTGCGTATGGCCCTTCAAAAAGAAAAGGAGTTGAATCTGAAAAACTTTTTGCAGAACTTAGATGCCACCGAGAAGACGGACTACAGCTTGTGGAAGGCAGTCCGTAAAATGAAACGTCCTACTGTTTATGAAGCTCCTATTCGCCTACAAAATGGACAGTGGGCGAAAAATTCCAACGACAAAGCGGAAGAGTTTGCCAATTACCTGGAGAAAGTTTTTGCTCCTAATGAAACAGATTCTTGTTTAACACCAATTGCTGTTCAAGAACATGTTGTTCACCCGATAAAAATTCGCCTAAATGCACTGAGAGCAGTTATCAGCGATCTGAACCCAAGCAAGTCTCCCGGTAGCGACAAAATCACTAACACTATGATTATCAATCTGCCTAATTCAGCCTTGAGAACCTTACTGTTCATTTACAATTCGATGTTAAGAATCGGCTACTTTCCACCATCTTGGAAACAATCGGAAATAGTTATGATCCCCAAGCCTGGCAAAGACATTACGCAGGTTTCATCATATCGTCCCATCAGTTTACTGCCCGTTCTCTCAAAAATATTCGAACGGTTAATTTTGAAATCTTTAGCGTCGCATATCGATTCGAGAAACTTAATTCCCAACCACCAATTTGGGTTTAGAAGAAAACACAGCACTGTTGAACAAGTCCATAGAATTACGAATTTAATTCGCGAAACTTTTGAAAGTAAGCAGTATTGTTCTGCACTATTTATCGACATATCACAAGCGTTCGACAAGGTCTGGCAAGAAGGACTAATATACAAAATTTCAACACTACTTCCCGAAAACGTTCACAAACTGCTCAAGAACTATTTGGAAAATAGGTCTTTTGTTGTAAGATCAAAAACCACATATTCATCAATTAAAAGAATCTCAGCTGGTGTCCCGCAAGGGAGTATACTCGGGCCCTTTCTATATCTTTTATACACCGCAGATTTGCCTACAAGTCCACACACGTACACTTCCACATTTGCTGATGATACAGCTTTTTTAAGTATCCATAAACAGCCGGATGTGGCATCTCAACAGCTTCAAAAGCACATTGCTGATTTGGAGAAATGGCTGAATAAGTGGAAGATAAAAGTCAATGCCACAAAAAGTCTTCACATAACTTTTACGCTGCGGAAAAACAATTGTCCACCCATTTCTATAAATGAAGTAACCATCCCAGAGCAGAGCCAAGTAAAGTATTTTGGAATACACCTGGATCGGCGTCTGACGTGGGTCTACCATATTGCAGCCAAAATTACACAGCTTAAAATTAAAACCGCCCAGCTTTTCTGGCTCATTGGGCCACATTCTGCACTGAGCTTAGACCTCAAAGTACTAATATACAAAGCTGCCTTAAAACCGATATGGGCTTATGGTATCCAGTTGTGGGGTTCTGCATCCGCATCAAATGTTGAAAAGCTACAAAGAAGGCAGTCAAAGATCCTGAGAATGATTACGGGCGCTCCTTGGTACATACGAAATATTAACATCCACAAGGATCTCAATATTCCTACCATCCGAGAAGAGATAAAAAAATTGTGCACGAGCTACGTTGCAAAAGTTACTAATCATACCAATCCATATGCGAGGGACTTACTTTTATTTGAGGGCCATCGGCGTCTCAAAAGAGTGCAGACTTTTGATTTGGTATGATAAACTTTCGATCTAAACGCTGAGTCCTGCAGTAGCAGAACAGCTTAAGTATTTTTTAGGTTAAGATTTTAATACTTATTGTAAATGTCGTTTAGACAGATCCAATAAATAAAAATAAAAAGTTAAAAAAAAAAAATATGCCATATATTTATCTTTCAAATTAATATATTTTTTTATTAAATATAATTTCTAGTGTTATCTTTTTATAATTCAAAATTCTATCGCGCTTAAAAAAACGCCTTTTATAATCCTATGAGAACGATAGGAAAGCAAAGAATTTATGTTTCTGATTGACTGGCAGCGGCTGCGGTACGAACACAGGCGACTAAAAGCCATCGAATACTTAATAGTAAATACGCCAACCACTTAGGCCACCCTCATACTCGTACCTTAAATAAACATCAGAAGAATTTTATATGCTACGTCTATAAAGCGTCTTTTAAACTAGTAAAACTGTTTATCAAAAATTCAAGTAAAATGACAAAGTATTAGTGTGAAAGCAATATGTGGTCTAACTGTAAAAAAATACGGCGGGAATTTGACAGTCGTATAGCTCTAGAATATCTTCATAATCCAGAAGACTCTCTAAACAGAAGCAAACGAAGTAAATACCTAAAAAATCAACAAATATGGAGCTTCACCTTGAAGAATAAAGAAACATACATTACCCATGCTTGTTGGCGTAGCTAAGTCTAGCACAGTTTAGTTAATCATTAGTTTTGTATCAATTTGTATTAATTTATTGCCGTAAGTTATTAATAATTAAATAATAAAATCGAGGCGTCTATTTTATTAATTATATATAAGTTGGCATTGCCTTGGGCCGAACATCTGGCATAAGAGCATTCTGGACCTCTTTAGAAAAGAGGTTAAAGAGGGATGCTCAGATGCCCATGGAACGCATGAGTAGAAGAAAAGTTGTCGAAAGGCTGCATCGGCCACTCATTGCGGAAGGCGTTATACACAATGACTGTATGGAGAACGACATAAGCATTTCTACTGATGATTCTCTTATGAATGGTAGGTTGGGAGCAGGTATATTCTCAGCGGATCTGAAATTGTCCTATAGTCTGCGCCTGAGGGAATACGTGTCAGTTTACCAGGCAGAATTGCTTGGGTCGCTGCATGCGTTCGATCACCTGCTCCAAAGTCGGGTGCAAGGGAGAAAGGTTCCTATTTCACTTGACAATCAGTCGCTTAACAAGCACATGATAGTGAACGTGTATTCCAAACTAGTGCTGGAATGTGTTCTGAAACGAAACAGATGTGCCTCGTTAAATGAGGTGACGTGGATGGGTTAAGGGACACATAGGCACAGCTGGGATTGAAGCAGCAAACGAACTAGCAAAAAGGGGATCTGATGTGGATTTCTGTTGACCAGAACTCAAGGTTGCACTAGGTAATGGCCTAGTGCGAGATAAAGTCCTTAAATGGGTAAACTTATTACACCTACCACATGTAGACAGGCTCAGATGGTGCTCAAAGAGCTTTTCGGCAAGAAGGCCAGCAAGGTGCTCAGATACACCAGGGACCTTACGCTAAATCACCTAGCCAGGATGAAAATCGTGGTAGATGATACTTCCAGACTGTGTCTGGAAGAGACTGAGATGGTAGTGCACATTGTGTAGGAATATCGAGCACTAACTAGCATAAGGCTTAGTACCACGGGCAGACACTTGTTAAATGTGAATGCCATGGGGGAGCTAAGCATTACACAAATGCTAGAAATTACAAGAGACTCCGTCAAAAGGAGGAGGTTACCTAAAATCAATTTGAAGAGCGAAGGGGATCGAAAAAGGACCCAAAAAAGTAAGTGGTCTGTTTTGATATCCCCCCTACATTATTAATAATGGTTATAAGAAAATGAGTTATTATCAAAATATGTTTAGAAAGGAATATATAAAGTGATTGCGAAGGGCGACATTATGATGAGAACTTTTATTATGTTAAGGTTGTAGGGTATAATATAATTATTATATTGGATAATGATTTCATAAGAGCCATATACATAATTAAAACCAATTATTATCTCAACCATGTTTTTTCTTTTCATGCATAGAGGCTGCCGAAATGCCAAGTTCCATATTCTATCTGTCCCATCGCAATCTCTATCAATTAAACTAAATTCTGAATTCTTTACACGTTGTGCTCTTTCTGAATATCCTCCATCATATTCGCACTTATTTTTATCAGAACGGATATTCTGTGCTAAATTTTATTTTATTTTTTGTTTTTAATCCTTTTTGTCAGAAAAACGGGAAAATTTTAGAGCAATATAAGTTATCCTATTCTACAAAACAGAAACTTAACGATTATCATGTATGAAAAAGGACACGTATATTTCAAAATACTCCTATAACCATTTTTTTGTTTATAAAGATTAAAAAAACAACTTAAATTTAAGTTCCACTAAATTCGCCGTAAATTCGTATGTACAACTTTTCTTACTTCTTGATGTTCAATTTGATTAATTTGTTAAAAAACTTTAAACTGCAGACAATGTAGATGGTAATAAAAAGCGCACATTGAGTAATTGCCTAAAATCACGTCAATCCGGTAACAAAACAACAAATGTACGAAAGCGGGTGGATTTGTTAACTTTAACGTATTTAACAAGTCTGTCCCCCAGACGGCTTCAAAACATAAACAACAGCAGTAAAAATGCCATCCAATCATTGTTTCAAATGCGCATACAAAATACATTTATTGTAAGAAAGAACTCAACAACAACAAACAGCACAAAAAAACTATTCCTAAAATACAGATCAATTGTTGCGATAAGATTCTTTACAACAAACAAACTCACATGCAACAATAAAAAATTTACACAAAACAGAAAAGCTAAAGCGGCACATTCGTAAATAAGTAAATGGAATTAAAGCAGCGAATTGAGCACTTGAAACAAATTACCCTAAAGGGCAGCAACTAACGGACTGTGAAGTAATTTTTAACACATCCACTTATTCATTTAGTTACACACACACACACACAGGCAAACGCATGCTCTTAATGAAACCAGTATGTGTCACACTTGTAAGTATGGCAGAATGTTGTTGTTATTGTTTAGTTCTTTGGCCGTATGCAGGCAGCATGGTACGTCATGGAACTGTTTCAGTTATTCTTTTCTCTCTCTTAAGATCGAAAATAAAGTGGGTTAATTTTGTAACTTGTTTAGCAAAGTATTGTGCCCCTATTTTGTGCTTCATTTTTATTAAGGATTTCGTTTAATCATATGCAGTAAATAATTGTGAAACAGTTTTGTTTTGAAAAAAAAAAAATGGAAGGAAAAAAGTATTAGGAAGCACATGAAACTTTTACTCGCTTAATCGCTTTTTTTGCGAAAAGTTTCTCGGAGATTTCTGGAGACTAACAAAAACTTGTATTTACCCAAGGGTAATTCAAAATAATTATCTATAATAGTTTCAGAACATATTGGGGTTGTAAAAAACATTAGATCCGGAAATTGACCCTGCTCAATTGATTAGCCAGATAACATTTTCTTTACCTACTTTGTTTTGCCGCCATTTTGGTAAACATTAGTCTTGACAGTTCGTATTTGGCAGTCGCGAAGTAGAAACGTGGTAAATTTATTATGGAAAAATATTCGGTAAACAAACGTGTTTTAATCGTTAAAATATTTTATCAAAATCAATCATCGATTACTGTGACGATGAGAAAGTTATGTGAAATTTTTGGGAGAAACAACGTGTCAATAAAGATGCACTATTTATCGTGTAGTGAATGATTTCGAAGAATGAGGGACTGTAGCTGATAGGCCCAAACATGGACCACAACGTACTGCAAGATCGGCTGAAAACATTACTGCTGTTCAAGAAAGTGTTCAGAACAATCCAACAACCTCAAATCGACACCGTGCTCAGGAGCTCGGTCTTCAAAGTACAACTTTGGCCCGATTTTGCACACAGATTTGCGTTTGTTTCCATTTAAGATTCTGTTGACAGAAGAGCGTCTACCAGAAGACCATTTACGCCGCCGTACAAATGCCAATAGGATGCTACAGCTTGCCCATGACAACCCCGATTTTAATGAAAAAATCATAATGAGTGACGAGGCACATTTTCAGTTGAATGGATATGTGAATAAACAGAATAGTCTGATCTGGGCAATGGAAAACCCGCTAATTATTCATCAGTCGCCTTTGCATCTATTAAAAGTGACAGTCTGGTGTACAATTTGTTCAGGAGGAATCATTGGACCTTACTTCTTTGAAACTGAAAACGGCGTAACGGTAACGGTAACTGTCAATGGGGAGCGATATCGTGCTATGATTGAAAACTTTTTAACGCCACAACTGCATGCTTTGGGCTTGACTAACATGTGGTTTCAACAAGACAGTGCCACGTCGCGACCTCTTTCCACAACAAGTTATTTTAAGGAATGGTGATGTTGATTGTCCTCCACGGTCGCCTGATTTCACTGCTCCGGACTTCTTTTTGGGGGATATCTGAAAAGCAAGGTTTATGCAAATGAAATACCGCATGAAATGTGTGAGAATGTAATGAAAAATGTGTTCAAAATGGCTCGCATTTGTGAGGCTAACAGATCCATTCTCTTTCATTTAATCAAAAATTATACACAAACAAGGCAGTATACATTCCCGGCGGACATCCTGTATTTTCATAGTCTATGGGTAGAACAGAAATTGTACTACCAGCAGATAGAGCATTTAATTTAGCTCAAGAGTATATCAAAAATTGTTGACTGTTATTTATTATTAATTAATTTTTTCCTCGAATTGATTTCAGGCAACTGATTTGTAATTTACGACTACCTTTCTCTCATTCGAGTCTCGTGCTGCCATTAGCGACTGGAGACTGTCGTCCTTCTTCCTTATCACGAAGTCTCTTGTAACTGCTAGAACTTGTCTAAGGCTTAGTTTACATTAACTGTCTGTCCGTAGTCCTAAGTCTTATGCTAGCCAGCGCTGGATATTTACACACAATATGAGCTACTAACTAAGGCCATTCCTCAGAAGTATCTTTGGAGAGTGAACCGTTCATCGCTCCCGAGGCATTCTTGTTCATTTCTTCCAGATTTCTCCTTGGCCAATTTAAACCGGAATTTCTTTAAAGATTAATATCTACGCTTCGTGGGAGACTTCCTGATTAGTCCCTGTAATGGAGGTAAAAGTCTTGATTTTCACATTAAACTATCCGTTGACGAAACTTGTTAGTGTTTAATTAATAATTATCAAAATTGTAAGTGTGGCGGAAAGGTCTAAAAATCTATGTTTATTTGTCGGTAATTTTTACCTGTGGTGTCATCGGCTTCGGAATTGGGTGAGACCAAAAAACCGTAACAACTACAAAGAAATAGTTGTAACAGCTTTGAATCCGGTAGAAACAGGGAAATTTCGTAGAACTGCGCCGAGTTCTATACTTTTGGTACCAAAAATAACGACAGAAGCTGGCATACAAGCAAGTTTATCAAAAGTATGAGCTGTGAGCACTTGGAGTTGGGAAAATTAAAGAAGACTTAGACACGCCAACCAAATCGGTTGCAGTTTTCCAGGCAGCACATGACGTGGAGTGTAAGAAAAGGATTCGCTTTAATGATGGGAATGTTATGGTTTTCACTGATGAAAAGTTGTTCTGAATGGACCAGAAGGATACAAATTCTGTTTTCTTGATTTGATAAAGAGCAGTTTTGTGGTGTGGTTGCGGTAACGTATAATATCAATAGAATTATAAGTGGCATTTTTGGACCGATTCCATTTAATTTACAACAGAATAGTTTTTCTATACATAACGTCAGAGCTGTAAATGGATTTATTTCAAATCTTCTGGGTTAGCCGCCTTAATCTCCTGATCTAAACATAACTGACAATGTTTGGGGTTGACTTACCCGAAAGGCAAGAATGATAAACTAAAGATTATGCCATCACTCACACAAAATTAAAACTTTCTGCGCATGTTGAATCAATGACGTCACGCAATTTGTGTTCCAATTGGCTAACGATTTTCGACTGTCAAACTATTATATTTATATGTAAATATAACAGTGGGACAATTTAACTTTTGTTTCTACAAAATTATATATTAGCAAAAACTTTTTTTCAAAAATGTATTTATTGAAAACTCAATAAATAAAAATTATCCAGCAATATTTTATTAATTGAAATATTATATGAAAATAAAATAAAGTGAAAAAAGGTTTTTTATGCTATTATTTTATTCATTTTCCTTTTTCTTTTGTTAATATTTTGAGAAATTTCAGTATTTAATAATCTCATTCTAAAGTACATTCTACATCTAAAAAAAGTTTTTTCACTTCATCCTTTCCTTCAATGTCCTTTGCTTCCAAAAAGTGTTTTTGGATATACCCGCTCGTAATCATCAATTGTTCTGCATTTAATTTCAAAAAAATGGCATCACACGATTTTAATGTTTTCATTAGTGCATCTGATGGCTTACTTAGCCCACCTTCACTTAGGTGGTTGACCCATGTATACGTCGAGTTCTCTATAGGATTCATTGCAAGATTGGGGTTTTCGTTTTTTTACTTGTGACAAATATATCCGGCCAAATTCTCTAAACCGTCATACTGTAGGTCTTCTAATTCTATTTCATTATTTTTGTGTAATATGTCCTCTGGGGTATCAGTATTAATGTTCTTAAATATAGTACCTGTAGAAACCAGAAGGAAAATTAAACACCTTTATTTTAAATTGTATGTCGAGATTTACCAGTTAAAGAATTATGTACTTCTAAATCGGGAGTATTGTCAACCTCCACATTTGCATTGGCAGCTAAAATGCCTTCGTTATAGCCCAGAATATATGACCGAAGTCTATATTTGAATTCTTGACGATCAGGGTGATCGTGGAGACCGCCTTTCGATCTAATTATTCCAAAAAAATTTTCCAGGACATCCTGATTTAGGCGATATGTTAAAATAAATTCAATATTATATTTTTTTTTCATTTCAATGTAGAGCATTTTTAAAGCGTTGTTTGATTGAATTATGCCTGTGAAATAATATATTAGTCAAATAATTTTAAAAGTATAAAATTATACCTTTTTGAAATGGTAACAGTGTATTTTTCCCATTCACACGTATCTCTGAGATCATTTGCGACATATTGTTTAAAATATCATTTTGTATTTCTGGCGCCAACCCGTATCCATGGGATCGTTCTCTTGAATCATGTCTTGGCACTCTTGAATTTATGACATCAAACCAGTTATTTTTCTAGGGAAGAAAAATCACAAAATCATTTATGGAATTATTTAAAAAAAATGTTATTACCAGTTTAAACAATTTATGACACTCGCTCCAATTTTGATTTTCCAAATATCCTAAACTGGCAGCAAAAGTGCCAAATATCCTAAACTGGCAGCAAAAGTTCCTTTGAACTGCATTTTTTGGAAATTTATAAAATGATACATCTACATCATTTTAAAAATTATTAAAATTTCATTAAAAATACGGGATAAATTATTTTTTTTTTAATTTCTCACTTGTTTTTTTACCACTATTTTGCTTGCACTTGCCCACTGCACACTTCATGTTGTTATTTTCCGGCAATATTTCTTTTTAGTTTTTCTTTGTTTTGAAGCTTTTTTAAGAAACTTCACTAATTTATTTTATAATGTTAATTTTTTTAACGTTCTTTTTCACTAAATTTTTCACAAAATTCGATGTATATTTCAAGAATAAATAAATATTTTTTTTGAAAACTGTCAATGTAATTTATATTGCAGGGCTGACAACTTTCACGTAATGCACACATTTTCAGAAGAAATGTTAATTTTCACATATGAAAAATACTTGGAAACCTTTCAAATAGCCCAACTACGTCATCTAACGGGAAATCATGCGCAAGGCGTAATCTTTAGTTTATCATTCTTGCCCGAAAGGTATCAAGGAGGAAGACAATTCAATGCAAGCCGTCACTTATTCAAGTCATTAAAGAATGTTCGAAAGAAATGTCATTGGACTACTTAAAGTCACTTCATGACTCGCTAAAAGATTGCATATTTGAAGTTATTGTAAACCGTCCGCTTTTAAAACGTTTGAAATATTATAAATAAATAAAATTATTAAAAATATTTTTGTTAAGAAATGAATAAATAATTTTTTGGAAAAAATGTAAAAAAAATTAAACTTTCATTTCTTAAAAGTTCGAAAAAATTATGCTGCATTTAATTTTCGAACTAAATTAAAAACGCTAGTAGTACAATTGTTGTTCTACCCATAAAATATCAAAATATTTGGCCCGCTAAGTAACAAAAATGATAGTGGTGCAATCAATGAACAAGAGTTTATGTGGCTCAACGCTACATACGAGTATTCGTGCATTTATGAAGAGCAAAACAACACAGAGTTTCCTAAATGGAGAAAAACAGTTGAAGTGGAACAAATTTGAAAAAGTGAAAACAAAAAGAAGCCAAAGTCAAAAAAGTCACCGTAATGACAAAACGAGCCAACCAGGCTCAGATTAAGGGGTAAGTTTGTAATGAAGCAACTCAGTTTGGAAATTTTTGCTCGGGAAAAACTTTAGATTTAGTCGTTTTGGTTGCAGAAACATATATGTATATTCCTTCTCCCTGAAGACGAGCCCGGTTAAACCACTTAAAACTCGACAAAATTTTTAGAATTGAGGAAACGAAGCCAAGCACATCGAAATCGCCAAATTCCATTATTAGAAAAAAATCATTAAGCTGGAAAGAAAATATTGATTCAAATCCATAAACCTGCTATTGCTTGCTATTTAAGCAAAAATATCCAAACATTGCGTCAAACACTGCTACACAATACAAATTCAAAAAATTGTTCAAATCGGAAAAGTGAATACGAGTGAAAATAGAAAAAAAGGAAATAATCGAAAAACTCGGGGAATCCGCTTAAAATCAGAATCGCAAAACGAAAAGCACAAGATTAAAAGAAAACCCTTTATGGGTACATCACTTCGATACGAATACTTATATATTGGTGTTCTCTAAACCGAATTAGCATAATTTTTACCTCGGTTGAAAATTGAAACCCTACTAGAATTGTTAATTAAACAGATTAAACAGTGAAAATAGAAAGAAATTCATGAATATTTGCTTATGTTTATTATTAAATATAAAACTGCAATGCATTGCTTTATTTAAAAAAAAAACTAGAATTTTAGGTGAGGTAACTTCCCTTAGCCTGCAATTAATTCTTATTTTTTTCTCTTATTTATTGTATTTTGATTGTATCATTATTTTACAGCATCCTATTAAATATTTACCTTGTTTGGTAAACATTTTAATAAGTTGTAAATAAAATTTCAAACATTTACCATCAATTGAGCAAACAAATTGTAGCAACTACCCACTTGACAGCTGCTGCAATAACACTTCCACGTCCACATCGTCGCATTCACTACCTTAAGCACTCCATTCCTCTTTGCCCATTGTTCTGCTCATTCCTTGCTTTCAATAGAATAAAGTGATGGGTTTATTATCTATTTGCGCTTAGGATTTAGTGGGTTTTCACTTTTGAAGTTTGTGTACTCCTGTATGCATTTATTGTTTGAGGTTATGTTACTTATGTACGTATTCTTGCAGTTGCCCTTATTATGGGGGATGTTTGTGAGTTTAAAGTTTAAAGAAATATGTATTTTATTTTGATGTTATATAAATAAAGGTAAAAACATTTTCAATTATTTACATTACAAAATGATTTTTTGATGAGAAACCCACAAATTAAACATTTCGAAAAGTAAACTTTATTAATTGAGGCTTATGATTAACATAGAAATATTCTTCCACTTTTAACTATAAGAAGTTTTACTTAAAGTAATTCACAAGTAGCTTTGGAATATTTTAATGCCAAATATTTATGTAAATATTTTGATATTTGGTGGAAAGTTAATTAGTTTCAAAATAAAATTTACCTAAGAATTTCTTTTATAAAATGAATTATTTAAAAAGAAGTATAGAAAACATTAAAAAGATTTTTATTCAATTAAAAGAGTGCTCGTATTATATGCCACTCCAGATTATTTACAAGTATAAATCGATGAATGTAATATAGAAATCGCTAGAAAATTAATTATTCGCTTTGGAAATTAATAAAACAATTAAATTAAAATATAATAATTCCGATTCAAAAAGTATTAAAAAAAGAACAACAAATTATTAAATATTTGTTTTTTAAAAACTGTTTATGAATACGTTTTCTTATTAAAGGTTCAATAGACTAAAATTTATTGTCAACTAATTAATGTGTATGTTAAACCTAAAATAATTTATTTTATCATTAATATATAAACTGAGGAAAAATTTTACGCGTAAACCCGCATTTAGCTGAAAGAAAATGTTTGTTTAAATTCCCCAAAGTTAATTGAAGTCGGAGTTTTCACGAAAAGCATATTGAGACTTATCCCGTATTTGATACTTTTGTCTGGTATTCCAACAAACAATCATACTTTCATTTTAACATTATCCATTCCGATACTTTCAGGATCATAATTGGAAAAACTGTTAAAGGAATCAAGAATAAAAGAACCATGCCATTGTTTCAAGCCAATAACAAAATATTTATTTAACACTCGGAGCTTAAATACCATGGTATAGATAGATCTTGGTTGCCTCTTAACGGGAAGTATCTTATAGATGCAAAATTGACGCAATTAAAACTGACTGCTTTTCAAAGAAATTGGATTATGTGGAGAAAGTGTACTTTAAAACGTTTACATTATAACTCGAACTTAAAACGAATACGGTCTTATGGGATTCAGTTATGTGACTTTAAATAAAGAAAAAATGTTAATGGCATAAAACAAGATTCTCCGAATGATTACGGCCGTCTAATATCGAAAAATATGTGGCAATATATTTAGGGAAGGCTGAACAATATGTCAATCCACTGAATCAAAACATCTTAATTGATTGAGAAGAAACGCCCTTGGACGAAGGCGTGAGATTTGAATGTCAAATTGTAACAGCAACCAAGCAAAGTGTATCAGGTTTAGCTATGATTTAAATAATTATTATCTGTTCATGATAACTAACGATTGTCTTTCTAGATGTAAAAACCTCTTAGTCGAGAGTGTGAAGGGTTTTTTCCAAACGTCACATGTCAAAACAAAACAATAGTCCAAATATGTCTGATATTTGTGATCTCTTGAAGTACAAGAAACTTATTGGCTGCAACAGCCATCGTGAAATCATGTGTGCGGTGAAAAATATCTGCGACCTGAACTGACACTTGCTGACGAATTCCCTTTTAAAAAGTTTAGATATACGTTCCCATGTATTATGTTTTATATATCTACGAGTTTCCTGATACCAGAAGCCGGCAAAAACCCTACACCGTGACTCCAGCATGACCAGTTTTTTTTGCATTGGCGGCACTGTGAACTTAATGCTGACTCTGAAAAATATAGTCAAATACTAAAAACCATGAAAAGCTTTCATTGTGGAAGAAAAGCACTTGTACTATAAATTTTAGTGTAGTAAACAAATTAAAAACCGGTTTTTAAAGCAAAAACCCGGGTTATTTGTGATTTGAAAAATCGCCTTTTTGAAAAGCTACTGGTAGTCCGAAAAAACTGGTCGAGTAGCTCATCCATTACCGCAAATATATTCCATGGTAATGCTTGCACCCGAATATTTACACTAAGCAAACGTTCGAACCTAAAGGGTGCAGGTAAAATTAAATAAATAAGAAGAATAAGAAAGAAAACAAACTCGATAATATTAAAATTGCTCTTTAATGTTCTACTGTGACATCTTAATTTTTTTTATTCATCTCTCAAAATGTCTTTTTGGATTTCTATTTGTAGAAACAAATGTATGTGCAAAAAGCTGATTATTTTATTACTAACCGCAAAACCTAATCAAACAAATGATGAAAAATCCATCATTATCATCCACAAACAAACAGGCTGACAAATATCCAAACAAACTGACAAAGGTTCATACCAATTTCGACTGCAATTCTTGATACTTCTATCCAACTTAAAATCCAGCAGGGAAAGTTGCGAGTAAATAAACAATTAAAGTGTCACAACGTATTACATGATGAAATGTCGTGCTTTATTTGTAATAAAAAGGGACATGAAAAAGCTAAAGCAGAAGAGGTAACTCACAATCAAAAAGGACACCATTGAGAGTGAAATGCTGAATGGAGTTTACACGTAAATCAAGCAAATAGATGTTTAACTTTACACACCACCTCCATTTACGTTCAAAGAAAATGTTTTATTGTACAATTTAAAAGCCTCTAGGGACATGGTAAGAGACGAGTCTATGCAAGTAAATAAATATTAGGAAAAAAATCCAATTAAAAATTTAAAACTCAAACAATGGCGAAGCCCAAAAACATCTTTTTAAACAGATTCAACGAGAATAAAGAAGATAACAGGACTATATGTTAGAAGAAACCTCCAGTCAAGCAGTGCCATACAAGGAATGCAAACATTTTAGTCATTATTTTGTTATTAAAAGAAACATAATATATGAGGTTACATAAGAATGAACTGCATCATATTAAACTTAACGAAGTACCGGTGTTTAAAAACAACATAAGGTTTTAAAACCAGCTCAACCAATGAATCAAATATCAGAGTAAACTTTTATGTAGTCTGTTAAGTTTTAAGACTTGGTTACACAGGAAGCTACTCGCAACGTGTGAGCGCGTCATGTGATTAACCGTCATTTCCGAGTTACTAAAATTTTTTTTGTTTTGGCTGTCACGAGAATACACTGGCGCAGTAGCTGTCCACTGTCTCGTGAGCGACTCGCACTGAGTAAGTAGGTCTTTGGAGAGAAAATCCGATAATGGGAGGCGTGCTCTACACTTGCCAAGGGTTCGTAGGAAGAAAAGGAGAACTGGGTTCAACGATGATCCACCGGATCTTTACTTTTATATTTCATCCGATTTTCCTGCCTCAAGCGATTGTTTAGTGTCTTCAGCTAGAAAAGCAAACTAACCTTCTTTCACTCAACTCGATAGGGAACGAAGTGAAAAAAAATATTTTCCATTTTCGTCTTCGCCGTACTTTGTAATGAAGTGGTAACTTCTGTTGTCTTTGTCATTTCGTGATAGAGAATGGACTACACTTTATTAATATACCTCCAGTAAAACAAGAACGCCCCTACATGATGCTGTATATCTTTATAGCATTTGGGAATAGAGACTTCGAAGGGAAGGCTACAAATCGATCGACTACGTGGCTTGCGAGAAATATTCCACGGAATTGAATCTCTTCCAGACAACTTTAGCTTTTTGAGGCTGGAGAAAACGTAGGACAGGAGCCAAATCGCCATTACGGCATTTGAGCTACAGTATATTGACCAGCCATTGCGGTTTGATTTCGTTCGCAACTGTGAATATAATGGATGCTCTTGTTCGATGTTGCGCAGTGATCCAAGACTGTTTATGAGCAAATCCAACAACCATCCTTACGAGAAGCGTATACAGCTAAAATTTGTGGAGGGGGTTAACATATAACAAAATCAAACAATTCTTCAATTTTTCTAAGCATTTTTTATGGGGAAATGTTAATTTTTTAGTGTTTGTAAGGGTGGAATTTCCCTTTTTCATCCTCTCCCCGCTGGATCCGCGCCAGATCCTTACCAAACTTCACCTATTCAAATTAATACTTTTTCAACTCTTGCAATTGGATAATCGTGCTACATGATTTAAAATGTCTTATGATTTATAAATGTCTTAAAGAAACTAAAGAAGGAGCCTCTAAAAATAAATTCCTTTCCAGTACTGCCTTCTGTTTTTTCTCCAAGTGTAGTGTGTATGGTGAATGCACTGAAAAGCTCTTTATATGTCTGAATGAATTTCTACAATTATAAATATTTAAACACCCGCATGCAAGGACGTGCTGAAATCAAGGTTAGCTAGAAAAATAAACTTTTTGGTTTGGTTCCGTTGAAACGTTCCGAGTTTTATTTAACTAAAAACGCATGACACTTTTGACAATTCAGTGAACTTCTTTCTAACAATTTGACAGATTTTTAAACTGTTGGACGTCCTTTGCTGTGAAAATATGCCAGTGAGTGGCAGTGTCAGCAATATAAACGAATAAAAGAATAAACGTTTGAATGAGTGGTTTAATTCATGCTGGCTGACGAGTTGGCTGTCTGCCTGACACTTTCCATTTCATTGACTGCATTCGAATGCGTCTTCCACTACCATTCAGTTCAACCACAAACCAACTTTTTTTGAAGATTTACAATAGAATAGAAAATATCTTTTTCATTTCATTTCCTTTTGCTGCGGCAATACTTGATCTTTGAGTGAAAGAATAAGAAATTCCTTTTGTATCTTGGAAGTTTATAAACGTGTTTGAAAGATTCTTATTATTTCTAACGCATACTGTCACTTAGTGCACAGCAAATAGGAGTAAGTGACCTTCTTT
Source organism: Phania funesta (assembly GCA_963932375.1). NCBI lineage: Eukaryota > Metazoa > Arthropoda > Insecta > Diptera > Tachinidae > Phania > Phania funesta. Next base: position 43,208,427 of record OZ010653.1, read on the forward strand.
TCATTTTTTCCTAACCCTTGCCTTCATTCTCTTTCTGTGCAGTACCTTTATTGTCTTCTTTTCGTTCAAGGAACAACTGTTGCGGTCTTTTCAATTGTTCCTTTTATTAAAATCAAATATTTGTAGTTTATTAATTGGATTTATTAAAAAAGTAATATTTATTGATTTTACTAGTTGATAACAAGCCGTTATTATTGAAAACAAAAAGAGTTGATGTTTTTGTTAAAAAGAAATTAATTTACGAGTGAAGACTTTAATTACTTGTTTTTAACATGACTCACTAAAAACGATGAATTTGGTATGGGTCCGTCACTGTTTAAAATAGACTATGTTTGTACATAGTCTTCAGTATGTCAGATCCGGTTCCAGAAAAAAAGTACAATTATATGTGCCACTTCCCACAACGATTAATGCAAGGCCAAAATAAAATAAAACCCCAATACCATTTGTAATAATGCTACTGTAGTCGAGTCAATTTTAACATTTCTTCGGTTATTCACACAAACAATATTATATTCGATTAATTCAATGCAACAGAAATACAATTCGAGAATTTGAGAAAACTCAGAAATAGATTCATAAAAACATACGACTGAGTTTCGGGTTAATTAATTATGTAACTAATTCTTATTTTTATGAAGAAATGCAGTTCTAAAAATGAAATCTGCCTTAAGTTTTCAATGAACTACGAGTAAAAACTTCATTTTCATCTCTCGTCTATGCGCTACCTAACTGAACTGCGGCAGTCGCGCAATAATAATAAATTCGGGGAAATGTAAAAATAATTTTTCTAAGCATAATTTAAGGAAAGTTTTTATTGTTTTAATTGTTTTATTTTTCTCAATACAATTTAATTGCCATAGAAAGAAGATTGACAAAATAAGAAAGCCTGATGATGGTATATTGATGTTGTGATAGCTTGGCCTCCACAAGAACAGCTAATGTTTCTTCTTTAGAAATCTATGTTATTGGCTTGGGTTTTAAAAAACTTCCACGATATTTGTCTGCCCTTGACGGATATGACGTCGTTATTTCTCTCAAGCTTATTTGAGCCGCGTGCGCCAACATGGGTAGCGATAAGTATTCGCTTATAGTTTTTGTCTTCTTATTTTTGCTTCGATCACTACTATCTTCAAATGTTACCTCTTTTCTACCACTTTTTACAGCGCGCATGAAACCTATCGACGAATCTAGCCACGTCTTATTGTTGCGAACAAAACTTTCCCCATTTCGGGTCGATGATGCCCATTGAGCTTTAATCTGAAAACTAAAATTCTTCATTATATCGTTAGAAGCTCTTAAATTGTCTCCAGCGGACATGTGCATGCAAGACGAACATAATACGAATTAGCAAATCACAGCTACTCGCAGTTAGAGAAACGAAAATTTGGTTACTGCTATTCGCAGCAGCACAAAGCAAAGTAGAAATAAATTCAAGGGACATTAATTCAAAAATTTCCGTGCGTTCTTCATTACAGCACCAAAAAATATTTGGATTATTGTCTGAATGTTCGTGCCTGCTATTAGAAATTACAAACACGAGCTAAAATTTTAGTATTAGCACGAACATTTGGAACTTATTTTTCTTGTAGCACAATGATGAAAAATGAGAAAGTTTTATTCTTGATTTGATATTCCGACAGGGTGTTTTGATGTAGAATTTTAGAACGAATTTCCGTCATCCCTTGTCAAGTATGGTTTGGAGACAAACCAGTTTCGGCTATGTGCTATCTTCAGTGTCATTTTTCGTTCTCAGAACGAAAATTCGACGGAAATTCTTTCAAAAATTCTACAGAAAGTTTTTTATTTATTGCATAGTCGTTTATAACAAAGACGTTGCTACTGCATCATATCCAAATCCTGGGTTAAATATGATGCCGCCAACATACATACATATATGCATATACATATGTAAATAAGTCTGTGTTTATTTCTTTCTTATTTGCCAATCACTATAAATATAAAAATAAATGGCAATAGCAAAAATTTGACGAAAATTTTACCGAAATGGTACTCAAATTCTCAATACGTGACATGCTTGAAGTCTAATTATGAAAAACAAACAAACAAAAAACCCAAAAGGAAAAACTCTTTAAAAAACTAATCAATAAACTCTCATACAAACACAAACACACTAAACAATCATTTCATTCATCAGGATGACAATACATGACCAAGTTAAGCAAATATTTACATGTCATTCATCTACAAAAACCCTATGTACAATATAAATTGAAGTAGGATATTCGATGAAAGCTAAAGAGAAAAAAAAAAACAAAAGAACAAATCAAACTAACACACACACACGCACGCAAACTCAAAAGAGGTAGGAGTACTAAAAACGCCTTTCGAAAGTACCTCAAAAATGGTAACACAACATTGTATGAGAAGATATCGTATTCCCGATTGAATCGACGAGTACATGACTGTGCACGACCATGAACATACATGTGTATGTATGCAAGTAGGAATGTGTGACTTCTCACAAGAGAGTCATGTAAAAAGAAATAAAAACTTGAAAACACTAGAAACTATCGCCATTCCTTTACTCCATTTACGTGCCTGGGTAAAACAACACACCCAATATGAACAATAGTGTTTGCGTCGACGGAAAAAAAGACAGCTGTACGAATTTTTGCTCATACAAGTTTTGGTACACAACGTTTGTAAGTACTTTTTTATATTTATAGAGTTCAATAGTGTCGTGGTATTATTTAAAAAGGTTCTTTTTCTACTGGTACTTATGTGTTGAAATGTGCCTATGTGCGATTTTGTGCCATTTTTATAAACTTCTTCTTAGCTTGGTGATTCGGTCATTTCTAGAAGGCTCCGAACAGCTTAAGCTTTTCGGGGTGGTTGATGTGCAACCAAATTTTCGTTTGGAATAATATTTATCTTGAATATCATATTTTTCGTCCCCCTGGTTTCCAATTAATTCGAATTGAAAACTGGTGCAACCATCCTTTAACATCGCACTTCTACAACGGGAAAATGAGAATTTCGTTTATATTATCTTGTGTTGTGTGCAAGACTGCCAGATGGAATTAGAAAGAAACCGTCAGCTGCTCAATAGAAAAATTTAAAATAATATTTTTATTAACAAAATATTCGATAAAGCGCCATAGGTGGCTGCCATGGTATCTAGCTATTTTAGTTGTAGGATTCCCGGAATTTTTTCTATTTGAATTTAAGAAAATCGTGAATACCAATCAGCAATACTCGTATTAAAACGTCACTTCCCTTCTTTGAACTCACATTTTGCCCCATATAATGCAGTTTCACACAACACGTGACTTTTTCAGAACGTATCTACCGCGTTATAAGAGTGTTGCCAATATTTCACAAACCCCAAGAAAAGATATCGCACGCGGCGTCAAATCGCATGATTTGATGGTAAATCACATAAAAATTAGTGGAAATTGTTGCTGATAAAACCACATGTCGTTAATATCCATGCCGTATAGTTAGGTTTGGTTAGCTTTACAGGTGGCCTGAAAATCCAGTCCCTTTGTATTACCTAAAGAAGTAAAGAAGAAAGAAGAGTCGGAGAGTATATTAGTATAGAAGGAATGATTGAGTAGTCACTATATCTATGCCGATGTGGAGTCATTCACCAACCAGTTGCTGCTCCTTCGTCCAGACGAGGAACCGTAGGGGTAAAAAAGGAAAATATCCCCTAAAAATTAACATTAATCCAATCTAAAAGTTTAAAAAAATATTGAAGAATGATTTCTTTCGTAAATGTATCTACCCAAAAACGTGAGCTGGATCCGCGCCTGTTGTAGTGTCACCTTTGTTAGTTCAGAGAGGACCCCCGCCGTTGGCACTTTAGGTCGGGATAGAGGCACAGGAGGTGAAAAAATATCTCCTCTTCTTCCCTTTCATTGTGACAACTTCAAGACTAGTCATTTGTAGGCAGTCCCAATTGGTGCCATGATATTCTTTAATTGCGCTTTAAAAAATCTTAGCAGATCTCTGGTTGAAACCCTATCCAGCTGACACCACTAGAATTCCATTATCATGTTCCAATAACACAGGCATTCAGATGGAAAGGCGCTTCATCGGTAGAGATAATATTGTTCTCACCGTAAGTTTTTCCATTTTTATGATGGATTTTCACAATAATAACGCTTTCTTCGTTTGAGAGCGCTCCATTTTTAATAGTCGGAACAATCATAGAAAACTGCTATTGAATGTCAGCGTTTTCATTCGCACGAAAAAATTCCACTAAGTTTAAATACTGTATTCTGATTGGGATACCCGTTGCAATGGTTTTACTTATTTCTATTAAAAAACACTAACAAGTTGAAGATGGTCTTAATAACTGATACGTATGTAAGCAGAAATCCTCCACGCTGGCATCATAAAAATCTGTATAAAAGCTCCATGGGAGTAGACTGAGAAGAAACCTAGGTAAAAGTCTTCATTAATATCTTAAAGTTTTATGAACATGTTTGCTTCGAGTCTTCGAACCACAGGGTAACGAGACGGAAAGGAAAAAAGATCACTATATTGTCGTTTCACCTCTGTTTACTACTCTGTGCTTCGAACTTATGTCTTTGGTCTCAATGGCCAGTTTCGATTTAACTAAAAATTTGTAAAAATCCCTATAAAGTAATGACAACTGACACAAAGTTACAGCCGTTTGCAAAAAATTTGCAAAGCCAAAATTATGTCAAAAAGTACCATACAAAACACAACATGTCTTTTCCCCTCTATCAACCCTGCCTAATAAACAACAAAAAAACACTCGATTCAATTCAAAAAAAGGAGCAAATTTCGATTATTTAGTGAAAATTATAAAACAGCATAAAAATACAAAAATAGAGCAATATGTAAACATTGACAGACGAAAGGCCAACCATTTACCCCTTCTTAGAAATAACAAAAAACGACTCTTATGAAAGGGAAAAAACATAATTGTAGGTTAAGATGTAAAAAATTATTTGCGCACTTGAAGTAAATCAGTGCACGTTGGAATAAGGAAACACGAAATGTTTGTTGGAATATGGTTGCAAATATACTTCGACGCTTAACGCTTGCTACAAATGTACATACTTAGTTACATACATAAAAACAATTGTAACATTCATGAGCGAGTTTTTTTTATTTATTATTATAAATAACTAATAATTAGGAAGAAAAAAACTTGCATGGCGAAAAGTTGCACAATATTAGGCCCCAGTAACTTGTATGGGCAATGTAACTGCGTAGAGGGTTTTCCAATAAGAGCTAATGAGGTCGATGTGCACAGTCTTTGGCGGCCATGTTGTTTTGGCGACGGTTGTCAAATCTGTTTTTCGTTCTTTAGTCTTTGATGCCACATCACCACGGCTAGTTATACGTTTGAGCGGCACGTCTCAATGACGTAGCGCCCATTTTACGGCAGCACACAGTGGCCCTTCAAAGTCGCCTCTCCATTTGGTGACCAATTCTTAAAAAGAGCGGTTCAGTGAATATTCATCCAACAAACATCATATTGGTCGGCAAAATCGCTGCTGACCATTAAAGTTTTCTAGAAATTATAGTGAAGAAGCTCACAGGAACTCGGAATTTCGTAGACTTCAAGTTGAAAAATTTTAGCTCGGATCTTGGGCAAGATCCTTCGATCTTCGATTCAAAGAGCCCCCAATTTTAGGTGAATGGCTGTTAACAAGCAAAATTGCCGTACACGTAGAGAAACAACAAGTTTAATAAAGAATAAAAATAACATAATATAAAATTTAACACATTTACCAAGCGATTAAAAGCAAACGGTTTTGTCCCCGAAAAATCTGAAGCTGCATACGCGCCTGCTTAAAGATTATGGTAATGAGCTTATCGGTTTAAAATGCGTTCCACTGCCTCTCTCTGTTTACACATCCGCCTTAATTGGTGCAATTAAATTTTAAATTGAGTTAGAAAATTTGATGTTCACACATATGCTTACTCAATTAGCATGTGATAGTCAAAAATGTTTTATCAACAATAATGTGTGAAAAAGAGTTTAGTAATTATTTGTTATGCGTTTTTACGTACAAAATTCACAAATACCGCCATAATGCGAAAGAGCTAAATTTGATAACAGTAAGATTTGTTATTCCTTTTATATAATCGTGGTAATGTTGTTGTAAGTTGTCGGGTGTAGTTACATACCGTCTTGACTAGCCAGAAATTTGTTCACACATGAATAGAACGTCAGCAGAATAACGAAAAGAAATTTGTTGATGGTATTCTGTATGGAAAGTACGAATAGGTGTTCCTGTTCAGTTCGAACATAATTTTTTGTTTGGCATCGAGATTGTGTTTACAGTTGAGAGCATACACACATACTTTTTATTTTGCCTGTGTGTGTCTTGATTGGGTGATGGCCAGACAGCACTGTGCGAACAACTGTTCAGACAACGTTGCTTGAACACGAACAGATCATCAACAGCATGTAAGTAGTCTATGGCATTTAATGTGTTCATTATACAAAATTTTATGCTCACTAAACCCACTTAACCCGAGCTGCATTGCGAATTTGGTTCAATTTGTGGTGTAATTAAATACTAATTGTTTAATTTATTTCAATGAAGAACATACTACGAGGCAAGAATTTTGGAATAATTGCTTCATTGCTTCTTCTTCTCTGACCAAGCTTCTAAACTCCCTAGCGTATATTTAAAATTACAGTTGTGCTAGAATATTGAAGAAAGAGTAATTTATTATCCAGAACATGGTGTTATAACTAAGCATAGCAGTTCTCAATACAGTTGTAGTCAGTGCACTAAAAAGTGTTGAATTAGGCCAATCCTTTGTCCCGAATACAATCCTACACCATGATATTTCTAATTATCAGTGTGCGATCTTCATCTCAAGGAGGTGGAACAAATTCAGACTTGTCAGAGCATAAAATACGTTTTTAATGCTGTCCCTTCTAATTAAGAAGGAGTTTTTAGTACATCTCTAACTAGTGCCACTATATTCTTAAAGAAAAAGCTTCTTTGGAAACTTCGTTTGGAAATTTTATAAAAGTTTCTTAATATTTTTATTTCCCCGAAAAATTGATCTGTATTGATAATATAAGTATTATTTGATTTATAAACAGAACACTTTCTAGAAATATCATTATGAGAAATTTTAAACTAAAGTCGTACTTGTTTTCTAGTATTATTCTTAAGAAATTTTGATGTGAAGAAACCTTTTAGAATCAATTTGAAAGTGCGACACAATAAAAAATATGCATCTGGATCTAAATCTAAAATAATTATTAATTTTGCAACAAAAGCAGATTGGAAATATTTTGAGCACTTAACGTGCACCGTTTTTGCATTTGCCTAAAATTTTTAAACATAAAACAAGCCCTACTTTAATTTAAAAAACTGCAATTATAAAATAATAGTTTTCTTACCAAAAAAAAAAAAAATTGGAAAACAACAACAATGAATAAAGTTCGGATAAAATATGCTTGTAACGAAGAGTCATTGAAAAAAACTTTTTTTATACATATATTTTATTTTATTGAATCTATCTACTAAAAGAAAATTATAATAAATATTCAAATCTTACTTCTAAATTATTATTTACTAGTTATTACCAATGTAGTAACTAATTTTAATAATCTATCTTCTATTATGTAGAAAGAGCCGCCTCGCCAGGCTCAATGTGTCAGTTCGTCAGGCCGTCAAATTGCAATAAATTGCGTGCTAGAGTGTTGGGATGTGCGGCTAGTTTGTTTAAGTATTTGGACGTGTACGTTTTAACTTCTTCGTGGATAGTGGGAACTTTGAGGTCCCTACGTATGTTTTCATTTCTTATGTACCAGGGGACGCATACGATAAGACGTAAAATCCTAGACTGTCTTCTCTGTAACTTCTGAATGTTTGATGCACAGGCAGTACCCCACAGCGGAATGCCATATGACCATATTGGCTTTATAACGGATTTGTATAAAAGCACTTTGTAATCCAAAGCCAATGTTGCGTTAGAACTTTTTAGCCGATGCAGTTGATTTGTTCGAATCTTTATGGAGGTTATTTTTGCCTCAATGTGACATGCGTTTCCGCTGGAACCGTGGTATTAGTTATTGTGATTGGTGGACAATTTTGCCTTCTAAGGGAAAACGTTACATGAGCACTTTTCGATCGATTTACCTTTATTCTCCACTGTTTTAGCCAGTCTTCTAGCTTATAAATATGGGACTGCAGTATTTCAGATGGATCATTACTAACACTTATAATTGCTGTGTGGTCTGCAAAGGTTAATGTGCATATATGTATGTTGGTTTGTCGGCATATCCGCTGTATAGATGATATATAATAGCGGCCTTAGCACACTACCTTGAGGTACTCCTGCACTGACTTTCCCATTTCTTGAAAGCTGATCCTTTGACCTTACTTTAAAAATTCTATCTGACAAATAGCTTTTTATAAGCTTTTGGGTGTTTTTAGGAAGAACCCGAGCTATTTTAGTAAGTAGCCCATCATGCTTGGGAAATGTCTATAAATAAAGCTGCATTTAATAATGGTAACGATTCTATGGACTTGTTCAATCGTACTATGCCTTGCTCGAAAACCAAACTGATGATCTGGGATAACGTTTTGTTCATTTAGAAAAGAAGTTACACCCGAGATGAATAATTTTTCAAAACTGACAGTAGGCCTGTAGGATGTAATCTGGCTTGAGTCCTTTCCTGGTTTCGGGAATAAGAATTTCAGACTTCATCCAAGCAAAAACCTAATCAATTAAAAGTATACCACTAACAACTGTAAGTCATCTTGCAGCATGGTTGTAGCATGGTCACGATAATCATGGTATGTTCGCTACAACAATATAGTGTTGTGGCAAATATATATCGTTATTGAAAACATTCTAAACATTACTTTAGTTAAGATAAACTAGTTATTGTTTATATATTTAATCATTAAATACTTTCCATTCAGAACGATAGAATTTTTACTAAAATTCTAACCCCAAGCAAAGTATTTTAAATATACTAAAACATTATAATAGCTCTAACTACAAAATGTGCTGCTGCCTAGCGCGTTGACTATTCGACGGCTTTATTCGCCTGTGTGCGTACCTCAGCCGCTGTCTATCAGTAACATAAATTTTTAACTAAGAGCACCATATTATAATTATCTATATATATAAAAAATTGTAGCAAGTGCGTTGTGACTTTATTACTCACGAACGGTCTAACCGAATGCGATGAATTTTAGGGTTTGTTCCGATGATCGTGTAGATGGTTTATCTAAAGTTTGCACAAAATCGGTCGACACGACCTAAAGATCGCGAGCGAAATAGTAAGTAAATCAATAGTAGTTTGATGTTATAATAGGACTATTTTATTTACAAATTTTAAACTTACTTATATACTAAAACTAAAATATGCTTATCTTACTAACAAGGCAGGTAGCAACGCTTATGCATGTGCATTTGCATTTGCAATATTGTATACACTATTGTATTGAATTGATTTACTTTTTGTCATTATTTCCAAATAAAAAACCAATGAATTTGATTCAATGTTAATATTCATGCGTAGCGAAGCACGCCGGGATCCGCTAGTCTACAATAATAATATGATTTGTTTACAACCATATCATGCCAATCACAATATGTTTACCTTAACTATGTTTTTTGCGAGTAATTTTAAAGTTTTATTAGATTTTTATATATGTATAAGTAAATTTTCTTTAACATAATATAGGTTAATTACTTAATATTCTATTCAGTCTGGATCTCGTTGACTTGATTAGTAGCAAATACTTCGGCGTCTCCATTCATATGCTCCAAAATTTAAGTAAAAATAAGTGAATAAAATTTACATAAAAAAATAAAATGTAATCAGTACCAAAGGTTGTATATGTGATAGTTGTTGTATATTAAAACTATTTTAAACCAACAGGACGTACGAGTAGATTTAAGTTCAACGAAAGATGATGGTGGTGGCTTTTATAAGCCCAACATTTTAAACGCAATAAACAACCCTGAAGCGATACGTCTTTGTTCCCAGGAAAATGCAGGCTGGGTCTAGTCTGGCTGAAAACATCCTTTTGTTGGATAACACACACACAGACACACAACTACATATTTATTCATATGTACTTGCAAAAACTGTTTCAAAGAGAGAAAGGTCAGCATACAGACCATCATTAAATATTCCATACATACATATGTACGTACAAGCACATGTATCATAAGGACTACTGGTATATCAGGCGTGGATGCAAGGGGGTGGTTTTGAAAAAACGAAATTATCCCCTCCAAAACAGTAAAAAATTAAGATTTTCCCCTACACACGGTTTGGTAAAATTTAATTATTGTTTGTTTTCGTTAATACTTCCCTCCCAAAAATGTAAGCTGGCTCCGCGCCTGGATGATGAATTACATGTATCTATAATAATAATAAAAAAAAACAAATGCAAAAAGAAACAAAGTGAAGAAACGCAATAATGATGGGCATTTGCACCCTGTTGGCATGTTTTTTACCCGCCAGGCAAAATGGTTTCCGTCTTTTTACGCCGTAACTTATATAAAAAGCCATACTATGCAACGTTCATATTTTACTCCTTTTCCTAAATACGAGCATCGTACATTAAAACATTCGAACTTTATATGAACATCAGATTTTTTTATAGCCATCATATTACAATCAGCACCCGTTCTTAGCAAAGAGGAAGGAAGAACTGCTGAGAGTGCATTAGTGCGTAAAATCAACAATTTAATAAAGCTGATGTTCCAAGTGTGTGAATAGTAATGTGCGTATGCCAGCCAGCCAAAGAGTCAGTCAGTAATTCAGTCAATAATTCAGTCCCTTATGCAGCCCACTTGATTGAGATTTTATAGAATATTGTATTTTCGTTTTATATATTTCGTTATTATTTATGTAATAAATATAAGTAAATACAAGTAAACTGTTTCTTATTAGCATAATGATTTCAGAAAGAGCGAAAACAATGGCAATAAAAGATGAGGGTGCCTCTTGGGTTGCCATGCCATTTATGAGTTGGATGAGGAAGTTTATTTATTATAAAACTGTTTAATCACTGATGGTGCGAATGTTTTTCTTTTGGCTGGCTAACTGGTAAATGTGCCGATACAGTTCAATGATTTTCATTTATTTCTTTTAATTATGATCCAAAGCTATGATTACAGGCTATTATATACATACGAGTACATATATATGTACATATGTAAAAAGTTGAAATTGATGGTGGTAGATAGGAATTGTGTAATACATTTTTAAAAGATTTAATCTTCTTTTATTGGGTTTAAAAGACACAGATTCCTCTATTTACACGATACTTTGTTTACAGCATTTTTGACTGCATTATATTGAGTGATATGGAATGGTGTAGTTTCTTAATACATGTACATAAGAATTTGTCTTTAATCTACATAATAAACCTGTTCTGACATTCATTTGAAAACAAATTTATAATTAATAACTAAAGGTACGGTACGGAGACGGGGCAAATATAGGGGAAAATAAGTATGTTGCCTTTTATGTTCAGTATAAATTTGTCTTACTTAATCCGCGTTTTACACAATTCTACTTAATCAGTGCGGTTATGTATTGCGAACCCGCAATATTTTATTCGAAAGTTGAAATTTCCGAATGTTTCAGCTGTTCTGTATTCCCCATTCGAATAATTGCTTTCGTTTTTTCTTTGGGCAAAAGTTTTCTTTTCAATTTGTATTTTTGATAAATTCTTTTTGGTTTCTGGCGGCAACTAATTAAACGGACTAGAGACGAACCTGCGGCGGTTGCAACTGAGAAATTATGTATAGGAGAAGGCGGGACCGCTTGAAAACATTCCGTGGCTAAAGTTATTAATAAATCCTGGGTAAAAAAGTAATAAAGTGGGCCATCACTGGCATGAGCAACACACCAGTGATGGCCCACTATAGTCTGAGATTCAGTCGGCCTCTTTCTCTTTTAACAGCTATATTTATTATATTCTTTTATTTCTGTAAAAAGGCAACCCCTTGGAAACTTTTTCTTTCGAAAATTACAAGAGCCTTTCAAATTTATATTTACGAATATAGTTGTTTTCACATGTTGTTTTCACACTTTAACCCTTTCTCCGCCTATTTGAGATATTGACAAGTCATTATATTTTAATCAAATTATTATTTCGTTAAATATTTGCTTAGTCTAACCATACACTCACATGCGTGTGGAAGCAATAATGTCTTCCCTATTCATGGGAAATTCATGTTTTGGTTTTGATGTTTCTAAATACAATGTTGGATCGTTTGTATCGATTATTACTATTTTAGATGGCTCCAACTAATAATGTTAAACATTCAGTTTCCAAACGGTTTCCAACTTTCGTTTTATTTACGTTTACGGGAAAGTATTCTCTCAAAATACGCCGATGAATGTGGGGAATTCATAATATTTTCAACGAACTTAGTCATAGTTCGTAAAACATAATCATAACCAGCACGTTTGAGTTCAGAATTTCCTTTCTGAAAATTTATTGAGTTTGTTCCTTCTTCTCTGTGAAATAAAGTTTGATTGATTTGTTCTTTGTATTGTGCACAGAAAAACGTATTTAGTACCCACAAAATATCAACACTAACCATACACCTTTAAATGTTATTGTTTCCTTCTTTGATTTTAGATTTTCACTTGCGTTTGATTGATATTTTTTAATTTACCATGAAAATTTAAACAAAAAAGTACCTCAAAACTAATAGTAGAAAAAAATAGTATCACAATAAGTTTTACGTTCAAATAAATTATTTTATTTTTATTTATTTATTTTAAATAAATAAATTATCAAATGTTTGAGTTTTACGAAATCTGCATTTTCTTATTCAAAACCTTCACTTCTGGCAAATGAGATTTTTTTTATATTTTATTTCAAATACATATGTAATTTGTTGATAAAATGAAGCCTCTATGACTATAACCGTTTTTTCTTTATATTTCACGTAACCGTGTAAATCGCGGTATAGATGTTGATATAATTAAAAGATTATATGTATGTATGTATTTAAACATTTATATCTATAAATTTACATTATTTGCTGATACTCTTAGAAGAGGCAATTTTTTAAGACATGATAACATGACAAATGTCATTAAATATTTTCTAGATGTAAAAGGGGTTTTTTTTTTAACTGCTGTTACAAATTTTCAAATAATTTTTCAAGCCAGTAGGATATTCCTTCCGAAAATATATTTCTATAAAACTACCACCTCATCAAGTCTAAGGCTAGATCCGTGACCAATATGTTTATATAAATATGCATTTGAAGTCAATGTTTTTAGCAAAAGTTCAAAGCATTCCTTAACGGAATAGAATTCTAGCGTCTTTGTTATATCTAGGTTTATTTTTGTGATATCTGAATCGATCCACACTTATGAACCACTTACTAAAAAAGCGTTTCAAACATATGATCCAACTGACCACGGCCAACCAATAAACCAAATTTTGTAGGTAATATTAACGAAAAATAGTTAAATCAAATCTACGTATATAAAATGTATTCAAATTAACGAAATTACTTCAAATCAAACTAATATAAATCAATAAAATCAATAATATAACCTGTTGATTTGAATAAGAATTAGTTAAAATTTTAACTGAAATTCTATTAAATCAACAAAACTTTCAATAGTAACGCGTCGAATTTGGAATTTGTAGAATTGGAAAGAATTTACAACGAACATTGTAACGATTAAAAACACTATCATAAAGTTAGGATATAATTCTTATATCCATTTGTTTCTTACGTGCACTGAACCGCGTAATATCAACGTCAAAGTTTAGCAAATCCTTAACAACAACAAAAAAAAATAGTTAAATCAACTGATTTCCTTTTTTAATTTACATAAAATTTATTCAAATAAACAATATTACTTCAAAGCTACATAATGGATTTCGTTAAAAATAAACTTTTATAGAATCTCTTGATTTAAATAATAATTAGCTAAAATTAAATCAACAAAACAGTAGTAATGCAACGTGAGGCAAAAACATAACCAAGTAGTTATTTTAATCTCCTAAAGAAATTAATTTAATTGGAAGAGAAAGAATACTAACAACCAAGAAAAAGAATTGCTTTGCATACACGTTCGTTTAAATTAAAGTAAAAATAAGAATTTTTAAGTAAAATTGAATTAAAAATCACTTGATTTGAGGAATTTCCGTTAAAACAAAATATCTTTTTGGAAATATATAAAAATTTAAAAAAGTCCAAGTTAAATTGAAATAATTTTATCAAAATTATATTATTTATTTTATCAAAATTGAATACCATAATAAAAATTAACTAAAGGTATGTAGAATTGAAGAAATTTCTATATTTTTTGCTCATAAACAGACATTTTAGGTTCAAAACAATTTGAAAAATGTTAAAGTTTCTTGGAAACATATAAAATAATAAGAACAATATTTTTGTTTGAAGTATTAGTTACTTTAACGAAATTATTATTCAATTTAATTAATATTTCGTTACCTAATTAATGAATCAGTAACTGGCAAATTGAAGAAATTTTTTCTACGTAACTATTTACGAAAATTGTTTTTTTTTGACGAAAAATTTCCGTAGCTTTCAATAAGGAGTTTGTTAGTTGTATAATAAGCTCATTTTCTGAATTATATACCCCTACTTTGCAGTAATTTTTAATTTTTAGTTTTGCTTAAAAAAATTTTAAACGAACATTTCGGGTTCAAATTCAATTTTTTTATTTTAATAAAATTTATCGAATAAAGTTTTGGCTAAAGAATCTGAAGAAAATTTCAGGGAATATAGGAACTTGATGTTGTATATTTATTATATTTGAAGCAATAAAAAGCACAATATATTCGTTATTTTTACAGAAATTATAAATTAAAAATAATCGGTTTGTGTTAATAAAAAAAAACAAAAAATCCGAAAAATAAGAATTATATGACGATAAAAAAACTCAAATGTAATTATTATACAAGTCCATGATTACACAAGTCCAGTCAATTTGTTCCACAACTAAAATTCAAATCTGCTAATAGAGATATACCGTTATGTCTTCAATGAAGGTAGTTAGCATAACTGGATAACCGGTTATCCTATTTGGTTAAATTAAAAATATAATTTGCAATATAATTCCATTAAAGTATGCTAACATTGCTTTCAAATATGCCCAATAATTTCAGAGACATCGTGGCGATTTCTCGTTGAAATTGGCGCAGAAGTTTTGAATTTTGAAAAATATACTTTTATATGCATTGAGAACATATACATATATTTGTTTAAACTTTTTTTGCAAGAATTTTTATATTACCTACAGCCACTTAATTGCGAATAAAATAAAAACTGCTATACCAATTTCAGATTGGAGTATTTGATTTCAGGGCCCCAGATAACCTAAGAAACAACTTTCTGTTTTTTTATATAGTTCATATAAAATAAGTATGTGTTCCCTTTAGTTTTTAATTCTTTTTTATTGTATGCATTGAAAATAGAAGATCATTGCAGAATGGAAAAGTATGCCAAAAAAGAAACATCTTAGTGTACAACAGCATATTCCTAAAATTTTTGTCTGTAAAAAAATTTTCGCCATAAAAAATACCCCCGGTCCTTAGACCGATGTATGGTTCGAACCAATTTGAAATGTTTTAAAGTTTTTTTTAAAAAAATTTAAAATTTAAAAAAACCTAAATTTTCGTGTGAATTTTTCCAAGAGAATATTTCTAAGTATGTCCGAGTATATGAAAATATTAGAACTGAAATTTATTTTCATGAGGTCTTAAAATTACATACATAAGTACGTGCATACATACATACGAAGTATTGCAGAGATATGTGATATATTCTTCAATTTTACACACCATTTTGCAGTATTTGGGTAAATTTTTGGTTCAGTGTATGTTAAAAATTTCGAGCCTTTGATTTACCGGAAAGTTAATTTAAAATTAACTGAAATATTTTATTAGAACCGACCTATGTTACAGAACTTTCCAAAAAAATAGTTTAACGTGACTTTGAACTATTGTGTTTGCAACAAGTCCTCAGCCAAGTTCCAAAATAAACTCAAAACAGACAGATTTAAGTTAATTTCTTATTTTTATAGTTTATTTGAAATAACTTGTGTTTTGCTTAAATGAATATATTTTAATAAGTTATTATCGAATTAAAATAATGTAAAGGTTTTGGAGCTTTTTTGATTAACAGTATGAAAATCTTTCTTTTTTTTTATTAGAATACTTGTAAGTATTAGGACCTAAACTTTAAGTTAAAAATTTCAACGTCGAGCATATCTCATAAAAAATATTATTTCTTGTTTATTGATGTTTTAAAGTGAATGATGTAGTAAGTAGTACACTTTTAAAAAGATGTGCTTTAGAATATATTTAATATAGTCTTTAGGAGAAAATGTAAATTTGTTCAAAATATATAAATATAATTTCTGTACTAGAACAGTTCATTTTCATATGATAGATATTTATTGCAAATAAGTACGTAAATATTTGTTTTTATCAAATTTAATAAACACAGTCAATCAAATAATTATAAGTATGTGGAAAATTGCTATCATCAGAACCTTATGTTCTACTAACGGTGAATTTGTTGTTGTTGTTTGTTAAGTTTATATATGCACCGCATTCATTGGACCGTTATTTCGAATGAAGTTCCTCGGGAATCTCATAGAAAATGTTTATATTAACATAATACCAAGTCAACATAATGCGAAGAAACCGATTCCTAAGTGAGTATAATGCATAAGGAAAGGAATATTTTTGAATTTTGAGGAAAATGCTGCGTAGAATTGAATTAAATATAAATAGCCGTGGATTGATCAAGAAAATGAGTCAATCAAGTAATAGCCATTAAAGAGTTGTAGGCATATAAAAGTGGAACTTGATCTAAATCTGACTAATCAAAGTGTACATTAAATAATAAGAAAAGGTTTAGGCCTTAAATATGAGAATCCCAGACCTCAATTTTATCGAGGATCCATGGGGAATACTTTCTGCCAAATTATATGCATCTTCCAATGCTCAAGGGGGCAAAATTAATGAATTTGTCCTGAAAAACTGGTGATCAATGCTCTGTCGTGTCCAATTAGTGAAAATACATAAGAGATCACAATTCCGTATTCACATATATGTATAGACCTTTTTTTTATCTATGTATTAAATAAGATTTTTGCACATATAAATATTTCCTATGGGCATTAACAGCATTAGTTTTTTCCAAAACAAATTTTTTTATTAATTTTTTTATTAAAAATGTAATTTTTTATTTGATTTTTAGTTCTCTTAATTATAAAATCAAAAAAAAATGTATCCGTAAAACTATTTTAAAAACTTATATTTAAAAAACTTTTTGTTCATACTTTTTTTGTTTGTTTTCTTCATTCTTTTAAAATTTAAATTCAAAACTACAGATTTTATTATGCAACATTATTAACGTTGTGCCAGGCCATTAAAGTTGGGATGCACTAAATGAAATATTTACTCACCTTTGTATATAAAAATTCTTGAACTAGAACTCTAGTGCAAATAAATACTGGCTTAAATAATCCTTTTAAATGTTACCCTGTACCAAAAGTTTAAAACTTTTTATATTCGTTTTAAGTTTTTATATAGTTCGTATCTTTTTGGTATAAACGCCAAAACTATCACAATTTAAAATACTCAAATAGTATGATTAGTACTCATACGCGATTTAAACACGTTGGTTTATGTACACTCATAATAATAACACACATACATATATGTACATTACACAGGACATACATACATAATAGTAATTTGTTAAATTATTTTAAACACGAAATTGAGATGTGTACTTGGAATATAAGTATGTATGTAAGCAAGCGCCAGAAACATTTGTTATTTGTTTAGAAGCAAAATGTAACAGTTAATTTACATTGACAATATTCACCGTTAATTTCAACCACGTAACGACAATGTCAATTTTGAAATGCAAATATTTGAATTATGATAGAAGAAATACCATAAATGTAAATTATATACAACAGCGGTACGGTACGATCTTATTTAAACATAAGTACATATGCAACTGTACGCAAATACACGGAAAGAAAATATGTCAGAAAACGAAAACAAATTGGGAAAGATATACATATCCATGTATAAATATAACCAAATTACTAATGGGTGTAAGTGACAACGTGTGTTTTAATGTTTTTTTTATTTTATTAGCAAAAACAATAAACACAGTATGTATGTATTTCATAAAAAAACGGAAACAAAGCCGAACACATCTTAATAAGGTTATGCATACTGAAAAGAACGAAAGAAAAAAAAACACTGTGGGTGTGTTAATGTCGGTGCCACCAGCAGTGTTTCTCATACACATTTCATCACCATCGGCACCACGTATACATATTTTAATATACACTCATAATTTATAGGCGCCATTTTTATATAAATAAATGTCACTTTGTTTTCATTTAGAATTTTTATTTAACTCTCATTGCCGACGGTAACTTTTTTGTCATATAATGCCTTGAATTTTAATGCGCTTGAGTTGTAATAATTCTCTCACGTACACGTGCTCTCACAAACTACAGTTACTTCTCAAAAACAAAACAAAAATAGCAACAAATGTATGGGAGAGAATTATGCCTGAAAATAAACACAGTTACAAATATAATCAATCAGAGTATTTTTACAAAATAACACCCCAATTAACTCGTATAACACTTTCTCTCTCTCTCCTTCTTTCACTCTCTTAATATCTTCTTCTTCATTGTTTTTGGCAATTGAGGGGTGTTTCTGATTTTTTAAGTCGTTTGTTAATGTATGTATGTACATACATACATATATTGCATCATATGTCGTATTAACAGCCATTATCGTCTTCATCATCATTATTACAGTTCGCTGTTCTTGTTGCTTTTTCTTTGGGTACTTCTAATGATCAACACCAACGGCGGTAGCAGCACCCATTGTTATATTAATCCATTCATTTTTGCTCTGGTGTGTTTGAGTGTGTGCTTATTGTAATTCATGCGTTTTGTACATATTTGTACCGTAGTTTACTCGATTTGCTCCTTTTTCGGTTCTCTTTGAAGGTGGTCGGTTGTTTTCATTTATTTTTTCCATTTTCATTTCTATACCTATATAATGGCTGCCCTGAGATTGCACTGCTCAAGATGCTGTTTGGTAATGTGGCATTTCATGCTCTTACACAATGGCTTATGTAGTTTTGTTTGATGTAGCCAGTTGACATCTTTTTGCCATTAGGGTTCATTGCAAACACACAGAAAAACAATGTTTGAAGTCGAAAATTAATAAAAAGAAATAGGTACCTACCTATTTTTTACATTTTATGGATTTAAGATTGCCTCCGGTGAGAGGTATTCTACATATGTAACTTTATGAAACTAAAAAACTACTTTAATATGGAATTATGAAAGCGCCAAAAAGATATTCATTGTATAGTGTTTCTATGTAAATACATTAAAATATGTGCACAAAGTCCCGATTAAAATGGTCAAAACCGGTTTTCAACTATTCGAACCCAGGTTTTAATTTATTTTCCAGGGTTTTTGATTAATTTTAATTTTCGTACAGGGTGATTTGATATATATGTACATATGTAAATATTTAGATGCAATTTACAATGTTCTAAAATATGATTTTTAGAAAATTTGTAAAACACATTGAAGCCTTTAAAAATTGCTTTAGAAAAGTTTTCAAGTCATAAAGTAACACTTTTAGATTAAAAAGGAATATTTACATTTTTACTAACAACTTGAACAAAACAACGTATTACTATTTGCCAAATTTGTTATCATTATAACTACAACGAATATTAGTGAGACGAAATATAATATTAAATATACTAATATTATATTTACACTACCTGAAATATGAAATATTTTTCTAGATATGAAGCATTTATACCTATGGCAGAAGTGTTATATGATAGATACAAATGACAGTTCGGATTCGGATTTAAAATGTTTCGAAAGTGACTTTAAAAAATGAGAAGCTCAAACAGAAAAAAAAAAATAATTGAAATAAAAAATCAACGACCGTTCACAAAAGTTTCAATTACTTAAAATGTAATACAGATTTTTTTCTGGTGCATCTAAATATGTAAGTATTTTGGTGAATATTAAATTATGACGAAATTTAGAATTTTTTTAAATTTTGATTTTTTGGAAATATTGCTTTATTTTTTAATTAAAAATTTGTTAACTATATGTGTAAGTTAATAGAGTTGTTTAAAAAAAAACATTGATAAATTAATTCCTTTTGTTTACTGTATCTATTTTTTTTTCTTAGTAACAAGAAATAAGTTCTTGTTTTTAATAAAGAAAAAAATAACAGTTTCAAATTTTACATAGTAAAATAGCAAACAAGACCAGCTTAGGTAAAATAATAATTAAGTCGCTGCTGTGTGTGCGACTCACAGAAAAAACAGAAAACAACAAAAAAAAGGTACGTTTAAAATGACCTGATACAGTAACACAGCAAGAATAAAAATAAATTCTCGTTTTAAAAAATAAGTTTTTTTAGTTTTGATTCAAGCTTAAACTCGTAAACACAAATTCTACATAGTAGAAGAGAAAAGTAATTTTTTGAATCAAAGGAAAAACAAGTGCTGCTTTGCTTAATTCAAATTTATAAAATAAAATCTACATAGTAGAATAAAACTGTTTTAAGAATATTCAAAAAGAATAATAAAAAAGAAGTAATTTTGAGACAAATTCTACATAGTAGATAAATTTATAAAATGGATATTAATATATTTAATTTCAAATAAAATAAATAAAACACTATTAAATAAACAATTAAAAAAGGTGTTTTCAAATTTTCTTGAACATTTTCTTATAACAAAAACCTCAGCAAGGAAACTTAAAAATAACTTGTATGTATATATGAATATGTATATACATACATATGAGGTCAAGTTTATTGTTTTACAGAATAATTGGAATTTATTATTATTTAATTTTATTATATTTTTTAATCAATGTTAAAAGTTCGACGTTTTTAGTAAAATATTGACTTTTCGGCTTTTTGGTGAATTTACAAAATGTTATTGAATTTTAAATTTTTGTAGTGAAATTTCGAAATTTGGTGAATTTGATTTTCTTGTGAAATTTTGGTTTTTATTTAAATTTAATTTTATTGGCGATTAATTTATTTTGGTTCAGTTTTTTATGTAATGCAAAATTTGTGGTGAATTTTAAATTTTGGCTAAATTTCGAATTTTTTGCAATTTTATTATGCAGTTTCGGTCCGTTTTAAGTTCAATTTTTATATATGTTATATATATGTTGTTTTGGTAATTTAAAATGTTTGAACTATAGTTTGGTTTTGTGGCGAATTTTCAAACTTTTGGAAATTTTTTAAATTATGGTAAACTTTGTTTTTTTTAAATATATTTTTATAGCTTAGATTTTTGCTAAAATTTATAATTCTTAAATTTTTTGTAATTCATCATTTGTGGTGCTTTCTAGTTAAATTACGAAACAGTGGTGAAATTAAAATTTGTGTGGGGAATATTAAAAATTTGATAAATGTTGTTTTTCTTTTGGTTAAATTTCGGTGTTACATCAAGTTTTGATTTTTTGGTAAAAACAAAATATTTTATAGTTAAGCTTTCAATTTGTGGTAAATTTAAAATTTTGGAAAATTTTCGAATTTATTGAAATTTTATTGTTAAAATTTCGGTTTTCGAAGGAATTCTTAGTTGATTTTTGAAATTTTGAGGTTTATTTTAAAATGTTTTAATTGGCTCCAACATTTAGGTCAGTAAGTTATCTGGGAGCCTTGTGATGATCATTTTTGTAAAGGACTTTATAGCAAATTTGATAAGGATTAAGAACATGCAAGAGTAAAATTACAAAAAAAAAAAAAAAACTAAATTAAATTAAATGAGCACTTTGATTATTTAGATACATTTTCTAAAAGATATAACAAATTAAATTAGTTGGAAAAACGCAAGTGAACGTGTTTTTCGGTAAGCTCAAAAACAAATCCAAAATTGCATAACCATATACCCTCTAAGGGCCATTATTACAACTTGCCGATAAAGTTACTGTTAGTAAAAGGTAGGTTTAGCTAACGTGAGGAATAAAGTTACCTTAACTTTTTTCGTTATTACAACTACCCTATAAAATAAAATTAATCTTTTTGAAAATATAGCACTACCAGAGCGAAAACCGACTACTTTTTGACAAATGAAATTGGTATTAAGAACACAGTGGCAACGACGTACTTTTATTCATTTGTTTACTTCGAAAAAATCTTTTGTGCTTACTAAAATATTTTAAATTTAAATGTGTTTTTTATTTTTTTAATAATTGTTTATTTTATTTGAAATTGAAATGTGATTTTTTATAAGTTTTAATTATATTTTCAAAATATGGCAGCTCCAAATACATAAGCCTCACGTTAAAAGTTAAAGGTAGGATGATTTCCCCGATAGCTTATCTGACAGATTTGTCTTAACGTACACTCATAATAACGAAAAACGAATTATCTGTCCGATAGCATCCTATTCGAAAGTTGTAATAATGGCCCTAAGACACATTTAAATGGGTGCTATATTTTTTCAAATACTATTTTAACCAAAGTGGAAATATGTGTATAAATGACCCGAAACAGCGGATGGTCGAACCGGGTTTGAAATAAGAAACAAATTATTTTGAAAAAAGTGCAGTTTTAAAAACTATTAAATTCCGTTTTTTTTCTAAATGTCGACTAGTTGACAGCTCTAGGACCCGACCAAAGAACTTATTAATCTGCTCGAGTTCAATTCTTTAAAGATTTCGTTTAATATCAATAGTTTCTTTTTTAGACGTTTAGACTTAATAATGAAATAAAACATACATAAATTTATTAGCACAATGAAATTGGTTTTATTTATAAGACAAAATTTTGAAATTATCATATACAATTTCTGACATAGATATATCCCTCGCAGATAAACTCAAAGCCCTTAACTGGTAAAGGACACGTTTGGTGCCAATAATTTCCATTCTATTGTATCCTGTATACGATTGAATCGGAGAATAAAAAAAAGCCTTTGTTCTTATTTGTAATAAACTAAAATAAATCCAAAGATCATAGAACACCTACTTTTTCACAGCCTTTGGATGTATGTATACAGGAAAGCACACAAAGAATTATGTAAATTTCCCATTAATTGGAATAGCTGATGGATAAGGAAAGTTT
Organism: Phania funesta; assembly: GCA_963932375.1. Taxonomy (NCBI): domain Eukaryota; kingdom Metazoa; phylum Arthropoda; class Insecta; order Diptera; family Tachinidae; genus Phania; species Phania funesta. The sequence continues at coordinate 43,231,553 of OZ010653.1, forward strand.
TCACCAGAATTTAAATAAGTTAATATTAATCATTGTTCTTAATTTTATAAAGAATGTATATTTCCTTCTGTATTCCGAACGATTCAATTTGTATGAAAGCCTGTAATTTTTTTAAATATTTTTGGTTCATGTCAATACAGATTTTTTAGACAATTTAACCGTTTGGAAAATGACCCAAATAAATTTAAAGAAAATATATGAAACTGTGCCGGAAACGTGTTGGCTACTGGGAATAGATGGTTGAGAATTATGATATGTATAATATATCATCATCTTATGGTTTGATTGCTTTCTAATTTTTTTTTAGGTTAGAGCAATACAACTAGTCGCTTCCGTCATATGCTAAGTTGTTTTTGCAGTGTTGTTTTCTATTTAAACAATATGCATTTTTTGACAACCAATGATATTTGCTTTGTTTTGTCGTACTTTTTTTTAAATATATAAAAATTATATATTGTATATGAAAAGTGAGCAATTTTTAATCGCACATTATGAAAGAATCATATGTATTGGAAAAATAATACAATCTGGTTTGCTATGTTTAACAAAGAAATGTAAATATTTTTTTGAAATGTTTTTTGATGCATACAAAAATGTGTATATTAAAAAATTATATTATTTATATGAGAAATAATGTAAAAATATATTATTCTGGTTGTTCCTGCCAGTATATGATTGTATCAAAGATTAAGCCATGGATGTCTAAGTACCCACGAATTAAAAGTGAAACCGCAGAATGCTCATTATATCAGTTATGATTTCTTAGATCGTTAACAGTTACTTGGATAACGGTGGTAATTCTAGAAGTAATACATGCATTATAAACACAGACCTTTGGGATGCATGTTTCTATTAGGGTACAACCAAGCGATCGCAAGATCGTTAATTATGCTTGGAGATCGTATGGTCTTGTATCGGCGACAGATTTTTCAAATGTCTGCCATATCAACTTTCTATCTGGCATGAAGAAAAGAAATGTTTATTATTGATGAGAGAACTTTTCATTTACTTATTTTCATTTCTAGTTTTTCTTTTAATATGTATAAACAAATTAAAGTTAAGTTCAAACTTTAAAATTATTTCAATTATGTATTCACTTTACAATGCTGAAAATTCAATTTATGTTTATCCAACAATTAATAAGAATTGTCATCAATCGTCGAATAAAAATTAGACATAAAAGAATTTGAGTTTTTGGTTTTAAATCTATAAAAATTCAATTTTAAACATATTTTTTCTCAAGTTACAGTCAAAAGTTGTTAATATGGACAAACAATGCTTGAAATATAATTTATTTAAAAGCAAACCTGCTGTGACATTAATTCGTTTAATCAATTCTAAGTTCTATTTGAGCTCGTATTCTCTCAGCTCTGTCAATACAATATTGGAACAATGACAATTTATTATGGGGCATAAAAAATCTTGCTTTAGCAAACTAGTAATCTTTGAAAGTAATCAACTCTTATAAATTAAAGATGCTTATCATCTTTTCACAAGCTTTTATTATTTCAACATTCCTGCAAAAATTTCATATTAGTATAATTTCTCAAATTTAATACAATTGTTCTTTTTTACTAGCCACCGTAGGTATGTACATTTGTAAAAAGAAAAAGTTAAAGGGGTTTTTTCGATCACTCAAACACCAAATAAGTAAGTTAAGTAATGTCGGTCGACTCGAATATAAAATGCCCTATTAGATACAGTTCTGAGAGAGCGAGAAAGTTAGAATAATAAGAGGGTTTACTACGATGGATTGACTTATGCCAAATAGTTCCATTATGGTAACTCCACGACATTAAAAGTACTTTTTCCAAATCTGAAATGTTAAAGAATATACTGCACAAAATAATAATAAAATCATATACAATTACATAAACGGTTTAAAGTTTTTACCTAAAAAAATTTAAAAAAAAACTTAAAAAGCATTCTTTACAGACATGACCAATTATATCTTTGGATTTTTGAAATAGTACTTTTTATGTTGACAAAAATACTTTTTAAGTTAAGTTCAGTTCCATTTTTAAATCTTAATTTCCCCATCACTGCAATGTAGTCACTACGATAGTGAGCACAAAATACAATGAGGTAATGCAACACCCTCACCAAATCAATTTGTTTTTTATTATTCGTACAACCGGGTAACAACTTAATACAACGTGCCCATAAACATTGCAACCTTGTGTACAACCTCCTCAAGTTGTACCTACGGTCACATCGTATATGGCTTGCTTACAAGAAACTTAAATATAAAATGATGGAATAATGATAATAGTACATTTTAGTTAATTTCAGTTCGAACATTGGCTCATTTGCTTTCACTTCCATTTAGATAATTTCGAACATTTGGCTCACTTTGTTTCATAGTTGAAAAATTTAAACAGTGAGCGTAAAAACTTGAACTATCTTATTGTCAGTTAGAAAACAATCTCTTAAAATTGTGTGACACAGTTTCAATGTGATTTTCTGGGGTAGGCCTTATGTTATTACTATTGCCCGATTTTATTTGTGCTAATTATTTAAATCGTAAGAACATTTTACTCAGAATTAACAATCTTCGAATTAGAATTAATATATGTATGTATGTTGTGAACACCTTCATCTCGAGGTTTGCATGGACCCACAAACTAAAGATAAAGCTAACTACAGTTAATAAATTTAAATGAAACAGAAATACAAACCTTCTCTTTTAATTGAATTTGTTTATAACACAGGCGAGCAGACCGATATATTTAAAATGTGACAGACTTTGTCAGAAACACATAATACCCTCGCTACGGTTGATGGTGTAGAGTATGAAAATAAAAGCCCTTGGACAGGACCCTTCAAAGTAAAAAAGTTAAAAATTTTAATAAAAAACAACTATAACATGAAGCCAACTGGGAAAATTAAACATTTAAAACACCACAAGTGGTACACCAGTAGGCAGCAATTCATTTCGAAAACAATACATGCTCTACATACATACATACATAAGTACATATGCACGTAACACAAAACAACACCAACAGCCAAAACTACTGAAAGGATTATACACAATATTTAACTATAAAGTAATCATTAAATCTACAGGAATTTTGATGTGACTGCAAAGACTGAAACCTCCAACTGCCAGCAAAAGAAACAGAATCCAAACAAAAGAACACAAATCATTCATACAAACTCAGAGGCATTTAAAGTACACGAACATACGCACACACATAGTGATGTATAAAATGCATTTAAGCTGAAAAGGATAATGAAATGTTTGCATATAAAATCTAAAATCAGAAAAAAGTACAACTTCTAAGTGCAGACAATAGCACATGCTTACAGTTCAGACCTTCATCCGCACGCCAAAATGTTGCTGAATAAGACGAAGAAGGAGAATGAAAAATAATTCAACGTCACAAGAAAATGCATGAAGCGGAAATGTACATAGTAAAAAATAAATAAAAATACAAAAATAAACACCAGGAAAGAGTTGCCATTTCAATCACAATTAAGTAATTGTACTGACATTTGGAGTTGAAGTAGGCAGATATTCGTTCATATTCCGACACACTAGAGATTTCAAAATCACATGTCCTTTTTAAATTGGCAAATTTATGTTTACATGTTCTCTAGTTCCTGCGTCTTCTTTCGCCCTCAGCTGTTTTAGATCAGCTGTTTAATTAAATCACCATTGCTTAACAAAAAACAGTCAGCAGTGCCATTAAAAAAATCAAAACTTACAAAAAATTTAAATTTCATATTTTTAATTAAAATTGTTTGCAAATCTTGTTAGTTTTTTTTTTTCTCAAAATGAAAGAGCACATGTTTATTTTAACTTCTGTATCGTCTTGCTGTCTCTTTGAAGCTCAATTTAAGCAAAATAAATCAGTTCGCATCAGTATATTTTAAAGATTTGACAACGCCAAACTTTTTGCGATTGTAAACTACAGACCACCTATCATGTAGTTTCGAGTCGCATCTAAAATGGCGATTGTAAATACATGTGCGATTACGACAGCTATACGCTTTTCCGTTTTAACTACTAAAATATCTAACGTATTTGAGTTGACTATAGTTTGGTTCGGATACTATAGTCAACCCACATTGTCTTAATCCAAGAACCAGAGGCGACTTCTAACAGGATTGCTGGACTTAATTATGTAAATTACTAATCATTTAATGTCCTTAATTCCCAGAGTTGCCACCATAGGACGCAACTGCACTGAAGCAAGGCGGAGGAATAAACTTATATCTGGCTTCTGTATACATTTTTGCTTTTTGACGCACCGACACCCACGTCGGAACTACAACAACTGGTAAGGGACAGTTCTTATAGAATGTAATGAAAACTCTGTCTGCTCTGCTTGTGGTAGTACTAACAGCAATCGTAGGGATCAAACCTTAATAGAATTTTGATATATTAACGACTTTTTAACACTTAATATTGTTAATAAATTTACGCGATTTGTATATACAGAAAATATTATGGGTGGTGTAACCCTTATCCGATCAACGATGTGTAATATATAAAATATTTTGACCACCACCAAATGCAATAAGTTTCCGGATCAAAACGAGGACATATCGCACAACGTACGGAAATGGAATTAAAACCGAACTAAGGCGACCATCATACGACTATCTAAGTAGGAAAGACATTGATAGTATCTGAAAAAGATTACGGAGTCACTAATTTTGGAGGAAAAAAAGAAAGGATGTCCGTAGACTATCTAGTGGAGTGCGACATAAAAAAGTCGGCGGTATACCGGTAGGCCCATCTTTCGCATACTCCCCAATAAATTGGCAGGATGCAACGGTATTTGCTATACATAAATCTGGTATGGCGAGTTATAGGATTCCAAAGGTTTATCGTCCAATCAGCTTAACTTCTTATTAACTTGAAAACATAAACGAGTAGTGGATGACATAATTAAAACCAGGATTGAAAATGACAGGCTCAGGACGCCTACGTCAAAGTCAGATCAGTGGAAACAGCTTTTCATGAAGTTGTACACTATATAAAGGAATCATGCAATTATAAAATTTATACACTCGCTGTATCTATCAACATTGCTGGTGTAATTCAATGTAAAAACCGAATACTTACATATTTCAATTCTTAGAGCTGTTCTAGGTTAATCGGTAAGGAATGGATGGATAAGTAGCGAATCACATAACTTGAAAATCAAAGACAAGGCGCAACGTAGAACTCTACAAGGCAGTTGTTTTACCACTCTTATGGATAACCACAATACAGATTCCGCTAACGACCTTAACTGATAAAAAATTTGCACCAGTATACTATGTAGACGACCTGATAGTACTTCTAAGGAAAAGAAATACAAATTAGCTATGCAAAAGGGCTGAGGTAGCCCTATGTATAGCTTATAACTGAGCTCAACCTAGAGGCTTTAACATGAACTCGGAGAAAACCAAAATAATGCTCAGGAGTAATCTTGGATCAGAAATTTAAACGAAAGCGACACCAGGGATAGAAAGCTATTTTGAGTTCCTGACCATAACACGGTCCTTCAGGTGGAAGTCCGGGCATATATATATATATATATATATATATATATATATATATATATATATATATATATATATATATATATAAGGTGCACGGAGTCAGATCAAGAAGGATATTGGACAAAAAAAGAGCGATTAACGATTACTTGAAATATGACAGATACAAGGCCACCAACAGGTACTTAATATACAAGCTTTGATGCTACTACAACTGAGGTACAAAATTGGGCTAAGACGACCCATATCGCACTGTAGAACAAGGAAACTAGAAAACAAAGAACCTACTGAATTACGTAAGATGACAAGTATTCTGACAGGACATTCAAGTTAAAAAGAACATCTGTTTCAAAACGGAGCATACAGTAGTGTCTACGAGGCCAGCAACGTGGACATCGAAAATATGGAACATTTTACGAGTATATGACCTGCCAGTCTTCACACAAATAAGATCCAATAAATTACCCATCTCAGAGCTGATGAGCCTTGCTCAGACCGCTGAGTTCCTATAATCCTCAAAGGTATTTTAAAATCTTGGTTCACAAAAGATATCACTCAACATTCCTAACCACTGGATTAGTGTATGCCAACGAACATAAGACTAATGAAATTGCTCTTCTTTTCAACCTAACCTAACTTCCGCCAGCTCATTTAGTCCGAGATACGTGTATCATTCTTACTATTTCGAAATCCGAGTGGGTTTTGCGCAAGTTTGTAAAGGACAGAAGTTAGACTCCCGGTTGAATATTTAAGGAAGAGCTATATTTCGTAGTGAATATTTTTATACAGGGTGTCTGTTAGCAGATTTATATTTTCAAACTTAAATAAAAAACGTAATAATTTACAGAAAGTTTTATTAAGAGCATTGAACGATAGAATGGAAAAGCGGATTCTATTTTTTAAAGAGTATGTTATCCAGATGTCTTCCGTCGAGTTGAACACACTGTTCAAAACGGACCCTTTTCTGCGCCACACGCTGCAGTAAACTTAATTAGTTTATTTTTTAAATATGATTTCTGGCATACATGTATGTCCTCCACGGCTACGATGCATTCGATCTGTTCAAGTTTCGACAACTTTTTCCAACAAATCTGTCCGTATGGCGTCTATTGTGGCTTGAAAAGTAGCTTCCAGTGAGAGAATTGTTGGTTTGGCGGCATAAACCAATGACTTAACATAGACTAGCAGCGGCAATGACTGAAGCCATCGCATTTCCACACGTCCTTACCAATTCTGCTGTAGCTGAAGCTGCTTGGCAACTCTGCAGCTCATCATACATTTATAAGTATTTACAGAACAAAAATAGAGAATCCAAATGAACGAGCAGCAGCATTGAAAATAAAAGGAAATCAACACTGGCTTTTAAATGACAAACGTCATTTAAAATGACACACGAACGAATTGCAATGTGTGGGAGATGATGGAGCAGCATCGTAAATGAAAATGCAATGCAGTCTAAGGCAAACACAGATACAATATCTATGGCTAGCCAGAAAGAGAAAAAAAGGTAAAGTCAAGCAAAAATATAAATTTATAATGGCATTATAACTAATACATAAGCCAAAGGGGCGGGGCGTGTTTAACGAAAAGAGGGGAACTTACATTAAAGTTTGAGCATGCGCTTCTAAGCTCCAGCGTTCTCTTGCCCATTTCTACGTTAATATACGAATGTATGAATGTATATATGTACATACATACATACATACATACATACATACATACATACATACATATATATTTACAATGGTAATGTCAGTGGTTGCGGTGTTTTAACAAATATGTGAATAGGTAAAGGCATATGTATGTAAATAAATAACTGCAAGCCAACTTATTAGCTTGTTTTATTTGAGAGCATATGTACATATGCATGCAGGTTTTGTTATTACCGCACCTTTCCGAGTCAAGTTCCACGTTTTTTCCTTTTTTCGGTTCCTAAAAATAAAAAAACACATTTTTTTGAATTAAATTTTTAACAATACTTTAATTACACTTCCATACATACATATTTGAATACATACATACACGCGGTTTATATGTGCATATTCACCTACACATGTTCCCCGTTTTTTCAGACAGCCATTGAAGACATTGTCGTCGATAATGTCATCAGGACAAATTATAATATACTTATATAAATAGTGATGTGGCAAGGGTGTGCAAGGGCGCCACTCGCAGAGGGGCATCAAATTTTAGTTCCTTACAGCCCTGACATACATACATGTGGTTTCTATACCATGATATGTATATATATTATGGTTTTTATACCATTTTAGGGTGACAGACATGTAGTATATATTCCAATGGTTTGCGTTTATAATAAAAACATGGAATATTTTATACGGAATAAGAAAATGTGTCTCGGATATTTTTTGGTTCATAACTAGGATGAACCAAAAAAATAAAGAACAAAAATATTGCACAGTTCTAAGGTTGAAAAAAGCCTAATCTTATGCTACAAAAGCTGTGTTTAATAACAAATTATGTACATTTTCGTAGTAATCGAATCGCATACAAACCAGCTTTGTTTGATGGTTTAATTGGAGTTTAGATTGACACACGTACCATTGTAGTTTACAAATCCTGTCTGTCAGGGGTATTAGAAGTAGAATTTTCACTTATGACTACTTATGCATGTGTGTTTTTTTAATGTATCGAACAGAAATAAGGTTAAAAACTCATTAACATATATGTAGGTATAGATGGGGATAGTGCACTAAATGTTGATTGAAAACAACGTTGCACTAAATAAAAGTGGGAACAAATGATTTTGAACTATTTTTTAGTGATACTGAACCACTTTTTTCACTATCACTAAACACAGATTTATTTCAAAAATCTGCACTTCACTCAATTGGTGCAAAATTTTAACTAGCTCTAAACAAAAGGCTGTATTTAAACATACAGTCACTAAATTTCTAGAAAGTCTTAATTTTTCCTATTTTGTTATTTTTAATGTTTAATTTTTTTGTTTTTGTTATTTCTAATGAAGTATTAAGTCTTAAGTTTTGAATTAGTGTACAAAAGTAATCATTAATCAATTTTTGGCGCAATATATAGTCCAAAATTTCTACGTTGCACTTTAATATTAGTGCTAAGTTTTCTTACTTACTTACAAAATGTGGGTTTTCTTGAAATTTTAAAATTCAATTTATTAAATTTTTCAACTTTGAATGCTTTTTTACATTACTATCACTAATGTTTCCATTCATCACGAAACATCAACAAAATTATTGCAATAATCTTGCACTAGCACTAAATATTAGTGCAAACTGCAATATTAGTGCACTACCCCCATCCTTGCGTGTGAGTGTGTATTTGGTTTCAAACAAATGCACATACATACATACGTATGTCCATAAGTATTTATATAACTTTTAACTATACAAATAATTATATAGAACTTTGCTCAATGCTCTTGTAATAGATAAGGAACATAGTTAAAATCACAGTATCCAGATTAAGCGAAGTATTGGCGATTGGTAAAATTCGGTTTTTGTGTTTTGTAAAGTTTCGATTTTGTATAAAACTTAAGTTTTTTTGGTAATTGTTTTTAATAGCTTTCTGGTGTTCCAATACATTGTTGATCTTTGATGGATTTTTGAAGAATTTCAGATTTGTTGGAGAGATTTCGCGTTTTTACAACTTTTTGCTTTAATTTTCGGTTTATTGTCAAATGTGTAGTCTATAACAAGTCTTTAATTATGTGCTAATGTTGAAATTTGTTGGTGAATATTAGATGTTTTTGTAATAATTTGACTTATGATGAAATTTCTTTATGAAATTTTTTTGGTAAAATTGCCTTTTATAAATTTTTTCTGTGGAGTTTCGACTCTTTCCAAAAATTGTATACTATTATTAGTGAAATTCGAGTTTTGAATTATGTTTTTCGCGACATTCGTTTTTTCTTTTTGGAAGATGTAGTTCTTTTGGTAACTTAATTTTTTATTTCTTGTTTTTGTGGTGAATTATTAGATCCTGCCGAATTACCGATTTAACGTAAAAGGGTTATGAAGTGCATGTGCTTCATGACAATTAAATCTTTTTGAATCGGTAAGTACATAAAACCTAAAATATTACAAATAAAACTACATATGTACTTAAAGAAAACACTTTACAAAGAAAGATTAACAAAATTGAATAGAATACGACAAAACAAATAAAATAAACAAAAATAAATTTATCAAACAAAAAAGTCGTAGTTATATTTTTTGAAACGAAAATGTCGACAAGGTATTGCATCGACGGAACATTTGAAAAGTCGCTTTTATATTTATTGACAAACAACGTTGTCCCTCATATGATCGCCACTGGTAGTGTAAATGGTAAAAATTCTCTTTGTTCCCAGAAGTGGTCAATAATTGGCTTGAAATGTCTCCAATGTGTCGTATAGAATTGAAGGCATGGCCAGCTGGGTTACTAGTATTTTTTGTTTGCTAGGAGTTTACAAATTACTTGAATTACACCCAAAAATGCATTAAATTAAATAAAAACGATTTTATTTTATAACCGCACTAGGTTAAGTGATTTGGTAGGTTAATTTGATTGCTGTAAGAAAATAAACATAGACACAGAGTTCCAAATAAGACTTCAGTTATTTTAAAATGCTATTGAATGTAGGGTTTTTATTACTTAGAAGCTAATGAGCGTTTAACAAAGGACGGTAGAAATTAAAACTACTTTCAGAGAATTTTTGTATAGCAATTTTCCTCAATACAAATAAAAACATACTTCTTAGTTTTACCGAGTTTGCTAATTTTTATCAGTAATGATCCAAAAGTGTACTTTTCGTCCCGAATTTGATAATTAAGGTACGAACGAGCTAAAGTCACAACACCCTCATACTTTGTTTAAACACCAAAAAAAAAGTTAACATCGTATGACTATTAAGAACGCATCATAGTTAGCTTTTGTGGTTAAATTCTTAGCAAAAATTGTTTTGTTTAACCATGTTGCAATTTTTATGGATGGAAGTTATTTAATTATAAAATGTAAACAATAATTTGTTTAGAGCAACTGATATAATGTTTAAAATAAATTGCAATGACCAATGCATGCTTGCCACAACAATATATTGTTGTAAAGAACTTTATATAGCTGTCGCAACCATTCTACAACCATGTTTTTTCGGTGTGTGTAGCGGTGCGGTTGTGCAACATAACCGAAGAAAACACGTCTATCGAAATTCGATAAAAAACTGTCAATTGGACTTAAAGTAAAAAACGACTTCTCACTTTCAATTCGCTGTTGGCATACAAACAGGCCATGAAAAGGAAACATTTTTCTCATGCATCTCAACTTATTTCATACTTTACGTGCATAAAATTTTATTAAAAACAAAAAAATAAAGACAAACGTTCCTTTCCTTTACTTATTTCCATATAAATACATACATATTTTTTGTATTAAAATAGCAAAGCATTTCAAAACAACAGCTCTCTAAAAATAAAAATTAATCATTGAAAGCCAAGGTAATTTTTTTAGTCCTAATAAATTTCAAAACCGTAATATGGAAATTGAATTAATTTTTGGCTTAATTTTTACGACTTAAAGACGTTACGTTGTATTGGAAACAATTAGATGGCGAATAAATTGTTATTCGTAAAACAGTAGATATGACTACATTATTTTACGAGTGTAGTCTTTCTCCTTGCACTTTATTTCTATATGTAAACACAAGGCATGGAAAGTCATGGAAGCTGTCGTAGTATTTTACATTATTTAATACATATATACATATGTATAAGTATAAATAAACTACTCTGTTTTTCTTCATTTTTGCAATTTTTCTGCATGTTTTTTCTAGATCTTGGCTGTCTGACTGGCCTTTTCAGCTAAGTTCTTTCATTTTATTTTATGTTTGTTTTTGGTGCCTTTTCTTTTGATTTTTTTTGTTACAATGTGCGGCTTGTTTTTCTTTTATCATCCAATTGCTCTTATAGTACGTTTTAATGGCTGCCATTTGAAGGTTACCTACGAAAATGGCAATATCTTTATTAATACTTTTTTTATGATGTTTGCATATTTATAAATTGCAACAACATTTTTTTTTCGAAAACAAAAATGTTAAAGCAAAATGTGTTTAAAAGAAATTAGGTTTAAGTTAAGAAACACTTAAATTTGATATAAAGCTGCAGATTAAATTTAATATCCTAAATATTGTGATAAGTATGAAACGAAAAAAATTAATTTCAACTGTATTGTGTAGAAACTTAAAATATTAGATACATATAATATAGCAACATACGTGCGTTTGTACAGTCGCAGTGCCACTTGACGTTGAGAAAGCATTTGATAGAGCTAATCACAGTGGAATACTTTTCAAAATGCACATTATATGGTTCGATATCCACATTATTAAACTATACCAAAACTTTTTCAATAATAGTTGGTTTTGTGTAAAACTTAATAATTCGTTATCTGACTATAGACAAGTTTTTTGTGGAGTCCCCAGATGATTTTAAAATCATTAAAGACTACATACACATTTTTCCAAAAATAAAATTAAATCCAAAAATAACAAAAATTTTTTCATTGAACTCAAGAATAAGAAAAAAATTCTGAAAATCGCTAATAAATTTAAAATTACCCAAGAACCAAATATGTCACAATAAAATTTACTAGATTTTGAAATTACAAGCCAAATTTGACTAAAAGTCGAAATTTTATCACAACATCGATAATTTTGACAAAAAAAAACTAATTATACAAAAATGCAATATTTTACTAAAAGTCATATGAAAGTGTTAGTTTCGCAGATTTGTTTCACAAACAAACTCAAAAATCACCAAAAATAAAAAACCACTGAACCCGAAATCAAACAGTAGTGACAAATTAACCCGAATTCCACAAAAACTCGAATATTCATTGAAGTAATTATTTTAGATAATTTTGTTTTACCACAAAATTTAAATCCCAATTTTGCCAAGCAAAATCAGAGAAAAGTAATTTCACCAAGAACTAAAAAGTAAGCAACAAATTTGAAAATTAATATATTAAATCGAATTCAAAACTTGCAAACAGGTATGGATAGATATGTATGTAGCCATAACCAAGAGATAGGTTATTCCGAAGTCTTCCCAGCAAGAACGCACCGCAAAACAGTACAAAAGTACAATGTAGGGGGGATATCGAAACAGTCCGCTAACTTTATGCTTCCATTTTTGACCCCCTTCTTTCGTCGAATTGATTTCAGGCAACCGATTTGAAATTAACGATTACCTTAGTTTTATTCAAGTCTCGTGCTACCACCTGCCTTTACTATCGACAATAGTGATTTCAGACTATCGTCTGGTGACTGTAGACCTTCTATCTCATCACGGAGTCTATTGTAGTTGCTAGCATTTGTTTATGGCTTAGGTCCACCATGGCATTTACACTTAACAAGCGTCTGCCCGTGGTCCTAAGTCTTACGCCAGCCAGTGCTGGACATTCACAAACAATGTGTGCAATCGTCTCAGCCTCTTCATCAGGAGTATCTTTCGAAGCTGTTCCGTCCACCCCTTGGGAGGTTTTTTTTGTCCAACTCTTCAGAATTCCTCTATTGGCTTATAGACACCAGAGTTCCTACAGAGATTAACCCGTCCACCTCGTACAAGGCTTCATTGTTCATCCTTGTCAGAATATCACGGTCTTACGCTTTAGAAATACCTTTAAAGATTCACCCGTTCAACCCTCGCGAGGCATTCTTGTGCATCTTTTCCAGATTTCTCCTTTGGCCAATTAAAAACGTACTTAGTTTCTGCAGAGATTAACCTCTTGGCCACGCACCCCTGGCGTATGCCGTTCCAGCATGGATTAGGGATTTTTTTATGTACGAGAGTGTTAACTTCTTTACGCTCGACTTATTTAGCCAGAATCTTTGAAAAGACTGGAACCTCTTACAGGCCGCTACCACGTGGAAGTATAAGTCACAAATTCTAACAGTACACTAAGTTACGGTAATCCATATACATATTTGTACCTGCCAGCTGACGGCTTCTCACAGAGGTTAATGTAGGTTTTATTTAATTCTTAGTTTGTAATTTTTAGTATTCAGTTTATTTGTTTTTTATACCAGAGTTGTACGCTCACGATACTGATAGGCGTTTACATTTACGTTTACAAATATTATTTTATCGACACTGCTTTCTCATTTCTTATTTATTTTAAGATATTACATTATAATCCTGAATTTGCTATAATTGTTAATGAAAAAACTGTTGTTGTTTTTCCACTATTGTTATCAAAAAAGGCTCAATAAATATAATACTAATAATAATAATATGTTTGTATATATGTATGTATACTTACGTGCTGAGAGCGTCAGCAGAATAACGAGAAAAAAATGTATTCCTGTTCTTCAGTTTGAGCATCATTTTTTGTCTCTCATTAAGATTGTTTCGATGCCCTCAGCCAAGATGTTAAATATGCCTTGCCCTCAGCAGAGGTTTTTGTACGGTTGTTTACAGACGAGTGCATACACACACTTTTTTATTTTGCTTGTTTGTGTTTTGTTTGTGTGATGGCAGAACAAATTTGTTGGAACACTAACTTACCATCAACTGCCATGGTTTTCACGAGCTAAGTCCCTGTGCGAGCATCAATCTGTTAGCAGAACAGATTTATGGCTAATTAAGACGGCATGTTATGCAAACAAGTGGCTTTAAAATGCAAAGAAGTAAAAATTGGAACGTAGTAGATGGAGGGAATATTTATACTGGAAAATCTTGTTAGTTTCCCAAAATTCCCAAAAAGTATTGTAATACATTTTACTTATAAAAATTCCAAATCAAAGTTAATACCAACTTTAAAATTCTTAGATAACAATAGTTTTTATATACACTTAGCCATGCCCGGCGCGCGTTGCTGCGCCCCGCAACCAGCTCAATATGTGTGCAAAGTTTCAGAAAAATCGGCAAGTACCTCAAAATTATAAGTTTTTTATGGTCGTGGTCCTGCCCACTTTTCTAATCCCGAAATTATATAGTTATGACAGTTTAATATGTGTGCAAAGTTTCAGAAAAATCTATCTACTGCAAGTAGCTAAAAATGATAACTTATATATTATGGGCGTGTCACTGCCCACTTTTCTAACTACGAAATTGTATAATCATGAGAGTTCAATATGTGTGCAAAGTTTCAAAAAAATCGGTCGAGTGCAAGTAGCTGAAAAATTAATATTTATTTTGTATAGGCGTATTTCATTTTTATGTATATGTAGATGGGCGTAGCCCCGCCCATTTTTTTTACCACCCACCCATAAACAATCCCTGGAATGTGTACAACAACTTGCCAAAGTTTGAGTCCGATCGGCTTTACGGTTTCGGAGTCTATAGCTAACACACACACAGACAGACAGAGTTTCACTTTTATATACTTATATATAGATTGAACTTAACAATAGTTTTTAAAAGATTGTTAAGTTTTTTTTTTTAATACGGCCAGTAATGTTTAAATTTTATTGTATAATTCTGTATAATTTTCCTAATAAAATTATGTATTGGTCTGCCAGGTTAATCGTATGGTAAATGAAAATTAAAATTTTTCAGAAATGGATCGAATCGTTCAAAGTGTATATGCCGCATAACACTTCCACTACATCTGAATCTTTTAACCGTTGTTGTTTCGAAAATTTAATACATAATAGCATTTAACAAATGATGAAAAAAATCACATATTAGGTCACATCTGATATATCATTTGCTTTTGGACTTAAAGTATGAAAAAAATACATATCGCAATTGTGCAACAATTTTTCGTTTCGAAACCGGTTTGTCTCAAAACCAATCTTGACAAGGGATGACGGAAATTCGTTCAAAAAATCTACATCAAAATTTATAGTTTTTCGTGTAATTTTTTTTAAATTGAATGAGCAAAACTGCAGTATATTTGTTCAGTGGATAAATATGAATACTAACGGCAACATTTATAAAAATAATTTATTTTAGGCTTAAATTATTCTTTAATTGGGTATTGAACCTTTAAGAAAATATATTCATAAACAGCTTTTACTGTATTGGCAACACAATTATTTCTTTAAGCTAATGTTACATAAAAATGTAAAAATTTATCCTAATAGTCGACTACATTAATAAGTTTTTATAGTTTTAAAATAAGTAAATTTTATTTTTTATTAAAATTCATGAAAATTATTGTATTAAGTAAAATTAACAAAAATTAAATGAATAACCTAGAATTTACAGGACTTATTTTTTGTAAGGAACGAAAATTGTAGTTAAATAACGTTCATTTTTTATTCATTTTGATTGAATATACATATATCACTACAATAAGTTTTATATTTACAATTAATATTATCAAACTCCAATATAAATGTTAAAATGAAAATGAGGGGCTTAAAATAAAAAGATGTAAAAATAGAATGGATAAGATATAGCAAATGCTTATACTGAGTAATCTTGCAAGTTTCTGGAAGAATATTTCTTCTAAAACAATTCATTCCCAAAAACACAAGGTTTCCTTGTACCCAAAAAATTTTTAAACATTAAAGAAATTGTATAATAAACGCCTTTGAATACAATTTTGCTTATTAATCGTTTATATGTATTTTATGTTTAATGAATATGGCCGTAAATGTCGATTTTTTTAAGGAAAGAAGATATATGTTGACTTAATACTCTACTGATGCACAAATGCGATATATATAAACTTTACCACCCCTGTATGATATTACCAGACATTTTAAATTTCCCTTTCTATCATTTGTCAGACCACGTAATGTTTTTGTTAAATTGTCAAAAACATAGAATTTTACATAAATCTGCATAGTTTATTAAGAAGATTAATATATTAAGTATTAACATCAACAATATTAATACCAAATTTTAACTTTAGTTTTTAAAATAAACAATGGCAGATGCCGGTCAGTGGTACAAGCAATTGCCCAGATTTACACGATACTGGTTAACAGCTACAGTTGTCATCAGTCTTTTGGGGCGTTTCGGAATAGTGTCCTTGTACCATTTGTATTTGTCACGAGAGCTAGTGCTCACAAAATTACATTTGTGGAGATGTATCACCAGTCTTTTTGCATATCCGCTGTCTTCTTCCACTGGTTTCCATTTTCTCATTAATTGTTATTTTATCACACAATACAGTGCCCGCTTGGAAAAAGATCAATTTGGTCGCAGTCCAGCGGATTATTTATTTTTACTACTAGTTGTGTCAACGTTAGCTGTTGTAGGAGGATTACTTTTTAATGTCGGATTTCTTATGGATCTGCTGGTGGTGGCCATTACCTACATTTGGTGTCAGCTGAATAAGGAAGTTATTGTAAACTTTTGGTTTGGAAGTCGTTTTAAGGCTATCTATTTGCCATGGGTTTTAGCTGGTATGGAGTTAATTTTTCACGGGTAAGTTGCCTATTTGAAGATTCTACCAAGTTACCACAAACGGAATGAGGAAATGCACATTAAATTTCTTACAAAATGTATTTGATAACCCCCAATTATAAAGATTATTAACCTAGTTAGTGAACGAACTAACTAGCACTTGTATCCGAACAAAATTTTAATCGCTACTGCAGGAGTTAGACAGCCCTCCGTTGATATTAATTTTTGATTAGAATATTTATAAAAACTCTTAAATCCTATAGAATTTTGGCACGAATTTTTTTCATCTCTTGTCAAGTTTGGGTTGGGGACAAAAAACTTCTGATTATAACATTTACCTCCCATCCGAATCACTAATTCTGACGCAATATTAAGAATAACATGGTAATCGCTAACGTCTGCCAACCCCTACAAAAACACCCGGCCTACGAGCTCTTCCTACTACCGATTCCCACCTAACAAATGGCTACGTGATTAACGTGGTTCACCTGCTTCCAGCTCACATAACAAATAGATACTTGGCAAACAATAAAACACCAACGAATTGATATAAACCTCTCAAAACGAAAAATTACACTGAACTTGACTTCGAACAAAAATTGACATGGGATGACGGAAATTCATTATAATGAACTATTATAAAATCTATTTTCTTTGCAGCTCCATAGCTTCTCTAATTGGAATTTTCATTGGTCACTTTTATTATTTCCTAAAATTCCAATATCCTCAGGAATTAGGCGGTAATGCTTTTTTGGAAACTCCTTTTATATTGTAAGTATAATTTACTTTTTCAGGAACGCTAAGTTTTTATTTATTCCCATTTTCCAGAAAACAATATGTTCCCGATGTTAGTGGAGGCGTTAGTTATTTCGGTGTTCCACCAGCCTCAAGAGCCGAACAAAGACCTGGTGGCGCTACTGCTACAGCTGGTATTTGGGGACGTGGAAATACTTTGGGTCGTTAAAGTGCGTCCAATAAAAAATAACGAATATTTTTATAAATTTTACTAAATTTCGAAATATATATACTATTTCTTGAACATATGGGCATATTAAAACTTTTTTATGCACACCTAAAATTTTTCTAGACAAAAATAAACTATTAATAACTAACTGCATACAAGAAATGTTTATAAGGTTACGGTAAAATAGTAAATTAGTTTAATTTAAATGTAAAATAAACAAAATACCTTTAACATTAATTATCTACATATATATGTATATAAAAATAGGCAGACATAGTTTCCTCAATTTGTCATGTTTTTCCTCTAGAATATATTCTGAAAGCTTGTACATTTTTCGCCATTTATTAATTAACTTCTTTTATAAAAAGTATAACCGATCAAGGGCTCTAGTATTTTTTTTCATCAAAAGCCTTTCATTATCTATGTACAATTTTTCGATACCTAATATTTTGTCCTAAATGTATCGATAAGTTAGCTATCGGCAGCAAAAGCGTTGGGTTAATTTTTAAAAATGATATCTTAGCGCAAAATGTATCAAAATTTTTAATTTTCTATCAAAAGATTTTATTAATTTTCTATTGCTTAATATTAATCGGCTATTGACTAGGCGGCATTTTTAGTGTTTTTAAAATACACAACATTTTCTCTGAACGGCTATACATATAAGTTGCACAACTTTTCCTTAAATGTTGACATACATACACCCAGAACAATTGGCTCTTATTCAAGCTAATAAATCCATAAATAGTTGTGTACTAACTAATGTTGTTAATTCCAAGACTTTCATTTTCAAGACTTGTGAGAAATCCTCAGATAATTAAGGTCCTTATGATGGACTGCTTTCAAACGTTTGTTAAGTACATATAAGATCTTTATTCGCAAAGATCTACTGACCCTTTAGTGACCCATAGTAATAAATAACTTAGCTTGCTATTTAAGTGAAGGTAAATTTTTGCTTCTGCTGACGTCGACTTAAACAAGGATTATTTTTTTTTTGTAGTGTTGTATTTAAATATATAATGCATTTTTTATATATATACAAACATATGCACATACAGTATACATTTATTTCCTTGTAATTTTTTTCTATTTCTATTATATCGCATGAAAAGCCAAAAACATTTCTAGTCCCATTTCATAGAAGCGAATGAAAGAGATTAATATGTACTTTTTCTGTAAGACGTATTAAGTACCTTTTGTAAACCAAGCCTTGTGCATAACGTTTCACGTTATTTGGTTCGGTCAGGCACAACAATTTCTTTATATTTGTTTTTATCAAGAATATCTTTTTTTTATACATATCTTAATTTTTTAATGCGATACGGGCTTCCTTATCGATAGTCTTAAATCTGTCATAAATGCTGCATTTTTTTTTTATATATATGACGACCGAGATGATAATCGTTATTAAAAACCTTTCGAAAATAATTTTACGATACGATTAATGTGGTGACAGGTCTTGAAAGGTTTGTCCAAATTCCACAAATTGATTAATTCTTCAACACTCTTAATCATCACATACAGAATACTTAACTAGAATATACTTTTGTAAGCAAAGTATTTTTTTAATTAGATACACTTTGAAGTGCCTACATACTTAGCTTTTACAGTTAAACAGTTATTAGGGGATCCTAGTTTTGTTAATTACAAAATAAATTGTATGCCTAGCTCCAAACGTTACTTTTATAATCTTAAATTTCTAATTTTGTCAGAAATGTTTTTTATTCTCATATACTGTCGCTTGCGATAAAATTGTTTTTCATGAAAATGATAAAATCACTTTACGATAAAATCTAATCCCAGTATACTTTTAAAGTTATCAGCAGTTTCCAACTGTCAGTGGATCTGTAAAGTTTTATAATATAGTCGATGTACATATGTATTTAGGTTTTAATTTTCACTATAATTATACAAAATAGTTTTTCTTTTTTTCAGTTCAGTAGCCATTATTAATGTTTGTTCAAATGCTTAAATATATTGTAAGCTTTGCTTTAAAGTATTTCAAATTTCTATTATACTCGTATTAGCTTTTTGGCCGTGAAACACCTTGCACTATATCGAATATAATTTTAACACCATTTTTGTTGAGCGATAAATAAATTCAGTTGCAATGAATTTTTGTTATTATTGGTTTAATACTCCGACAGGGTGAATTGATGCCAATTTTTGTAACGTATGACACTGAAGATAGCACATAGCCGAAACCGGCAATTCGTTCCATAAATTTAAAATTTTTGGTATATTTACAACTTCAACGAATAAACGTTGACCCAACGCAAAATGTAGCAAAATCTTAGAACAACGTAGAAAAATCTTATTGGTAGATTCAGCTTCCCCAATTTAGGGTTACCCATTGCACCCTCACCTTTTCATTTTGATATACATACATATGTATATATGTATGAGCATTTAGAACGAAACTGGTACTGTGCACAAAGAAGTAAAACATTAATGATTTAAATTAATTATACATTTTTATATTAAAACCAACCAACATTGTTTTTTTTTTTGTAATTTATAACTATCAAAAAAGTGTATGTATATAGAAATGAAAGCAAAACGTTTTTATACATAATTAAATTAAAATAAACATTTTAATTAACTAACCTATAATCTCGTTTTTTGTATTGCTTTTAAAAAATGTTTGAATTTTAAAAATGATTTATGTATTTATTTTGTAAATATATGTCTGTTTTTTTAATTATTTACGGTTTTATTTTTAATAACTACACAATGAAATAACACTACTACAAAGATTTAAATAAGAAAAAAATATGCAAAAAATATAGTTATAATAATTAAAATAAATATTTACAAACTTTTGCAGTTTTATATTTTACATAAAATTTGTTTTTATTTTTGTTGATATTTTGAAACAGAGACTAAATTGAAAATGTTTAGGACCGAAGTATGATGTGGTATTATGATTCAATAGAAATAATGAGGCTAAGCGGGGTGCATTTACAATGTGAACTATTTATATTTTTTATGAGTTTCTATAGAAATTGTTAATATACATATTCAAAGTGTGCGTTTGTTGTTGCAGTTTTTCCGCTTCATTTTAATTACAGACAACATATTTCATTTAAATAATTTTCTGAATTCAATTAACAAACTAATTAACAATGAAATGTAATTTTATATACATTATTAAAAGTACATTGGAATCAATTAAAAAAACTAAAACTTAAATGTTAATAAAATTAAAAATAAGAGAAACTTTTAGCAAGATAATATATAAATGTTTTCTTTTTTTAAGGTTCAAGCTGTTGTGTTGAACTGTTGTTGGCTGTTGTTTCTTGCGTAGCATTACTTGTTGCTGTTATTGTTGATTCAATTTGTAAACTTTCACTGCTGCTTGTGGTTGCTGATACTTTTTCATCAGACATACTCGAAACCAAATAATTATTGCTAACAGTACTGAAGGACTTTGTATCTTCTTGATTTGAGATTATAGTTTTTGTGTCCGTTGCTGCCAAAGTAGTAGTTGCTGTTTTCGATTGAATGTTATTTTTCTTACTCAATATTTGATGAGTGGCACTTGTCCTTGTGGAAACATTTGAACTTGCAACATCTTCTTCGATATATTCCAAAGCAGTATTTTCGTCAATTTCAGTAACTATAATGTAAAACAAAAATTAAGTACATCTGTATGTATACGTATATTAAGTTTAAAATCATGTCAACTTGATGACAAATATTTTTTCCCCTCTTCATACCTCAGTAAGCGTATGTTTATTGAAAATTTTTTGAATATTTTACACTTAAACAATGTTTGTTACAGTAACGAGTTTTTTTTTTTTGTTTTGTACAATCTTCTAATCTAAAATAGCAATTGTCAATGGTAAGTAGTAAAAAAAAACTTGTCTAAAAAAAAAACTTGTCTAAAAAAAAAATATTTGTTTAAAACAAAAGAAAGAGAAAGAAGGTATTTCGTTAGATATTTGCTTTGTCCAAACAAAGCTTTAGTTTATAATAAACTATGAAAGATGATGTCGGTAAAGCGTCTTGTTGGGTTTAGTTTTTTTACTTTGATTTGAATACTGGGTTACATGGCGTCTTCGGTAGTCATAAATCTGTTCAGCCATCGCACATTTAGCTGCTCGCACAGAAATTTGGCTAGTCAAGACCACCACTGTTCACGGCCGCTTCATGGTCAAACAGAGTTGTCCGAACGATAATTCGCACAACTCTGTTATGACATTCCACAAACAATATACAGAGGCAAAATAAAAAGTATGTATGTGCGTGTGCGTTCGTCTGTAAACACCCGTGCATAAACTACGCAAAAGCATCCATACAATCTCGGTTAGAGACAAAAAATTATGCTTAAACTGAACAGGAAAATCTACACGTATTCTTCAAACAGAAGATCACAAACACATTAGCTGTCGTTATTTTGCCGATGTTTTCTCAATGTGCGAACAAATTTATGGCTAGTCAAGACATAGTGTTAATTACATGATACATGATGTTTACAATGTACACTAACTTAGTCGAAAGGCATATAAGATGTTGAGGAAGTGTGTAGTGGGGCAAAGAATTTGCCTTCCCTTCTGGTAGTATCTAATAAAATTTAACTTTTACGTTACTCGATACCAATTATCACATTAGTAAAAACAAAACAAAAATTTCCATAATAAAGAGCTGGAAAAAAATTTAATTTTATTTACAGGATATGTAAATGGAACCTATATCAAAATAATTGGCCCATGCCAAAATTCTCAATAATTGTATTCCAACATGACAGGCATACATGCAATCCAGTCTCGTTCCGAAAAACCCCCGACATTCCGGGGTTTAAGCCCTTACAAAACCTCTTGACATATGCAGGATATTTTTCATTTCGGACACTAAAATTTCAAATTACCGTAATGGTGTTATTTTCATTTTTAATTTATATTCTTAAAGACGTTTCAACTTCGATTTTCACAATGACGTCGTTACTATCTTCGTTTCAAAATAGAGAATACCGATATGTTTCCGATAAATGTAATAAACGCAAATTCAGAATTTGACAAGTTTTAGTTCGCATTATATAGTCTTCACAAAAGTATGAACTATTAAAATGTATAGGGTGTTTTTTAAGTCCGATAAAAGTTATCAAAAAGTTAACTGTCAAGGAAATTAGCACACTTCGCGTACTTTTTGACATTTTTGATCAGTCTACTCTGTCAAATCATCGTGCATAGATTGAAGCTTAAACGAAGCTACCAAATTATCCAGCGTTACTTTGAAAATCAGTCATCAACCGATCCCAAGATTTATCGCAAAACTGTGTTCAGCGATTAGGCCCATTTCTGGCTTAACGGATTTGTTAATATACAAAATTGCCGCATATGGGGAGTGAAACCAATCCACAACATATCCTACAGAAAAAATACCTTTTAGTGCGGCGGCATCATTTGACCTTATTTCTGCCAAAGAAAATTCGATCAGATAATAGATGAGATACATATCTATTTTTTCAATTTCGGTTCATTAATTATTTTATACTTACGTTTAATCTTTTGCTTGAATGCTTATGAATTTAGTTTTTTGTTTTTTTTTAGTTTAATTTAGATTTTTGGTAAAATGTATAGTTTTAATGATTTTTAAATTTGTTGGTGAATTTTTCAATTTTTGTGATATGAGATTTGTACATATATGTGTAGCATTTGTATATAATTGATTAGCATCGATATTGTTAAAACTGGGAACATTTTGCGTAAATTCAAAGTTTTGTTTTAAAACTTTGAAATATGGTGAATATTGATTGTTGTATTATTATTTTGTTTTTTTTTTATTACATATGGATTTTTTGGAAATAATTTTTTTTATTCCAACTTTTCTGTTTTAAAGTGAATTTGCGAAAGTTTGTTTCCAATTTTCCATAATTTTGCTTAACAATTTGTCTTTCAAAACTTCGCTTTTTTTTTAAAATTTCGTTATATTGGTAATTCGATGCATTGTAGTTAATTTTGTTTTTATTTTTCAGTTTAATTAAAATTTTAAGTAATTTTCTTTTATTTTTACTTTTTAGTGAATTTATGAAGTTTTTTGACGAATTTAACTTCTTCATATAATTTTGTAACATCGATTCTAATAAACTTTTAACGTTTTCATAAAATATTGGTTTTAAGAAAAACATTTTAAATTACCTAAACAACAAAATATTAAAAAAAAGAAAAATATCGAAATTTTGCAATTTTAATTTCACCAAAATTTTGCGGTTTCATCAAAAACACCGATTTTGATTATACAAACCTTAAATCAAAGGGTGTATGTAGACATTTTTCCTTGACTGTATATAGAAAAAAATTCAAAAATTATAATTATTTTTTTTGTGAATTTACGGTTTGTGGTGAATTTGATTTTTTTTATGTTTGCAAATGTAAACGAATGTTTCATATTTTCTACATCTTCAATTCGTTTCACCGAAATATTGGTCAGCGTAAAAAGCCTATAAAGTTGTGTCTTAAAACAACATGCGCCATTTTGCATAAAACATATGAAACAAATATTTTTTATGATTAATTTAATTTACGATTAAACCAATTTTCAAAGCAATTTCTTACTCTGTAAGGCGGATGGCCCATTACATAGACCTTTTCACTGCTAAGAAGTTCAGTTGTTGGAACATGATCCGCGTTCGCTGTTTTTTCCTTATTTCTTCAAACAATGTTGGGAAGAAAAAAAAAACCAAACTTCGAAAAAAAAATTGTATTCTAAATTTTAAATACATTATTTACGTCTTTGATATACATTTTACCGATCTCGAGATATTCAAGTTGTAGTGTAGGACTAAAATAAAGCAAGTGTCTCCCCTTTTTAGATCCTAGTGCCAAGGTTCCCGAAAACGTCTCCCGCAGTTAGTAAAGTAGGCATTAAATTAAAATTTAGAAAAGCCTTGAATAGCCTATTGATTGAATGCGAAAATATCTTTAATTCAACATCGTTTACCTATTTCCCTATACCCCCAAAAAAGCCTGAATCGGTGACGCCGAATCATTTTTTATTGAGGGTTAATTTAACACAGACTTCTGCTTGCTTTAATCCTAAATTGCGCACGTTAGAAAAACAGTAAAGATTGAAAGATCCCTTGACAAGGGATGACGATGATGATTCGTTCCAAATATCAAATCAAGAAAAAACAATAGAGTTTATCAAAATTTAGAGTCTTATTTTATAAAACGCAACGGCAGAATATAATATGTTTTGTGCTTATATAAAAAAAAACGAATTAACGTCATAAAACATAAGACGCTGATATTAGAGAACCTTCCTGAATTCAAATCAAAAACATAATGGTGGCGCCCTATATCATCTACATATAAAAACAAGAGCAGTACTAGTTTTGATTTGTGAAAGTATTAATAATAGTCTTGTCGTCTTTGCAATACGGTAATATGTAAATATAAATTATATATCCTTTGCAGAATACAATTGTTTCTTAATAACAAATAATTATATTTTATCCATAAAGTCAGAATTGTGAAATTCTCTGAATTTATTGAAAGTAATTCTTCACATACAAGAAGGGTACAATTTATAAGAAACGCAAAACCCTTAAACTGGATCCGGTCCTGTTATATTATTAGTTCTAAAAAAACATTATAAACTTACCTATGGTTTCATCAAATCCAGCATCAACTTCACTCTCGACACGTGAAAGCTGTTGGTGTTGCTGCGGATGTTCTTTACTATGCAGCTGTTGTTGTGCCGATTCGATGTCAGTGCTTATGTATTCTTGGGATTGATTTTTATTATCTTCATCTTCATCATCATTAACATCTACTTCAACATCATCGTCGTTATTATTCGTTTTTATTTGAGCGACCCTATTAACGTGACCATCGTGTTGGTATATTTGCATGTCTAATATTTTTGGTATGTCATTATCATTTTGATGTTTTTGCTGCTGTTGATGTTTGTCTAATAAAGTAATTGGGGATACATCATCTTCATGTTCTTCTACAATAACATCATCAAAACTATCATCAAGTACAATCATACTATTGGCGGAATTGGATGTAGCTAATGATGTCGTTCTGACATTTGCAGAATTGTATAAATCAGTTTCTTTCATTTCCATTGAAATATATTCGTTGTTTAAACGTTTTTGCTTGGTTCCATGAGTGCTGGTGAAGGAAGAAATATGCCGATTGCTGGTGGTAGAGCTCGTCGTCGAGGAAGAAGTCGATAAAGTTCGTTTGTGTTGCTTAAGGTTTTTATTGTTGTATTGATTTTGTTGTTCAATGTCTAACTTCATTTCCCAGTCAACATTAAGCACTACTGTTTTAGACTGCTGATGTAGCTGTGATTGGTCTAAAATAATGGGTGGAGCGAGAGCTGAAGGTGAGCTCACATTGCTAGCCTCAATTATATTACTCTGCAATACTGTTACGGTTTCAGTACCCGATGACGATGATTGAACACCAACGCCTGGCTCCATTACTATTGGCATATTGAGAATATCCAAAGGTGTATCTTCGTTGATTAATTGAGTATTTTCGAGATTGGCGCTTTGGGAAACCTGTTCCTTCAGAAGTGTTGTGGGAGATGTACTCAGCACTACAATATTCGACTTAGCCATATTATTATCGCCAGCAGAAGCAGCTATAGTCGTAATAGGAGAGGTTGGGGTCACTTGTTGATTAGCGGAGGATTTAAGTAGTATATTATTACCCATTTTTGAAAGTGTTACTGGCCGAACATTTGTAGCAGAGCTGGGCATAAAAATCATATTACTTTTACCTGTTTTTGTAGTGATATGATTACCAGAAGTTTGTACAGTATTTCCACCAGCTGGTGTGCCAATTGGAGCTGGTATTATCTGCACCTTTTGTATGGCGATACGTTGCCCACTGCTTGTGATCGCGGAGCTGTTTGCTGTGGGAGTGTTTGATATTATTTTGTGTGGCATCGCGCTGGTGCTAAGTTTCATTTTTGATCCATCTACTAAACCGGCTGGCTGAATAAAAACTTTACCATTAGGTGACTGGCATATTTTGACACTTGTTCGTACCATACCCGAGGTGGATGGTAGCACATTTTTAAAGGAACTAGCTGTTGTAAGATGAGATCCAGAACTGGACGGTCCTACACTTACCGGAGTAAGTTTAACATTGCTTATAATCTGCGGAGCTGAGGAAGCTGATGTGGATTTTGAAGGTGTGGTTGCAGCCACAGAAGTTTTTATTATATTTGGAGGTTTACGAAACACTGCGGCCCCAGTGCCCAGCGTGGAGGAGATATTCGGATTATTTGTGCTTGTAACCGTGACCGGAGTCAAATTAGCAGTACTAGTGTTCAATACCATATTGGAAGGTAAGCTTTTTATAATCGTAGACCCTCCAGCTGTTGAAGTGGTCGACGTCATACTTACGGAGTTTATAGTAGTAGAGGCCATTACTAAAGCAGAGTTGTTAAGTAGAGTACTATTAGTGGCGGTCTGGCTTCCTGGTCCAGTCAGCACCAAAGGCAAAATCTTTGTAGTAAGCACTTTACTCTGAGTGGATAACAACGAAATGTCAGACGACGTTGCTGTTGAACCTCCGGCAGCATTTTGTATTTGAATAACGGCCGGTGGTGTGTGCAACGGTGTTCCATGTGTCGCATTTATAGGGTTATTGTTGCCTCCAGTTTCAACAATATGTAGAACTTGACTTTGTGTACTAGCTACATTAGCTAATTCATGTAAGGCTCCTGCATTTATTGCAGAACCTCCACTGCTTCCAATAGCAGTAGTCGTGGCCGAAGAGATAAGAGTACCTGGAGTGTTCTTTTTCGTTGAACCTGAAGTTATTTTACTACCTGGTGCAATTAGTGTGGTGTTAACAGCACGCAGTTTTGTAGCAGCGGCTGATATTTGTGGGAAACTCATTATTTGTGGTTGCTGACCTGTATTCGATACTTGTATAATATGAGTTGGTGTAGATGTTGAGCCATGGGGATTTTGTATATTAACTAATGTATTGGGATTTGAGCAACTAGGCAAATTAATAGATACGCCAGGCTGCCGTTCCTCTACAATATACTTTTGAACTGGTGTTGTAGAGATCAATGTTTTTTCGCTTGATTTGTTCTTATCACTAGAAGATGTTGCTGATGATAAAATATTACCGAAACTTGTTTGTATATCATGTAAAGGTATGGGTGCCGGAGAAGGAAGAACAGAATGTGCATTTGAAACGTTCGAAGATAGTTGTTGACTTTGTTGAATTTGTAACTTATTAAGATTTTTGGATACATCACGTTTCGAAGCTGCTATTTGTGGGGCAGATAAAGGAGTTATTAAAGAGGGTGGGTATTGATTTGAAGACGATACTGGTACATTTGTAGTTGTTGAGGCTGCTCCTGTTGGCATTGCAGAAAGTTGTGAATGCGCCATTTCACTATCCTTTTCCTTGAATATTTGTTGTGGTGGTTGATGGTGTGTAGCATATGTAACAAATTGCATATCGATTTGTTGTTGTGTCAGTATTGCTTGTGCTGCTGCAGCTTCTGCTGCCGTTGTTCCTATTCCGCTTTCACCAGTTAAGTCAATTTGCAATGGTATTTGCTGCTGCTGTTGGATATCAATTTGTTGTTGCTTCACTGCCAACTGCTTTTGCCGCTCCTGGTGCAGTCTTTGATTAGATCTTCGTCCACTCTTAGCTGGTGTCGCTTGCCTTTTTAGTGGTGTACCGCCACTCATTCCCGCATTATTGGCTGCTGCCATAGCAACTGCTGCTGCCTTTTTTGCCATTTTTTGTTTAGTAATCTGATGTTGACGATGGAAAAATCGTTGTTTTTCCAAATGTTGATCATCAGCATTAAGTTTTTGTTTACGATCTGTGCTTACATTTACCAATGATGTTGCACTGTTTGTTTGTGGGGAATTAGCAGTAATGTGAGGATAATTCTTTCGGGCTGAAGGTGTATGTTGTGATGGTGTATCGCCTAAAGATCGTTTTTTACCTGTACCACAGTTCTGATGTTCACTATTACGTTTAAGATTCTTTTTTGGGTTGTGTGGTATTTCTGGTATTTTAAACTAAAAATATTTAAAGAGATAAAACGTTAAAATAAATATGTATATTATATTAAATAAATATGTAATACATATACATTTCCCAATCAATTATAATAATAAGTAACTTCAGATTAATGTAAAAGTTGTCTTTGCATAAACTTAGGCTAAATTCAGAAAGCGCGCTATATGCTATTAGAAGTGATTAAATTATAAAAGTCACAGCTAGTACTAACGACTGATCAAAGATGCAGCGGGTGTAGCCTATATACATACATGGTTTTTTTTAAAAAAAGGTAAATTTTGAATTTTTACGGGATGTGTACATTCGATATCGAATTTTTTGGATTAGTAGTTTGTTGTTGACAACTGAAAAGGTTAGTCACGTTTGTGTGTGTTCCTCGATTTTTGACTTTTGAAAAAAATGGATCAAAGAATATGATTTTTGGGCAAAAACAACACCCTAATCATGCTTCGACCACCTTAGCCACCAGATTTGGCTCCCTGCGACTTTTTCCCATACTCAAAAATAAAGAGACCAATGAAAGGAAAGCGCTTTGTAACAATTGATGAGATACAGTAAGATTCGAAGAACGAGCTGACGGCCATACCGAAAAGCGCATTCCAGAAGTGCTTCGAGGATTGGAATAAACGCTGGCATAAGTGCAGTATATATGAATAAATAAATACTTTTCAAAAAAATTCGAACTTCACCTTTTCTTTTAAACAATCCACGTACTTTTATAGCAAAACAGTTTATATCATCGAATGGCTTCTAAGCATGATCGTGTGCGCACTTATTGAAGATCGTTTGGAACAATTCATGATATATAAAGTTTATAGACTATACTAAAGGCTGAATTCTTAGCACGTAAACGCTACAACTGCATAAATATTGCTGAGTTGCGTTCATTTACATTTAACAAGAGAGCAAGATAGATAGTTTGATGATAGACAACTTGCCACGTTTTTCTGGAGAAATATTTCAGTAAAAACCAGAAAATCCAAATATATTATTATGCATAAGTGTTTTTTATTCGCTCTACCGTCAGTTTCCGATAGATGGGCCACAAAAACTAACGCGTGTGTCAAGTTATATTTTGGAGACATCAATGTCATTCCTACAAAAAATCAAACTTTGACGCAGAACTTGGTACTCATTTTGATGTCAGTACTTTTAACGGATAGGAACTTTGCTTTATTTTCACATTAATGTTTTTGTACGGATATACATAAACCCTTCGCGTCATGAGGTATTCACACCTCCTATTATTTGTATGTATAGCTACTCTTTGATATTAAATTCTTCTCGTCTTCGTAGTAGAGTTGTCATTACAACAAGAATATTCAAATAATTTTTTTCATTTTTGTTCGAACGAATACAAAATTTCAATTTAAAATAAAATATTATTTGAACGATTTTGTCGAATATTTGAATATACAAATAATTTTCTCATGTGTTTTATTAAAGCTACTTTATTTTTCAGCCTCGTTGGAACACTTATTGTTTTCAATGAGTAAGACGTTAACGATGCTTGAATAATGCTCGTCAAATTTCACTAAAACACTAAAAATAAATAGGCAAATAAAACCATAACAATAAATCCATTCCGATCAAAAAACGAAATATTTCTTCGGATTTGAACCACCTTTAGGCTTCTAATTGGAATTGTTTTTTTAATGACATAAGATGCGGAAATGTCCACTTTTTACTAATAATAATATAGACATATATTTTTGGATTTGATACATAACATTACCATATAAAATCTGTAACAGATCTGCATATACAATTTATGAAAATATATATGTACTTTCTAATAAAAATGTATTTCTGAGATTTTGCATTTTAGTTATCGATATACTAATGTATTCTATGTACATAATTTTTTTTCAAGAATATGTGTTAGTTTTTATTTGTTAATGAATTGTTTTTTATTCTTTTCTAATAATTTGTTAAAAAAAATTAAACTAACATCTGTTTCTCTTGTTAATTTTTTAAGTTATTGGAATAAGTATTTTAATTCTTTATTCCTTCGAATATTCGAACAATTATTAAATTTTATTCGCTTGTTCGAACAAAAGAAAGTAGGAACTTTTGTTCGAACGATTATAAATTCGAATAATTTGACAACACTACTCCGTATGCACGGATTATAATAAAAAGAACATGCTACGGAAACTTCCCCATATATAGTTTTTATTATTATAATTTACGTTTAACGGAAAGCGCGTGATATTTTTGCGTCAGTAGGTTAGCACATGCAAATTCTGTTTAGTTTATCTTCAACATTTGAAAGCGTAACTTTTTGCAGCTCAAGTGGTCTGTTAGTAACAATAAAGGGAAATGTAAAAAAAGGTTACGTCTGTCTAAGGGAAACATCGAAAAAGATTTGTTAGAAGCCATAAAGTCCTAACCGCATTTCTGCGTAATAAGACGGGATACGATAAGAATAATAAAGAAGCTGATATTTAAACAAATTTGAAAGAAGTATAATCGAACTAGCAGGACACAGCCGCAAAGATCAGGGGCTTTATCACGTCATCGATATCGAGTAACATTTCGATACTAGTTGAGTAAGTAAAGCACCGCATACGACATGTATCGAATCGAATTTTTTTTAGCAAATTGTAATAGATTTGCAAAACAAACAACTTAACAGGAATTGTTTACAAACATTTTTGTTTTTAAATAAAATTAAAGTGTCTTAAACATGAGATCTTTTGTCTTTGGCGGCAACCACGCATAATAATCAGCATTTCAACTTAAGCACTTTTCAATGTTTTGCGTTCAAATTTTAAACTTTATGTAGACTGACAAAAGAAGCATTCAGTTAACTCCTTTCCCAACTAAATTTCGTTGTCAATGATACAGCAGTGCCGCCAAAGTTTCAATTCGGAGTCACGATTCTAATTTTGGCAATTAGAAGTTCTCAACACAGTGTGGAAAATAACTACTTGGTAAAGTTATCACACAATCATCCTGACTTCTGTGGATGCCAGTCATAAGTTTTGCCATTTACTTTCTTTCGATTACATTTATTTTGTTTACATTACAAAAAACATGGTCATTTTACACATTCTATATTAATGAAAATTACATATTTTGCTTTTTTTTACTAACAAAAATATTGAAAAACTAGAAATTTGTGGATATTTTTAGAGCTAAAAATGTTTTTATTATGTATACGAGATAGTCTCAGACGTATAGAATGAAATCAATTGGACCCCAGGGAAAATGTTGGCGTTTGAGCGAGCTTATCTACTGATGAAAAATGTTCAACATTTAAAAAGAATAAAATTAAAGGAAAAATTATGAAAATCAGTTCGAAGTACGGTCTGTCTGTAGGTATTGTCAATCATATTTGATGTCAAAATCTTCAACTCGCACGTACCACAGTAGGAGATGGCTACACACACTATTACACTACCCACCCGACTATGATGGCGAACTGGTGTTATTTCTTGCGAGAAAGTTGTTTTTTTAACCGTCCAGACCTTCCAAATTAAACATATTTGCATCCAGACACAACGTAGCGCCAACGTAGAGTCCATGTCATTTGCACTTTAGACAAATTGAGGCGCATTTCCTTGCGTGCCATTCGAGTGGCTGTCTTTTTGTCTTTTAAAATGTGGAACATTTTTTATCTGTCTTTGAATAGTAATAACCGCGCTTTAATGCCAACGTTTGCTCTGATCGATGGTTACCTGAACTTTTCTACAAATCCAGAGTTCGAAAGAACTTTATTATTCCTTCCCTTATTATTTTTACCGAATTTGTAGGAATGCGGTTGCTTTATGACATCTACCCATTTTTTTCATATTTCCCTCATTGACAACCATAATTCTTCGTAAGCTTCAATTTTTTTCTTTCTCCTCCTTAGATCCCGCGATTTTCCTTTACCCATATATGTAGTTACCAAGAGACCACTTGGGCAAAAAAATTAATTTGGTAATGATACGCTAAAACATTGAAAATAAATTAACATAGTAAAAACAATATAACGGGAACTTTTCGTCGCTTGTTCTTTTTACCAGTATTAGCGCATCCGGACACGAGAAGAATATAATATCAAACAGTAGATATATATTAACGAAAACAACAACACGAGCAATCATATTAAGCTTATAGGTGTGCTAACCTGATGAACCACAATGTATATGTAGACCACTTAAATTTCTAATAGATGGATCATAAAATTAAAAAAAACGCATGGATAGAGTGCAAACAGGCCAGTCGTTTTGAACTTTTAACACTAAAAACAACTTAACTTGACTACAAGGCTATTCGGCGCCATAATTCTGAAATTAGACGTAATTCGAAAAAATTTATCATAACCACATTTATTTATACCTATTTTTACCCTAAGTATGGCCGTTCGAATTCGTTTAGTGTGTCGAAGTTGAATTTTTCAGAAAGGCATAGTTTCAACGGCGCTCGTGATATTTATAATTTGTTATCAGTTTTTATAAAGTAAGATATCTACATAGTTTATCTAAAGAACGAATAACAAATAATAAAAAGCGAATTAAATTTTGAAGTCATTCTCACCATTCCTACAAAAAGATCAAACTTTTACGCACCGGTCTATTAAATTCTTCAAAACTTTGTTTTTTAACTCGAGGCAGTTGTAAATTAATTCACAAGAGCATGGGTGTCTAGACGGAAGTTGTTGGTCTAAGGTAGACTCCCAAATTTGTTCACCCCGGAATTTTTTTCTACATTCCAAATCTTTTGAAACCCTTTAGCAACTACAAAGCACGTGTTTAAGGAAATCGAGATTACAAACGCTAACACATTTTCTTCGAAACTTCCGAAATTATAATTTTTGCCCAAAAATTTATAGGTTGAAAAACTCATTAATGTACAAAGCACCAAGAACAATTTGTCCCTTAGAGAATATTTGCTGAAGTACATATTTTTTAAATTTTTATTTAAAGAATTTGCTCGAAGGCATATCTCTGCAGATTTCTTCCTGATGCGTCACTATAGCACTAAAGCGTTCTACATATGTATGTGGGTCAGCTGTTAGAAAATTTAGATTTGTTCAAGTAATTTATTGATTAGGATAGTTAAAAAATTTAAGTGACAAAGTCAATTAATTGCGCTTAGTCGATTTCTTTAGTAGGCACATTACTTCGTTTCAAAAAAATCGGGCTGTCTTTCCCTTCTCATATTAGGTATCATTTTTTCATCTCAGTATATTAATATAAGAAGGACAATGCAGCAATGGACGAATTTCGATATAGCTTTTCGAATTAGTAATGAAGTGACGAACTAAAGCAACGCCATAAGTGACTTAGAGGTCAATAACCGAAAAGTAAACAGGATAAGAGACGACGCTTCCTAATATAAACGGGAAGTTATTTTATAAGCAACAACAAAACACATTAATTTTGAATTTCACTCCTGTTTGCTTTGTTTACTTATTTTTTCAAAAATAAAAACTGTTTATTAGTCGCGTCGGGATCCTTGTTAAGAAATATGTATTTTTTTAACTTAATTTTATTTTATTGCATCTTTCGAAAAGAAATTTATAATAGGTATTCAAATCCTAACCGTAGATTATTATTTATTGATTATAACCAATGTTATAGATAATTTATTGTATTAAAATTTTAATATACGACATCTGATTGTATTGTGAGGGTCGTCTCGCCAGGCTTAATATGTCTGTTTTGTTTTTCAAATTGTAATAAATCCCGAGTAAATAAGTCTTAAAAACGTGGACTATCTTTTTTGTAGCTTCTGCACATTTGATACGTAAGTAGTACCCACCAGCCAAATGCCATATGCCCATGTTGGTTTTATAGTGGAACAATTAAAAGGAACTTTATATTCCAACGTCAGGGTTAAGTTAGGAACTATTAACCAGTGTATTTGATTAGTTCTAGTTTTAATGCCGTTATTTTTGCCTCAATATGGTGGGAACAAGTTAGACGTCGATATAGGTGGATACCCAAATATTGATTGTGAGTTTGTGCTGGAACAGAGGTATTAGTTATTATTATTAGTGGACGATTATGTCTTCTGAAGGTAAGATTCGCCTTTATTCTTCACTTTTTTAGCAAGGCCTCTACCTCATTAATTAGCCCGAAGTTGTTCGGACGAATTTCAACGTTGATCAACGTTAATATACAGTTGAAGTTCCCTGTAGTGAATCTCTTCATTATACAGAAATATTTTTGTTTTGTTTTTTTATTTATTTAAAATAATCAGGTATTTTTATTTGAACTACATTTTATCAATAAGAGCTTCAATTACATTAAGACATTTAAATACATTTGTCGGAACGTTGCTCTCCATCTCCAATGCATTTCGTAGTACATCAAGTGAAGAGGAAACGTGTTCTAATATAGGTGACGTTATATCAATATATGCCCAGTTCCTCTTCATCGTCACGACTTTCTAAAACACTGCTTAGAATATCTTCATCGGACGGAATCGATGTTAGCTACTTTTCTAAAGGAAGCCTGTAGAACACCTAAATCTGATAGAAGAAAATCTTCTTCATCCTAATTACTGGTTTCAATCTGCATGTCATCTTTTGAAAATCCTGCCTTTTGGAAGCAGTTTGCAATAGTCTCTGGCTTAACATAGATATTCCACATCGTGCTTAAATTTCGAATACCATGAAGCAAATCTATGGCTATTACAGGTTTGTTTTCTTCCATTTGTGACAATATGTTCATCTAAATTCGATGTCGGCAAAGATTATATTGTAGATTATGCCTTGGTCCATTGGTTGAAGAAGAGAAGTCATATTGGGAGGAAAGTAGACAAGTTCAATATATTGTAGTTTATATTTCACGTCCTTTGGATACGCAGTTAAGTTGTCAACATAAAGCAGAACCTTTCTTTTTTGCGAAGCAAATTTTTTGTCCAGCCCTAAAATCCATTTGGAAAAAATGTCTCCTGTCATCCACGTTTTTGTTGAAATCATAATCCACATCTAGAGATTTTATTCCTTTAAAGTATCTAGGGGTTTTAGCCTTTTCTATAACGTACAGTTTTAGTTTCTTCATACCAGTCATATTGCTTCCTACTAGGACAGTTATTTTTCTTTGCTCTGTTTTCCACCAAAGCATTTTTCATTTTTGAATGCTAGTGTTTTGTTTGGTTAGCACTTGAAAAACAAACCGGTACCTTCGGCATTGAAGATGTCATTTGCATCATATTAATCTTATCAAAATGTTCCTTATACATTCATCATGTTCTCCTAAATTAGCGTCAGCGCTTTCCCCACACAAGGTTTTTCCATTAATATTGTCGTTTTTTAAATTTATCGAACCATCCAGTACTTGCTTCGAAATCTTCGTGTTCCAAAGAATCAGCGAATTCGTTGGCTTTTTGCTTCAATAATACTCCAGATACGAGAAGATTCTTAAAACGAGCGGTCGTAACCCATTTGAGCATTGCTTCGTCAATGTCTTCAAAAAGACAAGTTCGAGGTCTCTTATGCTTAATGCTTAAATGCTCGTCTTCTACATTCTTTTGAATAACTGACTTGGTTTTTAAAATGTTTGATTGTGTACTGGTAAGAATTCCAAACTCATTAGCTGTATCTTTTCTCTTTGATATTCCTTCTTCAACTTTATTAATTACTAATAAATTTTTTTCAAGAGAAATATTACTCCGGTGCGTCATTTTCGTTCACTGAACTCGGTCAACTGATGTTAAAAGTCAAATCATTAACTTTTTTGTTTTCATTTTCATATTTTTGGAATCCCAAAAATATTACTTATTTTCTTTATAAATATTGTGTAAAATAAAGCTGTTAAAAAAAAAGTCACTATATGGAGATCAAAACACACGTAAAATGCATTTTAGTTTCCAAAATTTTGTTCATTGTAAAGAAAAATTCACTGTATGGAAATTCATTATACGGAGATCAAAATACATTGAAAGTGGATCGAAAAATCTGTGCTATGGATTTTAGTTCATAATAAGGAGAACTACATTGTATAGAAGTTCACTATAAGGAAGTACGACTGTATATGTATTTTGGATTATTGGCATATCCCCACCTTCCCCAGATAAAAAGTGCCGGATTTTTATTTTTTGTTTACATATTCCCCAAAGCCTACCTATATTCCAAATTTCAGCTCTCTAACTATAGTGGAAGTATCCCATACACATAAGGTGGAACCCTAGGCCCCCAGATAGAAAGTACCCGTTCTCAGATTTTTCCGTTTACTTATTCCACCAAACCTACCTATGAACCAAATTTCAGCACTTTACCTACAGTGGAAGTACCCCATAACATTGATGAGTAAGTCAGTGAGTCAGTGAATATGTTCCAAAATATGCACTTTTTACACCTTCATATCTCGGGAGTCCTTATGTTTCTAGTTTCATTAATTTATGATTAAAGGAAGCAAAGTTATTAGGGGGATAAAACAACGCGAAGGGTTTCGTGTAATATACACATTGCGTCTTAATACTAACGCCGCGGACATGCTGGAGCAGTTATACCTCTTGAAAAGTCTTCCATCCTGCACATATGCCGCAAACACAGCTGTCATCCGCTAACTATAACAATTAAAAACGCAAACATCCGTATTATATCACGTCAACAAATGTTGGGTATCACGTTGGAATAAAACTGCGCTACCAATAACAACTAAAACATAAAATAGCGAAAAATCCCAGAGTAAATCCACTAAGATACTTGGTCGCAAGTACCTTTACTCATATCAATATCCTAACTTACCTAGTGCAAGAGCTTATTTTGAACAAGATTGATTACGGCCTATTTTTCTATAGGATAAGCTCAAATTCAATACTAAACAATATAAAAACTAAACGAGTATACCACCAAACAATCAGAGCTAGTACCTATACATTTAGAACAACGCCCCTCAAAATTTTATTGATTGAATCGGGACTACCATTGTTGGAACACAAGATGTCGGAATCGATTAACATATTTCTCCCTAAAATACTTTCGTATTACAGCTCCTTCATAGGTGATGAAGCATCGTACTAAAAAGTAATACTGTCAAATATTTAGGCCTACATCTTTGATCGTCGTTTAAAGTGGAAAGAAGATATAGTTAAAAAACGTGAGCACTTAAATATTAAAACAAGGAAAATGTACTGGCTACTAGGACCACGATCTGGTTTAGGCTTGGATTACAAAGTTTTCCACGACAACAATCCTTAAGCCAATTTATGCAGCTTTGGGGCAGAACAATTCTAACATTGAAATTTTACAGACATATCAGTCTAAAACGTTAAGATCAACAGCAACAACATTCACAGAGATTTTAAAATTGAAAAAGTCTAGGAAGAAATTACTAACTTCAGTGGACTTAGCAACCACACAAATGTCCTAGCCATTAATTTATTAGATGATATTAAAAAAATGCACAGAGTAAAAATGTATCGTGTACTAGACTTACTCTTCAAAAAATATAAAAATGTCCCCACATATCTATGTAAATGTTAATCCAAATATGAATCTTTTGTTTTTTCTGGGTTCATTGGAACTTAATATTTTTAGTAACTATCGGCCATGTTCCGACACTCACATCTCGCACAAAATTTGTGATTGTGATTTCAACTCGCATGTGAGGTGTTCTGTAACTCGCATTCGCAAGAGTTTTGGCGAGTTCAAGTCGCAAGATTATACTGAAGTATTTAAACTAAACTAGTATTTAAAGAAACTACAAAGTTATGAATAAATTAAATTAATAGTGTTTTCTTTTTTAGTCAAAACTAATGCCATTTTGTAACAAATTTTTTATAAAAACATGAAATTTAAAAACGTTCTCTAAGTGCACGAACATGCAGAAATAAGTTTGGCGATTTGCTACTCGCATGCGATTTGAGACTCTTGCGAGTGTCAGAACATGGCCGTATGTATGTATTTTGTTTATTATTTTATGTTCTGTAAAATAGATTGAAAATAAAGAGTAATTAAAAAGAAAAAAAAAACACAAAGAATTAATTTTAAGCCAGACACAGATAATGTTGCACAGATATATAGAACTTAGTTCATAGAATAAGATAATTAATATAATATGTTTTTTTCTTTAATTATGTTATATTATTTAAATAAGTTTGGTACACATGTTAATACAATTGTAACATTATTTTAACATTTTTAATGTTAAGATTCGTTAACTGTATTTACATTTTTTTTTTAATATTTTGAAATTTTTTGTTTTATGTTAACTTTGGAAATTTTTGAATTTTTGTGACAATAATTTTTTCATAAACATATAATTTGTTCGTTATTTTTATTTCCTGATGATGCTACACAATTGAGTAGCGAAATACCGAAAAATAAAAATATAATTTAAAAAAAAAAGACCTTCAAGCTTGGGCAATTTTAATAAATTGAAATAAAAAAAAAACTTTTTTTCAGGCAGCCTAGCAGTTCTAACAATTATCACAAAACCATTTGACACCAAATGACATTCTGTAAACGAAATTCGAGATATGTTAATACAATGCAGCAATAAAATAGCAAGCATTCCGAGCCATGTTGGTATGTGGCAATACCTATGCTGATTCTGCTACCAAATATGGTTGCTTCTAAATATTAAAGATACTAAGTGTATATTCACTATTCTCTAGTAAACCCACTTTATACACCGCCATTATATTATTATAATATCTTTAAACACCAAATAAGAACCTTTTCAAGGCTGCACATAAATAAAAACTTCACCAAAACCTGTATACGATTTTAACTTTGTAAACCATATTCTCTCAACTTGACCCAACTTAAGGGAACACCGAGATAAATACCTAGCGAACAACGCTATTAATCTACTCTCCGATCCTTCAAAAAAAAAAAAAACAAATTCAATAAGCGTTAATATCATGTAAATAAATGAATAAATCAGTTGCAAACTTAAAAAACAATGTTATCAACAAAATGATTACACATAAACACTTTAAAACATAGAAAAACATTTCTTAAATAATAAAAGAGCAATCTGGCATCACATTAAAAGCCCTTTAAATTTCTCACATCTATGTAAATAAAACTATTATATTGTGAATGATTTTATCCTTTACAAGTTTATGGTTATTATAATTAAATGCAACAAACTTTCGACTAAAAATGCTACCAAATAGTTTTGCATAATAAACTTGCAAGGCACAAAAATTTTAAATCATTTGCATATATTCCTAACACCCGAGTTAGCTTTATGTGCCATTAGGTCAAATCGGTACTTACCGGATCGTTTGTTACTACATAATTACTGCGTTCTACGGAAGCATCCGTGAATAGTTGATTTTCAATCTCTAGTTGTTCTTCTTTGATGGCATCTGCAGTTTCTGCAGGGTACGGTAGCTTTAAATTTTCTTGAGATGTTTCTTCGGCCACATTGTTGGCTAGGAGGGCCAATGCTGTCTGTGGAGCCACACGTGGCAACATCGGATATGGACGCCTACCTTCGCGAGACCATTCTTGCCAAGTATTAGGACCAGAAATGCTAAAATTAAAATGTAATAACTTGCTTTAAAAAAACAATTATTCTGTAAATGTGAATAACATACGCTTCTGCAATAGTAGCCAATTGTTCATCATTAGCTACGCGTCTAGCCTCAGCTCGATGACGTTCATTCGATATATGAAATATACCACGCAATTCCTCTAACAACTTAGCCTTAGTATCACTAAGACCTCCCTGAGCGCGAAACACACTGATTACTTGAGAATATGAATCCAGCTCTAAAATATAAAAAACCACATTAAACGCAATAAATAGGTAAACACAAGAGTTTGTCAAGTTCTTTTTTCCACAACCACATTCTCCTACAATTATCGCACTCACAACAAATTAATGTTTCACTTTATATACTACAGTACCACTTTTTTTCATTATATGTACAGCACACGACGAACGACAACGTACCAAGTCTCCGTAATAAGCCTCGACATTCGTCCCTGGTCATTTGCAAAGCTTGTGGCCACATTATGCCTACGTTTTGTTCTTGCTTCTTTTAAGAATTTACTACTGCGCCCTCTTTTTAATGAACAAAATTTTTATTATTTGTTAAAAGTCGCAAATTGGAGCGAAATCTTTCGAACAATTGGAAAAAATCCCACTGCTGCTTCTTCGTTTGAGAGGATTGGCAGCCATTAATGTTTATTTGTCAAAAAAAAGAAAAAAATACAAGTAACAGTGATGGTAACTTCATAATGACACTAGGCATAGATTTACACAGACGTAAATTAAAGTAATTTATTAGCGTTTATTCCATGTTTACTATGAAGGCGATATTTGGTATTCTATAGCTTAAATTTGAGAATTCAAATTATAAGATTTAAAATGACATATTAAGGTAGAATAAAGAGGTAGAGCACAGCTGAGTCATTTTTTAAACTGAATGGATGTCAAGTTCCATATAAAAAAATGTTTCGCATCTCCGGTACATTTTTTATGTATGGACTTTAACTTCACCCGTGAGTTTACCAATTATTGATTTGCTTTGCGATATATGCAATTATTATTATTATGTATATATTTAGTAGTATCATAATACTTTCAAATTTTACATTAATTATAATTTAATATTAAATAAATAAAAATATTAACAGAAACTACAATTATAATCAAGGAGTTTAGGTTTTAATACCCTCTTTTGGATTGTGAAATAGTGATGGAATTTCGGCACGATAGGATGTGATATAGCAGTGCCATCACTACTTTTTTGGACATTTTTTGATATACATAGGTATTAATCAAGGCAAATTGATAATATGTAAATTCACCGGCGATTTCAAAAGTATTCCGACTACTTTGGCGATGACAATTTCATATAAATGTAGGCGAATTTCTTTATATGGAATTTGACATTCAACAAGTTAAAAGAAGTACTCAGCTGGACTGCACAGTTTACCTGTTTAGTCTACCCTGGGTATTAATATTAAATGGTTTTGGTAATCTTTAGTTAATTTGGTACAGAGAAATCATAGGAGAGAGGTAGAGTGGCATGTGTAAGATATTCTCAAAATCCCTATTCGTGCTTTTCTTCTACCCCGCAAGATATACAATCACGTTACCGACAATCTCTGATTGCCCATCTTATACTACATTTACACCTACGCAAAATCTGGTACTTATGAGATTTTGAGCGAAATCTAGTTCATTTCTACCAGATTACCCATACAAAACAAAATCTACTTACAACTAGATTTTGGCAAAATCTTGCAATATTGAATGATGCAACTATGTATTTTTTGCTAATGTACTGAAATATACAGCGCTGAACAGGAAAATTTTAACACTTGCAACAAAAAAAAAAAAAAAAAAAGCGCGGTAGAAACAAAATATTTGCAGCAACATTAAAAAATAATAAAAGTTTAAAATAAGTGGTTTCAATATGGATAAAACAATAATAAATAAAGTGTAAGTAATATTACATATGTAATTATGCGTATAAAAACAATTGTAGCACAAATTTAATTAAGTTTAGAGCCAATTTTTTATTCTTTCTACAGTCAGTAGTTTTTGTTATGAAAATGAAATCCAATAATACGTCAAAAAGCTGTGGTGTAAACGGCAGAGATTTTCTTCGAGATTTGAGCTGAAATCTACTAGATTTTGCGTAGGTGTAAATGTAGTATTAGCAAAAAAAAAACACTTTATAAATTGGCACTTATCAATTTCCTTTGATTATATTTAATTCGAGGTGCGTTCTGGACTAACATTCGTAATTTCTGAAATTGTAAAACCTACGAATTTGACATCACTGAGTACAAATTAATGGAAGTGTTTATAATCAAGATATTGCTACCTACTTATATAGAGTGATAATTCCGCGTTTTTAATTTAAATCCTGTCGTATTTAACCGAGCGTTTTTCATAAAATTTTATGAAATAACAACAATTCCTCCAATAATGTACTTTAAAGTGATAAGTACATATATAAATATTTTTCTTCCATGCCTCCATAAGTTCTAATTTGTATGATCCTAAAAGTAGGGACGTGTAACTTATTCATTCAAAAGCATTGTTAGGAGCAAGGTAAATTGATAACACGTAGTCTATCCGGGTGGTGTCCGATATCAAGCTTCATGTAAAAAAGTGGTGGAAATAGCAAAAAAAAAAAAAA
Source organism: Phania funesta (assembly GCA_963932375.1). NCBI lineage: Eukaryota > Metazoa > Arthropoda > Insecta > Diptera > Tachinidae > Phania > Phania funesta. Next base: position 43,274,416 of record OZ010653.1, read on the forward strand.
CTATTTCATATTGAAAACTGGCTGGTGAACTTACCTTTTTTAATTCGCCCTGCTCCTAAGGCTAATGATTTTTTTAATGATAGGATGTCAAATTCCATACCTTGTGGTGCATGTTTTGACTTAGGCGTATTCATAAGTTCAAAGCGTATTTATCATCGTTTTTGAGTTCTTTAAGAAGGGAAGGACCAAGTAAATCACAGCCTGCCAAGCCTTAAATTTGACCAATATTCCTAATTGATGCACCCATGACGACAGTTTGATAACCAAATTTTTAAATTACATTTGATATGAATGGATTCTAGAATTTTTGCAGCTTGTATTCCCTCCCATGTAGACACAAAGTAAAATGTAGATGCCAATTTAATAAGAATTTTTTGATTACTTTTGTAAACAAAACCAAACATTTTGACATTAACAAATGTAAACAAAGAAAAATAAATATTAGCAAAAAATAATCACCTGCAGTAGTGATGCCACCTAGTTAAATATGCCTTGCATAAGTTGTTGCTTTAATTTTAAAACGAATTCGACTCAAAAAACTTTTTTATCATACCTGCATCACAAATCCCTGCCTACCTTTTTGTGAATTAGTCGAAAAATTTGAAAGCAGCAAAAAACAAAAATTACCAAAAACTCTAAATTATAGAAAAAGTAATTTTACGAAAAATTATCACAAAAATTGAATTTGTAACAAAATTGAAATTTTATCAACACCATCGAAATGTTTCTGAAATTTCAATACTTCACGAATAGTTCTCAAAAACTTGAATTTCATTACAACTATGAAATTTACCAAAAATCCAAAAACAATAAAAAAAAAATTCTGAAATTTGCAAACGAAAATTTAATTACCAAAAGGCATACATTTAAAAAAAAACAAAATTTCACAAAAAATAGTAAAAGAAATCAAATTTGACCAGTTTTGAAACTTTACCACAAAAATATAAAATTGACATACAAATCATGAAATGCATTAAAAAGTTGGTAAAACTTGCAATTTACCAAAAGAACTAAATATTAAATAAAAATTGAATTTTCATTAAAAAAGCAAAAGCTAGTAGTCATTTGAAATTTGGAGTTTTTGATACAGAATTGTTCGTTATGCCATGCTTTATATTGTGTATATATAGTATTTAAATCTTTCTACTCTCTACGTTCGAAGACAATAAAGCTTTTATTTTCTGTAAGTAGTAGGAGCAAATAGAAAACTTCACTATTGTAGAATTTTGGAACGAATTTCCGTCATCCCTTGTCAAGTTTGGTTTGGAGACAAACCGGTTTCGGCTATGTGCCATCTTTAGTGTCATTTTTCGTTCTTCACTATTCATTAATTGAATCTATTATAATTTTACAGTACACTTTATAAATTATTAATGGCTTAGACCGTAAAGCTCGACCAATGTTTTGCTCCAACTTGACAAAAAAAGAAAAAAAGAATTTTTAATAATGAGCAAGTATATCACTTTTTTCTATTTTATTTCAGTTCTCCACATGAATATATTACAACTTTTTGCGTGGGCGTACCAGTCTTCGAACCACAACGCTCAATTTTCCGTATGACATCAGCTCCACTTATTACATGCCCAAATACAACATGTTTATTGTCCAACCAATCAGTTCTGAAACGAGGATGAATAAAATTGCATATGTTTAATAAAAATAGAAAATTTTGTACAATATATCGCACTGGTGCAACAATCGTGTATTAACTCAAAATTATTTATATTCACTTTCTATTTTATTTATTTAATTAAACGAGCCTATAGTATAGTATATAATGTGCAAAATTTATAAAAAGAAATATATATTCAAATATAGAATTAATAATTTGTGACACTATGTACATATTTTATAATTTTTATTGCAATTGAAATGCAAAGGGATTAAAAAATATTATTTTTGCTGCAAGCAAAGTATATGACGTAAATATAAAATTAATAGGAAGTGTATTCTTAATCCTAGGTAATCCAACCAAGAAGGAACGTTCAAATTCTGGGTATAATGATCTATGCTGAGCGAATAGATCTAGAAAAATAAATATATAATGCAAGTAATCTGGAGTCTTTGTTAACATTATTTTATAAAACGTCTAGATCAACCTTCAGAGAAGTGATCACTCAGCTTTAAGCCATATACATATATTAAAACGGATCAATTTTCTTGTCAACCAAGAGTATGGCAGAAACGTAATTTGTGGAAAATTCTAAGAAAATTTTTCTAAGAAACCATGTTACTCAAAGCAGAATGAACCCCGATTTAGCATTACAAAGTTTGTATTTCTGATAATATGGTGCTAGTTTTAAAGGAGTTTCTTCTGGTATAAAAGGTGCTTGAAATTCGATTGCATTGTCAATATCCATTTCCGATGAGCTGGGTCTATATGTCGATTCATGATTTGTTGGTGGGTGTGTAGAAAGGAACTCTGAAATTTCTGTATCAGGTTCAGGAATTGTATGTTTTCGGCTAATGTACTGATCTAGCAAGATTCTCTTATATGTTTTGGAATCAATCCACAGGAACAAATATTTATTTTTACATTACACTCGCAGTTCCCGATGTAAAATACATTGTTAATACTGTGTAAAAATCTTGCGATGCTGGTTTATTTATTTCTTTCCTTACAGTACTTATTAAACAAGTACTTTAGCTTTTTCATAATACTTCTGTTATCAATGATAGCAATATATAATTTTCTCCAAATATTAATCTGTCTATCCGCAACGTAAAATGTTCATACGAAAACATATTGCTTCTAACTTTATAGAAAGTAGCACTTCAAAACCTCTCGTATATTATATAAATAATGTTCGGAAAAGTCACTAGGCAACCCAAGAGCATTATAATCTTGATTCGGGTGCTAAAAATCTACCCAATAATTTAAAGAAGCAATAGACCTTGGTCACGAATCCGTATTTGAAACAAATTTTATTTAACATAAAGCTGCACTCATGTTAAATAGCACAAAATTTAAAAACGCATATTGCTTGAAACAACACACAAACCAATAAAAACCACGTTATTGCAAAGCATGGTTTGCAATCCATAAAAATAATTTTTGAGAATAATTACTGAAAACAAACTAACTCATGCATACAAAATCAAGAACAAGTAGATACAAAACATTTTTCAAAATAAATTAAAAATTTTTTCGTGAAAAGTCAGAACCTCCGTTTTGATTTTAGAACTATAGTTTCTTCGGAAATTTTGCTTAAAATTTTCCGCAGAATACGTTTCTGCTATACTATTTGTCAAGTTTTTTCTCCCCGAACAAACTAATATACATATCTAATTATTCTATTTACTAGTCTATTTATTGCTCCTGTTAATTGCTGATGCCATAATTCAAAACTGATAAAAGAAAGGTATGTACTGCCATAGTTCTACCATGCCTGGGGAGATTATGCTTTAAACTATACAACTTTCTTAACATAAAATTTAAGTTAGTTGTTAAAAAAACTTATATGTTTGGAACGAGAAAGTTTGTAATCCAAGATAATACTTAAATCGCGCATAGTTTCTTCAAATTTCCTGCTGATTATAGAGGTAGGATAATATAAGATTACATGCATTACTTTTGAATCTAGAGCAAAAGTATAACTTGTTCAACATATTATTGTGGTAGAGGTATCAAACTATAAATCCAATCCAATATGAACACCGACCTCATGATCGTTGACGTGTTTCCTTGTGCTAGAGACAATAAGTGTTGTAGCACTGAAACCTTTACGAAAACCGGAATGACGTAGACGAAGTAACTTGTGTTCACTGAGGTAATTATTAATTTGCTTAACTATAAGATACTCCTTAACCTTAGACAAACAAAAGAGAATGATAATACACTGAAGAGCATTAGCTCCTTGACTGCCGGTGTTTTTAACGGAACAATTCTAGCAGTTTTCTATATTAAAGGATACCTTGAAGTCATAACAAAGGTATTAAATATTTGTAACAGGTGCTTCTAGAAAGAAGGGTATAAAATCCTTAAAAATGTGATTGGTGCTCATCAATCCCTAGGGTATGAAATTTAATATTACAAAAGGCTTCTCTCAAATCGCACAGCTCAAATCCACAAAAGGAAATGTCGACATTAAGTAATCATATATAAAAAAAAAAAAAAAAAATTACTGTAGTTGCGCCGTCTTTTTAAAATAGTTTTTATTATTCCATCAACTTGAGAATAACAAAAAAACGCCGTCATTTGATTTGTTATTGTGTAACTTCTGATTAGTAGCCATTCGATCTAGTATTGAAATGAATTATCAGTTTTGTTAGTAATATAAAATCACAGGGTAACCAGAGGTGAAGACTTTGACACATAAAAAATAAAAAACTCAGTTTTTTTACTATGGGCTCTGTTAGAAAGAGACTAATATAGTACTTTGTGACGAAATACAACAACAAATACAGGAAAACACGGCAAGAAAATCAAAATAAAAACAAAAATCTAAAAACAAAACTAAGGCTCTGAGGGAACGAGACGGATAGAGAAAAAGATCACTATACTGTCGTTTCACCTCTGTTTACTACTTTGTGATAAAATGCTCATTACAGTCCTATAAAATAAAGCATAAATCCATTCAACATGTTTTCTACTTAAAAAACTAAAACAATTATAAAAAAGTCTGGAGTTGGTAAAAATTGTTTACTTCTGATGGCTACTAATCAGAAGTTATACAACTTACTTCTGATAGGGACGTCCAAGATAAACCTTAAATTTTTTTTATTAAAATCAATATTCATGCGTCACACTTTTCAATACACATTTGTTGATTTCTCTTGAAATAACTTACCTTCAATCTAAAATCAAAAATTTTATGGCCTACACTGGAAAATTTAATTTTCAATTATTACACTATTGCTGCACAAGTGTGATATGTACCTATGTATGTACCATACATACAAGTTAGATTATAACAAATTTAACTTACTTTGTCGTACATATAAAAAATTGTGAAGCATTTGTATTCGGACCGGAATTGGCCATTGACAAAGTTCCGAAACCATTATGCTTCAAAGTAAAATTTTCATCAGAAAACTTTTTACCATATATTGATTTACCGCCTGTACCATTATTATTAGTGAAATCACCTCCTTGACACATCTGAAAAATAAAGTAATGACGCTATCTTTTTGCAAGCAAAAATAAAGATCTTACGAATTCAGGTATAACGCGATGAAATGTACTGCCTTTATAGCCGAAACCGTGCTCATGTGTACATAAAGCTCTAAAGTTTTCAGCTGTTTTAGGGACGACATCTGCCCTTAAAAGCATTACTATGCGCCCGGCATCATTACCACCAATGCGTATATCAAAGAATACCTGAGGATTTCTCTTTTCCGACTTTTCTATTACAGCGGGACCAGTGGGAGTTACTTTCGATTCTTCATCCTCCTGAACCGATTCAGAATTTAATTCATTTTCGTTATTTTCTTTTAGTGTTGCACCAGCATGTTTTTGCAACCAATCATCATCTGCCCAAACAGGTTTAAAACTACCTTCCCTAATGCGAACAGGTTTGGCCAAGTTTACTCGTATTGTTCTTCCACAAAGTTCGGCATCGTTCTTATACATAAAACTGTATTAATTTTATAAAACCAAAATACGTATTAATATTATTGCATACCATATTGTCTATTGCGGCTGCTGCATCTTCAGCGGATTCATATTCTATGAAAGCAAAGCCTCGATGTTTTTGTGATTCATAATCCACAGGAATCTGTATGTCGGCAATATCACCAAATGGTATAAACGCGTCGTTTAAAAGTTTTTCTGTAACCTCATCAGCTAATGCACCTACATATATGGTCCGCTTATCATTAGACATTATAAATGATGTGCTTCACTATTCGTATATATGTGCAAACATATGCATGCATAAAATATTCCCTCTTAATTAATGTTTACAAAAATATATTTACATGTAAATATTAGCTAACAACATTCACAATAACGTGGTATTTATTAGGCACCATCACTGACATTCGCCGAACGGTTAATATCCGCCTATAATAGTTTGGCTTCTATCGGCTTACATAGGTCTTGACTAGTCAATAATCTGTTCGGCCATAACACAATTTGCTGCTCGCACAGAAATTTGGCTAGTCAAGACTGCCGCTGTTTATTCTTCAAACAGAAGATCACGAACATATTTACTCCCGTTATCTTGCACAAGCTCTCTCGATGTGCGAACAAATTAATAGCTAGTCAAGTCGTTGTGGTAAAATCATATACATGTATGTATATAAAACCATATTTTGTTTTGCATTTGATCTATATATGTTGCGGCACGTTAAAAATGAGCGAGCTACAAATACATTTTTAAGATCCTCGTGTGCTTATTACTTTACTTTATTATATTAGTATACGTGCCTGTAGCCTTGAATGATTATGCATTACATCGGCAAAAAGGTTTATATATATATATATATATATATATATATATATATATATATATATATATATATATACATCATAAATCACAAGTCAGATTCTACCCTACAACAGATATTAACTGATTTAGGGTCAATATTGTTTCCAGTGTTCGTACATAAAGTAACTATTAATTTTCCAAGCAAAAAATAAAAGTTAAAATAAATATTGTTTTTTAAGCGAAAACTTGGCAAATAATCATTGAAAAGAAATTTTTTTGATAAAACCAGTTGAATATGTGTTCCCGATACCATTTCAGCCAGCTAGCAGCCGTTTTTCAGTTGCCGTCAAGTTTTTGTGCACAAGCCGCCGTCGGTGATGAAACAGACGGCGCTGGACACTGGGCACCATCCATATGATTTCTTTGCGTTGGAAGCGATAAGAACTGAAAAAGGATAATATATGTAAGAAAAATGAAGTTATGATAACCGGTGTCGAAAAAACAAAATAAGTAGTATAGTATATTTAATTAAACTCATATTAAACAATATGTTTCGAACAACTAAATATAAATTCGATGTTACAGAAGTAACTAGAAAACTTTTTGTCTCCTACCGAAGGCTCTTTGCGATAATGCTGGCAGTTTGTATATTTTTTTACATATTGCCACCAATCTTTCGATATCTGTTCATTAGTGCACCGGAAAAAAAAGGTCTGTTAAGTTACTATTACTATTGTTACTAAATTTTATTCGTCTCTTTTTTTAATGATATAGAACCCTTAATGCAGTGCATGGATGATCGTTTGACACCATTTTTCTTACAAAATTTTGAGTTTGACGCCAACATACGTCACGTTCCTCCGTTAGCCGAGGAACGTAACATTATTCCCTATGTAGGTAACGGATATTTAGGTTTGGAAATTGCTCACGACGCTCCTTTAAATATAAAATATGGTCGAGCAATGCAATTGCCTACACAATTTCATCCAGTTATATCGGTTAGAGAAACTGATGAAGCTGGCAGAGAAGCCACAGTAGTGGAGTATCTTGCTGGGATTGCGTGGAGGTAGGTAAACATCATAAAGTATACATATGTATTAATATCTTTCCATGCGAACATACTTATGTACACGAAACAGATAATGTGTCATACAAGCATTATATTAAATCCATTTTAAAAATTCCGAAAATTGTTCGAAGTGGCAACAACAACAAACATCTTTAAATAATTTTTCGGTAGACTGATTGATTCGATACATGTTATTTTGTTGTTACATGTTCGTATTTCTCAACACGGACGCTTTTTAGGAAAACCCTCTTAAAAAGGTCCATGTTTAAAAAATGGCACATTTTGCCAAAAGTATGAAAAATTTGTGATTTAAATGGAAATAACTAAACAAAATCTTTATTCACATTCACCTATTCAATGGTTAGTGCAAATGGCCTGGCGAAAGTTTAAATGCAAAATATTGTAGCTTTTTATTAATATCCAACAAAAAAGTACACAAAATTTCTGTCAAATTTCGTAAAAAAGCTACGATATTTTATATTTATACTTTTGAAAGACCATTTGCATCAAACACAGAATACAACTATTGTAAAAACAGTTTCTTCATAAACTGTATGTATGTTCATACCCACTTGACCAAGACCTTAATTTATGATATTGCACATATCGAACATATTTCGTGATAATCACTCAAACAGGAATCCATAATAGAGTACTTGTCGTACAGTTTAGTTTCAAACATTTATCAATTCCGAAAGTTTGCCTATGATATTAAAATTGAAACTTAAAACTTTAGTGAATCGACTTTGATGTCAATAAAAGTTTATAAAAAGTAATTTCTTAAAAGTAATTTATTAATATTGCTAAATTGCGAAGACAACTTTAAGGATATCGAGAAATATTACCGTAAGATATTGTTAGCAACATAATTTCGATATCATGCTTCGAGAACGAACGTTTTGTGTACTGTTTAATTTTCATATTAGTCCAAATGAAAAGTTACAAATTGTTTGTTCATCAAGTTTTTATTTCTCATTTTTGCGTCGAAAAAGCGCATTATTGATTAATGGCGTAGAAGATTAAAAAATGCTCTAATATAACAATAACAATGAAAAAACATGTTCTGATTTAATTTGTAGTGAAAATTACCTAGCGTTTACACATGCCACTATAAGTTCGAAAAACTCACACATTTTCACTAATCCACCCACATTTTTCGCAATGGCAGCTCCAGTGGCAGCTAAAATTGCATGCGAGTGAAAATTTGGCATTTGCATGCCACTAAATGTCAAAACGATAGACAATATTACCCTGCTCAATATTAAATGTAAATTTAATGAATTGCGGTTAAATTGTAATTAAAGTTCTATCTTTTTAAATGCATTGTTATGATTTATTTCTTAAATTGCGCATAAAAAAATTCAAGTTTGTTAATTAAAGAGCAATAATATTAGTAATAATAATAAAATATTACTATTAATAATAAATGTAAATCGTTTCCCCAAAAATATGCCAACATGTTGAACTCGGTAACTCTATTTTAAAAAGAAAACAAAAAGTTAAAATGGAATCAAAATTGAGCCAACAGATTATTAAACAAATGATTAAAATCTTTGACATCGTCCTCCCAAATTTTTCTTTCTCATTTCCTGATAAAATTTTTTTTAATTTTAAAAGTAAACAAATTTTCTGAAGTTTACGCTTCGACGACATTTTAAAAATGAACTTACACTTGCTTGTGTAAGCACAAAAACGAATGGCATGAGATTCGACTATTTCGAAGAATTTTTCGTTGACAATACGTACACAACAATTGCATGCCACTACTTGCATTTGTAAACCCAGCGTTAGGTCGAAACAATTATAAAATTCAAAAAATGGCATTAAAATTAAAAAAAATCTGCAATATAATTAGAAAAATGTTTCGGAGGTTCCTTGAAAATACATACACACTATGTATGTAGGTTGAGAAGTAAGATAATTTAGTGAAATTAAAGTACAGACTTATATGCATGTAATAAATACATTATGATGTACCAAACGCGATTTTAGCAATTTTTACGCGTTTTATTAGTTTTTCATATGACATTGATTACGTTGATGGTGAAGATATTACTAATCAAGTAACTTGTAATTAAATTTTTCAATCTCAATTTGAAAATGAAATACTTTTTGCATATTTTGTTTGATTATGAAAAAATCAAGGGCATTTAATAGGTTTTCCGGGATGTTAAATGAACACCTAAGGAAGAAAAACCTTCGGAATTTAGGTATTCGCATCTCTATTGAATTGTTAAGTTTTAGGGCTACGTTTTTGTAAGTCCACTGGTCAATTTGACAACTAATATATTTTTTTTTTACCAATTATAGCTTCTAAGAAACCAAATACTTATAATTGTTACATAAATAAATAAATTTTTAGAACTATATTTTTAATATTTTGAGTGGTTGACATTTGGCAATAAGGGATACGTTCTATAAATACGCTTCAGTGTATGGGCATATATAATCGGGTCTGTTCTGTAAACCGAATCCGAGTAAATTTCTCGTTTTAAAAACGATTTTTTTTTTGGTGTTCTCCAAAACGAAAACACATAATTTTACTCGGTCTTAAATCGAGCAAAAATGCCTGGTCGAAAGCAAATAAAATGTGCAAATATTCTAATAAGTAACTAAAGAAACATAAATAAAGCAATTATTATTTAAAATTTGAAGTCTTTTATTTTATTAATTTTAATCAAATTACTTGCGGTTATGTAAACTATGCATAAAAAATAGATTTAAAAAAACCACTCCAATTTCTTGATATTTTTGTTCCAAGTATAAAGTCAAATGATTGAATGAATAAAAAAACACATTTTCTGCTAAACTTGTTGAATACGTAGGCATTTAATTCATATTTAATTGAAAAATATTATTTTAAATCACACAAATTCTTGCAAAATGTATAGATATTTTTTAATATGGCGATCAAAAGTTTTTAACTTCGAAAAAATAGAGTCACCACTTTTTATGAAAATGTATGTGTCAAAATATTTCTCTCTAAAATGCAGTATTTCAATCACTAAATTAAATAAACAAAACAACAAGTGAAGTAAATATGAAAAGAAATTATGTTTCTAATGGTTTGCTTATTTTTAATGGTTTTTATTAATAAGCACTTTGAAGAAAAATGTTACAAAGGTTTGTTTGGTAACTCTACCAATGTATACCACATGTTTCTACAAAATAAACAAAGCAAAACTTTCTCAAAGCAAAAAATCGGCAAATATCAAATAACACCGCAAAATGTAAGTAAATGTTAAACCAATTTTAACTAAATATTAACATAAAATAAAAACTTTTCCAGGAGAAAACATAGAAACCAGAGACAGGAAGAAATATTCCTTGAGTTTATGACCGCCCATCCAAATATAGCTAAATGATTTACCAAAGGCGATAAAGTGGAAGTGGATAAGTTGTGGTCACAGCTTGAAGTTGAACTAAACGCTGCTGGGCCTCCTATTAAAGATGCACGCTCTTGGTAAAAGGTAAGAAACCGCAATTCGTATTTATTATAGTTACTTATGGACAAATTAACATGTAAGGCTATTAACAGGCATGGAAAGCGAAATCAGGGCAACAGGAGGTGGGCAATTTACTCAATATATATTGACTCCAGCTGAACAGGATGTTGCAACTTTATGCAGTTTAGAAACTTTTGTGAAGGGATTTGAAGGCTCCAAAACGTATGGTGTAAATAAAAGCGCAGTTAATGTGGAAACTGCTACCACTTCATCTCCAACTCCACTATCACCTTCGCCATCATTGATATTATCACCTACACCAGTGAAGAGCCAAAAAAGAAAAAGGAAGTTGTCTTTAAGTGAATTTATAGAAAAAGAAAATACAAATTTGGAAGAAATTGGAAAAGAATTTTCAAAACTGAATGCCACAAAAAATGTTTTGAGAGAAGTGCTAGAAAATATAAACGAAAAATTAGCGAAATTTGAACACCATTACATTGAAATAATAAACATTAAAAAACAGCAATTAGAAGAAATTAAAAAAAATTACCAGAAGTGAAACATCATTATAAAGAAGTTGAAAAACATAATGCAGAGATAAGAATAAAAATGTACATAAGTATGTACATATGTATATTGATGTAAAAAATGGTTTTTGATTTTACGTCGTCAGCGACACTGCAATGGCATCTCTCACACGCATTCCCTCGTTAAAAGAAAGCTGATCTTGATTAACATTTTCTTCGCTGTATTCATCATTGTCATACTTGATTAAATCATTTTCTATTTCAATGTTGAAGGTTTTGCAAATATTGTGAAGTGCTGAGCAAACATTTACTATTTTCACAACTTTTTGTGGCTTATAGTGGAGCGTTGTGCATTGAAGACTTTGGAATCGACTTTTAAGGTTACCGATTGTTCTTTCAATAATGTTACGAGCGGAGCAATGCTTTTTATTAAAAATGTGTTCTTTTGAGCCATACTGTGGACTCCTATATGGAGTCATAAGAAATGGTTCGATAGGATAACCCGCATCTAGCAGCCATGCATTTTTTCACCGTTATCATACTTCTGTTTGAAAAAATTTCTTGCATCAGACATACGCCAAATAAAGGAGTCGTGAGTAGATCCTGGTTTACATGCATCAACATCACGGATCACAAATCTGTGATGGAGGAGTTTATTATAAGATGATTAAACATGCTAGTCAATGCTCTTATACTTACAATCATTACGTTTATACTAAAATAACCTTTCCGGTTATAAAATAGCGATTCATCAAATGTAGGTTTAATAAGTCTTATATGACTACCGTCGATGCGACCAATAACACCGGGTAACCTAAACTTTGTGTAGAAATGTAACTTGGATTCTTTTTTCTCCTCCCTTGTAAGATCTAAGCTAATCCACAATGGGCACAAAATATTTTCTAAAGCATCAATAGTTATCCACAACACTTTCGAAAAGGTACTACGCCCCCTACTATGGCTTGTTTCATTTGCAAGAACGCCTTGAAAGGAACCTACTGCCAAAAAAACGGAGTGTTGCTGCTAGTTGAATTTTTGCCGGAATAGATCCTTCTTGTAATAAGTGAGCAATACTATTTAAACATGCTAGTAAATGCTCTTATACTTACAATCATTACGTTTATACTAAAATAACCTTTCCGGTTATAAAATAGCGATTCATCAAATGTAGGTTTAATAAGTCTTATATGACTACCGTCGATGCGACCAATAACACCGGGTAACCTAAACTTTGTATAGAAATGTAACTTGGATTCTTTTTTCTCCTCCCTTTTAAGATCTAAGCTAATCCACAATGGGCACAAAATATTCTCTAAAGCATCAATAGTTATCCACAACACTTTCGAAAAGGTACTACGCCCCCTACTATGGCTTGTTTCATTTGCAAGAACGCCTTGAAAGGAACCTACTGCCAAAAAACGGAGTGTTGCTGCTAGTTGAATTTTTGCCGGAATAGATCCTTCTTGTAATAAGTGAGCAATACTATTTAACCGGTAAAGTTCAATGAATCTGAAAGAAAATAAAATAATTTGCATCTCAACCAACTTTGCTCATATGTATGTACTTACCTATCACTTGAAACACTCATAGGATTTGATGCATCTCTGAATTGTCTTCGGAATACATTCAGCTGGCGTATTTTGCGCTTTTATAACTTAATATAGATGCTTGTTAATTTATTCTATTAACAGCTGACTTTGACGTTCAAATTTTTCATTCGAACTTTATTTCGAATGTTGCCAAACCGAGTCATTTATAAAACCAAATAGCCTTTTGCTCGGTTTTAAAAATGTCTCGTGTTTGAAAACAATTCGGTATACAGAACAGACCCGAATGTATGTAGCAGGACCTATACATTATGTAAAATCTAGATATTTGACGTAATTAACAACCTGTTGTTGCATACATAAATATACTCACATAACATAAACATAAATATACTCACACAAACATTTCGTTTTCTTCCGATAAAGGTTAAAATTTGGATTTCATAAAACAATTATATATTGTTTACAAAAAACAAGTAAAAACCATATATTTTATACAAAAACAAAATGTTTTTATTAAAAAGCTTAAAAAACATATAAATTCAGTTATAGCACAATTAATTTTTTTTAAATGTTCCAGTAGGGCTGACATTGTTTTAGCGATAAATTTTGCTGATTCGGCAATATATTTGTACAAAATATAGCCTGCAACACAGGCCCACGTAGGTCCAGAAATCCGGTAAAGAATGAAGAATTGTAATTGTAATTGAAGGTAACTATGGAAGAGTTAATTGGACATTCCTGAAACGACTTCTTCGTCTTATAAAAGAATAAATTTCGCGTAGTCCCACCTCTGATATTTCGGAGAGGCTTTCGAAGGACCCCTGCCCAGATGAGTCCGGCGTAGGTCCTCCAAGGCAGGGCAGATGCAAGTGAGATATTATTCTTTATTCTGACAACTCCAAAAGTCATTTGTCAAAAGTCAATGTACTCGTACAGTAATCAGTTTGTCAGCCATGCAATTGCCCATACTAGTCCCACTCTATGATGATGCTTGAATGTTTCGTCATCCAAATTAAGGATGCCCGACATTTCAGGACCAGTTTAGATGCCGAATAGACGCCTATCAGAGACCTGATTGCAGCATGGTTATCGGTGAAGAATCAAATAACTCTATCAAATATTCTGTAGTAAACAGCCAATTTTCCGTGTCTCCCGAGATTAAGATCACCATAATACATCATACTGTTACAAAGCAATAGTCAAAGATGTATGAAACGACCTATTGTACAAATACGCAATAACATAAACATAAAGCAAAAACAAATTGCGTAGCAGAAATTCCCCGAACCGCGATTCAATAAAAACAATTTCTACAGCAAGCAAGAAGTAATGAAAAGATACACACACACATACACATACAAGACTACTAAGCCAGCAACTGAAATAACTGATGCACAATTTCGCGTATGTTCGGGACATTTCAAGAAGCGGCCGTGATCCGTATATATATGAACATCTGTGTGTACAAAAGAAGTGTTAAATGTACAGTGTCAATTAGTACTAAAGAGTTGTATATAAGAGTGTTAAGTACCGAATAAAACTGTGTACTGATAAATTCACGTAACGTAACAACTGGTGTCAGAAGTAGAATTGTAAAAAAAAGGAAGTAAAAAAAAATGAAGTTTGACGAGCTGAAAGTAGATCAACTAAAAAAAGAGCTGAGCAAGTTTGATCTGCAACGACTGGCTATCTACTTGAATTCGAGGAAAAAGAGGAGCTCGAGATATGTACCCCTGCCACAAACACTAATATGGACTTTAACGTAATGTTGGCCGCTATGATGGAGAAATTTCAAGAAGCTTCTAAGAACAGCGAAAGACTCTTAGCTGAGGTCAGAGCCAACAACGAAAGACAAGAGAAGAAATTTCAAGAAGCTTCTAAGAACAGCGAAAGACTCTTAGCTGAGGTCAGAGCCAACAACGAAAGACAAGAGAAGAAATTTCAAGAAGTTTCTAAGAACAGCGAAAGTCTCTTAGCTGAGGTAGAAGAAAAGTTTCAAGAAGCTTCCAAGGTTAACAGCGAAAGACTCTTAGCTGAGATCAGAGCCAACAACGAGACACTTCAGGAAATTTCAGAAGCTACGGGCTAGCGAGTGGAAGCTATAGAACTCAAAGTCAGTGAGCTTGATGAAAAATTCTCCGGCATAACGGGAAATGTTGATGAGAAACTCTCCGGCATAGCGAGAAGTTTTGACAAAAAAATTTCCGGCGTAGACGCAGAACTACATGAGTTAAAGAACAAGATGGGCGATCTATAAATTCGAGAAGGACCGGTAAGAATAATCCCTGAGCACGCCAACAAGATAAAGGCCCCGAGCTTTGATGGTAGCGCACCTACCAGAAGCAGCAATCCTTGAATGCTTACCAGAAATAGCTACGAAGACATAATGGTGGCTTGCAACGGAAGTACGGTCGCGAACATACGCGAGAACTGTACAGGATGGAATTAAGGGGCAGAGTGCAGAAGCCGATTGAAACGCTGCAAGATTTCGCAGCTGACTTACCCAGGCGAGAACCATCCATTCTTGGACCAGTTCAAGATAGAAGCATTTGTAAATGGCATACGGAATCCAGATGTTAAATATGCAGTTTGCGCTATGCAGAAGTCGTCCTTTGCGGAAACCATTTCGTACGCACTGGCCCAAGAGACCGCAAAAGTCATATCGAAGCCACAAGTCTACAAGGTGCGGCGACTTGAGGCTGATACGCTAAATTGCGGAGACAAAATGCTTTAACTGCGGTAAGGTCGGCCACTTCCATCGCATCTGCAGATCAGCAAAGAAAAGATCAATATCTGCTTCGCCACCGAGGGAAAGCAAACAGGCGAATAACACCGAATCGCATGTGTCACCGTTAAACTAGATCGAGCTAGCGCTGAGGGGCAAGAGCTAGCTCCTACAACCGATGGCCCCACAATCTCCATTTCCATCATGCAGCAAAAGAACAGCAACCTTACTGCTTGCGGTCTTATCAACGGAAAGAAACAGGTCCTCACCATAGACACAGGAGCATCTCAGTCTATAATAAGGCACGATTTGGTAAAGAGAGCGGTAGAACCGCTAAATAATATACGACTACGCACTGCTACTGGGGATTCAGCTACCGTCTATGGAAGAGCCAGGGCAAGACTGACTATCGCAAACATCAGCGTCGACCATGTGTTTGTTGTCGCCGACATATTGGATGAAGTTATTATTGGTGCAGACTTCATGATAGCCCACGGGATTTATCTGCACATGGGACATCAAATAATGGTATGGTGCAATATCGAGATACCCCTGGATGTTGGGTATGAGAGCAGGACCACAGTAAGGAAGCTGTTTGCCGTTGAACGCCAGAAATTACCACCCCACGCACAAACTATAGTATGGGCACGTGTAGGAAGATTGTGTGGATAACCGGTTGTGGGTTGTAGAGCCAAAAGAACTAAAAGCAGAAATCATAACCGCTAGAGCTCTTGTGAAAGCCTGCGACGATGGACGAGTTCCTGTAAGAGTACTTAACCTGTCCAAAAGTGAAAAGACCATTGTCAGAAATTTTGAAATTGGTCAATGTGAGCCGGCAGGCGCCATAATTAATTGTGCGGCGAATTCAGTATGTCCCAAAACAACAGCCAAAGAGCGAGATGAACTGGCAGAACAGATGGAAAAATGGGTAGCAGGCCTGACATCTCCTGACAGAAACAAAGCGAAGCAGTTGCTTAGAAAACATCCCTCTGTCTTCGCCCTGAGTAATAAAAGCCAAGGTAGAACCGCAGTTGTGAAACACGAAATCAATACCGGCGAAGCGAGGCCTATAAAACAAGCACCCAGGAGTATTCCCCTAGAAAAGCGAAACGAGGTCAAAGAACTGGTTAACGAAATGGAGCAGAATGGAGTCATTGAGCCATCTTCCAGTCCGTGGAGCTCGCCAATAGTTTTGGTGAAGAAGAAAGACGGCAGCACAAGGTTTTGTGTCGATTACCGGAAACTCAATGCCGTCACAAAGAAAGACAGTTATCCGCTGCCTAGAATTGACGATACCTTAGACACGTTGGCCGGAACGACGTTGGACATGCAGAGCGGCTATTAGCAGGTAGAGATAGCCGATAAGGACAAGGAAAAAACTGCCTTTAGCGCGAGCTATGGTCTATGGAAGTTCAAGGTGATGCATTTGGGCTCTGCAACGCTCCAACTACTTTTGAGCGTTTAATGGAACGTGTGCTTAAAGGTCTCAATTGGAAGACGTGCTTGGATATCTGGATGACATAATTGTGATGGGGAAGACTTTTGACGAACACCTAAAAAACCTGGATGAGGTGTTTAAGCGTATAACAGCTGCAGGATTAAAGCTAAGCGTTAAGAAATGCGCTTTGTTTCAAAAGGAGGTTAAATATTTGGGGAATCGTGTAACATCAGAGGGTATATCCACTGATGAGGACAAAATACTGGCTGTAAAGGACTGGCCTCGCCCACGGAATCTTCATGAGCTTCGTAGTTTTCTGGGGCTTTGCATATACTACAGGAGATTTGTGCCGAACTTTGCTCAAGTTGCTGCTAGTTTGCATGAGTTGACCAGAAAGTCGCGACCATACCACTGGAGTGAGGCAGCAGAATAAGCGTTCCAGAGGCTTAAGGTACTTTTGTGGGCTTCTCGCACGCTGGATTGAACGTCTGCAAAGCTATGATTTCAGTATCGTGCACAGAAAAGGCGGAAAACACAATAATGCTGATGCCCTTTCAAGACGGCCATGCAATGTAAAGTGCAAGCACTGCACAAAAGTCGAGAAAAAGGAATGTGTCATTGACGTGAGGCTGACCCAAATTAGCTCAGGGGAAGACTGGTCTAAGGAACAGAATGACGACCCAATTTTGGCAAAGATTATGTTGGCTAAGCAGGATAACAAAAGACCGACCCGCAATGAAATATCGGCAGAAAGCCTATTAGCCAAAGCGTACTGGGCCCAGTGGAATAGCCTAAAATTAATAGATGACTGCTTATATAGATCTTGGAAAAGTACAGATGGCAAATTTACAACGGACTTAATTGTCGCGCCCACTTCCAAGATAAAGGAGGTAATGAAGCAGTTCCATAACGGTCCTAGTGGCGGCCACCTGGGCATTACAAAAACTTTGGGATAGATAAAACAGCGATTTTACTGGGTTGGATGCCAGCAGTCTGTAGCCGATTGGATAGCTAATTGCGAACAGTGTATTGCAGCAAGGGTCCAATAAGAAGAAGTCGCGGCAAGCTTCAGCAATACAACGTGGGTGCGCTTTTTGAGCGGATAGCTATCGATGTAGCAGGTCCATTCCCTGTCAGTGCCGCTGGTAACCGGTATGTACTAGTTGTAATAGATTATTTCAGCAAATGGCCCGAATCTAAAACGGTGGTAGACGCATTTGTTAACAATTGGGTGTGTCGATACGGTGTTCCGATAGAATTGCATTCTGACCAGGGGCGGGCGAAATTTGGAATCCGCCATATTTAGAGAAATGTGCGACTTATATGGCATCAAAAAGACGAGAACGACACCGCTACATCCACAGTCTGATGGCATGGTAGAAAGTTTTAACAGTACGCTGGAAGAATATCTCAGAAAAGTGAACAGTACACACCAAAAGGATTGGGATGAGCATATACCTAAGCTGTTACTGGCATACCGGTCAGCAGTCTACGATTCTACCTCACTTAGTCCTGCGAAAATCCTGTTTGGAATGGAACTGAAATTGCCAGCGGACTTAGAGTTTGGTGTTAAACCTAAACCTGCGTGCGAAGACGATGGAAACACTCTTCAGGCACAAGAAGACCTTCACGAGCTTCATGAATTTTTCCGTAACCGCATTAAAATGTTCAGTGATAAGATGAAAGCCAGATATGATAGGGCAGCAAACACGGAGGGATTTACCGAAGGGCAAATGGTTCTACTGTTTAACCCACAACGCAAGAAAAGATTATCCCCTAAATTACAAACCCACTGGGAGGGACCATAGAAGGTGGTTGAGAAGCTGAATGACGTAGTTTACCGGATACAGAAGTGCCATAGCCCGAGGTCCAAAATGAAGGTGGTTCACCTTGAACGACTAGCCAAATATGGAAAAGGTGATGTTGAGCCTGTGTGAAACGACCTATTGTACAAATACGCAATAACATAAACATAAAACAAAAACAAATTGCGTAGCAGAAATTCCCCGAACCGCGATTCACATAAAAAATTTCTACAGCAAGCAAAAAGTAAACAAAAGATACACACACAAACACATATACAAGACTACTAAGCCAGTAACTGAAATAACTGATGCGCAATTTCGCGTATGTTCGGGACATTTCAAGAAGCGGCCGTGATCTGTATATAAAGCCGCCGTCCACCGCAGAAGATATAGTTGGCTTTGAGATTTCATAGAGTGAACCCAGTTTAGATGCCGAATAGACGCCGATCAGAGACCTGATTGCAGCATGGCTATCGGTGAAGAGTCGAATATCTCTATCAAATATTCTGTAGTAAACAGCCAATTTTTCGTGTCTCCCGAGATTAGGATTACCATACTACATCATACTTTCTTTCATCATACCTGACGACAGGTTCAATTTAAACCCATTCATTTATTAAGTCGGAAATTGGGGATCTTGTATCTACATGTTAATAGTGCAAGTTCCGTTTTAGTTTGATTGGCCCTCAAACTATTTGAGGAACTCCAGTTACAGAATATCACGGCAGCCACTTCCATTCTGTTAGAATTTTTTAATATTGCCGTTGAGCCACTACTTCTTTCTGTGATAGATCAAGTTTTTCCTCATTTTCCTGCATACCTTGGCGGCATTATCTTTTTCTTTTCAACATTTTCTGCATTTGTGTTTGTGATGATGTCTAAAGTGTGGTGTTGATGTGGAACCTGGAGATGTATTTGCAATCGTAAGTAAAATGGGAGTTGAACCAATATTCGGTAAATGCTACTCTGTTACTGGGTCCGGTTGGAATCATATTGTACTTATTAATGCTACTCCTTTAATTAAGTATATGGTCTTTTGGTGCAGCCGCATTTGACATTGCATATTTGGTCAATTTACAACTCTTCTGGCTTTGCCTTTAAAAAATTTTTTCCAAAAAACATACTGATGAAAACATGGGGGGGGGGGAATATATGAACAGGTTATGAATATTGGTTTCTGAAAAATGTTTATACGTACCTATAAAGATAATATAGCAATTAAACCACCGTCACCGATAGGTTGGGTTCTCCTATCAAGCCTGTAGATATGAAATATATGAAATAGTATTTCAACTTTAAAAACTTTGTTATTCGACCAAGTTTCAGTAAATATTATAATATATTGTGTAAAACTAACTCTGTCAATGTACAATTTGGATAATTTCGAACAAATACCTCAGTATACCTTTGATATACGGTTGTTATATTAATTGTTCTTCGCGTTTCTTTGTATATATGTATATTCGCGAACTAAAGTATTAGCTGGCCAGAAATAAGGATATACTAATTGTGATAATCAAGTGGGACGGTTATTTTGAACGGTGTTATACCTCTTGGCTAGGAGTATGTAAAATTTCTTGAATCAATATCGGCATCCAAATTAAGTTGAATTCTTTTTAAAAAAAATCGATTGTTTTAAAAGTGAAAACATAACACAAATATTGATTTTTTGTTATGTGGTATAACACGAAGTGGTTTAACGGGGTTAGTTATTTATCGCTCTTGATTTATCTTTTTAATTCAGTATATTTCAAAATATCGTTGCATATATCATGTTTATCTTTAGATGAAGAGAGGCATTAAAAGGAGTCATTTGATCGCTATTAATGTACTGAATATTGTTCACCATTATTACGGCTGGAATTCGATAAAACCGGGATTTGGGGTTTATAATCTTCAAAAATATCTTCGTATTTATCAAGTTTCTTCGAAAGCTCAGAAAATTCTTTTTAATTTCATTAAATATGTTACTATTCGATTTTAAAAATCTATAAAAGTAAACATCGATCATCTTACAGCCAGAACAGCACCAAATAGATCTATGTATATAAATATATGTTCCTATGAGGAGCATAGCGCCGCAGCTAATATCTGTCGCCAAAATATTTAATTTCATCTCGAGCAAAGTTATGTCTTTGTTCATTTGTACGTACTCGTATTAGTTTGTAAATTAGGGTTTTTGTTTTCCTGGAATTTTTGTATTCCCGGGAAAGTGGGAAAATATAAAAAAAATCCTGTGATCCAAGGGTTTACGCTCTTAATGAAAAAAAAAAAATTATGAAGATAAAGTAAAATCTTTGAATTTGTAATTTTGCAATTATTGTTTATTATTGTTTAATTTTAAATTACTTCCCTAATTTTATAAAACGCAACGCCAGATTTTGTATGGGAAACAAGAACAAAATTCAAACATATTTAAAAAGTTTTATTGTTATTAAAAAAACTAATCAACACAACAATTTGCATGAAAAACAATGAATTTTTTTAAAAATGTTTGAAATTTGTTGTTGCTTTCCATATAAACTCTGGCGTTGCATTGCGTTTTATAAAATAAAGTCCAGCATTTTTCTATATAATGTGATATAATAAAAAAATTGTATCAAGGAATCAGATAAAAGAAAAAACTTAACAATTTAGTTCACTTACATAAATAATAAAAGCTTAATAATTCAATTTTTATATAAAACTAGCTGACCCGGCAAACTTTTTTTTGCCTAAAAATGTCCCATGATCTGTACTATAGATGTACGTATATTTATGTATTTAGGGCTGAAACATACATTGATCATATCCCTCCACCAATGAAACTGAAATAAAAAATGCAGATATAATTTGATACCTGTCTCCGTCAGTACTATACATATATCTTCTGCTTTCTTGCTCTTAACAACTCATTTGCCACGTCCCTCCTCCGCTGATGAATCTAAAATAATAATAAAATCCGGCTTTAAAGTGATAATTCTCGTTGCCAGTACTTTGTGTGTACTTACTCGTATGAGTTTATTTTTTCATAGAAAATGTATGGAAAAATTAATTTTCTTCATTTTTCTTTCGGGAAAATTTGCGGAATTTTCTTGGGTATTATCCTTTCGGTGGAGACCTAACCGAATTGGTACTCATCATCGAAATTGGTCCAGGCGTTCTTGAGTTATAAGCGTAGTAACTAGCATCACTTTCCTTTATATATATAGATTAATTTATTATTTATAATATACTTTACAAAAAAATTTATAAAATATATACTAGAAGGCAACGGTAGCTAGACCTAAGCGCTCGTATTTTTAATTATTAGTACTGAAACATATATGATGCTGATATATGCTTAATACAAGATAAAACGTTAAAAATAATAATTATGAGGAAAAAAAATTAAAAATGGAAAAAATTCAAATTTGTATACAATTTAACCTAGACGTCTTGAATGTTGTGTTGCTTTTTTTGTTGTTAAATTTTGTATAATCAAGACTTTCCTCCAGTGGATCGGTCATCTTTGAAACCGGGCAAATTGTTAAAATATGAGGATGGTAAGGATTACATCACAATTGAGATATTTCGGAGGATCAGTTTTTTCGAAGTAGTGGTTTGACCTCGTGAAATCTTTGTTATTGTTTTGTCTGCTTAACCCTGGGTGTTGTTGTTTTCGAATCGTTTTAAAAGTATTGCTTATTGCTTTTGGAAAGCATGGGATTTCTGTAATTTGCCCTAAGCCCTTTTAGCAGCGCAGTCTGCACTTTCATTACCCTGAATTCCAATGTGGGAAGGAATTCAAAGTATTAAAATTTGATTTGTTCCAACTCGTATCCATAACATATCATCGTAAGCACCATTGTGATTTTTAATTAAAGCCCTTGTTTCACCGTGCAGATTTAAGTTTTCCCACCACGTTTCACGGCAAGAGTAATTGCTGTTGTAAAGGTATCAATTTCCGCTGTAAAAATACTAACATGGTCAGGTAACCTAGATTCTTCTATGGTATCAAAAAGTTAGCTAGAAATTCGCTTAACTATAGCATGAGACGTTAACCCATTTTGGCAGGATCCATCCGTGTAATAAACTACATTCGGAGAGAAAGAAGTCATTTTGTTAGCAAGCATTTTTTTGAAGCATGAACTGTCTGTGCCATTCTTACCCAAGCAACTCAAGCTATCATCTGCTTTGGCGAAAGTACTAGACCCTGTTGTTGTATCTGGTTTTTTGGTATAGATATGTTCAATTTTCTTAGCATTGATATTATATTATTTGTAGCTGATGCCGGGCTATCAGACATACGATTAATACTCTTCCAAAACGATTCATGCAGCCCATCAAAAGAAATAGTAATAGCTCTTAAAGCCATATTAACAGCCGTATGCTCCAACAGTTTTCGAAAGTCTTTAAAGTTAGCTTTCCTTCGTAAAGTGTCCAGTAGAGTTGTGCGCAGCAGCCCATAGGCGGTTGCAAAGCAGTTATTTATGGAGGTGTTGATTTTATTGATATTTCTTTTAGAAGTCTAACCGTAGATGGCAATACCATGCAAGAGTGTTCCTCTTGTTAAGGAACGACAAATGTTAAGTGCTGTTTCCATATTTCTAGAACAGATAAGTTTTAGGAGGTTGTTGATTTTGCTTAACTTATATGTCAGTTGTCTTGTATGGTAGTTCCACAGCAGATTTTGGTAAAAAATAACTCCACAATTCTGATCCAGTAAATTTGTATATACAATTAATTAATTATTTTTTTTAATTAAGAAATCACACACATTTGAAAAATATTTGATAAAAAATGGTTTTATATTCTTTTTTGAAAATTGCTTTTTAAAACAGTTAATGCATTAACTGTTTCATCTGAGAAACGATTTTTTATTTTGTTTACAAATACTCCAGTTAGTGACAACGCCCTTTCGCTCTCGACAGAAGTCGCCCGATAGATAAGAGGGCAATATAGTATGTAAGTTATCAATATTTTAGGTTCTTTTTTCGCTGGTTTCAAACAATTAAGTTTTGTTTTATTGATTGATTTGACAAATTCTTACAAGTTTCCAGGTAAAAACTACTTTGATTAATATATTTCGAATTCTAAAATAAATGTGTTACTTAGATGGAATTTATTAATTCACGAGACTCCCGCATACAATTTCTGGGAAAGCGGGAAGTAAAAATAATTGAGTTTTATACCGGGACGAGAATCCCGTGATAAAAACCCTATTGTGAATACAACAAGAATACAACAGGACATTTATATTTCCTCATAGCGAAGATATTACAAGATATTATTGGTATCAACTTTTGTATTATTAAAAAGAGGTAAATGTAAACGAAAATTTTGCCGCGGTGTAACATATTTATGTATAAACCTACACTTATTGTTAATAATTTTGTAATATTACCTGCTACAAGGCTGCATCAATATAATATTTTAACTTAGTGCTTTCTTTTTAGATTCCAGTGTTTCTCAAATATGTTTGCATCTTATTCTTATTATGCACATCGTATACATCCGAGTGTGCTTATGCAGGAAATAAAAATCACCAATACTCGCAATACAATGGAAGAAGTGTATATAATATTACCACGAGTGCACTTCCAAGCCCCTAGTTCTCGCAACATACAACTGGGTTCCACCGAGAATGCTAAACAATTTGATGTTATAACTGGCAAAATCAATCCAAATCCAGATGATGCTTCTATCATAATAGTTGTTACAATAGTGAAACCGCAGGTGTCACGTATCATACAATTGAAAAAACGCGGCAGCATTAAAATGGAAATTCCTATTGCAGTTCACTATTCAAAGCCGTTGAGCAAAGATCATGAACAGCAAGTAAGAAGTGTCATAGAGGAAACAGAACAAAAAGCCATAATGGCCATGACAAAGGTTTTACAAAGCTTGCAAAGCAAATCCGGTTCGACTAGCACTGCCATACACAATTATCGACAATCCCATATAAATGTTTGGTCTGACCTCTGGGCTACCGGTTTTACAATAAGCACTTCTAAAGCAGAAAATAGTTTGAACGGAGATCGTGTGAATGCTACCATGTATGCAGTGCTCTCCCAGACTCGCAGCTACGAGTTTGAGGAATTCGTTTCGGTATCGGCTCCTACAAAGCAAGATATTGCAAGAGCTCTAACATATGCAGAAGGTTGTTATGATTCATATCACACATTACAAGCAGATAATTTGTGGTTACCCATGGACACATTGGATAAATTAAACAAACTAGTCTCCACTTGGATGCTAACCTTGGAGAAACAAGGCTGCCATAATCTTATACGTGCAGGAGCGTCGGGTGTCATTCAGGCCATGGTGCTTAGTTTTGGCAGTTTTCGTTTTAGCAATCAACATTTGGAATGCAACATGCACCCGAAGTATTTACATCGGGATTTCCATTTCCGACGGTTAAATTATGGCAATCGAACACACGTAAATGTAACAATAACTGTGACAGAAGATAACAAAGCAGTCATTAATGTTGCTTTAGATCGTTCCGATCGTAGTTATTATGCTTGCGATGGTGGTTGCGTAGATGAACCAGTACTTTTAACGTAAGTTATTAAATATTTCTTATGCTGAAAAACATACTTTTCATTTAAAATTTCAGTCAAAATCGCCGACAGTTTCCAGTTAAGCTTACTGAACCACTAACTGCTATTCTTTACATAACTGAAGATAAACAGCACATCGTAGAGTTACATGATGCTTTACACGTTAAAGAGGTGGTTGAGGGTAGGTTTTGATTCATCCTGTTGCAAATATTTGAATTTATTGTATTTTTATTGTTTAGCCCCTGCTCACGAACAACATGTAATAGCTTTACATAAACACGGACATCAGTTGGGTGGTCTACCCACTCTTTTCTGGGTTTCTATATGTGCAATAATTGTAGTATTTCATATATTCTTGTGTAAACTAATTATCAAGGAGTATTGTGAACCTTCTGATAAAATAAGATATCGTTACAATAAACCGTGATTTTAGATTAAGTATATATATATATATATATATATATATATATATATATATATTTTTTTTTTGTTTTTTTGGATTCAATTCATAATCTCAACTTATATCCTGGTTCTCTTAGAATAAATATTTGAACTAAACAGAAAAAAGGCTATTCATAAAGTTGACTGAAATGAAATGAAATTTAGAGATTGTATAACGTTTAAAATAAACTTTATATAGCTTTACAAAGTAAGGCTCTAGAATATTAATTTTATGTAAGTATGTATTCCATAAACGTTTTTGTTTATTTAATAAAATTAAGTCAATATTATTAAAAACAAAATAAATAAAGCCATTATGCTCTTGTTTATTTATTTCTTTTTTACTTAATTTAAATGTTAATTTAAAACTATTCAGTAAGTGCAATTTATCTTAGATATTAAAATTTTTCTAAAACTTAATATCTAGAAGTTGAAACATTTTCTGTTTTGGTTGTTCATTTAGTAACTTCGTGCATGGCCTTTGCTAAATATTCTACATTTTTACTAGTAACACCAGCCATTGAAATGCGACCATCCTTAGTTAAATAAATGCTGAATTCTTTGGTCAGACGCTCAACTTGCTCCGGATTCATGCCAGTATAACAAAACATACCAATTTGATTGGTAATATGATCCCAAGGTTTTTTGGAACCATTTTTAATTAGGTTACTTTTCAATTTATCACGAACACCAATAATGCGATCAGCCATAACTTTAACGTCCTTTAACCATTCGCCACGCAATACGTCATCGTTCAAAATTTCAGCTACAATACGTGCACCATGGATAGGGGGATTAGAATATAAAGCACGAATTAGGATTTTTATTTGTGAAGTAACACGATCGGTTTCTTCTTTGTTAGCGCAGGCAACTGTAAAAGTGCCAGCACGTTCACCATACAGACCCATATTTTTGGCAAAACTTTGAGATAAACTATATTTATGTCCTTCGGATTCGAAAATACGAATAGCTTGAGCGTCACGATTAACATCACCGGAGGCAAATCCTTGGTAAGCCATATCGAAGAATGGATACAAATCTTTTTGTTTAACCAGCTTGGAGAGTTCTAGCCATTGTTCTCTTGTAGGGTCAACACCAGTAGGATTGTGTGCACAAGCATGTAACATTATAATCGATTTAGGAGGAATGTTCTAAAAATAAATGAACGCATATAAATTTAATATTTTTAAGAAACCATTGCGGGCATACATTATTTGTAAATTGAATATACAAAATTATTTATTTGAACGAATTGTCGAACTAAAATTTTTAATAATTAAACGAATAATTTATTTAGGCTTAAGTTCATATTTTGTTCTTTCAATTAATACTTAACTTTTTTAGTATTCTAAAAACTATCGTATTAACAATAAATTTTTCTTTCTTAATTGAAGGAATAATATACATATGAACTTGAGCTTGAATAAATTAATCGCTCAATTGGTAAACAATGTGTTATGTAAATACATGTTCTTTTGTTGCCATTCAGCAGATGGTATATTTATTAATGTAAATTACAAAGTAACAAGTGATGCATTTTTAATTTTGGTGCAAATGGACTTACAAAAATGCAATTGCAAAATATTATAGCTTTTTTATGAAATTCAACACAAATTTAATGTATTTTGTTGTTGTTTTATTGATTCTATAAAATATTTACGATATTTTGTATTAGTATTTTTGAGAGACCATTTGCGACAAACAGAATAACGCTGATATTTATTTAAGCATAATTTAGGTTTTTTGACATAATTTCGTAAAATTTAATGGTAGATCTGAGGATATAAAAGTTCTTTTTGAGTCTATGATTAATAAAAGTTCTTAAACTTTGCATTGACCGGCGTTTAATAAGAAAAAAACAATAATGCAGGTCCATTTTGTATGTATTTTTACGTTCGAAATCATATACTAATTAGAGGAGAGCCCTCTCGCGGATTTGCGTGTATAAAAGTAAAATCTGAGAGATGGTATTTAAAATAATTTTGGCTTTAAATTGCATGTTTTACTAATTAATATGAATAATTTATTTAGGCTTGAGTTCTTTTATTATTTTTCAAACATACATACATTGAGACCAGTAAAGTGAAAGATTAGATTTGCAGAACTCCTGCTTCCTATATAAGGGCAAAAGTTGTTTGGCTGAACCCTGGCTCAATTTTGGCATATATGTATGTATACGTATTTATACACATACATAGCATAACAGTTTTTAGAAATAGCTAGTTTAATTTTACTTAAAATAAATACTACTTACTCTAATGTCATCCAAACATCCTTTAAAATCTAATCCACATGTATTGGGATCATAATAGCGATATCTTTTGACTGGTATTCCGGCGTGTTCAAAAATTGGAATATGATTTCCCCAAGTGGGGTTCGGCACATAGATTTCCCGATTACCTTCCCAAAATTTACTTAAGAAAGCGGAACCGATCCGTAAACTACCGGTACCACTAATACCTTGAGCTGTGGCATTACGTTTTTCATGTAATACCTGAGAATCTTTACCTAAAGCTAGTTCAATAGCTCTATTGTAAAACTCTGGTATACCCAAAATAGTAGCATATTCCTTGTTTAAATTTTTAGATATAACGCGTTGCTCAGCCTAGAAAGTAATATAAAAAATACCATAAAACACACACAAAAAAAAAAATGGCAAAAAAAATCTTACTTTTCGAACACTGGGTAATACCCAAGGGTCACCATTGTCATCCCGGTAGGCACCAACTCCTAAATTTATGCGATTTGGGTTTGAGTCGCGCTTAAAGGCTTCTGTTACACCCAAAATAGCATCGGGTGGTCCCATTTTTACACCGTCAAACCATGATCTGAAAATATACATATCACACATTTAAATATAAGTTCTTGAGTAAGCTGGGTCCTTCGAAAAGGTAAGCATACAAGGGTACAAGCGGACATTTTGGATCTATAAAATTTCATATTTTATAGACAACGGAAAATTTGTAATCTTTTTGACCCATATTTCGGAGCTGACCTATTTTGAAGCGACATGCATAGGTTTTATTCGTGATGATTTTACGTTATTTTCACGATTTTTAAGAGAGAAATTTCCAAGACTCGGAGTGACGATTGTTTGCGCAGAATTCTTTGCATGTTGACGATTTCTTGCAAATCAATTTTCTTAAATAAATTTAATGTGCACGCGAATAGGTTATCGCTTTTATATGAAATTCTTTCCGAGTTGCTCTTTCTTATAAAAAACTGTGCCTGTTATTTTCAGCAGTTTTCTTGTATAGTAGTTTTACGCTACTTTTTGTATTGAGAAAATAGTTGTGTTCATTTACTTTACTAGTACAAATTAGCAACGAGAGAGTAACAAGAAATTTGCCAACATTACTCTCAAAAATGTGAAAAAGTAAATGAACACTTTACTAGCTGAAATTTGCAAGTTAAAGTAGTGTTGTAATGTATAGGTATATATGGGTACTCAATAACTACCCCTATATTCTTTGGAATATTATTATAAAAATGATGTGATTATGGTAATTTATATTCAGCATTGTCGCGACTGGCGTTTTTCGAGTACGGCTTGTAATAGAATAATGAAAAGTTTTGCAATTTTATTTAATATAGTACTAGACGTAGTCGAAATACGATAAACACGATAAAGGTGATTAGCTGAAGATGGCATATAGCCGAAACCGGTTTGTCTCCAAACCAAACTCTACAAGCGATGACGGAAATTCGTTCCAAAATTCTACGTGATTAGCTACTTTTGAAAAAAATGAATGAATAAAATACCTATTTTTAATTAGTTTATACGTTATAACAGCCTGCCTACATATATAATTTTTATTTCAAACACCGGAAATAACGACAGAATAAGGTCGCAGAAATGTTTATTTCCAACTTTGCGATTTATTTTCCAAGCGATTTTCATAAAATGGGGTTTTTAATGCGTATTAGAATAAGCATGCGTTAATAGATATTATTATTTTGACACCTTCTTGCGTTATTATTATAATAATTATATAATATTAAGTATTTTTTAATGTGATTTTATGAAGAACTATTTATGTAAATAAACACTAATAAGAAACTACATTAAAGCGCAAACAAATGTGAGTTGAAAAGGAGAATTTTTGTTCGTTATTGTCTAACATTTATGCTCCGCCTTTGTAATCGTTTCCAAACTATAATAATAAACAGCCGGCGAAAAGCGAGTTAAATATATTTTTTAAAGGAAACAAATTAAGCAATTTTCATTTTCATTATAATAAAAAGCTTTATCCAAAATAAAATATCGAAAGCAGCAGAAAAGTAATTTAATGAATTATGTGTTAATTTAAATTTATTTGCAAATATATATTTGAACAAATTGAATTATTTGCCTGCTTAGTGTAAATTACCGAGTAGCTACGTACTCATAATATTTACAACACTAAAAATTAAAGAAAAAAAAAGCAAAACCATTTCAGAGGCAGTTAAAACCACAGGTTTAGACCATAGACTACTAATTAGACGCTACAACTCACAACAACATTACCCCGATTATATAAGACAGATAAAAAACCTTATCGTTTCTAATTAAGCTATCTCTTTCATATAATCGGGGTAATTTAAAATTTTGTACGTAAAAACGCATAACACCTGATTACACGCTTTTTCTAATGTCATTGTTGGGTATTCTGTTTATATTCTGTGGTTTAGACCACTTAGCTTAATTAGAAACGTTAAGGTTTTTTATCTCTCTTATATAATCGAGGTAATGTTGTTGTGAGTTGTCGCGTCTAGTTAGTAGTCTATGGTTTAGACATCTTATTTTGCTTCTGCTGTTCCTAAGTTACACAAAAATAAATGTATCTTTTTAATACTTTTTATCGTTTTAAAAGTTTATATTTACTTACAATTTCTTAAATTTTCCAAAATATTTTTATTTTCAGCTTAATTTAGAAATATTGTTTTGTAAACATAAACACAAAACAGCTGTTTGAATAATTATTGCAAGTAAAAATTTTACTTGTAAAAACTTGCAAGAATTTTTCTGTCTCTCAATTTTTTACGCTCTTTCGAAGCTCTCTCGTTGCAAATTTTTTGGGTTAATGAACACTTTCTAGGAACAATTGTTAAAAATTTGTACAAATTTTTAGTAAATGAACACAGCTAATATTATGTTTAAGTTGATTTTTTGGTGACGACTTTTTGAGGAATTTTATTTCAAAACTTTTGGCGACTTTTTCCTCAACCTTTGACGATTTTTCGAAAGAAAAAAAGACATCGAACACCCTTGGCGACATTTCACTGCAGTTAATGTAATTAGTAGGTAGGCGGTTTAAAATGTACATTATAGTAGCTGTCTGCTTCAGGTTGATTGTGTCAGTGTCTTTTTCATATTTTAAAAAACGTTTGATTGTTCGCTTTAAACAAACGCGAGGATAATAAACACACACAAACTCAGTTACAGTTTACAAACTGTACACCTGATTAATTTAACATTAATCTGTTTGTATATTTGTTTAACAACTGGATTTACTTTATTGCACTGAGATCACAACTAAATTCCGCAGGATGCCGCTGCTTTTGTACATTACTACGATTCATTCGAAATTTGTCGAATTCTACCACCTATTGGCATTACTACTTAAATGTCAACGTTACCGGTTGCTTAGAAACTAGGAAATTAAATACCAATTTAGCTATAAAAGTATTTCAATTTATAAGCGAGGACAGCGATGGTAGAATTTATGAAAGCTCCTTAAAGTAGGCTTTATTTTTGCCAATGCGCTACTAATTTGTTGCCTAAAGTACTACACAAGTAGTTTTATGCAGGGACCACAAAATCATTATTCTTCAAATTTCAAGCAAAAAAAGTCATAATGAAGAAAATGTTTTACAATATTAAAAAGTACACCAACGTTATCCTTGTTACGCAGACTACCATTAGGTGGCAGTAATGCGTATTTGTTTCAGTTTTATTAAAAAATTTAACCTTAATAATCATTTTTCAAGTTTTATGTTTCGCTTGAAAAATAATAATTATTCTTCAGGTTTTATTTTTAGCTTCGAAAATAAGTACATATTAATTTTTAAGCATAAAGAAAAATTAAAAAATAACTTATTTTTTCTAGCAAAAAATTTAACGTGAAAAATAATTTTAAAAAGTATTTTTTTGAATAAAACTTATAACGGTTACAGTCCCTGGTTTTATGATAATTTTATTCTCACTCTATCATGGTTTCTGTACATATTTTCAAGGACTAATTTATATACTTGTATAAAAAATGTTGAAAGTCGCGTTGCAAACATTTTTTATGTTGGTAATACGTGATTCGCTGAGGTAGAGCAAGTAAATGGTAATTTTAATATAATACATCAAGCTATAAACTTTCCTCGGAATTAGCAGCTATGAAATCTAGCGTTTGTCTTTTGCCGCAAAAAACATCAGGAAGCTCTGATATACAGAAAATACAATATTATTGGTATTACCTTATGCAATGAACTCGTTGTACTCTGGCTTCCGGGTCATATCGGGATTCTAGGAAATGAGTAAGCTGATGGCGCAGCGAAAGAGCCAATCAATCGATCCTTAATTACCGAGATAACAATTTCCATAAGTACAAAATAACGATACCACCCTACCCTGTATTCGGCTTCGTACAACAAGATATCCAACACAACGCTATTATGAGAATACTGCACAAAGGAAATATCAAAATTGTTGAACCCGTCAAATAAAACCATTTGACTAACAAATTTATAAAATCGAAAAATGCTTAAATTACATAAAAATTCCAGGATTTTTTATTTTGATTGTTACACAGGCATCAGCAACACAGAAGACTAGTAACATTTCAACACTTCTCTCTAAAGTCATCTATAAATGTTTGTATGGGAGACTTTGCATGTAAAACAAAACGTTATTTTTCCATTTTGCACTTTATATGACCTTGTATTAAATGACGAACAGAACCTACATACCTACAAAAATGATTGTGCGAGTAATAACAACCATTGAACATTAGATCATTTCCTCCAGTATTAACATACATACATACATACATATGTACCCACTTTAGTATGAATATTTATGTTTTCTTAAGTGATAAGAGTTTATTGAATAAAATATAAACATCGAGTATGTAAGTATGTAAAAAATGTTTTATACACTTACTTTCCACGTTGACTACAAGTAGTTATTTTTATTGTTGCTCCCAAAATACGGTTCGTCGGCAAAAAATGTTTCACGCAGATATTGGTCATGTTTATAAATTATTTGCACGCAAAAATTAAGCCAATTTATTTATACACATCAATATATCTGGTTTCCTTTATTTACTGACAGCGTAGCGTATTTTTCTAGTGATAATAATAACACACTAACCAAAAGATTCTTATTTGCAAATGATTAACAGAACACTAAGGCGAAATTAAAAGCAGCGTTACCATTGTGCCGTTAAATATACAAGTTTCTCTTTTTTATTCTTGCCAATTTTGATGGCCGTTTTAAAAATATGGATACGAAATCTGCCACCTTTTTGCATTTTGTGCAATTATTTTATTTATTGTAGTACGTACATATTTTGGTACTTTTCATTTTAATACCTGAAACAAAATTTTATTAATAATTAAAGTGTGGGGTATTAAGCAAAAATATATGAGAATAAAATAAAGGTCCTTATGTTATAAAAAGCAACGCCAGAATTTATATGGAAAACAAAAAATGTTTGTTTTTGTACTACTCATTTCTCTACGATCTCGGTTATACCATTTATATATAAATTGGAAATAAACTAAAATTGAAACATATAATTTGCTCCATAAAATGTTTGAAATTTTTTTATGCTTTCTATATCAATTCCGGCGTTGCGTTACTTTTTATAAAATTAGAGCTTTAATATTGTAAGATTATGTAATATAATGTGCATGCCTGTAACAAAATTTTATTTCAATTAAAATTTAGTATTATTCAGTGCTGCTCTGTATTCCAAATCCGTAATATTTTACAGAATAACGGAAATTTCCGTTTAAGTTGCTCTGTATGTCACTTTCGAATAACTTCTGTCGTTTTATTTAGAACACAAAAGGATAGTGGAACAAGTTAGAATCAGGTTTACAATTTTCTATAAACATTTTTAAAGGCTTCTTTAAATTTTTATTTATTTTTCACAATAATTCTTAAAATGAATATGAAGCAGTAAAATTTTTGTTTAATAAAAAATCAGAAGTTCAGTTAACATAAGTATGTACATAAGATATGTATGCACTTTTGTACATATTTGTTTCTTATTATTAATTATTGACTGCTCAAAAGTATGTGTGTATTATTATAATGGGGTAAACAAAGAGTGCTTCTTATTATCATGAAAAATGTAAGGTTAGGAGTACGGAATATGTGCTTGCTCCGGGCGCTATGTTAACTACCCTGTTAACATATAATTTTTAGATAAAAATAACGAAAACGAAATGTGAATGAAATTAAATTAAAATAATTATTTTTATATACAAAATTATAAACATACGTATAGTTGAAGACATGTGCATCACATCCTTGGTTTTTTTAAACCAATGCAAATCTTGGCCATCGTTCTACGCTTTTACATTTCACAATATTTTTTTTATACTTAAATTTTATTTTATTGGATGTTTCTACTAAAAGAAATTTACAATAAGTATTCAAATCTTTCTAAATTATTATTTACTAGTTATTACCAATGTAATAACAATTTTTTGTATTCAAATCTTAATCTATCTTCTATTGTGTAGAGAGAGCCGCCTCGCCAGGCTAAATGTGTCAGTTCTTTTTAGTCTCTGGTGGCCGTCAAATTGCAATAAATTGCGTGCTAGTGTTGGGATGTGCGACTAGTTTGTTTGTTGTCTTCTCCGTCACTCCTGGATGTTTGATGACCATATTGACTTTATAACGGATTTGTATAAAAGGACTTTATATTCCAAAGCCAAAGTTGAGTTAGGACTTATTAGCTAATGTAGTTGATTTGTTCGAAGCTTTATAGGCACCGATCTAGTTGGATACCTAAATATTTAACATGCGTTTCCGCTGGAACCGTAGTATTAGTTATTGTGATTGGTGGACAATTTTGCCTTTTAAAGGAAAACGTTACATGAGCACATTTCGATCGATTTACCTTTATTCTCCACTGTTTTAGCCAGTCTTCTAGCAGACTGCAGTTTTTCAGATGCATCTTTTAATTAATTTTTTACTGCATTCAAAGTTATCATATCAAATAAATTCTCTTTCTGAAGAGAAAGAAAAAAACGAACTTATGCCTAAAAATTAAATTTCTTAATACTAAATCTAAAAAACTTTTTGCCAAAAAATTAAAATCCAGTTAAAAACCGAAATTATAAAACTAATAGCAAAAAAAAAATCAAATTCAAGATATTGTGAATTTTTATCACAAAAGTATTTAATGAAACTTTAACAAGATTAATGTTAAAAAAATATATCCAAAAATGATATTAAATTTTACTACAAATGGGATTCACCAACAAAAAAGATAAAAAATTCACCAAAAAATTTAAATATCATAAAATTATAAACTTGGCGAAAAAGCTAGAAGAAAATAAATTTAACCATAATTAGAGAATTTACCAAATCTCGAAAATTCACCGAAACCGAA
The DNA here is from genome assembly GCA_963932375.1 of Phania funesta. Classification (NCBI taxonomy): domain Eukaryota; kingdom Metazoa; phylum Arthropoda; class Insecta; order Diptera; family Tachinidae; genus Phania; species Phania funesta. The sequence continues at coordinate 43,309,911 of OZ010653.1, forward strand.
CTATTGTCCAAAAGTGTTAAATTTACAAAAGTAAAACTTTTTAAAAAATCTGGATTGAAAAACCGCAAACTGCACCGAAATACATAATTCACGAAATACATAATGCACGAAAAATACATAATTCGGCGAATTTTTACACAATTATATAAAAAAAAAATCTAATTTCAAATCAAAAATCATAAAAATTTAATGTTTTACCAAAAATTTAAATTAAACTGAAAAGTAAAAAAATAAAAATTCCGACATAAGGAATTCGAATTTAGGAATTCGCCAAAATTTTAAAATTTAAAAAAAAACAGACTTGTCTCAACATTTCAAACTACTAAAAAAAAATAAAATTGTTCAATAAAGCGAAGTTCTAAGAAAACCGGAGTTGCACCACAAAATAACGAGAAATTAAAAATTTTCCAAAAGTTTTAAAATGATCAAAATACCACAAAAAAAATTCCCCAAATTTCAAAACTAAGTTTTTAATTTCACCAAAATGTTGCAGGTTTATGAAATTTTATGAAACACGTCGCAATATTAACAAAATCAATTTTACACAATGTCCAAAACTTCACCATATTTTAAAACTTAACGACACAATTTACCCCAAGGCTAAGATTACACCGAAAGCTATAAGTTTTATCATATATTCGAAATTTACTAAAAATGCAAATCTGTTTTTATTTACAATTCACCAAAAAAATCGAGAATTTATAAAAATAAATTATAATCATTCAAAGAACAAAGAGAAAATAAAAGCAAATTAAAATAGCCGTAATTAAAATGTTTATATTGAGACGAGAGGAGAGTTTAAATGTAAAATAAGACGCCTTAAACTGGAGGTGAAAATTAAATAGCTCAAACAATTCTTTGCACCGGGAAAAATCTGTAATACATTTTTACTAGATTATACTATTGTAAAGGGTATATAAAATTCGGCATAGTCGAATAGCTTTCTTACTTGTTATTAATCAAAAATGTTTCCTATTTGTTAAAGTTTTTATGCATTTTAGAATAAGTATGTATCCGGTTAGTATTATTATATTATCACGAAATTACAGTTTTCATTCAGCTAAAACAGTATTGTTATTTAAGCATTGGATAATGCTTCTACACCTGGTAACATTTTACCCTCCAACAGCTCAAGCGATGCGCCTCCTCCTGTCGATACGTGAGACACTTTGCTTTCTGAGTTGAATTTTTTACAACAAGCAGCAGTATCACCGCCAGCTACAATCGAAACTGCACCATTTTCGGTCGCTTTTATTACACCATCCATTATTGCTTTAGTACCATGTGCGAATTGATCAACTTCAAATGCCCCAGGTGGGCTAAAAATGTTTAAATATTTGTACACTTCTTTGCAGGATAGGTTTTTCATACTTACCCATTCCATAAAATCAATTTTGCTCGACCTATTGTGCACACGAACATTTTTCTTGATTCTAATCCAATATCTAAGCCCATATACCCAGTAGGTATGCCCGACTGTGTTGTAGCATTGCAAATATCGCTATTATTGTCAATTTTAGTACCACAAATAAAATCACTTGGCAAGTGTATTTGAACATTCTTTCTACAAGCCTTTTCCATTATGTCTAGCACTAATTTAGAACTTTTGCTATCAAATAGTGAATTTCCAATATTCATATCACATACAACTTTAAGGAATGTAAATGCCATTCCTCCTCCAATAATAATATCATCAACTTTATTTAGTATGTTCTCAATTAGAGGTAATTTATCGGATACCTTGGCACCGCCTAATATGGCCAAAAAAGGTCTCGCCGGTTGGTATAAAGCCTGTGAAAAATATTGTAGTTCTTTTTTCAGCAAAAACCCAGCCGCTCTATATTTGTACCCTTCACCCATCATTGAACTATGGGCTCTGTGTGCTGTACCAAATGCATCGTTAACATACACGTCGGCTAACTGAGCTAAACTTTTTCGAAATTCCTCGACTTTACTTTTATCGGCCTTTATCTTAGTGCCACTAGAATCAATACCCTTGCCTTCTTCTTCGACATGAAACCGAAGATTTTCCAATAAAATCACAGTTCCTTTAGGGGGATCTTTACATCTTTTTTCAACTTCGACTCCTACACAATTATTCAGAAATTGTACGTTTTTATTTAATAATTTTTGTAATTCTTCGGCAACTGGCAGCAAAGTAAATTTCGGATTCCTTTGACCATTTGGTCTACCAAGATGAGACATTAAAACTACGGATTTCGCCTGTTTGTCCAAAGCATATTTTATACTTTCTAAAGATGACACAATCCTTTGATTACTAGTGATTTTACCATTTTTCAACGGCACATTAAAGTCCACTCTAAAAACAAGTTTGTTAAAACAAAGATTTATTAAGTGCTGTTGGCGAAAACACAGCCAAAACTAAATATTTACTTAAGTCCTCGTATGTAGTACATAAGTACGTATTTAAACACAACTTTAAATCGATTTTTTGTCGATTTAAAATTTTTGGCTACAAAATAAAGTTGTGTAGAGTGAGAACAAGTAATTTTTAAGAAAAGCAGTCGGAGGAGGTAAAGATTTTGCACGGTGCAATATATACTGTGTGATATTTCTAATCTCGTCCGCAGGATTCGTACAATGTGGGCATCATATGAAAGCTTATCGAAATACTTGTCAGCCATTGTATTAATTATAATTCATTAATAAATCAGTTGAAGTTATAAGATTATTCTTTTACATAAGTTAAGATCAAGGCAAATTGATAACAGGTAGACTAACGGGTGAATTCCAGCTTCTTTGCCGATGTCAAACTATATATATAAAAAATGTACCGGAAATGGCGACGAACCATCAGCTGCGCTTCTAAGTTTACCGGTTTTAATTGGCCTTGAGTAAACATAATATAAATATATTCGCCCAAAAAATTCATGGAAGAAACAAGGCGAATTAAATCAGGTAAACTCACTAGCACAGCTGATGATTTTTTTTTAATTGATTAGATGTCAAATTAAGTAGAAAATAATTTTTTTGCCATTTCCCCTACTTTTTAATATCAAGTTTGACATCCGCAACTGAGCCAGAAATGCCTTCGATTCGTCCCTGAGTCTACCTGTTATTAATTTGCCTTGTTAAGATAGATATTTGTATATTGAGTCTAAATGGGATAATTATGTCCATAAATTGAAAAATATATTTCCACAAGCTTTTCAATGACCCAACCTCATCAGAAAAATGTATATTGTATATCCCAAATTTAGTGACGTATAACTCTGAATTTTTCATTTCAGTTTCACAATTATTTCTTCTGCCTTCTAGAAAACTTCTCTTTTACGTACTTCGCTAGATTTAAGCCTATAATTTATATCTTTTATATTTGTAGTTACATATTTTGGAATTAATTGGAAATTTAGTTTTGGCTGAAAATGTTTTCCCATTTAAATCTTAAATATTTAGTTATGGCGATCGCAAAGATAATTTACCTCATTAAAACTCGTTTATCTTTCAAATCTAAATTTTCAATTCTTAATTTATTTAATGTTGGTTTATAATCCAACGAACAATTCGAGTTATTTCGACACACCATGACAATCATATTTTTAAAAGATTTCAAAGCTTTATGTTTGCACTTTCTAGTATAAAACATATCTTTAGTGATTGTAAGTAATTATTTCGTAAATTGGCAAAATTTTTATTAAAACTTTGTATATATTTTTAAATACTTTTTGTATCTGTCTCACAAAAATTTTGTTTAGTTTTAATAAATTTGTGTAATCAAACATAAAGTGTTACCAAAGCGAAACATAATTTAACGAATATCACAAAATCTAAAATTGTTTCCTTATTAACAGTTTTTGTTGTTTATGATTGACGTTTCTTGAAGTTTAGGGCCGAGTCCAAAAAAAAGAGCAAATGTTGTCTACGTGGTAGAAAATAATCGTATAATGAATAAAAAGTAATCTGACGGAATCGATTTACGGATCTCCAAAGTTAGTATATGCCGCTATGAGATTATTTGGGTATTTTTGGAGAGCTTATATCAGACGCCGTCCACATATATATCCGAAAAGTTAAACTAAATTGAGATTCAGCTGAAGATGTAAGATTATACTTTTATATACTTGTATATAAGTTAACATAACGAATCCTTTCTATTTCAACGTAACACAGTGGCTCTGAATCGCTTTTCATTGGCCAAAACTCTGCAACTTTCGAATCGGGGACAGATAACTCCCTAAACTCTTAGTCACTTTTAACTTCCTTAGAGTCGGCTTAGCAGTTGTTGATAAATTCAAGACCAATATTTAACTTTTCAATTTTTCTTACATTTTGCATAAAACTTCGGATTTAATATTTTTTGAAACTTTTGTATGTTTGTAGGTTCAATAAATTATTTTAAAAATACCCGGGATAAGGATTTTAAAATATAGCCGAAAAATGTGTTTAAAGGAACTTACTTTTCATTAATAAATTAAAACAAAATCAAACTTGATAATGGATGACAAAAATTCCTTCGAAAAATCTACAATCAATCAAGTGTTCTATGCCCCTAAATAACTTTTGGTCATCTTGAAAGCACATAATTATCACAGGAATTATGTTAAATATCATCAAAATCGGCTTATAAATGATTGAAATATAGGAATATAACAGAAGCTGCCTCTGTTTTTACACATAAATTTAGTTTGTTCAGTCACAAATAATTTATAGACTTTTTTCTTATTTGGGTATATATAATATATGACCAGTATACGTTTTTGTATAACTTAGCACAATAGGTACATAAATAGAATAGGTATAGGATATAGGTAAACATTAAAATATTTTTCATTATATCACACACTCCTACACGTTAACGTTGATTACATTTTCTTCTACTTAAATTCATCGCAAAACTGGGCAAATAAGGGATAAAATACGCTAGAATAGCATACTTTTAGGGCTGCGTATACTAAAATTATATAAACAGTTTAAATAAATAGGACTAGAAAATTAAAACAACCTGATTTGCCTTCTCAGTTTTCTCTTCACAATGAAGAGCACAAGGCGTATCTAACTAGGTGGCATTGCTACGACAACAAATACAACAATACAACAACAGCAGGCAACTTTGTGTAAAATCAATGATTACTTTAAAAACACGTGACAACAAAAAGCAAATTAAAAAGAAAATAGTTGAAAAAAAGTTTGTTGGTAAACAAAACCAAACACTTTGACATTAACAAAGTGTAAACAAAGAAAATATGAAATGTAAGCAAAAAAAAATCACATGCAGTAGTGCTGCCACTGACTTTTAACTGATGGTTTTGTTGGCGTTGTAGCTCTGGATGTGGCAGTCACAACGCCAATAGAACCAGCATGAAGCCGAGGAATTGATTGTACCAAAAAAATATAAAAGAGAAACTAATGTAGCTAAGAACAATTTAAATAAAAAAAAGATGATAATGCTTTCTTAACCGCCAGGCCAATTGACCAAATTGTCAGCAAATATAAGTCTACGTAAGTAAGAACACCACCAGAATCTAATAAAATAAAAAAAAGCAAAGAAACAAAACCCACCATATGAAGAGGACAAATTCAAGAGACAAATCCAAACACATACAGAAGAGAATTATCGAGTCATCGCGAATCACCCTGACGCTGAACATAAGAACTACTGCACCTATCAACTAAAAGGGCTAAAGATTTGATAATTGTTATAAAGGGCATTGACAGTTCTGTTTCCTTGGAGGAAATAAAAAGCGCAATAAAAGAAGGCTATGTCGTAAGGTCAGTACATAATATATCTCATAATGTATATCAGCTATAATCTAAAAGCTCCGTTCATCCAATATACAACTTGCGATACCTCCTGTACAGAAGAATAACTGTAAAAGAGAAGGGCGTATGAAAACTTAGTGCAAGTTATCATCTTATGCGTTGTTTGCGAGACGCCCACTGACCATTGTATCACCTCCTTCTTTCAAAACTGACTCTAAGGTCAAAAAATGCAGCAACTACGGTGAATATCACACAGAAAATTGTAGAGATTTCCAACACGTAAAAAATAATGCAAAATTGTACGTAAACCTGAGTATGAACAGTATGTCTTCCCAATTTCCTATGATCTTCATGCTACTTGTACTACTAGCACACCGATATAAATCGTGACGCAGAAAGTTTTAATTCACAAAAATATTCATATGCTTATGTCTTAAAAGAGGCACCCTCTGCGGATAATTCGATCTCAATCGAAATTCTTATACAAACAATGAACAATTTTAGGCGAATATGCAAGATAAGTTTCAGGATATGATACGCACCCAAAACATATTTCTGCTAAGTTAGAAGTTCTTACTATCAACCAAGAAGTGAAAACGAATTCGTAAACAAATTGCCCCCCAAACACTCTGGTACGCTCTTTATTGCAATTTGATGGTCACCAGACGCTATCAAAACTGACACATTGAGCATTGCGAGACAGCTCTGCCTACACAATAGTAGTTTATTTTTATTATTATTAAGATTGGAATACAATAAATTAGTTATTATATTGGCAATAATTAATAAATAATACTTCAGAGATAGTATTTGAATACTTATTGTGAATTTATTTTGGAAAGATTTAATAAAATAAAAATTGATGCAAATAGAAAACTTTATCTCCACACTTTTTCAACTAAAAAAATCACCTATTACAAATATTTGCTACGCGCGAATATCACATATGTATGTCTGTACTCAACCACAATGGAATCAAAAATAATTATAAAATAACTAAATTGTGTAAATTACTTTTTAAATGCTACAACATAAACATTTTTGAAAACAAGTTTTGTTTTTCTAATGCCCAGTTTTTGAGTTGATATTTAAATATGCAATTAGGTAATTTTTACTTAAATTTAAATTGCATTTAAATACATCTTGAGTTTTTCAGTGTTAAATAATTTTCGTATTAAATCGCAATGAAAATATGGTAGTACTATGAAATGTCAAAAAATTTATCAATAGTTTTAAAGAAAATCATTTTGTTGCATTTTTTTTTTTTTTATAAATATATGTATATTTATACGTATATGTACTTATGTATATATTTAGATATATATAGATTTTAATTTAATTTACATATATATACTTTTTATATTTAATAACTTTTAATTTCTGAAAAAAATTTTTTAACCAAGAAATTGAGAGGTAAATAAACGCAAAATCATATATTAACTTTCTGGACTTTAAATAAACTTTAAATGCCCAATGTTGCTTATTTAAGTTGCAATTAAATAAGCCTTAAAACACTTTATTTCGTACTTAAAGAGAATTTAAAGCTAAATGACATTTAAATATAGAGTCGAAAACTGGACATAAGTATACCAAAGGAAAATGTATAATTGCTGGCATTTATCATACACAATTAATGAATGACCCAGAGTTGCTTCTGTAATCCTACAACCAAGGACAGTGTCGTACAGATACATTTCAACATATGTTGGAGCACAACAAATTGTCTGAAGTGTTTTGCTTATATGAAATATGTAGCAAAACTCTTATTTTCAGCAATTCAAGTGGTTTGGGCTAAAATACTTCAGTGCAAAAGCATTGTTATATTACTGAAATAACTGAATATTTAGATACAAATCTACACATTTTTTTGGAAAAATCGTTAGAAAGTAACATCAGATTGTAAGAATCGTCAAAATAACCTCAGTTGTGAAATCTGGCAGTAGTGCCTTAGTCACCTTTCGATCAGCTGTTGTAGTTAATTTGTTTATATGCGCTTTATGAAAAAAATCAAAAAATTTTTAAAGTACATGTTCGCGAAAATCACGAATTTTAAATCGAAATTTACGCAATGGGAGGAGGAGATTTGGTAATTTTATTGATTGTTAAATTTTAAGTAATAATATATGTTTTCTTTGGTATTCTTTATTAAATTAAAGAAATAATCTCAAGGAAATATTTATTCCCGAAAACAATAATAATATATTTTAAAAATAGAATTTAAAGAAGTCATGGCATCCTCATACAATGAAAAATCAAGAAAAGGTCTGGAAAGCGGAGCAAGCCAGAACACAAGAAGAAAGGAAGCTTCATGATTTGCGTAGAGAGATAGAAGAAGAAAAAACCCGTGAGGAACTTAAACGTATTGGTAGAGAGAGTGGCGTACTTCCGAACAACAATGCGGGTGATAAAAAGTTGGACTGGATGTATAAAAGTTAGTTGAACTAAAACCTTTAACAGTACTTTACACCTATTTTAATTTTCATATTTAATTTTAGACTCTACTGAGTTATTAAATCGTGAAGAATATTTGTTGGGCCGCAAAATTGATAAGTCCTTTGAGATTTTACAAGCGGAGGAAAAAGAAAAAGAACAAAATCTTGTTGGTGTTAAACAACCTATAAATCACGTAGAACACGAATGTGTTCCATTTTCAATACGAGCCTATAAAAACATAGCAAATTCAGAGCAAGTCGACTTACATCGTAAAGTAATGGAAGATCCTTTAATGTTAATTAAACAACGAGAAATGGAATCCAGAAGAAAAATTCTTGAAAATCCAGTTAAATTAAAAGAATTACATCGTATTTTGAAAACAGATGAAAAACTACGCAAAGTATCAAAAAAATCGAAGAAATCGAAAAGTTCCAAACAGCGAAAAAAATCCAAAAAGAAGCATAAGAAACGTACTAAGTCCTCAGCGTCCTCATCATCTAGAAGTTCTGCTTCTAACTCTGATTCAGATTTGGACAGTAAGTTGGCGAAGAAATTAAAAAGCGGTCTCCTAAACAAGGATGAAGCTTCAAGTTGGGGCCTAAATTTGACTAAGCTACTTGACTCAAAATTTGAGAAGATTTCACACGAACTGGATAAAGCTACAGGAAAAAACAAAAAACGTTCTGAAATAAACATATCGGAGAGTGCAGATTCTGATACTATGTATAGTTCACAGCGAAGAAAAAATGTGAGCAGACGATCCAGATCTTTATCTAAACGAAGGAAAGTTAACACCAATTATCGAATATCCAAAACGGTTTCAGGACATACGGACAAAAGTTTAAACAAATATAAACAAAGGCGATTTAGATCCTCACCGCAAGAAAATTCCTCGCTTAGAAGGCGATATCATAGGAGTAGTTCTAGATCCACTTCAGGGTCAAGAGATCATAACAGCAACAGAAAGTCGAGATCTGTTTCCAAAAATAGAAGAAATAGTACACGATCTCATACTAAAGATGAAAATATTAGAAAAAGATTGGCAATATCACCATCAAAGGAGTACCCGTATATAAACAAACCTAATGAGCATTCACGTTTAGAATTCAGGAATCGAAAGAGATCAAATAGATCTAGATCAAAATCAAACACAAAATCTTTCTCACGAACACAAAATAATCATCTACAAAAAAGTGAAAAACAATGCTCATCCATTACCAAAAGTTCTAGTAAATTAACAGATGAAGAAAAGCAAGCTAAACTTAATGAAATGACGTCAAATGCCGCATGGCGGGAAGAAGAACGAACAGAGGTAGTTCGAAAATATCGCGAAACTTATGCTAAAGAAGAGGAACATCATACATCAGCAGAATTTGATAAAGATTTTATCAATAAGGAAGTTAAAAAGGTCATGGCAAATCAAACTTCTGTAGGTTCACGACTACGCGCAAATTTAAACAATATACAGAGAACTTCAACAGCAATGAATTCAAATTTCGCCCGAAAATAAAATTTACTATGAAAAAATTCTATAAAGCCAAAACAGAAATATTTTAAAATTTATTGATCAACTAAATAACGTGTATACATCTAATATTAGGTTAACATTTAACAATCGTTAATGTATGCTATTATTACTGCTTATTATTGGCAGGGAAGTAGATATTAGCTCATAAAATATCCATTGAATTGAATTTTAAATATTATTTATTATACTGTCTTCCATTTCTGGTTATATTTAAGCGTTGCTCAATGCAGCAACGCCAGGCAATGTCTTGCCTTCCAACAATTCTAAAGATGCACCGCCTCCAGTAGAAACATGAGATACCAGAGACTCAGTATCCCACTTAGCACAGCACGATGCGGTATCACCACCACCAATTATTGTGATGCAACCATTTTTAGTGGCGGCTACTACGCCATCCATAATGGCTTTTGTACCATTTGAAAATTTTGCAAATTCAAATACTCCGGGAGGACCATTCCACACGATAAGTTTAGCACGAGCAATTGGAATAGCAAAAGTTTCCCTAGTCTTAGGTCCTACATCCAAACCCATATGGCCATCTGGGATACCGCTCTCAATAGTGGCTTCACTAACGACGGCGTCTTCAGCAAATTTGTCACCGCACACAAAGTCGACTGGCAAATGAAGCTGAACGTTATTCTTTTTTGCTTTTTCAACTAAGTTTTGAACAATTTTGGAACCCTCTTCGTCGAACAAAGATGACCCAATTTTCATATTGTTCAATACCTTTAGGAAAGTGAACGCCATGCCACCGCCAATAATCATCTCGTTTACCTTATCCAAAAGATTTTCAATTAATTGAATTTTATCGGCTACTTTAGCGCCTCCCAAAATAGCCAAAAAAGGATTCGGTGGGTTATCCAAAGCTTGTGAGAAATACTTGAGTTCCTTGTTAAGCAGTAAGCCGGCAGCACGCTTTTCGAATCCTTCGCCCATCATGGAACTATGTGCACGATGAGCAGTCCCGAAAGCGTCATTAATGTAGACATCACCTAACTTTGCTAGGCTCTCACGAAAAGCTTTCACTCTAGCTGGATCTGCCTTAACTTTTGCACCATTGGCGTCCACACCCTTGCCTTCTTCTTCGACGTAAAAACGTACGTTTTCCAACAAAATTACACTGCCCTCTGGTGGGTTTTTGCATTTTTCTTCTACATCAGCGCCAACACAATCATTTAAGAATATAATGTCCTTACCAAGAAGTTTCTTCAATTCTTCTGCCACTGGGGCCAAGGTGTATTTAGCGATTTTATTGCCATCGGGACGACCCAAGTGTGACATTAAAACAACGGATTTAGCATTTTTTGAGAAGGCGTATTTAACACTGTCCAAAGCTGCCACAATGCGTTGGTTGCTGGTAATTTTACCATCCTTAATAGGCACATTGAAATCCACTCTATGAAAAAGTTACGGCATCAAAACAAAATTTATATTTATTAACCAAGCCTCATTAAATTACCTCATTAAGACCCGTTTCCCAGCCAAATCTAAATTTTCAATGCTTAATTTATTTAAAGCCATTTTAACAATATTATCCCTGGCTACTTCAAAGGATACGATAAATATGTTCCTGACACAAATGGAATAAAAAGTCTTTCTAAACACCACGAAATGTTAAATGAAGGTCAGCTAACTCAAAGTCTGTGAAAAATCGCAATATATTAACCGACATGTTGCCAGATGAATTGATGGATAACCGTCAAACACAGATTATATCTGTGCCGTCAAATTAAGTAAAAAAAAGATGAATATGTACATATTGAAAGTTTTGAAACAGAGGTAATAAATGAAAAAAATCCTTTCTTATCAACAAGCTTCTAAAGTTGTACCTTATCGACCCCAATTGTACTAAAACTGGAACGAATCTATATATAATACAAACATAATATTTTGTGAAATTAATTTTATCTTAACAAATTAAAATTTAACAGAAAAAAAATTAATTTTAACAAAAGGTAAAACACTACAAATCTCCGTTTAGTTTATTCTGTTTAGAAATTCAGTTTGTAATTTATATGGTAATTTTGTAAAATATAGAAATTTTAAATTAATATACACTGGCACACCGGCAAAAGCGCTTTATAACGGTACGTTCGTTTACTAAACGAAGGCAACGTTAACATGGTATCTTGACTAGCCATAAATCTGTTCAGCCATAGCACATTTTGCTGCTCGTTGTTCATGGGCGCGTCAGAAACAAAATTGTGCGGACAACTCTGTTTGAACATGAAGTGACCATGCACAGCAACGGTCTTGACCACAGATTATATCTGTGGTCTTGACTAACCATTTTTCTATGCGGGCAACAAAATATGCTATGGCTGAACAGATTTATGGCTAGTCAAGACGCTATGTTAACTGTTTTTGGCTTAGTTGACCGTTTTCTTACAGACGCCGCATAATTTTCGGAGTTAACCCATCGTTACAATCGGCTTTTTGGTATTTTTTTGTGTGAAATTTAATCGTTTTGAAGTAATTTTACATTAGCGGACCAGCTATATCAAACTTGCAAATTTGGTGTTCATGCATATTCAATTAGCATTTCATGGCCTCGAATGTTTTCCTGACTAGAAAATTATAGTTGCAATAGCGTTAATCATGTGTAAGTTTGCAAATTGCCGATTATTCTGCACTACTGGCACCTATGGGAATATACCTGTAGCCGTGGAATATGCTATATTTGTGTACATACATTCATATGTACATTTTTTCTTTAGAAAATTATTCACCGTCGCCGAGCAGTATGCCCGGTTTTTTTTAGCGCATCCCACGATAATTGCATTGTCGAATTTCGTTAAAATAATCCAACAATAGCAAAATATAAAAATATGTATTTTCAATTAAAAAACAAGATTTTTTATTTTATCATAACAACTATTTTAATAATTAAATTGCAGTTAACTTACTATTATTATAAAGCAAAAAAAATTACATCGTTAATGAGAAACTAAAAAAAAATTTTAAATCGAATTGGAGTTCATCTATAAAAGGTAGATTGGGTTACTATATTATATATTTTTTTTTTTATTACATTTATTTATTTATTGAATCTTCAAATAATGAACTAACAATAAGTATACAGATCTTAATACTAAAAAAAAATTATTTGAGGCTAGCCAATGCTAGACAACAAAATTATGTTTCAATGGGTACTATATATGAAAGGTCATCTGTTTTGTGCTCGGATGACAGCAAGGGTATCTCTCCTTCTCAACCGAGCATGGCCGACAAAATTAAGGATGCTACGTGCGAGTGGGTTCGGGTGAGTTTCAAGTTTGTTGATATACTTTATCGCGTACCTGGCGAATTCTACTTTTACCATAGGCACGCTTAGGTCTTCGTGAATTCGGGAGTTTTTAACATACCAAGGAGCTGCTATAATCATACGGAGAGTTTTGTTTTGTTGCCTTTGAATTTTTTTAATATTTGATATTGAGGCGGTACCCCATAATTGAATTCCATAGCACCAGATTGGTTTTATAATCGCTTTGTACAACAAGAGTTTGCAATCCAATTTCAAAGAAGAGTTTCTGCCTATAAGCCAATTTAGTTGAACTGCTTTTAGTTTCATCTGAGTCAGTTTTGCATCAATATGAGACTTCCACGTTAGCCGGCGGTCGAGGTGAATACCAAGGTACTTGACTTCATTGTGCTGCGGAATTACTTGATTGTTGATCTTGATCGGCGAGCATGTTTCCCTGCGCAGTGTGAATGTCACATGAGTACATTTCTGTTCGTTTACCTTGATTCTCCAGAGTTTTAGCCATTTTTCTAAATTTTCAATATGTTCCTGCAAATTTTGCGAGGCTAATTGATGATTTTTATTGACGCTGAGAAATGCTGTATCATCTGCAAAAGTTGAAGTGTGGATTTGGGATCCTGTTGGCATGTCAGACGCATTGATTAAATACAAGGTAGGACCCAGTATACTGCCTTGTGGGACTCCTGCTTCAATTGGCTGAGGGGAGCTTGTGAAATCACCTTCTCTGATGACAAATAGGCGACCATATAAGTAACTTTCCAAAAGTTTGTGGGTGTTTATTGGCAAATTTAGCTTTATTTTGTGAAGTAAGCCGTCGTGCCACACTTTGTCAAAAGCTTGAGCAACGTCAATGAAAAGAGCTGAGCAATATGTTTTGTCTTCAAAAGATTTTCTTATGACATTGACTAATCTGTGTGTTTGTTCAATAGTGCTGTGCTTAGCCTTAAAACCGAATTGATGGTTGGGGATACATCCTACAGCATTTAGTACGGGAGTCAACTTCATTATCAACAATTTTTCGAACAATTTGGAAATTGTCGGCAGTAAGCTTATTGGCCTATAGGATTCTACTTTGGTGGGATCCTTCCCGGGTTTAGGTATCATTGTAATCATAGACAACTTCCATTCTGCAGGAAAATACTCCAGGCGTAATATAGCGTTAAAAATAAAAAGCATAACTCTTCTGGCTACTATAGGTAACTGCACCAGCATTTTGTTACTAATTGTATCAATACCTGGAGCTTTTGTCAGTTTTAGATTACAAATTGCGTTTTCGACATCTCGAAAATTAAAATGTAGAGACACAGGAGATCTGCTGGCAAAAGGCGGCAAATCAGCTGCCTCATCAAATGCGTTTAAAGCAAAAACATTTCTTAAATGGTTTACAAATAAGTTCCCCTTTTCGGAATCGTTTCTAGCCCAGTCCCCAGTTGGATTTCGCAAAGGCGGCTTTGCCCTAACTGGTCGTTTTAAATCTCTTGTCGCGCGCCATAACGAATAATCAGACTGAGGAGTACCATCCAGGCCTTCCAAATAAGTTTTAAGGGAAGCGGATCGTTGAATTTCAAGCAGGTTTCTAAGTCGATGTGTGCATTCCCGTAGCCTACTTTTTGACTGGGGAGACCTGCAAACTTGCCACTCTCGTCTTGCTCTTCTTTTTTCTGACACAAGTTGTTCTATTTCTAAAGAATAAGTCCTACTGTTTACATTTCTGGACACTGCATGACTCGTAGTAGCATGTTGCACGGCTTGTTTAAGGTTCCGGGTAAAATTATTAGTTGCCAAATCAATATCTTCAGGCGTTCTTAAAACAATATTTTCGGTACAATGTGTACTTATATATTTTTTATATTTTAGCCAGTTCACTCGAGTGACTGTTAAAGCTAAGTCATTTAGCGGTGACCCAATTTCTCGAGGGAAGCATATGGATATAATTGTGGGTGAGTGATCGGAAGACAAATCAAATGAAGGCTCCACTGGCATCCATTCTAGAGGGATGTTTTTCGCAACTCCAAAATCAATAACGTCTGGAATCTTTCGCCGGTCTGTGGGCCAATATGTGGGATGCCCGCTTGAAATTACCTTTAAACCCATACGGGAAATAGTATCAAACAGCATGCGACCTTTGGGGGAAATTAACCGTGAACCCCAAAATGTATGTTTTGCGTTGTAGTCGCCAGCTGCGAGAAAGCAAGGACCAAGCGAATTGAAAAAATTTGAGTACTGATTTTCTGTCACCGAATAAATCGACGAAATAACTAATTTACTATAGAACTTATCTATGCAAATACTTGTAGCTTGGAGATAATCCTCGCATTTGTCATTAAAGAAATAGTGTTTAATTCTGGATTTTATCAGAATTGCCGAGCCTCCGCAAGCTCTTCCTCGGGGGTCTTTAATATCGTATATAACGTAACCATTTATTATAAAGTAGCTAGTCGACGTTAGGTGGGTTTCAGCAATTATCATTACATCAATCTGTTTTTCCTTAAGGAAGTAAACAAGTTCATTTTTGTGTTGGCGGATGCCGTTCGCATTCCAGAAACATATTTTTAAACAAATCATTTATTTAAAATTGCCTGCAAAATGGTTGATTGCATTTTCAGCATTTCTTGCATCATGGTGGTCATAGAGGCTGTAAAAGTATTTATCGACTGAACAAGAGTCTGTAATGTTGCCTCAAGGTTGCTAAAATTTGGCTCAAAGGTGAGAGATTTGGGTTCTTGATTCCGGTTTGCTGTATTAGATTTTAATACATTAGCATAAGAAATGTGTCCAGGAGTATGAACGTTAATATGGTTGGTTGGCTTGATTGTTTGGGGAAAATTGTTACTGGAAACAACATGTAACTGCTGAGGTTGCTGAGGAGCAACTGATGATTTTTTAGTCATTGAGTGCTTAAAATGGGTATATACAGGGCACCCTCTATAATTTGCGGTATGGTTTCCGCCACAGTTACTACATTTTTTTGCTCCAGAGTCAGTTTTTAGCTTGTTACATTGTGTCATGCCGTGGAGTTCACCACACACGACACACACTGTGGGCAACTTGCAGTAGGCCCTAGTGTGGCCGAATTCCTGGCAGTTCATACACTGAACGGGTCCCAAGCGTTTATGCGGTTCCTCTACGGTGATTCTACGATGTAGAAGGAATTTGAGATTGTAGATTGGGTGTGTCTCGTTCTTTTTTAAAACCACATCCCCGGGTTCAAATTCTGATGTTCAAAACGTTTTTAACTTTGAAACCTTTATCCAGCAATCCAGTTTTAACATCTTCAGGTTCTACGCAATGGTCAATACCCTTTATTACAACCTGAAGCCCTTTAGCACTTTTCAG
Source organism: Phania funesta (assembly GCA_963932375.1). NCBI lineage: Eukaryota > Metazoa > Arthropoda > Insecta > Diptera > Tachinidae > Phania > Phania funesta. The sequence goes on from OZ010653.1 coordinate 43,326,191, forward strand.
CTGGTATGTATAAAAACTTCTTTTTTCCTTTTCTAACTCGTTAACTAATTTTCGGTAGTCGTTCTCATGTTTTACCTGAATTTTCGTTTCATTAATGTTACCGTGCTTAATTGAGGTAACTACAAAATTTTCTTCGCCAATTATTGAAATAATTTTCTTTACCAAATCATTGGAGGTAGACTCTCTCAAATAAATTGGCGGTGGTTTAAACGATTTTGCGACTGCTGTTGGCTCATCTGTTTGAAGGATAGCAAACCTGTTTTGATCCTTAGTTGTTTTGTCATCTTTAGGTATTTTGGACTTTGATGAAATCTGAGCAGATTTTGGGCTTCTCTGACGTTTAATGACGGTGATGTACCTATCCATACCAACTTGCATTTTGGGTTTATTAATGTTGACTAAAATAGGGGATGTTTTGTTATCAGCTGTAACTAAAATGTTAGGCGAGCAGGAGCGGGGACGATTTTTATCTCTTACTGTAAGAAGATTTTCTACAGTCCTTTTTAAGGATTCTTCCTCAGAAATCCATAAAGTTTTTCTTGTGGAGCTAAGCTCTTTCTCAGAATTACTTCTGATAGGAGCACTCATACAGTTTATGATTTTTGACTTGCCTCTAAACTTATGCGCTTCACTGTGTATGTTGTTATTTGACTACAACAACAACAAAGTTAATGCACTACCACTGACTGCACTTGTTTAATTGGTTTTGTTTTTACTATTAAGATTTTTGTAAAGAATTTATATTCCCGTTGTTTTTTTTTTTCTTTTAAAATGAGTTTTTTTTTGTCACAGTTTTTGTTGTTATGTTGTTTTTATTTCTTATGTGTTAATTTTAACTTTGTTTATTACATGCACTTGCATTTGTTTGTCCGCTTTTTTGAACACGACCGTACGGTTCAACCACAAAGTAGTAAACAGAGGTGAAACGACAGTATAGTGATCTTTTTCTCTATCCGTCTCCCCTGTGGGTTCAACGTTTGCGTGACAACTGCTATATTATATAAAAAAAAAAAAAATATTATATAAAAAATAATAATGCAATATATGCGATCTTGGAACATATAGAATAAATAAAGTTTGTTAGTGAAGTAATTGAAGTATGAATCTCGGGATCAAAATAATGTAATAGAGGTTAAAAGTACAAATATTTTTTAAGTAGATATACTATACGTATCCACACAAATACATAAATGTGAAAATAAGGCCAAGTTCCCATCCAAAAATTTCGGCAGTAAAAAGCGCTAACGGTTAAGTGTAATATACACACTGTGTGCTTTAGGCATGAACTTGACTTGGCGCAAGCCAAGTTCAGGCCTAAAATACAACACAACGGCTACTTCTTTATCACACTAATAGATTGACTACCCATTCCTTTCTTTAATAGCAGTATATTTTCTAGAAACTTGTAGAATACAAAATATTTTCCTCTGTTTATATTCACCTTCCTAGTAATTTGTATGAGCTTATGGATGTTAAGTTTTGTTATAGCGCAGCGATGTCTGTCAGTGGGTGGTAAAAGTATTCGCACAGAACACTTGTTTGCACTTATCTTCCTAACATTATCTTCTATTGGAATGAATTTGTTATGACATATGTATGTTTTTACATTCATTCATATGTGTAACATGCTAAAGAACCAAGCCCAATTGGTAACAGGTAGACGAGTAAATTTAAAGAATTTCAGCTTTGATGCGGATGTCAACCTCGATATAAAAAAGTACCGGAAATGGCGAAACATTTTTGTATATAAATTATGACATCCAATCATTAAAACGAGTCAACAGCAGTGCTGGTGAGTTTACCTGTTTTAATACGAGCGCATGTACACTATTTTTTTGTTTTTACTGTGTGTAGTGGCATAACAGAGTTGTGCAAACAACTGTTCGGACAAATCTGTTTGAACACGAAACGCCCATCAAGAGCAAAATGTACGATGGCTAAATAGCAAAATGTACGATGGCTAAACAGATTTATGGCTAGCCAAGACGCTATGTAATGAAATCTGTTTTGACAACATTTAGACAGTATTTTAACATGCCTTCTTGGATAGCCATAGATCTGCTAGTGTTCAGATTGTACATATGTAAACACCCACTCATAAACTATGCTAAGAACATGGAATCAACCTCAACATGGATAAAAAAACAGATAATTATGCTAAATCTGAACAGCAACATATACACATATTCTCCACGCAGAAGACCACGAACAAAATTCAATTCATTATTTTGCTAACGCTCTTTTCATGTGTGTAGTCAGGTTGGTTTCATTCACAATAATACAGATACAAAAAATGTTGACAGTTGAGGGAGTTCTTTTTTTATGGAGCTCCAATTTTTCTATTTCTCCTGTAAACAACTACATATTAAACTTTTTAAGTATTTTTTTTAATGAAAATTAGTCTATTATTTAGAACTTTTCGTCTAGTATGAATTGTTCGCTAGAAAGTTAAAAACACAATTCAAATACAGTTGCCACAATTTCTTAATAGAATTTTAGTCATGAAAATCGTGGTGATTTTCGGGGTGCTCCAGTAACGAAAGTTAATATTAAAGTAGAGCACTAAAAATGTTGCAAATAAGTTGGTTTTTGCATTTATAAATCTCAGTTTAAAAAATCCTATTAAATCCATTTATTCAAATCTAGAAACGCTTTAAATGCGTTCAATAAAAAACTTATTATTAATATGCCTGCTAGCATTGCTAAAAGTTCAACAACAAACAGTGCTAGCAGAACGAATATCATTAATACCCAGTCAACAACAAATGCATTATCATTCTCCCTGTGATCGTAGCCGTAAAGTGTTCACTGCCGAATTCGGAGAAATAAGCGATGGCCCAGCCGGCTTCAACTACACCCAAGATTCTCACTGTGAATGGTTGATAAAGGCTCGCAATGACAGTCAATTTATAACCTTAACATTCCACAGCATGGGGACAGAGTGCTCCTACGATTACATATACGTTTACGACGGCGACTCCTTTAACTCAACGCTCCTTGGCAGTTTCAGTGGACGTACACAACCACAAAGATTAGTTGCTCATAGTGGCAGTGTAAGTACTTGAGATAACCATACAACAAAATTTGAGAATCGGTTTTTACTTCGTTAGATGCTGATCCTTATGTACAGTGATACAAACTATGTTTTAGACGGATTTCGGGCATCCTATTACATATCAAACTGTTTAAATAACTGTCATAATCATGGCAAATGTATTGGTCACCAGTGTGTTTGCCATGGTGAGTGGGTTGGCCCAGACTGTGAGGACGAAGCTTGTCCAAACAAATGCGGAGAATCACAGGGAATAGGAAAATGTCTTAAAGGAGTCTGCCACTGTGAAAAGGTAAGTTAAGAAATTTTTCATCAGAAAATACAATTTATCAGGAATGCAAAGAAAATCAATTTTTAAAACGAAACGATTTAAAACCGATAAATGCTTCAACCTATTCATCATGAATAGGTTGAAGCTTAAAAAATTGTGGCACATTTTGTGCCTAACGGGTTTGTTAATAAAATAAATTGCCGCATATGAAGTGAACCCAATCCACAGGAGACCCTACGAAATCCACTACATACAGAAAAGTGCACTGTTTGATGCTAATTACAAGCTTGTGGCATCATTGAATCATATTTTTTCAAAAATAAAGTCTAAGGTCTCGTTAATCGTTACCGCATCAACGATTTTTTGTTTGAAAATATTGACGTGCTATACGGCGACCGCAACCATCGAGTTACTTAGTGTACGTCATTCCGCTCTTCTTAAAGGTTTCAATGCCACAACACTTATTGCCTCTAACAGACAGAATAAGGAAACACCTTAACGATTATGAGCACTACAATAATTTGGTGAACAACTTATAATCTCGTTTCGATTCAAAAGTAATGCATTTAATCGTATGTTATTATACCTGTGCAATAGGCATTAATATGTTTCTTGTAGATATACTCTTTCTTCAACCTCGCAGTGTTTAAGCTGTGTGCCTTAGGGCTATATTTTAGAACCACTTCTTTTTGTGATGTAGATGGTTGACTTTATTAGTGCTGTTAACCTATAAGTAGGCCTTTACTTAGTGTACGTCATTCCGCTCTTCTTAAAGGTTTCAATGCCACAACACTTATTGCCTCTAACAGAGAGAATAAGGAAACACCTTAACGATTATGAGCACTACAATAATTTGGTGAACAACTTATAATCTCGTTTCGATTCAAAACTAATGCATTTAATCGTATATTATTATACCTGTGCAATAGGCATTAATATGTTTCTTGTAGATATACTCTTTCCTCAACCTCGCAGTGTTTAAGCTGTGTGCCTTAGGGCTATATTTTAGAACCACTTCCTTTTGTGATCTAGATGGATGACTTTATTAGTGTTGTTAACCTATAAGTAATAGATTTATATGTCGATGATATACATATCATTTTTTCATTTTAATGATATACAATTTATTGATTCTATGAATCAGCGACAGCGACGATTTTATAATTCGAGTTTTTAAATAAAGGATTTTAGATTCTTGTTTTAAAGTGGTGTGTGCTATGGGGGGAATTTATGAAATAAAGAGTTGAACTTTCTTGGCGGGATGGACTTTAATTTGTGGACACAATGTGTTTTTTGTATGGAGATTTACAGTGCATAAAACAAATTTAAAATTTACAATTTTATCCGCCCAACCGGGACATATTAAAACTAGCGGATTTTTAACTCAATTGGACTACAGGAAACCACCTAACCTCCTCCAGCGACATTTACTATAACCAAAGGTATACGTAATCCAGCTAACACCTACATTCCACAGGCGAAACAGGCATCTAAAATATTCCGATCCCATGTCCCGTGGTAGATTCCATCGTTAGCAAGTTAACGGAAGCGGCAGACGAAGTAATTAAACCCTCACAATACAATATACTAGCCTACAAAAAGCAAAACGCTTAATTTCGCAAAGATGTTAAGATGGCCAAATAAGCTAGTTTTAAAAAATTTACCAAAACAAGAAAAGGGAATACTTTGCCATCTGTAATCTGGAATAATATTAATGGAATCACCCGCACAGGATTAACAACTATTATAAAAACAATAGACACTCCAAATGAAACCCTTGAAGGTATTTTAAATAGCAAATTATTTTGGCAACTTATGGGTAGAGTATGCATAAAAAAAAGTGAAAAACTCCGTCAACTCAACTATGAACAAATACATACACAAAATAAAAAACATGTTTACTAGAAGCCCCGATCACTATGCATGAACTTGAAAATTTTCTAAGCAAGGTTAAAGGAACTATATCCGGTAATAACCGCATTTTTTTCTATCATATGGTACTTATCCCATGCCAGCAAACACAAATTACTTGAATTATATAATACAGTGTTTTAAAGTTGCGTTATTCCTCATTCCTGGAATAACGAAAACTCTTCTTTCGTCAATAGCTTCCGTCTTATCTTATTACTGCTAGACTTTCATGGTTTTTAGAAAATAAAAACCTTATTTCGAAGAAGCCAGTTTCCATTAAAGCAAATTGAGGATGTGACGATGCACTACTGCATATGGCTGACTACATCATAAAATCGTTGTCTGCAAAAAATCACGTAGGAGTCCGTCCTATTAGTTGACTTTGAAAACGCATTCGATAGAATCGTTCGCACGTGATTTAAAACAGGAGAGTCAAGGTGAAAACCAACCACTAACAACCGATATACCACAGGACTCGCCGCTTTCAGTGCATTTAATGAAATCTGCATTTAATGAAATGATCTGTTCATTAATAGGGAAGAATGTTTCAAGCAAATTAGTAAATTTCTGCTAGTAAAAGTGCTAAACTCAAATCTGCTTAAAATATACAATGGTTTTCCGCCATACGTTATAATTCAACAAATCGCGTAATTCCTATCGGTTCAAGATAAGTTTGAAATTTGTTTTTAACGTGCGGTTTCTATAAGCAAAAATATGCTGTTTATAATTAAGTCTAAGTATGAAGCGCACAACTCAATTAAAGCAAAGCCGAAGCTTTGTTATACTTTTTTGCGACGTTCATGAAAATAGTTCCTTTCTATACGTAAATTATGGTAATCTTGATGACGAAAATCCAAGTTTAGTATCTAAACAAATTCCCAATATTTTCTGGTAAGACACAAATAATACATGCTGTTTTCTTAGATAAATTGAGGGTGGCATCAAACAAATGCCTTTACATTCTGACGAATTTTAAATATGCCGTAACTCCTTATTTACATTGCTGGCAAAGATACTCCAATACAAATCCACTATAATTTGCGAATAATTGCATAGCACCAGAAATACAGAACTTAATGCCCACGGTAAATTACACAACTTATATTCATTATGCAACTTATAACTTAATAATTCATGGCTTTGAGAATCACAAGTTTTATGTCAGTGTACGAGTAGTAATATAAGTATGGAGATGTTCGATTTAAACAAATTAAGTCACAGATGATGTCTGTAACCTAATGTTTTAATTCAAGAAGATCCTGTATTTGCTTTTTCAATGAAACTTCCGGAAACTTGAAGCATATGCACAGTTCGTGTGAAAAAAACTTGGCAAAGAGTACAGCAGAAACGTAATCTGCGGAAAATTCGAATCAAATTTTCCGAAGAAACTATACTTCTAAAATAGAAACGGAGCCCCTGACTAAAAAAATATATTGTTTTATCTCCTCGTTCTTGATTTTGTATGTATTAGTTAGTTTGTTTTCAGTAATTATTCTCAAAAATTATTTTTATGGATTTGCAAAGCATGCTCTGCAATTTGTTGTACTACAAATTGTAACGTTAGAAACTTGGTAGACGAATTTTAATCTTTTAACCGACGTTCAATTAAGTTACCAAAATTGCTTATTTCGTTTTTCATTCTTATTCTGACATTTTGTAAGCACAGCAAGCTAATTAAATAAATAGGTGTGAAAATCAAATATTATTATTAATTGGCGACATTACAAGCGACTTCGGCTGACTACTATAGTAACAGAGACTTCCGCTGACAGTTTTGGATATAGCGGCTTCGGCTGATCCTTTCGGGACAGCGGCTTCAGCTGACTACTTTGGAAGCAACGGCTTTACATGACTGTTACAATATGTACTTAGTAAAGACACTAGGTAACATAAGTATAACTACGACGGAATTTGACGATATACATACATTTGTACGTTACGTGTACACTACATGTTACAGATACGGTCAGACAAGACTAATATATAACGCCACAAAGCAATTCAACAGTGACCGTGTTTGAGTACAGACGTACGTCATATCGAACGCATAACAAATATATATATATATATATATATTTTTTTTTTTAAAGTATTCAATTGAACAGTGAACAGTTAGTAATAACAAAGAAATAAAGAACAAAAAATAACAACAATATAATATATTGAGTGTAAAAAAAAAACAATAACAAATAGTGCATGGTTAAACCGGTTTGAACAATTGATAGTGAGTGTATGAGCGCACCAAATATTAATGAAAAAAATATAAAAGGTAATAACAACAATGCTTATTACTCTTTTTCTTACACAAATGCTAATAATGCAATGAACAATACAAATAATAAAAAAAAAAGATGACACTGCATTTTTAAGCGCCAGGCCAATTGACCGAACGCGTTCTTTATCCGGAAATATAAACTTATCTTCGCAAATAACAACACCAGAAGAAATTACAATTCAAACAAAAAACAATTCAGGTACCATATCAAAAATAGTGCAACAAACAAACGAAACAGGTAATTTGAAAAATCCCGTAAAAAAAGTGCAAACAGGTATGGATCGTTATATAACCATAACCAAAAGGAAGGCCAGTCCTAAGTCTTCGCAGCAAGAGCGCATTGCTAAACAATATAAAAGCTCCCAAAGTACTGTAATGCCGGTAAGCGAAAACAGATTCTCTGTACTTGCTACAGCGGATGATGAAGCTGAACCCGCTGTCAGGGAACAAAAACCTCCCCCGATTTACTTGCGCGAACAAACATCTAACGAAATTGTTAACATGTTGTCTCAGCTTGTAGGTAAGGAAAGCTTTTATGTAGCTTCTATACGAAGAGGTCAAATCCAAGAAACAAAGATCCAAGCGCACACTGAGAAGAATTACCGCCTAATCGCAAATCGCCTCGATGCAGATAATAGGAGCTATTATACGTATCAACTCAAAAGTGCTAAAGGTTTGATTGTCATTGTAAAGGGCATTGACAGTTCTGTTCCCACTGATGAAATAAAAAGTGCCATAGAGGTGGAAGGCTATGTCGTAAGGTCAGTGCACAATATTCTAAATAAGAACAAAGTTCCCCAACCTATGCATCGTGTTGAAATCGTATTTAACGCATCGCAACTTAAATCAAAAAACTCGTTTCATCCAATATATAATTTGCGCTACCTTTTGAACAGAAGAATAACGGTGGAAGAGCCCCTAAAACGTAGCGGTCCCCGTCAGTGTACTAATTGTCAGGAATTCGGACACACGAAAACCTACTGCAAGCTACCATCCGTATGCGTTGTTTGCGGTGATGCGCACCGGACTTTGGAATGCACTTCTTCCAAAACAGACCGCAAGGTAAAAAAATGCAGCAACTGTGGTGAAAACCACACAGCAAATTACAGGGGCTGCAAAGTCTTTCAACATGTAAAAAATAATTCGAAGGTCGTACGCAAACCTGATTATGAGCAATATAAAGCTTCCCAATTTCCTCGGCTTCATGCTGGTTCTGTTGCTAGTACACAGCCACACACTAAGCCAAACTTTTCATATGCCCAAACATTGAGAAATGATTTACCTAATGCGAATGCCAAAAGTTCTAATGCGCATAAACATTCATATGCCCACATCTTAAAAGAGGGTGCTCAGACACCCCTCACTACCAATTCGAGCTCAATCGATAATTTAATACAAACAATGAATAATTTCATGACAACTATGCACGGTATGTTTCAGGAAATGATGCGAACCCAAAACATGCTTCTGCAAGTTCTGCTGAGCAAAAAATGAACCAGTTAAAAATATGCTTCTGGAACGCTAACGGGCTATCCCAACATAAATATGAAGTAGAACACTTCCTGCTAGCACATGATATAGAAATACTATTAGTCTCTGAAACACACTTCACTATAAAAAACTGCTTTAGAATTGATGGGTTTTTTATATATGACACAAAACACCCAAGCGAAAGGGCATGTGGTGGGACTGCCATTATAGTCCGAAAAAACATAAGGCATTTTCCATTGCCTGAATTCAACGAAGACTTTTTGCAAGCCACGACTATAAATCTTACTGATTTTAAAATTGTAGTCTCATCAGTGTATTGCCCGCCTAGGCATAAAATCGAACACCATAAATTTGCCAGGTTCTTTGCTACGCTAGGACAAAAATTTATTGCCGCTGGTGATTACAATGCAAAGCACACATATTGGGGATCCAGACTCCTTAGTCCTAGAGGTAGGCAGTTGTATTATACATTTCAAGCAAACAAGCTTGACGTCGTATCTGCCGGTAAACCCACCTATTGGCCCACAGACTTTAATAAGTTGCCAGACCTTATTGATTTTGCTATAGTAAAAAACATCAAACGCGATCAACTCTTAGTTAATTCATCCTATGACCTATCTTCTGATCATTCACCTACAATTGTTATTTTACAAGACAGTTTTGTCACTGCACCTAAAACCCTTAGTTTCTACCCGAACAGAAACACGAATTGGTTAAAATATAAAATGTATGTGAGCTCTCACTTACCATTGAACATCCCACTTAGAAATCCAGCTGATATTCAAGCAGCTGTAGACCATTTTACAGACGTCGTGACTGCCGCAGCCATAGCTGCAACGCCCACAAAGCCATCAGCTAAAATAATAACGTACCAGGCAACAGCAGATATTCAGATGCTCGTCATTGAGAAAAGAAGACTACGAAGACAATGGCAAAATAGCCGTTCACCACACATAAAAATGCAAATGAACTTATGCCAAAAAAACTTACGGAGTAAATTGAGACAGAAACACGAATTCGCTATCGAAAACTTTTTAAAAAACTTGGATCCAATGAAAAACACGGATTATAGTCTGTGGAAAGCTGTAAAGCACTTACAATGTCCTATTGCTTACGAATCCCCACTAAGACTTGAAGACCGTACTTGGGCTAAAAACTCAAGTGAAAAGGCAAATGCGTTCGCAAAGCACTTAGAGAAGGTTTTCGCACCACATGATATAAGTAATTCCACTATTCCAATTATTAGCGACATCGTGAATGATCCTATGAAATTTCGGTTGTCTTCTTTAAAATCGACAATTAAAAATACGGATATGAAGAAATCACCTGGACCTGATCGTATAACAGGATCAATGATAAGAAACTTACTTAATTCAGCTGTAAGAATTTTACTTTACATATTTAATGCCATGTTGCGCGTCGGCTTCTTCCCATGCTCTTGGAAGATGTCTGAAATTGTTATGATCCCGAAACCTGGAAAGGACTCAAGCCAGATTACATCCTACAGGCCAATTAGCCTACTGTCAGTTTTGTCAAAGATATTTGAAAAATTATTCGTCTCGAGTGTAACTCCTTTTCTAAATGAACAAAACGTTATCCCAGATCATCAGTTTGGTTTTCGAGCAAGGCATAGTACGATTGAACAAGTCCATAGAATCGTTACCATTATTAGATCGGCTTTTGAAAGAAAGCAATACTGTTCAGCTTTATTTATAGACATTTCCCAAGCATTTGATAAAGTCTGCCATGATGGGCTACTTACTAAAATAGTTCGGGTTCTACCTGAAAACACCCACAAGCTTATAAAAAGCTATTTGTCCGATAGAACTTTTAAAGTAAGGTCAAAGGACCAGCTTTCAAGATGTGGGAAAATCAGTGCAGGAGTACCTCAAGGTAGTGTGCTAGGGCCGCTATTATATATCATCTATACAGCGGATATGCCGACAAGCCCACATACATATACATCAACCTTTGCAGACGACACTGCAATTATAAGTGTCAGTAATGATCCAAAGGATGCATCTGAAAAGCTGCAGCCCCAACTTTGGCTTTGGAATATAAAGTCCTATTATACAAATCCGTTATAAAGCCAATATGGTCATATGGTATTCAGCTGTGGGGTACTGCCTGTGCATCAAACATCCACAAGTTACAGAGAAGACAGTCTAGGATTTTACGTCATATCGTATGCGCCCCCTGGTACATAAGAAATGAAAACATACATAGGGATCTCAAAGTTCCCACTATCCACGAAGAAGTTAAAACATACACGTCCAAATACGTGAAAAAACTAGTCGCACATCCCAACACTCTAGCACGCAATTTATTGCAATTTGACGGCCACCAGAGACTAAAAAGAACTGACACATTGAGCCTGGCGAGGCGGCTCTCTCTACAGAATAGAAGATAGATTTTTAAGATTTGAATACAAAAAATTAGTTATTACGTTGGTACTAACTAGTAAATAATAATTTAGAAATAAGATTTGAATACTTATTGTGAATTTCTTTTAATAGAAAGATTCAATAATATAAAATACAGTAAAAAAAAAAAAACAAAGCTTTGTTTTTAAATCTTGAAAATCAAATAGTTGGCAAAAGCCAAAAGATGGTATACAGCCAGGTGATTCCATTAATAGGAGCCTCGTCAATGATCTACAAACGACCTCTATCTACGAATAGGAAGTTGGTAATTCTAAGTTCCACTCTTAGAGTTTTCTGGTCTGCACCAATGTCATTTCGAGTTATAAACGGTACTCCACCAGTTAAAATGCATGTGATTTATCGAAAATAATTAGATACACGGAAACGTAGTACAGTTAGTGGTGGTCTTACCGTCAACACATGCGAGAGTGAGACGAAGACCGAACAACAAAAGAGGGCCTGATTACCCTTGAACGATAATGATATTGACGTATGAGTTGTTTTCAACTGAAACTAGTGCTATCGTTAAGGAAAAGCCAATATTCAGACTTGTTTTATATATTTTATCGCAACTGTACAGCAATATTCAAAGTAAAGCTAGAGCAAAAGAAATGTGGGAAAAATTTACCAAAGTAGTTAACTCAAACACCAATAACAAGAATGCAAATGCAAAGATGGACAGACAGACAGAAAACAAGAAATTTTAAAACTAAAAACTACAATCAGTGTAGTTACAATGGAGACCATTCGTTAGTTGATTTAGAAGGTACCGTTCTTGCCTTATGAGGCAAGGATCAATTCAGGAATTTGTAACATTTTCATCAAATGAAATCATAATTGTAGCAAACAAACACAGTTTAAAAATATTTTCATAAAATTAAATGTAAAAAACACACAGTTAAAAATGTATAGTGCAAATTTAATACATTTTCACAAAATATTTTAATTCACAATCGATATTTCAGTACACATCCTGATGATGCTACACAAATGCGTAGCTTTATTATTTAAAACCTTAAAGCTTAGATAATTAATTAATAAAGTTAGGATGATAAGCGCGAACAAGTATTCCTACCTGTGAGAAATTTTCCAGTAAGAGTCAGAAATAAAGAATGCGACAATATTTGTCATCCACTGTACAGACAGTGCTCTAACAACAAAACACAACACCTCTAAGATCAGACAAAATTCCAGGAACTGAGTAGTACGAATAAATACAAATAACCCCATAAGAAACAAAGCAGACAGTAGTTACAAGAACAAACATTATAATGAAAAAACAGCAGAAAATATATTTATTGTTAAAGAAATACTAGTAGATACTTCTTGCGTATTCTACAAGTTTCTGGAAACTAGACAACTAGTATAAAAACACTTGGATGGTCGTGCTAACAGTTAGTATCGCGTAAAACGTTAAAGTGTGAATACCGATTATAAAGAAATGTTGACTTTAAGTGTTAAAGTAAATAAAGTTACAGTGTGTAAAAATAATATTCTGCCGTGTATATTGTTGAGTAGACTTTTCATTTAAAAGAACCTACGATTAAGTAAACATGTTTTAAAAAGGTTAACACGCAACAATACATTTTCAGAAAGATAAAGTTTTGCGTTCGGATAATTATAAAGAATGCTGCAACAAACAAGCAAATGAAAATAAATGGTTCTGATCAATCGTCGAATATGCACGTACTATAGTAATTGAAGCACATTTAAAAAGAATGGCTGATCTGAAGAACACTTTCTGAAAAAATAGTCGAAAAATCGCCCGAGAAAGTCTGACGTGGCCGTGAAGACAATATACTCTCCTTAAAAGTATTTAGTGCATATCCTGGAAAGCGACAAGAGATTGTGCTCAACGGTGTAAGTTAAACCTGCAAATAGGTCATTTAGCTGCTTGCAAAGCATTTCCACAGGACGATCGAAACGAAAATATTTTTGCTAGTGTACCCGAAGGTTTCGATATGGCTAAACGCTCAAAGCTTGGTAGCAGAATTTGTGCTTATGAAACTGGATATAAAAATAAGTCACTGTACACTAGTGATGCTGGTAACAGCCCAATGTAAGCGGGACGCCATACTTTTCAGACGTACCCCTGTGCCAGCCTACTCTGTTACTCAAATGCTTTTTGTGAAACTAGTGGGTGTCGCTATCGTGGTTGGTATATTAAGGATTGAGAGGGAGAGTGTGCTTCTCAGTGCAATGATGTCATTTGCGGCAAGGGGCTTTGTATATTTTCACATCAGACGGACGTACTAACAAATCTTCCCGGCGATGTGCTGCTCAACTGATCAATGTTTTGCTGCAAGACCTTGCATTCGACAACAATTTATATAAATTGGACCTGCAAATAAAGATGTGATGGTGTAGCTTGTGATGTAGGTGATATGTGTGATAAAACAAGTGGCAATTGTGTATGTGCACCTAATTTCATTGATAATGTTATAGGGTTTCTAACACCGGTACTACAGGTAATCCCCATAAAGCTGAAAATAGAACCTTATGCGTTTGTTCTTCCAGATTTGCTGGTATTGGCTGTGTCAATTGCCAAGATATTGACTAATGTACTAACAAATCACCCATATGGGCAATCGGTATAATATCGAAACTGGTGGTATGATTAAGAAACCAATGTAGCAATTATGATGTCTGCAAGGATTTTGAGACTTCGAACAGAGATAACAAATTCCAGCATTACAAATATCCCTTAAAATTACAGTTAGGTACACTCAAAGTAACATAATGGTAAAACAGTTGACTGTCCCTAATAGTTGCCGAACGGGTGTTGATGGATTTTCAGGTAATCCGAGTGATCGAAATCGATGTCAACCTAAACAAACTCACCATTGTCGTCATAATGCAGAATGGGCAGAATTAGGAGCATGTGCTAAATACGCTCCTGATGAGATTTTGTCTTGTAGAGCAGCATGCAGACTGTAAAGTATGGTCCTCGGGCTATTTGTGTCACTAATAATCATCAGGCTTAGTGTCAATCTCTACTTGCCGGTGTACAACAGTACATAATTATAAATCAATTTGCATTTAAAATTTAGTGAAACATTTCTACGTTGCACTAAAATTAGTCAAGAAAAAAAGGTGCAATATACTGAAGATTGCTATTTTTGAAATAAAATAATTTAATTTTACTGGAAAATATTTTTACTTATTCACTATCACTAATGTTTAGTTAGGCGGGTAATTTTCCACTCACCACTAAACATTAAATAATTTAGTGCCCTACACCAATCTATGCTTACTGTCCAGAAGGCCAATGTCCTAATGGCGATGCTGATTGTCCAGCTATTGTTATTTGTGGAGGTCGTTGCAGGAATGACTGTCAGTCATAAGCCTATCTGTAAATGTCCTTTCCGTTTCCAAGCTATTAATGTAACAAAGTAAGGGTGTATTCGTTCAGTGTCCAGCCCAGAAGGCTTTAAAAGTCGGTGAAATTGAACCTTCTTTAATTCTCTTCAGCTCGCCTGTAGTTTTAGTAAAATTATGTCACTAAGTATAAAATAGTAAGAAAAAAACACAGCAATGCTGATGTTATTGCGTTAAAGCCGAAAAGAAAGACTGTGTCACTAATGTTCGACTAACACATATGTATCGTAATGGGGACTAGTCAGTGGTGGGGAGAAATGATTCCGTACTGGCGAGAATTATATCGGATAAAGAGAAAGACAGAAGCCGCAATATAATATAAGCTTAAAGTCCGTTAGTGAAATCTATTGAGCACAATGGGATAGCCTGAAGCTGACAAATAGCTACTTTTACCGTACGTAGGTTAGCTATCCATGACATTTGAAAATTAATATGCCATACCTAACCAGGAAGCAAGAACGGTTGAGGATGAGTTTATGAACAGAGCAGGTTACGTATTTGGTAGCCGCCATATTTAAAGAAGTATGCGAGTTATATGGAAAATGGGAAAATTAGAACGACGCCGTTTCATCCATAAATTTAAGTACATAATGGGCGCGCATTAAAAATACTGGCACGAACCCATTCAAATTTGCGATTGTCAGCTGTGAATGACAAAATCACAAACAACTGCTAATTTTGCTTTCGGAACTAAATTGAGATTGCCCAGAGATTTCAAGTTTGCGAGTTTCAAGGAGAGGAACATTTTTCCACTTTTCATCAGAAGACAGAACTATCTCCCAAACTGCACAGGGAATGCTATTGAATAATGGTGTCTACAGGATATAGAAGCATAATAGCCGCAGATCTTTGATGAAGGTTGCAAATCTGAAAAGAGTATCCAAATTAAGAAAAAGTGATTTCGTGCAATTTCAGAACGAACTGGCTCAAGTGGGCGGCAGTATTACAAAAGAAAATTTTTAAGTAGCGACTGATAACAATGAAACTTGTAAAGACAATAGGCTTTTAGACTTTTTGCGAACCTTAGAGTAAATCATGTTAACCTACAAAAGCAGCCGTTGGCGCCAGCAGTCAATTTTAGTTATCATCTCTGGGTGTTATAAAGTGTTTGTTTCTGCTTTGTATTTTGTCCAACAAAACAAAATTTGCTTCGTTTTTGTGCTTGTTGTACATTTGTGTCACAACTTTCTGACACATTCTCTCAATTTGACGAAATCTTTCATAAACGACATAACGCAGTAAATATGTGCCGAACAAAACGAACCATATTTTATTAAATTCGATTCACAACTTTTGATTTTATTCACAATTAAATGAATGTATCTGGTTTCGACAAAAGTGGCCATTTGCACACAACATTAAAATACCCTCTAACAAAATTTGCCAGCCGATTTTAATAGAGTATAGCTCGTTTTATTCGAAACTAATAAATAAGAAAAAGAAGAAAAAATTTAAATTGTGATTTTGCATAAAAAACTTTTTTTTCGCCACACTTTCCTCGATGTCTCTGAAACTGCGAAGGAGATTTAAAGATAATGTTAGTACATATAACTTAAAGGTCATTTTAGTGCGGATTATCTTTTTAACTCTGCCATTTCGAGATGACGATATATGTATCTCGGAAACCGGAGCCAATTTCAAAAATATAGTGCAGATCTGAATTCGGCATCACAAATTGAATAAGACACAATTTTCGGTAATTTTGTTTAATCCAAAAACATGTGTTTGAAAGAAGCATAAAAAGGTTTAAAAAATTTGGGATTATCACTATAATTAATTTTTATAAATCATGCAGCCTTAAAAGGTGTTCACTGTTAACAAATATTTTTTAGGGTTACAGCGGCAGGCTATGTGACTTATATGAAAATCCCCCAGGAGGTAATTGGCGCTGGATGGCTACCGATGCCGAAGGCATGACGGCTCGTGCAGCCCACACTGCCATTTATATTGAAGAAGAAGATTCTCTTTATGTCTTCGGTGGTTACGATCTCAACAATGTTATTAGCACTTTGCAGGTATTTACTGTTTTCAAGGTTGTCCGTATTAAATAAATAATTCTTTTTCTGAATATAAAGAAAAACGAACTTATGCCTAAAAATTAAAATTACTTAATCATTAATAATAAAAATATTTTATATCAACTACTGAAATTTAAAATGACTTATACGTTTGTAGATATACCGCTTTCAAACAAGTCAGTGGGTTGATGAGTGGGGTATCGCTTTACAAAACCGTCGTCATTATTATCATCAACCGAAAATTGATCACACTTTATTAAAAGCCGTTTTACAGCACAAAAACGAGGAGGAAGCCAAATTGTGGGGTCTGAACAGTGACGTTTCTATATTTCGCAATATTCTTTACACTCTAGCTGAATCAAATTTACATCAACGTCGTACGCGTAGCTCTCAATTGTTCACAACGGTTAGCGTAAATTCAACAGATGAAGAATTGTCTGAATATTTAGAGGACATTTTAGAGGAAGTTACCGATCATAAGCCGCATGCTCGTTACGGTCATGCTGCTTCTGTAGTTCCCGGAGGTTTTGTAATATTTGGTGGCAAACAGGGAAATGACAGTTTCTTCAATGATTTATGGTTTTATAATCGTACCGAAAATGGTGGTAAATGGAAACAGATCGCATTGCAGTCAAAATTGAAGCCGAGCCCCGTAGCCAGACATACACTTACTTATACTGGAGACTATTTATACCTGTTTGGCGGCAGTTTGCAAACGGGAGATTTTTCATCTGAGTAAGTTTTTGTTGGTAAAGTGGTAAACTTCAAAATATTAAACGTTTATAAATTTATCTTTAAGTATATACCGCATCCGTTGGCCTGCTACAAGACCTGATGCTGAAACTGAATGGCAATTGGTCCATCCTAGAGGAGGGAAAAAATTAGATGCACGCTTAGCAGCGCACACAACAGTTTACTACAAGGCAACAAATTCATTAATAGTGTTTGGTGGTATAATGACCAGTCTGGCACGATTTTCTAAACTATCTGATCGTATATTTGCCTTTCAATTGGATAAACTGCATTGGACTGAAATTTTATATCCTCGCACTGCACTGAGGGATACAAATATACCGCGTGAGAGAGCTTTCCACACAGCTACTGTAAGTGGCAACTATATGATTGTTTTTGGGGGCTACACTCATCGACATAACAAGGACGAAATTTGCTATGACAATCAAATGTATTGGTATCATTTATCATGTCACATATGGATAAATCAAGAGGTTTCTGCTGAGGACAACATCTACCCTAAAAAGCAGGGCGTGTTTGCACATGCTGCTGCCCTGCGCAAAAATAATACACTACTTATTGTCGGCGGCTATCACGGTAATGTCAACGCAGATCTTTTTGCTTTTGAATTGCCTCAAGTGCTTAGAGCAAATGGTGTTTTTGGTTACAATCCGGAAATGGCTTGTCGTTATCACAATTCACATACGGCATGCTTATCGAATCCGGAATGTGGTTGGTGTTCAGCTGATAGCAGTTGTTATGGGCGTACCATTGGTGCTAATTGTACTAGTAATTTACAAACATCTCGATGCCCCGGCATATGTCCTTCTTTGGGCGACTGTCACTCGTGTCTAGTACACGGCACTCAATGGTTGAAGGCGTCAAATGGGAACGACAATTACCTTTCGGTGGCAAGCAAGCTGGGCTTGAATGAATGCACCTGGTGTGTACAGAATGCAAAGTGTCATTATCGTGACGATAATTATGGCATATGTGGTGAAGATACGCCTTCACATAGACCAGGCTGGTGGGGTGTGCAGGGCACTGAAATTCGAAAGCCTTCGCAGTGTACTCAAAATGATCGTAGGCCTGGTCTAACATACATAAAGTATCATTACCCGGTGAATTTATCGATGCCGGATTATGTTGCAATAGTTAATGCTACAATGGTGGATTTTTCATCTCCCTCTCCTACTACACAGTACGAACAGAAATTGGAAGGGGAAATGCTGGCTAGATTAGTAGGTTTTCTGCGGCCTGAAGAACACTTGTTAGAATATTCTGCTGAAATGGAAGTGTGTTCCAGTTACTCGGATGCTATTCTAAAAGCTGGGCATGGACGAGATTTAAATTCCCTTAAAGTATTAACCAAAC
Source organism: Phania funesta (assembly GCA_963932375.1). Taxonomy (NCBI): domain Eukaryota; kingdom Metazoa; phylum Arthropoda; class Insecta; order Diptera; family Tachinidae; genus Phania; species Phania funesta. The sequence continues at coordinate 43,345,116 of OZ010653.1, forward strand.
ATTCCTCAAATCAATCCTATTGTAGTGATGTGGAACTACTACACAATGAACAGCCACTCCTAATTGATTTTCAAGCGCGTCGCAGGATTGGGTTAAATAATATTTACAACACTTATCAAAAAACGAAAATGGAGTTACATAATATCAAGTACAATGCTTTTACTTTCGAGTTTTTAGAACCATACTACTCTGGTGAGAATTGTAGCCAATATTTAAACTGTTTACAGTGTTTAACTGATAATTCATGCGCCTGGTGTTCACTTAAATCTCAATGTATGTCCAAGTCTGTTAATGAAACTGAAGCCTGCAATTTACACACCCAAGAAACGAGCGGAAACAAAACATTGCTGTGGGAATATTTAATTAATCAGCCGAGTCATTGTGCTAATTGTTCGAACTACGTTTCGTGTGAGGAATGTGTTGAATCAAATTTATGTGAATGGTGGGCGGAGGAAGCTCGTTGTGCCCGTCTGGGTAAGTCTGAGAATAGTGTGCGATCTCTTCAGCAGTGTCCGTTACAATGCCGACTACGTACGAATTGTCATGACTGTTTAAATGAAAAAGGACGCTGTGTTTGGTGTGAGGCGAAATCGGCATGTTTTAGCTTTGCCATCTATACCAGTGAATATCAATTTGGCATGTGTCGTGAATGGTTAGACCAGTCGGTAAATCTTCATCAATCTGAGGAGACAAATAGTTTACAGAATGCGAGAGGATCAGCGCAAGTAGCCATACATGAACAAATGCCCCCCAAACAACAGTGTAAGTCGTGCGCCCAATATCAAAATTGTACTACTTGTTTACGTACCTTGAGCTGCGGTTGGTGTTTCGACCGTGACAATCCTATCGAAGGCAAATGTATGCAGGGTGATTTTAGTCGTCCTTTTGGCAATTGTTCGTTGGCTCTAAATAGCACGTCGCCACACGATGCTGAATGGGCTTATGCTCAGTGTCCAGACGTAGATGAGTGTGGTTTGGGACTACACGATTGTCACAAAGAAGCCAAGTGCACAAATACACATGGCTCGTACAATTGCCACTGTCGCCGTGGTTTTGTCGGTGATGGTCGCTTAACCTGTTTGCGTACTTGTTTTGAATCGTGTATTCATGGGTATTGTTCAGGTTCTCCGGATTATGTGTGCCGCTGTGAATTAGGTTGGACGGGAGCCGATTGTTCTATAAATTGTGGTTGTCACAACCACTCCACATGCAATGAGCGTGTTGGCAAATGTGATTCTTGTCAAGCATGGACTGAAGGCGAGAGTTGTGAACGGTGTCGTCAGGGAAGTTATGGAAATGCTACATCGGCAGCCGGATGTACCCCTTGTGAGTGCAACGGTCATGGCAATCAAGATTTGGGCATATGCGATGTCAACAATGGTGAATGCTTTTGTAAGGATAATACAGTTGGCATTAAATGTGATCGCTGTTCCCCTGGCTTTTATGGTAAAGCAAAAGATGGCGGCCAGTGTTACTACCGGTGTGAGTCAAGAGGCATGTTGCGCGACATTGGACGCAGTGGTATTGGGTCGTATAAAGCCTATAAATCACCGTGGGGCGCGAAATTAGAAGTAAAGGAATGTTTATGGATTTTAGAGCCAAAAACACTACAGGCCGAAAAGTCTTTGCTACAAGTCGAATTTGAGTGGAGTTCTTTAGCCATGGATTGTGATGATAACGCTGTTTATATCTATGATAGCTTACCTGACTTGACAGGAGTCTCCCAACAAAACCAGTTGATATCGGTAGTATGTAATCCCTACACCTCTTCGAATATAATTGAGGCTAGGTCTAGTCACGTTACTGTGTATTATAAACAAGGAGGTGGACTTAGGAAGCACTTTGGGTTCAATGCTTTGTACACGGTAAAAAACTGTGTAGCCAATACCTGCTTACATCCTCATATATGTGATGATCAACATAGATGTGTTTGCCCGGCTGGATATGTTGGGGCCAAGTGTGAAATTGAAATATGTCCGCGTAATTGTAATGCTAAACGTATGCAAGGTTATTGCGACACTGACTACGGCCGATGCATTTGCAACCAAGGGTGGGGTGGCAAAGATTGCGGTACAGTCACCAAACTGAATCAAATAAGTGTAACGGAACTCTTTAACACCATATTGCTTTCGGAATCATACGAACATCTGCGTAAAACTATACCACGTTTTGGTCACACGGTTTGTGCTGATCGCAGGGGCTCCTTATGGATGTTTGGTGGTTATTCTCCTTCCCATGGTCCGCTGAATGATTTTCGCCAGTTCGACACAAAAAATGGCACTTGGATGCAGGTAACGGTAGAATCTACGCCAGAAGATAAAATGCCTTTCGGCCGGTATTTTCATTCAGCGGAAATCTATGTTAAAAAACAAACGATATTTATATACGGTGGAATTTCCACCACCGGTGTGTCTTCAGCGAGCAAACCTGAAATTTTGGCAGATTTTTGGCAGTTTTCAATACAGGATCAAAGATGGTCAGAGATTGATTTGACTGGGCATCGTATTAAGCCTCCAGCTTTAGCAGGTCATACCTTAACTTACACGCGAAATAATGAAAGAGAGTCTTTGATTGTAATCGGTGGTATGTCGCTAAATAAATCTCGACAGTTGGAGTTATGGGAATTTAATTTAGAGACATTTAGATGGGAGCAACTATTGGCTTTGGGCGTTAGAATGCCACTATTGTATGGTCATACCACAGTGTACCACAGCGAAAAACATATAATGTACGTTTTCGGCGGTTACTCTACGGAGCCACAGAATAAACTTTATGCTTTGCATTTGCAAAAGATGACTTGGACGGAACTGCCACCGTTTAGGGACCTTAACAGACCAGAATCGCTATTGCCGAGAGCCAGATATTTCCATTCGGCAGTAACGACAGATCAGTATATGATCATATATGGAGGACGCAATTTCCCCTACAATTCCAGTGATGTATTAATTGCTTATGTATACAACTGCAATCAGTGGATACGATTAACTGAAGATGTGCAAATTGTAGGCAGTTTGCAGACCTCTACTTATGCCGAAGACATTTCCTTGGATCATGACAACAATGCGATATATGTTATTGGTGGCTGGGATGGTAGCGCCGCACAAAGTCATGTGACAAAAATTATGTTGCCTTTTGACATCTGCCAATTGTGGAGTGCTGGAAAATATCTGTGTCGCCATTATATGGGCTGCAGTTTTTGTACAGTGTCTACGAATTTTATAACATCATCTTTCTGTTTTTCTCATGGCCACAGTAGTACTTGCAACAATGGCAATGGCACTCTAGTTTATAACCACGGAGCAGCTTGCGATGATGCCTGGATGGCTAGACGCAATTGTTCCAGCTTTTCCACTTGCACTGCATGCTTAGCTTCTTGGCCCTCTCATGTGGAGACAACCCCAGTGTGTCAGTGGTGCGATGAGTGCGGCATAAAAGGTAGATGTGTTCCAGCTGGAGTTGACTGTGAAAGACGTAGTACCTGGTGTACCAAAGAAGTTAGTGTGGGTCTTCTTAATTTGTGTCCACTGCCTCAGTGCCATACACTTTACTGTGAGGCCTGCATTACGAATGAAAACTGTGAATGGGCTCAAAATGAATTGGGAATCATTGAGTGTATAACCAAAGAATTGGTGGAGCAAAATCAATACCAAATTATTGGCCAGTGTCCACAGCCCTGTCATAACTACAGCAACTGCTCTAATTGCTTAAGTAATGTGGGTAGCGAGCAGCCTAAGGATTGTAAGTGGTCCACTATGCTCAACACGTGCCTCTCACCACAAAATCAACCGTTACTGTGTGCCGGTGGTGTTTGTGGTTTGGTTTTAGAAAATAATGAAACCGATCATTGTCCCGAGCCTTGTCACGTGTATAAACAATGTTTAACTTGTTTGGAACATGCACATTGTGGCTGGTGTGCTAGGGAAGGCTTTAATGGTGATGGCATCTGCACCGAAGGTTCTTTGGAAAATAAACAGGAATACCCATCAGGTTCAACGTGTGATCTTATATACGCTTCTCTGCGCAATGACTCTCAATTAACGCCAGCCGATGTGGTAACCTGGAATTATGTCAAGTGTCCAGTAGAAAATGAATGTACAAATGGTCATCATCATTGCCGTCCCATCTCTGAACGATGTATAGATACTGTTAATGGCTATCGCTGTGAGTGCGGTGAAGGTTACAAGTCTGAAAATGATACTTGTATACCAGTGTGTATTCAGGGGTGTGTGCGTGGTAATTGTATATCACCTAATAAATGTGAATGCGATTTTGGCTATGTGGGAGCGAACTGCAGCATACAATGTCTTTGTAATGGCCACTCAAACTGTAAAGGTCCAAATCTTCTTGACGAATGTATTGAATGTCACAATAACACAATGGGAGCACAGTGTGAAAAATGTCAACCATTGTTTGTAGGCGATCCCCGCGAGGGAAGGGCGTGTGTTCCTTGTCATGAATATTGTAATGGGCACACTGACTCTTGTATAGCCCATGATTCAGATCCCGGTTTCTTTAATATGACACGAGCCGAATTGGAACTAAATCTTCCTGAAGGTCCTTTGGCAAATGCTACCTGTTTACGCTGTGCCAACAATACTGCCGGCGAGCGTTGCAACACATGCATTTTGGGTTACTTTCGCGGTTCTGATGATCATCACAAAGAATGCAGACCCTGTGAGTGTCATGGTCATGGCAATATATGTGATCCCGTAACGGGCGAAAAATGTAATTGTGGTAATAATACGGAAAGTGATGCTACCTGTACGGCTGGAGGTGGTAAAAATTCTGCCCATCTTTGTTGGAGTGTTCAATGCTCAAAATGCCGTGATTCCTATGCTGGAAATCCAATAGATGGTCATCAGTGCTACAAGCAAATAACAGTGGAATCACGCATGTGTTTCGATGCTAAGCCCATAGGTGAGTTAATAGAATTTTTATTTTTAATTAAGGGATATCGAAGCTTCACTTCATATTATTATTTTTTATTATATCTGGCGAAAAATTGTGTATTAAAGATGCCTGAGAGTTCCTAAATGGTGTCTCAGCAGTACATAAACAAAAGTTATTCATTTCAAATCTTTGTGAATCTATATTAAAAAGTTATTTATTGTTTGCAAATATGGCATCATATAAAACGTTTTGCAACTTAATTCCCCAAGGATTACAATGTATATATGTATATATACTTTTCTCAAACCATCAGAAAACTGATTGAATCGAAACTTTTTTATTTTACACCAGTATTAACGGGCGAGCGAATTCGAAAAAATATGATGGTTTAAGATTTAATCATTTCATGTTTTTTACTGCAAAACACCCATTTATTAAACTGCGAAATACAATGGTCAAATCTTTAGAATTCAATGGATCCCAAGAAAACAGAAAATTTTATTTTATATATTATTAGGTCTGTTCCAGGTGCATAACAAAATAAATAGTCCAGACTATTGCGAGTAAAAAGAAAATTACTCTCTGAACTTGCCTAAGTTGTCCGAAATTGCTGGTACAAAGTAGTAAACAGAGGTGAAACGACTATATAGTGATCTTTTTCTCTAGCCGTTTCGTTCCCTCAGAAACTTAGTTTTGTTTTTAGGTGTTTATTTTGATTTTCTAGCCGTGTTTATTTTTGGTGCTATTAAAACACATTTCTTTGGTAAGTATAAGGGTGGGTTATGCACTTAAACACATTTTAAACATGTTTAATATAATTTTTTTTATTAAAACAAATAATGAAACTTATTAACAATATTTTTATTTTACTTTTTGAAATTTGCTCTTATTCACATTAGATTTTTGTTTTGTTTATTTTCCTGTATTTCGTCACAAAATGCTATATTTGTCTCTTTCTAACAGAACCCATAGTAAAAAAACTGAGTTTTTTTTTTTTTATGTGTCAAAGCCTTCACCTCTGGTTACCCTGTGTTGCTGGAACACAAAAAACCGCAATTGAACATTCTTGACACAAAGTAGTAAACAGAGGTGAAACGACAGTATAGTGATCTTTTTCTCTATCGGTCTCGTTCCTTCAGAGCCTTAGTTTTGTTTTTAGATTTTTGTTTTTATTTTGATTTTCATGCCGTGTTTGCCTGTATTTTTTCCTGTATTTCGTCACAAAATGCTATATTTGTCTCTTTCTAACAGAGCCCATAGTAAAATAAACTGAGTTTTTTATTTTTTATGTGTCAAAGTCTTCACCTCTGGTTACCCTGTGTTCTTGATTTGATATTCCGACAGGGTGTTTTGATGTAGAATTTTGGAACGAATTTCCGTCATCCCTTGTCAAGTTTGGTTGAACATCTTTAAAAGCTAAATGCTAATGGTGACTACTTTCTCAAATAAATGTTATTTCAGCGATTTTAGATGCTTAAAATGAATAACATTTTTTAAGCCCAACATTTGCATCATTGGCAACAGCTGTAAAAAGTGAATAACATAAACTGAAAAAATGTATAAGCCAGTTATTATTTAAAAACATCAACCGAAATTTCTTCCCCATCAGACTCTTCAGCAATTATGTTCAAAATTTCGTCTTCATCGGACTCATTTGATGTGTCCATGACTTCTCCAATGATCTATAAAAGCATATTTTATTAAAGAAAGTGATAAATATGCACAAATATAGATAGTATGTACTTACAAATTTAAGTTTATTTGAAAAATCTTCCATTTTGCTTTTCAATAAATTTTAAATAAAAACTTTCTTCCCTTATTTAAAAATGTTTGGATTTTTTAAATGTAAACAAAAAACAGCTGATAATTTAATTCTAGTAGGTCTGTTCCAGGTGCATAACAAGACAGTCCGAACTAGTCCGAGTTAATCCAAACTCGTTCCAGATAACTATTTTTGTGCAATTTTGAGAGAAAATGAGAGAGTAAAATTTTTCATTTCCTGCACAAAGTCGTCCGAACTTTTTCTTTGGGTAAGTTCGGACTTGAATTAAATTATCAGCTATTTTTTGTTTATATTTAAAAATCAAAAAAATTTTAAATAAAGGAAAAAATTTTTTATTTTAAATGTATTAAAAAGCAAAACGGAATATATTTCCAATAAACTTGAAGTTGTAAGTACATATATTTGTGCATATTTATCACTTTATTTAATAAAAAAAAATGCTTTTATCGATCAATTAACCTAGCGTTTACACATGCCACTAGGAGTTCGAAAAACTCAATACACTCACACATTTTCACTAACACATTTACATGCAATGGCAGCTCCAGTGGCAGCTAAAATTGCATGCGAGTGAAAATTTGGCATTTGCATGCCACTAAATGTCAAAACGATAGACAAAGTTACCCTGTTGAATATTATATATAAATTTACTGGATTGCGGTTAAATTATAATTAAAGTTCTACCTTTTTAAATGCATTGCTATGATTTATTTCTTAAATTGCGCATAAAAAAAATTCAAGTTTGTTAATTAAAGAGCAATGATATTAGTAATAATAATAAAATATTACTATTAATAATAAATGTAAAACGTTTCCCCAAAAATATGCCTATATGGCGAACTCGGTAACTCTATTTTAAAAAGAAAACAAAAAGTTAAAATGGAATAAAAATTGTGCCAACAGATTATTGAACACATTATTTAAATCTTTGACATTGTTTGTCTGTTGACTATTTCGAAGAATTTTTCGTAGACAATACGTACACAACAATTGCATGCCACTACTTGCATTTGTAAATCCAGCGTAAGAAGTAATGGACAGCTGCTGCCAGTGATGCAAATGTTTTGCTTTTAAAATATTACGCATTTTAAGCGTAAAAAATTACTAAAATAAAATGTATTTGAGAAAGTAGGCGCCATTTGTGGCTTTTTGCGTTCCAGCAATTTCCGACAATTTTGGCACATTCAGAGAGTAATTTTCTTTTTACTCTCAATAGTCCGGACTATTTTGTTATGCACCTGGAACAGACCTAGTCCGAACTTACCCAAAGAAAAAGTTCGTACGACTTTGTACAGGAAATGATAAATTTTACTCTCTCATTTTCTCTCAAAATTGCACAAAAATTGCTATCTGGAACGCGTTTGGACTAATTCGGACTGTTTTGTTATGCACCTGGAACAGACCTCTTACAATTCGTCAAATTATAAGATGGATAGTTTGGGTATACGAACGGTTATGTTGCATAACCTTTTACATATTACCGCACACACAGCTGCATTCAATCAATTTTTTTTATTTATTAAAAAAAAAGCTGAATAAATAATACATAGACCTACTTTTATAATCTAAAATCGAATAATAAATCCTAAAATATATTTTAACAACGTAAACAGTGCCCTGCAGACAGCGAAAGTCCAGTGGCTCAGAATCGTTTTATATCGGCCAAAAGCTTTTGAGCAAATGAAAATTTTTTTTGTAATTCTATTTTTAGTGGATAGATAACGTCGTAAGCTTTTATCCAGTTTCATTAAAATTTGTACAGTGGTTGTTGAGAAATTTAAGGTGAAAGTTGAACAAACGCCTTACAATGAAAATTAAATCACCTTTATGAAAATAACATAAAATAAACGCTACTTAGGAGAATCAGAAAACTAGTTCAAAATATCTGGCTATTTAATTTTTTTTATGATGGACTTATGAGGAACTTTGGTAGACAGTTATTTCTAATTATGACCTCTTTTTATACAATACACGAAACACGTTTGTCATTATTTATTTTTTTATTTTCAGTTTATTCATTCATTGCAAATTACATAAAATAACATAAAATTACATGAAATAATTACTTTCTATGCAGGCTCTAGGTCCAGTCCTTTAATTTTTATATTTAAATAAAACTCTTGATTGGTTTTTTTTTTATTAAATATAAATTATTTTATTTCGCTCAATATTTCGAGCCCCTTCGGTGCTCTTCTTCAGGAACAAGCTGGAATACACAAAAAATATAAAGCACAAAAACAAAAATTATAACCATATGTTCTAATACTAATATGCACGTATATAAACACTATATTATATATATATATATATATATATATATATATATATATATATATATATATATATATATATATATAATATTCTAATAATATTTTCTTACTTAGTAAAGCCGTCGTCTGTCCTCTGATAAAATTCAATGCTCACTAAATATTCTTGTATTTATATTTTTCTATTATGTGTCTGTATGTATGTGCGCAGTTGTCTGCGTCTGTTTTATAATTCATCCTTTTGTTCGTTGGTGTATTAATTATGTGTAGCATTTCTACTGTATATCTCTTTTTGTAATTGTCTTCTTGTTGTAATATTGTTGTACTTGATATATTGGGAGAATGCCCAGTGATCGCACAATGGGCTGCTAATGCTGTTTTTTGTTCAGCCATTCCTTTACGTGTTTTGCAATCTGATTTGTGTGCCGTTAATCTTGTTCTTAATTTTGACTTTGTCGTTCCAACGTATACTTTATTACATTCGTCCAAACCGTTTCCGTTGCACGGTATTTTGTAAACTATGTTTGATTTGTCCAATATATCTATTTTAGATTTCGTATTCGAAAAGAGTTTTATTTAAATATAAAAATTAAAGGACTGGACCTAGAGCCTGCATAGAAAGTAATTAAAAATATAAGGTCGTAAAGAATACAATTAAATTACATGAAATATTAATATTTTTATTTATTTTTATTATTACTTCTGTCGTGTAGGAGTTCCTTAGCTTCGACACGGAAGTCAGAATAATCCAATTTCCATTGATTTTGAATACGACGATATATTAAATAAATCTCTCATTTGCAGTGTTTCGTGAGATATTTCTCGTATTATGTTCTCTGTAAAATTTGTAAATCTTATTCCTTTTTTCTGGGCTTCCTCTGATAAGCTTCCAATTTGTAATAAATGGTGCTTAATGACATCTTCTCCATAATAAAGGAATTTCTGCACTGTTGCTGACATATTTCTCCATGGGTATTTGGGTGCATATATACTAGCGGTTTCCTTGGAATAATCACCAAATTTCCTAGCATTACATTGCTCGTTGCACGCTATTACTTCAATAATTGTTTTAAATCTTTAAATAAGATCTATATCAATACTTGTTATATTAGATGTCGTTTCGGGATCTAAAAATAATCTTCTTACGGTATTGCCATCATTTGTATTGCATGATCCTTGTTTTGGTTGATTTATAATCAACCCATGTTTGAGAAATTCATCTTGAACATGTTTCTTTCTTAATTTCTTTAGTTCTTTGTTGATGTCGTTATTTCCTACTAACACTGAAGATCAGAAGTCCAAATCATAGTTGATTTTCATTATGTGTTACATAAACCTTATTCATGTATGTAGTGGTGATACTCCATCACCACTATATACTGACTTTGTCGGTTCTTGGTTTAACTGACTTGATGTTGCTTTGCATATAATACAGCTGGATGACGCATCGTGTCAGTCAAAACCGGTAAATTTTTCCATATATCATTGAAAGCACTAATTGGCAGCTTATTTCAATAGTCTGTCTATCTCCAATTGTAACAGTTGTGGTGTTGAAATTTGAGCTCTAATATTACTAACTTCATTTCCTTTTTAAATTCAAATTTTATTGGTCTGCGTTATTTAGTAAAGGATGTTGTGTGAAATATACTTTCTCTGCATTGCACTGGTCGAAGGTTCTCAGTTTTCTAAGTTCTTTATAAATCGCAATGGCACATATGGCACCATGAACAGATCTGTGTCGGAAATATATTTACATAAAAATTGGTTATATTGCTTCTGTCCAGAAGATCCATCGCATCTCCATTTACAAAAAAGAGTTAATTTGCAATTTCCATATGATTGTAGCAACCGTTCGGCTGGACGATCAAGTAGAGCTTCCAGTTGTACCTCTGTCGAAATTGGTGTGATTTTAATATATTCCTTTGGAGGCCAACATTCCTTTTTATCTGCAATTATGTGATGATATGATGGGGTTTTTCATTCGAACGCAACCTGAGCTGGGTATACTGATGTTTTGTTAACTTCAAATGCAGAAACAATGCAAGCGCTTCTTCATTTGGTGTTGGAATGATTTTGAAGATCCGTTTTGTTCTCACTGGACTAGCGAAAAAACTTTTTGAATGATATCCACTTTCGTTAGTTGTTTTTGTGATCGCAATTGGTAAAACAAACTATCTTTAATGTTTTCAATCCGATTTCTTCATTTATATTCTTCAGGGGTTTACAATTTTTTACATAGCACCCTCACCACAAATTTACCCAACAAAAACCCCCAGGCCGTTATTGATAATAGTTTTCGAGGAATCATAATTTATTTCAGATCAAATATGACTAATTTTCGTTTTTTTTTTAAATTAACATAAATTCTTTGTTTTTAGCAGCATGCCACAACCACTACTGCAAATATTTTAACAATATTTTTTCGCTACCTTAGTTTTGATATGTTTCCTTTCTGATGGCGTAAAAATTTCCAGAATCTATCTCAAGAAAAAAACATAGGTTTTGGCCGATGAAAATTGATTCTGAACTACCGTGCGGCGTTGATTTTCCACTACTGTGTAGTCGTAAAGGCGTCTCTTCCATTTTAAAATTTTTACTAATTCAAGTAATTTTGATTTTTGTGTCTTCCTACAGAAGAATGCAAAGCAAAGCCGGCCGCCCTCAAACCTGGTCAAACTGTATTCTTTGTAATCCAGCCACGTTTTATGAACGTTGACATTCGTGTTATAATCGATGTTACACAAGGTGAGCTGGATGTTTATATGTCACCACAAGATGACTCTTTTATTGTGGAAACAAATGAGACGACTGGGTATCACGACGTCTTTTTAGACAATCGCTATAATTGGGGTCCCACAATTAAACGTTCACACCCTTTGAATGTGGCTCAACAAAAGTACGACAATTCCAGCACGGCTGGCAGTATTCCGGCAAATATAATGAATGATAAGCGCAATAGCTACTACATACCTCATATACAGCATTGCAAAAGTAATTCTGGGAACAGTTTCTCTGTTAAAGATCAACATGCCAAAGATTTGAGTACACATGTCACATTAAATCATTGTCATACATTGTTAAGATTATTTGGATTAAAAAATCGTTTAGTATTAACTCTACCACAGCATGCGCACAACTTAAGTGCCACACGATTCTTCATAGCATTGAGAGCTAGTTCGGGCCCTGAACCGAGTTATGGTTCAGTGGTATTTCGTCAGGATCAATTGCATATTGATTTGTTCGTTTTCTTCTCCGTATTCTTCTCATGTTTTTTCCTACTTCTGGCCGTTTGCGTAGTAATTTGGAAAGTAAAACAGACAGCTGATATTAGAAGAGCTAGACGTCAACATGTGGTGGAATTATTACATTTAGCCAAGCGCCCGTTTGCTTATGTATTTCTAGCTTCTAATTCATTTGGCACCGATAGTCCGCATCCCACAACTTCGACATCATCTTCTAATCGAATTGTACGCAGTGCTACGGGACGCTCGCGATATCAACATCACAACACAACGCATTCTCAAATGCCAGAGGTATTGTTAATTGCTATAGAACCAACATCGGACAATTTGGCAGCAGTCGGTACAGTATTTGTAAGTTTGCCAGGGCGATATAAAGCACCTCTGAGTATGGCATTGGGTTCAACTTTAATATCATACCCTCCCCGTCTGTATCAAGTTAACAATAGACACTATACACGACCAACAAGGGGAAATTCAGCGCCCGTCCCTGGTGGCGGTCTGGGTATCCCTGGCGTGAGTAGTGGTGCAGCAGCTGTCGCAAGACAAGGACGACAAGGTGCCATTGAAGATGCATTACCAGCTTATAATCTTGGCTAACAAGAAACTGTTATTTGTTATTGTAGTCATCTAAAATAAGAAATTTTATAAAAGACAAATACGAGTACATGTGTAAACCCCAAACAAATGAACAAATTACCAGTTACGGCATATCGACGAATATCCATGGCGTTCATTATCCTCCTTAGTAAATCTAATAAAATGATATTTTTTTTACATTATGTAAGTAATCGGAAACATTTTTTTTCTTTTTTTATATTTTTCTACTCTTCATAAATTTTTTTTTACATTATTTCTTAGTTTTAAGCATATTCTTCTGTAACTATGTACTGTGAAACCAGTATAAGATTTATAATCTTCAAAAACTCTTTTTTTTTGATATGTCTAAGTTTTCTAATTTAAGTTACTTAAAAACATTTTATTTTAATGGTTTTTTTTCGTAAAGCATGTAATCTTCGGTGATTTAGTTGCTTTGTTGAATTAAACTTTACATGTATGGATATGTAATCAGAACACTGATTTTGTACAGAAAAACACAAAAAAAAAGACTAAAATTTTACCACTGGGCACTCATAGCTATAGGCCAGTAGAGCGCAGAACAGTATAAGCAAAACTAAAAAACTCTTAACATACAATATTATAAATGTAATAAACGATTCAAATATTAGTTAAAAAATTCAAAAAGAGTTACATACATTTTTTTTAATGATAGGATTATAATTATAAATGAATTAGAAATTTATTTGTCAATAATGGAAATCATAAAAATATATTTAAACATTTGTTCACCCTAGTCGAACTTTAATTTTTTTTTGTAATAATAGGCCTGGTCCAGAAGATTTTGTGCAAGTTCTGACAAATCAGATAAACAGCGAATTTACTTTCTCAAATTATCAAAGTTACCCAAACTGCGGTTAGGCGAAAAAAAATCTGTTCGCTCAAACATTTTATTGGTGCTAAATCGTAAAATTTGTAATTCAGTTTGTGATTTTTGTCGCTTAAAACTCATGTAATAATAAATTTATTTCAAACGAAACATGCGGATCACTGAAAAAAACAAGCATTAAAACTAAAATTTCTTTAATTTATTAAAATTGTTCAAGCTTGAAGGTCTTTTTTTTTTAATTATATTTTTCGATATTTCGCTACTCCATTGTGTAGCATCATCAGGAAATAAAAATAACAAAGAAATTATATGTTTATGAAAAAATTATTGTCACAAAAATTCAAAAATTTTACAAAGTTAACATAAAACAAAAATAACCTAAGGTTTGTTTGTTATTTTTATTTCCTGATGATGCTACACAATGGAGTAGCGAAATATCGAAAAATAAAAATATAATTAAAAAAAAGACCTTCAAGCTTGAACGATTTTAATAAATTAAATTAAAAAAAGGTCAAAAACAGCTATAATTTTTAACAAAATTTCTTTATGTTGTTAAAATGCTCATTGTTGGAAATAAAAAAAAATTTTTCCTTATTAAAAATTTATTTAATTAATGTTTAATAATCTATACTTTATTTTAGGTTTGTGTTTATTTTCTGATTTTCTATTGTTATTTAAGTCAACACAAAACAGCTGGTTATTAAATTCTACCTAAAGAAAAATTTCGTTTAACTTTGGACAAGAAGAAAAATTAAATTGCTCTCTCATAAGTTCTCTCATTTGCCCAAGTTTTGTGTGCTGGATTTTTTTGTTGTTGCAAATTTGTGTATGTTTGTGTTACTTTGTTAACGATCTATACGTAATATTTTATGCATATAAGTATATAGTATATAAAGACCAGTAAAAAATCCTTCCAAATTCCGTAGGTTGATTAAAAGTGTTGCGTATTGTTATGATCTAAATTTCAACTCGAAGTATTTTATACTCATGTGAATCAGATTTTACCAGTTTTAAACATATGTATAAGGCTTCTTACATCTTTCACAGCATCCTCCCTTAAATATCGTGCAGGCTGCTGCAATTTCAGACTTACCATAATCTTTTTCTACTTTAGTCAATACGTCTGCACAGCCCCGTGTTCTATCAAATAAAATGTAGTTTGCTTTCATCATTAAAACGCTGTGCAAAAGGCATTGCAGCTAACTTTGGCTCATTACGAATATTGCAACTCTTAGGAAAGATTTATGGCGTGACACTTCTCTTAGGCGACCTTAACGTCTGACGTAACTTGTTGCTCAACCACTTTTGTGCCATTGAAATTGATCGTGCAGAGTCCTCATAGTATTTATCAAGCCTTTCCTTGGATTTAATCACGATTCCACCGATTTTAGTAAAACCGATAGATAAAAGATTAACTTGTTAATTTTTTTTTCTGTGTGCGAGGAAACAGAGGATCAGCCGTTAACCCAAGAAATAAAAGTGTTAATAACTTCATATTGTGATTTAGTGCTAGAGTTACCTTATCATACATCCTATAGTTTCGGCAGCAAGTAAACTAGCTTGATTTAATGTTAAATCGATCTTATTGTATATAATATTCTATGCAATAATAGAAGGTGATAAGGAGTGCTTTTCACTATGTAGGCCATTACATTCATCCTGCAAATACATGAAGACAGCTTTTTCTTGGGCATTTTAGTAGACAATTTCTACTGCAGATTGAACTGTGTTTATGAACTCCTGTAAATTTCCCACATGTATACATGATCGCAAATAATAAAATATCATTGCTACAAGCAACTAAAAAAAGATGAATTTTTTGTATAAAAATGTTTGTAATTTTTTCAATCTTTGGTAATAAACAAGTGTTTTTTTCTTATAAACATACATAAAAGTAAATCAAATTAAAATGCAAATTTTTATAACAAAATTAAAATTGCAATAAAAATTCGGGAAAGTATTACAGAAAAAATTTTAATTATCTTTTAAATTCCATCATAAATGAAAAAATCTATAAAATCAGTGAATTTATTTATACTCTTTTGCGAATGTGAATTTTTCGAAATCTAAAAAAATATCAGATAAGTTTTACTCTCTCATATTATTTGGCAGCAATCAAATCAATATTAATTTGTTTAATAAGATTTTCTTTTGTTTTAATATATAATAAATTTGCAATGTTATAAAAAATAGCGATTTATATTATATTTATAAAAACTATATAATTCGTCAATTCCAATATATAAAAAAAAAGATATAAACAATACAATACTCGAAAAATATAATAGGTTTAAGTAAATAACAGATACATACATATTCAAAAAGAAAATAACAATAATTAATAATAAAAATAAATGTCAGCAAATCGAACAAACATTAAAAAATATAGAAATAAATAAATAAAAAAAAAACTATATAAAATGTATATAACTTTTCATAAGAACTGAATTAAAAATTAATTAGTTGCTCAAAATTTGTTTTGTATTTTTGTATTTGTATTTTATTTGTGTAAACGTATTATTTATGTAAATGTATTATTTTTATATTTTGTAGTTTTGTAGTTGCATATTACTTAAAATTGTTAATTTATGAAAGGTTTATAAAACTCATTTCTATACAAGATTTATTGTCGATTAATTGAAAAAGATACAATAAATAAGGCCTTTAATTTTTTTATTTTCTTTAATGTTTTATAATGTTATAAAAACATATCCCTGTCTCATTCTCAATTTAACGCTCTCTTTCTATTCTAAAATGAAAAATATATAGTTAGGTTTATTTCAATAAGAGATGATGAGTCTTACTCTATTCTATATCCCTCCCTATGTTAATTTTTTAAGAATCTCAACTTTTATATACATACATACTTACATATATACAAACGTTTAAGTTATTAATAGTATAATGTTCGGTGTTGTTTTATTCTGATTGTTATTTAAAATCTGGGTATTTTTTATGTTTTTATTAAATACTTACATACAAAAGGTTGTGTTTTATTTATAATTTTTTTTATGACATTTTTTTATTATTTCCTTAAAATTTAATTGTTATTTCAATTTTACACACATACATACATGTTTTGGCTATATTTTTGTTGAATATAAAATGTGTACAATAAATATAAAATTAAGCAGAACAACAAATAACTTAATTAAATGTATGGAATTAAAAAATAAACATTTTTAATAGTGAAATTGTATTGAAATTATAAAAAATAAAGAAATTTTGTGACAGAATAATAATGATTTAGTTTTATCGTAATTATGCAGTGAAACAGTGTTTGTTTTCTTAGAATACAAACTTTTTTTGGGGGAAAATAAATAGTAAATAGAGGCAAATAATGAAAATAATATGTTATGAGACCCTTTTTACATATTAGAAATTGTATGGCATACAGACTAAGCTTGTAGGAGAGGATCCGAAATAGTAGAGTGGGAATTACACGACTGTCTGTATCATAGAGTTTTTGTTTCTTTGTTCTACTTTTCGCAATTTTCAGTTGTTGCTTGATATTATTTTTTTCATGTAACTGTCATTTTAGTATTGTTGACTATATATTACAAGACGAAAATGTAAAAGCGAAAGAGAAGAGACAAAGAAGGGACTTAAATATCTCTTGATGGATTAAGCGTGTGGTGTTTACGGCTATCATCTCTACGTAGTATGTAAAATAAATGAGTGCCTGTACTCCGAGTGTAATGAAAACGCGTGGAGTTGTAAAAACACTTATTTTCCACTTATTTTTCCTTTTTTCGAAATTATTAGACGATGTTTATGAAAACACATGTTGTCGCTTACATTCAGAAGCAACAGTCCTTAAACAAGTCTGTTCAGACATTTCATATGCATTTTAAAATTTTATTGTGAAATACAAATAAAAATTGAGGGAAAACCTGTAAAATTTTTTAAAAAACTAAGTGGATTTCTGTATTTAAACGTGGTCGTACCGGCACAAATGATGCAGGGGACGCCCAAATAAGGCCGTTATTCCAGAAAACATAAAAAATCGCAAATTGAAGGTGCACAAGCTAGCTGACATTGTAAAGATATCAGATGGTGGTCGTTTTTTTACAATTTTTTTGGGTATGCAAAAGCTCTGTACAAATTGGGTGGCGCATGAGCTCACAGTCGACCAAAAGGGCCTATCTTACCAAGAAAGAAAAATCGTACTATTAAAGTGGTATCGAAAAGATAGAAATCGCTATACTCGTTGTATCGGCCTCGAAGGTAACTATGTTGAATAATAAAATCTAGTTTTGCTGAAATTTTGTTTTTTTCTTACTTTTCCGAATGTTGAATGAACTGTTAAATAGCTATTTCCGTTGTGAAATTAATTTCAAATAAAATACCACATTATAAACTATTGTTCACGATTTCCCTAATAGATCCTTTTCACGATTTCTTTTTGCTTACATTATATTCATTATATTCTGTTGTCTTTACATAAACTTATGAGGGGAATTCCCGCTTATGTTCAAATCAAATTTTTTAACCGTCAAACTTGATGCTTTTTACCATGGCACAAAAGTAGAGTTCCCGTTATAGCGGGATTTTCCGTCATTAGTTCAGCCCAGTGCGAAAAATTGTTTAACGATAAAAAGCGGCAATTTCCGCTGTTCATTTTTATTTGAGAAAATTAATTGATTCTCTGGCAACCACCAGCTAAATTTAATCGCAACCATTGTGAAGCAGCACAATGCCTCCTAAGGCAAGGTGTAATAGAAACAAAAGTGGACGTAGCACTTCTCAGTGACCCGTACAAAATAGTGGAATCTCCAGCATAGAGAAACGACGCAACGAAGACTGCATTAATCTGAAGAGTAAACGGAAGACACCAAAACATTCGCTGACATCTATGAGTGGATTTGTACGGGCCAACATATCTGACATAAAAGTATATAGCTGTTATATTGCCCCTCGACACAGGGTGGAGGAGTTTAGAAGCATAGTGGATAGCCTATCGTTTGGTGTGGCCAAGCAGACTAAAGTACTATATACTGGTGACTTTAACGCATGGGCTACCGACTAGGGATGCCCACGAACAATACCCCGGGAAATAGTTTTTCTCAAAGCCTTCGCAACTGTAGATATGGTGCTGTTAAACCAAGGCAACGAACACACGTGTAGTCGTAATGGATATGGCTCGGTAATAGATATTTCATTTGCAAGCAATAACATTGCGAGCTGCATTAAGTGGAGTATTAGTGATATCTACACCCACAGCGACCATAAGGCGATTCCAATAGATTTCCTTGATATACCTTCTAAACCCGTAAATCATGCATATTTATAAAGAGGTACAAATGTAACGTCGGAAATGTAACGTCTTCGACAGCGAAATATTTAGAGTGTGTCTCGTAAGTGAAAGAATACAAGGACACCCAAAAGAGGCTGCAAAAAGCCTTATAAGCATAGTGACAAGCGCGTGTGATATGTCAATGATAAGTAGACGGGCAGGAATCCGTAAAAACCCTGTGTACTGATATATGAAAATGTCTCTAACTAAGAAAGGAATACATTAGAGCTAGCAGAGAATTCACCAGGGGGCTAATTCCCACATTCGCTTGCGTGCGATTTCTACTCGAACGTGCGAGTTTATCCAGGTTTGGGATTCTATCATTCGATATCTAACAAAATGTATCGAAATTTCTAATGAAGTTATTCGATAGGTAGCAATCATTCGAATGCAACCGTGTGTGTTTTTACTCGCAATCAAAAAGGCAATCGAGTTAACGTTTATCGTTAAAGTGCAAATAAAATGTAAGTTAAAATAAATTTTAAACGAAAAAGTAAATTAAATAAATTTTGGTATTTTAATTAATTCAGGTCTAAAATAAATTATTCACAAAAAGAAATCCTTGCTGACTTTATGTTGCAGCACAGTGATTTGGCAAAAAATATTTTGCCAAACAGTTCCCAGGGAAAAGCAAAAGCAAACCAACTTTGGGAGCAACTTACAACCAAACTAAATGCTTCTGGGCCACCAATAAAAGATTCCAAATCGTGGCGCAAGGTAACCGAATAAAAAACATTTGACCGGAAAAGTATTGCACACCCACTAATGAATTTGATGTTTCACCAAATAATGTTTTATGTGTATCTCCCTGCTTAATTTCCGAAAGTGAAGATCAAGTACAATGCAACTTCTCCTCGTTTATGGAAACTTATACAAATGGCGAAGAAGAAAAATCAAAGCCAACTAAAACCGACAGAAAATATAAACCGTTGCCAAAAATCAGAAGAAAAGAAAATAAAACAAGTTTGTTGCAAAAAAAAAAAAAAATAACTTCCGTTGAACGCTATCAGCAGGAAATGCTTAACAGACTTGATAAGTTGGTTGACATTAGTAACAAACAATTGGAACTAAAAGAAAAGGAGATAGCCGTTGCTAATCAACTACTGGAAATCAAAAAAGAAAAACTAAAAATGAAACAAATGGAACATGAAATGACCACGCAGATTAAAGCAATGGAATTACAAATACGCAGGAAAGAGTTGCTGAAGCTTAAAGATTATCAAAACGAATAGTTAGTTAAACATTTTAAATATAATGACATGCATACATACATATGTAGGTATGTATATAGTGATCTCAGTTTGTACCTAGTCTTGAATTATTTTATGTTAAAACCCTTTTTTTTATTATTACAAATGAAATACGTTTATTTTTGGTGTTTGTTTTCTAAAATATAGATAATGAAATAAATGTTAATTTAATTTAAGCACACATACATACTTATATCTAACTATTACATAAACTTAATTTTATGTTATCGCGAATCTTATTTCCTATTTTATTTAGATTAGTTTCATTGCCATTATCAAATACAACAATCGAGTTATCATCAGCGTCATGATGCGCAACCTCATAATTTGGCACATTGAAATTAATGCATACATTATGTAATGCTGCGCAAACGTTGGAAAATTGTGCAACTTTTTCTGCACTATCCTTTTACCGTGGCACAAAATTTTCCAACGCGCTTTCAAAATCCCAATTGTTTTTTCCACCACGCACCTTGCCTTAGAGTGGACTTCATTAAACCGCGACTCCATGGAGTTTTTTTTGCGGATTTCGATAGGATGTTAGCAGCCAAGGTTCACATGGATATACTGCATCACCTACCACAATAACTTTTTAGTTGTAAATTTCAATTAATATAACAAAGGTTTTATGTAGATATACAATCAAGGTTTTGTTGTTGTAAGTTCTTGCGTCTTGTTACTCGCCTTTTACTCTATGGACATTCAATAATATACTGACCACGTTGGTGCGGAGGGGCCGAAGAGGTAAAGTGTGTTGCACTCGACTGTCTACAGACATTTTTTTCGCAAGAAGATCGAAGATCTGTTATTCAGTATTAGAAACTGTGCTACGAACCAACAACAAAACCAATTTGCCACATATAAGAAAGTCTGTACATTCGTCTCCCTTCTCTTCTATAAACTCATGACATTGCAAACAAAAGCATCCCATTGATTATTGATCAATGGTAATGGTGTTTTGGTACCGGTTTCTATTAAATTGCATATATTTTTAACCACGAATTTTTTCAAACAAGACAAATTAATTAGTAAATTAGAACAGCCGCGGCAGTTTAGTTAAATTAATAAATAATAACAATTGATTTTTGAAGTTAAATAGTCTTTACATATTAATTTAAATTATGTCTTCGGAAAATCATAATAAAAAATTATTTTAAATATAGAAAACAAAAGTTTGAATTCAAATTGTCTTAGAACATTTTTATAAAACAATAAAAAGGACTGCACAAATTTTGAATGTACCCAAAATCACTTTTAAGCTCTAACGTACTATATACATAACATGAAGACACTTATTTTTTTTTTTCTTATTTTACCTGAATTTATTTATTTTAATGTACAAAATTTAATTAAATTGTACAAAGTTGATTTTTAAAATATAAAAATTGTAGGGATATAATTTTGGAAATTTGGGAAAAACAGTTTGTTTACAATCATTGGTATTAAAAAGGTTATTGGCAACACTGTTTAACAACAAAAAAACAACACGTGCGACTGCGGAATTTATAAAAACCTAATATAAGTTTACTAAACAGAAATATAATTCTTCGCATTTTAAAGTAAAATACAAAATGAAAGTAAGACAAGCAAAAAAGCCTATTGAACCAGATAGTGAATCTAGCTTGGAAGAGGAAGATGACAAACAACATGAAATCATATTAACAGACTCGTGTAATGGCGATGAGTTGGGGAGTTCTGACGACAGTCCAGCTGCTTATAGCTCTGGTGAAGGCGACCACGAAATGAATGATGAAAAACCAACCACTAGCAAAAACGCTAAAAAAGTTGCATCTAAAAATAATAGTTCAAGGGAAGAATCCAGTGACAATGATGACTCTGAGGATGGTGATAAAGATCAAATAGTGAGAATGCCCATTATAAATCCCCTAAGTTTAATGCGAAATAAAGAGCAAAGAATGGCTCTATTTCGTAAAATGAAAAAAGAAAAAATTAAGAAGAAAATGCAAGAACGTAGGGCCCGCCGTAAAGCAGGTATGCCAACCAATCCCGGACATACTATTGAGAGTTTAAGAGAGAAAGATCAGACTACTGTTGATAACTTAGACGACTCAGACAACGAAGAATTGCGCAGAGAATTACAGTTGGACGATTTTAGTTCTTATTTTGAAAGATCTTATGAACCAAAAGTTCTTATTACATTTGCCGATAATCCGGTAACCAAAACCCGTAAATTCGGCTTAGAATTGGGGCGTATATTCCCAAATGCCTTAGTGAAAATACGCAACAAATCGTCTGTTAAAAAAATATGTAAATCGGCTATACGCGAAAATTACACCGACGTTGTAATTGTTAATGAAGATAGACATAAACCAAATGGATTATTGGTTATACATTTGCCAAACGGTCCTACTGCCTTGTTTAAAGTATCCAATGTAAAATTAACTTCAGATATGAAAAGAGATCATAAAGAAATTACTAAACACCGTCCGGAAGTAATACTAAATAATTTTACAACACGTTTAGGTCTGACTGTGGGTCGTATGTTAGGCGCTCTGTTTCATCATGACCCTGAATTCAAGGGTCGCCGTGCTGTTACTTTCCATAATCAGCGGGATTATATATTTTTCCGTCATCATCGCTATGAATTTACCAAGGAAGGAAAACGAGTCAAATTACGTGAACTAGGTCCCCGTTTTACTCTAAAATTGCGTTCACTTCAAGAAGGAACATTTGACAGTAAAACTGGTGATTATGCCTGGATTATAACTAATAAACGCCATGCTTTGGAAGCTTCTAGGCGTCGCTTTCATTTGTAATGTCTTGAAAAAAGATTTAAGTTGTAACAATGTAATTATTAAATGTTTTTATTATAAACCAAAAAATTTTCCTTTCAATGTAAGAATGTACATTATACATATCATTACACATGTATATAAGTATGTACCTATAAATTATTTAAATGAATATGGCATTGATATAGACAAATTAGATGGCAGCATTTTGTCTGCGGAAGCTACTGTCCATTAGTTCGGTTATGGCTGTTTTAAGTTTGTGAAGGGTTTTTATCTTCTTGACTAAGTCATCTACAGAAATATTAATATTTTCCAATTGGTGGCCACTATTCTCAAAACGGCTCTTTGCAGTTTTTAAGCGCTTGTATAATTCCTCTGTAGTCAAAAGCTCACAATTTGGTAAATCTTCATCTGAGGACAAAGCCACTGAAAGCAAAGCGGAATTTTCTGCACTGAAAATGAATTTCCGGTAAATAGAACTTTCTTGTTCAGGACCACTTATAAGGATTTGATGATTTGTACAGGCAGTGTCTCCGGCAAAGTTAATATCATACAAAGTTTGTATTGCTGGTTCGTTCGAAGGAAATGTTATGCTTTCTGTTTGTTCCACCGCATTGAACCCACTCTCTGTTCTAACGTAATTTGGATGTAGATCTAGCAAACTTATTAAATGCAACTCATCTTCAGTTAATTCATACTCGTAAATATTAGGCAAAACCCTTTGGAGGAACCGATGGCTCAATTCTTCAGGGCTATAGTCTATGTATTTAAATTCATTTCCTGAATTTTCGGTGTGGAAATTTAACCAAGTCTTATAGTTGCTTATGAACAGTAAACGTTTATAATTAATAGCATAGCTTATTTGTGCCCAATCAAGCTCTATGGAATCAGGCAGAACAATATCGTTATTTCGACAATTAAATTTACTATTTGTAGTTACCAAAGTATCAACAACTTCGACGTTCATAGAAGAGTCGCGCTGCGAATTGATGGTTTTTGATAATTCATTATCCATAGTTAATTTACGTTTAATTTTACTTTAGTATAATTATCTGTTCAATATAAATTTGTAACAGTGTTGTATTTTAAATTAGTGTTGCAATATTTAACCAACTCGTAACTATCCCATATGACACATTTATATAGGGTGACCAGAGTTATGTTGGTTTGTAATTGTTATATATCAAAAGCTGCCAACGTGGTCAATGCCACAGAATATAAACAGAATACCCAACAATGACATTTGAAAAAGCGTGTAATCAGTTGTCATGCGTTTTTACGTACAAAATTTTAAATAAACCCGATTACATGAAAGAGATAGCTTAATTAGAAACGATAAGGTTTTTTATCTCTCTTATATAATCGAGGTAATGTTGTTGTGAGTTGTCGCGTCTAATTAGTAGTCTATGGTCAATGCTATCCGGCTGTCAAAACATTACGTAGGGTTCGCTATATCATGCACTGTTTCGAGCAGGAAGAACGAGTGAACATTTTTAGAGCTATCAAACTGCATACTCCGTTGTAAATGCCAAACGTTAGACCCCTTTCAGACCAGAAAAGTTTCCTTTGACAAAGTTTCTTGAATTTTCTTTTAAACTTTGTCTTGTGTTCAGACAGGATAATTTTACTTTGACAAAGTCTGTTTCTTTTGTTTGTATGTTTGTCAAATATAAAGAGCAGCCATATTAAATCGGTTTACGAACTAAAAACACAAAAGGAATTTGCGAGTACAACAAGTTTTGTACCAACCCCCGCTCTCCTTTCCTCTCTCATCGTCAAACTCAAGATTTTGCTAAGAAAACTTTGCTGGTCTGAAAGGGGTCTTAATTTTGTTGTGATATCGGTCGTCATCATAGCTTCAGTGCGCAGGCAATTCGTCCCACCTTGGAAAAGTATGCGAGTGGATATAATCTTTTAGACCCTACGTCACCAACCAGACAGATTGATGCAAATTTGGTATATAGCCGCTGTACCTGCCAGTATCAAAGCAGACGTAGAAATGCTGGATTCGGCGCCGATCAGCTGAATTAGATACAACATGGCCAGAAATACGAATTTTAGCAAAAAAAAAAAAAAAATCTTAAAGCGCTGCCAGCGCAGCCAGCATTTCAATGATTTGCTATTCCATTCATAATGTAGCTTCAATATAATACCAGAATCAATTTGATAAATTTCATTTTATATAGTTTTATCTAATCACCCTATACGAGATTTGTTCAAAAGAAAAGGTGAAGTTTGAATTTTTTTGAAAAGGATTTATTTATTTTATTATTTATTTATTCATCAATATCAATTTTGTCCCCTTCAAAGTAATACCCGTCAGATAAAATGCACTTATGCCAGCGCTTCTTCCAATCCTTGAAGCACTTCTGAAATGCGCTTTTCGGTATGGCCATCAGCGCGTTCTTCCTAAAAATAAATTTCCGACTTCATTAGTTGACCCAGAGGAGAAATCTACAATGCAGTTAAGCACTTGGATACATTCGGAGCAACAAAAACCGTTCCAAGAGCATCCAAACAGCGAAAACTATTATATCATATCAAAGAAAGAATTTTCAGATATACCGCCATGTTCCGATACTCGCATCTCGCACAAAATCTGCGATTGTGATTTCAACTCGCATGTGAGGTGTTCTGTAACTCGCATTCGCAAGAGTTTTGGCGAGTTCTAGTCGCAAGAATATACTGAAGTGAACTGCTGTATTTAAACTAAACTAGTTTTTAAAGAAACTACAAAGTTATGAATAAATTAAATTAATAGTGTTTTCTTTTTATTTTAGTCAAAACTAATGACATTTTGTAACAAATTTTTGCTAAAAACATGAAATTTAAAAAGTTCTCTAAGTGCATTTTTTTATGCATACACTTATTGATTGTAATCTTTTTAATGCTAACGCGCTTAACAAGAACAATGCTGGCATTTTAAATTATTATTTTATTGTTTGTTTTGGTAAAACATATGTTTTTAGTTTTCGAACACAAGTTAGAAAAAAAGCAAATCGCAAGAAAAACGCGTGAGTTGCAGAACATGCAGAAATAAGTTTGGCGATATGCTACTCGCATGCGATTTGACACTCTTGCGATTGTCAGAACATGCCCGATAATCCATTTTAAAGTTCAGATAGATAAAAGTTGAAGTGCTGTTATCGCATGGCATAGATTTATCAATTAGATGAAGCTAATTGATGCTTCTCTTCGCGGGTGCATTGTTTAAATAAAAAACACGATTTATTTAATCTGTAACAGATTTCAAACAATATTTTATTTAATAATCGAAAAGTAGAATTAATCTGATTAAAAATGAAGGAGTGTATTTTAAGAAAACTGTTTTATGGAATATCGTGAAATGTTGAGTTCTAATTTAGGATTAACTCTTAATATAACGTTCCGCTCTTAATGAAAATACAATTCAAAATATTATCTTATTGTATTTTTATTAACATTTTAACCACGTTACGAGTATAAAGAACAAAAAATAGTTTTTTATATTTAGGATATTTTACAATCATACTATTTTGCATTTATATAAGGTTTCTGATAATAGTATTTTGCCATGCTAACAGAAATAATTCCTTTGACCAAATTAAGTTAAATAAACTCATTTTTATAGTCACTTTAAATAAATATTTTTTATATAACTAAGCACAAGAAAATTATTATCGTAAAAAAGAACCAAAAACACCAATGAATAGGTGCTCTTAACTGTACTAAATATTTAAATAGATTAAAAACTAATTATTTTTGCAATTTAAAAATAAAAAATGTGGGCATAAATTACAACAACAAAATTACATTGGCTACTACATCATGGGACATTGAGGGTTACCAGAAGCTGCACCCGCTACAGCAGGATCCATCATTGGAAAATCACCAGCGGTTTCGGCCAAAATTTCCTCTGGTGGTTGACCATATTCTTGTAATTTACGCATATCCTCTAAAACTACTTTGAATTTTTCACGATTTTCTTTAGCTGAATTATTGGAATTTTCACTTTCCAAATGCCCTTCTATGATTTTATACAATTCTAATTGTTTTTCATAGCGTTCTTTATCTTCAGCAGATATTTTATCCCCATTTTCCTCTAAATATTTGGGATATTTTTCCAAAAGTTCTTTAATGCTGGGCAAAAGAATTTCGGCAGACAATAACGCTTGCATCATACCTTCCATGAACGGCAGGAACATGTTGCTATCATCGCTGCCAGCCTGTAAAATTACAAGTTGAAAAGTTAGGTTTTTTTTATGAATATACTTGTGTTTAATAAAGTAATTTTTTTAAACTTAATACCACTAACACAAATATTTTGTTTCTGGAATACTTAAACTTTAGAAATAATCCTTTTAAACTGTTTTTTTTATTGCTTATGAGGTAGCAATAATTATCTATAAACATTAGTTAACAATGTCTCTAAATCGAGCACTGAAGTATTTTTGATATAAATGCAGCGTGTTATTACAAAATCTGATTTCATTTTTATTTGTTTACCAGAATAATATAAAGAATTTTAAATAAATGAAAATATTAAAAAAAAAACTGTCATTTTATATAAAAAATAAAAAAAACTATTTACGTATATAAGAAAAAAAAAAGAAAATTATTAGTTATTTAGTAACCACCAAAATTATTTTGGAATTCGGCATTTGTAGTAAACGATAATCTTTTCGCGATATACTTGTACTATATCTTATATTTAAATGCTCAAAATTGCAGTCAAATGATTTAACATTTGCACGTCTATGTTTGTGGTGCAAGACTGAATATATTGTAGATACTAGATTAAAAAAACAGAGTCGATAAAAAAGCATTAGCTGAATGAATTTTTTATAAGTACCGTGAAACTGTTAACAAATTATGTATGTACATATATATAAATATCTTAATGAGGGATTTAATATAACCATCTGCAATTAAAGGGAAACAAACGCACTTGAACTTTTTTCAACTGCATTTATACAAACATACATATAATTTGGACGTATACTCTATAAATATTGTTTTATACTTACATTTTCTAAATTTAAGCCACCAAACATTTGAGCAACATCTGTTTCGGAAACTGGAGCGTGTAAATTATCGGTTCCTTCTTGGAGGCCTTTCAACGCTTGAGATATACTATCGGAATACTTGGCAACTTCTTCATCACTAGCTGAATTTTCACCTTGCAAAGTTAAGGCAGCAGCCTCAGCCATTTTCTTAAAACCAGATAAAATTTGATCTGGATCTTGGGGCAAAGGAGCAACATCTGCACTGGGTGTCTCGGGTCCACCAAATAATGTGTTCATACGTTCCGCTAATAACTTCGCCTGTTCTCTGTAAAATAAACACGATTCATTATAATAACTTTAAAATATCTGCTACAACGTACAAAAAGAATTCTTCAGAGTCGCCAGCAGACTCACTGCTCTTTGCTGATGAATCTCCTGTTGCTGCTGTACCTGCATCTTTCTTCAAGATTTTATCGTTTTTGGAGAAGTCTTGTAGAGCATCTAAATAGAACAAGTTGTATATAAAATTTTAGTTACATAATAATAAAACGTCTACTTTTCATAGACACATCACACGAGTGAAATTTTGCTTTATAGGTATGTATGTACATACACAAACATGCATAACAGATATGCATATATGATCGTTGGACTTGGTGGACAGTGATATGTCTATTTAGTATTAATTTATAATCTTACTGTCTAACAACTCGTTGAGTTCATTGTCATTAGATTTCTGTTGCTCTGTCATTGCACGTTATTACTTTTTGCACGAGTTGCGGGTAGTTTTATTAATAATAAAAATGCTGTAACAGATTCCTTTTCACCAAATTTTTTTTTGCTAAAATTTCCTTCAATCACTAAGTAAATGGGTAGTCCGAAACGATGTAGTATGAAATTATTATGTTGCACACGATCGGGGTGTTGTTGTCACTTAGTGTTGCCGGTATTAAGCTTAAAAACCCACATCAATGCGGGTAAGCTAAAAACACCCTATTATTACTCACACAAAACGAAAATGTATAACAACAGAAACAAATATTTAAACAATTTTATTAAATGATCAATAATATCCTTGTAAACAAATGGTTGCGTTATGCTTTTTATTAACTAAATTTTCTCACTACTACTTTTTTTCCAAAATCCCAAAATATAATATAAAATGAAAAACGTATTAATACTGACAATCATATGGAGCAGTTACAGGGTGTTTTGTGGTTACTGTGAATTACATGAAGTTTTAAAACTATTCACAATAAAGGTGTTCAAATTGAAATTTCTTACACACAAACACTATAAGCCCAGCAAAAAATTACACAACATTTGTTTTTAAAGCAAGTAACGCTCAGGTCAGTGTTTATTAATTAATTGAATTACTTTACTTTCATTGGAAAGATATTGAATAAAAAAACCCCGGAGGTTGTTCTAGAGGGATATAAAAGCTTTCAGAGATTAAGACTTTTCATGTCTTACAGCGCCTCTGGTGTTTTGTAGGCCCTTTAATTCAATCGAGTATTGGTGGACCTCGCCGAGTACTTATTTCCTTTAATATGTAATTGTAATACGTTTATCTTTTTGTGCCACATTCTCGTTTAACACTAAAAAACTTGTTCTTACACGGTATTAACAATAGTTTTTTTGTTTTTCGGAATAATACTGATAGCAACATTACTGTTAACTAGTGTCAAATCACAAACCACTACAATATTTAAAAATAGGACTAAATCTAGCGAAAAAGTTGGAGTGTTTCTTTTTAAACTATGAGAATATGAGCCAACTATTTAATGGCGAATATAATTTAAAAGAGATCTTGAAATATTATTGTTACTGACCAAACAAAATTAATAAACTAAAAAAAACAGGAAGAGAGCTACATTTGGCTGTGCCGAATCTTATATACCATTCACAAAAGCATGAACTACAAAATATATGTTCCCGATGCAAAGGACTTGTTTTTTAATATTTGATCAAATTTAAAGTTTTCGTTAAATTTCAAAATTTTGTGAAGTTTGTTTTTGGTTCCTTGTTTGTGAAAATATGTTTTGAACCTTGTGTAACATCGATTTTGTTAAAATTGCCAAATTTTAAATTATTCGTAATTTTTTGGAGTTTCCTTTATACATTTTTCAATTATAGCTTAGCTTTTGGCAATTTCGTATTTTTTTGTGGAAATTTTGCTATTTTTGTGATTTGAAATTTTGTGTACTATAGTTTGTTGAATTTTAGAGAATTTCTAAACTATGGTGAATTTTTTTTTGTTTTCAGATAAATTTAGTTTTTTAATAAAATTTAGAATTTTTATGATATTTAATTTTTTGGAAATTTTTTAATTTTGATTTTTGCACTTGCGATGAAATTTAATTTTTTGTTTGTTATATTAGATTTATTTTTTATTTTGTAAAATAAATATTTTTGTAATTTTTCGGCTTTTTGCTGAAATTACAAAATTGTGGTGAAATTTTAATACTTTGCGAATTTGTTTTTTACATCTTTTTTTAATTTTGGTTTTTTATTAAATATTTGCTTTTTAGCAATAAAATTGTTTTATTCCAGTTTTTCTATATTAAAGTGAATTTAAAATTTTAACAATATTTCGAATTTATTGAAATTTTTTGTAGTTTCTCTTTTTTCAAAATTGATATTTTTTTGGGTTTTATTATATTTATGTAATTTAAAATTTTTTAACTATACTTTGGTAAAATTTCGGATTTTAGTGAATTTAATAATTCAGTTTTTAGATAAAATTTATAAATTTTAATACTTTGGCGAACCTTTAATTTTTTGTGAGTTTTAAAATGTTATTAGGAATTTTGTTAAGATTTCGACGTTTTTCAAAAAATATTGATTTTTTGTAATTTTCAGCGAAATTAAAAATTGTGGTGAATATTCAATATTTGTTGAATTTCGGTTTGTTTTGATTTTTTTTTTAAATTTTGGGTTTGTATTGAATTTTGATATTTTAGCAATTACATTTTTTTTATTCCAGTTTTTCGATTTTGTGGTAAATTTTCGAATTTGTGGTGAATTTAAAATTTTGGCAAAATTTCAAATTTCTTGAAATTTCGGTTTCTAAAGGAAGTGCGTTTTCTAAAGTAGTTTGTGAAATTTTGAGGTTATTTAAAAATATGTCAGTTCGGTCCTAGATTTAAGTCCGTAGGTTATCGGAATGATAATTTCATACGCTTAAGATGACTATTCTAGCACTGGGTCCATCACCTGTTGAAGCTTATTTTTCAAGTTGATTATGCCGACTCAAACTACTGAGTTGAAAACAATTAAAAATTCTTACTTCCACGAGAACGTGGCAGAAAGTACTTGTAATTTGAAAAGGATAGTTAGATTTGAACAATAGTCATAGCCACACGTAATGATCATTATTGTATTAAAATTATTATCTCATGATTTTATCATACAGTGAATTAAGTAAAACATACTTAGTTTAGTTATACAATTAGGTGGGTCTAAAAGCGAAAAGGGCTTAACTACAGAAAAATACATATGGGACTGACATCATCAGATGTTGAAGCAACTTCTCTGAAGGCATTTTAAGCAAAAGAAAAGAGCACACCAAAAGAAACAGCAACAAAAAGACCAGAAACAAAAAATATTCTACACATTAACTAAGGATAAAAGAAATAGTGCCAAGAAATATGTGCCAGCAAAATATAAAGACATTAAGGACTTGATCCATTTTATAACCCAATGTATCGCATTTATTGTAAAAATTTTAAACAAAATACGATTTCCGACGACTTAATCATGTCATGTCATGTTCGGTACCGCTACCGGAGTAGCGAAACTGTATACTGGAGAAGTATACATATGATGAGCATCTTAAATAACCCGAACATATAAAGGAAGCATACTTTGGAGCCCTTGTAATCGGGATAACGCCAAACAGGTCATCGATGTATTAGCACTTGTATAGCGCAAATGCTGTACAATAGAAACACCAAGTATTTTCAGGTACGCTTTTGTGTATATTCAACACGTGCCAACGTTCAGGCTTATTCCTGGCCTTCCGGCTACTTATGAGGGCCGCCTCCATTTTATGGTCAGCGAGGGACGACACGATCGATCCCAACAATCTGAATACTGGCGTCTTGCGACTGGGTCCTCTTCTTGCTGCGTACACCATATGCAACCTGGAAAACCAACTATCATAATCCTTTCAGGTAGGTTTAATCGCGTTACTCCATCGTACCTGACGTTTCACAATAGCGGGATCTTGTGCCTTCTAGTACCAGTATCAGCGTCACCAACTCCCTACTTCCAAACTGGAATTTCCAACCGAGCTAAGGCACTAACAATATACTTCGTGTTTGCCGTGTTGAATGCGTTAAATGACGTCTAGGGTTACAAGTCCACAATACTCCTTTGTGCCTTTTTTTCAACTCTTCCTTTCAATAGTACGTGTAGCCGTTTCTACCATAATATTATAAGCGTCTGGAATGGATCTTGCTTTCCGGAAGCCAAATTGATGCCCGGATAAGCTTTAATACAACACTCCAATCATCTATAGATTATACTCTCCAGCAATTTCTCGCTTGTGTACATCATACAAAACCGTCTATAGTGTAGAGGCCACCTGAGAGCTTGTTATCTTTAGGTGGCAAGACTAGCTTCTGTTGCTTCTATATTGTTGGAAAAAAACCGCTGTACTTATCATTTTAAGTGGTTTCTCTACTACCATATTTAGAATACAGTCCAGATCTAGTGCTTTCACTATTTTGAATATTAAGATAACTCCTCTATCTCCATTATTGAAATCGGCGCCAGGTCTGGAAAGTTCTGTACATGCATTATGCTCCCATCTAGGCGTTTCCTGTCTTTTAAATAGCTTGTCTACATTTTGTTGAGAATCGGCTCCACTTTGGGAAGTGACAGACCAAAACATAGTGAGCCCACTCAACGGCAAATATTTGACTCCTTTATGGGCAAATAAATATTTGAACAAAGACAAATTCTAACACAAAACGAACAATAGAAGACAGTAAAAAGTTTTAGTTTAATTTTAATACCGAACCGGTGTTATATACCGAGTATATAACAAATCTAAAAAAAATATTAAATGTATTCGGTTATAGAATTCTTTTAAAGAGATTAAATAAAAACAGAGAGAGAGAGAGAGATAGAGTTGCTTCTTATTTAATCTTTTAGGGCACAAAATTAATACCAAGATCTATTAGGTTCATTCTTTTCTAGAGTTACAGCTAAACCAAAATGTTAAGATTTAATATTTAAACAGGAATTTATGTAATACCACCTAAAAGAAAAAGGTCTACACCGGACCAACTTAAATAAAAAACTAAATTACTTTTTTTGGAAGAAAGGTAACCACCAGGCAGCAATTTGATTTAATTTAGTGGCTACGAATTATGTTACTTTATTTGAAAACGGATAGGGAATAGAGAAGACAGATCGGTACCGTCGAAGGAAGGTGGTGCTGTGATATATCGTCGTCCTAGTATGAATAGAAAAGTTTATGCTATTAATTGGCAGTGGCTGAGATACGAAACTTAATTGCTGTAAAAAACCCTAATATTACTACTCATATGTATGTAGCCAATATTTACTTAAAATTATTACTTTAATAATTTTCCTGGTTTCAATTGTAAGAAAGAGAGATTTAGTTATTGTTCATGTAATATTTGTACAACCAACAGCGAAATTCCTGAGAGAGACATAACTTTGTTTTTGGGTTGTTTGCGTTTCTTTTGCAAACGGGTATTTTTAATTCCTTTTTAATTGTTGTTCTTAAACTTTAAGAATTAAAATTATAGTAAAATGGCATTTTAGTTCTTTTTTAGCATTACAGTGAAACTGAAAGTAATAAAATTAGATAAAAAATTTTTTTTTTAATAGAAAGAATCTAATCCCTAAAACGCTTCTTATAATTAATATGCGATAGCTTCTGCAAGCATTGGCAACACTTGCTATTTTTTTCTTTAAATCTAAAGCAAACCATAGCCTGTGTTGTTCTTATCTTATTTTTATGGCTTACAGCCACCTTTAAAGTTGGCAAACAACCAACCAAACGCAGTAACGCGTTTAAGCTTTTCAGAAAATTGGTGTAAAAGTTTCCTGATAAATTTCCTGATAAACAATAAATTGCATTATTTTATAATAAAATGAGTTAGGAAGTAGCTAAAAAATAGTTTTCAAATTTAATTACTAAATAGTTGTTGTAGTATGGTGGACCTAAACCTTAGACAAATGCTAACAATTACAAGAGACACCGTGATGAGGAAGAAGGTCGACAGTACTAATCAAATGTCTTAAATCACTATAGCCCAGAGTAATGGCTAGTGGTAGCACGAGACTTGATTGAGATCGTAAATTATTCTAGGGAAGAAGGGGGTCGAAAAGGGATCCCTAAATTTAGCGGTTTGCTTCAATATCCACAACACATTAAAAAATCATATGATTTTTTATTCGATTAATAGGTTTTTCTTGCCATCACTAGGCCTGTGTGACGTAATCTGACTTGAGTACTTTATATGAAGAAAGTTTTTCTAAAATTTTTGGTTTCCGTCGTTTTGTGTGGAAATAAAATAGAAAAGTGTAACTTTAAATATAATTCACTTTATTCGGGCTGTTTGTCGTGACGTAAATGAAACCATTTTTACATAAATACAAGCCCGAGTTGTATTTCATTGGTTATGTCGGAGTTATCGTACTGCATGCCTGCGGTACGATACAGAATTATAAGCAAAAACATAAAAAACGCCAGCTGAAGGGCCCTTGGATCTTCGCTAGCCATAAATCTCTTCAGCCATCGTACATTTTTCTCGTGAAGGCCGTCGTTCAAACAATATTGCCGAACAGCTGTTCGTATAGAGCTGTTCTGCCATCATGCAAACAAAATACACACAGCCAAAATAAAAAAAATTGTGTGTATGCGTGAGCTGGATGAGAAACAATAAATTATGCTCAAACTGAACAGAAACATCTACACCTATTCTCCACACAACCGGACACGAACAAATTTATTGTCGTCATTCTGCTAACGCTCGCTCTATGTGCGAACAAATTTTTAGCTAGTCAAGACGTGGTGTAACTCGTTCCACCCACCACTAGGACTCTTTAGTTTCCTTAAATACATGTACCAAAGAATAACAGATTGTCCTTATTATGATTTATTTGTCAGGGCTAAAAGAAGAATTAGAAGATCGAATTAGTGCCAACTGTGTTCCGCAGAATCTAACAGACCTAAATTGTTTCATCGAATCTTCTTTAGTTTTGATTTGTCTTAAAGATGCGACCCCAAACGTTTAGACTCTATTTTTTCGCGTAATCTTTCTATCCATCAACTGAACATTATTGAAGATTACGAGCTATTTTGCGAATGCAGAAACAAAAGAACAAAAATACTCTAACCAATGCTTGGTCTTACATGTGTTTATGTTAAACTCTCCAGCTAAGCGAATAAAATTGCTAACCCCAGACATCAAAGTACATAAAACCAAAATAATTGGTTTTGGATCACAGCATGCCCAAAATCTAGCACAAATTTTTAAAGGAATTAAATCTCAAATCTCAGACTTTGAAATTTGTTTCGTACGGTTATAAACGTAGTGAGAAGGGAACACGAAACGAATGTGTCAAGGTTATATTGTGACGATTAACGAACAATTATCACCCAAAATATTTACCATCATTTGCACATATTAACTTGACGAAATAAAAACAAAAATACTCAAGACTTCTGCGAAACCAAAACACGTATTCGTATATTAAGAAGCTAAAAACTTGAAAACGCTCCTTAACAAGGACATGCACCACGCAGAGCAAAATAGATAGAAAGACACGAAATAACATGCCTTCATACATGCTGCGACCATAGCGACCAAATACTATGAAACCACACAAACTAATCGCAGGAAAAATGTTTGGAGAGATCTTTTTTTTTTTTTTTTTTTTTTAATGCAAGAGAGTAAGGCAGAGAAATTGAGATTTGTATTAAAGCATATCGAAGGTCTTTGAAATCCTATGGAGTTTTTTATGACACTGAAGTGAAATTTTGTGGGCTAAATGTATGAAATGAAATAGTAAGTGAATTCCTGTTAACCACCGTCACCACCACTAAATCCACGAAGACCGCTGCCTGTGTTAATTTTGCTCTTTTGTGGCAATAATGTGGATACGGTGACACTAATTCGGATGCAGACTTACATCAAATACATGAGTTTAGGAGTAAGTATGGGTAGCCGGTGATACAGTTTGTTAACCTATTTTTGGAATGCCATCCTGTGGCTCCTCCAATAATCATCTTCATAAAGGAAGATGTTAAAATTAAGTATTCTATCAACAATATTCGATATTTAGATAAACACGATAAAAGCAATTTGTTATCGTTTGTCGAGATAGAGATAAAATTTATTTAATTTTACATCAAACCATCCATCCCATCGCTCAAAGTTTCAAACGCTTCATTCGCGTTACTTGAGATGTAAAATAAATTTTGACACTGATATACATATATTTTCGATTTTACTATATGTGTGTGGGTATGTATGGGCCTCATTCGACAAGATGATTTTTTAATTCTGGCTCTCTCTCTTTCTTTAGTGATTCCTTGTTCAGCTGATCGATCCTAAATTGAATTTTTTTTTTTAAATTCAAAATATTTATTTACAAGTCTTATAAGGTAACAAGGTACAGAGTTATGAGATTTTACTTAATAGTATTACAACAATTTAATCTAATAATTGCGTAGAAATGGGTTGGTATTGTACATATGAAGAGTTTGGTCCTCACTTTGATCTCAGTACTTTTTACGGATTTTGTGCAGATTTGTTTAACGGCTTACAGCTACATTTAGTCTTGGCAAGCAACCAACCAAACGAACGTAGTAAGGCAAGTAAGAAAAACAAAATAAACATTTTTTGTTGTGGGGCTTTTTGTTAAAAATTTAATGTTTTTGTCTTGATATTCTTGGATTTCCCTTTTGGTCTATTGAGCATAAGACGTTTGAGTTTTTCTTAAAAGTTGGGTAAAGGTTTCCAGATGAGCTGGCAATCAGCTAAGTGCGCTTAGAGATTAGCTTTTCTACCCGCAACAATAAATTGTATTATTTTATAATTAAAAATGACTTGGAATTAAAAAAATTAGCTTAAGAATAATAAATTATTTTGTTCATTTGATTACATCCATTCAACTAATTTTACCTACAAATTTATTTATTCATTATTTAACATAAATATTTTTTTCACTAACAGTATTTTAAACATTATAATCGCGTTTGACGGTTTACAATAACTTCAAATAAGTGATATTTTAGTGCGTCATAAGGTAACTTTAATACGCCCAATGGTATTCCTTTCCAATATTCTTCAATGACCCCACACCATAATACTGCCCTCTCTGGTGGTAGCAGTTCAGAAATAACAATTTTTTTCTCAAATCATGGAAATAGTAGTTATATCCACCTGATCGGTATAGCTTGAACTTCTTTCTAATAATTAAAGTGACTCCTTTTATTTGTACACTCCACGGAAAATAGCGATCGATTTTGTTTGCGTGTCTTATTCCATGGGAGGCTTCAATTTTCGCAACTCCATGTGTTTACAGCTTATGAAACTCGCATATATGCCAGCTTTCGCGCTATTTACGGATACCGAAAAGAATGAGTTCGACACAATTCTACGAACTGTTCTCGACTCTGCCGGAGTTAAAGCTGTTACAACTCTTCCTTTGTAGTTTGCCCGTACAATTTGTTTGTCCTTCGTGTATCTGAGCACGGTTTGGTGGTTTCGTCCGGTTGGGTGGCCGATGTCACGACAGGAATAATTTAACGACAAATACACACACACACACACATCGATTTTAGATATCAGGACAACAGGCAAAATAATAATGTTACAGAAAAAGAGCGAAAACGCTTAGTAATTCAAAGATA
The DNA here is from genome assembly GCA_963932375.1 of Phania funesta. NCBI lineage: Eukaryota > Metazoa > Arthropoda > Insecta > Diptera > Tachinidae > Phania > Phania funesta. The sequence continues at coordinate 43,382,927 of OZ010653.1, forward strand.
TTCCTAATAAAATCACTGTCGGTTGCCAGGAACTACTTTTCACAAAATCAGCGTGAGCGATAAGCTCAAAATGAATGATATTCATCTAAATTCAATGTTCTTCATGAGTAATTTTCTGGTCACGCGCGCTCTCTTTTGGATGGCCAAAATTTGCATTGTTGATCAGATGTTAACTCTTGGGGGAGGGAAATTGGAATTACCCCTATAACGATTAAAAAACAGATTTTCTTAACAGCGAAAGTTGTCTTTTCATTTAAAATTTCTTAATATAGCAATCTGGATATCTGGAGTCGTACAAATATGCCTGCCTATAACGGGACGTTCCGTTATGCTGGCACTACAAGCAGTGGTCATCACACTATAATTAAATACATGAAATGCTAAATCGCCCAATTTTTTTACGCTTGTTTATTTTTTATTTACGGTGATTTTGACTTGGCGATTACTTTGGCCATATATCGCTTGGCGAATGTTTTTCGCATTACCACAGAATAACCTCCAAGCGCCCAATACCATCCAGTTATTTGATGGGCCTAATGTGGATGTTCAAGATCTATTGTTGCAACTTTGGAAAATCCATTCACAAATACAGCATAAAAATTATTGCGGTTCATGTTTTCATAGTAGTACGTACTACTACTGTATGGTGAAACATCACAACCGCACGAGTCTGTAATAAAAACCGCAATAACAAGCATTCGCGCTAAACAATGACTTAACAATGGGCGCGATAATCATGCGCAAACGGCTCAAAAATCAAGTTGAAATACGAGTAGACATGCGAACGCAAGTTTTCACATAAGTCTAGAACATTATAAAATGTTGATTGAGGTATTATGATCCAGTCATAAAATGCAGCCAAGTGCCGCTTGCACTCGAATGGAAAAGGAAAAAATCAGGCAAAAATGCAAAATTTCAAAAATTGAAATTCACACACACACAAAAGCCTAATTTTTTCTATGAAATATTTAAAAGGAAATAAGGATGTTAGACACAAAAAACGACTAACAAGCTAAACAAAATATTTTAGAAAAATTCACATATTATGAAGTGATCAGTGACCATGAAATCTAGGCATTTTAGGTACATGATCATACGGATAAAGGGAAATTTGCTTTTAAACAAAACGTTCATTTCTGCATGACAGACAGACAGACAGACAGACATACAAACGCAAAAAGGAAGTAAAATTTATGATGTTATGACTTTATGAAACATTTAAATGACTTTATGACGGTGTAAAAAGCAATAAAAGAAAAAAAATCTATTCCGTGAATTTGTAGCGAAAACGGTTTCCAGCAGGTATTTTGCTGAAATTCATACAACATTGTCTGACATCGCTCATCATTTTGAGATGTACAACAACAACAAAAAACTAATAATAAAAAGAGCGACAGATAGAGGGAGAGAGAGAGAAAGGCGATAAGGTGGTATATCTTGACCTACATTTTTGAAAGATTTAAATTAATTTTAGAGCAAGGCTGAATGAATAGCGAACATTTAAACTCCTCTATCAACAGAACAGACGAACAAAAAAAGATTTTTTTTTTAAATTCTTGTATTTTCATTGTTCCTTAAAGCGTTCAAACTATTTCGTTCGGGGTTTTTTTTTTAGCGCGAACTCACTGAAAGTCATTGTTTGTAAATATGGTCGCAATTTATTGACTGTTTTTTTCATTTCGGGCATCTTATACCGGAACTTTGTATGACTTTTCGACTTGTCACACATATTTAAGGGTTAAATAAATAAAGTATTATTATATGTTTGGAATTTAAGTCACCTTGATTCAAAATATGTTAATCTTTTAGGAAATTCTCGATTGGAATTCTTAAAATTTGAGATTTTCATAGTAAGTGAACTGAAGATGTCAAACATCGGTTTCAATGTTGATTCTTGAGTTGGGTTTCAATTTCTTTTTTTTTCGAATTTTTTTGTCTGGTTAACTATTGACCTTGCCTTTTTGACATCATCATTTATATACGTGACATTTTCAAACTTTTTATGTTTGTGTGTGCGTGTATGATACAGTTTTACATCTCTGACCTCCATAGAAACCATAGTTGGGTGCAACTTAATTTTACAGCCAGCTTTTAACCAAATTTGTTGCGTGTGTGGAAAATTCGAATACGAGTATTGAAAAGAAATATTAAAATCAGGGAGGAGTGGGGATAATTTTAAAATTGGGATTGGCGAAATACTTCACATGTTTTTTGGTTATACTTTTTATTATTTTCCCTACGCTAGAATTGTAATAAAAAAGTATGCGTATTTGTCATATAACTTATTTTCTTGGAACTTGATAAAAAATACTGTCTGGTAGCTTTATTACTTGTGCTTAAGAGTGATTAGCAAGGTATGCAGATCGACGAAGCAACTTTGCTTTTACTCCCATATTTGTATACAGTACCTTATTGGTCTCCCTAGCATATAAAAATAAATATGAAATGGTAGTAGGGCTAAGACCCCGTCACTACGTGACATTTTTTTAAGTTATATGTATTTTGAAATTGCATTCGATTGCACACTTTGCGATTCTGAGAAAAATATCCCTAGGGCACTCAATTCAGTACTACTTTCCCCTCTCATGTGTGGACAGGCGCTAAAAGAAAAAGGCAGTGTAGGGGACAAAAACTCTGCGCAAAAGCTTAAATTTAGCAACATTCCTTGAGGATATGAAAACTTTTTTAATTGTTATAATCGAAGTAGTTTTTATGTGTAACGATAAAACAAGTGAGTTACAGTATTACAATCTTTGTAATGATGAAAATCAAAATATTTTTGTACCTAAAATTATATAGTTTTGTGTATTGACGATGTGTTCGGCTGTTTTTGTAAATATTCGGTAAACTATTGGAGGGGAAGCTAAAAAAATTGACGTCAGGGAGAAAAAATAATTATTTTTAAATTTTCTAAGAAAATGCAGGCACCCCATTTTCATCGTTTTAATCTAGATTTTTATAAAATCATAGGCTTGTAAGCGCATTTCACTGTTTTCTTAAGCCAGGGTTTCCTGATTGCCCTTACCCAAATTTTTAGAAATACTAAAAATGTCTTAAGCTTGAAATTCTATAAAAAAAGGCTTGGGGAAGTCAAAAAACTGAATTTTAACAAAAACCTAACAAGCAAATAATTTTATTAATTTTTCCTACTTTCTTTCCACATTTGGAAGATATTACTTTTTTCATGGTTTTATTAAAATCCACAGGGCGCGTTGTCAGACTGAAGATTTTCCATTCTTGATTTCATATTGCGACAGGGTGTTTTGATGTAGATTTTTGGAACGAATTTCCGTCACCTCTTGTCGAATTTGGTTTGGAGACAAACCGGTTTCGGCTATGTGCCATCTTCAGTGTCACTTTTTTCGTTCTGAGAAGCTTGCATCAATTCCTTATTGTTTCATTTTTTGTCAGGTATCTATTTGTCATGGCATCTGTATGGTATGAACAGGTACATAACAGGTAAAGCTCGTAGGTCTGGTTTTTCGTAAGGATTGGTAGACGTTAGTGATTACTGTTTTATTGCTTTGTATTGCGTCAGAAGATAAATGAAAACGGTATATATGGGTTTGCCTTTCCGTTTTTAATTTATACAATATTCATTTCCGACTCAACAAGAATATATATATATATATATATATATATATATATATATATATATATTTATTTTGGATACTTATAGGTAGGGAAGTTCAATTAACGATGTTCCTCTTTCCGATGTTTAAATAGACTTTCTGACGGAACTAGATAACCTAGGATCTAAAACCATATGATCAGAGCGTTTGGCGAATTTTCATGTTATTTGAATTCAGAAATATCGATCCACAACTTCCTGAGATATGGGCCAAAAACCATTATTCTGTTTTTTAACTCTCAACGGGAAACGATTGCCTGAAATTTGCTTATTCGAAATGCTTACCAATTTTGTTATAAGCTGGCTCTACAGAAATAATCAACCCGAGGCACCCAGGCAACTTACTAGCCTAAATGTTCGACCGAATTATTTTAAATTTCAAAAACTTACATAGGAAACGAAACCATTTTCTCTAAAAACCGAAATTTTACAAAAACAAAAAAAACTGTGAAAATTCGAAATTTTGTCAAAATGATTAATTTACCACTAGTTTGAAAATTCAACATAAAATCGAAAAGCTGGAAAAAAAATTAATTACCCAAAAATTAATACTTAATAAAACAACGCAGTTTTAGAAAAAAATTCCTAAATTTTATCAAGGCCAAAAAAAACAAGAAAAAAGAAACATAATTTATGAAAAACTTCGAAATTTTATGAAAAACTATTATACATAAATATAGAAAAACACTCAAATTTAAAAAAAAGGTGGAAATTTATCAAAAAATTAAAAACCGTAAATTTTACTAAAAATCTGAATTAAATTGAAAACTCAAAAACGACATTTAACCACAATTTTGGAGTTCAGGAAAATACAAAAATTTTAAATTACCTAAATAAAAAAATATTCATAGAAATCTGAATACTTTAATAAAAAAACCAAACTTTTACCAAAAAACACCACAAGAATTTCGGAATTTCACCAAAAAGACGAAAATTTTTAAAAAATCAATAATTCATGAAAAAGTCAACATTTTAACAGAATCGATGTTACACAATTAAAAAAAAAAGTTTAATTTTACCAATAATCTAAACAAAACTTTTTATTTAGGCTTAATTCTTATTTTTTTTAATTTTTCTAAAATATTGTATTCAAATCTTAATAATAAAAAACTATTTACTATTGGATAGGCTCAGGCTCAATATGTAATTTGTTTGCCTTCTTATCTTTTTGTTCTCCCTGACAAGAGTCTGTATATCAGCTGATGACTGGTACAAATTTTTTTACTGGTGGCTTTGCTGGTGTTGCAACTCTAGCTGCTACAAAGACGATCTCTGTAAAATGGCCCACAGCGTCTGGAATATCAGCCGGATTTCTCTCATTCGAGATAAGTAAGAGCTCACTAACATTTTATGTTTTCACCAATTGGTGTTTTTATTTCAGGTGCTGTGCAAAAACTATTGTGTAAAATAATGATTATAGGTAAATGGTCTGGAGATAAAACTTAGGATGAATTAACTAATATTTGTTCAAGTCGAATGTTTTTTTGAAATTGAATAGAACTTAAATGTAAAAATGAAATTCTTTGAATTTCGCCAAAATTTGATAATTCACCACAATTTAAAACTATAATTCAAAAGGTTTTAATTACCAACATAAAAAAACTTCAAAGAAGCAAACATTCAAAAAAGCGAAATTGCACCAAAAATTACAGAAAACATTCAAATTTTGCCAAAATTTAAAATTTAAAAATTCACCATAAAATCGAAAAACTAGAAAAAAATTATTGACTAAAAAACAATATTTAATAAAAATATATAACTAAAACCAAAATTAAAAAAAAACCCAAACTTCACCACAAATCCCGAGTTCACCAAAAATTTAAAAAATTCCCCATAAAATTAAACATTTACCAAAAAAAAAGTTTAAATTATAAAAAATTAAATTATACCAAAAATCAACAAAAAAACATTAGAAGACGAATTTATCAATATACAAAAAATTGAACACAATACACAAAAATTTAAATTCCACCAAAGATTCCAAGGTTCACTTAAAAGTCGAAATTACACCAAAAATCTAAATTTTGTGAAAAACGTCGAAATTTCACAAAAAAAAATTAACTTTCACCACAAATTGGAAATTCGCAAAAAATGTTAAAATTTATAAAAAAAATTACCAACAAATATAAACATAACAAGAGAGCCGCCACAATTCTCAAATTCAACAGGAAATTTAGAACTAACCAAAAAAGTTCAAAATCACTAATAATAAAAAAAAAAACTTAATTCCACAAAAAAAAAACGCGAGGGGTTAGGAAAAACTCAAAATCCATCAAAAAACCTGAAAATATCAAAATAATTTTAAGTTCAAAAATTATACCGAAAATCCATATTTAGCAATTTAACGACAAATTTTACCCAAAGTCCGAAATTGCACAAAAGACTCTAAATTTTATAAAAAAATTCGATATTTAAATAAAAATTCACCAAAAAAATTCAGAAATTATCAAAAAATTTTATGCATTCAGGGAAAATGTAAAAAAAAATATTTTTTTATACCTATGTGTTTTTTGGAAGCGCACCTTAAATGGGGTAGTGGGATAATATGCCCACGGTTTTTGCACAAAAGGAAACTAAAAAAAAATTGAGTTATTTTTAACTTTGTTTATTAAAAAATTAATTCATATCTTTCGGTAAACATATTAAAAAAACGTAAACTTATTTAAAAAAAATTTCAAATTATTTTGATGTATGAAAAACTTGAGAACAATGTTGGTGCAAGCCTATTTCACACTTGCTGCACTTGAACTTTGTATTTTTATGGCAGTGGCGGTCCCTTTCCATCTAATCTTACCGAATCAGGATGTTTTTTCTTCGACGCAATTGATAATTTACTTTCACTTCGTTTATTTGTAGAAGAAGTTGATCTTGTAAAATAAAAAAAATCGTGAGCATTTTTAGCTTGTCGAGCTGGCGATAGACGATACAACTGAAAAGCATTATTTACACATGCATTTATTGGAAACATCATCATTTGCCAATACCATCTTTTAAGTCTTATTGCAATCCTATATTTACCAACATTTTGATCTAGCCTGTCTACACCACCCATGCATTTATTATATAGTTGGTAACAATGGGGTTGATCAACATCGACCCGTTTATTATTGCACCATCTCTTAACTTTGCCAAGGGGATTAACGCCACGTTCTGTTGAAGCAATAGTTACAATGCTGTTATCATTATAACGGACTAGAGTAATATTTGACTCAACATCAATAATTTGATGAAAGTAACCTCTTGAAGTTTTTTTCATATCTTTTATGTCTTTCAGAGGAGCTCCTTCAGTTCTGTTTGCTGGTAAGGTTCCCTTTATATCATGCCCTAATTGCTTAACCTCATCAAGTAATCGTAAAGATGTGAAAAAGTTATCCACGAAAAAGCTGTAATGTTCTCCGTCCGGAAGTTTAGAAATCAGATTTGTCACAACCGAACCTCCGACACCTAAAGCTGGGTTTGTGTTTCCTGTTTTAGCCCCTTGATATGGCTCGCCATATATTAGATAACCCAAGCGTGTACATAGTGACCATATTTTATATCCAAAGCGAATTGGTTTTCCGTGAATATGTTGCTTAGCTCCGTGCTTTCTAAAATAAGGCACCATTGACTCATCTATGGATAGATATTTTTCACCGGGAAAATACTTAAGCCATCGTTCATTCATTTTGTCCCAGAGCGGTCTTACTTTTGCAAACTTGTCGTTAGTAGGAAGGTTGCTATTATCACAAGCCAAATAGCCAAGAAGTTCTTCAAATGGGTTACGACTCATACATGATACTACTCCTGGGTGATGTGTATCAACACTTTGATCCCAATACAATCTATAACGCGATGCACTATAGTAGCCAGACAAGAGTAAAATACCTACAAAGCTTTTTATTTCTTCAGTGCTAGCACGAAAGTTTATTTGGCCTTTTGCAATGGCATTAACATGGCATTAAAATGGCAAAAACATCGCCATCAAAAAACATTTCGAAGAATTCCAATGGATTATCTTTATCAAAAACAAACTCCGGCGTACTCCACTCTTTCTCAGTTTTAGACGTAATATCTTTCTGTTTCCACTGTGTTTTGATGGAAGTCTTCGGGGTTTTTCTAAGTGGTTCACCAGAAAAAGTTTCTGGGTTATTCACTTCTTTATTAGAAATAAACGGAATGCCTTCTAAGGTTTCTAAATCTCTTTCATTTGAAGGTACTTGACATCGCACTTCAGCTTCCGCCAATAATTGTCTTCGAGCGAATTTCCAATTTCACCACTATCTTCATCACTGACGTCTGCATTATCAGGAGGTGTGATAAATATATCAGCTGATATAATGGGGATATCATCCTCTAAAGCTGAAATGATTTCATGGACGCTCAAGCTGAAGAAAAAAACAAAAACAATCGATAAAATTTATTTCTTAAATTACGACCCCTTGAAAAATCTTCATGGTGTCTCATATTCCTAATGCACCTTATATGGGGTGTAATATTAAAACATGTTTTTATCGCTTTAGAAAATAAAATGATTATATTTTCAAAGCAAATAATAAAATATACAGATTTTTATACAAGAAACTAACATCAGTTTCATTGTAAGTAAAAGTTGACATTTATAATGACTTACCCTTTTCTGGAACACATTTTAACTAATATTGAATTCTCTGCTCACTATGCTATGAACAAACTAAAATGCAAAATGTACAAATTCAACGTGTTTGCAATCAAAAATAACCTAATTTAACAAGTAAACAATTTTATAACTGTTTATACAAGAAGAGTAGCTAATTGCAGAGCAAACAGTAGCGCACCTTAAATGGGGCCATAGGATAATATTGGTTAAAATAAAAAGAAAGGATCGTTTGCATATAAAATAAAACGATTAAAACATGAAGTTAAAATTTTCTTTGCGCCGGAAAAATCTGTAGAACATTTTTAGAACTTCATGCATTCGTGAAGGGTCCATAAGATTCGACACATCCGAATATAGCTCTCTTATTAGTTTCTTATTAAAACTTTCACAACAAATTAATAAATTTCGGCATGCAACAGATAAATATTAGAAGAAAAAATTAGCTCCAAAACAGGTACTACTTTATTTAAAGCAGCTAGACAATATATCCGTTTCCGCATTCGCAGGTAAGTGAATGTTTAAATTTATTTTCGGATTTTCGCGTTTTCTGTCTTCATTTGTCTTCTCATACACAAATAATTTGCTGAAAATTTGCACCATGGGCGTTCTTGTATTTATTTGTCTGTTTTATTCAGCATCTTTTGGTCATTCGTGGAATTCCTTTTCCATCATCTTCAAAATACTCCGCAGGACATCTATAAGGATACTTCGTTGTATTATTTGTTGTTGCAAGATTTCAATTATGTGCGATATTAAACAACTTTTACAATAACATTTGTTTGACTAATGCTGCACTTATGACATTTTATTTATAAACATTTTCGTTTTTCTTTGAGTTTTATTTTACGTGACACAACAAACTTGAATGCTGCACAATGAAGTGTCGCGCATGCATCCTTATTCAGGATGATGATATTGATGACAGGACTCTGCAATAATGATGACATGTTTTGTTTAAGTGTTTTATTTTAAAGTCTCTAATATTTAGTAATTTAATATGTTTGTTGTTATGCCGATACAATTTTTTGACTTTTTTAACATAAAACACGTGACAAGTTAAAATAAAAATATTTTATCAAGCGAATGAAACAAATTGACCTGATGATAAGCAGATGTCTTTGTTTCGGGATTTTTGATAGAAATCTGTATTTGGAAATATGTTTTTGCCGTGTCGAAATGTTTTAAGTGATTTTAAAAGCAGTTTGGAAGAAGTTACGGCCAAAAATTTCTGTGGATGTTAAAAAAGTGAGGTTAGTGGCTAACAGCTGATAGGACTAACTGATTTAACATAACATCCACGGCCTTCTTTTGACTTATGCTTACGTGATTGGAAACACAATTAAACTACGACCACGTGGGATATCACTTGATTATGGGTTCGTTGACGTCAGCGGTGCAATAAAGCAAAACACAAGTAATTACATGCGAACTGAAAGCAACACAAATATTTAGTTAATTCAATGTGCGCTAATTAATTATTTATTTCGTAAAATTTCCTTACGTTTCTAACTCCTATTTTTTCACAGGACAAGCTCTGTATCTATAAAACCTCTTGTAAATCGTAAACGGTTGTTCAAAAAAATTTATGCTTTAGAAAAAGTTACGCAACGATAGAGGACAACTACTGCTATATTTGCCGTCTGTCCGCTGATGAAATCAATTTTCTGAGAACCTAGGCTCTTAAAACTTGGACAATTCGATTAGCGCGTTTGGCGAACATTCGCTATTTGAAATCGAAACATTTCTATTGCGATCTTTTTTTTTTTGTAAAAATCCTTTGAATGAAAACCAAAATTTTTCCAAAAAGTACCAAAAAACTGAAATTTTAAATAAATTAAAATTTTACAATTTTACCAAAAAGCTACAAATTTAGAAAAAATATTATTTTATTACAACTATGACAATTTTAACAAAATCTATGTTACACATATATTTACAAAAATAAAATTGCCCTACAAATCGAGAATTCACCAAAAATTAAAAATTCACACACCCACCATTTCAAAATTCACCAATAAATTTGAAAATTATAATAACTATAAATTTGACCTAAAACCTAAATTAACGTGAACAAATAAATAACCTGAAATTATGCCACAAAAATTAAAATCTTCTCCCGAAAATTCAAAATTCACCAAGAATTATTAAAAATCATAGAAACTATGAAGTTGACCAAAAATCCTAATTAAACTGAAAAAACCTAAGTTTAGCCAAATTTTGAGAATTCACCAAAATTCATAAATTCACCACAATAAGTAAATATCCCAAATCAAATTAACAAAAAAGACAATTCATCAAAATAGCGAGATTTCACACAAGGAGCCAAAGATTTGAATTCTCATCGCATAAACATATTATAATTAACTTAAAATTTCACCACAAATTGGAAGTTCGCCAAAAATTAAAAACTCACTAAAAAATATAAAAATTCTAAATCACAAAACAATCAAAATTTTACAAAAATATCGAAATTTACCACAATACTAAAGCATGTTCAAACAATTTTAACTACCAAAAGAAATTTCACTAAAAACTCGAAGTTCATAAAAATTACTAAAAAACCAAAATTTCACTAAAAATTATCACGAAAACCGAAATTTTAGTTATTGTAGCCAAAATACGGAATTAAACCAAACATTAAAAAAAAAAAACAAATTTCAATAAAAATCTGTAATTCACCAAATACTCAAAAGTCAATAAAAACGTGAATATCCCCAAAATAACTTTAAGCTCCAAAAGATCTATACTTTACCTAAAAAAATTAAATTTCACCAACAAGTAACCAAAAAACTTTTAAAATCAAATGTCCAGACAAAATTAAATTTCACTGCAAAGGAACAATCGAAAGCTTCGAAATTTTATTAGATACAATTCACAAAAAAATCAAGAATTGATCAGAAATTTATAATCCGTCAGGGAAAAGGTAAAAAATATAAACAAATTAAAAGAGTCGATATTAAAAAAATATCACATATTAACTTATCGAAAATGTTTATAATTTAAGGAAAGGAAAGTTTAAGTTGTAAAAAGGGCGAGTAACACCGGGGGACCCTATTTGCAAACAATCCTTGGCGGCGGGAAAAGTCTGTAGTACATTTTTAATAGTTCAAACTTTTGTACAGCTGAATATAGCTCTCTTATCCATTTCTCGTTACTTTTAATGCCCAGTTTTTGAGTTGATATTTAAATATGCAATTAGCTAATTTTTACTTAAATTTAAATTGCATTTAAATACAGCTTGAGTTTTTCAGTGTTAAATAAATCTTCGTATTAAATCGCAATGAAAGTATGGTAGCGCTATGAAATGACAAAAAATGTATCGATAGTTTTCAAGAAAACAGCTGTGCACCATAAATAAAAGTTGTAGACAATTCAGCATCACTCATGTCTTCTTGATCGGAATTCATTTTGTTGCCCTTTTTTATTTATAAATATATGTATATTTATACGTATATGTGCATATATATGTACTTATATATTCAGATATCTATAGTTTTTATATTTAATAACTTTTAATTTCTAAAATATATTTTTTAACAAGAAATTGAGAGGTAAACAAACGTCAAAGTCATATGTTAACTTTCTGGACTTTAAATAAACTTTAAAAGCTCAATGTTGCTCATTTAAATAAGCCTTGAAAAACAGTATTTCGTATTTAAATAGAATTTAAAGCAAAATGACATTTAAATATAGAGGCAAAAACTGGGCGTAATTCTCATTTTGCTTCTTTTTTAGGTAACACAAAGTGACGTCTGTCTGTCACTCTTAGAATATTTGAGGTTAACCACATTCAGCAGAATTGCAGCCGGCAATAAACGGAAATAATTTCGAAGCATTTTGGCATATGTTGCTTAAGAAAGGGTCCAACTATTTTCACCTTTTTATTTATGGCCAACCAATGGATTATTGTCCTTGTGGGAAGATTTCTACTGTTAATTTAAAATGAATTTTAAAATGCAGTTCAAATGGTTTTTTCCAGCAGCAAGAGAGAAAAATTACGCCCCTTAACTGACCCATTTAATTGCTGCAAATGAGCAGCATTATTTCTGTAAAACCGCGTTAGTGGCGAATAAACGAAATCATGCGAGGAAGGGTTAATCACATTCGTTGCGCTGTGCTCTTATTGATGCTGTTTAGAACTCCACCTCTTCTCCGCTTTTTCCCTTCATTCGCTTCATTTGTTAGTGTATGAAGAGTGGTTGGATATAGTCGCAAGTAACGCCTTAACCCGTTTACAAATGTTGATCAATAAACAGTTGTTGATCACTTTAGATACTTAATGCGATTATCCTCTGGTAATGGATTTAATCATGTCGGCTCAAGCACCTTTCTATGACAAATTTATGCCAAATATTTGGAAAAGTCAAATGTGGAAGATCACATTTTCTTGTATTTAAAGGAAAACAGTTGCAAATCGTTTGTGGGCTTTATTTGCACGGAGAGGTAGATGCGTAGAGATTTAACTCAAGAATTAAAAATCTTAATCCAGATTATTATTCATTGTTGTGAGCTCTGTGAAAATATTTATGAATATATTAAGAAAATAAATTTCTAGAGAAGTAACTACCATCTGGATAATATACACAAATACACCGACAGTTTTATTACATGTGTTTAAGATCGATTAGCAAGGTATGTAGATCGACGAAGCAACTTCGCTCTGACTCCCATATTTGTACTTTATTAGTCTCCTTTGCATATAAAAATAAATCTCCAATGGTAAAACCACTAAGTTCCCAATTTTTTTCTGCAATTTTGTTAATTTCTATTTTGCACTTATTTCCACACTTTGCAATTTTGTTTTGCAATTTTAGTTGCCTCTTACCTTCTAACTTGAGGTTGAAGAGTGTAAATTTAAAAACTAAGTACTCGCATTTCAGTACCCCTTTCCATTCTTGATTCCCCTCTTACCCAACAAACTCAAGAATTGTAGCAACTAAAACTGCAAGTGTGGACAGGAGTGAAAAATACAAAATATATGAAAACGTATCAAAAACTACATTAAAATTGCTGAAATTTAATAAGGAAATTTCCAGAAGACCGAATGGGACCAAGAACTCCTAGCAAAAAGTAAAACTGTTTCCAAAATCTCTTAAGAACATTTTTTGTTAACTTTTTTTGTGGATATTCGACAAACCGTTTGGCGAGGAAGTTAAAAAAATCTGACAGGATATTCAACATTTGGGCTGATTCGAAAGTTGTAGCTTCCGGATTACAGATTGGCTATACAGTAATCTCCTCGTTACAATTACCAAGATCCTTGAGTGATTATGCGGGTAATGCACTTAAACGCAACTTACCTCATTCTTCTGGGAGAAGCATACTATTCACATTTAATGCCATGTTGTTTGAAATTGTTATGATCCCTAAACTCAATCCAGATTACGCCATATACGCCCATTAGCCTACTCTCAATTTTATTCAAGTTATTTGAAAAAATATTCGTCCTGAGCTTAAAACCTTAACAAGACCATCAGCTTGGTTTTCGCGCATGACATAATATTATAGAATGGCCACCTTAATTAGAACTGCATTCGACGCCATCAACTAGTTCTCTAAAAGTGTTTCTGTGTAAGTGTAGTTTTTTTGTGTCTTTTTTGTAATGTGTAACTTATTTTATTGTGCTTGTCCCGACGGGTAGTTATGGGTTGGAACCTACCCTGGTGATGTGATATTTGAGCTGGCTGGCACCACGGCCACTACGTGCAAGCGGGCACATAACAATATGTTTAAGCTTTATTTATTCATATTTCCCAGACGTTTAATAAAGTTTGGCATGATGGGCTACTTGCGAAAATAATTTGAGTTTTACCTAGAAACTTTTACAAGCTCCTGAAAGTTAAAGGATCAATTTTCTAAAAAAAATAACATCTCTGCAGGAGTACGTCAAAGTAGTATACTGGAGTCGCTATTATATATCATTTATAGAGCGGAAATGTCAACAAGCCCATATACATCAACGCTTGCAGACAATACTGCATTTATAACTGTCAGTAATGATCCAAAGGATACATTTGAAAAACTGCAGTCCCACTTTCATGAGCTAGAGGACTGGATAAAGATAATTCCTTTGAAATGTTCTCACGTACCGTTTTCCCTCAGGAGGCAAAATTGTCCCCCAATAACGATAACGAATACCACTGTTCCAGCGGAAACACACGTTAAATATTTTATTTGGTCCCGCCTTATTGAGGCAAAAATTGCGGCGATAAAACTCAGAACAAACAATTCAACTATACTGGTTAATAGGTCTTCACTCAACCTTGGCTTTGGAGTACAAAGTCCTCTTATACAAAACCGTTATAAAACCAATTTGGACATGCCTCAAACAAGGAGCGCATATATCTTATGGTATGCGCTCCTTGGTATAAAAGAAATGAAAATATCCACAGAGATCTAGAAGTTCCCACTATCCAAGAAGAAACAAAAACACACTCGTCCAATTACGTAAACAAACTAGTGGTTCATCCCAACACCCTAAAGTGCGATTTACTGCAATTTCATGGGCACCAGAGACTCCACAAAACAGGCCTGGCGAAATGGTACTCTCTAACCCAATAGTAGATAGTGAATACACTAAATTATTTATTACATTGTTAATAATTAACAAATAATATTTTAGATATAAGATTTGAATACTTATTATAAATTTTCCTTTAAAAGAAAAGATTCAATAAAATAAAAATTAAAGATTAAAAATAAGACAAGGTTTAAGCTCCTCAGAATATAAAATACATATTTCTTTGATCTTATCTCGGATACATAACTATTTCATTAAACTTTAGGCAATATTCTCGGAATAATTTTTAAAGTTAAAAGCTGAAGAAAAACATCATCTTAGAAGGAAATCACTTTGAATATTTTTATCCTGCGTTTTTTATATATTTTTTGTATTAAAAACATTTGGTGTTTTTAATTTATTTTTATATTAATCCTTAACTAATTACAATTAAAGCATTTAGAAATTTTCCTGGAAAAACTGCGGCAATTGTTTCTGTGGCACGTAAATATCGAGGAAAAACAACTGTGTGTGTGTGTGTGCTTGTGTAAATACAGAAAACTAATTTTTTAAATGATGCAACAAAATGCTTTTTTGTAAAAATGTATAAAAGACAACCAAATTCAAAGTCTGCTATTTACATTTGTACGTATTTAAATAACAAAGGCGATTCCAATAAGGACGAGTCGTTGTTGAACGTCTATGGGGGTCACGTTGTTTTGGCGCCATTTGATTGAGCAGCACATCCATTTAATAAAACTTTGTTCGTTAGTGAAAAGATTGCGCGCGTTGCTCTTATTTTGCTGTAGTTGCAGGGCCATGATTTATGCCGGCACTTGTTTTACGACAGTGATATTAGCTCCGGGTGCATTAAACGATCACCAACGCCACTTACTTGTAGCGATAGATATTGAAGATCATGGCCACCTTTTGCTAAGTGATTAGGAGCTACTGATTCTCCTGTTGTCAAAAGCTATTCTATTGGCAGCCTGCATTTTAATGCAACTCCACATTTACCCTGCGCTGAGATTTTCCCGGGTCTTGCGTAAAAACCACAGCCACCACGTGCAATCCCGAAGGAGCCTCACCAACAACCAGTGACCTGGCATCCCAGGAGCTAGTGGTTCCCGTGTTAGCAGTATTTATATCGTTACTGTCCGAACTGCGAAAGTCCTACTTTCTCCCATTTACAGCCTGGGGAACTGTTTCCTCCATCTTGCCTGATAACAATACATCAAACTGGCGTGTTCACGAAGAAGACATGCCTACAGTTCCGCCTATGTTGTAAGTTATTTATAACGTTCAAAGTTGAGGGTGACGTAAACTGGATAAAAACAAATGTTCGATTTGATCCCAATGGACTTATGGAGGTTTCTTTAGCCAAAGGTCTAAATCCATAAGAAAGTAATCAATTCCATAAGAAAATAATCAGAGCTACCATAACTCAGGCCATGACTCAACTTTAGTTGCAGGCATTACGATTTGAACGATACAGTATTGCATATATTTTTGCATACATCGAGCCACCGTTATTGGAAACTTCTTTACATCAAAGATGATTATGACCATTAAAATATCATGATAATAATCATGAGACAATGTGCATGGCATCAAAGTAGTAGTTGGTGGCATGTATTATGCTCAACTGACATGCAAATGAGCCCATCATCAAATGAGGGTGTTTGTTAAATGATTTTTTACGCTTTTTATTTGAACACCACTGCTTGCCACATATTGTTGCAGGGCGTGCCATATTTTGGAATATGTATATGGTTTAGTACTCGCAGTTGAACTTTTGCTAGAGTTTTCTTTTCTATATGAGAATACAACATTTTCACAATAATATCGATGCGATAAAACGAGGTGCGATTTTGTAATAAAGTTCGTTTTTAATTAAATAACGTAAATGTTTTACTTTTTCTGATTTAAAATCACATTTTGCTGCCACTAGCCGGAATTAAAAAATGTTTAAATCTAATTTAAAAAAAATTAAAATATTAATAAAAGTAGTGCCATAGTGCAGTGGTATATTCATGTCATAATCTTATTTTCTTTCGCTTTGTGTTTATGAATATTTTAAAATTTTGTTGGCAGAGTTCGATCTGCTATTTATATTTTCTAGAAATTTATTTCAATTAATTTGCAATCATTTTGAGTCCTGCAAATTTTGCTCGAATATATCAACCCCAGTTTCATACACAATAGAGGTAGCAAATTTGTGCTCCAAACTCCAAAAAACGAAATTTACAGCTGTTTGTGTGAATTGTTGTTTCCTACCAGAATTTCCGCTTCAGTAAAAGTTGTGTGTAAGGAAAGCTTCAAAGATCAATTAGTAGACTCTTTAATATGTGAAATTAGAAAATATTCTGAGCAAAATACCATTTAATAACAATTATTTTGGTATAAAAAATTATGAAGTGGGAAAATGTTTTGAAGGGAAAAATATAGGAGTTCTGACTTATACCTCCTCTTGGCGGCGGCCGGTAACAGTTTCCTGTCTCTTCAAAGAGTCTGGCTAAATAAGTCGAGCGTAGAAGAGTTAACGCTCTCTTATAAAAATTCCTAATTCACGGAGGAACAGCATGCGCCAGGAATGCGTAGCCAAGAGGGTGCTTGGTCTCTAATTATTAGTCAATGGAGGAATTCTGAAAATATGGACAAGAAAACCTCGGACGGATCAGTCTACAAAGATACTACTAAGGAACAGGCCGATACGGTAGCGCACACTGTGTGTTAATATACAGTAATGGCTAGCATAAGACTTAGGCCCCCGGATAGACACTTGTTAAATGTAAATTCCATGGGGGACCTAAGCCTTAGACAAATGCTAGTAATTCTAGTCTGAAATCACTGCAGTTAAGAGTAAAGGCTAGTGTTAGTAGGAGTCTCAATGAAAGTAAGGTATAAATAAAAGTCCTGCTGCAACCATGTTCTCGAGATATATTCTTGACGATTTTTTGATATTGAATGGTTAAATTCGTTTGCGAATGTACTGAGATGGATTTTAGCAAATTGATCTGCCTTTTCTTATACTATGTTTACTTGGTTCACTGTAAGAATTATATTCGACACGATACGAATGCTGAACGATAGTAGGCTCGCACACCAGCACGATGCGTCCCCGGATACGACTCTGAATCTGAATCTGATACTGAATCTCCACGAAGCTGTCTGAGGCGATACATATACCCCGCACCTCTCCTTTACAACGTCAATATAAAAACAAACCCCCGATTATCCTTCTTGGTCACCTTGTATAAATATATTTTAAAGCAATGAGGTCCTTATTCTTTAGATCGTACCACGTGAAAACTTTTCAAAATAACAAATTATGTTCTTCTTCTCAAGTTTTAAAGTAATTCAGCACATTGACGATGGATTTTAATTAAATGTCGAAAAATACACAAGGAATTTCGAATATTAAGAATAATTTTAATATGAATATTTATATTACATTCCATTTAACTACTGCTGGAAAATTCCTTTAGAAACTAATCTCGGTAAAGGCTAAATCACGGTGAGTTTCCACACGACAGTGGCAACTATTTTTGAAACTTTAAAGTATGCTGCACTTACGAAATTAAGTTACTCGTAATATTATAGGGACCTTTTCAAAATTACTCATAGAGCAATAAGATCGGAAGGATGTCTTCGTATTATTATGAAAATAACTACTCACTTTACGTGAGTAATCGACCTTGTGAGCGCCCAATTTGAAATTTGGTAAAGAAATTCAAACTAACTGGGCCAATATGTAATATGAGAACTCCTCAGCATGCTCGACCAGGTTGGTGGGACAAGAATATTGAAAGAGTTCGTCAAAGTGGGCAAACCAGGCACATCGATTCATCGTCGATCGTAGTAACTGGAGCATTCTTATTCCACAGCGAAAATAAATTTTGTTAAAGCACTTGCATACAAGATCTAAATCACTGAAGAAACGCAAAGACCATCAACAGCGTTTTGTTTATTGATGAGGAAAATATTCACTTCAACGGATTTATAAACAAGCCAAATTCCCACATTTAGAAATCGAAAATTCCAAGATAGACTTTTTAAAGGAAAAGTATTTCCAAAGCCGGGTTTTATATTAGCATAATTTTTCCTTTCTGTAAAATAGGCCAATAGCGCTTTTTATAGCTTTCAATAATGCGACTGGATTTTTTCTTAAATTTCAAATAGCGGAACTATTTGAAATTCTGGTTTTTTTATGTCGAGTGAGCACCGCTAATTACTTTACACATTTCGAATACTTGATATTCGATTATGTTTACCCGTAACTCGGTTAAGTGGAATCTAGTAGTCATTTTTATACTTCAGAAATTTGTTACACGGTAGTTGCGTAGTCACCAGGAGGAATTAAACTTTAAGGTACTCGCATTCTTATTTAATAAAAATACAAAAAACAATTTTTTGAATTTTGTTTTCAGGATAAATTCTGGCATTTTATGAAAATGATGTTTTTACTAAACATCGCCTCATTGTCTTAAAATTTTCTAAAAATTAGTAAATCAGTGCAGGAATTTCTCAAGGTAAGGCCACTACTATATATAATGTATACACCAGATATGACCACAAACAGTTACGCCCACATTTGCAGACGACAATGCATTTATTTAATCAAGCATCTGAACAACTTCAGTCTGATATTAATCAGCTAGAGCGCTGGCTACAAACGTGCAGAGTAAAGGCTAATCGATCGAAATATGTTCATGTAACAACGTTTTCTCTCAGAAGGCAAAATTATCCAACCATAACTATAACAAATCCCACTGTCACGATGATAGATCGCACAAAATATTTCGGAATTCACACAGATCCACGCCTAACTTGTTACAGCCATATTGAGGTAAAAATAACGGCCATAAAACGTAGAACAAATCAACGATACTGGTTAACAAGTCTGAACTCCACCTAACCATCCCAACTCTCTTGTGCGGCAGTTTTAGCAATTTGATGGGCACCAGACACTAACAAAAAAAAGTGCCTTCCTTTTCGATGCAAAAATAACTTCTTTTGAAAAAAAAATGTACAAAACGGGAATTTTTGGAAAAAGGACATTGTATGTAAGAATGTAAATATTATTGATACACAATCCTTCATTATTTGTACTGATCGTTGACACAAGGACATCAGCCTGCTGTTTTGCACACCAACAGTGACTGTAATGGCCAAAACTGCATGTTGCTGGTACCAACGAGCAGTTGCTTCTAATTTTGCCTCCGTCTTCTCTGGCTTCTTTCAACACTCCCCGCATACAATAAGTAGAAAGCTTCAAAGGAAATAGTTGTTTCTCTGGATTCCACCAGTGTTTTGAAAATATTTTGGTTTTTGGTTTCTACTACCAAATGGTGGCGACAACTACTCGCAACCGTGTGTGTCTGATCACGTCAATTTTCACTTCCTCACAAATTTGTCATAGTCTTATTTATTTTGAGATATCAAAGACTGTGAATAAATTTTTTTTAGACACTGACTGCTGTGAGGAGGAGATTTACCAGGACAAAATTATACAGTTGGAAATTGATCAAGGTCGTCATGGATAAAGCTGTAACTCGCATTTCAACAAACATTCGTACAAAGAAATAAAAAAACAACTTGATTTAAATTTTTCACATTTGTTTGTTAAACAAAAGAAGTTTTTGCACAAAATAGCCACAGAATTCCTTCTTAATTTAGCATGAAGTGTAACGAAATACAATAAACAAGATGTAAAATAGTCTTGTCGGAATTTAAGATATTTCTTCACTCCAATATTTCGCAAAATGAAGTCAATAAAAAATAAATACGAGCATCATGTGAGAAATTGATGCCCTGCCTTTGATTGTTGTTATGACAATTTTTAAAACTCAAGCCGATAAGATTTTTAAGCAAAAAATATTTTGTTTTAATTTTCATTGCCATTTAGGATTGGCCAAGAAACTAAACAGGGTAGAAAGGATAGGAAACAAAATGAAATCACGGCTTAATCGTTCGTCTTAATTTAGGCTTCTTGAAAAAATTTCATTCAGTTGAAGAAATGCACTTAACGATTTCATTGCTCCCAGCATGGACATCAAAATTTTTCCCCATATTTTTGCTATTTCATTGCATCTGGCGACTACAATGCAAAGTACACTTACTGGGGCTCCACACTTCTTAGACCTAGAGGGAGACAGCAGGACAACACAGTTCAATTTAATAAGTTAGACAGTTCAATTTAGAAGTTGGTTGAAATATAAAATGTTTGTGAGCTCTCACTTATTCACTCAAGCAGCTGTGGAACACTTTACAGACGTCGTGACTGCCGCAGCCAGAGTCGCAACGCCAATAAAACCATCAGTTAACAGAAAATCGCACCAGTCACCAGCTGATATACAGATGCTCGTCATTGAGAGGAGAAGGCTCAGAAGGAGGTGGCAAAGTAGCTTTTATGGTAAAACTTAGCCTATGAGGTTGCCTAAAAGTAGAGTACTTATGTTTCAAGTTTCAATAATGTACGATCAAAGGAAGCAACGTTATGAGGGGTGTAGAAACAGCGCGAATGGTTTCGTTTAAGACACACACTGTGTGCATAGACAAAGATGCAAATGAACTTATGCAAAAAAAAAACCTTATGCCTTAAATTGAGACAGAAACATGGCTATTTAAAAAACTTGAATCTGGAAAGCTGTAAGGCACTTACAATGTCCTGTTGCCTACGAGTCTCCACTAAGACTTAAAGACCGCAGTTTGTCCAAAAACTCCTGTGAAAAGGCGAATGCCTTCGCTAATCGCTTACAGAAGGTTTTCACAGAAAATGACATAACTACCTCCACCAATCCAATTACCAACGACACTGTGGATGATTCTATGAATTTCCGGTTATGACGCCAATTAAAAACCTTCCGTATTACAAGATCAATGATAAGAGACTTACTTAAGAGAATTTTACTATTCGTATTTAAAATTATGTTGCTTAATACCTTCTTCACATGCTCCTTGAAGATGTCTGAAATTGTTATGATCGCTAAGCCAGGGAAGGACTTAAATAAGATTACATCATACAGGCCCATTAGCCTACTGTCAATGTTATCAAAGTTGTTTTAAGAATCATTCATATCGTATTTCAAGCCTTATCTTACTGAGCAAAACCTCATTCCATAACATCAGTTTAGTTTTCGAGTAAGGCATAGAACTATTGAGCAAGTCCATAGACTTTCCACCGTTATTATAACTGCTTTAAAAAAAAAGATATTATTTATTGACACTCCCAGACATTTGATGAAGTACGACATGATGGGCTACTTACGAAAATAACTCGAGTTCTAACTGAAAACTGCCACAAGAATCTCAAGAGCTATTTGGCAGTTAGAAGGTTTAAAGCAAGGTGAAAGGATCAGATTGAAAAAAATGGAAAAATCTTTGCAGGAGTATCTCAAGGTAGTATACTGGGGTCGCTATTATATATAATTTATACAGCGGATATGCCAACGAGCTCACATACGTCAACGTTCACAGACGATACTGCATTTATAATAAGTGTTAATAAAGACCCGAAGGTTGCATCTGAACAACATCAGTCCCACATTCACGAGCTAGAAGACTGGCTAAAACAGTGGTAAATTCATCAAATGTGCTCAAAAGGCAAAAGTGCCCACCAATAACAACTATCACGGTTCCAGGGGAGACGCACGTTAAATGTTTGGGTATCCCACCTCGATCGACGCCTAACTTGGTTTGGTTGCTTTGTCTTGATAGGGGAAAAACGCGGCACTGCAAAATTTTGTGATCTCTTGAAACTCACCCCATAATTTATAATTGGAAAAAAATTAACATATTAAGAATGGCAAAAGCCATTTTGTTTTTAATTAAACGCATTTCCCTGCATCGCTGTAGCTTTAAACTCTAGGCAAAAAATTGAGTAGCTTCATTGGAATTTCAGGATAAACGTTTCAATTAGTGTAACCATATATTTTTCAACTGTACAGTCCTGATTCCTTGCAGAGACTAATTGTCGAACCAAGCTGGGTGACACATATTTAAGTGTGGTTCACTGACGGCTCCGACGGGGAAAATAGAAAAATACATAACACGCGTTTACGCGTCAAGGCGTTTCATGTTAAAAAAGTGGAAACTTGCTTAACTTTATGCGTCAGATGCCTTGCGAACTTATTGATGGACCCTGTTCCACTGGTTCAACGAGTAGCACGTACCTTCAGCATTACGCTATCATCAGCTGTACTACAAAATGCCTGAAGAGAACAATTAGGGGTATAAACATCTTCATAATATCGGACAGCTAGGCAGCACTCGAGGCCTTATTATCGTATAAA
This sequence comes from Phania funesta, assembly GCA_963932375.1. Classification (NCBI taxonomy): domain Eukaryota; kingdom Metazoa; phylum Arthropoda; class Insecta; order Diptera; family Tachinidae; genus Phania; species Phania funesta. Next base: position 43,405,966 of record OZ010653.1, read on the forward strand.
GTGAGGTTAGCGTTGATACCTGGAATAAAATTACATTACCTGCCCACAAAGACCATGCTGACAACGAAGGGGCTGATTCCTTAGCAAGCTGAGCAGTCCAACGTATCTTTTTAGGAGCGGAACCTCTCTTCGGAGTAAATAGTAGCTATACCATTGAAAAACCTGAGTTAAGTCGAAATTTGCTCAGCATTGAAGAGCTATAGCTGGACTCAAACAATTTAAGCGTTTCATTACTCTGTCTTGGGAGAAAATCTCAAAGGATTCTGGGGGTGGATTAGAAACAGCTCATGATAATAACGGGAGGGTATACCGGTTTAAAATACCGCCAATATAAGATGGGAAATTCAGAGACCATCATCAGATTCTGCAGTCTAAGTAATGAGACATCTTAGCATGTGTTCTGCGATTGTCCAATTCGATTCCAAAAGAAGTTTAGTCGAATTTGATCAAAATACAGAGTAACTCCTCAGCTCTCGATTACGTAAAATAAAAGCATTTGGCACGTCCCCACCACAAGCTGTAACATGGTAACAAGGTAATTGATTTTATGCGTAGCCTTAACATTATCTAGCGAAGGTTGTAGTGATGTACAAAAAAATAATGTATAATTGTCAAATGTAATTAATCATAGAAATCGTCAATGAAAAGCGCGTATTTCATTAAAGCAAAAATAGCCTAATTTCTCGTCACCTGGTTTTAAAAAGTTCAAGCCTCTAAAAAGTGTTCGCCAAAGGAATTTAAATCGCCATTTTTAGCGAGAAGTAACCATATCTAGCCACCCTCGTGTGAGGAAGAAATAGCCGGAGAGAGAGAGAGAGAGAGAGAGTGACAGAATAACACCTATAGCCCCCAAACGAATATTGCGAATATCAATGAGTGATAATCAAGGACAAAACACAGTGATAATTGAAACACAACAAAGTTTGACAACATAACTAATGTAAGAAATTGGACATGCTCGCACATTCATGCAAATGCTGAAATTGATAGACAGCTCACGGAAGTAAGAGAGTAACAGTTTTAATGTAAAGACTACCTGTGCGAAAAACACTTGGACACTTCCAGCAAATGTGTTTTTTTTTCTGCTACAAAGCAAAACCCTGTTGGTTTGCAAAGCCAACCGGGAGTTAGTCAAGGTTATTTTTTGTTCGATCATTTGATGTTTCTAAAAAGGTTATTGGCGTTAAATTTACCAAGTAGTAGAATACCAAAGAAAAAGATTGTGGGTGCCATAAGAATAGAATTTCGATTAAACTGTTGTCCTCTATATCGCTCCAGGTTGCTCAGTCAGGGACGTAGATGTTTTTAAAACTTTATTATCCACACGGTAGTAAGTTTTTTTTTTTCTAATTTGCTGACAATTTAAAATATGTTTGACAAAATTTGGCCTAATTTGTATGTTGGCTTGGAAAAAACTGTGACTCTTGAATTTTTTATTCTAACTTTCGTGAAATAAAACGAATGGGAAACACCATTAATTAATCACTTTTGCTAAATTTAAGTTTTTCATTTTATATTCATTTTCCCTTATTTGTATGTCGGCCCTATTTCTTTTGTGCCTTTTGTGTCTTTTTAACCAGTTTCTTTCTTCTTCCTACAATCAAATATGAAATATTGTTTGTTCTCTTTGTGGATCAACAAAAAGCCAGTTGTAGCATGAAATTTAATAATTAATCAAATTCACGCGCTCTGCTCTCAAATTCAAGGGGCTTGTTCCCTTAACAAATAATATTTTCCTTTATCTGAAATATCAGCGTGAAAAAGGATACGCTTTGAAGTTATGACTGACTGATCGCATCAGAATTTGTGCAGGATTAATTGAATAGGAAGTTATCATTATCACATGGTTAAAATGATCATTTTTAAATTCACAAGTTTTAAGAAGTTATTTTATTTATAAAAAACTGTTTTAAACAATAAATGTATAAAAAAATGCTTAATTGTTCTTTTTTAATTTGTAATTAAAAAATGTTTGGAAAGTAGTTGTAAGAGAATGGTCAGGAAAATCTATCCCGATACTTTTTCCACACTTTATTTTATTTATTTATTTTATTTGGATCGTTCCATACACAAGACTTAAGGTCTTATTTTTCAGTGTGGAACTGAGGAATATGTAATACAATGATATATATCGAAGATTTAAAAGCAAACTAATTGTAATGAGTATAAAATAACTTTGATAATTAAATTAAAAAGATTAAATACATTAAAAGTTAAATAAATTAAATATTATCATCACATACATATGAGATCAAGTTCATGGAAGATAATTATGACGAGAACAGAGTTATTAAATATTTCCTAAATATACGTGCGTTACTTTGTATTTGACTATAAGGGATCGAGTTCGAGAGTTCCAGAGAGTCACTGCAAATATGAAAAAATGCCATTCAGACATAAGAGTCTTGTGTCCAAAAGATCGTTTTCTTTTACCTCCACACTTATTTGCGAAGGACAGTCTATCAAAAAGATATACAGGCTGGCGCGTGTATATTATCTTATGCATGAAAGCTAAGAATTTAAAGTTAAGCAAATCATTAAAGGAAATTCCACACAATTAGGATGAATACATTGAGATTATTGAGCGTATTTTCAAACCGTACACATAACGAATGATGCTCTTACTTGCAGAGTCACAACTAGCGAAAAGTTAGCACCCGTATAATACAACAGGAAGTAGGTATGTTTTAGCAAGAAGAATTCTTATTTTAGTTGGGGTGTAGTGCTGAGAGGACCATAAGGTTCTCAACATACAGAAAATACGACCACTAGCAAAATGAATGTAATCAGACCAAGTAAGAGAATTGTTGAAAATAATACCTAAATTCTTTGCAGTAGACACTATTTCTATTTCCTGATCATTGATATAAATTTTAGGTATACAAGTAATTCGTGCCAATTTTCTTTGAATTACGCTACATTTAGTCTTTTTTGGATTTATTGCTGAACCATTAGCAGAGGCCCAAGTATGAATACGGTGTAGTTGTTACATCTGATATAAAGTTGAACATCATCCGCATACATTCTAACTTTACAATCAGTTAAAACGGAGGGAAGATGGAATACATGGAGAATAAGAGTGGACCGATTACAGATCCTTGCGGTACTCCTCTTGTAACAGGCAGTGCTCTTGATTTACTAGACAGTGTTTCCACATACTGATTTCGATTACATAGATATGTCGATAATAACTGAATGGCAGTTGAGGAGAAATTAAATAAATAGCTAAGTGTGTGGCAGAGGATTTTATGATCAACAGTGTTAAAGGCTTTCGAATGATCTAAAAGCACAAGAAAACTAATTTTACCGTTATCAATTTCTTTACGGATTTCCTCATCCAAGTCAATTAAAGCAGTGATACAGCTATGCTTTTGCCTAAATCCAGATTGACATGACGTGAGCAAATTATTACTATTTAGAAAGCGAATTATTTGATTGTACATGAGTCTTTCGATTGATTTTGAAAGATAAGGGAGTATGGCAATTGGCCTAAATTCGGAGCCTGCTTTGGGTATAGGAGCAATTTTTGCAATTTTCCATATGGAAGGAAATTGACTATTGACTTTAAAACAAAAGTCGCCCAAATACTCAAAAATAGAATAAATTAAAAACATTGAAATGAATGGACATAACGTCCATTAAAAGATTATAAATTTCTTAAACAGGAAGAAATGGAAAGCAAATGAATTTTAGTTAGTGTACGTTCTCTACAACAATATATTGTGGTAACAAACATATTATGGTTATTTGAAAGCATTAAAAAAATTTTATATAAGGAATTAGCGCATTGACTACTATGCATTCGATGACTTTAGACGGCTGTGTTTATACCTCAGCCCCTGCCAATCGGTTACATACATTTTTTAGTTTTCTATTGTTCTAAGAGGCCCATATTATTATTAACTAAAAATTATTTGTTTACAACCAGAATCCCGTGAATTCCAAAGGTTTCCTCAAATTCTTCGCTCAGAGAACATACATTTTCTTTAAAATCCATGATTGAATATCAGTTTTGGGGCCATTATTACAACTTGCCAATAGTGAAAGTTAGGATGTTATCGTTTTTCGGACGGATAATACGTTTTTCGTTAATTATGATTCTACTTCAAGGTAAATATAACCGATAAGCTAAGGAAAAGATCGTCTTGCCTTTAACTTTTAACGTACGGTTTATGCTTTTAAAGTAGCCATATTCCGAAGAAGAAAAGCCGATTTCATTTGTCAAAAGTAGTCGGTTTTCGCATTGGCACTGCCATATTTTAGAAGGAAGTTGTAGTAACGAATTACAGTGAACGGTCACTGTATTCCTTACTTTAGCTAAAGGTACCTGTTACTAACGTGAACTTTAAAGGCAAGTTGTAGTAATGTCTCTTAGATCAGTGATTAAAATGGAATGTGCGTGAAAGATTTTTTAAGGGCCTTCAGAGTTGCATTTCGTTTTCACATCATTTTTTGGGTGATAATGTGGTATCGCAAAATCATCTTTATGGTGATTATTATTTAGTGGGATAGAATTCTGCCAGATTTTTTTCTGAAAAATCGTAGGATAAAAATATTTTGTCATAAAGAATCTGTGTTTTGTAAATAATCCAACACCACGACAAAAGTCTGGGAACATATCACTTCGTCCGAAGCTACATTAATGAAGGTAGCCAAAGCAAAATTGTACAAAATATTTTCTGAAAACGATTGAAATCTCTCGAATTTTCACGCTTTTTTTCATTCCTTCGTTTCAAATTTTGGAGTTTGTGAACAAATGATAATAACGGGTTGTAGCAAATAGTGAAAACATTTTGTTACTGAACGCAATTATAATAATTATGTTATATACAATGCACAGCTCTCCAATGATTGTAAATTTAAGATATTTATATGCAGATTTTTGGAACGAATTTCCGTCATCAATTGTCAAGTTTGGTTTGGAGACAAACCGGTTTCGGCTATGTGCCATCTTCTGAGTCATTTTTCGTTCTCAGGGCTGTTATTATAACAGAACGTTCGTTCTAAGAACGAAAAATGACACTGAAGATGGCACATAGCCGAAACCGGTTTGTCTCCAAACCAAACTTGACAAGTGATGACGGAAATTCGTTCCAAAAATTTACTTCAAAACACCCTGTCGGAATATCAAATCAAGAATATTTATATGCGCTAATAACATTAGGCGCGTTCTTTACTTTTCCAGTAAAAAAGCATTAGTATCAAAATGTGTGCAAGCGAAAAACTTATAAAAGCAAGTGAATTAACAAATAACAGCTGATTGCTAAGACATGTAAACAAATACATTGTTGAGCGCTCAACTCTTTTAAAAACGTCTCCATTCCAAAAACTTAAAATTCTAAACTACATCCGATATTCTGCTTACATATGTAAAGGTCAGCCCATCCATTGTATAATCAATCTTCTTATTCACTAGTAGCCTCTAAACAATTTGCTTCCCAAAAACATGAATTTTCACCGAGAACGTTACTACAGGGTTCAAAATAAATAAATTGTTCTTGGAAAGTATTAATGTATTTTTCTATAACAGCAGGTTGGTTACTTTTAAACAAATTTTCGGATAATTTTAATTGTCCAGTAAAAACTTGTAATACTAAATCATCGTAAAAGGGTTAGAGTAAACGAACAGACTGATTGTATTTTGCGAAAAAAAAATTAAATTGCGTAACATTTGTTTTGTGGCCAAATTAGTGATTAGAGTTCCGTTATATTTAAAATTTTGTGTTTAAGCTGACACTGTAAAATGCGGAGAATTGATGTGTTTAACTAAACGAAAGACGGCTTCATGTCTACCCAACTTGAAAACAATCATCATTTATCTTAACAGATGCACGAACAAATTGAGGTTAGTTAGTTGGCACACATTGTGTTTCCAATAAAATAACAAGGAACAGCAACGTATTATCTTTTATTTATCTTTTTGTTGTTGTTTTCTTTTTAAGAGAAACAAAAATCGTCCTTAAAACAAATCAGATGTTTTCTTAACACCCACCTTACGACTTTAACGCTTCACAGAAAAAAGTCATTAGGGGAAGACTTCTTCGACTTTAGATAGCTGGTGTATGCTGATGTGTGGATCAACCGTAAGAATGACGTATGAGTGCGATTGTGTGAACTTAATATAACCGACGGCGGTGCGATCAGAGAATATAACAAATTGATCATTAAACAGAAGGCACGTTAAATGTTTCCAACAACACAAAAGATACAAATCGAGTTCTACAAACAACTTTGGAAAGAGGTTGGGTTCTAAAGGAATTTATTCATTGGTATTTATTGTTTTATAAGAAAAATGTGGTTACATCAATATTGAAGTCCTTTCAAAGATAAATTTCCGATTATTTTTTATGGAATAAGCTTCAACTCTTAAGTTAGGAAAACTTAGAAATATTAAAAATTAATTCAAATCATTCATTTCCAAAGTGACAGCACAACTTTCGTCAAAAAAATTGAAGAGGAGTACAGAAATGGAATGTTTAACGTCGGTACCCATCTTACGATACAAAGGGATGGTGACCCTAGCACCGGGGGTATTAAAGCATCACCAACGCCACTTTACTCACTTGTATAGGTAGCAATTGAAGATCATGGGTGCCTGGACCCTGTTCCCACCTGTGGCTGAGGGGTTTGGAGCTACCCATTCTTCTGCTGCCAATAGCACCAAGACCATTCCCGCGATTTCGGTATAAACCGTAACCACAACATGCACTCCCGAAAGAGCCTCAACAACAACCAGTCTGGGACCTGCATTCCAGGGGCTACTGCATCAGTATTTATATCGCTAATGGTCGAACTTAAAAATTCCTACCTTCTTCCAGTTTCATGCCCTTCACAAGCCGCTGATTCCTCCATCTTCCCCGGTAACAATACATCAAGATTGCGGGATCACCAAGAAGACATGCCTCCGGAGGCAAAAACATGTGCTCAAGCGTAACGTGGGTCCCTACCCATGTGGCCTAATCTCACAGTGCCTTTAACACCGGGTACATAGAATGCGTCCACAAATGCCCCATGTGTAGCAGACTGCCACACATGCGTAACAATTTAGCACCATGCATTTGGACATGGCCTTTCCCTTGGTGAGGAGCGGAGCCTATCTGCCGACCTTAGGATCACGGCATCCAGTTGCAACGCAACACCACATTTAGCTGACGCTCTACCCAGGATTTTGGTGTAAACCATGGCCATGACAAAGCTCCCCGATGGGCCGTACTACATTCAGGATGAAATCGAGCTCCTGATAGCCGTGGTACCAGAACTAAGTCTACGATCATACTTCGTAGCCGAAGCTACTACCAGTTGGACTCCAAAATTATCCGGGGCTTGTGGCCCTAAGAACAAGGTACATAAAATAGGCCAAAGTGGGGGAAATATCCTAACAGAGCGCAAAGTCTATCGACTATGGGTCGCCTAACAGCTAACGGCTTCATGCGCTGCATCCCAAAGAAAACACAGAAATATTTCATTTTTTTTTAGGAAAATGCAATGGCTAAAGCACTTTGTTGTTAACATAAAATCCAAAAATGTATTTTCAAATTATAATGAAGTGATCTAGAGAGTGCTTTGAAATATGGTTTTTTCCCATTCCTATAACGTGTTTGTATATTGACGCTGGTGCTATGAAAAACATCCTATGTAGTCTAAAGATAATTGTTGTTAACATTTTCTAGTTAAAATATATTTTGCATTTAATTAAAATATTACACTTCTCTAAATTACTGTTGAAATATTACACTCTTTTAAATCACTGTTATATGCGAAGTAAATTGTGCTCGAAAGTTTATTTTATATTAATTTTTAATATAATGGAAAAAACACCGTCTATCTGGAAGCGTGCGAACTTTTACAACATCTTTGGAGAAATTTTTTACATAAAAGAGGAAGAGAAAGAAGACGAGTTTAAAAATTGAAATTAAGAAAAAGATGGTCAAGTGAAATTAAACTCCTCTTTTTGTTTCGTTTAGAGTAACAATACAAATCAGATGAAATAAGATTAATTTGTTTTCCTGACTTACATGTCTTCTGTTTCATCATTTCTCTTCTTCTGCTTCTTCTTCTTCTTCTTCTCCTCTTCTGGTCCTGGTGAGATGAACAATTCAACGTCTGTTATTTTCACATCATCAATGATCAACCTGTTGTTCGACTGACTGATTCATTATTTATTATGTTTGACGTTTGATTTTATATTCAATCGATGTTGTGTTCTCTTTTACAACAAACAGCATACGAGTATTTTGTCAGTTTTATCTTTTGTTCATTTTAATTGTTGTTTTTATTAAATTCTTTTTCTTTGGCAACTTGACCACCTCACACACACACACAAATCGATATTTATGGTTATTCCTGCCGGAATCAACAATAGATTAGATCATCATCGCCACCATAATCATGATCATCGTTTTATAACAATTTAATATTGTTCGGACGCGTATCGCAATTGCCGACAATGAAGATCACTTTGATATAAAAGTCACCGATATACAAATATGTACACACATATGTACATGTATACAAAAGTAATTGTTAATGATGCTGATGATCTTTGAGTTCTCCTTTTTTTATTATTTTATTTGTCAGTTTAGTGCAGTGCATTTTTAACGGCGGCGCTTCAGTTTGGTTACACACGTTTTGCATCATTTTCAATTTATGCGGATTTATGGCGATCAAACAGCCATTATTCACCTGCTCTCAACGCAAGAACCGCTTCATCTATTAAATAAGTTACGTTTTGTTTAAACACATTTTAATAGTTTTCCAAATTTAATTTTGAGATATTGTGAGAAACTGATCGAGGGAATACCTCAGTTAAGCCGAATTTTGCATACGCCGTAATCGCCGCTGGAAACGATAACTACAACTTAAAAACGTTGCTGTTCGTCAACGATGCTTGTTTCTGAATTGTTTTCGTTTATTGCGCGCTATTTTTTTACTGATCGTAAAAAAACGATTGATTAAGTAATCAAATCTGTGGGAAATTACAGTGTCTATGTAATAAACCAGGCACATCGCCAAATTATGGCGTATAACATGGCAATATCTTGATTGGGCTATATTTGATACATGATGAAACGAAATTCAGAGAATATTTTCGTTTGAATCGTAACATTTTTTAATCTGTGCAGGAAATGATCAAATCTGATGGTTAACATTGACATAGAAAGAATAATTATTTTTAAATTTCATTATATTTCTATGACCTTTTAATTTAATTTTAGTTCAATAATTCTCAAGCTCAAGCTCTTTTTGTAAAATTCTTTTAATTAAACTTAATTTTATTTATTATTTCCAATATTTACGCTACGTCTTTGTGTAGCATCATCAGGAAATAAATTCGATTACGAAAACGTCAATTAATAATTAATAAATTATAAAACAAAGAAAAAGTTTTAAATTTTAAGAACAAATACATATACAAATCGAAAATAATTTAACATTTGAATAAAGTTTCAAGCCAATTGAAAATACTTTTACATTTATTATGTAATTATATAATCATCGACAGACTCTGACGCCAAGTTGCCAGGAGTGTGGGACTGTACCACGCTAAAACACCTCGTTACACTACCCCACTTTTCCCTGCGGAACTACCGCAAAGCTATCCGACGCAGGGTGTGGAAGGTATTAAAAACCGATATAGTCTATATTTCTTCTTCTTCGAAGCTGTGCTAACCTCATAGATATCTTCCTTGGTAGTTACCTCATCTATACCTCGGATCTCAACAAAAATCTCATGGAATAGTGCCCTTACCTCAGCGACAGTGCCTAGAACTTCTTTGACCTTAAATCTAAATTTCAAGTAATAGCTCACCCTTCTCCGTCTTTCTGATATTCTTCACGTTTTGGCCTAAGTTGTTCAGCTTTGCATCACTTTTTAATAACTATCGCATTTGGCCGAATTGGCCTTTTTCTATTTCTAGCTCTAGGACGGACTTTTACCCATTCAAGATTTGAAGTCTTTGCTTCTGCTTTACCAGCCTTAGGTACAGTTATTTCGCTGGGCTCCGTATCATTAACAACCTTGTTCATCTTGCGTGGGGTAGTAGCTTCCTTTCTTTTTGATTTATTACCCTTAGGGCTCTGTGTATCAGTATCTCTCTTCCGTTTTGGTGTTGCAAGTTGCATCAGACTTGTTCTTTATACTTCCTCTGTTTGTGTTCCTTTGTTCGTCAACACTTGTTTACAAAGGTGATCTCTAGATCACTGACTTCCTCACAAATGGATTCACCGTACCTTCCAAATTTCCTTTCTCCTCTTCCTTGTTATTGTAATTTTTTTTATCATATTTTTATTCATTTCTAAGTGGTCCCAACTCAAAGGCGCTAACGCCGCTCGTTTTTGTGCAGTCACGACCAGATCCCATGAGTCCCTTTGCAAGCAGTGAGGTCCATGCGAGGGTTGAGGAAAGGACTTCATGAGACCTTTCGTCAGCGCCATATCCGTGCAATTAATTAATTTTGTGTCAACTGTAAACATCACATATTTAACCCAACAATGTCATTTAAAGGACCGCGACCTAATGACAAGGTGCAAATGAAATACAATTTTCAAGAAATCCGAGCTTTATGTTTGTTTTATATAACTTTACTTCTGACACCGAAAAATTGATAACTCTTTACAATAAAATATTTCCATCATAATCGTTTTTTAATGCGATTTCGCTTATTAATAGTTTATATGCCTCTTGTAAGACTTTATGAATTCCGCTATTCTTATACTGTTAATATGTCCAAAAATTTTTAGAGAAGTCTAACATCTGCCTATTTATGTTTCAGCCCTTTTATTGTTTCAATAAAGCCGTTAAATTGCTCTTTGTTTCATATAAGATTGATTCTTCTATTTTTAAGCAAAGTATTCAGGTATGTGATAGAAATCGATCGATTTCAAAAAAATCTTTTTGCAGGGGTCGGATGAATTCCGGCCGGTTTTAAAAGCGGCTTTTGTACCTTTGTAATTTTGAAATTATTGTAATTGAAAATGCAGAGCCAGGAAAATCATAACGTATGACTGAATTAAGGTTAACAAATTGTGAGAATACAGTGAAAATTATTTAAAAACGAAATTTAACATAAATACAAAACGAAAAAGATGAGCAAATCGCAAACTTTTTCGTTTCAAAATCGTTTTGTTTTCAAAATCTATTTCGATCACATACCTGATTTTGTTTGGCTCTATAATAATTTTGAGCTACATTTTTGATTAAAAAAACATTATGTTGTAGATATTTTTATGTCACAATTTTATGATGAATTTTTTCAGAACTTTTGACAACTCTGTTATCTATATTTTCAAAATTAAAAAAAAGCATCGAAGACCCCTGTTTAAAATATACTCGTATAATAAGAAACTTCTCCTGAGTGGAAACAGCTTCCGCAAAAGGAAGGTTAAAACAATTCCTGTTTAAATTAAAGGGATCGTAAGAAGTTTACTTCCCCTAACTTTTTATTGGCACAATTCAAATTTAATAGCTTGACTCAGCTTATGTAAACAATGTAAGCCCAACGAAATTTAACTTTTTTCTAGAATTAAAAAAAAAACAACAACTATAAATGCGCAATAATTCACGCAACAATGATACAGGGCATTTCTAGCGAAAATGACACACGCCGTAATTGTAGCGGCTTCGTAGTGAAATCCACTCAACAAGTTTGTAGAAATCAATAATTTCCTTTCAAATTTTACGCGTTTTTACAGTATTGTTGTTGTGAAATTATACTCTGTACTGTCAGCATTGACTGTCAGGGCAGACTAAACAGGTGAACTCATTACGCGCAGCTTATAACTTTTTTTTGAACTGATTGGCTGTCAAATTCCACATAAAAAATGTTTCGTCTTTTCCGATACATTTTTTATATATGAAATTTGACATCCGCAAAGAAGCCGGAACTACTTTGAATACGCCTGTGAGTCTTCCTGTTATCCATTTGCATTGCGGACTTTGGTGTTATAATTTCTTTTCTCTAAGTTGCCTTCAACGGGAAATCATACGCATGTCTAGGGATGGCAAAAATATTATTAATCGATTGATTATGAATACTTGAAATTTTTAGCTGCAATCACTTGGAAGAAAATAATCGATTAATTTAACTTAGGTTAAAAGTTATCCTAAATAACAAAAAATAATTCTTTATTCTTTCAGAGTTTAACAGGTTTTAAAATTCATGTAGGTATTTATAACAGAATAAAAAAAATAGACTTCAGAAAGGCGCTTTGTAATCAATATATTCCTTTTTATCCGTAGCAGATGAGATGATACAGAAGTTTCAAACAGAGAACAATATTTTTGTACAAGTGTGTAAAGGTTAGGGTAACACTGTTCTTGTTTCATCCCATGCGGTTACCACATTTCGTTTTAATTCGGAAGCTGGAGCGTTGAGAAAGAGGCTTTGCTTATCTTGAAGATTTGTAGAGTCATTGTCCTTTCTTTATCATGTCCTGAGACCATAAATCGAATTGAACATCTACAGAAGACGTGTCGCTTCCACTTGCAACGCTGTCGTCTGAACAAGCATTTTCAACGATTTCACTTCTTACGTCATAATCACTGATAGCATTAATGAATCTTGAAAATGTTTTTGTTTTAAATCTGGAGCCCAGTAGTAGAGTTGTAGTTGCTAGTAAATATGATTGTTCCATATTCCTTAATGGGCGTTCGCTCACACTGGTTCGGAAGGGTTATTTTTACTTGATTTGCAACCAAATATTTTAGCATTAGGCGGCATTTTATAGGCCTTTGTTGTTTATGCATTTGTTTTGATTATTTTAAGAGTAATCGATTAATCGAAACAGAAATTTCTATACAATTAAATTGTTACTCGCTAAAACATAATCGATTATTAAGTGTTTTTCGATTAATCTTGTCATCAATACGAATGGCGTAGTCCTTATTTCTATCAGTCTTGGTTGCAACCAAGTCGTATCTAACTAGGTGATCTTGCTACGACAACAAATACAACAACAGCAGGCAGTTTGTTTGTTACAAATTTCAAATTTATTTATAAATTTTGTACAAATTAGAACACAAATTGAAAATATATTTTTTGTTTTTACTTCAATTTTTAATTTATTTATACACGAACTATAAAAACACTAATAGCCATAGTTAAATAAGGGCGTTGAGCGTTGACGTAGTACAATTGATGTAAAATTGATGTTTCTGAAAGCTTTGTAGCTACGTAACCTGCTGCTAACGCAACGCTCAACGCTCTTATTTAGGTATGGCTGTAAGGCACTTGTATCAATGAGACTTGAATGTAAATGAATTTTTTGATTATTCGTAAACAAAACAAAATAGTTCGACATTAAAATTGGATAAACAAAGGAAAACGAAAATTTAAGCAAAAAATTGTCACCTGCAGTAGTAATGCCACCTGGTTAAATATGCCTTGGTTGCAACCATTATAAAAATGTTTTTTTTTTCTTTCTACTTTATATTAAGTACCCACTTTCGGTAAAAAAGTACGATTCGGCAATTTTAGTAACCGGACTTGGGGTAAATCGATGCTTATCCTAACTTAGTGCTTTCGATGGCTGTATGAAGCGGACTCATCAACAACCAGTGTGGAACTTGCAATCAGCTGACACCAGTCGTTCAGTTACCTGCCGAACCGCCAAAGTGTTTTTCTTTTAATTTCAGCTCTCAGACAAACATCGGGTATTGATGTCCCCATATACGTAAGGTAGCGGCAATACAATGCACTGTCTTAAGCATTCTCACATATTTATCAAAATTAGGCCTCCCCACTTAAATGAAGAGTTTCTTTTTATACACTTGCAGTCTGTCCATCAAGCTGATATCACCATGTCACGCAGTCTTATTTTAGCCTTTCGCACCTTTTTGTTTTATTTAGTTTTCAATTTTTTTTTTTTTTTTTAATTTCACTATGGCTCCAAAAATATCCGAAACTTTCAAAGCAACTAACTCGTATTCAAAAACAACAAAATTTGTTTTGTGATTTCCGTTGCGAAATAATAACAACAATTAATTTTGTTACCTGCCACTTGGACAGCATAAATTACAAGTTTTTAAGCGGCGAATGGATTAATGAAATGCTTTAGTAACTGGTTTCTGTAACCACAAAACCAACATGGTGTGGCTAAACCCACCAAGGACATAGGAAGTAACCACTGATTGGCATATTGATTAATAAAACACGGTTACACGAAAGTTAAACAAACAACCAACGATAAGTGGTCAAATTAAACGGAAGTGCAAGTGTACAAACGAAATAGTGTTTCCTGGACGGTCTAGGCATTTTCCTATCCAAAAATACATATTCATTTAACACGCCCTCTATTTCCTAGCCCAAGTAAACTAAATGTAAATAATGCCTGCTATGCAGCCGTATGAGGAAGAGAGGGATAGTTGATGCTAATGGTACGTGATTGGTTGATGTGTGCTCGTGAACAACAACAACTATCAGCGATAGAAGCAGTCGGTTGACTGGTGCTGGTTAAAGAAGAATGGCCAACATCATTGTTGTTTCTGAGAGTGAAGTGAGTGATTGTTGTTTCATCTGACACATTTAATTCACAGAAAAGCAAAGATCCTCTACAGAGATCAACGAACACTTCAGTTAGGTTTACGATACGAAACAAGTTACATCAAATAAACGGAAGGGAAATTATACAAGAAAAAGTTTTTATGTAAAATCAGATAAAATTATTTTCAAAAAATAAATGAAAAATATAAAATACCTACCCACCTGATTTCTTTTACAATTTAAATTTACAACAAACTGGATTTATTAAAGAGAACAAATAAAATTGACACAAATCAGAGAAAACAAAAAAAGTGCACAAACCAAAACAATTTTAAAAAATCTAAGAAAAAAGTTTTGATATAAACAAACATGACTGTTACAGCTTTTGCCGCCGCCATGCATCGACCTTTCTTTAATGGATACCCCTCTATGCAAGGTAAAAGTATTTGATTGAAACATGTAGCCCCCTTTTCTACTCTCTGGATAAACTTAATTTCACTTTGGGATGGAAGTAAGTGAAAAGATTCACTTAAAAATCCTTGATTTTTTCATAGTCTTTCTTTGGGCAGTGAATGTGAGCGACCTTGTCCAACTGCATAACAGACATAATCACATACACTTTCTAGGAAGTCAATTGAAATTTCCCTTGCCTTCACCAAAAACATTTAGGACTCAAATAAAGATCAATTCGTCGCTCGTCCTTAATGTTAAAGAGAATAAAATTTGAATCATAAATCAAATGGCAGAAGACAAATCAACATGTCATAAAACTCACACCCCGGCGGGAAGCACGCGAACGTGTGAAAGTTGTAGGCATGAGTCCGTTTGTCCTTTTAACTACCTGAGCGTATCCTTGTTTATTGAAATGAACAGCATGATTGCGAAATTTCTTTGGAAATGATGCACGCAAAAGAAAAATGGAAACATTTTCTTAAAGTCTTTCTTTTAAATGTGACTATTAATTTCTGCTTTGTTTCACTCACAGATATGAACGCTGGCCAAGGACGTGTCAATCAGTTGGGTGGAGTCTTCATAAACGGCCGTCCTCTACCCAACAATATACGTTTGAAAATTGTTGAAATGGCTGCAGAGGGTATACGGCCCTGTGTCATTTCGCGCCAATTGAGAGTGTCGCATGGTTGTGTGTCCAAGATTTTAAATCGTTACCAGGAAACGGGCTCAATACGACCTGGAGTTATTGGTGGTTCGAAGCCACGCATTACTACGCCTGAAATAGAAAATCGCATTGAGGAATACAAACGTGCCAATCCGGGTATTTTCTCTTCGGAAATCCGTGATAAACTCATTCGCGATGGCATTTGTGATCGTACAACGGCTCCTCCCATTTCGGCTATTTCACGTTTAGTGCGTGGTCGTGAAGCGCCTTCTGATAGTGAGGAACAGCACAAGAATTCCGGTTCAGAGGCCAACCATTCCCAGGAAGATATCTCTGACTGTGAGAGCGAGCCTGGTATTGCTTTGAAACGCAAACAACGACGCAGTCGCACTACCTTCTCGGCCATGCAGTTGGAAGAACTCGAGAAGGCCTTTGAGCGCACGCAATATCCCGACATTTATACTAGAGAAGAATTGGCCCAGCGCACCAATCTCTCTGAGGCTCGCATTCAGGTATGGTTTAGTAATCGTCGTGCCCGTTTGCGTAAGCAAAATACTTCCAGCGGTGCTTGTCCTGTAGCCAATCAAGTTTCAGTCATGACCGGTATGGGTTCTTCTTATGCTGCCGTACCTAGTCATCATGTGCCCTATGCTGCTATGATGCCCTCAGAAGCTTCTGTAGCTGCTGTAGCCTACCAACAACAAATGTATGATTTATATGCTGGTCATTCAGCTTCAGGTACAGTTGCTTCCTCAGCGAATATGTCTCCTGCAGCCACAAATTCCAGCGCCAACTCCAATACACCACCACATCAACAACTTTATCATGGTATGGCCAGCAATAGTAACAATCAATACAATGTTCCCTCTGCTGCAAATCTAAACATGGGATATGCTTCTACAGCCCAACCTTTGGTACTAGGGCAAGCTAATTATCACAACAAAACTGATGCAAATGCCAACATTGTGCGCGATGACAGTCCAAGTGAATCAATTAATTCTGCTTATGGCTCAGCGGGTATACAATTGCCCCCAACTCCCAATAGCTTGTCAGCCGTTATAGGTCCGCATTCGGTTAATGGCAATAGTCATGAGGACTTACAAGCTGCCCTGAAATCAGAAAGTTCCACCAACAACCATCAACTATTTAACAGTTGGAATACGAGTCGTGGCACATCTAGACCTTCAGCTCCCTTATCACCAGAAGATTCTCTTAATTCATCTACCCTAGAAGTCTCTTCATCGGCATCAGCCACAACTCAAGCCGCGACAGCACATCATATGTATGCTCCTATCAATACACCTGCTGCGTCCCAATACACCAGCCATCCGCATCATCCCCACCCGTCGCAATATGGTCACCATCAATATTCTACAGCTTCGACATCACAACAGTTGCACTTCAATCCACACGCTACCGTTTCTACTGCCGCCGGTGCTGCTTCATCACATTTTATGCAACAAAATTTCGCCGCCTTTACATCTCCCTCGAAAGTCAACTATGCTGGAGTTTCGCAACATTTCTATCCCCATTGGTATTGAAATGTGTACGCTCAGTTTGAGGTGCAAGCCGGGCTTACACTTTCATTTTTTTCCCCGAAAACTTGCTGCCAAAGATTTCATTTTCTTCCATTTAAAAAGTTCAAATAATATTTATAAATATTTTTATTAGTTTTAATTATTATTAATTTTTAATAAGCAGATTCAAATACACTGAGGCTTCTTCAAAACTTGTTTACTTATGATTTTGTAAATTAATTTTATTTTAGTTTTAAAGATTTTATATAAAAACATATATCAATAAATAAAGGCTTATAAATTATTTTTCGAAAATAAATAAAAGAAAATAAAATTCTTGCCATGTATTTTTCTCACCGAGTCAAAGTTCCACACGATTTGATGTTACCTGTAGTTCCAACCCTGAAGCGGATGGTCACATTAGAGAAAGAACATGAGTTAAATCTGATATTTTCTCCTCCGAGAGTTAAGTTAAAGAAAGAGAACGTTGTCATGAGCCCAACGGCTGGTCCTAAAATATAAAATCAATTAGGGATTATTGTACTTTTTGCTAAACATGTTGACGCAATGGAATGGGGCTGGTTTACACACAAGCATGAAACCTAGAGACCTATTTATTTAATGATGCAAGAAATATTTTAGATTTCGATTATATAAAAAGAGATAATCAACGACTTTTTCTCTTTAGTATTATTTTACTCTTAAAGCGGAAGTCGCCCTTTTATAAGAGATTTTTTCACTTATAAGAGATTTTAAATCTGAAATCGCGTTGTTATTATGTTTTGACATGAAGACATTTACTAGATAATAGGTACATGCATATTCATGCTATCCATTTTATTGTTTTTTTTTTATTCCATATAAGTGGCACATTTTCATGGTCACTGCGCCCCATGGCCACAACTAATGGCCCATTAGTCCTTGACACGCTTCCGTAAACAACGGGAGATTAATGTTTCCCAAGAGTAGAAATGCGAAATAATTTCCACTAAAGACGTCTTCAGAAGGAACAACAAATCAATTTTACAAAATGCTGGATTCAATTGTATTTTAATAAATTAGCGCTAGTGTGGATGTTCCTAACTACCTTTAAGTAGAATATCTGGTAGTTATTTTTGAAACTTGGCTGGAAATCTCAACAAACTCCACAGGATATTTGCAAGAGGCAAATCTTTACATTATCAGCAAAGATCGACAAAAAATGTTTGTGTTTTATATGGGACAACATACTGTGCAGCAAAAATATCCTGATGGTAATTGAAACAGGACTAAAATACATTGCTGTAGTAGAATATTTATTTAATTTACGATCTTGATAGTTTTCGGAAGTGGACGGGCTTGTTTTTCTTAAATCACTTTTTCATTTGATGTGTTAATTTTCATAATAAATTGCTGGCCATTAATCGAAATGATCTGATTATTATCATGAAAATTAAGCCAAAGGAATTGTGGCTAAATAAAGGTGCGAAGTTGTACAAATTTAGATGTTTCTCTAATGGTTTTTTTTAATTTTCTAATTTTTTTCTGGAAGAAAGTAATACCGTGTTGTCAGTTATGGTGATTTCTCCTCACGAACGAAAGTTTGGGAATTACGAGTGGCGAAATACTTGGCGACATTTAAAGCCCTTGGCGATTCTTTGGCTATGCTTTTTATTTTTCCTACAGTGGAATTTCATTATCTTCATGATATTTTGCCGCACCTTTGACACTTGATATGACATTCCCTTATATTGTTGGAACTTGAAAAAAAACTACTATCTGGCAGCTTAATTAAACATGTTTAGGGTTAATTAACAATTAGCGGCTAATTAAAGCAACTTCGCTTTGACTCCCATACTTCTACATGCCTTATTATGTTATTCTCTCTGTTATATAAAAGCCGCACAAATAGGACGGTATTGTACATATGAAGAACTTGGTCCTCATTTTGATCTCAGTACTTTTTACGGTGTCGACATTTTTGGATAGGAACTTGGCCTTAATTTCACAATTATGTTTTCGTGAAGATCTGAATCCTTTCTTCCAAGCTCTGTTTGTTTGTTAATGTATCTATGTATAAAACCTCTTTTAATCTTTAACTACGGAGGTGAATATTTTGGCCATAGACACTGACATGGTGCTAAATCTTACCCCATTTAATTTTCCATTTTTTTTTTTTTTTTACTAAAAAACATTTTCTCACAATTTATTTTTTTTTAATAAAAGATAACGTTTCTAATGGAAAGAAAAGTAAACAATTAAGTAAAAAATTAACTGGACTGTGGTCAAAATTATTCTATAACAACCTAACTCTAAATCTGATAAGTTGTATTTTTTTTTTTTACAAGATACTTACGTTAACTTTGACCTGGTGGTAAAATGCTTTCCAAGAAAAAAATACGTATGCGCTGACGAGTGGTACTTTTTACACCAGAATCAGCTCTTCTCCGCTCATAACACACTTTCTGCATTCAAAACCCAAATGAGTAAATAACAATGACAATATAAGAAGATACTAAGAGAATGAAATTTATAGAGCACAATGGAAGAGAATAAATTAAAAAAAAGTGAAGTGAGTGTCAAATTTACCACCACCTCCGTAGTTAAAGGTTAACTTAGCGCTTACAGACGGTTATGTCATATAAAATTTCAACTCTCTACCTATAGTGGAAATGCTTCATACAAACAAGAGGGAACCCTGGTCCCCTAGATGAAAAGTGCCCATTTTGCCAAATTTCAGCCCTCTAGCTATAGTGGCATATTCCCACACGAAACAGGGAAAGCCCTAGCCCATCTTTTACACCTTTATGTCTTCAAACTTGACCCATCATGTGAGCTATACATAGAGTCCTTATGTTCAAAGTTTTGTTATTTTACGATTAAAGGAAGCAAAGTTATGAGGGATTAAAATCAGCGCGAATGGTTTCTTGTAATATACACACTGTGCGCATTAGGCACTGTCGTGCGCTTAATAAATATCAATCGATCGTAATAGCGCTAAAATAAAAAGGTCAGTGTAGTGAGAAATGCAAAAAAAGTATTAAAAAATATAGACCCTTTTGCGCGAAATAATCTCATGTAATAATTTTTGGAAGTCGGAAATTGGTTCTGTCGTATGCGACGGTGTCTTTCCTGTAAAATGTAGTTTTTTTTAACATACGATAATTTCGCGCAAAACGGGTCGACATATTAACATTTTTAAAATTAAATAAGTATCATTGAAAAATGGCATCGACGACAAAGCAAACGAAAATTGATCGTTGCCAGAAGATCGAGTGATAATGACAAGGTCCTCAAGAATATGAACATATTTTTAAATTGTTATTAAAAATGTCATTTTTATGTTTTATGATAAATTAAATAAGTTAATTTAATTTGTAATATTATGCATTGGCGATATTTAGGTTATTTTGACGATATTCGACAAGTTATTGAAGGGGGAAGCCAAAAAGAAAACTGACAACACTGAAGGTATATTTAGTCTTGTTATAGATTTTTGGAACGAATTTCCGTCATACCTTGTCAAGTTTCGTTTGGAGACAAGCCGGTTTCGGCTATGTGGTCCATCTTCGTTCTTATTATTACTTATTATATTTTTATACGATAGAACTTTATGTGGAGCATAACTAAATATGTATATCTGATCGAACGAGAACAAATATTTTCAGACTCGTACATGTGCTTTTCAATCTAGTCACGCCATAAAACAAGGTCTTACAGAACGAATTTCCATTAACCCGTTTTGCACAGAATCCAAATTGAGTTAAATGTTTAGCCAACGTTCTACAGTATGATAATCAAAGTTTTTAAATTGTAAAAACTACAGCAAGAAATAATTGGCAAACTCCATTTTTGGCTACAGAACTTTCAACCACTATTGAACTCAACACCTACCTTCACGGCTTTTCGTTGACTAATTTTCGTTTTTAAACGCTCTTTTGTGAAGTTCTGAAAGGAAAGCTAGTTTCGCAATTTTTGCTTTAAATTAACGTTTTCAAAACTTTTCCTACACAACAAGAATTTTACTTGGATGTTTTATTATGATTTTGGAAAAGGTATACAAAACTTTTATTTATTTCATTGTGATGCCGATTGAAAGTATTGAGGGCTGCTGTCAAAATCTTTACTAAATGCACAATGGTCTGTATTGGAGACACTCGTATGTAAAACGTTTTGTAGGTATTTTTTTTATTGAAACGCTATGGAAGTCGACGTTAAACACTTACAGTTACTCACATAAATATTGTGCTTGTGTGAAATAAAGTAAATTTCAAGGAAAAAAATGCTTTATAAAAATAGACTTTTTCAAAAAAAAATATGTCTGTGTTTTAGGATGAATATTATTAAAGGCAAAGTTAAATTTTAATTCCGATTTTCTTAAACTTAAAATAAATTTATAATGCTTGAGATATATAAAATAATACGAACTAGGTGGTAATTTTAAGGTCACAAAAATATTTTGCTTTATGAATAAAAATGGTAATTTGAATATTTTGAATGATATCCACTGCTTGCTAGAACTGGTTCCAGACGTCGGGGCACTGAAATCTTTCTGGCGGGATTTTGTACTACTCTTCTTCCAATATCTGTTTTAAAGTTGCTTTATAGGAAATGTTGTGTTCTTGGACTTTTCCATCCAGATAAGCCCAGAGATTTTCCATAGGATTCATGTCCGGACTTTAGGGTCGTGTTGGCAGATGTTTGGTTTTATATAAGAGCCATAGTTTAACGTCGTAGGGCTGTATGTTTTGGGTCATTATCACGTTGAAAATAATAATCATTCCTAGATAGCCCCATTTTTTCAGCATTATCATGTAGATTACGCGACAAAATTGACAGTTACACATGCTTAGCCATAATGCTCTCAATACAATCTCAATACTTCCCGTTTCCAGACGCCGTAATGCAGCCTCATACCATTAGAGAACCACCACCATGTTTTACTGTTGGTTTTAACATTTTTAAATTGAGTGATTTAATTGGTTTGCGCCACACCATACGTCCATCGTTATTAAATACTATGTTTGTCCAAAAGTCGAAAGTCTTATGTTTGTTGACTTCACAAATAAAAGGTTTCTTTCTTGCCACACGACCGTTAATATTAGTGGCGCTTAGAACCCTACGGATCGTTTCGCCCCTTTCAATTAACCATGATAAAAAACACAAGTACTACCACAAATATCATAAAAACTAACGGCGATCCTCATTAGGCAAAATACTTTCGTGATCCTTATTTGCGCATTTGTTAAAAGAACAGCAACAAAACCATAAGTGAAATGGAAGTTGTGGGTTTTTTGCTTAATAATTGTCGTCCATCAGAGTGTGTTTTATCATCAGACAAAAAATTCTACCTGGATATGTAAAACTTTTTATGTTATTAGCCAACAAAAATGAAATTTATTCTAAAAGAATGTAAACAAAATATTTTTGTGAGTAACTGTATATTTTTGTGCGAAGTTACGCATAGGTAGCTCAAAAAGCAAAAGTGACCACAGAATTACTTTCTGCATATTTGTTTTACTTTTTTAAGACTAAAATTACTTTATTATGATTCTTAATCGATTTTATGCTTAACTTCCTCATTGTTCGCAATATGAAAATATCTTTCAGATTGATGCAAACAATTTGTTAACAAAGCATAATTTATATAATGAACTAGTCGAGCAGTAGTAAGTAACTGCTTAACCACGACACTTTCTATGGAACTTGAATGGGTTGCGATTTCACTAATTCCGAGCTTGGCAAGAGTCCTATTATGTGCATGTAACAGATTTTATTGCTTAAATTCAATTAAAAATACATATGTATTTGATTACTTAAAAACCATTTTAAAGTTCTTTGGAATTAAAGGTTTGTTCGTAAAAAGTGAAGATTTAATTGATAAATCATTAAAAATCGCGAAACATTTGCTGAAGAATTTGTTACTATGATTTTACTCTGACCTTTCAGACCATTTAATCATAGGAGGATGTAAAAATTAAAACTGTTAAGATAGTGAGAATATTTATGCTGGATGAAGTTAGTTTCTAAAAAAAATATTGCTTCAAATAATTTTTTTTTTTTAAATGTGATTTCAAAGTAGAAAATAATTGTTTTTTAATACACTTCTGCACGACAATGGTTCGTAAAGCTTTGTTATTTCGTTTTGAATACGACCGCACGTGTTTATAACGATTTTGATTTAGTTTAATTTCGCCTGACAACGCATTGCTTTCATTGTGAGCATCAGTACACTGCCGACGACGAGACGCGAAACGATTAAATATTAATATTTTCCAATGCATAACATTGTAAGATTTTGTTTATTTTTCTTGCAAACATAGCCAACCACCCCATAGCTGAAGCTGGATCCGCTTCTAAAATCCACAAATATAGGGTGACCAGATAAGAACAATAGGAATAGATTTAGTGATTTTAACATCGCGAATTACAAATTTTATTTAATTTACTTTGAGTTTTAATTCACTAGCATATCGGTATCGCCGATATTTTTGTTCAACTATCGGTATCGATGCATTAAATTAAACAAAGGAATTTGACATGATTTGCACCATTCCAATATTCAGTGCCACTGTGAATAGTTCTATGAAATTTCGAATCTTTATTTTAATCGGCAACTTAAATATAGGTGGAAGAAAATTATCCGGACCTGATCGCATTACAGGATCTAAGATCCTGTTAGAGAAAGTGAATAGTATTCACATTTAATGACATGTTGCCAGTTGGCTGCTGCCTATGCTTGTAAAAGATAACTGAAATTCTTGTGATCCCTAAAACAAGAATGGACTTAAATCATATTACGACATACAGGCCCATTAGCCTGCTGGCAATTTTATCGAAATTGTTGGAAAAAACATAATCCCGGACCATCAGTTTGGTTTTTCGAGTAAGGCGCAAGTCATGATGACATGATGAGCTGCTTACAAAAACAACTCGAGTTCTAACTGAAAACTGCCACAATCTTCTGAAGAGGTCATTGACAGATCGGACATTTAAAGTAAGTTAAAAGAACCAATTTTCTAAAATTGGGAGAATCTGCAGGAGTCCCTCAAAGGTAAATTTATAAAAAGATGCTAATGTAACATTTTCCGTCAAAAGGCTAAATGCGAACCACTGTTCGATCGACGCCTAACTTGGTCCCGTCACATTGAGGCAAAAATAACGGTCATAAAGCTTCGAACAAATCACCTACATTGGCTAATAAGTTCTAACTTAACCCTGAATGCACATATGGCATTCAGCTGTGGGGAATTGCTTACGCATGTAACATCCGGAAGTTACAAAGAAGACAGTCTAGGATTTTACGATATATCGTCTGCGCCACTTTCAGAGATCTGAAAGTTCCCAATATACTCTTACAAAAATGTCAGCAAACTAGAGCTCCATTCCAATTGTCATGAACATGACTTATTACAAATTAATGGCCAACAGAGACTAAGGAATAAAGACACCTTGAGCCTGGTCAGACGATGTTCCCAATCCAACCTTAGATGGTAATTTAAGGTTCGAATACAATAAATTAAATTAAAGGAAAAATACAAATTAAATATTTCGCAAAAAACAGTTTTCCTTCTGCGCAGGAACAAATTACTGCCCACAACTAACTTAGCGAATGTTAAATTTGTTTACAGAAATCTTAGATTTGATTTCAAGTATTTAATTTAAGTTTTGGCGAAAAACAATTCAAATATGATTTTTTCTTCAAAAGATAATATTAACTTAGACAGGATGATCTTTTGAAACTCTTGTCTCCTTAGGTGGGTTACTTATCGCTTTTGTTTTTATAATCTACTTTTTTGTTTAACTAAAAAGAATGTAAAATTATTTAAACTCAGTATGGAGTTCGGCCAAGAAGGATGCAGTAAGTTGTGTGTGCAAGGATGTCATATGAACAGATTATCCCTGCACAATGGTACCTCATTAGTTGAATTATTTATTTATTTATTCTGTTAAATCCTTTTAATACCCATTTTTTTAGTTCACACCTTAAATAAATATTGACTTTGAAATCAACTTACGACACACATACATACATACGTCCTGTTAGCAAGGAATTGAAAAACACTATAAGGAATTTGACTTGTCAGTAGACTGGCGCCGGGATTTACCTGTTATTTCGTTGCTAATCTTTTTTGCAGTTCTCCTTTTTGCAATATCTTCATTCACCATCTCGAGAAGAGCGAGTGCAGCTTATATTTCAAGGAATTTTCTTTATAGATTTTTAGATATAAAATTTAAAGCAAACTCATCATATAAAATAAGCAGACTGAACGCATGTACACGTATGTGAATGACAAACAGGGAGCCCTTAGAACTAGATCTATCGCAGAACATAGAACGCAATGGTAGCAAGAGCTCTTATAATGTCGATTTAAAATTTAAAATTTGGTTTTCCTCTGGCCTATTATCTTCTCAAGTGATGATTATACAAGACGGAGATGCTACAAGATTAATTGAGATCTGACGAATTATTCTTCGTGCAATATACACACTGTGTATAGACCTGGCGCACTACCGTGCGTCTTAATTGTTTTACTTAATCACAACTGGAGAGAAAGAGAAACTGCTAGTGATCTGAAAATCGGCATGTCCTTGCGCATTTAAAACTATGGCTATTAAGGACCTTACTGCTTTTTCGGAAATCCTCCAAAAAGACTTGTATGACACAGAATTTAATGACTGAATGGAGGAAGAAGTTTGACATTAAAATTGGGATAAAAAAAATTGCGTTGGCTAAGCAGGGTTTATAGGAGATGGTACGTCTTCGGTAAAAGGTTCAGAGGATGATATTCTACTTTCAACTCCAACAACGTTGCTAGAAACGGTTCTACCATAAACAATTTTGTAACTGAGGAATATAGAAGCAAATAATCTGACGGAATCGAAGTTAAGTGATTAAAAGAATTTTCTGAAGAAGATTTTACTGTTTACGAACAGATCATAATATCGCTGGAAAGGTACTTTGCAAAATAAAACAAAATTAACGACGTTTTTCATCCCTTGTAATGAGAATGTAAATAAAAAATGCTTTAAAAATATTTTTCTTATGCCATTCTTGATAACGGACATCTCGACCAAACAGAAAAAAGCGAAAAAACCTTCGCCGACGGTGGCGGCTTATGAGAGCGTTTTTCTATTGTTCGGCGAACGACCATATTATTATCAGCTGCAGTTATAATATGATTTGATTATAATATTTTTATCGTAGATTATGTTTACCTCAACCATGTTTTTACTTTGCGTGCATTTGGCTTCTAAGAATTACAGAAACGACAGTCGCCTGCATAATATAACCCAACTTGTAGCGGCCGGCCTTAGTAAACCGGAAATGACTGAGAATTTTGGCACAGTGGGCACATGATATTAATATCAATTAAATTTTAAATTGGTTTTAAACCACTCCGGCCGTCACCTTGTGTATCAATAACATAAACCTCATAATATTTACACTAAAAAATTGCTAACCATTAAACCAAGCGAAATCCAACTAAAATTGAACATTTAGTGGCGAATATTTGTTGTACCTGATGCTACTCAACACACACCAACACAAACCATTAAACACATTTAATCTAGGGACTTGTGAAAACCCTGCCAAATCTTCATTCAAATGAGGTGAATTAGTGAAACAACAGGCGAAGTATGGGAAGTAAATCCTTTCGCATACAAACCAGGCAACAAACGCATGAAACAACAGAATAAAACAGAGTAAAAACAAACTTATTAAGGGGTTGAAATCGAACATGTTGGTCTGATTTAGAATTTCCGTATTAATCCTTTTCACGTCCTTTTCTGTATTCTTCTACAACAGCCAGGAAGCAAAAATCCTGTAGCAGAAACAATTGTAAAAAGGAAAGTCATAAATTTACTCTTTCTCCTTAATGCGTTTATGAAAGGATCATAAAGTGATTCTGGCGATTCTGCCAGGAAGTTTATACTGAGCATCTCAACTTTTGTTTGCTGTCGTTGTTTGATTTTTGTGCCACTTCTTCTAAACCCCTTTGTTACAGTGTAGTGCGTGACCTGAGCATGAACGAACCCTTGGAAAGACAAGAAAAACAAATAAAGTGAGAGAATAAAGTGTGAGGAAAGGCTTGCAAGAGTCAACTCTTCCAAACAGGTAAGATAACTAAATCATTTGGGTTTACAATTGTTGATCAATTGCGATGATCATTTGGGAATTTCTGTTGTTCTCTTTGTTCCCATTTTAACTTGAGCACTAAAAATCTACTAATGCCTTGCTAAGTCCTTAAGTCAAGGATAATGATGAATTTTAAACGAAATCTCTATAACTACGAGTACTTGCGAAATGTAAATGTTTGTGATAATGTTTCTTGAACTCTTTGTAAAAGTTATTTAAATATTTGTGTGATTTTTGCCTTCAGATTGAATGATGTTTGATAAATATTTACATTTAGTTTACCTGTGGCGGTCGATAAGTGGGAAATTTCCCAGTTTTGTAAATGAATATACGAGATTATTATTATTCTCGGCCTTTCAGAGTATTATATTTCATATATTTACGTAATTTTACATAAAGCGATTATTCTGCACTAAATAAATTTAAATACAAATTCAAAATACAATACACGGAGCATGTGATCTAGTTTACACATGCGCCTTAATTGAATTAATCAAGTTATGAATTGAGTTCTAGACTTTGGTGTTCACATATATGCAGTAAAGCCTGCTCAATTAACATTTGATAGCTGCAACTGTGTTCATTTTGTTCGTGAAAACGTGTGCTTATAAGTTTGGAAAAATGGAAAGAAACTCGTTTTTTAAAAGAAATTTTTTCAAGAAAATAATTGTTTAAATTTTTGTTTACTATTTTATAAAATTGACTAACTGCAATTTCACCTGGCATTTCTATTACTATTTATCTATTATTGTTTTAATTTTTTTTGACGAATGCCATGAAAAATAAAATGTAGTTGTATAGTGTAGTGCAGTAACCTTGTTGTATATATATGCCTTGATTTTGAAATGGTAGAGGTTTTTCAGTTCACTAAACACACTTCACCAGAGTTGTACTGAGAAGTTGACTCAATTAATGCTGAGATTAAGTCATTTATTAATTAAGTTCTTGTATAGTAAATTGAGTTCAATTAATTGCGCACGTCGAAATGTAAAATTAGGGTCGTTAAAATTTGTTCGACATGCGAAGAAAGAGGAAAATCGATAAACTAGAAAATCATGGCGAAAAGAACAGACGCGTATCGAGCTTCTGCTTTTGTTAATATTTTCTATGTAAAAATTAAAAAAAAAACTATTTTTCATGTTATTCATTTTCTATTGATCAAAAATGAATAAATGTATAAATCCGTGAAATTTTCGTAATGGGGAACTTCTTTTTAATAAGGTTTTAGAAGTAGTGTCACTTCATGCATAACGCCCATTTTTGGCACAACGAATGCTTTTGACAAGAAACACAAAATTCCAAATATATTTTCGACTATTTTCCTTCTAGGTTAGCCAGTCGCAACATTGGCTGCTGATTCCAAATATGCAGCTGTTCTATTCGTTGCACACATACTTTCCATAATTTATTCTGGATCTTTTAGTAGGTGTGGCACAACATCGCCGAAAAAATGTTTCTTCTAACGTTAGTGATGGACATTTTTTGTTTCGCAAAAATGGAGAAAATATATGCTCAGATTCTGAATTGGCTTCCATTGCCTGCGAAGATTATTGAAACTTTTTTCTTTTTTTCGCCCTCTTCTTTCCATTCACACACAATGTGCCTAACCGTCCCAGCCTCTTCCTTAGAAGTATCTTTGGAGACTAACCCGTCCACCCCTTGCGAGGTTTTCTTGTCTATATCTTCAGAATTCCTCCATTGGCCAATAAGCACCTACCGAGATTAACCTCTCCACCTCGTGCGAGGCTTCATTGTCTATCGCTGTCTAAATCTCATGGTCTAACGCCTTAGAAGATTGCCCCTTCCACCTCTCGAGGCATTCTTGTCCAATTTTTCCGGGCTACTCCTTTAGCCAATTAAAAACGTAGTTTCTGCAGAGATTAACTTCTCCGCGTCTTGCTAGGCTTCCTGATTCATCTCTCTAATGGGGAAAATATGTCCACCCACACAGAACTACATATGCATGGGTAAGACTGTATTAAAACTGGAGATCGGCTGGTATCCAGAGTTCGAATACTTAAGACTAAGCACCGTGGATTGGGGATTTTTTATACGAGAGTGTTAACTTCTCTCCGCTCGACTTATTTAGCCAGACTACTTGCAGACACGGGAACCTGTTACCGGCCACCACCTCGAGGAGGTAGAAGTCAGTGCTTCTGACAATGTAATCAGCAAGCCACACCCTTGTGCATGCCAGCTGACGACCATCCTCACCGTATAATCTAACCTTTCGTATTTCAACACCACTTCAGCTTAGACTGAAATTTAACAATTTAATGGATATATTTTTTTAAATAAATTCAAAGTTTTAAGTTTGCTACCTGTCGAAGATTGTGAATTTTATTTGCTTTTGATTGTAGCAATTTTATATTTTTACCAAATTCCAAGTTTACACAACACAACACAATTTTCGAGTGTAAGAAACAATAAACACTATCAATCTTGAATTATTCCAAACACTTTATGATTCGATTTGCGAATAAAATCAAATGTGAAAATGAACTTTCTTCCACTTAATTCAGTCACACAAGTAGAGGCAAGAGATCAGTATCAACATGCAGCGCAACTGGTTGCTTTTATTAGTATTCGGACAAATGTGGACAATTATCCCGTGTGAGAGGTGAGAGGTGAGAGGATTTGTAAAATAGTTTTCGAAATAAACACAAGCATGTGTGTGCATGTTTAACAAGTATGTGGTCCATTTAATGCCAACGAGTTTTTATTATTTGATTGATTTAATTATTTATTGTAGTTACTATTCAATACTTGCGCCCGGTACTGTCAAATCAAATCGCAATTACACCGTTTGTATAACTTTACATGCTGCTTACGGCCCTGCTACCATACGACTGGGTCTTTTAAGGTCACCTTCATTTTTTACCTTTCAAGATGTTACTCTGCAGCCATTCGAAACAAAATCTGTTGATTTTACTTTGCCAAAACTCAGTAGAGACTACAAATACGAACTGGTTGCTGAAGGTATCCAGGGTATAAATTTTAAAAATTCGACGGAGCTTTTAGTTGACGAGCGGGATAGTCTTAAAATTTATATACAAACGAGCAAAGGAATATACAAGCCAGGAGATGTAGTACAATTTCGGGTGATTGTTTTGAATGAGCATTTGAAGACCGTGAAGTTGAAAGAACCGGTGGGAGTACAGATACAGGTGAGTGAAAAACTTAAATTCGTCACCGTTTTTATGACCTTCACTTTTTTTTGGTGGGTTTTTTTGATGTTTTCACTCTTGCGGGCTAACGATTATACCTATGCCCATAAAATTTGCAATATTCTGAATCCTTATCAAATCTGCTATAAAGTCCTCTACAGAAATTATAATCCCGCGGCCTCCAGATAACCTACTGACCTAATTGTTGGACCAAATCAACATTTTTTTAAAAATCATCAAAATTTAAAAAAAATAACAAAGAAAACCGAATTCTTCCAAAAAACTAAATTAAAAAAAAAATTGGAAAAATTCTAAATTTTGGCAAAATTTTAAGTTCACCACCACCATATCGAAAAACTTGAATAAAATTTTATTTTGTCCAAAAATCAAAATTAAATGAAAAACTGAAATTTGACGAAAAAAACCGAAAAATCAAACAAAATTCTCCAAATAAATTTAAATTTCACCACAATTTTGTAATTTCGCCGAAAATTCGGAAAATCACAGAAAATCAATACTTTATGAAAAATATCGAAATTTTAGCAAAATCGACGTTTAAAAAACATAAAAAATTCACCACGAGTGGTGAGTTCTAAAAAAATCAATAATCCGCAAAAAAGTCAAAATTCACCGAAATATTAAGACAAAAATTACAAATTTTATCAATAATCTTAATTAATCTGAAAAAGAAAAAAAGAAAATTTTGCTATAATTTGAGAATTAACCAAAATCCGAAAATTCACCACAAAACCAATCTATAGTTTCAAAAATTTTTTTTTTACGAAATATAATAATTTTCCAAAAAATCGAATTTTTAAATAAACCAATAAAACAAAATCCATAACAAAATTGCCAAAAAATCAAAATTTTAAATTTACCCCAAAATTTAAAATTCACCACAAAATCCAAATTTGGGATAAAAAAAATTTATTGTCAATCAAAATTTACATTTGAAGCGTATATAAGATTTGGCACAACCGAATATAGCTCTCTTACTTGTTATCGATTTCCAGGATGCCCAAGGCCATCGTGTAAAACAATTCAAAAACATCCAGCTTGTCAAAGGCTTGTTCTCTGGAACTATTCAACTATCCGAAGAACCGAATTTGGGTGTGTGGAAAATAATAGTTTCCATAACCGGCAAATACGATCTTAAGGAATTGAAACCATTTAAAGTGGATAAATATGTTTTACCCAAATTTAGTGTCCATATAGACACGTTAGATGATTTCATACATGAAGATCAAATACTGCCGATTACTGTCTATGGAAAATATGTCTATGGCAAATATGTTGAAGGAAAAGTGGTGGTAAAAATTATGATTGAGAAACACGTCTTTGAAACCCAAACGAGGGAAATTCAAAATTGCAACGCAAAATTCGAATTAAATGTCAGCAATTATCTGGAGTTTGCAGAAGTTCAGCCAGATTTCGATGTAGAAGCAATACTTATCGATAACTATACAAATGTGTCGCTTAGTGCGAAGAAAAAAATACGTCATCATAATGAGAGATATAAAATTGTGGTGCCAATTGAAGAAATAGAGTTCCACGACAATCGGCCTTATTTAATTAAGGCTAAAGTTCGCTACTTGAACAACACCGAAGTAATTGATCGTACCACGCCGATTTTTATGAAACATGGCACAAAATTGTATCAATCATTGCTTAACGATCATGGCGCCTCCAGTTTTATATTCGACTATGAAAAGGATAAAAACAATGTGTTTTTCTTCAAGAAAACCTCCTTATCTTTCTCCAACATATTTTACAACAGCCAGCTCAATAACGATACATTGTGCAGTCTTAAAGTTAAGACTGGAAAGTAAGTTTAGAGTCTTTTACTCCTCGTTTAATTAACAACTTTATACTTGATTTTATTTTAGGATACAAATGGGAGAAATAGTGGAGGTAGAGATATCTTCAACGTCTCTCATACCCTACTTAGTTTACGTTCTCACCGGACACAGCAATATAATCTACACGAAATATGTTCAGTTGGGCGCCGCACAAAACTCTTACACCATTGAAATTGTTCCAAGCATTGAGATGGTACCATCAACACAACTATGTGCCCATTACATAGTCCAGGGGCAACTTAATTACTGCGATCTTAAAATAAGTTTTCCCAATGAATTGGAAAATAAGGTCAGTCGCATTTTTGTAGAAACATTTAAGACGCATGTTTTCTTTATCAAGTTTCCCCTGCAAGCGATGTTAGTGGTGGTCGGCAATGTTGGTGGTCGGTGGCAACGTCTTTTAAATCTTTTTATTCGTCAGCCACTGATGCACAATCACCCCGGAAAGTATCACGATTAAGCAGCAACTTTAAATAAAGTTTTCGGAAGGAAAACTTCCCAACCAACGCCAACCCGCACAGGGTTCATTAGCTACCAAATGCTACCATAACTGCTGTGGATTTTGGGATGACCCTATCATTGTTCCGTACTTCCTCAGTGACGATTGCTACAGTTCAATTAGGTTTTCATTGATATTTTGGCCCGAATCGAACGGTATGGTCGTGGTCGAATTGTAGTTACAGTAAAGACGGTGCCACGCCACAATGAATATTCAGCACGAATGATTAGCAACTCTCGCGGTGGTGACGAAAATCGGCGCGTTCTTTTTCATTTCTTTCTCTCGCTTTTTTTTTTAAGTTGCAGGCTTATGCTAATAAGCCACAACTCTAAAACTCCCATAGATAATGCCATCCATAAAATTCAGCGGTATCTAAGTCGTAGAGTCCGGATAATCCATTAAACACAGCTTCTTTTATTTTAACATCGGCTTGCCCTTATTGCAACACCATTTATTTGATGATATAAGCTTGTATCATACTTGGGATGCTTTTATTGCGCTCAACAGCTCTTCACTTCTGACCAGTGACGTAACCAGAAAATGTGTCAGAACCAAAGAGCAGATTATCAGAGCCCGCCTAACCAATCATTTCGATACTGTCGTGTTCTGTCTAAAGACGCCAGCATCAACTCCATACTCGTTTGGGGTTTGTCTCATACATGTACGAACTACACAAGCACCACCCTCCCCCCAAGTGACTCTATCCAGGAAGTTGACTTTAAACCTCTCCACAAATCTTCGTTCGATGTGATTTCGTCCCTGGACATACTTTTTGGGCCAGCAATGGATTGAAATCTATTGATCTTTAGAAAGAGTGCATTACTGCTTTTTATCATGGGACTGAATAGGAGAGGTTCACTCTCCTTTTCGCAGTTTCATAGATATTTTTTGGTATCTATATAAACCGATATATCTGGATATTCGGACCATAAACTAATTGTGTTTTCATTTCTAGAAAAAAAATGTAACATTTATTGCCTTTTTGTTATACTCGAAATATGTTTACGCGCACAAAAGGTAGTGTTTTTTTTAGATTTTCCTCTTAATAATGGCATAAGGTATTGTCCTTTATGATCTGTATAAAAACGTAAGTACTAACAGCGTGTTAAACATGTGCCCTTTAACAAGGCAACATTTTATTTAAAAAAGCAAAACGCCATTAATATGTGATCTCGATCTAGCTTCATATGTTTCGTTTAGTACTGAGTTGAGCGGTACATAAAAAGTATTTTTAGTAATTTTGATGTGTTTTTAAAGGTCACTGTTTCTACGCTCAACGTCACGGTTGAACCAGGACAAGAAGTCACACTTAACATTCAAGCAAAACCAGAGTCTCGTGTTGGTTTGCTTGCATTGGATCTTAGTGCACATTTGCTAAATTCCAATTACAGCCTTAACCGGAACGACATTATCAAGGAATTACTTTACGATCAGTCCTACACACACTTCAGTCACATTAATTTAGGACAACAAACTGGGCTGCTAATAATGACCAATGCTGATCTTGTCAATGTAATTCCCACAAGTGAGTACAAATAAATAGAGATAATTCATATGAAAACAAATGAACTTTATCTGTTTATAGCATTTTCTGGGTTTCATAGAAAATTTAGATCACTGCGCAACGCCAAAAACTTTGACAGTGCGCAAACACAGGTACGTACGAAATTCCCAGAAACATGGATTTTTACTGAACTCGACATGTAAGTCCAAATCGTTAAAAAAGTCTCTGACAATATTCCATCAATAAAAATGTGTGCAAATTTTAGACACAATGAGAGCACAAGCTTGAGTCTTAATATTCCCGACACAATAACCACTTGGCTGGTAACCGCAATTAGCATAAGTGAAAAATCTGGCTTGGGTATAATGGATGAATCTCTTAATATAACTGTCTTCCGGCCCTTTTTCATAAGCCCTACTCCATCAAGCGAGAAGAAACTGTTGCAATTCCAGTGACAATTTTCAATTATTATGAGCAAAATTTAAGCTGTGAGATTGTGATGAATAACACCGAAGGCCGATTTCAATTTATGGATGACGAAAATAATGTCTTAAATTTAAAGCAATCGGTACGATATATTAATGTCCTGGCAAATAGTGGCTCAAGTGTAAAGTTTCTAGTAAAAGGGTTAAAGTTGGGACAATTGAATGTATCTCTAACAGCCTCAAGCCCTTTGGCCACCGATGCCATCCACGTACAACTTAAAGTAGAAGCTGAAGGCATTTTAATTAATAATAATAATCAAGAAGTTTATTTAAATCTCCTGCCAGGAACGGCTCAGAAGTCTTCGCTTAAAGCTGAAATACCCAAGGAAATTGTAGCCGAATCTGAATTTCTTAGACTGTCGGTGGGAGGTGATATATTAGTGCCATGTTTAGAAAATTTACATCAATTAGTACTGCTACCCACCGGCTGCGGTGAACAAAACATGATTAATTTTGTTCCAAATATTTTAGTTTTGGACTATTTAAAGTCCATTAATAAAATGCAACAAGTTCCTGAACTAGTTGCCAAAGCTCTTAACTACATTGAAACCGGTTACCAAAGAGAGCTAACGTATCGTCATGATACTGGTGGCTACAGCGTTTTCGGTCCCGGCGGCACAGAAAGCACTTGGTTAACGGCATATGTTGTAAGATTTTTCATCAAGGCTGCAAAATATGTGGCTGTCGAGCCGGCAATTATAACAAGCGGCTTAGATTTCTTGGCTCTGAAACAGCAGGCAAATGGTGAAATTGCCAATACCGGATACTTGTTTTATCCAGCTCATCAGAATCGTTGCGGATTTACGGCATTTGTTCTTTTATCATTTTTGGAAAATTGGGTAAGTAAAAGCTTAATAAGGCAGCATGTTAAAAATAAATTTGTTTAACACTTTTAGCCTGGTCTATGTTTGTCCAATGTCAAGTTTATGACTTGCCTATAACTAAATCTAGCCGAATTTTTGTCTGTATCTCTAGTATATGCCTTTCTATGTCCAGCGTTCGTCTTGTTAATGTTTTTTGCAGGGTGTCCGGTAGCAGATTTATATTTTCAAACTTAAATAAAAAACGAATGGAAATGCGGATTTTATTTTTTAAAGACTGTTATCCAGATGTCTTCCGTCGAGTTGAATACACTGTTAAAAACGGAGCCGTGTGGTCTGCGCCACACGCTGCAGTAAACTTGGTTCAATTGAGCTTATTTCTCGAAAAATATTTTCCTTTAAAGCCACAAGAGATTGGGGATTTTTATTATAAACCTTCTCTTTGAGGCGGCCCCATAAAAAAATCGGTGGACATGGCAGGTCCTCAAAGCGACTGATCAGTTTTTGGGGCAAATTTATCGAAACTCTGGCTGTGTGTGCAGTCGCCCTATCATGTTGAAACCACGTGTGTGAAGAGTACGATGGATGAGCTCTTAGGTTTGGCAAAAATAATTCTGTAATCATGCGTCGATAATTTTCATCGTTGGCATTCGTCCCCTGACCTCGAGAATTTTCGAAAAAAAAATTTCCGATTTTCTCATGCGTGTATAAGGCATACCAACAAGCAGTTACCTTGGGCCAATGCAATGGGTTTTGATGTTTTAATTGAGGGTTGCGGGTTCTTGGAAACCAGTACGGCAGTTCTGCTTGTTGACGTGGCCGTTTATGTCAAAATGAGCCTCGTCGCTCAAAAAAATGGAATATACAGTGCGAAAACGCTCCAACATCGTTTAACAAAAATTCTTGCGTAAATCAAAGTCACATTCTTTCAGTTCTTGAACGATTTGAATTATAAAAGGATGGGACTTCAGATCCTTATTTAAAATTTCATGAATAATCGCTCTTAGAAGTCCCAGCGAGGCTGCTCTTTTCCGCATTGAAAGTCGCGGATTTTCACGTAAACTGCTTTCAACCAGTTCAATGTTTTCTGGAGTCCTTGAAGATTGACTGGGCCCTGGCCGTGGGACATTCATAGCCGAAGCAGTTGCGCGGAATCTCTGCACCCACGAACGATTTACATTTACACTCGGTTTGTCACATATTCGCCGAATACCGAACTTTGAACAAAATTGTCGACGAGCAATTACGTAAGAATCATTACTCTTAAAAAATTTCTCCACGGCAAACGCGCTATGCTCACTCGACCACTGCGACATCGTGACTGACAAATCCGCACAATCGATAATTCCAACGGCACCAACCTCCCTCCTCCTGTATAGTAATGAATGGGGATATCGAGGCAGACCGATTACTTTATGGGTCCCTTTTCGTCCCCCTTCTTGCAACGAATTGATTTCAGACAACCAATTTGCAATTTACGACCACCTTACTTTAGAGTTTCATGCTAACAGTAGACTATTGACTGTAATGATTTCAAACTGTGGACTGGTAGCTGTCGACCTTCTTCCTCATCCCGGAGTATGTCTAAGGCTTAGGTCCGCCATTACATTCATATTTAACAAGTGTCTGCAATATGCGCTACCGTCCCAGCCTCTTTCTCAGGAGTATCTTTTGAGACTGAAGTGTCCAACCCTTGTAAGGTTTTCTCGTCCATCTCTTCAGAGTTCCTCTATTGGCCAATAAATACCAGAATTCCTACAGAGATTAACTTCTCCACCTCTTGCGAGGCTTCTTTGTCCATCCCTATGGCAATCTTACGGTACAAGGCCTTAGGAGTTCCTTTAGAGATTGGCCCGTCCACGCTTCGCGAGGCATTCTGGCTTATCTCTTCCACATTCTTCCCTTGACCAATTAAAACTGGAGTTCTTCAGACAAATCATATAATTCCCTTGAGTAATGGAGGAAAAGATGTCCACACAAACAAAGCTCTAGTAAGTAAAACAGGAAAATGACCGGTATACAGAGTTCGCGTTATCATTTTCATAAGAATATTTCCGCTCGACTTATTTAACCAGACCTCTAGCTGAGTCTGTTGGCTGCTGCCACCACGAGGAAGTATAAGTCACAACTTCTGACAGTAACACTTATATAGGTATATGTAGTCTGTTACTAGTTTATATCTAGTCTATGCCTGATTAAGGCCTGTTCTATGTTCACAGTGACGTCAATCCATTTCGAACAGAAAACGAAGTGCATCCAACTTTTCTAATTTCCTTTTCTTAGAAATATAGAAGGCAATACAACCAGGTCATCGAAAAAGGACTTGACTTTCTAAGCAGCAACATAAATCATACAAATGATGCTTATGCTCTCTCTATAATGGCAACCGCTTTACGAAAAGCCGAAAGTAATAAAGTCTCTCTGGTGAGATATAAACTTCTAGCATTGCAGCAAGAAGAAGGCAGTCGAAAATGGTGGACCTCAACGGAAAAGGGACATTCGAATGCTGTAGAAATAACGTCTTATGCTGCGATGTCCCTTTTGGAAACAAGTGAAACCGAACACATTTCAATATTTCGCTGGTTAATTGAGCAACGCAATGAAAATGGAGGATTCAAAACGACTCACGACACAGTCGTTGGGTTGCAAGCTTTAATAAAATTTACTGAAATATTTAACAATTTGCATGACACTGCTATAAACGTCACCTATTTAGCTAAAGACGAACAAGAGCTCGAAGTTAAAAGAGGAATATTTCACGTAACAGCGGACAACTTTATGATACTGCAACGGCAGGAGGTGGGTGAGATAAAGTTGAATGGAAATTAAATTTATCAATCACATGTTTGAACTTTTGCAGCTACCACGCACGACACGTTTCATACAATATGAAGCTACGGGTCGAGGAAATTCCCTCCTGCAATTTTCTTATCAATATTATGTGGCAGACGCGGGGGAAAACTCTACAAATGACGATGTTGGTTCTGTAACTCAACTTCATGCTTCCGACGCTTTCAACATGACAATTGAGAGTAGAGGCAATTTTATTGAGAAATACAGCAAACGGCAGCGTTCTCTTATAAGCGAGCAACTGTTCGTTATTGAACCGGTTGCAAAAATGTACTCCCACAGCAAAATGTTAATGGAAGTATGTTTCAAGTATAAACCGTCTGGTGAAATACCATTTCAGACCACCAATATGATTATACTCGATATAAATTTACCGTCCGGTTTCGTTTGTAATTCCCAGACTACTCAGGAACTACTTGAAGAAGAATTAGTAACAAAAGTTGAGTTACAAAATGCAGATTCGAAAATTATTATTTATTTTGATCAGTTAAATGCCAACGACAAACATTGCCTTCATCTACAGGCCGACAAGGTGTACGAAGTGGAAATGCTGAGACCCGCAGTTATTGAAATGTATGATTTTTATAATTTAGATTTGCGAAATATTGTGTTTTATGAAATAAAAATGTAAATAAAAATAACATATAAAGTCACCATGATGCATGCCTTATCAACACTGTGAATCACTTTAATAAAACTACTTTTGCAGTAGTAAAGTCATTGAATTAACCATTTTAAGTTAACGATGATTTCGGCAGAACTTTATTGAATTTCGGTGGATTATTGAATTTGAAAAAAACAAAAATAGTAGCCGTATTGAGTGTTTGGTGCAAATGATCTTGCAAAAGTGCAAAATATTGTAGTTTTTTTTTATGAAATTTGACAGAAATTTTGTGTATTTTCTTATTGGATGTCATTAAAACTCTACGATATTTTGCTCTTACACTTTTGCAACACCATTTGCACCAAATACTGAATACGACTATTGTTTCGTCCTGTTCAGTACTGCCAACGTCTGGCTCCTTATTAAAGTGACTCACAGTGTTACGGCATACATACAGTCAATCTATGAAATGGATTTAAATATATTTAAGAATATAAGTGAGAGATCAAATTTGAATATTCAGTTTGTGATCCCCTGTTTTCTGTAAGTTGCTTTCAATTTTCTAGGGAGTGGAATTTACCAGGTTTTGTGTAACATTAGTTGGAATCTTTTCTTCGCTCCCCATAGAGAAAAAATCACAAAATGTTTTTGTTCCAAATTATTCTATCTCGAATTTTTCGGTAAATAATCCCACAGATTTGCTATTGGATTTATGTCAGGTGTTTGGGGGATGTTTCCATCCATTCTAGAGTATTAAAACCTGGCAGTTGAGAACGACTTTTCAATGCAAATATTTGATTTCTAGTTCTGAGGCATTGTATGTAGTGTTCCATAGATTTAGACTAGGATAGTGAGAGGTTTTACATTTTCGATACATGGGTTTTTTAACCTTTTTACGTGTAAATAGACTTTACAGCCTCTATCGTTTGCAAAATGGTTTCTCCTGCCAGTACTGCATTTTTTTTTTTTGCCTTTGGAATCGTCTTTAGAACGAGTGCATAACAAAGATTTGTGGATGTCGCCGCAAAACAACGCAAGCGGACGCTAATTTGCAATATGATTATGTGTGGTCGAATCGCTGGCAATTTGTGCACTGCGGTGGATCTTTGCGTTTAAGCGGCTTTTTAACTATTATCCTGCGGTTGAGGAGATAACGCAAGTTGTAGAAGTGGTGAACAGAGTTTCGTTAATAAATGTACAGTTACTTACAAAAATATTTCGTTTACATCCTTTTAGTATAATCTTAATTTTTGTTGGCTAATAACATAAAAAGTTTTACATATCCAGGTAGAGTTTGTTTTTCTGATGATAAAACCACACTCTGGTGGAAGACAATTACTAACCAAAAAACCCACAACTTCCATTTCTCTTATGGTTTTGTTGCTTTTCTTTTAACAAATGCGCAATTTAAGGGTCACGAAAGTATTTTGCCTAATGATGATCCTTTTTTTGTATTTCGTCGTTTTATTTACAAAAGTGTTCTTATTGTGCGCAGACTTGAAGTTTTTGTAGTTAAAATCGGTAAAAAAAAAAGAAGTGAATTGTTCAGAAAAAATATTATCTTGTGCCTCCATAATCATATATTTGACCGATGGCGCAAACAATGGAAAATCTAGTTAAACGGGCAAAGGAACGTGATAACATTCAAAATATCTTACCAAAGGGACGCCCTAAATCATTGACTTTGCGAAACCAGAAAAAAATTCTTAAAGAAAACCAAGAAAATCCCCGGTTATCTTCAAAAAATATCTTCCCCGAAAATTAACGTGAAGCCTAGGAGGACACCACAAACAAACGTAACTGACGAAACGATCCGTAGTGACGTAACGGTCGTGTGGCGACCAACCAAATGCGTTTATTATTTGC
This sequence comes from Phania funesta, assembly GCA_963932375.1. Classification (NCBI taxonomy): domain Eukaryota; kingdom Metazoa; phylum Arthropoda; class Insecta; order Diptera; family Tachinidae; genus Phania; species Phania funesta. The sequence continues at coordinate 43,446,855 of OZ010653.1, forward strand.
TGAGTTCCACAAAACTAAAACTTTTGGCTTTTTGAAAAACAAAATATTCACTGACAAAAGTAAATTCAACTTAATTGGATCGGATGTAGTGGCATATAGTGTGGCGTTTATAATATATAAAACCAGTAGTAAAACATGGTGGTGTTGGGCTGTATATCGGCGGCAGCGGTGGGGAAGTTGGTTTTTATTCAAAGCATTATGGAACAGCATGTATACCTGGTAATTTCAAGGAGGAATCTACATGAGAGTGTTGGAAAAATCGGACAAGACATACAGCATTGGACGGTAAACTGTGGCAACACCATCCACTAGCAAAATAATTATATGAGTAACTGTATAAATATTGCAATTTTTTTAATTATCTTGTTTCTTATTTGGTTTCCATCTCGAAAACGGTTGGCCTTATGTTAAAAATGGAGAGAAACGGTTTCGTAGATAATTTTTAATTTTTCCCTGATGAAACTTTAGTTAAAAGTTTTAGTTTCAAACTTATTAGCAAAAATTTAAAAAATGTTAACCTAAGAGAGGACCCTTTACCCCCAGATCGCTCTCCCACCACCAGTGTCCATATGCACTAAAGCGCAATTGAGGTAATTTTCAAAACACCGGAAATTATTTCCTTTGATTAGTCCTTTTATGTCTTATTTTACTAGGCTAACAATTTGTTGGTCAAACTGATTCGGGCCTACTACAAGCACTATCGCAGACATAACATTTTAATCGATATCGGTGTTATCACGCTTAATCATATTTAAGATTCTAGTTTGAGTGATGTAATGGACCACTTTAATATATTTTTGAATTATTTTACAGCAGGAATAAATTCCATTTTTTTTAAATGGACTCATCTTCAGAAAACATCAGAGATTATCAATGTGTACATCTGCTTAATTACTTTTAAATATTATTGGATCAACTAGCGGCACTAGAGTTAAGCAACACTTAATTTAAAACCCTTTCTTTGCCTTTTCAGCAACCTTCTCAATCGTTCAAGGCTAAGAAATAATAACTCTATTGAATTTTTTTGTCAAGCTGTGCTCCTAATGACCAAATCAACATGTTAACAACAGGATATCAAATGCTAAAATCAAAACAAAACTAAGAAGGCAAAGAAGGACAAGGCATGTTTAGAAACATTTTGGTTTGTAGGCAACTCAGCTAGATAAACAACAGCAGAAGCTGCAACTGCTACGTGCAACTTCTTGTAAATTTGCCACCTATGTCCATCTCCTATGTTGATCATTTGTTTCCTTTACACAATTGACATGTCAAATCACTACTTTGGCAACTTTACTAAACGTAAAATGATAAACTCGAGGCCATTTTGATCGTTAAAGAAAACTTAAGTTTTGGCTCGCAAGACAATTAAAATAAAATGTGCAGATTGATTGAAGGTCATTTGAGTAGAGACATCTTACAAATAATCAGACACTCTACCCACTGAACAAGAGAATACCAAAGAAGATAAATTCTCTCCTCTTTGACAACACAATCAATTCCAATCGATTTTAAATATACACCTTGTACTAGTAGTGGTAATGTATCTAAGGAAGTATGAACAATCTCGGTTTATGATTCAGCCTCCACGTTACAAAAGCCAAATATGTATATGAACAACGTACACACATACGTACATACATTCATACATATACATATATATATGTACACATTTCTTTGCATAAAAAATTGCTAATAAAAATTTCATTTTTCCCTTTACCCAGTTGACCACAGCTCAGGCAGGTAAATTTAAGGAGAGAATAAAAGAGATCAATAAATTAATACATTTTTCTCATTCGCTCCTAAAACTCCAGGTATGTATGGCAGTGTGTATAGACGCGACATATCCATATATATTTTGCTGTTGGTTGTTGTTTTTACTTCATATGTGAGAATGGCTCCTTTTGTGATTAATTGTTATTCTTTTAATGAACATGTTGCCTAGAACATTAATTTGTAACTCAGCATGATCACCAGTTTAAAAAACTTTTTGTTATTCGGTAGGTGGGAAGTAATATTCCATTTGAACGACTTTATAATAATTGACCCATCGCATCGCGTGGCTAAAGCCTCCATACCGATCCCCTACTACCCGCTTTTCCCTACGTAATCAGAAAATGTTCCCAATTTGTTTTTAATTCAAACAAGTAAGAGAGCTTCGGATTTTTGAAACAAATTTCCGTCATCCCTTGTCAAGTTTGGTTTGGAGACAAGCCGGTTTCGGTTAAGTGCCATCTTTTGTGTCACTTTTCGTTCGAACGAAATTCGTTCCAAAATTCAATATCAGATCGCTCTGTCGGAATATCAAATCAAGTATTAAGAGAGCTATATTTGGTTGTGCCGAATCTTATATACCCATCACAAAAGTATGAACTATTAAAAATGTTCTACAGATTTTTTGCGGTGCAAAGGATTGTTTGCGATCTCTAATTTTGGCCTCCGGTTTTACTCGTCTTACTTCGAAATTTCCTTGTTTATTTTATTTTTTAGCTTAACTTAGGTTTTTGACAAAATCTATAATCTTTATAGTTTTAAAATTTTTGTGAATTCTTTTAACTTTTGGTGAATTTGTGGTGAATTTTCTTTTTTGTTGAAAATTAATTCTGTATAAAATTCGGAGTTTTTCATAAAATATTAATTTGTGTGATTTTTCGGCATTTTGGTGAAATTACAACATTTTGGTGAATTTTACTTTTCGGTAATTTTAGTGATAAAATCCGGGTTTTTTTTTTATTGAATTTTGATTTTGTGGCAATTAAAAAATTTGTATTCCAGATCTTCGATTTTATTGTGAATTTTTTTATTTTTACATAATCCCGACATTTTCCTTTTCTTTTTGAAATTTCGGTTTTCTTTGTAAATTTAATTTTGTATTTCGGTGCAACATTTAGGTTTGTAAGTTATATGGGGGCCTTGGGTTGATCATTTCTGTAGGCGAACTTAATAGAAAATATAATAAAAAACTCATATCTCAGGAACTGATGGATATTACAGATTTCAAATAAAATGAAAATTTGTCAAACGCACTGATCAAATGGTCCAAGTTTCAACATCCTAGGTCGACATCATTACTTGAACTTCCCTACGTATAAGGATCCAATATATGTATATACATATTTTGTTGGTTCGGAAATAAATATTGAAGAAATTACAAACGGAATGACAAACCTCCATATATCCTTCTCATTTTTATGAAGGGTATAATGATTGAATTTTACAAAACGTAAATACTTAAGCCGCTCTAATTTTCTACCTAAGTTCATGTGATACCGAGGAAGATGAAAAACTAATACGGAGGCTGGTAACGGATTGCAGTAATCCGCTTTTTGTAATTTGGTTTCGTATAATAGTTCACAGATCCTTCTTTACCAGTTTGTAAAACGGGTTCGGTTGACCTGCACATATACTCGAATGTGTGTGCTGGTGAAACTTAATTTAATGCACTCGAATGCTAAAGTGGTTCCTCTAATTTAACAATTGGCACTAACGCTGTCTATTTTAACCCGCAGTTGTTACCAACACTCAGTTGGAAGTCAGTGCCTCCTTGGATTTTCGTTTTTTTTTTTTGTAAAATTTCGGGGTTTTCTTTGACTGTTTTTTGAAATTTTTTTTTATTAAATTTTTTTGATTTTGTGGTGAACTTTCAAATATGTGGTGAATTTAAAATTTTGGTAAAATTTTTAGTTTTTTTATGAACTTTCGGTTTGTGGAGGAGTTCGGATTTATTTGTTAGTTTTTGAATTTTTTTAGTTTTTTTTAGAATTTTTCCGTAAGTTACCTGGGGGTCTCGGGATGATAATTTATGTAGAGGGACTTTATCGAAAATTTGATATGGATTTCATGGGCTTTTTTCGAAGGGTTTTCCCGCACGATTGAAAATATTGAAATGTCTCCGGAATTTGTTATTGAGAATTTCCTAGGTTCTCTAGTGCCATCAGAAAGATTATTTCAATACCGGACAGCCAGACAGGCGGACATCTTAAATTGAACTAGAAAGATCTAGAATATATATACTTTGTTTGGTCGGGAATGAAACCATTTCCATTTTTGTGAAGGGTACAAAAAGGTTCTTTTTTCAGCGCGTCGGAAACTTGAAATTCTACATACATATATTTATTTGAAAGAGGAGAATTTGTTTTTACAGACGAATGATATTTCCCCCTACAAAAAATATTTTAAACATTTGATAAAAGGTAGAAAGAAATATTTTCTGATATTTATTCAGAAATTATAACGTGAGATTCCTTAGTATATCTTCCAGAAATTCCAACCGACATAATTTTGTCCGTCTTTGCGAATGTTTGTGTATTTTGCAATGATAAAATTACTCTAATAAAATGGTGTTTCGGCGTTGCCAGATTATTCAAGAAAATGTTAATGTAACCTATAAAGAATTGGTTAAGTGGCAGCTTAGAAAATACATTTTTACTTATCTTTCTACATACTTTCCATAAATTTCTTTGTTTCCTTTTCTTCTTTTACAATCAGCAGTTGAAACAATAACTTTTTTGAGCCTCTTCGTTGCTCCTTTTTTTCTATTCTTTGTTGTTGCTAGACCCCTTTACAATTTATGCTCCCAGTAAGCCGTCTAGTGTTTGCTTTATTTTGTTTGTGATGCCGTTACTGTTGCCGCGGCCATCAAATCATAGAACTCCTGCTTAGCGTGACGTTTTTAATTTTTTATTATGGCGCTCAACAGTTACGCTCCGCTTATTGGTAACTAAATAATGAGGTTTAATACGTTTCTTAGTAGTTTTTTTCAAAGCAAAAAATAAATGCAGCAGCAAACAATAAATTTTAATTCACTTGTCCAACAAAAAAGCAATTAAATAAATACATGAGTGGTGGTGTGGTGGTGGTAACATTGAACACAAAATATAATTTGTTTACACCACTGCAGCAACTAACAATGAGCTGTAGACCGAGTATTATGCAAATGTTTTGTAGTCAATTTTCCTTTGCCCACGAGCTTAGCTGAGCCACATTAATATAAATACATTTAAATATAAATTATATTTCGAATTAAATGATCAGAAATCATGTGATTTGAACAAACTCCTCCGAGTAGGCGCCAGGAAGATCCTAAAGTCAAAAATAATTCTGAGTCAGAACGCGTTCGTCACTGGAAAGCTAGATTAGGTTTTAAACAAGCAACGCCTTGCATTACACTGTCCCGGGAAAAATACAAATGATTCTGATGCTTTTCCAGAGTAATCACGGTTGATTTACCGGGTATTGGGGGGTCGTAGATACCATCAATTAATTATAGGGAATTTTTGCCCAAAGGCAGTTTAGCATGCTAAGCCACCATTTCTCCACCTATCTTTAATATCCCGAAAAACAGTCCTCACTCACCTAGATATTTCTAAGTACATAATTCCCGATGCACTGTCTCGCTACAATATGAAAGAAGTTTCTGTAAACACAAACAATTTTTTAAATCTACAATCAGACACAGTTTCAGCAAAACATAAAATTATCAACATTTTTGTTCCGTTAAACGTAAATTTTTCAGAAGTTGAGGAGAAACATCCTATGTTGCTTGCTGGAACCGCGACTGGATTTTGTCAGGTTGGGAAGAGGAGATAAATAATTGGTGTTTGGCCCGCAATTGGTAATTGGCTTTCTCTCATTACCAACATTTAACAAGAGCTCTGTGGGCTGTAGGGATTCCCTGCTTCGACCCCGAACCTCTAGGATGGGTTATGTTTGGCAATGTGCTAACCGTGAAATACTGGGTGTTCACTTGTGGGAAGGCTGGACAGTGATACAGAATATTTTTGACTTTGTTTTATCTACGTTCGGATCGCTACATAACTTTTTTGTAAGTTTTGCCTCCGCCTAGTAATTTAAGAAGTGACTACTTTTTACTAAGTTTTCGTAGTCTCCAAACGTTTCGGGTTGTCCGAGTTTATTACTTGTAGTTAATTTTTTTGATTGCCAGATCATTAGTTCGTTCATTACCACATAGCCCATGATGGCCCGGCTATTAGTTCATACGCAATCAACCAATTGGTCTGAAATTGCTTTGATTGTTAGTTGGCTATCAGTGAAGATGTTAACAACTGTTGGCCTTATGGCTCCACTGAGCCATTCCGTGATTGGTCGTACTTCCGCCTGAAGCACCGTGGAGTTGTCACGAAGTAAATTTCGGTCTCTAATTCTTTTGCGAAGATTGGCCGCAATATTTTGTGCCGTAGTTTAAAGCTATCCCTATTACCTGCGCTAGAATTCCGTTTGGCCAGAAGTGTCTATCCGGTGTCAGTGCTTCTTTATGTTTATAGGGTGAATGTATAATATAGTTTGCAACGCTCTTGTTGCTGTGGTTCTGTATGCTACCGTGAAGCGAAAACTATTCTCATATCAAATAAGTTATGAAAAAGAGGCCCTTAAGATCAGTCGTTGGCCAAAATTTTGTCAAAATTTCGACGCAAAACTGGCCTAAGAGTAGATGTATCAGAAGCTGGGGTTGGAAATACCAATGAGGGTAACACAAGTCGAAGATTTTTCACGAATCCCGTATTAGCTGCAAAAATTACTGATAGGGATTCTAGTTTGATTTACTGACGCCAAGTTATCCTAGAAGAAATATCAAGTGGCCATAAAGTCCATTTGCTGAAGTTTGCAGATTACTGCACAACTTCATATTAGCTTGTATCCGTGGCATCCTACGACACCTGCAATACATAAGATATTGGGTACATGGTGCAACTGCCATGGAAAGGGCATTGTTGCCGATTGTTTTGCTCTCGGAACAAGCCGTTGAGGCACAAAATTAAGATATCCATTGCCAGGAAGAATTTTGTGAGAGAATTCTCAAGAGTTTAATATAAATATCACACATGAATGAATCCCTTATTACTGGCACAGAGATAAAATTGATATGATGACCCTGAAAATGCCTCGGATTGTGAATTAGAAGAAGTTCCTGGAGATACAGAAAGTGATCAGCGAAGTAATAAAGTAAGCTAATGTATCACTTACACATTTTAAACAATTATAACTTTTAAAATATCAAATCAAAAATTACTAAAAAATAGTTTTATTAAATTTAAAAAAAAAATATATAAAATTTTGGCTGGCTAGACTTGCTACGAGTATGTGCGTGGTTAGCGACGAACACGGTAAAATATTCCACCAATATAATTCTACAAGAGAAAACCGATATCATGGCAAGTGTAGTCCACGTATCCTGGTGGCTTACGGTTGGACATTACAAGAAGATGACATTCTAATTTTATGTTACATACAAAAGTTGTTTTTTTTTTTTCTTAAGCAGTTTCATTTTATGCTCCTGTACCTAATTAATTAGTTTGATTAAACTCTATTTTTTTTGGTGCCAACAAATCTAATTTACTTAATTCTCTTTTTGTATACTAGTTCTCCTTATATGAAAAAATCAATGCTCGCGTAGATGCTCCAATCTACCCTCCTGCTATTATCGTCAGCAGAAGCAATAAAGTTCTTAAATCAACAAAAGCACTCACACAAAATATTTGGCATTAACTTCGTTAGTGAATATTTTTCTATAAAGAAGTCATAAACGACATTGCCCGACATTCTTAGGCAACATTTTCTAAACGCGTAATTAAAATTGTTTACCGTGACTTTTAAATAAAACGACGTAGTGGCACATACCTACATACGTTGAAACTACTAACGTCCTTCTCGAAGGCAACACAAGTCATAAAAATTAACAACCGAGTTTGTGCTTGTTTCAAGTCCATGTACTCGTGAATGTTGGTGGCAAATTTCATTAAAGTATGACCGACTGACTAGAAAGGCGAATATCAAGGAGATCATGCAAAGACATTTTCATTCCGGCAACTTATTATTATTTTAATATTGGGTGGGGGAAATTATGGTTTCTAGGAAATTGGCAATTACTTTGGGAAAATATATCATTTACCGAAATCAGCATATCAGACCGTGTATGTTGAATTTTCTCCCTGCAGCTTTTTGAATTTATTGCAACAAATTTTCATTTCAAAATTCTTGACAAGTAAAAACATCCTTTTCCAAATATGGCAAATACTACTTAATAATTTTAAACAGCTAAAGCGAAATGAAGCGGCTGTCTTGGAGAGCAATTATAGTGAATAGAGAAATTCAATATAGCGATTTCCTTCTTATACGATTTAATTCAAGTGAAGAACGATTGTCACTGAAGTCGAATATTAAACCGGAAACATAAAATGATGAATCAAATAAAACATTTGGCAAACATGATGCCAATGCAGTAAATTTGTACTACTATGCAGCAGTCTTGCCAAGTTCTGTTGATTTTAACTTGGATTTTTGAACGAACTGCAAAATATTTATTGCGGCAATTAGGTTTATTTTAGAATATTTTGATTATAAAATTGAGAATATTCTTTTAAGCTATAACAAGTGTCAGTTTCGCCAAGAACATTTGTAGAGGAATAACTCATAAGTATTTCACATTCGAGAGGTTTTCATGCAAATTTTACAGGCGATTGTATAGTTCGAAATACAGCAAAAGGAACAAACTCATTCCTCCCTTTTGCCATCCGCAGGTTATTGCATCACCAAATTATTTACTGCGCGATATGGAGACTTTTGCGACATACATGCCAATTATTTGCATTAAAAACTTTTGATGCAGGACGGTGCTGCCAAGTTAAGCCTTTGTGAACGTTAAACTTATGGCGTTTTCTTTTGTAACAACATGTTGCATGGATTTTACACTATGTACATTTTTCTGTTCTTTTCTAAAAAAATGCTAGAGTGTAAATAAACTACTTGTTTTTTCTAAATGTGTTGCACAAAGTAGTGTAAAACAAATACATCTTTCCTCCAAAATTTTATTCATGCGTTGTATGCACAACCCTGTGTCAACGGCTGGTTAAACTACATCGCATCTAAAGAAGTGTTTTAGTGGTTGTTTTTTTAAGATTTTGCTCTATTGTGAACATGAAAAATGCACCATTCTCTAGAAATGTGGCAGCATTTAGAAAATGTTACTCAATTATATAGAGCATTTTTCTTCAGAAAAGAAAACGCTCTATTACTGCATTAACGAACGTACCCTTGGTTTTTCAGCGACCACTGTCATATTAAAAAAACATGTTTTTGTACTTTTCTAAACTTAGGCCAGGATATAGTAATAAAGAAAGCACGGATTTTTGCTTTAGAATATGAATATGGAACAAACGATTTAAAGTATTTGCACTGCAAATGGAACAAATGGTAAAATCTGCTCCTTATTCCCAACCTACTAACAATACCACATAATTTAGTCTGCGGTAGGGGAGAATGTCTAAAACTTGCATGGTCTGCCTTTTCCATGTTTTATTCGAAGTTTGTTGGGTTAGAATATATTAACTTGGCCGTACTTAGATCTGGTAGCTTACGATTCGAGAAAAAAATTATCCGAAAACATTTCGTTTCGAAAACGTTTTATTTTGAACCGAAAGACTCTGTAACCACCCTGGTCATGAGTTTAATTGTTCTCCTACCCAATACAACAAGGACAAGGTGCGACTAACGTCAGAGGGGGCTTTTAGCCAAACTGCAATGCAGAACAAGTAACGTAAATGAAAACAATAATAACAAATTTAAATTGTTAAGATTTATTTATTAAAAAAGAAATTAGTTTTTTACAAATTCTTAGGAAAAGGCACTTGTGTGAATAGAGTAGAGTATCAAAATAAAGCTGAACGGCAGCGTCTTAAAACAGACATTTCAACGTTCAATGGCCTTAACGCTTTGACGCCATAACCTGATGTCAAAGTATCTGGCGGTTTGGTCCACTTAACAAAATAGGTTTTATAAACGACAGCCTGTATTTTCGGTTTAGTTTGGCGATATTTGCCACGAAATGGGCGCAATAGCCAAAGGAAATTTGATAAATGCGGACATTTTCTGCGCCGCGGATTATCAATGATTTCCACGGAATTATTGTTGTTGCAATTATTTTGGCTGTCTATAAGGGAGCCATATTTATGCAAGGACACTTCACGTTGTGGGGAAGACTTTGATAAAGAACCAGAGATGGTTTTTATGGTATCTCGCGGGTTGCGAGTGTCAGTTGTCATTGTGGTTGGACTTGATTGTGGGTTAATGTTGTGTCGCTCACAGGCGGAATTTGACATATTTCGAACAATTTTGGTGCGTGTCTGATAAGTCTCCACTTCTTGCCGATTCGCTTTCCAACATGAGTTCACTTTGAGACAGTACAATTTTGATTTTTTAGTATCCTCATCGTTACTAAGCTCCTCGGGTTCTTCATGTATGGGCGCAATTTTCGTTATGCGATTTCGTTTGCTTCTTAAATAACGACACAATTTCTTCTTCTCCATTTCGTTTTCTTTTAATATTTTATCGCTGATTTCGTTTAGGCTCCCAACCTCTTTTCGGCTAACGATAACTTCGTCTAAACTATTGTGGTTTAGAATCGCTGGTTTAGTTTTCTGATTAGGCGTTTTAACCAATATATAATGATCATTTACTAAACAAATGTCCGCTACTCTCTGGGGACTCGCTAACTTTCCATTCTGAAAGAATTTATTCACCTTGCCATTCTGATAGATTTGATAGTCTTTTGTTTCACCGCTGTCTTGTTGTCTTAAGTAGCTGTCCTGCCACGCTTTTCCTGTTATTTCTTCTACGTCTTGACTTCGTGACTTGTTCTTTTGGATCGACGGTCTTGTGTCCGCTGCTGTTGCAGCAACATTTCTCTGTCTTAACAATAATTTGTATTTGATGTCTTTATTGGTCTCGTATTTTTCTTGACTTTTTATCCTTGACTCTATGGGCTGTTTTCCATTCAACTGTTGATTGCAGTGGCTCAATAATTTAGCTCGTTGTTGCTGCAGTTGTTGTCTGTTGGGACTGTAAAATGTTTGTTGTAATTGGTTTGCTACTATTGACATGTTTTGAGTCCCAATGCAATTATCTACAAATAAAAAAAAACAGAAAATAAAGTTGAAATATCAAAACACATTAGTGATGGGGACAGGGTAGAATTGAGGTGATAGACAGAGAGAGAGAGTAAAAGTTAATATCGAATATTTAAAAAGGTGTAGCACTCGCATAATATTAAATATTTGTTATTTTCAAATTTACAAGAACAACAAAAATGGACATGCAGTTGAAGAAATTCTTTGACTGAATTTTTCTCTTCTTAGGAAAAGCCTACCGAAAAATTAATCGGAGTACGCCAGCTGATAGTCAGCTGGTTGTTACTCTTATGTGTACATAAGAAAATGACTTAAATAGGTGGCGCCTTCCTTCTGATATCACATGTCATCGAGATTCATTCCATCCATGTAAGGCCACACACAATCTATTATCATGTTCCTTTAACGAACGTCGTTCAGAGTCACTGCCAAATTGATGCTTTCGGGTTATTGGCGACACTCTCTTTTACAGCCATAATGTTATGGATAGTGAGCCTTGATTCCTGATTTGATATTCCGACAGGGTGATTTGATACAGATTTTTTGAACGAATTTTCGTCCTCCCTTGCCAAGTTTGGCTTGGAAACAGCCCGGTTTCGGCTATGTCATTCTTCGTTTTTATTTCCCTCGCAGAACGAAACATGAAACTGAAGATAACAAGGGATGACGGAAATTCGTTCCAAAAGTCTATATCAAATCAGGAATCAAGACATACTATCCATAATCGATCTAGCTTTTCTTCGAATTAACACATTAGGTGCACTATCTCGACTGAAAAATTCGCAAAGTCCCGCTCGTCGACTCGGCATAATTATAAAGCGCTATTGTTTTGTGCTATGCTTCGTTTTTAATATCGGACAATCAGAACTGACAGATGTTGAATAACAGAGTTGCTACTTGCACGAAATAAAAATAGTACATTCTTATTGAGAAACCCTCTATGGATTTTTGACAATCTTCGACGTGTTACTTTATTGCATCTAGTGGATGTGGTCCAATGTTGCCGCTAAGCTGCGTGCGAAAATTAATTTTCTAGAGAGGAAGAAAAATGGTATAACCCATCACTAACTGAGCAAAAAATGATGCTCATGCAGTTCTTAATTTTATTTTAATTTTGGGATTCTTTGTAAATATTGTTTTCTTTTCTCTCATTAGGTATGCATTTTTTATTTTTGGTTTTGACAGGTATTTCCATAAATGTTGATAAGAATTCGAGAAGACGATGATTCCTTCGTAATACAGATAGAATTATCGTAATTTTAGGTTATTCGCTCTTAAAATTGGCTAGGATGAAGTACGTAATTCAGTTGTTAATTGGAGTTTAACATATAAATGAAAGACGAAATAAGAATGAAGTTGTAGTGAGTGGAAAAAATGTCATATGCCGGTACTTTTGTACCGCGTAGTCGGCACCTGACACTCGAACAAAATGCTCATTATCAGCTTGCTGTAATACGGCTCTTACGTATTCCAACTGGCTTAACAATTGGTACACGTTATTTCGTCCTTCAATAACGCAAAGAAAAACATGTTTGTGGCATAGTCACGACAATCATATTATGATGTTACGTTATTGTTTACTTTCAATCAATAAATGATTACTTACAATCATCAATCAAATCAAATACATAAATGATTACTATGAATCAATGTGTTATTCATTTTAAAATGTATAAGGCTAGCGAACAAAAGCTCACTCTAACCAAAAACCGAGATTGTTTTTTGTTGTTTTCTTTTTTATATCCAAAGGCAGACTTGATCTTCCATTGGAAAGATTCACTAAAACTTTAATTTTATTTCTAAAATGTTTGAACAATAAAAATACGTTTTAAAAGTCTGGTAAACCTCATATTACTTAAACTCGTCTAAAAGCTCTAAAGAAACGAGTCATTTTGTCACAAAGTTCTTTGCGTAATTCATCAAAGAGAAAAAATAATTTATAAAATTTTTTCATTAAACTCATTAGCTCTGGTAATGAAACTTGAATTTTATAATTAAAAAAATATATAAAATAATAATTAATAGAAAATAAAATATGGGAGACCAAAATACAGCGGCGAAAGATGGAAAAGATCGTAATTCGTATTACGTGCAAATTAAGGGCCTTGATCCAGATCGGAATATCAAAAAGTTACGAAAAGTCTTTACAGTTTCACACACGATTCAGAAACAAACGGCAAGACGTTTAAGTGTGACCGATCAGGAGAAAGAGGAAAATGAACGCAAGAAAGCGCAACATTTTAGGGAATTAAGACAGCAGCGGCTGTCTACGCTGGGTGCGAATCACAGATATATCTTGGAGATTGTAGCCGATCTAGTGGGTGCCGAAACGGAGGAAATAATAGCGGGAGTTGTAGACGACCAAGAATTTGTCGATTTGCTATCGGGAATGTTTCAAAAAGATGGCACGCGGGCATGTTTAATCAGTTATGCTGACATGCAGGGATATCCGCCCAAATCGGGTCGTTATGTTCAAAGTCTTAAAAGACAAACCGTCAAGCGCACCATCGTCCAACGTAGCGACAATGTTAATCTGTACGACAAATGGATGGTGGTGTATCGCAACAACAACAAAAAGACTGTGGACAATCGTACGGTATCGGAAGATGTGGCCATGTTCACTTGGAATGCTAAAAGTAAAGACTTAAGCTTGTACGTGATCAAAAATTTCGTTGCTCGCATTCTGACCAAATCCTTGGAGGCCGTTACAGATTTTGGCGTTGCCGAAATGGATCAAAAGAATAAATTTTTTCACACGCTTAATATGTTCAATATATTTTTAAATTCTTCCGAAGCCACAGCCTCAACGAGGGTCAACTTTAATGTTTCTCATGAACTTTTCAAAGGGTTTCTTTTGGTAAAATATCAAATAGAAACCAGTTCGAAGGATGTTAATCGTGTTCGCGTTGTGGAACGTTATTTCAATCAATGGCTGCGTCAGATTCAAGGTATTTTGGTGGAGGGGAAACAAATTTTAAGAGATTCCGCAGATGTTGGGCCTCTTCAAATGTTAGTTAATTGGCGCAGAATGTTAACCCGCTATACGTCCATTAAGGAATTTGTTTCCTCACAGGCTTTCAATAATCACAAGGCCTGTTTAATCCTATCAAGATCCTCCAAATTGTTAAAGGTTTTATCGAAAGTTTACCACAACAACAACAAGAAAATATATTAAAAATTGTTTTGTTTTCAATACTTTTAGAAATGGGCAGAAATCGACAATCAAGTAACCCTGGTTTTAAACGAGGCCAAAGATAATGTTCGTTACATCACTTCGTTGCAAAAATTCTGGGATCCATTGTACAGGTAATTTAATAAAGAGATATTAAACAAAATAGCTGCCATCGCTTCTAGTATATGTAGGTATGTCTAGTTGTTAGAGAAATTAGAGGGCTCCTGTAATACAGGCGAAGCCAGTTCCCTTGTGTTGTCGGATCAAGGGTAGCGGGAGAAAAAGAGAGATGACAGTTGTAAAGTAACGCATGAAGAGGACTTAAATAGTCACTACATCTGTGCCGATGCGGAGCCAACCGCAAACCAGTTGCTGCTCCTTCTGAAAGAACAAATAGTCCAACGTCTGATATCAAGGAGAATCTGAGGAAGAACCTCCGCCCTAGATGAGTGCGGCGTAGGTCCTCTAAGGCGATGATATACCGTTTTCTCTTCCTCTTGATTCTAACAACTTCTAGAAAAGTCATTTGTAGACAACTCGTGAAATTACAGTTGAACTAGTGTTAAGACCTCTGTGGACTCTTCATGCATTATCCCAGATTAAAAGTTTTGAGGTTATAGATACCCGGTGCTCCAAGGAGCTCTGGGTTGTTTTGTTATGTAAAAGCTGTGGCAAAGAAAATGTTTTATCGTTTCGATGCCTGCAAACGTTAAGGCTGTGTTCGGACAATGCAAGTCTTATTGAAAAGATTCTCACCTCTAAGGCGAGAGTAATAAGGGGACAAGCAATGTGTTTACTGTACACACTGTAAAGTACTTAAAAATTCGTTTTGCTTTCTCACATGTATACACACCTCATACATAAAGAAAGCAACATTTCAACAATAAGACTTGCATTGTGGGGACGCTAAAGAAAGTTCAAAGAAGAAAAAGTAGGAATCTTGTTAAAAAGACTTGCATTGCTGGTTTTCTTATTCGAGTCCGATGTGCTTGTAAGTTTGGGTGTCCCGTCAGAACTATTGCCATTTTTGGAATTACGGACTTGCCCAGTTTTGTCCTTTCTTCATTTCGTTTGCCTCATAAAACTTTTGCAAATTTTCCCACAGTGCAATGTTAGCCATCTTTGCCCAAGTGGTTAAGCCAGTTCCGTAGACTCAAAATGTTTCGCGTTATCTTTTATGTGGCTATTGAAACTTATTGCATTAAATCAACTATTTTGCAAAAATAAACATCGTTTCCTCTTAGCGACAAAAAGTCTGTCAAACGGCAACAGGCTAAGATAGTGGTTCCATTGTGATACCCTTGGTTAAAATAAAACTACAAGTGTATCATAGCAGATTCAAACCGGTCCGCCACCATCTTCAGTGTGTTCAGACAAGCACGTTGCGGTTATCGTTTTCGGCACCACAATGCATTGGCATAGAAACTGAAATACATGCTCTTCATATTTAATTACCAACAGTGATAAAATCCTTTTTTCCGCCCAATGGGAGGTGATTACAAAAGCATTAGGAGAGGAGTTTCGGACATACAGGAATGTCCAGTTTCAATGCAGATCGACTTCCTTGCATCTTGTTTGCTTTTATTTTAGACTTTGGTACTTTTTTGGGACATTGCCAAAAGGCTTTTATGGAATTTCTTGGGAATAGGTAGGATCTCGTATTTAGCAATTAATTCACCACTCGTAGGAACCTCTTTCCACAAGAGTGTTATAGTACCGCACGAGTATACATAATTACATCGGAGTAAACTAAACTCGAGTAGTGAGATCTTGATATTTAACATATTAGGCTACAGATATGGTTGTGGAAAGCATGATGAATGGTTTAAGATAGATGTGGCAGAATCGATAGCCACGAGTTCTTGATTGTGTTCCGGAATATCCCAGCTAACTTACGAATACCTTTTGTGTACTGGTTTATTCGTTAGAGTCTTGGAATTTTTGTATATAATTATTTCTTACAAAATTAACATTTTTATTCCAAAACCAAAAGATCATCTCCAGATGGCATCATTAGTAGTTTGCCCGGCCTTATGGTAGCCCTTCGTAATGTATCCAAAACTGCGCACTACTTCAATACACCCACCAATGTAACTGGGTTTTTTGTCAAAATATCGAATCAGCTGACTATAGTCTGCAGAAATTATTTAACGGATAATGGGCGCGTTAATCTTTGGAAGTTGGCACCCAACGATGTCATAGCGAAAATCGAAAAATGTCGCAAAGTGATGCAAAGCTATAAGGAGCAATATTTCAACACTTGCCGCGATATGGCTGAAGCGAATGAAAAACGTTGGATCGTGTCGTCGGTGTATATATTTACGTGTTTGGAAAAGTTCTTAGAACGTGTGGACAAGGTTGGAGAAAGTTTATTTTCTTGTTTGAAATTTTATTTTAAATTATTTTGTTTTTAGATAAAAACGATATTCAATGTGGAGATCACTTATTCGGTGTTGGATCGCATACGCATTAGTGGGATGGAGAAATTCAATGCCATCATTAAGGGTGCCAGGGCTATGATTAGCTCGAAAGCTTACGATCCTTTGAACTATCGTGTTGACTTTTTCGACAAAGACTACAATATTTTCATACAAGAATGCGAACAGGCTGAAGTTGGCATGCAGCAGTTTGTTAAATATCAGATCGCCGATGTTCCCATAACCGAATCAGTTATTTTGATTTTGAAACGTTTCGAACGTTTGAATTTGGAATGTTTGTGCTTGGATCGTCGGTATTTAGAGGTGGCCGAAATGTTGCAAAAAGAAATGTTTCTGCTAAAGGATGTGTAAGTATATTGTTTGGATATTTTTTTTATTGTTGTTGCATATGTTCTCCTTTAATATTTCTGAACGCATTTCAGTTACAATGAAGAACGTGGCAATCCTTTCATACCGCGCAATATGCCACCTGTAGCTGGCCGTATTATGTGGATACGTTCAATCTTTCAGAAAATCGACGAACCCATGAAAGTATTGAAGCAACGTGCCTGTGTGTTGGCCCACAAAAAAGCTCAAAGAACCGTTAGCTATTACAATTATATGAACAGCATTATTTGTCACTACGAAATGACTTACCACAAGGCATGGTTTGATTATTGCGAAGAAGTGCGTTGTCTACTCAGCAACCCCATACTAATTTGCAATAAAAACTCGGCTGAATACACGGTCAATTTAGATCCAGCTATCAAACAGCTGATCAAAGAAACCGAGTGGATGTGGAAGCTGAATTTGGAAGTGCCAAATATTGCAGCTGTAGTAACCTACTGCAAGCTAAATATAACACTACCAGCCGAGGAGCTGAAATATATCATGCAACGTTATGATAAATTGCGCCAGAGAATTACCCCAGTTTTCATTAATATCATGCGCTTCCGATTGCAAAAGGTATCGTTGATTATGAAGCCGGCCTTGTCGTCGGTGACTTGGTTGTCAGAAAATTTGGGGGACTTTGTAGAAAGAGTGAAGATGGTAAGTGCAGGGATCAAACAAAGATCAAACATTAACGTATCAGTTGGAGATGTAATCAGTTCGCATGCTGTTTAATTTCTGAGTTATTCGAATTGAATTTCTAAAATTTTATAAAATATTTTAACTCCGGTTTAATCAATTACCCGCCTTTAGTTTTTAAGCTGTAGGATCCTTTTCAGTCTCGATATTTTTTTTTTTTATTTCTTTTTACGAATGTTCCTTCCCCTTTAAAAATTAATAGAATAATTTTTTTGGCGTGTTTAATTGTATTAATTTAAGATTTTAATTCAAAAGAGCCAAAAGAAAACCTTGAGCAAGCGACCAAAAACTTTAAATTCCACCATAAATGAAAAGTTCACAAAGAAATCGTAAACTTCGCAATAAAACGGCCAAATTTATAAAACAAAATCGAAATTATAATGAATTTCAATATTTCACCAAAAAGTCGCTAAAAATTATAATTTCACCACAAACCTAATATTCAAAATAAAATCGAAAAATTTACTAAAAAACGTTAAAATAACAAGAAAAATTCAAAAGCACTAACAGAAAAATCTAAATTTCACCATTAAGTAGAAATAATCCGAAAACTCGATAATTCACCAAAAATCAGAAAATTCCAAAAAATGTTACCAAAAGAATTTTCCGAGTTTTAAGGTCTGTAATAAAAATTGTTTCCTTAAATATTTTTTTTCACAATCGATATTTCACTACGCCTTCGCGTGACATCACCTGGAAAATCGGTAGTGAAATATCGATTGTGAATCAAAATATTAAGAGAAAAAAATTTAAGATAATCATAAATGTATTTATTTATTTCACAAGCAAATCAAAATCCTATTACTATCTAAAATTCACCAAGAGAAAAGCGAGAATTGGCGAAAAATTCGGTTATAGCGGTTAAATCATAAAAAGAGTGAGACTTATAAACGATATCGATTTTTGGAATTTTCCGATGACGGAAATTCGTTCGTATATCAAATCACCCTGTCGAAATATCAAATCTATAATCATATAAACAAATTAAGAGAAACAAATACATATGTTTATTAATCGATTAAATATGTTTATTCGGATTGGTTAACCTCCAATTAAAATATGACGAAGGCCGAATTCAAATGCAAAATAAAACGAATAAAATCGGAGCCCAAAATTTCAATATCCTTAACAATCTTTTAGAGTGCAAAAAAGATCTGCACTCTTTCAACATTGTAGTAGTAGTATTGGCTGGGGTGAAGGGCATGTAAGATTCGGCATAGACAAACATAGTAGTAGCCTCAATTGTTTAATTTAAGCTTCGTTTGTCGATAATAGCGAATGGTGAATATATCCAGTTTGCTGTTTTCTTAATTTTAATAACTCTGCGTTTTTTTTTGCAATTATAGGACATTGTTGTTGTTGTTGTTTTTGTTTTGTATTGAAGCGTTCTTTAGACTGTTTTTCACCATTATTGCATTCTTATTTTTATATTTAGGCTGTCGACGAGGTTTGCCTGTTTTATACGACTGTCCTCAACATAGATTCCATTCGTATAAGTAAAGAAATGGCGTCATTGCAAGATTATTTGTACATGTACATTCCACCTGAGCCGGTGACGTCTGAGAAATTCTATGAAAATTGCAACAATTTACGAATGGAAATTGAAAAGGAATTGGAAAAGAAATCGACGTGCATGGAACGGGCTGTTATCGATTTATGTAATATGTTTGTCGAATTGCTCGACTTTGGGCCGTACGACTTGAAAGGAAGGCGAGTCTATCAATTGCCCCTTAACCAAATCAACGATGACAATTGGCGAGCAGAAGGACAAATGCCAATCGATAAATGGGATTGGATACAATTCCAGAAAATTTATCGTACCATTTATTTGGTACCAGAAGACATACTGGTCACACTGCAATTCAAAAACTACGAAAACATACGCTACGAATTGCATCATTTGCGCAACGATTGTATGGACTTATTTTCTTATTACAATTCCAGAATAATATCGGCCTTGGTCGGATGCTCGAAAAGATCCTTGGACTTTGTGCGCTATTATATTTTGAGGTAAGAATAATTAAAAAGAAATGTAAAGGACTAACTTCATTATTTTTCTATTTTACAGAGTTAATTGGCGCACGGATCCCAAGCCACCGATATTATACACCGAACTGGATGTGGACTTGGAGAATGGTTGCCGCATTGAGCCCAACATGGAAGTGATGCAAACCGATTTCCATCGTGCTGTTTTAAATTGTACGGAAATCAATTATTTCGTTACGGCCTGGGGTAAGCAGGCCAAAACGCATGAACGTCGTTTGAGACGCGTGACTATAGGTAAGAACTTGCGTTTCTATAATGTTGTATTGGACTCATAAAAAGGCAACCATTGCAGATGAAAATCGTTATGAACGCAACTACTTTCGCTTTGTAATCGAGCATAAGGATATTATAAGGGCAATTCAAAATCTCGCCAATGGTCTGATGATGTTTAAGCAAGACATCGAAGACTATCTGGCACAAGTGTACGATATGCACAAAGATCTATGGGCCGACGATCGTGACACCATCATACAGGAATTCGTAAATACAAATCCATTGACAGTCGACATTAGAGACAAATTTATTTATTATGACAGCATAACTACCCAGCTGCAGGAAGGCGAAAAGCGCCACTGCATTGGACCGATTGAAATAAGAATGGGTATGATACGAGCGAGTACACGAGAAAAATATAAATTCCGTTAATTTTCCCGCTCTTTTAGAAAAAGCTTTTGAAAAATTCATAGAGGAATCGAAAAAATGGAAAATTCTATGCGGCCAATTGTTGAGTGGTCAATACAAGAAACAATTGGATGAGATGGTGGAGTTTATCGCTGAACAAGAAAATATTTTAGCAAAGCCCATTAACGATCTGGATGATGTCCGATTGGCCATGTTGTGTCTAGAGAAAATACGAGAAAATTTTATACAGTAAATTTTACAAAAGAAAAAGAAACTTTTCCTTAAACACAGACTCGATTTAAATGTTAATTTTTATTCCAGAATGGATATGAATTTGCTTGTTATCACCAGTGCTTATGCCCTGTTCTCGCAGTTTAATATTTTTGTGCCACAAGATGACTACGATAAGGTGGACAGTTTGCAGTTGTCATTTAATAAAATGTTGGAAAATGTATGTTTCCGGCCATAAGAGGATCGATCTTTTACTTAATGAATTTCCTCTTTGCAGGCTAAAAAAGTTTCAGATCTCATTTCACAAATGGAAGGGCCGTTACTTGATGAACTTAATGATGGCATCCGTGTATTCGTCAAAGACTTTGATGATTTCAATGTAGAGTTCGAGGCCAATGGCCCGATGGTGGAGGGTATTTCAGCAAAAGAAGCCAGTGATCGCGTCTTTCTGTTCCAGAATCGCTTTGATGATCTTTGGCGTAAATATGAAATGTACAGTAGTGGCGAAAAGTTGTTCGGTCTACCCATTACTGAATATCCCTTATTGCATCAGCGCAAGCGAGAGTTCAACTATTTAAACCGTCTGTACTCGTTGTACATACAAGTATTAAAAACCATTTCCGATTATTACGAAATGTCCTGGGCTGACGTGGATATTGAAAAGATCAGTACTGAATTGAATGACTTTCAAGTTAGATGTCGTAAATTGCCGAAAGGCATGCAATCGTGGCCAGCGTTTATTGACTTGAAAACGAAAATTGATGATTTCAATGAGACGTGTCCTCTGCTGGAACTAATGACAAACAAGGCCATGAAAGATCGCCACTGGGTGCGTTTAAATGCTTTGCTTAACACTGAGTTCGATCCCACAAGTGCCAAGTTTACTTTGGGTAAACTATTAGAAGCCCCCATTCTAAAGAACAAAGAAGATGTTGAAGATATTTGCGTGGGAGCCAGCAAAGAGCTGGATATTGAAGCAAAACTCAAACAGGTTATAGCCGATTGGTCGGTAGTCAACATACAATTGGGCATGTTTAAAACAAGGGGCGAACTGGTTTTGAAAGGTACTGAAACCCTGGAAATCATTGCCTCTTTGGAGGACAGCATAATGGTTATGAATTCGCTGTCATCCAATCGTTACAATGCCCCCTTTAAGAAGGAAATTCAATTGTGGCTAAGCCGGTTGGTCAATACTGGCGAAATTCTTGAGAAATGGCTAATTGTGCAGAATTTATGGATATACTTGGAGGCGGTGTTTGTTGGCGGCGATATTGCGAAACAGTTACCCTTGGAGGCTAAAAGATTTAACAACATCGACAAGAACTATGTTAAGATAATGTATAGAGCTCGCGAAACCCCCAATGCTGTTGAATGTTGTACCGGCGATGAAACTTTGGCAACTTCCTTGAAATGGCTGCTGGAACAATTGGAAACGTGTCAGAAGTCACTGACGGGTTATTTGGAGTCGAAACGTTTATTGTTTCCCCGCTTTTTCTTTGTCTCAGATCCTGTACTGTTGGAGATTTTAGGACAGGCATCCGATCCCACTTCAATACAACCTCATTTGTTGAGCATTTTCGATGCGGTGGCTTATGTAAGTAAAAATAAAGTTGCCTTTACCAACAAAACGGCAAGATTTTGTTCACCGGTTAGTTCGCGTTACTGAACAAAACACAGCTAAACATTTTAGTAAGTCGGAATAATGAATACAATTTCATGGGCTAAGACCCATTAAGATAACACTGTACAACACAACACAACAAAAAATAACAAGGTTCTGACAGCAGATTCCGGCAGAATGAACCAAAAATGTGTATCGGCGGGTTAAAGCTTCCCCTTTGTTTGCACCATGTTATAAGAGTAAATCGGCATAGCTAATCTTATAATCCCTGCATTTTAAACGTAAAGTTTGTTCGGCACTTTTATATGATATGGATAGAGCGTTGATAGAATAATGGGGAAAAATGTGCTCGTGGTCTTGTGTGTGGAGAATACGTTTAGATGTTCCTGTTCAGTTTGAGAATAATTTTTTGTTTCTCATTGCGGGTGTTTACATTCGTCCGCAAGCACAATTTTGTTTTGCAAATGTGTATTTTGTTTGTATAATAGCAGAACAGCGTTGTGCGAACAACGTTGATTGAACACGAATAGACCGTTAACAGCGAGCCAAATTCCTGTGCGAACAGCAATCTGTACGTCGGCAAAACAGATGTATAGCTAATCATGACGGCATATTTAACACTACACGGGAGATTTTTGTCGAACATATTAACCCTCTAACTCCTCGCTTTCTTGAAAAAGAGCAAAACACTCTACTTAAACAGCAATATAGCGGGCGGAAATATCCTACAAAAATATAACATGCAATTACTGCATAAGCACATTTTAGATTATGACTGATATCTGGCGTTCAATTAAATTTTTAGGCCTTTGGAAACCTGGTTTCGTAAAAAAATGAAATAAAAGTTTCCTGGAATCAGATCGCAGTGCCACCTGCCATGTCCAATTGTCAAATCAAACCATTCAGGAATCCACAAATTAAAAAAAAAAATCAGCATTGGTTCGCATTTTTCGAAACTTCTTTAGCCGCCTGTAGAGTGGATTTCAAATAATCAAAATTTATAAAATTGGATACGAGCAGGTGTGAAGAAAGGAAATTTCCTTCTCCCAACCCATTAAAAATTAACATTCCATACAAAAAGTTTAGAAAAATTTAAGAATTGTTTGTTTTCGTCAATACTTTCCCCCCACCAGAAGCTTAAGCTGGATCCGCGCCTAGCTACGAGTATACAGGGTTAGTTGTGAATACCCGTGAAAGGAGATTGAAATATTCTCCTTTGTTTTGTTTTGGCTGCACTCTAGTACCCTGTAGCGATGCAAGAAAAGTTGTACCTGGAGATATCCTATGTTTCCACATTAGGAAAAACCTATAGACATTATTAAAGCTCCCTCCTTAAAACTCCGCTTATCTTGTATCGTTTTCGAATCAATTTTTGCTTTAGTCCCAGTGATACTGTTCTGATCGCATGATCTGTGGTTTCAGCGTATTAAGTGCTAAGTTTTTGGAGAGCAAATTAAATTTCCGAATAAAATACTTTTTTGTAGTCTTGCGCCTATGGAAAAATATTTTGCCAAACCGTACAGTTTCTAATAATTTTTATCGACCGTTAGATGGAAAGCTAGCAGTGAAAAAAAAAGACATTGGATGTTGAAAATACATAGTCCCCTTTCGAATTGCTCTTTATCCATCATCAGTCTTCCATCACTAACGCGTTCGATAATTTTGTTTGCAAGAAATACTAATGAGAGGATCTTTTAATAAAATTCGATTGTTTTAGGTTGATTTCCAAGAGAAAACAAACGATGTTATTGTGGCCCTTAACTCTTCGAATCATGAAAAGATCATAACGGAAAATCCAATCCAATGTGTTGGCAGTGTTGAAATCTGGTTAAATCGTTTATTAAAGGAAATGCAAGACACAATGCGTACTGTATTGGCGAGCATGGCCGTAAGCTTGAAAGATCCGGAGTTTAATTTTGTCGAAGAATTTCCTTCGTTCTGCGGACAGGCCGGTATAATTGGCGTACAGCTGTACTGGACCAAAGACGCGGAATATGCTTTAAAGAAATGTCGTACCGACAAGACAATCATGAAACGAACAAATACGAAATTTTTGAATTTATTAAATCATTTTATTGATTTGACGGTAAAGGATTTGAGTGCGTTAGATCGCATTCGGTTTGAAACAATGGTAACGATACATGTGCATCAGAGGTGAGTTGTGGCAACTATTTCAAAGACTGCTAGTAAAGTTTTGTTCTGCAGGGACATTTTTGATGATTTATGCCAAATGCGCATACGAACGACAAGTGATTTTGAATGGCAAAAACAAGCGCGTTTCTATTATAACGAGGATAACGATGATATCATAGTTGGCATAACGGACGTCAACTTTATATATCAAAATGAGTACTTGGGTGTTACGGAACGATTGGCCATCACTCCCTTAACCGATCGCTGTTATATTACACTGGCTCAAGCGATAGGTAAGATATTTCCATTTCAATATTCGAAAGCGCTAATTTAACAAATTTTAATCAGGCATGTCTATGGGTGGTGCTCCAGCGGGACCTGCCGGTACCGGCAAAACAGAAACCACTAAAGATATGGGACGCTCTTTGGGCAAACTAGTGGTGGTGTTTAATTGTTCGGATCAAATGGATTTCAGGGGTTTAGGTCGTATCTACAAAGGATTGGCGCAGTCTGGTTCATGGGGTTGTTTTGATGAATTCAATCGCATAGAGCTACCAGTGCTATCAGTTGCAGCCCAACAAATTTAGTAAGCCGCAGGAATTATAAACATCAGTATTTAAATAATGATATATTTTATTCTCTCAGCATCGTCTTAACGGCCCGCAGAGAAAAACGCACTTCGTTTATATTCAGTGATGGCGATTTGGTAACTCTGAATCCGGAGTTTGGCCTTTTTATAACAATGAATCCCGGTTATGCTGGTCGTCAAGAATTGCCAGAGAATTTAAAAATTATGTTCCGTTCAGTCGCCATGATGGTACCAGATCGTGCTATAATTATACGTGTTAAATTGGCGAGTTGCGGTTTCAAGGAGAATTTGGTTTTATCGCGAAAATTCTTTACGCTCTACAAATTATGTGAAGAGCAGTTGTCCAAACAAGTTCATTATGATTTTGGTCTTCGCAACATCTTATCAGTGTTGCGTACTTTAGGCTCCCAAAAACGTGCCAATCCTAATGACACCGAAGAGACTATAGTCATGAGAGTCTTAAGAGACATGAACGTTTCAAAGTTAATAGATGAAGATGAAGGTCTGTTTCTTTCCTTGATTGAGGACATGTTTCCGGGCATCAAGCTTACCACTAATACCTACAAGGATTTGCAAAGAGCTTTAACGAAATGTGCTGAAGAATTGGGTTACGTAAATAATCCCGAATGGAATTTAAAAGTTGTACAGCTCTACGAAACCTCTTTGGTCAGACATGGTTTGATGTTAATGGGTCCAACAGGTTCGGGAAAAACCAGCTGTACAAATGCCATGCTAAAGTGTTTTACGGAAATGGGAAATGCGCATAAGGAAATGCGAATGAATCCAAAAGCCATAACGGCTCCGCAAATGTTTGGTCGCCTAGATGTGGCCACAAATGATTGGACTGATGGCATTTTTTCCACCTTGTGGAGACGTTCACTTAAGGTACCTAAAAATCAAAACACCTGGATTGTGTTGGACGGTCCAGTCGATGCTGTTTGGATAGAAAATTTAAATTCCGTTTTGGATGACAACAAAACACTGACATTGGCCAATGGTGATCGTATTAAAATGGCGGAAAATTCAAAGTTGGTCTTTGAACCCGATAATGTGGACAACGCTTCGCCGGCGACTGTTTCCAGAGTGGGCATGGTATTTATGAGTTCGTCGGTATTAAAGTGGACAGTTTATATGGAAGGTAAGATAATGATCATTTAAAGCTAACAATTTTACGGCGCTGCAATTTTTTCTGATTCAAATTCGAGTTGAATATAGAAATAGCAGCATAAGTTTGTTGTATTCCTTCTTTGAGATAATAAACATACGTAAGTACAGCATTTTCCGCTCAATTGATAAACGAAAAAGGAACAAATTTTGATTCATTTAACCGAAAAATCATTTCTCCGATACTCTGTTAATTGATTCAATGAGTCAATTAACAGGATTTCAATTAAACACAACATTCTCTTCGATTGCTTCACATTTGAATGGTCTTCTTGAAATTATATTCATGGATGCTTTAGACCACTAATATTTTGCACCAGTAATAACATTTAATTTTTTCTTTATAATTAAACTGAGTTTTTCCTTAAACTTATAATTTGTTCGTGCGCGCACAAATAACAAGGAATTGAACATTTTCAAACAACAATTTCTTCATTTTAGCTTATTACGAACCGTCAAAGTATCACGTATCAATAGAATTTATTAAGATGTCAAAAGAGAAAAAGGCCAGTGAAATGTTCACTTGCTTTTTCTTTGTTTGTTGCGTACGTAAATCATATCAAACGAGCAATTGCGTTACCCACGTCGGAATTAATTTTTACTTGTTCGACGTTTCAGATTACTGTGATTTGTTCGACGTGTGTGGGGAATTGGTTCGCGAACAAATTACACGCGCGAGTCATAAGTTTATGAAGAGTTTTACACTCACATTGCACCTAAAATATCCGCAAACTACTGATTAAAATGTTCGAATTTTTTAAAACAAATGAAGTCATATGATTTAAAGAGTTGCCATGTATGCACATTTATGAAAAAACTTTTTTGACATCGCATCGAACTACCTTACTTTCATCGACTCTCGTGCCAACAGTTGCTTTAACTCTTGACTGTCTACCTTCTTCCTGATCACTAAGTCTTTTGTAATTGCTAGTATTTGTCTAAAACTTTAGTATTTAATAAGTGCCTGTCAATGGTTCTAAATCATACGTTAGCCAATGCTGGACATTCACTCACTCCGGGTACAGTCTGCAAGTATAATCTTCTATTTTCATCTTGGCCAGATGATACTTGAAGTTTTTATGACGTGTATCCCTATTATATGAAAGCACATTGCTAGCCTTTTTGACTAGCACCTTACTAAACCTTTTCAGGTTTAACGGGTCTACCCATTATAGGACACGCACTCCCGCAAGCGCAGAGTGCAGGACAAGTGCAGCTCAACTGAATATACACCTGCTCCTGCCCTGGTATCCATAAGAGAAACTAAGCTTCCGCAATCTCTTTTCTGACTAGGGCCCAGAATACTTTTATGGCAAAAGCTATGCCAAATGGCATCGGTTTTCATACGCAAAGCTGACATTGCGGCAGTTGACCTACCAACGGCAGCAATGCCAGAATTACCTGAAGTGCTTATGTTAGTGCCGTGAGAATTGCACCACATATAATCACACAGGCAATCCTTTAAACCCCATCCAAGTTACACTTAATTGTACTTTGGTAGGCCGTTGGCAGCCAAGCCATCATTGAGTAAATGTTGCATTGCAAAGGCATTAAAGATTCAACCTCTACACCCTTCCGCCATTATACCACCACCTTTTTTGGGCGTAAACACATTTCGATTATAACAAAAGGGCAAAAAAATTTAATTTTTTTCTAGAAACGAAGACACCATTAGTTACAACCATTTCACATTTTTTGAAGAGCGTACAATAACTTTTCTATGTTTATACTGCAGCATGGGTTCGAAAACAGCCGGCCTTCGAACAAGATGTGTTTCGCAAATGTTTTGGTGCAATATACGATGACGCCCATACCTTTCTCCAAACTAAACTTATAGCCAAAATGCGAATTCTAGAGGCAATTTATATAAAACAATTTTTGGAAATACTCGATGGTTTATTAGCCGATTGCAGCAATAGGGCGGAAAGATATTTAGAACGCACGTTTCTCTTTGCTATGATGTGGACTTTGGGAGCAGTGTTAGAAATAAATGAACGCGAAAAGTTAGAGGAGTTTTTGATTAAGCATCATTCTAAAATGAGTAAGCAAGCTATTGAACATCGTGTGTACATAACGCAACCTAAATCAAAAACAGTCCCAAATAAAATTTTGCACCTGTGTCGGAATTTAAATTCAAAGAAGACGCCGATGGGAAAGAAAGTTTTGCCACCGGGAGATATTTGTTCGTCTTTAGAAAAACCAATTTTAATAAATTTTGAGTTGTGGCTGTTTCCGGTTTAGGGTGCGATATGTAAAAAATTTAAAGGCAATTTAATATGTATGCATGTGTTCTTGCTTAGAGTGGCCCAAAAAGCAGCCCACTGAAACCATATTTGAATTCTATGTGGATGACCATGGAAATTGGCAGCATTGGAATACACGAGTCGAAAAGTTTACATATCCCGAGGACAGCATTCCAGAGTTTGCTTCGATTTTGGTGCCCAATGTGGATAATGTACGAACTGGTTTTCTAATGCACAACATTGCCAAGCAACGAAAACAGGTCCTGTTAATTGGGGAACAAGGCACGGCCAAAACCGTCATGATAAAAGGTTATATGTCAAATTATGATCCCGAGGAGCATTTGTCGAAATCGTTCAACTTTTCATCTGCCACTACACCGAATATGTATCAGGTGGGTATGAGCAAAGGCCAAAATTTAAAAGGGCAAAATAAAAATATATGACTTTTCTAGCGCATCATTGAATCGTACGTGGAAAAGCGTGTTGGTACAACCTATGGCCCTCCGGGTCAAAGATCCATGACTATATTCATAGACGATATAAATATGCCAGTCATAAATTCCTGGGGCGATCAAATCACCAATGAAATAGTGCGCCAGATGATCGAACAACATGGCTTTTATTCTTTGGACAAACCAGGTGGCCTCAATGATCCTAATAATTTTCTTGGGAATTCGTATTTATTGTTAAACAATTTTAGGTGATTTTTCGACCATATTGGATATACAAATATTAGCGGCTATGATACATCCAGGAGGCGGGCGTAATGATATACCACATCGTTTAAAACGTCACATGTCCATTTTCAATTGCACTTTGCCCAGCAATAATTCAATGGATCAAATCTTTAGTCAAATTAGTACTGGCTACTTTTGCTTGGCACGCTTTGCGGAGGAAGTAGTGGATGTTGTGCCACTATTAGTACCACTGACGCGAATTTTCTGGCAAAATATTAAGGCCAAAATGTTGCCCACACCTGCAAATTTTCATTATGTTTTCAATTTACGCGACTTGTCTCGCATTTGGGAGGGTGTTTTAAAAGTTGCGCCAGAAGAATGCACAACAGTGTCAGATATTTTAAAATTATGGCGTCATGAGTGCACTCGTGTCATAGCGGACCGCTTTACGGACTTTAAGGACATCAACTGGTTTATATCTTGTATTAAGAGAGATGCTCGAGCGCATTTAGGTGAATATTGGGAGGAATTTCCCGAGGAAGAAACTTTCTTTGTAGATTTTCTCAGAGATCCGCCTGATGCTGGCGAAGATGATGAGGAGGTATCACTGGAACCACCAAAAATTTATGAAGAAATTCCCAGGTTTTTTCCAGAAATATTGAATCAAAAAATGAAAAATCAATAACATAATCTTTCTATGTATTATTTCCCTGTAGCATGGAGGATGTTCAAAAACGCGTTCATTGGTATATGAGTCAGTTCAATGAATACGTTCGAGGCTTTCGCTTAGATTTGGTGTTCTTTCACGATGCTTTGGTTCACCTAATGATCGTTTCACGTATAATCAGTATGCCTCGGTAAGAGTTTGAATCGAGTTATTTGCTGCCATAAATTCACATGAATAACAATTATGCAGGGGTAATGCTTTATTGGTGGGCGTAGGTGGTTCTGGCAAGCAAAGCTTAACACGCTTGGCATCGTTTATAGCTGGTTATAAGTTCTTCCAAATAACTTTAACACGAGCCTATAATGCAGGAAATTTAGTGGAAGACTTGAAACATTTATATCGCACCGCCGGTTTGGAGGGCAAAGGCATTACGTTTATATTTACCGATAATGAAATCAAGGATGAAGGTTTCTTGGAGTATATTAACAACATATTGAGTTCAGGTGAAATAGCCAATCTATTCGCGAAAGATGAAATGGGTAAAATATCCGATATTATTCCTATAATTGAGCGAAAAATAAGTAATAGTTACCTCTTACCTTAGACGAAATCTACAACGAAATTATACCCGTCATGAAGAAGCTTCAGCCTAGAAGACCGCCAACTCAGGATAATCTATATGACTTCTTTATATCGAGGGCGCGCTCAAACCTGCACGTAGCACTTTGTTTTTCTCCCGTAAATATCGCTGTCTTGAAATTTAGTCTTTTAGTAAAGCTTACAATTTACTTTGATTCTCTTAGATCGGCGAAAAGTTTCGTGCACGTTCCTTAAAATTTCCAGGTTTGATATCGGGTTGCGTTATTGATTGGTTCCAAAAATGGCCAGAAGATGCACGTGTGGCTGTGTCGCGGCATTATCTGGAGAACTTTCAAGTTATTTGTGCGCCAGAGGTCAAAGAACAGCTTATCGATATAATGAGTTGGATACATGAAACTGTTTCTGAAGCGTGCGTATCCTATTTTGATAGGTTTCGGCGAACTACTTTTGTGACACCCAAGTCCTTGATATCATTTCTCGAAAGTTATAAGAAACTTTACGAGGATAAACAAGTCAACATTGTGGTCTTATCCGAAAGAATGACTTCAGGCTTGGACAAGCTAGATGAAGCCGGATCATCAGTATCCATATTGAAAAAGGAATTGGTGGAAATGAATAAGGTAATTGCGGTGGCCACAGAGGAAGCAGAGATCGTATTGGAAACTGTATCCGAATCTACGGCGGCTGCTGAAATTATAAAAGCACAAGTTGCGGAGAAGAAAGCCCAAGCTGGGGAGTTAGTAAAAAATATATCCGCCGATAAAGAAGTTGCCGAGGCGAAGTTGGAAAAAGCTCGGCCCGCTCTAGAAGAAGCTGAAGCTGCTTTAAAGGTACTATTGAAATAAATCTAAATATTAATATTTCCTAAATAAAAAACTTCCAGACTATTAAAGCTGCTGATATAGCTACAGTGCGCAAGTTGGGTAAACCGCCCTATTTGATTACCCTTATCATGGACTGTGTGTGCATCTTATTCCGCAAGCACATTAAACCGGTAAAACACGATGCGGAGAAGCAATTTATTCAGAGCTCATGGGAAGAGTCTCTTAAAGTAATGTCCGACACCAGCTTTCTTCGAAAAATTGTGGAATACCCTACAGATATTATAAATGCCGAAATGGTAGATCTAATGTTACCTTACTTCAATTACCCGTAGGTATTAATAATTTGGACCCATGTTCATTTAATTACAATGTTTTTTTTTCAACAACTGTGAAGTTTTTATACATTTGAGGCCGCTAAAGTGGCCTGTGGCAATGTGGCGGGATTATTGTCTTGGACCATTGCCATGGCTAAATACTACGAAGTCAATAAAGAAGTGTTGCCTCTAAAGGCTAATTTGGCCATACAAGAGGCCAAATATATCAAAGCTTCCAGCGATTTGCAGGAAGCCGAGGAGTTATTTGCCACCAAAGAACGTGAATTGGCCAAAGTGCAACAGCAATTTGATGAAGCTATTGCAAAGAAAAATGCTGTCCTGCAAGAGGCTCAAAAGTGCCAAGACAAAATGGATGCCGCTACAGCTCTCATTAATGGTTTGGCTGGAGAGAAAATTCGTTGGACCGAACAAATCGCTCAGTTTAAAAGTGAAACAGAACGCTTGGTTGGTGACTCCGTACTATTGACTGCCTTTCTATCCTATACCGGTCCTTTCAATCAAGAATATCGTACCGATTTGCAATCACAATGGCTAAAGCAAATCTTGGAACGTTTAATACCCATATCAGTGAACTTGAATATTATTGACAGTTTAACCGATCGCACTCAAATTGGGGAGTGGAATCTGCAGGGCTTGCCCACCGATGAATTGTCAATACAAAATGGCATTATAGCCACAAAAGCTGTAAGATTTCCTCTGCTGATTGATCCCCAGTCGCAGGGTAAAGCTTGGATTAAGAACATGGAAAAGCACAATAACTTAATTGTAACCAATTTGTCACATCGTTACTTTCGTACTCATGTCGAGGATGCCGTTGGTATGGGTTTGCCTGTGATCATCGAAGATGTAGCAGAAGAGTTGGATCCCTGTTTGGACAATGTCCTAGATCGCAACCTGTTGAAGGTTGGTACTACGTATAAGATTAAATTGGGCGATAAGGAAATTGATTACAATGCTGATTTCCGTTGCTATATAACCACCAAGTTGCCCAACCCTTCTTATACACCAGAAGTTTCGGCACGTACTTCCATAATTGACTTCACTGTAACCATGAAAGGTTTGGAAGATCAATTGCTAGGCCGTGTTATTCTAACAGAACGCAAAGAACTTGAAGAAGAACGTACGAATTTGGTTGAAACCGTAACCGGAAATATGAAGAAAATGAAAGAGTTAGAAGCGAATTTACTACACAAGTTGTCAACCACTCAGGGCAGCCTGTTGGATGATGTCACAGTTATTGAGGTATTAAATACCAGTAAAAAGACGGCCATTGAAGTAAATGAAAAGTTGGAAATAGCCAAAATGACCGAGGCGAAAATCAATGTTGCCCGTGAGGAATATCGTCCGGTAGCCACGCGGGGAAGCGTTCTATATTTCCTTGTTTGCACAATGGCCAAAGTAAATATGATGTATCAGACATCCTTGGTTCAGTTTCTCGATCGTTTCGATGCCAGCATGCATCTGTCAGCTAAAACTCATGTAACCCAAAAGCGTATTAAGCGCATTATTGAATATTTGACTTTTGAGATCTACAGGTATAAGTCACGCGGGCTGTATGAAAAAGATAAGTTTTTATTAGTCTTGCTCATAGCGCTCAACATAGACCGCCAAATGGACTTGGTGAGTTATGAAGAATTTCAAAACTTTATTAAGGGCGGAGCAGCCTTAAACCTTAACGATTGTCCTCCGGTGCCATATAAATGGATTACCGATGAGACCTGGCTAAATTTGGTGCAGTTGTCAACTCTGAGCCCATTTGCTAATATTTTAAGTAAGGTGTCGAACAACGAACGGGCTTGGCTTAATTGGTATAAGAAAGAATGTCCTGAAAGTGAAACTATACCAGATGGGTATAATACACTAGATCCTTTTCGCAAACTGTTGCTTGTGCGCTCCTGGTGTATGGATCGTACGTTATCGCAGAGTCGCAAGTATATAGCCAATTCTTTAGGACAACGTTTTGCAGAACCGGTTGTCCTAAATTTTGATACTCTTTTGATGGAAAGTAAACCTCTTACACCCATCGTTTGTTTTCTGTCCATGGGTTCCGATCCTTCAGCGAACATTGAAGCTCTGGCTAAGAAAAACGAACTGAAGTGTTATCCAATTTCAATGGGACAGGGCCAGGAGATACATGCTCGCAAGTTAGTGTCTAGTTCCTTAGAGGACGGTAGCTGGGTTTTATTACAGAACTGCCATTTGGGCTTGGAATATATGCATGAACTCACCCTGTTACTACTTGAACTGGAGAAGGAACAGTCATCTTATGATGGTAACTTTAGAATCTGGATTACAACAGAGCCGCACGACAGTTTCTCTATATCATTGCTGCAAATGTCTCTGAAGTTCACTAACGAACCACCTGCCGGTATGAGAGCGGGTCTTAAGAGAACTTATAGTAACTTAACGCAAGATTTTTTGGATTATTCTCAGTCTATATATTATCATCCGTTGGTATTTGCCATATCCTTCTTACACTCCGTAGTACAAGAACGTCGCAAATTCGGGCCTTTGGGCTGGAATATTCCCTACGAATTTAATTCCGCCGATTGGTACGCCAGTTGCTTATTTGTACAAAACCATCTCGACGATCTGGAACCGGGAAAAGGCATTAGTTGGAGTACCGTACGCTATATGTTGGGCGAGGTGCAGTATGGTGGTCGTGTAACTGATGATTACGACAAGCGTTTGTTAAATACATTTTCACGTGTGTGGTTCCATGATTTTCTCTTTGCCGAAACTTTCGAATTCTTTAAGGGTTACAGAGTGCTGTGTTTCAAAGAGCAAGAGGCCTACTTGGATGCTATTGAAGAAATGCCCAACATTGATCCACCTCAAGTGTACGGATTTCATTCGAATGCTGAAATAACTTATCAAACAAATACAACAAGAAATATTCTAGACACGATTATATCGATACAGCCGAAAGGTAAATTGCATATTTAACATTTTTCAATTCATGTTATTAAAAAAAGGGAAATTTATAACTTCTTTCAGAGTCGTCTAGCGGTGGTGGAGAAACACGAGAAGACAACGTGGCTCGACAAGTCAAGGAAATGCAATCTAAAACCCCTGCACCTTATGATCTGTTTGAGGTAAAAGAGCGTTTAATTGCGATGGGTGCCACGAGTTCAATGAACATATTTCTTCGGCAAGAAATTGATCGTATGCAAAAGGTAAGATAAGTTAACTTTCAACAGTTCCAAAGTCCTCTAAACGATGTCTATGTCGAAACTGATGTTTTCTGTTTATAAGCTTTAAATTAGCTTTGAGAAATTTTAGCTACTTTTTATAACCGCCACAAAAAGTGAAAAATTAGTGATTTCTACAATAGTCATTTCCGACCCAACAAAGTATATATGTATATGTATTCTAGATCCTTATAGGTAGAGAAGTTCAATTAACGATATTTTATTTTTTTATTTATTTATTTATTAAATTGTAGAACTAGCACAACAAGATAATAATCTTATAAGTTAGAGTGCTAGTGAGTAAAGCAAATTAGTTGTTACATATAAAAAAAGACAAAAAGGAGAACATAGTACACATAAAACAAAGTAATATGATAAAAGTGTATAATTAAAATAATACAAAACACATATAATTATTACACAAAACTTTTCAAGCATATGTTTTAGCTAACTCTCTTTTAAATAAGTTTGCGTTGCCTAAGTTTTGAATATAATGCGGTAAAGAGTTCCATAGACTTGTGGTGTATATTATAAATTGACGTTGTGACAAAAGGATCTTGTATTTTTGTTGAATTATAATATTTCCACGGTTAGATCTGGCAAACTGGATCCTGCCATATAAATATGGTGGTTGTTCAGTTGTGATTATCTTATGCATTAAGACAAGGCATTTAAATTTCAAAAGGTCATCGAATTTCATGTGAAAAATCAGGTTAGAATATAACGAAATATTGTCACGACGGCCCTTTTGGAAAATATATCTTGCAACATTATTATATGCAACTCTAAGTTTACCTAAGTCATTACTACCACAGTTTGCAAAGATTTCACATCCGTATAGAAGAGCTGGAACAAGGTATGTCTTCGCTAACAGCATACGTATAGAAAATGGCGTTGAATCTTTGACAGCCCATAGGCTACGAAGCATGCTATGTACTCTGCCCACTACAATACTAATGTGATTCGACCAAGTAAGTCTATTATTGAAAGTGAGTCCCAGGTTCGATGCAGAATCCACAAGAGCAATATCCTTATCATCTATTTTTATAAGAATGTTAGAAAAATTGTTCTTGGACTTGGACACTATGATGCACTTAGATTTCAGTGGATTAATGCACAACCCATTAGAACTTGCCCACTTACTTATCTCGTTCAAATCATCATTGATTATTTCTACACAAAAATTAATATCATCGAGATTAGTGCTAAGATAAAGTTGCACGTCGTCAGCATACATATGGATTTTACTGCTAATTGAAATATCAGGCAAATCATTGATGTAAAGACAGAAAAGAAGAGGCCCAAGAATAGAGTCTTGTGGAACTCCCCTACTAACGTTAATTGGCTCTGATCTGTTACCGTTAAGATAGACTGTTTGGGATCTATTGCTCAAATATGAATGTAGAAGACTGCATGCTGAGCTAGAAAAATAGAATAGTTTTTGAAGTTTTTTCAACAGAACCGAATGGACAACAGTATCGAACGCTTTACTGTGATCAAGAAGTACCAAAAAAGCTACCATATTTCCATCGAGTTTCGATCTTAGATCTTCGACTACGTCGACCAATGCCGTAATGCAACTTCTGCCCTTCATAAAGCCCGATTGCTTATCAGATAAAAAATTTCCAGATATCAAATATTCACTTATTTGCTTGCTCATCAGATTTTCAACCACCTTGGATAAAAAGGAGAGAATGGCAATTGGCCGATATTGTTCGCCTTGGGAATAGGGACTATTTTCGATAGCTTCCACTCTTCCGGAAAACTTGATTTTGTGAGAATCGTATTAAATAGATGTGTAAGGTAGGGCAGCAGTCTTGGAGTTAGGACCTTCAGAAAAATAGGACTTATATCATCCATACCAACTGCATTCGACTTGATTGCCGAACAAGTTTTGAAGACTTCCAGCTGATCCACACAACGAAAACTAAAAGGATTTTCCATTGAAACGTAACATAGGTCATCATATACTTTATCTGAAGGTGAAGGAGCATCAAAAATTACAAACTTATTGTTCAAAATATTCACATCAATGTCAGGGTTACATAATAAAGAGAGTTTCTGACCTACTCCAATTTTACGTATCTCTTTCCATTTAGATTTGCTATCAATAGCGGACGAAAATTTGCTTCGATAAAACGAGGACTTTGCAAGTTTGATTTGTTTCGTGACATCGTTTCGCGCAGATTTATAGCTAATTTCAAGATCATTAGTTTTAAACCTTTTCCATCTAGCATAAGCAGCATCACGCTTCTCGATTAATAATTTTATTTCAGGACCAAACCAAGGTTGTTGGCAGGCTCTTATTCGCTTGGTCTTTATTGGGACACATAAGTCAAACAAGTATTTAATATTTCCATTAATAAACGACAATTGATCATCAGCACTCACAAAAGTGTAAATTTGATCCCAAGAGATATTGTCGACGTAATGATTAAGCAAAACGTAATCAATATTATTATAATCACGATAAGAAATAATTGTATCATTCTTATTCATGGACATGTCATAGGTTAAGAATAGAATATCATGCCTTGAGAAAGCTGAGGCTGAAAGTTGGTCATACATGAGTACTCTAGACTTGTGGTTGACAAATATCAAGTCAATTAGGCTATTCGAAGTAGTGTGAAAGTGTGTTGGATAATAAGTGTTTACTGGATAAAGGTCAATAGTACGTATGGGTTCAATTAATGGATTAGCGTTTAACAGGTTATTATTAAAGTCACCTGCTATTACTATATCCTCGTATTGGACAGATAAATCCGCAAGGATAGCAATGAAGGGATCAACATCCATGTCATTACTTGCCCTATATACACAACCTAGAAGCATTTTCCTCCTATCCATACTAGATATCTCAAGAAATAAATATTCTATATCGCTACCAGTTATCGTCCTAAACTTCTCTCTACACGATATACCATCCCGAATATACACAGCGACTCCACCACCTCTAGCCCTTGTTTCAACATTATCAATTAGAATCCTTCTATCTGCGCGGAAAAGTTTAAAGCCTGTTAAATTAAACACAGAATCATTTACATCGAAAGGAAACCAAGTTTCCGAAACGCATATAATATCTATATATGTTTGGGGAAATAGGTACCGAAATTCATCCATTTTATTACACAAACTTTGCGCATTTAAGTGAACAATTTTAAGACCAGTTTTTTGTCTGGAAAGAACCCTGAGCATACTATACACACAGTCATTGGAACCACGACTACTTAAATCGAACATATATTGTTGTGGAATTGGCAACGCACGCAAATCCATCTGTCCAATTTTGACCTCCACTTTGCTACGGCACTACACAATCCAAGATCTTGAAACTTGGGCCATTTGATCTATATTAAATCAGCAATATCGGTCCACAAGAAACATATTTCTGATTTTTTGTTTATTGTTATTTTCATATTTTGATTCCTTATCAAATTTGCTATTCAGACATTATCAACCCGAGGCCAACAGATAACTTACGAACCTTAATGTTGGATCGATTTAAATACTTCAAAAGTTTAATAACTAACAAAGACAACCGAGTTCCTTCAAAATCCGAAATTTTGCCAAAATTTATTATTCAATATTAATCAATAAACCGGAATAAAAAAAAATAATTAGCCAAAAAATCATTATTTATTAAAAAGCCGAAATTACCAAAATTCACCACAAAATTTTAAATTTCACTAAATTTTTGTAGTAGTCGAAAATTGGCAAAAAAAATCAATATTTTATAAAAACCTTAGAAATTTTAATAAAATCCAATTTAACCACAAATCGGGAATTCATCACAAAATTTAAAAACTCACTCAAATTATTCTCAAGAAATTTCACTATAATTTGGAAATTCACCAAGATTCGAAAATTTACCACAAAATCGAAAAACTGGAATAACAAAATTTAATTGCTAAAAAATCAATATTTAACAAAAAACCGAAATTTTATTTAAAAAAATACCACGAAAATCAAATTCACCAAATTTCGCAATTTCACTAAAAAGCCAAAAATTTGCAACAAAAAATATTTTATTGAATTTTATAAAAAAATTCAAATTTCATAACAAATCGGGAATTCAAAAAAAAATGAAATTAAATTTAAAAAAAATAATTTTAGACAAATTTTACCCAAAGTCTGAAATGGCACCGAACACACTAAATATGTTCAAAAATTCGAAATTGTATAACCAACAATTCACCAATAAATCCAGAGTTTACCAAAAAATTATAAGCATTCAGAGAAAAGAGAGAGAAAAGAAACGGAATTACGAAAAAACCTTCTCATCTACTATTATGAGAGAGTTTTTGGAATCTTAATCTTTCTATTTAAAAGAAAAATATTTTTAGCTAATTCTTTTAATTCTCATCAATTAACCGATTAAAACGAAAGGAAAGTTTAAATGTAAAATAATAAGACGAGTAAAATTAATAACAATCCCTTGCACCGTAGTTGTCCATACTTTTATGAAGAAGGGTATATGAAATTCGCCACGGCCGAATTTACTAAACTTTAAATATGTTCGTATTTATTTTCAGATTATTATATTGGTAAGATCGACTTTTAAAGATCTTCTTTTGGCCATCGAAGGCACAATTATTATGAGTGAACAATTACGAGATGCTTTAGATAATATCTTTAATGCCCGAGTGCCAACGATGTGGCTAAGGGGAAGTTGGGCCTCGTCGACTTTGGGTTTCTGGTTTACTGAGCTTCTTGAAAGAAATGCTCAATTCCACTCCTGGTGTTATGTTGTAAGTAGACTCTTGCGTTCAACGGATTTCCGAATTAAATTAAAAATGTTTCCTGCTTAGGGGCGTCCTGTTGTCTTTTGGATGTCTGGATTTTTTAATCCTCAAGGTTTTCTTACTGCCATGAAACAGGAAGTGGCACGTGCCCACAGTGGTTGGGCCTTAGATCAGGTCACAATGACAAATGAAGTTTTAAAGGTCGGCATTGAGGAATGCAAAAAGCCACCCAAAGAAGGTATTTTTGTTCAAGGCCTCTACTTGGATGGCGCTGGTTGGGATCGTAAAACAGCTCGTTTAATTGAATCGTCAAACAAAGTTTTGTATGTCTTAATGCCCGTTGTACTTATATCGGCCATAAACTCAACAGCACCTAAAAATCCAAAGCTCTATACGGTATGTTATACAAAAATATTGGTCAATTCAAACTAAAGAACTTTCTTATTTTCTAGTGTCCTGTTTACAAGAAAATGAATCGAACTGATTTGAATTACATTTCACCATTATGGTTAAATAGCTTGAAGCATCCTGACCATTGGATAGTACGTGGTGTGGCCTTGCTTTGTGACATTAAATAAACGAGAAATTTATATATATTTTTTATTTTATTTGATATTTCGATTTTTAAATTTCCATTACAATATATTATATAACTGATTTTAACATTTAAGTTTTTGCCAAAGATTATTCAAGTCGATTTATATGGGTCGTGAACAGGCAATTAAAAAGGACTTCTGATCAAAGAGTAATCGGATTTATTCAGAGAAATGATGCATCGTTGTTTTAGGGAAACTACGACTTATTTCTGAACATAATATAATGAATTCAAAGAAAAAGAGAGATAAAAACCCGTAACACAAAAGTTCTCAAAATTTTAAAGTTTAGAAAATAATGTAAAGTGAATAAGAATAGTTAAAATCACGAACGAAAACTTTCAGGGATTTAGTTCGCCCCGGACTTCAGTTTGAATTAGCCATTCATTATAATGAAATCTATATACTATTTTACTCCTTAAATTCGGATGGAGATCAATGTTTCATTCTTTATTACTGGACTTAAAACTGTAGATCAGTTGAAAATTTTCATATCAGGACACAGAGTGGATCAAAGTTCACAAATTGGGACGTGAAACAAGAGAAGCATGTGCGACAGCTGTCTACAGAAAAATATATTCATGGAATATGAGCGACACGACTACTGTGAATACCGGACTATGGCGTGAAGTATGCGTTCTTTTGGAGCGGAAAGCAGGGAAAGATATGCTCCGGCTTGCTTGTCGTCGCGATAGAATGGAAATTATCTTATCAGCTATAGTAGATCAATCGCTCGCCCCGTCTAGTGGTCCTGATATTTAATTAATCAAATTGATTAAAAACAATTGGAACACAATTGACCAAATTGACTACAAAACAATGACTGATGACGCCGCGGTAACATCCTACCAGAAGTGGCCGCAGACATGGATCGCGTTTGCAGAAAAACAACTACAAGTACATCAACCTCGAGAGGGCCATAGGGAAATATTGAATCTTATTGATGAAAAAAGCGACTCATTTAGAAGACCCGCTAGATGGGTGGCAAGAGCCTTGTAAACTATATCTATTTAAACATCAGTCTGAACTACCGAAGAAAGACGACGAATCTGTGGGAGAAATATGGATTTTGACGATGGACAGAACCAAGAAACCGCCTACAGTTATTGAAATACCCTAGAGACTAAAGGCTACTGTTGCGCTGAAGAAAATATAAGGCCACTTGTGGTATTTGTCGAAGAGGTGGTTACGTTAGCGATAACGAACTTTCAGTTCAAGAGAAGAAGGAAATGCTAGAAGCACTAAAAATTGAAGGTACAGAAAGGAGAATGTTAAAAAAGAATAAACACTATCCACGAAAATTCATAGAAGATTTTGTGAGTAGCAACTCCTGCCGATACTTCCAGACACTGGGTATCTCTTCAAATAATTAAATAAATAATAAAGACGTGAAAATTGGAGTAAAGACGCTGAATATGGCTACAAAAATATATAATGTAAGAGAACGACATAGAAGAGCGTGGGTTTCTTTATTGGAGGATAGAATAAATTAATTTCAACCCAAAAGAGACAAAACAATATTTGGGATAAGAGAGTAAGAAAATGCCAAAAAATTAACTTTTGTGTCTTACCACTTGATCTGGGATTCGAAAAGTGCTACCAAGTGACGAATGTTCGTTTCAATAAATAAATTGTCAACTCTTTCTCGACAATCAAAATTTGAAAATGGATCTTATTCACAATATCGAATATTTTTCGAAAGAATCTCGAAAAGTAAAGGTTGTACATACTACAGGATAGTCCAACCATAATGCACGATTCCGAGATGATAACGGACTTCTTACGTCCACAAATTGATATGGACCTGGATGTTATGTGGTTCCAACAGGTTGGTACCACTTGCCACACAGCCAACGAAACAATTTCAATGGCCTTGTTATCTCACGCCGTGGCGATGTTAGTTGACCGTCACGATCATGTTATTTGACACCGTTGGACTTCATTCTTTGGGGATATTTAAAACAAAAAGAGTACGTCAACAAGCCCCAAGAACAATTCAAGAGCTAAAGGGTGAGATAGTTCGGCACATTAACGACATTGAACCTCAATTATGTCTCCGAGTCATTGAAAATATCGATTAGCGGATAAAGGTTAGACCACCCTATATTGTATAAGAAAACGAAAATGAACCAACTCCAATTGAGAGTTGGAATTCAAGCAGTGAGTACATCATAGAGTTCACAAAGTGCAGTGTTCAAAATCATAAAAAACATATATCGCATACTAAATCAAACGTAGTCACAACTCGAAAATTCGAAAATGTTCAGCAGAGGCGAAACACTGTTTTTACAAAAAAAAAAACTAGTTGATTTGCAAAATGCACAACCCTTAATGATGCACCCGGATCAGAACTCGAAATAACAATGTTTTTTAGTGAAACAAAACTACTCAATTGCTGATAATTTTAATAAGTTTTGAGTTGTGACTGTTTCTGATTTAGGGTGCGATATGTATGTGTGTAAGTATTTGTTTACTTTTTAATACTAAAGAACTGCTTTTGTCAAATTCATTCCGGAAGAAGATTTTCGAACATTCTAGCGGTGCAGTTCTCATAGAGTGGGACTATTGCCAAAAATATTTACCATGATCCAGAATTGCAGTGGCTATTGGACGTGAAAATGATTAAAAATTAATTATTTGCATACACCCGCATTTATATTCATTTTATACATATGTATGTATTTGTTCAAGTCGAAATTGGTCTTCTGGAAACAAAAACAATGGGGGATCAACCTGAGAAGCCAAGACTTGGTGAAAGACTATGGAACGCATTAAACAAATAGAACGTCAGTCTGCGGAGAGTATTTACAGCCACTGAAAGAACTGGATAAAGTATATAAAAATCGCATAGAAGTGGCCGAAATTTTACAACATTGTAGACTCGACAATATAGAACATAAATTAGTAAGTGAAGAACAAGCTGCCCTACAAAATTTCGAAAGTGAAAAACAATTGGCTTTAGATCAAATGTATGACGACTGGAAGAAGATCGGCAAAATGTTGACATATAGTGGGACGACTGGAACAATGACAAACGTAATATTAAAGTTAGAGGGCCGGCCCGTAAGAAAGCGGTTACAGTTAACGGACATTTTATTGTATATATGCTTCATGAGTAAGAAATTTTAGAAGACTGGACAACAATACGCAAGGCACTTAAACGTTCAACAGTGGTAGCTTCGGTAGGAGCAACAGCCCCATGACCATAAATGCCATTATCTTACAATGTAAAAAATACACACTTCTCTCACCATTTTCGCATTAATATCTCTATTCTTAGAGTGGCTATTCCTCAGTCATTAACATTTAGCGATGCTAAAATCGTATCGCTACCAATATCCAAAGATAATATATTCCGATATCGATAACGTTGTCTTTCGTGAACATTAAGCAATATTGTGAAATTACTTTTTGCAAACTTATTTCGATATCAAAGCCGATTCGCTGACGAATCTTTTATGAATTGAAACTCTTATTGCTTAAACTCTGCTTCTAATATCATTAGCGAACCTTCAAAATCTATAAAATATATTTGAAACAAAATTGAGCGACAGTTAAACTTTTTTCGACTCGTTTTAAACAGTCGATCTCGACCGTTTTGCACCAAAGGCAATATCCCAAACAAATGTCTTGGTCAAGTGGGTTATAAATAAATGCTTCACACATTTAAACACGTCTTAATTTGTATTAATAACAATAGTTTTGTATTTCTTAATGCCTTGATTTATCACTCAAAGAATGCAACTTTTTACTTTTTATTTAAAATTCAAACCTTGATAGCAACCATTAAATGTCATATAAAAATAACAAATGAAATAGCTTCTTATGTTATTTAGTCATATAAGGTGCCCAGTGGAATAGAAGAAAACAAATTTTTTTCCTAGACATGAGGAACTCCCCAGTACACTTCTACCAAAATTTATTTATTACTTTTAAACACACAATTCTTATTATGACAAAATACATATTTTTTAATTACCGACAAAAATAGTAAAAAAGATAAAAATTCAAGAACAACAACATTGCAATTTTGCGACATTCACACAGTTTACATTATTTCTGTATAAAATTCGAGTAATTTCCGTTAAAAATTATTCACTAATGTGGTCATGGATATGATCACTTCATTAAATTCCAAACGTAATTTAACGTTCATTAAGTAATTTAAAAACAAAATGAATTTTGAGCACTAGAT
This sequence comes from Phania funesta, assembly GCA_963932375.1. Lineage (NCBI taxonomy): Eukaryota > Metazoa > Arthropoda > Insecta > Diptera > Tachinidae > Phania > Phania funesta. The sequence continues at coordinate 43,490,924 of OZ010653.1, forward strand.
ATTATGGTCATTAACATTAATCTCTTTATGAAGCATACCTTTAGGCGTAACTATTGTTGATTAAAAACTTGTTTAAAATTAATGCGTTCTAATTAGTTTCTATTGAGATAGCTTAACACTATAATGTCTTATTTTAATTACATAAATTTCTAATTCATTATCGATCCTGCTTATCAAAATCATAAAGAATGAAAATGAAATAAATTATTTATTAACAGTGTTTATAGAAACAGTGCTTGCTCATGGCATTTACCTTTACTAGTTGAGTTTTATCTACAACCCATGAACTTGATACTAATAGAAAATTAAAAAAAAAATAGGTCCACAAATTTAACTTAAATTATTAATAAAAATAATGACAAAATTGTAATCCATATGAATGCCGCGAGTATTGCGTGAGTAAAAGTGTTGACCAGAAACGTTATTGACTTGTTCATGTAAAGCTCTTACTACCGAAATATGTTGTGTGTTTGACCAGCTAACTTCTTGTTCTTCAGATGAAATATCTCGTATCACCACTCTTCAAAAATGAAATAGTTGGTCCACAAAGCGTCGTATAAAATCGAGAGCGTTAAAGGACACAGGTAATAACTTGAACATGTTATATATAAATTTATTAGAGAATGTTGCGCATAATACGTAGTCCGAAAGTTTCCATTCTTTTTATAATGGTATTTTCGTTAATTAAATAAACTAGCAAAAAATGTATTTGCTAAATTGGTCGCATCTCAAATTTTCTAATGTTTTGCTTCCTAAAAAGATTTTTTCCGAAAGCAGTACATTTTCATTGAAATTAACGCAAAATGGTAACTTATTACTATCAAGGATAAAATTGCTTTCAGTCAGGTCCATAGTCCTCGTTGCTTTTCAAGCAAGAAAATGGACGACTACAACTTCTTGAATAATGGCCCCTAACCAAATTAATCGCTGACATCTCTAACACTGGTATTTTTGCACTAGGCTTTGGCCGTTTCAATGAGACTATCTGATTCGCCTGTTGATTAGTTTATAGGACTACTAGAAGTAAACCCATTTACGTAGAATACTGCGTAAAAAACGTTTATATTGTTTTAACCATGTCCGAAATAAGTTTATCTATTTCAGAGTTAATTTATTTATTAATTTTTTATTAAATATCTTCTTTAAAAATATTCCTCTACGTAGCACGCTCTGACGCATGTACTTCCTGGAGAGTGCCAATTGCCAAAAATTTTAATTTAACATATCAGCTACAACAGCGTCATATATTGAGATAAAAATGTTCTTGAAGTAATTTAAATGGCCACATTGTATAGTTTCGACTACCTTTCTCAAATGACACAAATTTTCGGACATTATTTCATCTGTTTTAACTTTCAACGTTACCGATAAAGGAATAAAAATGCGAAAGTCTCCTTAAAGACAATTCAATATACATATCTCCAAAGGGTTTCCATCGCAAAAGTCTAAAAGTCTATGCCAGATTTGTTTATACGCAGGAGCTGTCTAAGAAAGTTTTGTTTTTTTGATGACTTGCTTTATGGAATTGTACAATGAATTCCCACCTTAATCGCATGGTGTTGTTAGTGGCGAATGCTTTATTTTTGTTATTATCTCTTAACATTTAGGCTTATTGACATCCGTTTCCTTCCTAAGGGGTACCAATACAAGACAATATTATTTGGGTTATGTGGGACACCCTTTATATATTATTTATTGCTATTTCGAAATTCTTATTAAAATTGAAAATGTAGTTACCAATTGTTTGTATCAATTATTTGCAATTAAATTACCAATTACTTGTAATTAATTGCATTTGGAATTGGTAAAATTAATTCACAATTAGTAATAATTTATAATTGATATTTTTATTGGCCCATTACATTTAATGTAATTGATAATTGAAAAGTAATCGGCAGCGGCAAAGTCTTATATTTTGCATTTGTACTAGGTGAGGTTTTTCATTTTAAATTCAACATTCTTGGAGTTTAGCTGGCCATTTAGAGATTTAACGTTAACCTTCCCTAAAAATATAGGAGGGCAATACATTTTTTTCGCCTTCACCTCTGAATCAGACTCATTATGGGAATTGGAATAATTGCTATTAAAATTGGTGAATTGAAATGTGTTAAGAGCGAATACTTGCTACTAAGCTTATCATTATCAACTAACTTATCTAATTTATTAAACAACTTTTTTGCCAAATCGAGTTTTACGTGATCTTGATATTTTATTATTTTGTGTCTCACCGTTTTGAATTCATCCTTTTACCCCATCTTTTGTATTCTTCGATTCCAAGTTCTCTTGCAAATTGTTAAACTGATTGATTGGTGACTGTTTTGCAAAGACTGTATGGAACAATTGCTTACTAACTGAGAATTAGCAACTACGTCTTCATATTCAAGCACTCGGTTTCGGTTTCTTAAGAATTTGTACCCTCGATTGATGGTCAATTGAATTTCTTCTCCAAATAAAATCTTCGCCGTTAGGAGGACGTCCTCCATTGTGATTATCCTTTTTTCAATCCACTAAAATTTATTTAAACATTTCAACAACAATAAATTTATTGTATTTTGTTTTTTGCCAGAAAAAAAAATCAAATAAAATTTTAATATATTTTTTCCTTCATAACCTGCTCAGAACACGTCCGATACGTTTTGCAGTTGACAAGAGACCCTCTTATTTATTATTTATAAATACACAATCCTTGTTACGAAAAATTACATATTTCATAATTAATTAATTAAATAGTAAAAAATAATTAACAAACAGTAATATTTCCATAACGCTCCATTCACACAATTTATGTTATTTCCTCACGAAATTCGAGTAATTTCCATTAAAAATTATTCACTGAAATGGACAAATATATGAACACTTCATTAATTTTAAAACGTTCTTTATTTAATGTTTCTTTATATATTTATTTAAGAACTTATAACATTAATTAATTAATAATAAAAGAGCTTTTAGCACTAGCTGTTGCGGCATACCTTTAGGCTTAACGTTTGTTATCAATCTAAAACTGGTTTAAAAAATATTCCGTTCTCTTTCAAGAGATGTATTAAAACAACTACGTAAATATAAATAATAAAGTTTACATCAAAATAAACTTCTTAGTGGCCGAAGTCACGAAATACAACTAAATTGGAATTATTTCATGAAACACGTAGTAAAGCAGGAACATTAAAAGAATTACACAGTGTTGAAAAGAAATTTAGTTTCAAGCGGCAATTTAAGCTTTTGGGAAAAATAAATAATTAATGAAATGAACTCATCCAAAATTTGAATATTGAATAAAAATTATTTTCAAAGTCGGAATAAAAAAAGATTAATATTTTCTTTCCTTTTGTTAGAATAAATGTACAGTGAACATTTTATTAACGAATACAACATAACTTTAATTAATATTAGCTCCTAAAGTAGCCAAGTAGTTGGACTATGCTATTCATAAGCCATAACTACTTCTCCTTGAATTGCTGCTTGCTTATACATTCACTTACTGATACCTACAAACAATAATTTTTTTTAAAGTTGCTTTCAGAATATTTTTTTATTTCATCTTAATTAAAAATTTCTTTAATTAAATATGGTTAACTTTCTCGTTAATATATTTTTATCTTAAGCACATTGAAATGCACAAGCTATATAAAAGCTACTTAATGGATGAAAAAGAACAATAAATCGATTTTTTTATTAAGAGAAAACAACAAGTTTTAGGTCAACCAGAGTTAAATAATTATGAAGTTGCAATTTATTGTAAATAATCTGACATATTTGCCCATATTTTTATTTCCGCTTCTGTATACATAACTTAGTGTGTAGTGTAAATACATTGTATAAATAATAAGTAGAATACCTTTAGGAGGAATTTTGTATAACTTTTGCTTTGGAGTTGCCACAGTTTTCTAAATGTTGGTTTACACAAATATGTGCGACTTGAAACGAAGAAAGGAAATTATTGTAAAAAATATAATTTTCAAGTTTGGTTGATTCTGACGAAGGCCTTTTTATATAACTGTAACAATGAAGTAGGAAATAATAATGAACAAAATAGTCATGAATAAAAACAAAATTTCACAAATCTGAAAAATTTAATTTTCTTTTCCCGACAAAGTGTAAGATTGTAAAGGAGAGAGAAACGTGCCCCGAAAACATCGTATATTTTTAGGACCTGTACAATTTTGTTTTCAATGTAAGAATCTAACTAGTCGATACGTATTCCACAACAGACAATAACATTTGCAAATTTACTTTGTTCTCAATTCACTTCATAAAAGTTAAGCTATAATTGGCAATGTGACGGCATACACTACTAACCATCACTATCCATTGAGATTTAAAGCAACAAAAGAAAGGATAAATAGGAAAATACGGGTAAATAAAATAAGATAGCTACCTGATTTGTTTGGAAATTATAAAACGTGTTGGTGAATTTTAGTGACTTTTGAGTATATCACCACGAATTGCGTTATCTATTTTGATTATTATTCAAAGTAGGGTGGTAAGCAGATCGCGTGCTTTATGAGTCCTTTTTCGAACACCTTGTTTCATCGAATTGATTTAAGGCAACTGCTGTGTAATTAGGACTACCTTACTTTCATTGAGTCTCGTGGCAACAGAAGCCTTTACTCTTGACTGTAGTGATTACAGACTGTCTGCCTACTTTCTCATCCCGGTTCCTCTTTTAGTTGTTAGCATTTGTGTAAGGCTTAGGTCCCCCATAAGATGCACATTTAGTAAGTGTCTGCCGTGGGTCTAAGTCATATGCTCGCGATTGTTTAATATTTCACACACAATGTGCGCTATTGTCGCTACCTCTGCTTCAGAAGTATCTTTGGAGATTAACCCGCCCACCCCTTGCGATATTTTCTTGTCTTTCTGGTCAAAAGTCCTCCATTGGAGGATAAACACCGGACTTACTACACTGATTAACCTCTCCACCTCTTTCGAGACTTCATTTTCCATCCCTATCTGAATCTACTACTTTTCCCACGAGGAGGTATAAGTCAGAACTTCCGGCGGGGCATTTGTGCACTGTTGGCAAATTTGAACATATCTGGTCATTTTGGAAATTTTTTTAACTAAAACTGCCTTTACCATTAACTACTCCTTGCATCTGGCAACTTTGTTCGTATATAACAACTTTTATGAAGAAAGAACTAATATTTGCTTTTAACTGGCTGGTTTTTATCCTTTAATTAAACATTGTATTTCACTAGATTCTTCCAACATTAATTAACGAATAGAAAACGTAAATTAACTGCTCTCGGGAACTAGGAGTACGAACAGTAGAGCAACAATCTCGTTTCTTTTGTACACAAAATGAAAAAAGTCCTGTCATTTGTTTATTGGATTTTTGGCAGCAAAAAATAACGTAGAACAATTAATCGGTCGAGTCAATCAAAATTAGAGAACCGTGAAAATTATTGAAGAATGTGGTACGTCCTTAGAATTTAATATAAAATTATAAAAAAAATATTACTAATATCAGGAAATTCGTAAAATGGTTACATATTATCATTTGTTGTACGTTCATTCGTAGTTTATAAAGAAATCTAAAAGTTTATGCAAATTTAATGCAAAAGTTGGAAAATTAACACAAAAGAACTAAAGTTACAAAACTCACAAAGTCGAATAAATAAATCGTTCGATTAAAATAATTAGCAAAGTAATAGAATATTCAAAATAAAACGCTGAAAGCGCCAACAAAGCCTAAAACGCATTGTGAAAAGAGATACTGTACTAAATTTCGTATATCGAATATGTACATGTCGTAATTTAAAAGTTTTTTCGCCTTTTTGCATTTACGTCATTTGTGGTAATTTGTCTGAGTTTTTAATTGCGCAATTACGAAGCTTTCGCAATTAACGCATTAATTGAGTTCAATTTACCATACAATAACTCCATTCATAAATTGAGAAATTGGTACTCAATTGCACCTTAAATTGCGTCAAATTGGAAATGCAACTCTGGTCAAGTGTGTTTAGTGATCAGGAAATTCTGTAAAATGAACACATTAAATATATTTAATTAATTTAGGGGGGATATCGAAGCAGACCTCTTACTTGTTGACCCCTTCGCTCCTCAAATTGATTTCAGGAACCGATTTGTAAATCACGACTACCTTACTTTTATTGAGCCCCGTGCTAGCACTAGCCTTTACTCCTGACTATAGCGATTTCAGACTGTCAACTGCAACTGTCGACACTCCTTCTCATCAAGGACTCTCTTGTAATTGCCAGCATTTGTCTAAGTTTTAGGTCCCCCATCGCATTGGCATTTAATAAGTATCTGCCCGGGGTCTTTAGCCTTATGCTAGCCAGTGCTGGATATTCACACACGTTGTGAGTCACCTTCTCAGCCTCTTCTAGGCACAGTCTGCTAGTGTCATCTTCTACGAGTTTTATCTTGGCTAGATGATACTTGAAGTTTGCAGCTTAAGGTAGCCCTATTACATCTAAACATTTTACTGGTACCCGTCATTTTTTTATTGTTCAGCGATTTTATTTTCCAAAATTGGTGGCTCCACCCATTTAATGAATATTTTTCAATTTTTTACAGTTTCCAACAATTTATGTTTCTAGTTTTGTCTGTTACTCTCCGCCATTCAGGGGCGGATTTTAATGGAGAGAAAATATGTAAAAACTTAATTCGACAGATCGCTTCCACATATGTTTATCTGGAATATTCGGAAAATACATTTCAATACGAAGCAGACGCCATTTTGCAATTAAATATAATAAAAATTACAAATCGAGTGACGTCCTTATATGTATATGCGCCTTCTACATGACCTAGATCGGTAGCGCAATAAAGAATCGTTAAAAATGGCGAAATCAAAAAATTCGCTAATACCTGAAAATCAATAAATTTCTTTAAAAAAATCCTTGACATTCAACTAAATAAAACACATTGAACTCGAGAAAACCCGAGTATCCTTTTTTTGCACTGACTTTAGTGAAACAACAAATGTTTAGGAGCTCTAAAGAAAGTGGCCATTAAATTTGAAAAATATTACAACCGCAATTGTGAACACCTTTGGAATTAATTAGTGAATTCTTCTTCGAGTTCGCTGTAACTCAAATTAAGGAAAACCATATTCAAGCTTTTGATAATCACGATTGTAACTAAAATTTAAAAATAGTAAAAGATTTTAACACGGTTAAAAAGAGATTCCAGGCTTTTCTTTTTTTTAATTAAAAAATTATATCAAAAACTTCTTTTCTTGCTTAGAAGATGTTACAGCTGTTCATTCAATAACTCACGTAAATGAATAAATATTTCAACATTTTAAAGACTGGATATTTTGATTCCAATAATAATTAACTCTATTCAAACTCTGCCCTGCCGTGCAAAAAAATGCTTAACCTCCCTCTTAGATACAGATCGAAAACAGTATTTTTGTTACCAAAAATAAATAACTCATTGTTGCCACAATAAAACATACGTGGAGTACAGAAGCTTGATTGAACATGTCTACGTATGTGTGTATATAAAAATCCAACTTACTTCATACAATTCGCATGTCTAGAAATCGCTTAAAAAAATTAAATTGTTCTTAAATACTTTAATAAAAACAAATAGAAAACATTTTGGCAATCCTTCATCGACATTAATTCAACCTTACCCGGATGTAAATGAGCGACAAGGAGTCTTGAGTGGGGGCATTTGAATTTTGTTATTAAAATAAATTTTGCGAATTTTACTTTCCGTAAACTTTGGTTGGAAAACGGATATTCAAATCGGCCTGTTTGCTAAATTTCAACTTGAAATAAATAACAAATATTTGTTTCGATTGATATTTAAATGAACCAACTTAAAATTTAAATGATTTTTTTTTAACTTTAACTTTGTTTTATTGAATCTCTCTATTTAAAGGAATTGATAGTAGGTATTCAAATCTTATTTCCAAAGTATTATTTATTAGGTGTTACCAATGTAATAAATAGTTTATTGTATTCGAATGTTAATAATAAAAGACGAACCGTCTCGCCAAGCTCAATGTGTCAGTTTTTTGGAGTCTCTGGTGCCTAGAAAAGTGCAGTAAATAGGCGCACTAGAGTGTTGGGTTGAACTTAAAGCTTGAACGAATGATGTCCATTTTATAACAGTAAAAAAAGTCAATCTACATTATACATCGCCTTGACTAACCAGAAATCTAATTAGCGTTATGAAAACGTCGCAGAACATCTATTGTTTTTCCTTTCGCGAAAAGTCGATGTTTACCTACTGCCAACTATGGGGTGTAAAATTTTATATTAATCGGACCAGCCATTTTGAATTTGGTCTATTTGTTTTCAAAATATTCTGTCCCACTGTGTGTAGTAGCTCAACTTTGTTTACATATTCTTATTTCTCTGCAATTCACAGACTGAAATTTAATTTTTTATAATTACAAAAAATTCCAATTGATTTCAGAATTGAAAGGCAAAAATCGGAATTCATTTATTTATATTTTTTAGATGGAAAATTAAATGAGTTGAAAGATTTAAATAATTTCCAACTCGAAGGTCACTTTTGTTCGTTGGTGTTTTCGCAAACCAAAAAAGAAAAGCAAAAATATGAAATATGTCAAGTTACACATACAGACATACATACATACATGCATACATACATACATACATGCATACATACATACATACATACATACATACATACATACATACAAAGCAGTAATTGTAATTTGCTTATATTCATTAATTAAAGAAGTGAAGACATTCTGTATAAATATTGGGTACCCAAAAAAGTTCTTGCTGTTTGTCAAGAAATAACTTGCTTCACCTGCAATATGTTTCTAACGGTGGCACAACAATTTTGTTTATGCAAAAGTTATGACATCTGTTATTAATATTCAGTACACTTCCTTTTTTGTTGCACTGTTGCGTGTTGTGTTGCTTCATTATGATTTTTATCAAGGCAAGTGCTTGACAATGTCACTAAATCTTTGTGAAAGTTTATGGCGAATATACTGTCACTAAAACGACTTGTAGAAATTTATTTCGGGGGCTTTAAAGAAGGTGCTCTTGAGTTTGAATACGAAGAATGTGCGGGCATATTATAATGATTTGAAGGTAAAGAATTACAGACATTGTTCGATGAAGATATATGTTTAACATTTAACAAAATCATTTGATATAACACAAAGGCTATTTCCTTTAGTTTGATATAGATGCCTTTTCTACATCGATTAAAACGAAAAGTGGCCAATCCTGTCAAGGTCTGAGTTATAAGGCGGCAGAGGTAAAACTTCTGCATGTGACCTTAACTGAGCCACGTCTGACTACACCTTGTGTAAAGTTATCAAAAATTAACTTTATTCGCTTAAGACCGTTTTTGTGGAAAAAGTAAATATTAATTTTTTTTGGCAATTGCAAATCTTGTTTCCGTGTGTCTTAATGTGATCTACGGTTTTGGAATTGTTTTTCACTTTTCAGCATTTAAATCTTCCTTTAAAATCTGGTTAAGACGTTACGTTTAAATTTAATTCTAATTACACTGGTATGCAAGCAAATCCTCCTCAGAATGAAGAGTTTGATAAAAATCTTTTTTTTTTTTATCATCTACAGATATTTTTATTGGGTGCCTTTTATATGGCCCTTTAATAGGGAGGCAGCATAAAAAGCCCAAGAACTTTTTTGTACACCCAATATATCCATCAATTAAATATGGTTACTTGCCAAAAATATGGAAAGAGTCATATTTTGTTCGTTCGTTTAAATCTGGTAATAAGTCAGAGATGTGAAATTACGGGGGGTATTGGAAAACTAAGTGTCATACCCAAGATTTAAAAAAAAATTACTTTAAAACATTTATGTCATCAAATAGCGGATTCCAAAAAGGATATACCACCACATACAGATCGATATTACGGAATACCATTTACCAAATTCATACAACGCAATTGGATCGATGCAAAAACACTTCCTGCTGTTTTATCTGCGAGGATAACGTTAAAGGCTTACCCTTAGCATGCCTTCGTACGCTGCTCGACTCGGTCAAAATAATAAACAAATTTATAATCCAATAATCACAGACATCTTCCAACCCCAACAAAAACACTATAAATAATATAAAAAAAACGACGTTTACCTGTAACCCGCAAACACGAATTCGGACGCAATACAAAGCAATAAAACAGTACTAACATCTACCATCCTTACGAGTACAAAAACAACCGACCTACGACCTTTACCTGCTATCTGTTCACACTTTACAGATGCCTATGCAATAAACGAGGACTGCCTGCTGCTAAGTCCCATGATAAATAGTTACCAGACAAACAATAAAACAATACCAAATTGATGCAAACTTCCCAGAATGAAAAATGATACTGAAGATGGCACATAGGCGAAACCGGCTTGTCTCCAAAGCAAACTGGACAAGGGATGACGGAAATTCATTCCAAAAATCTACAAATATTTGGAACTTTTTTAAGGATCACGTGCATATAAATGAAAAGAACTATCTAAACTATGTTCTGCCATTTATTATGTAGGGACCTTTATTGAAACTTGCCTTTAAAGTTCGAGTTAGTAAAAGGTAGCTTTAGCTAAAGTGAGGAATAAAGAGACCTTTAACTGTTATTGGTTATTATCTGCGACTTTCTTGTAAAATACAATTAATCTTTTTTAAAATATGGCAGCACGAGAATGAAGACTGACTACTTTCGACGAATGAAATTGGTTTTTAAGAATACACAGGTGGCAACGTCTTAATTTTATTTATTTGCTTACTGGTAAAAAATCATTGTGATATTTTTATTTTCATAATAACGAAAAACAAATAATCTGGCCGATAACATCGTAATATTAACCATTGGCAAGTTTGTAATGATGTTCTTGCTATCGTCACAATGTCAATAGTGCCATGATTTTTCAATGTTTCTGCTAATCTGGCACTGCGGCATGAAGGATGCAGTAAAAACATACAACCTGAAACTTTTACTTTTATTCGTTTTCTTACATATTTTAACATCAATCCAACCATTACCCAGTGTAAACTTTTGATATTCCGTTTTATTTTAATCGTTTTATTTGTTTGTTTACATCTGCGACTGTTTCTGGTTCTTTGTTGTGTCGGAACTTATTTGCACTCACTATCAGTCGACATTTACAATCGCGTCCAAGGCCAGGGTTCAGCTGGAGCAATGTGTTTATGTTTTTTTTCTTGTTTTTTTTATCGTCATCGGCAAAAGAACATCTCTTTATTTTAAAAACCAGTTTTATTATCGGTTGTTAACAATTTTACACTCTGTTTCATAATTAAGGTGTAGGAAATTTCTTTAAAGCTCTTGCAATTAACACACTGTGTTCGGTAATTGAAACGAACGAAATCGAAAACTAAAGTTTAAAAAAATATGAAAAAAATATGAATGTTTTTTTGTCTCATAAAGTTATAACTTTTACTGTATTCAAAGGTTACCATATCAAATAAATTCTCTTTCTGAATAGAAAGAATGAAGAAAACGAACTAATGCCTAGAAATTTAATTACTTAATATTAATTGTAGTTCGACAAAGTTAGGTCAAACAATAAATTTTATAATTTATTTTCTTTGAACTTTTCACCAGCAGAAAAAATTATATTGAAAGAGTAAAACTTTTGAAAAGTGCCGAGTATCTGTCTAAAGATTTTATAATTAAAATAAAAAATCGGTAAAAAAGACTATGCGGACTTAATTTTTATATAGAGCTAGCTTTTTCCAGCGGCTTCGCCCGCTCCCTACTCCTCTCAATCTTAGTTTCAAAAAATATACTTAGCCTAAGCTTCGCTTTAAATACGGATCTATCTATGTTTTAAATTTCATCAAAATCAGTTGGATAGTTTCGGACAGACAGAAACAATGCCCATCTATCACCCTTAGGATGTCTCCCTTTCGACGCAGATCTGTCTATGCTTTAAATTTCAAAATTCACACAGCCGTTTGGACGGCAAAGCGTAATAAACAAAGTTATTTTCACATTTATTATTAGTGGATGCGAGATTAAACGAATAACGATTAATAATAGATTATTTTATTGCGATTAACAATTTAATTGTATTGCAAATGTATCGAAATAATAATCGAAAAAATACCTAAACAAGAAAGCCCTGTAATATGCCACTACAATTTATTCTGGTACAGTGCCAATATATTTCGTGCGCAATATCTATACCAAATCACCTTGCGGAACATCAAGAATAAACATAACGATTTGAGCCAGTTTGAAATTCGCGACGCGTCCGTTTAGAAATATGAAACAAACATTTTTGCTAGTAACATAAAAAAAATCCGTTTTCTAACTGCGATTATGAGAGACGTAAAAAAAATTGCTCGTTCGATATGTGGTTTCACCACAAGTCTTTGGCTCACAAGCGATAAATAAAGGCCAGCGATTTTACAAATAAGCGCCTTTCAAGGCTTTTATTTTATAATTTTATTTTGAACAAATTAACTAAAAAAATCTCTTAAAATCTGAACCAATTAAAAGTTTTTAATAAATTTATGTTTTTTTGCAATTCCCTAAATAATTTGTAATGTTATTTATTATAGTTTTAATTAAACCATACCCAAATTAATCGATTATTCGATTCATTTTTGCCGAATAATTGCAATTAGTAATTCCTCGGCTCGATGAATCGTATGATCAATTAATCGATTATTAGTTTTTTTCCATCACTAAAATATTGTATGGGATTACAAGAGGTACCAGAACGTGCTTTAAGCGATATCATTTCAATTTGGCAGCTGAAACCATTGTTCTCGGATCCAGCAACATTTTTAAGAGAAGGGCTAAATGATGCTGTCAACATATTCCACCATAACAGCATTTTTTATTGCATCTTGTAGCCCTTGTGTGTCATTGAGCAGGTGTTTTTTTTTTTCGTACAAACACGAAAAGTGCAAAATAATTTCTTAATGGTTTGGCAACATTAAGTAAATTAAATAGTCTAACACCGGGGTGAAATTTTTGGAGTTGGCCAGTTAGCCGCTACCCCTGGTTCTTACTCTCTTTTCTAAATTGCTTGTCAGGTGTCTGAAACTAGGAGATAAGGCCATTTGAGATTTGACTAGGGGCGACAAAGACCGGAGTGGTAGTTAGTGTAGCCCCTTCAAAGGAGCATCATGATGTCAGCGCTTGAAACCCTTATCGTGGAAAGATTATTGATCGATGTGGCAACGCAAGCCACCTATGTGGTCTCAGTCTGTTAAATAAGCCGAAATCCTGGTGACGATGACAGCCTGTATCACGTTTTCATAGTTCTACATGCAATGGCGATACAACATTCCGAAAGCTACTCTGTAGCAATTGAAACATTTTTTCGCAAAGACATCTGTCATTGTCAGTGACAATGTATAAATATTTGCACAGAATTTCTTGAATTATTTCACCATTATTATTTTACAAAGTGTGAATATTTAATACGCATAATTTGTTTACCATTTTAAATACTAAAAGCAAAAAATCTAATTTCTGATTACGAAATTACAAACTGAAAATTAGTTCCAAGAAAGTGAGAAAAGTTTTAGAGTACAACCTCTTGACTATAACAAAAGACTTGGTGTTGACAAGTCTGAAGTTATGAAAAAAAAACTGGTCCCGTATATTTTCGGAGTTAGTCAATTCGGAGTTAAACTTATTTTAACTAAGAAAAAATGGATCTTTCTGAAGCGATAGGTTGAAGTATTGTTAAGGGAAGCTCCGTTAGGGTAGTTACTAGTATGCTAGAGTATCAGTCGGGGGGTGTGCGTTCGATTTCCAACAAAGTAGTGGTAATCACATAATCCTTACAATCCCATTCACCTTATTATTCAGCAATCGGTAAATGATTGTGGGGGAGAAAATTTAGTCCGCAAAATGAAATAAGTTCTTCAATGACTTGATGTTAGCAAATATAGGGAAAATCGATTATCTTGAGGTATTTGTGGGTTGTGGTTGACTTTCTTTTATTTGCGCCCAATTTTAAACTGATATTAACATATGAAGAATGAAAGAGTTATGGATTGATTACCATCGATTTTATCAGGCCTGTCTAAATTTCAAAATGATGTCCGTTGTCTTAATCTTTGGTTAACATTAAGATTATGTGTGGAGAGAGGGATATTGCTATATCCGAGTATTGATGCCCTGTTCGCTTCAATTTCTAAGTCCCTTGATAGTTGTACGAGGAGTAAAATGATTATTGCTGCTGGCAGTTTGAGTGCTCACAACTCGCCTTAACTGCGCATAATTCATGCGTTGGTGGGCACCAACAGAACACTATCGACTTTTTCCTAACTTTACAACTTGGAATCTCATTTCTAAATTTTTTTCGCTCTCAAAACTTCGTAACTTATTACAAGAATCTTCGAAGCGTTCAAAATATATTTACGAACAGGCTGCTTAGGCAAAACTCAACACCTTCTTTAGAAACTTTGTTGATGGGAAAAAGATCTTCACTCTATCGTAACAAATTACGATGAAACCTAAAGTGAAATCTTATTTTGACGTGTAAAATTGTAGTTCGTAAAAAGTACGAGCAGAGACTTCCAGTTGAAATTCTTACTGCTTTTCGGGAAAGCAATGGTTTCCAGTCATTTCAAGTGTTCAATAACCTGGCTTATAATGCCAACCTCTTGTCAAATGATACGTTTGATCGAGGTCATTCGACCAGAATCGATTTTAATGCACGTAAGGCCCAATGTTGTGTTTTTACTTACAGATGCACGTTAAATGTTGCTCCATGTGCAGTTAAGGGTGATTTAAGAATTTAGAAACTCTTAATGTTCTGTGCATGAAAACCAGTATGATTTTCGATGAACTAAAGAAATTTTCCAGGTCTAAAAGAAGGTTTCAAGTGGCACGGTCTTTGGAAACGTTGTAAGAGTTACTACGGTCCATCTCATCTGCTTACTATTTATACCACCTACATATATCCGACCGAGAATGGACTGGGATGGTGCTTCCAAGTCTATTTATATATATAGGCTTCTCGACCGGGTGCAAGAGAGACAGAAGGGGCTTATCGGCAACAGTCAGGTACCCAAGTCTATTGACTCACTGGAGCACCGACGTAAAGTTGCTTGTATTTCACTGTTTTATTGTTACCACAACGGAATGTGTTCCAACGAAATTAGGGAACTCATGCTCGACACCCGAACATAAATGTTCACAAGACTCATCCGTTTGTGACAGATTGGCCAGTGTACCGCATGAAAAACTTGCTCTTGAGCAGTACAGTATATGTAACAAATATACTGCAGAAATCTTCCTGGCTACTTACAATGTAAGAAAATTTGGAATGATCGCAAACACTACTCCCGCTATCGTCTGGCTCGTATTGCTAGTAATCAAATAGTTATTAAAAAATAACTTGAATGCTTTAATGGTGTTTTCAAGCGATTTCTTATCCCCAGGTTGCTTTCATTTTTGTAACATGGCGTCTTGACTAGCCAAAAATCTGTTCAGCCATCGGAAATTTTGCCACTCACACGAAAATTTAGCTAGTCAGGACCGTCGCTGTTCATGATCGCTTCGGGTTCAAGCAGAGTTGTCCGAACAATAGTTCTCAAAATTCTGTCATGCCATTACACAGGCGAAATACACCGAGAAAATAAAAAGTAGGTATGTGTGTGTGCACTCGTCCGTATGCACCCGTACATAAGCTATGCCAAAAGCATCCATACAATCTCGATAAGGGACAAATAATTATACTGATACGGAACAGGAACATCTTCAAACAGAAGATCTCGTTATTTTGCAGACGCTCTCTCAATGTGCGAACAAATGTGTGGCTATTCAACACGTAGTGTAAGCCAAGTAGCAGTTTAAACCAAAAATCGCTTGAACGTTCCCATTCAATGTGATCGTTTTTGCATATGTATTAGATAAATCGATCGAATTAACTTTACAAAACATTTACTTGATTGAATTTTTAATATCCAATTAATATTAAATATGTGTTTTTATTTACCCCAGAGTGTATTATGTAATTTAATGTAATTTAAATCTATTAATCTGCTTACGATATTTTATTTCCCCTGCAACTCTTATAAATCAGATTAAACATTTTGAATAAACAAACTTAAGCGGTGAATTCGAGCCGGCTCCCGAGGCCACTTGAATGTTACAACAAAATTATAAAATGAAGTTGAAAATGCAAAATGCTAAATTCAAATATATAAAATTACAGATAGGTGTTTTTTAGCGAAGCTAAATCATGAAATTTAAAAAAAAATTGTTTTTGTGATTTTTGGAAAACTTTTTATTATTCTTTTTTCATTTTGTAAATTTTTTTGATTTATTCACAAAATTTTGGTTTTTTTCATCGTTAGAAGGGGTTTTTTTAAATATTTTTAGAAACTTATCTCCCTTTGATTTTAAGCGGTTTTATCGCAAGAAGAAGAGAGTCACGATTTGCTGACAGTGTTGCCAGAAAATTTATCTGGGAGAATGCTAAATGGGCAAAAACCTAATGCTAAAAAAAACTTTATATACAGGGTGGCGCAAATTTAATCATACAATTTTGTGTTTAAATAGCTTTCTCACTAAATAAAAAAAAAAGATTTTCTGTGATGGAAATCTTTTATTTTTTTTACCTTTACATTATCTTGTTTGTTAAATACTGCCAGTGGTGGTACACATTTCCACCCATTTTATCGAATTTTTCATGGCTTTCCGCTAGATTTCCAGTGATAACTGTTCGCATTCTTCTCTCATATTCTCCTTAATATCTTCAATTGTGTGGGGCTTGTTTGCATAAACACTCGACTTCAAGTAAATTGAACGATCTTGCTGACCATCCCAAATCCCCAAACCGGGAGATTACGCGACCAGGAAATGTTTCCTTCTCAATATTCATTCTGGCTCCTGCTGTGTGTGCGGTAGCACCGTCTTGTTAAAACCACATATTCACCAAACCCTGCTCATTTAATTCCGGCAGTAAGAAGTCGTTTATCATGGCCCTGTAGTGTTCGCCAATAACAGTAAACATACTGTCGATGGCGTCCTCAAAAAAAGTATAACAATTTGCTACTCCTTTGATTAATACAGCAAAATGTTGCGAAATTTTGCTTTCTCACCACCACCAGTCAGTGATTATTGGACAAGGGATGGCATTCCAAAAATCGGCATCAAATCACCCTGCCGGAATATGAAATCAAGAATAACTTATAACTTCTTTTTTAACTAGTAGGAGCCAGTTTGTCTCAATCGGTCAATTAAACTCCTTTTTTTTGTCCCAATAACCAGTGATGTCCCTCAGGGCTCAGTTATTGGTATGTTATTTTTCATGTTGTACTGGAATGGTCTTTCTTGAATAGAAGATTGTTTATCTTGCATAGCCTTTGTTTATGCAAACGATATTCAGTTCCTTTGCTATGCTGATTCCCAGTTTTTAGACGCCTTGGAGGAAGGAGTAAAGTACATTATTTGGGAGGTCTTTGCAGAACGAATTTACTATACATTTTAAGAAGTCTAAAGTAATGGGTATTGATTTTTAAAGAGATGACATTGAAATTATCACAGAAGGCATGCGTATTAAATTTGGGGATAGAGTTAAATTTTTAATTGTCTTTGGTTGATAATAAATTTCATTTCATATCCCATATGAATAGTAGATCTTCTAAAATATCGTTTATGTTCAGAAGGTTAAATTCCCTTGATATACTTTTATCCCCTTAACATTAGGGTACGCTTGGCTTATGCCTTATTATTATTATCTTATACTGCATTGAGGTATTTGCAGATGCGATGGGTCGTGAATTGTTAGATTTGTTTTCGCTTTGGGAATTCGCCACCATATGACTCCATATATAGCAATATTTTCTGTTTACAATTATGTGGCTATGATGATATTAATATATTATATATAAGATAATAAAAAGGGTTTCCCTGATTATATAGGGAGCAATTTTCAGTTGAGCAAGTATGTTAGGAATATTTAAAAGCTCATTTCAATTGGGATTATAAAGAATGTAGAATGCTCTACCAAGAGATTTGAGGTGTTTTTCAGTCCGGCCACTAGTCTTTCGATGAAAGATTGTCATTACCTCTCCTCTTTCTCAAAGTTTAAGTAATATATTCTTATCTTGAAACTATAATGATATATATTAAAAACAATCTCCAATAACATTTAACAATTAACATTTTAAGAATACATTTTAACTTTTATTGTTACTTCTTTTCGTTTTTTCACTTTACTTTTAAAATCTCTTTTATTATTTTAATTTTGTAATTATTAAATCTTTTTTATATTTGAATATTATTGTTAATTATTATTTATTTATTAAAGAGATAAATACAACAGCATTTAGCATATTTTATAAAAATTTCACTGCTTTAAGCCAATGAGAAATGCTAAATATAGCATTTAAAATGCTAAAATGGAAACGCTGTTTTCAGAGCATTTTCCGATTTAAAGTATTTGGATATCTCAATACGTCATTTTCACGATTTGGTTTTTGTGCTATGTTTCTTAAATTTTCTTTTCATCGCTATTTCAGCAATATTAAAAAACCATTTTTGCTATTTTTATAATATGACTTTTTTTTAGTTTGCTACACATTTTGTTGTTTTCCCCCTTTTTCTGGTTTTAAAGTTCGCTTTAATTATTTCAAGTTTCCCTTCAATTAGTATTTTCTGTTGTCTTATTAAATCTCTTCGACAAACAGCTGACTTCCTGGTGTTTATTACGTTTCGACGTTTTGTGTTCCAACATACCTTCGAATAAACCAAATCACACGATTTTAAAAACAGTTCGATTTACGGAACCACGATGTAAAAGTTATAGAAATCGGTCCATATTTGGAAAACAAAGAACCGTAACTACGAGAGAGTGGTCAGAAATTCAATTTTATGAAATCTTAGGTCTCTTTATAGATCTAGAAGTTTTGGAACGAATTTCCGTCATCCATTGTCGGAAATGGTGACAACCCAGTTTCGGCTAAGTGCCATCTTCAGTGGCATTTTGTATAAAAACATTTCTACGTTGAATTTTTTAAAATTATATTTCACTGAAAGCAATTGTACTTTTAAATATTCAACAAATTTTTTTTTTTCATTTATTTAATATGATTAAAAAATACTTTCATATTCAATAATCATGAACACAATCTGTGCAAATGATCATCATCACAGTAACGAGCTAAGCCACGAACAACAGTAAACATAGACACAGACGAGGAAACGTTGTGTTTAGAAACACAAAGTACCAAAAAATTTTGAGATTTTGGAAACCCGAAAAAGGAATTTGAATTTCAACTAGCAACATTGCTACAGACGAAGGAAGGTGAAATGGTATATGCCAGTGTTTCCTCTAATATTCGCTCGTATCTAGCCAATATACTGAACAAATATATGTTAAGTTGCGACCCTTTTATATAACTGAACTCCTGCTCAACAGCTGGACTGATTTTGATGAAATTTTTTATGCATTTGAGAGGATTCCTCGATGCATTAGATTTACAACTGAGCCTGGCATGTGCCAGGCGCAGTCTTACCAAGGAGCGCAGTCTTAAAATCTATACTGTCTTCTTTGTAGCTTCTGGATGTCTGATGCGCAAGCAGTACCCCATAGCTGAATATCGTATGTAAATATTAGCTTTATAATGGATTTGTATTCCAAAACTAGGGTGGAGACAGAACCTATTAACCAGTGTAGTTGATTTGTTCTATGGCGGTCATTTTTGCCACAAAGGCGTCGATTTAGGTGGATACCCAAATATTTAACGTGCGTTTCCGCTGGAGCGATGGTATTTGCAATTGTTATTGGTTGGCAATTTTACATTCTGAGAGAAAGCGTTAGTTATGATAGTATGATGAAACCACCTTTATTCTCCACTTTTTTAGTCAGTCCTCTAGCCGACTTATATGAGACTGCAGTTGTTCAGATGCAACCTTCGAATCTTAATACCTACTTTTAAATGCAGCGTTATCTGCAAACGTTGACATGTATGTACTTGGGTTTATTGGCATTACCGCTGAATAGATTTTATATAACCATTTTGAGAAAACTGATTCTTTGAACTTACCTTAAACGTTCTATCTGTCTTAAGAATCTTTTGGACATTTTCGTGGGTAGCCGATCATGCAAGAATTCATCAAACACCTGAAAAATGTGTAGCAATAAAGCTGAACAGTATTGCTTGTTTTCGATAAAGGTGACAATTGTATCAACTTGCTCAATAGTACTCGAAAACCAAACTGATGGGCTGGGATAATGTTTTCCTTAGTAAGATAAGATTATAAAGACGAATTGAATAATTTGTCAAACGATTTCGATCAAATTGACAGGAGGCTAAGGGGCCCGTATGACGTAATCTGACTTCAGTCCTTCCCTGGTTTAGCGATCATAACAATTTTTGACATCTTCCAAGAGCATGAGAAGAAGCCAACTCGCAACTTGGCATCAAATACGAATTGTAAAATTCTCACAGCCTAATTACGTAAATTTCTCATCATTGATCACGTCACACGATCAGAGCCGATAGATTTTTTCGTATCCTGAGTTTTGATTGTCGATTTTAATAACGATAGCGAAATTTCACAAACGTTACAAGCAAACTTACATGGTATTCTCTCTACACCGTTGGTGTAGGGTAAACAAATCTTCAAATGTTACATTTAATTCCGCAAGTATTCAAAACAAGTACTATTGAACTTTGAGTAGTCAAATTAAAAATAAAACGGCCTAAATAAATTCCTGCAAACAATAAACGCGATATCAACACACAATAATAAGTTTCGAAAGCTTTTTGTGTTTAAGATTTAGCAGACCAAACTCAGTTTTAGTTCAACATTCGAACGCGCCAGTTGCACCGAAAACAATACGGTACAAAGGAAAACCAGTTGAAAACTAGATAAAAACACACTTTAAATATTCAACATTTGTAACTTATGCAATTTCATAGTGTAAAATCTTTTGAATGAAAAACAAATTGTGCAAGATGTGGCATAATTTTTCATGAATAAATAATAAAATACAAAAGCAAAAACAACAAAATATTAAATTTCAAAATTGCAACCAACTTCCGCATTCCACCGCTTTAAAACTTCATTTGAAAGCGAAGACACAGAAAATCAATAATGATTTCATGTTTTTACATTTAACTTACAATCAACATTTTGTTAACTTCATTCCAATTGTTGTTTGCTTGAATACAATTTTCAACAAAGTTTTTCTTCATTGCCAAGGAAATATGAAAAAAATAAATAAAATGTCATCGTTAAATAAAAAAAATATACAAATGTATATAAAATAAATAATAAAGAAAACATATTTAGTATCTACCAAAAACTTAATGCTTTTCAAAGCCAAAAGTGTAAATGCACAGTGGGCTCGCTCACAAAATGTATGCTGTTATAGCTTTACCTCTAAACTGGGGTGATGGATAATTCGAAATTTCCCCAATACCGGTTTTCGAATAGCCTGCGTTTTAAAAAGTTTGAAAAATGCTGGTTAACCGGGTTTGGAACAAAATATTTTAAAACCAAATTTGTCCCTTTAATATGATTTATCAAACAGCTGCCTTTTTAAATTCAAATTTTGTTAATAACAAAAAATCACACCGTTCATGTGAATTTGAGGAAAATCAAAACACTTTTGATGTACAAAAATTTGAAGCTAATTTGATGAGTGTGCGCGTAAGTTCGTCATATGTGATTGTTGGTTTAGTTTTCATAAAGACAACACGTACCGAAAATATCTTGGAGAACTCAATTTTAGCTCCGTGGGATTTTCATGAGTAAATTCATGTCTTTTTTAAACCATTCTTTTATACAAAGAGGCTTGAAGATTCCCTTAAATTTTTGATTTTTATAATTATTTGCGCCAGTGCCATAGCTATGCAACAGTCTTTTATTTCGGTCGACTTTAAACTTTAAAAAAAAAACTATTTTTCTACAAGCAAAAAATAATTGGAAAAATATTAAAATATTCTGTGGCCAACAAATTATACGTTCATTCTTTTTCGTTGCTGTGCTAAGCAAGACAAAATATTATCAACACATGCATAAACTTAATAAGAACCGAGGTTGTGAACGTAGATGGATTAGGACGAGGAGGAGACATATTCGTCTCTTGATCGTAGGCGTACACCTAGGCCAGTACTTCGGCGGTTTATGCGCCCTTCCTTCCGAAATAGTTTCCACCCCCATAGTAAATATGTTTCCTGAAAAAGCCTCCTGAGTAGTTGCCACTACATGCCTCTCAAATGCAACACCCCTACCAAGAAGTCGGCAGCGAAATATTAAGTCCTTAGCTGTGCGAAAACCGGGCATAGACGTGCCAGCAAGCGCAAGTGATCCGTCAACATACACCACATCTTACTAATTTTAGATTTGCTTAGTCTCAACAACTTACTTGTTTTATCCCGATTTGGGTCTCTCCATAGGATCGCCCAAACTTATTTTCTATTCACAGTGATGTATGGGTCCTCTTTGCTAAAACTTTCGGCTTGACTTCAGTGGTCTTAAGCAGCTACACACTACCTAAGCCCACCTCCTGGAGTTCTTTGGCTTTAATTCTCAGACAGTTGGCTCGTTCATTTCCGACCACTCCATAGTGACCTGGCACCCAAATGATGCGCAGTCTACCATGCGGCAAGTAGTCGTTTATCGCTGTTTTGCATTACAGTATCCTCCTGGATCTAACCTTATCGGATTCTAATGTCCCATCATTGATTTATGGCTGTCCGTGAAAATGTTAACCTTCTGTCAGTACCACTAAACCCATTCAGACTTTCCGCTTGGAGAACCGTGTTATAATCCCGAAGTTGGAAGTATATTCCGGTCGCTGGTTCCTCAACGAAGATCCCCAAGTTGTGAAAGTCACAACTACAATTTGATGCCAGAGTCAAAAATTATTAAATAGAGAAATATGAACCCATGAACAACGATATGCGATGCTGGATTCAAAATAAAGCTTATGCAATTTTTTAGAAGAATGACTTTAAAATAAGTAATTTAGCTTTCAAATTTAGGCATTTCACGATCCATTTTGTAAATATGAACGTAAATGAATCATTACATCTAACGCGTTTTGACTACTTTGACCCTCTTATCGTTTAAATTAGTTTTCAATTTAAAATGCTTCCTTACATTAAGTTTTATATTTAAAAACCCGACTGCAAGTTGCCAATAAATTTGTATTTTTGTATTTTTTTAAAGCAAACATGTTTGCTAAGTAAATGTTAGAGAAGTTGCAGTTGATTACGCAAGGGTGACCAAATTGTTAGGTTAGGAAATATGTCGGTATTTTTTGGCAAACGAACTTCTGTAAGACACTATTGATTTAAATGAATAACTACTAAACTGCAATACGCTACAGCGAGGTAACCACTCTTTTTGACGAATTTCTCGGCCACTACGCACTACGTATTCAAGCGGTTTTAGATTTTCATTAAACTGATTACCGATTGAAGCCTTTTTTTCCAGAACGCAGTTAACATCGAATCTTATACTGGCTCAAACAACGTATTTCTCTTTTATTTTTAGCTAATTTTCTATCGCAACTTGTTTTATTATAAAAATTCCGAGTTAGAGTTGCCAAGCAACCAACCAATCGTAGTAAAGGAAGTAAGAAAAATAAAATAAAATGTTTCTTGTTGTTAAGGTTTTTTGTTAAAACTTTAATGTTTTTATTTTGATTTTGTTTCGATTTCTCACTTGGTCTAACGAAATTCGAGCATAAGACGTTTAAGTTTTTTTTTTAAAGTTGGGTAAATGTTTCCTCATGCGCTGGCCTAAGCAACTAGCTAAATGCACATAGAGACTAGCTTATCCTTCCTCAAAAAATAAATCGCATTTCTATAATAAAACGAATTGAGTTAACACAAATTACAATATTCGTGTCCGACCAAAAAAAAAGTATATAAATTCTGCATTCATAAGATAAACTAACAATGTCCGTCTGTCCGATATTGAAGTTTACTTTCTGAGAGCACTAAACAACCAAGAATCTTAAAACTTGGACCACTTCATAAGTGCGCGTGCTTGGAACTCTCACTATTTAAAGTCAGCCATATACATAGGTCCCCAAGTTCCCGAGTTATTTTTCTATGTTTTTTACATATTTTTACTCCAAATCGAATCATAATTGCTATAAAGTCCTTATTTTGAGGCCTTCAGATAACCTATAAACCTAAAAGTTTAAAAACTAATAAAGAAACCCGAATTCCCACAAAAACCGGCCAACATTTTAAATTCACCACAATATTCAAAAAAAAATATAACAAAAAGTTTTGTCAAAAAATCAAAATTCAATGAAAAATCGCAATTTTACGAAAAAAGAACCAAATTCACAAAAATTTAAATTTCATCATAATTCGCCGAAAAGCAGAAAAAAATATAAAAAATCAATATAAAAAACTCAAAAATTCACTTCAAGTGATGAACTCCCAAAAAAATTTTTAAATTCACAAAAAATTAAAAAGGCGTGGTGTGGTGCATTTATTTAATATATTAAAATAATAAAAATTATAAAATAAAAAAAATCCCAATGAATCTAAAAAACGAAATTTTACAAAAGTATCAATACATTTCCAAAAAATGTAAATTATAAAAAAACCGAAACTACGCAAAAAATTTGCAAAAAGTTCTAAGTTTTGACAAAATTTTAAATTCACCACAAATTCGAAAGTTTAGTATAAAATCGAAAAACCTGAATAAAAAAAATTAATTGCTAAAAAAATCACTATTTATTAAATTTTACAAAAAAATACGGAAAAGCAGATTCACCAAATATTAAAATTTCAATTTCACCAAATTTTGTTAATTCAACAGATACCAAAAAATACAAACAAGTTAATATTATACTAAATTTTAACAAATGCAATTTTAAACAAATACATCAAGCAAAAAAATCAAATTTCATAAAAAATGGTGACTTCAGTAAAAAAAACTCCAAACAATTTAATTACCATTTAACAAAAATCAAACTTAATCTGAAAATAAAAAAAATCACCATAATTTTGATATTTACCACACTCGGATCACAAATCCAAACTATAGACAAAATTTTGAATTATAAAAATAAAAAAATTTTTAAATAAATTGCACAAAAAATTTCAGAAATCGCTAAAATTTAAAATTTATCAAAAATTCGAAAATAAACAATAAATCGAAAAATTGGATTAAAAAAATTTAATTGCTACAAAATCAATAGTTAATAAAAAAACCGAAATTTCAGCAAAAATACATACCACAAAAACCAGAAATTAAAAAGAAAAACTATTAAAACATGTTTAATAAAAAATCTCTAATTTCAGCACATAAGGGAAATTCACAGAAAATTTAACATTTGCCAAAAAATTTTAAAATCATAAAAATTGGGTATTTGAACACAATTCACTAAAATTTAGAAATTATTCACAAGACCAAACTGTAGTCGAAAAATATTTAAATTACCAAAATGCCAAATTTCACAAAAATCCAAGTTTAAAGAAACCCGAAATTGCACCAAAGAATTACGAATAAGCTTAAATTTGGCAACATTTTATATACACCAAAACCAAGAAATCGAATAACTGGAATAAAACCAAAACAAATCCAAAAACCAAAATTCGCCAAATTGGAAAATTTCAAACCTAAATTTTAACCAAATTCAAACCAAAATTTAGCAGTTTCACCAAAAACTTGCAATAAATCAATATTTTATGAAAAACGTCGCAATTTTAACAAAACTGATGTTGCACAAGACCTTTGTCTTACAAAAGACGTAATTTTTACAAACAAGTGATCAAAAACAAACTTCAGCAGAATTTGAAATTTACCTACAAAATTTACCCGAAGCCTGAAATGGCACCGAAAACTCGAAATCTTATCAAATATTAAAATTTTTACTATAAGCCCAATTCCGGTTTTATCTCCGATTCACCAAAAAACGAGAGTTTATCAGATATTGATAAGCATTCAGAGAAAGGAAAAAACACGTCGATCGAAAAAGCTTATATTAAGATGAAAGGAGAATTTAAATAAAAAATAAAACGACTAAAGCCAGAGACCAAAATTAAATATCTCGAAAAATGCTTTGCACCTAGAAAAATCTGTAGAGCATTTTTAGTAGTACATACTTTTGTGAAGGCACAACCGAATATAGCTCTCTTACTTGGTTTTGTTTATGTT
The DNA here is from genome assembly GCA_963932375.1 of Phania funesta. Lineage (NCBI taxonomy): Eukaryota > Metazoa > Arthropoda > Insecta > Diptera > Tachinidae > Phania > Phania funesta. The sequence goes on from OZ010653.1 coordinate 43,516,986, forward strand.
ATTAAATATTTTTAAATATTCTATACCAATTAATAACAGTCAACAAAGTGACAATTGGTCCCACAATATTTAACTTCCGTACAATCGAATCGTCGACAAATTAAAACGCGCCGTAATCTGGCGACTGGCTGGCAAGACTGTTAACATGGGGTGTTATATAAAAAATTTTGACCCACATATAATAACAAAATAGAAGAAAATATTTTCACCGCATATTTAAAAATTTAATTGTCTACCTAAAATCTGCTCGTATATCTCTATTAGATTTAAGTACTTTCAAGAAACAATTCCAAAATAATGAAATCAGAAAAAACACTCAAATTCGTAAAAGATGCGAGATCAAAAGCCAAAAAAAAATTCTTTAATATAAAACCCTAATTAAATTGAAAAAAAGCAACAACAAAATAATGCAAAATAATCGCCGGAGGGCAAAATTCGAAAGTTACAAGAAGATTTAAACCCGAAATATATCGTTTAGTTATCGGAAATTATAAAAATGCTAAAGCCGGTAAATGGGTCATAAAATGCCAAAAGCAGGATGATGGAAAACTCCGATTAAGTTATATCGAAAAAATTTTGTCATCAAAACTAAAATTTATAAATTCACCCATTTCGATGATATTAAATTCGCAAAGCAAATCTTTGATTACACATGTAGTTATGAATATGTATTGATTTTTTTAAATGTGAAGGGAATATGGGAGCAGACCGCTAACTTTTTGGATCCCTTTTCGACCCCATTCTGGCCTCGAATTGATTTCAGGCAACGGATTTGGAATTTACGATTTCTCCTTTTGACCAACTAAAACCGTAGTTTCTTCAGAAATTAACCTCTTCGCCTCTTGCAAGGCTTCCTGGGTCATCCCTAAAATGGAGAAAAATATGTCCGTCCACCTACACGGACCTCCATATGCACGGGTAAGTCTGTATTAAAACTGGAGATCATCTGGTATCCAGAGTTCGCATACTTGAGACCAAGCACCCTCTTGGCCACGCATCCCTGCCGTATGCAGTTCTACCGTGGATTAGGGATTGTTTATACGAGAGTAGTAACTTCTCTCCGATCGACTTGTTTAGCCAGACTCCTTGCAGAGACAGGAACCTGTTACCGGCCACCACCACGAGGAGGTATAAGTCAGAACTTCAGACAGTACACTCAGTTACGGCAATCCGTATCCTTGGCCGATCATATGATTAATTCGATCATGCTCTTTCCCAAATGCAATTGATTGAAAAAAAACCAACTGCGTTATAAATTGGGTGCAGGTAAATTTTCTTTCTTATAATGCAAAAGCGATTTAAAGTCGAGGAATACTCTCACGCGGCCATGGAGCAAAAAGTGAAAGCTATTTATTTTGCATTAAGATCGACATGCAACTTATGGGTGTCTTTCACCGCTCTTTAGAAATTACCACAGTCTGCTGATTATATACAGCTTACATATACATAATCTTATTGCTTTTTACATACATACATGGGGTCGAAAAGGGACCCAGATAGTAAGTGGTCTGCTTCGATATCCCCCCATACATTAATAATGATAAAATACATACATACATATATAATCACAGACAGTATAAATACATACACAATTACCTAAGAAATTGATTAATCAACCTGGTCACCTTAATTTAACTGTTTCTTTTACTGACTTTGTAACAAATATTATTCAATGTTTATGCCACATTTTTTTTTGCACAAGTTTTTCTTCTCTTTTTCTGTTTTTGGTTTATTTTTGTTGCAAATGAAAGTGCAAGTCGTTTGCTGCACTGTTTCTTTATTTAATTTTTTTTTTTCTTTCCATTCAGTCCATGAAAATGTGTTTTTATGTTTGTTGCCTGCTTAAAGTGCGGTAGCCGTGATGTTTTTATTCATTACTTATTTGTTTGTTTTTAGTTCGGGTCGAATAGCGGAAGAAAACAAAGTGCAAGGAAGGAAGCAAGGAAGCATTACAAGTTTTCAAACAGTCTAACAAACTTAAAAAAATATCAATAATCTTATAAAAAAAATAATACAAACAATAAAAAATTGAGTCATTATCTGCGTCATGATAGAGCAAGATATTATACAGTAAGTAAAAAATGTTGTTTTTAATTTAGATACCAACATATTTAAACATATACATACGTATATACTTATGTATATGCATACATACATACATTTTTTATGAGTCACCATTAGTTCTAGACGTATACAAGTACATTGGGACCCGTTTGGGTGACTTAGAACCAATTTGTTACGAGTTCTTTTGTATAGAAATAAGTGTCCACAAACACAGCAACCGTTGTTCCATTATACAAAAATTCTATCAATCTGCCAGTGGTGTCCTTGAAATACTCCAAGTACTAGTACTTATCAGCACTACTAATTCTCTATAAAAACTCTAACCCCGTTTGTAGTACTGCTTGATGTTCTATTAATTGTACTAGTAGGTTTAAGACAACGCCTACTCTACTGCATGGCATATGCGGCTTGCTCAAAAGAAAAAGTGAAGTTTGAATTTTTTTGAAAAGTATTTATTTATTCAACAATATCCATTTTGTCCCTTCAAAGTAATCCCCCTCAGATATAATTAATTCTAATCAATTTTAAATCCTTTTTCCGTGCATTAAAAGTTCCATCATTTGGTAACGAATGATTTAAAAAATTTTTAGAAGTTGATCCGTTCTTTTTGAAATTTAATAATCACTTAAAGCAGTAATTCACTATCCTACATAGTCGCACGATTCAATCCGAAAAAAAATCTGACAGAATAATTTTTCGAAATCACACTATCACACACAAAATGGGGAAACAAAATGCAACACCAGTCCCATAGAAAATATTATAATAAAATTTTACCAAAACATCTGTCACACGCATATGCTGAAAATCTACATCCGCCAAAAGACATAAATATGAAAATAAGGCCAAGGTTCCTATCCAAAAATTTCGGCCGTAAAAAGTACAGAGATCAAAATGAGAACCTAGTTCTTTATTCATATGTACAATACCATCCCACTTCTAGGCAACCTTTTTTGTAACTTTCCGATATGAGAAAGGATTATGGGAAACCCTAGTCCCCCCATTTAGAATTTATATCTACCCACCGTAAAATTTTATTTTAGCTTTGCCCACTCTTTAAAAAAATAATCATCTAAATTTTTTCTTCCACATATCTTCAATATAAAATAAAAAAAATTTTGCTTTTACGGAAAAATATTAAATTTTGAGTTAATACGCTATTGTTGCACACGTGCGATATGTATTGAATGATCATTTTTAAATTTATGTACTCATGTTAAAAACTAGACTTGATAAGGATATTTATCCAAAAAATAACAATCTTATAATGGGTGATTTTTTAACCGTTTGGGTTTTGAAAATTAAAAAACAACCGCCGAAAATTTGCAAAAGTGAATGAATTATTTATATGGGCCGATTAATGATTGACTGCCATTTACTTTTTAAAGATTATTTTGTGTAAACGTTGCTCACTAGGCCGATTATATTGACCGTAAAATGGACGAAGAGCTCTATGAACTTCGCGAACAGATTTATTTTTTTCAAAGTAAATTTCCACAATTTGGAAACGTTGTTCTGGCGCTAACGATTCATGACGAGTTGCCAAATCTTACTGAACAGAAATGTCAATAGCTGTCAAAACATGGGATATTTATATAGTTTTTTAGTCGAATAGACAAGAGTGTAACGGTTTTGTTATGCACTATGCAAACGTTGAAAGTATCTGGGACATCAAATTACTAACGTTGAAACCTTTTTACGTTCTGCAACTAATTCAGTATTTGTGTCTAAAAAACCCCCCTACACATACATATATTTTTTCAAACGATTAAAATTTACAAAAACGAGCAAATAAAGACAAAAGAATGGCGTAAATATCCATATAAATAAATTAGTGCTGCATTATTAAAAGTACAAATTGTTAAATCTTGACGTGTTTAGATCTGGATAACGTTTAAATTTAACACGTTTAGTTGCCAACTCACAATTTTATTTGTAGTCACAACAAGGGTGCAATCGTTTTACATTTAAATTTTTTGCACTTAATCATGTTAAAAATTGCTACAGTGGGACGCTTCGAAAAAGAATGAAAGTATAGAAGAGGGTTTCCCTACATGCGTTAGAATATAAACGATAATAAATATTTATTTTGTATGGCAGATGCCATGTCGCTGGTCTATGCGAATTACTAACAAACTCATTCGTTAAGGTGTAGGAAGAAAAGAAGGCAACAATAAAATCACAAAACTTTGGTGAGGCAGATTAGACTTAACAGGTGAACTCTCCAGCTGTGATATAAAACATAAGTATCTATCTATGTATGTATATAATGAAGACACATGACTTTATGTTATCGCTTTTACGTTCATGTTATACCTCCGACTTTAGCGAAACGTTACGATTTAAAAAGTGTTTATTTGCGTATGTGCACAATTTATATTTTATTGAAATCGGTTTCGTATTTAAGGTGCTTTAACAGTTTAAAGTTGCTGCTATCACTAGCGCAAATAATACACAATGTATGTGCAGCTTGAAGTTGAAAAATAACAGAACGTGCATGTGTGCGTTAGTTTCAAATGGTTGTTGGCGTAGCTAATTCCACCAAAAAAAGTTGAAATGTTTTATATTTTAATTTACTTAGTTAATTTTCCCATCCTCTTTAACGAGGTCTGTCCGTGGTCCTAAACCGTATTATGCTAGCTAGTGCCGGACTTTCACACACAATGTGCGCTACCGTCACAGCCTCTTCTAGGCACAGTTTGCAATAATTCTTCGATTTTCATCTTGGCCAGATAATATTTGAAGTTTCCATGAGCTGTCAACAACGAAGTAATCCAGGATAAAGTAGTCCTTTAGCAGATTATTGGAACGAGTTTCCGTCATGTCTTGTCAAGTTTAGTTTGGAGACAAACCGGTTTCGGCTGTGTGCATGTCATAACCTCCATCTACTTTTTCAGGTTTAATGAGTCTACTCATTGTAGGATCTTTGCTCCTACTAGTCTACTGCAACTCTGGGTTCTAATCCACAAAAATGCACAGCAAATCCCCTTTTTGCTAGTTCGTCTGCTGCCTCATTCGCGTAACAAGGATTACGTTGGTATTCTTCTTAACCTTGTAGCATTTCTCATTCACACCGTAAATAATTTTTTTGTTGTTAATGATAATTTGCAATCTTAGATAAATTAATTGATTATTTTGTTCCGATTAATTACAATTAAAAATTGTTCGGTGTGATTAATCATATGCTTTGTTAATTGATTATTATTCAATGTTTTTGCCTACACTAACCCTATGATCTTTGAGGGAGTAAGAGAAATGCAAAGCTGTATCGAAGTATTGACGTTTTCATTTCTTAAATAAAATCTTGCCCTGTTAAAGAGTTCATGGATTTTAAACAGATCATAACGGGTACTACCTTTTGGCATTGCTAAGAGTAAAATGAACAAAAATGCACCACCTTTTGTGAGTACAAACATATTTCGAGTGTATCAAAAGGGCAAAAAATCTAAAATTTGTTCTAGAACGAAAACACCATAACTCTTAGAAAGCTTGAAGGTTTTCAGGTTATGCCTGTGGATTTACGGAATAACTGCGTAGGTCTGCTTTTGAAGAGTTTGTATTATTGACGACAAATTGTTTTATTTTAAATACTAGTCAAGTTGTTTGAATAAAAAACGAAGCAACTTCAATAACGAAGTGTAGCGACATACGTTTGAGTTTCATTAGGGCAGGCATACGATTTTATTTCTGGGCACATTTATAAATAATTTTTCAATTTCAGATTATAGGAAGTTAAACTTAGTTACTTGTGTCTGAACCAGCATTTTCATATTTATATTTCTGTTCGAAAAATGTCATACTGGGTCCGCAGTTTTAAATAATTTGATCAACAGTTTGAATATGCGATATCGATATGCGATATTTAATTAATATGGAGATTGTCATGCGCACTGTGCTGATTACTCCCATTTTTGGCTCGATTGTGCCGACCAATAAAATAATTCTTGCAAAACTTCAAAACTCTGGCTGTTATAGTACACGAGATTTACCTCGCGAGTGGGCGTGGCACGCATATTATTACGTTTAACCTTTTTAAACGTGTTTAACTATTCGCAAGTTCTTCTAATTATAGTTTCTTTTAACTAAAACTAGGCAGAATCTTATTTTACACACTGTTTCTTTATTTAGTTTAATTAACACTTAAATTCAACACGGCGGTTGCTTCTTCATCACGATGTTCGCACTGCATCGTTTCACTCAATACTATTTTCTGCTTAACCACCCAAGTATTTTTATAGTATTCATTTATTTTTCTAGAAACCTTTAGAATATGCAAGAATCCAGTAGATGCTTCTTTAGCTATAAACACCCTTTCTACTGTTTTTTGTTCATTAAGATGTTTGTTTTCTGATTTTTGCCTTATAGTGGTGATTTCTTTTCGTTTATTGTTTATCTACACTATTCTATGCCTGGAATTCGTCTTTACATGTTGATCTTATATCGTTGTTGTTGCTCTGTGTGTATTCACGTTCCTGGTAATTTGTATGAGCCTAAGGGTGTTGCGTTTGGTGTTGCTACAGGGCAGCGCTGTCTGTACAGTGGGCGCCAAAAGTATTTGTACTCTTCAATTATGAAACTTTCTGTACAGTGAATGCCACAAGTCTTCGTACCATATAGCTCCTACAGGCAAAAATACTTGTTTGTACTTATCTTCGTAACCATACATATATGAGCCCATTGTTTCTACCAGATAATCAGTAAAAATATGCAAAAAATTCATTGAAGTCGTTCAAGAAACATACAAATTAACACAAATATAATTTTATATTATTATATTTATAGGGTATCTCAATAAGAATGCACTAGTTAAGTTTTGTGTCATTTTTTACGTGTAACAGCTGTTACCAATGATTGTTCCGATTTTTAAAAATCGAGCGTTACAAAAAAGCAGAAAGCGTTATCATTGTGAACACTCTTTACGTTGAGACCGCTCGGAAATTTTGCAGAATTTTCGGTCGAAAAAATGCACCTAATATGTTAATAATTTTAAAAGTATGTTGCGTGTAATATAGGCCACATAAATGTGCCTTATTTAATGATACCCTGAAATGATCATCAAGATTTGTATATCGATCTTTAATAGTAAAGGCCACATACCAGACGAAGAGCTCTGCGTTCAACCACACAAAAGGTTGAGAATCATCTGGGATCCATGATGAATTACATCCATAGTCAAGAAATTCTCCCTTGTGTCCAATTTCAGCCATAAAGAAGAATAATTAGCAACAATGGTTGCTAAAAATTTATGTTTTTTTTTTATTGACTAGAGAAAAATGTAAAAACGTGTGCTGTTCGTCTTGTGAGTAGTTATTGTGTGCGTAGATTGGATTATTCGTTGTATTCATGCATGTAGTAATTAGTAGTAAAAAGCTAAACCTATAGTGGAAATGGGGCATTATTAGTATAAGGACAGGGCTGGCATTTAAAAAGATTTTCATTCATAAAACCGAGCAAAATTATAGCACCGATACATGTCCGTACTTATGAGTGAAAATGGATATTAAATGTTTATGTGTGTGTAGGTATATGCTTAAATGGAAATATGCCGAAAATTAGAAAATTCTAGAGAGAGGAATTAAAGAGGTTTCATGTAGGCTTAACAAAGCAAAGATCGCCATTAATCATAAAACAATCGATACAAGTGGTTGCTAAGTGCATAAGTGTATAAAGAACTATATATATATATATGTACAGTCAAACAGTGTGTTTCTTTTTGTGAGACAAATCTAACAGTTTTGGTTATTTGTAAGTGGAAGGAATTGGTAAAAGGTAAGACACTGTTTAGTTATTAAGATATATATACATATACACTTAGGATATCTTATAAACCGACATCCCTTTAGTATAAAAGTGGTATCCAATTTTGGGAGTTCCACTGACCAGAATTGGTGAAGTGCGGAAGGATTGAGGCAGTCCATCTGGTGTCGGACAAATGATTTTTTTTGTGTGTGTTGAAAGAAGGGAAAAAGAGGCAAACAACCGTCTACTTACTGCCTAAAGCGCGATCAAATCCGCCATTTGTTTGGGTAAGCGCGTAAGCTGTGTCACAAAGTGATAAAGGCCCGCCAGTTTAAATTTCTTGAGGTGCACCTAGTAACGAGTGTTCTAAAAAAAAAAAAGGAGAAAGCAAAAAATTATTAACGATTTTTATTTATAAATTATAATATATAACGAAAGAATTTTTAAGTTTGTTGTATTTGCGCTTTGAGCTGTTTTATATATATATATATATATATATATATATATATATATATTTATTTTAAAATTCATGTTTGTGTAGATTTTAGTATAAGGATTAGTATTAGGAAAAAAAGTTATAATTAGGTTATACACATAGAAGTTTTTTTTGATTGATTGCAGTGCCTAAATTTAAAATTAGAACGGTCTAGAAAAGCCTGAATCTCTATTTGTTTTCCTGGATAGGAAGGGAAAGTTAAAATCTTTCAAACCAAAAGAAAATCTTGATTAATAATAACCATTAAACGTAGTGTTGCCAGTGCCACCTAAGAGAGCTCGTTTAGGTAGGGTGTAAAGTGGTGAGAAATTAGTTTTCTTTGGTTTCGACTAGGTTTCCTTCCTGATAGGCAGCTATAAATGAAGACATTGTTTTTTTATATCCGTTTTTTTTATAACAGTTTCTTTTTGTCATTAAAAAACACTAAATTTTTAATTTAGGCACATTTGTTTTTTTACTTATATCTATACATTTGTTTTATTAACGACCAAAATTTATTGAATTTAGTAATAAGTACATACAACATTGTTAGTTTAAGTTTTAGAGAATAAATATGTGATTGTTATCCTGTCAAATACAAATATGTGTTCGTACTAATTTTGTTTGTTTCAGGGTGAGGTTGGATGTGAGGTGAGTACGTTGGAGTAAGTGCGTGAGTCTTTAGGGGACACAAAAGGAAAGAAGCAGACGGAGCTAGTGTCCTTGGTTGGGTGGGCGAGTGCAGAACTAACATCTGGTTCTCCCTCGAAAGTGTGTATCCGTTTGTTATCGTTTTTTTTTATGTAGTTTTTTTTTTTGTTTGCTGTTTCTTTTATTTCGTTGTTCTTGTCCCTAAGCTGAAGTTGTGGGTTGGAACCTACCCTGAATGCACGTGTGAGCTGGTTGGCATCACAACTGCAGCGCCTCTGAGGGACACGTAACAAGTAATCAAACAATTTTAAAGAAACTGGGTCAATTATGGATAGTGGTACGATTGATTGATGGTTTTGGTTAAATTTTAATACTTAGCATACTTGTTTTTAAACTTCTTTGGAATTAAATTTGAAATTAATTCCGAAATAGTTTAAATTTAAAACCATATATTGAAAACTTAAATACTTGAGGGAATTGTTTCAACACCATGATAAATTTATAGGTATACTATAATGGAATAGTTTTAATTCTTTTTGGAATTGTTATATATACATACTGGCTTAGCATTAAAATTAAACCAAAACTTTTTACTGTGTAGGAAAAATTTTTGTTGTAAGCGATCGTGTCAGCGAAATCTGTGTATAGCATTCGTTAAACGAAGATAATTGCGTAATTATTGAGGCCTCAGCTGGTCGACTTGAATGTGGACGACATACGCAGTCAGCAGTACAATACCAACTGAAAGAAAAGATTTATTGCAGTAACGATTTCCATAGTGCACTCTTATTGAGAAACCCTCTAGACAAGATGTGACACCAGATAAAAATCTAAAATTCAAATTACTTTAATATTCTTTTTCAGCACGAATTCCGTTTCAAAACGTATTTTTGACTTTGTACAAAATGCTTTGGAATTTTGTATGGTTTTCATGAAGATGTTCCTGGGAGCTCTTCAAGCCACTATTGAGACTTTCTTGCCCAAAAAGCTAAAGGATGTTAGCGGAGAAATTGTGTTGGTAAGTTTTTACAACGATTTTTTCTCATTTTCTTTAAGTTATTTCGAGAAAAGAAGTTCCGTTTCAATTATGTTTACATAAGAATACACTTCTCTTAACAGATTACTGGCGCTGGTCATGGCATTGGTCGTGAATTGGCTATGCATTATACGACTCATTATAGTACAGTGGTGTGTGTGGATGTAAATGAAAAGTCGAACGAAGACACTGTTAAAAGTGCCAAAAGACTTAATAAAGGAGCCATTTTTAGTTACACGTAAAATGACATTCTCACTTTATTTGTATCACTCTATCTATCTATCACAACCCCCCCTTACACCCATTTTCTTTGTTTTCGAACTTGATATTCGTTTCTTTCAGGTGTAATGTCACTGACCGTGAAGCTGTCTTGAATTTAGCCAATAAGGTTAAGGAGGACTTAGGACCAGTTACAATATTAATCAATAATGCTGGCATTATGCCCATCAATCCATTGGAAAAGCAAACAGCTGATGATATACGAAAAACATTCGATATAAATGTATTTTCACACTTTTGGACGTTGGAAGCGTTTTTACCCCACATGAAGGAACAAAATCGTGGCCACATAGTAGCCATGTCTTCAATATCCGGTATAGTGGGCCTCCCAAATTTGGTGCCTTATTCGGCCACAAAATTTGCCGTCAGAGGTCTTATGGAATCATTGTATACCGAGTTGAGAAGTGGACCTTATAAGAATTTTGTAAAAGTTTTCGCATATTTTATAAAAAGTCATAAAACAATTATTTCTATTTCAATCAACAGATTAAGACAACCACAATTTGCCCCTACATGACAAACACGGGTTTGTGCAAAAATGCCAAAGTAAGATTCCCTTCAATATTTGGTTTGCTGGATCCCAAAGAAGTGGCTGCACAAATTGTTCAGGCTCAACGATCTGGAGAAAATGAAATTACTGTGCCATCCTACTGGTACCATATAAATAGATTTTGCCGTCTATTACCTCTAGAGTCGTCTGCATTACTAATGGATTATGTTGACAGTGGTGTTCAAGCCGAATAATAATTTAAATCAATTTTTTTCTGCTCTAAAAGCAATTATATTAAGAATTATAAGTTTTAATCGTTAATTGCATGTAAAGATTTCACTTTAACATTTTTATTAAGAGATTTAAATTTAATTATTAAACTACTATTTCGCTTCATTAATATTTTTACATACTTTTTGTACGAGTTCTAAATTGAAAAAAGTACCAATAATAATAACAATAATAATAATAGCAGTCAAATATAGCCCGGCCTATTTAAAATTGTTTAGCTCCTTACTTTTTAGATCTATGTGCGTGTGTAAGTATAAAATGCAACAATTTCTTAACACACACGAAATTTAGGAGTATAAAATAAAGAATGAGGAATTTTCGACATTATCCTAAAACCCTTCCCAATATGAAACGCTAAATATTTTATATATAGATTTTAGGAACGAATTTCCGTCATCCCTTTTCAAGTTTGGTTTGGAGACAAATCGGTTTCGGCTATGTGCCATCTTCATTGTCATTTTTCATAATCCCTAGAAGTCATGATACTAAAGAACATGGCCACACGTCAAACTAATGTAATGACATTATACATAGCGCTCATTTACTCTAACAACGTCATAACTCAAAATATTAAATTTCGAGATAAGTGCGGTTGAAGTTTTCTATTTGCTCCCACTACCTACAAAAAATAACTGGAATATTGTCTTCAAACGTGGAAAGTAGAAAAGGTATAAAGATGACATTTATAAACAATATAAAGCATGGCATAACGAAGAATTCTGCATCATTAACTCCAAAAATGCACTTTTTGAGTTATGACGTTGTTTCAGTAAATGAGCGATATGTACTATCCCAGTCAGCATTTTATAAAAATAAAACCAACGCCACAAATTTTAAAGTAATTTATGAATGAATGGAAATAAAAAAAGTTCAGATATTTTTGACATGATAATTGATCAATATTGTACGTAAAACATTGTATATAAAATGTTGACTAACAAAGTAGCTATTTTAAACATTAGTAAAATTCAACATCCAAATTCCGGATGGGTATTAATACAGCTGCACACAGTAGGTTGGCAACTCCGGCAAGAACACCAAATTATATTCAATTATACTGCATTTACACATGCAAGTAATTTCCTGTAATTCCTTTTGTTTCTTACAATATGGTTTTGTTTAAATTGTGAATGAGAAAATAAGGAATGCTCAATAAAATCGACCTACAACGACAAGAAAACTTGCGTGTTGAAAACTTGGACAAAGAGAACCTGGCAACGTTAGTTAGCTAAGACAAATTCGGCTTAAAATTAACAACACAAAATGTCAGCTGTGCAAGCAGCTGAACACAAATTTCATACGTAAACAAAGGAAAGCGAAAGTATTTTTATTTTCTAGTCGGCTGGTGTTTTAGTTAATTTATTAACTTTTCTTGTGAAATACGATCAATGAAATAAGAGAACAATAAAAGTTGTTGTGTATATTATGGCCTGTGAAGTAAAGACGGTTGGTAATATAAAAGATTTTCGCAAAGTTCAAGAGTACTTTGGATTAGGGCATGGTGAGACTTTGATATCGTAGATAGTTAAAATAAATTGTATAAATATACTTATTTGTGTTTTGCTGACAGATGAAAATTGGTTAAATGGCATCAATTATGCCGTTTCACCTTCAGGTGAAGTGATTGCGTTAGCACAGGGTGAGAAATTAGCTCTGCTGAGTTCCTGCTGGGACCTAAAAAGTCAATTGTCGACTTATAGTCTTAGCTGGTGCGGAGAACTAGAAAATCCCAATCAAATTGTAACAGCGGTAATATGCTTGCCAATGTTTGGTCGGGATGTTACCACTGGCGCTGAATGGACGTGTATAGCTTTGGGACTTAGTTCGGGTATGGTTGTTTTCTACACAGACTCAGGCATAAAAATATATTCACAGAGGTAATTCACAAAACGTGAAAATGAGAATATGTCTTTGTAGTTAAAACTTACAATATTTACAACTCTCTTCTAGCTACCACGACGATCCTGTTCATTGTATTAAAGCATATACACCACCTAGACATTCCGAGGCAGAAGCTTTTATTTACATTATTTATGACCAATGTGTTTGTACACTTAAGGGTTCCGATGTAGTACCTTATTTAATCAGTTTACGCAACAATATTAATCGCACCATGGGGCGCAGTCTAACTGCCCCCTCCAGCATGGACACTGTAGCTGAAATAGCAGATGTTTTAATGTATCAAAAGTTCATATTTCCTTCACGTGATCGTGACACTGTCATTAATGATGCTGTTATTGACTCTACCCAAGTACTCTCTGTCTTTGATCACTTTGTAGAGCAATGTGTAGCAAATGGCTACTATGCTCGCGTTTCTTCTACAACAATGCAAAGCTCAACGATAGTGGGAGTAGGAGCAGAACCCTATTTAGCCTTTTACCATGCTGAAGAAGGTTATAAAGCAATTTCGTTGGGAGAAGTAGCCAAAGATGTTATTGGTATGGCATATCGTAATATTTTGGGTAATATATTTAGACGTGCTCCTCCACCCACACCGTCACCAGAAGATCAACCAAATATTGCGCCTGGTAAAGAGCTCAAAATGCGTTCTAAATGTCGTTTCTTTGATGGCAAACGTGATGGTCATACTATAGCTATAGCTCCCTCAGGGCGGTTGGCTGTGGTTGTGGATAATTTGGACAGAGTTATGTTGGTGGATACACAAAAGTCTATTATATTAAGAGTATGGAAAGGCTATAGAGATGCCCAGTGTGCTTTTGTTCCCATTAAAGAAAAATCTCTGAAGGGAGTTCAAAGTTCACGCAGAAAAGCTTTGTTTTTAGTGATCTATGCACCACGTTTAGGTTGTTTAGAAATATGGCCCTTGCAATACGGCCCAAAGATAGCAGCTTTCACAGTTAGCAAGAGTGGGCAGTTAGCTTATAATACACATGGATTGTTCGGTAAGTTCTTTCTAATTGTTTCCCATGGATTTATAAACAGGGACCACAAGTAACAGTTGCTTTTAAGATTTTAAAGAAAAAAGTACTCGTACATTTAAAAATAAGTTATTTATAACAATTAATTTTTTCAAGCAAAAGTAAAAGTAATTACTTCACAATTCTATTTTTTTTTTAACAAAAAAAGTTGAATTGTTTTTGTAGTAAATAATAAACTTATTCGTAAATTCTATTTCTGAGTTTTTAAGATGCCTTTCAAGATCTTGATTTAAAAAAGTAAAAAAAATTACTATATTCGGCTGTTATGTATTTTATATATCCTTTACCCAAGCATGAAGTACGAAAAATGTGTATTGATGAAAAATAACTTTTTATTTCCTGAAAAATTTTTTTCCGTTTTGTAAAGCTAAAGGAAAAATCTAACCTCTAATTTTTAACGTAAGGTTTATGCATTTGAAGTGGCATCACATTAACTAAAGTTACCTCCTACTAACAAGAACTTTAAAGATAAGTTGTTATAATGGCCCTAAGAATATTTTAATAAAATATATATTTTGCTGTTCAATTTAGCGTTTTTGCTGAAATTTAAATTTTTGGTAAAATTTAATTTTTTAGTAAAAACTCTATAAAGCAGAACAAATCAGTAATGAATTTTTAAAACTAGCTTGTAGCCATACAGCAACAAAGTACCTTTGATGTATACAACAATCAACTACAATACGCTTCTTTATTTTTTCCAGCTTTTATTTGTACTTTTTTCCACCATGTCAAGACGTATAAGATAGCGCGAAATTGTTAAAATGTTGATAAATTTTTGAAAGTCTGATCTAGAAGGCTCAGAAAACCGAGATACTTTTAGTAGACACTTTTAAGCAGAATGAATCTTTTATAAGACAAGAAATAACCCGAACATATAATTTTGAAGACAATATAAATATTAAAGAGATAAAACTTTATGAAAAACCTAAATACTAAATACAGGGTGGCCCACAATTAACGAAGTGGTTTGAATTATTTAAGAAATAATTATTAAATTTTTTTTAATACAGTATATAAAAGTGGTCGCCATTTTCTGCTTCGCAAATTCGTGACTTTCCAAGACCTTTTCCATAACCTTTCGCAAAACTTCAGGTGTTATGTTGTTTATTTCGTCGCGTATATTGCTTTTTAATTGCTGGATGGTTCTAGGCTTAGTAATGTAGACTTTTTCTTTCAAATAACCCCAAAGAAAACAGTCTGGAGCGGTTAAATCCGGTGAACGCGGAGGCCAATTAAAATCACTTCTACGCGAAATAATTCGTTCACCAAAGATGTCCCATAAAAGAGCCATTGCATCCCTTGGAGTGTGCGCTGTGGCACCATCTTGTTGGAACCATACTTACGGATGGTTTTCCACGGCTGGCCTTAACAAATTTTCCAACATTGTCCGATATCTGACACCATTGATGGAAACGGCGACCCCGTGTTCATTTTCAAAAAATAAGGACCAAAGGACCGCACCAAACCGTACACTTAGATGGGTGTAATTTTCGCTGTTAAACTACTCACGGATTTTCCGTATCCCATATTCTGCAGTTTTGCTTATTAACGAACCCACTTAATTGGAAATGGGCTTCGTCGCTCATAATTAAATTATGAAAAAATGCTGATTTTCTTCTGCTTTTTGCCGGAAAAAAACTGCATAATCAAGTCGTTGCTGGTAATCTATCGGTTTCAATTCTTGGACAAGCTGAATCTTGTATGGAAACTTTCGTATTGTGTGCAAAATTCTCTGCAGCGAAGCTAGTGAGTGTCCAAGTTGTGTCGAACGTCTCTTAGTTCATGTTTCTTTATCTTCCCGAATACTCCTCTGTAGAAGTTCAATATTGTCATCCGTGTGCACCGTTCGTCCTCTGCCAGCACCAGGAAGGATCCTTACTGCCCCTTGTCGAAAATTTGCAACCAGACGGTTTATGGTTGACTCTGAGGATCCAACCCGCACATTGAAATAACGATAATATTCACGCTGAGTCAAAACAATGGATCGTTGATTTGAAAAATAAAGCACAACAATTTGGGCACGTTGTTCAATTCATTTTAAATTCCCCAAGTCTTCTTTACAAAATACTGAAAAGAAAAGAAAAAACATAACAAAAAAAGTTCTAAGCAATTTAAACCCCTTCGGTAATTTTGGGCCACCTTGTATGTATTAAAAAAAATGTGTAATTTTCAATGGAAGAAACAAGGGCTTTTCACTTAGGTATACTCAGTTCAATAGGAAAAAGTTCCAGTATATTTTGTTGTATACTTTGATGAACAAATAAAGTTAAAAGAACCTTACCCGGGAAGAATTTATAAATTTTCTTGCAATAGAGATTTTGATTGGCTCCATCGGTTATCCTCGGCTAGTCATGTATTGGAAGAAACGAATGAATATTCAATCTTTTGGGAAAAGTAATAGAAGGAACTGATTTCATTATCTTCTCAATAAGATAAAATTCAGCAATTGTCGAATTAACTTTATTATTTATAGAAAATTTATTGAAAACATTTAAGCAAATCGTTGCCGTATGGAGCGTTCTAAAAAACATCTTTAGGAAAAGTAATTTTTTAGTGTTTGGGGTTTTCAGACCAACAATATTCAGTAATTATATTTTTAGCCTACCTAAATAAAAGATGTAACAAAACTTGTATAACCTGTTTTTATAGTAAAAAAATATTAATGACTATTATTATACTAAAAAACGTTACAAATAACTTTTATTTCTGCTTAAAAACTGTTAAGCATTTTAACTACAAAAGTAATAACTGTTACGGTCCCTGCGTATAATATTTTATATCTCTGTTTTTTAAATTTTAAGAATATTGATATTCAATAAAAAATTTTGGAATACATTTAAGAATTTTCGAATTATCACAAGTATATGCAAGTGTGCAATGACACTAAAGTTTATTCGAATATTTTTGCGGCATATTTATTTATGTATATTTTTGGAACGAAGTTTTGTCATCCCTTGTCAAGTTTGGTTTGGAGACAAACTGGTTTCGGCTATGTGCCTTCTTCAGTGCCATTTTTCGTTTGAACGATGACGGAAATTCATTCCAAAAATGTACATCAAACACCCTGGTGGAATATCAAATCAAGAATCATATTTATTTAATCAAATTATTATATATAAGTTAAGCCAATGCATATATTTAAAGTAAATGTGCCTTGAAAAATCTAAAACATTTAAATTTTGCATATAGAGAAATCTCTTTTTATCAACAACTCTGCATATATCTATTTAATCATATTTTACGCAACTTCTAAGGTCTCTCTGCCGAGAATAAAGTTCGTGCAAATATTAACACCTGTCTTTTCCTCGATCCTAGTGATGCAAGTGTAAAGGAAATCCAAATACCTTTTCATTATGCCTTAAGCACAACGAATTCGGCAACGTCAAAGGATATACATCTCTTACGACGCCTTAAAAATCTGTTACGCTTTACTGATTCCGCAAAAATAAACATTGAAGAAATTACCTCAACGGCATTGGATTTTCAAACAATCGAAGTGAGACAACAATGCTTAGAGATGTTACTAAAAAGCAAACAAATGCAAGCTCACTTATTCCAGTCCATAATAAATGCTTTTGATCTAACGATTCGGCAACAAATTCAGAATCCTGAAGAGTATAATGTCAAAAATATAGATGAATATAGACGATTTCATGTTTTAGTACAAAACTATAAACGTTTGTGTATGTTTTATATGGATATGAAAGTGCCACAAAGAAAAGATCATGTCGATGTACTGGAAATAAGTGACAGTGATTTAGTCATAATACACCAATTGGTTTTACTGTTGAGTGATTCGTTTGTGCTTAAGCAATTATCACCTGAAGTTGGTTATTCAATAACAAAAGGGGTATCCTTTGGCGCAGAGTTAGATGATGTTGGTCACTTTACAGATTTTCTTAGTATTTTCCAAGTGGATCAAGTGGACCGTATATCTTTATCACCAGAAAAATCACAATACTTTGGTGAAGTTAGTGGGAAGTTATTAAATCGATTTTTTGAGCATGGCTTATGTATCGAACAATTTAAATTGGCTGCCGAAAAATCCCTAATACCTTGTCGTGATCTATTGGTGTTAACTTTATATTATTGGCTAGAGAAACCTTTTAACTATAAAAATTGGTAAGCAGTTCTAAGTTTTAAGCTATAGATACGTGGTAGCAATATATTTTTTTTGTATTTCAGCGATGAAGTTGTGGATGATATGTCTCGTTTGGCTGCCATCGTCAAAATTATTTGTGATTTAGCTGGTGATGTCGTCAATAATTACGCTTATAACAGCATTTCTTCTTGGTGGCAATACGTTCGAGAATTATTATTAGAAAGTCAAAAATGTTTGGGGTTATTGGTAGCAATTGTCTGTAAAACTGTAGCCTCAAATCTAAGGCGAGAATTAAAAGAAGTATGTTTTTTCATGGAACTGTAATTTTTTATTCATTCACTGAATTTTTATCGCTTAAAGGGTTCTTGCAATGAAGGCTTACAAATAAAAGACGAGGATCGTTGGGAAAGCATATCGCATGATGAAGCTCAGTGGGGTCTTTTAATTGGGAAATTAGAAGACATTGCTATATTAGGAGCCATACTAGAGTAAGTAAATTTGTTTTGATAAATGTTTAAGTCTCAAGTCTATTTGTGACAATTGTCATGTTGAAAATTTCGTCCGTGAATTAACTAAGATCTTAAATTAAATAACAGTCGAACAACCGCAGCATTAACGAGAAATAACCACAAATTTAAAATGTTCATGCAACAACAAATTTTCGTCCCATTTCCCCCCTAAATTGTAACTGCTCAATATTGTAAACTGTTATGCTATTATTCTACATCCTTCTTTTCAGATATCCTGTAATAAGCTTAAATCCTGTTATGCCTGAAATTCCATACGAAATACCCAATTGCAGTTTAAAGTTCATTGTTAGCGGCGGCAAGGGTATTGTTACTGACCTAACTGCCAAATGGCTAATAAATACTAGAATACATCCTTCAAGAACTATTGAAATCGATAATGGCCAAACAATTGATTTAAATGAAAATCAAGAAGCTGTTAATAGCAATTCGCATAGCACGAATCAAGATGACTCTGTGATAATAAAATTGGGCGTGTTAAGAAAACATTTTCCATTCAGTTTAGAATCAGGTGTGCTTTTGAGTCTAATGTCGTGGCATTACATGATTTATTGGAGTAAAAATTTAACTAGCTTGGAACATTTTAGAGCAGCGCTAATTTGCTTAGAACAATTCAAAATGTCAGATCAGGCCCTAAAACATGGTATTTGCTGTATGTTATGGCAAGCCACCTTGAAATATCCTCTACAAGCTACTGCCAAATTAATACATAAAGTCGGTCGGTTGCCGAGGGATAAAATGTGTCAACAGGATATAGATATGTCAGCCTCATGTGTACCAGAATTTTTGGAATTGTGCTTAGTGTTTCTTGAGCATTTAGAAGAGTCTTTGAATCATAATGAATTAAAGTTGCAGTTTGAAATTAATTTAGCCGATGGACCACTACCGCTGCAATTTATAGCTTTACAACAACACCATGCTATAAAGGAACTGCTTAAGTTGCATTATGAACTAACGACTGTCTTGCACTTTATATCATTTTTTCAACTGAAAATACCAAAGCCGTTAACTACAGTCTTTGATGCCATGAGTAACAAGGCCTTTCTTAACGATATAAACAAAGAATTAATGTATGTTTTGCCACAGCCAGATCAAGTACAGCAGCAGCAGCGTTGTAATTTTCTGTGCAAGGTTATAACAGCTTCTATGGATTTAATAAGAGAAGATTTGGAACAGTTGTTTGTAAAAGAACATGAAGAATATATGGAAAAAATTTTCAAATTGGCAGATAGCTGGTTATTGGATCGAAAGCCCTTGAAAAGAAGACAGGTTTGTTTCATTTGCCTTCAGCATGTACAAAGCATTAATAGAAATATTTCTATATTTCAGATTGTGGATTTATATGCCCATGGTTTCGATGCAAACGCCGAAAACTTGCTGAAAAGTGTTACTAACGATGAATTTATCGGAAGTATGCTGTTGGAAGTAGCTGGCAGGCGTTTAAATCTATATGTGGAAAGTTCTCAAATGGCATTTTTAAAAGTGGCTTCCGTAGGCCATCAACTACTACGATATTTGGATAATCTTGTAAGTGTGACAGAAGTGTATTATCCTTCCAATATTAAGTAAATTACAATCATCCAAAAAACACTTTAAACAATGTTTTGAGCAATAAGAACAAGTTCACATCAAATTCAAAATTCCACCTCACTCTTTTTATCGCTCCATATAACCATAGAAACTTGATAATGCAAATCAGAGTTAATTATGTATTATACTATATCATTCTATTTACAACAGCGCGAAACTTCAAATAACCTTTCATCTTTGCAAATAACAGCCTCTGAACCTCATGAAATCGATATAGTTGCCTTGACGAATTTAGTCACCAACACGATATCATTTTTGAACCAGAAAGAATCAGCCAATATTCACATCGCCGCTCAAATGTTTGATGCTTGCAGTTTATTACGGGCGTAAGAAGCAACTAGTTGTGACTAAATTGATCACTGCAAGTATGATTAACTTTTGCACTAAACACCACCATTTATTATTACCTTTTTACGTGTATATTAAGAAATTAAGCATTATTATTTTCAATATTTATTAATAAATTATTTTATATTTATATTCGCAAATTTTATATAAGTATTAATTATATCCAAACTAACTAAGGTGTATTTTTTGATCAAGAATTAGAACTGCTTATGTTACCTTTAGATATTATTGCATTCTAAATTTCTTTAATTAAGAAAACTGTGGAATGGGTATCTAGAAAAATAATTCAGTAAAAAAGGGGACATTGCTTTTGGAACGTATCTGAATTCTGATGAACCAATAAATAGGGAGATGTGCACGTGAAGTTATGATAAGTAACTGTAAATACTTCGTATTGTCTATCAATGATGTTTATACATGCTTGTATATGTGTTGAGCGTGTTTGCTTAACTTTTCACACACATACTCTCCAGGATACAATACGCTAAAAAACAGTCGAAATATTGAAAACAAATAAGTGACAGCTGGACATGTTCAAATTCAGTTGCAAACCGAATTTGGAATATAAGATGCCCCAGAATAAATAACCCTAACAAAATTCAACGGAAAGAAATGTCGACCGATATGCAAATTGAAATTATGTATTCATTTTTCACTGTTTTTTCTTAATTCTGAGTTAGTATTGTGTCAGCTGTTACTAAAAATAAACATTATGAAGGATTTTAAAATGTTTCAACGTAAAATAACTTTTATAAGTAAAATATCTAAAGGCGAAAATATATAATTGTCATATGGATACAATGGACTTTTCTGACGATAGTTGTGACTATTACGGCTTATATAGATATTACATAGAGAATAAGTTGAAATAAATTGAAGTACATACTTAGGGCATAACATTTTTATGTTAAATTTTTACAGCTTTATTAGGTCTGTTCCAGATGTATAACAAAACAGTCCGAACTAATCCGAGTTAGTCCACACGCGTTCTAGATAACAATTTTGGTGCAATTTTGAGAGAAAATGATAGAGTAAAATTTTTCATTTCCTGTATAAAGTCGTCCAATATTCTTTCGGTAAATTCGGACTAGAATTAAATTATCAGCTGTTTTTTGTTTATATTTAAAAATCATAAAATTTTTAAACAAAGAAAAAAAGTTTTTATTTTAAATTTATTAAAAAGCAAAACGGAAAATTTTTCCAATAAACTTGAAGTTGTAAGTACATATACATATTTATGCATATTTATCACTTTATTTAATAAAAAAAATGCTTTTATCGATCAGTGGCTGCTGCCAATGCTGGAAATGTTTTGCTTTTAAAATATTATGCATTTTTAGCGTATAAAATTACTAAAATAAAATTTATTTGAGAAAGTAGGCACGATTCGTGGTTTTTTGCGTTCCAGCAATTTCGAACAACTTTGGCACATTCAGAGAGTAATTTTCTTTTTACTCTCAATGGTCCGGACTATTTTGTTATACACCTGGAACAGACCTATTGTCTAAGCTTGAGTCTGAGAGTTAAAAAAAAACGATCGTTAAGGAGCACCCACATATTTTAGGGGCGGTTCGGAACCATTTAGTGTTAGCATTTTTCACATATGCTGAGGCACGTTGGCTAAAGATACAGACAATGTTTTAATATGTTTTCACCAAATTAACCATTGCTATTTGTTAATGTATTTCCCTCTCTTATTCCTATAAAACAAACAAAGTGAAGCAAATTTTCTTTTAGCGAAATGTTTTATTTTTTCTTGCATGTCATTTGGTCCATTACATTTGTTCTTTTCGTGAGCTCTTTGTTATAAAAGTTTATCGTAAGCAATATATGGAAAATATCGCTGTTGCAGAACCAATAATATGGTAATACCGCTACAGTATAGATGATATAGCAACTAGGGAAGAATACCGCCCAAGATGAACTAAACTTAAAATAAAAAAGCACAAGAACGAAATGCCTCAAATATAAATTATATACCATAAAATACCTGGATACATGATCCTTGACCGAAAAAAAAACAACACTGAAGATGGTACATAGCCGAAACCGATTTCTGTGCAAAACCAAACTTGACAAAGGACAAAGGAAATTCGTTCCAAATATCTATACCTGAATATACAGCCATATCACAGAGCTAAATTCCGTTCGGAAGTGGAATTGATTCCGTATTTTGCTTCTATAGAAAACGTAAAACGAAAAAATTTTCCGGAATGAAACCACTTTGAATTTCCTATTTGGAATTGATATTATAATCATTTTCTAGATGTATAAATTACATAGAACATCCTTTAATTACTAAAGGATGTTGTTTTTTATTTTATCTGTCCAAAATAAGTTTACTTTGATATAACTTTGATAGAAGATTTACATTTTTCTAAATGCTTTATAAAAAAGAATTTGTTATTTTAGTATTTTGATTTTTGGCACTTCCACACAAATATTTTTAAAATTTTTGTTGACTTTAATACAAAAAAGTGATTTTGTATTTTTTCGGTTTAATGAATCCGAACGAAATCTATAGAAGCTAAAACCATTCCGAACGGAATGGTAACTACGGAATCATTTCAATTCCGAACGGAATTTGTGACATGCCTGATAATTTAATAAGCATTAAATACAAAAACAAGATATTATGTTGCTCTGTTAATGTTTTCCCAATAAAAAAAAGAAAGCAAAGAAGTATCCACAACGAAGAATGCTATTAAAATCTTTTATTTGATTCATCCCTAGAAAAATACCCGATAAATTTTTCGTTTCAAAATTAAACAAAAAAACACAGATTTCACGAAATATTGATTTAATCCGTATCCTTCTTTTCCTTTTTCCCTCCTTGTGTTTTGTCATTAGATGTAAAGGCAATTGATTTGATATCTGGCTTTTCCAGACGTTCTTCCTTTACACTGTCATATTTTGCATGATCAAAGTCAGTTTTAATGGGTTCATAAAAGTCCATATAACTTTCGCGTGCTAAACGTCGAATAGCGGGAGGTGTTGAAGGTCTTTCCAAATTTGATGCCTCGTGTATTTTCAAGTGCGTAAACACTGGTATATACGAAGCCGTTATATCCACATTTATACGTTGTTCTACAGCACTGCGTCCAGGCAACGCGAAGTGTTTACCCAAAATAGGTTCACGCAAAGTTTTACCGTATAACATTACAGTTTCTTCCTCCTCGGCCGTATCAATATCTTCTTGGCGTTTGTCTTTCAAAACGATTTTTAGGTCTTCATTTTGTTCACCAGAGATTACCTAATAAATTTTAATAAAATGTCGTTAATGTATAGAATTATATATAAAATCAATTCCAATAAAGGCGGGTTGATGTCAACAGTATGTGTCGGTCTGCCATTGCTGTTGTTTATTATTATTTTACTGGTGGCAATTTTAGGCGCAACGTCGACTTTTGTGCCTGTCCAATTTTCGGATAAATAATTATATTAACATGTAAAATGTACGGATATGGAATAACGTCAAACCACACAAGACTCGCCAGTTAACAATGCATCCGCAAAACATTATTGTTTGATGCAGATTTTAGGCTGGTGGCAACATCGGTCAGTACGTAATCGAGGTCATTATCGTTAACGGCACGTTGCAACCGACTGATGCTCTCAAAGCAGCACAACCCTAGCCATCACTGGATGGCTAGGCCTGTACTGCAGTGGACATTTACATATTTTCGTATTCCATACATAATAGCAGTCCAAGCTGTGTGTCTTGGTTTATTCCATTTCAACAGTAACCTGCCCTTATTGGAAAGCCTGTTAACTTGTTGCGAATACATACTTTCATAGTTGTTGAACTGGCCACTTTCTTAATGTCAGGTGGCAGGCGATAACGGATGTTTAACTCGTCTACAGGCACAAATGGCGATAATTTTTTCCAAGGCAATGGTGTACCCAAAGTACCCAAATATCGCCCACCTAAAGACCACAAACGACACGAACAATCGTGGCTACCTCTAAAATAAAAATGTGATAGTTCCATACTGCTTAAAATGCCATTTTATATACATAAATCCCAACTTACGTTATAAGTATTTTCGGTGAATTAATAAAAACAATTGAATTGATAGCTTTAATGTGGCCTTTGTAGGAACTGACTAACATGGGCTCCGGCTGAGTACGAACTGCTCTCTTAGCTCTTGTTAGAAATAATTCATTGCGCAAAAATATGAATTGTAATCGTAGTATCGGCATGCACAACTTGACTTTTTCCTTCTCTGGTATGCTAAAACAAATAAAATTTCCTACAGTATAACTGTTATACATTCATACAAAATTAAGTTGGTAGAACTACTTGGCTGCTGAATTTTTCACATTCTGCAACGTAAATCTTAAAAATTTCTTAAAAACTTGTATTTAGCGAAAAGCCAGCCTATCTAGTAATCGTTCTTTTATAATGAAAAAATGATGAGCTAACTACATGTTCGACTACTAGAGTACAGTAATATGGTCGTGTTCAAAGTGTTTTGACCGATTATATAGGAGCGCCTTTTAGTTTGATCTGCCGCGTTAAACGACTCTTACAATGCCAAAGAATGTACAGGTAGCTAAAAATTAGCGTTTTTTTTTTTAAGAAAAAAATATTTATTACCTTGTACTTCGACATGCTTTTTTTCCAATTCTGTTTTACCAAATACACATGTATGGGGTATATGGATTCTTCATATTATCAAACATGTCATTATAATTTGGTTTCATTTCTATGAATAAATAATCTTGTTTTCCAAATATTTTTTCGTATTTTGTGGTGGATTTACATTTGTTTTTATTACATAAAAGTTTCTAAGGAAGTTCTTCTTTTGTTAACATGCAAACCTAATTATATCGGGTGATTTTTTTTTGCTATTTGGTTTTTCAGTTTAAATTTTTTCAGCAAAAAAAAAGTTTCGTGACCTGTGGCAATGCCAAAAATGCTCAGCAGGGTTTTCATTTCACCATGAATAGAGTAACAAACGAACAACGCTGGCAAATCATAAAATTTTGTTATCAAAATTCGTGCTGTGGGAAATGTGTTTTTATCAAAAAATTGTCTTTTATCGACTCCATTGCCGAATTTGGTGTGAAGAACAGCCAGAGACTGTTGAAGCTGCCAACACACCCTGAAAGATGCACTGTTTGTGGGACGGTAGCTTCATTGATCGAACCATACTTCTTTAAGAACGTTGAAAAATTGCAACGTTACAGTCAATGGAGCAAGATCGCACGATATATGTTTACCGAATTTTGTTTGCCCAAAATGGAACAATTGGACTTGGTTGACATGTGGTTTCAACAAGACAATGCCAAACGCTAATCGGCATACGATACCATAAACCTATTGGGAGGCCAGTTTGGTGAGCAATTAAGCTCACGTTTTGGAGCAGTCCATTGGCCGCCAAGATCATACAATTTGCCCCCACTAGTCTATTTTTGTGGGGATACGTGAAGTCTCTCCTGTATAGGGACAAGCCAACCACAATTCCAGTCCGTGAAGACAACATTTTAGCTGTAATTGGTCAGATAGAGGTTGAGACGCTGGAAAAAGTATGCCAAAATTGGAGCTCACAACCTACGATGCAACCGCGGGCAACATTTACATAAAATAATCTTTAAAAAGTAAATTGCAGTCATTCATTTATCGGCCAAATTGAATATTTCCTCCACTTTTGTAAATTGTCTGATTTTTTTTTTTAATTTTCAAAATCCAAACGGGTAAAAAATCACCCCCTAAATATTAAGTTTTTATGGAAATTCGTATTTTCTATTTATATTTAAATATCGTGACAAAACTCCCTAATTTCGATTAACATATCGCACACAAAAATCAAAAAATACCAGAACGTTCAAAAGAGACATAAAACTGTAAAGAAACCCTTCCTAAAAGAAGTCATCCAATCAATTATTACTTCAAATGTAGGGAAAATGTAATAAAACTATACGATTATGATATTTATTATGTTTACACATACACTTATTGAATGTTCTCTCGAAATTCTGCTTCTACAGTCAAAAATGTTTGTTTCGTGCCTCAGCAGCTTCTTCCGCGAGCAACCCAATTGACAACAATGTCTTTTTTATGACAGTTGCACTATGTACCCAATATCGTGCATTTTAGGTGTCATAGGATGCCATGGATGTAAACTTATATAAAGTTTTGCAGTATCTAGGCAATAATCTACAAACTTCAGCAAATGGACTCTGTGGCCTACTTGATCTTACTTGCAGTATAACTTTAAGTCGACAAATCAAGTTAGAATCCACTGCAGCAATTTTCGGAGTTAATTCGAATTTGGCGAGGAATCTTCTACTCGTTCGTACTACCCTCACAGTTTTCAATACATTTAATCTCAGGCCAGTTTCGCTTCGAAATTTTTCATGGTTTATTTATTTGCACTCCTTGACAATAGCTTTAGCAGCGTCAGATGTTATGTGCCCCTTTTTATAGTAAGTTAACATGTGAATAGTTTTCGCTAGACGAAATCCAATCTGCAAATATTTTAATTTTTCTTAAAAAATTTAAAAATTTTGATTTTTCACGACCTTAACACCTGAACAAACCCGTGATTCTTGGTTTGATTTTTCAACTGTTGATATTTGGAACAAGTTTCCAATATCCCTTGTCAAGTTTAGTTTGGGGACAAACCTGTTTCGGCTATGTGACATCTTTAGAGTCATTTTTCGTTCTGAGTAGCTCGTGTTTAACCGTTGGGGTTTTTTTCAAGTTGCAATCTGTCATGCGTGGGATAGTAACAGGTGGAATTGGTATTTTCCGGTAGCAGGTAGATCTTATGTACCGCATCACTTTCATCTTTCACTTATGTCAATTGTTTGGCACTAAAATGATTTTAAGTGCACAAAAATCATTTTCTATCGCAAAAATTAATATGGATCAACTTTTCGATGAACTTTTGTTATTGAATTATGTGCTGAAACCGTTTCAAAGCTTAAAACTATAAAAGAATAATAGAAAGACTGTTTAAAGAGTGCATCATTTCTATAAATATTGAAACAGTTTGTATATTATAAAGGGTGATTTTTTAACTGTGTGGTTTTTACAAATGAAAAAAAAGCACAGAAAACTTGCAAAAGTGAATGAAATATTTATTTGGA
The DNA here is from genome assembly GCA_963932375.1 of Phania funesta. Taxonomy (NCBI): domain Eukaryota; kingdom Metazoa; phylum Arthropoda; class Insecta; order Diptera; family Tachinidae; genus Phania; species Phania funesta. The sequence continues at coordinate 43,544,615 of OZ010653.1, forward strand.
CCGATAAATGAATGCCTGCCATTTTCTTTATCAAGATCATTTCATGTAAATGTTGCCAGCGGCTACACCGTGGTCCATCCGTGGCACACTTTTCCAGCGTTTCGACCGGTATCTCACCAATGCCAGCTGTAATATTATCTTCCATGGCTGGAATTGTGACTGGCTTGTCACTGTACACGAAATACTTCACGTATCCCTACACGAAATAGTCTAATCGCATGATAACACAGAATTACCCGTGCATATGGAGCTCTGTGCGGGTGAATATTTTTTTCATTACTCGTAGGAAGAAACTTCGGTTTTAATTACACAAAAAAGGCATTCGCAACAGAAAGACACGAATCACTCGCGAGGGGTGGACGGGTCAATCTTTAAAGGTACTTCTGAGGCGTTGGATCGTGAGATTTCGATAGGGATGGACAATGAAGCCTCGCAAGATGTGGAGTGGCTAATCACTGTAGAAACTCCGGTGTTATTGGCCAATTGATGAATTCTGATGGGATGGACAAGCAAACCTCGTAAGGGGTAGACAGGCCAGTCTCCGAAGGTACTCCTAAAGAAAACGCTGAGACGGTAGCACACATTGTGTGTGAATGTCTAGCACTAGCTAGCATAAGGTTTAGGATCACGGCCGGAGGCTTGTTAAATATGAATGCCATGGGGGATCTAAGCCTTATGCATATGCTAGCAATTACAAAGAACTACGTGATGAAGAAGGTTGACATTTACCAGGCGACAGTCCCAAATCACTGCAGTCAATAGTGCAGCGGGAGACTTAAATGAGAGTAAGGTAGTCGTAAATTACATATCGCTTTTCCGAAATCCATTCGAGGAAAGAATGGGGTCGGAAAGGGTATGCTTGCGATAGCTTCCCTACATTAATATAATCATACTCCTAAAGACTTTTAAATTCCGGTTTACTTGCTCAGATCTTTTAAAATAATTCCCAATAGATCCAGATTGTCGTAAATAATTAATTTATTGTGTGAGCACCACAGCCCAAATACTCAGTCACCACATTACTTTAGTAGCCTTAGTCGAGATGCTAATAAACACGTTTTTCTCGATGTTAACTCCGGACTTCGGCAAAGTTAATGCACTCTACAGCTTATTATTACCAAACTCCGTAGCCTATTATTCGGTCGGACATTATGTTAAAAAGAAAATGTTCCAAGTTAAGGAATATATTCTCATACTGGTCTAAACAAAAGTAACTACACTTCGTGAAATATTTAATTCGTCTTCCAGTCCTTTATGTGTTCCAGACCTATTTCATTAAGTTTCAACATGACTGCACCTCACTGAGAGTACATTTTACATTCAGCTTGCCAACTATACTTAACCAATTTAACCATCTAAAATTGGTTTAGAAGTAGTAAATGAAGAAACTTACCAGTAGTTTTGTATATGCCAAATTTTGACGTAACCCATAGCAGTGCCCGTAAATAAATATCGATTTTTGCGATCAGTGGCCATAGTTAAAACACAATCCCCCGTTTTGTGGATGGCATTAAAATTGTTCAAATAGCCGCCACGTTGATGATGAGAATAAACTTGTACTACTCCTGTTTCTATAGCAACAAAAACACTGCCTAAAATTAAACATTTAAATTATTTGTTTCGATACAATTATAAAAATTCAAAAATAACCATGTTCTCTTGTCATAGGACGAGTTTGTAAAAATAAAACCGCCTGAACTGACATTGGGAGAAATTCCGCATGGCTTCCTCTGGAGCTTATATTCTGTTCTTCGGCAGGTCTTCGCAACATAGGTAAGCGCTTATGAGTTTCTCGTATTGTTTCGGAAATAGATCTACGCACATAACGTCCTATATTTATGCTGCTGAATTGGGGTTCAATGATTTTATTTTCCCCGAAACCAGAAGCAGTGTTATGTTTTAGTGCAATAAATTCATGAGGATTGGCCACGCTATAGCGTCTGTAGGGTTGACCAGTTTCTAATTTCCAAAAAATTAATTCACCCGAATAGTTTGCGGTAACAACACCTTCGCCCAATTTAACGTCAGCGCAGGTTATATCGTCCATGTGAAATGTGGGCCATTTTTTCGGATCACTATACTCGCGACCCTCAACATCGTTAAATTCGGTGACCTGTTGGTCCCAACCAACAGCTAGAATTCTAAGAAATTGATGTTGGATTACATTACTTGCAGTAGTTTAACTAACAGCGTTCAAAGAAAATAATAGAAAGTTGTATCGAAAGGCATAGAACACGCCAAAGACTTATTTGTTTTAATTTTTTTAATACTTTAAAAACACTTCATCCTGTTTGAAATTATTTTCGATATCTTTTCTAATCACACTAACCTTTCAACCACCCATATAACTGCAGTTACCGCATGTTCGGCTTTTATGCTCATATTTCTTATACACACCGCATTGTTATAATTCCAAATCTTAAGAGATCCATCTCGTGCTCCCGTAAGCAAAAACTGTTCCAAAGGGTCAAAGCAAGCAGCCGTTATTTCTATATCGATATGCTCACCATACAACTGCTTAGTATGACAATTTTTCATAATAATTTTACGTCTACCAGTCCATGGATCCCATACAATTATATAGCTGTCCAAGCCACAGGTGACAACATTTCTGAATAGACGATTGTACAAAACCACCGATACAGGAGCGGCATGAGTATTGCCATCCGTTAGATCTACTCGTACACGTGGATTACATTTCACTGCAATTAGTTTACGACCGCCAACCAAAAGTACTCTTAAATAGTTGTGATAGTGATAGGTCAAATCGTTTTCGCCCGGAATCAGTCTTACTAAGTCGCCATATGTTTGCAATAGAACGTGCTCGGTAAGGTCCCACACTTTTATAATTTTTTGATAATCCACGCTATAGACTTTTTTCTCTTCCGGTTGCACAAACACAGTAACTATGCCACCATTATGACCGGTCAATATTCCCGAAGGTTCGCCAGATACATAGACATCCCAAATTCGTACAAACGTATCGGGCCCACCAGTTACCACAATGTGGTTCAATTCGTCTAAAAAAAAGGTAGTAACACCCTGAAATTACACACATGTTTATAAATCTTGTATTAAATGGTTTATGCGACTTTTAGTGTCTCCTAAGTCCTGGTCGTTTCGTTAGAGCATTAAATAATTTCTGCGTATTTTTGATCGAACCGGACTTAGGTAAGTTCGTTCTTATTTACTTATTTGAGATTAGATACAAGAATTAAAAATATTCTTTCTCATTAAATCATTAGACGCGTAGGTAGAGGAAGATAATAAATTACACCTACAACAGCCCGTGGGCCACGCCTGTATTGAAGACGATTTAACTTATTTAAGTCAAGAATTAATTCTATGCGATTGGATGTGAAATGTTTAGCAAGTAAAATTTATGGAAACTTGCATTAATGTTAGTTGTTCGTAAAAACTTGTAGTAAAAAATGTAAACCATGTATCCCAATAATCCTCAGGAATACTTTCGAAATTTCGAGCTACTGTTAACGAAAGGAAGTGATCTATATTCCTACAGAATGCTTTGTAGTTGAATGTGTACGTGTTCAACCCTAAAGAAAGGAAAATAATAAAATTGACGATCTTACATAAAGTTTAAATAGGGTTCAGACCCGGGGGTTGGGCTGGCCTTGCAATATGTTTACGATCGTAATGCTTCTGAAACCTACTCAAGAACTAATGTCGGGTTAGCGATATTTTGTTTAGAGGTGATGCAAATTTTCACCTCAACGAAATTCTCGTATTCGGGGATCGTGAAATCCCCAAAAGACTTAGCCAAAGGAAATGCATACTCAAAGAGTAACTTTATGGTCTCAATGCGAAAAGGGTTCATGCTGTAACAAGCAACGGTGTGCTTTATCGGATAACGATAACGAACTTTTTGTAGGTCCAATTGGGTATTATACACGTCGGCCAGCTATGGTTTCAATCAAGCTGCTGTGCAGCAAATTTCCAGGTTACATCAATTCGGCTCCCATATCGCATGATTTCTTCCTTTGGAGCTATTTAATGATCAGAGTCTACGAGGACAAACCGAACACAGTTGCAGACCTGAGGCAGAAGATACGACGCTTAACCGGCATCGAATCTACGCTTTGCAGAAATGTCATCGAAATTAGGACAGTCCTATCGCGTCATTTAAAATGTGTACTACCTAAAAGCTTAACACTTACCAGTGGAATACGAAACATTGTTTTATCATCTCCATTAGCCATAATTAAGCCCGGACATCGTCCTCGGTACTTTTTAGTATTACGATATTCAGCAGACACAAATAATGAATTCAAACGAATCGAATACAGTAAACATTGAATCATTTCGCTGTGGATATTCAAATACTCATGTATTCTGAATAAAGGCAGTTTTCCCTGGAATAGTTAAATACTATTATAGAAAGAAACTAAACAATGTATTAGTTACCTTTATGATATCGCTCCAAAAAACTTCAATTAATGCTGCTCCCGGCTTAGATTGAAACGGACCCCGAAGAACAGGCGAAAACTCCATAATTCGCACATTTCCACCATAGTCTCCCAATATTAGACGAGAATTTGTTTTAAGTTTCGAATGAAAGCTGTAGGCCATGCGACAGACGGCAAACGGCATGCTACGTATTACGATACGTAAGATAAAAGTGGTAGCTACGGTTTCGTGAAAGCGCAACTCTCTCTCGGTGGATGATGTGCAAACTATACCCACATCGGAAAGAGCTTGTATGCATAAAATCCAAGTTGTCATTTTTAAGTGCACTGGAATTATGGAATAATTAATTTTAATTTTATTGTATGACGACATGAATGATATCTGGGGAATTAACAACGAAAATGTAACACAATTTCAACCTACAGCTCTCCGACATGCCACTACGCAAAGGTTCCAATTGCGATGACCAGAATCGTATTTGACCCTCTTTACTAGCTGTTATCCACATTCCTTTATTTTCCGGTGTATCATTTGATGCCAAGTCTTTTGAGTGTTCCTCTTTTTCATCGCCATCCGTTTTCTTTTCATTTACCATGCCATCCTCTTCATCATCCACTATTGAATCGGGTTCATTTTTTAATAGAGTTATAGAACATACAGCCGATCTGTGCTCAGATTTCCTAATCTGAGGAGCAGAAGATATTGGCAAAATTAACGATTCCTTCTGACTTGCCGGGTCATCCTCTTGAAATCCAAATATAAGGTAAGAAATAAATTCATTCCAATCACATTTAAAATCACGATTTTGATTTATTTTCAAAAATAAGCGATTATATTCGATATCCGTAAGACCTATATTAAGTTCTTCCAGTTCTTGGCGTAGTTCTGCATACGTCAGCTTTCTTTTTTCCACAAAAGTATTATGCAAGCGCTCAAGTTCCTCTAATTTTAACCATTCATGCAAACGCTCCGGTCTTTCGATAGCTTTTGGAGAATCCTCTGAGGACAATGTTTTATAATCCACAATAGTTTGGTCTTTGAGTGAACCCGAATTTTCAATAAAATCCATTTTTTATTATTTTTTTTCTTGTAGTTTCCTTAAAAGAAATTTGAAAATTAGGAAAATTCTTAGTGTTTATGAGTAAATAAAGTAGAATGTCTAATGTTTTTGAGTACTCAGGTTTCCAGTCAGTTTACAAAAGTACTTCTTTACAACATCCAAAAAAAAAACGAATAGAATACTTACATATTTATTATTAGCTTTAAGGGTACCCTGCAGATAATATTGAAGCTGAAATCGATTAGTTACAACATGGTTCTATGTAATGCAGTCATGGACCATGTCATTTCTAATCAATGGTTTGTAGTTAGACGCCAAGTGTTTGCGTTTCAACGATCACATATTGGTTTGCCAAGAACTGTAGTATGGTCTTTGTTGAATGATAACTCTGATACCTAACATTTTTATTTGTGTAGAAAATTTTGTGTATATGCAATATAAATATAAAGTAAGTCTTTAAAAATAATATGCATTGTATTCTTGCCTGTAAGAATTGAATGGTACGAATACTTGTGGCACTCACTGTACAGAAAGTTACTTAAATAAAGAGTGCAACCACATTTGGCACCCACTCTAGAGACCGCGCTGTAACAACAACAAAACACAACACCTATAAGCTCAGACAAGTTTCCAAGAAAGTGAATACACGCAGAACAACAACAACAATACAACATCATCAACACGTAAAAACGAATTCCAGTAGTACAATTCACTAATTCTTGATTTGATCTTCCGACAGGGTGTTTTGATGTAGATTTTTGAAACGAATTTCCGTCGTTCTCGAAAAATGACACTGAAGATGGCACATAGCCGAATCCGGTATGTATTCAAACCAAACTTGACAACAGATGACGGAAATTCGTTTCAAAAATCTACACGATTCGACAGTCTCAAAATTTGTCGACAATTTTTGTTGTTTGCAGTAATGATTCTTTAATTCATTAACTACTCGCAAACGATAGTAGAAATCGTTACTTTTCTGTTTATTTAAATTGATATCAAGTGGCATCTCTGTCAAAAAAATATCAAATAAACGAAATGCCCAATTTTTTGCGTTTAGCTATTTTTGCAAAAGGTAAATAAAAAACATGTGAGACTTTTTCCACATGTATTAAATACATACATATGTATCCACTCCCTTGTTCTTGAAAAAAGTATTGTTTATAAATGATTTAGAAACAATTAACACTCCCCTAAAAGATGCCATAAGTTTTAGTTTGTTGAATAAATAAACAACACGAAAATATATGCCGTTTATTTTTGTCTACAATCGTTTAGCTAACAACAACAGCTGACTAAACTATAGCAACATCGTTAACTTTGTTGTTAAACATTTTTAACGATGCAATTATCGTTAAAAAAGAATTGCGAATCGCACTACAGGAATTGAATAGTTTGGGTAAACAATAACAACGCAAAGATAACACTAACAGAAGAACAAAGCCGACAGTAGTTACAAAAATAAAACATCGTAATCGTTAAAGTATGAATAGTGATTAGAACGAAGTGTTGACATTGAGTATTAAAGAAAATAAAGTAACAGTGTGTAAAAATATAATTCTGCTGTGTATATTATTGAAAAAGACTTTTCAATTAAAAGAACCTACGAAGAAATAAACACGTTTTAAAAGGGTTAAAACGTAACAGAAAAGAAAATATACATCGTAGTAAATAGTTTCATGAATTTCTCAAAATTTCGCAGATGTGATATGATTTTAATTAATCCACAAATAAACAGCTTAAATGTAAAATTAATTTTTTGGTGGAATTCTTATATATTTTAAAACTAACCCTCTGAGGTACTTCATGGAGTATTTCCAAAACGAAACTGTTGTAGGTGCTCCTTCGAGTAGCTTAGAGAGTACTCCGATGCAATGCAAAGCTGAGTAATATGTTAAATGGAAAATGTTTTGGCATACACTTGGATCACCTTTGGGTTAGTCCTAGTTCTTTATGGAGTTTACTTTTCATGCTGGTATGGACTAGTCGCGTTGTCCGCGTCAAATTTAGTTATTCGAAAGGTAAGTAAAAAACATGTGAGGCTTTTTCCACATGTAATAAATACATATCAACCTTCTCCCTTAGTCATTAAAAATTTTATTTATAAATGATTTATAAACCAATTAACACTGCCCCTAAAAGATGCCATGAATTTCAGTTCGTCGTTATCGTTAACATTGTTACTTTTTAACCTTTTCAAAACGTGTTTATTTATTCGTAGGTTCTTTTCAATTGAAAAGTCTATTTCAATAATTTACATGGCAGAACTTTATTTCTACACACTGTTATTTTATTTACTTTAACACTTAAAGTCAACAATTCTTTATAATCGATGTTCACACTTTAACATTTTACTAGATACTAACTGTTGGCTCGACCATCCAAGTCTTTTTATAGTTGTCGCCTAGTTTCCAAAAACTGGTAGAATACTCAAGAATCCAGTAGATACTTATTTAGCGATAAACATCCTATCCGCTGTTTTTATCATTATGATATTTGTTTTTGTAACTGCTGTCTGCTTTGTTTCTCTTGGTGTTGTTTGTGTTTATTGATACTACTCATTTCCTAGAATTCGTCTTAATTCGTGTTGATGTTATATCGTTTTTGTTGTTCTGTGTGTATTTACTTTCTTGGAAACTTTTCTGAGCTTAGAGGTGTTGTGTTTTGTTGTTAGAGCGCTGTCTGTACAGTGGAAGATAGATCTTGTCGCACTCTTTATTTCAGGAACTTTCTGTACATTGAGTGCCACAATTATTCATAGCACTCATAATTCATTCAAGGATTTAAGCAAAATTGGTCGTTATTTCTATAGTTTGAATGAAAAAAACAAAGCCAAAACAAAAATTGATTATACAACTTTTTAAGAAAACTAAATTAAAAATATTTATTAACAAGTCTAGATGCGGAGGAGAAAAAAAATTGAAATTTGTTCCTCCAAAACTATTAAAAATGTATACTTTCCCATACAAGCTGGTGAGACAAATTGAAGAACTGTTTAGTTTCGTTAATACTTTTGCCCCAAAAGCTTAAGCTGAATTCTCGAAAAGGGACCCAGAAAGTAAGTGGTCTGCTTCGATATCCCCCCATACATTAAGCTGAATCCACACCTGTTACTAGATGAACTTAGTTCCAGCGATTATTAGTGTTAATTAACCTGCAGCCGGTTGAGATTAATAATATGGACTGTATGGCGTATGGTAACAAACACGCCCTTTGGTTGTGCATTATACTCGGTTGTAATTAAAATGGATTCAGTCATTTAATTCGTATTTAAAATTTGTGGGGGTGAATTTTATATTTTGATGAATTTTCGATTATGTGGTGAATTTTATGATTTTGATTATTTTGAATATTATCGGAAATTAAAACAATTTCGGCGAATTTAAAATTTTGTATTATTTTTAAGTAAAAATTCGTTTTTTAAGTTCAAACTGTTTGTAATGCCGTTTTCGTTTCATAAATAAAATGTTGCCCTGTTAAACCTTATTATTTGGGATTTTAATAATGCCTTTGGGATTTATGAAGGGTAAACACTAAAACACACCACCTTTTCTGAACATATTTCGATTATAACAAAAGGGAAAAAATGTAACATTTTTTCTAGAAACGAAAATACAATTTTTGTCGATATATTTATTTTAAAGTGACTTTTACACATGTTGGTTATGTGATTTGGTGGGAATAAATTTATTTTTGATTCTGGTTTAATTGGATATTTTTCGGTACAAATTCGCTTGACAGTTTTCCGATCATAAAACGGGTTTTAAAATTTTGAGTTTTATTTTTTAACCTTCCATGTTTTATAATGAACACAACGAAAAAAAATATTGAAATCGGTCTAGCCGTCTTTTAGTTTTATGTGTATAAATTTTTGAAACCAATTTTAATCATCCGCTGTTCACGAAAAAGGACACCGTAGGGTGGCACATTCGGTTCGTCACCAAGCCAAACTTGACAAGGGATGGCGGAAAAACAAAAAATTTATATTTTATCAACAAAATATCTGATGTTTCACGATATTGGCAAGTTTATGGAACGAAAGTTTTAAGCTTAAAGTTAAAAAAGTCGGTAATCACAAAATTAAATATAAGTCAAATATCTCTTAGATCACAAGGGATATATAAAATTCTATATTTCTACTCAGACAATATTATCATAACCTTCTTGGTGCTCCATGTATCTAAAAAGGGGGTAAATTACGGCATCCGATTCGATCGAAATTTCGATTAAATTTAAATGAATATTTCGATAAAAATCAATTGCCGTAATTTGGCCCCGGCATTTAAAAAGTTATATATTTACCATTTGTTATCGATCGGCCCACTGTGTATTCCATTTAGAAAAGTGAAGTTTGTAGTAATAAAAAAATTATTATTGACCTTTATATTTTCTTAAAAATCTATATTAATTTAAAAAACTCAAATACGTTTACAAACATCGTGTTATCAGCTCGTTAATGCCATTACCTCGGTCACCATATTCACCACCACGTTTAAAGGGAACTGATACTTTTTTCTTCCAGCCGTCGCGTGGACTTGATAGCTGTAGCGGGATAAAATATTAAACATCGTTTCACACATGTAATTTCTTCAACAAACTTACCAAAAAAGCACATAAAAATTCAGTGACAGTTTGAAAATTGGGTCCTACTGTATAAATTTCATGAATTATATCTTCTAAACAGATAATGCCCTTTTCTCCTAAATACTGCTCAATGATGGTGTTTGATTGTATGGCGCTCTTCTTGCCGTTAATACGGGCAAAGCCCTTTTTGAACACCAATTCTCGTATTGTGCCAATATTTGGATAACCATATACCACAAATGGTTCCACTACTTTTAATAAAATTTGATTTTCTTTACTGTTTTCTAAAAATACAGCATTGTGACGTAGTTTTAAATTTAAAGATTTCATGATTTTGTTAGTGGTTTCATCAAATATTTTTTTGCCAGCATGTCTCATTACTAATAAGAGCTTTTGGTTAGTCTTATCGGCACTACTTGTGTCTAAAATGTTACCGTGTCTTACGGTTCGTTTAATCCGGTTTGCTGTCCTTTCTGCCTTGAGGTAGTTCATAATAAAAGATTCTGCCCTACGAAATTTATGATGTTTCTTCGCTTTAGCCACACGCTCTGTTTTGAGCTTCTTTTTTTGTTCAAGTGTTGCTTTATCCTGCAGTATACGTCGCTTACGATGTGTCAAAACTGAGACAGTTTTGCCAGGAAGTTTATTCGGCACAGCGTATCTGAAAATTAAATAAATTTTTATTGGAATTACATTTTAATTGAAATTATTACTTTTCCATATTTTCGTTGTTTTATTTCTTCAAAATTTAACGATTTATATTAATTAAAATATATGGAATCACAAATTGGAAAAAATATTAACACGTGTGGAAGTTTCTTGTCACCAAAAAATAAAATTTAGATAAAAAACACAGCGTTGATTTAAAAACTATTGTGGTATTGCATTACAAATGCTGAAGATGCCATCCTTACCGGATAACTAATTTTTGTATAGCCGATTTTTTACTGTCAAAACTGGGTCTACATTTATTTGTCGTTTCTGTTATCTAAACGTGTAGCTGTCATTTGATTTTTTGTAATTCTTTATTGTAACAACAAACACATATATTATTATAAACATACATATATATAATACAAAATCGAATACTTATATTACTTTTGTAATTGTCATAACGAAAAGTGCCGGAAATGGCGAAAATATTTTATATCATCCAATCAGCTGCGCTGGTTAGCAAAGCAAATTAAAACAGGTACTTTCACCAGCACAGCTGGTGACATTTTTTAACTGATTGGTTTCAAATTCCAAACACATTTTTTTTTTTTGCAATATCCGACTCCTTTCACCAACAAGTAGATCCACGGGTGAATTGAAAATATTTGCGGATGTTAAACTCTATATACAAAGTGTTTCAGTTATAAAAAGTTACCAATTACGCTGGTAAGTTTACCTGTCTTAATTCGCATGGAATTGGTATTTGGAGGGAATTTGGTAATCACGATGTTCATCAAGGCATATTTAACTATGTGACATCACTACTGCAGGTGATTTTATTTTTGCTTACATTTCATTTTTTCTTTGTTTACACTTTGTTAATGTAAAAGTGTTTGGTTTTGTTTACCAACAAACCGTTTTTCAAGTATTTTCCTTTTAATTTGCTTTTTGTTTTCACATGTTTTTAACAGTAATCATTGATTTTACACAAACAAAGTTGCCTGCTGTTGTTGTATTTGTTGTCTTAGCAGTGCCACATAGTTAGATACGTCTTGCTGTTCCTCTTTCGTAATTTTGTTCTCTCATATTTTCGTATGCATTTCACATGAGTGATAGGATTTGAAAATGTTGATTTCGTGCCTAGTTTGTAGCAAAATAGTACCAAAAGAATATTTTATATTTGTACTATATTAAATATGCAATGCTGTTTAGTATTAATCTAATTTATATGCTTAATCCCAGGAAAACATGAAACGCCTAATATTTAATACTTCTATTATATATACATGCATAGATATGTATATTAAATATCCCACATTTTTAAAAGTGTCTTTTTAATCCGCTCCACCGATGGTATATAAAAAATTACGATGTATCGATAGGTTGCTTTGCACTTTTGCCCGAACAAATAACTAAACTATAAAGCTTTTCGTAACTATATTCGTAAATTAAACGTTTTTCAAAAAAAAAAATTTTTTATCTTCACTATGATCCTTCGTAGTCCTTTAGTGTGGCGAAGTTAAGTTTTTTGGAAAGACTTATTTTCATCGGCCTTCGTTATAAAACTATACTAAGATATTTATAATTTGTTATCGCTATTTCTTAAAGTATGGAATCTAAATATATAAACATATTAAATTTGGAAAACATCCATTATTCCTGCAAAAGGATTAAAATATGACGAATTTTGGCCCATTTCTCAAAAGTACAAATTACAAATGCACAAGTAAAATAAATTTAAAAAAGCAACAATTCTACAGGCATTGTTGTTTGTATAATGTATTTTACTTGGTAAATAACAGATATCTTTACGAAATTTCACAAAAAAAGAAACTCGAAATTCACCGGTTCTGAATTATTTCACTAGAACACTTTGTTAACAAAGTATATTTTTTTCTACAGGCCAAAGTTTTCGAACTCATTTTATATACTATATACACGCATCCGGACAATAAGATGTAACATATTTCCCTGGAGTCGTTTTCGAGATTGGCTATTTTTGAGCAAAATGAAAAAGTATAAAGCGCCGCTTAGAGTAAAACGAAGATAATTTATGTGTTTATATTTCAAATGAGCTAATTGGGCTTAAATTCTATTCAATTTTTTATTGACTATCCTTTTTGTATAATTTAATTAAGTTACCTTCAATGGATAGCGAACTGGCGAATAGTTTTCAAAATAACAAAGTTTTGAAGAATTCAACAGACCAGAAGAATTCAACAGACAGAACTGCCTGTGGAGCGAATACAAATAAATTTTAAATCCTATAATCTTCTTTGGCCGGTGGATGTACTCGTACATACTTACATGTGTATAAAAAAATTTAAGTCTTCAAATTCTGATAGAGGTCTACCCACTGTTAATGTTTAGAGTATTTTGCTTCGGTTGGAAACAGTTGAATAATACAAGGAACAAATTTCTTTTTTTTACCCACATAAACGTTCTCGGATGAAATTTTCGGAAACCGGATTAAATAATAACCTTTAAAGTTATACTATTTTCAATATGTCAGTAATGAAATACAAAAAACCTTCACCAGAGTTTTGACTTCTATACTTTTTTTCTTTGAAATATATTTTTATTTATTATTAATAAAATAGTAAAATAGACATCAGTAAAATAAACATCATCATCTCAGCATAGTTTTTTCGCGGGTGTTTACAGACCAGCGAATACACACATTTTTATCTTGCCTGTGTGTATTTTGGTTGTGTGATGGCATAACAACGTTGTGCGAAGATCTATTGGGACAACATTGTTTGAACACTATCATACGATCAACAGCGACGGTTTTCACGAACCATATACCTGTGTGAAAACTAAATTCATGATGGCTGAACACAATTATGGCTAGTCAAGACTCATCTCTGAACCCAATTCTAGGATGAAATATGGATCAGTTTATAACTGGTTTTCAAAGTTCACGCGCCAATCTATTCGTGATGATTTCGTAAGTTCTATAGAGCTTATAAATTGCCCTACATATCAAATGAATACCCTATGTATATCAATGAAATAATGAAATAGGAGCGATGATGCGACAGGTTTATACAGCACGCAATTGTGCCACAAATTCCAACCCTGTTTCACAAAGTCAAAAACAGAATTGCACCACCGAGTACTCGTGTCATCTCTATTGTACTGTTGAATGCCGGTTTGTTTGTTAATCACAAAGTATACACATATCGTGATTAAATGCACTCGGTGGTTATAATAAACATATTTCCAAGTTTTTTAATTTTGTGAATAAGAGATTTAAAAAATAAAAATACATTTATTTGCGTTTAAGAAATTATACTCGTATTACGTGTGCGTTATTTTGTGTCTAATTGGGTAAAATATTAGCATTAAAAGTTGCCTATAGTTTTTCAATTGCCGGATGACGAAATGTTAAAAGAAATGACATTAGTGATTGTCTAGTGCTTCAAAATTTTTATTAGCTATGTAGTTTATTCTAGATCTCATAAATTATAATCATAAAAGGCCAGAGGAAGTTGAAAGTGCAATTAGTGCAGTGTTGTTTACTTTGTGTAAATTAATTATTGCGTATTTTTTCAATTTAATATTTCTTCTGCTCAATTAAAAAAGTGTTTTGGTAAAACTTTGTAATTCTAAATTATTTAGAAATATTTACGTGTATGTATGTTGATTGTGATTAAAAACAGTATATTCGTTGTATAGTGATTTAGAAATTAATTAGTAATTTAGAAATAAAATTCTATCAACACAACCATAAACAAAAATACGCTCATCAAGTGGTATCAGTGCAAAAAATCACTATGAGTTTTAGGAACTGCCGCAACCTATTAAAATATCGATCAATATATAAACCTGTTTAATAAGGCACATGCCATTATAATAAAGAAAGTATGGATGTAAATACTGTTGTCACCTAGGGTAGACTAAACAGGTAAACTCACCAGCGCAGCTGAGTACTTTATTTTTTTAAACTGATTGGATGACAAATTCCATAAAAAAAATGTTTCGCCATACTCCGGTCCATTGTGTATATATGCGAAGTTAGACTTCCGAAAAGAAGCTGGAAATACTTTTAATGCGGCCGTGAGTCTACCTGTTGTGGATATTCCTTGGTTGTCAGAAGTACGGATTTATTTAAGTTTAAACGATTTTATCCCGTTAAAATGATATGTGTGTGAAGATACATTTTAAAATGTAGAACCCTAGACCCGAACCTATCATCATCAGCGCTCCGTTAGCATGCTAACATGACTCATATATAAACCTCGATGTTGGTTTGCCTCTAAAATGGATAGTAATCACATTTTTAGACAATGTGCAGTCACTTTGAAAAATAATTCTAGCTTCCAAATTTTGGATTTATTATTACATATTTTTGTTGGCCTAATTTTGAATATGGGTTAAAAATTAATCAGGTTAATTTTTTAACAGTACTCGTTGGGTTAAAAATCAGTCAAGTTAACAATTGGTTAAAGTCTCTGCTAGTTTACTTCAAATTTATCTCTACACACAATGGAAAACTAGGGCATTATTTTATAAAATGAACGGCAATGCCACAATTTATACAGTAAAAAAACCAATTACAAATGATGCTTTAAAATTTGTTTGGACTACATTGCATAATGAAATTTTTCATGAATTTAGTAGAATCCAATTTTTGATTGTTGACAAGAGGTGAAAAATTTCACAAATCTAAAAGTCTTGTTTTTTATATATTAAAAAACAAATCAACGTCATAAAATATCTAAATTGACGGTAACGGTTATTCTAGCGTCAGATAAAAAAAAGAAAAATACGTCCCAATGAGACCTTCAGACTATAATGCGCACCTGTGTCACTTTCTCCGGATGCAATGGATTTTCCACTATCGCTTCTGGGTTCTCCGAGCCCTATATGCGACACCTTTGTTGACGTAACCACTGAATGAGAAATGAGCGTCATTGCTGAAAAAAATTATGTTCGAAAAATCAGCATTGAAAGCCTGTTGCGTTAGCAGCGAATTAGCAAACTACGGCGTTGTGTGTGGTCAGCCGGCTTTAATTGTTACAATGCAAAATGTGGTGAAATGAAGGAGACCAGAGGCGTAAACTTCGACGTTAGAAAATTTGCTAGAATCAGCTTTTTGCCGCGGTCAGTCCCTAAAGAAAGAGACAAATATAAAATTTAAAAATAATGCGAAAAATAATCAAATCAAGAGCAAAAAAACAGAAAAAATAATGAAAATTAAACTCGTCTTTTAATATTTATTCAAATAACTTATTCAAAATAATAAAGAAAAATGGAACAAAAGAGAATAGCATCGGGAAATCATTTAAGAAAGAGACAGATAGAGAAAGAGATCACTATATTCTTGTATCGCCTCTGTTTACTTTGTGCCGTAATGCTCGAAAAGTGGCCGCGCGTAAACTAACACTTTAAGTTTTAACTATTTTTACGCGTTATTCGGTTATAAAACGATCCATTTTCGTGGATAGCAAACCTTTCGCTAAATAAATGACACTTCAGATGACAGATATTTAACAGCTGACAGCCTTGCCAGACCGGCGGTTTTGAAACCACTAAATGGGTACCCCTGTTATCGAGGAAAAATTTTGTTTTTATGAGATACCCAATGGAAAAAGATTGTCCGTAAACTGCGAAAATATTAAACTAAGTATTCGTTAAACCGGATTACCATTGTATTTATTTTTGTTTAAAATAAAGAGAAATCATATTTAGGGATGTCTATAATGATACAATTATACTCTTTTTCGTACGGATCGAACTTCAAATGTACAATGGCTTATTTACTACATTTTATAATTTTTAGGAGTTCTAGTCGTCATTGTTGAGCACAGATTGCAGTGTCCAAAATTGTGCAGTAATTCCTTTGACAATAAATGTCGTAACCATTTCATAACGTTAATCACAATTGAGGATTCTACAGTAAATGCGAATTTTATGTGACAAAATTTTTAAATAATATGACATTCTATACACCTCGTGATTGATATAACAACCGATGGGAACAGTAATTAGTGTACAGCTGAAACATAATTCCTCACTTTAAGTCGCTGTGTTTGTTTGAAATAAAATAATTTATAAGAGTTGATCTCCGAATAATTTTAAAAGGAATAGCTTGTCTTATGCTCCACATTGGAATGACGGAAACAAATACTCGTAAAAAAGTATTTGAACGAATGCTAGATCAATGTGGACTATTACGTAGTTTATGAAAAGTTTAAATTAAATTTTGTTTTTTAAACATGTCATAAAAACTATTAGTTCCATAGGTAGACATATTTAGATACGCGAATTAATTTAATTTCAAAATTTTCGCCGTTATTAAATTGTCAAATAGAACGCAACTAAAACAAATGAAATTGTTAAATCTTGCTTTTTATTTATTATTTATGAGTAATGTGTAAATGTAAACGCCATTTGTGTTTTGTTACATTAACAGTAGAAATGTTTGTAATGTTACTAAAATTAATTTAAAAAAATAGTCATATATTTTGGTGCAAGACTCAAGACGGTAAAATTTTAAAAGCATATTGGTACAATTAGTAAACTCCAGTTGTCATCTCTAAGGTAAATGCTTTAGAGAGAGAGAGAGAGAGTTTTGATAGTTGTTTGCATGTTCAAAGGTGCCAACTCCAATTTTCTTAATTTTAAGCACCCCTATTCTGCGTTTCGATAACGTTTCCCCATTCAGTTACGCATCGAACAAAAAAACTGAATAGTAAGAAGACTGAAACAGAAAAATTTTATAAACATTTTAATAGGAAGTTAAATTTAGTGCAGTAAAACGGATTCTATAATTAAGTCAAAAGTTAAATATTGTGGGACCGTAATTAAAATAAAGTAGAGTTGTGCCGGTCACGAAATAGTTCGTTCAATTGAAAGAATATTTCAGAAAGATGCAACTTGTAGCAACCTTTTTTTTTAGAGACAACTTTTAAGAGTTAATCTATTTAAATTATTACGCAACAATGCGTTATTTGATTTTAAAATACTTTATTTTTTAATTTAAAAAAAAAGATTAAAACAATTTTCGACTATACCGCTTCATTGGTTAACTCAGAATGTCATTTATACAAAATACCGCTTTATCTTGCTTAGGTAAAAACAATTTTATAGTTTAAGAAACTGTTACAAAAGGGATATAATAAACGTGAATAATGAATTTACAGTGGGGCGGTAACAATCGTTGTTGTCTTTCTGTGTGTATTTACTTTTCTAGAAACTTGTATGAGCTTATCGGTGTTATGTTTTGTTGTTGTTACAGCGCAGCGCTGTCTGTGCAGTGGGTGTCAAATGTGGTCGTAATCTTTATTTCTGGAACTTTCTGTACAGTGAGTGCCACAAGTATTCATACTACTCAATTCTTACAGCCAAGAATACTTGTTCGCATTTATCATCACAATATGTACATCTTAAGCAATTATTATTCATAATATATGTAGTTATGCTTCTTCTAACTGGTTATGCTAGTGTTTTTCAGTAATGTCTTAAGTATATTAACCTGTTATTCTAAAAATTACATAGGTATATTTGACGAATACGAGTAGTTCCGTAGTTTCTCAGGAAATCAACTCTTTAGTTAAAACCCCGTTGATAAAATTCGAAAACTTACGTGAGATACTGTATGTTCAATTTACACATAAGCAATTAAACATTTAAGAAATTAATATAAAAAGTTTTATTAAAGCTAATAGCTCAAAATTAAATTTCTCTGTGTATACATACATACATATATGTACATATGTATACCGAGCGTGCTTGTGCAAGCATATTCGTATTTACTCAAGAAACTGTCTTATCATCTGAAATAACTCGTTTATGTTTTAACTCTTAATTTAGTTATTGTTTAGTGCTCCTCGAAGTTGCATGTATAACCGGAACAATATTAAAACCATAAAATAAAAGAAATAAAGATAATACAAGGATAACAACTTAATGGAAAAAGATTGTTCAGCTTTATTAGTGACTAAATAAAGTTTATTTAACAAATAATTTGTGTTTGTATTTTAAATAAATTTATATTTTTTGTAAATACTGCATTTGAAAGTTTTAAAGTTGAATAGAAAAAAAAACGTTTATTAATCGTAACAAACATTATCAAACAACAAATTATGCCCGAACGTTATGGTAACAATGTTACAACAAATTTGGTCGCATTAACTGATGGTGGCAGTAACAACGCAATAGCAGGAAATTACAATGTTAAAGCGGCTGAAAACTTGGCAGCTGAAAAGGATAAGCCTGTAAAGGCTAACGGGGACAAAGTCGTACTTAAACGCAAATTAACATTAATGAATGGTGTCGCAATAATTGTTGGAACTATTATTGGTTCAGGAATATTTATAGCTCCAACTGGAGTCTTCCAAAACACAGAGTAAGTGGCTGAAGAAGCCTTGGAAGTAAACTTAAAAAAAATAAGTATTCTATTGACCTCAACATTGTTTTTTTTTTTCTTTATACCGCATTAGTTATCATTTATGTCTATTAAAGTGAACAAGTGTGTCTAGAAATTTAAAATGCATAAAAAGTGGAAATCATATTACACTGGTCTGCAATAAAGTCCTCCTTTAAATCAAAATGGAATGAATTGGAAGATTTTAAAGCGCTGTATAAAAAACTGTTTTCAGTTTCAGTCCAATCAAGTAGAGATATTTTTTAATGGGCGTAGTTATTAGGACCCCGTTATAAGGCGGTTACACTATCACCATAACTCGAGAACAGTTTGCCCGATTTCGATACACATAAAACCGAAATCGAGGGATCATATTCGCCAAGTCCGATGAAAATCTGTGCGTGAAAGCAAAAGAACTAAAAGTATATTTTTATAAAGCACGTTAAATCTTTTATATTCATTGATAGGAGTAATAAAGAAATGTTTGTGCAAGTCAGTGTAATGAACAATAATATAAATCTTTATTTTTTTTCATAGTTTTATTTGGAATGTATTTTATCATAATAAGCAAGTAAATTAATAAAAACATTTACACGAGTTTTAACCTGCAGTAAGGTTAAAACATATTCAAGTTGAAATATTTGAAAGGCCGAGTTATGCTTTGGTTATTTGTTTTAAGTGTAACAGTTATCACCCAAATCATCAATATTTGTTAAGATATCAGTATATAATACGGTTTTATGTCTCTAATAAAACGAGCCACTCTCCCTATATTCGCCCCACCCTTTATTCTATTTTACCTGCCTCTGGATCCGCGCTTGCTGGGATGGTGAAAACATAAATTCATTGATTTTCGCATTCCGAGCCACTCTCGTATTTTGGTTGCCTGTACTCACGTTGGCAATTCAAAATATTTATGTGAACAAATCGTCCGGACCTGATCGTATTACTGGATCTATGGTAAGATATTTACCTACCTCCGATCTCAGAGTTATCCTGTTCACATTTACGAATTAGTTTCTCCCCTTCCTCCTTTTGAAAAATATCTGAAATTGTTATGATCCCAAAACCAGGAAAATATGCTAGTCAAATTCCTTCATATAATAGCTTACTTCCACTTTCATCGAAGCTATTTGATAAAATATTCTTTAACCTTAACCAGCGGCACATGATCCCAGAACATCAGTTTGGATTTTGTTCGAAGCATGGTACTATCGAGCAAGTTCGTAGAATTGTTACTCTTATTAAATCGGGTTCATAGATATTTCCCAGGTGTTTGATAAAGTTTGGCACAATGTGCTACTCGCCATAAATTCGCGACTGTTTCCTGAAAATACTTGCAAACTCCTTAAAAGCTACCTGACAGATAAAAATTATAAAGTAAGATCAAAAGATAAATTTTCGTCAATTCGAAGAGTGTTGGCGGGTGCCATTCAAGGTAGTATATTAGGCCCGCTATTGTATGCAGTTTACACAGAAGTTATACCAACAAACTCATACACAAAAAAAGTGGAAGAGAAAGGTTAATCTCTCGAAACGCGCTCACGTAACTTTCACACCCAGAAGATAAACTTGCCCACCAATAAAAATAACTGCTGCCACAGTTCCAGCGGAAATTATCGCGACCGACGCCTAACATGGTCACGTCATATTGAAGCAAAAATAACAGCTATAAGTCTCAAAACTGCTCTGCTGCATTGGCTTATAAGCCCCAACTAATCTCTGGCCCTCTGGAACTTCTGTTCAAATCTATTATATGGCAACCAGCTATGGGGTACTGCTTGCGCAACAAATATTGCATGGTACATACGAAATGAGAATATTCACCAGGACTTTAATATTCCCACAGTTCAAGAGGAAATTAAAAGTTACTCATGCAAATACGTATGCAAATTATAGTCCATCCCAACTTCAATGCCCAGGATTTGCTGCAGTTTGGTGGACACCAAAGACTAAGAAACATACACTGAGCCTTGCGAGAGGGCCCTCTTAACCCATTATACAATAGTCTAGGATTTGAACACAACAATTTTGTTACTACATTAGTAGTAAATAATAAAGATAATAATGACTGGGATTTAGATTTGAAAACTTTGTGTAATTTCCTTTAAGAAAGATTCAGTTATAAAACTTGGGTTATATACTGATATATGTACGTCTATTAGATCATGTTGCTGACGCGAATTCATAACAATTTACCCATCTAATTGCCGATGCAATTGCCGAACAACATTGACTAATTTCGGAAAAAATGCAATACGAATTGAGGGCGATTCAAAAAAAAAAAAAAAATTTACTTCAGCATGCCACACATTAATTCCAAGTAGAATAATTCTTTGTAAGCCCTGCTCACGATAAATATCGTGAACAATAGTGTAACCACCATCATTGATCATTTTCGAAATCTAAGCGTTGTGAAATCCAACCCATATATTATCGATTTACAAAGATTCTTAATTGATTCATTTAATATCATGTATAAATTGTTCATTTCCAATTTAAAGTTATTTGTACGCAATGTCAATATCTATTGAACTTTTTTGGTTTCCAACAAAATATTTGATAATGAACGAATAGGACCCATAAACATAAGTTTCTCGCAAGTAACTACATATGGTATGTATGTTTTTTGCATGTACATAAGTATGTATAACTCACAGTCGTACATAACGAAATGTATAACTAAAAAAATGCCATGAAAAGAATATTACGATTTCAAAAAAAAAAAAACTTTATTTCACATTTTGAACGATAAATTCAAAAATGAAGATGGACTGCATCTTATTCCTTATGGTACTTATTATTCACCAGTGCCTTTGCCATTTTTTTTTTGTATCTAAAGAAGCAAGGTTTTATTGATCTTTAAAATAACAATAAAAAATAACCGACAGATTAGAAATGTCATTTCGGAATTATCAGAAGATATAGAAACCAGGGGGCAAATCACGGCTTACAGTATGGATAGAAATTATATGTGCAAGCAATCAAGCCTGTTCTGAAAATCGCGTGATTTCAAATCATTTGTGAAATCACACTCGTGATGTTTGTTTTGTGTTTTATATGCGACAGCAAAATCAGAAAAAAATCAGCAGAACAATTCTACAAAGGAATAGGTGTCTTAAAAAATAATTTTTTTAATTACTTTTTTATATGAAATAACTTATTTTCCACAGAAATCAATAAAGAAATAGCTATTTATTTAAGCAATTTATTATGAAATTGACAATCGAATACTCACAGAAAGAAGCAAGTGATTTGAAACCGGTAGTGTGTTAGTTGACCGGTTTAAAATTACAAATGTTTTTGCATAGAACACCTTTTTTTTGTTTTCAAACCACTTTGAAAAAAACGGACTTCCAAGACACACCTGATTGTCTCTATTTTGGAGCTTAGCGGATTGTAAGATCAGAACATTAAAATTCGCTTCCAAAATTAGTGCTTTTAGTGGCATAATTCTTAGTTCTGATTTGTAAGGTGACAAAACTATTAATTAGATCGCTGTGAGGTATACAGACTGTCAGTACTTATTTACTTGTTCATTTGGGCACACGTTGTCTTACCTATAGGAAAATCATTAGAAATTAGAAATTTTATGTATCCAATCTCGGCTTTTCACCAAACCTTTCTGAGGTCCATACGTCTGTTTGGTTTTAAATTGCTTAGCTGCCCAAATCAGCAACCCTACTTCTATCAAGCGCGGGGTAGTGACAGAGGAGGTTGAGGTATGGAAGATTCATTCTTCTTTTATATGCTCCCCAATGCCTTGTTAGTACCGCTACCATATTGCAGATTTGTTCTCTACTAGATCTCACTAGGCATGCGATTTTTGTGCAAACGTATTTGAGGACCAAGGATTCCTAAATGGAAGATATGGTGTCCGCAACCCTTAAAAGATCCGGCTGCATACAAGCTTGCAGCACTTGGATGGAACTCCTACACGCTGGAAGTCAAAAACCGAAAAATAATGAAAAGTCAAGGTTTTTATCAAACGTCAAAATGTTTAAAAATACAAAAATTTACTTCAAAACCCCAAAAAAAAAAGTAAAAATGAGCAAATGGCATAAACTTTACCAAATACAAAAAATGATTCAACAAAGTTACTTTTACTAAGTATTATCCCATTTGATTTAATACTAAAGTCTCCAAGTCCACTTTGACGTTTTGCCACAAATATCAACAAATATTTCAAAATTTACCAAAAACTCAATAATTCAAAAAACAACAAATAAATTGAAAAAACCCATAAATCATAAACAATAAACATGTATATATATCATATATTTTACAAAAAATTAAAAATGTACAAACATAATTTTTATAAAAATAATTACTTCGAGTACGAGTACAAGTATGTGCGAGGTTGAAATTTCACCAAAATAATAAAATAAGTTTATAGAAAAATCGATATTTCACTAAAACGTCATCAAAACACACTCCACTATTTAAAAACACATTTTTGAAAACCACAAAAAAGTGAAAATAACGCCAAACATCGGTATATTCACCAAAAAATTACAACAAATCAAGAATTACCAAGAAATTAATATCTTAATTTAAATTAAATATGAACAATTTTAATATTCCTATGATCGTTAATTTACCAACAAATTTAAAAATCACTTGGAAATAAAAATTTCGGTTTAAATACATATTTAACCGAAAAAAACCATAAATAATCAGCAAAAAATTACCAGTAAATCGATAAATCGCAAAATATACGAATGATCAAAAAATCTCAATTTTACCAAGAAACTGAAATTTAAAAAAAAATATTTCACAAATTACTAAAATTTAAAACGAAAATTTCTACACCACCAAGAAATCACAAATTCGCAACAAAATGGACATTTTACTAGAAAACGTAATTACAAATAATTGTATTTTTTCGGACTAGATCGGGTAAAAGTTATCGGCAAATCAAAAAGAGCCACTATTGAAAAAATATGTGTTAACGGATTGAAAATGCTTCAAATAAAAAGAAGAAAGAAGGGATAAAATGTAAATTAAAAGGAACAAAATCGGAGCCCAAAATTAAAGAATCTTTTATACCGGAAATAATCCATGGTCTTTCAAAATTGTACATTTTTTTCATACTTGCGTGAAGGGTACATAAGATTCGACACAGCCGAGTTAGTTTTCTTACTTGTTATCCATATCTGCACACATATTTACATGCGAGTAATTGATTTTTGTTTATTATTCTTTTATATTAAATTATTTGTTTAAGCTCTTGGCGTAAGCTCAATTTAAGTTAACAAGGCAAATAAAAACAAAGAAATGTGGTCTGCGCGTGCAAATATGTACACAAAGCATTATTCGATGATCGTAACCGTGTAAATGATATGTATGTAAGATATGTATGTATGTAACATATGTATGTATGTAACATATGTATGTATGTATGTAGAAAAGAAAACACGTGTTAATTGCCAATTCAAATCCATTTATAAAATTTAATTAATTGATACAAACTTTTCACTACTAATTAAAAGTACAGTTTTATTTATAATAATTTCTAAAGATACAGTCTCATTAAGCCTAAATACTTTAATCATATAAAACTTAATGCTCTTCCTATTTCAGATCAGTTGGCAGTTCACTTTTAATTTGGACGGCTTGTGGTATTCTTTCGACGATTGGCGCATTATGCTACGCCGAATTGGGTACTAGCATAACTCGCTCAGGTGGAGATTATGCCTACTTGTTAGTGGCATTTGGTCCACTTGTGGGATTTTTAAGATTATGGATCGCCTTATTGATAATAAGGCCAACCACACAGGTAAGAAATTACATGTGCAAAATAAGTGGTTCACAAAAAAGAAACATTAAAAAGTGTCGGTTTAAAGAACTGAGCAGTCTGCGCTGAACTAAGCTAAACTGAAGCAGAACTAATTGCGTTCATAAATTTTGCTTAGTTGTAAATTGAATATTGGACAATAATATTTGTCGCTTATTTGTGCAATTTAATTAAAAAATTTAGCGTATTTGTAACTTTAAACAATAAAAAAAAGAAATAAGGATACAATTTTTGGTGTCTGATTGTGTGTGTTCCTTGTGTAATATAGGTTGATTTTTTAGCCGTTTGAGAGTTGAAAATGGAAGAAGAGCACAGAAAAGTTGCAAAGTGAATGAAATATTTGTTTGGGCAGATAAATGAATGCTTACCATTTACTTTTGGAAGATTATTTCATGTAAATGTTATTCGAAGCTACGCCGTAGGTGGTCCATCCGTGGTCCATCGATGAGCTCCAATGTTGGCATACTTTTTCTATCATTTCGGCCGGTATCTCACCAATGACAGCTGTAATGTGGTCAGTGACCACTGGTCACATATCCCTGCTGGGGTCTTGGCGGCCGATGGACTGCTCCAAAACGTGAGATTAATTGCTTACCAAACTCGCCTCTCAATAGGTTCATGGTATCGTGTGACGTGGAGCATGTGGCACTGTCTTGTTAAAACCACATGTCAGCCAAGTCCAATTCTTAAATTTTATGCAAAAAAAGTCGGTAATCATCTCACGGTACCTTGCTCCATTGACTGTAACGTGATTTTCATCGTTCTTGAAGAAGTACGGTCTAAATATGCAGGCGGCTCACAAACTGTGCCAAACAGTGCATCTGCCAGGGTGCATTGGCAGCTCTTAAACTCTCTGGCTGCTCTTCACACCAAATTCGGCAATACACACACTTTAATAGTAATGGAATTAATTTTGAATTCTAAAGATTTTCTTTCAGTTTTCATTTATTTTTTATAATAAATTTTCAATTGCATATGGTCTGTCTAAACAGACTTAATTGATGACTCTTGCTTATTAACGTAAGCGACAACATATATCATTCATGTTTTAATAAACATTGTCTAATAATTTTGGTGAAAAATAAAATTAATTATTTTAAAGCTAATTATTTACTCCCAACTCATTTTTATTATAAAACTAGCCAAGCCCGGCGCGCGTTGCTACGTCCCTTAATGAGCTCAATATATGTCCAAAGTTTCAGAAAAATCGTTCTAGTGCAAGTAGCTGAAAAATTATATTTCATTTTGTATGGGTGTATTTCATATGTAGATGGGCGTGGCCCCGCCCACCTTTTATTACCGCCCATAAACATTCCCTGGAATGTGTACAACAACTTGCCAAAGTTTGAGTCCGATCGGCTTTACGGTTTCGGAGTCTATAGCTAACACACACACAGACAGAGTTTCACTTTTATATATAGATAATGCACTTTATTGTTGCAGTTGGATAAAGCTAGTCTCTATGCGCATTTCTCTGGTTGCTTAGGCAGACCAGCTCACCAGGAAGCCGTTACCCAACTTTTTAGGAAAACTTAAACGTCTTATGCCTGAACTTTCTTAGACCAAATAAGAAATGCAAGAAAATCAAGGACAAAAACATTAAAGTTTTAACAAAAAGCCCCACAACAAAATATTGTTATTTTATTTTTTTTACTTGCCTTACTACGTTTGGTTGGTTGTTTGCCAACTCTAAATGTAGCCGTAAGCTGTTAAAAAAATAATGAAAACAACACAGGCTATGATTTGCTTTAGGTATAAAAGCAAAAAATAGCAAGTGTTGCCAATGTTTGCACAAGCTTTTGCATATTCATTATAAGTCGAGTTTTTGGGATTTTATTCTTTCTGTTGTGGTGTGGTGTATTTCGAACACCACTAAGAAAATGCGTACTCAGATAAAATCCTGAAGAAATAGGAGTGGGCAGAGAGGTACTGCTCATACAAATTTTTCAATATCTAGGGAACTGCAAAAGTGATATGTAGTCCTCAAATTTGCTATAGACTACTTTTAAGACCAAGTGCGTCATCAGGAAAAATCGTATAGAAATATAAGCGGGCAGAAGAGTATCATATTCACGGAGTCAATATAAAATTTCCAATATCTGCGTAACTGCAAAAGTGAGTCTCAAATTTGCTACGGTCTATTTTTGCAGGAAAATCCTATAGAAATAATAGCGGGCAGAAGGGTACCCCCATACAAAGTTCATATTAAATTCCTTATATCTGAAGAACTGCAAATGTGAGCGTCTTTAAATTGTATGTGGGTTATTTTCAAAACTAAGTGCATTCTCGAAAAAAAAAAATTACAAGAAATTAGAAGCGGGCAAAGAATTGGATGCTACCATAGAAGGTAGTTAAAGCTTTAGCTTTATTTTAAAACCTACAACAGTGTCTCTAAATTTAGTGGGGGATATTTTGAACAGCAAGTGCATATTTATGAACAATCCTGAAGACATAAAAGCGGGTAGAAGGGCATTTGCCATACAGATAAATTATTACTTTCCCTTCATCTAAAAAAAAATATGGCTGTATTTAAATTTGGTGTGGTTTGTTTTCAAAACCAATCGTGTACTCGTATTCGGGCAAAATGCTAGGCGAATATGAGCTGAGCTAATTCGCCTATATCTTAAAAACTACAATAGTGAGGCTCCAATTCGATGCCGCCGATTTAACCACTGTTTTAGATAGTTTCTCGATGAAAAATTACACTGTTTTGAGAAAAGTTAGTTTTCCAAACGTAGCTTTTTAATACATACATGTATTGTAGTGTATGTGTTAAAGCCATTGTCATTGTTTTAAACAAAGGTTTAGATGGTAGTAGCAATAACACTAGAGAAACAAGCAGGCAGAAAAATTGGTGGCGGCTAAGCAAAATATTGTCGCCGGTCAATTAGATCCGATTATTATCCGTCGACTTTTGATAATTTTTATCCAAATTAAATCAAAATTTACCTTTTCTAAAGCTATCTTGACATTTTCTAAGTTTTTGTCTGATTTTAATAGCTAACTCTGAGAATATGGCAGCTAAAATTAATA
Source organism: Phania funesta (assembly GCA_963932375.1). Lineage (NCBI taxonomy): Eukaryota > Metazoa > Arthropoda > Insecta > Diptera > Tachinidae > Phania > Phania funesta. The sequence continues at coordinate 43,572,542 of OZ010653.1, forward strand.
TTGTATATTAGATCAGAATAGAATAGGTTATATTTTGAACTGAGCTCAGATAAAATATTAAAGATGCTATATTTGACACCAGATAGTGTAAAGACAGCTTAATTTAAAAATATTTTTTCGTAATAGTTTTAATAAACAATTCTTTTTATTAATTTAAGTTAACATTTCCAAAATTGCGATTTTTATAATAACATATTCTTCTTACCTTTTAGGCAATTGTTGCAATAACGTTTGCACAGTATGCGGCTAAACCATTTTTCGAAGATTGCCATCCTCCCGATAATGCTGTAAAACTATTGGCTGCAGCTTGTTTATGTAAGTTGTGTTAAATTAAATATACCATTTAATAATTAATGATATTATACCGTCTAGTTAAGAAATACTGTATATGTATAGGGATTATTGTTACGTATAGACTTTAAATGCAGGCGGTTGTTGGAAAACCAAAATTTTATGATGCTAATTTCATGAAAAATTACATTATGTAAATGTAGTCTTAGAAGTAAAATTTCTTATTTTATTATTTTTTTAATCTTATAAAAATGTTAAACGTAAAGAAATCATTTAAGAAATTAATTTAAGTAAAAAAGCGGAATTTCCATTTTTAATAAAAAAAATTTGAATGACAATAAAAAACGAATCGAAAAATAATTACTATTTTCCGCCGTTTATGAAACATTTGTTACGGTCCCTGGTGTTTAATAAAACTATACACCTCGTGGCAAAAAAGGCTACACGTAAAAATGTTAGCGATGGGTTTATATGCTTATTTGAAAAACAAGTTAACAAAAAAACGGAAAAATCGTACAAATCAAATATGTCAAAAATTATACCAAAATCGAAGAAACCCCAAAATAGCCACCAAATATTCGAATAAAACCCTAAATTTTTGAATTCTTCATATTGAAAAACTGACAAAAAGCGAATTTTATCCAAACAGAATTGAACCCAAATCGAAAATTCAGTTTTAAATTAACCACCATGTTGAAAAATTGCCTTCAAAGTGATAAATAACAAAGACATCAAAATTTGACCAAAAAGAAGAATTTTTGACTTAAAAATTATTTAAGAAATTCATATTTTATTTAAAACTGAAAATTTTTCACTTAAAGTAATGAATCAAGGATTCATAAAAACAATTGTCAAAAATGTAACAATCACACAATCGATGATTCAAACTGATTTGCGGTTCAAATTCGCCGTTCGTCTGGCCTCTGCGATTATCATAAATATATCACAGAGGCAGTCCTTGGAAGTTTGGAGTTCTTGTGTTTCGCGTTTGGACAAATGTATCTATGGATTTTATAGATATTAGGAACGAACTTCAAGTTTTTGTCAAGTTTGGTTTCAGGACAAACCTCTTAAGGCTATGTGCCCATCTTTATTCTCAAAATTACAGTCTTGAACGGTTGTTTTTGAATTTTTAAGTAAAACAATTGCCCTTCATTTTATTTCGTATGAAAATAATTTTGCTTGTATGTTTTTGTACCAGGCTTAAAAAATTAAAATGATTTTTGTTAATAATTTTTATTACAATACAGAAAAAAATCAATTCTTCGACTAGTTGAATGGAATTCAGCATAATCGGCAGCCACACTACCTTAATAGCTTTCTTTGTGTCCAACGAAAGATAATTGTTATATGTTGTTAATCATAGACTACTAACTAGACGCGACAACTCACAACAACATTACCTCGATTATATAAGAGAGATAAAAAACCTTATCGTTTCTAATTAAGCTATCTCTTTCATATAATCGGGTTAATTATAATTTTGTACGTAAAAACGCATAACACCTGATTGCACGCTTTTTCTAATGTCATTGTTGGGTATTCTGTTTATATTCTGTGTTGTTAATATCAGCTAATTAAGTAATAAATTAATATAATGTAATTTTTTTAACCTACTATATAAGATATAGATATGTCTATGATCGTTAGAATATTAACATGAAAAAAACGCTGTGAAGAAGTTTGAATATAAAAGTTAACATCGCTGAAAACAGTTCTAAATAAAAAAATAACTCATGCTGCTGCATATATCAAACCGCACATGTTATATTTGATAGGGATTTGACACTATTTGTACACGTTGTACATACATATGTATTTTTGACATTTTGACAAAAAATAACGCGTCATTTTTGGCCAGTGTTGAAAGCAAAATAACATTTTGTAAATCGATTCTTTTGCTACATGTTGGAACATGTGACATGAATAATCAATAGATGGATATTGTATACACCAGCTTCAAATTAATGCATCTACACAATACCAGAATAGGATAACTCTCTATGCCACTACTTCAACATTAGCCTTGTACATTTAATCCATTCACTAAGACAGTAGCTGTAATTACAATAAAATATAAGATAATGGTAATTGGTACGATTATCAAGGCTTATGGAACCTACTACGCATGCAATGCATTGTGTTGGATCTAGAACAAAATATTCGGAGAGCAAAATATTCGCATCGAAACTTACAGAAAAGATCACTTCTGAGATTAAATTTTATAGACGCACGGTAGGGCTAATTTGTTGTGCGTTTCAGTCTCTTAATCATTGGAATATAATCCATTACAGTAACGCTATAGCGATGGAACACCGTCCGTATCGGCCCAATGTTTTAGCTAGTCAATAACGTTGGAAATATCATATGAGCCCCCGCTGTCCACTATGCCTTATTTTATTTCAAATAAAATCTCTTGTTTTGTTTTCAATTCGCTTATATCTATTTATTTATTTCTAGGTTTGCTAACAGCCATTAATTGTTTATCTGTAAAATGGTCTATGAAAGTGCAAGATGTTTTTACTGCCGGAAAACTTTTAGCTCTGGTCATGATAATTTTGGCTGGCATCTACCAAATGTGTGCGGGAAATTTGGAAAACTTCGAAAATATCTGGGACGGCAAGTATGGCATTGAGAATATTGGATTAGCCTTCTATTCTGGACTGTTTGCCTTTGGCGGTTGGAATTATTTGAATTTTGTTACCGAAGAACTGCAAGATCCGTACAAGTGAGTATTTTTCCAAATATATGTTCTACATAAACATACTTTAAAGCGTTTTATCGAATCGTTTTATTAGATCTCCGCAACTTCACTTATGTCAATATGTTATATAACATTTGTTTGTATTATATACGTTTCTATCCTGATGTATATGTAAGTGAATAAAAATGCCTTCTAATTGGTCGCATTTGTCTAATGGCATTTACATATAACAAGCGTCTGCCCGTGGCCCTAAGCCTAATGCTAACCAGTGTTAGACATTCACACAGAATGTGCGGAAAGATCTCAGCCTTTTCCTCAAGAGCATATTTTAATATTGACCCGCCCATCCCCTGTGAGTTTTTCTTGTCCATTTCTTCAGAATTCCTTCATTGGTCAACAAACACCGGAGTTGCTGCAGAGAATTACCTCTACGCCTCTTGCGATGCGTCATTGAACATCTCTTTTAGAATCATGCGGTCCAACCCCTTTGTAGTATCTTCAGATACTACCCATGGCGAGATTTTCTTGTCCATTTTAGTTCCTTCAAAGATTTCATATAATTCCCAGGAGTAATAAAGAAAAATATGTCCAACCACACAGAGCTCCGTATGCACGGGTAAGGGTGCGAACAGAGTGGCCGCTTGTTGCCGAGCCGAGCCGACTGACGCTTATTGCGAGAACAAATGCGAGAAAACTAGTACTATACAAATAAGGGCGAACAGGTCATAGTGGGCGCCGAGCTGGTCAGAGCGCAAAGCTGATTGAATGCGAGAAAACAGTTCCAAAGCGTATTTCAGCTCCGAAAACTTTGTTTATGTTATGTTGTTATGATTTCAACTTGTTTGGAAAAACATTTAAAAAAAATTAAAAACAAACATTTAAGAAAACGTAAATAAAACATGCAATCAAAAAATTAAAACGAAAATAAAAATTAAAAAATAAAATAAAAACTGAACAAAAAAAAAATTCAAATAAAATTATAACAATTATAAAAAAATAAAAAAAAACATAAACAAAAAAACATAAAACACAAATAATAGATAAAATATCAGCGCTGAATCTCGCATCCACTATGCACAAACTTGTTTCTCGCATGAACAAGTTCTCGCAATAAGCGTCAGTCGGCTCGGCTCGGCTCGGCAACAAGCGGCCACTCTGTTCGCACCCTAAGTCTGTATTAAAACTGGTGATCGATTGTATATTATGGCAGCTGACGGCCCACATACACGCATACATACATACATATAAGTAGATATCGTTCATTCATAATCCCATTTTCTTGGGTAATTTCTTAGATATATCGATCTGTTCAATCTCCAGTGGCCAAATTACGGCATTCGGTATCGATCGAAATTTCCATTTAAATTCTTTGAAATTTCAAATACCGTAGAAGAGGTTTATTTCAGTACTTATTGTGGGATACTGCATATAAATAGAGTACATCTTTAAGATGAGTGCGGTTTTATTATTTAGTTTATAGGCAGGTTAAGGTTAAAATGTTAAAATGGCTATAACTTGCAAAATTTCCATCATGACTTTAGATGTACGAGTATATACTAAAATCGCTGCAGGATGTCAAGCACTATATCTGACAAAATATTAGATAAAAGAACATCTTTTGGAGTTATGTAAGTGAAGATAACTTTTTATGAAAAGATTTTACATAAATGTAGTAGTATGTACACACATACATATATACATATGTGTGTTTGTATGTACGTATATACGTATTAAATTCTTTTTGCTTGATATTTGAACTTAATTTCGTAAAGAGCTTTCCTATATCTTGTTACTGTAAGAAATGCTAAGACATTTCATGCGTCTCTATTGACTTTCTTCTCAAGATTTTCCTCTTTTACGGCTAAGTAGTTTCATTGTGTACAAAATGACACTAATCGTTAAGAGTTTGCAAGTCAACATTGCCACGTGTCATGGTACATTTAATTTTAAATAAAACAGAATAAAAATCCCATCAAGGACATTCACTGAGATACGTTGTTTATGGGCGGCAAAGAAAGTACAGCAACTTGTTGATTTTGTTGGTGGCATACATACAAACATACTACATACATAAACATTTCCCAAACTTACTCTGTAAACTGTTATAAAAGTTAAAGTGTGTTAATATTGATTTTAGTTACTTTCATTATTCTTTCCTCCTCCCTTCTCTATTCAAGATATTCGCAAATGTATTCATCTCATGAAAATATATTTATGTATCTATGAATGTGTGTAGCAAGGATTATTGTTGTTTTACTTCAAAAGCTAAAGGAGTGAATTCAAAATACACACTTGTCCAATCAAGACGGAAGTTTTATTATATACTATTCCAAAAATTTCAGTTGGCTTTATATGAATATTCCGTAGTAATCTTGGTTTTCTAATAATTTGGCCTTCAGTGTTGTTGTATAAACAAAAGTCATATGTATATGTTCAGATTTTACATTTTATCATGGAAAGACTCGCATAAAAGTAACGCTTGCAAATCTCAAAAGATAATGAAGCCTACAAAATGGATGAGGCAGTTCTAAAAACCCCAAAAGTCCACCTAGTTACATTTTTTTTTTATTGATAACACCATCTTACAGAGCGTATTTTTATTTATAGTTTAGTGTTGATGGCAATTTATTTTTACATAATTTTAAGTTTTTGTGTTTTTTGAAAATTTGAAACATTTTTCATTGCACATATATGGAAAAATTTTTCAATAATTTTCACAATTTGATTTTTGTTTTGAAGTTTGTGAAATATAATTTTATTATTATTTTATTTTATTTCCGATGCTACACAAAGGCGTAGCGAAATATTGAAGAAAATAAAATTAATATTTATTATAATTTATAATAAAGAAGATTTTATTGATGACCTGGAGCTCGGAAAAATTAGACAAGCATATTAATAAAACTGTTTAACAACGTTTGTCTTTGGGCATTTTTCATAAATAGTCGCTCAGACCGGTTTTTGAAATATATTTTTACATCAAAAATACATAAATCGAAAATGACGTTTAGTAGGAATTTAAGCAACTTTGGCCAGAAGCAAAGACAGAAGCTTCTTGATTTGATATTGCGGCAAGTTGATTTGATGTAGATTTTTGGAACGAATTTCCGTCAACCCTTAACAAGTTTAGTTTGGAGACAAACCGGTTTCCGCTATGTTTAGTGTCATTTTTCGTACGAAAAAGAAAGATGGTACATAGCCGAACCCGGTTTGCGTACAAAAACAAATTTGACAAGGCAAGACGAAAATTCGTTCCAAAAATTTAGAATTTTTTATTGTTTTTTTTTTTATAAATCAAACATTATGTCCCTGTTCTGTATTCCGAGTTGGAATTGTAAAAACACGCGGAAATTGATTTTTCTACACTACACGTATTTTTCTTTTTTTTCGAAATTACTAGATAATATTTATGATAACACATGTGGTCGCTTACGTTAATAAACAATAGACCTCAAACAAGTCTGTACGTCCCATTTGCATTTTAAAATTTATTGTGAAATAGAAATGAAAATTAAAAGAAATAAATAAATTTTAAGATTTAAAGTTTCAATTAAAGAAAATCTGATTCTAATTCACTTCATACTAAATAACCCAAAACAAAAATGTTCGAATGTAAAACAGCTAAAACAATGGGACGTTTTCACGTTCAAATAAAATATTGCGAATTCGGAATACAAAACAGAACGGAATACAGAAAGTGTTAATTCAAGTTAAAAAAAAAAGATAACAGAAACAAATTATTTTTTCATAATAAATTTTCATTTCAAACGACTTGGCATTGATGATGGGTATATAAAGGGTGATTTTTTAGCTATTTGGGTTTTAAGAATTATACTTTTTAAACATGTAAATGTTTCTTGCTGCTACGCCGTTGGTGGTCGAATCGTTAGCTCCAATTTTGCCAGGATTTCGGCCAGTATCTCACCCATGTCAGCTGTAATGAGTTCCACGGCTGGAATTTTGCCTGGTTTGTCCTGTACAGGAGAGACATCACGTATTCCAATAAATAATATTCTATTGGGTTAAAATCGCATGATATTGGCGGCCAATTAATTGCCCTAAAACGTGAGATTAATTGCTCACTAAGCTCGCCTCAGAATAGGTTCACGGCATCGTGCGACGAAGGGCGTGTGGGACTGTCTTGTTAAAACCACATGTAATCCAAGTCTATAATTATCGCAAGGTTAAATTATTTACGAAGCTGCGAATTTATTTTTTACAATTACGGTGTCGTTTTCACTGGAAATCCCCTTCAGAGCACAAGTCCATTTTGTATCTTTAAAAATATAAATTACGTCTTAATGATTATTTTTCAAGTTTTATTTTTTGTTTGGAGAATAATAGTTATTTTGTGAGTTTTAGATAGATTTATAAAAATTTTTTATTTACTTTGAAATTTATTAAAAATTATATTGTTCTTACAGAAATCTCCCTCGAGCCATCTGGATTGCCATGCCTTTAGTAACGGCTATTTATGTTCTAGTAAATTTGGCCTATTTTGTTGTCGTCTCGAAGACTGAAATGTTAAGCTCTTTGGCAGTCGCTGTAACATTTGGAAATCGTATGTTTGGGTCCTTTGCATTTATGGTACCGATTTTTGTAGCATTAAGTACATTTGGTGGTGTTAACGGTGTGTTATTCACATCAGCTCGTCTATTTGCCACTGGGGCCCAAGAAGGGCATTTACCAAAATTATTTCAACTCTTCCACGTCAAACAGCAAACACCCATACCATCCTTAATATTTTCGGTAGGTTGCAATGTCTCTCTATCTAAAATAATAATTGAAAGTTTTAAATAATTAATTCTTTTACCACATTTTTAGTGTCTTTTGTCTATACTGATGTTGCTATCAGCAGATGTTTACGTCTTAATTAACTATTTCAGTTCTATTTTATGGCTTTCTGTAGTGGCCAGCATAGCTGGCATGTTGTGGTTAAGAAAAAAGAGGTATTTTTAATTTAATGATTGAATTTTAGATATGAAAATTAATTTTATTTTCATTCAACTTTTCAGGCCTGATATACCTCGACCAATAAGGGTCCATACTGCTTTACCTGTAATTTTTATCACTTGTTGCATTGTCCTGGTGTTATTGCCAAGTTTGTCGCAACCTTTAAATCTATTAATTGGCATTGCTATTACTTTGGCAGGTGTGCCTTTCTATTATGTTTGTATAGCATGGAAAAATAAACCTCAAAGTAATGGACGCATTTCTTGCGCTATACTGAATGTATGCCAAACTTTCTTCAATACCACAATTATTGAAGGAAATGAAGATGTAAAAAATTAATTACAACAAAACATAAATTTCGTAAGGACCACTTTGCAGCATTAAAAAATAATAAAACAACTATTAGAGCGGGTTTTTGAATTTTATAATCTCACAAATATAAAAAAAGCTATTCAATTGTTTAATTCTAAAACCCACTCTAATTGTCATGTGATGTATGTGTTTGACCCCTTCTCACTCAAAATTATTCACATACATACGAAACGCATTAACTGCCTTTTTGGGTATTAACACAAGTATTTTGTAAACGTGAACTATTAGTCTTATTATTATGTATCCCTCGCTTGATATGATATTTTTTAGTATATAAACTTAAATTTAAGCAGAAACTATTATTTGCTATCTTCTACTATCTTCTACTGTTGTATTTTAGATTAAAAGGTTTACGAATTCATTTACGATACTCTTTAGTACAACTTCTTAGTTAATTCCAAATAATAATTTATTATGTTTAGGTTTTAAAATCGTAAACAAGCGTAATTTGTTTTAATTTATGAATTTATACATAATAACAACGACCATTTTAGGGAAACTTTATTATAATAAATGAATAAATATTTTTACTTAATAAAATACGTGTAAGATGATCTGTAAAAAGAAACAAGTAGGTATGGAAATTGAACTGTTGTAAAGGTATATCGGCACAAAAACATAAATGTGAACTTAAGACCAAGTTGCTATGCAAAAAATTCAGCCGTTAAAAGTACTTAGGACCAGGTTCTTGAAATGCACAATAAAAACATCGCGAATGGTTGCGTGTAAATATACCGTGCGACTTAATATGTACATCCGCGTCAAAGTAATAAGGTTACCTAACATTAGTTCGGTGTCTGCAAAAAATTAAACTCTTCAAATGCCCTTAATAGATGAATGATTTGCTTTCAGTTGTTTACGTTGTGGTTATTTTTTATTTTATGTAGGTGGATATTGAAGCAGACCACTTACTTTATGGGTCCCTTTTCGACCCCCACGAATTGATTTCGGGCAACCGATTTGTAATTTTCGACTACCTTGCTTTCTTCGAGTCTCATGCTAACACTGGCCTTTTCAGACTGATAACTGTCGGCCTTCTTTATCATCACGGAGGCCAATAAACGCCGGAAATTAATCCTTACCTCTTGCGAGGCATCATTTTCCATCACTATCTCAATCTCACGGTGTAACGCCTTGGGAGTATCTTTAGAGATTGACCCGCCCACCCCCTGGGAGGCCCTCTTGCCATCTCTTACGGATTCCTCCCTTCAGAGAATTCACATAATTCGCACGAGTAATAGAGAAAAAGTTGTCCACCTATTCACAGGTAAGTCTGTATTAAAACTGAAGGTCGACTGGTATTCAGGATTCACATATTAGAGACTAATCACCTTCTTTGCTACGTATCCCTGGCGTATGCTGTTCCTCTGTGGATTAGGAATTTATATAAGATAGTGTTAACTTCTCTTCGGTCAACCTATTTAGGCAGACTCCTAGCAGAGACAGGAACCCGTTACCGGTCGCCAACACGAGAACGTAAAGGTCAGAATTTCTGACAGTATACTCAGTTACGTCAATCCATACCTTTGTGCCTACCAGCTGACGGCCTACGGTCAGGTTAGGTTGCACAGGCTTCCAGTAATTATACACTGGCTTACTTGGGTCCGCTTGCAACAAAACATCCCGAAGTGCGAGTTTACCTTTTTAATACTGACGTCTAATAGGTCTGCTAATCTTTGATGCCCACAATAGCCGCCCTAATACACGCAAGAGCAGGATAGCAACAAATAAAGTGTTATAGTGTGTCGTCTTCTCCTCCTTATTCTGGCCACTTCTATACAAGTGGTTGAATGGAAGATAATAGAAATATCTTATATAATCCTTTGATAGCACAGGATTAATATCGAATCCGGTGGATTTTCGATTCGTATTGGATGCCATGTAAATACGGTGCAGATATTTCATCCTGGCTTTATTTTCGGACATCTCGCAAAAAGTAAAGACTCCGCCATCAGCTTAAGAATTACAGTGTACTCTCTCTTAATCGGACACCTAAGGAACTGACGAATTCGTCCGCTTATGAGAGAATTACAAAAATAGCAAATAATAACTTGTAACATATATGTATATCTTTAAACAGATTTATTTCCAAAGCAAGAACATACAAAATGTAGACAAAGTAAAAAGAATTCTCATTGGCATTTTTGCGAGAAATAAAAACAAACAGAATTTCATATGACAAATATTGAAATTGATTTAAAAAAGTCAGAAATTTTAGCCTGGAGATTTTTTTCATTAATTTTAATATCTTTGAGATGATCAGTAAGCGATTGAACAAGGTCGCTGTGAAATATTGGAAAAGCATTTAGTTTTCTTATACCAAAATAAACCTCTAAATAAGAACTTAACTTGTCGTCAATTTCACCTTCTAGTTCACCTTCAGACGAGTTTGTCAGCGTTTCTTTGGAAGCAGTTGACATTTTGTTTTCCACATCTTCGTCATTAATAACATTGAAGAACTGAGCAAGTGCTGATAGGGGAAGCTCATCTTCTGTGGTCCAACCGCTATCGTTATTGGGGTCATCTGTTTTTTCAAACCGCAAACAATTTTTAAACGCTTGCGAGCTCGCTTGCTCCCTCCCCCTCTTTTTGTATAAAATACACAAAGCTGATATTTATACAACATCTTCATACATAAGCAATGAAAAAATGAACATTAAGCTTTATAAGTTTTAAAGCGTCTATGTATATTTCAAATGGAAACGGTTCTTGATTCACTTACTTGTGGACCTGCATTTAGCACCTCAGTTTTTGATTTATTTATTTGATCATTTCTTTCTATCATTTCAAGTCTTGCAGCAACAGAGCCGCATTCCGAGAGAATTCAATGTAGTGCAACATCTCGCATACAAGGTTATGGGCAACCATGTCAAATGCACCTGACAGATCATCATCAGGTCTCTTACATATACTCGTACTTATGTATATTCAACCACCTTTATGATTGCTTTTTCTGTTCCTGTTGTAGCTTCCATAAAACGATTTATTTGTTTTTCAGACATGAAAATCTTAAAGCTGTTATCGGGATTTGTGAAAAGAACGTTATGAGTTTTTCAAACAGAAGTTTTAGGAACGGCTCCCCAATAGTTTGGGCTGCCGATTCACTTTAAAATTGAGGCCGGTAAGTTTACAATTAATGTGCGCCAAAGTGGACGGGCCACTTGAATTTATTATCACATGAAAACTTAAATCTTTCAAAAATTTTAATCGACGGGTCGAATTCGCCCAACACCGAATTCGCTTTTCTCTCACCTTATAATTAATTCGTCTTCATTTGAATTATACTACTTTTTTAAAGAAGTAAACGCGTGTCCCTAATTACTAATTAAACAATTTTTAATTTCTATATATGGGTCAATTATTATTGACTTCCACTGTAAATTTGAAACGCTCAACAAATTTAAATAAATGATCAAAACAAATCATGTCTATGCATTTACAATAAGTTTCAAAGCAAACAAAGGAAAAAACACAAACACTTATTACACCGATAGTATTTATTTCAGAAAAATTAAAAAAAATATAGACGGACAGAAGCGAAAACATAATACCCTACATAATATCCTACTGAAACATACCCGAGAAGGAAAATGTACGCATTATAAATGCAAATGCAATTTGCATCTTTTGTAATTCAAGCACTGTTTTTTTTTTTTTGTAAAGAACTTCTCATGATAAGCTTTCGGATTCATGTGGCATAATGGGCAAGGCTCTTAAGTAAAAATTATAACATTTCGTGACTTATATCGGCTAATGTTATTAAGGCGCACGGTAGTGCGCCAGGCCAAGGTCAGGCCTAAGGCACACAGTGTGTATATGAAACGAAACCATTCGCACTGTTTTTACCCCCTCAAAAATTTGCTTCCTTTAATCATAAAATAATTAAACTTGAAACATTAGGACTGTACGTATAGGGCAAGTTTTACCATAAAAGCTTCCCAAGATATGAAGGTGCGAAAAGTGAATATTTTAATACATATTCACTGACTTGCTCATCAATATTATTGGGCACTTCCACCGTAGCTAGAGAGCTAAAATTTTGTATACAGGTAGGCCTGGGAGAATAAGAAACCAAGACAGTTTGAAAACGGGCACTTCTAATCTAGAGGCCTTGGATATTAAGTAATGAGAAAAATTGGCACTTTTCATCTAGGGGACTAGGGTTCCCTCTTATGTGTATGGAGCATTTCCTCTATAGGTGGAGAGCTGAAATTTGATATAACTTAACCGTCTGTAAGCTTTAAGTTGAAAGAGGTTTTATACATACATTAAGGAACAAAAATAACTTGGAAAAAGGACTCAGATCCGCACAAAAACATAAATGTTAAAATAAGGCCAGGTTCCTGTCCAAAAATTTCGGCCTTTAAAAGTACTGAGATCAAAATAAGGACCAAGTTATTCATATCTACAATACCACCATATTTCTAGGCAACTTGCTAGCTTGGGAAATTTTTTTTAACTTTCTAAAATGGGAAAGGATTATGAAAAAATTCTACCAAACTAACAAGTTGCCTAGAAATGGCATGGTATTGTACATATGAAGAACTTGGTCCTTATTTTGATCTCAGTATTTTTAACGGCCGAAATTGTTGGACTGGTACTGGGCCTTATTTTCACATTTATGTTTTTGTGCGGATTTATGTTCACTACAGACTACAGATTACAAATTTCAATATTTTTATTCAATCATTCTATGACAGCGTTGGTCGATCCTGCAATTATTCCCAGCAAATTAATTAGGAGGGTTTGTGTTTATAAAAAGTAACATATTTTCATACATATATGGATATTGGTGTTAGTTTTTATGTCGGTATCCATTTGGAAAAAAAATTATGTAGTTATAGGGCTATTGACTCTCACATAGTTTAGAACGGCAATCTTTCTTCTCCAACGATTTATATGATCAGGCAACGAGCTCACCCCAGCCGGAGAACAGACATTGGTCCACCCAAATATTATACTAAACGGTTCATATATGTATGTATGTATCTACTTTATGTTCCAGCGTTACAAACATCAGGAGAAACACCTAGTAACCATCCCACCTACATAAAAATGAAGGCATATAGTATAGTGAGATTCAATTGATACAAGAACAAATTGAAGTAGATATTTTTCAATTAGTGTAGAGGATACAACATGGGAGAAAAATGTGAGAAGCGTAAAATTAATCTCACAGATAATAAACAGATTTCGTCGTTTTAATCCATGATACAACAGCTTACGTACTTCAGAAAGAAACAACAGATTTTAGTCGAGTATAGAAGTTGCATTAGAACGGACTAAAATTACTTTTTCAAAAGTGTCAAGTTTTATTAAAATACAATAAACCGGAAACGAAATTTATGACAAAGAAAAAAATAGTATAATAAAAAAAAAAATTCTTACCAATTATTAAATACACTACACAACTTTAAAATAAGGATATAATTTGTTTAAGAACTTTTGTTATTTTGATGCTATTTAAGAAACTCCTTTAGAAGGCAGCCCTTCGAAAAATCTTTAAATTATTTTGAGACAGCTTTACTTTCGCCCATGTGCTAAGGATCGCATTTCGCATAAAATTTGCGATTATGATTTACAGTTCGTAATCACAATGTGTATTTGGCATCGTTAGAAGATACGTATAAAGTCCAATGTCTCCTCTTTCATTTAGCTATAGAGGAGAATAATGTTTTGAAAATAATTTAGCAAATAATTATAAATTAAAATGTATAATTGGTTTCATTTGAGTTTTGTGTTTCTTTACATAGACAAGACAGAAAAAACAGTTGTTTTCATTTTTCGAACCTAAGTTCGAAAAGTAAACGATTAATGTATGGGGGGATATCGAAGCAGACCACTTACTTTCTGGGTCCCTTTTCGACAAAACGATAGTAAACGATACGTGTGAACTTCGTTCAGCACGCGCATGATTTTCACTCCTGGATGCTTGTGTTTTACCACCGAATATTTTATATTTATATGGTTAGTAGAATTTTTTTGATACCCAATATAACTTAATGTAACCTGACCTTTTTTAACAAAATTATATTGAAATTTAACGTTGTTTAAGAAAAATTCGATAGCTAGAATCATTAGAGATTAAATATAACTCGTATATGAGTAACAGATAATAACAAATAGACCAAAAAGAGAACAATTTGCCTTAATCTTATGACGACAAGTGTCTATGCAGTCAATACAATAAACTTCGTTAGTACAAAGTGAAATAAAACAAAAAAATACTAAAATAGCTGAAGTGGAAAATTATTTAAATAAATACGTCACTTTCCTTACTGCAATACAATTTAAAAAATAATAATTAAAAACAATTACCCAGATCTACAGTGAAATTCCCTTTCAAACAAAACTACAAACCTATCACCTATAGATTTTTTCATGGGCAGTCTATTATTTCCAATAGGGTACATTTGTATATTTCGCCACAACTCGGGAACAGTACGCCCGATTTCCAATTAAGAATTACCAAAAGATGCAAGATCTATCAATCTATCTTAAGATGATTTTTTTAGGTACTGTAACGGTCTGATTCACAAACTTACTTTTTAATGATTGTTTTTCAAGTTTTATATTTTGCTTAGAAAATATACGAATAATATTGATTTTAAGGCAGAAAATGATCTTTCTATGATGATTTGTTAACAGAACTTTTATTTTCCAAGCAAAAAATAACACTTACAAAATAATTATTAAATATTAAGTAATTTAATTTTAAGGCATAAGTTCGTTTTCTTAATTCTTTCTATTTATAAAGAAAATTTTGTTGATATGATAACTTTGAAGACAGTAAAAGCTAAAATTTTATTAGACAATTAGCTGAATGGAATGCAATGCATTTTTGATGCCGCTACACACACACGTTATCAACATTCTTCGTGTCTTTTCTACTAATTTTGTATTTAACTGTAAACATTATCTATTTAACCCAACACTAAAGACAAATAGAATACGAGAATAAATATTTCTTCCGTTAAAGATTCTATCCGTTTCCCGTTCAACTTTAGAATGCATTTCCTTCATACTACATTCGCAACTGCAGTCAGATAAAATCATTTTTGGTTGTCGGAAAACCTTGTATTTTTCAATACTTTTTATTTATTTATTAAACACTTTGTATTCCGCCTTTTTTTTAACAGCTGCTTAATTGGAAAATTCCAATTAAAACGTATTATATAAATAATTAATTTTCGCATTGAAATACAGGAATACTTTATTCACAAATCGAGAAACGGTAAAATACTTCTCCAAATAGCTAGAGAAACGGGGTACAGATTCCGTTCTCTCAATTATTTTGTTAATAACAATAGTGGCTTAAAACGTTAAAGCATGGCAGCTTTCGTTTTATTTTCCTCTCATTTTAGTAAACAAACACTTGTTTAGTTATTGCGCAGCTTCTGCTAAAGCAGCTGACGTTTATTGACTACTCACATACATATTTATTTAAAGTGAATAATTTGTTTACATTCCATTTACCAAATATTTAAACTGTATTTTTTTAACATGAAAAGTTGTTGCACCAGGGGAATTTCCACCGATGAAGATGAGTATTTTTTTAATTAATTACCTTGCAATCGTAGACTACATTTTAAGATTTAATATTTTTAATAAAAAAATATTTGTATATACATATGCATATATGTATATAAACAAAATGTTTAAATGCACATGTTTGTAAATATTTGCCAAGTAAAACAAATACCTACACACCTAACTTTCTGATGTCATGTCTAAAGGTATGGCCAGACGGGGCAAATGTGTCATATATAAACGTATATGTATATAGGACAACATTCAGTTATATTTATAATATAATAAAAGTGTATTTATTGTCTCTTAAGTTTGTTGAAACTTGTATCGATAAGGAACATTTGTTTAATAGTGCGTTACCATTTAGATGATTTAAGCATAGTACTCTGTTCGAATTTGTGAAAAGTGTTGAGCAACATTTATTATTTCGCTTGAAAAATTTGACAATATGCTAGTGGTGACAATACTGCGGTTTTAAAGAAAAATTTCGTTTTTATGGGCTTTAAGTATGCAACATTGTGTAATTATGTAAACAAAAAACATATGTTTATATGTATGTACATACATATGTATGTACATATGTGTTTGATGAGTTGACAAAACTATTATTCGAAAATTAAACAAATAGAAAACAAAACAATATTATTAGCTTGTGGTGCTGCGCAAAAATTAATACAAATTGCCGTCGCTACCGAACAACTTTTGGAAGACACACGGTCTGTTTCATGGCATTGCGGTTACAATGTAGCTTATCGGAGTTATCCCAAATATGTTTTCTTTTTTTTACCGCAGAAATAAGGATACGCTCTTCTACGTCACTAAACTTTCTTTTTCACTTTTTAATAAATTTACGCTTTTCTCAACACACAACAAACAAAAAATTCTTAACTGATCAGCTGTTTAAAATTCCGTGCGAAAAAAGTGCTGCTCATATTGTTTCGCAGTTGAAAAAAATAATGTTGCCAGAAACATTTTTTAGTTGGAAAAACATGCTGCCAGAAAGATTTCGTGTCTTTCCAAAAAGTGAACAGAGTATAACTCTTTTATTTCGCACGAAGTTTTTTATTTATATGGGCTTTTGACAGCATTTCGCACGAAATCATGAACAGAGTACCATGCTTTAGGCCAAAAGGCTTAATTTTACTAAAATCAAGTGATTTGCTACTTGATTCCCCATACATTTTTCATTTGATCAAAACACTTTAAGCAACTTGATTTGCTCTGAAGCATGTCGAAAATTTACCTGCACAACACTGTGATGCTTGTATCATAACAAATGCAACTCTGGGTCATCTATTAACAGTGAATGATGGAAAAAATTTACATTTTCCTTTAGTATGAATACACAATTAATTGCGCTCATTTTCTTTTCGAAGAAATAAGAAAACAGTATAATTAGAAAAACAAAATACCTTCTTTTAAAAAATATTTAAATTGTAGCATTTATATTAGAGATTTCAAAAGATAGTCATCATATTAATATTTTATACACCATTATTTATCACAGCTTCAATGGCATCTTACAGTTTTCATTCAACAAAAATTAAATTTTTGTTTTACTTGATATTAAGAGAAAACAAAACAACATAAACATCAAAATTAATTAAAAAATTCGAACCCAAAAACACTTATGTTGTAATGGAAACACTTTAAAATAATTTGCTCAAATCAACTGGCTGAGCATAATGAGAATGTACTATAAATGAAAATACAGTATTTTGGTTTGATATTTTTTAATTATTACCTATATTCCGTCGAATATTTGTACCGTCTGAATATTATTTATGTTGTTGTAAATAGCGTACCATTGCCATATATGCCAGTGTAATATGTACCAAACGTATTCAAAATTTAAATTTAGCATGATTAAAAAACGTTACAATTATGCTTAAAAAATTTCAAACTTAATAGTGACTGCGAATGGTATCTTCAAAGAAAAAAGTAAAGAAATAGTTTTAGAAATTAAAAATAATATAAAAAGTAGGCGAAAGAAAGAAAATTTAAATTGCTTGAAAGAAACTAGGATATGAAAATCAACCGATTTCAAATTATGTTCTGAGTATCGATAGATTTAAAAAAAATGTATTTCAACCAATGTTACGTTTATTGTAATGCACACCAAAGAAATTCAATTAAAATAATAGAATTTAGAATAAAAATGATCATAAAAAGTGTTAGGGCAAATTTCTGTTCCAACGTCTTAAAAATAACTCAATAAATATTTTTAAATTTTAATGGTTTAAATACACATTTTCTAGGCAAGAGAATCGTTCGTAATATGGAAACAGGCCCTCAGAAACGACTTTTTAATTTATGTGAAACAAAAATAATGATCGCTTTAAATAGATTCGTTTTATTATAATTAGCTTGCATAACATATCTGAATATTTAAAGCTGTAGTGCTATGCACTAACTTTTAACGATTTGTAAGTCACAACATTTTTCGAAATATATGATTAACTTACCACTATTAAACCATGGTAGCCATTGTTGATTTTTTTATTTAAATTGATATCAAGTGGCATCTCCGTCAAAAAAAATTCAAGTAAGAGAATAGAACAAAAAGAATTGAAAAAAAATTATGCAAGCTAAACTTGTTATCGATTCAATTTTTCCAAAAGGTACGTGAAAAGTGTTAATGGGTTACGAGATCCCATGAATTTTGGTTTGTCGAATGAATAAACAACACAGTAATTTTTGCCGTTTAGTTTTCGCGATAATCATTTAGATAACAACAACGGCTGACTTATCGTTACCACATATCGTTAAGAAAACGTTACTGAATAGCAATATCGTTAATTTTGCCGTTAAAGATTTTCAACAATTACGATTATCGTTTAGAAAGAATAATTTAATAATTTTAAAATTGTCACTTCTTTTCTTTCTTAAACTTTGAGGGCCTTATTTTATAAAAAGCAAAGCAACGCCAACATTTCTATAAAAAACAAAAACAAATTTCAAACATTTATAAACTTTTTATTGTTTTTCATACAAATATTTAAGCTTTTGAAAAGACAGTCAACTTTTCATGTTTTATGGCGTTGATAAGCTCAAACATTTTTATGAAAACCAATAATAAATGCTTAACAATATATATTTTTGTTCAATATAAATTCTGACGTTGCCGTGCGTTTAATAATATAAGGCGCTAAATAAAACAAACAATTTTCAAAATATCTTCATACATACTTAAGTATAATTTGAATCGTTTTTCGCGAGGCAGAGTATCCCATTCTCTCAGATAATTATTTTACAGTTAAAATCTTACTTCTCAATAGTTCAAGTACAAACAGGAAACTTGAACTCAAATAGAAATTAGTAAAAGAAATTCGACTAACTATAAGTAGATATTTTTTTTTTTGTATATTTCTTTGTTAAAGTAAAGCTGTGATTAGCTGTGAAAGCTGTGATTTAGAACAAAGAAACTGAAACTACAATTGTCCAGAGCGCCAATTGCCAATTATAGTCATAAATGCCATTTGTAGAGAGACGCATTCAATTATTTTTACGTATATTTTATTTGATTTTATGAATTTGTCGTACAGTAACACCAAGTGTTTTATGTTCAGTGCATAGATAGAGGCTTGTCTAGATAGAATTGTTTTAGTCGAATCTGTTGTCTTAAATTAAAAGCAATTCGAACGCTTTCCCAGTACAAACCAAGCGATTCAGTAAAATTTTAGAGTACAATAAAAATTAAAAAGAAAAAAATGAAGAGGAAAACGGTGTCATCGAATAAAATGACCACTGAACCACTTAGCACATGAAATGAGTTGACTTAATTAAAACAAAGAATTTTAAAATATCTTTATACTCGTATATACAAAGTGTCTCAAATAATATTATTTGTTTTAAAGAAGAAAAGTGAACAATAAACGTACAAAAGAAAATCAAAACAATTTGAAACTAAATTTGAAATGTTTAAAAATTTGATAATGAAAAATGTAATAATCATTTTGATTTCCATTACAATCTTACGAATGGGCAAATGTTTAAACGATAAATACGGTGGAGATTATACATATTGGAAATTGAGTGATGGAACAAATTCCAATGAAGAAGATTCCACAAAATTAAAACTTTGGCTAACAATAAGCGCACAAAAACGTTTTTTAGAGATATCATGGAAAAATGCACCCGCTCATGAAGACGATCGCATTATGTTGACAGCTGAGCAGCCCGTTGAGTTTAAAAAACTAAAATGGATACCAACAGAACAGCCGCCTATGGCAGATTTTAAGATGACAAAGCGTTCAAATGAAGTAGATTTTCAAGAGGGTAGTGGCCAGGATTACACTCAAAGCACTATTGCACCAACCACTACTACAGAGTCACCCTACAAAGCTAAAGATATTCACTATTGGATATCGAATAATGGTTCAAATCCCATAGTAGCTGCCTTAGTACCGACTGGTACCTCGCTGTGGTTTACAACAGGTGTTCCCTTCGACTATGCCCTGTCAAGGAATGTCACCTATGAGACCTCATCGTATGGCTATTGGGCCTCGTATGTACGCGGAAGCGACGGTTCGATATTGGCTATGACCTGTTTACGCGCCTACCCCAAATGGATGAATGAAATGCGTACTATTGTGGGTGGTTTACGTTTTCGCGACCTTTTTATACCCGGCAGTCACGATTCGGGCTCATATCGAGTAAATTTTGATCCTTTAGCCAAAGAGACCTTAGTTACAAAATACTCGCTGACACAAGATGACGATATATTAGGTCAGTTAATGCATGGCATACGTTATTTAGACATACGTGTTGGCTACTATCGCAATACAGCCGAATTATTTTTTGTAAATCATGGCATTACGAAGCAAAGACCCCTGATCGATATCATCGATCAGGTCAAGGAGTTTGTGCAGAAAACTAATGAAATCGTGATATTTGGTTTAAAGGAATTTCCAATCGGTAAGTAACATTAGATATTCTATATTATTGTGTTGATATTGTGTCACAAAAAGAGGTTTGATAGATTTTAACCACATTCTCTCTAAAATAATAACGATGCTATCACATCTATAAGACCTTTTCATTTAAAATATTTTAACAATCGATCTTATAGGAATTTGTTTAAGAAAACACAAAATCGTTAACACTGGCCCTAAAATCACTTCTTCTGGAACGCTTTCAGATGACAGTATTTTTTCAAAATCGTTCAAAGTAAGAAAATCGAAACCTATATATGGGTTTCCAATAAGTGCTGGTTCTTTGTTTTTCTTGGTGGCTACCATATTATTTAGGCGGCATTTGTAAAATTTGTTTATTATGCAGACACTGATGCTAATTGACCATGGCAAGATATACAATTGAGTTGCACATCCAAATGATTGTGATATAAATTTTTGGTCCCGATTTCCGGCATCTCTTCGGGAATATCGAGAATTTCAGAATATCAAATCAAGAATAAAACTGAGTGTTTGTTAGTGCAAACATTGCGCCCATTATACGGAGTCAAATCCGAGTCGGCCGGTTTGGTAAACAATCAGCCAACACCCTTGCGTCAAAGGAAGGTCGAATCGCTGCTATCCTCGCCGTGCACAAGAGCCTAGAGCTCAGTTAATAATTATACACAATTACGTTTGGGTTTGGAAAATTAACCCATTTATGGCCTAAAAATCATCTTAAGCGACGAGCCGCATTTCTGGATGAGGGTGTATTAACACAAGCAAAGCTGTCACGACTATTATTTGGTGGCAATGTATCTATAAAAAGTTACTATCTGGTGCAGATTTTAGGCCAACGGCATCACAGGCCAACCAATTCTTTTTGATCCGAATTAAAGAATATGGACTATATAAATTCATAAAAAGCTTTTAATATCACAAAATTAATCCGAGAGTAAGAATTCAGCAAATAAAATTCGTCGCCAACTAAAGAAGTACAGTCTACAGAGTTTTCCTACAAATATTGCCTAAACAAAACTTATACCGTATTAATTATAAGTTTGGGCGAATTCGGCCCAATGTCAAATCTGGAAACTCACATCGCGTGAAGTGTTCCGATCTACTTCTCCAGGCCTTTATATTGATGTAAAATATGATTTTCATATTTATATATACATATAAATATGATTTTCATATTTATATATACATATTTTAAGCGTGTAAAATTAATGGCCAAAAATAAAACCTCCAATAGTGAAATTGCTGTATTTTAATTAAGGCTGCATCAGATATCGATACATCGGCGATATTTCAGGTTTTCTTATATATAGATATATTAACATACGTATCGCATACTAATTCAAAAAAAGTCACAAATAAAAAACTAAAAATATTCTTAAGTCGCCGAGGTAAGCGAGACAAGTAAAATAAAAACATCCATAACGATTACTGTTTTCGATTTAGTGTGCGATGTCCACATGATACATTTTAAATTTAATGTACTTTGAGTTTTAATTTGTCAGCACATTATTGGTATCGCCGATCATTTTGTTTGAGTATCGGTATCGTATGGGCAAAAAGGTATATCGGTGCTTGCCTACTTTAAATTTCTTTGTTTTTTGGAAAACCGACACATGTTATTACCACTTGCTAATTTATTTAAAGCATTTTCGGTACAAGAGATTATATTGTTACCCACTAGTTTCACATTTAAATCAATGTGTACGAAATTTAGAAACTGTAGATTTATTTCCAATTTCTTTTAAATCCACTTCGTGCCGTTTGCTGAAATATAAAATGCGAAACGCGATAAATTTTTCTTTAAGGAAAGTAACACTCAGGAAATAGTTGTGTTACTTTCGCTGGAAAGGGTTAGAATAGAAACGACATGGCATTAAACATTGCTGCAGCGCCGGCTCTGGTGTTATACATTTCTTGAAGCTAGGATAGCCTGCCTTTTTAGTAATTATTTCACTTCGCTATCCGATTTAGTTCTATATAGGTGGTTGTAGATACCGTAGACGATGAACAGCATCGGTTTTATTGCAGTGGCTGGGATACGAATTCCCCCAGGCGTTTAAAAGCCATCGAAATGCTTAATAGTCAACGCGATAACTACTTAAGCCACAGCATCCATAATTTAATCAGTTTAATATACATTTGTACATACACACATATGTATGTGTGGATCGTACATAAACATAATGAGTTTCCATAAAACTTCTACAATTTTCATTTCAGGCTTTGGTAAAAATTTAACCGTTCACCACAAGCTTGTTAGTTACTTGAAAAATAATTTTGGAGACTTAATTGTACATCCATCACTTACTTGGCGGGCGTCATTGAATGACATTTGGATGCGCAAACAAAATGTTATTATAGCGTACGATCTGTATTCCGTTGTCAATTTATATCCACATTTATTATTTGGTTCTGTCCAGCAGAGATGGGGAAATGTACAGACTTGGTCAAAATTGGAACGTTACTTATTGAGCATAAATGATCAAGACATATCGTAAGTTGTGAAAAATAAAATCTTTACGCATACGTAGTTGAACTAACTGAAAGAATATTTAATGTATATATTCTTTATTTTTGCAGTCGTCTTTCCAGCCGTCCTGTAGCCGATATGGCAGAACTAACACCCAAAACATGGGATGTTATAGTTAACAAATACGGTGGTCTGCGTAAAATGGCCGATCGTATAAACTGGCGTATTTCACAATTGTACATGAATGAACTGGGTGATAATGCAAATATTGTAGCGGCTGACTTTTATCGTGGAACTACGATAGTGGAGACAGCTTTAGATTATAATAGAAGAAAAGTTAATTTTTAGTTAGTAAAAAAAATGTTTATCCATTTTTAATACATACATATGTATGTGAGTACATATGTGCTTCACATCTCGTCACCTTGGAGTGCAAGATGCTGAGTGTAATTTATAAATATAAAATATTTATATTTACTATGAAACATATATTCTATAAAAAAAAATATTTGATATTTGTGTAAAATTTGACTAAATTTTAATAATTTTGCTTCAGAACAAAACTCAATAAACAATTTATTGTTTTATGAAAGTAACAAATTTATAGATTTTAAAACTATAAAATTCCTTCTTTTACATACTGATCCAAATATAAAAAATAGGCATTTACATACTTTAAAAAATGCTACAACATACGTCCAGTAGTACAAGCGCTCATTCTGCAAATATCCAATAATACCAAAGGTAATTTATTTGCGTCGACTGTGCTATAGTATGAATCGAGCGACAGTTTTAGATATTCTATAGTAGGAAATTCATTTTTTTTTTTTAGAAAGAATTGATTTATTCTCTATGTATAAGTGCATTTTGTATACCCTCGATCAGTTAATTAGAACCACTTAAATTTCTGTTTTTAGTCATATCCCTTTGAATTTTTTTTTCGAAAGTTAAAATTTTACAAAAATATCAACAACAAAAAATTAGGAATGCCTTAACACTATCTTAACGTTAAGTTCATTTTTAGGAAAAACACGAAAAATGTAAAAATTTTTTCCGTTCATATGATTAGAAATATTTAATAATAAGAGCAATTAACATAGGGTGGTCCAACCATAATGCACGCTGTTAATTGTGAGTCATACCCGCGCGATGATAAGGGACTTTTTGTGGCCAGAAATTGAGGATGGTGACCTTGACGATATTTGGTGTAGTAGATCCTTCTATTATAATAAACAAATTTTAAGATTTTATTCTCTGAAAACATTTTGTTTTATTTCCAATCAATATCGTGCGTTACGGTTGCACCACCCATTATTAAGCTTGAATTAGTAATTCTTTTTCCTCAAATTGCCTTTGCCCTTCATAAAGCTTACACGGGAGAGCCAACCCAGAATTTTCTTTTTTTTTTGAAATTTATTGTTGAGTTTTGGTGATATTCGATTCTTGGGTTATTGTTTTATAAAATTAAGTTTCATGGAACATTTTGTTGGTTTGTTCATTTATAATGTTTCTTTTTTATTTTCTTGTTGCGAATTTTTGTGAAATTGCGCTTTTTTAATAATTTAAAAATTAAATAGGGAGTTTTAGATTTTTTGGTGGATTTTCGATTTGCGGCTTAATTAAAATGTTTTGTGAAATTTTGGCTTAAATTGTTGCTATTTTTCGGTACAATTTGATTTTTCGATGATATTTTAAATTTTTACTAAAATGTTCAGTTTGGTAAAATTGTTTTTTTTTTCAAATGTGTTTTTTGTAAAATTTCATTCTTTTGCTAATTTTTAATTTTGTGGCCATTCTCCGTTATTGGTGATGATTTTTCGTGACGTATCGAATTTTGAGAATATTTCGAAATATTTTGAAATTCAGTGAAATTTAAAATTTTTGTGAAATATATATTTTTATGGGGGTTTTCAAAACCGGCGAATTTCTGCTACTGTGGTATTTTTTGGGTGTGACCTTTTAGGTTTTTTCTTAAAACTTGATTTTTGGGTAATTTTAAATTTTTAAAATAAAGACATATTTCGATTAGTGAAGTGTTTTTGCAAGTGTAAAAAAGCTATTGCACCATCTTAGAGGAATGCATGAATGTTGTTAAAAATGTGAAGAACTCGTTTGAATTTTAAATCCTTTAATCTTTCATATATTTATTTTTATGTGTTAAAGCAAATAAAAAAAAATTAAATGTAATTGAGTTTTAAAATTCTGCAGCAATTGGATTAACTCTTATTAAAATATGCAGAATAAGTTATGAATTATGCAAGAGGACGGTAATGGTAATGGTTTTTTGGTAATAAAATAAGTATTTACCAATTGATTTTCATAAATGTTGGCTCATTTTATTTTTATTATATGAAGCTTCATCATAAAATATTAAAACTGCTAAATATTTGCGGTTTTATATTTTTTATAAATTTTTGAAAATGAAAAACTTCAAAATTTTTCGAAAAATAAATATAAAAAAATTCCAAATAACTCCAAAACTAATAGGTATAGAAAATGGTATTAGAATGACTTATGGCTGTTGTAATTTGGAATTTGTGGACAAATATCACAACGAAATTGAATAAGGCGTTTGAAAGTTATGATAAGACATGTGAAGCGGCCTTTTCAAAAATCTCATATTTAAAAAAAAAAATGTAAAAAAAACTTATCCATAGAATTCGAAATAAAGGCGATTTTTGTAGTTAGGTAACCATAACTCATCAAAAAAATATAGTGGTTCTCCAATGTTTTTTTGGTTGTTGCATAGTGTAATTAATGATCACTTTACTCCTAACTTTACTATCTGATGTTACCTTTTACTTACATAAACTATAACGGCAAGTTGTAATAATGTCCTTAGAAAAATTGTGATATTTTATTTTTAAAAATATTGTCTAGGTCGTTAATTATAGACATTCTTTTCAATTTTTTTTTATTTTTTTTTTTTTATTTGCAAACTAAATATCATTGCCGATCAATGATTGGCTGAAGCAAAAATGCATTTGATAACAAAGAATGCAGTAACAAAAAGTTAGAGCAGTGTAAACTTTGTTCTAACCTAAAAACCAAAGGCAACAATATGAAATTTGAAAAAATATATTCACTCTCATATTACATTTGGTTTGAGTATTGGGTAAAATAGATGATGATTTTTACAGTGACCAGAAAAATTAATTGAGACGCAAAGAAGTTGATAACGTGCGTAGCTGCATAGAAAATTCATTACATTCAGCTAGTTGTCAAATAAAAAATTTTTGTTTTTTGGTTGTTCAAAATATGACAACTCCAAATCTATAAACCTGACACTACGTCTTGACTTGCCATAAATTTGTTCGCACATTGAGAGAGCGTCTACAAAATAACGGTGGAAAATGTGTTCGTGGTCTTTTCTTTGAAGAATACGTCTGGATATTCCCGTTCAGTTTGAGCATAATTTTGTTGGGACAACCCTGTTTGAACACGAACCGATCCTCAACAGAAGAGGTCTTCATTAGCCAAATTTCAGGTTTACGGCTAGTCAAGACGTCACGTTAAAAATTATCACTACGTCTTGACTAGCCAAAAATTTGCTCGCAGAGAGAACGTGGGCAGTATAACGAGAAGAAGAAATTTGTTCGTAGCCTTCTGTGTGGAGAATATATGTAGATGTTTGAGCATAATATTTTGTTTGTCATCGAGAGGGTTTTGCAATATTCTTAACATAGTTTATGCATGGGTGTGTATTTTGTTTTTGTGATGACAGAACAGTGTTGTGAGTACACCTAGACAAATTTCTGTGCGAACAGCAAAATGTACTATGGCTGAACAGATTTATGGCTAGTCAAGATGGCATGAAAAGGTGAGAACATCTTCCCTTTAGCTTATTGGACAATTTTATAAAAAGTACCCTCATAATACCGAAAAACAAATAATCTGTCCATTAACATCCTCGCTTTAACTATCGACAATTTGTAATAATGATTTGATTACATATGTTCAATATGTGTGTGCAATCATATATTTGGATAGTGAGTATTGATTTCCCAATTTAAACATTTTTTATTTCTTACTTCCCCTTTCCCACATTCATGTAGAACCCCATTTTTTTAATTTTCCCAAAGGGGCGACATCCATTTCGCGATTTCGACTCTTTGTTATGAACAGCTGTCCGAGGTAAACAAAAAATGTGGACGAAAGCAACAACTTTCTTCATAAGTTTGAAACATTCGTTTTATAAGCTAATACAATAATGTTAAAATCTACTCAACAAATGATCACACCCACTTTGCATCAACCTCTGCACTCAAAAGTCACAAATTATTTAAATGATCAAAGACGGCAGGGACAATTTTGTGATTTGGTACTTGAACTAGAAAGTGGTGAATCCATTTACGGGCACTTTTGTGTGGTGGCTGCCCAAAGTCGTTTTATTGGTGGATCTCATTTCCAGCAGAAAACCCTACAGTTTTCCATACACAATCCATTAAGAGTGAAAATAAAAAACTTTCAATGTACCGAATGCCTCGGAACTATTGGAGATTTTTTCTATGAGGACATGGTCACCATCATTAAGGAACATGAAACACATTTTAAGCAATTGGCTAAAATATTGGTTGTGGGAGAATTGTTGAAAATATTTCAAATACCAGAAGAATCCCAGGAAATTATAGAAATAACAAATGGGGACTTGAACGAGAACGCAGATGAACTAACCAAAGTTGAAGATCAACACGTAATTAAGCCAGAAGGATTTTTAAAGGGAGAGGAAAGTTATTTGCACAAAACGAAAAACGAAAATATCTTTGATGAAAAGAAAACTTATTTTAAGGTAAACAAGTTTCTTGGGTTAAATTCTTCTTGTAGATTTTGGAACAAATTTCCGTCATCCCTGGTTAAGTTTGGGAAAAATTACACTGAAGATGGTACATAGCTGAAACCGGTTTGTCTCCAAAAAAATCTTGGCAAGGAATGACGGAAATACGTTCCAAAAATCTACATCAAAACATCCTGTCGGAATATCAAATCAAGAATAAATACTTTTTCTTTAATACTGTTTTAGCTAAAAAATCCCCGTTCATCATCTTCTAATAGTAAAATAAATTATTGTTTAGCGTGTGATTTCAAATGCTATCGTGTGCAGGAGATGATAGCACATATGCGGAATTGCGAAGCTTCTCACTTAACATGTTCTCTGTGTGAAGTAGGGTTCTTAAGTTGGCGCGAGTATGACTTTCATTTAAGACGTCATGATGCTGACGTCAAGAAACCATTTTTCTGTTTGGAGTGTGGTATACGTTTCATGACAAAAGCAGCGCTTACTTTACATCACCCCAAACACTCTAAAGAAACGCCGCATTTGTGTCCCCACTGTGGCAAAGGCTTCAAATGGAAACAAGGACTCAATACTCATCTCCAAGTTCATAATGCTGAAAAACGCATGTTATGTGATGTCTGCGGTTACAGTACAACCCACATGAAAGCCCTAAAGTCCCATAAACTAAGACATGCGGCTGAGTTTTTCAAATGTCCGCATCCCGGTTGCCACCATCAAGCCAATCGCAAAGAAAATTTAAAACTTCACATAGAAACTCATAAGCAAGAACGCCCATTTGTATGTGAAATTTGTGGCTGCAAATTCAGTTTATCCAAAAATCTTAAACGGCACGCAATGAAACATTCCTCAGATAATATTAATAAATTTAAATGTCAGCTATGTGCTTTTAGCAGCCATCGCTCCGATAAGCTAAAAGAGCACGTGCAGCGTGTGCACACTGAAAAGGCCATGCAATTAGAATTGCCGGAAATTGTTGAAAATGCTTTTGAATCGAAAACCGATTTAGATGAATTTGCACTGCCTATATTACCTTCAGAAATGGATTCTCAAAAATCAGACAATAAGTTAACGCTAGCAACCAAGGAAAAGAACAAGAAGAAAGTACGTAAGAGATGTGTTACAAAATTGGTGGTCGATAGAAAATTAAAGCCTATAATGCCAAAAGGTGAATATGACACATTAAAAATGTAAAAAGTTTGTAAAATAGCATTAAAAATGTTTTTTTTCCACTTTTTTAAAACTGTTTATTTTAAAATTAATTTATTATTAATCAAATTATGAAATTTTCTTAACCAATTTATTGAAGGTCTTTTTTATATAAAAACACTTTTATTCTTCTTGATATTTCGCTACTCTATTGTGTAGCATCATCAGGAAAGAAAATATTTCCTTCAAGCTTAAGAATTTAATAAAGTAATTTATTATTAAGTAATTTAGTTATTTGTTCTTATCTTTCTAAAAATGTTCACGGCGTTGATATTGTCGATATTTTAACATAATTGCATTTTTTCCCCCTTTTTGTTTTTGAAACATTAATAAGTATAATAAATGTTTTTGCACAATGTCTCAATTTAAAGTAATGTAAATTCGACAAAATTTGGTAACAAATATAGTTTCCTATCGTAAACCATCTCCTCAATTTACTAATAATTTGCAATTATCCACATAATAAATTATCAAGGCATTCAACCTAAGTTTCGGTTTTCTAAATATATGCAGAAGAACCATTGCCATTGGCATTGATATCATTCACAAATACAATAAATACTAGACCATAGAAACATCTTTATATATCAGTCAATTTGACACCTTTATCACTGCCGAAAGCATAAGAAATATTCACATCATAAATAAAATTGATTGAATTATTGATTATCTGAATGAATTTACCATAACTTTATATTTTGGAAGTATGTACATTCAAATATAAATGAGTTTTGGGAGGATGTATGCAATTTGAAATAAATATTTTGGTAAATGAATTTTTTATTATATAAAATAGTCGAAAGTTAAAAAAAAATGAAATGTAACAGCTGTTTTCATTTTACTTTGTTTTGTAAACGCAAAACAATCAGTCGTTAACATGGCGTCTTGACTGGCCGTAAATATTAAGCCATCGCACATTTTGCTGCTCTTACAGAAAAAGAGCTATTCAATACCACCGCCGTTCATGGTAGCTTCATGTTCAGACAGAGTCATGCCATTCCACAAACAAAATACACAGAGAAAATAAAAAGTATGTATGTGTGTGTTCGCTCATCAGTAAACACCCATCATAAGCTATGCTAAAAGCATCCATACAATCTCGTTGAGAGATAAAAAATTATGCTGAAACTGAACACGAACATCTATACAATTTCTTTAAACAAGATAACGAACACATTTTCTCTCGTTATTTTGGAGAGGCGCTCTCACTGTGCGAATATATTCATGGCTAGTCAAGACATAATGTTATAGATATTTTTAAAACTGAATTCTTTTTCTTTTCGAACGCTAATTATGTTGACATATGTATATCTTCAGCTTCAAACACTAACATACGAAAAATATTTTACAGTTACATGTTTACTTTTTTCATTCTCAACTACAGCATTTTATTTTAAATTTGTAATTGATGGCACTAACAAATGAATCGCCTCAAATAATTGAAATTACAGACTGGTTGTAATCACATGGAAATAAAGTCTTATTAAGTCGATGCTCCTGCCGTAAGATTGACTTTTAAGTCTTCTACAAAGTCACACAAAGTTTATCCTTCCGAATTAAAATCTTCCAAATATTAGCTACAGACCATTTAACATTAGATGAGCTTGTATCTTATTCAAGCTGTCAAGTCGAGACTAGGATGTATTAAAAAATACAGAATTTGTATTAAAAAACATATTTTTTAAACTTTAATTTTATTTTATTGAATCTTTCTAAAAGATATTTGCAATAAGTACAAATTTTATCTCCAAAGTAATAACTAATTTATTGTATTCAAATCTTAATAAACTAGCTATTATTGAGTACCGTGAGTCGTTTAGACGGGCTCAATGTGTCAGTCTGTTTTAGTCTCTGGTGCCCGCGAAATTGTAATAAATTGCGTACAAGAGTGTTTGGAGAGTTGTAGTTTGTTTAGGTATTTTGACGTGTATGTTTTTTCTTCCTGCATGGTGAGAACTTCTGGACATCTATGGATATTTTCATTTCTTATATACCAGGGGTCGCACGCGATAAGCCGTAATAACTGATGTTAGCTCAATAAAAAAATTACCTTATCATCCACCTTTTGGTGGATTAGCTTTTAAAGAATCTATCCGTTGAAGGATCTTAAATTTTTTGCTGGCAACACTGTATGTACATATGAAAATACATACATATGTACATGAACGCACCCAAGGCATATTAAACATATGCATTGAATGCACTTGTACAAAAAATATTTTTACTATATAAGCAGGTAACAGCAAATATTTCTACCTGTAAACATGTCAATTATTTTATTTGTTAAAACAAACGCAAAAAATTAAAAGCAGCAAACATTTTCAAGAAAAATACATATTATATCAGAAAATGCGCATTAATTTTATTCATACAAATATGTAGATACGTGTGTATGCATATAAAAATCTTTTTCCTTAACACTAATCAAACCGTACCTCATAATGTACATTTATGCATTCGAGACGATCTGGACAGTTCGACTCGTGGTATGTACAATAACTAAGTATGCAATGGTTGATTGCCTGTTTCTGTATTCCGAAAGATTCTTTAACCTGCATGCAATCGTCAACCTGCATGCAGCTGCCCATCACTTTGCCCTCAATACAGCTTTATTCAAGACATTTTCATAACTTTGTTATCACAATTTGCAATAATCATGAATACGGTTGAATTTTATAGACGAAAAATTATAAATAGTCTTGAAGACATCATCGATGAAAATGTCGTCTAAGTATCCACTCATACATATGTATGTATTTATGTAAGTGTAATTTGAGTAATTAATTTTTACGGGCCATACGGAAATCGACAAAAAATATAACATTACTGCATCTTATATAGATAAAATTTTTGTTATCGCACTTGTGTGCGTTGTTTAACCAAAATCGGAGGCACTGAAACAATAGCCTTGAGGATTGCTATTTATAAATTTACAATCACTGTATCTGTTCTCGTAATTAAGCGCATAGTCATACCAAAAATATGCAAAAACAGTAGTCGTGATGCCGTACAAAGTAAATATTTATCAATAAAAAAGAATTTTTAATTCAAAATTTATTTCTATTTATTTGTTTGCACAAATATGGTTAAGTAAAAAATGAGCGGAATCGTAAAAGTAGTCGATGCGCCTTCAAAAACAAATCTTCAAATCGAAAGAACTAGCTAACGGTATGAATAGTGTTAATGTATATAAATAAAAATATAATCCATAAGCAAGAGAGTAGATGGCAGAGAGCCGACACAGTAAGAGAAAACTTTATTTTAATATAGCTTTAATAGATTGTTAATATTATAATCGTTTGTTTTTTATATTGCGCTAGGGATATATAAAAGCACGACGTAGCACGTAAAACAAGTTTATTGTGAAAAATACTCTGTGTATTGGCGGACTATTAATAAGCCTGTTTTTAGATTCATTTTTCAAAAACAAAAAAAAACAAAAATTACTAAAGTATTAAATATAGTAGTTGTTAATTTCTTCGGTAAGCCGAAAATAGAGACGTGTGCAAATTTATATAAAAACAAGTGAACATTCTTAAAAGGCCGCATATAAACTTGAATTTAATTAACCATCAAACTCAACATGTCTGAAGCTTATTTTGATGATTATGATCATTATAACTATGACCAGGACAAATATGTTTTTTCTGCCCATAGCGGAAAATACCGCTCTAAGAAGGAAAGGAACGAACACAGTAATCATTTCGATCCCAGCGGACATTCCAGAAAACTTTTAACCAAATTTATGAATACCAACAATAATAGAAAACTTGTATGTGTGGGCCATAAATAATACGTTCGTCACCAGTAAAGAAATACCTACTTCGTAGATATTCAAGAAAACAAAACTTCATAAACAAGAAAGTTCGGAAGGAAAAAAAAGTACATACATACATACAGTACGAAGAAAATAAAAAAAGTTTATACTAATACGCAGAAAGTACTTTAAAAATTAAATATTTGGAAAATAAAACAAAAGCAGAAATTTGGAAAGGAAATACCTATTTTAGATAAAATATACTGGTGGTTACAATAATAGTATAGCACATTTATACAGTGCTACACTATTAGTTGTAGCCATCCATATACGTCCTGCTATTAAGAGCTATAAAAAAAATTTGTTTCCCTTTAATTCATATCTTATAGATTTTAGTCCTTTATATTCTTTAATACAAATATTTTCATATTTTAATTTAGTTACAAAAGCTTTTGCTTATATATTACAATTTACCAAATCCCGAATTGTTTTTGTATATCACTACTACTATTTTATATTCGTATCTACATATTATTTAATAAATAAGAATATTGCACTAATTATGTCTCATCGCATTAAAAATATAATGATACAGTTAATTAAAAAAAAAGAAAGTGTGTTTTATTGCAATAAAATTTTAATTTTGTTTTCCTTGGTGCCGGATGGCCTTTGCCATTGTATGTACATGTGTGTATGTATGTATGTATACTACATATCTCTTGATAAACTGTTATTGCACTTTCATAGAACATTGTTTTCTTTTTGTTATTTTAAAGAGCATTGTTTGCAGAATGGTGGCTTTGTACTGCAACAACCTTTTTCTTATTGGAATGATACGAGTTGTGTGCTGTTTCCCACTTTTTTTATATTATCTTTCTCTTTATTTTAGTTGTTTATTTATTATAGGGGAAGCAGGCGCATTATTGAGTACGTTTTGTTTTTAGTTTTCGTTAATTTTAGTTTTATTGTGTATACATATGTACATATCAGCCGGTATTGATTCAGTATACTAAAATGTGCCTACATTCACATATGTATATAAACATCATACATATGTACACACCTACAAATGTATGTATAAATAATTTATTTTATGACCTCGTCTCTTTTGAAATAAAGAGGAATTAAACTGAAAAATTGTATACACATACTTTTTTAACTTTAACTTTATTTGATTGAATCTTTTGAGAAGAAATTTACAATATTAAAAATAATATTTAAATCTTATATCTACAGTGTTATTTATTAAGTAATACACCAATGTAAGATTATAACTAATCCGCACAAAAACATATGTAAATGTGAAAATAAGGCCAAATTTCTATGCAAAACTTTCGGCCGTTAAATGTACTGAGATCAAAATAAGGACCAAGTTCTTCATATTTATCTGCAATACCATTCCATTTCTAGGCAACTAGATAGTTTGGTAATATTTTTCCCATAATCCATATTAGAGAGTAAAAAAAAGTTGCCAAGCTAGCAAGTTGCCCAGAAGTGGGATAGTATTGTACATATTGGAGGTATGCACAATTACATTTGTATACGTGAAGCGGCAAGGCATGAACACTTACTCGAAGTATCAGAGCCAAATAAAGTACTCAATTTTAAGAACAACAAAATTGACGGCATGAACACTTAATCGAAGTATCAGAGCAAAATAAAGTACTCAATTTTAAGAACAACAAAATTGACGATACACTACGTTTACATGTTATTCTATTTATAGATACCGCGTACGTTGTTCATATGTACTCGGCTGTGTTCGGTTTAGGAACATGATACGAGCTCAAAACTTCACATGTACTGCAACTACTGCATGAAGAAAATGTTGAACGTTCAGTTCGACAAAGAGAATTCAATTTGATGTGGTCTAACATTACAAATTAGTTTAATATTATTTGTTTTATTATTCCTTCGTAGTATGAATGTCAGTAATTAAATTGTAAGTAATCTATTGATATTTTAATTTCTTATATACCCACCAGCTCAGACGATAAGTCGTAAACTCCTAGACTGTCTTCTTTGCATCTACTGGATGTTTTATGCGCAAGCAATACCCCACAGCGTAACGCCATATTGGTTTTGTAATGAATTTGTATAAAAGGACTTTGTATTCTAAAGCAAGGTTTCAGTTAGGACCTATTAACCAGTGTCATTGATTTGTTCTATGTTTTATTGCCCTTATTTTTGCGAGACCAAGCTAGGTGGATACCCAAATATTTATCATGTGTTTCCGCTGAAACAGTGGTATTTTTGTTTTTATTTGGACATGAAATAAGGGTACAGTGACAAAGCTGTCGTGTAAAATAACGATTTTAACTGAATGATCAGCACATAGGTCATAGAATGAATTAACTAATACTTGCTCCCGTTTGATCTTTTAATTTTAATATGTTAAAAATACACATGATTATTGTTTTATTGTTATATGTACTTATGTATACTCCTGTATACAGAACCTTCATAAGGATATACAATGCTGCTATAATATTTTTAAGCATTATTTTACAAAATAAAATCAAGAAACGTTAACATTGGTGGAAACTTTAATATTGGTCAATATGAGTTGTCAAGAAATTGTTTTCACAATGTTTTTTTTCAGTTTCAATGTTAAAAAATTACACATTATTTATACTTTCGCAAAAACGTAGTTTTATTACATGTACTTTTTTTTCAAAGGGATTTTCTAAAAACAAAGCCCTAGTGTTGGTAATTATGAACATGCAACAACAAAATCAACATAAACCCTTCAGTTCAATTTTTGAAATGAATTTACTGCTTTTTGTGCTTCATTCAGTATGATGCTCGTATTAGCATAATAGAGTTCCTCTGATTCACTTGGTACGTATTAAAGATGCCAGGTAAAAGATTTTCAATGGATGTAATCCAATTGGCTTAATATATCCACCATCTTGGTAAAAGTATACAAGAAATTACAGAAATGTGTAAGTTGCAAGGCAAACAATACAATTTAATACAATAAATCGTGTTCAAAATTAATAAAGATTAGAGCTTACATCAGAACCTGATCGACCACGTAAAATATCCGAAAGAGCTGAAGGTATATTATAAAAAGTAGTTGCTAAAGTGCTTTAGGAAGAATGCGACATTTTTGTTTCCCATGAAATTATAACGAAGCTCCTGAGCTGTAACAAATACACATAAAGATTGTTTTTCAAAGAATACTGGTAATACTAGGTGATGAGAGTAAAATTATGTTGTACTATAATGATGGCTTAATGTTACGGTTCTCTAAGGCTTAAAAGCCTTAGAGAGTCGCAACATTATTTCTTCCATAAAATTTGGACAGATTTTGGATATGGTATGGGGCTGTATTACAAGCAAATGAAATATAGATTTTAAATAGCATTTTATACAGTGCAAATAAATTGCGGTTAATTAAGGACAACAAACCAGTATTTAAATTTTATGAGGATAATAACCCCAAACACGAAGAGCACACAGTAAAAATGTGGCTTATGAATAATTGCAGAAAAGTATTAGATGCGCCAGCACAGAGTCCAGACCTCAACCCCATAGAAAATGTAAGGCCATAATTGAAGGGAAAAGGCATCCCGAAAACTATAACGAACTAAATGCATAGTAGAGGAATGGAATAAAATTCCAAGTGAATATTATCTTAATAAATTAATAAATTTAATGGAAAGGAGACTACTGCAAGCAGTAATACATGCCAAATATTAAGCCGCAAGACATTAAAAACTTATTAGCTTTTAGACATACATATGTATATAAAAATTCATTTGTTTCGTTTTTTGTAATTTTTGTATAGTTTAAACGTTTATATAATATTTTTTGTTTTGCTACATGTTAATAAATATATTATTTATTCATGTTATCTTTATTAAAAAAATATTGAATCAATAAAACTTTACTTTTTAAGTGCAAACTATAAAAAAGATAGTATTCTTTTACTGTAAAGACAATCTTTTGACAAACTCTAAATTGAACTCTAAGTGGACTTTGCATTATAATCGACAGCTGTTATAAACTTTTTTCCTAGCGAAGCTAAGAACCGGGCAAATTGATGGTGTCGATTTTCTGCTTAGGCGGCCCATACGCAGAAGAGATTGCAGTGTTAAAACACCACATGCCCTCTCACTTGCATGTTTTGTGTCATATGTAGAAAACTCATTAATTCTGAAGCAGTTTTTTAGAGTGAAATGTGTTTCAGAGACTAAAAGTACGTCTATTTCCTGTGTTAGCAGAAAATGTTCAACTTCAGTGTTTCAGCAGCATATTTCAAAACTTAATTTTTTAATTAGCAATATTTGTCGTAGCATGTTTTGGGTTCGAATTATTTCCTGAAACATACTACTCCGCACAGTCGACATAAATTGTTTCATATTTTCGATTGAACTCATATTATTCACAACGGTTACCTCTGCACCTTCTTTAAAAACGTGGGCATATTGTCGCAAGTTAGAACTTTTCGCTGCACGATTAGGATTAGGTAATTTTTTTATGCTTAGGCATACAAGTAGTAGTTGGTTTTGGTATGTGATTGCCTACTAGTAATAGAACCAGAACCTAGAAAATTGTTCATATTCGAATTTTCGTATTACTTTTGATTTTTTAAAGTTTTGAAAGACTTTATAGCCCGTATAGTTTGCAGTGTGAATTTCACCGCTGTAGCGGCATTTTTTTTACCTTGGAAGCTGTTTTGGAAGAAGAGCATTCCAAAGTTAGGTGTTAGGTTATTTTTTAAGTTTTATTTTTTGCTTGGAAAATGTTCAAAAAATGGAGATAATATTGTCCTCAGATCTGATAATATTAGTTTAAGGGCTGAAAATTATATTTCTACTTGTTAGCTGACAAAAATTTAATTAAATAAGACAAAAGTACTTTTATTTTCCAAGCAAAATATAAAACTCAGAAAATAACTATTATTTGCTAAGCAAAAACCAAAAACTTATAAAATAATTCTTATTCTTCAAGCGAAAAATAAAAGTTGATTAATTACTGCACCCAATGGTAGTCAGCGTAATAAGCATTACGTTGATGTACTTCTTAATCTTATAGCGTTGTTCTTTCATTATAATTTTTTTTTTTTTTTTTGAAAATAATTTGAGGTTCCTGGCTTAAAACTTAAAACAGTGATCAGAAAACCAAACATGGCACCATGCACCGCATATAAAATCACAAATAGGTGGTAAAATTTCTTGATATTTCGGAATGAGAACCTATGCCAGAATAGCGAGAATTCCTTTTGAGTACCAACTAGCGGTGGTAGAGACTTGAGATTCTGGAAAAGATCCATTTCCTTGTAGTACCTAAAACTTTCGCAAAGTTCGTATTAAAATTGCACATTGTTTCTCCGCATTATCTTTGCACATTTCAAAGGAACATAATTTTGCCTTTAGGTTCTTTTCGAATGGTCGTAATTGTTTACTAAACTAGAAAGAAGATCATACCCAGTGTTTGGAGATGTTATATCATCTGGCAACTCGTCGATTAGTAGTAAGAAGATGAATTGGAAATATTTTTTTAGTAGAACGACGCCATTTATTATGCCAGTGTTAACACCTGTTGTGCCACTCATTATCGTTTTTATAGATCTCCACAAACTGAACTTATTTTTATACTGCTGAAAATTGTAAATATTAATTTTTTTGATATTTAAAAATAATTGGTCTTTATTTGCAAACGTTTCCTTTGCTTGTTTTTAACTCTTTCAAATTGTTTTCGATGGGATGCAAGTTCTGTACCTGGCTTGATTATTTGACC
Organism: Phania funesta; assembly: GCA_963932375.1. Lineage (NCBI taxonomy): Eukaryota > Metazoa > Arthropoda > Insecta > Diptera > Tachinidae > Phania > Phania funesta. The sequence goes on from OZ010653.1 coordinate 43,611,281, forward strand.
AGGGAACCAACCTTCCACAAAGCGAGACGCCTTTGTCGGGTCGCTATCCTGCTTAAAAACCTATTTAAGTATCATATTTTCTTCAGCGTATGTTTTTGTTGAACACGAGAAGTTCTTTTACTTTTCAAATAGAGTACCTACTTTTTCTTTCTCTCAGAAAACAAGCAGAGAAGAAAATTCAGGGTTGTTTGTCAAATACCAGCAAGAAGGTAGCCGCAGACAAATGTGTTCCTAAAAAATGTTCATACAAAAATAGGAACATAAAAATTTGTGAACATGAAAAAAAGAGTAACGCAAAAATGATGTTCCTTTTTTGCGCTACAATGAGTATATGCATGTTATTTATACACATATGTAATTACGTACATAGCGAAACTGAAAATAGTCCAGTGAGCAGATGATGACAATTATAACCATAAATATGTACATACATACATTTGTATGTACATTCATAACAAATAGGTGAAAAAATAATTAATTTTGGTAGCATTTATATTTTATTTTCGCTGTCGGTTTTTAGGAAGATTAGTTTTTTCCTACATATGATTTTAGCTTTTACATGAAGACAAAGTACAATTTTTTAAAAGATGAAAGTTATCCTGGTAAAACCAAATCTATTTCAAACATACCCAGGAATATCAATAAACACTCTAAAACAATGTACATATGTACATATATACATAAAATTGAGTTTAAACTTTTTAATTATTATATTTAACAAAAACAATTATTAAAACTGTATAAAATATCTTAAAACGTATAAAATTATAATATACGAAATAATTATCTTTTTTCGATAAGATCAATGTTTATTATGAAAAATAAAATTCAATTTAAAGTAAAAATACAACACTTAAATATGCATAGAAAAAAATAATTTTTAGTGAGCCTTTAAGGCACTTTTAACTAATAGAAATATTTTTAAACTAAGCGATCAATAATAAGAAATTTAGTCGATTACTCGACCAAAGATTATAAATTATACCAAAATCCAGTAGTCAGCGAAAAATAATGAAACCAATAATATTAAACTAGTTTCAATTCTTAAGTATAGATCAAATTGAATTCTTGAAAACAAATGATTTCTTTGTCGAACCGAACGTTCAACATTTTCTTCATGTAGTACATGCAGTACATGTGAACTTTTGAGCTCGTATTATGTTCCTAAAACGAATACACCCAAGTACAAATGAACAACATGCACTTCGTATACGGTACCTTCAAGAGAAGAAAAGTAGTGTTCCGTCAGTTTGTTGCACTCAAAATTTACTACTTTTTATCGCTCTGATACTTCGAGTAAGTGTTCATGCCTTGCCGCTAATCGGTAACTACGAAAATCGGTTAATCGATACTACGAAAAATTGACCCAACACCATAGCAGAGAAAACAGCACCACACTATTAATTATCTTTTGTTGGTGAAGCATTAAAGACATTTCTTACCTAGAGAACGAAGTACATTAAGTGTGGCATCATTTCCGAACAAATATGAATTTCATCATAGCTCCACAGAATTTTACGCTATTTCAATTAACCAGACCAACTCAAATGATTTCTTGTGAACTGTTCGAGCAGACATCTTGTTACCTATTTTCCGCATTAATTGTCCTAGTCTATTTAAAGGGGTAATTTTTTGTGAGACAATGTAATTATCGGCTGTCAGCACACTCTTTTTAGTCTTTCGCGAGTTTATATTATATATGCATATTTATATTGAGTTTTAATTTTAGTCATATAAATATAAACATAATTAGAATTTGTGTGTAATTATTGTAAATGTACATAGCCATGATCATTAAGTTCCACATGCCACAAATGGACGAATTGGTACTGAAGAACATGTGATTCCACGACGCAATTAGCATCCTGAAGCCGGCGTTTACAACTTTTTGACATCACGTTTTGGCGATATTCACTAGATTTAACTTATTTCTGTGAGGGTTTCCGAAATCAAGCGTTTATGTAAATAATTCCCAAACTATTGAAACTCTTAAAAATAAATCCAAAGCTTTTCGCGGGAAAATGCCATCAAACGGTCCCAATACCAGAAAATCTTCGAAGAAATTGTAGGCAAAAATTTATATAAGGAAATAACTAATCTTGGGAGGAGAACAAAATAGAACCGCCTACACGAATGTAATAGTCCAGAGTATATCGTACATACGATAACATTTAGAAGATGTTCTAGAAACCCCCAAATGTGTATATCTCGTATTTATAATGCAATAGATGAGCTATAACTTGTAGTACGTGTTGCTCGTTTGTGGAATAACATGCCCAGAAATTTGCGCTCTTTCTCAATGTTATTGATAAACTTTAAACGTAAACTAAATGACTCCTTCAACTAGCCATATAATTAGTCACTTTTAATTGGGTTTATACTTCTCCTTCTTTTTTTTATCTAAACGTGCAGGAGTCGTTAGGATTTGTTTTCTTGTTTTTGTTGTTCTTTATTGTAACAACATATACATAGATTATTATGAACACATAATAAAAGATTGAAAATTTTTTTTCCTTATAGTTTTCGTGTGCAAACTTGTAATTTTTTTTAATAATCAATAGGCCACATGTATTACAAACGATTAAATAAATCAAATAATAATACTAAACTGATTTAAATATGATTATAAATACATACATACTTATATAACGTAAACATTTGCATGTTTTATAAAACCATCAGCAAATTCATCGATGAAGTCCACAGCCTCTATAAGGTCAACCATTACAGTAACTAACTAACTAAAAATAGTGAAAAGCAGACCACTAGTATTTGCACAAAGGAGCAGTAGTATTTTTTTGGCTCTCAAATAAAACAAGTTTTGCTTCCAACGGTGAAATTGAATTTTTGCAAATATTTCGACATTTACGAAACATATTCAAATTTACGTTCAGTTTACTTTTTACTCCCTTTTTTTACTTTTAGAAGCCACTTGCTTAAAATTACAAAACTCGTCTTGCAATTGCAACACAATAAACTGTTAACTAATAAAACAAAGTAGACTACATACACCATTTTCCAAATAAAGTTATTGCGGTGTAAAACAACATTAATCTGACGTATTCTTTTAAATTTAAATACAACCTTCCCGAAATTACTTAAAAATTACAGAAACAATTTTATTAACCCATTGGTCATTTTTTTAATTTATTGAATTTAATAATGTAAAGTTAATAATATCAATGGTGTTAAAAATCTTCACTGTCAATTAAAAAATCCACTAAAGAAAGAAGTTTTATTACTATAATAATGCAGCGCAATTTCTAATAGATTATTTGATTTTAGATTTCATCATCCAAATTAAAGTCTTCCTCTGGAAAGTCGCCAACTTCTACAGCAAGTGGCGAAACAAAACCACCATAGTTAGGTGGACAAGTGAAATAACGATGACCCTCCACCGAACCATCATTCTTACCCAATGGTTCATCATATTTAACTCCAATAAATGTTCCTAATTTACCCTCTAATGGACCATTATACATAACGACACCGCGACGCTTTGGACAACCCTTAACTATTACCTGGCAGCGTGATCCCACAATACACAAATCAGCCTTTTCTTTTTCAAATTCTTCTTTTTCCTTTCGTTTGGCTTCTTCTTTTTGTTGCTCCTCTTCGTTGTATTTCCCCATTCGATTTTTTTTCAAAAAGCTTCTCACTGTATTATCTTTCTGATCGTATTCAGACTCAGGCAAAACAAACTTTTCCACCTGCTGATCATTTAAATCCCAAGCAAAATTATCTTTTACATGAAATCTCATTCCTGGCTCAATAGGCAATACACCCAACATAATGGAATCATCAGCGAGTGACGTCACTAATTGCTCACCTTTGTAAAGTTGAATCTCCATGGTACCGGCATTTCCACCAGTAATTATTTGCAGCTTAGTTTTTAGTTCACCAACTGTCATTGATTTCGGAAATTTTATATCAAATGCTATATTATCTGTCTTGGAGTTTGTGATATTAATTTTAATGAAATCTGATGTAGTAGCAGAAAACATTTTAATACTGCAAAAATATATTTAATAATTATTTACTAAAAATCTGCAAAGTTTACTTTGCAGATTTAACGTGTTGCCACTAGAAAATATTATTTTTGTATTATTATTTTCTATCGAAATAAGGGGACCAATTTCATTGGACAGAGCGTCGCCAAAATAAAAGGAAATTTTTTCGTAGACCTTTGAGTAGAGAATACGTGTAGATGTTTCTGCTCAGGCTGAGCATAATTTTTTGTCCTCGAGATAGTTTTCTTGTTCTCAGCACAGTTTATGTACGGCTGTTTACAGTCGTACATATATATAAATATGTTTTTATTTGACATGAGTGTATTTCGTTGGTGTGATGGCAAACAGCGTTATGCTAACAACTGTTCGCCAAACAGACAATCAATAGCGACGGCCGTTCATTATGCGAACAACTGTTCGGACAGCGGTGTTCGAACACGAACAGACCAGCGACAGCCTTCACATGGCGCCTGTAAACCCCCGTACATAAGCTATGTTGAGAACACTGAAATAAGAGTATATAAGGAACTCAAGCCTGACAATTACATTACTTAATATTAATAATTATAGTTCGACAAAGTTATGCCAAACAATAAATTTAAATTTTTTTTATTTTAAAATTTAATCTTTTTTTTTTATAGTTGTGTATATTTTTTATTTACAAGTCTTACACGCTAATAAGGTACATAGTATGAGAATTTACTTAGAAGTACTACAACACTTAAATCTTTTAATTGAATAAAAAAGCTGTTAATAATACTAACTTGAGGAAAATTTGTCCTAAAAACCTCTAACAAACCTTTAAAAAATTTTATAATGAAATTACAAAAAAGCAACCACAAAAGTTTCTTTCAGGCGAAAGAATTCTAGTGATTGCTTAATAAATTTCTTATTGCTTCAAAATTAGACTCTGCATCTTTTATTGAATGACAGGGTCAGATCGTTGGCGAATTTATCAATCTTTTTAAAATGGAATCTGCAGTGCAGTAAGTCGGTAGGGAATCTTGGAGGAAGATTATATATTATTTTTATTTTGAATAATTTGAACCTTTTTCGTATGGGTTTTGGCAGTTCTGAGAAACCAGACTGGACAACCATAGGTGAGTATCGGTCGAATACACATACTATACAGCAGTAATTTGTTTTAAAGATTTAGCTTAGACCTTCTATTGAGAATGGGGTACAGCGCGCGACCACATTTTATGGCTTTATCACAGGAGTGCCTGACATGTTGCTTGAACAACAGCTTTCTATCTAACACAAAACCTAAATATTTAACTTCATCCCTAATAGGGATTGTGTTTCCATTTACGAACAAAATTTTTGAAGGAATACGTTTGGGCGATTTATTAAATGGGAATATAATTGCTTGGGTTTTGTTATCATTTACTTTGATTTTCCATTTTCTAAAATATTTTTGGCTTGAGGTAAGATTCTCTTGCATTCTATTTACTATTGCATTAGATGACTTTCCGGAGCATATAAATGCACTGTCATCTGCATAAAATGCTGCTTCTTGGTTCCTACAGACTTATATCGGACGAATATAAAGAGTAAAGAGTTGGTGATAACACGGATCCTTGAGGTAATCCCGCAGGGATTTGTTTTTCGTTAGAGAATTCACCGTCAACATACACTAAGAAAGAGCGGTTTTTTTAAAAAGCTATTGATAATTTTCTGCAAATAAAAAGGAAAATTAAACGTACCGAGCTTGAATATCAACCCATCGTACCAAATAGTATCAAAGGCCTTTTCTATATCTAAGAAGATAATGCCAGTGCTCTTGCGATTACTTTTGTTTTTTTCTATCAAATTAACAACTCTCTTTACTTGGTGTACGGTAGAGTGTTCCTTACGGAATCCGAACTGTTGGTGGTTTATCAAGCAATTTTGGTCGGCAAAATCTGTTAATCTTTTGTGAATTATTTTTTCAAAGACCTTGTCCAGTAAGCTCAGTATGCTAATTGGCCTATAACTTGTGGGTAGTTTGGGATCTTTATCCCTTTTTGGGATAGGGATCACTTTCGACTTTTTGAAAGTCGAGGGGAAATAGCCATGTTTTAGGCAACCGTTAAAAATTTTACTAAGTTCCTCATAAAAGCTATCTGGCATATTTTTTAAAATAACACTATTTATGCCATCTAGTCCTGGAGCTTTATTATTTTTTAATAATATTATGTATGATTTCACTTCCGAAGAATTTGTAAGATCAATGTTACTATCGGGGTGAGAGTTACCTTCAAGCTGTTGTATATAGGTTGACACACGAGAATCTAAAGGAGAAGCATCGTTTAAAGTTACCAAGTGAGAATTGCTAAAAGTCTCTGCTATTGCATTAGCTTTTTCTACTCCAGTTTTGAGTACTGTACCATTTATATTTAAATCGTAGGATGTGGAATTCTTTCCTTTTAAAGCTTTTGACAATTTCCAAAACTTTTTAGATCCACTAGGCAACTTTGAAATGAATTTTGCCCACGATTCGTTTCTATCCCGATTAATATGAACATCAACTAGACTATTTAACTGCCTTAGTATGCCAATTAAATGGGACCTGTGGTTTACATCCCTGCATCGGAGAAGTTTACGTCTGTACTTATTTCGTTGCGCAATAAGCATTTTCGAAGTATTTGAAATTTCCCTCTGCCACCCATTTTTGCTTTCTACTCGAATTCTACTGAAAGCTTCTTTGACAATTTCGATTAGACTGTTTAAATGCAAATCTATATTAGAAGGCCAATCGTTTGATTTCTAATTTTACACTCAACCCAGGATCTGATGGCTGGCCAGTCTGCACGGTTATACATGGGAACCAAACTTAATTTGTTTTGAAACTCACCAAAAATGGAACAGGTGATAAAGCCGTGGTCAGATTGAAGAATGTTTGGATGGGACTCTAAATTTGAAAAATGAATACTGGAGTTTGTTAATAAAATGTCTATTGTAGAGGGCTGAACGTGAGTTGAGCTCTGTCCGAATCGGGTATGTGAATACGGATAATAAATGAAATAGTTAGACCCTAGACAATGTCTATAAAGCTCATTACCAGCTGCGTTATTTGATACACAGTTCCAGTGAATGTTACGTGCGTTAAAGTCACCAAAAATGAAAAACTCGTTTGAAAGCTTTGTTAAAAGATCTAGGTCAGTCTTAAAATCCGGGGAATGGTTAGGGCTATAAGCAGCAGTGAAAACTACTGGCCGTCTATTAATCATAACCTGAATGGAAATATTTTCAATACTACGGGTATTCATTTTAGGTAATAACTTATGAACTAGGTTACTTTTTACCGCAATTAGTACTCCGCCGCCATGAGTTAGCCTGTCTTCACGGTAAATTTTGAAGTTTCCCAGTTTAAATTTGTGATGCGGTTCTAAAAATGTTTCGTTTAGTAAAAGAATGTCAATCTTTCTGTCTTGTAGAACTTTTTCGAGCTGTGAAGCTGCTGACTCGGTTGTTATGCCTTGAGCATTCCAGAGCATAACCTAAACATTGTGTACAACAATGGTTTTATATGGCATGTTTGAGCATCATACCTAATACCCTCAGTTTGTCAAACTTGGTTCGACATTTTTCCAATGCATCAACTGCATTAAAAAAGATCTCCAAAAGTTTCTCATTAGTGAGATCATCATTGTTGTCACGGGATTTACCTCTAGACACATCTGAAAATAGAACTCTTCCTTGCGAGGGAGCATTTCCATCATGAGCATTTACTCCATGATCTTGTTTGGATAATTGCGGAAAATCACTATCAGTGATATCAAAATTAGCACTTCGTGTAACGGCTGCTCTAGATCTGGCTGTTAATCGTTGCCGAATTTCTAAATATTCTCTACGACACGGGCAGTTTGGGTCATCGGCTCTGTGGTTGATGTTTTTGAGGTTTCTCTTGCTGCAGTTGAAACATTTGTAAACCACACTGTTGTGGGTTCACTTTTGGATAAAGAACAATCACCTGAGTCGTGATTTCCAGCACAAACTGTACAAACCTTCACTCTGTTGCAGTATTTGGAACCATGTCCATACATTACACACTTGGCACACTGCGTAGGACCCTTATTACCTTTGAATGGCCTTCGCCAATGTACAACAACACTGCCGAAGTGTTTAATTTTTAGAACTGCATTCTTTGAAACGTGATTCCTGTCAAATTCTATTAGATAAAGAGCATCCTCCTCACATGATCTCTTTGTGTTAATTTCTTTGACACTTACGAGCGTGATATTATGGACACTTATAAACTCATTCATAATAGTATCAGTTCTTTGCCTAGGAAGACCGAATAATACCAACTTAAAGATTTTGCTATTTTTTACCTCGTGTGTGTAATAATGCGTATTTCTTTTTTTGAGCAATTCTAATGCCTCGTTGTACTGAGTGATCGTGCTGGATATTACTTTTGTTAAAATTTAATCTGCTTTCCATTGCCTCTCAATAAAAAAGACAAAGTTTAATTTTTAAACAAATTAAATTTCATCAACATTTTATTTAAACATAAAGTTATGGACAAAATTCTTCTCAAACATATATGTAGGATAGAGTTAATTTTGATAAACGAAACGTAAGATGATAAGCTTGGCAACTCTAAGAAATTCTGGCATATTGTTAAATATAGTATGTCATCTCTATTCTGAAGTACCGTTAATTTATTATTTCAATAAAATACCGACTACTTCAAGGGAACATTGAATATATTGAATACATGTTTTAGAAACCTAGTCACATCTTTTGATATGGACGATAGAACTGCTGACGAAACTCTAAACAAAACATCAGTTCTGTGTAAATATTAAACATAATGTTAAATATATGCGGAAGAAAAGCAATTATTTCAGTATTCTGTGCAAATAATAATCACAGCACGACTGCCTTCAACAAGCTAAGAATAAAAAACAGTAAATATAGATACAGTATGCAATATATGTATATATACACACACAATACAAATAAACATATCACAGCTACTGCCAGTTAAAGAAACAAAAATGTGATTACTGCTGTTCGCTGCACCACTAAGCTAAATATATTTAAATAATAGCTAGCGACATTAATTGAGAAATTTTCGTGCGTGCTGCTAGCGCACCATACAAATATATTGATTTGTGTACACAGTACAACAATTTTTAGCAGCAAAATTAATGGAAATAAAAAAGTTTGCTTATTTTTGACATAAGGATTTATAAATATGCACATTTTACAAGAAATGATGACTAACATAGCATGAATTTTAAACCTTCAAACAAACAAAACTTGAGGGCGAGCATATCATAAATGTAAAAGCGCAAACTATTTGTAGAAGCCTGTAGAAGAAAGCTGAAAAAAACCGTTCGTTCTTAAGCGAAGAAAATCTAAAAAAACGACTACAGTTCGCAAAAAATTACGAAAAATGTATAGTAGACGAATGGAAACATGGTCAGAATGGACAAAAATTAATCAAATTGGATGGCATGGTCGAAGGTGAATAGCTAGGAAAGTTTATGTATATAGAATTAATTATCGTCCCTGTTCTATCCGAATGGATTGAAACCTTATAAAGCAATCTGAATTATATAATTCGGATATTAGCTATTCAGCAGTTCACATATTTTACCTTTTTTTAAATTATTTTGAAAATCATTTTGCATTTTACATTAATAAGCAATAATACAAAATCGATGTTTTCATAAAGTTTTAATCGAAGAAAACCTGATCCAACTTCATTCTACCAGCCATTTATATTTTAAATAGAACTAAATAAATCATTCGGAAGTGGAATACAGAACAGGTAAAACATTCGGAAATATGTGGATTCAAAATACAGGACGAAACTGTTTAAGGTTTTACTTTTAATATTATTTATAACAAATTAAATAAAATCCAGAAGTGGAAAAAATAAAATTTTTTTAACAACTATATGATGTTAACAATTTTGTAGCTTTAAAAAACAAGCAAAACATAAAAAAACAAACGAAATGTAATTGGGTACGTTAAAATACATATATTTGTATGAAAAAAGTTAAATGATTTGGCAAAACTTCACGACCTGAATTATTAAAATATTTGATTGACAGCACTCGGGTATAATATGCATGATAATAATATCAAAGATAATCGGAGGGAAGGTGTTGTAATGTGATATACTCATTGTTTTCCAACAAGTCGGTAGAACTTCCACAATCGGAACTTTTCTCACCGACATTATTTTGGTAGTTAAAATAACTTGTTATTTTCTTATTTTTCATTTATTTAATTGATTAAACATAGAAAGGACTCAACAGGAATGTAAGAAAATCGATTTTTTTTAGTATCGCACAAATATCATCATAACTGCTAGATTCTACGATTTATCATCGCCTTGAAGATAAAATGATATCTGAGGTTTTTTTTACTTCATTTTTACATTATTTAAAAAAGCAATTTTATAGTAAAAACCATATTTTTTATATTTGTATAACACTACGTCTTGGGTAGCCATACATTTGTTCGCACATTGAGAGATCGTCTGCGAAATAACAGAAGCAAATGTGTTCGGGGTCTTCTGTTTGGAGAATACATGTAGATGTTCCTTTTCAGTTTGCACATAGTTTTTTGTCTCTCACCGAGAATGTATAAATGCTTTTACCGAGCTGTTCGAACAATTGTTCGGGTAACTGTGTTTGAACACGCACCGACCATCAATAGCGACGGTCTTCACTAGCCAAATTTCTCAGCGAGCAGCAAAATGTATTATAGCTGAACAGATGACTAGTCAAGACGTCATGTTCGAACTAAATGCCTGAAAACAAAAAACATTAATTTACAATAAATACAACAATTACCGTATTCAATTTATTTTTTAAATATGGTGTTATTAAACGTGACAGTGCACTCGTCTGTGAACACCCATACATAAACCATGCAAAGACAAAAAATAATCCTCAAACTGAACAGGAACATCTACTCATATTACACACGAACACATTTCCCACGTTATTCTGCCGACGCTCTCTCCATGTGCGAACAAATTTGTAGCTGGTCAAGATCAAGGCATATTTAACTAGGTTACAAATTTGTAATTTGTACCAAACAAAATTTATTCAACGTTTTTTCTTTTAATTTTCTTTCTTTTTACAAATGTTTTTGACAGCAATATTCGGTTTTACACAAACAAAACTGCCTGCTGTTGTTGTATTGTTGTATTTGTTGTCGTAGCAAGGTCACCTAGTTAGATACGCCTTGGTCAAGATGTAGTGATTACAAATTCGATGGAAAACCTGACTTGCGCAGTGATTTTATCAGGGGCGACGGCTAGTGCAAAAAGTTTCCGCGGCTGTTTCAAGTAAGCGGCCAGAATCCCTAAAAATAGTTAATGTTTTTCAGGGCTAACCAAGATACCCTTCACGTTAGTTATTTGATTGTAAAAAAACGGAAAATATATTGAAGTGTTTGAGTGCAATGTACAAAATATTGAGTGGTTAAAAATTTACATTGTGTTCTAGTAAGCTTACTGAACGCCGGCTATTTTTAAGCCGATTTGATTTAGACAGATGTCAGCGTTACCGCTTGCTTGATCGGCGCAGGTCTCTGGGAAACACACGTAGCCGAAGAAAACTTAAGATAGTTTATTTAATAAATACGATAAACAAAAAATATTTCGTTTGTACTGTACACTATGAAATCTGTTGGATATAATCTAAACTTAGTGGTGTGGTTTATTTTAGTCACACATAACGGCTGGTTGGCTAGAGCACACAATGCCAAAGACTTCGACGATACTATTTTATATAAAATTGATTTCGATGTTCCCGATTTTGATAAATTTCCGGTGTGTGAATTTGAGTCAGACTTTCTTAATTTTTTATAATTTATATGATTTGTCCAATAAAATAGGAACTAAAAGACCAAGTTCAAACTTTTTACACTTACGAACATGAGAAATATGATTGTGTCATACCCAATGTGCAAGCATCCAAAGAAGAGGAAAATAATAATAATGGAAACATAGGTCAGTATATTCGTATTACATTATAAGAGCTGTAAATTTGTACGTACCATTTTAGATCCCCTCATTCTGCTTAATCCATTTTTCACTAAGCCCAGTTGTTCGTATCGCATTGAAGCCTATTGGTCATATGAAATTTGCCATGGCTATCATGTGCGTCAATATCACGAGGAACGTGAAGGTAAAGAAGTTTACTTCGAAGAATACTATTTGGGTAAATGGAATGGAGATGATTTAAGCAAATTGGTAAAGGAATGGACAGAAAAAAGCGAATCTGGACCAATTAAATATAAAACTACAAAAATCGATAACATTAACTATCCTTACTTTGAAATGGTAATGACGGACGGCACTACTTGTGATATCATAAATGCTCCAAGGACGACTGTTTTACGATATGTCTGCTACCCACATGGAAAAAATGAAATTTATTCGTTTAAAGAAACGTCGTCTTGCAATTACGAGGCTGTTATTCTAACCTCTTCTTTATGTGTTTTTTCTGCCTTCCATCCTGAAGAGTATAAAGAGATTCCAATCAAATGCTACAATTCGCCAACAGAACCGAATAAACCTTTGAGTATGCTACGTCAAGAATTGAGTGATATGCAATTGTCGTTTGACGATTTACCTATAGCAAAGGAGGCTAATGGTGGTACGGCTACTCTTACTCAAACAACTAATGATGATCAAAGGTTTGTTTTTATGAGTCGTTTAAGTGACGATGTTGACAAATTAGTATTTGGATTAACTAAAGACAGTGGTGACTTACCTACGCAGCAAGCTAGAAATGCAGAAGAAACTAATGCAGCTAAGCAGCCACCTACATCGCCAGTTGTATCTGACATATCACCACTTTTGGAATTTATAAAGGGAACATCATGCCTTACCGGGGTAAAAGTTATTTAATAGATACTACTTTGAATTTCAAGTGTAAATTTTGTAAAAATACCTCTTCCTACCTCAAATTCCTAAAAATTTCTTTCTCATACAGCATATGAGGATACCACATTTAAAGATTTATTTTAAAAACTAATTTCAAAATTTGTTTAATAGGGCTCTGGTTGGTGGAAGTATGAATTTTGTTATGGCAACTATGTTCGACAATTCCACAAGGATAAAAAGTCAGAAACAGAACTTTTCTTAGGGTATTTTGATGTACAAGCTCATCGTCAGTGGTTACAAATGAATCCTGAAAAGAAGCCATATGAACAATTATCCTCTATATGGCATCACTATGAAAAAGGAACAAAATGTGATCGCACCGGTCTTCCTCGTGAAGTGGATGTCAAACTAACATGCATTGGTTTAGGTTCCATGAATCCCACTGCTGCTTCCATGTACCTTTTAGAGCCTAAAACATGTCAGTACATTTTGGTATTTGAGTCACCAATGGTTTGTATGTTAATGGGATACACCGATGAATATGGATTGATTGATGAAGAAAAATTGCAAAAGCTTTTGCAAAAAACCCCTACCATAGTGACGACAACAAGTGGCATTGGAAGCAGCAATGTAAAAAATAAAGAATCATCGGTACTCGAGTCCACGCCAGTAGATGTTAGACTATAGCTGATTGCTATTTTCTATGTGAATTTTGATTATTTGAAAGTGTTTATTTTGATTAATTTTAAAAGCACTAGACCTTAAAAGCATAATTTAATTTAAAAAATGGTTAGAATATAAAAACAAATAAATTAGAAACTATGTACTATATATAAATAGGTGAAGATAAATAGTTCCGGACCATTTTTTCCTGTTTGTCAATAAAAAATATGACGACCAATAGGCGAATGTTAATTCTGCGTTTTAATTTTGATTTGATTTAGGCAGCTCATCAGGTCTTAACTCCAAACATTTCATTTTATTATCTAGTGGTGAATCGGCATTTATTTCGGCTACCACATCTGTAAAAAGCTTTTCCCATTCCCAGACTTCATCAGCTTCATCCAAAGATTCTTGCGGCTGCAAACACTTAGTTAATAAAGATAGATCAACATCTTCAATAACCGAAAATGCTTTTTGTTCTAATAAATCTGTATTTAATGCTTTCAATGCAACAACACGATTAACATAAACGCTATAGAAGGTTAATTTAATATTTTTCTTATTCAAGTTTTAAAGGGTTTACAATATTTGTACTTACGAAGTTGGCTCGGCAATTTCATTTACCATCATGTCATCCTCAATATCATCCAAATCTGGAATAATTGCTATATCGTCCGTTGTCGAATTTTTGGTCCATGACTTCTGGCCAAAACGATCGCTTGAAAATGCAAAACTGAGTTATTTATTTAATTGCATAACACTAAAATACTTACTCTTCAAATGATTCCTTTTTGGATCTGAAATACAAATGTTAAATGTCTATGTGAGAATTTTCCAAAAAGTGTTTAATCAGCCTGTTCATGAAATCCAATATGGATTGGAAACGGAAATCTTATTCCTATTTAGATAGCCAAAAATAACACTGAAAAACATTTAATTTCGGATAAAAATATTTTTTTTTTATCAATTTATTTTCGTTACTTTTTCGTTACCGCTTCTTAAATAGCAATTAGATTCGAATACCTTTTTCAATCCGTGTTGGTTTTCATAAACAGGCTGAATTATAAATTTGGATCAAAAAGGATAAAATACGCTATAATGGGTTTTGCTTTCATGTTTTCTATTAATTGGAATATGTAACTCAATTAGATAAACTCGCAATCAGCCATGAGGAATATTTTTGTGTTGACAAGTAACATTGCGCGTGCACAATGTAAGTGAAATGAACATATCTGACAATGAATACCTCGTCAGTCATAGGTTGACTTTCTCGAGACATAAATTATTCTACACGAATTAGATACATATAATAATAAAATAATTTATTTTGGCTTCGGGATGCAATTATACTGAGCGCCAGTATAGGTATATAAGAACTCTGCAGGGACTAATACAAATTCACCTCTGCCATAACGAAAGATTCATTATAAGAACCCAAGATAGATAACCACTATATAATTGGTTAGGGTACTTTAACGTTCCTAACATACATATATGCAAATATATTATCATAATATAAACGTATTATGTATTTATGGGATAGGGCCCTTTATAAAACCAAGTCAAATATAAAATATTGTAGTTTAGTTTGCTGACTATACATATGTATGCATTAGATATATTAGAGTTATGTATACTTAACAATTTCAAAAAATAATATTTTTCTCGAACAAATTTTAATTTGTTAACATGTGTTTGGTAAAAAAATAAACCAAAACGTATGCAAGGTATGTTCTTGAAGTCACTGGAAGGCTCTTTGAAATCACAAAGGTGTTCTTTGTGATTTTAAACCTATCACACTGTCAGTTTCAAATCACTTGCTCGGCTTTTTGTATTCTATTGTGGATTTTATTATAATAAATTGCTTGAATAAATAGCTTAATTCTTTATTGTTTTTTGTGGGAAAATAATCTGTTTCATAAAAAAAACATTTAAAAATAAATCATTTTTTAAAAAACTTATACTTTTGTAAAATTGTGTTTTTTTCTTGTTATTTTTAGAGGATTTCATGTGATTTCTTTAAGTAAAAACCACAATAAAATCGCAAAAATAGCACTCGGGTGATTTCAAATCCACAAGAAATTTTTAGAACAGTACTTACTTTATTTTATTTCCTACAGCTGAATCAGCCCATCCTCCTGATATACTTCTTAAAGTTGGTGGATGCTTAGAATCCGAATATGAATTCAAAATACTTGAAATATCAACACTACCAGTACTAGTTAGTGAGGTTAAATTATTGTTGCTTGTGAAGGCCGATTGCTGATTTAGATTCTTCTTTTGAGACCTTATATCTAGTGCAATATCAATGGGCAATTCCGTACTATTTGAACCAGTAAGTTGTCGTGTAGAATTTGGAGTTACACTTATAGATGTTTGTGTGGAGTCCTTAAACACATCACGACTTTTAGAACGTCGCCCTTTTCGAGCAGTAGTCTAAAGAAAAAAATTAATACCTAGTAATTAGTTAGCAATTTAAAACCCTTACTTTTCTTATAGACATTTTTAATTCTTCAGCCCAATCCATTTAGGTATTTAATTAGCTGGTTTCAAGAAAATGCTTTTTTAGTGATTGTTTATTTGTTGTCAGCTTTCAAATCCGGTTTCTATAGCAACAAGTTGTTTTGATGTTATTTTTTTGCTAGTACCTACATGCATACATAAAACATTTTAAAAATTGCAATTTTCTTTTCTCATTTAATAATAATAATTTATTCACATGTAAACATAAACATTTATAAAATAACTAAATTTTAATCCACAAAATGTTTTTTGTTTAAGCCATGTTTCACTACAGCTAGTACATAATTGTCTTTCTCATTCGTAATTCAATCTCCGAAATACGTAATTCAGTGAACCCTCCATCTATAAGAGCGAATTCTCCTGTTTCAGCGTTGCCACAAAAGGCAAATTAATCGTTACACTACGTCATGACTAACCATAAATTTGTTCGCAAATTGAGAGCGTGTGCATGATAACGGCAAAAAATGTGTTGATGGTCTTCTGTTTGGAGAATACGTGTCAATGTTCTTGTTCAGTTTGAGCGTAATATTTTGTCTCTCAAAAATTTAAAAACTAAAAATTTGACCAAAAACCGAATTTAACCCCAAAAAAATTTAAAGATTGAAATTTTCAAAAAAAATTAACTAAAGGCGCATATAACCAAGCTTTGAAATTTCTCCACAAATATTACCAACAAACTTAAATTTAAGTTTTTTAATTTAGGCATTTATCAGAAGTTTCAAGGAAAAACATATTTTTTCAAAAAAGTAGATATTTTATCGAGATTTTGTATATCGCCGATAATAGTTATCAAAAATTTTAAATTCCCAATTGAAAATTTCAATGAATTTTAAAATATGCAAAAAACTTAATAGCTGAAATTAAATTGAAGAATCATAATAAAACAAAATTTCACCCAAAATTCGAAAATTAAAAAACCTAAAAAAATAAATTAACATTAACAAAGGACCGAAATTTACCACAATATTTAAATCAAAATTCACAAAAAATCATTAAAAAAATTTAATCAAGCCCAGCAAATTAAAAAAAAATCGAAAATTTAAGCAAACAAATGTAAAATCACTAAAAATATAAATTTTGCCAAAAACTTTAATTAAATTTGCTAGAATGCCAATCTTGTGTCTAACTCATTCCGAAAAGAGAACTGTAGGAATGCTAGTTTTGTTTAGGTTCCGTATGCTGCTAGTAATTATATACTAGCGCACATGGATCCATACATTAGAAATTAAACGTATCCACTCTCGGTTTAGTACCAACCATCCCGTAATAATTATTGCTTTATGAAATTTTAAAATTCTAGACTGCCGACTCACTGTGCTTCACATATATCAACCCTGTCGTTGACACTTCGTGTTATTGTGAATGGTTAACTGTCTGTTATCAGCAAATGCTTCCCGAAAAGTATACTTCGTTTCTAAGCTGGATTACCCAATTAGTTTATTTATATTGTTAGTTTATTTGTAACGGTTCACATTGGAATATATTATAATTACATTAAATATACAAAATGTTAACAGATTTAGATGATGATTTCTTTTTCGAAGAAGATAAAATGTAAGTTTTTGTTATTTTGTGTTTGCTAAATGTCTCGTGTCAAATTTTAATTATCCAACATATGTTGAACGTGTTTACATATTTGTGGTGGTTGAATGTTTGTAATCCTGCACAAGTATGAGTTGGTGTGCATGTGTATGAATATTTTCATGTGCCTCTTTAAATTTGTTAATGTGTTTTTGTTTGGTAAAAAATCAATACTTTTTATTCATATTTCTTTTGCAAAACACCCAGAATTTTTTGTTACATATTTTTTTTAAAGTTCTATATTCGTAAATAAGTTAAAGAACAATTTCACAACTATCTGTAAACATATTTATTTATTAATTCAAAATCAAAAAAGTTCAAAATCAACAATGGAAGACAATACTATTTCACCTTTACTACCCATTGAAGCCTTATCGTAAGTACTATATTGCAAGATATAAATTTCACTTGATTTTACAAGTGGAAGTGCGATATCAGCTTTAAAATAACATATTTTTACTTCAAAGCTTTAACATAACACCGATATATATGGATCCGTTTGAACCTAAAATGGGTGAATTGTTTTCAACGTCAGATTCAAAAATCGACGCTGTTTCTGCTGTTCAAACTTCAAATACTGGTACTACAGAAGAATCGTCTTTCGATTTAGATAACGATGATGCAGTTGCATCCGTCTGTCAGATTGTTGATGAGAATTTGTATTCAAGTGATGTTACTGCCACGGTCATTATGACTGCTTCAGCTATGGAGGCTGACAGGTTTAGTGAACTTACTAAACAAAAGTTCGAATTAGAACGATTGTAAGTGGTAGTGGACAAAATAAAAGAGCGAGTGTAAATGTAGAATACATATATTCTTATTAGTATGTGTATAGTATAGCTAGTCACCTCAGTTTCGAAATTCATTGCTTCCTCAATTTTACTACTTCAATAGATAAAAAATCTAAATACTTTGATTTTTTATGCATTGCATATTTTATAAATTAAAAATAATTTATTATTAAAGTATTTGCTAACACTATGTATGTATCTATGTGCCCAGCCGGCAATATAGTCAGACGTCTATCAGAAACGTCGACAACAAATTCAGAATCGTATACGAATTCTGTCAGTTCTGATCCAAAAAGTATGAATTTCTTGGCACGAATTCTGACAGACATGTCGCGGGAAGTTCTGTATTTTTTGCCGACATTATGAAATCTGGGAGATATCTTATGAAAAAGGCATGGGAAATTTTGATGTGTTGGCCTACATTGGTATTATTTTCTGATAGACATATGAAAGAATATCGATTGCTATTCCTATCGTACAAATTTCTCACAGAAATATTGGAAAATTTCTAGTGAAACTTGCACAGATTTCTTGCAGCAATCTAATCGAAAGTTAAATGCGACTTACAAAATGTTCTTATTTGTTTTATTTATTACATATTAATAAACTAAACTTTATTTTTAATAATTTCCAAAATTGTTTATGCAGAAAAAAACAACAAAAAATAATACGAAATTAGTCAAAAATCCATCAGAAATAACGATAAATAAAATTCGGACTACTTAACTAGCTTCGTATCTACATATATTAGTATTCAAATCAAGGTACGACTTTGATATAATAAAAATAAAAAATTTTTGTTCGTTTACCTTTTGCTTACTTCGCGCTTCCCGTAAAAGTTCTTTCGTGAAAATAAATTATAAAAAAATGCAGAATAATATACTTATATATATAATTTAGTAAAATAACAAATTTCGTGTGGAATTAGGAAAAAATAAATTTAGGTAAATAAAAAATTGCTTAAGTTGCATTTCCTAAAATGTGTAATGCCCTATACAAAATGGTATGAAAGAAAATGTTCACCGCTAGTATTAGTTAGAGGTAAAAATGCAACAGTATAATTAGGACATAAAATAAAAGTGGGCTTAGATAAAAAATTATATACATACATATATTTTTTTTAACTTTATTAAAAACGAAAAGTAAATGCATTGAATTAAATAAAAA
Source organism: Phania funesta (assembly GCA_963932375.1). Lineage (NCBI taxonomy): Eukaryota > Metazoa > Arthropoda > Insecta > Diptera > Tachinidae > Phania > Phania funesta. The sequence goes on from OZ010653.1 coordinate 43,630,858, forward strand.
AAATAAGAAAATTATTGAGAAAGTATTAGGTATTTAAAATCGATCGCACGCGATAGTCCTAACACGTAATAGTTCTTCCAGGGTAAATTCTGTAAAAAATATTTAGTATCCATTATGTTCATTTTTAGCAATGAATTCCGTAACTGTTTTTAACCAATTAAATTCAAAACATTTTTATTCAAATAAAGTAGTATGTACTAGAAAATATATCATAATAGGAGAGCAAGAGAAGTTTTTCTTGTGTATGTGCGACCGTTATCTATTTCATTATTTTAACAAATCTTCGAAAATGAAAAGACTGTTTTTTGAGTATTGTAATATACAGTATCGGACAAAACTAATTCACCAAATCCTTCTTACTAATAAATCCTTGAATAGGTAAATGAAATATTTATTCATTTGTCAATATTATTATACAAACTATTAAAATAAAACACAAACAACAAATTCGCTTAATTAAAATGTAATAAAAAGGGTAAAAAGTATTACTTGATGGCGACAAAACTAAAGCACATGGTTAATTAAATATTAATGATGGTATAAAAAACTTAATATTTTATGGCGCATCCATTATTTTTTAAAACTTCTGCACATCTTCGTTGCATGGACTCTATTAAGCTAGCTAATAATTCAGAACAAATTCCATTCCAGGCATTTTCCACATTCTTGAAAAGCTCATCTACATTTTTGCAGTTATCGCGAACTAGTTTTCGATCTACGATTTCCCATATATTTTCTATAGGATTGAGATCTGGCTATTATGCTGGCCATTTCAAAACATTTATCTTGTTGGTAACAACCCACTCCTTCACACATTTAGATTTGTGTTTAGGGTCGTTATTTGGTTGGGATCCCCACTTAATTGGCATTTCCTCCTCTGCATGTGGCAGCATTACATTTTGCAGGATGTATCTGTAAAGAAAACGATCCATTATTCCATTTATTCTATGAATTGGATCGACACCATGGCCTGAAAAACATCCCCAGACCAAAACGCCATGTCTCGCTGCATGTGTTGTATAACGTGGATTAATACGTTGGCCTTTCGGCCTTCAAGCTAAACTTAATCCATCGGAACCTTTCAAATTAAATTTTGACTCATCGGAGAAAAGCACAGTATTCTATTATGTGGTTGTCCAATTAATGTGCTCCCTTGCGAATTAAATTCTGGTTAGTCTATTTTTTCGTGATATACAACGCTTTTTTACACTTTCGTAAGCTTTTAGGCCACCTTCTACAGCTCTTTTTTTAACAAACTTATTATAGCCTGATCATCTCGTTTGCTGGTTTTTCGTGAACGTCCACCTTTATGTTCTGTAGACAAAGTACCAGAAGAACGAAAACGGCTTACAATTCTTGATATCATACTGTGATAAATATCTAATTTTCTTGCAATTGTGGTCACGGATTGACCGTTATTAAACTCAGCTAGTATTTTTTATTTTAAATGTACTGAATATTTATTTCCAGCCATTTGGAAGGTAACTCACGAAAAACGCCCACAACGAGTTTAAAGAACGGAAACAACTAAAAATTAAATACGCACTTTTGTAAGCAATTTTTTATTATAAAATAAAAAGAAATATTCAAGGCTACTTGCATTAGTTTTGTCGTTGCATTTTTGGATGTTCTTGCATAAATAACCATTTTTTTTAAACTACTAGCAACAGATATTTTTACTTCGTTTTTAACACGTAAAGAGTAAATTCTTTTAAATATAATAATATTTTCTATAAAATAAGCATTATTTTTAATGTTATTGCAAAGTTTCTTGTTAAGCAGGAGTCCTTGCATAGTTTTGTCCGATACTGTACATACATGCATACATATGTATATAGTATTTTGCGCACTCATCGAGACCTACACTGTTATCACACAAACAAAATACATATTAGCAAAATAAAAAATATATATGTATGCGCTCGTCTGTAACAACTCCTACATAAACTATGCTGAGAACAAGGAACAATCTGTATGACAAACAAAATACTATGCTCAAATTGAGCATGATCATTTTCACGTATTCGCCACACAGAAGACCACGAACAAATAACTTTTTATTATTCTGCCGGCGCTCTGTCCATGTGCGAACAGACTTCTGCCTAGTCAAGACGGTACGTAAGAGATAACTTTAAAGTTGTTTTTATAGGAAATTTGACATTTCAATCAGTGAAGTTGTGACTGAAATATCTAGCTTTATTTTATTTAATATGGAGACAATAGTATTACAACTTGAAATTTTACTTGACAACATTTAAATAATGGCTTCGATATCTATGGAAATTTAAATGACAATTATTTATTTTATAATATCGTAATATTAACTTCTACTTTTTTGTATACACCAATACCTCATTTTGCGTCGGGGTTACGCTCCAAAAAAACACGACACAAAGTGAATTAAGATTTTCTATAGCAGGGTTACGAAAATATTATTTTTTAAAAAGAAAATTTTACAAAGTAAATATTAAAAATAAATATACAATAATATACAATTTTATTACATACAGAACACAAGAAAAAACGTATTCAATTAAAACAAAACTAACTATTCAATTAATTTATAAAAAACAAAATTAAAATTATTCACTGTCCGATGAGTCTATAGTGACTGTTGTCATAAGTCGGCTTTCTTTTACAAAAAATTGAACCAATGTTTGCTGAACAGCTTTTTTTCAACGTAAAATAAATTTCTTTGTAGTAATTGATATTCGTAGCTACCGCCTGTGGCACTTTAAAACTCCTTCCGCTGTCAGGATCGTTTTTAAAAAATCTCCACAGCTTCGTCAATCAAACACATCGGGTTGGAAATTTGTTTGGAGGTTTAATTTTGTTCCTCGGAGATTTCTATTGAACGGTCACTGTCATCTTCTTCATTAGCAAATTGCAATTCCAGATGCAATAGTTCTTCATTAGAGAATTCTTCGTTGTACGAGGTTAGCAATTCGTTTATGTCAGTCTCCTCCATACCTTCGAAATTAGCCTCTCTAGTTAAATTATAAATTAAAAAAAAAATTAAAACTCGATCCCAAAATAACGCAACCTCGAAATTCTAACGACGCACAGTGAAAACTAGTACTAGTTTAGCAGCGACGTAACTTCAAAATAATGCAAAGCGAAACGACGCAAAGCGAGGTATTGGTGTATATGTAATTATAGTTTCGTCAATGAAAATTAACAGCCTGTGCGCACTATGTCAAACGTTAACGTTAGCTGGAATTCTAAGAGAAAAAAATTAATTTGCGTCCCTCTAATAGCCGCTTTCTTTATGAATTTATTTAGTCTGTAAGTAAAAAAAATACATTCATAAAACAGTTCATAGGAGGACGTAATTAATTTTTGTAAAATTCATCAGTGGGCTGGTGACCAAAGGTCTCTCAAAGTACAAGTAAGCGTAAGTTACATGGGGTTCAAAGGATTGTATGGGTATATTGTATGCGTGCATTGCGCACGGCGCCACCACAGGCAATCGAGTCAATTGTTGCGATTTTGTAAAATTCAAGCGAACCAGGCAGGCCAGGTTGTACGACTTAGTTTTGAAGTAAGCTTAGTTTTGAATTAATGTGCATCTCAAAATTCCTTTTAGTGAATATGTATTTATTTATTTTTTTACACATTATCTTCCACTAATAATTAATTACTTACAAAAACCCGCCTAATATAAATCCAGTGGGGGTTTGGATTTTGCTACTTAGTGTTCAGCTAACCCTGTTATCTAGTATCTTGCGTTCATAATTCCTGCTTGTTATTAAGATGCTTTTATTTATGCATGTAGACGCTTTTTTCAATCAAACTACATACATACACTCAATATAGGTCATATTATACCCATTAATTAATGCACATTTTCTCTATTCTCAGGGGCATGACTGTCAGCACAAAATCCGTGGTTGTAGTCAAAGATGATACTAATCTGATTGGCATAAGCATAGGTGGAGGGGCTCCACTATGTCCTTGCTTGTATATAGTACAGGTAGAAACACATTTTGTGCCTAAAAATGTTAAAAGATTATATCTGCATATAATATTTATTATTGATAAATTTGCTTCAGGTGTTTGACGGTACACCAGCTGCCAGAGAAGGTTCCTTAGAGAGTGGAGACGAATTGTTAGCTATTAACAATACAAGTGTCAAGGGAAGAACGAAAGTACAAGTAGCAAAACTGATCCAAACAGCTACGCAACAAGTGATTATACGCTATAATAAACTACACGCTGATCCGGAAAGGGGAAAATCTCTTGATATAATTTTGAAAAAACTGAAGCATCGTATAGTGGATAACATGTCGAGTAATACAGCGGATACACTTGGTTTGTCTCGGGCAATTTTATGCAATGACTCTCTGGTAAAGCGTTTAGAGGAATTGGAGGGTACCGAGATGATGTACAGAGGCATGGTAGATCATGCACGCCGAATGTTGAAAGCATATTACGATGTATTACAATCCTATCGAGCATTTGGCGATTGTTTTATGGCCATCAGCACAAGAGAGCCTCAGCTAAGGGCTTCGGAAGCGTTTCGCTTATTTGGCGAATTGCATCGGAATTTGGAAAAAGACGGTTTGGCTGCCATCAAAAGCATTAAACCCATTCTCGATGATTTGGGTACATACCTTCACAAGGCCATTCCGGATACAAAACTAACTGTAAAACGTTACATGGATGCCAAATTTACCTATTTATCATACTGTTTAAAAGTCAAAGAAATGGACGATGAAGAGCATAGTTTTGCTGCTATACAGGAACCGTTGTACCGCGTGGAAACTGGAAACTATGAGTATCGCTTAATATTAAGATGTCGACAAGATGCTAGAGTTAAATTTGCCAAATTGAGAACGGATGTTTTAGAAAAAATGGAGCTATTAGAATGCAAACATGCCAATGACTTATCAAATCAACTTAGAAATCTACTCGGCAGTTTGTCCCAATTAAATAAAGGCATAATTGAAAGAATGGATACCTTACCAAATCTATTTCCCATAGAAGTTGATTTTAAGGATACTGACTTTCAATATAAATCGAATATTCTAGAACCACAAAAAATGGATGAGAACGAAGACGAAGATCAAACTCAAGATGACAATGCAGCAGGAGCAAAGAAAACAAAATATTTTACGCATTCTGGAGAAGGATCTGATGTTATCTGTGGTCTTGAAGCTGTTGAAGAACCGGCTCCTATTATTGATGTACCTACTAAAAAACAAGATATTTTATCCTTAACAGCAAATCTATCCGACAATCTCTTAACGGAAACAACAAATGAAAGTGATCAACTACTTAAAGATTTGGGCTTATTAGGTCTAGACTTGAGTCCGAGTTCAATTCCTTCAACGCCATGCATAAATAAAATTTCATCATCTGATAACTTTCATGATTTCGACTTATTCCTTAATCAATCATCGGGTATAACAACTTCAGCCGCCACCAATACAACGACACAATTTGAAACAAACCAGACATTAACGTCAGTCACTGCATCTCAATTGGGAAACGATTTAATGACTGCTAATGCTCTGGAAACCGACTTGCTATTGCAGTAACCAATTTGTTCCGGTCCATACATAAATTAGCTAGCTTAATGTGGACACATGCATTATATTATGAGTACAATTCTCTAATTTTTTTTCACGCAAAATCAATTTGGTGTTCTAATTTGTAGATTCTAATTCTTTTTGAGTTCTGTATGAATTTATATACATACGAGTACATATGAATACATGATGAAATGCAAAGTTTTCGGTTAATAAACACTCGAATTACAATTTCTATAAGCTACGGTTGCTGAAATTATTTTACTTTTAGAGAACAAAAGGGAATTAATAAAACTAGGTTCTTAGGCGTTATTTTTGAGAAGCATGATATTGTTACAAAGTAATAGTCAAAGGTGTGTGAAACGACCTATTGTACAAATGTACAAATACGCAATATCACAAACACAAAGCAAAAACAAATTGCGCAGCATAAATTCCATAAACCGCGATTCAAAAAAACAATTTCTACAGCAAGCAAAAAGTAAACAAAAGATACACACACACACACAAACACATATACAAGACTACTAAGCCAGCAACTGAAATAACAAATGCGCAATTTCGCGTATGTTCGGGACATTTCAAGAAGCGGCCGTGATCTGTATATAAAGGCGCCGTCCACCGCAGAAGAGACAGTTGGCTCTGAGATTTCATAGAGTGAATATCTGTGCGTACAAAATTGTTAAGTGTACAGTGTAAATAAGTACTTAGTATAGTTGTAAATAGAGTCTTAATTGCCGAATAAAGTTGTGTACTGGTAAAAATCATTAAGGAATGTGTAATTTAATTTTTTACAATTAAACGAAACCTTCAAAATCCCGTTTATTGTGGTAATAAACGTAACAATTGGTGTCAGAAGTAGAATTGTAAAAAATAAAAAGTAAGTAAAAAAAATGAAGTTTGACGAGCTGAAAGTAGATCAGCTAAAAAAAGAGCTGAGCAAGTTGGATCTGCCAACGGCGGGCAATAAGGTAGAACTGCAAAAGAGGCTGATAGAGGAATTTAAGCGACGTGGTATTGACATCGGCTTATATGAATTCGAGGAAAAAGAGGAGCTTGAGATATGTACCCCTGCTACAACCACTAATATGGACTTCACCGTAATGTTTGCCGCTATGATGGAGAAAATGGAGAAATTTCAAGAAGCTTCTAAGATCAACAGCGAAAGACTCTTAGCTGAGGTAGAAGAAAAGTTTCAAGAAGTTTCTAAGAACAACAAAAGACTCTCAGCTGAGGTCAGAGCCAACAACGAGACATTTCAGGAAATTTCAGAAGTTATAGGCAAACGAGTTGAAGCTATAGAACTGAGAGTCAGTGAGCTTGATGAAAAATTCTCTCGCATAACGGGAAATATTGAGGAAAAACTCTCCGGCATAACGAGAAGTTTTGACGAAAAACTCTACGGCATAAAGAGCAATGTTGACGCAGAACTTCATGAGTTAAAGAACAGGATAAGCGATCTACAAATTCGAGAAGGACCGGTAAGAATAATTCCTGAGCACGCCAGCAAGGTAAAGGCCCCGAGCTTTGATGGTAGCGCACCTTTTAATATCTTCAAGTTCCAATTCGAAACGGTGGCTAGCAAAAATGAATGGGATAGTGAAGAAAAAGCTATAGAACTAATTCTTGCGTTAAAGGGAACAGCAGCAGCAATCCTTGAAAGCTTACCAGCTGGCTGTAGAAATAGCTACGAAGAAATAATGGTGGCCTTGCAACGTAAGTACGGTGGCGAACATAAGCGAGAACTGTACAGGATGGAACTACGGGGCAGAGTCCAGAAGCCGAATGAAACGCTGCAAGATTTTGCGATGGAAATTAAACGCTTGGTGCAGCTGACTTACCCAGGTGAGAACCATCCATTCCTGGACCAGTTCAAGATAGAAGAATTTGTAAATGGCATACGGGATCCAGATGTTAGATATGCAGTTTGCGCTATGCATAAGTCGTCCTTTGCGGAAACCATTTCGTACGCGCTGGCCCAGGAGACCGCAAAAGTTATATCGAAGCCACAAGTCTACAAGGTGCGGCAACTTGAGGCTGATACGCCAACTTGCGGAGACAAAAGGAGCGAGATAGAACAGCTGTCGAGCAAATACTAGAGGAAAAAGGCAAATCTCGCGCAAAATGCTTTAATTGCGGTAAGGTCGGCCACTTCCAGCGCAACTGCAGATCAGCAAAGAAACGATCAAGATCTGCTTCGCCACAGAGGGAAAACAAACGGACTAATAACACCAAAACGCATTCGTCACCGTTAAACTAGATCGAGCTAGCGCTGAGGGGCAAGAGCTAGCTCCTACAACCGATGGCCCCACAATCTCCATTTCCATCATGCAGCAAAAGAACAGCAACCTTACTGCTTGCGGTTTTATCAACGGAAAGAAACAGGTCCTCACCATAGACACAGGTGCATCCCAGTCTATAATAAGGCTCGATTTGGTAAAAGCAGTAGAACCGCTAAATAATATACGACTACGCACTGGTACTGGGGATTCAGCTACCGTCTATGGAAGAGCCAGGGCAAGACTGACTATCGCAAACATCAGCGTGTTTGTTGTCGCCGACATATTGGATGAAGTTATTATTGGTGCAGACTTCATGATAGCCCACGGGATTGATCTACGCATGGGACATCAAATAATGGTATGGCGCAATGTCGAGATACCCCTGGATGTTGGATATGAGAGCAGGACCACAGTAAGGAAGCTGCTTGCCGTTGAACGGCAGAAGTTACCACCTCAGGCAGAAACTATAGTATGGGCACGTGTGGAGGAAGATTGTGTGGATAACCGGTTGTGGGTTGTAGAACCAAAAGAAATAAAAGCCGAAATCATAACAGCTAGATCCCTTGTGAAAGCCTGCGACGATGGACGAGTTCCTGTAAGAGTACTTAATCTGTCCAAAAGCGAAAAGACCATTGACAGAAGTTTTGAGATCGGTCAATGTGAGCCGGCAGGAGCCATAATTAATTGTGCGGCAAATTCAGTATGCCCCAAAACAACAGCCAAAGAACGGGATTTACTGGCAGAACAGGTGGAAAAATGGGTAGCAGGCCTGACATCTCCTGATAGAAACAAAGCTAAGCAGTTGCTTAGAAAATATGCCTCTGTCTTAGCCCTGAGTAATAAAAGCCAAGGTAGAACCTCAGTTGTTAAACACGAAATCAACACCGGCGAAGCGAGGCCTATAAAACAAGCACCCAGGAGTATTCCCCTAGCAAAGCGAAACGAGGTCAAAGAACTGGTCAACGAAATGGAGCGGAATGGAGTCATTGAGCCATCTTCTAGTCCGTGGAGCTCGCCAATAGTTTTGGTGAAGAAGAAAGACGGCAGCACCAGGTTTTGCGTTGATTACTGGAAACTCAATGACGTCACAAAGAAAGACAGTTATCCGCTGCCCAGAATTGACAATACCTTAGACACGTTGGCCGGAACGAAATGGTTCTCTACCTTGGACTTGCAGAGCGGCTATTGGCAGGTAGAAATAGCCGATAAGGACAAGGAGAAAACTGCCTTTAGCGCGAGCGATGGTGTATGGCAGTTCAAGGTGATGCATTTGGGCTCTGCAACGCTCCAACTACTTTTGAGCGTTTAATGGAACGTGTGCTTAAAGGTCTCAATTGGAAGACGTGCTTGGATATCTTGTTGACATAATTGTGATGGGGAAGACTTTTGACGAACGTCTGCAAAGCTATGATTTTAGTATCCAGCACAGAAAAGGCGGAAAACACAATAATGCTGATGCCCTTTCAAGACGGCCATGCAGCGTAGAGTGCAAGCACTGCACAAAAGTCGAGAAAAAAGAATGTGTCATTGACGTGCGGCTGACCCAAATTAGCTCAGGGGAAGACTGCTCTAAGGAACAGAATGACGACCCCATTTTGGCAAAGATTATGTTGGCTAAGCAGGAAAACAAAAGACCGACCCGCAATGAAATATCGGCAGAAAGTCCATTAGCAAAAGCGTACTGGGCCTAGTGGAATAGCCTAAAATTAATAGATGGCTGCTTATATAGATCTTGGGAAAGTGTAGATGGCAAATTTACAACGGACTTAATTGTCGTGCCCACTTCCAAGATAAAGGAGGTAATGAAGCAGTTCCATAACGGTCGTAGTGGCGGCCACCTGGGCATTATAAAAACTCTGGAAAAGATAAAACAGCGATTTTACTGGGTTGGATGCCAGCAGTCTGTAGCCGATTGGATAGCTAATTGCGAACAGTGTATTGCGGCCAAGGGTCTAACAAGAAGAAGTCGCGGCAAGCTTCAGCAATACAACGTGGGTGCCCTTTTTGAGCGGGTAGCTATCGATGTAGCAGGTCCATTCCCTGTCAGTGACGCTAGTAACCGGTATGTACTAGTGGTAATATATTATTTCAGCAAATGGCCCGAGGTGTATGCCATTCCAAACCAAGAATCTAAAACGGTGGTAGACGCATTTGTCAACAATTGGGTGTGTCGATACGGTGTTCCGATAGAATTGCATTCAGATCAGGGACGAAATTTTGAATCTTGAAATTTATATGGCATCAAAAAGACGAGAACGACACCGCTACATTTACAGTCTGATGGCATGGTAGAAAGATTTAACCGTACGCTGGAGGAATACCTCAGAAAAGTGGTCAGTACACACCAAAAGGATTGGGATGAGCATATACCTAAGCTGTTACTGGCTTACCGGTCAGCTGTTCACGATTCCACCTCACGTAGTCCAGCGAAAATCCTGTTTGGAACGAAACTGAAAGTGCCAGCGGATTTAGAGTTCGGTGTTAAACCTAAACCTGTGTGCGAAGACAATGGAAACACTCTTCAGGCACAAGAAGATCTTCACGAGCTTCATGAGTTTGTCCGTAACCGCATTAAAATGTCCAGTGATAAGATGAAAGCCAGATATGATAGAGCAGCAAACACGGAGGGATTTACCGAAGGACAAATGGTTCTACTGTTTAACCCACAACGCAAGAAAGGATTAACCCCTAAATTGCAAACCAACTGGGAGGGACCATACAAGGTGGTTAAGAGGCTAAATGACGTAGTTTACTGGATACAGAAGTGCCATAGCCCGAGGTCCAAAATGAAGGTGGTTCACCTTGAACGACTAGCCAAATATGGAAAGGGTGATGTTGAGCCTGTTCGGGACGAAAAGGCTTAAGTGGGCGGCAGTGTTACAAAGTAATAGTCAAAGGTGTGTGAAACGTCCTATTGTACAAATGTACAAATACGCAATATCACAAACACAAAGCAAAAACAAATTGCGCAGCAGAAATTCCATAAACCGCGATTCAACAAAAACAATTTCTACAGCAAGCAAAAAGTAAACAAAAGATACACACACACACAAACACATATACAAGACTACTAAGCCAGCAACTGAAATAACAAATGCGCAATTTCGCGTATGTTCGGGACATTTCAAGAAGCGGCCGTGATCTGTATATAAAGGCGCCGTCCACCGCAGAAGAGACAGTTGACTCTGAGATTTCATAGAGTGAATATCTGTGCGTACAAAATTGTTAAGTGTACAGTCTAAATAAGTACTTAGTATAGTTGTAAATAGAGTCTTAATTGCCGAATAAAGTTGTGTACTGGTAAAAATCATTAAGGACTGTGTAATTTAATTTTTTACAATTAAACGAACCCTTCAAAATCACGTTTATTGTGGTAATAAACGTAACAATATTTTACTAATTTAATTTTTTTTTTTTAATATTTATTTAAATCTTAATTAGTATAATACATGTACACAAATTATGAGATTTTACTAAAAATGTACTACAGCAATTAAAATCTAAATAGTTGAATATAAACGTAAAATTAATAATATCACAGTGATTAAGGAATAGATTGCTGTTAAAAACCTTACGCATACATTAAAGGTATAGAAATTTTATTAACAAACACTAACTATATTCTTTCATACAAAAGAATCTGAGTGGTTGTTTAGCAAATTTCTTATAGTTTCGGATTCAGACCCTCTGCATCTTACTTTGAATGACAGAGTCAGTTCCTTCACAAATGTATTAAACATTTTATGGTTAAAGTTTTTGTGCAATAACTCTGTTGAGTATCTAGGAGATAGATTGTGTATTATTTTCAAATTTTTGTTCTGAATTATTTGCAGTTTCTTTTTATGTGTTCTAGCGGTTTTGTGATACCATACTTGGCAAGCGTAGGCCATAATGGGACGAATACATATTTTATAGAGTAATAATTTGTTATTTAAGTTCAGCTTTGATCTTCTACAGAGTAGAGGATACAGGGCTCGACCGCATTTAATTGCTTTATCGCAAATGTTGTTTACATGTTGTTTGAATGAAAGTTCCCTGTCAAGGATTACCCCTAGATATTTAATGTCTTCTTTCAAAGGAATAGTTATTCCTTGAGAAGTTAGCTGTAAGCTTGGCATCCGTTTGGGTGACTTATTATAAGGAAATACAATAGCCTGCGTTTTAAGGTCATTGACTTTAATTTTCCATTTTTCGAAGTAATTCTGTGCTGTTAGCAGACAGTTTTGCATTTTCTTAATTATCGCATTTGAAAGTTTCCCGCAACAAATAAACGCGCTATCGTCAGCGTAGAAAGCTGCTTCATAATATTTATGTATTACTATATCAGATGTATAGACTGAGTATAGTGTAGGAGATAGCACCGACCCCTGTGGCAAACCAGCAGGTATTTGCCTCTCACTCGAAAAAGTATTATCAACGCAAACAACAAACGAGCCATTTTCTAAAAAGTTTTTAATAATTTTTTAAAAATAAATTGGAAAACCGAAAGTGTTAAGTTTAAACAGTAGGCCGTCATGCCAGATGGAGTCAAAGGCTTTTTCAATATCGAGAAATAAAACGCCAGTGCTATTTCTATTAAACTTATTATTTTCGATAAAGTTAACAACTCTTTTTAACTGGTGTGTAGTGGAGTGTTCCCTACGAAACCCAAACTGCTGACTATTAATAATATTATTGTTATTACAAAAATTTAAAATTCTCTTATGAATGATTTTCTCAAAAATCTTATCTATCAAACTCAATATGCTGATTGGTCTGTAACTGGTGGGTAGTTTAGGATTTTTACCAGCTTTCTGAATAGGAATTACTTTAGCCTTTTTAAAAATGAGCGGAAAGTATCCATTTTCTAAGCAAAAATTAAATAGCTTACTTAACGTCTCGAAGCAGTAATCGGGCATATTTTTAAGAATAGTAGAATTAACGCCATCAAGGCCAGGAGCCTTATTATTTTTCAGCAATAGTACTTGTGATTTAACTTCATTTGTATTTGTTAGTTCAGCATTTGTTCTAGAATCAGAAATACCGTTTAGGCGATTAATGTAATTTGAGACCCTATGGTCTAGCGGGGATGGGTTATTAATAGTTATGGTGTGGGCGGTTTCGAAAACGTCTGCACATGCATTTGCCTTCTCAGCACTAGTTTTTAAAATGTCATTGTTTACGTGTAAGTCTGTAAAATTATTTTTATTACCTTTAAGAGCTTTTGATAGTTTCCAAAACTTTTTGGACCCGGTAGGCAGTTTTGAAATAAATTTTGACCAGCGTTCGTTTCTGTATCTATTGATGTGGAAATTAATTAATCTATTCAATTGCTTTAATATGCAATCTATTTGCATTCTTTGGTTTGAATCTCTACATCTTTGAAATTTGCTAGTGTCAGAGATTTCTCTCTGCCAAGAACTTCTGGTACCAGTAGGAATTTGATTGAAAGCCTCATTAGCGATTGATATTAATCTACTTAATGACAGCTCTAGGTTATTAGGATTACTTACGGTCTGATCAATGTACTGGCTTCTAATTTTATTATCGACCCAGTTTCTGATTGCCGGCCAGTCTGCGCGATAGTACAAGGGAATTGTCTCTATCTTACTATGAATATGATCAAAAATAAGGCAAGTGATTGGTGCGTGGTCTGACTGTAGTATGTTAGGATGGGTTTCTAAATTGGAAAAATTAACACTATAGTTCGTTAAAAGAATATCAACCGTAGAGGGTTGAACTTGGACCAAATTCTGACCAAACCGGGTAAAGGCATTTGGATGGTGTATATAATAGTTAGATCTTAAACAATGATTGTAAAGTTCATTCCCAGTAGCATTGTTCGCCACACAATTCCAATTAGTATGATGTGCATTCAGATCTCCAAATATGAAAAACTCGCTTGTAGAGTTGGTTAATAAATCCAGATCCGTTACAAAGTCAGCAGAGTTGACCGGCGGCATATACGCTGCAGTCACAATTACAGGCCTTCTATTAATCATTATTTGTATCGAAATATTCGCGATAATGCGCGTCTTTATCTTAGGTAATAGCTTGTGTTGAATATAACTTTTAATTGCAATAAGCACACCTCCGCCATGGGTAGGCCGGTCTTCTCTGTAAATTTTAAAGCCTCCGAGATTAAATTTATGGTGAGGTTTTAAAAAAGTCTCATTTAGGAGTAGAATTTCAACTCCTTTGTTACGAAATATTTGCTCCAGCTGCGCAGCAGCTGATTCAGTCGGTATGCCTTGTGCATTCCAGTGCATAACATGAACATTTTGTAAGACGGTTAAATTATATGACATGTTTAAGCATATTACCCAAAACTCTTAATTTGTCATATTTGTTCTGACATTTTTGAAGAGCATCTACTGCATCAAAAAATATTTGTAGCAGGGTCTCATTGGAGATATCATCATCATTATCCCTGGCATAATGATTATTTTTCAAAACATATGAATGTTGGTTACCTGCTTGAGGGCGGGTATCACGTGTGTCGTTAGTACGTGCTTGTTTTGGCAATTCAGGAAAATTATCATCGCCTATGTTGAAGTATGACGTATTGGTACGTCTACTAACCAGTCTGGACTTAGTGGTAACTCGTTGTCGAATTTCAAGGTATTCCTGACGACATGGACACTTGAGGTCATCCGCTTTGTGGTTAATATGTTTATAGCCCTTCTTTACACAGTTGTGACATTTATACACCACACTAGTATCCTGGGAACTTCTATTCAACTTACATTCCGTGTAGTCGTGATTCCCGGCACAGGCTGAACACACTGCCATTCTATGAGAGTTTTTTGCTCCATGACCATACATAGAGCATTTGCAACATTGAGTAGGACCCCTGTTGCCTTTGATTGGCCTTCTCCAGTACACTGCGATGTTGCAAAAATATTTAATTTTTAAAACTTCACTTTTCGAGACGTGTTGACGGTTGAATTCAATCATATATAAAGCATCATCAGCAGAAGTTTTTTTCGTTTTTATTTCCGAAACGCTTACGGGAGTTATGTTGAACTCATTGACAAATTCATTTTTGATAATTTCGGTAGTAAATTGAGGTAACCCAAAGAGAACCATTTTAAAATTCTTCGCATCCTTTACTTCATGCGTATAATAATGAAAACTTCTGTTTTTGAGAGTTTTCAATGCTGCTTCATATAACACCAACGAGCTGGACATTATTTTTGTACCAACTGACATTCTCTTAAAGGTGTATTCTTCACCTAAGAAATCAATTACATCTGAAAACTTATGAGTGGGATCCACAATTATTGGTGGAACTTTATCTTTGACAGAAACTTCCTCATTTTCCTCGGAATCGGCTAATAAACGAAATCTATTAGCATTTCTTACAGGTCCATCATTGGTTGTTTTCAACAACTTGAACTTGGGGCTGTTACCCCAATGCTTTTTCCTTTTTGGAGCAAACATGACCAGAAGCGATTAAAAAGACTTTATTCAGGTCTTTTTAATTAATTAAATTAATTTAAATTAAATAAATCACTCACGAATATAAAAACACGTTGTTTACGATTTGAGGCAGAGATGCCAGATAACTAATTTAATTTTATGTTTTTTAATTGGTACAAAAATATCGTTTAATGTACACAATTAAACGACGTACAATCTGGCAATGAGAAATGAGTCTCAAAAGTTTTAAAATAAACATTTTCAAGTTATTCAAGCAATCATTGGGTTATTGGGTTAGGAATTGCCGTCTCGCCAGGTTCAATATGTCTGTTTTTCTCAGTCTCTGGTGCCCATAAAATTGTGCACTAGAGTGTTGGGATACACCACTAGTTTGTTTACGTATTTCGATACCAGGGGACACATACGATAAGTCGTAAGATCCTAGACTGTTTTCTTTGTTTACTTCTGGAAGTCTGATGCACGAGCGGTACCCAACAGCTGAATGCCATATGTCCATATTTGCTTTATAATGGATTTGTTCAAAAGCACCTTGAAATCCAAAGCCATAGTGAAGTTAAGACCTATTCAGCAATGTAGTTAAATTGTTCTAAGTTTTATGGCCGCAATTTTTGCCTCAAGTTAGGCGTCTATCTATCTAGGCGGATACCTAAATATTTATAGTGTGTTTCCGCTGGAACAGTGGTATTCCTTATGGTTATTGTAGGACAATTTTTCCCCCTGAGGGAAAACGTTACGCGAGCACATTTCGAAGGATTTCTTTATCCAGTACTCTAGCTCCTGAATGTGGGATGGATGTTTTTTGGATGCAACCTTTGGATCATTATTAATTCTTATATGTATATGGTCATGTCCGCTGCATAGATTCTCAGGCATGTTCTGCATTTTGCTTTGAAGTAAAATTGGTTTGATATCACTTCAGTTTGAATGTTTGATGTTCTGCATTTTACTTTTGACGTTTCATTTACTTTTCCTTTCGAACATAAGAATGTAGTAATTTTGTCATGTTCTAGAAACTTTTTTTTACAAAAAAATAAGTTTAAAAATACTGCTAAGTTTAATAGCGAAATAGAAAACTTTAAAAAAATATGTAAGTATAATTACTATATTTATTGTTAAAAATTAAAAATAAAAGTTGCAATGACTATATATGTACTTATTAAAAGTAAAAATGAAATAAAAATCTGTAATTTTCTCTAAGGGCAAACACAAAAGCACCACGCAGGATGCAATTATGTTGCGCTTTATGCAAAACCATGAGGACCTGGCAAAAGGATTTTCAAAAGGAGGCGAATTACGCGTATCGTCTGTCATGATAACAATACATTCATTATTTATGGTGTGCATTAATATTTTTTTAAATATATTTTTTCACGATTTCTTTAGCTTTTATACGAAAAAAAAGAACACAAGTAGTAGTTTTATGCAATATAAAGCAAAATTTTATTTTTAATTTCAAGTCACATATGTAGCAGCTGTTTACGATTTTTGTTTTCGAAGTTCATTTCAAATGAGAAAATGTAACACCAAACCACTACTTTTGCAGAACACCAAAAATAGAAAGTTTACTTTTCAAATCGTATTTTACTTTCATTCTACTCCTTTTCTGGAACATGCCTGTATATATAATTTTAGCCCTAGTATACTACCCTGAGGGACTCCAGCAGATTTTGCCATTTTCAGCAGTCAAATAGCTTTTTAGAATCTTGTGGGAGTTTTCGGGAAGAACTCGAGTTTTTTTTCGTAAGTAGGCCGTCATGCCAGACATTATCAAATGCCTGGGAAATATCAATAAATAAAGCTGAACAGTATTGCTTATTTTTGAATGCAAATCTAATAATGGTGACAAGTCTTTCAACTGCTCAAAAGTACTATGCCTCGCAAGAAAATCTAAACTGATGGTCCGGGATAATGTTTTGTTCATTAAACCCAAGAGGAATAATTTTTCAAATAATTTTGACAAAGATTTCTGGAACGAATTTCCGTCATCCCTTGTCAAGTTTGCTTTGAAGACAAACTGCTTTCGGCTATGTGCCATCTTCAGTGTCAGTTTTCGTTTTCGGATGACGGAAATTCGTTCCAAAAATCTACATCAAAATACCCTGTCGGAATATTAAATCAAGAATTAACTTTGACAAAATTTCAGACCTCTTCTAAGAGCATTAAATATGAATAGTAAGACTCTCACGGCTAAATTGCGTAAGTTGCTTATAATTGAACTTGTAAAACGATTAGGTCCGGGTGATATTCTCATATCTGTATTTTTAATGATCGATTTCAATGAAAATAGCCGAAATTTCATAGGATCATTTACAGTGTCTCTAATATTTGGAATTTATACAACCCATATACTGGACGAAGTGCCTTCTTCTGATATCTCTGAAGCGATTTGATTTGATTCTTACTTAACTTTTGGTGAATGAAGAATTTTGTTTCAACATTAAACTTATTTCTAAATTTATAAATCAATCTCGTGGCAGAAGCAGTCTCTGACTTTAAATTGTTTATGTGTGCATCCTATTAAAGGTTACTTTGCAAATGTACACCTTGTTTCGAGTTGTAATTCAAATATACATACATATATATACGACGGCCCGATATTAAAATTAAGTTTAAACTTTTTATTGTGTACAAAAGCGGCTTTTAGAGGTAAGTTTAAAGATAATTTTTACTTGTAAATAAAATAAACTAAATGCATAACCATCTTATTAATAATTTGCTAGAAGTTTTGTTGTCGACGATATTTTAAAAATTAACATGGCGACTTGACTAGCCATAAATCTATGAAAATTTTTGTTATGGTGGCTTTTTTTAAACTCTAATGTTTTCGTCATGATGTTCTGTTTCAAGCAACTAGCAAAATGCGCATACAGGCTAGCTTATTCACCCTCAACAAATAAATTGCATTTATATAATAAAATAAGTTGGGATAAAAGTTAGCTAAAAAACATTTTTTTAAACATATACATTAACCGCGTCACCCATTTACATGCAAAATAACGTAACATCAGTTTTCTTTCATAACCCTTTACAGGGCAACAAGAAACGATTGTGAAATGGAAACTACTTGGGGATATTAAAAAAAAATTCTTATGTGGATTCACGTGAAACCAGGAATATATTTTATATAAAAAATCTATTTTTCAAAGTATACATAAAGTATAACGTAATTTTTAATTGCTGAAGTGGCATTTTTCGTTCTGAACGAAAAATGCCACTGAAGATGGCACATAGCCGAAACCGGTTTGTCTCCAAACCAATCTTGACAAGGGATGACGGAAATTCGTTCCAAAATTCTACAGTTGCAGGTTTATTATTTTTATTTTTTGATTCTTATTTTATTTGGTTGCTAATAACTATAACCTAACTATTTGTTTAAAGTAAAACCAATTAAATTAAAAATACAATTTCAATTAAGACTGCGAAACAAAAACTACATATACGTGTATATTAATTATTTACTCAAAAGAAATACTATCAAAATAGTAACGACATTCTGTTGGAAGCAAAGATTTTAGCTCCTGCGGTTATTGCATTTTCTTTTTGGAAATTCTTTTCATTTGAAAGTGCCTTGAGTTAGGCTGAAATATATTGATCCTGTTGGTTCATATTCCAAACCACAATTATAGAATACATTTTACTCTTTTTACAACTCTAAATAAAACGACGATTTTTGGAACGAATTTCCGTCATCCTTTGTCAGGTTTGGTTTGGAGACAAACCGGTTTCGGCTTATGTGACATCGTCTGTGTCATTTTTAGTGACATGGAATATGGAAAATTCGTTCAAAAAATCTACATCGAATCAAGCTGATGGAATTGAAATCAAGAATCAGTAAATAAAACAAACACTATGTCCTTAAAATAAAGCCTTTTATTTTTTAGCATTAGTGATGATACTTTATAACTTGATTATTTCTTATAGCAGAAGTTTGCACATCTGTAACATGATGTAATGAATCGTAATTAATAAAAACTCGATTTCAAATTTTCGGTTGTTTTGCATTTTAGGTGACGATATGTACATAGTGCATACATACATTTGCATAACTTAACGGTAAATGAAATAGATGGTTTATAGGAGATGGATTATAAGTACTTATAATATAGTGTATAGGATTCTTTAGCTAGATGCAGAGGAGCTCTCCTAAAATGATATTTTTTATTTTTTTTTCTAATATGTCCGAAACTAAAAATTGAAATCAAAGCTACTTCATATAAAAGTTAAATATAAAAAATTCGGCCATAAAATTGTTTCTACTCTTTTTTTTTTTGGATGTAAGATCAATTAATGTAAAGTTATAAAGGGAAGAGAAAACAATTTACAAAATGCGTTATTTATAGCCCAGTCAAATAAGATGAATAGGGAAATATGTCCTGGACTTTTGAAAATTGGGAGGTTGGTCTTTGGTACATACATACTTATATTTGAAGAAACTAAAAATTCCCGAGTTAGATAGAGGGCCATCTAAAGGTAGAATTTTCAGTTTTTTGCCAATATATCTGAAACTATAACTTTTGGCAAAAATTGCTTCATGTAAAAATTAAGGCTGACAAGATTTTCTAAAAATACTTCCTTATTAAGGCGCACGGTAGTGCACCAGTCCAAGTTCTTCATTAGTACAATCCCATCCTATTTCTAGGCAACTTGCTAGTTTGGTAATATTTTTTCCAAATTCCTTTCCAATATTTGAAAGTTAAAAAAATGTTGCCAAGCTAGCAAGATGCCGAATGTCTTGCATAGAAACCTGGCTTTATTCTTACATTTACGTTTTAGGGCCGATTATATTTTACATAAGACCAACTATTTTTGAGTTATAAAGTCAAGAAAAAACAAGCAAACAAAAAATGATACTTTACTTACTTTTTATGAAGTCTATTAATAAAACAAATTTTTCAACAGAGGCAGGAAGTTGCAAAAAATTATAAAAAAAAAGTTGCATTAAAAATGAGCACAAAATTGGCCAGCGAATCAAAAAAGGGGAAAATTATTCTTTAGCCAGACGCCGTTAATGCTGCTTTGTATCATACCAACAAACGAATAAAACAAAACAAACAAGTAATTACAATTAGACTGCAAGCAACAAATATATTTTTTATTCTATACTAGTAGATTGGCTCTAGACGTTGTCTCACCGCATACCGGCTTCTTTCTGGACCACATTTTATATAGACTGCCATTGTTGTAAAATAACTACCATTGTTGTAAAATATTTGATGCACCACCTAGTGATCCAGTTTTGGAATGCAGGGCCCACACAAACTTACACAATATTTTATCAAAATTGGTGCAGCGGTTTAAGCGCAAGTAAGCTTAGGCAAACCAAATATTAATCGATTAAATAATCGATTAATTGATTAACCGAACCTAGAAATAATTAACAGCAATTAAAAAATTATTTACCGTCTTTGGGAAAAAAGGCGCGTTGATGGGACAGAAATTACAAGCAGAGACATCATTTTCGTTAAAATGGGTAAAGCTTGGATTAAACTGGTTTCAAATGGTCCCATGATCGTGAGGATTTGGGTTTTGTGAGCCAAAGATTTGTGGTGAGACCATAAATTGATATAAATATCAGTAGAAAAAGCCTCGTTTCCACTTCCAGTGCTGTCGTCAAAACTAGCATTTTTAACTATTGTGCTTCTCACATCCCCATAATCGTGGGTAGCATTAATAAATCTTGGAAATGGATTTTTTTTAAATCTAGGGTCTACTAAAACTAATGCTGCCATTCAAAATTATTGTATACTTTAACAAGCAAAGTAAAAATAATTTGACAACAACTACACGTCAAAAATAAAAGATAAACCTGCAATTAAAGCTTAACCCAAATTTAAACCTAAGTTGATAGGCGTTATTAAGCTTTTAGTTTACACTAGTGTCTGGCTGCTGGTCGAAATTCGATCATTCTACATTCGTTCGTTGTAGATAGCAAAACTTACTAAACAAACATAGAGCATTTAATTTGTCTCAGGCTTAGCTGCGCCAACAACCATTGCGTGCTTTGCTTAACTTGAGACTACCTTCCAGCATATGGAGGATTGATTTTCGAGCCATTGGTTAAAATGGCAAATTTTACAAGAACAAACACATTAGTATCATTACATTATTTACGAAAAAGTTACGGTCATATTAATAAAAACTTACAACAGACGTTAAACCATTAATAAGCAAAACTGTAGTAAAATACGACTACGAAGGATTTATTGTAGGTTTAAAATGGCATTTTATTTTTTGGCAAAAGGCTCTCCTAGAAGCAATCAGCTCTATTCTACATTTCGATTCCGTTTCCGTATTCAGTTAAGCACGAATAGAAATAAGGTATTCGTAAGAAATACCAGCTGTTTCGCTGTGGAACGTTGTGAAGTATGAACACAAAAATTAGGCAAGTTTATAAACATTGTAATAAAACAATAAATTTTGTACAATAAAACATTGATTAAATAATTAAAACAAATAAAAATTATATATTGTGGGAACAATAATTAAATTAACGCATCAGTTAAGTATGGAAAGGAAAAAAAACAGAACATAAGTCAGAGGTATTTGTGGACAAACTATTCCAGATTGAAGAATTCTGCCGCGACGGAGTATATATTTTAATATTTTGTATATCATTGCACGAGTAGCACAAAAATAAAGTTTAATTGTTTTAATTTCATGAAAATGTGCGATAGCACCGACGTTGTTATTGGAAGAGAAAAACAACGTTTTCGACCTGCAATAAATTAAAAAAATAAAACTTTCACATTTCAGTACAAAACGTGAGACGTGAGATTTCTGCTGGATATAGAAAATATCTACTCAAGTGAATTTGTATATTGAAGTTTTTATAAATAAATGCAATCTTCGCAATAAGATTTATTCTATAATATTGAATGCGAAAAAAACTTTGTTTATATGTTACGCTCTAACGGCTTAACCGATATTGTTGAAATTTAAAACATAGATACATATATCTGCGACCAGAAGGAGAAATATGCCATATATATTTTTTTCTGACTCCGCAAATCAAACCGATTTTAATAACATTTAAAGCTTATGTATGTAGATAGATCCTTATTAAAGTAGGCACATATGCAATGCATTGCTTCAAACTAGGATCAAGATGGTGGTAGGACGTGAGCGAAGCCGCAGGTAAAAGCTCATAATCTCATTTATCCAAAACTTAAATATAAATTAAAAACAAATTATTACAAAACGTGTTATATTCAGTTATGGCGAATCTTATATATATTCTTCACCCTAGTAGACGACTTCCGGTTTTATTTGACAAATTTTTAATCATTTAAATTTTGGCGCTCTGAATTTGCTTATACATTTTTTAAATTTTTGTTCAATTGTGGATTTTTATGAAATGTTGATTTTTTTATTCAGTTTTGGGTTTTGGCGAAATTTATATTTGCTACTGATTTTGAGATTTTTGGTAGATTTTTCTCTTTTCACGATTTTTTATTCGTTTATGATTTTAAATAAATTTTTTGCATATCTAGATTTTTGCGAGGTGTTTCAATTTGTTGATGAAATTTCCAAAATTCGAATGTTTTCTATTGTTTATGTTTTGTGAGATTAACTTTCGGGTTTTCGGTAACAGGCGCGGATTCAGATTGCGCATTTTGGAAGGAGTTTTAAATATTTGAAAAAAAAATTTTGTATGGGAAAGGTTAATTTTTAATCGCTTTGGAAGCAAATTTTTTTTATTTTTAAGTAAAATGTTAATTAATCCATATTTATCGAGTTGATATATAGGTTTGGCGATAAACCTCTCCACGTATTGGTGAAAAAAAAACAAAAATTAACCAGAAAAATAGTTTTCTGCCCATATCTCAGGTAATTGTGGACCAAAATTCAAAAATTTGCGAAATACTTTTATTGGCCCGTATAAAATTAATACTGTATATAGTATACCCCTTAAACCCCCGATGCAGGCTATATAAGCGATTTTTACTTATAAATTAACCAATATATTTTTGGAACTCCATCTTATTTTTGAAAATCAATAATCAATATATTTTTCTTGGTAGTTTAAGTTTTACAAAATAAAGCAAAACAAAAGTAAAGTTTTCTAAGAAGAACTCATATATATTTTAAACATAGCTTACGAAAATTATTTGACAGGACATTTTTATTATCACATAACATTTCAGAAAGATATTTAAGAAAAATGCTTAAAACGTATTTTAAAAACAAGACTCCAAAACATCTTACAGAATATATTATATGATAGTGTACCTATAATTTAGGGTATTAGCAATAAGTTCGACTTGCTGCAGATTTGATGCATCAGCCAACTTTTGTTAATTATCGCATTCGCATTGATTCTTTGAATTATGCCACTTTAATAATATCTCCTGTGATATTACACCGCCTTTTTTTAGTTCCGCACAGAGGTTATCCCATAGGCCTTTCGGTTGTTCTAAACTGTCTAGCATAGCATATATAGCTCGAAGACATTCCAGTTGTAAATCTTTTCGAGCTTGTAAATAATGGTTTAATACCGGTATGCAAATATTTCGCAATTTCCTTACATCTAGACTCGAACTCTTTTGTTCTCTCAAGGCAAAGCTGACCAAGGTCGAACATAAATGATTAATGAAATTGCTATTAATTTGTGGCAGGTTTCCGTTTATATAATCAATAATATGCTCCGATTGGCAGCCATCTTTCATAAGTTGTTGTATGTGATTTACTATATCTTTATTAGGCGTTTCTGGAGCTTTTATAATTAACGAAATCGATTCAGTGTCATTTTCTATAAACTCTAATTGATTGGTTTTAATAAAGTTCTCAATTTCTTGTTCGGGTAAAAAATCGCTCCAATTTATTCGATGTTTCAGCCATATTTGCCGTATACAATTTGGACCCGCTTCCCTGATAGTGTATTGTATAAATGATTTCAGAAATTTTTCACTAAATGAGGGCGGACCGCTTTCCCTCAATTGTTGGTTCCAAAGATTATTTATGTTTATGAGGCTTTTAATAATTAAGGGTCCAGTGAACTCGAATACATAGAGCCAAAGTTCTGGTATATCCACAATTAAGTCGCTGGCTAAATCGGCAAAGTTTTTATAAGCCAAGTGGAAATGCTCTATTTTAAGATATTTATTTTCTATTAAATAGGCCACTAGGTTAGACAATAGACGTCTACTTGCTGGCTTAACCGTGGATAAATGCAAATAGTCCGTTAACAAATAATACAGCATTGGACTCTTTAAACTGTCTGGCAAACGCAATATACCGGCCACAGTATCGTTGTCTACAGATGGCGAGCTCAATGCGTTTTCCAACATTTCTGTTACAACCAACTTAATCAGTTTTATATCTAAGGCAGATGGTTCTGTGAAAACTGGTATTGGATTCGAAGGACTGGGGGCTTTAGTAATTTTGTCCTTTTTTCTCAACACTGCAGAAGTTGCGGTACCTATTTCTGATTGATATTTGCTTTGACTACGTTGCGTACTTCTGATGTTTGTGTGAGTTCGTGCCGCCGTCTCCTTGCTACCCGCTTTTAAACGTAAGTCATCTTGTTCTTCTTTTTCATATTCCATACCAGTTTTATATATACTTTTAGACTGGGCACAAATACGATTTTTATGACGTTCGAGAGTGTGAGATTTAGAATTTTTATTTGACTCGATTGAAGACAAAGCAGCGAAAGAATTTGTGGCAGATGATTGAGGTTGCGGGGATGATTTTTGCCATTGGAACAACGACACACCACCCATTTTTTTATTATTCATATTGACATTAGTCAGCCCCATCAGCTTAGTGCTGTCGACAGCCTGTGAAGAATTCGATTTAGCGCCACGAACCTGCCATTTTTTATTATGACTACTAGAAGACATGTCACAGTGCTTAAGATCTTTTATTGTATGACTGTTACCATGCTGTACACCCCGTTCCCTTTCCAAGAGTTTTCCCAAAGCGTCGGATTTTAAGCTTTTTGCACAATCCTGTGAAGTATTCTTCGGCAAAGCTTCATTTGCTTGGTTTGAATTATTGACCTCTTTTTCGATTTGTTGCATTGTCTGCGGGATTTCATTTCGCGTAGACTGCCATTTCTTTTTATACAAGTCAATGACATCTTGTAGCATAAATCTAACACGAGAGGAGATTTTGTTATTTTCCGATTTTGTAGCTATATTTTGCATACGACTTATAACACTTTTTAATGAATATTTGCGTTTGTCTTCCTGGCTTTTGCAAGTCTGCTCAAATTTTTTACCCACTGTGGTCAAAAGTTTGCACAAGCATTCCAACATGTCTTCGTTACAAGGATCCTTTAGTAATGCCTCTATGCAGCTGTGGATTATTTTGCCATTTAATATAGAAATTTTGAAAAGTTCACCAATAAAACGCACTGTACCACCTGAACGTCTGCGTATTTTACGCTCTTCTTCTGTTAATAGAGCCTCCAACTCTATCTTTTCATCGCTATCTTGACAAAGTTCATATTTTTCTCTTATGGGTTTAAGTTGCTCTTCTTTGGCATTAATTTTTGTGACATGATGCGTAAATTCCCGTTCCGTTTTGTCCAATAAGGCATTACGAAAGTAGGCTAGATTAGATTTTGTACAACTTTCCATACGTTCATCACTACCCTTAACTTCGTTGATTAAACGATGGCACAACTTAGCATACGAAACCGAAAAGTTGGGCTCGTCTATGGCCTTTTCGAAAACTAAATTCATTACCGCTTCCATTTTATCAACAGTATCAATTTTTAATTTTATAATTTCCTCCACAAGTGGTTCAAACTTTTCAGGAGTCAATTTGTTTAATATACCTCTAATTTTTCTTATAAGTTCTAGTTTTTCTGGCGGAGAGATAGAGGGTGTTTCATCACTAGCTGCGCCTAAAATTCGAGGTCGCCAGGCATTGTTGGCCTCATTAAGTTGTACATCTTGATTTAGAGACAAATTTATATAAATTAAGGGTTTGCCTTTGCTACGATTATTCGGGGAGCCAAAAATGCTGGTTTCTTCAGCTCCGCTATTGGTACAGCGATTAGATCGGGGATTATGTTTAACATACGAGTTTTGATAGCTTGCATAGCCTTGAGCTACCATTTGAGAACCTCGAGCAGCAAAGGTCGGCATTAAACTGTTTGGAGCAAATATGGAAACATTTTTTACTTCTGGCTGCTTGCAAGACTGCTTAACTTGACGTAACTGCATGAGTTGTTTACGGGTGTATTGTTTCCTAGGTCCAGCAATTTGTGGAACTTCATGATCTATATTATACTTGAGCAAAGGCTCTTCTTTAGGAAATTCTTCTCCAGTTTCTTCCTTTTCAGTAACAGGATGTGCTGTAAATATAAGGAAAGATCGGTTGAAAATGTAACAAGGTTTTAATCTCGAGAACTTACAACTTTTTAAAATTTGATCTTCCATCATTGAGCTAGGGTCGATATTAGTTTTAGCGAAATCGATATCCTTATTTATGGATTCTGTTTCAACTAAAGCTTCATTCAGAATCGTTGGCATATCGTATTTATCTGGTTCCTCTTTCGGTTCAGTTGGGTTATTTTTAGAACCCTCGGGATTACCAAGGACTTGTACTTGTGTAATAGGCTTTTCTTGCAGTGCTAATTGTAAACTGCTACATTTCCCTTCCGAACCATCCGATTGAGTCAAACTTGTTGTATTTGTTTTTCCATGTAATTTTAGAGGTTTCAGACGATCTTCAAGAATCGGTACAATTTCGACGCAAACATCATGGGTTGTTATTTGTTCCGCTTGCTGGGTGGCATCTTTAAAATATTGATTTGAGTCCGCTTGAACAGCAGGATCTCTTTTATACCACTGGTTTAGGGATGAATCTTTTTTTTGTAATATTTCCACCGATTTTGAGGCCTTCACCGATTTCTTTTCCTGAACTTTAGTTTGCGAAATCGATGTTTTTGCTGGTAAATGTATTTCTTTTTCTTTATTTAAATCTTGCAAAATGTTTATATTTGTAATTGGATGAATTATTTCTAAAGCATGGGTGCGTAATTTCGCTGTGATACGAGGCTGCGCTTGCTGAATGACAGATGAAGTTTGAGCTATTTGCGAATTGCCAACTAAGCCGGTGCTACTAAATATTACACGCGAAGGAGCATTTTGTAGGCTCGAACCACATACGGTTGGGACATTTGCTGTGCTGCTGACCACAGCACTAATACCATAAGGTAATTGAGCCTGAGCTGGTTGTAAGCGTGGGAGCCCCACCGTATGTTCGGCGATAGAACTGGAAACATTCAATAGTGGGTTGGTGGATGTTACCGGGATTTGTGTGTTCGTCTGGTTTCCAGCTTGACTGCTTACAAATGTGCCGGGCTGTACGGTCATTAATCCCATTAAAGTACTTGCATTAGTATTTTGCTGCTGAGGCTGTTGCTGTTGAGGTAACTGGGGCATATAATAAGGATAATATATTTGTGGGAAAAACTGAGTTGAGTATTGACATTGCTGTAAGTACGTAGGCCTTGCAGTATATACTGTTGGGTTAAACTGGCCCATTACAATTCCCGAGTGCAATGGCGGAAATACGGCGGTTGGTTGTTGTATGTAACGATTTCTAGGTGTGTTAATTGAATAATTCTGTTGTCTATTTCCATTACCTCTAGACGATTGATTTGTTCTGGTCTGTTTTGTGTTATTAACAGGTTTTTGCGGTCCATTATTGTAAGTATTTTTTGGTGGTTGAGGTTGCATTTTCTTGATAGGTATTTTCCCACAAAATGTTTTTTTTAACAATTTATATTTTTTTGACTATATTTTTATTATATTGACAATTTAAGGAAAATTAAAAAAAAATGATAAAATGAAAAAAATAAATAAATCAAAATGATAAAAAAAAATTGAAAGATATTTCAATGACGATTTTAAAACGCTAATTAAAATTTGTTTCTACGCCCCTGAACTTAACACTTTTTGTTTTTATTTTGTGTAGCATCTTAAATCCGATCGCAATATATTCGTATGGCATATCGTTGTTAATGGTTTGAATACAGCTTTAATTGTTAATCGGAAGTAACATTCGCGCCTCGACCTCTGATATTTCGGATCCTCCCCACATAATGATCAATTTTGTACAAATGCTCAAATGGCCGACAAAAGGTAAAAATGTTTGTTTTTTTACATATTAGAGTTTTTCATTGCCTATATAAACTAAAGATCTTTCCAGTCACCTCTTAGGGCAACAAATACCTCAATTCGACGTTAGAAACAGATTTTGAAGATCGTAAGATCGAAACTCTGAGGAGGTTCTGGTGCAGGTTGTTTTCCACTGTGAGGAAGGGGTCTTTTAGCAGATGGCAGGTCAGGATACTTAACAGTAACACTAAAGCAAATCAATAAAATTTAAATGGTCATTTGCCCATGAAGGTCCACTTACCTCATACAAAAGATATGTGGATCTGACCGATGGCAAAACTAAAGTTCATATAACTTAGCTACTCAAATTTAATCGCAGAGTTTTAAAAGAAATGCAACAAATGTAACGAAACTTGGTAACCCCGCTGAATGTGAAAATGTAGCTTAAAGCGGTGAATATTCAATTTTATGGCTAGTAGCTGTGACACAAAAACGTCCTGATCAAATAAAAACAAATGTAACGTTAGAAAAGGGTTTGTATGTATGTAATTCAATTTGTTACAAAATATGATTGGCCAGTGTTATAAGTGATCGTTGCTATAGATGTGTGATTGACTGGCATACCGAGTTATCAACATTTGTTTATTTAATATTGCTTTGAAAAAAAACCTTCTGTGTATTCGACAAAAACATTTCTAAGCTTTTAAAATCACTCACTAATGTAAATTAAATATTAATAAGGGTACAGAAATAAATAATAAAATTTATAGCATAGTTCTAAGCGCAGAGATGAATTGAAGATTAACTGCCAATTTTCAATAATATTTTTTGATACAATTATTACAAGTTGCATTTAAATAAAGTTTTTTTTTTGAGATATCAAATTTACGTATACACATGCATATTTATTTATATAAATATTTTATAAATATTATTTACGGAGTTAGTAAGTTGCATCGCAGGATACATTTAATCCAAACTTTAGCCACTTGTTATATTATTAATATTAAATATAGCGCGTATTTATTATATCATTATCAAGGCCAGTGATTCTGGTTGTCATCTCATCATTTTAACAAAATACAATGAACGTGTTCATTATGAACATTTAAGTTAATTTTTAAATTCCTTATAAAATGTATAAAATGGTCGGGAACTAAACTGCTCGACAGCAAAAAAAAAAAAAAACTCGGGTTATAATAAATACAACACCAAGTTATTTTCCGTTTTAGTAGAGTCGTCGTGCTGAAGCATACGCCAACGTGATAAAATAAAAGAGGTACGAAATATTTTAATTAAAAATAAGAAACGCGACATAAAATGTACATACAGACATATAAAAAAAAAGTACCAACAAAAAAATAATAAGTTTCTAGAATAACACAAGCTTTCAAAATTAACAAAATAGTTAAATTCGCTAAATAAATATTCATTGAACATGATCTTTAGTTTCCTTGAAGTTTTAAAGTCTTAAGTGGTGTCTAAAAAATGCTAATAATAAAAAATCGACTGAGCTGATCATAGATGATGATATATGAGCCGGCGCGGCTAATTTTTTTTTAGTTATGTTTAATTTCCCCTTTTTTATATTGAACTAAAAAATGTTGGAAAAATTGTTAATTTATATAAATTTTACAATCGTTATTCCACCTTAAAATTGCTTTCTAAGCATAATATATAATTTTTATTTTTTAACCGTTTAAGAACTGATTTTGCTTCTTTTGTTACAGGATTTGGAAACACTCATATTTACAATGTTAATTTAGTTCTTGATTTAACATTCCAACAGTATGATTTTCCGTCATCCCTTGTCTACTTTGGTTTTGAGATCAAAAAAATCTAAAATGTTAGACTAGGTCTGGACTAGCCAGACATTTTTTCGCACATGGAGAGAGCGTCGGCAGAATAATGGGCAAAAATGTGGTCTTCTGTGTGGAGAATACGTGTAGCTTTTCGTGTTCAGTTTGAGAATAATTTTTTGATCTCTCATCGAGATTGTTTGCATGTTCTCAGCTTTGTTTATGTACGGGTGTTTACATTTTTTATTTTTCCTGTGTTTATTTTATTTGCGTGGTGGGCAACATTTTTTGAACACGGACATACCATTAGCAGCGACAGGCTTATAGGGTCAAATTCCTGTGCGAACAGCAATCTGTATGTTGGTCGAGCAGACTTATGACTTGTTAGGACGGCAGGTTAATGTAAATGTAGTCTTACATTGAGGGTATTGCTATAGACACTAGCTTATTAATATAAACGCTAACATCACTTAATTTTCCTCAACAAAAAACAAATATATATTATAGTTTTATTATTGGAACTCCTAATGAATAAATAAAAAACACAATTACTATATTTTGTGGTAAATACATATATAAAAAGCCACAAACAAGTGCACGTATTCTGAACATCAATCGTCGTCCATTTTTTCTGAAGTACATTTAATCTTAACATTAAGTTAATAAATGCGCCGATTGAGCCTACCTTTGAATATGTTAAATATATGAACAGCTGGTCAGGAAAGTCGCCTTGTTGAATTTAACTTGGATAAATGCCAACAACGTACCATCTCTGAAGATATTTAACTCAAATAGGTGTTATGAAAATGACTATTGTGAATAATATTCGGTTTGCTTCCGATGATTTCGTTTGTATTGAATTCCAGCATTTTTTGCATTGTTATTAATAGTACGCCCAATTGTTGATATAACAGATTTTAATTTATACTTGCCTTATTACAAATTAATCTTGCACGTATGTCTGCAGGGGATAACACGAGGATACAAACTAGATTATAAAAGCTGGTTCTACGGTTTATAAAATTTTTTACGTGTTTTGTAAACACATGTTTTTATTTACATTCGAAAATGCCTACTAAATCATCAAATAAGAAGACATCCGCCAGTGCTACGCCTTCCTGGTACCATTGTGAAAAATGCGAAGTACACATTACAACTAAAGAAAGGGAAAACCATGAACGAAATTGTCCAATAAAAGTTAAAGATAATGAGACAAACAATGGTGAACATTTAGAATTCATAAGAAGAAATAATTTCTATACGTGTAGTTTCGAAAAACGGAAATTTGATATAGAGGAACTTAAAGAAATGCCAGCAAAGTATATTAACAATTTGATATTTATATCAGAAGGAGCGATACGTTTGGCTGGATGGCATATTGGACAAGATGTGGTAATTAAAGCGAGTAACACGCTTACTTTAATACGTACCATATGGCCCATACCAGAAAGGTTTTTAACAACCATTTTTGTAAGCGAAGAAGGTAATTCTTTGAAATATCGGTATACGTAACAATTTTTTTAAGAAATTTTATTGATAGATTTCAACATCTATTGGTTATCGTTGAAAGGGAAATATTTAAAAATTAGGGCATTGCCCGCTAGTCAACCAAGAGTAGCTAAAACATTATTATTGCAAATACAAACGTCTGAACAAGAGAGAGAACATCTAAACCATCAACAGCTTAACGATGTTAATCGTTTATTAAAAATGGAATTAAGAAATTTATCATTTACTCTAGGCTCCGCGGTGTACTTTAATTTTTTCAATAAACCTTTAGTTTTAAAAATAATTTATTGGACCTCTGTAAGCAATAGTGAAGATCTATCGACCGAGTTAGAGCAATCAATGAATAATTTGAATATAAATAAACATTCATCTGGAGATATTATATTTAAAGTTACAAACTCTACTACTATTGAAGTGTCTTTAGATGTACCCGAATCTAATGAGTCTAAGGATGACATGTACATGATAACAGAGAAAGATGTTGGTGGCTTAGACAAACAATTGGGAATAATCGAAGAAGCTATAGATTTGGCACTTGGTATAACGAAAAGTTTTCACGGTGAATATTTTAATCTCCATATATTTTTATATATTTATAAGAACATATTCCTAAGAAACCATGTTTCTAAAATCAAAAAGAAGCCCCTGATTTCGCATGGCGAAAGTTTGTATAATAAAAAACTTTTATTTTTCATGACAAACGAATAATTTTATTTAAACATATTAAATTTTAAAATTGTTTTAAACAATTTAAATTAAGGTAGACATTATATAAGGTGTTTTTTGGTTTCCATTTGTGTTATTCTTTTACGGCTTTATATTATAGTAACATATTATAGTAACATCTTCACGATTACTGTCTACTACACGCCAAGAAACATTGGTTAGGAGTTGTACGAAGCCCTCGTTTCCTGAACATGTGCCGATACTGCTGGTAGCAGTAGGTCCTCAAATTATATGTACACCAACAAATACACGTAGCGAATGTGTGCAGTGAAATGGAGGCTCCGACAAAATGCTATCATCAAAAACCTTGTCAATGTATTAAAGCAATCAAAGTTTATTAAAGGTTTTTTGTAAGGTCTAAGCGTTGACGAGTCCCAAAGGTTGCTACGAAATATTAAAATTGTTTTAATGCATCTCTTACTCAGCTTTTCCGTCATGGAAAAGCATTGTCAAATACTTATTGTTTGGCACAATATTAGAATCTCTTATTGACTCTAAGACAGATATTGCGTCGACCATATGAACATAAATAAAAGAGCACTACCATATAGCATGGATTCATAGCAGTTCGCACTGATAAACATTGCCACATAAACTAACATAATGAATTCTGCTAGAATTTTCAAGTGTTCCGATGGAAAATTTGTTGTGGCCTGCTGGCCCTTGCCAACCATCGAAAGTGGACAATTGCTCCACGCTTCATGTTGGATAAGTCTTTGAGCAGAAACCACTAGAAACTGCATTAGCCATGCGATACAAATATTTGACGTCTGTCGAAAGTGCTTGTTGGATTGCGGTTCCCATGGGTGGTGGCATGATTCCCAAAGGAATTGGTTAAAAAGTGGATACAGCCTATGACACCGTATTTTACATTTAAATAGATAATAAATCCCAATCCAATTATTAAGCGACAAGTTCCTTTCATCAAAGAAATCGTATATTCGCCTGTTTAGTCGCAGCGCTCTCAGCATTAATTTTTACGTGACCCAACAATTTGGTTTTGTGCTCCTGAACAAAAAACAATGTGTGGGTCTTCGACTAAATTTGTGTGATACTTGCCTCATGCGTTTTTCCTCGCTAAGGAATTATCCTTTCTCTTCCATGAAAGGAAATCGCTATGGTATCGGAGTTTGTGTTTTGTTGTTGACTCGCAAAACCTTGCACTTATCTTTTCTCGAGCTACTTTTGCTTTACTCATAACAATGAATTACCCCTTTTATCCTTAACTACAGAGTTTCTAAGGAGAGCCATGGCTAATAACGAAACAGCTCTGTCGGAAATATCGAATGTATCACAAGCCACCACAAATTTTTGAGTAGTGTATCTCTGAAAATATGGTCTACGTTTTAAAAGAGTTTCTTCTGATATAAAAGATGCTAGAAATTCGAGTTCATTGACAATATACATTTGCGATGAACTGGGCCTATATGTCCGTTCATGATTAGTTGGTGGGCGTGTTAAAAACAACTCTGAAATTTCTGTATGTGTTTACAAAACTTTATAAAATCAATCAAAAAAGTAGTAGTACTTTAAAACATCTTATATATAAGGATTTAAGTTCGGAAAAGACACTAGGCAACCCAAAAACATCATAATTTTGACGTAATCTTGATTCAGGTGTTATAAAATCGACTTCCGAATTCAAAGAAACAATAGACATTGCTGATGAATCCATATTTGAAACAAATTTTATTTAAACTTTAAGAGGCACTGATGTTAAATAGCTCAAATTTTAACCACGTTTATTTCCTAGAAACTCTAACAAATAAAAAACCTGTTATTGCAGATAATGCTTTGCGATCCATAAAAATAATTTATGAGAATAATTACTGAAAAAAACAAGAACAAATAGATAAAAAAAATTATTCAAAATGAATAAAATTTTTTTGCTGAAAAATTGGGGCTCCATTTTTATTTTAGAACCATGGTTTCTTACTAGAAATTTCTTCGAATTATCCGCAGATTACGTTTCTGCTATACTCTTTGTTAAGTTTTTTATCCCCGAACAAATTGACCCAATCTAATATTTAACAAAAAATGCATGAATACAATTATTGACAAGTTTGTCACTATTGATTTCCACCTGCTTTTTGTTATTTTTGAAACGGCATTTTAAATATACTAAATATAATATTTATAAATATATTTAGAATACCGTTACAAAAGTAACAAAGAAGCATGTGAAAATCAATAGTACCAAGCTTGTCAATAAATGTATACATGCAATTTTTGTTTAACAATCAAAACTTACATTTTTATATGACTTTTGCAGGAATAAAAACTTCACGGGGTTTACTGATACATGGCTCTTCAGGTTGCGGCAAAACTATGGTTTGTGACGCCATGTGTAGTAGGTTACTGCAAAAAGAAGCACTTCAAGCATCATTTAAACCTTTAATATTAAAACTAAATAGCAGTGAACTGTTTAGTAAGTATCTGGGAGAAACCGAAAAAAACTTGGCGACTTATTTCGATCAAATTTATAAGCATTATCCTCAGCCGTCACTAATGGTCATAGAAGATATACATAATTTATGTCCAAAACATGAAACAAATGAAGTGGTTAAACGGGTTTCTGTAGCATTTCTCAATATGGTGGATACGTTGGTTAATAAACGAGAAGGTCAAAAATGCTTTTTATTAGCGACAACCTCTCAATTAGAGTTATTGAATCCCAGTATAAGAAGATATGGTAGATTAGAGTGCGAAGTTGAAGTGGCACCGCCAACACCAGAGGGTCGCCAAGCCATTCTAATGTGTTTATTGCGAAAGGTAGACAATCATAGTTTAGCGCTGAAAGATGTGCAACAAATAGCACAGATTACTCATGGTTTTGTGGGAGCAGATTTAGCCCATCTTATACATAAGGCTGTATTAAAATCAATACAATATAAGACAACGGATTCAGTGGAGCTACAAGCTGAGAACTTGATTAATGCCTTAGTTTATGTTAAACCTTCTGCTATGCGAGAAGTTTTAATAGAATGTCCAAATATAAAGTGGTCAGACATAGGCGGTCAGGATGAGTTGAAGTTAAAATTAAAACAGGCGATTGAATGGCCTTTAAAGCATGCTGAGCAGTTCCGAAGATTGGGTATAAAACCTCCTAGAGGTCTTTTAATGTATGGTCCGCCAGGATGTTCCAAAACCATGATTGCCAAAGCTTTAGCCACTGAATCCCAACTTAACTTCATCTCAATTAAGGGGCCGGAATTATTTTCGATGTGGGTAGGCGAATCTGAACGAGCAGTTAGAGAAGTGTTTCGTAAAGCCAGACAAGTGGCACCAGCTATTGTCTTTTTTGATGAAATCGATGCTATCGGGGGTGAACGTTCGGATGGTTCCTATGGGTCAGGTAGTTCAGTTAAAGAAAGAGTTCTTACACAACTCTTGACCGAATTGGATGGTGTTGTGAGTTTGGAAAATGTCACTGTTGTTGCTGCTACAAATCGTCCTGATATGATTGATAAAGCTCTTTTACGCCCTGGACGTATAGATCGTATAATTTACGTTGGTTTACCAGATGCCAAGGCACGCCAGGAAATTTTTCATATTAAGTTACAGAAAATGCCACTAGCGGAAGATATAAATTTACAGGATCTAGTAAATCGAACTAGTGGTTATTCGGGTGCAGAAATTCAAGCAATATGCCATGAAGCGGCTTTAAAAACATTAGAGGAAAGTTTTGATGCTCCATGTGTGACCTGGTCTCAATTTGAATACGCTTTAAAAGCAGTGCAACCGAGAACAAGTTCAGATTTGTTACGTATATATGAAGAATATATGAAAAAAGTATAATTAAACTTGTGCCTGGTGTACTATGTACATATATAATTGATATTGATGTATTTAATTTTAAACTAATGCCTAACAATGCGAATTTTCAAGAGACAGCTAAACTATGATTATAGTGGAAGTATTTTGTCAATAACGTTAGTCAAATATTTCAAAAGTAACAAAAGAATTGTTGTTATTACAGGCTGCTTACTTTACCGTTTCCAGCTTCCGACACATTGGCACAATGAAACGTAAGCGCTTACGCGACACTGTCCTGGCCAGGGTTTATAAAGGGTAACTTATACCCTTCCTACAGGATCTTATATTTTTGGTAGGAGAATATAATGCCATGTCCACCACATTTACCAATTAACTCAATTCCTTACCATTGTTACGCGATTACCGACAGCTCATATTTACACTCTTTGTTTTATTAATTCATTTAATACATTTATATTTCAAAAATTAAAACTTCGCAAGAAAATCATGCCACAAGTGTCACAACATCATTCATATAAAACAAAATAGCACAGGCGCAATGACAAGTTCATGCAGAGTATGTAGACCACTCAGAATCAGATTCTTTGCGTGTACGTAATACACTCGCCTTCTGTTAAAATACCAAAAAAAAAAAAATCAATTTTTACCTTTTGTTATACATACTCAAAATATGGTTACGCCCACATT
The DNA here is from genome assembly GCA_963932375.1 of Phania funesta. NCBI lineage: Eukaryota > Metazoa > Arthropoda > Insecta > Diptera > Tachinidae > Phania > Phania funesta. The sequence continues at coordinate 43,667,667 of OZ010653.1, forward strand.
AATTGCGAAAGGCACTGTCCCTTATGATGTGTATAAAATCCCATATAATGAGCGTGTGTTGAATATACATATACCTTTGAACAAGGCAACGAAAGCGCCATTAAACTAAGTCGCCTATTTGATCAGTATTCCCGATTCTTCAAACAGAGCCTGTAGACCCTATAAAGAGATATGAAGTATTGTAATTGCGACAAAATCTGAGTTGATGAATAAAACAATTATCTAAAAATTACAACATTTGTACTTTCATAACGTATTCAACAATTTGTGAACTCATTGCAATTAGTAAATACATATGTACATATGTGTTTTATTTTCTTGTTAATTCCACCCTAAAATAAAAATGGAGAAAATGAGAACTGTGTCTTGATATATAACGCCAAATATAAAAATATAAGACCAACCTTTTAACTAGCATGCTTTTTCATATGCCTCTTTAATGCTGACGACTGTGCAAATTTCCATGAGCAAGAAACACATCCAAATGGTTTTTCTCCACTATGAATTCTACATAAATAAATAAATCAAAGCGAAAACACATACTGGAGTAATTGAAATGAACTATTTATTTAATGGACCTTGCGTACTCACCTCATATGATTAATTAAATTTGATCTTTTGCCAAATATCTTATCACAATCTGTACATTCATGTTTACGTACTCGCCGATGTACTGTTGTCATATGAGCATTGTGTGATGCGCGATTAGTAAATGTCTTTTCACAGATCGTGCAATTAACATCTTTTATTGTTTTATGCACTGGCTCGTGACGTTTCAAATCTCTTGGAGATTTGAACGCCATTCGACAATGTTTACATTGATGTTCTCTTTGTTTAATATGTGTGAATTTGTGTGACTTTAAATTGCTCGATGTCGTAAAAAATGCTGCACAAATTTCACACTGAAATCGTTTGCCGGCTGAAAATGACGATGACATCTTTAATATTGTGGTATTTAGGTTTCCGTTGTTGGTATTGTGTGTTCGTTGATGTAATGAAAGCTTGTTTGATGTAATAAATTGGCGAGAACAAGTCTAAAAAACCCAATTAATGTAAGTATGTAAGTTTGCACAAAAAAAATAAATAAAAATATTCCCGAAAATAAGCTTTTTGCACAATTTATTAATTTTTGAATTAACCAATTAATTACATACATATGAATGTAAATATTTTATATAACTAACACTTTATTGTTTATAAATGTGTAAATTAAAAAATAAATTGAGTGAATAGTTTTTATTGTCATGCTTAAATTTGTGGTAATTTTTCTGTTAAGAAACACAGGCAAAGTTAAAGTATTAGATACTAATAGAAAGTCTACTAAGTTGGTGCTCATTGTAAACATCATATATTTAACCCAATAATCAAAGCAAGTAGACTTGGCATTTTTTTTTTTTTTTTTGGGTTAGAATGCAGTTTTCAGTACATACTTTAATCAAAGAAACGATTTCAAAACGTGAAAAGGGTATATATAAGTTTGTCATTCCGTTTGTAACTTTTACAATATTCATTTCCGACCCTACAGAGTATATGCATATGTATATAACATAGCTTATAGGTATGGAAGTTCATTTAACGATTCCCGCCTGTCCGATGTTGAAATCATCTTTCTGACTAGATAACCTAGGATCTTGGAACTTGAATCACCATTCGATCAGCGCGTTCCACGAAATTAACAAGTTCTTGAGAATATATTAGCAGCATCTTCTGGAATATAACAATTTGAGGAATAATCATTACTACCTGGTCACTCCATGCATCCTTATCAGTACCTTTAGGAATATTGCTATTACATTCAGAAGAGAATTGCCAACTAGTTTGAAGTAAAAAAAAATCACCCAGGACAAGAATTCGATCATCAGCATTGGTCCTTAAAAACATGAATTTATAGATATTTGAAACGAATTTCCGTCATGCCTTGTCAAGTTTAGTTTGGTGACAAGCGTATTTTGGCTATGTGCCATCTTAGACTTGACAAGGGACATCAAATCCAGAATCAACATTAATTTGTTTGCAGCAACGTGTTGTTAATAGTCGGATTTAGGAGAAATTTTGAAGTGAAAATTAAATTTTCAAGCATGCAAGTTTTTTTTCGTTACCTACTTTTTGCAGTGATTGCAGAACAGAGTTGTACGAACAACTGTTCTGACGTTTTTTGAACACGAATAGACCATCAACAGCGACGGTCTTCACGAGCCAAAATACTGTGCGAACAGCAATCTATATGTTGGTAGAACAGATTCATGGCTAGTTAGCAGGCACAAACATTTAGGGCTGTAGCAGTAAACTTGAAAAGTTTTGAATTAATGTAGCTGGTATTTATTTCTATTTTGCTTAGTGCTGCAGCGAACAGCAGTAAACAAATTTTAGTTTCCTTAACTGCGAGTAGCTGTGATTTACTAATTTGTCTTGTGTGTGTGTATGTGTGCGTGTGTGTGTGTGTGAATGTGTAATGTATACAATGTATATTTATGTAATTTTTCCACTTCCATAAAATCTTTGTAAAAAGATTATACAAAAGAGAAGAAATTAAGTCTGCAGCAGAAAGTTTTTTTTTTTTTGTTATGTGTTTTTCTACCTACTTTGCCATTTCAAAACTTAATTAGTTTATTTAATTATCTAAAATTTCTATTTTCAAAAAGAAACTGCAGCTGGCCTGAAGCAAGAGGATCTTTTTACAAAAATCAGAGATGCCCATTGTAAGATCACGTTGTTTTCCGCGAAATTATGTACGTAAAATGAGTTAATTTTCCAAAAGTGAAAACGTATGAAAGTTATTTTTGTCCAACACGATACTATAAAATTTGGCGGGCGTTTGAATGGGCTATAAGATATCCCATTGCAGTTTCTGTTATTTCAGATCCTTTACTAAAAATAAGAATTTTTTAAACTCACCGTAAGATTTTTTAATTTCCTTTGTAATTGTCATTACAATCGTTTTGCTGGCTTTATTAAACCAAGAATTTTGGGTATTTCGTCATAAGTAAAATACAGAAATTAAGCATTTCAAAATGGGGCGTTACGAAAAAGAAAACCCCCAAAGTTGTGCTGATAGTGCGAATTAAAATTTTATTTAAAAAATGTGTGAAAAAAGCATGTCTCACTTTACATTATTTTTAGTACAATAGGACGGATATACTAACATGATAGTGGTCCATTTCTACAGTATGAGTAATTGATGAAAAATATTGGACTAGACACTCCCCATATCCTTATATTAAATAAATTCATAATTTATTGAACGGCTGACTCGTAAATTGTAACTCGCCTTTTTAAGATTATCTGCAACAAAGTAGAACTTACTCATAACATTTTTTACTGCCCTACAGGGCAATTTTTCGCTTTTAAGAAATTTAAATAACTACAAATTAGTATTAATATTTGTTCTCTTTCCGAATTTAGGAAAGTTTAATTAAAATTGAAAAACTATTACATTTCTACTACTTTTCGTTCGCCGCTCTTTGATATTGATCGCTAAATTTGATTTACATACATATGTATGTTTATAGATAACTCAAGTGAGCGGCAGGCAGTATATTTTTTAAACAGAGACGTGAAGACTAACACATCTAGTCAAACACGTGACAGAAAACACAAAATGAGCGATCAGGTTTTTTTAAGCCAAACAAAGATCAACAACAAACAACAAATATTAAAAAGTACCAGTAGTACTAATTAAATTTTAGGCAATGACTTTTAACTACATATGTATCAGTGTAAGTGTTAAATGGACAGCTAATTAGGAGAGTTGAGTCTCAATATACTACCACTAATGTAAATAATGCTCAAATACATTTGAGATGATAAAAGTATTGTATTGTTTTTTTTTTTTTTTGCAAATAAACCATTTTAGTTGACATTCACAGTACACCTGTTGTACAACGGCGCGACTCTAAGCGAGATTATTTACGTTAATAAAATAACAGCACATAAAAAGGGAAAAGCAAAGCCATAATCATAAACAACATTCCAACAAAAAGCAGCAATGCAATCATGGTTACGTATATCCCTTTTACTGTGCACATTCGGGTTTTTTCGTGAAATGCGCCCATCTGAACCATTTGTTGTCGAATATCTAACCGGTCCTGATCGTAATGTTACAAGCGAGGAGTTAAATCGGGAAATTTATCCCTTAGGCACGTATTCGGTGCTGATTCAATTGATTTTAATCTTCTTGATCACCGATGTTCTGCGTTATAAGCCGATTATTATACTTTCGGCCCTTGCTGGCATAATACTCTTTGCTATTTTGTTGTGGACTGATACGGTTTGGGAACTAATGATTGGACAAATATTTTATGGTACTTTTATGGCAAGTGAGGTAGCCTACTACACGTATATATATGCAAAGGTGGAAAAATCACGTTATCAAATTGTTTCGGGTCATACACGTTCGGCAATACTTTGTGGCAAATTTTTAGGTGGTGTTTTCGCTCAGATCATAGTGTCAACAGACTGTTTAAGTTATCGTGGTTTGCATTACATATCGTTTTCTTCACAAATTGTTTCGTTGATAATTGCATTTTTATTGCCGCCGGTGCAGCAAAGTATTTACTTTTATAAAGCTGGCGATAGTGCTGTGGACATTACTACTGGAAATAATCCGCCTACAGCGGCTTTAGAAGTTAGTAATTCTGAATTAGCATTAGAAAAAAAAGGTTAGTAATATAGCTCTGTTGTTATTATTACCTCTTACTTTTCTATTTGTGTTAAGCATTATAAAACTCTCATATAGTTTTCAGATATTACTATATGTGTAGCTTTACTTAAATTAGGGTTAAAGTTTTCCTAACGAGCAAACAGCGAAATGCGCTTAAAGATTAGCTTATCCCCCAATAAATAACATGAAATTTTATTATATAAATAAAACAAACTATAATAACCAAATTATTATCGATTTGGGGTTACTGATACTAATTCGAAATTCGTTAAGAAAAAAAATTAATTTATTTCTTATTCGCAAAGAAGAACGAAAACCTATAAACCAATGTTAGTTAGTGCTTGAAAAAGTATCATTAACTTTGGCATACATACATAATACTTAAAATCACCTCAATCTTTACCAGATAAAATATATATTTTTGCGCTGCTGAAGTCCATAATTATTTTTATTATAACAAATATAAAAACATACAAGAACATAAAATTATACAAAGTATTATTAATAATAATAAAATAAGTGGGTTTAGTAATAGGTGCAGCATCTACTATTAGGCGGAAAACGATACAATATAATTTATTACGATTGATGTCTAGGCATATTTTACTTTTCTAAGGACCGACCGATCCTGATTTACAGCTTTCGCAATGGGACGAGTTGTTGTTAAATTTAAAGAAAATATATATTAGATAAGTGATGCTCCACACATTTTTTCGAATGTTTTGCTGCAGTTAAATATGGCATAGTTTGGTCTATCGATATGGTCGGTTATCACTATTTAAACTAACTACTTATCCGACCATGTTATTGCATACCTTGCGATTAACACTACTTTTGTCATTAGGTCAATTTCCGACCAATTTTTAATTCGACAAAATGCGATGCACTGTAAAAACAATTACATTACTTCAACTAGATGTTCGAAACACGCAGAATTTTATTTAGGAATACGTAAAAAGAAAAGTGGTGTAGATAAACATGATTCCCCATTTTAGATAAGTTCACAGTTAGAATATGTATTTTTTAGTGAAAAAATAATAATCCTCTAACATCCGTTTTAAAATAAAATGGATTCTTGCGGTGCATTTGGCAAGTGACATAAACAAAAATAATAATCCTCTAACATCCGTTTTAAAATAAAATGGATTCTTGCGGTGCATTTGGCAAGTGACATAAACAAATACGGTACACAAAATTTTTTTTGTAGACTTCTGCATTTAACTGCAATATGGACTTCACATCTTCAATTAATTTTAATTTTATTGCATTACCAGTCATTTTGATTCGGGCCTGTTCGGAAAAATTGCACGTGTAACAATTTCCTGTTCTGTAAATCACACGGTTTTTCCGTTTTCCGGTGTGGTTTTTATTTGTAGAAATCACATGAAAAAAGAAAAACCAACACAACTATTTCAGAGAAGTGTCTTAAAAAATTATTCATCTTCAGCGATTTTTTATATGAAATAAATTATTTTCACACAAAAATCAATAAAGAACTATTATCTTACTTATTTAAACAATCTATATATATGTATATATATATAAAAGTGAAAAGTGTGTTAGCTATAAACTCCGAAACCGTAAAGCCGATCGGACTCAAACTTTGGAAAGTTGTTGTACACATTCCAGGGAGTGTTTATGGGTGGTAATTTACAAAAAAAAAATAAAATGGGCGCCCACACAAAATAAATATTTGTTCAATTCAGAAGCTTAGTCGTATGTGTTATCGTTTAAAAGAAGACGACATTTGATTATGTGCTTGCGAACAGAATATTTGTTGTGTCGTTATTTTATCGTATTTTCAAAATGTCAAAAATTAAAAATATCAATTCAATGTGCATAGTAATTTAAATTTGAGAAAATGATTTATAACATTTCGTTTTACCAAATAAAAAAATGTAAAGCGAAAGTGAAAAAAGAAAATTAATTAACGCCTTATGCAAACAATATAGTTCTGATATGTTGATGGTAGATTCAAGTAAGTGTATCTTAATTTTAAGGCGCATAATATTATTGATTATAGTTACCACATACCAAAAATACTTTTACAAATTCACCAAACAACTGAAACATTCCCAGTTCTGGCATAAATACAACATTTTCCAAACACATAAAATTCAATCGTATAATGAGAACACACTTTTGTATGAAAATTACCAACAACAAAAATACAATACCGTATAATTTATAATTAAATAAAATAATATTGAATCGATTTCAATTACAAGCGGATTTCATTCAATAACCAAACGATGTTTCAATCATGCAATCAATATTAAGATCATCAATAAATTGGAGCTGGAGGTTAATTAAGATTAATAATCGCTGATCAATAGTTATAACCAAATAAATTTTACGTGAAAATAAGCTCGCCTATTTATAAAAATTGTGTAGAAAACAAGTTTTTTGCCACAACTTCCACAATGTTTTTCAACTACAGGACAGATTATTGTTAGCATACATAAAAAACCTAAAATTCGACAAAGTTTCAGAGCCCCTAATTATACAACGTGTATAAAATTTCGCATAATCCCGAGTGAGGATTTTTTAACGACATAAATTTAAAAAAAATTTAAAAGACAAAGACCTTGATACCACTATATCGCACTATATTTTCTGAAAGCTAATTTAAAGACATTAAATAATAAATTAATGTAGAAATCAAAATAATTTTTTACAAGTATAATTTTTATCGTGCTAATTTAACATTTAGTAATTATAAAAACCATTAAATTAAACATTTTATCTAAACACTTTTTTTAATTTAATTAATTTAAGTGTCAACAACCGAAGTTCCAACTGCAATAGTAAAGCCTGAATTTTCCTGGAGAAATGCTTTCAGTTTACTTTTACATCACACTGTCAGTGGCTACTCTAATCGTACTGTACTGAAGTGGAGTATTTGGTGGTCTTTAGCAACATGTGGCCAACTTCAAGTTATTTCCTATGCACAAATTCTATGGAAAGAGATTGACAAAAATCACGAAAGCTTTTATAACGGCGGCGTAGAAGCAGCCGTTACTTTTATGGGAGCAGCGGCAGCAATGGCAGCTGGTCTTATGTATGGGATGCGAGAAAAAAAGTGGCATGTGTGGATTTTAACGATATGTTCAACACTTATGGGTGCTTTTCTTATAATATCGGCCGTTACTAATCTACTTTGGGTAGCTTACTTGATGTATGTTATATTTGGTGTCTTTTATTTCTTCATCATAACTATAGCCAGTGCTATAGTAGCACAAAATTTAAGTAACGATAGTTTTGGCTTAATATTTGGCATCAATACTTTAGTAGCATTAGCAGCTCAGACCATTCTAACTTTAGTTGTGGTCACCGACACTGTGGGTTTTGCTTTGGACCCTAGAAATCAATATATTGTTTACGGATTTTATTTTATAACAATAGCCGTAATTTACTGCTTGGCTCTTATTGTAGTCAAAATCTTTAAATGTTGTAGCAAACCAAAAAAAATTATTGAAAATTTATTGAAAACAATTAAATAAAATACATATCTAATTAAAATATTATTTCCAAATGTACTAATTAATTTATCAAGATATTAAGTTACCCTTTTTAAATAAAAGTATTATTTGGATATAGAAGAACAGTTTAATAATTGGTTATTTCGATTCGATATAAAATCATTCCAAACTGTATGACTTACACTGTTTCGAATATATTTGGCTATGTTCTGTGAACCGAATTATTATTAAAAAAAAGAAACGATTTTTAAAAACGAGTAAATTTCTGTTTGGTATTCTCCGAATCACTCGATTTGGTAGAAGTACTGTCCAAAAAATATATATGTATATTTTATGGCAGTATATACGTAAAATTCTGTTCTGAAAACCACGTGATCTCAAATCACGAACGATTTTGAAATCACGCCGACGATTTGATTCTGTTCTGCAAATCACGTGATTTTTCGATTTTCGGCGTGGTATTATTTTTTCGAAAACACGAGAAAAGAGCTTACTATTTAGATTTGTGTTTTGTTTGTTTAATTTTTTTATATTCTTAATTAATATAAAAAGTAAAAATTAAGGTAATAAAAATGCCGGGAGCTAGTTTATTGGCAGTAATTGCTGTAAAAAAACGTCATTTACGGGACCTATAAAAACAAAGTTCACAAAGCATAAATACAAATGAAACAAATGTTAGTATAAATAAAATTAATGCAAAAATAACGAAGTTGCCACTGTTTTCATCGATGAAATTTGCTTAGATTTTGCACTTTCTAAATTTGCACAAAAATTACTCAGTTATTTACTATTATTATATTTTTCAACAACAATAAATAAATTTTGTATTAAATAAAAAACAGGATACTATAAATTCCATATGTCTTACATGATATTTTACGACTGTGTCTCTTTGGCAACCTCACAAATATCTTCGAAAAAACAAACCAGCTGACTGCTGAAGAGAAAAAGTAAATCACAAACATTGGTAAACAAAGCAAAACAACTTTTTACAAAACAAACAGTGTCCTTAGAAATTTGTTAATATACATATATGTTTTTGTGTGTATAAAACCTTATTTTATTCCTTAAATAAATAAAAAACACATCATATTAAATATATATTTCAAAAAATTTTGTGCACAGAACACCTTTTCGTGATTTGAAATCACTTTTACAAAAAAGTGATTTTCAGAACATGCCCGATTGTTTCAAAATTTACTTATACTTCATTTATATTACACCAAAATCTATACCTCGCCACTACATTTTGTTAGAATTTACTCGAAATCTCGAAGTACTTAGTGATACAACTGTGGTTTTCCTCTTAATATACCAAAAAATACAAAGCTACATAATTACGTAACTAGTTATGATTATGTTTCCTGTACATTGTTTGTTTTATTACTATCTAGATATATACATACATATGTATAAGTCGATACTCACTAGGTCTGTTCCAGGTGCATAACAAAACAGTCCGATTTAGTCCAAACGCGTTCGAGATAACTAATTTATCTGCAATTTTGAGAGAAAATGAGAGAGTAAAATTTTTCATTTCCTGTTCAAAGTCGTACGAACTTTTTCTTTGGGTAAGTTCGGACTAAAAAAATTTTTTCCTAGTTTTTTTGCTTGGAAAATAGTGGCTATTTTGTGAGCTTTTGTATTTTTCTTGGGAAAAAAAATTCTTTTGCAAGGCGAATTAGATATAACATTGTAACTTGAATTTGAAATATTAATTCTCTGTTGGGTTAATTAGATGATGTTTACTGTTGATACCAAATTAGTAGAAAAGACACGAAGAATGTTGATAACGTGTGTAGCGGCATAGAAAATGCATTCCATTCAGCTAGTTGTCTAATAAAATTTTAACTTTTATTGTATCCAAAAGTTATATCAAATAAATATTCTTTCTAAATATAAAGAATAAAAAGAACGCACTTAATATTGAAAATCAAATTCCTTAATATTAATCTTTGCAGTTCGACAAAGTTACGTAAAACAATAAATTTAAAGTGTATGTAATTCGATTAAAATTAATATAAAAAAAGCTTTACATTTTAAATAACTTTCTTCATTTTTCTTAAATCATTTATTGGAGAAACCATACAATAGAGTTACTTTTTAGGTTTGTTTATAGGATTATAAAACGAGTAAAATCATGTAAATTCGGTTGACAGAACACCAAGTATGAGAATTAGTTCTGAAAACGAGAAATTTGTGCTTTATCGATTTATAGAATAGGCCGTTTGCATTTTGAAATGCAATATGTAAATAGTTACAACCTTGGTTGTGAGTTCTTCCATATCTTTAGCTTTTTATAAGGTCGAAGCAAAAAGTTGTTTTCAAAAACAATTATTATGCAAGACTTTTATTGTATGTTTAAAGTACGTAGGTGTGTACTCGTATCTACAATAAACCTATTTTGAAGTGAAAATTTTATTTTTTGAGGGATAAAGTTGTTTTAGAGCCACTATTTTTCCAGAAACTAACAACATTAATTCTACATAATACAACAATAAAAACCTCCATTAGCTTGAAAAGGTGATGCAAACAAAAAAGGGAAAACTTACAAATCCGGTTCCTCGGTTTAAATGTGTGTGAAAAAATCCTCGAATTTTATTACAAACTATTTTGAGTTTATTACTACTAATGTTAAAACGGAAATCCTGTAACCAACAACAACGATCCGTAGGCAATATTATTTAAATTTAATTGAAGTAAGCTATAGTGTGCACAAGGCATATTTAACCAGGTGGCATTACTACTGCAGGTGACACTTTTTGCTTAAATTTTCGTTTTCCTTTGTTTACCCAATTTTATTGTCAAACTATTTTGTTTTGTTTACGAATAATCAAAAAAATTATTTACATTCAAGTCTCATTGATACAAGTGCCTTAGTGTTTTTATAGTTTGTGTATAAATAAATTAAAAAGTGAAGTAAAAACAAAAAATAAATTATCAATTTGTGTTCTAATTTGTAGAAAATTTATAAAAAAAATTTGTAATTTGTAACAAACAAAATTTATTCAACTTTTTTTCTTTTAATTTTCTTTCTTATTACAAATGTTTTTGACAGCAATATTGAGTTTTACACAATCAAAATTGCCTGCTGTTGTTGTATTGTTGTATTTGTAGTCGTAGCAAGGTCACCTAGTTAGATACGCCTTGAGTGTGCACTTATTCAAATATCTAAATTTGAACAAGGTATATAATGGAAAAAGTATAGGCGGATTTTTCCAGTAAGATCGTCGATTCAGTTGATGACAATAGGTAATTTACGGGCTGGGCTGTTCTCTTTGATCCACAGTGGTGAGAGAGAGCGTTATTTTTTTAATTTAAGTGCGAAAAACCGAAATTATTGTGGAAGTTACAAAACAGCTTCGATTTTGAAAATCTACGCTAGAAGTAGGAGAAGAACAAAAAATTTCAATACCTCAAGTAATGATAATTAAGAAAAATAAAAATAGTCGGCCAACAGGGCAAAACTGGCTGTCCGAAAATGCTAGATAGTACTGCATCGAGGCATATGACAAGATTATTAATGTTTGGAAGAGTAAAAACGCAAACACACGCAAAGCAAAGTAGCAATTGTAAAGCTAGTGTATAAACTGTGATGCGCGTTCTTAAAGATGTCGGCGGTTGCTTTGCTTCAAAAAAAAAAAAAAAACAGAATATGTCGTGGAGTGTTTATATTACGTCATTAATACTGGGTCATCAATAACTCAAAACACTTCCTTTGGTCAAACAAATGTAAAATAAGTAGTTTTAACTCAGATGGTATCAATTATTTCTGGTCACATACAGTAAAAGCAACACAGCAGATATCAGTTATAAAAATTTACCCGTTTCGATGGGTCAAATGGGGTAATTTGAACAAGATATTACTTTCCAACAGGATAACGATAAAAAGCATTCTTGCAAACTTGTGCAAAATTTGCTCGAAAAAGAAACATTTATTACAATCATCTGGCGATCCGATCGAAAATTGGGGTTTGATGTGAAACGACGACTGGAAAGCTACTAAATACCAAATAGCATTAAAGATCTTTGGAGATGAGTGCAGGACATTTGGGCCAATATATCCATCGATAAATGACGAAATTTCATCCGAAGTATGCCAAAGCGTATGTCGTCAGTTTTCAAATGTAGCGAAGGCTTCATCAATTATTAACTGGCATTTTAGAAGCACATTTTATTTGAAAGCAATAGTGGAAAACTGAAGACTCTGACATCTCAAATTAAATACACTGTTTAGACTGAAGTTTGTCTGTCTATTTATACACTTCACAAAAAGTATATACAGTATTTTCATTCCGTTTATAATTTGCACATTTCCGACCCAACGGAGAATATTCTGGATCCTTATCGGTAGGCAAGTTCAGTTAACGATGCCCGTCTGTCCGATGTTGAAATCAATTCTCTGACGGCATTACACAACCTAGGATCTTGAAACTTGGACCATTGATCAACGCGAAATCGGCTGGCGAATTTTCACTATTTGAAATTAGCCATATCGGTACACAAGTACCAAGATATGGGCAAAAAACAATTTTTTGTTTTTTGGTATTTTCATTTTTAATAATGTCTCCCTACAGAAATGAACAACCTGAGGCCCACAGATAACTAACGGACCTAAATGTTGGACCAAATTAAATAATAAAAAAAAAATGAAAATTTCGCCAAAATTTTAAATTCGCCACAAATTCAAAAATATTATACAAAAATCGAAAAGTGGAATAAAAAACACTATCAAAAAATTAAAATTTATAAAAAATTCGATATTTTAACATTTCAAATTTCACTAATATTTTGTATATTCACCAAAAGGTAGAAAAGTCATATAAATCAATATTTAATGAAAAACGTCGATTTTTAACGAAATACATACAAATATCAAATTTAACCACAAATAGAAAATTCAACACAAAATTTTAAAATCATAAAAATTATAAATTTTACCAAAATTCTAAATTAGTCTCAAAAACACAATTATACAAAAAATTTAGAAAATTCACACAAAATCCAACTATAGTTAAAACATTTTAATTTTGCCAAAACTTTAAATTTTCCTCAAATTTGAAAATTCTCCATAAAATCGAAAAACTGGAGCAAAAAACATTAAATTTCCAAAAGGTCAAATTTCAATAAAAAACCGAAAATTTACAACAAAAGAACAAATTTCACCACAAACATTTAAATTTCACCAACATTTTGTAAAGTCCCCAAAAACGTCGGAAATTTTAATAAAATTTATGTTAAACATATACAGGGTGTCCGCCAGGAAGCTATACTACTTTGTTTTGCCGCCATTTTGGTAAACATTAGTCTTGACAGTTCATATTTGGCAGTCGTGAAGTAGAGACGTGGCAAATTTGTTATGGAAGAATATTCGGTAAACGAACGTGTTTTAATCGTTAAAACATTTCATCAAAATCAATAATCGCTTAGTGTGACGATAAGAAAGTTAAGTGAAATTATTGTGAGAAACAACGTGCCAACAAGACGCACTATTTATCGTGTAGTGAATGATTTCGAAGAGAGAGGGACTGTAGGTGATAGGCCCAAGCATGGACCACAACGTACTGCAAGATCGGCTGAAACCACTACTGCTGTTCAAGAAAGTGTTCAAAACAATCCATCAACCTCAATTCGACACCGTGCTCACGAGCTTGGTCTTCAAAGAACAACTTTGGCCAAAATTTTGCACAAAGATTTGCAGATTTGTTCCCATTGAAGATTCAGTTGACACAAGAGCTTCTTCCAGAAGACCATTTACGTCGCCGTACATTTGCGAATAGGATGCTACAGCTCGCCCATGTCAACCCCGATTTTCATTAAAAAATCATAATAAGTGACAAGGCACATTTTCATTTGAATAGATATGTGAATAAACAGAATAGTCGCTTCTGGGCAATAGAATTATTCATCAGTCACCTTTGCATCCATTAAAAGTGACAGCCTGGTGTGCAATTTGGTCAGGAGGAATCATTAGACTGTACTTCTTTGAAACTGGACAGCGTAACGGTAACTGTCAATGGGGAGCGATATCGTGATATGATTGAAAACTTTTTAATGCCACAACTGCATGCTTTGGGCTTGACTAACATGTGGTTTCAACAAGACAGTGCCACATCGTATACAGCCAGGATTACAATAGAATTACTGCGAGACCTCATTCCACAACAAGTTATTTCAAGAAATATTGATTGGCCTCCACGGTTGCCTGATTTGACTGCTCCGGACTTCTTTTTGTGGGGATATCTGAAAAGCAAGGTTTATGAAAACAAACCAGAAAGGCTGTAGCAACTCAAACAAAAGGGCTCACATTTGTGAGGCTAACAGAGGCGGACATTTATCTGATATTACATACATAATTGCCGACATTAAATAAAACATTTATCAATACATATATGATCCATTCTCTTTCATTTAATCAAAAATTATAAACAAACAAAGTAGTATACCTTCCCGACGGACACCCTGTACATAAATAATCTAAAATCCGAAAAACTCTTCTTATAATAGGTCTGTTCCAGATGCATAACAAAATAGTCCGGACTATTTAGAGTAAAAAAAATTACTCTCTGAATGTGCCAAAGTTGTCCGAAATTGCTGGAACGCAAAAAACCACAATTAAACATCTTTAAATACTAATGGTGCCTACTTTCTTAAATAAATATTATTTTTGTAATTTTATGCGCTTAAAATGCATAATATTTTAAAAGCAAAACATTTGCATTATTGGCAGCAGCTGTCCGCAACTTCTTAACTGATCGATAAAAGCATTTTTTTTATTAAAGTGATAAATATGCACAAGTACTTACAACTTCAAGTTTATTGCAAAAATTTTCCGTTTTGCTTTTTAATAAATTTAAAATAAAAAGTTTTTATTTAAAATTTTTTTGATTTTTAAATATAAACAAAAAACAGCTGATAATTTAATTCTAGTCCGAATTTACCCAAAGAAAAAGTTCGGACGACTTTGTACAGGAAATGAAAAATTTTACTCTCTCATTTTCTCTCAAAATTGCACAAAAATTGTTATCTGGAACGCGTTTGGACTATTTTGTTTGCACCTGGAACAGACCTAATATATATGTCACTGCTTATGCAAACGTTGGCAATACTTATATATTTGATTTTTTACCCCTATCAAATCTAGCCTTTGTTATTTTTATTTTTTTAACAGCTTAAAGCTAGATTTAGAGATGTCAAATACAAACCAAACGCAGTACGGCAAGTATGAAAAATAAAATAAAAATTTTTGATGTGGAGCTTTTTGTTAAAACTTTAATGTTTTTGACTTGATTTTCTTTAGATTTCTTCTTTGAACATAAGACGTTAAAGTTTTTCTAACAAGTAGGATTACGGTTTCCTGATTAGCTGGCCAGTGAAATGCGCATAGATACTACTTTATCCACCCTCGTTAATAAATAATAAAATAAGTTGGGAAAATAAAAATAATTGGCTAAAAATAATTAATTATATTTTTTAATACAAATTCTGAACATTTCATCAAAAAAGTTTAAAATCACCAAATAGTAAAATATGTAAAATTATTAAAACTCCCAAAATTCCTAACCAAATATTTTTTCAAAAGTTACGTGGAGAGATTTTGGAGAGTCGTGCTTAAGAATTGTAACAACAAATTTATTTAATGAATATAGTATGTACATACATACATATGTATGTATTAAAATTAAAACAAGTATTTTTTTATACGACCCTAAAATTTTGTATGAATTTTTACGTGGTTTTGCATTTCAGCTAACGATATGTGATACATTTTTTTATATGGAAATATGTATGCATATAAACATAAATAAAATATAAAGCGGCGTTAAGTTCGATGTAGACATCCGAGTAAAAAATTGAAGCAATATACACTATCAACGAACGGTATAAAAAGTAAAAACATGTTAAAAGATAGACCTTACCTGACATTTAAAAGGCTTTTCTCCAGAATGAACACGTTTATGTATTTCCAAATAACCTTTATAATGAAACACCTTGCCACAATCTAAACACTTATCAGGAGTTTTTAACGACTTATTGATTAAAAGTTTCATCGCGCCTTTTTTTGTTTTTTTTATTCCTTCAAATTCTCCTGCCATTTTATCTTGATTAAAAGCAACCGCGACGTCTTGTTGACGTGACGTGTTATTTTCTGAATTTTTTGTTAATGATTGTGTGCCTCCAAATGAATTTCTTGCTTTTGTTGTCATGAAAACGTTACCCAATGAGGCATCTTCAGCTTCAGATCTTGTTAAACTACTGACATCAATTTCTACATCATTTAAAAGGTCAACATCATCTGTGCCTACTACTTCAACCATATCATTAGTAACATCATGACGATCAAACATGTCACATATGTTAGCGTACATTGAAACGGGGGAACAATCTGTATCCGCTTTAACCAGATCTGAGTCTTGTAACACACAGTTTAAGATGCTACAGAGATTAGAGTGAATTTGTTATCGCTAATAGGTATTTTATACAAATATATAAATCCACTGTAATCTCACCTTGTGGAGGAAAAAGTGGATGTTGGCAGGGCAAAATATTCTCTTAAACGCCTTTCAGAAGCACCAGCTAATTGTTGCAAATTATACGCATCTAAGAGACGATACAAGCACGATTGACACAACAAAGTGGGTAAATTATCATCTAAAGGCTCCTTTTTTTAGATAGATTGTAATCAAATATATACTTATATGTAGACACTATGTACATGCTATGGTTATGTACAATACTGCATAAATACCTTTAAAATATTCAAATGTTTCAACATTTCAATTGGTCTTATTAAAAATGTCGAACTGTAAATCGAAACCAGTATATCATTTTTCAAACAAACTCGGCATATTTTTTGATATTCAGATAAGGGCAGAGATTCCATTTTTTCCAATTATAAGAATCGAAATACTACTAAATGTAAACAAAAACAAAAAGCATATCCTTGACAAATGAATTCAGTGTTGCAAAACAATTTAAGTTTCTAAAATCCGATTACATGCCGTCTTGGTTAGCCATAGAGCTGTTCTGCCAACGTACAAATTGAAAATTGAGAAAATGCGTGGTCTTCTGTTTTTGGATTTTACGAGTTGCTATTCATGTTCAGTTTGAGCATAATTTTTTTGTCTCATCAAAATTCTTTGGATGCCTTTAACATAATTTTTTTAAGGGTGATTACAGACGAGTGCACCGTCTATATTTTTTTTACTTTGCCTGTCTGTATTTTGTTTGTGTAATGACTAAACAGAGTTGTGCGAACAATTGTTCGGACAACTTTGTCGCTGTTGATGGTCTCTCCGTGTTCAAATACAATTGTTGGCACATCACTGTTCAGCCATCAACAAATAATATATCCAGAGACAAAATAAATTTATGTGTATGTGTGCGCACTCGTCTGTAAACACCCGTCCATAAACTATGCTGAGAACATAGAAACACTCTCGATGACAAACAAAAAATTATGCTCAAACTAACCAAAAACATCTACACGTATTGTCCGCACAGAAGGCCACGAACAATTTCTTTTCGTGATTTTACCTACGCTCCATCCATGTGCGAACAAGTTTGTGGCTATTCAAATAAAAGTTGCCATCACTGTATAAAGGACTTCCTTCGTAAAGAAGGAAGTCTTACACATGTGCAAAAACATTGAACTCAAGAATTTTTGACAATTTGCTTACCAGGTATTTGTAGTTATTTTGTAATTTAATAGCTGTTATAACAATTTAAAGTCGTATTTGCTTACACAGTAAGTTCAATAGCCAAATGCAGTGTTTACTGTAATTTTTGCTTACACAGTAGTTTGCGTTCAATATCCAATTGCATTTTTTTAATGGTGAATTTATATTTCAGATTTGCCGATTTAGCTATATATATTGTATATAAAAAGAAAATTAAGTAAAAAAATAGATTGTTTGTTGATTTGTTTTTCCGGCAGGGTGCTCTGATATATACACTAGGTATAAAAAGTCTGCGTACATATCTTTACAATTTGCTTTTTTAAAGAAGAAAAAACTGAAAAAACTAAAATTTGTAAATTTATCTGTTTTCTTAAAAATATTACTCTTCACTAATATTATTGTGGTAAATTTAATTCACAATGGCCGATAACAATAATTTTATCGATATTAAACAAAATAAACTTCCTACTCTAGCTAAGAAAAAGTTTGCGTACACAAAAAGTAACGGGATTCTGCAATTTGTTGTTAAAGTTAATTGTTCGTATTGTGCAAATTTCATTTCTTATAAACTCCCAGCGTGGTTTTATTTAATTTTAAATTAATTTTCTCTATTGTTTTAACTATGGAGCGAAAAGGAAAAGAAATAAGCCCAGCAGAGCGTGAAATTATTGTTAGTTTGTGGAAAAAAGGAAAAAGCCTTAGAAATATAGGACAAACAGTTGAAAGATCACATTCTTCTACTCAAAGAACGAGAAAAAAGGTTTGCTATTCAATATGTTAAAAAAAAATCCAAAGATAACCGCTTCTAAAGTAGCACAAGATGTTGAAATCAACTTTAAAAAGACAGTTTGTAACGACACAATTAGAAAAATATTGAAAAAAAAGTGGGTATCATGGCCGCGTAGCACGAAGAAAGCCATATATTTCGCTTGTCAGCAGACAGAAGAGAATAGCGTTTGCCTAGGAATATATTAACAAGCCACCAGAGTTCTGGGAGAAGATAATTTTGTCGGATGAGAGCAAATTTTGTATTTTTGGCATAAGAGGAAGACAAATAGTGTGGAGAAAGAATGGTACTGCTCTTAACAAAAAACACTTGTCTGGCACTGTAAAACATGGTGGTGGCGGCATTATGGTTTGGGGTTGTATGGCAGCAAACGGAGTGGGCCAGTTGCAATTTATTGAATCAACAATGGATAAGAGAGGATATTTAGATATTTTAAGAAATAATTTACCACAAAGTGCAACAAAATTGGGTCCTCAAGGTAAATATATCTTTCAGCAAGATAACGACCCTAAGCATACGACTGAAATAGTGAGACTGTGGCTTCTTTATAACACCGCTAAACAGTTGCGAACACCACCCCAATCGCCGGATCTAAATCCGATAGAACACTTGTGGGATTTACTGGAGAAAAAAATAAGAAGCCATCAAATTACTTCAAAGACTATGCTTAAAGAGGTCATCCAGCAGGAGTGGAATAACATAACCCAAGAAGAAACAAAGAAACTAGTCCATTCTATGCCAAAGAGATTAGCAGAGGTTTTAAAACGTAAGGGCTATCCTACGAGCTATTAAAACATAAAAATATGTGAATTTAGAATAATAAACTTTAGTTTCTTTTAAGTCGTACGCAGACTTTTTCGTGTACTTTTTACTGAATAGTTTTGTTTTTGTTTAATAGTTTTTAACATGGAATTATTTTAATTTAAGTCTTGTGATTTTTAAAAAGAGTGATATGTGTAATGGAAATAAAAAACATCTCAAACTATATAAATTTATGTTTTCTAATTTTTTTGCAAGTGTGTAATAACCTTAGTTCGTGTACGCAGACTTTTTATACCTAGTGTATGTTTGGAACGATTTTCCGTCATCCCTTGTCAATTTTGGTTTCGGCTAGTTGCCATCTTCAGTGCCATTTTTATCGTTCTGCTAAAATCGTTCCAAACATATATAAAAAATATATCTTTTTTTTTTTTTTGTAAGCATAAGCAGTGTGTTTACTGTTGAAGAACTTCCTTCAAGAGCTTGTAAGGAAAAGTAATTTAATCATTTAGTGCTAGTTCTAATTTATGTGTTTGAACTAATCATCAACACTAAAATCTTTCACAAGCACAGGTATAGACACTATTAAAATGCTTAACAAGCGAAATGCTTAACTGCAATTTGAAAGCTATTGCTTTCTAAATACTATGAAAACTAATAATGTATTCGATGTTTAAAAATTATGTAACTGCAATAAGTTAAAGATGCGAAATTCAATCAATTTTGTAATTTTGAGTTTAATTAAATTTATAGACGCAATCACGGCACATTTACCAATGTGACTGCATCGGAAGGCGTCACCAATTTAACTACAGTTTATTTACATTTTTTCTTCATGGTACTGGTCAAACCCTAAAATATCAATGAAAATTAGTTCTAATAACAATTACGCACGAGAGAACATTTGACGAAATATTGGAATGTTCCAATTTGAAGTTCTTCGTTTTTTTTTTATTTTGTGTTTGTAAATACAATGTTCGCTCGTCTGTATCGATATTTACTGTTTTTGAAGGCTTATGTCGTTGGAAGAAGTGGTGCTGTGACGATCAGTTGCACATATTATTAATCATTTGAATTTCTTCCGCATAGATATATTTCTTTAATAATGTGATGTTTCCACTAATGTTCCGTCATATATACTGTGCCTTGAAAAATAAAATGTAGTTATGTTTTCCGATACATTCACCTTGTTGAATGTGGCTTGAAACATAATTTAAAAACGTCTTGTTTTATTTTTATTATATTCTGCTAATTTTGAGTACACTACAGCACTAACGGCATATTCAATATCATTTTTTTCTTGTGGTGTCAAATTTGCCTCATTTATTTTATTTACTAAAAGTTGAAACAATCGGGATGTGATTGTACTTGAGGCAACAACTTCTGTTGGAAATGACGATGTTGAAAGCTCCTGATTTGTTGGAGAGCTTTGCCGTAAATCACAATCACTGGACAAATCTGTGCTTATTTCAGGCTCTTGAAATGTTCTGTTTAAACTTTTTGTGCATCTAAAAAATATTAAGTAATAGAAATAGGGTGTAGACATATAAAAGTAATCAGCCCAATTATCAACAATTCCCTGGGAAAATTTTCCCTTCTCGTATTTTTTCTACTATGAATTAATATTTTCTTAGGTCTTTTTTCCTATTATCTTTCCTTCTATTTTAAGCACTAGTGGAAATACAAAATTTTTTCCCCGGGAATAAATGATGGGAGAGGGAAAAATCCACGGGAAACTTCGTAACTGGGCTGAATTATGTTTAGACTTCTTACGGTCGATACGCAGGAAAACTGTCTAAAAATCTTAAAGACTCAGCATATTTATACTGTTTCACGAAACCACTTTCACCAATTGCTTTAAGCTTACATCTCCTGTAACTATCCCTTAAATTTTTCCATTTTCTATTGGCAGCATTACCTAAATTTAAAAAATTCTGTAAACAACGTGCGGAAATAATGATTCTTTTATATTTTTGTTACCAGTTAGGCCAACTCTTTTTCCAATTTTGTGCCACAGATGTTTTTTATGAGAATAATTTTTATATTCTGTTGACTTCAAGTTGTAGATACACTCATACTTTTTAATTTCATCTATTAATCGTTCAACCAAATCCTTTTCCTTTATATGTTCCTATGAAAATTTAAAACTAAACCAAAAATGAATTGAGATTAATATTATAAAACATACTTCAGAGGAGAGTGTGCCGTCTATGTCGTCATTATTTTTCTGTAGATTAGTATCTGCATTCTCTTCTATTGTACCAGTGAGCTTGTTTGTGTTATCTAGATTAAGAGATTCGGTTTTTGAGCTCTCGTTTGAAGATAATTCAAGAAATTCCTCAACATCCTCTAATGAATCCTCAATGCTATGTTTTGTTAGTTTTGCTAAGGGTTCATATTGAAATTCTTCATCGCTAGATAAATCTGTGCTTACCTCAGCATCAGCTGATGCGGAAGTAATTGTTTTAAAACTTTCAATAGGTATTTATAGAAATGTGTAAATCTTTATTTCAATGAAATACTTACTATCGGCCTGCAGGAAAATCGTCTAAAAATCGTAAAGCGTCTGCATATTTATACGGCTTACGAAAACCATTTTCATGAATAGACATTTGTTTATATCTTTTATAGTTATCTCTTAAATTTTTCCACTTCTTTTTAGTTTCAAGAACTAAAAGAAAATGTCATATTTTATAAATAGGAACAAAGATAATTTTTCAGTGCTCTTACTTGTTTTTCCAGTTTGTTTACCAATTTTGGTCCATAAACGTTCCTTATATATAAATTCTTTATACTGAGGACATTGAGTATTATACAGACATTCATGGCGTTTAACTGCCTCTATTAGCTTTAAATTCACATCCTTTTTTTCCATATTCATTTGACAATATTGAAATTTTCAAGCTTTTTTGCAACTTAATTTTTCTTTATTGGATTAAATCTAATGTAGGACAACACATCCAAAACTAACAAAAAATGTCTAGGGAAAGGAAAATATAAATGCAAACAATTAGCGTTAAATGGCCGCAATGCACACTTTCCAAGTTTCCATGTTTGTGTTAAATTTTGAACATTTTGTATTAGATTAGCTCGAAACTGGTATTATTGGATAGCTTGTGAAATGACGCTAAAAATTGTGCAATAACTTGTGCGATTAAGATCCGATAACTTAATACATTTATTAAGCGAAGGCCCGCTTTTTAAAAGCCAAACCTATGTACATTGTTCAACTCACAAAATATGCTTAACTTTTTTAGAGGTGCTGCCCTAAAGTTTTTATTTTTCTAGAAACTTTAAATTACCAATCCTATTTCACATTTAATTGTTCATAAGACAGAAAATAAACAGACATTTGTTAAAACAAGTATTATATACATATTTATGTAAACAAATCCATGTGAAGAAAACACGCAAAACAATTTTAGTACGGAATATTGAACTAGGTGGCATCACTACTGCAGGTGATTTTTTTTTTTTTGCTTACATTTCATTTTTCTTTGTTTACACTTTGTTAATATCAAAGTGTTTGGTTTTGTTTACCAACAAACCTTTTTTCAACTATTTTCTTCTTAATTTGCTTTTTGTTGTCACATGTTTTTGACCGTAATCGTTGATTTTACACAAACAAAGTTGCCTGCTGTTGTTGTATTGTTGTCGTAGCAATGCCACCTAGTTAGATACGCCTTGAATTTTACGATTGTTTAAACCACAGATTATAACTGTGGTTTAAACCCATGCACATTTAACCAGGTGGCATTACTACTGCAGGTGACAATTTTTTGCTTAAATTTTCGTTTTCCTTTGTTTACCCAATTTTAATGTCAAACTATTTTCTTTTGTTTACGAATAATCAAAAAATTCATTTAAATTCAAGTTTCATTGAATCAAGTGCCTTAGTGTTTTTATAGTTTGTGTATAAATAAAGTGAAGAAAAAACAAACAATAAATTATCAATTTGTGTTCTAATTTGTACAAAATTTATAAATAAATTTTTTAATTTGTACAAAAAATGTAAAATTTAAAAAGTGACATGTGCATACAATTTGTTGCTAATATTGGAAACATGCATTGTTGTTGTCCTTTATGTGGAAAGAAACTTAGTCCTGGTAGTGGTACATTTTTTAGTGTTCCACAAGACCAAGAAAGAAGAGATCTGTGGAGCAAGGTGTGCAAAAAAAATTTGTTAAAAACACCCGCATATGTATCGACCGCGGGAAGCCGACGTTTTTTAATGCACAAGGCTATTCCAGTAGTGCAACAGCAGGAGAATATGGATACTAGTGAAATGCAAACAATGCACACTAGTGAAAAGCATACAAATGAAGTGCCCTTATGTCCAATAGATACTAATCTACCATTCGTGTTGGCGCCACCGGGCACTTCGCAGCATGGGTTGCGTTTCTTTACCGTCAAAGAACTGATAACTACTGCGGCTTCAAGGTCTGCGGAACAACCTTTTAAAGAAAAAGAATCCTAAACTGAGTAAGTGAATCTAAATATAAATGTTTTATGTACAAGTACTTATATGCAAGTACTTATTTATTATTTTATTTACTTATTTAGTTTTTCTATTTGTGCATTTTATTTTTTAAGTTTATAATAATAATATATACATATATATAAAATAATCAATTAGTATTGATAAAATTTAATTGTCTTTGCTCTTTCGTTTGCAGCCCATCAATTTTTGACACGACAATGAAAAATTATCAAGCAAAAATTTGCCAATTGGAAGCCGAAAATAGGGACTTAAGATTTAAGCTCCTTCAGGCAAACCAAGCGATTGATGTGATTCGCAAAATATTTACTAAAGGGCAGGTGCGATCATTAATGCAGCCAGGAAATGTAAAATGGAGGTGGGCCGACATTTCAAATGCCATTTGCTTGCAAGCATCTGGGTCGAAGGCATATACGCATATGTACAAGAAGGGGTATCCTCTACCTCATGTGTTGACGTTGCAACGTTGGTGCCAAAAAGTTGACGTGACACAAGGAATTCTTAACACCGTCATAGAGTTCATGAGGAAGACAACCGTTTTAACTTCGCACGAAAAAATTTGTGTCTTGGCATTCGACGAAATGAAGGTAGAGGAGACCTTTGAGTACGACCCAGGAGAAGATGTTGTAAGGAAACCAGCAAACTACGTTCAATTGGTTATGGCATGTGGGTTGAAGAAGTCATGGAAGCAGCCAGTCTTCTACGAATTTGACTGCAAAATTACAAAAAATTTGATACATGCCATTATAAAGAAACTGAATGATGCTAGCTTCCCTGTGGTTTGTGATCTCTGTCCAACAAACCATAAGTTGTTGAAAGAATTGGGTGTAACACCAGGAAAGTTAAATATTGATATATACGACACTCAACAACACCACATTAACACATAATACACTTTTATTTGTAAAACATGCACAAAAGGAATCTAATCTGCTTTAAATAGGTAATAAGAAATTAGCGTTAAAACTTAATAATAATTACATTATCTTTGTTTTCAATTTCATTTACGTCGAAGTCCGACGTTTCAATTACTTATAAATTAAATGACAAACACCTTTCCGTTAAAGGCGCAGGTATGGCAGTAGCTTACAATTATATAAATATTTGTATAATATTAGTAATTATATAAAACACACATTTTACAATACCCTTTCAGGAAGGCAAAAGGTAAAATTAGCCGCCCAGATTTTTTCACATACCACTAGTTACGAAACTTCTGCATTGGGTGGTAGTAGAATAGCCGACTAGCTCACGTCTCCTATTGGGGTGGTTTCTCAACCCGGAACACCTAATACTTTCGAACAATAAAAAAAAATATATATTTTTCTGAAAATTTAGGATATAATAACCTTAGAATAAAAAAAGGCAGCATACCACCAGAACCTCCTATGAACTGGGACAGCTGTAAAAACCCAGATGCGTCCTTGCCCAAACCCAACCTATGCCATTTTTTTAACCATTATAAATGACCCCATGACCATTTTAATTTACGAACAACTTACCAACGGTTCATTCCACTCTGTCTGTCATGACTTTGGTACCTGCAATCCTTATAAATAAATTTTAACAAACGAAATACATTATGTACGCTGCCATTTACATTTTTATTATATGCATAAAGTTTAAATTCTTATTAATACAAAAAAGTTTACACAACAAAAAATTTACAATGCTGTCGCAGACTTAAAATGAATATGTAAAGACAAAAAACACAGAATAAAAAAAAGAAAAAAATAAACAATTACAATTATAAAAATAACGTATTAAAAAAACATATACCGCTGGTTAACGCATCATTAGCACTCTTTACTTAATCATGCAAAAAAATGCTCAGGTCAGCGATCTTTTGTTTTGGCCTTGAACCTTAATGCACTTTCTTGCGCATGCACAAAGGACTACAGATAATTTAAAAATTCTCTTTGTTCATTAAGCTTTTGCCAAACTTAATGATATGACAACTGGGTTACTACTCAATAAACCAACCCTGTATATGCAATATTTTTCTAGCACGACCTTCCAGTCAGCACATTTTACCACAACCAAAACATTCATTACAGGACTTAAAATACAATAAACATAAAGTAACCAAAATAAAATTAACATAAAATAAAGTAACATAAGACAAAATAAATATAAAAATAAACTACTACCCCACCCTCAACACACTGCCAATGCTATTTTACGATGCTACTCTCTAGATGGTTATGAGCCCGTTAAAACAGCCGCTTTCATCCAGTTGGTAAACGACTGGTTCGATGTTTTAAATTCAAAAATGGATACATTTAATTATCCTAGCAAGGTAATTTTTTTTTAATATTTAAAAAAAAAAAATGTCTCATATTTATATTCCAAACATTTTTTTTTTAGGAACCCTATGGAATATCGCTTAAAACCCAAAACGATATCCTAGGCCGCATGACACACACAATGTCTAAACCCATAGTGCCACAAAAAAAGCTGTTGAACTTTTCCAAAACGGTATAATCATGACCAATACCGCGTTGGATATCCTTCATAGCTATGTATCCAAATACGGAATTAAGTATTTGCTCACAAATCGTTTGAACCAAGATGTTCTAGAGCACTTCTTTGGTGCAATCCGTAGCAAAGGTGGGTTGAATGACCATCCTTCGCCACAGGATTTTAAGTACAGGCTCCGAAAGTATATACTAGGTATGTTTTTGTAATCATCAACAGCTTATCATGTTATTATTATTATTTATTTTATTTAGCAAGAAACACCGAACATTTGAATGGAAAAGGAAATGTGAAAAATGACGGTACTGAGTGGCTTAATGTTAGTAAAGTCAATATGTCATTTAGTGAGCATAGCCAAAATTCTGAAGCCTTGTTTGAAGAGAGAGTAAATGACAGCAGCTTTCCGGAAAGTGGCTTTCCTGGAGGTGCCTCTCAGGACTCAAATGATGAAGGTATACTCAATGACCTAGACGATTGTAATGTTGATGATATTGGTATGGCATTGGCATATACTTCCGCATTAAAAATTTAAACAAGCGGCTAAAAGTTCAAAAATCTTAGCAGCGTATTTTAGGCTGTAAGAAATTTCTAAAAGTAAAGTTGTAGTTTCCTAAGGTAATATTTTATTTCATTTCATTTTATAAAATTATTTAATAATTAATTTTTATTAAATATATTCATTTCAGGGATCTTGTGCACTGCAGGACGTTCTAAGTGCACTGCAGGGCGTTCCAAAAACATGGGAATATATTAAACTGCAGCTGACTAAACATCGCCATCAAACACCAATCGGTCCGTTTCAGGACCACCAAAAATATTTAAAAAAGAGGTTTCACATTACAAACATATTGAAATGAAATTTAAAAATACAGTCCCAAATTCGACCACAAAAGATTAAAAAAATTAAAAGATTGTTTGTCACAAAATTGAAATAAAAATGTTCTTAAACTTCTAAGCCCGTGGCTTAAATGATGCACTAAAAGTCTTGATAAATCAGAAAAAGCACTTAATTTTGTTCTTATAATTACACTAAACAGTTAGATGGGTTATGTTAACCCATCTAACTGCGAGTTGAAACTCTTGAATACTTTTTCTTTTTCATTCTAAAATGAGACAATTGTTTTAATATGAAGTGTTTCACTATGTTTATTTTTATTTTAGCACGTGTTGAAGACCGCAAGATGAAAATATATTTATTAAAATATTTTATAAAAATCATATATCAGATATTTATATACACATACCTTTAACATATCACCAGCTTCTTTTCTATGTATCACAATGTGATCCGATTCGTTGAGTAGAGTTTCGACTCTTTCAGACACAAAGTAGTAAACAGAGGTGAAACGACAGTATAGTGATCTTTTTCTCTATCCGTCTCGTTCCCTCAGAGCCTTAGTTTTGTTTTTAGATTTTTGTTTTTATTTTGATTTTCTTGCCGTGTTTTCCTGTATTTGTTGTTGTATTTCGTCACAAAATACTATATTAGTCTCCTTCTAACAGAGCCCATAGTAAAATAAACTGAGTTTTTTATTTTTTATGTGTCAAAGTCTTCACCTCTGGTTACCCTGTGCTTTCAGATTTATACAAATGTGTTACTAATTCACTTTGTAAATTATCCTTAACATAATTAACTAGAAAATGCAAAATGGCTTTTGGTACAGAGTCTTGTATGGATTTACGAACAATATAAAAATAAGATTTTATCAAGCGTTCTGTAAATAAATAATGTTGCAAATATGTATTTGTTAAAAAAAAAATTTTGATATTGTTTTGCAACGGTTTTTGTTAATGTTAAAAATAATGTTTTTTATAATCTTCTCTTTAAACATCCATTCACAAAATGTCATTATCAAATAAGTTTGGGAAAAAAATACAATCCTAGATTATTTACATTAAAAGGAGCTTAATCTAGCTGTTAGCACTGTAACCAGCGTTGCCGCTCAAAAATTTTCTATCCGACCAAATTTGTCTATAAAACCGCCCAAAATCCTTTCAAACCGACCATTTTTTTTTTTAATATTAAAAAACAATTATATGCATACTATGTATGTATTTTTTAAATAAAATTTGATTTTTATTCAATGAAGTGTTTAATAATAACAAAAAAACGACAAAAATAAATTCAGAGTTAAAAAGTGTTATAATTAAGTTATTTGTGGAACTTTATTCAAACTGAATTGCAGAAGACATAATGACACTAACTCAGAACTAGAGTGCCCAATTGATTAATCGCTGCTAGAATAATGGAAGAGTAAGTAAAAGCAGCCAATTTCGATTAATGAATAGCTCGAATAATTTACGTCGGTTCATCGCTTAAAGTTCATTTCATTGTAAATTCTTCTCTTTTTACTAAAATATTCAAAGTTTCGTTAGACGAGGAAGAACACCGTCAATCATCTTTATCAAATATGATTCAAAATTTTCTCCGCATTCATAAACGGGAAAACTATATGCGTTTTTGTTTTTTTAATTCGAGGTGAATTAAAGTTCTTAATACAATTACTTTTAATTCAACAACTATATAATACGTTTTTTTTTAATCTGAATGTAAATTATTTTCAACGATGATGCATAGAAACATTATTTTATGTGTGTTAAGTAATTGGTTAGAAAAAAATAACCAAAATGAAAAATATATACACATGTACACATTGAAAAAAAAAATTAACCAATTTTGGTTAATATTAACCAAAACGGCAACGCTGGATGGCATACACAGCCAATGCAAGAAAACCACAACAAATTTCTTTTAAAAATTTAATAGCGTCAAATGTCTTAAAATTAATATGGTAGATTTTCTCAAACCGACCAAAATGAAATATGGAAAATTATAAATTGTTTTACTAATGAAATTTTTGCACTTGGATATTCACTATTTATTGAATAATATTTTTCCAACGGAAAAATATTTTTCACATTTTTAACACACATCACCTGATCTGGCACATTCTTAGCACTTTTCAGTTCCATGCAATTTTTTTTACTATTTCATTTGGTTTTGTACTATTTTTGTTCAGCTTCTGTACAATTCACAGACTCTTCGGTGGTAACATTGACCCATGGCCTAATAAACAGGTCAAATTAAGTCTCTAGGTAATTTTGCTGCAAGGTTGTTTTTACAACGCCAAGCTATCAAAAGTTGTTTAGCGACTTTGCATTTATATGTAAATTTGTTTTTGGTGTTGTTGGATTGATGTAGAGTTGCAATGATCTAAGCGTTAGGCCATGCACTGACCTAACCTCTTCTTTTTATCCCTTTGTGCCTCTTTCTCTCTCTCTCTTTCTTGTTCGTATATGTTTGTGTGTATCTCTCCCTTAACCTGCTACCTGTCCTTTCACTGTGTTTGTTGAGCAGATAGTAGATAGTAATCTGAAATTGTACGTGTTTTTAAATTAAAACTAATTAAAAATCAATATATTCCAGATTAATTCAAAATTTTGTCCTTAAAAGTTTGTGTTATGTGAGTTTTGGCAGCCCTGCAAGAAAAATCACTTTGACAGTTCTCAAAAAATTAATTTATCGGATTTCGTTATAAATCAAGAATTTTGAGTTTAAATTTACAAAATATACTGTAAAAAAATAATTATTATTATAACAACCGTGTGTGAAGTGTATTTAAAAGCTTTAAGTGCAAAAAAAAACTGTTTGGAAATTTTAAGCAAATTGTAAACATGATGGGCGCAGTGGGCAAATGCTTGCAATACGATGGAAAAAAACCAAGTAAGAAATTGTGTTAAAAACTAATTTTGTGCGTTTTTTAATAAATCTTAATTTAGATGTGTCCTTTTACACTTTTCCAAAAAACAATGAACAACAAAGAAAGCTTTGGATAAAATTTTCAAACAGGACGATTTTGAAAGAAATTTAAAGTATGAAATGGGTAAGTAGGAAGTATTTTGGTTTGTACGGTTGAAACCGGGAGCAGTCGCGACTATAGAGACTATCGCAACTGAAACGGAAACACTACTATATGAAGAGCAAACGAAAGAAACCAACTCTGACGCAAACGAAGATAGTTTGCAACTTTACTTAAACAATTTAGTCGAAATGTACATATCGCACTTGATCAACAAGAGTGTAATGACTCAAAATGTTAAAATTTTAATTAGAGATCACAAACTGTTTGTGGTTACATTTTAAGACAATTTGAAAGGTCAAATACATCATAATAAGCAAATTTAGTTTGGAAATATATTTAAATTGTTTTTTGAGTTAATGCCCTCTTCTTGATCGACATACCAGTAAATTTTTAAAAAGTTGACAAAAATTGACTTATAATCGCTTTTAGATATACTTATTGTGCCAGAAGAATGAGATGCTAAAAATGCAAAAGAGCCAATTTGAGACTACTATTAAACATTTGTATCAATGAGTTCAGAGGTTGAGTTTTTC
This sequence comes from Phania funesta, assembly GCA_963932375.1. Lineage (NCBI taxonomy): Eukaryota > Metazoa > Arthropoda > Insecta > Diptera > Tachinidae > Phania > Phania funesta. The sequence continues at coordinate 43,698,407 of OZ010653.1, forward strand.
AAACGCAAATTTGGAAAAGGCACGAAGACGTCTGTTCACTGAAGGACAAATAAAAAAATTAAAAACGGTGTCAAAAGGCAAAACTTTACAGAAGGAGATATTGCCCACTCAATCACGTTGTACTATACAAGTGCTAAAGCTTAATATTATCATAACGTAATTAATAAATAAAAGCAATATAAAAAATAAAAATGTATCTTAAAATTATTCAAGGGGAAAAATAAGAAATTGCCCCACTGTTATATTATATGTCAGACTGTTTCGTGACCCACATGCGCAGAAAATTCAATTTTTGTGTTCAGGATGGCGTAATCTGTATTTTTATCATTCTTGTCCTCATCTGCTTTAAACAAAACCTCTTTCTTTCCTTTCTTTCTTTTATGGAATACCAACTTTCCTTTATGGAATACCAATTATGCATCTTATTGCTTACACAATTCATATTGTTTTGGCATTCAGCATTTTTCCTTATATTTTCCCCAGACTTCACCGAAGACACTCTTTTGTTGGATTAATAGATGGCGAATATCCATGTACTAATGTATCCACGTATGTGCTATAAAAATAATAATTAAACTTTTTTAAATTATGAATTTTATAAAATATACATACAATTTATAAAACTTACCAAACAAAATTTATTCAACTTTTTTTCATTTAATTTTCTTTCTTTTTACAAACCATTTTGACACCAATATTGGGTTTTACACAAATAAAACTGCCTGCTGTTGTTGTATTTGTTGTCGTAGCAAGTCACCTAGTTAGATATGCCTTGGTTTAAACGTTTTTATAGAGTTGCATAGCATGTACCAAGGAGAATTAAATATAAAGTGAATAGGGTTTTGGGTAAATTCAATCCAATAACAACATTTTTCCAGCTTGTGTTAACTGATTTGTAGAAAAACAAAAAGGAAACAAAAGCAAACGAAAATACATTTGTTACACGACCGTTTAGCATCATGGCGAATGTGAGGCGACTAGCTTTCTTTGAGATTCTTTCTCATGGTGTGAGAACCACCCTTCGCCATAACCCGATGGTCTGTTACGAATAATTGTAATCTATGAAATTGTACTACATAAAACATTGAATTGCCTGTGCAGAGGGAGCAAGGTTTTAGCTCCAGTTGCCCAGTCCCTTCCATGATCCCTTGTGCCTATTCTTTGATTAATATGGGATCCCTCTAAAGCGCCGCTGTTCACCCTGACTTACCTTACTTAACCACCATTATAAATTACTTCATTCCTGCATTTTTCTATTTATGACATATTTCTACCTTTTTATTATTTATCTTAAAACTAAAAATTTACTAATTCTATTTTTTTGCTCTCTTTAACTTATAACTCTTAAGGTTCCATTTTACATAAATTACATTAAAACTATACACTACAGTACCTAACTTTAGCCTTGACAAACACCAAATTCTATAACAGTTAACAAAAATAACCTTTTTCTTTCCTCGGGGTTTAATTTCCCCTTATGTATATATATTTTTTTAAATAACCTTTATGCCGTTTCCGCGGCGAATCTACTAAAACCAATCGGAATAAAAGAGCTCTCTTAACCGACGGATATTGTTCGGGTTACCCTTGAGGAATTTTCTACTTGGTACAGCTACGAAATTATTTTGTTATTGCAGAATTCGGGCATTTACTAGGCCTCACAAAAATCCAAAACTACACAGAACGTTAAACTCACTAATGCTTTAAAACTTAAATATATGTAATATACACTTACACCTAAACTTAAAATTATTCTTGTTTCTTTTTTTTTTATTATTTTTTTTTTTTTTTGCTATCTGCAATTGATATCTTTCTAATTTTCTCGGTAGGTTTTAAAAAAAACAACTAAGTGCACACATACAGGTTACCTGGATACAGCCTTTTTTTTATATTCTTCTTTACTTGGCCTCTATCCGCCTCTGCCTAATTTTATTATGGCTTTTTATTGCGCCTGGGTACACTCCACCCAGGTTCCACTCCAAAATATTATTAGCTGGATTCCACAAACAAAAATTTTATTAGCTGGGCTTCTTACTATAGGGCCAATTGGCAAAATTTCCTGCTAAAACTCTAATAAGCACACCATCTACAATATAGGGTCATTTACTTTACCTGCTGCTCCAGATTTGCTTTATTTATATTTATTAGTTTTGCACTTTATTTTATATTAATTAGTTTTGCCTTTAATTTATATTTATTTATAACTTCTGTACTAATGCACGCACTTTCTATTAATTTTAAAAAAATTGTGGAGCTGAACCTTCTATTTATACCTTCGCTATTCCAGTCACTTAGCCTTAGTACCTTACACCTTAGCTCTTCTTAATATCCTTAGCTATCCTTCTAAGCCGTGCGCCTAATATTTATCCTCTTCTATTGCACAACTTAATTTGTTTCTATACATTTCGGAATTCTGTTCAAACCTAACGTACAAAAACAAAATTTTCATTCATATTTACGTTTACTACATCTTCTAACCCACTGTTATACGTATACTTTTGTTGGAAAATGTGGCAACAATTTTCTTTTACATGTTAATCAGCTGGCCTTGAATTTGCTTCATATAATTTACATTCATTCGTGCTGCATGTTTTATGTTCAGAGATAAGTATAATTTCAATGATTTTTATTTATTTTAAACGATTTTATTTTATTTTCAGGACAATGGTAAGTGTAAGTATGTTCTTTCCAATCATGGCTTGTATATTTTGTTTAATTTTCTTTCTTTTACAGGTACTCGAGACTGGGAAAAAGCTGTGGTCAGGCTCGCCACATGTCCTTAGGCTTTTCCCTGATTACTGACATTTTCTGTCCACGGCCACTAGCAAGGCGGTCAGACCGCTGGCTTTTGTAATCGTTGCTTCATTTAGCAAGAAGCATACATAAGCGCATGTATAAACATATTTATGTGTTTCCGGCCACCGCAACACATTTTACTCACAAAAAATGACACTGAATATGGCACATAGCCGAAACCGGTTTGTCGCCAAATCAAACTTAATCAGGAATGACGGAAATTCTTTCCAAAAATCTACATATTTTTAAATTTTAATTGAAATTAATATATATTTGACGAAGGCAAATTTATAAGAGTAGACTCACGGGCGAATTTAAAGCATTTTCCTGCACAGTGGATGTCAAGCTCCATATAAAAAAATGTGCCGAAAATGGCCAAACATTTTTAAAAAGAAATTGACATCCAATAAGTTTAAAAAAGTCATCAGGAGCGCTAATTCGTCTTGATATTTGACGAGGGAATTCACAACCTGTGCTCATGAGGCCACTTTATAATTAATTCACCGTGCAACTTGATGATTTTCTATATATGTGAGCACAGCAAATTGATATCAGATAGACTCATGGGCGAAATCATGAATTTTCGGATGTGTAACTCAATAGCTTTATCTGATGTATGTTACCGCGGGAACCCATGCCGACCCAATTTTACCGAAAAACTTTTTGTGTTCAAAATTGGGCAAATGAGAATGTTCATAAAGGCCTATTTAGCCTACCGTTGAAATCGTAAATGTAACGTAAATGTAAATGGAACGTAAATGTAAAAGTTTGTGCGCTTATAGAATGCCTAAATCCGTGTCAGGTGTTTTTGACACAAAAAAAGCCAAAATATTTACAGATTAAATAAAAGAGAAAACTGTGTTTTACTTTTAATTCCGGCTGTTTTTATTAAAAATTTAAAATCAAATGGATAAAGAAGATTTGTTTATTATCTTGAACGTTTTGCGTATTTGTAAAATGTACAGGGGCATCAAGAGAAAACCTCATCCATTTTTTAACAAATAACAAATAAAAAGCAATACAGCTGTTCGAAACAATGATGAGAGTACAGAATGTTTAGTATATTCGCCAAAAGTACGCAACTTATTTAAATAGTACCAAAAATTAAATTTACCTTTTTTAATAAAAAAAAATTTTGATACAGTTAAATTACATACATATTATTTTTCCATTATATACATATTTATTGCACTTAAAAATATTTATATATCTTTTAATTACATATGTACTCGTATATTATTTTCATTATATTTCACAGGCCTAAATTTTATCTTGAACTTCTCTTTATATTTTTAGCAGCATTTAATTTGCATTTTAAACCGATTTTCAAAATTCATATTTTTAAAGAAATTTATGCGTATCAAATACTTTTGGAAATCGAGCGAATAAAATCTTCGCTCTATTGTATTGCAAAAATATTTTAAATTTGCATGTATTATCCCTAACATACCATATATTATTTCCGCAGAAACGAAAACACCGCAAATTTAATAAAATATATCATGCGTGTACATAAATTTATCATTTGAAATATTAAAATATCAAAAAACAAATAGTACTGCAAATGGGTTTTTGTGCCGTCTTCTCATTCACAATAATATATACCATCACTGGCTACATCTGTCACGTAAGCTCGTAATGAAATTCTATTTTCTACAGGTTGAGACCTTACGGTTACATTTTACTACAGTCAGATAAAGGTACCAACAGACGACATGTTTTTTACATGTGTTTTTTAAGCTTTCGATTCGTATGTTTTTCTTTATGTCTGTCAATATTGGTTAATTTACATAAGGTTTATAATTTTTGGCCACAAACGTACATGTTGTATCACACATGACATCGGTCATGTTTATTGAGAACAGCTGATTGCCCAAAAATAAATAAATATCCACGTCGTTTGTTTGATAAATAGCTTGCAGCCGTTGAAATATTTTTGGTTCCGTCGCTGAAGTAGTGGCCACGCAAATGTGTTTTTTTAATTTTTTCTTTTTTAAACAAGACGAGGTTGTATCTAAAAATCGATAAATTTTTATTTTTATTTTTAGAAATTACTTATTTTAATAAAACGACAACGTTAAACTAAAAAAAATATATATAGTATATTTGCCTTCCAAATACTTCATTCAGACGGCTAATGATAGTGCACATAATCAACCGCCGACGAAATTGTTCGAATGACATAGACATTTAGAGCTGTATGTTTAACATAAGAAAATAGAGCACGCTCTATTTCAAATAATGTCTTATGACCTTTGTCATGTTTTTTACACAAGCAATGTTTTAAAGGTAACACACGACATGTTTCCGTTTACATATGTAAATTTTGACACATACAGTGTGAAAAACATGTCGTCTGTTGGTACCTTAAGCATTTTCATAGCTACTCGTATAGCAAATATTATCAGCTGATACAGTCACATTTACGTTTCTACATTTACGTTCGGCTAAATGGGCCTTAAGAGAGTAACTTGTGTTTCTCTTTTTACCAGACTTTACCCGTGCTTTGCTTTCGTGCAAAATGGTAAAACTGTCAAATCACTAAATCAGCTGTTTAGTATTTGTGCAAATAAAAAAAGTAAAAAACAATGGAAAATACATCTGAAACTGGTGCCGGTATTAACGATCAAGTAAGTTAAATATGCTTTATTGTAATAAATATCGAATAATGCAAAACTAAATTTAAAACAAATCGTTTAATTTTCAGTGTTATTTAAACAACAGTTGTACTGACCACCAATCAAAAAACCACTATTTGGTACTTTTTACAAAAAATATAAGAAAGTTTATTTGATTATCATATGAAATAAATTCTTTTAAATAAAGATATGTAATAATTGTAGTATTAAGTAAAAACAAAAGAAAAAGAAATAAAATGATATATGTACATATATCATTATATACATATGTACATAATGATTTTGTTCATCTTGTTTTTAAGGGATACAAATTTTATTTGTTTTAAATTATGAAGTTTTATTCTTTAGATATTTCGCTACTCCATTGTGTAAAAATATTTTTTTATTAATATTCAAAAATTAAAAATATTTTATTTTTTGATGATACACAATATTGAGAGAATAAAACTATTTTTTTAAGACATTCAAGCTTGAAATTGAATTAGAAAAGGTTAAGAAAATCCATAATTTTAAGAAAAAATAATTTTTATATTTCCATTGATTTTTATGCATTTTGTTTCAAATCAATAAAAAACAATACAAATTGGGAATGAAAGGAAGAATATGAAGGTTAAAATTTATAATGGATAAGATACAAGGATATTTACACTGGGCGAAGTCGTTAATTTCTGAAAAAATATTGCGTCTTTATACATTTTTTAGCAAAAAATAAAAATGTAATTTCAAACCAAGTTTATTGTGTTTATATTGACTAGCTATAATTCTATTCATGGTACATTTTGCTGCTCGCACAGAAATATGGCTATTGATGGTCGACTCATATTCAAACAATTGTTCGCAAAACTCTGTTATGCCATTGCACAAACAAAATACACGCAGGCAAAATAAAAGGATGTGTGTGTGGCTCGTCTGTCCATTTTCTCCCGTTATTTTGGAGATGCTCTCTCAATGTGCGAACAAACTTATGGCTAGTGAAAATGCCGTGTGAATTACCTGCTTTAAATATCTTCGATATTGGATTGTTTTTGAATATAATTTTTATCCACAATGGTTTGTAAATTATTGTTAAGAATTTTTTAAATACAGGCGTAAATACTTAAAATTTACTTAAAAAATAATTTAGTTTTGTAAATAATTTTATTAAATTTATGTTTTATTTCATATGCATTTATAAGAATCTAGGGTTAAATAATATTCATATAAATTCATATTTTATATACAACACATTGAAGACTTGTGTAAAAAAACGCAACGCTAGATTTCTAAAACTGGAAAAAGAATTGACAAGAGCTCTTAAAATTACGTGGGAGTACTACCAGACGATAGACCAAACAGGTAAACTCACCAGCGCAGCTGAGTACAGAGTACAACTGATGCCAAATTCCATACACAATTTTTTGCATTTCCGGTATATTTTTTATATGTACATATATGGAGTATATTCGTCACACGATTTTTTGCACGGAAAACGTTTTTTGTTCTATAGTTGGTCTAGTTTATTAACCTAAAGCGTAGTATGCAATAATTAATCCCATATTTTACTTACCAATTAAAGTAAATTTCTAAAGGCTTTTCAATATATTTTTTAACTGAGCAGGTTTTTAAGACCATAATTCAATGTCTAGTTTCGTTTTATATTTCTGCATTTGAAATTCTCATTCTCAAGCAGTTGGCATTTATGTTCCCATTTTCATAAATATGATATTATTATTTACCAATTTTTATATTCATTTAGGTTTCCATTTTTCCGAATTCCCAAAAACGCCTAATAAATTATGCGATTTCGACGTTACTCTGCATTTACAAAGGAAAGTACTTTCATGAAATTTCTGTATACGTATTACAAATAAAAATTTCAAAGAAATCTTTCACGAAAATTTCTTGTTCACTTTCAAAGGAAAGTGAAAGTTCATTTGTAGTGTTTTCGAAAAGAAAAGTTGTTGCAATAATTCTGCAAATGAAAAGACTAGAAATGGAAAATGATAACAAACAAGGCATATTTAACTAGGTGGCATCACTACTGCAGGTGATTTTTTGCTTATATTTATTTTTTTCTTTGTTTACACTTTGTTAATGTCAAAGTGTTTGGTTTTGTTTACCAACAAACCTTTTTCAACTATTTGTGTTTTGTTGTCACATGTTTTTGACAGTAATCATTGATTTTACACAATGTTACCTGCTGTTGTTGTATTTGTTGTCGTAGCAATGCTACCTATTTAGATACGCCTTGATAACAAAACAAGAGTGATGTTTTGTTTATTACTGAAGTAGAGTTGCCAAACCGTTCGTACGCACAAATTTATAGGGCAATACTTTTAAATAATTATTATAGTTATTTTTTTTTTAATATCATTATAGACAATCAACAGATGTGTTCTTTAAGCATATTTGATGAACAAATTTTAAATATATTTTCGTATGTGTACAAAATAATTAAATTTTGCAATTATTATTTTACCACAATCTTGCAAATTTGTATATCACAATCCCGCCTTAGTGTTAAGCCCTTGTCATCTGACTTTCAAGAAAACGTCAAAAAATCGCTTTTATTTAAATTTTGTTGAAAGCTGGGTGGAAAGTAAAAAACAGTTTGAGTGTGTTAGTGAAAGTGTGTATTGTATTGCGACTTTCTTGCAATTACTTTCCTGTGTAAACGGTAGGTTATTTGGCGCACGTGAAAAAACTGAAGGTTGATCAAAACAGTTAATCACTAAAAAGCTAGGTCTTGTAAAATATATGTTATTTAGATTACCCAGTATACAACGTCTTTGGTACTTGATGCAATCCATTTTAATAATTATAAATTTCTAGCGAAATATATTTATTAAATGATCTTCTTTGGAAGCAAGACTTTTAATTTTTCTCAAGTTAAATATCATACGAAGACATCAATATTTGATATTCGATACTCTTAATAATACGCAGTATTTTTGTATACATTCGCAAATTTTACCATGGATGCCAAATAATGAAAACTTAATATTGTATGGTATTCGAACATGATTATTACTGACTTCTTTTATTTGTTTCACGTTGAAAATAATTATTTTCAGTTTTTGCTGCACTTTTAATTCAGGTTTTGTTCTTTTAAATTTTTGTATTACAAATTGTACACTTTTTTTGTTTACTTTATTGAAACATATGTTTTTGTTGTCTAATGGATTTTACTCACGAAAATTTGTTCAGTAAAAATTTTAGGACTCTCAGGCTGACAACTGTCACTTTACTCTCTCAGTTGATGCTCTCTTTTGCAAATTAATGTATAATAACGCACCCATTGTTGCTTTTGCCTTTTTTCTTACAATTTTTCTTAATATGTCCAAATTCTACAATTGCAACATTGTATTGGTTTTTTGTTTGGGATTCCTCGAGTCCAATGCAGGTTTGTTTTCCGTTTTTTTTAATCGACTTTCGAATCTTTCAAAAAGTATGGTTTTCACTATATCTACTGTCAATTTGCTTTGAAGTTTTCCACCACGAGGACGATTGACATTTTCTTGCATGTAACTATACTTTTCTAATTTAATGTTAACTGTTTCAATAGGTCTACTTTACTAGTTAAACCCGTATCTTCATAGGCTTTCATGAGAGCATCCCAAGCTTAGCCGTTGTTATTGTAGCAACGTGGTTGGGACTATATCCGCTAATGCACGTCCATCCACTTTTGCGTCATTTCCCACGATAACGTTTGCCACTACTGACCAACAATTTTTAATCAGAATGAGAATGTTTCTCTTACATTCGCCGTTATCAATTTATTTATAAAATGGAACGAAACGGAATCACTCAAAGTAACAATACTTACGCAAACAAAGAAAAAAAAATGAAAACACTCGTCTATTACTCACGTGTCATGCGGTCCATAACCTGTTGGTTTAAATTAATTTAAAGAGACTAACAAAATTAAGACAAGTAAGTGAATTTACTCTGTACAAGTAAAGCTGTATTGCGTAAATGAGTATGCTAGACTAAAAAACAATATTAACAAGAGTGATCTTATAATACAGGGAGGACAAAGAGCTCCTTATTTAACATTCAATCAGACTTCAACTTATTTATTTTTTACTTTTAATCCATTTGTCACCACATCAATATGAAATTCGGGAAAGAATCTTTATTATGTCCGGTTTCTCCAGATTTGTTTTCTTATCGGCAATATAAATCTACTGTACTCCTTTTTTTGTTACTTTCGTTTATAAATAATAATTTTGTTAGTTTTCTTGTTTTGACAACCAAACTTATTATCGCTCTGCCTTATCGACTCACAACGAAAGAATTTAAAGTATTGAAAACAAAACCAAAATGTTTTTAAAAATGAATATCAACCAAGTACCCAATTACACTTCAAATTTACACGTTTACGTTTTTAAGTACCTTAACTAACATGGTCCATTTTGGCTGGTTTTTTAATTTTCGTTTGTTTTTATCTGTTATTAAAACATAACAAGAAAAAAGAATTTATGATTAATAATTTTAATTTTGGAATTTGTTTGGTTTTGGTAATTACGATATACATAGCTTTATCCAAAAATATATTTATAGCTTTACAAAATATATAAATGTAAGTATGTAACATACATACAGTGTGCGACAAAACATATGCACGAGATTGCACTAATTCTCAATTTTCTTTATAACATAGAAAAGCTAATTAAATTTTGATTTGTGTTATTTATTTATAAAGATAATAGCCTCTCTTTACTAACACATGATGAAAACAACAACAAAAATGTTAAACAAAAAATAAATTTATATTAAATATACAAAAACCGCTATTTTACATACGACAAAACAAATGCACGAAAAAATTGGTGTCTACATTTGTCCTTTCTTCTCAGCAAATCACCGAGAAAACAACCGTTAAATAAGAACAACAATGCTTTAAACATTGTAAAAACAATTCAAAAAACTTTGCACGTTGTGAAACCCATTTCGAATTCATTACTCATGTGGTAACAACCATTCCGGTCATAGTTTGCAATATTTTAATAAAAAATGGCTTACAGTAAATATTCCGTTCAATTAAAAGAAAAAATAATAAATGATTATAGTAAAGGTGAATCAGTGACATCAATTGCAAATAAATTTGGAATTCATCATAGTGTCATTTCACGCATTATAACCCATTTCCGTAGGTCCAGATCGTTGAATACCATACATAAAGGTGGTAGACCCCGGAAAACCAGCAAACGGGAAGACCAAGCGATACTCCGTTTAATAAAAAAGGATCCATTTATTTCAGCAAGATCTGTCGCAAATCAATTAAGCTTAAATATCTCGGTTAGATCCATCCAAAGACGATCTGTTGAAGGTGGATTAAAATCTTATAGAAGTGCAAAAAAACCGTTTATTTCTGCCAAAAACAGATTAGCCAGATTTAATTTTGCAAAAGAGCACGTAAACTGGACCACAACCCAATGGAACACCGTACTTTTCTCTGATGAATCGAAGTTCAATCTCAAAAGTTCTGATGGATTTAGGCTGGTACGTAGACCAAAAGGACAACGCCTTAACCCTCGCTATACCAAAGGGACGGTAAAACATGGAGGAGGAAATGTTTTGGTATGGGGATGCTTTTCTGGCCATGGGATCGGACCAATACATAAAATAGATGGTGTAATGGATCGATTTGTTTACAAGGACATCCTGGAAAAAATAATGCTACCACATGCCGAGGAGGAAATGCCGCTTAAGTGGAGGCACCAACAGGACAACGATCCTAAACACACGGCTAAATGTGTGAAAGAGTGGTTTGCAAGCAGTAATATAAATGTTTTGAAATGGCCAGCGCAATCGCCAGATCTCAATCCCATAGAGAATCTATGGGATATTGTAGATCGGAAAATTAACCGTGATAATTGCCGAAATAAGGACGAACTCTTCCGCCAAGTGGAAATTGCATGGAAGGAAATTTCTGGTGAAATTTTATCGAACCTAATCGAGTCCATGCCACGAAGATGTCGTGAAGTTTTAAAAAATAATGGCTACGCAACTAAATATTAGTAAAAAAAATATTTTTTGTAAGTTTCCTAGAGACGTGCATATGTTTTGTCGCAAACAAAAAACTGTATCCAATGTATAATATGAATTTGTTTTAAGTTTAATAAGAGTTTTAATTTCTTTTTCTTATATTATAGTAAATTTATATTAATAGTTTTACAAATCAGTAAAAAGCATTAAAATCTTAACGTGTTTGCCGCTGTTTTTGAGACATATATTACTTAGAAGTTCGTGCATATGTTTTGGCGCACACTGTATATGTAACAAATTTTTCTCGAGTTAAAAAGTTAAAGAAATAAATATTTAGGTATCTTAAGGAAATGTGTATCAAGTAGGAAATGTTAGACTTGATAACGTTGCTTATATCATCATGCTTTCCGGTAAATGTCACCCGATCCATAGGAGAAGCGTCGTTCCTTAAAATTATCCGTTACTAATACTTCTTCATCAAACTGGCTAACTTTTTGCATTTTCGGAAGCATTATACCACGAACATCGTCCAGTGAAATGTCTAGATTTTTAAACGCATTAAGCATAAATACCGCACTTATTACCACCAAAAATCCACAAATATCGCCCAAAATATCATCGAAATGCATATGGGTAAACTCTTTAAAGAGAATTGCCGAAGCGGTTATAACCAATGTGGTAAACATCACGTAGTAGATGGGTGTCACAATTCCAGTGTTAAATATATCTAATGCCTTATTTAAATAATTCATTTGTATGGATATAAATGTTACAGTTACTAAGATCAAAAACCACGGCATCCACGTAGCAAAATCATTTTCCCCAGCTATTGTATCACGCAAGGCTAAACCTAATGCTTTGCAAGACATGACGGTCAACGAACCGATGCCAGAACATAGAAAAATATAGATTACGACATTTGTATGACCATGTTGTGGTGCTACAAAACAAGCAACAAATATTGATGAACCAATTATAATGATAACATATAATATAAAGCCGGGATCTTGCAATTTCTCAAATAATATTTTTAAATCTTCGACTTCTTTTTCTTTAGGCGAATGAAGCACTATAATAGTAGATCCAACGATGCATAGAAAACAGCCCAATTTGCCAAGTAAGTTTAGTTTTTCATTAAGAAATTTGGAAGCCATTACAGCAGAAATTATAACGCTTAGAGCTCCTAACGGGGTAACGAGAGAAGCAGGAGCAAATGCGTATGCTGCAAAATTTGCTGCTTCACCTATGCCCACTAGAACGAAAGACAAAAAAGTTTATTTTTAATGCGTTATTTTAAACATTTAAAAATTTTAAGATTTTTTTCAACAAAATATTAAAACAAAATAAAAATGTTCTATAAACAATTCCCATTATGGAAGTTTTGTGGCAAACATTATCTGCAATTCTCTTTTAAATTTAGATTTAGTTTCACACACGAAAATGCTTTTGGTCTTTTTTCCGATTCCTCTTACTTACCATTTGGTTTTGTTTAAAATTACGAGTGAGAAAACGAAGCGAATTTTAAGTACAAGCAAGCCTGTAGCCCTTTACTAGAAACGATAACAGATTTTTAGATTAAGAGAAGTAAAAATAAATAATGTAAATAATTTTTAAATAGGCAAAAATAATTTAACGTGATGGCCTAAGTTATCTGAAAAGGGTTGTTGATAACCGGTGAATGCGTGAGAAGTATTTAAGCACCTACGGCCATGATTTGGATGTTAAGGTGAACAAGGTAGAGTAATGCGTTTAGAACTGACCATATATCTCCTGTTTCAAACGTATTTTTTTTTTAGTTTTGTTTAGAAAAAGCATGTTTATTATCTGAGTATATGTTCCCATAGGTTAGAGTTAGGGCGGAGCACCTCTGCAAAGTAACCGCAATTGAGTTAGGCGGCATTCTCCAACTCAAAAGCCATACCACTAGTTGCAACTTGCTCCCTTGTTTGGATAAGTAGCGCTACACTTTCCACCAGTGGATTTAAAGAGACTTCTTGGAAGGGACCACCACCAGTTGCAAGATAATTGCTCCGATTGTTGGCAAGCTTTCTATTCAAATTTGCCTTATAGTGTATCCAAACCTACAAGGGAAATAAATTACCTTTGCACTTTCATTGTATCGGACGAATTATATCATTTCTATTTACCCATCTTGTTTGGTGTCCTAAACTATTTAGTTCTATGGCGAATTGCTCCCACAATTCTTTACTTTTATTTTTGCTGCATCCAAATTGTGGATGCTTTTTTCTGAATGCTTCTCCATAAGTTTAACGACTTTTTCGAACTTTGTGTTTTCTCAAAATTTTTTCGTAATCACTAAATAATAAATTAGTTTAAGACAAATTAAAAAGCTTTACATACCCCCTTTCCACTTATTGCTAATAATTTTTCGAAAACAACTACTATTGATGAGTTAAATATTTAGTTTAAATATTTATGTGTTTGTTAACCGAACTAACACAGGGTCGTAAACGGTAATACCATAAAAAAGTTGTAAGACAATATAAATTCATATTAAAAATTTATAATTTTAAATTACAAAATTTCAATTGAAGTAGATTTGATTTGTAAACTGTAATAGGGGCAAAAATCAAAATTTAATTGAAGAAACCGACATTTTACAAAAAAAAAAATCTAAATTCACTAAATTGTGAAATTTTACCAAATTTTTAAATTACAAAAAAATCACAAAAATTCATTCGAAATTTTAACAAAATTTATGTTGAACAAATATATAAAAAATGTATAAAAATTGAAAATGACAATAAAATTAAAAACTAAATTAAATTAAAAAAAATTACCCAAAAATACAAACTTTAGCAACATTTTACGCAATTATATAAAATACGAGGGCAGATCAATAAGTCCGTGACTCTTCGAACTTCTCTTGTAGTTATATGAAATGCAACACTGTTTCCATCAAGTACCACCTGTTATTAGACTACTGTCAAATTTTGAACAAGTGTCGTCATTTACTTTGCGTTTAAAACATACAACCTCGTGTATTTGTATAAAAATTAAAAAAAATGCTCATTTCAAGTGCTCATTAAATATTATTTTTTGCGAAAAAAAACCGTCAATCAAAAGCTCGATAATACAATGGTGACTCTGCACCATCGATTTCAATGGTAAAAAAAGTGGTTTACTGACTTTCGTTGTGGTCGCACAAGTACAAATGACGCTAAATGTTCTGGACGGACAGTTGAAAATGTCGAAAAAATCCACGATTGCTGATGCCATAGGCATTTCATATAGAGTTGTGGTTTCGATTTTAAATGATCAGATGAGTTTAAGAAAGTTGTCTACAAGATGGGTGCCGCATTTGCTCTCAATTGACCATAAACGTAAACGTGTGACAACTTCAAAGTATTGTTGGGAGTTGTTTAACCACAATCCGAATGAGTTTTTGCGGCGTTTTGTAACTGTGGATAAACCATGGATCCATTACTGTACTCCGGAGACCAAGCAGCTGTCTAAACAATGGGTTTCTGCGGGTGCAGCAGGTGGCAACAGTTTTTTGGGATGCACGCGGGATAATCCACATCGATTACCTTAAAAATTATGCTAACTTATTAGACAGATTTAATTGGGATTTAAAAAGAAAACGACCCCATATGGTCTCAATGGCAAAACTCTATGGATTGGCCTACGAATTGGCAACTCATTCCCCATATTCTTCGGATTTAGCCTCTAGTGACTACCTCATATTTCCAAACCTAAAGAAATACCTCGGTGAAACGAGATTTAGCTCCAACGATTAAATTATTTACCAAACAAATGCCTATTTTAATGACCTCGAAAAATCCTATTTTTTGGAGGGGAAACAAAACTGGAGAAACGTTCGACCTCGAAAAATCCTATTTTTTGGAAGGGATACAAAAACTGGAGAAACGTTGGACTTAGTAAAATAGTAAATAATGAACTCAAGCCTAACAACTAAATACTTTAATATTAATAATTATAGATAGACAAAGTTACGCCAAACAATAAATTTAAAATTTGATTTTACCATAAATCGGGAGTTCACCAAAAATTTAAACATTTTTCAAAATCTAAACTACCCTGACAAATTCAAATAAATTTGAAAACTCTTCACAAAACCAAACTATAGCCTAAAAATTTTAAAATTCCAAAACAATAAAATTCGTTTAAAAAAAATCAAGTTTTAAGAAAATGGCACCAAAAAATTACGAAATATGTATGTATATAAAATTCGGCATAATTTTAAATTGACCAAAGTTCGGATATTTCCTATTAAATCGAAAAACTGGTTTAAAAAAACTTCTAAAAAAAATACCACAAAAACTAAAATTCAGAAACATTAAAAGAAAAGAGTCGTAACTTAGAAAAAACATTTTATCTATTAACCGATCGAAAGTGCTTATAATAAAACAAAAGGAGAGTTTAAATGGAAAATAAAACGACTAAAAGCGGAGGCCAAACTCAATTACCGGAGACAATCCTTTTCATCGGAAAAAATCTGTAGCACATTATTAGTAGCTCATACTTTTGTCAACTGTAAAAGATTTACAATAACCGGAGACGGCTACCTTTCTTGTTTTTTTTATCAATTAATTATCAGAGCTTTATCGATTATGAATAAAAAATAATTCTATGGTACATTAATATGTACTTCGGATTTGTTTAATACTTACTTGTTAATAATCCGGCCCACCATATCCACTCCTTGAGATAACCAAAGCCTCCTGCAGATGCTCTAACTTCACCATAACGGTTAAGTCGTATTAATGCCTTTTTCTTTATAATAAAACTCGAACCAATAAAAAAACATGAGCTAATTGCTAAACCCACGCCAATATAAAAATCTGTTTTGTCATAAACTTCTAATAAAGAGGGTGTAAAAGCATGTACAGAAGATGACGAGCTGCCGTCTACTACAGAAGTAGATAACGCTTGTTGAGTGGTTTCACTTGCCATTTGCCCCAACTTGTAACTCACAATTTAGATGTACTAATGGTGAACAAAATATAGACAGGGTTAAGCCTACAAAAAATTAAAACATGACTCACTAGCAGCTTTATATTCAATTGGATTATCTTAGTATTTATTAATCTTTTTATGTATACAATTAGAATATATTCATTGGGAATACAATTGTTTTTATTATTCGCCTGAGTTTGCAATTTTATTTTTTCCCCTTTTGTAATCGTTTTTCTGGTCCTTTTACTATTGTTGCCAGATATATTATGTAGAAAAACAGCTAAGAAGTCATGAAGTACCCATTTACATTACAGCAATTGAATGACAGATTTGTTGAATTCTCTTTTCAACTTGCATTTTAATACACAACCAACAATACTATAATAAGGGTGAAGTTAGAAAAATGAAACCAAACAAAGCAAAAATTTAGAAAAGTATAGCGAGAATCAAAACATATCTAGTTCAGACAGGGCACCAATCGTCATAAAAGAAAGTAGACACTATCAAAATGCTTGATATGAAATTTGTGTAAGTTTGCTTACGAATGAAGCACAAAGTAAGTAGTAAACAGAGGTGAAACGACAGTATAGTGATCTTTTTCTCTATCCGTCTCGTTCCCTCAGAGCCTTAGTTTTGTTTTTATTTTGATTTTCTGGCCGTGTTTTCCTGTATTTTTTCCTGTATTTCGTCACAAAAAGCTATATTTGTCTCTTTCTAACAGAGCCCATAGTAAAACAAACTGAGTTTTTTATTTTTTATGTGTCAAAGTCTTCACCTCTGGTTACCCTGTGCTATTTGATTTCCCATGTAGCATTGTCAATGTGACCCATGCACACAAGTTTTCACTAATTTCACCACAATACTTAATGAATACTTCGATACAACATTTTTTAATACAATTCGAACACAATATTTTTCAATACATTCAAGGCATTTGCCAGTACAACAAGTTTTGTACCAACCCCGCTCTCTTTTCCTCTTTCCACCGCAAACTCAAGACTTTGCTAAGAAACTTTGCTGGTCTGAAAGGGGTCTGACACTATGTTAATGACAAAGGGTTTGGTTTTGTTTACGAAATACCTTTTTTCAACTATTTTCCTTTAAATTTGCTTTTTGTTGTCACATATTTTTGAGAGTAATCATTGATTTTACACAAACAAAGTTGCCTGCTGTTTTTGTATTGTTGTATTTGTTGTCATAGCAATGCCTTATAGTTAGATACGCCTTGTTTCTATCCGTATCACTACGTTTTGACTAGCCATAAATATGTTCGCACAATGGGAGAGCCTCTCCTAAATAACGAATTAAAATGTGTTCGTGGTCTTCTGTTTAAAGAAATCGTTTCAGCATAATTTTTTGCTACTTATCGAGATTGCATGGATGCTTTTAGCATAGCTTATATATTTTGTTTGTGTAATGGCATGACAGAGTTGTGCGAGGTATTGTTCGGACAACTCTGTTTGAACATGAGTAGCCATTTTTTTGAGTGAGCAGCAAAATGTGCGATGGCTGAACAGATTTATGGCTAGTCAAGACACCTGTAAGGTAAATTGAAGTTAACAGCTAAGCTGGTCAGTTTAATTGTTTACTTGTTCCTTGGGAAACTTACGGTGGTGCTAATTTTTTCAAATTAGGACCACCTTATTGCTTTTTTCTTAGCTTTGCAGAAAGCCTCAGTCGACTGTGCTGTCTTTTTCAATACATAATATAAAGCAAAACTGCTTATCAACTTAATTTTTTTGTTCGCATTGTCGGTCGGTTGTCAAAAACAAATATTCAGCCGAAAATGATTCCCAATTGTCGGCGCTTGTCTCGTGGAATAAGTAATCAAGCATTAACTACATTTTACGCAGTTGCTGTGCCCCATCAGTATTCCTTGTTAAAACCCAGAAATTTCAGGTTATCTGTCAGACAATATCATTTTTGCAATCAGAAAATTGCTTCAACTTTGCCGGGTTGTTTTACAAAGAAATCAATAAATTTTAGTATCGCTTTTAAGCGAAACTTTGCGGGAATGGCTTTAGCAAGTTTTCGAGAGCATCAAATTGTACCTGATGTTGTTGACTCTGCACCAACAGAGGTGTTGAATATTCGCTACGATGATATTGAAGTCAAAGAAGGAAATATTTTAACGCCCACTCAGGTGCAAAATCAGCCAGTTGTAAGCTGGGATTCGGAAAGTGGTGCTCTGTACACTATTTGCATGACCGATCCGGATGCTCCAAGTCGCAAAGAACCAACTTTCCGCGAGTGGCATCATTGGCTTGTTGTCAACGTTCCCGGGTGTAAGGTCAATAACGGCGATGTATTATCTGCATACATTGGTTCTGGTCCACCACAAGATTCTGGTCTGCATCGCTATGTCTTTTTAGTCTATTTGCAGCCATCAAAGTTGTCTTGCGATGAAAAACGTTTACCCGACAACAGTGGCGACGGTCGTGGATGTTTCAAGATAGCTTCTTTCGCCGAGAAATATAATTTAGGCGTTCCTATTGCCGGTAACTTTTACCTAGCAGAGTGGGACGACTACGTACCCAAGCTTTATGCTAAGTTGGAAGGCAAGTAAATAGGCGCGAAAAGCAATGAAAAAATATCACAATTTGACTGGAAGTTACATACGTGGAAGAAAAATTCAGAGTTAAAAGGGTATCGACGAGTTTTATTGCTTAAAAACGTAACTATTAATCTATTATATTATTGTCATGCAATAAAGGAAAAAATTTAATTTGTACAAAAGCCGAGAATAAAAGTTGTGTTGGATGTACGTGATATACTTTCAAAGAAAAAATATATACCTACAACCTGCAAATTTTTAGCATGAGTTTTATTCGTACCCTAATTTTATAAAACACAAAGTAACGTTAGACTTTATATGGAAAATAAAATTGAAGTTTCAGAATTTTGTTTTTATGTATTAATTTGGTGCTTAAAAAAACAAAACAAGCCACAATATATTAAGCATTAATAACACGAGAACGAAAAATTACACTGAAGATGGCACATACCCGAAACCGGTTTGTCTCCAAACCAAACTTGACAAGAGATGTCGGAAATTCGTTCCAAAAATCTACAATAATAACACCTTTGCGTTTTAAAAAATTTGGGCCTTGTATTTTTTCGAAATTCCGTCGCTTGAATTTCTGCAGCATTCTGGTAAAAATGTGGAATCTAGTTTAACCCTTAAAGGTCAAAGGAAATCTGATTGTAATTTTTTGAATTCATATTTATTAAAACAGGTACAAAAAAACATAAAATAGGGATAATATAAAAAAATATTTTTGTTTGCGAGTTTTAGGGGTGTACTCGATTGAGTACACTGACCGCTCATGTGTGAACATTTTCGAAACACTGTTTTTCTACGCAAAGTGTTTTTAAGCATTTCTTGCACTACCAACGTTCTATGGAATGGAAAATGACAAACCGCAACTGATTTTGCATTTTGGCAGAATAGTGTCTAACTCCATCTTGCGGCAATCCTTCAACCACAGATCCAGACTGTCGCGTTTTTTTCTGCCCACCATGGCGCAGATAGTATCGTGCAATATGACGGCGAAACATAAGTTGATCCATGGGATTCTCGTTACTCAAAACATGCGATCGCTAGGAGTTAGCAATTGCCATGTCCAACATATACGTAAGTAACACTCATCACCATTTTGTACCATGCACATCCACTCTATACAGCGAGATTGACTGATCGAGCTCATCAACTCCTCCCATACCTTTGTTATAGCTTTGGAATAAGTGTGGGATTGCTACGTCAGTTTTTTCACGCTTTTTTGAGTACCACAGCGGAAATCTAAAAACTAATAAATAAATTATTTATTTAAACTTAAGAAAATTAATTCTGGGATTAAATTTAAAATAAATGACAATATTACCTATCTAAGTTACTATGTAAAAACATAATTTGATTGACGATAATTGGACTTTTTCCAAGTGTCGATCTTTTTTCAGACAGTAAATGCCGAGCTTTTGAAAAAAGTCTCCGATTCTGCGGAACTGGCTAATATAAAGTAGCTTAGCGTGAACAGCAAAGGATACTCCCTTTTATGGGCTTCCAACCATCCTAGTGCATTAAATTCTTTGTGATATAGTACTGTTTGATTTCCATACCTGTAAAACTCATTTTGTACTTTATCACAATATTCGGATGCTTCTGCAGTTTGAACAAATTCATTAAAAGGATCGTCTTCAGAATTTATCGACTGCATTGCAACGTGTGAAGCATTCCATGTATTTTCGTATCTTGCTAACATATGTTTACACTTTTCATAAATATTGCTCTTTTCGCTTTCCGAAAAATTTTGAAGCTTGTTTGCAGGTGGAAATATGAAAAGTGCAATTTTATGAAGGTCATTAATATTTTAATGTTGTATTAAGCGAACGATTAGCACCTGATTTCTTAAAACATTTTAGAAGCTTAGAACAAATTGTTACCACTGCGTTGACTTCAGTAGAAACTGATATTGCTCTTTCAAGAACATTGTTTAGCAGGTGGTTTATGTAGAAAATATTTCCATCATCTTGAAACGCCTTTTTTATATTAGATCCTCTGTCTGTTACTACTGCAATCTTTTCGTCAAATTCACAGTCGAAGTCCTTTAACAAACTTTCAGTTTTATTTATAATGTTGATATCTGTAAACAAAAAGAAATTTAAGAAAATTGAACACAATCAGTTAAAAAAACTTACCAGTATTCCTTTCACTTCCTATTCCGACCATTCCGAGAACTTTGTTGATAATCTTTCCACATTTTATGTAGTTTGCAGTAGCTCCAATATATGATGTTCGCAAATAATTATCGCTCCACAAATCGGAAGTAATGCTAAAACCGATTGTTTTTATCGAACATAATTCTTTAAGGGTTTTGTGTCGGATTTCATAAATGCTTTCTATATTTCTGTATACTGTTGTTGAATGGGGGAAAAGACCTCCCGCATCTAAGGTGTTCCCAAACTCATGTCCAGTGTTGATACAAAACTGAACTAAGTTTAAAAGGCCTTCGTCGTTTACTACATTGAAGTGTCTACAATTTCCAATTACCCACTTAACAACTAACTCTGTAGACTTCTTTCTTAGATCATTATTCGGTTGTACACTTGGTGATGGATTCTCTTTCGACGTTCTGTATTTTTTGAAACACGTATGCCTCAAAAGATTCGATGTACACTTATTATTAAATTTGTATACATTATTACACCGCGAAAGAAGATTTTGAATAACTTCATCGCTATATTTGATTTCTTCAAACACGTTGAATAATTCACTTCTTGCAGCTCTTTTCGCAGTAGTATATATGCCACATTCAATTTTTAATTTTATTTCTCTTGCACTGTTCATTTTCCCACACTTTAAAAACGTTGTCACCTTAAAGAACTCTAATATTAGAATATTAAAAATTCATACTATGTTCAGAATTTTATACTTGTAATTTTTTTACTACTGATCTGTTTTCAAGAAAGTAATTTGTTAAGATTTAAAAATGGGTGTCACGAAGAATATGAAAATCTAGAGTAAAAAATGGGGTTTCCATAACAAATTTAAACTGATATACTTCAGTTTCTTGTCTATATAAAAGGCAATGATAGTCAAGATTATTTTCGACACTCTTTAGAGTTTTATTGCTCATTAGTAAATTCAATGTGAATTACATCAATGTAATGGATACATATGTTAACTATTGATTTTGCTAAATAGAAGAAAATATGAAATTAAAGTGCAAATGTAACTATAAATGTATAAATGTGTGTATATCATGAATGTAGTTTTTAAAGATTAAGTGCAATATTTCTTCTTATTGCATTTCTTCTACATCTTCTTCAGCTTCTTGAAAGTCATCGTCTATTTGGGTTTCTAATGCAACACCCGGCTCTACGCATTTATAAAATATGCACACATTATGAAGTGCACAACACACATTTATAATTTGGGTGTATTTTGGGGAATTGTAGTAAAGCCCGTGAGATTCTATGATGCATCGAAGCCTGTTTTTATGTACGCCAAAGCAGCGTTCTACAACATTACGTGCTTTGACGTGTTTTTCGTTGTACCGCCTCTCATACGCAGAGCTGGGGCTTCTATATGGTGTCATAAGGTATGGGCTTAATTTATAACCCGCGTCACCTATACATATACATATGTATGTAAATATGCGTAAGTATATATGTATTAAGAAACACAAAATTGTTAAATATTTTTTTATAGCTTACCTAGAACCCAAGTGTTTCTTTGCCCGTTTTCAAATTCATTTTTCAGCTTTAGATTTATAGCGCTGCGTTCCCAAACAAAAGCATCATAATTAGCACCAGGATGCCTAGCATCGATATACATAATATTTGTTTTATTGTCACAAACCTAAAAAACAAAATAATTGTTAATGAATTAAAATAAAAGCGCTTTGTATAACTCACCACCATAGCATTTATACTATAATACCCTTTTCTATTGTAGTATACATGTTTCATATCATTTCCTGGGGATTTAATCCTGATATGCGTTCCATCTACGCATCCTATAATTCCAGGGAATCCATAAGATTCATAAAAAACTTGTTTTATGCTACCAGCGTTATGCATTTTAATCCATTTTTTACAAATGGACTCCTCAAAGGAATTCAAACACTCTGAAATGATATGAGAGACTGTGGCCTTACTTGCAGAGGAATGAAATTCGTTGCCTATGGTTTGCTGATAGCTCCCAGTAGCCAAAAACCGCAAAAAATTTGCAAGCTTTATGTCATCTCTCACAGTGGTGCTTCTAAATCGAGGATTATTTATTGACTGCATTTCTTGCGAAAGCATGGCGAAAACCTCTTTCGATACACGAAAATTTGCAATAAATCTAATTAAAACCAAAAACATTATTTTTTCACACCTTTAACTTTCATACTTACTCCTGCGTGAGCTGTTCCAATACAATCTGAATATCTCGCAATTGTCTGCGACTAATTCTCACAGTTTGATAATCCTCCGTATCCACGAAATGCACAGCTATTGTCAAATCCATTATTAGTAGTAGTATTATTTAAAAGTTGTTTGTTTTCAATAAAATATTTTTGGTGCTTATTCCTTATTCTGGTTCCCAAATAAATTTTTACTTTAGTGGTTTGTTTTCACTATTTATATATCTTTTGTTTATTTTTTGGTTGTTAAAATGCGTCTATACAGCTGTTCACTTTCAAAAATGGTTGTATTTGTCTTAAAGCAATTACGTAGTTAATTTGGAAAATCGCTTAAATAACTTGAGTTCTTGTCTGGCAACGACAATATACGTTATCACGTAGCAACCAATTCAAGGCACTCGTAACTTGAAGCGAACGTTGACAAGCAAGATCGTGAAACCCAAATTAACTGCATATCGAGCGACTTGCTTTCTTTCGCTTAGGTTTTCATTCGAGATTGTGAAACAGGCCGTAAATCTTGTCTTTGCGTTAATTGCTTCGTTTTGCAGCATGTCTTCGTATGTTGTGTCGAACATGGTTAATGGCATTGCATGACATGACAATGGCATGGTGTGACACATGTCGCTATGGTGTATAGTTCAACATGTGCAGTGCTTTTGTTAGTACCCATAGTACATACACTGCTATCTTTCCATCTCACAACCAACAGTTCATTTGCCTTATCAAATCTGTAATCATACGAAGCACGATCTTTCTTTTTCATGACTTTCACACTATTCAGTGGGCATTTTCTCATCCTGTTTTCTCTGACAGTTCCAGTAGCACCTTTAAGGTCAAATAAAAGATTATAGCTGGTAAAAAAGTTGTAGAACAAACTTGATGATTTGCTGCAGTATAGTTAAACTTTTCTAAAAAAAATTTCACTACACGCGAACCTAATGGATCAGAACTTTATGTTTGAGATTTCTCGGAAAACAAATCAAATGAGTAACAATATCAGGTGGAAACATTTTTCATTGGAAATAGAAAAATTTTTAATAATTTTCATAATTTGATTTTTGTTTTGAAGTTTGTAAAATATAATTTTATTTTATTTCCTGACGATGCTACACAAAGGCGTAGCGAAATATTGAATAAAAGAAAATTAATATTTATTATACTTTATAATAAAAGATATTTTATTAGAGGACCTGGAGCTTAAAAAATTAGACAAACATATTAGTGAACTACAATATAGTATGCGAAAACATAATTAACAGATAACAGGGTAGATATATCAAAAAACCGCATACTCGGTACATAGTTTTCAAAATGGACTGGAGGTCCCCTGAATCGGGTTGACCTTACGACGTCCGACGCTCTCGTAGGCTGAAGATGAATTTCAGATGCCTGATTTAGCTCATCGATGGGGAGGATTTCAGAAACCCTAATTTTTCCAGTTTAACAACACAACTTATACAAAACTTGTTTACATACATATATGTCGCTTTAACTAGATCTCACTATCTAGCTTTACTTGATAATGTACTAACTGTGGTCTAATGATTCCAAACTTCCATATTAATCCGTTGTTATCGTACCATCTCAACTGCAACCTATTTCTCACGCGTCTTTTTCGAACAACGGGTGTGACCAATATTGACTTCGATATTTTCAGTGAATGTATGACGCAGATAGAGTTTTGCTGGAATTCGCCCATTTCCTAATGGTTCTATACTAAAAGAGAATTACCTGCACTTTCATGTTTAACGGTAGTCTGCCGCTTTCCATGGCTTAAAATTTTGATTTTAACATCTAAATGTACCTAGCTAGCGCATTTACAGCTGGACAGCATGGCACTATGACCTTTTGTACAATCCCATTATTATTACAATAATTTTCAAAACTTTCCCTGGAATATGGGGTAGCATTGTCTTAGACAATCCTTTCTAGGTTGTGTATGGGAAATTATCTCGCAATAATGCAACTGTTTTTCGAGAAGCCATATTGAATTTGTGTCTATTAGCGCAAGAAAATTAAGTATAGTTCTGAAATACTCCGGCGTAGGCAATGTTGGGACCCGTTGAAAATGTTCATTTCGCTCGTCCCAATGATGTATGATTATTTTTGGTGGATTTTTCCATAGCACGGTTGGCACATGCTCTAACTTGCCATTCAATGTCGGAATATACGCCTTTCTAAAATCAAAAGTTTCTTGCTAATTATTTTTTTTACCGAAATGCATGTGGTGTAATTCTTTCAATATTTATTTGCGTTATTTTAATGGGGTTACTCGCTCACGTGAATTGAGTGCTCAACATCATAATTGTTGGCATTTAAGAAGTCTTGCTTTAATTTCACGTTCTGTTTCTTTTGCAATACTTGCAGCATTGATTGCTAACGTAGAAATTTCATTGATTGGTTGATTCTTCCTTAAGTATTCGAACTTCATCATCCAACAATTTTAAACTTTGTGGTTACTTTAATTCGTGGTCTCGAAGAGCAGTCAGCATTGTCTCGTGGATGTCATCGCTGGCTTTTCTGCAATTTGATAAAACATCCTTGTAAGTAGATGATGAAAAGTTAATAAGGTAAACCCTCTTTTGTGAAGGCACATACAAAATCTATCAACAGCTTCCTGTCGAGCTGACTATAATTACGTTCTGCTTTCGTTAACGACCGTGAAATTAATTCCACTAGATGCTCTTCTTTTATATCATGACACTTGGCCGTCCATATATACTTAATATTATTTTGGAGCAGTTGACGTAACGGCAACGTAAGCGTTGAGGCATGTCGTGTAAATTTGGAATAGTAGGTAGCCATTCCGAAAATTCATGCATCATCTACGTTTTTTGGTGCTGGCAGAACCATAGTTGCCTATACTATTTCTTTGACATTTTGAAATTCTATTGTGACTTATCACATATCCGAGGTTTTGATTTCCGTTTTCAGATATTTGATAAGTCTCCCTTCACACTGTTTTAGAGTTTCTCCATGGATTAATATCTCGTCAAAATATTCAAAAACAATTTTTCCGAAATTTGGTGTAAAATTCGATTAAGCTCACATGGTGCAGATCAGTTATTCCACCACGAAATCTGTCTTAGAAGTAGATACGATTTGAAAGTTAGGTTGTACCCAACAAATCTTAATTCGAATATAAGTAAATCTTCCACCTTTATTTCTCGGGTATTTTAAATACATCAGAAAAATAATTTTGAACGTTAATTGATTTTTCGTGAGGCTAAGAAATATTTAATAAGAAATCCTATGATCAAATTTTGTTACAGACCGCTATTACTCAAAGTTGGAGAAGAAAAAAAGAGTTAAAAATTAACAAATTAATTTACTTACTTCAAATATTCTGTAAGATAAAATATGATGCATGAGAATTATCGATATCGATGTCTATGGTTTGACCGCTGAGAATGTCAAACTGTTTTGACATTTCTGTTCAGTAAGGTTGCGCAAATCATCATGAATCGTTTAACGCCAGAACAACGCTTGCAAATAGTTGAAATTTGAAAAATAACAAAATAACAACAAAAAAAATATGTTCGCGAAGTTCAAAGGGCACTTCGCCCATTTGTTCGGCCTAGTGAATAAGAAATTCGTGCAGTTGTTGATCGTTTTCGCACTAATTTTACTCTTCGCGATGCAAAACCATCAACAACACAAAGAAATGGGCGTGCCAAAGGGAATATTTCTGCTGTAGCGTGAATTATTGAAGAATACGTCGAAATGTCTATTCGTCGTCGTTGTCAAATTGTTGGCCTTGGTCCTTCGACTACTTAGAAAATTTTACGAAAGGATCTTGGCTTAAATAAAATATAAAATACAGCTGGTGCAAGAATTTAAGGCAAACGACCATGGTTCATTTGAAACTGGCCGCAGATGAGCATTTTCATCCAAGCATTGCGTTTAGTGATGAAACTTATTTCTGGTTACGTCAATAAGCAAAATGGCCTTATTTAGAGCGAAAACAATTCTCAAGCCGTTAACGAATCACCTCATTCTTTAAAATTGACTGTTTGGTGTGGTTTCCACGCTTACACAGAGACAACAGTATCTAATAAATACATAGTAAAATAGAATAAAATTTATAAGACATCTTTCTCTATGGTTTTTTCTCAAGAAGAAAGTCTTTTTATTTTTAAAAGGAAAACCTTTTTGAAAAAATCAAGAAGAAAACTTAAGCTTTTTACTAGATACTCTTCTTGTTTTTTTCAAAAATTTTCTTCTTCTTGATTTTATTAGGCTTTTATTTTGTTTTTTTCAAAAAGGTTTTCTTCTTGATTTTATAAGGCTATCGGCTATCTCTTTGTTTCTTTAAATAATACTTCTTGATTTTGTTTGATATTATTATTGATTTCTTATTGATATATTTACTAAGAAACTAATTTAATATATGTAATAATAAAAATTAATTATTATTAATAGTATGTTTTTACTCGAATAACTTTAAGTTCATTGTTGGGTAAGTAAAAATATATTAAAAATATATTAAAATATAAGTATTTACTTAGAAAGTAATTTAATATAATATTGAAAGCTAAATATTACTTGTATTACCAGTATTTTTTTACTCCAATAACTTTAAGTACATTATTCAGTAAGTAAAAATGAGGGAGAAAGATAAATGTATAAAGATTCGTCCACAGAGAAAATAATTCTCCTGTTGGATTTTTCCCCGTCTTTCCGCTTCAAAAAGTATGTTTCCTAGAATAACCAAAACTGTTAATACAAATAAATGTATGTATGTACATTAAAAAAAATTTGGATTAGATTTTTTACCGGTTTTTCTTTAGGGAATACTTCGCAGATAGCATAAGACCATTGCTGCATTTAAAAACATTTAATTATTTTAAAACACATCTACTGTCAATAATTCAATTTTTTTATATAAATTTACTTTGTTTAAGAAGAAATATTTTAAATTTATTTTTCCACTTCTTCACTTTGAACTAAAAGTTTGATCTAAATATGTTAGAGTTATTCGGCGCAACACTTATGCAAACACGCAAAAAAATTATAACGGTACAAAAACAAAAAGATCATAAAAAATTGTCTGTATGTTGATTTGTATGCATTCATGAAATAACAAGCCAGCTAATATAATCAAGAAGATATTCTTATTAACAAATTAATAAGAAAATTTACACATGATCAAATAGAAACCTAATGAAATCAATAAGGAATACTTTTTTTTTTCAAAAAGTACTAAGTAGCCTAATGAAATCTATAAGAAATGCCTTTTTGAAAAAATTAATAAGGTAGCCCAATGAAATTAATAAGAAATTCTTTTTTTATACGATTCAGAAGAAAACATAATAGAATCAACAAGATTTTCTCTATGGATTGTGTTTTTGGTGTCAAAAACAACGGAATTTGAGTAAAATAAATGGTAAATAACAAGTTTTCTTCTTAAATGTATGCGTTTTACTTCTTGATAAAATTAAAAAGGTTCAGCACATGAAAATAATAAGGAATCTTTTTGAAAAAATCTTCGTTTCTTTCTGCTGGAATACCCCTCATCACAAAAACGTTTCATAGAGAGAATCTTCTTGATTCTATTAGGCAGTTTTGGCTCTGTGGACTTTTTTCGAAAGGAGCAAGGGAGCTGCAATTACGGTAAATAGCGAGCTCTATCAAGCCATGCTGACTCAATTTTTGTTTTTAAAAATTAATCAGGTAAGCTTTAACAGCATTTGGTTCCAACAAGACTGCCCAACTTGCCATACAAGAGCGCGCTTAACAACGGATTTATTGCAAAATCAATTTGGAGACAACTTTATTTCCTGAAGTGGTCCTGTTCACTCGCCCCTCGTTCGTACGATTTAACGCCTCTGAATTACTTTTTATTGGGCTATGTTAAATCATTAGTTTATGCCGACAAACCACAATACTTGAATCCAATATTCTAGCCACCATTGACGCCTTATGGCCAGATTTATTAGAAAAAGTAGTCACAAACTGGACTAATGGAATGAATCATGTAAATCATAGCCGCGGCTGACATATGCCGGAAATCATATTTAAAAAATAAATGCCATCAAATTATCTCCAAGACAATGTAAAAAATATTTCATTCCAACATTATTTCTGTCTTGTATTATTATATTAAGTTCTCATGCAGCTAAAAAACATCCATTACATATATAGTATAACTTTTATGGGACATTATTACAACTTGCCTTTAAAGTTCGTGTTAATAAAAGGTAACATTAGCTATCGTGAGGAAGAAAGTGACTTTAACTATTATTCGTTATTACATCTTCCTTGTAAAATAAAATGAATCTTTTTGAAAATATGGCAGTGCAAGAGCGATAACCGACTACTTTTGACAAATGAATTTGGTTTTTATAAATACACAATGCAACGACTTACTTTTATTTATTTGTTTACTGTCAAAAAAACATTGTGATTTTTTTATTTTCAAAAATATTTTCTAGCCCGTTAATTAAAATAAACGCGGTGCGGTCTCTTTTCCATTTTTTTGTTTTGCACATTATTAATTTAGTTTGGGTTTTTTTGTTGCTTAAAATATGGCAAAAGAACCAAAGAACAACAATATAACTCAGACTTGACTTTGGAATGCAAAGTCCTTTTATACAAATCCTTTATAAAGCCAATATGGCTTGCGCATCAAACATCCGGAAGTTACAAAGAAGACAGTCTTGGATATTACGACTTATCATATGCGCCACCTTGTGTATAAGAAAGAAATGAAAATATCCATAGAGATCTAGATGTTCGCACTATCCAGGAAGAAGCAAAAACATACACACCCAAATACGTAAACAAAGTAGTGCTGAAGTCTCATGGCCACTAGAGATGAAAGAAAACGGACATGTTGAGCCTGGCGAGCCTGCTCTCCCAACCCAATAATACAGTCTATTAAAATTTACATTACATTGTAAGAACTATTAAATACTATTATAGAAATAAGATACTTATTGTAAATTTCTTTAGTTGAAAGATTCAATAATGTAAAATTAAAAATACTTACAGCGTGGATGGTTTGTAGCTGAGAATATCGTCATAATGTCTAGAAATCAAAATGTCCTAGTGCGTCAAACACTCTGCACAAAAAAATATATTTGTTAAGACCGACTAAGAAATTAGTTCATAAATATTTATCATATCATATTCATGCCACTATAAACATGTACTCGTATATTATTTCTCTTCAACCTTTCCTAAAATGCAAAATATTGATGTAATTAACAGTAGGGGGTTAGCAAAGGTTTTCAGACAAATAGCTTATTTCTGGATTCTTTGTTTAAAAAAAGGAAAAGAGAATAAGAAGTATATATTAAATAAAATAGGAGTAAATCCAAAAAAGTATTAATTGTAGCTGATTGCAAAAATTTATTTGTATTTAACACAAAACAAAATATTAACTAACTGGTCATTGAATACAGCTTATTTATAGCGCCGTTATAACAGGAATGCGAACTTGCAGCATCTGTAAGAAGAAATAAATATAAGTACAATATACATACATACATCTACATATTTACTATATTATTAAATACATGCAATAATGTAAATAACAACCTTATTAGTTTTATCAAATATGGCACGAGCTTTCTCTTGATTTAAGCGATAATTGACGAATTTATCAAATAAATAGCCGTGTTTCATGGACTCAAGAAGTATACGGTCTTCCCCAATGTCTAAAGCTAACTCGTGTGATGCAACCTGGTCATTTGAAGCAAAAATCGTAATATGACTGAATTGTATAATGAAATCAGGACTACTTACACATTTTGGTAAATAAAATTCAGCTTGAACTTCTGCTACCGTTTCATTCTTAATGCGCGCTCTCAACTTATATTCGGGCATTGAAGAAGCTGCTTGTGCAATTTCCTTCTTAATCTGTGTAGAATCTATTGATTGCTGCTGTTTAGTTTGTTCGCTCTTTTGTTTTAAAGCCTTCAACTCTTTAACATCGATTTCTTGCACCAACGATTTTTGACCTTTTGTCGCAACCTCTTCTATAGATCTTAATTTTTCCACATCCTCTTTACTGGGATTTTGGTAAGAACTCAATACCGTTTTAACATCATTTTGACGTACACGATGTGATACTAGAGTGCCAATAAATTTTCGATTATTTAAAATTATAGCCTTGTCAACTTTGATCTGAACGTTGTATTTATCGCTGAGGGCCTCAGCAATCAAAGCAAAAAAGAAATTCCGAAAAAGTGGAGACTTCTCTATTTTTAAAAAAAATTTCGGATTGACAGCAATGTCTACAACATCAACGGGATTATTAGATTTATCTTTTGTTGTACGAGGTTCTGAAATGCTCATAGGTATACGAAAAGAACTTGGGCCTTCAGAATTTACTATTGCTGTTAATTCAGCCTCGCTTATGTCCTCGGGCGAGGGAATATCGTCAGCTTGACAGACGTTGATAAAATATTTCTCATTGGTGTTCAGTTTAAAGCTTTTAATACAAAACCCTGAAAAAGTTAATAAAAATAAACATAAACATTAGAGCGGTTTAAGTAGAAATGGTTGCGATTTACACAGTAAAAAGGTTTAGTTTAATTTTAATACCGAACCAGTGTGTATATTAAGGCGCACGGTATATAGGTAGGCCTTAGGGAATTAGAAAACAAAAAAATAAAAAAAAATCTAAAAACGGGCACTTTTTGCCCGGGGGGGGGGGGGCTAGGGTTCGTTTAATACGGGTTAAAGGACATAGGCACATAGCAGACGAACTAACAAAAAGGGAATTT
Organism: Phania funesta; assembly: GCA_963932375.1. NCBI lineage: Eukaryota > Metazoa > Arthropoda > Insecta > Diptera > Tachinidae > Phania > Phania funesta. The sequence goes on from OZ010653.1 coordinate 43,730,390, forward strand.
GCTGTGTAATTTGTAGACCAGTACCCAGAGTAGTACTGGGGAATGGCCTAGTGCGGGCAGATACTACAATGGGTAGACTCATTACACCTGAAAAGGTGGAAGAGGGCTACCAGATGTAGACAGGCCCCAATGGTGCTCAATGAGCCGCTCTACAGGAGGGCCAGTATGGTACTTAGATATGTTGGGGTTACTTTAAGCTGGGGCGTTATTGCGTATTTCGATTCGAAAGAAAATATTTTTGAAACAATGTATTATTGACGATTTTGTTTTGAAACCGTATTACACAGTAACCCACCCCCATAGATTACTGCGTTAGTGACAGATCATGGAAACTTCAAGTATTATCTGGCCAAGATACAAATTTAAAAGGATGGTACTTGCAGACTGTGCTCAGAACAAGCTGAGACCGTAACGCACATTGTGTGTGTATGTCCAACACTGAATAACAGAAGGCTTAGGACGACGGGCAGACAATTATTAAATGTGAATACAATGGGGGATCTAAGCCTTCGAGAAATTTTAGCAATTACAAGAACGCCGACAGACTGAATGCACTACAGGCAACAGTAAAGGCTTGTGTTAGCATGACATTCAATTGAAGTAAGGTAGTCGTAAATTATAAATCTGTTGCCTGAAATCAATTTGAGGGACGAAGGGGGTCGAAAAGGAATCTATAAGGCAAGCGGTTTACTTCGATATCCTTCCACATTAATATTAAAATCCACTACATTAACATTTAATTCATTTGTTACACATATTTAAAGTTTTGTAAGACTGCATAGGCGCTTTTAAGCTCCTCTTATTAATGAACGCATTAATACTTATAAAAGAAATCAATAGAGACAACAATTATCTACCCAGATTTTTAACCTATGACATCTACACAGAAGACTGCGTTCTAGGCGGTTTATAACAGTTGTTATAGTACGTGTTCTACTACCCTGCTTTGGCGTTAAACACAAGGCAACTCAGCGACAGCATTATTAACATTAGGAAAAAACGTTTGACAGCTTTCGAAATTCTTAAGTTCATATCTGGTACGTTTCTATTAGATATCTGTACAACATTGTTTGAACGCACAGTAGTACGATTAAATTGTAAAAAAAAAAAATTAAATAAATATAGTCCTTCTTAAAACGGTATATAAAAGCATTCTAGAGAAATCAAAAATGACATTTTTGTGAAAACAAGCATTGTATGATTGCTTTTTAGTCATACTTAAATTAAACACCAATTTCTACATATTCAGGTATGTGATGAAAATCGTTTTCCTCTCTTAAACTTTTTGAAATCGACAAAAAGTGTGATGTGTTTACAAGTGCCGATTTACTGTAACGATTTCATATTCAATTTTGTTCCAATAATAAAATGACGATTTTGCTACCGGACACAATTCGATAATGTCAGTTTAAATTCGTTTTTAAATCGACCCAATTAACTTCAACGAAACTCGAAAAGATGTAAGAAATATTTAATAAAATTTAGTTGAAAATTATAAATAATTATTTCGTTATATATGTGTATATTTATAAATAGAACAACCTTCAAGAAGATGCAATTATTCAGTTTATGGAAAACCATCCTGATATTGCAAGGGGTTTTACCAAATACGACAGAGTAGATGTGGAAAATTTATGGAGAGACTTGACCGTAGAATTGAATAGCTTGGAACAGCCAATCCATGATACAAGTAGTTGGAAGAAAGTAAGTTTACATGCAAGTATAATAAAAGTGCCTACAGCAACATATGTAAAAATGTTTTATAAATATACACTAGGTTTGGCGCGACTGGAAGACTTGTATTAAGAAAAAAATTTCAACTAATAAGAAAGAAACTATCTCTACGGGAGGAGGCCCTTATAATCAAATATATATTTCAAAAAAGGAAGAGTTGATTTGTCAAATCTGTGGATTATACTCCCTGGTAGAGGGGATAAATAAATCAAAAGCAATAATCGGAGGGGACGTATTTTCAGATCACGAACGTAGTTTACATGATGCTCCATTAACACCAAAAAGCCAGCTTGGAAAAGACAGTCAAATGATTTATTAGATGATATCCCAAGCACCTCTAATAGAGATTTCAAAGAGTTAAAAACAAGAGATAAAGACTTAAATGAATATTTAAAAGAATATATTAACACTGACATTAAGAAAGGAGAAGAACTTTCAGAATCATTAAAAACTTTAATAGAAATCTCTAGAAAAACTGACGAGAAGTTAGACATAATTGGATCCAATATAAGATGTGTATATAAATCAATAGAAAATTGAACTGAAAATATTACAACAGAGTTGAAAAGACATAATCAAGAAATGGAAAAAGCCACCTATGAAAAAAATGACATGAAAAAAAGATTTGTAAATAAAATTGAAGCAATTAGAGTTAGACCTCTTGAAATACCCACAATTATTAAAAAAATAAAATTCGCTTTTATTTAAAGATGTTTTTTTTTTAATAAGGTTTTTATATTAACGATAACTTAAACTTCCAGCAATGTGATCACGTATGATATTTGCAGCGTTTCTTGTTGTGGTATCTACTTCATCTAGTTCGTTATGGTCATCAATTTCAATATGTGTACGTTCTTCTGTAACTTCCACTGGATTACTAATTTTAACAATTTTTGCAGGAGAATACCAAAGTGTTTTTGATAAACATCTAAACCCGCTTTTCAGTATCCCTATAGTCCTTTCTACTACATTTCTCGCCGAGGCATGTCTTTTATTAAACCTTTGTTGGCAAAGACTCGTCGCGTTCCTATACGGTGTCATTAGAAACGGTTCAAGGGCGTATCCGGAATCAGCTGAGAGCCACGAGCGACGTTCACCGTTTTGGTACTTTTCCATAAAAAACTTTCGAGCAGTGCTGGAACGAATCATGGCTGGAACCAGGTCGAGTTGCATCAACACATTTTATACGCATATTATAATCACATATCTTAAATATATAAAATGCATTTTATTTTACGTTGATAAAAATACATGTATATACTTACAATCATAGCATTTATGCTATAATATCATTTTCTATTGAAAAATAGGTGCTCTTGTCCCTAGGGACCCTTTAATGAAACGTGAGTCCCATCTATACATCCTATAACCCCAGGAATACCATATTTTTTATAAAAGAAATTTTTACTTAAGCGTAATTCTATACCGGTCGAGTTTATATTTATCAGTTTCGGACAAATTTTCCTTTCTAAAAGTCGAAGTAAATTAGAAAAACTTTTAGACACTGTAGTCCGATGCATGGCTATATTTATATCATTTCCAACACCTCTTTGGAAGCTGCCTTCTGCGAAAAATCTTAAGATAGCTGCGAAATGAATTGTCGCTGGAATTGGCGACTGGTTTAAATTACTTCCAATCTTGTTTAAAATTTCTACAAAACCTTCCTTATTAAGACGAAAATGTTCGATAAATCTGTTAAAATAAATTCGTTGCATATAAATATGTACATTAGGCTGCCAGTTATTTTTCAAAGTTGGAATTTGTTTCACACCAACCTCCAGATTGATTCGAATCGCTAAAAAAATAGACCCTTAAAAATTTGAGCTCAATCGGATGAGGGGAAAGGGTGCCCATGACTCCCCCAAAATTTCCTAAATACCTGTTTTTTGACATTGATTGTCAATAACTTCGTTAATATTTATTCTACAAAAAAAAAAAAAAATATTAGTAAAAGTTATAGATCAAACTCAGAGGAACAACTTTTGCTCACAAATTTTTTTTGTATCTTTAATATCTACTGAATTAAAAAAAAAAATAAACGACAAACCATGGATTTATTCATATGTTTATATGGGTGATTTCATTTACTTAAGTAAAGGCGTTACATGAGAAAAAAAATTATACGTTGATACTTTAATTTTATTTTTGGTAAGTATTTTTTTGTTTGCTTTTTTTTAATATTACTGTAATTTTACTTACAATACATTGTTTATTCTCTTTATTCTTCTCATTTATTTTGTAGCAAGTATTGTTGTTTTTTTAATATTACCGTTAGTTTACTCACAATTCGACGTATTTTGATCATTGTCTTTATTTACAACTTCACTTTGATGTTTTGATTTCATTTGCAATAAGTATTTGAATCAAAACGTATGCGAGTGAATTAATAAAGTATTAATAAGATGTCTATTAAATTACGCGATAACATTTATTTGATTGGTTGTTGTTCTAATTTAAGTGGCAATAAATTACCATCTAATAGGGAAGTGTTGAAAGTTCTTTTTTTTCATATTCGCGTTGAAAAGCTATATTTACGCGATAGTTCTAAAATAACCATAAAAGATGTTATAACGTTCTGGGAAAAAGCCAGAATTCTAATTAAAGAACTAAAGCACTGTATAACCAAATTAGAAAAACTATACACAGAGTGGAGATTATTGCAAAAACATTGCAAACAGAAAAGTGAAATTAAAAAAAAAAAAAAAAGAAGCAGAATTTTTGAAAATATTAGATGCTTTGTTTGATAGCACACGAGAATGCACTAGAAATGATAAACATTGAAGAAGATAAGAAATTTTTGATAAATCAGCGAAAGGAAGGAAGACCTGGCTATATGTATGGTATAGATTATGAATTATCACGAAGAGAACGTAGAAATGAATAACGAAGGGAAATAGAATTACAAAGAAAGGAGCGCAGCACGTGTGAAGCAACACAAATGGGTAAGCAATTGGAGCAACAGTTATATCTTTTTTCAAAATTAACCCATTCGCGGACAAGACGGCATATACCGTCAAAGTTAAAGAAAAATGATGGGATATGACGGTATCTACCGTCACCATTTTTTCAAGCATTGGGACAAGCCGGTAGCTCCCGCAGTAAAGTTAATGCAAAATTATGATTTTCTTAAATAAGTGTCCCAATAAATTCTATTGTATATTGTATATAAAAAAAGTAACGGTCAATAAATTTTCCATACACATGTTGTAATTTAGTACACATCAGCAGAAGCAAGACGGGATATCCCGTTAGTTTTTAGTTAATATTTTTATTTGTGTCCAGTTGCATTTCTTGTGTTTCTTGAGGTAGACGCAATTAAATTTGCGGAAAAAGGTGAGCAAATTTTATTGTGAAAAACAAGTTCATGAAACTTGTTAAAATAATTTTGTTTACATACATATAAAAACAAATAAATTTGCTATTTCTGTAGTGAATTTTTGCAGGAAATATGGATTACTACAGTAAAGGAAGAGATAGAGTTTTGAAACTGTTTCAGGAAATTGATTCGGACGAAGAATCTGTAAGTGATCCATTCAGTGATGACGGAGAGTATGGCAGCGATCCAAATTATGAGACAGATAAAGCAAATTGCGACGAAATTGTAGATCATGAAGAAAAACCCACTCACTCTCAGTATTCAAAAACGCTATCGGAAAATATAGTGGAAAGTTTAATAGGTTCTAGTGATGCTGAATCAGACAACACTGCAGATTCAGAAGAGCCACATCCGGTGATGAAATCCGAAGAGGAGTGGTTGGAAAACACATCAGAAATACCTAATTTTAATTTTAATCCAACAAACTGTGGAGTTAAAATCGATGTTAGTAAAGATTGTAATCCGAGAAATATTTTTGATGCGATTTTTACGTCAGATATAATTATGAAATTGGTAAATTCAACTAATATATATGGGACTAAGCTCTGCTCTAATAGTCGTCTACATACTCGAAACGCGCGTTTTTCTACCTTTAAGCCCACACGTAATGAAGAAATGTTTCAGTTTCTAGGTCTTTGCTTGCTCCAAGGACAAATTAAAGCACCAAAAATTCGTATTTCGTAATACAATGACTGGCCGTAGATTTGAACAGATGCTACGGTGTTTGAGTTGCTCCCCTAAAATAAACGATGAAATACACCAACTATATAAGTCCTCATTACATCGAGAAAATACCACTCACCACAGATAAAAGAAAGAGAAAGCCAATTTATTTGAGGCGTAGCCAGTGCACAAAAGTGAAGATCCGAAAAGAAACATCATATAGGTGCAAAATAGGTGCCCTAACAAACCTGTTCTCTGTCCTGGAAAATGCTTCGAAGAGCACCATTCATTTAATAATTAGTTTTGATTACTATTTAAAAGTTTATATTTAAAAAAATTGAATTGCTTTTATTTATGTTCTTTATATACTGAATAAATTACTACTTTTGTTTTATTCAATTTAAAATTAATTCGTATTTATTTTTATTTAAAAACTACTAATCATCTTGATTTTATTAAAAATAAAGCTTTTAATCTTCAGTTACAATACTTTAAAGTGCTGACGGCATATCCCGCTCTGTCACACTGGACAAATTTCGAATATGTGGGCTGGACAAGACGGTAAATACCGTCGAGACGGGTCTTCCCGTCGTGACCTGTTTTACCAATCTGATATTGTTACTGGGACATGACGGCATTACCCGTTTAATAAAATTATTAAAAAACGTTACGAATTATAACTTTGTTCTTTATTCTAATGTCCCACAAACAGACAACACAAAAATGAACTGTCCGCGAATGTGTTAATTTCCATTTCTGCATTATTTTTACTAGCAAGTGTACCATTATCGTTTTCGTCAGGGAGAGAAAGATCTTTCGCTTTAGACCAGGAGAATAATTATGAACATTTTTCAGCAGTTACGTCTCCTGCTCCTCAAAATAAAACTAGAGGAAAAGTGATAGTAATAACAGAAAAACTTGCAGCTGCCCTGGATGCTTGCAAAATAAGTGATCGAAATGCAGTTTATATCATTGCCGCACCAGCTGAATCGTTAGGTCATGATATTGCAAATATTATTTTGAACAAAGAATCCGTACGTGTAGCTAGACAAAACATACGTTCAAAAAGAGTAGCTGAATTAAAGAAAAATTTAATGCCAAAGATTTAGGTGCAGTTTGTCTCCATTGGGACGGAAAATTACTGCCTGCCTTAGAAGGAAAGGAAAAAGTCAACCGTCTTCCAATTCTTATTTCAAACGGAAACGTTGAGAAGCTGCTGGAAGTATCTGCTTTGAAGAGTGGTACTGGAAGAGCACAAGCAGAGGCTATTTGCAAAGGGGCATTTGAATGGGGTCTACAAGATTATATAAAAGCTTTGGTTTTCGATACGATAGCAGTTAATACTGGACGATTCAATGGAACTTGTTCTATAATTGAAAATACACTAGAGAGTGATCTGTTGTATTTTTCTTGTAGGCATCACATCTTTGAACTTGTTCTTAAAAGCATTTTTGATATTAAATTTTGCAAGTCAGATGGTCCTAATGTTCAAATATTTCAACGATTTCAGAAGTGTTGGCCATCATTAAGCATTGATAATTTCAGGATCGGTATCGAAAATGAGAAAGTTAAAAATGCTATAAGTTTTTGTGATGTAGAGCGAATTACATATTTTCTTAATAATGTTCTTCAGGAAAAACAACCGCGAGATGACTATAGGGAATTTATCGAGCTGGCTCTAATATTGCTCCGAAAAACACAACCCCGATCAAGTATAAAATTTCGAGCTCCAGGCGCTATGCATCACGCAAGATGGATGTCAAAGGCCAAATACACTTTAAAAATATTTTTATTTAGAGACGAGTTCGATTTAACAGAGGTTGATCTAAATGCTGCTTGCAATATATCTATTTTTATTGTAAAAGTGTACGTTGAAGCTTGGTTTTGTGCTCCATCACCTATAAAAGCTCCGTATAACGATTTTATGCTTCTTACAGTATTCAGTCAATATCGAAGTGTTGAAAGTGAAATTGCTACCGTAGCTTTGGAAAAATTTTGCAGTCACCTGTGGTATTTAGGTACAGAAAATGTTGCTTTAACATTTTTTGATGAAAATGTACCAATCGAGACCAAAAAAAAAAATGGTAAAAGCTTTGTTTTAAACAGCAAAAAGGCCTTAATAGACACTCTGAATGTAGCTGATGTTATCAAAAAAGGAATTGCGCAGTTTGTGAATACAAACACTAAAACATTTTTTAAGCGTTTTGATTTGTGTGAAGAGTTTTTCAAAACCACCCCCACAAAGTGGCCGAGTAACAAAAAGTTTATCGAAGCTAAAAAACTCTCAGGTTTAAAAGTAGTGAACGATACCGCTGAGAGGGGAGTCAAACGAATGCAGGATTATAATAATATTTTATCAAGAAACGAAGAACAAAAACAATATATTTTACAAATTGTTAAGGATTACCGTTTACGTTTTTCAAATTGCAATAAAGAAACTCTTTTTTAACTATACAAATTAAAACAAAAACCAAAGCCATAACCAAAAAAGAAATACTTGCCAAAAATAAAATTAAAGTATCAACGTGTAAATTTTTTTTCTCATGTAACGCCTTTACTTAAGTAAATGAAATCACTCATATAAACATATGAATAAATCCATGGTTTGTCGTTTATTTTTTTTTTTAATTCAGTAGATATTAAAGATACAAAAAAAATTTGTGAGCAAAAGTTGTTCCTCTGAGTTTGATCTATAACTTTTACTAATAATTTTTTTTGTAGAATAAATATTAACGAAGTTATTGACAATCAATGTCAAAAATCAGGTATTTAGGAAATTTTGGGGGGGGGGGGGGGGTCATGGGCACCCTTTCCCCTCATCCGATTGACCGCAAATTTTCAAGGGACTATTTTTTTAGCAATTCGAACCAATCTGAGGGCTGGCGTGAAGCAGATTTCAAAAAAAAAAAAAAAAATTCCCATATACACTCCGGTTCACTTATTTAAAGGCACAAAAGATCCCATATTCAGGAGACGGTATCTTTTGCAATTTTTAACCGATTCCAGAATTTTAAAATAGAAATGGAAGCTAGACATCTTGAGATATAAACAAAATCATGACAATGGTGATTTCTTAACTAAAGAACCTTTTTTTGAGGAATTTATAAAAAAAATCTAAAAATGTGGTATTTTTTTTGGTTCACTTGAATAAAGGCACTTTAACTAACTTTAGTGAAAAACAGCTTTTCTTGTTTTTTAAGTTATTATTACTTTATTTGCTTTATTAAAGAACTATTAGTAATGGGTGCAACCCCCTTTGTTTTTAATAACTTCAAATATACGGGTTTTCATTGACAGATAAAGAGAATTGATGTAATCCAACGAAATTTCATTCCAAGCATCCTTAATGGCCTGAATTAGTGACTGCTTGTCATCAAATTGTCTACCTCCTTCATAGACCTTACGAGATAACCAACCCCACACATTTTCGATAATGTTTAGATCTGGCGAATAGGGCGGCCAGTCAAGAATATTAACATTTTGGCTTGCAATGTACTCCTTTACTACTCTGGCGTTGTGTGTAGGTGCATTATCCTGTTGCAATATCCAAGGTATTGGACCAAATAGTTCATTGAACTTCGGAAAAGCCGACTCCAATAACGTTCTATAGGTTGCACCAGTCATTTTTGCACTTTGAAATTCAAGATCGATGGTGCCATAGTACGTAATAGTACCCCACACCATAACGCCGCCCTCTCGGCTGTGATGTCGGTTCAAAAATCGCTTTTCTTTACGCAGGTCATGGAAATAATAGTTGTAGCCATCAGGCCCATCCAAATTAAACTTCTTTTCATCCGTAAATACAACGGTTTTCCAGTCATTTACATGGCCTCTTTGCTGCACATCCCATACCATGTAGTCTTTTGCGAATTGAAGACGCTTTTCCTTACGAGGACCATTAAGTGGCGGCTTTTTTTGTAATTTCTGGTATTTAAGATACTCACAGCTCTTAATAACTCTGCGTACTGATGACTTGCTCGCTTGCACTCCAGCTTGAGCCCTTATTTTTGACAAGGATAAGGCAGAATTAGAAGCAATTCTGGTGATTTTTCTTTTCTCATAAGTAGATAAAGACAACGAAACCCTTCCCTTAAAATTTTTTCCATACCCCTCGCGGTCCTTGATGTAATTGTCGACAACTGTTGGGCTCCGTCCAATTTTTTTAGCTATTGCGCGGTTAGAATATCCTTCAGAACGGTAAACATCGATTTTAGCCCTTTCCGATAGATTTAAAATTTTTTGTTTTGCCATTTTGACTTGTAAATCGACTAAGATGTAATAAATTGCAATAAAAAAACGCCCCCAACAAAAAATTACCGCCTACTTCAAAAATAATATAAAAACAACAAAGTGCCTTTATTCAAGTGAACCAAAAAAAAAAATACCTCATTTTTAGATTTTTTATATAAATTCCTCAAAAAAAGGTTCCTTAGTTAAGAAACCACCATTGTCATGATTTTGTTTATATCTCAAGATGTCTAGCTTCCATTTCTATTTTAAAATTATGGAATCGGTTAAAAATTGCAAAAGATGCCGGCTCCTGAATATGGGATCTTTTGTGCCTTTAAATAAGTGAAGCGAAGTGTAGTTAATTGGCACCCTAATGTACATATGTAGCATGTACTTACGTTTGCTTAAATTAATAAAAACTTACATTTGCTATGGCAAACTTAAGGGATCTGATTTGTCTCTTAGACATCTTCGTCGTAAATTTTCTTTACTCTCAATGCTACATTCTTCCAAAAGGATAAATGAAACAGCGGCAACAAAAGCCATGTTGGATAAATATTTCCAAAACTATTAAAATAATATTCAGATTTTATTTTAATTTTCAACAAATGTCAAATATATGTAACAAAATAACGCGTAAACAGTTTAGAGTTGTATTTTAAGATTTTAAAGAGTTGTAATTATATGAAAATGAAACATTAGTGGAATATGAAATCGCTCGAAATCGATCACACATTAGTCGATTTGAAAAGACGATTTACTTTTTAAATCGGTCGATTTCCATCACATACCTGATTATGTTTATTAAATTCATTTTTTTGTTAGAATTATTATATTGTAGATTTTTGGAACGAATTTCCGTTATCCCTTGTCAAGTTTGGTTTGGAGACAAGCCGGGTTCGACCATAAACCATCCTCAGTGTCATACTTCGGTCTGACAAGGGATGACGGAAATTCGTTCCAAAAATATACATCAAAACATCCTGTCGAAATATCAAATCAAGAATCAATTATTATATTACGAGTATTTTTGTAAAGTTAAAATATTGTTTGCCACCATCATATGTTGCCGCTTGGAACACAACATAGTGACAATGCTACAACCATGCTTTCCATTCGCATGTACATATATTGCGAATTTTTCAGATAGTTTACTGTAGTAAAGTTGCGACGAACAAATGCTGTAAACTCTATCCAAACTTAATGAGTTGCAGCTTCTAGAACAAAGAAACAAATACTTCATTATGTATATTGGTAAGCTAGTAAGACGTGTCAGAGGAGAAGAATATGCAATGACAAAATTATTATACTCTTCGCTTCTTAATAAGATTTCTTTACAAATTCTTTGTCTGTATGTATTGACAGCAAACAAGTTACAGCTGAACGGTTCATCTTCAGCTAAATATATTTGTGCATTTTCAAAAAGCTGGAGTATTTGCACAGGGCAAACAGAGGTGAAAATAAAAAATTTTTATGCAAATTTGTGGGCGGAAAAATTTATTTTTTTGAAATTTTATTTACAACATATTTTGAGAAGTTGCATACACACGCACATACAAACAGGGTAACTTACATTTATATTTTTGCCAAACATTCAACAAGTGGATTTATTGTTTTATTTATAAGAGGGCGGATCAAGAAGTCCGTGGCTTTTTGAATGAAACACAGTTTTTCTTTTAAACAAAAAATTTTTTTTCAACAAATCTATTAACTCAATACACTTAGTCCAACGTTTCTCCAGTTTTTGTATCCCTTGCAAAAAATAGGATTTTTCGAGGTCCTTAAAATAGGTATTTGTTTGGTCAATAACTGCATCGTTGGAGCTAAATCTCTTTCCACCGAGCCATTTCTCTAGGTTTGGAAATAGGTAGTAGTCACTAGGAGCTAAATCCGGAAAATATGGAGGATGAGGTACAAATTCGTGTGCACCCGTGCATTATCTTGAAGGTAATCGATGTGGACTGCTGCTTGGTCTCCGGAGTACAGTAATGGATCCATGTTTTATCCACAGTTACAAAACAACTCCAAACAATACATTGAAGTTGTCACACGTTTACGTTTATGATAATTTGAGAGCAAACGCGGCAGCTATATTGCAGACAACTTTCTTAATCCCACTGATCATTTAAAATCGAAACCACACTGCCATATGAAATGCATATGGCATCAACAATCTCACGGACTTTTACTTTTCGATCGGCCAACACCACATCGTCGATTTTTTTCGACATTTTCGGGTGTACTGACCTCAATTGGCCGTCCAGAACGTTCAGCGCCATTTGTACTTGTGCGACCACAATGAAATTCAGTAAACCAGTGTTTTACCATTGAAATCGATGGTGCAGAGTTCTCACAGTATTTATCGAGCTTTTCCTTGGTTTGATTGACGGTTTTTTTTTTTGGCAAAAAATAATGTTTAATGAGCACTCGAAATTCACTTTTTTCCATTTTTTAGACAAATGCACGAGGTTGTGTGTTTTTTAACAGCTGTTAAACGCAAAGTACATATATGACGACACTTGCTCAAAATTTAACAGTAGTCAATTAACAGGCGGTACTTGGTGGGAACAGTGTTGCATTTCATATAACTACGACGAAAGTTCGAAAAGTCACGCCCTCGTATATTTAAATTAAATTTTATACACTTTTCCTCACTTTTTTATTAAAATTATTTATGTATATGATTACAATGTTTGATTTATGTGTTTTCTGTTTTGTAAAACAAACATAGATTTTGATAAATTTTCACCGCAGGTATGATGCAACAATCTACTCGAAATTTATGGATTTTCGTAGCTGAATAGTAAAGCACAACTTTGATATATATTTGAATATTATTATTTTTTTATTAAAAATCATTTTAATAAACTTTTTAAAATATGCGCTTGTACATAATATTACATTTTTGTTGTGTCTATTTTCATCTATTTCGTCACAAAGTGCTACATTTGTCTCATTTAATAGAGTCCATGCCAGGGTTTTATTTTTAATTTATTACACGTCAAAATTGTCACCTCTGCGTCTGTGGAAAATAAAAGCGACAGCAGAAAGGTAGAAATAAACTGCCAAATATGTTTTCAATTAAACATTCTTTAATGTTAAGACTTTTAAAATTTTTATGTGTGTGTTGCCATACATTATAATTCTTGGTCGTACAACACTTTTTTACATCCTCATCGTCGACAACGAAATCGGGGCTTTCAAAGTACTGACTTTGTTTCAACTGTTCAGTTAGGACCAATGCCTATAGAATAAATGTATACTTTCTCCGCTTTTAGATTGTTATAAAATTCCATAAACTGAGGCCAATCTTGTTGACACATTATCTAAAATTATAAATTTTCTTTACTTTAGCAAGTTTATGTATAAAGAACTCAAAATATGTATGTACCTTTAATTCCTGAATTGATTCCATAACCATATAGTTAAAACTTTTATCATTGAGTAATCTCCTCGCATAATTAGACAGTAGTGCTTCACCTGATTGTACTCTTTTTATTATATCTAGGGAAGTATGACATTTGACAATTAAAGCTTGATGCAGAAACGCCAATTTGGACTTAATTTTAAGTTGTCGTAGTGCTGGTGCTATACGATTCAATTGTTTCGGATTTAGGTTCTTTTGAAAATTTTGGTCGTCCAAGTATTTTTTATACTGAAACAACTTGAAGATGTTGCGCAGATAATAATTGTTTTCGTTAATTTTTACAATTTTCATAATTTTGTTCACTCCTTTATCGACAAGTGTTTTGCAACGTTTTTGACACTCAACACTATTTGGTTTTAGCAAGAAATTGATACAATTTTTAACTTCATCATCGTTGGGGTTAATTTTTGGTATTGAATCTTCAATGTACTTATATTGCGGCCACTATTTCGACCAATAAATATGAGGTTCGGCTTTTAAATGGCCGGGTGGTGGTCTCTTCGAGCCAGATTTTATAAAAGGAATTGTTGCGAAGTGTCGCATCAATTTTTTATTTTTGTTACCATTCTTTGGTTTTTTTTTAATTTGTTGAGGTTTTTCAGTGCTCATAAATTTTATTTGATTCACGTTCCCGTGTTGTGTTAGTTTTTTGTTTGCTTCTCGGCCATGGAGGTTTGATTTCTTTGCTGTTGATGGTTGTTGAAAATCATTTTGATTGGGCAATACTTGCAAGGAATGTATGGAAGGAATTTTCCGAATTCCTGAACTTACTTCTAGTCTCTGTGCTTGATTGGAAAATTCCTCCGTTGCAACTAAGGAAGGTATATTTGGATTGTTTTTAGACTGATTATGTTGTCTGTTTAAACGTTTCTGAGTATTGCCCAACTTAAGATTTTGAGGTGGAGGCCTTGTTACGGTTGATGACCGTCCCAATTTCATAGCATTCCAAATTGGAGTATCTCGTGAGCTCGTACCTCTACTCATTTCATTTTTTAAAGAACTATGTGATGGCAAATTTTCAAATCTTTCATTCATTGAACTGAAATGCCTATTAGGGGAACGTAACCTTGATCGTGCATGTTTACCCGTTCTGCGATCATCCATTAGTGGAGAATAACCACGAGAACGGGGTAGTTCATTAATTGTATTTCCGAAATATTTACGTTTTCTCTCGACAAAGTTTACAGACGGTGATCGAGATCTTGATAATCGATATTTTTGTCTGCGAACTTTTATTGATGGAGAATAAGATCGAGAACGATCACGAATTGAGTCCCTTCTAACACTACGTGTTAAATTGTCACGTTGCGAAACAAATGAATGATTTGAACTATACCCTTTGTTAGGTGAACGTGATCTAGATAAGCGAGAACGTTTGCGGGATATATCCTGTCTTACTTGATCCATGTTTGATTCATAAATATATCCGTCAACTATTCTCTCATTGAATCCCCTATTGGGAGATCGTGGTCTTGATAAGTTCAAAAAGTCGTCTCTTTTGGTTTCTTCCACGTTGACATCATAAAAAGATCTCTCACTGAAGCCTATATTTGGTGAACGTGATTTTGATGATTGATATATATCTCCTCTGTAATCAAACCTTGCTGGAGAATAAGACCGAGAGCGTGCACGCATTACGTTTGATACAGATTCGTCCCTGAAATTATCATGTTGCCAAAAATATTCTTCATCAGTTCTCTGTTGCATTAAATCTAACCCACTATTTGGTGAATGTAATCTGGATGATTCATTAAATTCGTCTCTACGATCATTTCTAGTTGGAGAATAAGGACGAGAATAGGCTTGTTCATGATATGCTCCTCTTGTAACATCTCTGCTTGGATAAGAACACCTTGGTTTGTAGCTTTCTTCCCTTTCATCATTTTTTGAAACTACATAAGAGCGAGAACGAGACCGTGAAGGATCTTCGCGATCTTCATATTCATGAGAGTGAATATTTAATTTATCTCGTTCATTATAAAATGTTGAAATCAGTGGAGCAGGTGGAGTTCTCCTTAAATCGTTTTGCTTCTCATATACAATATGTTCACTCGAATTGCTCTGATAATTTATGTCACACAAAATTCGATTATTGACTTCATCTAGCCGAATCCCGCTGGAACAATATTCATGATATCTTTGCTGTAAGCGATTAACATCAAAGTTCGTATTCTTCGCCAAATCGTATGCCTCATGGCGTGCCAAACCTAATCCTAGTAGAAATTCTCTACGTTTTTCTAGCCCATTCGATTGTGTGTGGACATGGTAGCCACCTTTCACTTATATTTTGTGCAAACATAAGTAAATTAAGAATTTTTAAGGTTTGAAGATTGAATTAGGGATATGAAAATAGACAATAAAAATATATAAAATTTAAAACAGATTAAAACAGTTTTGTTTTACATTTTGATCAATTTTATACTTTGGATATTCAAAGAGAAATTTGGATTTTTATTCACTCATCTGGTACCGAAACTAAGCTAAAACTTAGATATTGTCAATTCAAAACATAATAGCAGAATATGGTGGGTATACATTAAAAACCAAAAGACAGTTTTCCAGAGCTTTGGCCAGAATGAGTGCTAAAGTATTGGAATTAACTTTTGATTAAGCGACTGTAACCTTTTTGTGCATGATTAGCTTACGAAAACGGAATAAATGGTGAAGAGTATAGCGTTGTTAAAGATTTATGTTTAAGGAAATCGGAGATCTTTGTTTTGAATTATATAAATTTAATTAATTGTTAAGTAATTTCAATCTTTAGGCATGAGTTCGTTTTTTCTTTCTATTCAGAAAGAGAATTATTTATTTAATATGGACACAACCTTTTTTGAAAACAGTAAAAGTTTTTTTTTTTTTTTTTTAATTCTATTAGACATCTAGCTGAATGGAATGCATTTTCTATGCCGCTACGCACGTTATCAACATTCTTCGTGTCTTATCTACAAATTGTGTGTCTAAAGAACTTCTATTTATATCAACATTTAAGACAAATGGAATACGAGTACGAGCAATTTCTCAATTTTGAATTTTCCATATTATAGTCTTTTCCTTGGTTGAGAATGAAGTTTTACAACACTCTAACTTTTCTGTTATTGAAATCTAGGTTACCATAAAAAAAAAAAAAAAAAAAAAAAAAAAAAACTTTTACTGTTTTCAAAAAAGGTTGTGTCCATATTAAATAAATAATTCTCTTTCTGAATAGAAAGAAAAAACGAACTCATGCCTAAAGATTGAAATTACTTAACAATTAATAATATTTGTAGTTCGGAAAAACAATAAAAACTTATATAAATTTAATTTAATGCGTTAATTTGTTGATGCTTATTGTTTTGAACACAAATGTTACAGTGCAGCGGAGATATACATCAATGGTAAGCACAAACAACCTATTGCAGGATAAAAATAAGCGCGCCACAAGGAGACGTTTTATCACCAATACCTTTCAGCATTTACTTATTAAACTTCCTGCCCTCCCACAAGGAATCTCGTTGGTATCAAATGCAGATGATTACACTATTTCTCGTCAGGTGTGAACAACAATGACACAAGTGCCAAAATCGCTCAATACCTAGTTACCATAGCAGAGATCCTGCAGGTACGTAAGCTTGTTATAAGCATCAAAGATGTAGGTGTCAAATGTGTGTCTCCTCACTTTTTGGACAAAGGAAGTAAGGATGGAATTAAACAAATCACTTCAATGCAGGTGCATTCCTACAGTGCAAACCCCGAAAATCCTACCGGCAGTCTTCGACAATCTTCTTCACTTCTGTTCGCACGCCAAGTATATAAACCAAAAAGTGAAATCAAGGAATGCCGAGACGATCGTAATCTTTTAAGGCCGATCGTTACGGTTAATGTCTAACAAACAATGTCGCCCCAGTATGAACCTCTTTCCTCAGCGACACTCAATTGTAAGCGTTGGAAACGACTCGGAACAATGCACTCCGAATCGTAACTAACCGTATATGCAAAAATGACAAGTATTCAACACCTACATGATAAGGCAAAGGTGCATAATGTGTTACTAACCAAGCAGTACCTGTTGGCTTGTCACCTGCCTAACCACCCGAACCATCAAATAGCAAGGCTGGACCCTTCCCCAGAAAAATCCGGCAGGACTTTTGAAGATATCGCGGAGACATCAAAGCCGTTATTCCAACAAAGTCCTAAACGTCCATCATCCACCGATATTGAAAAGTGAGTCGCAACTACCACGGCAGACTCGTTCAACACTAGCACATTTAGCACAATTTCATGTCATGTCATGTTCTCATTCTACGTCATATGCTCATTCTTGTTACTGCCATTTAGAATGTGTAGTATTAAAAATGCAGTTCTTGTTTAATACCTGCTAATTGCACCACACATATCTGTACGTTTGTACAGATATTTTTTCAAATCCCCACGTACGGTATATATGCGATTCTTAAGAAACTGCCTTTTTCTACAACCAGACAGAGATTATGAATAAAGCTTTTGTAAAGAGAGACTTCCAACTAAAGTTGTTAGTAACCGTCGTTCAGGCCACACATACATTCAGAGCTTAAACTTGCAGAAATTACGTATGTGTGGGGCTCCAGAACACAGAATAGGTTCAACTGATGAACAAAGGAAAAACTGACACCATATTTCCTCCTGAGTTGGTTCAAATCAGGACGTGAAAGAGTTGTCCAAAAAATTTGAGAAAAAACAGCAATTTTAATCAATATAAAAAAGCGCCATTATTAAGTCGATACTTCCGCAATAATATCACTTAAGATCGCAAAAGCGTAAGAGACTAAATGTCTGCTTGACTCGCAAAGTTCGTGTATTCAAACCTTATATTCCCATGCCTGCATAAGAACTTTATTCATATTTTTTAATAGATTTCGGGATAATGGTAATGTGATTATACAAATAATTTTATAAAATGTAAAAAAGGCGTGACTCTGTAATTTTTTTTTATGGTAGGACCAGCACTCAGAGGATGACCCTTATTCATGCAGTGTATTGTGCTAGAACTAGGAAAAGAGGTTATGGGAAGGAGGATAGAGGGAGGAAAGACCTCTGCTGGAAGCTTATTCCACATACGAACGGTCCGGCTAAAGAACGAATTCTGTCTGTAGTGCGTTGTGCTATTATCCACTGAACATTCGACCACAAATGGATGTGCTCTTGATGAAGTACGTGTGGTGCGTATAAATGAGCGGGTTTCGGGAATAATATTCCTATTTTCATCAGAGCACAATCCATTGTAGTAGCGATAGAACAGTGAAACACACCCCACATTACGACGATGCTCGAGAGAGTCAATAGAGTTGGATACCTTACTGTCACCGATGAGCACCTTCGCCCTCTCCTGTACGCGGTCGAGTAACTCCAAAATAGACTTTGAAGCACCGGCCTGAGAGTTGTATTCCATTTTCGGTCGGATATAAGTGGTATAGATAGTTAGGAGATCGGATGGGGTGAAGTAATTCTTACACCGTTTGATGAAGCCTAGGCACTTGAATGCTTCTTTAGACACTTGAAAGTTGTGTTGGGTCCATCGGACATCACATTGAATCTTCATGCCAAGAACATCGAGAGCTTCTGATTCCTCAATATCTATACCACCCATAACTACAGATGGAGCAGCAAAGTCCGTCGTGCGTCTGTGTGTTAGCATACAACACTGGGTCTTATTGGGGTTAAAATCGATCCTATTCGCACGACCCCATTCTGTGATCGTAATTATTAATATTGGTAAACTTTGTTGGCATCTTTCGATAATTTATTGCAAAATAAAGATATCCGTAAAATGTTGAAATCTGGCCAATCTGTTACCAATTTCTATTTTAAATTTATAAGACTTTCACGATAATATTGGACGGTGTGGAAATGGCTAGTACTTCATTTGGTGGCATAAACTCTTTTGATATTGATGGCCAGACTATTCTAGATTTACAGAAAATCACTTCGACTAAGCATCGGTTAAAAATGTTTGTGTGAACAAACAGTTGATGACCATTTCCTGATCTGTTTGCACTTGAGTCCTCCAGTTTTATTCTGTTTTTTCTGCAGGAACTTGCTTTTCGTAATGAATAGCTTCAACAAGAGCAGTAGTATGTATATCTCCCTGTTACATTAAATACAATTTAGCATTGAACTTTTTTGTGCGCTTTATTACTTTTCAGCGGAGATGACAAAAGTAACTAAATATGGCAAAAAATCAAGAGCTGTTTGTTTCTCTTTGACAAACATTTACTAACTTTTCCATACAAATCACGTCCAGGGGGCTGATGATGTGAGTCGTGATCGAAATTATTTCGACTGTGCGAGTTTTTGGAATAATATATGTCGATACGTAAAGAGTGGAAAAGATAATGTGTTGTTAAAACGAAAAGCATGTAAAAAGTTGGCAACATTGTAAATAAAACAAAATATTAATGAAAAAAGTAAATAAAACACAATGGACTATGATTATAGTCAAAAATGAAGTATACTTTAAGAAATCTAAAGCCGACTTCACTTAAGAGTCGAGTTTAGGTCTTTCATAGACGAGTTAAAATATACTTTTAACGTTGAAGTCGACTTTAAATATAAAACTAGCTGTAGTTGTTTTTAACTAATTTAACAACAACAACATCAGCTGTTCTTAGCTAAGTAAAAAGTTCGCGAAAAAAAATTAAAATGTTTCGAGATACTGGCAGAGATTTTGCCGTTATCGATGATTTGGAGGAAGAGTTCCAGAAGAAGAAACCTATAAGGATAAGGATTTTTTTTCGCGTTATAGCTCTTTTTATTATAAACTTGTTGAATATTGAAAAACCAAAAAACAATCGAGGTAGTCCTCGATTGTTGTGGTAGACATGCAAGTTTTAACAACTTTTGCGGGTCTGGGAAGAAATGTCCATCAAAGTGACATTGGTAATTTCAGTGTGCAGTTTATAAAAATATAGAATAATCATTTATCAGTTGATTTTCATGGAATGTCTCATTCCACTGTCGGGAGAATACACAGTTTATAACATTTTCTAGCAATGCTCGTAAGCGTGAAAAAGAAATTTTACAATTTGGCTCGATTTTCAACTGTAAATAGAGGCATTGACTGTACGAATGCGCGTATCAAATCTCACGCGATAAATTTTTGTCGGGAAATGGCTAGGTATTACCTCGCCGAATAGTTTATTTTTCGTTTCTTTATATGTAGTGCAATCAGTGTCATTGAAGATGGAACATATCCGAAACCGGTTTATCTCCAAACCAAACTTGACAAGGGATGACGGAAATACAAAAATCATATTGTTTGTATTGTATTTTATTTATATCGATCCAATTGTGTTTATCGGTTAAGCCCTCTAAAATGTGCCTGTTTTTAATAAAATTTATTGAAAGTGGAGTAACAAATTATTAAATAGTATAAACCAAAATAAATTCTCATGCAAAAAAGAAATAACAGGAAGTCCTCCTTTGCTAATTCTATTCCAATAATTAAACTGCGTACGAATTCATGATTGCTACCTTCACGTATCAAAGGAGTATAATAAAGCAAGTAGAAAGGACAAAATACATTGAATTACAAAAATAAATAAATGTATATATATATATATATGTCATTCAGATAAGAGAAACGAGCAAAGTATGTAAAGTCAAGAAATCTGCGTTTATATCTTATTTTGTATATGAGAATTATCAAATGAAAGTAAGTGTGCTTGAATTCGAGTAAATAAATGTATTAAATAAATTGAAGTGTTCCTGAAAAGAAAATAAGAAAAATGAAGTAGAATATTCTATTCTGTTCCTTGTTTCACCGAGCTATTCTTAAAATTAATATCTATTCACAATCCCACGATGAACGCTGTGTGTTCGTCTGATGTTTTGAAAGAGAACATGTGGATAGATATTGCCGAGTCCTATAGAATAAAATATATATTGAGCTATGTTTTGACAGCATATTGAACAACTATAACAATGTAATTAGAAGAAAATGTTATGTTTATGAGATGCTACCAAATTGTCATAAAAGGAATAAAAGAATTTATAATTCTATTAAAATTAAAATTGATGAAAGTTTGTTGCTTCGGACTTTCTTTTTCCACACACACACGCACACAATCTAGTCTTCACAAGAATTAAAATATTTGTGTTAACTTTACCATTACTGAATTTTTGTATGTACAAAATTTTGAAATGTACAAAATTTTGACAATTCGCTGGAACTACCAAAGAACCTAGTAAAATAAATATACCCTTGGCCCATCTCACATTTTTCATTTTATATTTTTAAAGAGATTTATCGAATTATTAGTTTCTTATTTTAATTTACTATCGAAAATATGTTTAATATAAAAGAATTTCACGATATTGCAATATGTCTGATAAACTTAATTTTCAATATCGCAGTAACGAAAAATTATGGCGTAATGGCTTTCCCAAGATAGGATAGAGCTTGACAGGTAATTCCGCATTTTTTCTTGAATCTATTACTAAATATTATAAGAGACGCTCAATTCAAATCTGCCATTAGTTTTTTGCATGACCTATATAGTTTTCGAGATGTACCGTTATGTCTTAAATGATGGTAGTTGCACGGTATACATATGTGAGCATAACTGGAGAAGCGTTTGTCCTAAGTATTTGGTTAAACGTAAAATTTACAATAATTTGACCATTATTTTTAAATCTGCTTAGTAGTTTCAGAGATATTGTGGAAGTTGTTGCAAGGAAAAATCTTTCTTTTACAAAATTTTAAAATATTTGGTTTTCAAAAAGTCATAGTAAATAAAAATACCACAAAGATACCATTTTTCATTTTTTTAAGTCAACAATGACTTAACAAGTTTATGTCGGAAATTTTAAAATGATATAACTCAGAGATAATGAGCGTGTTTTTTTATCATTGAAATGTGTTAGTATTCTAGTAAACGTTTCGTAAAAAAACTTTTATACACAAACAATAGTATGAAATTTATTGGGATTAGGGAAATTTTGTTAAATAGAGTCAAACTCTTATATATAATCACACACATACAAACAAAATAGTAGGACTTTGTTCATAATTTTAAATTTCTTTATTTATTGTGCCAAATCTATTTCGTCTCCCTCAAAGTAATCCGCCCAGCTGCAATACACTTATGTCAACGTTTTTTCCAATCCTCGTAACATTTGTTAAAGTCAATTTCCGGAATAGCCTTCAATGCGCGTAGCGATTCACGTTTAATGTCTTCAATTGACTCAAAACAGTTTCCCCGGAGAGGTCGCTTGAGTTTGCTGAACAGCCAGAAGTCACACGGAGCTAAATCAGGCGAATATGGTGGTTGTGGAACGAATATCGTTTGATTGAATTTTTGGCGAAAAAATAACGAAGAATCAACGCGGTATGTGGAACCAATCGTGATTTCAATTTTCTTAGGCCCAAATGATCTTTTAAAATGGTTTTCACTGATCCCTCCGATATTCCAACGATATCAGTAACGTCTCTGACTGTTAATCGTCGATTCTTGAACACCAATTCCTTGATTTTATTGACGTGTTGATCATCAGTTGGTGTTGATGGCCGTCCTGGACGTGGTTCGTCGTCAACGCGTTCTTTACCTTCTTTGAATAATTTGTCAATCAAAAACCCTTGCTCGCGACATACAATTATCACCGAAGGCTTTTTGCCACATTCTGAGCGTTTCGGCACCAGAAATTTCATTCCGCACACAAAATTTAATGGAACTTCTTTGTTGAATAATTTCTTCCATTGTAAAAATCGCCGAATGCACTTGTTGTACTTCAGGAAGAAAAGCGTATACTAAACACTAATGATTACTTTGATGTGATATTTGGCACAGATGTCACTGACAGTCATACCAACGTAGAAAAAAATTTCGACGAATGGATTTCCGTGCGTAATTTAAATTAAAAAGTTGTACTATTTTTTGCCCACAGTAGTGTGTACATTAAACTTTATGCGATAATTTCAATTTTGGCTTCAGTTCAGTGTCATTTTTCGTTCTGAATGACACTGAAGATGGCACATAGCCGAAACCGATTTGTCTCCAAACAAAACTTGACAAGGGATGACGGAAATTCGTTCAAAAAAACCTACATCAAACCACCCTGGCGAAATATCAAATCAAGAAACAAAGTTTATGCTACGATTAGTATCGCGATTATCTTCAAGAGAAAAACGAAATGAGTCTAAAAGGCAAAAACGCGTTTGGTTGAAGCTCACAATTACAATGTTCTTTCTTTTGAATTCTAATTTGCAAGATGATTACTCTTGGGCAATTTCTTATTAAATTACTAAAGCAGAAAGTCCAAACCACGCGTTTTCGCATCAGCGCATTTCACACTCTACGCATTATACGCTTTCTTACTTAACATCTCTTGCATTCAAAACCAGCTGACCTGGTCGCACGCCGCTTATGACGCTTACAAAAGTAGAAAGTAGACCTACTTCTCGCAAGGCATCCCGCGTTTTTCTTATCTGTAATTTGCTACGGGCGAAGAAGTGTAGAACGCGTGGCGTGGACTTTCAACTTTAATATCATAATACATAACACCGCTTGCACAATTACAAAAATATCAGCTGGTTCAGCTTAAGTAATAATTTATTCAAAACTTTTAAGTCAATTTTATCCCACTTACAAAATATTAATTAATTGCCTTTTATCAGGAGTGGAATTTTTAAGATTTAATACGTTTCTTTGCAAAGCATTGTTTAGTTAAGAAAATCACGATCCGAATAAGAGCGTGGAGAATGAATGATTTATCTCATAACTTAAAAGCGTATTTTTAGTCTTTTAAAACATTCTTTTAGGGTCTTCTCGCGTTTCTTGTCCATTACTATTATTTTATTATTCATTATTCCTTGGTCTCATCATGCAATGCTGTCGGTTTTAGTTTTCAGAGAATTCTATGTTATCGTTATTCATTGTTATCAATGTTAGGGGTTCTACGTTATTGAGATTTTCGCAGTAATAGAGTACGAATTATTGCGAATTCACTGTATAGCAACTAAAATGATAACATAAATTAAAAACAAGAATTTCAAAAAATTTGTAAATACATAGTACCAAATTAATCAATGGAGTACTATTGTACTTTAGAGCTTTAAATTGTACCAAAAATCATTCAATTGCGCCGACTTTATCGTTCTATATGCTATACTAAGTATGTATGTATATAGGTACATATGTATACGCAATTTTTCAATCATGTAAACTGTAAAATACTCTATAATGTAATAAAAGTAGAAATTTTATGACCTTTTTGGAAAAAAAATGTTGCAGTGAACTGATGCCAAAATTGAAATTATCGCATAAAGTTTAATGTACACACTACTGTGGGCAAAAAATAGTACAACTTTTTAATTTAAATTACGCACGGAAATCCATTCGTCGAAATTTTTTTCTACGTTGGTATGACTGTCAGTGACATCTGTGCCAAATATCACATCAAAGTAATCATTAGTGTTTAGTATACGCTTTTCTTCCTGAAGTACAACAAGTGCATTCGGCGATTTTTACAATGGAAGAAATTATTCAACAAAGAAGTTCCATTAAATTTTGTGTGCGGAATGAAATTTCTGGTGCCGAAACGCTCAGAATGTGGCAAAAAGCCTTCGGTGATAATTGTATGTCGCGAGCAAGGGTTTTTGATTGACAAATTATTCAAAGAAGGTAAAGAACGCGTTGACGACGAACCACGTCCAGGACGGCCATCAACACCAACTGATGATCAACACGTCAATAAAATCAAGGAATTGGTGTTCAAGAATCGACGATTAACAGTCAGAGACGTTACTGATATCGTTGGAATATCGGAGGGATCAGTGAAAACCATTTTAAAAGATCATTTGGGCCTAAGAAAATTGAAATCACGATTGGTTCCACATACCGCGTTGATTCTTCGTTATTTTTTCGCCAAAAATTCAATCAAACGATATTCGTTCCACAACCACCATATTCGCCTGATTTAGCTCCGTGTGACTTCTGGCTGTTCAGCAAACTCAAGCGACCTCTCCGGGGAAACTGTTTTGAGTCAATTGAAGACATTAAACGTGAATCGCTACGCGCATTGAAGGCTATTCCGGAAATTGACTTTAACAAATGTTACGAGGATTGGAAAAAACGTTGACATAAGTGTATTGCAGCTGGGCGGATTACTTTGAGGGAGACGAAATAGATTTGGCACAATAAATAAAGAAATTTAAAATTATGAACAAAGTCCTACTATTTTGTTTGTATGTGTGTGATTATATATAAGAGTTTGACTCTATTTAACAAAATTTCCCTAATCCCAATAAATTTCATACTATTGTTTGTGTATAAAAGTTTTTTTACGAAACGTTTACTAGAATACTAACACATTTCAATGATAAAAAAACACGCTCATTATCTCTGAGTTATATCATTTTAAAATTTCCGACATAAACTTGTTAAGTCATTGTTGACTTAAAAAAATGAAAAATGGTATCTTTGTGGTATTTTTATTTACTATGACTTTTTGAAAACCAAATATTTTAAAATTTTGTAAAAGAAAGATTTTTCCTTGCAACAACTTCCACAATATCTCTGAAACTACTAAGCAGATTTAAAAATAATGGTCAAATTATTGTAAATTTTACGTTTAACCAAATACTTAGGACAAACGCTTCTCCAGTTATGCTCACATATGTATACCGTGCAACTACCATCATTTAAGACATAACGGTACATCTCGAAAACTATATAGGTCATGCAAAAAACTAATGGCAGATTTGAATTGAGCGTCTCTTATAATATTTAGTAATAGATTCAAGAAAAAATGCGGAATTACCTGTCAAGCTCTATCCTATCTTGG
The DNA here is from genome assembly GCA_963932375.1 of Phania funesta. Lineage (NCBI taxonomy): Eukaryota > Metazoa > Arthropoda > Insecta > Diptera > Tachinidae > Phania > Phania funesta. The sequence goes on from OZ010653.1 coordinate 43,756,615, forward strand.
GAAAGCCATTACGCCATAATTTTTCGTTACTGCGATATTGAAAATTAAGTTTATCAGACATATTGCAATATCGTGAAATTCTTTTATATTAAACATATTTTCGATAGTAAATTAAAATAAGAAACTAATAATTCGATAAATCTCTTTAAAAATATAAAATGAAAAATGTGAGATGGGCCAAGGGTATATTTATTTTACTAGGTTCTTTGGTAGTTCCAGCGAATTGTCAAAATTTTGTACATTTCAAAATTTTGTACATACAAAAATTCAGTAATGGTAAAGTTAACACAAATATTTTAATTCTTGTGAAGACTAGATTGTGTGCGTGTGTGTGTGGAAAAAGAAAGTCCGAAGCAACAAACTTTCATCAATTTTAATTTTAATAGAATTATAAATTCTTTTATTCCTTTTATGACAATTTGGTAGCATCTCATAAACATAACATTTTCTTCTAATTACATTGTTATAGTTGTTCAATATGCTGTCAAAACATAGCTCAATATATATTTTATTCTATAGGACTCGGCAATATCTATCCACATGTTCTCTTTCAAAACATCAGACGAACACACAGCGTTCATCGTGGGATTGTGAATAGATATTAATTTTAAGAATAGCTCGGTGAAACAAGGAACAGAATAGAATATTCTACTTCATTTTTCTTATTTTCTTTTCAGGAACACTTCAATTTATTTAATACATTTATTTACTCGAATTCAAGCACACTTACTTTCATTTGATAATTCTCATATACAAAATAAGATATAAACGCAGATTTCTTGACTTTACATACTTTGCTCGTTTCTCTTATCTGAATGACATATATATATATATACATTTATTTATTTTTGTAATTCAATGTATTTTGTCCTTTCTACTTGCTTTATTATACTCCTTTGATACGTGAAGGTAGCAATCATGAATTCGTACGCAGTTTAATTATTGGAATAGAATTAGCAAAGGAGGACTTCCTGTTATTTCTTTTTTGCATGAGAATTTATTTTGGTTTATACTATTTAATAATTTGTTACTCCACTTTCAATAAATTTTATTAAAAACAGGCACATTTTAGAGGGCTTAACCGATAAACACAATTGGATCGATATAAATAAAATACAATACAAACAATATGATTTTTGTATTTCCGTCATCCCTTGTCAAGTTTGGTTTGGAGATAAACCGGTTTCGGATATGTTCCATCTTCAATGACACTGATTGCACTACATATAAAGAAACGAAAAATAAACTATTCGGCGAGGTAATACCTAGCCATTTCCCGACAAAAATTTATCGCGTGAGATTTGATACGCGCATTCGTACAGTCAATGCCTCTATTTACAGTTGAAAATCGAGCCAAATTGTAAAATTTCTTTTTCACGCTTACGAGCATTGCTAGAAAATGTTATAAACTGTGTATTCTCCCGACAGTGGAATGAGACATTCCATGAAAATCAACTGATAAATGATTATTCTATATTTTTATAAACTGCACACTGAAATTACCAATGTCACTTTGATGGACATTTCTTCCCAGACCCGCAAAAGTTGTTAAAACTTGCATGTCTACCACAACAATCGAGGACTACCTCGATTGTTTTTTGGTTTTTCAATATTCAACAAGTTTATAATAAAAAGAGCTATAACGCGAAAAAAAATCCTTATCCTTATAGGTTTCTTCTTCTGGAACTCTTCCTCCAAATCATCGATAACGGCAAAATCTCTGCCAGTATCTCGAAACATTTTAATTTTTTTTCGCGAACTTTTTACTTAGCTAAGAACAGCTGATGTTGTTGTTTTTAAATTAGTTAAAAACAACTACAGCTAGTTTTATATTTAAAGTCGACTTCAACGTTAAAAGTATATTTTAACTCGTCTATGAAAGACCTAAACTCGACTCTTAAGTGAAGTCGGCTTTAGATTTCTTAAAGTATACTTCATTTTTCATTTCGTTTTTCTCTTGAAGATAATCGCGATACTAATCGTAGCATAAACTTTGTTTCTTGATTTGATATTTCGCCAGGGTGGTTTGATGTAGGTTTTTTTGAACGAATTTCCGTCATCCCTTGTCAAGTTTTGTTTGGAGACAAATCGGTTTCGGCTATGTGCCATTTTCAGTGTCATTTTTCGTTCTGAATGACACTGAAGATGGCACATAGCCGAAACCGGTTAGTTTGGTTTGGAGACAAATTGGTTTCGGCTATGTGCCATCTTCAGTGTCATTTTTCGTTCGGAATGACACTGAAGATAGCACATAGCCGAAACCGGTTTGTCTCCAAACCAAACTTGACAAGGGATGACGGAAATTCGTTCCGAAAATCGATATAAACTTTGTCTCTATCCATAATACCCTTTTCCGTATATAACATTTAAAGAATTAAATTTGTACAACCATGTTTGGGTTTTGAGCTTGATGGCATAATTACTTAATTGCGCTGCTATTGTGTATGGGCTGCTGCTATTGTGTATGGGCTGCTTAAAAAGTAAAGCTAAAAAGCGTTTTAAAAAAATTTAAAATTTTAGTTCAGTATTTATTTGTATACATGTTTGGATCTAATAAATGAATTAATAAAACTCGTTAATTAGTATTGTTTTTATTTTAGCTTCAAGAAATAGAAATCTCACTATTTTGAAAAGCTCTGTAATTCGTAAAATGGCTCGCCGCGTGCAATTACGAATTACGTATTACGATTATGAATTTTGCAACGGTTTTTTCTTATTGCTGAGAACAACAAGATAACTGCATTTCTATTTGGTTTTTAACCTGATATAGTCATGTATAATGAAAATCCAATAAATTGCCTTGAAGAATATTGATTGTTTAAATGATGCAACGCATCACACAAGTTTAGAATCTCGTTAGTACGAAGTTAATTTTTTAACTTATCATTCATGAATGAATGGTAATCTTTTACGAATAGAATTAAAGAGATACATAGGGTGAGAGGCAGAGCGAGAGAGGGAGAGATTATCATTAGTGTTCTCTTGAAAAAAGAGAACATTTCTAGAGACAATTAACAATTCTCCAGATAATTAAGATAAAGTTCGTAACAAAACTGGACATATCAATGTTATTTACTTTTTGCTTGTGTTTTTTTGTTTGTTTAATTTCATTTGTTTAAATTTAATCACAAATTTATACAAAATGTAAAAACAATGCCGATACATAATTCAGTTAGTGCTCGTCGTTTAAGCTCGGCGGTACTTCATAAACGCAAAACTGTTAAGTGTTTAAAGCCGGTAAAACAAAATAGAAAAAATTGATTCGGAAAAAATAAAGGTAATTAAAGCGTAACAGCTGATTTTTAATAAAAACCAAGAATGAGTGTTGCAATGAGGGAATGCAGAAAAAAATTTGTAATAAAAAGTTAAAACAAAAATGATTCGTAAGAACAATTGAACATATGTAATTATGTGTAATTAAATAACTACATGCATCTTCGTAATTATTTATAATATTTTTTTTTTCAATTTAATTTCAAACAATTTTAACGGGGGATTTACTTTCCTGCTATTGAATTATACTAAGAAAGTAATCAAAAAATTAATACAATATACACGTTTGTTTATATGACGTCACGTTGGTGAATGATTGGACAACTTTTTATTGTGTACAGTGGCGAAAAAAAGTGTTTGACATGTGCAATATTATTTTAGTTTTATAAGAAATTAGTGCAATTTTCTCAAAAATAAAAATATGTGTTTCAATTTGTTAGAGCATCAAGATATAAATTCAGTATAAATTAAAAGATAATACATAAAAAAAAAAAAATAATTTTAAACGCTATTTGCCTAACATAAAAACTTTACGCAGAAGAGTATTCGACTTCATACTATATTCCTGTCATAAAAATATAAAGATCAATTTTATTCCACTCTTCCTAGGATATTATGTTTCATGCCATTTCACTTTGTGAACTCCCGTGCTCGACATTTTTTTATAGATCGCTCCACAAATATGCAATTGGATTAAGTTCCGGTGATTGTTATATAGAAGCTAAAGCTGTGCATTTGCAGCAGAACGTAATAAATCGGTGGGCATTTCGTTACATATCGATACTGGCATGTCATTTTTTTTAAATGTCCATATAATTCCAATAATTGCATTTCATGTGATATTTTGCTTCACTTTCCGAAAAAGCCAACGTTCATAAGCTTTTGTTAGCTTTCTAAACCTGCCTTATCTGATATTATTTTTAATAGACATAACTTTAATTTTTATATTTTTCTGAGAATTTAACAAACTAACTTTCGAACAAATTCGGAAATATAATTTTCAGATTTTCCTTGCTGAAATTGGTGAATTATTATTAAGTGTTGACTTTAATTAAAGTTTTTCCTTATTTCCCTATTTACACGAGCTCCCAATGTAAAATGATTTAAACCAAAAATAACTGTACAATAAAGACTGTAAAACTATTAACAACAACAACAACAACAACAACAAATGTTTTAAAAATGGTGCAGCTTTAATAAAAGTAGCGTTAGAAACGAAATATTTATTTTGCCCACTGTATGCATGTTATATTTGAAGTCAACAGTATTTAAATGGATTTTCTATTTCTCATTTAAACTAAAAAAAAAAACTCCAACAAAATAAATGCCAAAAAAAATTTTCAATCTATTTAAGTTTCTGTCTGTTTAAAAGCTTTGCAAAATACAAATGAACATTAATGAAAATAATGCAACAACCTGTTGAAATAATAATAAAGAGGTGACATGTATGTATGCATATACGAGTACATGTAAGTTTAGAACTGAAGTGAATAAAATTTTAATTGCTGAAATTAAATATCATGTTTGGCCGCAGATTGAAGAATGATAAATCAAATTATAGGAAAATTTTTTGATTTATGTACGAGGGTTGCCTTTTAAGTTTTTACAATCGAACAATAGGAGGCGTTAATGAGTTGTGGCAGCACTGTATTTGTGAACATTGACGTTTGCTATTTGCGAAGTGGCAATTTAGAAATTGCTTGAGTAAGTTGTTGAGAGTGAACGTTTAAAAGAAACAAATTTGTGCAAAAGTGCAAATCATCCGAGAAGGCTTACGTTGGATGATTTTTTATGATTTCAAAAAAGGCCTTACTCAACAACAATGCATAGAATCGCTTCGTGCAACTTTTGGTAATGAAGCACCATCAGAGAATACTGTTTACATTTGTTTTATAGAATTTCGTCATGGTTAAGAAGGTCGGCCAAAATCGGTTGTCATTCTGAGAAACATCAATGCGGTGCGCAACATGATTAAAGAAGATCGGCATGTGACTTACAGACAGAGAGAGGAGTCTCTTAGGATATCGCAGAACATTTAGGTGTGAGAAATATATGTTCCAAATGGATTCCGCACAATTTGACCGAAGCGCAAAAAGTGTCGCGTTATTGGTGTCAGGAAATGTTGAAAAAATTCGACCAAGGACGTTCAAAATCCGTATACAACATTGTTACAGGAAAGCAATCAACAGTCTACTGTTTGCGTATTTAATGATGAACAAAATCCCACTAAAGTTGTTCGTTCACGCTTGTACTGAACACGTCGCAACGATTCCATTAGAGGATCGAAGAACTGTTAATGTCTTCCATGATATAAGGCAAATGTCGGAAAAATGCCAGCTCCCATAAAGCACATCAAACAACTGAATATGCGCGGACAGCGATTTTCATCCCCTCAAAAAGCTGTTGAAGACTTTTAAAACCATGATTTAACATATCAGCTTGAGGGTTGAAAAAATGTTTCTAGAATTGGTTTAAGCGTAGGAAAAATTTATAGACCTTAAGGGCTAATATTTCGAAATGCAATAAAACATTTTGTTTCGCAACCCTCATACATACATAAATTTTAGCAAATGAAAAATAACGTTTTTGAAAAGTTGTTAAATGGAAGGCGGCCAATAAATAATTTTGTTTTGTATATTTTCACTTAAATAAATATTTTATCCTAATAATTGAGTTTCGGAAAGGGAGATAAGTCTACTATCAATCAGCGTCTGATTTGGACGAATACAGCCCAATATTTTTTATATATAAACAAGTGAGTACTTGAACGTGACTTACAAATCACACAAGAGTCTTCATGCACTAACGAATATCATATTTCACTTTCAAAAGTTTTTTAATTTCTTCTTTACACAATTCATCAGTGAACATTATTTGCGATATGTTTTTGTTGGAATTAACCTAAGATTTTACTAGATAACAAATCGAGTTATCTAATTTTCTTTTCGACATTAGACTGAAGAAGGCAGAAAGTACTTTCTTTGCTTAATAGTTTCTGCACATTTTATGAAATACTGAAAACCAACCAAATTAATATGGAATTAATCTGCACATTTGGTATATGTATATTGGAAAAATTGTTTCTGTATGTAGTTTTGTTGCACAAATCTGAAATGTTTTCGAAAGGGTATGCTTTTCTGCAAGCCACGGGTATTGATTTCGCTACGTTATTTGAATGAAATCGGGTACAAAATTGGCAAGTTGTGTAGACTGCCTGCACGAGGTCAGTTCAAATTTGGAGAAACATGTTCACTGGGTGCTTATATGTATATATGCATGCAAAAAATTACCGTACCACGTATCAGTGATAATAAATAACAAATTTTTTAGGGCTAGTTGTATTTTTTGACTATTACTTAAATACGGAATTATTGCGAAAATTTGCACTACCCTCAATCAGTGCAAAGTTTCAACCTGCACTAAACAAAAAGCTACATATATTTAAACACATTCTTACTAAATTTTTAAAAATTAGTTATTCAATTATGATGTCTATTTATTTGCGGTTGGTTATTTTTGAATTACTTTATCCTTTTATTGAATTTTGTTAATTATAATGTAGTGTTATGGCGTTTTAGTTTCTTAAATAAAATGTCGCCCTATTAAAGAGTATATGCTTAACGCACTCTTATTATTTGGGATTCTATACCGATTAAAAAAGCAATGTATTTCGATATTATTAAGCGTGAAACCTAAAAAAACACCATCTTCTGAGGGCGTAAACATGTTTCGAGTATAACCAAGAGACAAACAACCATTTTTTTTCTAGAAACGAAAACACTCTTAGTCTTAAGTTTTGAATTTATACATATTAATAATCATTAAGTAATTTGCGCTCAAAATTTCGTATAACTTTTCTACGTTGCTCCAACATTAGTGGAGAAAAAAGTTGTAATAACCTGAAGATTTTTTTGGAATTAAAATAAATGAATTTTAGTACATAATTTTTTACATCACTATCATCAATGTTTATTTAGGCTGCTAATATTCCATTCACCAATAAACATCAACAAAATTAGTGCAATAATTTTGCACTATCACTAAGCATTAGTGCAAACTGCAAAATTAGTACACTACTCCTATCTTTTGTTTTCCCCATATATTTTTTACTATTTCCTAATGATGAACTCGACCGCTTTTGTAGTAAAAGTGGTAAGTTGTAGCTCTTTTCTGTGTATTTATAATTTACAGAATTTATTATGTAAAATTCTAAAATCAATAAGTGACCGCGAAAACCGAACTCTGATGTATTGATGATTATTAAACGCTTTACGACTTATCCATACTTGAGTTGATATTCCGACGTGTTTTGATGTAGATTTTTGGAACGAATTTCCGTCATCCCTTGTCAAGTTTCGCTTGGAGACAAACCGGTTTCGGCTATGTGGCATCTTAAGTGTCATTGAAGGTGGAGCATAGCCGAAACCGGTTTGTCACCAAACCAAACTTGACAAGGGATGACGGAACTTCGTTTCAAAAATCTACACTTATACAGTTTGAAAGTTCTTTCACATAACATTTTAAGAAAATTGCAGTGAAAAGATAACTAACAACTTAAAGCAACATCAATGATGTTTAATGGAAAAGCCTTTGGATAGAGTGTTTAAACAAACAGTTTTTCTAGTTACTCAGTCATCCATGACATTTCGGCTGGTTTTTATAGATTAATAGGTTTTAATTATTACATACTTTTGTTTATTTTTATTTCCAAGTTCATTTAAAACAAAGTGAACTTGCTTGTTGAATGCTTTATCATTTCTAATAATATCTATGAAAGCGGGTGTTTTGCAACCACTTGAGGAAATACGAGGGGATACACTTAAAATTGTTGCTTATAAAACTGGACAAATATCAGAGAAAGAATAATAAGTGGAATAAAAATATGACATCACGTTTGGCTCTGAAGAAGTGAAAAAAACATCATGCAGCCTCGACGTGAACATGTTTTAGAATAGAGGAGACCTTGTCGTGACGTAGTGCATTTACATTCCATAAAAAGTAAAGTTATTTCACCGAAAAGCATGAAGTTCTATCGCTATTATCTCTTTTTTCTTACTGGATTTGCTAACAGAGCTTTCTGCCCTTATTATAATACTTTTATTTTCGGCATCTGAAGTTTTTTTTCTGGCTGAATTGTGATTTTTTTAAATATCACAGTACAATTGTAAATTATTTTAAACAACATAATTAAAGAACCAATTCAGATGTTGCAGAAACCTACAGCGAAAATGCAACAGCAGCGGCTTTCCCAATCATTATAAATTTGTAATATTTCTATTTACTTTCTCGATTAGGAATTTGTATAAATCGGATTGTTATTGCTAATTGTTAATAAAATCATATGTTTATACAGCCGTGGATCCAGCGGAGGGGGAAGTATCAACGAAAAGAAACAAATCGTAAATTTTTCAAAATGTTTGCACCAGAAATTGTTATACAATCACAGATTTGTTGAAACAGAGACGAGCAAGTAGAACGAATATGTTTTGTTAAATATTAATTATGATTAACAACTAATAAATTCATTTAATCGGTGACACAGCACCACAATTTAGCTTTACTTTGACCCTCACATTTATTATAAATAACTGAGATTGTATTATTATGCTAATGTCGCATTACTAGGTGTTATATTTCAGACATAGAATTTGAAATTGGGAACACTGATTCGACAGCCTTGGATCGTCCTCACTTTACGTTTACGCTAAGCCTTAACACTTTGCTCATTCCACCTTACGTCCAGAAAGTCATCGTTTGATGCGCTTTATGGGCTTATAGAATCACTGGTCCATATATTTTTTAAAATTATGCTGTTCAGAAAGTTACGTTGGCAAAGATATAATATCTATACATTTTTCACGCCCCAACGGGAACTAATTATTGTTGCACGAACGATTATCATCGCAATGAAGACCTGTAAAGTAGCATGTGTACTTTTAATGTATTATTGCCAAAATACAGACTTGTTTACTGCAAGGAGTGTGTAAAAATTGGACTTCCACACTCCAACGTCATGTACTTACTTGACAAACGTGGCATTCACATACCAGACGACATCATCAATTTCATGGATATTAAAAATATTCTTCTGTTTTATTTCAATATAAATTTCACCTCCTTAAAAAAAAGCACCAGATAATGAAATATAGTTTTACTATATGTCATTTATAAATATAATTCGAATGATAACAGTTTCTAGTTTATTTGTTAAATGGCTACTTAAATATAAAATTCTAACAATAAAAAATGTTGCTTTTTTATTAAAAAAATCATGCAGCTGTGATAAGATTTCAAGTTTTCTAAAATGATTATATAGACATAATTTGTCCTTATTGACACATATGTTGAGCCACTGAATATTAATATATTACTAGTTTTTAACCGCGGCTTTAAAATATTTTAAAGTTGTTTCTATAAACATTTTCTAGACGATTGCATTGTTTGGTATACAGAAACAGGCGTTTAGTTGCATTCAAGACAAGACTCCTTTTTCTCCTGTTTGTAATCGTTTATGTTTCCTTAAACACACATATATATGTATGTGTTAGCTTCAAGCAAAAACATAAGCAAATCTACATACATAACATATACATATACCAGGAGAAAACAGTGGCTTTTTCTCTCCGTCTTAGACGTAGAGTGAGCGGATTTCACACTTCTAACCACTAATTTAATTATTTACTATTTTTTACCTCATGCTCAGAGTAATAAATAAAAACATTTAACAAGCCATGGCGAAAAGCGTCATCTTTTACTTTTTTTTAATTTACAGCGGAATAAAGTGACAAATATTATCGTGCAGAATAAAATTTAAAGATGGCATATCTAGTCCTGTAAGTATAATATTTAAAATCAAAACTTTGAAGGAACTTTTACTCCTTCAGGTATGTTCCGGAAATCATTTTGTGTTAAAGTAGTTTGAAATCACAAAAAAGGTGCTCTGTGCACAAAAATATTTGAGTTTAAACCGGTCACCTAACACACTGTAGGTTTCAAATCACTTGCTTGTTTTGGTGAGTATTCTCTTGTCGATTTTATAATAAATTTCTTAACAGTTTTTTTTATTAATTTCCTGTGAAATTATTTTGTTGGTTTTTCTTGTCATTAAGCATGAAAAATAATTTTTTTCGCACTTTTGAAACCTCGTTGGCGCTTCCCGTGACTATTGTACCCAATTAAAAATACCAATTTTCCACAATATGGCAACATTCATTTCGTTTATGTTCTCTTTAATTTTGTATCAGCTTTTTTGAAGACTATTTATCAAACTTTACTAAAATCAAACATAAAACAAATTTATTTTATGTGAAATTAACGGATATTTTTTTAGTAGTGCGATTTTTATAAACAGGGATTTTTTTGTATAATAAAAAAATTGATGAAAATTTTATTGTATATTAAAGCTCTAAACACTTAACATAATAATCAGCTGATGTGTAAATCAATTTCAAGTTTTTATAAATATTAAAAATTACTTCAAAGTTTTAAAATATAAAAAAAGAGTGAATAAAATTTAGTGAATTTTATCACAACAATTGCTAAAATAGCTCAGACTACAGCTAAAGTGTATAAAGCCCATAAGTCGAACAGTACAAGAAACCGAACATGGTGGGTTCGCCCAGTAAATATAACCCGTGATGAAGAGGGCAATTGTATTGGTTATCATTGGCTAAGAAAATTTCAAACAAAAGTAAGTTGCTTTGAAATTGTTTTTTTATACAATGCACACGATTCAACTACGCTTGTGAATTAATCAAATGTACCTTTGTTTCACGTGGACTCTCAATAATACACTCACTGCTGGGAAAATTTGAGGACTCGGTTGAGTACTCACTGTATATGGACACATCATTGTACATATTTCCAACAGTGCTAAAAAGTATAATAAATAAACATTAATATATTTACCATAGCGTTTGGCATAAGGAAAATAAAGTTCTACTACGGCATATGGAATTTAGTATTACATTCAAATATTACTTACAGTCTCGAATTTGAACAGCTGTGTATTTTAGCAATACAGGGATGCCGCATATATATTTTACAATGAATACAATTGAATTTATTGATAAAAATGCAATAATATCACGGATAACTATAAAAAACACATAAATTTATTTCTTTATTGTATTTTTGTAATGTTCTTTTATGTTTAATATTAAAAAAAATTGTTCTTATTTTTCCAATTTATATGTATAATGGCAACATTATATTTGTTTGTTGCCGCTCGTCACAATAGAAAATAGACTAAGTTGGCAGCAGCAGCAAATGCTGTTGTGCAGTAGTGCTGCTATGCTGCCGTCAAAATAATCGTTTTCATTTAAACACATGTATTTTATTTTTGACATATTGCTGCTTGCTGTCTGCCGTCGTCTATGTGTTTAGAGCTTAAGGTAGCACTTACAAGCTTTATAAACAAATTATATACAGAGAGTAGACAATTACAATTTCGAAAAAGTCATGATAAAAAAATTAAGAAACATTTCACGCTATTATTTATATACACAATGAATTATTCGAAGAATAAATTTTACGCGTTTTAGCATTCGAATAACTTTTATTCGATCAAAATAAAAACCTAATTAGAAGGAGACCTTCAAATAAAGTTCAAGATTTAATTTTTTGTTCGTAAAGAACCTGCTTCGATAATAAAACAAATAGATCTTTGTTTTTATTTTATTTTAAAATCAAAATTAGTTACTTTTAAACATGTTTTAGGATTTATAAAATTATATGCACAGATGTATGTGTGTGTGTAGGCAGACAGGTATGTGTATTTAAAAATTAAAATTATGCAAAAACTTTTTCTTGCTTCGATGAATATATTTCGTTTTTGCCTTTTAGATAGATATACATATTTGCTAGAATTTCGCATTAAGGGGATGTTCTAATAAAATGTGCTAACCACTTTTGTTTTAATAGTTAAAAATATCAATTTGGTATTTATGATACAAGGTTAACGAAGTTATAATTAAGTTAGGAAACGGTTAAAAAAAGTTCGATGTAAATCCAAATTATTGAAGATTTCATATATACATATGTATATTTTGTCATCTCCATATTAATTTTATTTCTAAACATAAAAGTATCACTTTTAATATGTATTTTCGAACATGAGTAAATTATGAATTTAGATGCCGTCGTTTCCTATTAATCATTTCGGAATTTATATGCATAAGTGTTGGTACGTGTAGTTTTTTTAATATATTGCTTATGTACAGTATATGAAGGTATTCACGTCAAATTTGCTGTTATAATTATTTATTAAGTCCGGTGTATTATGACCGGAGTGATTTCAAGTAGGTGCGTAGTGCAATTGTAATTAAACAACAATTCATTTATATCTTTCTATAAAAATAATTTCTATTTTGTTTTAAAACCATAAGAATCGAATACATAATCTCGATTGCCTGGATAAATAAATAATAAATACTCCTAGCAATATTTTTGTTAACCGTCACCTTGAAACCATAAAAAATGTTTCCATACGGCTGTAATATAAGAAAAAAAAATCGCACAAGTGAAAATCGATCAAAAAATGTTATTCACCATAATGAGGGAATTTGTTCACAATGAACTAGTTCCCAAACTTTGGAATATTTTAAATCGTCCAAAAGATTTTATGGGGTTTTTAGACATTTCCCAAAATTTTGCGCGTCAGCGTTTTGTATGTAAGATTTAAACATTTGTACATTGCACTAGTTTTGGCCTATTGGTGGCTGCCTAACACTTTTTTTTTCGGTATATAACACTTTTCGTATATAATACAAAATAATAAGAAAGCCGGTTGACAAACAGCAAGAGAAAATGTTTATTTATTTTAAACCTAACATTAACCCCTTAAGCTTTCAAAATACTAAATCGTTTTTATTGAATGAACACCTTTTAAATGGTATTTAAGAAAAAAAAAAAAGAATCGGATGATAAACAGAGGAAAAAAGAGATACTGAACTGTTTTGTGTTTGGCTATTTATATATAGATACGACAAAGTTTATTTACCTTTTAATATTCAACACAAATGTACATACATACATGTATTTATCTACAGTTTTTAATCTTAAGTATCAAAATTAGTTTAACATCTTTTAAAACAACATCTTTTTAAGGCAAAATAAGAGTTTTGTTATCACAACAATGCCATAATTCACTTAAATAATTATAAGCGATAAGATAAGTCCAATATTTGCCGATTACGTTAAATATATCGTCATGTTGAATGTACATTTTTGGAACGAATTTCCGTTATCCCTTGTCACTGAAGATGGCACATAGCCGAAACCGGTTTGTCTTCAAACCAAACTTGACAACGGGTGAGGGAAATTCGTTACAAAAATCTACATCAAAACACCCTGTCCGAATATCAAATCAAGAATCAAATTTTAATATTAAGCACAATAACAAATAATATAATAAAATAAAAATTATTACAAAACACAGAGTTTATAATGTTCAAATACAGTTAAGGGAAGTGATATGGACTCGGGGTTTTTAAAATGATGGTTTTTAATTAGAAAAAATTAAGCAAAGTATTTCGGTTGCCAAAAATTAAAAAAAAAAAAACATATTGTCCGTGTCATGATTTACACCAAATTTTGGAATTTTCGTGTGTGTCTCTGACGCGCATTAGAAAAACTACTAACAGTTATTTCGATGGAGACACGTAGGTACCTGTGTTTTTATATGTATAACCATAGTTTTTACGGCGAGCAAATATCTCATTTCTAAAAAAACAAATAATAAAAAAATTAAATCTTTGGAATTCATTTTGAACCGATTCCCCACGTCCGCCTACAAATTGATTACAAATTTTACTCATTTATCCAGAGCAGATGATATCATAATAATTGCACAATTTGGAACTTATGGCCTGAGCATGATAATCAGGGTAAACAAAATCAACAGGTTAGATATACAACCGTCAACAGAATGATTTGAAATATTCGTGCCTTTATTATAGTGTTTTTAAAAATGGTTGAATTGTATTATAAATGTCTCAAACAATCTCTTCTCAGTGCCATTTAAAATATTCCTTCAATATCAAAAGTAAATGCCCACTGGCATGAGACTAACTAAATAATCTGCTGTTCTCTCATTCTAAGCACAAAGATTTTGATCAACAGCGATAGATAGTAGTCCCCAAACTTGATCAAAGAATTTTTTTCAAATAAGTTTCAGAGGAATATAAAGGAATTAAAAAAAGTGCACTAATGTATGCAAAGTATGAGGGTGCTTGTTACATGTGCACCAGAAACCTGCAACTTGTATGATCGAGCCGTCTTGTTCGCAGTAGTTGAATTTTAAGAAGTCCCCTTTCAGACCAGCAAAGTTTTCTTTGACAAAGTTTCTTGAATTCTCTTTTAAACTTTGTCTTGTGTTCAGACAGGATAATTTTACTTTGACAAAGTCTGTTTATTTTGTTTGTATGTTTGTCAAATATAAGGAGCAGCCATATTAATTCGGTTTACGAACTAAAAACACAACACGAACGAGTACAACAAGTTTTGTACCAACACCCGCTCTCTTTTCCTCTCTCCTCCACAAACTCAAGACAAAGAAAACTTTGCAAGTTGAAAGGGGACGAACAACACGAAGAAGTATTACAACAATTTAATACTTGTCGCTTTTTATACACAAACACAAAATGCAACAACAATTGTAAATCATTTGCAACATTAGACTTGAACAGATTTGTATTAAAACAAAAAGTCTCGTTAACAAAAAGTTATTTTTTTGCACAACGGCTTTATTGTACATGATCTGATTGGAGTTTTACCAAAAACAATCGAGCCACTTAAAAGTAAAAAAAGCGCCATGCAGAAAAATATAAAAACAATAGTTGCCTTTGGCAATTTCTTCGGAAATAAATTGTGCACTCTGTTCCATTTAAAACTTTAAAACAATCAATGTTAATTAGATCACGTAGTTAAAATTATCTTTTACGTAAAAACAACAAGAGAAGAAAACATCGAGAAGAAAATTATTTTACAACTGTATAAAACACTCGTTTCGCTTACAACAAGATGGCTTTGATGCAAAAATTGATTCAAACTTTAAACGACACTGTCAGAACATTTATGTTCGTACAAAATGGCGAGTACATATACTGAATGTTCTAAACGAACGGTTGGTTCAACAAGTGTTTTTTGCTTTTGAACAAAAATGATTCAAGTCATAAAAAACTAAGTTGTTACTTTGTGACTAAGTGCTTTCAGTAGATCCGAAAAGTACGCAACCGAAAGCGATGTCAGATGTGCACTTACGATTAAATACAAATAAAATGTTGCGGAAAAGTTACTTTCTTTAGAATTTGATAAAAGATACCCGCTTTATAACAACATACAACAGTATGTATAAGATTTATTCACAGTTTGAGCTTAGGGACAAGATAGCGCTGCTCAACAAAATCTTTGTACTTAAAAATTATAATTTCATTAATAAATTAATTATTGTTATTTAAGCGTGTGTTTATTGCTTTTTGCAAATAGTTCCATGCAATAGCATCAACGAGGTAAAATAATAAGTTCAAATACGAAATTACACGCGCGGAGTTTTACTCATTACATGTTAATGGTAGTTTTCGCTGGGAAAGTTGACAGAAAATTCATTTCAAATGAATAAATTTTAATTTTGCTCAATCTTCTTTAAAGTCTTATAACAGTATTTAACTTATACGAGTATATTTTAATTAGAAGTCGTAAAATTTCATAAAGGCCTATTTAGCCTACCGTTGAAATCGTAGATGTAACGTAAATGTAAATGCAACGTAAATGTAAATGTTTGAGCGCTTATAGAATGCCTAAATCCGTGTCAGGTGTTTTTGACACAAAAAAATCAAAAATATTTACAGATTAAATAAAAGAGAAAACTGTGTGTTTTACTTTTAATTCCGGGTGTTTTTATTAAAAATTTAAAATCAAATGGATAAAGAAGATTTGTTTATTATCTTGAACTTTTTGCGTATTTGTAAAATGTACAGGGGCATCAAGAGAAAACCTCATCCATTTTTTAACAAATAACAAATAAAAAGCAATACAGCTGTTCGAAACAATGATGAGAGTACAGAATGTTTAGTATATTCGCCAAAAGTACGCAACTTATTTAAATAGTACCAAAAATTAAATTTACCTTTTTTAATAAAAAAAAATTTTGATACAGTTAAATTACATACATATTATTTTTCCATTATATACATATTTATTGCACTTAAAAATATTTATATATCTTTTAATTACATATGTACTCGTATATTATTTTCTATATATTTCACAGGCCTAAATTTTATCTTGAACTTCTCTTTATATTTTTAGCAGCATTTAATTTGCATTTTAAACCGATTTTCAAAATTCATATTTTTAAAGAAATTTATGCGTATCAAATACTTTTGGAAATCGAGCGAATAAAATCGTCGCTCTTTTGTATTGCAAAAATATTTTAAATTTGCATGTATTATCCCTAACATACCATATATTATTTATGCAGAAACGAAAACACCGCAAATTTATTAAAATATATCATGCGTGTACATAAATTCATCATTTGAAATTGTAAAATATCAAAAAACAAATAGTACTGCAAAAGGGTTTTTGTGCCATATTCTCATTCACAATAATATATACCATCACTGGCTGCATCTGTCACGTAAGCTCGTAATGAAATTCTATTTTCTACAGGTTGAGACGTTACGGTTACATTTTACTACAGTCAGATAAGCATTTTCATAGCTGCTCGTATAGTAGAAATTATCAGCTGATTCAGTTACATTTACGTTTCTACATTTACGTTCGGCTAAATGGGCCTTAAGAATAGTTTTTTACACAATACACAAAGATGACAATTGTTAACGCAAGATTTTATCGTTAACACAATTTAAACTGTTTTTAAATGACATTTGAAAAATATTAGACGTTTCATTTGAGAGTTAAAATAAACAAAATCGGAATATTAAAATTTTTTCTTTTGTAAATTATGTTTTGCATTAAAATTATGACTATCGACCAAGTTTTAACTAATTATAGCGTTTATTATTTTGTTCAAAAGCTTTCTTTTTATTGATACCACTAAAGCTCATCAGCAGCTATTAAAGAGAACAAAAAAAAAATCGGTTGCCAGAGAGGAAAATGGTACTGAACTATTTTTTCTTTGCTTGTTAATATGTATGTATATTGGATTAATGGTACACATGTAGTAGGAATATATATAGGAATATAGTGAATATCTTAACTTAAAATTCATTAAGATTAAATTAACTAAAGTTCGATTTGAAATGGATAAGTATTGTAATAAAACTTTGGGAAGATTAAAATTACTTTACGAAGTCGTTTGTCAATTAAATGCATACAAATATTTTTTGTTTTAATATAAAAAAAAATATAGGAAACAAGTGGTCCGCGCAGACATTGTCGTGCCACAGACCGGCATTTATGTGGAACTTATTTTATAAAGATAGCAAACACAAATTTTGACGCAATACATAGCAGTCATCACTAACGTCTACCAATCCTTTAGCTTTAGCTGCTACCTGTTTATATCTTACAGATGCCTACTAGCTCAAGAGGTTCAGTATTAACTTATAGATACCTGACAAACAATAAAACACTAAGGAATTGATGCAAACTTCTCAGGACGCAAAATTATATTGAGATGACGGAAATTCGTGTCAAAAAACTACATCTTTTAAAAATTTAGTTGATTTGAAAGCTTTACATTAAATAACTATATTTATCCTTGAATTAAAAAAAAAACATTTTTTATCAGTTTTTAATTTTAAGAAAACATTGAATCATTTTAATTACAACTCAGCTTTATACAATAACGAAAAGATGTTTTACCCTCACGTGATGCAGTCAATATTATTATTCTCAATGAATTGGAGCTGCAGCTTAATTAAGATTCATAATCGCAGTTCAAAAGTTATGATAAAATTAATTGTAGGTGAAACTCAGCTCATCTAGTCATGTAGTATATGTGTAGATTGTATATGAGGATACAGTGTTGCTTAAACTATTTATATATATTTGGATTTATACCTATTTAATGTGCATTAATATATACTCCTGTTCAATTGATTAGACCTACATAATTTTTGTTACTTAGCAGGTCATATTTTGTCCGCAGATAAAATTTTACTATCCCGGAAAGAGCACTTTTTTAATATTAACGTCGGATTTGAATTATACAATAAACCATAAGTGGGAAAAAAGTATTATTTTCTAATAAACATTAGTGAAAAATTGTTAAGAGAAGTATTTTTATCGTTTGCAAGGTTATTCCTATCGCAATGCTTTTGTGTGGGAAATGGAGCGAAGTCATAACATTGCGCTCGGATACTTCAAAGATACTGGAAACTACGGAAAGAATTTAAATGGAAGGAGCCCAACCGCTTTTAATCCAACCAAAAGAGAAAAATCTTGAAAATTGCGTTAAACTCCGCCCTTTAAGCAGCAACAATAAGGTCACAAGCTGGTATCCAGGCAAGTATCTCGATGGTGCAAAGTACTATTGCAAGCCGTGAATTTAACGAACAACCGCCGCGGAATGCGCAAAGAAAATTGTAATTTGCTAAAGAGCCTATGTTAACAATTGGAGTAATGTGGTTTTAAGTGACAAAAATTAATTAAAATTGGACGATCCAGACGGCCGCAATTACTGTTTTCACGATATGAGAAAAGCGAAGCTATTTTTAAATAGCAACCACAGCATAGAAGGTTTAGTTATGGTCTGGGGTGCCATAAGGTATTAGTACGGCACAACCGATTTATAAAATCAAAGAGCAAAAATGATTGGAGAAACTTACAAGACACTGTTACAATCTGTTTTCCCTGGATTCTGCAATAAGATAATGTTCCCCCAAACATAATTCATTTTAAACAAAAAAGTTTGTCTTCTTAATTGGCAAACATATTCTCTCGACCTGAAAATAAATAAAAATGTTCGGGGTTGGCTTTCTCGCAAGGCTTTTAATACAATTAATTCAAGCCATTAAGAACTCCTCGAATGAGATTATTAAAAACCGCTCGTTATTGAAATGTATAAAATATTATCAATAAGCCTATAATTAGAAAGTAATTCTTATTATTAAATCATATAATATGGTATTTTTAACATTAGCTCAATGGTTATAATCATATAAACGATTTTTTTTTTTTTAATTTTTCGTCTTTTTCTAGAAGAGGAACTGTTGAAAGAAGCTTTATGTTTTGTTGTTGATATTGTTGTAATCTTAAGATGGTAGTAAAAGTTTAGGTGTATCAAAAATTATTTGGTTCTAATAAATTGGACACAAGTGTATGCAAACATAAACACATTAATATACGAGGTTTGTTCAAAAGAAAATGTGAAGTTTGCATTTTTTTGAAACGTATTTATTTATCAATATTCATTCCCCCTTCAAAGTAATCCACCTCAGATATAATGCACTTATGCCAATCCTCGAAGCACTTCTGAAATGCGCTTTTCGGAATGGCCACCAGCTCGTTCTTCGATTCTGACTTTATCTCATCAATTGTGGCAAAACGCTTTCCTTTCATTGGTCCCTTCAGTTTTGGGAATAGGAAAAAGCCGCAGGCAGCCAAATCTGGTGAATAAGGTGGTTGAGGCATGATTAGGGTGTTGTTTTTGGCCAAAAAATACATATTCTTTGATACATTTTTTTTTCAAAAGTAAAAAATCGTAGAACACACACACACAAATGTAACTAACCTTCTCAGTTGTCAACAACAAACTACTAATCTAAACTGGCTGATAATGTCAACATATGACTAACACATGTGTACCAACATATCAAAAATATCGATAATCGAATTTACACACCCCGCGAAAATTCACCTTTTCTTTTGAACATACCTCGTACATACATATATGTAAAATTACGATATAAAATTCTTTATAGAATGCAACAGATTTGTGTCCTACAACATTCTTAAAGCATAATTGATTTTATAGGCACTCGGCAGAAATATTAAGAAAAATGTGTAATAAACACTGTCATTTAATTGATTGTTGTATGAACGGACATTATTGAATTTCATTGAATTGTTAAATGTAATAGTGTTTGCTATAGAATGCATTCTTTATTTTTAATTCTCAAAAACAATATATCATTAAACTATAATAATATTTTAATGTTTTTGTGAAACAAATTAACGCATTTACTTTTCTGACATGTTCGTTGTCTTAATGTATCATGTTTAATTTGTGGTATTCGCTATTTGTTTAGTAAAAAAGCTTGAGCATTTTTCTATTCATTGAACGCAGCTACAATAGATTGTGTTAGATGTCAACGTTTCTTTTTAAATTTTTGTGTTTACTATTTCAACAAAGGTTCAGTGGTATCGAAATTTGAGAAACAATATTAACACTTCGATATGGGCTTATTAAGCCATATTTGTAGCATAATTATAAAAAATCTTAGGATTACATGTATAAAATTTTTCGCAACTTAAAAATGACCGGTCATGAAGGTATTGCAATTTGGCTGTCAATTACAATTCGAATTTCCAATTCTATAGACAAACCTGGCGGCCGTTGTTACATCTTTGGAAGCATCAGAGTGGACACAATGTGCACGAGGGAGAAAGTAACCCTGTGACATCTATCTAGTATGTATAGTATAGATTGTGAAATTGCATACATAAATACGTTTGCAATGCAAAAATATCTATTACAAATAGCAAATTTTGCATTTTTTCATAGAATCTTCTTACTACTACTTTGACCACAAAATCGTTGATATATTTGGTGCGTTTCACACTGCTACTAGTCATCGACTAGTCAGAAAACTGTTCGTACATGGTCAGCACATCGGTATAATAACGGAAAGAAATTTGTTCGCGGTCTTCTTGGTTTAGAATAAGTGTAGATGTTCCTATGCAGTTTAATCACAAGAATGAGATAATTAGTATCACTATTTCATATATTAATGATACTGTAAATGATCCTGCGAAATTACAGCTATCTTCATTATTATTCAGCGAAAATTCGCCAAGCTCACTGATAAAGTGATCGTAGTTTCAAGATCTTAGGTTTTCTCGTGCGGTCAAAAAGTTGATTTAAACATCGGGCAGACGCACATCGTTAATTGAACTTCCTTACCTACAACTATAGAGAATATATAATTATACTTTGTTGGGTCGGAAATGAATATTGTAAAAATTACAAACGGAATGACAAACCTTATACACCCTCTTCATTTTTTTAAAGGGTATACAAATATGAGAAAATCACACGGACCTGATCCTATTGTAGGATTAGTGATAAGAAACTTACCTAAACTTACCTTTCACGGCTGAAAATATTACTATTCGTATATAATGCTATTGGAAGATGTCTGAAATTGTTATGATCCGTGAACCAGGAAAGGATTTAAACCATATTACGTCACACAGGCCCATTAGCCTAATCATAATTTTGTGAAACTTATTTGCAAAATTATTAGTCTCATATTTAATTCCTTATCCTAATGAACAAAACATTATCCCGGACTATCAGTTCGGTTCTCGTGCTAGGCATAGTACTGAGCAAGTTCAAAGAATTGTCACGGATATTAAATCTGCGTTTAAAAATCAGCAATACTGTTGAGCTTTATTTATTGACATTTTCCAGACCTTTGCTAAAATCTGACATGATGGGCTCTTCCTGAAAACTTCTCCAAGCTTCTTAAGAGCTATTTATATGATAGAACATTCAAAGTATGGTTAAAAGATAAGTTATCTAAAAATGGCAGAATCTCTGCAGGAGCCCCTTAAGACAGTCTGGGGCCGTTATTATATATGATATATACAGCGGATATGCCAACAAGCCCGTATACATCAACATTTGCAGACGACACTGCATTTATAAGTGTTAGTAAGGATCCAAAGGTATTTGGGTAACCATCTATATCGACGCCTAACTTCGCCCCCTCATATTAACGGCCATAAACCTGCGAACACATCAACTACACTGGCTAATAAGTACTCAAACCTTGGCTTTGGAATACAAAGTCATTTTATACAAAGCCATTATACAACTAATATGGACATATGCCATTCAGCTGCGGGGTATTGATTGTGCATCAAACATCTAAACGTTTCAAAGAATACAGTATAGGATTTTACGATTTATCGTCTGCGCCTATTGGCATATATGAAATGAAAATATCTATAGGGATCAAGAAGGAAGTTCCCACTATCCAGGAAGAAGCAAAAACATACTTGGCCAAATACGTATAAAAACTAGTGGACCATTGCAAGACACTTGCGCGGGATTTACTGCAATGGGCACCAGAGACTGAAAAAACACACACATTGAGTCTGGCGAGACCGTTCTCCCTACCCAATAGTAGATAGTTTATTAAAATTGAAATACAATAAATTAGTTATTACATTGGTAATAATTAATAAATAATATTTTATAAATAAGATTTGAGTGCCAATTGTAAATTTCTTTAAATAGAAAAATTCAATAAAATAAAAACAAACAAAAAATTTGTATCTTCAGCTAAATGCAGGTGTGCATTTTCAAAAATATTGGAGTATTTGTTTACGAAGCCCAGCTGAAGGATATAAATAAATTTGCAAATACGTTTTTAATTAAGCACTCTTTAATATTATGATTCTTAACCTTTGTATATGTAGATGTACTTATGTGTATCGCCATAAATTATAATTCGTGGTAGTACAACACTTTTTAACATCCTCATCGTCGTCAGAAATCGGGTCTTTAAACAGCACTGAATTTGTTTCTTTCAACTGTTAATTTAGGACTAATACCAATAGAACAAATATCTACTTTCTCCGCTTTTAGATTGTTATAAAATTCCATAAACTGAGGCCAATCTTGTTGACACATTATCTAAAATTATAAATTTTAGTTACTTTAGCAAGTTTATGTATAAGGAACTCAAAATATGTATGTACCTTTAATTCCTGAATTGATTCCTTGACCAAATAATTATAACTTTTATCATTAAGCAATCTCCTCGCATAATTAGAAAGTCTTTCTTTACCTGATTGTACTCTTTTTATTAAATCTAGGGAAATATGCCATTTGACAATTAAAGCTTGATGAAGAAACGCCAATTTGGACTTAATTTTAAGTTGTCGTAGTGCTGGTGCTATACGATTCAATTGTTTCGGATTTAGGTTCTTTTGAAAATTTGGGTCTTCCAAGTGTTTTTTATACTGAAACAACTTGAAGATGTTGCGCATATAATAATTGTTTTCGTTAATTCGTACAATTTTCATAATTTTTTTAACTCCTTTATTGAGAATCGACTTGCAACGTTTCTGACACTCAACACTATTTGGTTTTAGCAAGAAATTGATACAATTTTTAACTTCATCATCGTTGGGGTTAATTTTTGGTATTGAATCTTCAATGTACTTATATTGCGGCCACCATTTCGACCAATAAATATGAGGTTTGGCTTTTAAATGGCCGGGAGGTGGTCTCTTCGAGCCAGATTTTATAAAAGGAATTGTTGCGAAGTGTCGCCTGAGACCTTTTTTATTTTTGTTACCATTCTTTGGTTTTTTTTTAATTTGTTGAGGTTTTTCAGTGCTCATAAATTTTATTTGATTCACGTTCCCGTGTTCTGTTAGTTTTTTGTTTGCTTCTCGGCCATGGAGGTTTGATTTCTTTGATGTTGATGGTTGTTGAAAATCATTTTGATTGGGCAATACTTCCAAGGAGAGTATGGAAGGAATTTTCCGAATTCCTGAACTTACTTCTAGTCTCTGTGCTTGATTGGAAAATTCCTCCGTTGCAACTAAGGAAGGTATATTTGGATTGTTCTTAGGCTGATTATGTTGTCTGTTTAAACGTTTCTGAGTATTGCCCAACTTAGGATTTTGAGATGGAGATCTTGTTACGGATGATGACCGTCCCAATTTGATAGCATTCCAAGTTGGAGTATCTGGTGAGCTCGTACCTCTACTCATTTCATTTTTTAAAGAACTATGTGATGGCAAATTTTCAAATCTTTCATTCATTGAACTGAAATGCCTATTAGGGGAACGTAACCTTGATCGTGCATGTTTACCCGTTCTGCGATCATCCATTAGTGGAGAATAACCACGAGAACGGGGTAGTTCATTAATTGTATTTCCGAAATATTTACGTTTTCTCTCGACAAAGTTTACAGACGGTGATCGAGATCTTGATAATCGATATTTTTGTCTGCGAACTTCTATTGATGGAGAATAAGATCGAGAACGATCACGAATTGAGTCCCTTCTAACACTACGTGTTAAATTGTCACTTTGCGAAACAAATGAATGATTTGAACTATACCCTTTGTTAGGTGAACGTGATCTAGATAAGCGAAAACGTTTGCGAGATACATCCTGTCTTACTTGATCCATGTTTGATTCATAAATATATCTGTCAGCTATTCTCTCATTGAATCCCCTATTGGAAGATCGTGGTCTTGATAAGTCTCTTTTTGATTCTTCCACGTTGACATCATAAACAGATCTCTCACTGAAACCTCTATTTGGTGAACTTGATTTTGATGATTGATATATATCCCCTCTGTAATCAAACCTTGCTGGAGAATAAGACCGAGAGCGTTCACGCATTAAGTTTGATACAGATTCGTCCCTGAAATTATCATGTTGCCAAAAATATTTTTCATCAGATCTCTGTTGCATTAAGTCTAACCCACTATTTGGTGAATGTAATCTGGATGATTCATTAAATTCGTCTCTACGATCATTTCTAGTTGGAGAATAAGGACGAGAATAGGCTTGTTCATGATATACTCCTCTTGTATCATCTCTGCTTGGAGAAGAACACCTTGGTTTGTAGCTTTGTTCCCTTTCATCATTTTTTGAAACTACATACGAGCGAGAACGAGACCGTGAAGGCTCTTCGCGATCTTCATATTCATGAGAGTGAATATTTAATTTATCTCGTTCATTATAAAATGTTGAAATCAGTGGAGCAGGTGGAGTTCTCCTTAAATCGTTTTGCTTTTCATATACAATATGTTCACTCGAATTGCTCTGATAATTTATGTCACACAAAATTCTACTATTGAATTTATCTAGCTGAATCCCGCTGGAACAAGATTCATGATATCTTTGCTGTAAGCGATTAACATCAAAGTTCGTATTCTTCTCCAAATCATATGACTCATGTCATGGCAAACCGAATCCTTTGACATGGTAGCCTACTTTCACTTCTTTTTCGTGCAAACATAAATAAATGAAGGATTTTTAAGGTTTGACGATTGAATTTGGGATATGAAAATAGACAATAAAAATATATAAAATTTAAAATAGATTAAAACAGTTTTGTTTTACATTTCGACAAATTTCATACTTTATAGATTCAAAGAGAAATTTGGATTTTTATTCACTCATATAGTAAGTTTTCGGGGACTTGTAATTTATCTCGGACTGAAACTAAGCTAAAACTTAGATATTGTCAATCCAGAAACCATATAATTACAAAATATGGTGGGTATACATTTAAAACGAAAAGACTGTTTTCAAGAGCTTTGGCCAAATGGAGAGCTAAAGTATTGAAATTAAACTTCTTTCAATAATTTGTTCCAGAATAGAGATATCCGAAAAATGTTGAAATCTGGCTATTAAGACTCTTTCCAGCTGGCACTCAAGAATAAACTGCTAGCTTCGAGGAACTACGATGGACAAATTAGTTATCTTTGAGTTCCTGCTCGCTTCGGAACAGCAAAATATTGTCCTGTGTCCCGAAATTTTCTGAGAGAATGTTAACTGTTCCCAACTACGTTTCAGCTTTTTTAAATCCGTAAGTCTTTCAAGATAATATTGGACGGTGTGGAGATGGCTAGTACTACATTTGGTGACATAAAGTCTTTTGATATTGATGGGCAGATCATTCTAGATTTATAGCAAATCACTTCGACTAAGCATCGGTTAAAAATTTTTGTGAGAACAAACAATTGATACTGTTGTAATGTTGATCTGTTTGCTCTTGAGTCCTCAAGTTTTATTCTGCTGTTTTATTTAGCAGGAACTTGCTTTTCGTAATAAATAGCTTCAACAAGAGCAGTAGTATGTATATCTTCTTGTTACATTAAATACAATTTAGCTTTGAACTTTTTTTGTGCGCTTTATTACTTTTCAGCGGAGATGACAAAAGTAACTAAATATGGCAAAAATTCAAGAGTTTTTTTTTGTGTCTTCTTTGACAAACATTTACTTAACTTTTCCATACAAATCACTGCCAGGGGGCTGATGATGTGAGTCGTGATCGAAACAATTTCGTATCGTAATTAATTTGATCAAATGCTATTAATTCAAAAATCTGTATATTTTACAAATGCAAAGTAGCGTAGCTTTTGAGTATTTTGTTGTTGATTTCATAACAAAGCTACGATATATTGCATATGCACTGTTGCAGGACCAATTACATAAAACGCTGAGCTATTATTTAATTTTGTTTAATACTGTGACTGTACAAATGAATTATTTCAATATTTCCTTTATTCAGAAAAGTTTATGTTTTTTGGATTTAGGTTTTCAGACTTTTGCTCAATGTCTGTTCTTACCGTCTTTTTTTCGTTGTCTTTTGCTTTTGCCCCATGCTATTTAAATATTTTAAAGTGTAAACAGTTCTCCTGAAGACCCAGAAATAGAAGCATTTCTCAAATGTTAATAAAAGTTAATATATTTAATACAGGGTGGTCGATAAGAGTAGATTATGGAAATCGTTACTGCAATAAATCTATTGTTTCATGCGCGGAGTGCAGTTGGCGCCGTCTTGCTGAAATAACCTGCCGTCTAGATCCAAGCTACATCTTGCGGAGTCCACAAGAATTTCGTTATAATGCTTCTGTAACAAATGCTGGTTTACAGCCACTACCGAATTGTTTCGAATGTTTTCGACAATAAGTTGGTTGCAGCAACACCTTTAAATTGTGGAAGTTGTCCGTTGGTATCAGCATAATGTCCTTCACAATAATAACGCGCGTTCTTCTTTTGTATAGAGCTCCATTATTCATATCCGGAACAACCATAGCTGGCAGCTGTTAAATATGACTTGCCACTAGCACAAACAAATGCCAAAACATTTAAATAGTTCGTTCTTATTGCGACACCCTATGTTACAGTAGTATTTTATATATTGACTTAAATCTACAATGAATTTTGTAAATTTAGCCTCTTGTTTCTCACACAATTTTTTTTGTTTTTATTAAATTTAGAACAAGTTATAAACTTCAGTTTTTTCTAATTATCAGACAAAATGTACTGAGCAAATCAGATTTAAATTAATATAGTCGATGTTAGTACAAAAACCAAATACATATAATTACACCAGGGTTGAAAGCCTGGCCTGTTAGTCTAACCTTTGTCGAGATAAAGTATTTTTACTTGATTTTTTATGTTAATCTAAACTAATTTTTTATCTATTAAGAGTAAGCAAATATTTACTTATTCATTTGCCTGTAAATGATTCGGCTGAGACGCAACTTATCACTATTTCTGGTTTATTATCATATACGTGTATGTGACCTATGAGTATTCCACATATAAAATATACTTACATACTTGTTTCAACGCATGGCTTTCAAAATATTTTTATACCAGTTCATTTTTCTAATGCGCAAATCTTTCTGATTCAGTTAAGCGATTCTTAAAACTGTTTCACGATGAACTTTTAAATAAGTATTTTAAAATTTTGTAAACACAGTATAGATTTCTGGTGTAAGAATTCATTTCTTAAAGTTCTTATTATAATAATTCACAGTAATATTACCAAAAATCCATAGAAAATTGTAGAACAGTACTGAATTAATTGCAATCAAAATTTGTATTTTAGCGACATGGTTTTTCATTATTTTAGCTGTCACTTATTGTGGGGTTAAGCAAATTTTTTTTAACATGAAAGATTAAATAAAACAAGAAGAGAGTTTAAAGAAATTTACAATATGTATTCAAACTTTATCTCGAAATTATTATTTATTAGGTATTGCTAATGTAATATCTTCTTATCTTAATACTAAAAGACTATCTACTATTGCGAGAGCCGTCTCACCAGTCTCTGGTGCCCATGAAGTTGCAGTAAATCGCGCGCTAGGATGGACGCTAGTTTGCTTACGTATCTGGACGAGTAAGCAAATTGTTTTGTTTTTCCAACTATTATTTTTATTCTTAGAAAATAAATTGTGAATATTCAAAAATGGCAACAATTACTTACTCGTACATCTATCTCACATACGTGTACATGCATATTATTATTACTGTTTTCAAACAGAGAAAATTTGTATAGCAGACAGTTCGTTATCTTTACAAAATATTATAGGATGCTACATACATACAAACATAGTTTGCACGCTTTCACGCTAATATTAAAAGAAACATACTTCTTGATGATACCCTACAGTTAATAAGTTCGCATCGTTTTGAGATGAGTTTAGGTTTTTGTTAACAAAAGTGGCTATTTTATATAAAATATGCAAAAATATAAATTAGGTAGAGTACCCAGCAGGAGATTGCGGGTTTGATTAGCATCAGAGACGGCTGTCAGCGGGCAGGCACAAAGATATGGCTTGTGCACTGTCAGAAGTTCTGGCTTATATCTCCACGTGGTGGCGGACGGTAGCAGATTCTTGTCTCTGCTAGGAGTATGGTTAAATAAGTCGTACGGAGAGAAGTTAACACTCTCTTTTAAAAATCACTAATCCACGGTGGAACAGCATACGCCATCGTTGCGTGGCCAAGAGGGTGTTCGGTTTCTATTTATTTTAATACCGACTTACCTGCACATATAGAGCTCTGTGTGGGTGGACATATTTCTGCCCATTAGTGGGATGAATCAGGAAGCTTCGCAAGGGGTGGAGAGATTAATCTCTGAAGAATCTACGGTTTTAGTTGGCCAAGGGTGGAATTCGGAAGAGATAGACAAGACTGTCTCGCAAGAGGGGGACGGGTCAATCTTTACAAGTACCTTAAGGCGTTGGACCTGGAGACTCCGAGTGGGATGGACAATGAAGCCTCGCAAGAGGTGGAGAGGTTAATATATGTAGGAACTCCTGTGTTTATTGGCCAATTGAGGAATTCTAAGGAGAAGGACAAGAAAACCCTGCAAGAGGTAGACGGGTCAGTATCTAAAGATACTCCGGCGGAAGAAGCTTATAGACAGTTGCGCACATTGTGTTGGAACGACCAGCACTGGATCCATAAGTCTTAGGTCCACGAGACAGACACTTGTTTAATGTGAATGCAATCGTGGACCCAAGCGTTTGACAATTGCGAGCAATTAACAAGACTCCGTGATGAGGAAGAAAGTCGACCGTCACCAGTCGGCAGTCCGAAATCACTACAATCGCGAGTAAAGGCTAGTTCTAGCACGAGACTTGAATAAAAGTAGGAAGGGGGTCGAAAAGGGTCCCCATAAATTTAGCGGTCTACTTCGATAACCCCTCTACTTAAAAAAAAGAATCACAGACATTCCCTGACAGATTTTCCATAGTTCGTTGTGTTACGTAAGCCGCCCTGCCGGAACCACATTGGTGGTGTGATGGCCTCATCAACGCTATTTTATAAGGAGTACACACACCAAACAGCAACTTTTTGCGGACCCATTACCACTTGGTGACGCTCTAAAGATGATTTGAAGTCAAATTTGGGTCGTGTTCTTGTCTTGAAAAAACATAACAAATTTTTTAGCTAATAATTAAATTGACATGGGACACAGATCTTCCTTAACACAACTTTTCCCAATTTGGATGTTAAAATACCAGCGCGGTAAATAGAGTGGTGTAAAGTAAAGAATTTAAATGATGGTATTTTTTCTTATTCAGGCAACTCGGTATGAACTGTACATAATAGGAACATGTATTACTTCTTTAAATCTTATTAAAGACATAATTCTATTCCAATAATTAAACTGCGTACAAATTCATGATTGCTACCTTCACGTATCAAAGGAGTGTAATAAAGCAAGTAGAAAGGAAAAAAATACATTAAATTACAAAAATAAATAAATGTATACTTATGTCATTCAGATAAGAGAAACGAGCAAAGTATGTAGTCAAGAAATCTGCTTGTATATCTTATTTTGCATATCAGAAATCTAAAATGACTGTAAGTGTGCTTGAATTCGAGTAAATAAATGTATTAAATAAATTGAAGTGTTCCTCAAAAGAAAATAAGAAAAATGAAGTAGAATATTCTATTCTGTTCCTTGTTTCACCGAGCTATTTTTAAAATTAATATCTATTCACAATCCCACGATGACCGCTGTGTGTTCTTCACAATAGCGTAATATCAAAACATTTGTTTGTTTATAAGATGCTATGAAATTGTCATAAAAGGAATAAAAAAATTTATAATTCTATTAAATTTAAAATTGATGAAAGTTTGTTGCTTCTGACTTCCTTTTTTCACATACACACACATGCACACAATCCAATCTTTACAAGAATTAAAATATTTGTGTTAACTTTACCAAAATTGAATTTTTTTTATATATTTTTTTTATTGTATACAATTTAAAAATTTTCACATTGTTATATTTGTTTCTGGGATTTTTGAAATGTAGAAAAGAAATGTAAACAATTTTAACAATTCGCTGGAACTACCAAAGAAAAGCAACCAATAGCTGGGCTACTGCTTTTACCTAGTAAAATAAACATACCCTTGGCCCATCTCACATTTTTCCTTTTGTATTTTTGAAAAGATTTATCGAATTATTAGTTTTTAAAAAATTGTTCTAAATTTTCTGAGTTTCTTATTTTAATTTGTTATCGAAAATATGTATGTTTAATATAAAAGAATTTCACGATATTGCAATATGTCTGATAAATTTAGTTTTCAATATCGCATTAACACGAAATTATGACGTAAACGAAAGAGGTTGTCAGTTAATTCCATTTTTTCCTTTGTTCTGGGACCCTCAATTCAAATCTGCCATTAGTTTTTTGTATGACCTATATAGTTTTCGAGATGTGCCGTTATGTCTTAAATGATGGTAGTGGCACGGTATATGTGAGCATAACTGGAGAAGCGTTTGTCCTACTATTTGGTTAAACGAAAAATTTTAAAATCTACAATAATATGACCATTATTATTGCTCAGTAGTTTCAGAGATATCATGGACGTTGTTGCAAAGAAAAATCCTTCTTATAAATTTTACAATATTTGGTTTTCAAAAATTCATACTAAATTAAAATACGACAAAGATATCATTTTTCATTTAACCCAATAGGACAAACGATCCTCCAGTTATGCTAATAAAGATATATGTGCTGTGCAACTACCTTCATTTAAGACATAACGGTATATATCAAAAATTAGAGGTGATATGAAAAACTGATGGTAGATTTGTATTCAGTGCCCCAGATAATCAGAGATACAACTTTCAGTTGTGAAACAACAAAAAGCTCAAAGACAATTTGACTACTTTAAGGCCACTCTAAACTTAAAATTAGGATTTAGTATCTGTATATTAGTCTACTTTAGTTATTTATGGTACTTAAGGATATTTAAACTTAGCAGGCAGGCTGCAACTTTTGAAAACATTAATAATTGTATTTTTCCAGTATTTTTTTGTTTTTACTTTAAAAGAACAAACAATTGCGACAATATTCAACAATGACTTTAGCGGGGAATTTTAAAATGATATACTCAACGATAATTTTTTTCTTTAACCTTTAATTTTATTTTATTGATTCTTTTTAAAAGAATTGTGTTGGTATTTTAGAAAACGTTTCGTAAAAAAACTTTTATACACAAACAGTAGTATGAAATTTATTGGGATTAGGGAAATTTTGTTAAATAGAGTCAAACTCATACATATTGTTACGTTTATTACCACAATAAACGTGATTTTGAAGGGTTCGTTTAATTGTAAAAATTAAAATACACACTCTTTTATGATTTTATTAGTACACAGTTTTATTCGGTCTTATATACTCTCTTATATACTCTTATATACTCTTTAGTACTACTTAACACTGTACACTTAACACTTCTTTTGTACACACAGATGTTCGCTCTTTGCAATCTCAAAGTCAACTGTCTCTTCTGCGGTGGACGGCGCCTTTATATACAGATCACGGCCGCTTTTTGAAATGTCCCGAACATACGCGAAATTGCGCATTTGTTATTTCAGTTGCTGGCTTAGTAGTCTTGTATATGTGTTTGTGTGTGTGTGTATCTTTTGTTTACTTTTTGCTTGCTGTAGAAATTGTTTTTTTGAATCGCGGTTTATGGAATTTCTGCTGCGCAATTTGTTTTTGCTGTGTTTTATTGATATTGCGTATTTGTACATTTGTACAATAGGTCGTTTCACACACCTTTGACTATTACTTTGTAACAATATAATCATACACATACAAACATATGTACATTAAACTTTATGCTTTAATTTTTAATTTGTCTTTAAAACTCTACTAAACTTTTTTCCAAAAAGCTCATAACATTTCTTATATTTATTATATTATGAAAATTTGTGTATATGTTCCTACATACATGCATACTTAGTATAGCATGTAGAACGAGGAAGGCGGTGCACTTGAACAATTCTGGTACAATTTGAAGCTCTAAATACAGTGGTACTCCATTAAATAACTATTTACACGTTTTTTGAATTTTTGAATTAAATCTCTGACAACTAAAACCGACAAAAATTCGAACATAAATCATTGGCAGAGCTTGATGAGACCAGCGAATTTTTTTTATCGTGATCAAATCCAAATTCGACAACATTAGATTATATGACGAATGGAAAACCCTGTATGTTTTGAAAATAATAAATAATAAAATAATAGTAGTGAACAAGAAACGCGAGATGAGCCTAGAAGAATAGTTTAAAAATCTAAAAATGCTCTTTTAAATTTTTAGATAAATCATCCATTCGCCGCGCTGTTATTCGTGATTCTCTTAACTAAACAATGCTTTAAAAGGAACCGTACCAAATTATAAGAATTTCACTACCTTTGCATGGAGTTTTTAAATAAACAGTGTTTCTAGTTACTTAATCATCTGTGACATTTTGGGTGGTTTTTATAGATTAATAGGTTTTAATTATTACTTTTGTTTATTTTAATTTCCAAGTTAATTTCTATAAAATTAATATCTACGTATATGGGTGCTTTGTAGCCACTCTAGGAAATACGAGGGGATCCACTTAGAGTTTTTGCTTATAAAAACTGAACAAAGTTCTTCAAAATAAATTGTAGAAACTTCTGAAATTTTGATTGTCTTGCAAAAAAGTAGAATAAGGAGAGGCTTAAAAATATAACATCTGGCACGTTTGGCTCTGACGAAGTGAAAAAAAACATCATGCAGCCTTGACGTGAACGTGGTTTATAATAGAGCAGAACTTGTCGTGACGTAATGCATTTACATTCCATAAAAAAATAAAGTTATTTCACCGAAAAGCATGAAGTTCTATCGCTATTATCTCTTTTTTCTTACTGGATTTGCTAACAGAGCTTTCTGCCCTTATTATAATACTTTTATTTTCGGCATCTAAAGTTTTTTTTTCTGGCTGAATTGTGATTTTTTTAAATATCACAGTACAATTGTAAATTATTTTAAACAACATAATTAAAGAACCAATTCAGATGTTGCAGAAACCTACAGCAAAAATGCGATAGCAGCGGCTTTCCCAATCATTATAAATTTGTAATATTAATAATTTACAATGAAATGTCTCTTAAAAAGTTTTCTTAAAAACGAATAAATTAATAATGATAGAATTAGTCTTGCTATGTTAGCAAAAAATAACAGCTAGTTTTTTCTATTTCTTTTCGATTGGGATTTTGTATAAATCGGATCCTGCTTAACAAAAAGAAACCAATCGTAAAATTGTCAAAATTTTTGTACTAGAAAATGTGATAGAGTACTATTTCTTCTAAGGTCTATACAATCACAGATTTGTTGAAACAGGTCTTTTTGTATAAGATTTAACCTAAATTTAAATGCTAGAGCCGAGCAAATGGATCGAGTATGTAATGTTAAATATTAATAATGATTAATGATAATCAGTGGCACAGCACCACATTTAGCTTTATTTTGACCTTTAAATTTGTAATTATAATCCGGATTGTACTATTATGCTAATATCACATTACTGGGTGTTATATTTCAGACGGAGAGCACTGATTCGACAGTTGGTTGTTTTGAAGTTAGTTTAGTTCGGTCTGATAATTTATGTAATCGTCCATCAGACTACTTGATTCGAAAACCATGGATCGTCTTCACTTTACGTTTACGCTAAGCCTTAACACTTCGCTCAATGAATATTCAGTTTTACGTCTAGAAAGTCACCCTTGGATGCGCTTTATGGGCCTGTGGAACCACAGGTCCATATATGTTAAAAATTTAACGTTGGCATAGACATAATATTAATAAATTATTCGCGGCCTATATACTTGACAAACGTGGCATTCACATACCAGACGACATCATCAATTTCATGAATATTAAAAATATTCTTCTGTTTTATTTCAATATAAATTTCACCTCCTTAAAAAAAAGCACCAGATAATGAAATATAGTTTTACTATATGTCATTTATAAATATAATTCAAATGATAACAGTTTCTAGTTTATTTGTTAAATGGCTACTTAAATATAAAATTCTAACAATGAAAAATTTTGCTTTTTTATTAAAAAAATCAAGCAGCTGTGATAAGATTTCAAGTTTTCTAAAATGATTATGTAGACATAATTTGTCCTTATTGACACATATGTTGAGCCACTGAATATTAATATATTACTAGTTTTTAACCGCGGCTTTAAAATATTTTAAAGTTGTTTCTATAAACATTTTCTAGACGATTGCATTGTTTGGTATACAGAAACAGGCGTTTAGTTGCATTCAAGACAAGACTCCTTTTTCTCCTGTTTGTAATCGTTTATGTTTCCTTAAACACACATATATATGTATGTGTTAGCTTCAAGCAAAAACATAAGCAAATCTACATACATAACATATACATATACCAGGAGAAAACAGTGGCTTTTTCTCTCCGTCTTAGACGTAGAGTGAGCGGATTTCACACTTCTAACCACTAATTTAATTATTTACTATTTTTTACCTCATGCTCAGAGTAATAAATAAAAACATTTAACAAGCCATGGCGAAAAGGCAAAATTGTTTCTATTATCACGAAGATAATGAAGATAGAAAAGTTGCTATTCTGTAGATATCGATCTGACAACAAGCACAATTTGGGTCAGAAATATTTTAGCAAATACAACAGGTGAACGATATAAATTTCGATAATTCTTGACACTGGATAGATAGAAAACGTTGTTGTTGATTTAAACTACTACAATGCACCTGGTATTGGCAAAATAATATGCGAATGACGCTACCTCGAGTAGCGTCAGCTTTTACTTTTTTTTTTTTAATTTACAGCAGAATAAAGTGACAAATATTATCGTGCAGAATAAAATTTAAACATGGCATATCTAGTCCTGGAAGTATAATATTTAAAATCAAAACTTTGAAGGAACTTTTACTCCTTCAGGTATGTTCCGGAAATCATTTTGTGTTAAAATAGTTTGAAATCACAAAAAAGGTGCTCTGTGCACACCTAACACACTGTAGATTTCAAATCACTTATCACTTATTAATTTCCTGTGAAATTGTTTTGTTCTTTTTTCTTGTGATTTTCATCAGGCATGAAAAATAATTTTTTTCGCATTTTTGAAACCTCGTTGGCGCTTACCGTGTCTTACTTGGTACAATTAAAAATACCAATTTTCCACAATATGGCAGCATTCATTCCGTTTATGTTCTCATTAATTTTGTATCAGCTTTTTTAAAGACTCTTTAGATCCCTTTCAGACTAGCAAAGTTTTCTTAGCAAAGTCTTGAGTTTGTTGAGGAGAGAGGAAAAGAGAGCGGGGGTTGGTACAAAACTTGTTGTACTCGCAAATTCCTTTTGTGTTTTTAGTTCGTAAACCGAATTAATATGGCTGCTCTTTATATTTGACAAACATACAAACAAAAGAAACAGACTTTGTCAAAGTAAAATTATCCTGTCTGAACACAAGACAAAGTTTAAAATAGAATTCAAGAAACTTTGTCAAAGAAAACTTTACTGGTCTGAAAGGGGACTTATCAAACTTTACTAAAATCAAACATAAAAAAATGTATTTTATGTGAAATTAACGGATGTTTTTTTTAGTAGTGCGATTTTAATTTAATTTTTATAAACAGGGATGATTTATTGTATAATAAAAAAATTGATGAAAATTTTATTGCATATTAAGGTAGCACTTACAAGCTTTATAAACAAATTATATACAGAGAGTAGACAATTACAATTTCGAAAAAGTCATGATAAAAAAATTAAGAAACATTTCACGCTATTATTTATATACACAATGAATTATTCGAAGAATAAATTTTACGCGTTTTAGCATTCGAATAACTTTTATTCGATCAAAATAAAAACCTAATTAGAAGGAGACCTTCAAATAAAGTTCAAGATTTAATTTTTTGTTCGTAAAGAACCTGCTTCGATAATAAAACAAATAGATCTTTGTTTTTATTTTATTTTAAAATCAAAATTAGTTACTTTTAAACATGTTTTAGGATTTATAAAATTATATGCACAGATGTATGTGTGTGTGTAGGCAGACAGGTATGTGTATTTAAAAATTAAAATTATGCAAAAACTTTTTCTTGCTTCGATGAATATATTTCGTTTTTGCCTTTTAGATAAATATACATATTTGCTAGAATTTCGCATTAAGGGGATGTTCTAATAAAATGTGCTAACCACTTTTGTTTTAATAGTTAAAAATATCAATTTGGTATTTATGATACAAGGTTAACGAAGTTATAATTAAGTTAGGAAACGGTTAAAAAAAGTTCGATGTAAATCCAAATTATTGAAGATTTCATATATACATATGTATATTTTGTCATCTCCATATTAATTTTATTTCTAAACATAAAAGTATCACTTTTAATATGTATTTTCGAACATGAGTAAATTATGAATTTAGATGCCGTCGTTTCCTATTAATCATTTCGGAATTTATATGCATAAGTGTTGGTACGTGTAGTTTTTTTAATATATTGATTATGTATAGTATATGAAGGTATTCACGTCAAATTTGCTGTTATAATTATTTATTAAGTCCGGTGTATTATGACCGGAGTGATTTCAAGTAGGTGCGTAGTGCAATTGTAATTAAACAACAATTCATTTATATCATTCTATAAAAATAATTTCTATTTTGTTTTAAAACCATAAGAATCGAATACATAATCTCGATTGCCTGGATAAATAAATAATAAATACTCGTAGCAATATTTTTGTTAACCGTCACCTTGAAACCATAAAAAATGTTTCCATACGGCTGTAATATAAGAAAAAAAAAATCGCCCAAGTGAAAATTGATCAAAAAATGTTATTCACCATAATGAGGGAATTTGTTCACAATGAACTAGTTCCCAAACTTTGGAATATTTTAAATCGCCCAAAAGATTTTATGAGTTTTTAGACATTTCCCAAAATTTTGCGCGTCAGCGTTTTCTATGTAAGATTTAAAGATTTGCATTAGTGTTGGCCTATTGGTGGCAATTCACCAATGCCTAACTCTTTTTTTCGGCATAAAACAATTTTCGTATGTAATAGTAAATAAAAAGAAAGCCAGTTAACAAACAGAAAGACACATCAACACATCACAACATCAACCCCTTTGGCTTCCAAAATACTAAATAGATACGACAAAGTTTATTAACCTTTTAATATTCAACACAAATGTACATACATACATGTATTTATGTGCAGTTTTTAATCTTAAGTATCAAAATTAGTTAGACATCTTTTAAAACAACACCTTTTTAAAGCAAAATAAGAGTTTTGCTATCACAACAATGCCCTAAAAAACGCAATGTTATGACAGGTAAATATTAACAATTATTACAAAACACAGAGTTTATAATGTTCCAATGCAGTGAAGGTAAGTAATATTGATTTCGGTTTCCTAAAATAATGTCTTTTATTTACAAAAAATTAAGCAAAGTATTTCCGTTCTCAAAATATAAAAATAAACATATTGCCAATCTCATGACTTACACCAATTTTTTTGGATTTTGATGTGTCTGCCTGACGAGCATTTGAAAAACTACTGGATGTATAACGATGTATTATTATATGTATATTATAGTTTT
Source organism: Phania funesta (assembly GCA_963932375.1). Lineage (NCBI taxonomy): Eukaryota > Metazoa > Arthropoda > Insecta > Diptera > Tachinidae > Phania > Phania funesta. The sequence goes on from OZ010653.1 coordinate 43,795,004, forward strand.
TACCGGGAGCAATGACTTCATTTCTAAAATAAATAAATATATATCTTTCGAATTAATTTTCAACCAATTCACGAATAGGATGATATTAAATATTCGTGCCTTTATTATGTTTTTAAAAATGGTTCAAAAAATCTCTTCTCAGTGCCTTTGAGACACCTTCAATATAAAAAGTGAATGCCCGCCCACAGGCATGAAACTAACTGTATAATCTCCTGTTGTCTCATTCTAAGCGCAAAGATTTTGTTTAACATCGATAGATAGTTGTCCCCAAACTTTATCAAATTTTTTTTTGCAAATAAGTTTAAAAGCAAATGAAATATTTCGAAAAAGTTACTTTCTTTAGAATTTGTATATAAGCTTTATAAAAACACACAGTATGTACAAGCGTTATTCACAGTTTGAGCTGAGGGACAGACAAGCTATAGCTGCTGAACAAAATCTTTGTACTTGAAAATTATATTTAAATTTTAAGTTCATATCGTTACTAAAGCGAGTGTTGTTAGGCTTTTTGAAATTATCGTTTTATTTTAGTAATCAGTTTTCAGGTTCTATTTGTAATTAAATGTGGTATGTAGTTACCTGCTATGAAGATTAAAATAACTTTACGAAGGCTCACTTAAATATACACACAAAATTTCATCAACATCGGCCCAGCCTATTATTAGAGGGGTTCGACACTTCTCTAAACTAAAAAAAAATGGACTACCGGCTGATAGTGTATTTGAGTTCAAAAGCATATTAAAAATTTTTGAAAGTGAAATGCAACGGTATTTTCAGTTTTATTTGTCTGTTCAATTGAAGTAATTTTACATAAAAATTCATTTATAAATTTTTTAACAAAAATAGTTTTAATAATTGTATTAACTTACTATATAATATTTTAAACATTTTAATAGTGTGTGTTGTGTCCTTCAAACATGCGATCTCTTAGTGAGTCATAGACTCTAAATGGTATTGCTTTCCAACTTCTATTAACATACTAAATAACTGGATGTCATTAAATTGCTTTACTCCTTCATATACCTTCCGGAAAAGCCAACCCGCAACATTTTTAATTATGTTGATATCAGGAGAATTAGGCGGCCAACAAAGAAGACGAATGTTTTCGCTTGAAATAAGAATCAATGGCAACCGTCCAAAAATTGCATCAATTTTGTAAAAGCCGAGTTAAGCAAAGTTTGGAGGTTTCGTCAGTTATCCTACTGCTTAGAATTTGTAATCCTATAGTTCCATAGTAAGTTACAGCATCATAATACTTCCCTCCCTGCTGTGGTGGTGGCGCAGAAATAACCCTTATCAAATTCTGGAAACAGTAGTTACATACATATACCCATCTGGTCCGTCCAGGTTGAACTTGTTGTCACCTGTAAAAACCACAACTTTTCAAACATTAAAGTTACTGCTTTCATGTACACTCTACGACATATGCTCCCTGGCAAATTGTTACCGATTTTGTTTGTGTGTCTCAGTCAATGGGTAGCTTTTCCTTTAATTTTCGCAACTCTGAAGAATTCAAATATTATGCTTTCACTACGTATGTTTGTGTCAGCTGGTACCCTTATTTTTGATACCAAAAGGATTGAGTTCGAAGCAATTCTGTGAACTTTTCCCGTTTCTGCCGGAGTTAAAGCTGTTACGATTCTTCCTATGTAGTTTTGTCCATACACTTGTTTTTTTCATGTATCTGCGCACGGCGGCACGACAGGAATAATTAGCCGATAAATTCACTTCGTATTTAGATCTTTCCACTTCACTTAAAATTTTGGTCTTAACCATGTCTCCCAATTATTAATTAAAAACTAACAAATTTCATCTCGACAATATTTAATGTGCAAATCAAAGGCTTACTATTTGCGATAAAGCAAAGTTGTTAGAATTAAATGAACAAATGAATCAAACTTTATTTTCTTCATTTTTAAGCTTGTTCTGGCCATAAAATATCAAAATATATGGCCTGCTAAATAACAAAAATTATGTGGGTCTAATCAATTAACCAGTAGTGTACATAGTATGTACACATGTCTATAAAAATCAATTGCTGCTCGTTAGTCTCAATAAAACTTAAAATGGCTGGAGCGATTTGAGTAATTTTGTTTGCTGAGAAATCGAAAAATCAAACATATTAGTTTTGTGTGAGAAACGAATAAAAAATTGAGAAATAAGTGCAAATTTATGTAAACATTAACAAAATATGCTCATAATTAATGTTGACAAAATATTTAAAAAATATCGAAATTCATAACAAAATTCGAAAATTATACCAAAATCGAAAGATTGTCAATATTTGTATGTTCACCATATAATCGGATAAAATCTAACATTTTTAAAATTCATCATATAGATAGTTGAAAAACTTACAAAAAACGAATTTCAATTAAAAAATATCTAATCAAACAAAATAAAACTAGGATCCAAAAATCAGTAAAAAAAATTTGAATTCATCACAATATCGAAAAATCGCCTTCAAAGTGGAAGTTACTAAACATTTTTATTTTACAACAAAAAAAGTGTTTTGAGAAAATCGGTATTTCATTTCAAATGCAAAAATTCACAAAAAAACGTCAAAAATTCAACATTCACAACAAAACAAATACTTAATATTTTAATATATTAACAAAAAAATTAGATTTTGCCAATAAAAACAGATTTTTTTTCATGAGAAATATGGGGGCAAAACACTGAGATGTCGTACATCTAAACTCAACAATTCAAAACCATATTCCGGGCAGTTGTTTTCTTTAAAAACAGTCAACCAAATTGAGAAGTAAATTATCCCACTGAATTTTAGAACTCGCTTGAAATATCTGTACCATCACCCCACAATTTTAAATTTAAGGTAGGCTCATCATTATGTTGTGTAAAATCAATCAATATAGTCTGTGCAAATGAACGCGACTAGCTGTAATTCCAACGGACTTGCCATTCGAATTTAAACGGCTGCAATTTCCCGTGTATCTGGCCTTCGCGGTGACCTTTGGTAGTTTGCGGGTTTAACTTGGAGTTCCAATGTTTCGCACATGGCAAACTGTATGTCGCATGTTTGCGTGTTGGGAAGCCATAATCACTTTATTTTTATTTATGCGCCGAATAATAAAAGAAAAAACTTAATTTATTTGAAAGCTTTATTAAATAACATTATATACAACCGAGATCTACACAATAACCAATTGATGTTTTAACCACGCGTGATGCAGTCAATATTATTAATCTCAATGAATTGGAGATTCTCATAATCGCAGGCCAAAAGTTATAATAAAATAAATTGTAGGTGAAACTCAGTTCACTTAGTAGTATATGTGTAGACTGTATAGACGATACAGTGTTGCTTAAGCTATTTATATATATTTGGATTTATACCTATTTAATGTGCATTAATATATACTCCTGTTCAATTGATTATACCTACATAATTTTTGTTACTTAGCAGGTCATATTTTGTCCGCAGATAAAATTTTACTATCCCGGAAAGAGCACTTTTTTAATATTAACGTCGGATTTGAATTATACAATAAACCATAAGTGGGAAAAAAGTATTATTTTCTAATAAACATTAGTGAAAAATTGTTAAGAAAAGTATTTTTATCGTTTGCAAGGTTATTCCTATCGCAATGCTTTTGTGTGGGAAATGGAGCGAAGTCATAACATTGCGCTCGGATACTTCAAAGATACTGGAAACTACGGAAAGAATTTAAATGGAAGGAGCCCAACCGCTTTTAATCCAACCAAAAGAGAAAAATCTTGAAAATTGCGTTAAACTCCGCCCTTTAAGCAGCAACAATAAGGTCACAAGCTGGTATCCAGGCAAGTATCTCGATGGTGCAAAGTGCTATTGCAAACCGTGAATAGCTGACATTTAACGAACAACCGCCGCGGAATAATATACGCAAAGAAATCATTACAATTTGCTAAAGAGCCTATGACATGGGCCATTCCAGCAAGAGATCATATTAATAATTGGAGTAGTGTGGTTTTAAGTGACGAAAATTAATTTAAATTGGAGGAGGTGGAGTTATGATTAGTACTGCACAACCGATTTATGAAATCAAAGTGCAAAAATGATTGGAGAAACTTACAAGACACTGTTACAATCTGTTTTCCCTGGATTCTGCAATAAGATAATGTTCCCCCAAACATAATTCATTTTAAACAAAAAAGTTTGTCTTCTTAATTGGCAAACATATTCTCTCGACCTGAACATAAATAAAAATGTTCGGGGTTGGCTTTCTCGCAAGGCTTTTAATACAATTAATTCAAGCCATTAAGAACTCCTCGAATGAGATTATTAAAAACCGCTCGTTATTGAAATGTATAAAATATTATCAATAAGCCTATAATTAGTAAGTAATTCTTATTATTAAATCATATAATATGGTATTTTTAACATTAGCTCAATGGTTATAATCATATAAAAGATTTTTTTTTTTTTAATTTTTCGTCTTTTTCTGGAAGAGGAACTGTTGAAAGAAGTTTAGCTGTCGACAAAAAAATCAAATAGTTATGACCTGCTAAGCAAAAAAGTTATACAGTCTAATCAATTGAAGAGGAGTGTATGTAAACATAAACATATTCATATGCATACATACGAGTACATATAAAATTACGATATAAAATTCTTTATACAATGCAACAGATTTGTGTCCTACAAAATTCTTAAAGCATAATTGATTTTATAGGCACTCGGCAGAAATATTAAGAAAAATGTGTAATAAACACTGTCATTTAATTGATTGTTGTATGAACGGACATTATTGAATTTCATTGAATCGTTAAATGTAATAGTGTTTGCTATAGAATGCATTCTTTATTTTTAATTCTCAAAAACAATATATCATTAAACTATAATAATATTTTAATGTTTTTGTGAAACAAATTAACGCATTTACTTTTCTGACATGTTCGTTGTCTTAATGTATCATGTTTAATTTGTGGTATTCGCTATTTGTTTAGTCAAAAAGCTTGAGCATTTTTCTATTCATTGAACGCAGCTACAATAGATTGTGTTAGATGTCAACGTTTCTTTTTAAATTTTTATGTTTACTATTTCAATTAACAAAAAGTTCAGTGGTATCGAAATTTGAGAAACAATATTAACACTTCGAAATGGGCTTATTAAGCCATATTTGTAGCATAATTATAAAAAATCTTGGGATTATTTGGGTGTTATTGACGCAAACTTATTAAAAAGCACATGAAAAAATTTTTAAGCTTTTACTTGCACTCAGCGTGGTTCTACTTAAAAGATTATCGATCACGCGATTAAATAAGGGCGAGTAGATTGCTACGATATCTGGACAAACAATCATTACATCTATCAAATATTTCGCAATTTAAAAATGTCCGGTCATGCAGGTATTGCAATTTAGCTGTCAATTACAATGTAAATTTCCAATTCTATAGACAAAATTAGCGGCCGTTGTTACATCTTTGGAAATATCAGAGTGGACTCAATGCGCACGAGGGAGAAAGTAACCATGTGACATCTATCTAGTATGTATAGTATAGATTGTGAAATTTTATACATTTACATGTTATACATAAATACGGTTGCAGGAATAGCTATAACAATTTTCTTCTAGAAATTACCTAAATTGGCTTAGATTCAGTACACTCACTGTTTAGTTTCGATTTATTAAACTGTAAATTTTGCATTTTTTCCATACAATCTTCTTACATTAGCTCGGTTACCTGTTTCAAGCTACTACTTTTGCCACAAAATCGGTGATATATTTGGTGCGTTTTACACTGCAGCTATTTGAAATTGTAATGGTTTTGCCAATACATACCGTCGCGACTACCCAAAAGTCTGTTCGTGCATGGACAGAGCATCGGCAGAATAATGAAAATAAATTTGTTCGCGATCTTCTGTGTAGAGAATACGTGAAAATATTCCTGTTCAGTTTGATTATACTTGTTTTGTTTGTCGAGATTGTTTTCTTGTTCTCAGCATAGTTAATATGCGGGTTTTTTACAGTTCAGTGTATACACATATTTTTTAGGGTCCATGAAATAACTCCCACGAAATCAGTCCCACTTTTAAAAACGAAATAAGTCCCACCAAAAATTGCTTAAAAAAATGAAATAACTCCAATGAAATAAGTCCCACTTTTGAAAACGAAATAAGTCCCACCAAAATGAAATGATTTAAAAATTTACTTGAAATGAAATAACTCCCACTCAAAATGAAATAACTCCTCCTTGAATAATATATTTCTTAAATGCATTAAGTCCCACTTTCATAAACGCAATAAGTCCCACTTTTTCACTGTTTAATGCGATTTCAAATAAGAAGTATTTGGCTCTTCGAAAAAAACACACGTCGAATAATATGAATAATTAAAGCAGAGGAATAATAAAGAAAAATCGTATGCAAGCTTGCAGAAGGCTTCTTAATGGAATGGATATTACGGATTTTGATTCCAGAATTTATTATTAATTCTTTTTTCGGTCAAGGAACGTATAGAAAACGCCTACTAGTAACAACGTTTGGATTCGTAAATGGATTAAGTACAGATCAATTGTTCCTATTATTAAGATGGAAACCGTTTCGGAAGGACCATCAGATTAAAATTATCGACCTTTATAAATGGCTTGAAGATCCAGTGCATGGTAGACGGTATTATAGTTTTAACGTGGCATTGGGATTAGTTGTATTTTGTAATGGTGATATTAGAAAACATGGAACACGAATTCCAATTTCCTACTAAAAATATAATAAAACACATACATACGTAATTACGTTAATTTTTTTAATATTGTTTTTCCAGTAGTTAAGTTCGGTACCTATTTGTACACATTTTTTTAAAGTTTTTTTTATTATAGTAAGTATAAAGGAATTAATAACAAAAAAAGGAGAGCCATGAGAGATAAGGACAAAAAATTATAGTTGTCCCTTTTACGAAATGTCCAATATATAACTTTTTGCATAAGAAAAAAATGAGAAATAAAGCCATAATGGCCTTATATTTCATGGCTCTATCGCACCCCTCCATAAAAAAATCATTTATTTATCAGATAAATATTTGAAGGGTTTCATGAACTTCTGCACGACAGAATGGACACTAGTATACTGGTTTGATCAATTTTGTGAGGTTGCATTGTAAGACAGCATTCACTGCAAATTTTCAAGAGCTTACAAGGAAAAAATAAGATATTTGGCTGCTTTATGAAACAAACCACGCACATATTATTATTAATTCTATTCTGGTTGGTTTCAATATGGTTTAACGACTCGTCTTCAATGTCCTCTTCCAAATATGATAATTCTTCAAAAAGATCTTCATCAGGCTCCATTTGTACAATTAAATTATTTTTTGATAACACCAGTTGGTCAAGGAATTTAGAAGGAGTTATAGCACCTTGTAAGAGATCATTCTTGAATTTCGAAATCATATCTGCTTTCAAAACACAGGACTTTTTAATACGCTTTTTTCCCACACTACCATTGGTATTCATCAATAGTTCAAATTTTCTTACTTTTTCAAATTCTTGCATCCGTAAAAATGCTACAAATTTGAAAAAAGTAGCCTTGTTTGGAATGCTTTTTCCTATGACGCTATTGTAAGCTTCTATTGTAGACGTAGTGCGGATTTCAGAATCGAAAACTGAAAAGTTATGTGGACTGTAATAATGAAATCATAACACCTTTTTGTAAATATTATGTAAAAGGGAATATTGTACCTTTTGCATCCATTGATTCTCAAAATATTTTATAAATGATTTGAATCTATCTAAAGCGGTCAATTTTCCTAAATCTTCGGTTAGTAGTTGGAAGCTATCCGAAATGTGCATTCCAGGTAATAATGGAAGAGATAGAAATTTGTGATAAATTCTAGACGCTTCTTTATTTTGCCGAATATATTGAGCGAGCCTTTTGCCCTTCATGGTTATGAATCGACGCAATACCTGGCAATAATGGAACCAGCAACCAAATATTTTTGAGTTAGGGAAACTTTTTTCAACTGCGCTTCTCAATCCTGTTTCATAATCTGTTATAAAAGTTGCTTGTGACAGATCAATAATGCTCCTTTGTATATAACTTATTAAATGCTGATATGCTTTTAGAGACTTTTTGGTCATCAGTACGAAAAGAAACGGGAATACTTAAAATAGAAAAAAGAATAAATATATACATATGTATACATAATATAAATCTATATATAGTTAAGAATGGAATTAATTACCGAACCAAGGTATTCACAATGTAAGATTAATAGTTGTTTAAAGCTTCCTAGAGGAAGTACAGAAAAAGTACCATCAATTAAAATGTTTCTTTTCGAATTAACAGGAATGCATTCTTTCATCAGTTCAACAGTTCTTTCGGAACAAAAAACGCAATATGGAAAGTCTTTTTCTTGGTAGCATATGTTGAAAAACTGCCATTGTTTATTTCCATTTAATTTGGAATAACCGAATTTATCATAAACTGCTGCGTCTTGGAAAACTTCCTGCACTTCTGCCGGTGTTTTGGGAGAATTTTTAAAAATTTTAAACGCAATATACTGCAAACTCCGATGTATTTTATCAAAGACAATATTTTTGCTTTCGTTTTGATTTCTGCAAAGACTTTATTAAGTACTTACTTAATAAATAATAATTATCATGTGGGTGGTACTTACTCCATGCTAGTATTCACAAAAATATTGCGAATTTAGTTCTTTGTACAGAGCCTCTTGATTATCGTGATTGTGCGCTTTATAATTTTTGGCTTTAATGCACTCGCTGCCAAATAACATTATTCGTGATGGACAATCCTTTACATAACAAACATAAAAATGTTTTTGTAATTTAGGGCACTTTTTAATATATAATTGTTTCTTAAAAAAAAATATAAAGAAGCTTGCTGTTATTCCTCTTCCCTGCAATTATTTCGTATGTCACACTCATGTTCACTATTGAAATTTACAAACCTAACTAATCAATATAATGATAAGGTCTTGTAAACTAGCACACTTAACAACAAATTTGAAACAATACCATTCATTTCGTAAAGAGCAAGAAATAACGGAACTTTTCGAAAGCATATTCTACAATACAATAAATTTTTTTTCAAAAAGCAACAAATAGGACATTATGAAATTCAATGAGAAACAACGTGAAGAGCAACAAATAACGGCAAAAATTATTAAGCATTCACTTAAAATGCAAAATTATGAAAATGAAATAAGTCCCACTTAAAACGAAATAAATCCCACCAAAATATAAATTTAGGGGTATGAAATAACTCCCACTTTACAAAACGAATTTATTCCCACTCAAAACGAAATAAGTCCCATCAATTGACGAAATAAGTCCCACTTTTAAAAACGAAATAACTCCCACTTTCAAAACAGCAATTTTTGGTGGGACTTATTTCGTTTGAGTTATTTCATAGACCCATTTTTTATTTTGCTTATGTGTGTTTTGTTTCTGTGATGGCAAAACAGCGTTGTGCGAACCACTGTTAGAACACAGTTGTTTGAACACGAACAGACCATCAACAGCGATGGTCGATGGCAGAACAGATTTGTGGCTAGTTAAGATGCCGTGATAACTATGAGCGATTTCCTCTTTTTTCAAACACTGATTGCAATCCAACACTGATTGCAATCTAACACTACATCTTGACTTGCCATAAATATGTTCGCACATTGTTCGTGTATTGATGTACACGTTCAGTTTCAGCATAATGTTTTGCCTCTCATCGAGATTGTATGGATGCTTTTAGCATAGCTTATGACGGGTATTTAGAGACGAGCGCACACACCCATACATATTTTTTATTTTCTCTGTGTATTTTGTTTGTGTAATGGCATGACAGAGTTGTGCGAATTATTGTTCGGACAACTATGTTAAACTAGTAGGAAGTACTGACTATAATATACAATAGTAAGATAGTGATTCCGATAATAGTAGTGCGAGTTTCTCGTTATTTTCAAGTTGAATCAGATAATATTTATTTTCATATTTGCATTAAACTTCTTTAAAAAAATACTAATAATAATTTGAAATTTTGAAAAGTTCGGAGTTATTAATTTTGGCCACCAAAAATCATGCTGTGCGATGGTTTCGAATGTGGTCTCCAAGTTTTTGGGAGACAATTTTGAAATGCGACCGGGTCTGCCGTAAAATGGGCGAACCGTTTACACTAAAGTATCAAGTGCATGGACGAACACTTTTATCCAAGACATTCAACCAGTGTTTGATTTGCTTATTTTTTTCTTATTCGGCATATTTTTTATAAGCCTTTTTTCTTATACAACAAAATAAAATGTTCCTAACTCATTCTGCAATTCTCCCAATATGAACCACGTTTTAAATTTTTTCTTATTTTCAACAAATAAAATTAGTAACAAATGTAATACACTTTGGAAATATTAAAAAAAAAAAATCAATAGTAAATTTAAAAGTAGTCGAATTATCGTTTAATACTTTTAATTATTTGCTAGTAATCTCGAGTAACACTGATTATTTTCGGTTACTTGCAATCGTAACCAATTAGTAATATTGCGAAACTGAAACAAATCGTAATTGCTCACCTTTCAATGAAAGTAATATAATTATTAAAATTTACGATTACTAATCATTACATTGCAAAAATTTTTTTTTCCAAATGGTTAGAAGTTATTATCATACAAAAAACCTTAGTTCAAAATAATACTTTAAAAGTGTATCGTAATGGGTTTATTAAATAAGACCCATGTTGTCTCATTCCAATTATAATTATTAATTATATATCTATTTCGACCCAAATGCGTTATTGCTGCGGACCCAATGAAACATTGGACAATTAGTTGAAAGTTTTATGTAATATTTTAGAAATTTCTTGTAATATTTTATGTATGATACCTATATATTATTTTTAAATACCAGGATTACAATATTCAAAAAGAGGCGGACAAAATCATTCACACATCACTTTGTATTTATAATGTCAAGATATATCTTTTTATTAAATGCTTGTAGCAAAATACATTGTTTACAAAAAATTTTCCTTTATTAGTAAATTATTCAGAAATAAAAAACAAATGTGCAAATTTATGAACCGAGCAAAGTTATAAGTGCAAAATTCTCACTTAGCCGATTTTAAAGTGGACATAATTATTCACTCAATAAAAATGTTAACCCTAAAAACGTAACTTTTTTTAAGATATGGCATCGCTATTTATTTAAAAAAAGAACAGTTAGAAGTGAGCGTCTTTTCAACTGTTTAACATTTTTGACATTTTATTTTGTGAAAATCTTCAATATCCGTTAAAATCTCCGTTAAGTTGAATCGTAAGCAGAAAGAAACCATTGAGGCTGAGAGAAAAATAATATTGGAGCTGCACAAACAAAAGAAATCATGTGCACAAATTGGGGAAATAATAAATAGAAGTAGATTCACCATATACAGCTTCATAAAGCGTTTTAAAAATGAAACAGACCGTAAAAGTCGTCCCCATAGTGGAAGACCTCGAAAACTTACCAATAACGAAGAAAGAAAAATAGTAAGAAAAATTAAAAAAGATCCAAAAATTATAACTTCCCATGTGGCTGCAGAATTCCTAGAAGAGGTTGGAAAAGAAATACACCCCAAGACTGTGCGCAGAATCCTGCTGATTTCTGGAAAACTGTACTGTTCACAGATGAAAGCAAATTTAATATTTTTCAATCTGACGGCAGGATACGCGTATGGAGAAAACAAAACTGCGAACTTGAAAAAACCAACATTATCAACACAGTCAAACATGGCGGCATGGTGGCTATGGTGTGGGGGTGTATGTCGGCGGCGGGTGTTGGTAACCTTGTTTTCATTGATGGTACTAAGGACAAGAACGTTTATCTCAACATTTTAAGGACAACCTAGTAAACAGTGTGCAAAAGCTCGGTCTTGGTAATCATTTTTACTTCCAACAAGATAATGATCCGAAGCACACTGCTCACGATGTTCGTATGTGGATCATCCACCACGTGCCACACATTCTTCCAACCCCCCGCAATAGCCAGACATGAATCCATTGGACATCTTTGGGATGAACTCGGAAGGAGAATGGCAAAGCACAATATTTCTAACAAGCCCCAGCTAAAAGAATGGGAAAGTATTGGGACAGAAGTAACAGAAAAATTAGTAAATTCTATGCCAAATAGATTAAACGAAGTTTTAAAAAAGAAATGGTTTAGCAACTAAATATTAATTAATTCTAATTTTAATAATTGATTATTATTAAATCAAAATGTCTGAATAATTTTGTCCTCACTAAAATGGAAGTGATATTTGTTTTTTGTTTGTTAAATAATACTGAAGTCATTTATGTTGAATTTTTTGTTACTTTTAATAATGCAGTAAATAAATAAATATAATGAAATAAAAAAAGGGGCATTTAACCAATTTATTGGGGAGATATAATTCAATACTTTTATATGTCAAGGATGTGTGCATAATTTTGTCCGCCTCCGTATATAAAAATAATAAAACAAACTAGAGCTTTTTGGTTTTGAGATTTTAAAATTCTTAATATATGTTCATAGCAATACATCTGGCATCCCCATTTAGGAACCCCATAACAAAACCAATATGCAAAATTTTCTAAAAAATGTCACTTACCGGGTTTAGGTTGTACAACTTTATAATCGCGTGGTGGGGCAGAAACGTTAGTAAAACTATTACCGCGACTAGTGGAGCCACCAAAATATTGGTTGAAATTTTCTTCTAAATCATTCTAAGGACAAAAATGGGAAACATAATTTTGCCACTTATAGTAAAACATGTAATGTTGGAAGATCAATGTAAATTACCTTAACAAACCGCAAATTCCTTTCCATTACGCTGTTATCGGCATCTAAAAACTTACGTCGTGAACTCATTTTGTAAGTAATAACTATGTCTGACTTGTTATTTTTAATAACTTTATATATTAAATTATATTTGCACTACGAATATACCACAAAGTAACACAGAGGCGTCACTAGTATAGTGGTCTCTTTCTCTATCTGTCCCTTTCTTAAATGAATGACCGCTCCTATATTCCCTTTTGTTATATTTTCTTCTTTATTTTGGATAATTTTTCTGGCGCATTAATGAAAAAGGTAAAAATAAGGGTTGAAAATTTATATTTATTTAAATTTAAATTAATTTACTTTCTTTTATTTACAGGAAGAAGCAAGGGCACAATTTAGAGGATAACTTATGCTGTAAATTTTAAAAGATAAGTTCATTTCTATTATATAAAAACACACATTTATTTCCTTTGTATATTGACTAATAGTTTTTTTCATTTTTGCAGAGCCAATATGCATTCAACTAAAAATGTGTAAGTATGGATTTACATATATAACAGAAAACAAATTTGTTCAAAAATTTCTTTTATATTTTCAGGAAAATATGTATTAAAGGATGTCCTCCAGGCGAACAACATCACATTTTCCCAAGGGATCCAGAGAGGTAAGTCTTGTGAACTTTTATATTGTTTCAAGTGTTACAAATTTTTCCGTATTGCTTACAGACGTGCAAATGTAAATCGGGTTTCAGGACTTGTAGGCTTGCTTAATGTGTGTGGAACTGCCATGTCCATGTAATTAATTTTATAAAATCTTGGTTAAGATTAACTTATGCCTCTGAATTTTCCCTTATTGTAATTTAATTTGTAAATTAAGTTTTGGAAAAATAATAAAGAAAACGCTTTAAAATGTTTAAATATATATATAGATGTTTATTATTTACTGCTTGATATTAGGTACTGTACATAATTAAGAGGTTGAAAACTAGAATTTATATTTCCAAAGATGTTATGAATGAATTTATTTCAAATTTAAACATTTAAATAACTTTAACAAAGGTAAACACAAATTAGGTTACGTGTAAAAGTTTTGCCTTCTTTATCTACTAGTATTGCTTGTGATTTAAGTTGCTTGTTTAAATATATAAAAGAAAAAAGTTATTATTGTAACATGTTTATGTATATGTACAATAAAATTATTTTTCACTTAATTTTAGACTCAGTTTTGAAAAAATTTGCTTATCATTTAAAGCCATTTCCACATTGGTAATATCGAGAATATTAACAGCATTGTCATCAGAACCTTGTTTTATTTCAAATCCTTTTTTGATTTTAGGTCTCGGAATACAAGACGCTACTGTAGCTACTGTTGTTTTAACATACTCAACACCGCTATTGTTATCCTACTCGTCCTCTTCGGTAGATGAACATGAACTTTCTTCTTCTTTTATAACAATTTTATGTACTTCATCTTCATTGTGTCCACAAGAGTTTGCGTCCATCTTTTGCGTTCTATTAGATTTAGATTTGTTATTGAATGTAATCAGTACGTTTAGGATTCGTTTTACCTGTTCATCATTTGTTACCAATTGTTTCGTCAAATATAAAGGCCAGCCCTATTAGTTGCATATAATGCACATGCTGTCAACTGGCCATATTCCAACATTAAATTTACCAATTTCAGATTTTGTTGTTGTACGGCCATATGTAAAGCATACTACTTGGAGTTGTTACTGCGGCTGCATCATATTTTAATAGTTTTAATAGGAGTAAATCCATCAACATTTATTTATTTATTATTATTCCAAGCCATTTCTTTATTTGGGTTGGTCATGAAGACAGGGATATTGCAATGCAGTTTATGATCGCTTGTTGACCAATGTATTTTTAAAAGTTTATTTAATTTAAAATAATCTAATACCTTAAAAATAGGTATAGCGAATATATATTAGGTTGCTTAGCAATATCCTTTTGCTTTTTGCTGATTATTTGTTCCTTGTGGTGATACATTGATGCCATTGCGTTGCTGCATATACAAACACCATCTTTTTTACCACTTTTATTAATTTCTGTATTAATTAGCACTGCATCAAAATTTCTTAATTTTGGATATTTATTAAATGTGATATGTGATTTATATCACATTTATATAATAAAGCACAGAATATATAATTTACAAACTAAAATATACGAAATTTTGTCTCCGTCACAAATTATTTTTCTAGTTTTTTGCTTCTGTTTTGATTATTTTTCGCACTATTTTAAAATGTTATATTTGTCTCTTTCTTGAGGGACTGCCCGCAGCAACAAAAGCTGATTCTAGCAATTTTCTTACGTCAAAGTTTACACCTCTGGTTACTTTGTGGAATATACAACGAATTCACAATGTATACATGCGTATATAATGAAAGAATTCAAGAATGTCAAAGAATAAGAAATGTTAGAACTGGTAGAAAATATAATGCAGATAACATAGAAAGCAAAGGAGTAGCCAGATATTGTATACGTACATTAAATGATATTTTTTGATACATCCTGTGTTTATAATTTTAAATCAGCTGGCTATTAATTATTTTTTGTTTAATGTATATTTTATGTTGTATTATTCATCGTAGATATTGCACGTTGTTAATGTAGTTTGTGGAAGATCGGTACGGCTGCTCTTTGATAAACAGTAAACAATTTAATCAAGTAACCATTGCTGGCTGCTAATAGATACTGATTTTGCAAGGACGATAAAAATGAGCACCAATTCTCATCCTATGGATGAGTTTTGTGGTTCCAAATTTTGGGTAAGTTATAAATAACACTTTTCATTTTACTTGTAAGGTTCACATATATGAATTTTTGTTTTGTAATCAATTTTGTGTACTTTAGGATTTAAATGAAACTTGGTATACAATCGATCCAGATTTTACACCTTGTTTTGAGCAGACCGTATTAATTTGGGCACCATGTGCCTTTCTTTGGATTTTTAGTATATTTGATTTTTATTATCTAACGGCCAGTTTAGATAAAAATATACCATGGAATAAACTAAATATAAGCAAATTGGCGCTGACCTTGTGTTTATTAGTTCTGACGGCCGTCGATTTTATAATGGCTTTGGTTAAAAAAGCCAATATTAATACAGCGGATCTCATCTATCCAGTAGACTTATGGACACCAGTTATAAAATTTGCATCTTTTGTAAGTATTTAAGATTAAAAATTTCAATAACAATATTTAATATTTATTTTTATTTTTGTACATTAAACTTAAAGAAATAGATACATAGTTAAAAGTCCAATTCTGAAAATGAATTCTTAGTATTTATGTAGGCACATATATTACAACCAATTCGTGTAACAATGTTAGGTCACGTTAAACATTTTTGTTTGAAATTTGTTTTTTACATCTCATATCGACTTTATGTTATAAAAACTTGTAGCGCAGTTATAACTAAAGTGTTTAACTAATTAAACAGATCTGATGGAATGTTTTTCGAGGAAACTGTATGCTATATTAAATACTAATTCCGCTTGTTTTTTTTACGCTCATATTTCACTTAGTGTTTGTCACAACGAAAACATACTTAGATAGGTATTTTTCTTTAGTACCTTGCAATATCTACAAGCAATGTGGATTTCAAATAATACTTATCCATTTATTCTGATCTTTTTAATCAAAATCTATGACCTTGCATGTTTTATGGTTGGGGAAGTTGTAAATAACTTACTGCTGAATATTTATTAAGAATTTTTCATGTGCATGTTTCACTATTATTCCCTTGCAATACGAAAGTAATGAATACGTAAATAATTATAGACGACATAAACTTTAAAATTTAGTACCACTTGTCCAACGAACCAAGGGGTACAAGTCTTTTACGAATGAATGTAGCTGTCAATAAGTTTTTAATCATAATCAACTATAAACTTCTTTATGTCAGCGAAATATTAAAAGAAATAGTAATTTCGGTCCACTAGTTAGTTTTCAGTTTTAATGGATCTGTTATTCTTGAAGTTGTTGTTCTTAAAAGTGTGTATACCTTATAATAATACTTTATATCGGCCATGAAGGCCAAACAGAATATATGAACAATAAGGATTTAAACCTAAGACAATTATGTACTTGAATTCAATAAGAAAAAATGGACTACTTTTTATCGTTAATTCCGAAACACATTTATATATCAAAAGAAATACAAGTGAATCAACAATTTTAAATTTTCTTGGGTCTTAAAAACTCCTGCCGTTAGATGTGTCAAAAAATCAAAAGGCGATTTGTTAATTGATGTCCTCTCTAAATATGGCCCGAAATAACTTAATATTTGTTACATTTAATGCTACATCCTTAATGGTGCTAAGTAGACGTGTTGAATTAATTAAAATTCAAAATTTTCATAAGATTGGCTTATGTTTTGTGCAATTAAAATTCACTTTAGGAAAAACTTTAGGATCTCTTTTGATAATTATAATATTATTAGGGACTATTCAAGCCCAGGCGCTGCAATTATTACAACAAATATACAATTTTGAGTCCTTAATATATCAAATATCAAATTTGCAAATATTTCAATTGGTATAAATCTTAAATTTTCAAATCAAGTTCAAAGATATTTATTAGGCTGCATTAACATTCCATCTAATTTGATTTTAGTGCAGCCTTGATAGTATAAAAAATTTTGCTTTGTCTTTTGACGGTGCTTTATTGGGAGCAACCCTTTGCAATGGGGAGATTCCTTAGACAATTTAAATGGTCAAAGCATGTCAGATTAGCTAAGTGGAATGGTATTAATTTTACGAGATTTTGTGGTGAAACCCCTTCGTTTCATACAAGGCCATTTTTTAAACCATTTCCTTAACAGTTCAAACAAATTAGTTAATTAATACAAATTCCGATTTAATTACTTCACCATCCAAATGCTTGATATCTTTCGAAAATACGAATAAGGAAGAATTTCGGAAGGATGTATACTTCGGTTTAATGGGCTTGGATCCTCCTTCTGGCAGATACTTAAGTGCTGATGAGATAGAGCAACATCTTTCTCAAATTGAATTAAAAAATAAACCATTTATAATGTCGGAATATATCAAAAAGCTTTTTAAAGTTAAGTACTCACAACAAAAAGAAAATTTTTCATAGGTGTGGTTGTAGAATTTTGAATGCATAGCCAGTTGAAATACATCAGATAGGCGTTTTTAAATAAAGAATGGAAAAAACTAAATCATGTAAAACGCGTTTATGGAAGTTAATAAGCTAGTTGGTAATAAAAAATCTCACAGTTTCGATAAACTCATCGTTAATGACAATATCTATTTGGAGAATGCTGATAAAGTCACACATTTTAAAGATGCTTATAAACAACTCCAGTCAATCGAAGTTTCTACATCCGTAAATAGTTCTTGATAGTTGTCAAGAATCAGTGTGCCAATTTACAATATAAACAGCTCCCGTCCAATTTCTTTGCTGTGTAACATTTGAAAAATATTTGAAAAGGTTTAAAGGATTAAGCTAAACGAAACAATTATTCCAGAAAATCAATTTGGATTTAAACATGGCCATTCAAGTGTTGACGCTCTATTACTTTTTCAATATGACGTTATATGTAATTTAAGGAACGGTTACCGTTTCACTACACTACGAAACGACTTTCAACAGAGCATGTCACGTAGGGATTTCGTATATTCTTATTAGAATATGTTATGATCCTTTCGTAGTGAAATTATTTAAAACCAATTTATTGGACATAGTTTTTTATAACATTCTACTACATGACGTTTGAATAGGTCTAGAGGTATCCTGTTTGCAGATGATTCTTTTATATATGTACATGATTCTAGTCCACTCATCGCGTTGAGCAAAGCTAAGTAACACCTTTCGTTACATTAACAGCTTGAAGTCAGGAGCTATTTGTTTTCGTAATGCTTCGGCAAGGGTTCTCTTGACACAATCAAATAAAGTGAAGCATTGGATTTTTTTTCATGGTTAAGAAATTCATTTCAGAAATCATATAAAGTACCATGGGATAACTGTAAATAAACGGATTAAATTTAACCAGCATAAGAAAATGGCAATAAGAATGCTCTACGCATAAAAGGTATGCATTCAAGATTATTGTAAAATAGACATCTCAGTCAGCGAACTAAGCTTTTAATTTACATAGTCTGTATTCCTTCAGCTATTCTGAATGGCTTTTCTATATGGTTATATATTTCTCCAACAATTATGGGAGAGTTGGAGGAACTAGAATGAAGCTGCTTGAGACTTTGTGTTACTCCGAGAATTCAGTTAAAAGTTTCTCTAACACAATCATCTATAGGAAAGCTGGACTCAAACCACTGTCATCGCTTGTTTTAATGCCACTTAAGAAGGATATAAATCGTTCTTCATTCTCATATTGAGTTTAATTGGACCAACGCCTCTTACCTCTCTCCAGTAGGAATTTTGCAAGAGTATATTAATGCATTACTTATCTCAAATGTATACAGTATACCAGAGTTTTATGCTCATTTAGTTCCAGGTGCGAACAGGGCCTAGTTTTATTTAATTTTGTAGTTATTATTGCATATACGTTATTTTAGTCATAGTTTTTAGTTTATTGTAATATCTCACTTGACACTTTACCTGAACTGTTATTAAATATTTTTTCTAACAAAATACGTATTATCTCTAATGGTTATCTATTGTAATAAAACCTATTCGTCTATTTTAATCTTGTCAGCGTCTAGCATTTTTCTGTACAATTATGTCATAAATGTTTATTAAAACAATACACTTTAGCTTTAAGTTTTATGTATATCACGTTACCTTCAAATATCTATATCAAATCACTCTCTGGAAAAATCTAACCAAGAATAATGTAAGGTGATTTGCCTTACGAAACTTTTGAACCGAATTCAACTTTTTCGAAATAGAATATTTTGTGAAATGGAAAAAAAACATATTTCTCTACAATTATGCGTACTTATCATCTTTCGACAAACGTAAGAACTTAAAAATGAGCCATTATTTTGAAGTGTGTGTGTTTTGGGAAAAGCAAATAGCAAAACAACATTAAGTTCCTTAGAATTTTTATACGTAATTTTTATATACATATAACCTGTCCACTGAAAGACAATAAGTAAATTTGATAAAAATTGACATTGTCATAATATTATAAAAATTTAAAACAAGTCTTTTTTTGGCAAACGTAAATCAGTTAAAACTCAAGATAAGTTGATTTTCCGCAAATAATATTTCTGAAATATCATAGAAACATGAAGATTAGATCAAAAGACGCGTCATGAAAAATTAACTAAATGATTAAAAAATACGGGCCGCGATTGCAGTACCACCTACTGGGACCAATTATATATCTAAACCTTTCATGGACTCACCTGAACACACACACACACACATTTTCACCAAACTCAGTCCAGCCGATGTATCAAAACTATAATTTAGTCGTAAAAATAGCCATATACATATTGTAAAGAAAAAAAAGTAATGAGATAAATAATTGGGCCCAAATATTATAATTATCGTTTATTTCGCTTTAGTACAATATCAAGTTTAGCGAAGCACCTTAAAATAAGTTTGACGTTTTGAAAGTTTGTATGTCAACCCGCCTGGGTAACTTTTTCCCTAAAAAAACAGATTTAATTCAAAACTTTACCTGACAGGACTAACAGACGCAGCTTTTTTTACAGATTGGGATATTTTTAAAACATTTTTTAACAAGATATTAAAATTGTCTTCTCTATTTCTAGATACTCATATTAATCTTTATTCCGCTGAATCGGAAATGCGGCGTTCAAACATCAGGTTGTCAATTCTTGTTCTGGTTCCTACTGACCATTCTATCAATAGCACGTTGCCGCACCGAAGTTCGAGGTGAAAAAATTCGAGCGGATGCAATTAAAGCAGATCCAAAAGCTGATTTTACATGGGACGAATACAAATATACCAGCTTTATGATATATTTTGCCTTCTGCTGCGGTATGTTAGTGCTGAATTGTTGCGCTGATGCTAAGCCACGTATTACCAAATACGAACGTACCGATAATGAAATACCAGAAGCTTCGGCCAGTTTCCTCTCACGTATTACGTATCAGTGGTTTGATGGCATGGCTTGGAGGGGTTATCGTAACCCGTTAGAGGAGGCAGATTTATGGGATCTTAATCCTCAGGATAGTTGCAAAGAAGTCATGCCTATATTTGCTTACTATTGGAATAAAAATGTGCGTAAATATTTTAAAGCAGAACCCAATCAACCTAAAGTGCAATATAGCAAAGATAAAGCCACGTTTGAAAATCCTCATGGTCCTAAGACCGGTAAAAAAAAGGGTACGGTTTCGATTATGCCTCCCATAATTAAATCATTTGGCAGTGTGTTCTTATTTGGTTCTATGCTAAAATTAATAACTGATACTCTGACATTTGCCCAGCCACAAATATTAAGTTTGATTATTGGTTTTGTGGAAGACTATGCCAACGAAGATGGGGAACCACAGCCCGAATGGAAGGGAATATTATATGCTGTACTACTTTTTGTATTAGCTGCAATGCAAACAATTATTTTGGGCCAATATTTTCATCGTATGTTCATTGTGGGTTTACGTATTCGTACCGCTTTGATTAATGCCATTTACCGTAAGGCTTTAGTTATATCGAATGCTGCACGTAAAGAATCCACAGTTGGTGAAATTGTCAATTTGATGGCCGTGGACGCCCAACGTTTTATGGACTTAACAACTTATTTAAATATGTTGTGGTCAGCTCCTCTACAAATTAGTTTGGCTTTGTACTTCTTGTGGCAGGAGTTAGGTGCCTCAGTGTTGTCTGGTCTTGCCGTAATGATTATTTTAATTCCCGTCAATGGTGTTATTGCCAATCGTATCAAAACCTATCAGATAAAGCAAATGAAGTACAAGGATGAACGTGTTAAACTGATGAATGAAGTTTTGAGCGGCATTAAGGTGAGTTAAGCTATAACTTACTCCTTATAATTACGGGTAACATTCTCTTGCATTTAAAATTATATTTTACTCACTTAAAGTGTGTACAAAAATTATTGAAATATTCTCTTACAGTTAAAGAAATTATGGAGTTATTAAAAATGATTTCAATATTTATTATTATGAAATAGCAACCAAAAACTTTCGTTTCGTTACTTCTTTAAAAATATATTTTATTAATCACTTGAAAAGAAATTTGTATTTTGAAATAAACAAGTAACGTTTGTCAAATAAAAATCTTATCGATGTAATATACTGGCGACTATTTATATGCTGCTAGAATATTTCAATGTCAATATATTCTTTGTTGGAGCACGATTAAAATATACAAGCAGTTTTTTTATTGTTAAACTTCCTAACTTATTGTGCATTTTTCAAATTGATTGTTGTTCATTCAACTTAAGCGAAAAAGTACTTGGCACTGAAAATGAAATGTATTGCTATGTTTTTTACTTTAAATAATTTTACTAAAAAATTTATAAATAAAAGTTTCATAATTTTTTTTTTCTTCATAAATTATGCTCGCACTAATCTTTTAAACAAAAAGTTTTAGATAAACTTTTTTATTATTTGATCAAATGTACATTTGTTTCTATAACACTTTTACTGCAAAAAAATATTAAACTTGTTAACCAACTAATTATTTTTCTCATAACAAATATTACTTTTTTAAATAGTTCATTTTTTTATTAATAATAAATTATTTTGTATTTACTCGAATTTTTTGATTTTTTAAAGGTCCTGAAATTATATGCCTGGGAGCCCAGCTTTGAAAAGCAGGTTTTGGATATTCGTGAAAAAGAAATTGCCACTCTTAAATCAACTGCCTATTTAAATGCCAGTACATCATTTTTGTGGTCTTGTGCACCATTTTTGGTATGTTTTTAAATTATTATCGCATTGTTAAATTTCTTTAGCAGGTTTCCGATGATGTCAACTTTTTAATTATTAATAACTACTGTCAACATTAAGGTTTCCTTAGTTACATTTGCCACTTATGTGTTGTCCAGCGATGAAAATCAATTGACTGTGTCCAAAGTATTTGTGTCATTCGCACTATTCGATATCATTAAGTTGCCCTTGATAACAATACCCATGTTAATGGTGGATATAGCAGAGGTATTAATTGCTGGAAATATATGGAACTAACAACAACACATTCATTTAAACCAGAAAACCAATAAGTTAGCTAATTGGTTTCTTTCGTTCACTGCATTTTAAGAAAGCAAACTTTCGGGCAATATTGTTATGGAATCTGTGGTCTAATTCTCTGGCATTAATTTAATTAAAAACAATTTTTATCTTTAAGCTTCTATTTTCCATTTGCAATTTAAATTCATCCATAACTTTAATGAAACATTTTATTGCAGGTCTCATTGGTGACATTTGCCACTTATGTATTAGTTGACGAAACTCATGTACTTGATGCAACAAAAACATTTGTTTCATTAGCATTATTTAACATTTTACGCTTTCCTTTAACTATGTTACCCATGTTGATTTCAAATATGGTTCAAGTAAGTTTTTTCTTAAAAAAAATTGTGTTTTTGTTTGTTTTGCCTGTGTAAATGAGCATATGATTTTTAAAATATCGTTAACAAGCCTATGATGCATGGGGTATAAATTTTAATGGTAAAATTTTAAACATAAATCTTAAATACAAGATATCGTTTTGTTTTAAAAATCGTATGTTCAAATGTATTTGTATGAATGTATATATTTTATTATATATTTGTTGTTTGTTTTAGTTGCCTTTATCCAATTGCATATCCCTACTTAAAACTTAATTGTTCCACCTAATATCAATGGCAGTGTAGTGTTATGTTGAACGGGTTAGAAAGAGTTTAGATATAAATTTCCATAAATGCGATAGTTTGCCCCAGGAGAGGAAACAAATTAATTTTGTTTATAAAAATTTTTTTATATTTAACATTAACTAACATTGTACTATTGTTAAATTTCCATCATTATATAAACAAACTCCAACTGATTTCCGTCCTGTAGACTTATGGCTAAGACCGACGGAGGTGTTAAAATTTTTCCTACAATAACATATAAAACTACATACTAAAGAAAGAGATGTCAATTATATCTTGCCACAATGTATTAGTTTGCCACAATTTTCAAACTAGTATTACTATGAGGTTGTCTTTGCGGTCTTCCTAGAACACTCTTCTAGTTAGATAGAAATGTACAGCCAGAATGGCGTCTGAGGATTCAAATTAATTCACACGCTCTACCATATCATGTCGTTTTAAAAAACAGTTTTAAAAAACAGTTTTAAAGCTAATAAAATTTAGTTTTTTATTGCCAATTTTTGGTCTTGTGCGTTCCTTCATTTAGCTAATACAGTCTTCCAGATATAAAGTTCTGCTGCTACATCTTATTTATTGTTTATTGTATGCTGATATTTAAAACTTTTGCATTTACAATGTACTGCTAGATTTAAAATTCCAAAATATTGGTAAATACAGGGAGCCAGAAATTCAGGTGATGCTAAATTTTGAATGACCAGTTTAATAAACCATATACCTAAAATTTAACAATTAGTTACTAAACTTTCTGTTAAATCGCAATAAAATAATCGATTAATCGATTAAAATGATCATAAATAACTCAAATTATTGCTAACAACATAAATAAGTTTATTAAGGTTCTTTGTTTGGAGCTCTATTGTACAGAAGTTGCAAGTGTGTGAAGCTTAGAGTACGCTGTTTTCATTTGATCCCATGCGGTAAGCACATTGCGTTTTAATTCAAGAACTAAACCTCTTGAGGACTTGTCATGAGACAATAAATAGAAAACTACACCAATAAAAATGTGTCGCTTTCACTTTCCATATTTCAAACGGGAAATTTTTAAACATTTCGCTTCTTACATAAGAGACGAAATTGCAAATAGCGCTAACTCTTCTTGGGAATTTTTTTTTTTAATCTGAGATCTAGTAGAGTTGATGCTGCCAGTAGCAATGATTGTTCCATATTTCTAAACCGACGTTCAAAATGGTTATAAATGGGATGACGGATATTTTAATTGATTTTCCATCAAATCTTTTAACATTGTACCAGAAAAACAAATTGTTGGCATCCTAAAGACATTTCTTGTTTATGTATTTTTTTTATTACTTTAGGAATAATCGATTAATCCTCGATTAACCGAAAGAGAGTTTTCCTTAGAAATAAGTCGTAAATCGCAACACAATTGCTATTACTAGTTATATTTGAGATCTGTTGTACGTTTTCTATCATAAGAATTGTGTATTAAAAAAGCTTTTAATCACTGCGACATTTAATTGAAAAAGTTTATCAGCTCAAGAAATTTTCATATGCAATAAACCTTGCCAAAGATAAAAGCACCCATTACATGCTCATTTGACTTTAAGTCCTTAACTTTGAATACGTTAGAAATTTCCTAAAAACCATCCATCCACTCCCATGCGCTTAAAAAAGTTTTGCTCAAAACAAAATTGCAGTAAAATTACTCACATCAATTAAAGCTAATGCCTGCATGTTTATGTTTATTTAATAAATTTATAACTAATAATAATTTTTTAATTCTAAAATAAAAAAAAATTGTGCAGACCCAAGTTTCGGTGAAACGTATCAACAAGTTTATGAACAGCGAAGAACTGGATCCTAATAGCGTACAACATGATCCAAGCAATCGTAAGATTCTTTTTTAATTTTTTCGTTTTAAGTTTTATCAAGTAAAATACATATTCACCTTTTTGTAGCCAATCCTTTGTCTATTACCAATGCTAGCTTCTCTTGGGGCGATGGTAATGTAACTTTGAAAAACATCAATATTGAAGTGAAGAAGAATACTTTATGCGCTATTGTTGGTACAGTAGGATCGGGTAAATCTTCTGTTATACAAGCCTTTTTGGGAGAAATGGAAAAAGTATCGGGTAGTGTAAATACGGTAGGTTCTATCGCATATGTGCCTCAACAAGCCTGGATTCAAAATGCCACCTTACGAGAAAATATTCTCTTTGGCAAGGCGTATGATCGCAAGCGTTATAACCGCGTCATTGATGCCTGCGCCTTAAGAGCCGATATTGATATGCTTTCGGCTGGTGATAAAACAGAAATTGGCGAAAAGGGTATAAATTTGTCGGGTGGTCAAAAACAACGAATTTCCTTGGCTAGAGCAATATACAGTGCTGCAGATCTCTACTTTTTGGACGATCCACTTAGTGCTGTCGACTCGCATGTGGGCAAACATATTTTTGAAGAAGTTGTTGGTCCCAAAGGTCTATTGGCTAAAAAGACTAGGATTTTGGTTACTCATGGCATCACTTTTTTGCCACAGACTGATAATATTTATGTGATGAAACTTGGTGAAATTAGTGAGCATGGCACTTATCAAGAACTTTTAAATAAAAAAGGTGATTTCTCCGACTTCCTTTTGCAACATATACAAGAGGGCAATGAGGAAGTTGAAGATTTGGATGTTATTAAGCAACAATTGGAAATCACCTTACAATCCGAAAAACTAAAGGGCGAATTCGATAAAGTCATTAAATTGGCCAGAAGTGAAAGTTTGTCTGATTCTGTGTAAGTTTGGTTTTCAAGTATTTATGTGGAGTATTATGTCAAACTTTTATTTTTTTATTTTTAGTTCTGTACGTTCCTTTGAGAGTGGAAAAACTAGTTTAAGGCGCCGACTTCTTGATAGACAAGATTCTGAAACATCAATTACTTCGGTCACATCAAAAACGAAATTGCAAATTGAAGAACAAGGAAAACTTATTGAAACGGAAAAATCACGTACGGGTGGGGTATGTGAAGATTTATATATTTGAACATATTCATGAATAATCAGGCGTGTCGAAAAACTACATTTTTCAGTATATCCAAAACATTAAATTTGAAACTACGTGGTCGATACGAACTTTCCTCAACCTTTTGCATTCCGGATCCTGCTCAGTGTCAACTCGATATGGAAGATCCTGCTAGGTTTTTAAAATTGTCAAACCATACATCTCTAGAAGACCAATATGTTGAGCTATTCCACTAGTACTGTTAAATTAAAACGCATATGTCGCGTTTTGCGACATATGCGTAGACCTTCTCTGACTTCACACCTTGACAAGAATGTAGTGAGCAAAAATTCACGTTTTTTCTTTCAGGAGAATATTATTCTGCTAGGATTGAAAACTTGTACAATACTAGTTTCAATTGCTACTCTTATTAAGCATGATCAAGTGTTCACTAACCCCTTTGTGCTTTGTGAGAGACAATCAGTTAGTATAGCAAATATATTGTTTCACGCTCATGTATTTGAAACAATTTTAGTGCAACTCTAAGTTAATGATTGTTCTGTGCCGCAAGGCATACTACCACTAGTCTTATAATCTTTTTAATACATTAAACCATGTTGATAATTTTCTCTGCTGAAAGGTTTGTTATTTTAATGTTAATTCAGATGAACCGAATGGTTCCGGTCTTTTCCATATTCTAATTCTGAATATTCTAAATGATCTGTGACAAATTTGCAACACTACCTGATCTTTTGCTACTGAACGTAGCATTGGCCGGCCGTATTCGTTTATTAATATACCAAGCTTCTCGGAAATTGGGGCCATCAGACGAAATGTTAATTACACGCTTTTTTCTAAGAATGTCTGAATAGGGTTGTTTGAACTGGGTCGATCTTAATGCTCCTAAGACCAAATGTTGAGAGCTTTTAAATAGATATGTTCCACAGAGGAATGTGCTCTAATAAAATTAAGTTACTAGTTTCTTATACCCGAACATGTTTGCATACGACACATTCTATATTCCATTAGTACGGACACTAAATTGGCCAGTTGATATCATAACGTATTACAGGCAAACTTCGTTTGTTGGATGCATTCTGTGAACGTGAAGAAGTCATTCCCGAAGGATGCAGGTCCTACGCCCGCTAAAATCCTTCCCAACATCTTTTCCCTAATTCCAGTTATACGCATTGTCTGACTAAAACAATTTTAATTACAATTCCTTGAAATAACTAACAAATATCAAATTAAATATTTTGTATTAAAAAAAATTATTTTGCAGGTCGAATTTGCTGTGTATAAACATTATATTAAAAGCGTTGGCATTTTTCTTTCTATGGCTACATTAATTCTGAATTTTGTGTTCCAAGCATTCCAAATCGGCTCCAATTTATGGCTGACAAAATGGTCAAATGATAAAAATGTAGCCAACGATACCGGTTTAAGAGATATGTACCTGGGAGTTTATGGTGCATTCGGGTTTGGACAAGGTAAGTTTGTTATGTTAGCCAGTTTTCTTAAACAAAAATTATAATTTTATTTAATCGTCTCATAAATGTTTTCGGTTTAAGGTACTCTTTTATAACGTCTATCTATCGTCTTGTTATGGTTTTTGGTTTAATATTTATTTAGATTAATATTGATGATTTGCTTTAAATTAACTTGTATTCATGGCTATCACAGAAATGATTTAATTGCTTATTTTATTTAAATACGCTCTCTTTATTTTTATTGTTTATTATTATTTTTAAGTTGGCTTTTGTTTTGAACTTGCAATTGATTTTCGTTTTGCTTTTATTATTTTGCTAACACTTTCCGTAATCGTACTAACTATACATGTATTTAAAAGCTATTAATAGCTTAGCATCTTTAGCTTGGATTGGGCATACTTTTTTTGCCTAAAGAAACAATCAGGAACCCATCGGTATTAATATTCTAAAGTTAAATTTTTTTTAAACAAATCTCAATATACTACTTTCAATATTAGAAAAAAAAAACACTTCACAGTATAAAACTTTATGGGTATTCAATCAATAACTTTTCTTGTTCTGTAAATGATTCCATTCCTTCCTTCATTGTTGCTCTTATTTTCCTACTTTTAACCGTCCTCTTTAAATTTTAATAGAAATAATTAATAGAAATCATATTTAACACACAATTTAGTTACAACAAGCTTCCTGGCAACTCTAGCCAATGGATTGGGTGGCGTATATTGTTCTAGAGACTTGCACTTAATAATGCTTAATTATGTTTTCCGTTGGCCCATGGAATTATTCGATACTACACCCTTGGGTAGAATTGTTAATCGATTTTCTAAAGACATCGATACGGTGGACAATATTCTGCCATTGAATATACGTGTTGTTATAACCCAAGCTTATTCGGTAATTGTTGTTTTTATTTTAAGTTAAGTTTTATCTTTGCACCTTTTTACATTATCAAAGAGTGCTTTAGAAATGTACCAGAATTTGGAGGAACAATGCCGTAGGGTATATCAAGAAATTTGACTTTCAGTCAATATTGGTAAAATTTGATAATTGCTGAATTACAGTGGGTTTTCTAAAAATAGACTTAAAAATAAAAAAAAAACAGATGAATCTTAAAATTAACTCTACTTGAAGTATATTTTTCTGCAGCTGGTGGCTGTCTCAGATATATATAGTCCAACTGGAATTGTGGTTTTAGTCATCGTATAAGTATTCTAAACGGATGTAAGCTCAGAGAGATCACTAATATACCGATCTCTTAATACAATACGTAAATAATAGAAAAAGTTTTAAAAAGTAGGAAATACTTCAAATTAAACTTAAACACCTTTAGAACTAAACGCAACAGTAACACAAAGTCAAAATGTGGGTTCTTCAATAAAGTATGTGAATTATAAAAATGCTTATTAACTTAGTTCCATACAACTGCTGCATATGTCGAAAAACTATAATAAGCAAATGAAATAAATCCTTTAACTCTGAATAGTATAGTCACATTCGAATTTCTATTTCAATGCGCTTTTTTTCTTCTTATAAACAGACTTTTGGCTAATTTGTTACCCCTTTTTTTATAAACCTTAAAGCAAACTTATTTATGTATATCGTCCATTTTTATCTCAAAATAAGAAAAAAAAAGCAAATATAAATGGGAACTCGAACGTATAGTCGTTATTGTGTCCAATTTTACTAGTTAATATGTTACATGATTTTCATGAAAAATAATAAATATATATATAAAAGCACGTATGTTATGACTTTCGTATGCATTTATTATATACACTCCTGTTCAATTGAATAGACGCACATAACTACTTAGTCGGCTATATATTTTTGCTATTTCCAAAAATTGTACCACCAGCGGATATCGATTTAATTGAGTTCAAAATCATATCAGAAATTTCTTAAAAGTTAAATGCAACGGTTTTTTTGCATCATTTCCATTAGCTCAATCGAGTAGATTCATTTTACCTAAAAACTTATTTATTCATTATTAAAAAAATATCTTTAATAATTTTGTTTATGTATATGTTAAACATTTTAATAGAGGGCTTATAATAACTTTATATATGCAATCTTTTGGCGAGTCATAAAGTGACTTTATATAGTTTAATAATACTTGTTTCCCACATTCTTTAATGGATTGAAGAAGTGACTGATTGTAATTGAGTTGTCTTCCTTCTGGGTAAGCCAATCCCAAACATTTTCAATTATGCTCAGATTTGGAGAATAAGACAGACATCATAAAGAAGACAAATGATTGGCTTGAAATAAATTCTTTTACAGTTCAGGCGTTATGTATAAAATCCTTGGAATCGGTACAAAAATGCCATTTATTTTTGCAAAGGCCAAATTAAACACAGTTTTGTAGATATCTCCAGTTAACTTGCCGCTTAAAAATTGTAATTATATTGTTCCATAGTACGTTACAGCACCCCACAACATTATACTGCCCTTTCTGCTGAGAAACAACTCATCTTTTATCAAAGCTTGGAAATGTAAGTTATATTCATATAGACAACCCAGGTTGAAGTTTTTTTCATCAGTAAAAACACAACTTTCCAATCATTTATGTGAAATCTTTCTTGTACACTCCACGTCATATGCTCCCTGGCAAATTGTAACGGATTTTTTTGCGTGTCTATTGATTTACTTGCCTGTATGCCAGCTTCCGTCCTAACTTTTGATACCAAAAGGTTTAAGTTCGACGCAATTCTCTTTTTCTCGTTTCTTCCGGACTTAAAGCTGTTACAACTTTTCCTTTGTAATTTTGTCCATACATTTGATTGTCCTTCATACAAATATCTGCGCACGGCTTAGTGGTTTCATCCAATTTCACGGACCATGGCCCAACAGGAATAAAATAACGACAAATACACATACATTTTAGATTTTTAAGTTGGATTTAGAATTTTGCTTTTTCCCATGTTTACCAATCGTTGATTAAAGACTAACAAATTTCATCAGCGTATAGTTTAATGTGTAACTCAAGGCACACTAATTGCAGAAAGCTTTAAAATGCAAAACGAGTAGAATCAAATGAACAAAAAACTTAATTTTCTGAAAAAATTATGATAATAATACAGTTGAACAATTCCAAAAAATGTTGGACATTATTTTGAGCTCATTAAATAGTAATATTTATGTTCTACCCGAAACGCAAATTAATTATTAGTTGGTCTCATTAGCGCTGATGATAAATTCACTCGTCACAACCTAACGACAAATACTCTTAAAATCGACATGAATTTCAAATAAAATTTGTGAATTTAAAAATATTATAAATAAATTTATGAACGTTGCAACCATTGGTACAACGCGGTTGGTAATCATGTTTAGTGTTTTGCCCACCAAACCTTATTTTGCAAAACTTTATTTTGCAAACAAATCTTGTTGGGTAAGAATGGTAAATAAATCTCGCAGAATATGCCTTTTGCTATATGGGAGTGATGAAAAGATCAATACTTTTTCTAGTACTTTTTGGTTTTCGTATTTTTTACAATCTAAAACGTTAAAATAATAACGAAATCATAATCAAAAAGCGGTTTAAATATCCTAAATAATAAAATTAAAAAGAAACTCAAAAATAATTTTATACAGACCGGACAAATTCTCTCTTTGCATTTTTGAAACAGTACATTTTTTTAGTTTAAGCTCCATTTTAAAATCTTGATTATCCATCATCAAAATAGAGTAAGATTGTACAATACCCTCATTAATGTTGTGACGGGGATACAACTTGCCAAAAAAACTTCAAAATATTTTGATTTTTCGTACAACCGAAACACAACTTAATACAACGAACGTTTCAATCTCGTGTACAACCTTCTCAAGAGTCACCAACGATCATATCGTCTATGGATTGTTTAAAATTTACTACGCCTTGGTTCTACCCCTAAAGTATCAAAAAATATAGCCTGCTAAGAAACAAAAATTGTGTGGGTGTAATTAATTAAATTAAAATATCAAAATTTCATTCTTAAAAATTAAAAAGTTCTTTTGAATTCTGGTACTAATTTCAATAAACTTTATTTTCATAGTCATTGAAATGCATAAGAAACAATTATGGCCGAAAAAAGAAATACGAAAAAGTTTTGATGCACCCGCTATTTACACGTAAATAATGTTTAACGTTTTTTTCTAATACGGATTGTTAAAACAACGAAAAACTAATTTAAATACAAGAAAACACTAAAAAGCAAAAGATTAGAATTTTGGAACGAACTTCCGTCATCCCTTATCAAGTTTGTTTTAGAGACAAACCGGTTTCGGCTATGTGCCATCTTCGTTCAGAACGAAAAATGACACTGAAGATGGCACATAGCCGAAACCGGTTTGTCTCCAAACCAAACTTGACAAGGGATGACGGAAATTCGTTTCAAAATTCTACATCAAAACACCCTGTCGGAATATCAAATCAAGAATCAAAAAGCAAAAGCATCATATAGAAAACTTTGTTTTTTAAATGTCTTTTCTTATTGCTTTGGACTTTTTATTAAATATTTTTTTAATTGGAATTAAAAGAACGTCGTACAAACAATGTTAATCTTTTCTTTATAGTTATAGTATATTTTATGTCCTCATTGTCTTTGGCCATCGGTTGTATACATTGCGCCCAAATCTTACATGAGAAATTATTAACCAGTATCATGCACTGGCCGATGGAAATATTTGATACCACACCATTGGGTAGAATTGTCAATCGTTTCTCTAAAGACGTTGATACAGTCGATACAATTCTACCATTAAATTGGCGTTTTGTCATTATTCAAGCTTTTTCGGTAATTAAATATTCACACAAAATATAAAACAAAATATCATATTCATTTCTAACCAAGTAAACATGTTTTTAACCTTAATAATCTTTTAAGCTTTAGTAGTCTTTACTAGCCTTTAATAACAAATTCTTTCACATGTATTTCTTCTACTAATTTCTCTCTCTCTCTCTCTCTCTGAAGTTTTATTTAAAAATCATTTTAGCTTTTAGCAAATTCAAAATTTGTTTACAATTGCTGCGATTTCTATAGTTCAGTTATATTTGTACCCTTTGTATTGTAAATTGACCCTTACTTTTGTTAACAAATGCATAAAAACAGTGATGTTTAATGAAGCGTAGGACAACTTAAATATACCTTAAATTAGTGAACTAATGACAAAAAACGAATGTGAACTTATGTTGTAGTTGCAAATATTGCTTTTTTTAATTGCTAAACTAATATCTATTAAATATTAAAATTGCAACTCCAAATTATGTAAAATTCATTCGAAAAGTTCGAAAAAGAATAAGATAAAAATGAGGATAGCTCCTGCTATAATGAATATAAAACTGAAAAGCCACCATCAGATTAAGGTGTCAAATAATCAGATAAGCAAATAGTGGAATTTTGAGAAAATATGGCTACATGGCAAAAGCTGCCTGCCTCCTTAATATGAATGGAATATGGATCCATATATCGCTTGTTTCTTTAGAGGAATAGACCTTTAAGTTGGCAATACTGCTGGATATGTGCGCCATTTCGACAACTGTTATTTGTTTTGTGTTTAGTTTAGTTTGCCCTTTCATCATGAATAGACAGACACTCAAACGACGGCTGCAAATTGCCGAAAAACATAGTTCAGTTCGAGGTGCTCATCGCGATTAATTTGAGCAACCACTTTTACTCTACAGGGCAACAAAAATCCTCAGAAACGTCGCACAGTGCGTATTGAAGATCCTGTTGTTGATGTAGTGCGTAATTATTGAGGAAAATTCAAATGAGTCAATTTAGGCTCGTACGCAACAATTGGAGCTGCGCCCATCCGCTTTATGTATGATTACGCTGAAAGATGTGGGTTTGCGGGCTTATTCAATTCAACTCCTGCCAAAGTTAAACTGAACGACTACTGGTCTCGTCGTACATTTGGTGAGTGGGCTCTGAACGAAATTGCTGTGGATTCCGAATTTCACAAGAAATTGTTGTTCACTAATGAAGCGTGAAGTCTATGGTCTACGGCAATTAGTCGCAGAAGTTTGACACCTTGGCATGCGACAATCGCCAAGTTTTCATTGACGTAGAACGTTCATTGCTGCAAATGTGACCCAAAATCGGACTTCCCTATTGGCATTCCTCCGAGCCAGCCGCGGTGGCCATATGCTGGAAATCATATTTAAGCAAAAATGGCAAACAATATCTTTCTAATAACGCCCAATCCATGGCAACTAACACCATTTATATTAAAGTACTCTAGTATATATTACATTTTATAAATAATTACGTGTACAATTAACCATTACATGTAATGAATAGTTGACTGAATTGCGATTTACAATTAGTTGCAAAGGTAATCGAAATACGAGCGATTATAAAATACTTCAATTTAAATAATGAGCAGGATTTTTGTTTCTAGCTTATATGAATATGTTTTGTAAAAGGTGAAATATACACAAGGAGGCCCAAAATAAATTACGTGGCGGTTTGACCTTTACAACTTCGAGCCTTGTGTCGCTGGTATAGCATACAGCGCCATATTGTTGAAACCACAACTCGGGTATATCAATGTTGTCAAATTCTAACCACAAAAGTTCGGTTAACACCTCACTATACCGACGGCCATTGACGGTCCACGGCATCTCCTTCATCATTTCGAAATGAGTTCCCATGATACCGCCATGCCATAAACTATACCAAACAATTAATTTTTAGCTTCAATAATGGCAATTTTGCTTCTTGACACGGCCGCTGAGGCGAACTTGGGCAGCTGTGCGTCAGCACAATCTTATACTAAGGCGCAAATTCAACCCCGCAATATGACGGGTTGTCTCTCTAGCGATGTCATATTGTCTCTCTGGCGATGTCCAATTCAGTTGATCGGCTCCGAATCGGCATTTTCTTCCATACAGGCCGCTAAAGCGTCTATGTGTTCTTTACTTCGGACCAGCATTTATCTCGTTTTTTAAAATTTCCCCACATGTGACAGGCGTGATACTATGCATGATGAAATGACAAACCTTACCAAATATTTTGACAACTGGATGACATGGTAATTTTAACAGCTTCTGATATAAAACTGTTAGAACAACTAGCACTAACTGGTCGCCCTATATTAGAAATAAAACTTAATGTTTAAGTTAAATAGCGAGGCCGAACCACATTTTCCTTACACATTTTGTCATATAAACTTGAGCAGTAACTTATTAATACAGATGTAGGCTTCCAATGCATTTCTCCAGCTCTTAGTCATAGGAAATCAAAAATCCAATTTGTTATCTATAATACATAGTGTACGCATAGTAATTTTTGATATTAGTGTTCCGAACAAAATGTTCAATTTTGAAACACTTTTAGAACATTGTGGCTTTCATCGCGCTTTTCACACGTGTTACATTATTTTCATACGCAGTAATTAACGTTGGCTGAATACATAACCTTACAAAACATTGTATGAAGGTGTCAACAGTGCCGGAAATGTGAAATAAATTATTCGTAGAACTCAACTTATAATAAGCTGTTTAACATACCGTGTTCCACGTAATGTGCAAAATCATTAATATTCTGGCAATTGGTAAAAGAAACACTGCATAAAGCAGTGAATCTTGAATTGCATGGTGAGTTTTATTATTAATTTATATTTCTTGGTAAAAGCACGCTGCACAATGGAATGGAAATTCTAGTTGGTAATGTTTGACTTTGAACTAAGCCACAATTAAACGGAAATAGGAAAAATAATAATATCGTATTTTGCAGGCTATAACAATTGGCATCACTGTTTTTTATATGCGTTTCTTGTTAAGTTCAGTTTGTCTAGTTTTATACGAGTATTACTAGTAAAATCATAAAAAAGAAATCTTTTTTAAAACTTGTAATTGATTTCTAACCCTTATCCTAGTAAATCTTCTACTAACTTGGAGATCTTTTTTATTTTATCTACCAAATTATTAATTTTGCATGTTATTTAAAAATGTCTGTTGGTTTTAGTTTTTGAGCTAGTTAATATGCTTTGCTGAACAATTTGGTTAATTTATTATGCTTTTAAATTCTTTACGAAAAAAATATGACAAAAAATCCCGATTTCCTACTACCTTCGTCTTTAGTTATAGCACGTTATTTATCGGGCATATGTTTGGCATTGGGTTGTTTACATAGTTCCACAGAAGTTTTTGTCAAACTTTTAGCTATGGTACTAAAATGGCCCATGGAACTATTCGATACAACACCACTGGGCCGCATTATTAGTCGATTCTCCAAAGATATCGATACTTGTGATACAATATTACCATCGGTTTTTCAACAATTTTTATCAACATGCTTTGCGGTAAAATTTTTGTTATATCATTTTTTTGTAACTTGCTACTAGAATGCTTTTCTAACAAATTCAATTTTGATTATGTTAATTATTTTCAAGAAAAATTCATTTTCATACATTTGACTTTTTATAATTTTCATAAATATAATTGTTCAGGCCTGTTCTGAAAATCACCTGATTTCAAATCACTTGTGATTTTGAAACCACACGTGTGATATTTGACTCATGTTTTCGTGTTTTTTGGTGTGGATTTTACTTTCAGAAATCACACGACAACAGCTGATTTCTTTATATGCAAACGGAAAATTACAACACAACGATTTCACAGAAGAATACGTGTTTTAATGAAAAAACTCATTTTCCCACAAAAATCAATCAAGAACTACTAAGCTATTTATTGAAGCAATTCATTATAAAATCGACCTTAGAATACTCACAAAAACAAACAAGTGATTTGAAATCGGCAGTGTGTTAGTTGACCGGTTAAAAATCATAAATCTTTTAGCTCAGAACACCTTTTTGTGATTTCAAATCACTTTGACAAAAAGTGATTTCGAGAACAGACCTGGTTAATTTAAAAGTTGTCACCATTACTTGATTTTATGCTAAATATATCTCCGCTTTAACAATTTGTTTATTCTAAACTTTTCTTCGCTAAACATTTCCTCAAATCTTTATGACATTTAGAAACACTTATATATATTTATTGTCATTATTATTTTCATTTAAAAGATTTTTTTTTAAATAAACTAATCGCGTAAAATGGACTGTAATTAGAGTGTATAACATGTAGTCTTAAGTAGATATATGCATCAAGACACCAAATACAAGAAAGTAACTGTTTATAATCTCATTAACGCCAAAAAACCATCTTAAAATATATTAACTTCAAAACTCTACTATAAAACAAATTTTTCCTTGTAACCAAGTTAGTTTTTTTCCCTATAAACTTATTTAATTTAATTTAAAAGGCCTCTGTCAAAAAATTCAAGAACTTCGTCAGAAATTCGAAGCTCCAATGTTGCGCGTGAATGGAGTTTCTCAGATCATAAAGCAGCACTGACTTAGAAATGGACACGCAGTTTCCTGAGACAAAATGACAGGAAAACTAGTCAGACCTCGGTGAATGCACCTCCTTTTCGGGAGACTGCAGTACCGACATTTTATTCGCTTACTGTGACCGACTTTCAGCATAATGCTGAAATGCTTATGCGATTATATTTTAGCAAGTTTTGCATGTCTGTGCTCCCGAGCCATGGACTAGGAGCAGACTTAAGCGCTACCAACTACATTTTGTAAATAATTACAGCTTCAATTACCAATTATTTGTAATTGGTAATTAACAATCACCAGCATGCAATTGGTAAAAGCCAATTACCAATTACTTGTAATTGGTAATTGTGAGTTGCCAAGAATAAATCTGTTGAGACAATATTACATACACTGGCGAGAATTTTGAAAAATCTCTCAAGCATAAGAAGTATGCATTCGTAGCCTTTCACAATGTGATACTCGAGATTACCCGCTCTGGAGAGTCTATTAGTCAGTCGATAAATAGTTTTATTTGGATACTTCTTGCTAATAGGATTATCATATCCGCTATGGGACGGGCTACAACTTACAAATTAGCATATCGCCGCACTCCACGAGGAGGAGTTCCTTCCTCGTTTCTGTGGAATATTGCTCGGGGAACTTGATTCTATGATGCTCGGTTTGGAAAATACCTATATATATATATGTATATACCCTCTCGCAATGTCTTCAACTCGAACACTAATCAGTAGGTGAAGTACCGAAAGTAGTCTTCGAGGGAACCAAGAAAAGGCAAATGTTGTACTCTTCTCGATGAGATAAAGGATACAAATTAATGACTTAACAATTTATGTAGAAATAATATTGTCTGACTGTACGTTGTATTTGGGTGTTGTTCTGGACTCAGAACTGTCATTGAAGCTCAACGCACAATCGATTTCTTCAAAGACTGCGGTGCCAATTTTTGGTGGTATTATTGAAAGAATCTTGCTCGCTTCCGCTCTTGTGACCTATGGTGCATTACGCAATACACTATCATAATGTCTTCTCAGTATGATACGGTGGTTTTCAAGAGAAGCATGGAAAATAGTGAGAGAGGGCCATGATCCTAGCAAACGATTTTCCATATTGATTTCGGACATGTCGCCCTTAATTATCTTCAAAAAAGGATAAAGTATATGTACCAATAGAAGG
Source organism: Phania funesta (assembly GCA_963932375.1). Taxonomy (NCBI): domain Eukaryota; kingdom Metazoa; phylum Arthropoda; class Insecta; order Diptera; family Tachinidae; genus Phania; species Phania funesta. The sequence continues at coordinate 43,833,474 of OZ010653.1, forward strand.
CCGATATTAAATATACATATGTATATAGGGTGTTTACACAATATCCAAATTGTTTCGAGAATGTCGAACATCTCTTAACGAGACGGGAAGATTTTCTTGCCTGAAGCTACCCTGAGTAAACATTTCCGGAAATATCGTTGCGTACATATAGAATTGTGTGGGAACAGTTCCGCATGTTGAAATTCCTCCAAGTTACTGCAAAACATATGTTCATCAGGAACTTTTCAGAGCTTCGCTAACTAGATGGTCCGATTGACTTCAGAACGACAATTCTAGTGAGGTCGTCCCTAAAACAAATACTCACTTTGGTTGCGGGGCTGACGTCTTAACGGTGCATACTAAAGTAGATTTATTAGGGCAAGTTAATATTGCAAGGCTGAAGGAATAAATTCCGAAGTGTCCTAAGAGCTAACACAAAGGGGTTACATTCAGGATACCAGTTCGCCAGTACATATCTACTGACAGCCGATGATACCTAAACTAACTCATTTCAAATTTTCTTCCAAAAACAACATGAAGAGAGAAAACCATCAGCTATAATCATTTTTTTATTATTTGGACAACAAAAGACTAAGAGGTTATATGAAATTAAATTGTATCAATATTAGCAAAATATTCAAGCTCTTCCTTTCACGAGTTTTATCTTTTATTCTACAAAAATATCTCGTTAATTGAAAAATCATTCTTTCTTCATTATTTCTCACTAATTTAGGCATATTATTTAACATTCTCATTTTTATGGTATAAAATTATTTCATTTCACTTAATTTTTTTTATTGAATTATTTTAGAATTTAAACCAATAAAAAATGTCATGAAACTTAAGAAATACGATTTGCCTAAAGCCTTCTCTGGTATTCAATGCAATTACAATAACTTCTAAGGTCTGATTAAATATTAAATCCTTTTCAAATATCATTTTAACCTTCTCTAATACAATAGCTTAAGAAAAATATTATAAACTAATTTTATAGTAATGTTTAGGATTGGTTAAATGGTTGGGGGGAAAATATTGCTTGATACCATTAATTAAACCCATTCACTGTGTGGGGACTTGCAACTACGACTTTTTACTAAGCTTGAAACTGCTTAAAAAACGTTTATCATCTTCACTTGCGACGTTTTAAGACTTATGCTCTGAACACATATACCCCAGCGAGCTACAGACTACAATTTACAAAGAACGCGTAGAAAAAAATCAGCTTGAATATATGGAATGAATTATATTTATATACATTTAAAAACAAGTTATTTTACCTGGAAACCACATGGAAGGTGCGAAAAAAGTATTTTAAGGCCAGACCTGTTAAAATAATTTTTTTTTATTTATTTGATTTTCTTTTTGACCACATTCAGTTTCTTAAATAAGTAATTTTGCGTTAAGGCAAAAAAAGTTGAAGTGGCAACATTGTTCGCCAAACACAAATACTAATAATGCAACGCCAATCTTCCTATCAGCTGTTTATGACGTAGCTGCCGCCTTCAAAAAAATTAAGTAGCTGACTACACGGCGACATATGAAGTCAACCGCATTTGTAGCCATGAAGCTATGTATTCTGCTGTGTTCTATGTGTTTATAGCATAACTTTTCTTCGCCTCAATTATAATTTTTATATTATTTAAATATTACTAAATTCAATTTTATACAGCGACAATTACTTATCTTTTCATGCGATCCCCATAACACCTTTTACGGGATGTTTCATATTGTACGCGTACGTTTTAATATTGACATAAACATTTTATAGAGGGTGTGCCAAAATTAACGCAATATTTGAGAATAAATAGAAAGCACAGGTTTTAGTCTTTACACTGTTATGGTTTATTTAATCATAAATGATAGGGTTATTTATGGAAAACCACATCGCAAATTGACTGCCACATCTATACTGGCACATACGCACCCGTTTTTCGATGTTTTCCTTGTATAAATATGACTGAATTTCGTCGATGCAGCGTTTAAATTCCGCCTATTGTATTGTACGGGTGGTTGTGGACTTGTTGATATAGAGCTTTGAGTACACGAACAGGAAATGACTAATGCAATAATTGAATTGTTTCACGGGCTGTATGGTTGGTAACGTCGTAGTGAAACCACATATTGGCTACATCAAAATCCTCCAATATCGGCAGAAACAACTGTGTTAGCATGTGGCGATATCGAGCACCAGTAACGGTCGGACATCCGCTGTCAAACTTTCGTTATTTAATGAAAACACATGGATCTATCGTGTAACGCTCCATCCTAAACTGTAAGCTGTAAAATTTGTTTTTAGGGTTGCGCCCCTAAATGGCTGCAAATTGAAATCTTGCGTTAATTTTAGGACAACCTTTGCAATTACATTGGTACGAATTGGGAAAAGGTTGCCGAAAAGGTCATAAGAAATACTTGCAACTACTTATCTATTGTCATTACATTTGCGATTTAAAAGGCCATCACTTAAAAAGTTCCTAAGCACAGCTTTCTTAAAAAATGCATCCTAAAAATCTTCTTGCCAATTATGAAAAACAAACTCCCATCTGTTTCCTCATTTTTTATTAAACCCATTATCTTTACTAAAAGTAATTATTTATAATTAGCTAATAAACCTCAATTTTATTCCTTGTTTCTTTCCCTTAAATATCCTGTCCCGAAAACAACAACAAAAATAGGTGTGTTTTCCTATTTTGCTGTAGTCATTATGTACTACGGTACATTCGAGGCTGCCAAAAGGATCCACAATGATCTTCTGTACATTATAATGCGTGGTTCGGTATGTCGTTTCTTCGACATCACTCCCCTAGGACGTTTACTGAACCATTTTAGTGGTGATATGGAAATTGTGGATGGTGAACTGCCGGCTACTCTGGACAGTTTTATGACATTTATTTTTATGGTATTTGATTGCTTTTTCTTTTTATTTCTTTAGCATTTTTAACTCCGGTTTGTATGTTTTTTTTTAATTTTTTATATTTTATCATTTGAGTAGTATAATGCTATATTTTTCTTATTCAGATATTTTCTGTTCCTCTTTCTCTCTTTGTGCATTTTTCCCATTTTTAAACATTTTTTCACACAGGTCTTTGCAATTTCGGTGCCTCTTTATGTTTATGGATGGCCACACTTCATGCCTCATTAGAAATTTTTACTAAACTCTTTTCACATCTAATGCATTTTTCATCGGATTTTTTTGACACAACTCCCAAGGGTCGCATTTTAGATCGTTGTTCCAATGACATTAACACCATTGATTTGGTTATACCCATGACAATACGAATGTTTATGTCAACTGCCTTTCAGGTAATTGAATTATGAAATAGTATTCGACTTGTTTTGAGTTTCTACTGGTGTTTTTTTTTTTACTTTTATTTATTCGGCTTGAATATTGGCGTTGTAATTTTCATAAATATTTGGTAGTGCAACAAATGATTCAAATAATTCGTTGGGTTTTTAATATTTACACTACATATAAGCTCTAGCGATTTGAGTTTTCAATATAATAAGTCTTAAGATCCATAGTACACTCTGAACCTATTCGATCGCTTACAAGATTATAAATTTATTGGCCAAAATAACGGTTTTTATGACCTGGAATTATTGAAGCATCAGTCAGTATTAATATTTTTTTATTGTAAATCAACCGGGTGGGAAAGAGTTGGAAAATATACACAATTTTTATCGTAATTTTGGGTTCGGTAGTTGCAAAGCGCTTCTCAGTAGACAGGCGTTGCAATGTTTTACAGATGTTCCCTATAATTGCTCGAATTATTATAAATCAAGAGCTTTACAAAGGAAAAACGCGTTATCACTGTAAAACCCATTACACTGGGACCGTTCAAAATTGTTAACATTTCGAAGAGTGGTCGAAAATATGAAGAATGGATAATAAGTCTCCTTGCCGTTAATTGTTAATGTAAAGGAGAGTATAGCCGAAAAGTCAATTCGGAAGTGAATATGAACGGCATTCGTTGCAGAAAAAAGATAACGGAATTCTTGTGGCTTTAACTGGACACCATAGATCTGGGCGACATGTAGTTTTAACAAGACGGCGCGACTTGCTACACCGCACATGAAACTATCGATTGATTGCAGGAACGATATAATTGTGAACATGAAAAATATAAGTTTAATCTAACCATTCTCGAGGCTTGCAATTTGACTCCAACTTTAGTTATAGTGTTTGTATTATTTTTTAACAAACGATCTACATACATCGTTATGCCAAAAAGGAAGCGGTTGCACGTAAAATATTAACGTAAATTCGTCACCAATATTATCTTTAAGCCAACCTTGTTTTTTTCTGCTCAATAGTTTCAGAGGTATCGTGAAACAAAAAGAACTTTGTTTATAAAAATTTTTGCTTTTTAAAAATGTAGTATAAAAAATAAATAAATAACAAAAATTACAAGTCAATATGTCTTATTTCAAGAGAATTTGCCGTAGTCGCACAACAGTAATAGGACCTCTAACAAAATTGCCAAGTGTCGTATTGTTGTATACATGTGGCAACTTTATGCCAAATTAGAAACTTTCATTGCGAATAAAATCAGAAGTTGTGCACTGATTTTAATCAAATATTTATCGTCGTGTCCGTAACTTATAAAGCTGTGTTTATCGCTACAGAATGGGAGATTTTTGTCTTGTTATATTTTTTATGATTATTTAATAATCAAAAAACGACTAAACTGATTTAAAGACAATGTTAGTATAAGTTAAAGAAAATTTCAATTCAGATTTTGGAAAAAAATAAAATAAACATACTAATAATAATATATGTCGTGCCATTCCTTCATTTTGGAGATAAGTATATCCCGGAAACCAGAAGTGCAGGTTTGAATTCAGCACCCCAAATTACATAGGAAATAATTTTCAGCTACTCCAGTTCAAATCCTTGTGTACTTACCTTTTCGATTTTAACAAATCTTGTCTTATTTTATTCGCTACTAAATACACTTTTAAAGAAAATTAAAGAGAAATAGGATTTAAAACAAAGTTTTGCACAAAAAAAACGTTGAAAATATTACCATATTATATTTCTATAAAAGACTAGAGATTTAAAATTGTTTAAACGTAAAAAGGAAGCCTAACTTCTGAAATTTCTTAGTTTGTCCATGAAGTTACGAAAAAATCTTTTTATCCATAACTTTCGCTTTTGAGGGTGTAACCAATATTCTAAAAATGACATAATGATCTACTTAAGTCTGCCTACTCTACGTCCTTTAAAAAATACATTTTCGCTGTTACACTGTGTAATTAAATTTTTTCATTAAAAAACAAACGTATTCATTATTGGCAATAACAGACAGTTTATTAGTAAATCTAATGAAATACTCCCCTGTATAATTAAAAATGTGATGACACTTGGAACATACCCGAAGGGATTGAGTGATTGTTCACACAATTCGCCTATTGGATACACTTCTCCAAAAAAAAAAAAAAAAAATTCGGTCACTCTTTGGATTATGGTTCTCCATATTTATGTGTTAGTTCTTGTTTTAACCCCTTAAGTATAGAGCCTAGTTTATTACAAAGACTGTTACTAAAAGCAAAAAACGATTACTCAATAATTTCGAACATTTATTTTTAATAATCAAATCAAATACTATTTACTTTCAAACATTTCCAGCCGTATGCAAAAAACTTAACAAAGCTTTATTATCGACGTATTTTTAAGCAGTTATAATGTAGATAGAAACCTACATTAAACCTATTTTAAAATTATATTTTTAATTTGTTGGGGAAAAATTGGGCTTGAAGCAATACTTTTTCAGAAGGTACCAACATTGCGCTGTATAAATATTTCCTCTATCTCTTTGGTTCCAATTTTTACATCTGCGGATTTCATTCCCTTCTTTTCATTCAACATTTGAATTCTTTTCCTTGGTTTGTCAATAAAATTCATCAAAAATCATTGTAAAAATAAAAATTATTTTAGAAATGCACAATCAAAGCGAAACCAGTTTCCATCCGTAACAAAAATAAGTCGTGTGAGTTCTTATTTATTCATTGTATTTTTGTTAATTTCACTTGATACAATAATTTGTATGAATTTTTATTAAATAAACCAAATTTATTTTAGGATTTTCTTGACCTTTTTATAATTCACTTTATTAAATGGTTAAAGCTGGAATTTTTTTTTAATTCTTCTATTCTTAGTAATATTTCGATACTCCATTGTGTAGCATCATCAGGAAATAAAATATTTTTTTTATATTTATACACATATTATTAGTTTGTTATTTTGGTTGACATAAAAAAATTGCCTTCACTTTAAAACTTTCCAGTTTTTGTGGGTATATTTTTGCTTGTACTTAGCAAATACTCATTTGGCTTCTTCGTTTGTATGAAGACAGATGTTTTGTTCATTATTGTTGTTATAAGATACTCCTGAAGTTACGTTTACAATACGTGTATAGGGAAATGACTTCGAAGGCTAGACTTAAGAGTGTAATATTCTGCATTCAAAGGGAAAGCAATATCACCTTCACTAATAACAACATCAGAAAGAATGTATTCTGCTTATTCTCCAATTTCCTCAATCTCGTCTTCCGTTTCACTGGTTTCACTCGCATAAATATTAGGTATACAATATATATATATATATATATATATATATATATATATATATATATATATGCTTCTGTATCACAAGGATCCTCCTCACTGTCACTTCTGCCATGCAAATGGGTTCCTGTCTGTTGCTGTGATAATTTCAATTTTTTGGACAGTCAAAAAAAGAAGGGAAATCTGTAACGTAAAGTACGACTTAGGGTCCCCCCAACCGAAAAACTTGCAACTTGCCTTTCAATTAGAAATAATTTAATATTAGAATTATATAGTATTTAAAATTAAACTCGACTACCTAAAAGAAAAAAGAGAGAAAGGTATTATTTTCGAAGTTATTAAACACACACTAATATTGGGGGATATAAAGTCCCCCACTCCGTACTCTAAGGGTTAAGATAATCTCTTTCGTTTTTCTTTTTTCTTCTTTAATTAATTAAACCAATTTCTAACACAACTAAAACAAAATTAATTTAAGCTCTATTTTATATCACTGATTTATGAAATCTATTAAAGAACTATTAGATAATTTTATAATGGTACAAAATTAATTTCGTGAAATTCACCGACAAATTTACCTCACACGCACTGGATCCTGGGGCTGTTAAGACTGTGACTGACTAATTTATTGAAATTTAATTGAGATAAATAAAATTTATCATTAAGCGCTTCCTAATGCATTTGAGTTGCTCTATTACAACGATTTACGCTAGAGTATGGATTTATTAAAAATGGCCTCTGAAATAAATAATTCATTACTATATGACCAAAAACATAATGTCATTTAATTCAGGAAAGCTGTTACAAATATAAGACTTTTCAAAAAGTGAAGTTAATCGAAATGTACAGTGGACAGCTATGAACTCCCAAAATGCTGAAGCGATTAAAGAAACAATATACGTTGTTGTGCATCTATATACCTTTTAAATCGGCTGTATAATCTGATCTAAGGAGAATCCAAAAATTTAATACAAAATTTAAATATGCATTAAAAAAACTTAAAATACTAACAATTGTGGAATTATTTTTATATTACCTGCAATACTAAATACCAAAATAGAAACTAATTGCAACATGCAAAAACAGTACGTACCTTTCTGAATATGTTGCACAAAAAAATGGCACAAATGTAACACTTTTTGCACTCAACTTAAAGTTCAGGGTTAAATACTACTCTTTTTTTTTACAACTGTATTAACAAGAGTTTTATTTCATGTGTTAAAATTTGATTTAATTATTTTTGTTCCATTTTAATCGTAAAAAAATCCATCACTTTGTGAGGGTTTCGGACAATTTATTTATAAGGCAACACTTTTCTTCAGAAAAGAAACGCTACAAACTTATCCTTTTTAATTTGATAAACAAACTTTAGATTGTGAATGGGCATCAGCTTTTGCTACAAATGCAAAATATATATTTAATATGTGATGTGTAACTAACAAAAATTAATTTAAGTCAAATGCAAATTTTGTATTTAAAGCTTCTTTTTCTAGAAACAATATTGGGGCATGTGAGCTTACAAAAATATCGCACCTTTTAAAATAAAGTTAATTTAGCGATTTATTGGCTTGTTTGTTTGTAGCTTATGTTTATATATTTTTCAATATATTTTATTACTTGTGTAACTTTAAGCCTGCACTTTTTTTAACTTGAGCAAAAGTTGTGACACCAAAAGATTTTAAATTTTGATATACAGATGTTATAACATTTTAAATTACAGCATTATTATCGTATGGTATTGGCATAGTGCCGCATATGGGTGCCTTGCACGCTGCCACAATTTTACATTTTGTTTTATTGAAAAATGTTTTAAAATTGCCCATGCTATTTTTCGATACCACACCTCAAGGCCGTATATTATCACGGTTTTCTAAAGATATTGATACTCTTGATGTGGTTATACCACGTTTATTAGGTGGTATTTGGTGTGCATTTGAGGTAATAAAAGTTTTATAAAATATTTACAAAAATATATAAAAATTGCAACCACGAATATGGTGCCGGGTTTATGTACAGTGTTTGGGAAAAATAAGGATACTCTGGAATGTTTTTTGGCTATAAATTTTATCAAGGGTTTATAAGCGAAAAAGAGTTTTGACCCATGTGTTTCCTTGACCACGTGATATCGTATGTCGGGGGCACAAAGAAAGTAAAAGCCTCAAAGCTTTGTATAATGAAACGTGTCTTAGAGACCGAGATATTTGGCAAGTTATACACTGTCTTCTTCTCGTCCACAATAACCATGTTCACCAATTATAGACTCCACAACTTTCTTAGTGGAAAATCTTTTGCTACCGAATAATCTTTTGACATTTGAAAAGAGAAAACTAGAGATAGCTTCTTGCTCAGGTAAATATGGCACGTGAGGAATAAGCTGTGTTTTTTTGTCACTCAAACGCAACTTGATGTTACAAATATGTTTATCCATATCTCGGCAGTAATAACAGTTTATATGTCAAACAGAGACCCTTCAAAGAAGATATGTATACCATTACAAATTATAAGCGCAACCGTTCATTTCGAACATGCTCACTCGAAATCGCTTTGATACATAAGTGCCAGTGATTGGAGGGTTTTTTGGTATGACTGTTAGAAGAAGATATGATCAAAGAAGATAATATGATCAAATGTACTAATGGATGATTAAAAAATATAACTCATTGAGAAAATATACGGGTACACCTGTTTATGTACTCTGATTTTTTACGGCGCAACAAGAAATGAATGCAAGCGCAACAGGTCATTTCGAACATACAGTTTTACTCGATTAAACACGAACACGTTGTTTGAATAATTTTTGTAATATTCGTATTCAGAAGGCTCGTACTAATATATAATGTGTACTACACATGGCAAAAAGTGTTCATGTTATTGTAGGCGTTGCGTCTGGTCCTCATTCGTGTTGTTTCTTTCTTACAAAATCGTTAACAGTAATTTCGTTTACATATTTAAATTTTTTAACAGTTGATATAATGTAAGACCATGCAACTTTTATTACTGAGGAATTGCAAAAGGCAACTACACTCTTTCAGGCCGACGCAAAGGGCTAAGTTTTCAGCATGCAATGTCGAAAATACTAGTCAGGTAACACTGTACTGGAGGATTTCGTTTATTACCGCCATTGCCTTAAGCTTTAACAACTTTCACAGCCCTAGACAAAAAGAGGCCATCGAAAAATTCATTCAATTCATGCCAACCTTTTTCGGCCGTCTACAGTTCTGACTGCGTAAAATTGGTGAAACTCTTTATAAAGACCCCTACAACCTATGGTAAAATGCAAATGCTTTATAAACTAAAAAATATTCCAATTCGAATATTCGAATTTGTTTCGCTCATAATCAAATCATGCACAAAACAGTACAAGTCGAAAAATTCATAATCAGTTCGTGTCTTTATCTTCTTCGAGAACAACGCAAAATTGTTCGTCAGTCAACAAGGCGCATTCGATATAAATTGTTGGGACTGATGGATGCTGTTGCTGATTTTTTCGGTTCGAGTATGCAACTCGGGCGAACAGAAAACTGTTGATTGCTTGTTTGGTTTGTACATAAATACTACTCTGGTCACCCAGATCAGAACGGTAGGAAAAGAAATTTAAGTAAAACAACAACGCTTGGAGATATCAAATTGATTCTGGTTTCATTGTGTATCGAACAGCACATCTTTCAAATGGCCACATCGGCGCCGCTGGATCTCCGGTCAACACTTACAGCGCCCAATTATCACTCCCACAGCGTAGGCTACGGTCGTCAAGCTTTAAGTCTTACGTCAGCACAACCTTATATCAATTCCAACCGTAAATTAAGGCGGTTTAACACTCTGACAATGACCAATTCAGCTAATCGTCGCCGAGTCGACATTTATTGGTCTTCTTCGATACTGGCAGCTACGGCGGCTATGTTTACTTTCCTTCCAACCAATATCTGTCTGGTTAGAGGCTCTAGGTCCAAAAAAGTGTAGCCTCGCTCAAACGACCGAATTGCCTGCGCATTGAAGCCATAAAGGCGACCGACCTCACGACTTACGTATTTACAACTGAATTTTGATAATATTGTTTAATAATTTCCACACGTTCTGCGGGCGTATAGCAATGCGTAATGAAATGGCACACCTTACTGAACATTTTAACAGTTGGATGGCATCGGTAAGTTTTACAGCTTCTAAAATGCACAAGACACATCGCGCTATATATATTCAAGAAGCAAATTTATTTTTAATCCCTCTAAATGGCAATGTCTTATTCTTTTGTCGACATGATCACAATCAATCAGTCCACATTTTTTCGACATATTTCTTCCATGTCACTATTTAAGGCCGCCAAATAAAATTTCTTAATCTGTTATTCTTAAACTTAAAAGTAAAGTTTTTGCAACTGTCAGTTGTTTAAAAGCCCGGCAAGTTGGATTTCAGTGATATCGCGTTAAAAATTAGTTTTTACTATTTCGACTACATTTTATATTCTCTCAGCCACTGTACTTAAAACATAAAGCAAAACTCAATCTTCAAATATTAACCATGAATATTTTCTCTTTATAAATAATACAACACATACCTACATACCTGCTTATATGGATTTAATTAGAATTTCTTAAAACATTTTTGATGTGATTTACTTAATAATATTTAGGTTTTGGTATTAATGCATTTTACAATCACTAACAAATCTGTAGTGTTACTCTTTATTTTCCCCCTAATTTCTGTTAACTTCAAAATCATAATTATATATGATGACTATGATACTGTAGCAATTTGGTTATCAAAATGCAAATTCATTTTTATTTTACTAATGAAAAAAATATTTTTAGATTTGTGGAGTTGTTTGATGAACCTTTTCTGTTTGCAGGCTTATTTTCATATGGCCTTACTTTAGCACCTTGGCTTGGTACTTTACAAGCAGCCCGTGTTTTACATCATGAATTATTGTTAAATATTTTTCGTCTTCCGCAACAATTTTTCGATGTAACACCATTGGGTCGCATTCTATCAAGATTTTCAAAAGATCTTGAGTCAGTAGATTCAACTTTACCTGATATAATTGATGGTGCTATTTGGTGTGTATTCGAGGTAATTTTATAAATGTTTTAGTTAAAGGTCTGCCTATGATTATTTCAAATATTTCATGTCTCTTTATGAGGGAATTTTTTTCAATCATTAATTAAAATAAAACATATCAAATGCATTTCTTCTGGCGTCATTTTTATGAAGCTTCCATCTCAGCTTTACAGTAGTCAAAATATCAAAGTGAGAAAGGGAGTTCGGAATTTTAATAAATTAAAGTTGGGATTTATTTTAAATTCTTAAGTCTTGGGGATTCAGATCGAATTTGAAAAGTTTGGTAAATGTAGGCTAAGCAGGTAGCTAATAGATTCAATTAAGATGCATTTGTAAAAGAGAAGAGTGGTTTTGAAAATGCAACCGAAAGTAGTAATGATCGTAATAGTACGCACCCGTCGCATAAGACATCTAATAGAAGATTCTTTCTATTTCACATCGTTGTTGTTGGTTCTCTAGTGCAGAATAGAAGAAGCGAAGATGTACAATCGTCTCTTCCTTAGTTTCATCATGATAGCTTCTGTCGTCCTGCTGGAGCTAACGGTGCTGGCATGTGTACGAAAATTACAAATACTGTTCTCGTAGGCACTAGGACATTTCCTTTTTGCTTTCTTGCTCCAACTGTCGTTTTGCTAGTTGATACTAAGATGAGATATCGTGAATAAAGCGCAAAATTGTGCGATTACTTTAAAAGCCATTGATGCTTTATGTAATACCCACAGTGAAGTAAAATAATGTTAAAGTAAAAAATATACAATATGGCAATGATCAAGAATACCTTGCACCATTCTGGAATAATACACAATAGATTGTGGTATTGTAGACTTCAAAACGAATCCCGAAGCAAGCAGACCCCCGATAAAAATTGAATGTCCACTAATTTCACTTACGTAGTTCCTGTCCTGCAATTCGAGCAGTGAAATTATTTGTAAACTTCCCATTTCTAAATATGACAATCTTGACTGACAACGAAACACAAAATTGAGCAAGTGAATCGAAATTTAAACCTTGCATGAATTTCTTAGACTTTTCTTTTATCATGATCTGTGTGTGAAGTGGAATTCTCGTTGGCTTGTGTGTGCCTTAATTCCCTAATATTCCCAGAGTTAAACTGCAAATGGGTTATATTTGTAATTTAATTGCATGATTTCATAATATTATTAAAGATTGAAGTAGCATTAGTTAAAGTGCCATTAGCTAATATTCGTATTCTAGTTCCTAGTTTAGTTTTGAATAACTTTAACTAATGTGAAAAAGCATTTAGTTAACGCATGATTGACGTTTGTTTCTTCTACTGATTTTGTCAAATATTATTAATTCCCTTTGATTTAATTATTTAATTTCTATCTCACATAATTTTTTTTTTCAATTTAAATATCTTGTCCTGTGTTTGCAGCTTTATTTGCTTATGGCGTTGCCTTAGTTCCCTGGCTTGGTGCCTTACAAGCTGCCCTTGTTCTTCATTTCTTATTATTGACAAGTATTATGCGTCTGCCATTGACTTTTTTCAATACCACACCATTGGGTCGTATTTTATCACGTTTCTCCAAAGATCTTGAGTCACTAGATACTGTATTGCCAAGATTATTTGATGATGGTCTTTGGTGTGGTTTTGAGGTAATTATCAAAATTTGTTACAAAATTTCAATTTTAGATCTCAAAGATTTTAAAGGAATTATGTATATAGAAGGTTACTATTTAAAATTCTAATTCTCTAATTTCAAAGCAAACATTTCTTTTTGGTACTTTTGGAAACTTCGAATTCATTGTAAAAAAAGATTTAAAAAACTCAAATTTCATAACTTTATTTTACTTGATATTAAATGGCTCCAAAAGCCATTAATTTTTCAGAGCTTTTGCAATTTATCTCCCTTTATAATTACAACATTTATTTATTATAGACATTTATAAATTATGTGAGAAATTAGCAAAGGCAATGTTGTTGTATTAAGCTTATTTAAAATTCGTATCAAAATTTCTTCGCGAATATTTCGCCATTGCGAACGTTCGATTTTTTTAATATTCGATAGTTTAGCGAATTATTTTGTTTCGAATTTTTCCTCCGCTTTGAATTAATAGAGTTGCAGGAGAAGCATAAGACCAGTAGTTCAACTTATTATGCTATTATAAAATCTTTTTCTAATTTTATCACAATTCACTTCATTAAAAAATTGCAATTCGTTTGTTGGGTAAAAAGCAATACATATATTTCGGTTTGTTAATAATTTGAGCCAATCTTTAAGATATTTAAATATATCGAACAATTCAAAAATTGGGCATTGACACAAAGAAAACGCAGGGCACAGCGAAAAACATGCATGTACGTACATGTTTACTTCATCACAATCGGTGCGATACTAAAATAGAATCAACCGAGATGAAACAGAAATGGCTGAAGAGAATTGCAAAGAATGCAATAACAAAGAATTAAGTTGTGTAAAACTTCGTTCTAACCCAAGAAAAAGGCAATCATATGAAATGTGAAAAATAATCTTTTTCATATTATATTTGTCTTGATTATTGGGTTAAACAGATGATGTTTACAGTGGACACAAAATTAGTAGAAATACACGAAAAATCTTGATAACGTGCGGAGCGACATAGAAAAAGCATTTTACTCTGCTAGTTGTCTAATAAAATTTTAACTTTTGCTGCATTCAAAGGTTAAAGAGTAGAAAACGAACTGAAGCTATAAACACATTCGAGACAGCACTTCACGCGACAGCACTAAAACCCGAGCTGTCAACAGCCAGAGCACTATTTCAGTAATCGAATAATTATTTTGAAAGCAGCAGCAACAATAAACATATGGTTTTGTTTTTTTAATATTTGTTTACAAAATTCTAAAGTATTTGTTGAGTAAAAAAGATGTATCAGGAAAATATTATTAATTGTATGGAAGGCCTCACTAAAATAGTTCAAATTACCGCGTTAGTATATGAGGCAAAGAAAAAACTAATATATTTAATATATTTAAATAGTAAATAAAAAAATAAAATACTTACGACAATCCAAATATAAATTTATAAATCCAAAATTAAAATGAAAACAAAAAATATAAACAGCTGACTGTTGTGTTTTAGTGGTGTCACTTTACATTTTTTAGCGCTTTTTAAACAAGCTTTTTCTACGGTACGTCATAGAAAAATAAAAACCAATCAATAGAATATTTTAGAATGGAGGAAATTTTTAAAATGACCAAGCCTCTTTTCGTAAATAAAAATTCCGGAAGTTTGTAGGGAACGCGGAATTTTTCGGGAGCTCGGGATTTTAAGAAAATTTAAAAATTCGTTAAGAAGATTAATTTAAAAATGAATTATATTAACATTCTGATTTTATAAAAACATATTACTTTGGGATGCGGAAATAAATGTCCCGGGATTCGGGATTCAGCACATTTCGGGATTGGCATTTCTAGTGTAGACCGAAAATTGTTTTTAAAAATTGCTGCAATTTAGTTATAAGTGTTGATTATTTTTGCCTTATTGCTCAAATTATTGAGACTAGTGATCGCCTAGTGGTTGAAATTCAACCTTTACTGCAATAATAAAAAACCACTCAGATAAAACGTTATATTTTTCTTCGTTCTACTAAAATATAATATCGTACTTTATCCGTTCTTTAATAGTTATATCTATTAATGAGAGCCTTCCAAATAAATAATAGTTTTTTGTTATAATTATTTAGCAAAATTAGAGAGAAACAGAGATTATGGCTTTATGATTCGCTAATTTCTTAACTGATTTTATCTATCTCAGACACGAAAATGTAGAGGAATAAATACATTCTGCACTGCTCCTATCGACAATCTCTCAAATAAAAAAACATCAACCGAATACGTTGAGTTTAAGACAGTTAAAATGGTTCTTAACTTATTTCACTTGCCTATTTATATATAGATTGTTGGATGAAAAGAGTAAAGTTGAAAATACAAATAAACAACATTAAATTGAATAGTTTATTGGTACCTTAAAAAATTGGGTGTGAAAAATACGTTTGCTAAAAGTCGTACGGGTGCCTGCTCTCGATGTTTTTTTACTCTGTTACACCCCACAACTAAACATCTTTCACAAAATATTTTCTGCACTTTATCTAAAACTAGCTAACAAACAAAAAGCACTTTTAACAAGCCACTCCTTGTTGTATTGGCATTACTTATGCCTTTGTGCTGCCGACAAAAATAGAAATAAATCTAATCTTGACAGCAGCAGCACTAAAACCCGAGCTGTCGAGCAGCATGCTGTCGTCAATATAATCATTCTCATAAGAATGCTTGTGTTTTAATTTTAACATATTGCTGCGGGCTGTCTGCTGTCTCGAATGTGTTTATAGCTTTAGGGTTAACAATTATATTAATTAATTACAAACACAACTATATAAAAAATAATTTTATATTAACTTTCGCTCTTTTCGCTACTTATAACCAAGTGCAATATTCCACACGACGATTTATTTCGTTACTAGTCTAAAAAAAATACGTTTTTAACTAAAAATTTACCAAAAATTTCAACTGTTTAAGAAGTATTATTATTAAAGTTTTATTTAGAAATAGTGGGTTATTAAAAAAAGATTTTATCAACAAAGTTTTGACATTTTCATTAACCATCTTAAGGAAGTAATTACAAATTTTACGTGCTTTTTTCTTTGTACATTTAATAAAAAAATTATTTTTGTTGACAGCTAAATCTGTTCTGATTTTTTATTGTTAAATATATTCTTGACATATTTCAAGTTAAATTCATAATAAAAGCTGACTACATATCCACTTGGCGGAACTAAATAGGGTTAAAATTTTCAATAAATATCAAAGAACCATAATAGAACAACGGTGTAAACAGTGTAGAACAAGTTCTAAACTCATCAAATTAAAACAAAATTTTTGGTTGCAATGCCAAACTTGAATAAAAAAGAAACTGAAACTTGTTTGTATTTCGAAGATTTACAGAAGATTAACACGTTGAGTGCCACGTCAGTCACCGGTGACTGACAGTATAAAATTTAATAATAAAGGTAAAAGTTTAACATTTTTTCAGAAAACTTTAATGAATTTTATTGACACAAGGTAAACATAAAAATGGTTGTCCCTCGCAAGTGTCACAAAATGTTATAACCTGTTTGGTCAAATTTCGTGCTATTTTTCTGCCACTCTGTGCCACATTTTCCTCATAGCACGATATTTTCGCACTGCTGACACTCGCGCGGCCTGACGGAGAAGTCGCTATAAAACCGGGTGGCACTCATCGTGTTAATACCCAAACGGGGTTAAAGTTTTTATAGACAAATTCTAGTGTTGATGAGTGATAGTACTTGAAGTAGTCCAAGGGCATCACTTACAGATTGATAGAATTGTTTGTGTAACGGAACAACGACTGAAGTATTTGTGGGGACAATAAAACTGGTGATAAACTGGATCTAAAGCACTTAAAGTGTACTAGGTACTAATGGTTTTCCAAGCACATTCAATGTTAATTTCGGCAATATAATTGATATAATTGTATAGCACAGTTTACAATTGAGAACTAGTACGGCTGATTTTTATACTAGTAAAATACTACCTAGACACGTTTGATCGCTGGTACATGTAATATTAAGTACTAAATCAACATACAGTTGTACAGTCTATCAAAAATAAATTTACATCGTCAATAAACTCTTCGCTCAAAAATTGCACAACTTGTAGTTTTTAATCTCTATCGTTATAAATTGCGTACATTGTTCATATCATTCACGTTAATTTGTGATGAAGTTTTGTATTGCACACGTCGTAAACTTAGAAAATTTTAAATATTAAAAATACGATTGATTTATTATAATCGCCAACTTGAAAGGACTGCGGACGAGTTATCGGAAATGTTTTCAGTTTCACGGAGAACGTTATAAATCGAGCTGAAAAAGAGAACAGGCTAGAATTAAAGCAAGGAGGCGTGCGAAAAGTGGTTCAAAGGTAGGAATAGCTTGGTGTAGTTGTTTGCCACGAGACAGTGCGTCAGACCTTAATCAAAAACAAATACTCCTTAAGAGTAGCAAAAATAAAAGAAAAAAAATTCCTGTCAGCAGCAAATATTGAAAAGACATTTTCCTTCGCAATCCTGATCGTTTCGCAGCCAAATGACTATTGCGACAATGTCATATTTTGTAATAAAACGAAAATATGACATCGCTAAAAACAGGAATATAAGAATAGTGGCAGAAAATACCAATGAATTGTAATCTAAAGAAGTTAATAGGTTCAATTAAAAAGCATTTACAGTGTGTGGTAGATGCTAAGGGTTTCCTCCATACCAAATATTAAATATTCTAAATGTAAATTTTAAGTCTTTTCGCTGAAACCAAAACTAAAAGAGAATTTTTGTGTAAGCCGTTGTGCAAAGAGTTTTTTAACAATGTCAAATGAAGTAAAAATTTGTGTTGTATTTTTTATTTGTTTTGAACTGATTACAAGTTTTTTTTAGAATAAAAACGGCATTAAATTACTAATAATTTTAATTAAGCCATGTTTATTTTCAATGTGTATGTGTAAATTGGCAGTGAATTTAACTTTCAAAACTCTGCCAAATTTGAGACAAAAATCGTCAAATTGTGTGAAATTAGTTTTTGAGTTACATCTTTCAACAGTGCTTACGATTTCTAAATTTGGATATCATTTTGGCAATGATTTTTAAATTAATACACGAAACTTGCATTGGAAATTAAATAATTGCTTGTATTAGTACTACTAGATCAGTGCGGTTGGCTTAGGTGGTTGCAGAAGATCATATTTAAGAAAAGTATACGACTTTGTTTTTAAATTGTCTCGCTCAACGCTTGTAAAAGATGTAACACTCTGATTCAAGCGGACTGAATAGGGTGAATGTAGAAGAATCAAAAATAAAACAAATACAGAGTATGAACCCAAAATTAAACTGTCTAGACAACAACGTTGCATCGATCGTACTCACATATGTATGTGAAAAAGTGACAGCCACGAAATGCACCGCATATGATTTTTGCCAATGCCTGGTGTAATGGCAGCTTTATGCAATAAAATCAAATAGGTTTAACACAGAATTTTTCTATTTCAATAAAATTTCAACGCAAAATTGTTTAACAATATTTAAATGCATATCATTAGTGATACTAAAGAAACATATTCTTTCCAAATTGTTGCCAAATTGCTACATTTCATTTAAGAACAAAACAATTTAATTTTACTTTTTTTTTTTTATATTTTCTGGTTTTTTTATTTTTATATAATACACGGAGAAAAATCATTCAAAATTAAACTAAAATCAAGTAATGGTAAACATTTAAATAAACTTGTTTAATTATCACTAATACTTTTTGAATTTTACTTTTTTTTATTTATTATCACTAACTTAAATTACATCTTTAACATGAAATTAATATAAAATTTTTTTTATAATAAAAAATTTACACAAACTTTATATAGGTTTTAGCTACTATTGTGGTGATTAGTATATCTACACCGATTTTCTTGGTTGTGATTGTTCCAATTGCATTTTTGTACTATTTTGCTCAGCGATTCTATGTGGCAACATCGCGTCAATTGATGCGTTTAGAATCGGTTTCTAGATCACCAATTTATTCACATTTCGGAGAAACAGTTACAGGTGTTTCGACCATAAGAGCTTATTCGGTGCAAGACAGGTAAGTTTAAAAAACAATATTTCCCTTCATCCCATCATTAAGCAAAAAAACTCTCAGAATTCTTAATTAAGCCCACAATTGTTGGACTTGATATAAATCCTTATGAGAATTCGTTTATTCGGGAGGATTTCATTTTGGATCTCTAATTTTTGTCTACATTTTCATTTTGCATTTACCTTTGACACTGCATCTTTAACACACTTAGTTCTAAGAAGAAGGTCCTTGTGTTACCTGTTTAAAATTAGTAAGAGCGCTGAAAGGGAGGAAATAAATAAAATATCTTGTTGAATAAATAAATATCTTTTTGAATTCTATATTGTTCATTTATGAACGGTCAAATTCGAAAATTCTTTCAGTGATCTCCACAGTTGTTAATCGCCAGTTTACATAAATGTATTTATTATTTCTTGTAAGCTTTAGCTGGCTTCAAAATCAAAATTAGGGAACCAACATTTCGCAAATCAGTTTTGGCAGTGGCAGGCGTTCTGTCTATACATCTTCTCTTTACAGATCGGATAATTTTGTTCTTGTTTTAACAGCATTGTTACTAAAGTTGTTTGGAATTTGGACCGTCAAATCAAATCGGATGGTTTTAGTAGACTAACTCTTTGAAGTTAAGAATGAAACACCACAATATTAAAAAAATTGTGACGGCTGTCGCTGCAGTATGCCTTCCGAAAAATCGGCTTTTCAAGTGAAGCCCATTTCCACATCGGAGCCTATGTCAGTAAGCAAAGTTGTCGCATTTCGAGCTCAGAAAACCCTAACGACCTCATTGACTATTTAATGCAGCTTCTGGCATTGTAGCATCAGTTGACTATTTTGTTTCGAAAACCTGCTAAAATTGGAGTGGAGTCATTAAGGATAAACGTTACGCGAACTATCCTGAGGCAATTGGGGTCTTGGAATACGAAATCTTGGATGCCTAGGATGTCTTGGGTTGATCAGACGAGTCGCGGTAGGGCTAGCCGTGGCAATCATTTGAATAACGTCGTATTTCATTCTTAAATGTACAGGTTGAAATTCTAAACATTAGATGATTTCTTAGGTGAAATATACCGAAAATGCATTCATTAGTTGCTAAAAACTACTGCGTAGAATCAATCGAACTTTATCCAAGCAAGCAAGAAGTATTTGAATGCGTAAACAAGTCGATTGTAAGATGGGAAGACGTCGTTCAGTGTTGGGCAGAAGAATAGTTTATTAATTGTTTTATCCTCGTTTTCATATCTTCGTAATAGTTCCTGATCTAGCCCGACCTGAACGTAGGAAAATCCTTCTTGCTACGACCATGTTGCCTCCTTAAGCTCCATCGTCGAAGAGAGCAAATCAACATAGTGTATCCATATCCTTATGTTCCCGCAACGTAAACATTTTCCCTAAACCTTAACTCATGTCCTTCTATAAATTCGCGTAATTAACTTTTATCTTTTAAAAACCTAAATACGCTTTTATAGGAAGTTATATATTGACCTTTTAAAAACTTAAGAATTCTTCCATATACAAATACAATCCTCTTGACTTTGGCTGAATACGAATTCAAGAGTTCTCCAAGATTATTCTGAGTGGCAGAATTTTTTATTCTTGTAGAACAAGGAACAATTCCGATTATTAATAATATTATGACCTCACCTTAATGAAAATAAAAGGACAGACT
The DNA here is from genome assembly GCA_963932375.1 of Phania funesta. Lineage (NCBI taxonomy): Eukaryota > Metazoa > Arthropoda > Insecta > Diptera > Tachinidae > Phania > Phania funesta. Next base: position 43,854,373 of record OZ010653.1, read on the forward strand.
TCCAGAGAGATAATTCCTTGCACATGACTAGTTGCTTTATACCGAGTTGCCCTGTGATGTCTCTAATATTCACTGCAGTGGGCAGAAAGGCGCGCTAACGCTTCCCAAATATATACAACATACATTACGATATACAACGTACATTGAACGTACTTTTAAAAAAGTACAATTTAAATTATTAATAATATAGCGGACCTCTGCAGTTTTGGGCTCATTTTCAACCTCTATCGTCTTAAGTCAAAGGCTGTCCATGGCATCCAGATTTATAACGCCCGTGATATTCACTGTAATGCCAACCATTGCTAGATATTTACACACTTTGTGTACTGCCCTCTAAGCCTTTTCAACTGACAATCTTCATACTCCTCGATTTTCGTTGCAGTCATATTGTGTATGGAGTAATGGATGCTGAAGTAAAGTTCGAATGTATCGTTGGTGCTTTTCAACATTAGCAAGTTAGTTGTACGCGGTGAATAATTCAAAATATGCGCTTCTAAAATATAATATTGTTGAGTCAACGAAATGTTTTCCTGACCAGGTTTTTCTTCTTCGAATACTTGAGTATATTAATCCTTCAAAACACATCCCTTTCATTTATCTTAGTTAACCTTTTCTTCTACTTTTGTCGCCTTTTAAATCAGGTGTTTTTTAATTATTTCTATCAAAATCCTTTTAGATTCATCGATGAATCCGATTCAAAAGTGGATAAAAATCAAGTCTGCAAATACCCCTCACTCATCGCCAATCGTTGGTTGGCGGTACGTCTTGAAATGGTTGGCAATCTTATTATACTTTTTGCTGCATTGTTTGCCGTCTTGGGTGGCCAAACAAATCCCGGTTTGGTAGGTCTATCCGTAAGTTATGCGCTGCAAGTCACTCAAACCTTAAATTGGTTAGTGCGTATGTCATCGGATATTGAAACGAATATTGTAGCTGTAGAACGTATTAAGGAATATGGTGAAACTAAACAGGAGGCACCTTGGGATTTGGAAAACTCCAGAGTACCCAGAAACTGGCCCGTTGACGGACAAGTAGTGTTTGAAAATTTTAAAGTACGCTACCGTGAAGGCCTAGATTTGGTATTGCGTGGCGTTAGCTTTAACATTGCCGGTGGTGAAAAAGTAGGTATTGTGGGGCGGACCGGTGCTGGTAAATCCAGTTTAACTTTGTCTTTGTTCCGGTAAGTGACCAAGTCAACAAATTATAATTCATTTATATTTTCACAAATGTTATATTGTTGCAGCATAATTGAAGCTGCTGGTGGTCGTATTCTTATCGACGACATAGATATTGCCACTTTGGGATTGCATATGTTACGTTCCCGTTTAACCATTATTCCGCAAGATCCCGTTCTTTTCTCCGGCTCTTTACGTATCAATTTAGATCCTTTCGAGGTTAAGACGGATGTTGAAATTTGGAAAGCATTGGAGTTGTCTCATTTAAAGGCATTCGTTAAAACACTACCAGCCGGTTTGAATCATGAAATTGCCGAAGGTGGTGAAAATTTGTCTGTGGGCCAGCGTCAGTTGGTGTGCTTGGCACGTGCCTTATTACGTAAAACTAAAGTTTTAGTACTAGATGAAGCTACAGCGGCTGTAGACTTAGAAACTGACGATTTAATTCAGGTAAGAAAAGGCACAAAGCAAAGTCCTTTGCTCTGATTTGTTTAAGAGATGGTCTCACATATGCAAGTGTGTAGTCGTTATTTACAAAAATCTCAGAACATCTCTTTTAGCAACAACATCGTGTATTAAAATAAACCTTTCGGTTGGTTGTTTGTGAATAGTCAATTATTTTATGTTGTGGCATTATTGTGTTGCTAATTTAAAAAAAATTAGAGTTCAGTTTATATCCTGAAATTGAATCCGGCATTTCAACTTTAAATTATTAACAATTAAACTTAAAGGTAACAGAATGTTATTAGCAAAATAGCAGATGATAACTACTTTTTATATATTAAAAGAAATTCCATTACTAATTTGCAGTTTTATAATTATACGTAAAACATTGCGAATGTTTAACTTATTTGGACACTATTAGAATAGTCCCAGGTATGGTGTCACTACAACATTTCAAAAACGTTTGAAATAAAGATGTATTATGTCATATTATTTATATGAAAATGACCAACAACACAAAAGTCGTAATGACTGATGTATATTTTTATAAACTGATTATTTTATAGTCGAGTGCTAAGTTATCGAATAATTTAGAAAAAATCCTTTTCAATTAACATATTGTTGTTAAACTTAAATCGAAAGCCCATTTTTAAATAAACCTATGATATGTTAATCAATAATAATTATGGTTCGCCATTAATCATTCCAATTTCCTTTCAGAAAACCATTCGTTCCGAGTTCAAGGAATGTACAGTTCTTACCATCGCCCACCGTTTGAATACGATTATGGATTCCGACAAAGTTATTGTTTTGGACAAGGGTGAAATTTCTGAATTTGATTCACCGAAAAATCTATTAAGTAACATACAATCTGCCTTCTACAGTATGGCCAAGGACGCCAATTTAGTGTAAATTATCTATATTTTCTATTTTTTTTATTTTATTTTATTTATTTGCTTTAAATATTCCTTGCTAACAAGATACCGAAACGAAAAATCCCAAATGAAAAACAACACACACACACATACACAAAAGCATGCCAAAAGTTTAGTTACATAATGATGATTTACAAAATGTCACAACAATCATTCGAAGCTAAGTTTTATTTAAAAAAAAAGGAATTAATAATTATGATACAAACTTGCCGTATTTACACAAAAGCGACTGCAAGCAAATTTTGCAGATTTGTTGTTGCGTTTGGTAAATAAGTTTTATAGATTCGCCAGCCGTATTCAGTGCCAAATATCGTGGCTGTATTATGAAATCTAACAACAAATGCAAAAAAATTTCTGTTGACTTTCATAAAAAGGCCACGATATTTTGCATTTGCACTTTTGCAAAACAATTTGCGTCAAACACTTAATACGGCTATTGTGTTTTTTTTTTAAATGTTATTATTGCTTTTAAACTTTGTACTAATGTTTGCTAAACCTTTATGTTTTAAGGTCATTAAGAGTTTTTAACTTTGTAGAGAAATTTTTAGAGTCCGGCCGAAACCGGTAGAACACTGGCACAACTCAAATATCTTTGCCAAAACAATAATATTTTCAGATCTGCGATCATATCCATTTTAATGTACTTACATTCATACATACATATGTATGTATGTAAGTTTTTGAGCGGTCCCATAATTTATCAGCCCAAAAGAAAACACAAACCAATTGTAGAAAAATTTGTTAAGTTTTCAATAGTTTTCCACCGATATTTAAATATTAATTTTGATAATCAATCCGGCACTGATGGAACAAAACATACAGTGGCTCAAGTTGACAGTCGGACAAGTGATCTGAAGAAGTTAACACATTAAAAAACACCTGTTAATATTTAAGAAAAACAAAAAGAAACAAAAGGAAGAATATTTAATTGTTTTAGCTTTCGAACAACAACAGAAGTAAAAAATTCACAAAAACTATAAAATGATGGCCGCATTGAAAGTGGGGTAGACTTGTTTGTATTTTACTAATAACACAGCATTTAGCATTTCGTATGGTAAACATTTTGGTTGTCAACAGCTTATAGGCTCTTTGGAATATATTCCACTAGGTTTTTGAACACATCAGGACTTATTCGTTCGCACTCTGCAATGCTGCTTTGAGTTGTTCCTTATTTACGCACAATCGACTTCGCCTTCGACCTCCAAGTTCATCCCATAAATGTTCAATTACATTTAAAACTGGGCTTTCTGCAGGTGTTTTTATGACCCTAGAGCAATTGTACAGCAACCAGTTATTTGTTATCAGCGACGTCTGCTTTGGGACATTGCGTTGATAGTACAAGTGTTTAAAATTATCTGCAATACTTCCATTGCGCGCACTTTTTATCACATTAGCCATCAAAATGTCAAAGGTTATGGTTTTATCCATTATCTCTTCAATAAAATGGAGGTTTCCGACATTTGAAGCTGCCATGCAGCCACTTACTATCACTGATAGTCTTGAGTGCTTTTCGAATTTTCTGGTGTTTTTGTGAGAACATTTTTTGTTTGCGTTTACGCCATGCAAATCGCTAACTTTCGGACCCAAACAAATTAATGGAACTAGACATCGTAGTCCAATACGAAAATGTTTTTGAACCACTTGTCAATTTAAATCGTTTTTCCTTACCGTTTCCGTATGGATGTGCTTACTAAAATTGGTTTTGGCAAATGTAGCAAGTTTTGGAGCAGAGGTAAATGCATCTTTTTGTACCTAACGAGGTATAAATTTTGGACCTCGGGCTTAGCTTTTTTTCACGCCCACACGTTGTTGCTTTTAAAACGTGCATGGAAAGAGTGCCATTACGTAAGACTTGCTTAAATCATTTCTACATACATGAGCTCATCTAAATAAATATGTAAAAACAATAAATAGCTGAACGAATGCCTGATTTTCGATATGAGCCACTGTAGTTTTTTTTTCGCCAGCAGAGGCAACGCTGTTATACGTTTACGCAGTAGTTTTTGCCTCTTTTAGAATAACTATAAACTTACGCATATCGTCACAAGCTTTGCTGTAAATTGCAATGTCTTCGAATTCTTTGCACACGATTCAATTCAGATTCAGTTTAATGTTTCAATTTGTCACCAATATTAATTAATGGACTCTCCAGGAATCTGCACAGAAACTAGTCTTTATTGCTGTGAAACATTTCCAAGGACACGATTGAATTTATTTTGAGAAATTAGCAGTAATTATCCGATATCTGCTTTATCTGCTACACGGCAGACAATTAAAATGTTTTTTTTTTGTTTTTCTTTGTCATTTCTTTTTTTTTTTTTTTCTTAAGCGCCTCATTTAGTCCACTGGAGTGATCATTTCCACAGCTTATATGAAGTATTATTAATTCCTATTCCCTATTTATAGAAGTTGTAATTGGTGGATACGTTCTGGGTCGCCTTCGTTTTTGCCTCTGGCCTTCTTATATTAATCGTTTCATAATAATATATGCAATCACCTTTGTGAATGCTTCCACAATATCTTAAGCCAAATATTCGGGCGAACTCTAAAATTTTTTTCAAGTTTTGCGAGTTATTTTTTTAACACATGCTTAGTTTATTTTATTTTTGAAGTCGTTAAAGGATTAAGAGAAAATAAGTTAATTCAAATAATTGCCAAAAATATTAAGTACTTAAATAACATTTTTTATGTAGGTTTTTTAATACAACTGTAGAAACCTCACCGCTTTTTTCTAAATCCTTAAATTTGTATTTTATGTTTTTTTTATGTTTTCTTTAAGAACTTTATTTATTAACAGCTCAACAGATGTGTGATGGAAATCGATTTTGAAAAGAAAACGATTTAAAACCGTAAAAGATTGTGTTGTAAAATTTGTTTGTTTTGTTTGTAACTAAAAATAATCGTTTTCAATACATTTTTTTAGTTTTTTTCTTTATATATTATTTTAATTTTGTCATCTGAAGTGCGATTCACAAACTTTTACCGATTCGACAGTCGCAAAATTTGTTGAAAATTTTTGTTGTTTTCAGTAATGATTGTGTGATTCACTTTGATTCAAATTGATATCAAGTGGCATCTCTACCAAAAAAATATCAGATAAACGAAAAACATAAAGAAGAATGAAAAAAACAAGAATTTTTTTGTGCTTTTAGCTATTTTTGCAAAATGTTAGTAAAAACCATGTAAAACTTTTTCCACATGTATTAAATACATAAATACATCATGGACAAATATATTGTTTATAAATGTTTTATAAACTAATTAACACTGCCCCAAAAAGATACCATTAATTTTAGTTTGTCGAATAAATAAACAACTCCAAAATATTTTTCGTTTAGTTTTTCTATAATCGTTTAGATAACAATAACAGCTGACTTAACGATAGCGAATATTGTTTGAAAAAGGTTACTGAATAGCAACGTCATTATTAATGTCGTTAACATTTTTTAACAATACGATTGTCGTTACAAAAGAATAGTGGATCGCACTACTTGTGTTCATTTCCAGTTGCAAAAATTTAAGTCTGGCTCAAGAGTGATTCACAAACTCGAACGATTTCTGTCACTTACCTGTATATTTAAAAATTTCCGTTTTATATAAATCATTTTTCCTAATTATGTAGAAACTCTATTAATTTTTAATTTTATTTTCCGTTTAAAGTCGTAAACGTTTAACAAAAACATCTGAGAGAATGCAGAATGATAATGAAATTACTTCAAATTAAGTCAAAACAGTTTCTACTATTCTGATACTAAACAAAATGTTTTTAATTTAATAGGAAAATTATTATTTCTTAAGAAGTGTATGAAAAAATCGTAGCGTTAATTTTTGTAAATACTACCTCAATAGACGAAAATGTTAAATAATCATGTTGGTTAATAAATAAAATGAAAAAAATAGTACGTGCATATATGGGGCATTCCTTGTTAATTGTCACAAAGAAAAAACAACAAAACAGATTAAACGCTTTTAACTTTTGTATTGTAATGTTTTCGTTAAAGCTTAAAGTACAATTTAAATTAACAACAAATATCCAAAATAAAGAATCATCGTAAAAAATTATTGTAACGTAAACCAAACCAATTTGTAAATTGGACTGTGTTCATTTTGAATTTAACTTGGTAACGAAAGATGTGAAAATTCACTCCAGCAGCTGACAGTTACGAATTGAAAATGTAATGATGAACATCATCCTGTAAGGATCACATCCACCGAATAAATAAGATAACTAAAGTCAGTAATAACAAATTAGCAGGTGACGTGAAGAACTTTTTTATAACATATGAAAGGTGATTCTCAAAACGTTCATAATAAAACTGATAACGTAGTTACTAGGCAGAGTTAAAAAAAAAAAAAAAATATGTATAAGTTTGTCCAGCTCGAGACTGTAGCATCACATCAACAGTACAATTTTATTATTTGTATTGACTTATTTTTAGTAAATATTAAACTAATTTTGTAATTACAAATAGTGCTAATTGAAGCTAAACTAGAACAATCATAGATTTTAATAAAAAAAAGAAAATAATAGGAAATGAACCAGATACAATTGTTTTCACAATATTTCTTAGATCAGTGTTGCAACGTATGTTACAATCTGCAATATTGTGCAATAATATGCATCAGTTGACGTATGTTATAATTCAAAAATCGCATTTTTACGATACAACTTCGTTCACGGATGTGACGATTTCACCCCTGAACTATTTGAAAAAACTCTTTAGAATCAAATTAAAATTTTATCTGAATTCGACGCGTATGAAATATTAATTTATTAATAAAAAAAAATCCTTTTAATTTATACTTATTCAGCATATGCGGACCTTTGTCCAGATATTAAATAACATATGTAGATATTTTTTGATAAGACAGACTTCGGTAAACATTTAAACTGCCAAAAGTTACTGCATCTTGATTGAAATTAAAGCATTTCAGCTATTTAAGCATACTAAAATAAAAAAAGCTTTACATGGTCTTGAGGGTTTTATTTAAAAATAAAAATATTAAAACGATTTGGCTGCTTTAAAGAAATTTCCAACTATGAAAATTAAACATGTGTCTAAAATTAGTGTTGTTGTTTTTTTAAATGCAATAAACAAATATTGCACAAACCGCTTTTGACGAAAATTCATCACAGGCATAGAAGTGATTTAAAACTATTTTACTTAATCTAAAAATAAGAAATGAAAACAAGTATACTTAAAACTCAAAGAAGTTCTGAAACTCATTTTTATGGGAAACTTATCGATTTATAAAAAAAAAACACTTAACTTTTTTCTATGTAAGAATAAAATCTAAAACATATATTTAGATAAAAAAAATTACATATATAGTATATTTTTATAAAATATTGTTAAAAATAAAAAAAGGTAGTTAGTATATTTAGGAATATTTTTGTTTAAAAATAATCCGTCTTAAAACATTTATTCTGTAAAAACTACTGAACAATTAGAATAATTAAAGTAATTAATGTTCAAGGAACAATAATAACAATAACTATAAATAATATTTTATTGCACTTGTGTTCATTAAAATTTAAATTAAGGCTAATTTGGTTTATACCTATACATTATATTTTTAAACGTATCTAAAGAACAAATGTAAAATTGCAATAATTCCTTATGTAATCGACAGATCACAGTTGGGTATTCTTCTTAAGCTAGCAATTTATTTTCGTACTAATGGTACTTTTGATTATGAAAATTTATAAATAAAAATTAAATTGAAAACAAACAACAATTTTATATATATTTGTTTAATTGCTCCTGCATTTTCGATGACACGAGATGCCAATAAAAAGGCGTAGAAACCAATAACAAGTTAAATTTTTGAGATTTTTACAGCGAGGGCACCGCACGATCGCAAAATACAGTAAATTTGTGTACCTTGTTGCTTAAGCCCTTTTCACACTATTATATAGGGCGGTCGAAACATAACGCGCAATGTTATTTGTGAGTCACACCCGCGAGATGATAACGGAGTTCTTGTGGCCATAAATTGAGAAAATAGACCTGAAAGATATCTGGTTCCAACAGAATAGTGCCACACACCCATCGAAACAATGACTCTTTTGCGCTAGAAATTCACGTCGTGGCAATGTTAATTGGCCGTAACGTTCATGTGATTTGACACCGTTGGATTTCTTTTTGTGGGGATATTTAAAAGAAAAAGTGTACGTCAATAAGTCAAGAACAATTCAAGAGCTAAAGGATGAGATTATTCGGCATATTACCGACATTGAACCTCAATTATGTCTCAGAGTCATTGAAAATGTGAGCCGTGTCGAGTATTTGGCCGATATTTTGTTTCACACATATTTGTTATAGTATAATAAAAATATGTAATAATAAAAAATATTAAGATGATTCTCTGAAAACTTTTGGTTTTATTTAACCAGCCAAGCCCGGCGCGCGTTGCTACGCCCCTTAATGAGCTCAATATGTGTGCAAAGTTTCAGAAAAATCAATCTAGTGCAAGTAGCTAAAAATGATAACTTATTTTTTATGGGCGTGGCACTGCCCACTTCTCTAATTACGAAATTGTATAATCATGAGTTCAATATGTGTGCAAAGTTTCAGAAAAATCGGTCAAGTGCAAGTAGCTCAAAAATTAATATTTATTTAAAATTAATAAAATTTGCGATTGTGATTTATACTCGCATGTGAGGTGTTCTGTAACTCGCATTCGCAAGAGTTTTGGCGAGTTCAAGTCGCAAGAGTATACTGAAGTGAACTGCTGTATTTAAACTAAACTAGTTTTTAAAAAAACTACAAAGTTATGAATAAGTTAAATTATTAGTGTTTTCTTTATATTTTAGTAAAAACTAAAGACATTTTGTAACAATTTTTTTCTAAAGACATAAAATTTAAAATCGTTCTTTGCTTCTGCAACTTTTGCCCCTGTATTTCTTCTTTTGCACTGGCGATTTCAATAAACAGCTAATACGAGTCATCTTCGAAAAATATACGCAGCTAGTGCTGTAATTAATTCAAATGAAATGCCCTGGTATTTTTTGTAATATTCTAGGTTCAGGTATTATAAATATTAAAATTATAGAGTTTTCTTTTAAAACTTTTCAAAAGCAAATCGCAAGTAAAACGCGTGAGTTGCAGAACATGCAGAAATAAGTTTGGCGATTTGCTACTCGCATTCGATTTGACACTCTTGCGAGTTCGAATTGGTTGGACCACCCTAGAGAAGTGTTTAGATTTTCGTTGGATTTTTTCAGAAAGAAATCAGTTGATAATCGTGCTGACTCAAAAAAAAATCAATTTGAAAAGTTAACTTTTCATTTTTGATGTTCTGCAAAAGTAGATTAATAATTGTATGGTTTATTGAAATTCAAATGTAAAAACTTGAATGCAGAACAGGAAAAAATGTAAACTGCAGTGATTTCAAATGAATTCGAAGTAGAATGTAAAACATATCTGACTCTCTTTACATTGTCTGTCTCCTCTATAGCACTTCTGTTAAAATTCAGCCTTAATAAAATGAAAAGTCTCAGCTTAGCAAAACAAAAGATCAAATTCGAACACTATACAAGAATCTAGACTACAATTTTATAAAAAAAAAAATACAAATATGTAAAAAACTATGTATATATAAACAAAGCAGAAATAATGATTACATCAGAAGCTTCTTCGGTTTTAATAGTATCCTTTTCGAAACTGATTTTAACTTTCGCTTGCTGTTTTCTTTCTTTCCCGAGATACCTATTCTTTGATAATGGTATTGATTGGGCTAATGATATTGAACCATCTGGTACTTCGGGGAAATTTTGTATTTTAGAAAAATTTTTATAATTTATTTTCTTTTTTATTTAACAACTTATTAATTTAAAATTATATTACAAATGCATCCGACCAAGTTTTTTTAAAATAAAATTAAAAATATTGTGAAGGCAAATTAATAAATTAAAACAAGTGAAACAAGGTAGTATTTTAATTCATAAGTAATTGCGCCATCAAATTATTATCATCAGCAGTAGAAGAGGCGGCAGCGTGTAGGCCAGGCCCACTTTCTAGAAATTCACGTAGTTCATTTTCCAAATCACCACCAACTGTGGTTGAAACATCTTCTTCTATGTCCATGGCAGTAGAAGAACAAAGCGAAGAAGTTAAGTTATTACTTCCATCTTGTTGAGCCGTTACTGTAGAGGTCACAGACGATGAGGAAGCATTAGTAAAAGGTATGTTGGGCAAAGATACAGGTTGCTGTATAAGTGCAGGTACATGTAAACGATGCTGAGGCTCTGGTGGAGGTGGTAAACCAACTGTAAAAGATTTATTTATTAAACAATTTTATTAAAAACTTTCCAAAAGTTCACCTACCAAATGATAATCCCATGGCTTTTCTTAAAGCATAGGGATCTGTTACAGCCGAAGGTGGCAGTTTTTTAACAACGTCTGTTAAATGTTGTGTTATTTGCTGGGCCAATTGTGTTTCTTCTTGTGAAGGCGTCTGTACTAGTCCTAAATGCTGCGGCAATGGCTGAGACAGCCGGTCATGTTGCGTATTCCGTAGCTTGTCAATCAAGTTCAAATTATTGCTTAAATGTTCTTGCAATCTTCTTGTCAATTCGAAATTTTTCATTTCCTTTTCAATGTCATCCAAAAAGTCTACTTTAATGCCCAAATCATTTAATGTTCGCAAGCGATTGAAATCAATACGAGTATTTTTATATTTTTCGTATTCTTTTTCAATTTCAGCACGAGTTTCTACGCTGGCAGAACTGTCAACTACAGGACCGGTGTTATTGAAACATTTAAGTGCTTCTTGCTGTTCGTAATTTTGAACTTGCAAATCGTAGAGAGTTTGCATGCCCTTTGAATGTTCGCCATTAGTTAAAATATCTAGTAGGCCATTGGCCAACATGGTGGCATAAGAAGAATCTTTGGTAAATTGTAAAATACTTTCAGCATATTCAGTGCTGGTAGCATCACCATAAGTTTCCAATACTAATTGGGTTTCATCCTTGTTGAGTGTGGAGAAGCGGGAATCAAACGTGGGTGCGAATGAGGAAAACGGGCCGTAGTTTAATGGCTTTACCAACTTGGCTTCATTACGTTTATCTTCACGATAACCCTGTACCTGACCCGAACCCGTCTTTAGTTTTCCTACCAAATCGCCCAGAGACACAACTTTTTCAGGGCCTTCATTTTCATCTTTCGTCAGTAAATTTAATGAAGTAGAACCATCTTTATTTTGCCTTAAGAAACCCATTTGATGGGCTCTTTCCTTGGCCGACAAACGTTTTTTAGCTGCTTGAGCTGCGCTTTGTACTTGAGCTAAAATCTCTGCAGAAGTTAAGTCATCGACATAGGCTTCGAAACGTGTCTTGGGTTGATTTTCCAACCGTATGGCTTTGCGTTTTCTTTCCTCTTCAAGTTGAGCCGGAGTCATTGGTTCTTCTGTACCGGTTGAGGCCCCCTCATCAGCCGAATCAGCCATTGCGTGATGGTCATATGCTGGGAAATCTCCATGATTTTGAACTAATTCAAAACCTAACTCCTTTACTGTAAGTTCTCTCATATATCCTGACAAAGGCTTAAGACTTCTCATCAAACTGTCGGGGGCCAAGTGTTTCATGCCAACTTGTAGCAGACGTTTCGCTGCCTTGTGGTATACCGTATCTACATGATTGTAACGTATCGCATTGTCGCACATTAAACGAAAGTCATAGGTAAATTCCGTTAAGGTGGTGTAATCATTGTCATCAATTTTCTGTCGTATCGTTGAGAAATCCATAGGCTTATTAATAATCTTCGAATAACCGGGAGCAATATCATCGGTTACTGGCCAAGCAAAAAATTGATGAGGGTCCCGTTTTTCCAAAATGCGTAAAAGATGTTCCAGTAATTTATTTAGAGGAGACTTCTGTTGCTTTAACTTCAACACACATGTACGAGGTTCTCGGCCCGACTCACTAGATGAACTAGGAGTTTTAGGTGCTTCCAACTGTTTTGGTGTAAAAGCCGCTAAGGAACTAGCACCACCTGGTGTTAATGCTGATATTGAGGGCGAAGGTGATGGTATCATTAACTGTAAAGTTTAAAAAAATTCTTTGAAAAATACGATTTACTTAAATATCAGTGTGCACACTTGGTCGTTTATTTTAAATCAGAAATTCAATCAGTTCGCACTCTATTTTAATATTTATATATATATATGTGTGCAGCTGTGTTCAATATCATAGAAAATGGTCTACTCGCCATGTTGCTATATTACTCTTAACACTCTAGTACATTGATATCCCTATTTTTCAATATGATTTTGTTGAAATAAATTTCTCTTACACACTGTATTCGTTTTATATTTACTTTCAAGTATTAAAGCTTTAGACAACTTAATATGTATATAAATGCACATATTAAGTAAAGGCATTTCACAAATTTTGAACGAATATATCTTGTAAACCAAATATTGGAGGGATACAACATTTTTCGTAATAAAGGCTATATTCGGGTAACAGAGAACGTTATTTGTCTTTACTGATTAAAAAAATTGTTTTTTATCAATATATAAAATAGTTCCGTGTGTTTATTATTATTAAATTATTATTATTATAATTAAAATTAATTGAACTAAACCATGATTTCGTATATATATATATATATATATATATATATATATACGAATATATATATTATATATATATATATATATATATATATATATATATATATATATATATATATACGAATATATATATTATATATATATATATATATATATATATATATACGAATATATATATTATATATATATATATATATATATAATAGTAACAGTAAAATAACAAAATTTAGCAATCGTCACTGTCGCCATTGTTAGAAATAACTTCAAATATTCGGTTAGACATTGAGCAGTTAAGCGATCCTATATAATCTAATATTGAGCTCTAGGCATTTTTATTGCGTCCTTTCAAGACTCCTTTGAATCAAAAAGTCAATAAAAGTTCTACATTTTGCATTTTTGTTTTACAGCTGCACATTGTCGTCTTGGTAGTCTTACGGTATGGGTCCAAATAAGTTATTAAATAATGGAAGCACGCGGTAATTTGTACGATCTTCCAGTCATTGCTTCCGTTTCAAATACCAAGTCGATAGTGTCATAGTAGATTATGACACACCATGCCATAACTCCGCCTTCCCTGCAAATATATTTCTGTCTTTCATACGTCATGAAAAAATATTAATTGTATCGATCTGGTTCATCGATGCTAAACTTTTCTTCGTCAAAAATATAACTTTAAGCCACTTATCTGACCACGCCATTTTATTCTTTGTAATTTGGAGGCGCTAAGCTTTATTATTGTCATTGAGTAGTGAGTTATTGTGAAGTTCTCAAAGAACTCTAAACGTACACGTCTTGTTAAGTTTGACGAACTGTGAAAACACTTGTTTTAACTCAACTTTCATCGTGAATTTTCTCCGCGGATATAAGGCACGAATTTAAACAGATCTGTAAATTTGTTGTCTTTCTCTACGCGCTGTACCCATTTCAATTGTTATTGTAACAGGTTTTCCTCTTTTCACCTGCTATTTTGGAAGGCATTCAATCCACTGGATTTTAAAATTTGTTCCGTGTCGGAGGTGTTACGACCTTTTCCGCGTCCCATTTTTTCAAATTAAAAAAATTATTTATTTTTAATAACAATCGCTGATTAGAATTCCTATACATGCCCTTGATTTTTTAAAATATAAAAATTTCTTAGTAATGTTATTATAATCGGTACAATAACAAAACTTCTTTAAAATAAAATAAAAATCTGTTGACAATTTTCACCTAATTAATAGTAAGAACATGTCCTTTAAAAGTCCAAAATTTTGTAACCTCTCAATATTTTGTTTACAAAATATATTTCTCCAAGTTGATATAATAAAATTTCTTAATTAAAGTGATTCGCAGTGTATGTAGGTATATGCACATACATACATGTCATATTTAGATGATTTTTTATAGATATTGGGAACGAATTTCTGTCATCCATTATCAAGTTTGGAGTCAAACCAGTTTCGGATAAGTGCATCGATTAGGGTAATTTTTCGTTTAGTGTTAATTCGTTTTTTTTTTTTTTTTGTCAAGTGTCAATTTAGCATGTGAGCAGATAGCAGGTATCTTCCTTTGGCGTTTTACTGTTTATCAAGTAACCATTTGTCAGGTCTGATTAGGCAGCAGTTAAAGCTCCTAGGTCGGGTGTTTTTTGTAAGGGTTGGTAGACGTTAGTGATTACTGTTTTATTGCTATCTATTTCGTCAGAATTGGTGTTTGTGGGGTTGGCAGGCAAACCTTTTAGGAAGATTATGTTAAGTTTTTTTTATGTATGATGTTTTTGTTAGGGATTGGAAGAAGTCAGTGATTATTGGATTATGAATTTTTTTTTTACTATTTTGGTATTACCTTTCGATATTTTGTTGCTTTATGCGTTTTGTAGATTAATTGCAAACCTACCAATATAACGTCAGAATTAGAGTTTGTTTGTTTATACGTCCGTTAAATGTCTATTGTTTGTAAATTTCTATGTTAACGTTTTGCTTTGCGCTGTGTGAGTAGTAGCTTTACCGCTTTTACCTTTGATTGGTCTTACCTCTGCTAATGGTTTTGTGGGACTAATACCACCAATACTGGATACGGGACTGGCAGACACTTGAGAACTTCCTTCTAAAACACCTCCGCCAAAAAGAGGGCCACTAGATATTGGTCCAATCGATGTACTATTCATGGATGAAGATGTCGGCGAGCATATCATTGTTTCTTCAGTTTTTATAGGCACAATTGGTTTAGAAACAGGCCTACACGATGGAGAATTGTCCGTAGTCATATTTGCATAGAACAATATATTCTCCGGCAGCGGTTGTGAATTCTCATCATCCATAAAACTAAAACCATCTTGACTACTATCACCATCTCCAGTTAAGGCAATATTCGAAAGTGGTCCGGCCGTCACTATTTTAGGACTACGTTGGATTTGAAATGACGAGCAGCCGGGCAGAGATTGTGAATCTTGACTGGCGATTAAAGTTAAATCTTCAATATGCTCTACCGAAGAGGCTTCACGTCGCGGACTTTCACTTATATGGCGTTCACTTTTTTCACGTTTCTTTTCCTTGTGATGTTTATGCTTCTTTTCACGATCTTTCTTCTTCTTCTTTTTCTTAGATTTCTTATGCTTTTCGCGATATTCTTCCAAATCTTCCAACATTAGAGGACTACTACACATAGCCTCAGCGGCCGTAGGGGGACCGGCTGTAGTAGAAGTTAGAGAACAACCATCGCCGGAATATTCAGGTGTATTGTTCGGTCCCACTTTTAGAATTAACTTTAAGCCTCTTTGAAGATTGCAAGGGTCATTATTATGACTGTATTCTGTAGTTGAACGAAATATTAATATTCACTTACATGTCTGTCTGAAAAATCTCCAATGCGACCACGTTTACTCACCCTCATATCTTTCTCTTCTTTCCAATTTATGCTTTTTATGTTTTTTTGAAGAGCCCATTATATTATTTATATTATAAACTATTAATATTTTATATACTTCCTTCAAAATAGAAAGAAAATGAATTTTTCACAAAGTAAGCAATGACGCTATTGCTGAGTTCTGCGCCGGCATATTCTATTGACGGCGGCTATACATGCACAAACAATTAGAGCCGACTTAAACTCGGCGGCTGGACGGATGAAATTAGTATCGGTGAACTGATTCTCAACTGGTTTTTATAGTTGTAATCAAGGCACATTTAACTAGGTGGCATCACTACTACAGGTGATTACTTTTTGCTAACATTTCATTTTTCTTTGTTTACAGTTTGTTAATGTCAAAGTGTTTGGTTTTGTTTACCAACAAACCTTTTTTAAACTATTTTCCTTTTAATTTGCTTTTTGTTGTCACATGTTTTTTACAGTAATCATTGATTTTATACAAACAAAGTTGCCTGCTGTTGTTGTGTTTCTTGTCGTAACAATGGCACCTAGTTATATATGCCTTGGTTGTAATATTTTTAAGCTATTTACATATACATATGTAATAACATTTCTGTTACTGCAAAGCATAACTTTAATTATAGTTAGGGCTTCTACATTAAGTAAATTAGTTTTACAATTCTTTTGTTTGTTGTTGGCAACGGTAAGGTCGGGTTAAGGCAAAGAAAATTTCTCATATTTGGGTACAGACTGGTTTAATCGGCCTATTCACACTAGTTTCAACTATTATGAAGTACTTTTAAAAATTTAAGCCGTATAAAACCTAGTAATATATGAAAAACGATTTAAGATTCGTTTTTTATCGAATTTTATTAATTCTAGATAATTTTTAACATATTTGTATTTTTGATCTAATGGCATACGTATTTAATGTAGAAATTGTGACGGAACCCTTTTCTTGTCTTAACACAAACCGCAAGTAGGAAGTAGATGTCAGGGGAGGTACGACCAGCTACATCCGGTGCAGGTCCACACAATAAAATTTATAACAAAAATAACTAAAATAAAAAACAAAATTACAAAATAACGAACATTCTACAGATCAAACGCGTTTAACCGAAAATTAGAACATTAATTTATAAACTCGGATCACTCGGACATTTACACCAATAATAAAGGACACAACACTAGAATACAATCATTCGACCGGTGAAAATGGAGACTTATTGTGGAATGTGTCCCCTACTAGATGCCCACCCTACCATGGTAACATAAATGTAATAAATCCCTTATGTTACCCCAGATACATTTACACATTAGATCACTGCTTCTTACATATAATAACACACCTTTATATTTACTTAGCCGGACATTTCCGTGCTAAGCTTAACCAATAAATAGATAAAATTTAAAAAACACATTATAAAATTTTTTATTAACTAAACGCTTATGCCTACATAAGATTGCTCCAAATACAAAACTTAATATTAAATAAAAGAGAATTCAAAAATTATTTATAATTACAAAATAGATTTTTAACAACATAAAATTACAAAGAAACAACAAACAATACACTAATACAGAGCTAACTCAACGTTATAAGACAAGAACTGGAACAACAGAAAACACCTAACCCGAGAGGGGTCTATAAACTTATCATTTTTCTTGTCTTTTAGGGTTCAATTTTACCCAAACCTAGCTTTATCTATTTAATACCTAATGTAGTTTTGGGCTTACACTTATTATTCCTTCTCTTTTATTTTTATGCGCAGTAAAAAAAAAATTTTGAATTTAAATATAAACTTTTTAATAGTTTTTACTTAAAAAAATCGGTTTGGACTCACCAATGCCCAAAAAAAAGGACCAATTATGGTGTACCTTTCCAAGACACGGATGTACTAGCAAGCCCAGCTTAAGTGAAGCCTTCAAGAAATAATAATAGCTTCCCAAGGGATGGCGATAATATTTTCCCGTCCACACGCACAGAAACAAATCTTCAGATTTATTTTATCAGGAAGACCAGAACAACAACCAAAAAAGCTGAAGTTCTTCCTTTTAAAAAAAAATCAAAAACTTCAAAATTCCTTAGCTCTAGTACTGTGTCTCCTCTATCGCTACCTTACTCAAAATTTTTTTCCTATCCACACTATGCCTTGCTTATTCAACAAATAACCCGCAATTCGCCGTACTCCGAATTAAAGCTACCGCTACTATTTTTATTCCGCTCTAGCAACCGTTTCTTCACATTATTTATCCCATTTACCCCCACTAGCATTCCCTAGATTCAAAAATAAATGGGTTATAAGCAAACTTAAATTATCTATCTTCTGCTAAAAAAAAACCCCCCCTTAGCGGTATTCAAATTACTAAGCGGTCCCAAATGTTCAATGAGCGACTCATTACGTCCTTGACAAATCATTAAATTGATCCTTTTAACATCACTAACCCAGTACATACTTTTGTGGTAATAGGAGCTCAGCAAAAATTGAAAGGGACCGTTACTCTACTTAGATTATTGCTGATTCTCACATTACCGTATTTTTCTTTTACTATTTTTTTCTTCCTTTTTTTGTTTATTTTGCATTTACCATCAGCTGATCATTTGTGTGAGTAGTTCACAACCCACAATCATATAAATTAAAATCACCTGGTACAATATATTTGTTTTTTCAGCCTTATGGCACAGGGTAGTCAGAGGTGAACCCTTTGACACATAAAAAATTAAAAACTAAGTTTTTTACTCTGGGCTCTGTTGGAAATATAGCATTTTGTGATGAAATACAGGAAAATAAACAAAAATCTAATGTGAATAAGTGCAAATTTTAAAAAGTAAAGTTAATAAGCACAGGGTAGTTTCATTATATTTAAAAAAAAAAAATAATATTAAATAAAATTAAAATGTGTTACAGTGCAAGTGTTTTGTTACTTAGATCTCGAAATCATTAAATATGGCTAGCAATAAGTTTGTCCATTTACCAGATAAACAATTGGTAATCTATGGAGTTGTAATGGTTAACTACTGCAAGTCTTGGGATACGCGGATGAAATCATACGTTGTGGTACACCCAACATATTCGCAGGTGCTGTTCGAGGCAATTTCCCAAAAAATAATAAACGGGACGATTTTGGTGCGCATATTCACAGGGTCATACAAATGGTAATATTTATGTATGTAAGTGTATAAATATGAAAAAATTTCAAGTTACCCCGTTTAATGTATATGAATGTATGTATGTATGTATATTGTAGGGTTGGAAGCTGTAGTGTGCTGAAAATGGAACAAGACGACCTTTTGACTAGAAAGATTCTTTGACACAGCAGTTGCAGTTTAAGATGAGCAATTTGTGTGCTTTAACATAAAAATTGATAAATTCAACTTACGTTTTATTTTATTTTAGGTTACCCAAACTTCACTGAGCACTACCTAATAAACTGCAATATATACCAGGAAGCAGGTTTCAAGCGTTGTTAGCAAATTAAAATTAAGAAATAGTGTATTTTTTTATTTATTTCTAATCGCGTTAAAATTTAATAACAAAATTATTGTAAAACACAAATTGAAACTAAATAAATTTTAATATGTTTTCTTTTACTTTGTAAAGAGTAAATTTTAATAAACTTAATTAGATTTAAATATAGTACATTTAATTATTATATTTTTATTACATTGCATTGTTGAGATTTGTGTAGGCTGTCTTCCGTTTGCTGTGTATTGAGTTTAGTTGTTATTTATCGGCTACTTTTGATTTTTTTCCGGTTGAATTAAAAAATTCCTCTTCGGGTATATGTATATGAAATGAATTACTGTAATGAAATTTAACAATATTGTTGTAACTTTTTGATTTTATATTGGAAGACTTAGGCAATGATTTTTTAAATTTATTCTTCACATATGAATTTAGAACATAGAAGACTTATTATAATGATGTTATATTAAACTTACTTGAAAATGTCTTTAATCGGCTTTGGCGGACAAATAGAATTATATACCGCTAGTATATAGATTTTTTTCGACCTTTTCTGGTCCAGATCCATCATGTTTGGTATACTAAAACATTACCACCTCGAGTAGGATGTGGTTGTTCACCACGCATGATGGTTTCAGACAAGGAGAAGCTTTTGTATACGCTACACTTGCCCCATGGATTATCGTGATTAATACAAAATAATTTTTTCACGATTCGTAATCCTAATTACCAAAAATTTAAGGTCCCAACTATGACCTGAGGGGAAACGAAAATAAATGGAAAAATAATAATATAAAATAATGTATGTACAAAAAAAAAAAAATAAAATAATCAGCATAAAAAAAAAATTCTTAATAATTTATGTACAAAAACCAAAACCACTACATAATCAGCATAAAATAACGAAAAAATTCATGTATATAAATAATAATTCATTAACAAGCGAAAGCAAAGGCAACAAATATATAATAATAATTAGTTAACAATTCATTCATAAAACCAAAACAGAGCAACAAGTAAAAATAATAATTCACATGTAAAAACCAAAAGAAAACTCAATATAAAGTAGCAATAATAAAATAACAAAAATATACAATTTCGTGTATAACAACAATAATGATAGATTAACAAAGAAGTAACAATTCATTTATACAAAAACAAAAAAAAATATTATTAATTATTAAGTAATTTCAATCTTTAGGCATGAAAAAACGAACTCATGCCTAAAGATTGAAATTACTGAACAATTAATAATATTTGTAGTTCGGAAAAAACAATAAAAACTCAAAAAAAAAAATAATTATTAATTTTTAATATAATAAAAATTAAAAATGAATTTACAATAATTTCAATATATTACAAGTGCTAGTATATATTTTGTAAAACAATTTTTTGCCGATTATAAGGTGTGTTCATTTACTAAAATTTTTTACAAATTTGTAACAATTGTTACTAGAAAGCGTTCATTAACCCAAAAAATTTGCAACGAGAGAGCGTCAAAAGAGCGTAAAAAATTGAGAGACAGAAAAATTCTTGCAAGTTTTTACAAGTAAAATTTTTACTTGCAATAATTATTCAAACAGCTGTTTTGCGTTTACAAAACAATATTTCTAAATTAAGTTGAAAATAAAAATATTTTGGAAAATTTAAGAAATTGTAAGTAAATGTAAACTTTTAAAACGGTAAAAAGTATTAAAAAGATACATTTATTTTTGTGTAACTTAGGAACAACAGAAGCAACATAAGATGTCTAAACCTGTGGTTTTAACTGTCTCTGAAATGTTTTTGTTTTTTTTTTCTTTAATTTTCACAAACCAGTTGTAATTTTTAGTGATGTAAATATAATGACTACGTAGCTACTTGGTAATTTACACTAAGCAGGCAAATAATTCAATTAGTTCAAATATATATTTGCAAATAAATTTAAATTAACACATAATTTATTAAATTACTTTTCTACTGCTTTTGATATTTTATTTTGGATAAAGCTTTTTATTACAATGAAAATGAAAATTGCTTAAATTTGTTTCCTTTCAAAAATATATTTAACCCGTTTTCGCCGGCTGTTTATTATTATTATAGTTTGGAAACGATTGCAAAGGCGGAGCATTAACGTTAGACAATAACGAAGAAAAATTCTCCTTTTCAACTCACATTTGTTTGCGCTTTAATGTAGTTTCTTATTAGTGTTTATTTACATAAATAGTTCTTCATAAAATCGCTTGGAAAATAAATCACAAAGTTGGAAATAAACATTTCTGCGACCTTATTCTGTCGTTATTTCCGGTGATTGCAATAAAAATTCTGTGTAGGCAGGCTGTTATAACGTATAAACTAATTAAAAATAGATATTATATTCATTCATTGTATTCAAAAGTAGCTTATCACCCTTATCGTGTTTAGCGTATTTCGACTACGTCTAGTACTTTATTAAATAAAATTGCAAAACTTTTCATTATTCTATTACAAGCCGTACTCGAAAAACGTCAGTCACGACAATGCTGAACATAAATGACCATAATCACATTATTTTTTATAATAATATACATATATGTATAATTTTTCCAAAAAATATAGGGGTAGTTATTGAGTACTCATATATACCTATACATTACAACACTATTTTAACTTGCAAATTTTAGCAAGTAAAGTGTTCATTTACTTTTTCACATTTTTGAGAGTAATTTTGGAAAATTTCTTGTTACTCTCTCGTTAATAACTTTTACTAGTAAAGTAAATGAACACACCTATAATCTCAGCTAAGTAAAATTGTTGGTGTGAAACAAAATGTACGAGAACACATAAGAGATCTGGGGACATTTTACTGCTTAAGGCAAAAGCTTATTAACAAAACTAACTATTTGGGGTTACACATTTTTAAAAATGACTTGAAAATGTAGCTTTATTTATGAGTCACGCAAAGGTATTTAATTTTAAAAATTGGTTCTTTAAGTTTTGCGTTAAAGAACCGAAGAATAAAAAAGATCCTGATACGAATAAATACATTAAGCATATCTTCGTGTTGCAAATTTTCGCAGCATAAATATGGGCTAATTTTTACTAAGTCGTCAAAAATAATTTGGTCAAGTTCAATTCGGTGACAATACTTATTAAATAAACGTTCAAATGCATTTTTCTAATTGGCGTAGGTAATCTACGAACAGTTGTGGAGGTTCTACCAAGTGGCATTTGCTGAACTGCTTTTCAAATGTAAAAATAAATTCAGGGGAAATGGGTTTACCATCAAAATAGGGAATTGGTAGTTTGCATTTATGCATATTATAAAGTTTTAGGTAAAAGTACCCTGAAACGTACACGAATGCACTTTTATCCAAAAATTCCTTCTCATTTAGGGACACTATACCTGGATCAGTTACATCAACATGAGAAGAAGGATTTGGTAACGTATGAAACTCTTCCCAAAGGCTATTATTGGCTGCCGAAAATTCCTCATCTACTATAGAAAAATCTTTTACGAAGTCATTTGGGGAAACGCTTTCGCAGTTTCCGTTAACAACAACATTAACATAGTGAAGCCCCCATCGCTTTTGAAAAGAGCTACAAAAATTTCTAGCAGTAATTGAAACGGAGTTCCCGGATATCTTTCGTATTTGGCCAAAGAAATGTTCAAGGTGATCTTGCGTTAATCTGCGTGTTTTTAGACATAGAAACCCTTCCTTTTTAAAATATTGCCAAAGAGATTTTAACGCCGAAATATTGAGTGACCAACCATTAATAAATTTAAATAAACCTGTAATATTTAATCCGTTTTCATCAATTACTTTTACTGTTTTTAATTTTTGTGAGGCATCCCTTAAAGCTTGTAGCTGTTCATCAGAACAGTTCAAATTATTGCCATGTATATTAAAAATTTCAAATAAATCAGTGACAATTTTTTATTTTTTAAATTTATTGAAAATCAACTTAAAATATATAAGGTACAATAGTATGAGATTTTACTTAAAAGTACTACAATAATTATAATATACTTAATTAAATATGAGAGACTTTAAAAAAGAAGGAAAAGTTTATTCTAAAAAACCTTATATAAACTTAAAAGTGACAAATTTTAAATAATCTGCAGTATTTAGGAAAGTTGACGTTTTTGAAGAATCCTATTTTCCCTGACTGATAAAGGACTCGCATTTCACTAGACACAGTGTTACTTAACACTTGAGACGCTAAGTTAACGCGCATGCGTTGAAAATGATTGGGGTTGATATGTTCCATACTTAGCTTTGGAGTATGAAGCTTAAAGCTTTTCGGATCGGAAGTAAATGTGTCCAGGAAGGTGAATTATCTGGGCGTTACCTTAGATAAGGAGCTTACCTGGAATGAACACATCGAAACAAAGGTCAGGAAAGCAAAAAGGATTATGCATCAATGTAAACGAGTGTGTGGCCGTAGGTGGGGAATCTCGCCGAAGGCTACATTCAGGATTTACACAATGATGGTGAGACCCATTATAACTTACTCATCCGTGGTGTGGTGGCCAAAGGCCTCTTAGGGCACAATTAAGCGTAAGTTGGATGGGATTCAGAGGGTTGCCTGCATGGGTATAAGTGGTGCAATGCGCACGGCGCCAACGCAGGCAATCGATGCAATGTTGGGATTGCTGCCATTAGACTTATTCATTAGGTCAACGGCCGCATTGTCAGCTTTGCGAATGAGGAGCGATGCGGTTTGGCTTAGCTTTGGGCCGAACATCGGGCATAAGAGTATCCTGGACCTCGTTGGGAAAGAGGTTAGGGCTGCTCAGATGCCGATGGAACGCATGAGTAGAAGAAAGGTAGTCGAAAGGCTGCATCGAACACTCATTGCGGAGGGCATTATACACAATGAGTGTGTGGAGAACGACATCAGCATTTTTACTGATGGTTCTCTTATGAGTGGCAGGGCAGGAGCAGGTGTATTCTCAGTTGAGCTGAACTTGTCCTGTAGTCTGTGTTTGGGGAGGTACGTATCACTTTACCAGGCAGAACTGCTTGGTTTGCTGCATGCGTTGGATCACTTGCTTGAAAGTCGAGTGCATGGGAAAAAGGTTCTCATTGCACTTGACAATCAGTCAGTTGTAAAACGCATGAGGCAAGTGAACGTATATTCCAAACTGGTGCTGGAATGTGTTCTGAAACTGAACAGATGTGCCTCGTTGAATGAGGTGACGTTGATGTGGGTTAAGGGACACATAGGCACAGCTGGGAATGAAGCAGCAGACGAACTAGCAAAAAGGGGATCTGATGTGGATTTCTGTGGACCAGAACCCAGGGTTGTCCTGGGGAATGGCCTAGTGTGAGCTAAAGTTCTTCAATGCGTAAACTCATTACACCTGAATAGGTGGAGGGAGAATACCACATGTAGACAGGCTAGAATGGTGCTCAAAGAGCCCCTCGGCAGGAAGGCCAGCAAGGTACTCGGGTATAATAGGGCTACCTTAAGCTGGATCACTGCGTTAGTGACAGGACATGGAAACTTCAAGTACCATCTGGCTAAGATGAAAGTCGTAGAAGATGATACTTGCAGACTATGCCTGGAAGAGGCTGAGACGGTAGCGCACATTGTGTGTGAATGTCCAGCACTGGCTAGCATTAGGCTTAAGACCACGGGCAGACACTTGTTAGATGTGAATGCCATGGGGGAACTAAGCCTTAGACAAATGCTAGCAATTACAAAAGACTCCGTGATGAGGAAGAGTGTCGACAGTTACCAGTCGACAGTCTGAAATCACTTTAGTCAATAGTAAAGGCTAGGGTTAGCACGAGACTCAATTGAAAGTAAGGTGGCTGTGATTACGGATCGGTTCCCCGAAATCAATTTGAGGAGCGAAATGGGGGTCGAAAAGGGACCCAGAAAGTAAGTGGTCTGCTTCGATATCCCCCATACATTAATACATAGCTTTGGAGTACATCTTAATTTATTTGACGAATCTACTTTAAAAAAATTGGAAACATCATTCCAGAATACACATTTACCATTAAAATTAATGGTATTTTGCACACTAATCAGACAATTCCGCGAGCTTTTCAAAAGATGTGGACTATCATGTATAAAATATATTCTCCTATCATTGACTTGGAAATATGGCGTTTCAACAGTAACACCGACTATTTTTGCGAAATTTTGAAAATTGGTTCCTTGGTCACAAACGAACTGGCAAGGAATTAAGCCTATTGCTTGTAGTTTTGTGATTGCCTCTGTAATATATATTTTTTTAAAATAGAACCCTGACAGCTACCATATGCAAAGAAATATGAAACTGCTTGCGACCAACTTTCACCGCCTATTCCACTTGCCATTATAACCACTACGGTAGTTGCTAAAATATTCGAACGATTCTCATCGCCGAAGTCCTGAAGGCCTATAATCATATCTTTGTTAGTATTATAATCAAGAAAGGCTTTTAGTGACATCTCGTCGCAAGAAAAACTTATGAACTTCTAGTCTTTAATGAAGTTTTGAAGTTTTTAACGCCTCAAAAGTACCATCTAAATTTCCAGGCGCCTTCGGCCAATCCTGTACGAATTTTTGCAATGTTCTTATATGGGGCCAATAATGAATTGTTTGCAAACAATTGTCGATAAACAAGTGGCGATAAAAACAACACTCCCAACGAAATTAGCTTAGTCGCTTGATAACAACGGCGTATCTTCGGATCTCCATTATGATTTTTTAAACAATTATTAAGACATACCAGCAAGGTCTTTGCAATTTTTGAAGACAAATCATGTTTTTTTTTTAATAACTCCTCTAACCGTTTCACTTTGGCCTCAGACTTATTGAAATCGGATGTTAACCTTGCGTTACAAGCTTTTAACCTATTTTTCGCCCTTCTCTCCGTAGTATATAATTTTCTAAAATAGTCTACAGCAGCTCGCAAAGCTTTTAGTCATGCGTTTACCTTTGCAGATCTGTCAGAACTAAGAATTTGAATGCCTTCACTTATTGCTAAAACTTTGCTGTCACGCGTGTCTGTATTTGCAGAACCTGCTAATAGGACTCTGAGGTCTTCATTCTCTGTGTCGACATCTTCTACTATATCTCCTAACAAATCTACATCATTTTGTAAGGTAACATCCACACTACCCGCGGTCCCAGAATTTGTATCTGAAATCAAACTTACTTCAGTTAGAGGAGGTGTTAAATTTTCTGAAAAGGAATTATTTTCTGAAAAAAATTGTGGGGTTAAACTTGCATTTGGAACCGCGAATCTATGGACGCGATTCCCAAAAATCATTCCTTGCGAGAAGTGGCGACTGTACAAAAAAATGTGCTTTAAAAAGGTCTTGACCCCTAATAGTTTCAGCCATTGAGCACGTCTAAAAAAGAATTATTATTGTTATTAAAGTTAAAGTTATCATCGACCGGAGATTTTTATTATGCAATAAACTTTTATTTCAAATTATATTAAAAAATCAATTAATAATAATTCATTTTTATTTAATATAATTTTTAAGCAACATATTTTTATTTTATCCATATTCATTAAATTACAATAATAAAATCGAGTGCTTATAAAGTATCACAAAAAAAATATAATTATGTATGAATGCTTCTTAATTATACGTTTTGTCACTCAATGAATATATGTATGTACACATTGTAACAATATATATTCATGAAGTCACAAAACATGTATCTGTTTATTTACGATACGTTACACGCGTTACAAATTTGTTTTTAAAGTATAGTAATAATATTTACTTAGCACTACCTACGTATCTAAAACTCCGAAAGCAAAACGATTCATCCGATTCAAAAAGTGACGGTCACAATCGTCCCGGTAGCATAGAACACGTTATTCTTAAAAATTATTTTATAGCAAATACTACATTTTCAACAATGTATCTTAATCATTATTTAAAATAAATATATATTAAAAACGCCGTAACCGTTAAGCGCACCGTCCACTAACCATAAACCACAGGGTAAAAATTACTCTGTGCCACAAACTACAAACACAATACATTTACAAATAAACAACTTACCTTGCTTTGGGAAGGCGTGAAGCTTCTCTTCTACGGGACATCCTTTAATACACCTCCTGGAAATATTAGGAAAACCTCATTAATAAAAATTACATGCTAGTATTTTTTGCTATACTTCCATACTGTTGGTGGAATCAATCCGCCAATTAAATATTTCCGAATTAGGAGCTATTTCCCAGTGAAAACTGCAAGCCACTTTTCAAAATGCCGTATGAACACAGGGAATGGATTTCCTGCAAGAAAATAAAGACATTTTAATGTATTTAATAACAATTTAATTGAAATAAATAAAAACTCACCCTTATACTTACCAAAAAAAAAATGGGTTTTAATAGCGCCAAAAATAAACACGGCAAGAAAATCAATATAAAAACAAAAACATAAAAAAAACATAACTAAGGCTCTGAGGGAACGAGGCGGATAGAGAAAAAGGTCACTATATTGTCTTTTCACCTCTGTTTACTACTTTGTGCTTATGGTATATATATGTACATAAATAAGTATCTTTTGAATTGCAAAAATTTGAGATTGGTAAAAATATGACTCTTAAAATCGATTGAAATTCATTACAATATTTTAAATCGATCGACTTCCACCCCATAGGTAAATGTGTTAACATTTTTCTACTAAAACAATTTGATAATAAGTATTTAAACCTTATTACTAAAATAATATTTATGTATTACCAATGTAATAACTAATCTGTTTACTTAAACACTTAATGGCAAGTCTTCTTTATAATCGCTTTTCACACTTTAACGTTTTATTTAACTGTTAGCTCGACCATCCAAGTCTTATTATAAAGTCGTCTGATTTCCAGAAACTTGTAGAATACGCAAGAATACATACATACTTTTTTTTAGCGATAAATATAATTTCTGCTGTTTTTTCACTATGAGGTTTGTTTTTGTAACTACTGTCTGCTTTGTTTTTTATGGTGTTGTTTATGTTTATCATACTACTCAATTTCTGGAATTCGTCTTTACGTGTTGATGTTATATCGTTGTTCTTGTTCTGTGTGTATTTAGTTTCCTGGAAACTTGGCTGAGCTTATAGGTGTTGTGTTTTGTTGTTGTTAGAGCGCTGTCTGTACAGTGGATGACAAATCTTGCGTACTCTTTATTCTGAAACTTTCTTACATTGAGTGTGACAAGAATCCATACCACTCAATTCTTACAGGTAAGAATACTTGTTCGCGCTTATCCTCGTAACACTATTGTATTAAAATCTTAATAAACTATTTACTATTAGGTAGAAAAAGCCGTTTCCCAGGCTCATATCGTTTGCTTTTTTAGTATTTGGTGCCCATGACATTGCAGTAATTCGAGTTTTTGGATAGACCACTAGTTTGCTTGCGTATATGGACGTGTATGTTTTTGTTTTTTTTAAATAGTGAGAGCTTCTAGATATCTATGGATGTTTTCATTTCTTATTTAGTAGGGGGTGCATACGATGAGTTGTAAAATCGTAGAATGTTTCTATGCAACTTCTGGATGTTTGATGCACAAGCAGAGTCCCATAGCTGAATGCTATATGTATTTCAAAGCCAATGTTGAGTTGGGTCCTATTAACCAGTGTAGGTGATTTGTACTAAGATTTATGGTCGTTATTTTGGCTTCAATATGGCGGGACCAAGTTCCACGTCTATCTAGGTGGATACCCAAATAAATAACGAATGTTTCCCCTCGAATATTGGTATTTGTTATTGTTGGACAACTTTGCCTCCTGCGTTTAGCGAGTACATTTCAATGAATTTAACTTTATTCCTTTATTCTTTGAATAGCGAAATATCGAAAAAATTATCATAATAAATAAATGACCAAGAGCTTAAACAAAGGGTTTTATTTGTCTTTACAATTACGGGCCGAAGAATATTAAAATTGTAAATCAACAGAACTATTATATCTAGAGTCTTAAAACTTTGAGTGAGTAAATTTGAGCAACACCTTCCATCTGGAAAACTATAACATTTTAAGTGTTTAAAATTTTGTGTAAGTAATTTTGTCGTCAATCAATCAATATTCGTGGCGAATGTGCCATAAAAATCTATTGTCGTAAATCTAGGGAAAAGTCTTGGAACTTTGGGTTTGTAACTCTATTTTTATGAAAAACAAGCAATTATCCAAATATCCGTAGTTACCAAATTTTCGATCTCTTAAGCTTTATTGGGTTCACTATTACATTTTTTACATCTTTGCGTATTTGTAAGACCGTGACACTCACAATAAGTCTTTTTGCTGTTCAGTTGTTTAAGGGAATTATTTACGCGATGCTCTATGTCATCTAAAATATGGCGCATTGCAAAAATATCTTGTTCCAAAGACTGGCGACCTTCTTTTATCAGTTTATGTTCTTTTAACATGTTCTGCATTTCATTCTGCCTTTGTAGGGCATTCAACATTCTGTTATGATTTTCAAAGCTAATATAGTGTGAAGATGCCCCCGCACATTTATGGACACATTTCTTATGCTTTTCACTACATAAAACTTTAATACGTGGCAGACTTATATTCTGGCATTCGATAGGTTCTATTGGGTCTATTGCTTGGATTGGCTTCTTGGGTTTAATCTTTTCTTTTACTTCGATAGGTTTCGGTTTTTGTTGAAGTCTATTTGGATCTACTGGTGTTTTGGGCTTAATTTTTTCTCTTAGTTTGGTTTTAGTTGGTCCCCGTTTTTGCCTAATATCTCGTTCTAGAAGGAATATTATATATTATCATCTTAAAATTACAATAGTATTAAAAGTTGGTTTTTACCTCTTAATTGCTCATGCACACTAAGCACAATATTTTGTATTTTCCCATCTAAATTGAGACGTTCCTTAGCTTGTTTCAGTTTATCTTCGAATCTTGTAGCTACATTTAAACCGTCTGTATTAGTTCGAGTGGTATTAAAAAATTTTGTGTTCTGCTGATCAAGCAAAGTTTTGTTGACCATCTGGGTAAAATTTAATCGATTCATTATATACAAATTTTTTATTTTAATTTTTTTAATACTTAAATTTAGAGATTTAATTTAAAATTTATTTATTACGAAATTTGAAAATCATATGTATACCAAAAAAAAAAAAAAAAACTAATTGAAGCTGAAATGAAAATTGAAAGGAAAATGATAATTACATTTGTCAATATTTTTAGAGATGGCACAAAGTGAAAAATTTTAAAATTGGTATTGCTCGTGGCAAAAGAGCTGTCGCACATTAAGCAATTTTTACCCGAAAATTAATATTGGTGTCATTTGAGTTCGAAGGAAATCATTATCGGGCCTAATATCAAAACATGATTAAAAATAAGCCAACAAAACAAGTACAGCGCACATACAAAGTGTGTATGAAAATTAGAAATTGATGAATAGTAGCTGCCACATATCAAAATGAATTACAACGATTTTTATGCGAATTGAGAAAAGAATTTAAGATCTAAACAAAAGATGCCAGTTATTACTTGGTGGTGGAGATAAGAAGAAACGAAAATGGAATAACTATTAATCAAGAGGGTGATACAAGAAGAGTTTTTGATAGATTGAAAGGAGAAATATTCGAATCAAAGAAAGAAAGTGGTAGATACTCTGAGTATCTATATTTATAAGCAGTAGGAGCCGTTATGTATTCAATGCTAGGTCAGCCCAGATTTAGCTTACAGCATTGGTTTTCTATCAAAAACGTTAGAAAATCCTACAAAAGATGATGTAATCCGAGTGAAAAGAGTTTTTCGTTATATTTCTGCAACATCGAAGAACGGGATTTTTTATAGCAGTAAAACAGAAGAAAAACCTGAATGCTACAGTGATGCAGATTTTGGTGGAAGATCTACAACTGGAGTTATCATATAGTTTGCTGGTGGGGTAATAATATCATGGCTAAGTCAAAGGCAAACCATGGTTGCTACTTCCACAATAGAAGCAGAAATTGTTGCAGCCTCAGAAGCAACAAAAGAAATAATTTGGCTTTGACGTTTATATGCTGAATTAATTGCGTTGGGGGATATTTCATTATTACAAGTTGATAATTCTGCTGCTGTACGACTAGTTCAAAACCCTGAGTATCATGGACGAACGAAGCATATTAGTTTAGTGAAAGAACACTAGAAGTTAAACAAATTTCTACAC
Organism: Phania funesta; assembly: GCA_963932375.1. Taxonomy (NCBI): domain Eukaryota; kingdom Metazoa; phylum Arthropoda; class Insecta; order Diptera; family Tachinidae; genus Phania; species Phania funesta. The sequence continues at coordinate 43,885,908 of OZ010653.1, forward strand.
AAGATAAACTAGCAGATTTAATAATTACAAAACCCTTACAACCAACAAGATTGAAGATGCTTTGTATTCAAATTGGATTAAAAATACTCGTATCTTACATCACATTACAAGGGAAAGTGTTGAATGAATGTGTCATGTTATTATACTCGTACTATGTTTTTGATTTTATATTTTTGTTAACATAGTAATAATTTGTATTTTGTTGCAGTTCGACCTTTCAAACTTTTTTAAAGTTAAGTATAGGTCTGTTCCAGGTGCATAACAAAATAGTCCGGACCATTGAGAGTAAAAAGAAAATTACTCTCTGAATGTGCCGAAGTTGTCCGAAATTGCTGGAACGCAAAAAACCACAATTGAACATCTTTAAATACTAATGGTGCATACTTTCTCAAATAAATTTTATTTTAGTGATTTTATACGTTTGCATCATTGGCAGCAGCTGTCCATAACTTCTTAACTGATTGTTAAAATCATTTTTTTTATTAAATAAGGTGATAAATATGTACTTACAACTTCAAGTTTATTGCAAAAATTTTCCGTTTTGCGTTTTAATAAATTTAAAATAAAAACTTTCTTCCTGTATTTAAAAATTTTTTGATTTTTAAATATAATCAAAAAACAGCTGATAATTTAATTAAAGTCCGAACTTACCCAAAGAAAAAGTTCGTACGACTTTGTACAGGAAATGAAAAACTTTACTCTCTCATTTTCTCTCAAAATTGCACAAAACGCGTTTGGACTAATTCGGACTCTTTTGTTATGCACCTGGAACAGACCTTTTATATTAGTCTAAATAAAACTTTTATTACAATATTTCTGCCTTATCTTTTTTATATTATTTTGTTTGGCAATTCATTACATGGCGTCTTGACTCGCCATTAATTTGTTCTGACAAGGCACACAGGCAAAAAAAGTATGAATGTATATACTGAACAGGAACATCTCCACATAGAATATTACGAATCATTTTCTTCTCGTTATTCTGCCGACGATATCTTCATGTGCGAAGAGATTTTTGGCTAGTCAAGACTTGAAATTATTTAGGTGTATTACAAAAATGAGCGTTCCGTGAGAAATGTTCTTCTTGCTCTACGAGCCTAGTATTGCCAATACCATCAGTGTATGTTATTGGATAACACGCGTCCGAATAGACCATACCCAACCCATACTAAGGAGAATATTGCGACTGTAGTGGATAGCATAGTTGAAGACCGAGACCAATCCATTGGATACCGTGCACAGCTAACGCACCAGAATAACGGACTTTTTGTTTCATAAAATTGGGGCTCGCGATGTCGACGACATTTGACTCTAGCGCAAACTAATAATTTTATTTAAAAAAATCATTTTGTTAATTTCGCGTTTGTGTTCGTGTATATCATATCATGCCAAAAAAGGCATTTGAATTATTTATCAGTTTAAAATATTCGCTTGAGTGAGTTTCAATCATTTAATAATTCTTTCGTAAATATTGCGGACGATTGCGTAATCAACAAACTATTGATCAATATTAATTTGTAATTCCACCCATCGATTCAAGCTTGCATGCTTTACGATTTAGTTTTACGCTATTGGTTTGAAATTATTTTTCCGATATTTTAGCAAACTATAAATAGCCGAAACCGATTTGTCCCTAAACCACACTTGACAAGGGATGAGGGAAATTCGTTTAAAAAATCTATATTAATAAATCTAAGTATCTAAAATAAAATTATTTCTATATGAAACAAGAAAACACATTTAAATATTCAAATTAGGGCTGATTAAGAAAAAATGCGTAGCTTTCAAAAATTCAATCTGCCATCACTAATGTTCAAAGTTGTATTATATATGTGAAACAAAATATCGACCTGGTTTGCTGAAATTGGCGCACAATTCTCCCGAAAAAATCACGAAGTGCACGAAATGCATTTTGATTCGAACGCTCATTTTCGTAAAAGACTTCAGCAATCTTAACGCGCTGCTCAATTGTTAAAGTGTGACTCAAAATTAACATCGTGCATTATGGTAGGACAAGCCTATAGTAAGTTATTGGATGTTTTAACAAAATTTGATTGCATTTAATGTGTGTGAGAAAGCAATTTCAATGCTTGGGTTCCCCTTAAAACGAGGGCCTTATCTTGTAAAACGCAATGTACCGCCAAAATTTAAAATTTAGACCAATTTTTATAAAATATTTTGTATTTTATATAAATTGAATTACCTTTTAAAATTGAAATTAGCGCCTCATCTCTTTAAAATGTGTGTTTGCTTTCAGTATTAATTCTGGCCTTTCGTTTTATAAATCAAGGCCCCAATACTTTCTTCCGTCACTGTTCGAAAGAGTCAAGTTTAAATTCGCCGCATTAGTAGAGAAATATGTAAAACCCGTTAATTTTTAATTGGAGTGAGAAAAAGCAGAACAAAAAAAGAACAACAATCATTTATTCACATAAATTTATAAATAAAATAATTCTTAAAATTATAATATCATGATAGTTCTTCAATTATTTTTTGTAACATTGGTTGTAAAAAAAGTAAGTATAATTAATAAGTTGCTGGGTTCGAGATAAGTTTTTGCACAAAAGCCTGTATTTTTTTAAATAAAAATTTTAGTGTCAGTCGGAATTAGTGCAAGTATTTCATCCTTTTCATCCGGTCTCAGCGCCTTTGGCACCAATATGCCCTCTTCCAAGGCATCAGTTAAAACCACTGGCTACTCAATCAATTTTAGAAAATAATGCAGCTTTGGAAAAATCTAAACACAATTTGAAATTCCTTTTACCCTTCTTGGATATGGAATTACAAAGTAATCGTAGTTTGCATGTAATGCAAGAGGTTCACAGACAACAAATCTATATTTTACATGGCCATGAATTGTATCAATTGTTTATAAATCGCCAAGAGAAACGTTTGAGTTTGGTGGGTGTGTTGGAAGGCAGTGCACGTCATGTGGAACCATTAGCAGCCGAGGTATATTTGGGAATGATTTTTTTTTTTATTATAAGACTACCTACCTGCATACATATTTTCATTGTAGATCATCTATTGGCATGGTAATTTTATATTGGTTGTATCTTTGGATGAATATTTAGAGGTGTATCAACTAGCTGAGGATGTTCTTGTTCAACGCGCTGAGGTTGTAAAAGATCCTGCACGAGCCCATGAACCTGCACCCATTTTTGAAACCATACAAGAGTTGACCTTAACGGGTAGATTTCAAAAGTTTATTATATTTTCTCCTGCCGAAGAACGTATTATGATAGCAGCGGCCGTAAACTTGACCGAATTATACGGAAAGTTGAGGTGAGTAAATTCATTTTTTAATTACGATTTATGTATGTGAAAGGAAGTTTTCTTAGAGCAGTTTACAATTTTTATGCGAAAGTTATGTAGGTTGTTGTAAAAAGAATTCTAGAAATTTAGACTGTTAGAACAAGCAGCGTTTATTTGAATTGTTTGTCAAAGAATCAGGTCTTAATGAGAGTAAAACCGAATTTACTCTCTTAAATTATCAAAATTACCCCAAACTGCTGACTAATTCATAATAGAGTTGGAACTTCAGTTTGGAATTTTAGTCGCTTGAAACTCAAACAATAATGCGTTTATTGCAAATGAAAAATGTGCATCATTGGAGGAAAGAAACATTGTTCTGTACTTAAAATAAAAGAAATAAGGGACTTGCAATTTTTAATAATTACGAAATTTGTTCTATTTGATTAGTTTAAACAAAATAGTGCAAGTGCAATTCAGGGTGAATTCAGTAATGAACTCGAACAGACCTAATATAGGCTTTAACATTCGGTCATGTTACGACACTCGCATCTCGCACAAAATTTGCGATTGTGATTTCAACTCGCATTTGAGGTGTTCTGTAACTCAGCATTCGCAAGAGTTTTGGCGAGTTCAAGTCGCAAGAATACACTGAAGTGAACTGCTGTATTTAAACTAAACTAGTTTTTAAAGAAACTACGAAGTTGTGAATAAATTAAATTAATACTGTTTTCTTTTTATTTTAGTCAAAACTAATGACATTTTGTAACAAATGTTTTCTAAAAACATGAAATTTAATAACGTTCTTTGCTTCTGCAACTTTTGCCTCTCTATTTCTTCTGTTTGCGTTGCTTTTGTTTTGGTAAACACAAGTTAGAAAAAAAGCAAATCGCAAGTAAAACGCGTGAGTTGCAGAACATGCAAAAACAAGTTTGGCGATTTGCTACTCGCATGCGATTTGACACTCTTGCGAGTGTCAGAATATGCCCGATTAATTATGCACTCAAATGCCAAAATCAAAAGTACTTTTGATGCATTGTAGTATTTTTGACATCATTATATGTGTATGTATATATGCATGTGTGTCGGTTTTCTTCGACATGTGAAAATCGACCAAACGGTGAATTATCGATCCCATACCTGGAAAACTAATTTTTAAGTTTGAAATAACCAAAACTGTATTTAAAGAAATAAAGTTTTTAGGCCTGCACAAAAATCTTATCTGTACCTTATGCAAGGTTCCTTAGAGCAGTTTTACCACTGTGGTAATGCATTGAGGACAATTTGTTTATCATCTACACACGAGGCAACATTAGATTTAATATTGACAATGTGAATTATAACCCTCATATCGACTTATACAATGCCCATTGTGCATATAATCCGGCAGAAAATTTATATAAAGCAAATTTTTGAGGTTTGTTGTAAGTTGGTACGCAGATGAAGGTCGCACTTTCTAATTTTACGCCTAATTGCTTTTTTATCAAAAGCTATAACTTGCATATATTTTTACACAAGTCAATGAAGTTTAGCTTTCAGCATATCCTTTAACGAATTCATACATAATTATGTATGTCCATACCTGTGTACATACACATATAAATATGCATTCAAATGTTTTGTTAGCATATAGAACATAATATCAGTTCTTTACATTCTGACAATAATAAAATTATCTTAGTAAAATCAAATGAGAACATTTTATAAAGGGTAATTTTTTAACCGTTTGAGTTTTGAAAATTTAAAAATCACCGAAAATTTGCAAAAGTGAATGAAATATTTATTTGGGCCGATATATGAAAGAAAGCCTGGCATTTACTTTTTAAAGATTATTTTATGTAATTATTGCCCACAGCTACGCCGTAGGTAGTAGTTCATCCGTGAGCTCCAATATTGGCATAATTTTTTTATCATTTCGGCCGGCATGTCACTAATGACAGCTGTAATGTTGTCTTCTAGGTCTGGAATTGTGGCTGGCTTGTCCCTCTACACGAGAGACTTTACGTATCCCCACAAAAATAGTCAAGTGGCGATTAATTGCACACTACTTTCTCCTCTTGTTGAAAGCAGTCGTGATGAGATGATTATTTACACAGATTACTAACATCATTTGCTTTTCTTCCGCGTAGAGGTATTTAGTATTATGTGTGATATTTACGCAGAACAGATATTTCGTTTGTGGTTTCCTGTGTCGTTCTAAAACATGTTTCTTTCAATGTTTCTTCGTCTGTATGCTATCATCAATTTGGCTCTTGCAATAATTTTTGTTAGGTCTAAGAAAGCACCTCCCATAAACAAATAAAATATTAAACAAAAACAAGAAACTGGTTACTGAAGTGTTAGCCTTTTTAATAAAACTCTTCTGCGTGCAAATATTATATATTTTCTCCTACGCGTTTGCGAATTTTGGTTTGTAGTTATATAGTAAATACTGTTTTAACTCTTTTGTTTTGATTATTTATTAAACATACCTGACAACTGCCATACATACATACATATGCAGATTACTTACTCCATGCTTAAAACTAAGCTATGAAAAAATGTTAAACATCAATAAATTTATATTTGCATACTCTGTAGGGTTACTTTCAATTGTGATGTTCATGTTTTTCTAAATAGATCCTCCCATAGAATCTCCTATAGTTTTAGTAGAGACATAGATATACATTTTAAGCAAAAAAAAAAAAACATACGAAAGGGTTAACTGTAAAAAGAACTGTCCTACTGCGCTCATTTTTTGATATTTATGATCAATATACTCACTACCAAGTTATCAAGATTTACTTTGAAAATCAGTAACAACTGAGACTCATTTTTGGCTTAACGGGTTTGTTAATAAACGAAATTGCTGCATATGGAGTAAAAGCAATCCACAACAGACCCTACATTAGACCTTGAGATTACACCGTTTGAGTTTTGTTTTGTATCATTGGCCCATGTTTTTGTTCTTTTTTTCAAAAATGAAGCCGTAGCTCGCGTTACGGTCAATGGAGCTCATTACAGCCATGATTAATGATTTTTTGTTTTAAAATATGAATGACATTGATACGGGCGAGATGTGTTATCAACAGAATGGCGCTACGTACCAGACGACGAGTACAATCATCGACTTATTGAAAACAAAATTTGGATATAAGTTGATTTAGAAAAATGAACCTATTAATTGGCCTCGATTATTTCCTGGGGGTCACGTGAAGTTACTGCGTATGCTAATAAACCAGCAACAACTGACGACTTTGGAGGCCAACTTTGTTCGTATCATTGGTGACATACGGCCAGCAATGCTCGAAAAAATGGGCCGAAATCGGACATCTATAATGCGCTTCATCAAGAAGAGCCACAACGACCAAATGCCCGAAATCAGTTTTAAATGTTTGTACCATGTGTTAAAAATTTAAATTTTGGTGTTAGTTTTTACCATTCGAAAATGATATAAGGCATCCATCCTATGGCCGGTATCGACCAATAATAATTATCTTATTTTTTAAATTCTATTTTCTAGGATTTTTGAATGGGTTAATTCATATTTCAATCCAATCGAAGAGATAACTGTTCCTCCACTACATGTGATAAGTGTTATTGGCCATAAAACAAAATACTTGGTAACGGGGCGGTCAATCCCACATCAAACAACAGTAGGAAAATAAATGAAATTGTAAAAAAATATAAACGATATTAATAAACATTGACTTTACTTTCAGACCATTTTAACTGTTTACGAAATAAGTCCGCCAGCGTTTAATCTCCTGCCCAAACAAACTCTAACTGTCGAATCTCGCGTAGTCCATATGTTCACTTATCACCATCGCAACATGATCGTGGCTTGCTCAAGTGACCAAGAAAAGTGTAATTCTTTTCGCCAAATGACCGATGGCCAATTTAGCATCTATAGACATCGCACGTCTAAAGAATTCGCGTTTGATCTTATGTCATCGTCATCTAGATTTGTGAGTGCTACAAGACAAAATCAAGTAATGATCTTCACCAATCATCGCTTAGACTGTTACGGCAGTTTTATCTCGGATCAAATTAATGTCACAGCTATTATGGCTTATCAAAATGCGTTCAAAGAAAATTATGTGTTGCTCGTATATAAAAGACCCTTTAACGCGTTGCTGCGCATAGTGGAACTGGACATTAATTCTCCTACGGGCGGAAATCATTCAGAACCGGAGGGTAAGTAATTAATAGCACAAAAATTAAAATTTTAGAGAATGTTCGTCCTAATGGAAGAAGCTTTGTCAAGCGCCCAGTATCTTTTTGGAAAGCGTAACAAAATTTACGTCAAATATTATCCAAAAGAGTTTTTAATAAAAAGTTTTTCTAAAAATATAGAAACTTTGCTTGGGACTCAGCACCAACATCTTTTCGAATCGACAGTTGGTCAATTACGTAGTTTGCTCTTAAAACGTAAACTAGCCATGGATGTATTTCGTAAAATTTCATTCATTTTAAGATCAGAACTGAAAGATCTCGAAGTTAGTGAACGTATAGTTCTGCATGAAGGAAATGTGGGAATAATCAAAGTCGTTGGACAATATTTAAGAAGCCCTAAGCAAATATTGCAAGATATTGAAAGTTTTAGACAAAATATGTCACAACGTTCAAAGCGAGCCACTAATCAGGGTCATCCCAACATAAGCCTGGAAGTCACAAATCCTGTAAAGGTTCTCAGAATGAGTGTTGAAAATTTAATTTATGAAGGGGATGTCATGGAAGGTAAAAAAGACGAATAGAATATTAAAACAAAATTATTTATACTAAATAATATTCTTAACAGGTTTCTCGTTAAGTCACACTAATTTACAAGAAAAAATTTTAACCATCCGGCCAAAAGTGACCACACACAATCTAAACTCTACTCAAATAATATTGCCGTACAATATGCGCGATACACGTCAGGTGACTACACCCGATGTGCTTTTTGATTTAACACCTTCGGTTCGTGTCAGACACTTGAAAGTGGACTTTATTAATGGCGTAGCTTGGAATGCATTTTATGACTCATTATTTTTAAAAAATCGTGATAAATTGGTTCAGGGCCGTTTGGTATTACAAGCGCCAGTAAATGTTACAAATTTAACGACGAAAATTTTAAATGGTTTAGTTGTCTCTAATTTATTCAATTTGATACAGCCTCAAGTCATACACTCGGATTTAGTTATATCACGATTTTCCGTTCAAGATTTAAAGGCGAACACGGTGAATGGTTTGATTTTTGAAGAGGATATCGCTTTCAGTGGTCATGATACTGTTATTGAGTGTAAGTAAACTTTCTATTGCCATTTTTTTTTTTTGAATAATAAAACGTTTTTAAGAAACGAAAAGGAAATAACTTTTTATGTACTAGAGGGCACGATAGCACGGGAAGGGTATACAAATTTCGAGCAAATGTTTTACTGTACGCAAGGAAAAATCTATGCTGCCAAAAATTAAGAAAAGTGGTTGTTTATCCACAAAGAAGATGTGGAAAAATCTGTAAACATTTAAAATCTAATGTGTTCTTGTCTAGAAAAAATGTAACATTTTTTGCCATTTTGATACACTCAAAATGTTTACACCGACAAAAGATGGTGTTTTTTTTTAATTTTAACTAAAATAGTTGCGGCATGCATTGCCATATCATCTAAAGATGTATTAAAACAAGTTTTAGAAGAGGAATAGTACAAAATCATTTTAAAAAATATCCGAATTTAGTGGATTTCAAGCGAAAAAGTTTAGAATCAAATCCAGCTAACAATCGATATCATATAATATATTGTTGCTTTGAACTCTTTTAAATGCGTTTAATTGCTCGTTCTTTTAGTTATAGAGTTTCCTTTTTACAATACTCGGCAGAAATTATTTTTTTACACACACTTTTATTGTATTTAATTTATTTAACACTTAAATACAAAACGACTTTATAAGTTACACTCAATACTAACTTACTAGCTTTACCAGCCAATGCTTTTTATAGTAGTCATCTATTTTCCTCGAAACTTGTAGAGGACTGATCGACTTCACGACGATAGCACGTTTCATGGATGAAACTCACGTCTCGAAATTTCGCCCGTATTTTTTAATAGATTCCATACGTTCTTACTGAATATATTGATAGATGGATGGGATTGGTAACTTTGCCTGCTGCTGGTATATAAGAATTGAAACAATTATCACTACTATCTGGTCACCATATATCTTTAATGCAGTCATTAACCTCAGTTCCGAAAAAGCTATCTTCCTTCCATATGTGGCCTTTATGCCTACTTTATGAACTTGAAAGTCATTACAACTAGTTTTAATACTAAATTTAACTCCACTAGTAATTTTGGTAGATGTCGATACATTATTGGCCCTACGCCTGAAATTCTTTATCTATTTGAAGCAATTCTGTAAGAATTTTATTTGTGAGCTATGTTCTGAGTTGGTTTTATATATAAGTTGTAGTTTCCGTCATGGTAACCTTTTAAAAGTTATATCCAAAAACAATTACATCCTTTACATTTAATTCCGGCAACGGTTATTAGTAAATTTCGTTGTTTTTTCTCATTTATAGCCCCTGTTATAATATATCACTTGAACATTTCCGGGGACTTGTTTTTGGCCAACAATACAAAAGTAGAACGCCTGGCTGTCAGTCCTGACGAAATAGAATTTAAACAATTTTACACAAATAAAATCATTGTGAACGGAAGCTTAATTGTAAACAATCTAAGAAGGTTAAACAATGAGACTAAAATTATTTTGGGCGACCAGGAATTTAATGAGGAGGAGATAAAAAGGAATTATTTATTAGGAGAACAGCCTCAGGTAATTTTTTGCTTGTTAAATAATTAAATAAAAATTTCAATTAATTCGTTTCTAAATCTAAAATTCTAAAGAATTTCAGTTTTCCTGTAACATTTGAAGAGGCCAAAGTAACAGCTCCCTACTTGGAAAGTAGCTATTTAAATGATCATAAAACAGAAGAACATATGCTGGTGAATAAAGTGAATGCAAGTACACCCTTCCTGGTGATATTCATGGCTGCCAATGTCCAGGGAGACGTTATAAGTCGGGATTATAAATCGAAATTAGCAGAAATTAAGGAAAACATTATACGCCCTGGTGATAAGGTGAACATGACGGGTACCAAGATTTTTGAAGCTCCTTTAGAAGTCAATAATGTGATGGCCTTAACATTAAATCAACTGCCAGTAGAAGCTTTGGTTTTCAAAAAACTGCTAAAGGATAATAAAACAATAAAATTTAAAGACTCAAAAGACTTTAATTCAATTAAAGTGATAAATCCTACAATTATTGAGCAAGGATTGCAAGCTTCCTATTTGAATAATTTACCCTTGGATATTTTACTCACTGATGATCATTACAAGGATTACTTACGTGTGCCCTATTTAGTGAACGCCACGAATATAGTGTTTCATAAAATTAATGGTATACCCTTCGATGATATTTTCACCAAGCTTGACATTGAAGATGATCATGTGATTTTACATAAAGATGTTATTGTCGAGGGCAGCATACAATTTTTGGAAGCTTTGCAACTGCAATATCTCAATGATATACCTTGGAATGAGTATGTTGATGGCTTGGTGCGTTTCAATGAAAAAAATGCAATTGTCGAAGGGGATGTTATTTTTAAAGGTGACTTAACTATAACTAAAGAACTCCAGACGCCCGAAATAAATGGTTTCAATTTGGAAGTTATTCTTCAAAACGTTCTAATGAAATCCAAACCTCAGTTGATAACTGGTTTCTATCATTTCGATAGAATGAGTGGCACGAATATTGACGTTAAAGAAATAAATGGAGTAAATGTTTCGGAATTCGTTGATTTAACTCAAAATGTAACGGAAATCGAGGGCGATATGATAGTGGAAAAACTAAATGTCAGAGGAAACTTGCAGGGCAATTTGCATGAATGTGAAAATTTATTTGCTGCCAAAGAGAAAGTCAAGCAATTGCCAACAAAGCCTTGGAAAAATCTATATGTTTTACGGAATGCCAACTGGCCTGCAGATGTTGGAAATAATATCCAACAGGAGCTTTTAAACTACTTTTATAAACATGCTGTGAAGGCCAACCAGGACCAAACTATAACAGGCAATGTGATATTCTCAAAACCTTTCATAACAAATATGAAAACTCGTCTGAAATTACCGCCGAATCTTGACATTTCTTTTATACTGCAAGATGGCTTGCTTAAGAACTCTCCAGTTAGGCAGACCATTAAGGGGGAGAAGGTTTTCCTAAAGCTTTTATGCATGGAGACTTTAAAAGCTAAACACCACCTGAGTACCAAATTTTTAAACCACATTGATGTTTTACGTTTTAATCAATCGCTTTATCGCTTAACAAGTCAGCAGCCGTTGCAAGCTACTCTGAAATTTCTCAAACCGTTGATAGTAGGCCATTTACAAGTGAATGGTTTAATAAATGGTTTAAACACTTCATTCATATTTCAGTTAATGCCTGATTCCACCCTACCGGCGCTACAATTGCAAGAATTGTATGTCGAAAATGATTTGTATATAAAAAATATCGAGAACATGAATCTGCAATATTTTCTTGACAATCGTTTAAAGCTGACGGGTCCGGCTTTGGAACATTTTGGAGTTTTAACATTCGAGCATTTAGTTATCGCAAAAGAAGCCTTAATGCAAACCATCAACGGTATACCTATCGAAAACATGGTGTTTAAACACAGTCCTTATTTGCAAACCATAACAGGTCACAAGACCATAGAACACACTTTAGAACTGGCTGGTCCGACGAATGTGATGCATATCAACGATAGGGATTTAATAGAATTGTATCGCAATACTTTAATGAAAGAACAAAACTATCAATTCGATAACTTGCTTATTGATCAAGTAATATTTGAAAAGGGTTTGCAAGTGGCCAGAAATTCAAATTATAATCTTCAACAGAGATCACTAGCCGATAGCGAACATATAGTTGATAATAATAGGGAAAGTTTCCTTAGATTCTTAAGAGAGTTTAAAGACAATTTCACGAACCCAAACAAAAATATCATATATTTGGATTATGATTTAAATGCATCCATTAAGTGGCTAGACCCGGGGGAGGCAACACCAAATGAAACAATTTTCTATGAAATGTCTAGAATTTCAAGTTGTGAAAAAACGTTTATACAAGTTTCTTTTCAATATCCAAATAATTTTTATTTAAAAAACATTACCCGAACCTCTGTAACAGCCATATCTAATAAAATATCGGCGAAAGCCCAAAATTATTGTAGACTTCAAAACCGTAAAGTAAAATCAAAAATTACCATAAGTCACCAAAAGTTAGTAAAGGTGTTTGGTATGAAACGTTATATAGAAAGCATCTATATACTGAATTTTGATAACTCGCCCGATAAATTGGTTATTTTGCATGCTCTAGATTTGCTCGCACTTAAGCGCAATGAAGTAAGAATATTTAAAATAAACACTCGAAATAATACAATCGACGATTGGCAGGGGCTAACACAAAATGTTGGAGAGCAATTGAAATTATATACATTTTCCAAGTCACACATACTCATCACAAACGGCATAATCGATCATCATCCTGTTGTAGCAATTTATCATTTTAATTACACCAACCAGCTGTTTGAGATGCAACAAATTATCGAAGGTGATTATGATGTTGTGGAAATGATTGAAGTTCCTAACATAGCTGCCACAAAACAATTAATTCTATCTTGTTCCAAGTGCCAACGTATATTTATATATGAACTAAACGTCTCTCAAGCTCCCGGAAAATATGAAATTCTCCAAATTATTTCTTTAAAGTCATCTGTCGATAAATTAGTGATTTTCTCTTTAAACAGCGACTGCTATATGTTGGTCATTGCTCAGCGAGATTCAAATTTGTATACTATTTATAAATACTCCTATATCCAGGGTTGGTTACAATCAACCTACGGCTATTTTCCAAATTTACATATGTCCATACCATTAACAGAATTGTGGGATAGAGATGACAGTTCGATTGTTTCGCAAAGTACAGGTGATATACCACTAATTTTGCTATGTAATTTAGATGATTGTTATTTAGTAAAGGCTATTGTTTAAGTGTTTACATTTATGTATGTTAATGTAGATATTAATTTGTAAATAAATCGAAAGTAAGTGTGTGTAAGGTCAAAACAATATTTTTGGTTTTTTTTCTTGTCACACCAATAGCCAGCCACTCAATATATTCCAAGAATTTGCGAACTTTTTTGGTCAAGACAATTTGAGTCAAAAAATTTAGTTTTAGTTCAATGTTAAAGAAAATGTTTGGCAGCAATTTTAATCTCTCGGCCATGTTCCGACACTCGCATCTCGCACAAAATTTGCGATTGTGATTTCAACTCGCATTTGGGGTGTTCTGTAACTCGCATTCGCAAGAGTTTAGGCGAGTTCAAGTCCCAAGAGTATACTGAAGAGAACTGCTGTATTTAAACTAAACTAGTTTTTAAAGAAACTACAAAGTTATGAATAAGTTAAATTATTAGTGTTTTCTTTTTATTTTAGTAAAAACTAAAGACATTTTGTAACAATTTTTTTCTAAAAACATAAAATTTAAAATCGTTCTTTGCTTCTGCAACTTTTGCCTCTGTATTTCTTCTTTTGCACTGGCGATTTCAATAAACAGCTAATACGAGTCATCTTCGAAAAATATACACAGCTAGTGCTGTAATTAATTCAAACGAAATGCCTGGTTATTTTTTCAAAAGCAAATCGCAAGTAAAACGCGTGATTTGCAGAAATAAGTTTGGCAATTTGCTACTCGCATGCGATTTGACACTATGCCCGTATATATTCTCCTAATTCTATTTATTTGGTCAACTATAGATTAATCTCAGCTAGCGCAAGATAATTTAAATTGTATTAAGTGAAAAACACGTAAGTGTCAGTGCTACTTTCAAGAAAGAGAAGATTTTTTACGTAAATATTTGACGCATTTGAAGAGTGAATAATAATAAAAGAGTATTTGTCTACTAAGTGGACGTTGAACACAGAAAAGTAATGGAAGTATTGGTTTTATTTCAATACAATAAAATAAATCCATAATAATTTTGCTGAAAGTATAATCCTTCAAAATGCCATTAAAATTAAAAAAAAAAATATTTCTTAACACGAGGGCTTATTAATTGAGTAGACGGAAGGAAAAGTAAAGAGAACTTGAAGTAGACTGAAGGCTGAAGGCGTTGCAGCCTCTTCTAGACACATTAACAAATACAGTTATAAAATCTATATTATATTGTCTGTACGGTTATCCAGCTCCGAATTTATATAACCCCCATTTCGCTTCCCGTGTAAACGCTATATAAGCTATTTAATTTATAGAGTGTAACCAATGTGTGAATATAGCTCCCACCATACATTTTGCCAGTGCGGTTCCGTGTTCTGACGAGCAGAGAGTCGCATCGTCCGACTATTTTTCCTTTCGATGGTTTGTCTGAGTTAAAGTTTCCTAGATTGTCGCCGTTAAATCTCTTCCCATTATATGATTACCGTTTAACAACTTATTTCGTTTCAGCAATATCACCTTTTCGTAACCCTGATTAATAGAGTAGAAATAGCGCCAGTGATTTTTCTATTTTCGTGGCTTGACGAAAACTTATTTGATTCTCATCGATTCTTTTACGCTTTTATGTGGTTCTTTATTTCCTTGTAAAAATTAACGTTTCTAAGTCAAAATAATTTCTACTAACTCCAGCAAAGAAGTATTAAAGTCAATAGCTATTGTCAAGCTCCTCTTCGTCCCGAAACCTAGTGTTGTGTTCCGTGGAATAAATGAAAGACGCACGCGTATTATTACTATAATGTATTTAATCCATTTATTAATATTAAATAGGTAAGTATAAAAAAAGTAAAATATAAAGTTCCAGAATGTACTACTTCACAAAATGGAGAGCAAAATTACAATGGCCGTGATACTGCAAGCTGTTCGAATTAGAAAATAGAAAAAACAATGACAATTGAAATTGAAGCAGACAGTGTGGCCATATCGTTGGTTTGGGAAGTTTCCCAGTTATAACAATTCTCGCTCACTTAAAAGAAACATATTTGGTTAGTGCCGTATGTAGTTTCTATGATGAATTGGCGGCTTACGTTGTCGACCAGATGTACGGCGGCTGGATGTTGATTCAGACTCGGTATTTGCTGAAGTGGATGATTGCGGCTGCTCACTTGTTGTAGAAGTATTAGAGTTACTCGGCACTGAAGAGTCCTGGATAGGTACCTGGTTTTGAATGTGGGGAAGTAAAGCTGGATGTTGAAAGATTTGCGGATCTACTTCCGTTTGACTACTTGAATCAGTTCCTTGCTCAGGACTTGGTGATGTGTCAGGTGCTATGACATTTGTGAGGCGTAATTGATTGATGTGGCGTTTGAAGGTAAATCCATTGTCTAGGCGAACGATATAATGAAGACGACCAAGCTTCTCTGTGATGGTTCCAAATTTATTTACGTTGTAATATCTAGCTTGAACACGATCTCCCACATTTAGTTGTCTGACTGTAGTTTCAGGGACAGAGGTTTTTAAGTCTTTTGACGGTTTTAAGGCATCTAGTTGAAGTATAATCTGTCTTCCAAGGTACTGCTCAGATGGTGTTCTACCATTGGCTAGTGGTGTCGCCCTGTATCTAAACAGAATATTTTGGACCTTTTTTCCAATTGGGGATGGGTCATCTGACATCGCCATAAGACGTTTCTTTAAAGTCTGGACATTCCTTTCGGCCAGTCCATTTGTTGCTGGGTGACCAGGAGCAATAAATCTTTGAAATATGCCCGAATTAGAGCAAAACCTTGAAAATTCTTCACTTTTGAAAATAGGGGCATTGTCGGAAACCATAACATCCGGATATCCATTCCTAGCAAAAATGCTGGATAACATTTCAATAGTTGAAAATGATGTTGGTGCAGAGGAGGTGTAGGTGTAGGTGTGATACCTACTTCTGCCCATTTGGATTTTGAATCGATGACCACCAAAAATTGATGCCCTTGAAATGGTCCCGCATAATCTATATGAATACGCTGCCAATTTCCTTGTGGTTCCTCCCACGGATGAAGAATTACTCTCGGAGGATTGTTTTGAACAGAGGCACAAGCAGCACAGGATCGAACGTACTTTTCGATATCCTTATCAATTGAAGGCCAGTATACATACTTCCTTGCCAATTGTTTCATCTTGGTTATGCCAATGTGTGAGTAATGAAGTTCATTTAAAACTGCACTTTGCAACGAACTTGGGACCACGACTCTATTACCTTTAAATAAAATTTTGGAATCGATTGTATATTCTGAGTCAACTATATTTGAATTACGTAATGTATTTAGAATTTGTACAAGTTGTGCATCTTCTTTTGTGGCATTTCGAATTGAATTAAAGTTTAGATTTGATGAATTTATTTGGAACAATGTTGAATTGCAAATAGAGTGTACTTCCTGATCAATGAAATTTGTTGAATTGTTATCGGTATTTAAAGGTGCTCTCGACAGGCAATCAGCATTAATATTTTCTTCACTTTTTCTCGTAACAACGTCGTAATTATATCCAGTGAGAAAAGCTGCATATCTTTGAAGTCTGGATGATGTCATCTGAGGTAATTTCGAATTATGGTGAAAAATCCGGGACAAGGGCTGGTTATCCGTAACCAGTGTAAAGAGTCTTCCATAAAAATATTCATGGAAGTGCTGAACTACATACACAATTGCTAGCGCCTCGCGGTCGAGCTGGGAATAATTCTGTTCTGCCGGAGTTAATGACCTTGAAGCAAAAGCAATAGGCCTTTCTTCATTACTTATTACGTGAGACAGAACGCCCTCTATTCCAGTTGGACTAGCATCACAAGCAAGTTGGACCTTTAGATCGGGATTGAAAGGCATTAGAAATCTGTCACTAGCAATTTCTTTTTTCAACAAAGAAAATGCTTTCTGGCAATTAGAATTCCATTTGAAAACTGTATTTTTATGTAGTAACATACGTAAGGGTGAAGTTAGGGTAGAGGCATTTGGTATGAACCTAGAATAGTAAGTAACCATGCCAAGAAATCTACGGACATCTTCCACGCATTTTGGTTTTGGCATATCAACAATGGCTTTAATTTTTGAATCACCTTTTTGAATTTTGTTGTATTCCACGGTATGACCCAAAAATTTAATTTGTTTTTGAAAAAATGTGCATTTTGAAAGGTTTAAGTGAAGGTCGTACTTTTTTAATTGGGCCAAACAAGATTTTAAATTTGCTTTACATTCAGATAAAGGCTCACCATGTATAGTAATATCATCGAAATATACTTCAGTTTTTGGAATTTCACGTAATATTTGGTCCATAATCCTATTAAATTCGGCTGGAGCAGTTTTGATGCCAAAAGACAGGCGATTCATTCGGTATGTTCCCCGATGTGTCGAAATTGTTTGAATTTGAGATGAAACTTCATCAACGTTCACGTGTAAATACGCTTTATAAAGGTCGAGTTTGCAAAAATACTTTGAATCCTTGAGGCTGTTGAAAATTTGCTCTATTTTGGGTATAGGATAGTGTGCACTTACCAACCTTTGATTTACGCCAACTTTATAGTCAACGCAAAGTCGAACACCTCCGTCAGCTTTTGGGATGACTACCAATGGCGACCCCCAATCGCTATTGGCAACTTTGGAGTTAATTCCCCCTTTTTCCAGATCATCAAGTTCCTTGTCAACACGTTCCTTTAATGCAAAAGGTATTTGGTGTAGATAGGCTTAACGTTCTCTCTCAACTGTAAAGAAACTTTATAATGAGGGATACTTCCAATTTTCTGTTCAAAAACTGATGAATATTCGGATATTAAATCTTCCATTTGATTTGAATAATTGAATGGGCCACATGTATATTTGAATTAATTTGATCCAATTCATTAAGATTAATACCCAAGCGACGTATCCATGTTCGTCCTATTAGGGGCGAGCAATGACTCGGTACTACATAGAAATCATCAACTATTGAAACATTGTTATATTTTGCACTGACGCTCACTTTGCCTTCTGGGGTAAATGTATTTTGAGTGTACGAACGAAAAATTATATTTGTAGGGGTTATCTCATTAGACAATTCAAGTTTTTCAAATAAATTTTGGGGCAAAAATGAATAACCGGAACCAGAATCTACTTCGAATTTGACCATTTTGCCTTCTATCAAAATTTGTGCAAAGTAACGCTCACAATTTGTACTTTTGTAGTCGTTGGAGTAAACATCAACAATTTCAAAAATTCCGTAATCAGAATTATCATTTTTCACTTGATTTGTTGAGTTCACACGTGTACTGGGTTTATTTTTAGGTCCGGCGTTAGGACTATTTGCCAAAAGAGAAGCGATGCAGACTTTTGCTCATGACCTTGTTTTGCACATAAATTGCATTTTAATTTTGCACTAGAGCGACATTCTTTTGCAAAATTACCATTTTTACCACAACGCAAGCACAGGCCGGCTATGCCTAATTGTTCGTAATTAACTTTTTGTTTATGTTGAGGTGGTTTACGATTGAATGGTACTTTTCCCTTCTTTGAAATTTTATTTGCACTTGCACTAGATGTATTTGCCACCGCGTGTGATAACTGCTCTGCATCACACTTTGCTGCCTCAAGTGTCAGCGCCTTTGAAACAATTTCTTCAATTTTAGAAGATTGCACTTGAAGAAGTTGCTCTCGCATATTATTGTCTCTTATACCACGGATAAATTGTGCTCGTAAAAACACATTAGCAATTGAACTTTTGCACTCACACTCTGAAACAAATTCACAGTCATTAATATCGGTACGAAGAACTGCCACAAAATCTGCCACTGACTGTCCTTCGCTTTGATATTTTGATAAAAATTTATGTTGAGCCACTAAAACATTTTTCTTTGGTGCTAAATGATTTTCTAACAATTTTAATAATTCATCGTACGACAATTCTGTTGCTGCTTTTGGTGCCGCTAATTACGTTACCATATTAAAGTGTTTAGAGCCAATTGAATTTAACAACAACTTTACACAATATTCCTTCATGCCTGAAATACCCTTCATATTGATATAATTTCCAAATCGTAACTCCGATAAGTCTCCTTGGCCGGATCGAAAACATCAAAGTTGGGTACCAATGCTGTGTTAATTATGTTGGTGCTGCGTTGCACTGAATTACCTGCACCTACAGTCAATCTTGATATGTTCGTCAACAAATCCTGTTGCGCCTTCATAAAAGTTGCAAATTGTTCAGCATTCATTTTGTAGAAATATGTAAAAACCTTGCACTTGCTAAACAAAAATTAAGTGTATATTAATTTTTCGATTGTTTCACACTCGTCGCCAAACTATTGTGTTCCGTGGAATGAATGAAAGACGCACGCGTATTATTACTATAATGTATTTAATCCATTTATTAATATTAAATAGGTAAGTATAAAAGAAGTAAAATATAAAGTTCCAGAATGTACTACTTCACAAAATGGAGAGCAAAATTACAATGGCCGTGATACTGCAAGCTGTTCGAATTAGAAAAATAGATAAAACAATGACAATTGAAATTGAAGCAGACAGTGTTGCCATATCGTTGGTTTGGGAAGTTTCCCAGTTATAACACCTAGTCTTGCTAATTTTCAACACAATTCTTTTATACAAATTGCAATATATCTGTTCGGATACAAGATAGTGTTAAAGTGTATTTCGCTGGTTGCTTCGCCCAGCTGATCGGGAAACTTTGCCAAAATTATAATAAAAAAAGTTGTCGAGGAATGGCTTAACACACCACTGTTTACTACACAACTCAGAGTAGCTTTCAGACTTTTAGCCTTGTAAGAACGGAATACGAGTATATCCAAATTATGAATGGTGAATAGTGTAGAGAGAATTGATCATTAAATTTTAAGATTAATCTCTCACATTAAAATAACTTTCAGATATTATGATGGGGGTACTGAGATAATTTTATCTTGCAAAAAATACTGAATAAAGTACAATAATACTAAACTTTCCATTACTGTTCTTTATTCTATTGTATTCACGACCTCTTGACTAGCCCCAAATTTGTACACACATGGAGAGAGCATCGACAGAATAACGTTGTCATCTGTGTGGGGAGCACGTATAGAGGTTTTTGTTGAGTTTGAGCATAATTTTTTGTTGATTCTAAGAACCCACGAGGTAGGTCGTGTGGTGGCTCTGCAATATTGATAAAAACGCGGCTTAAACACTATCTGCTAGCCGATTGTTGTGAAGAATATTTACAAGCTACAAATATTTTCCTTGAAGGCTTTCATCGAAGCTTAGTGATCTCCTCAATATACTCCCCTCCCAGATTTTCTATCACGGAGGAACAATATTGTAATTTACACAAATCATTAGGTTCCCGATTCTTAGCAGCTGGAGACTATAACGCCAAACACACCTTTTGGGATCTCGACTAATTACCCCTAAAGGTCGTGTTTTGTTTGATGCAATTTCCAAAATTGGTTTAGATGTAATTTCAAGCGGACAACCAACATATTGGCCAACTGATCGACAGAAAATCCTCGATGTTATTGAGTTTGGAGTGGTAAAAGGCGTTCCCAGGGAAGTCATTCAAGTTGAAGCTTCGTATGAGCTATCTTCGGATCATTCTCCCACTATAGTAACTATATGGAGTCCTCAAGAAATTTCAACACCAAGTACACACTTAATGTCTACAAGCACAAATATAAACTGGTTAAAATATAGAAAATATATTAGTGCTCACTGTTCGGATAACATCCCGCTACGTACACCACATTATGTTAATCTCGCCATTAGTAATTTCGATAAAAATCTAAAATTAGCAGCCCAGCATGCTACTAGTATACAGCGAAAATACAGAGTTAATAAAATTTTTTCTGTTGATGTTGAAAGTCTTTTAACTGATAAAAGAAGAGTTAGAAGAGAGTGGCAACTACACAGATCTCCTCAACTAAAAAAAAAACTACGAGATTGCACCAAACAACTAAGAAAGTTGCTAGAATCACAACGAGTTGAGTTCCTCCAAAAATATCTGGAAAATCTTGATGTAACTCCCCAATCAGATTACTCTTTATGGCGTGCAACCAGAAAGCTTAAGAGACCTGTCTTATGTAAGCCTCCGCTACGAACTTTGAGCGGTGATTGGGCCAGAAGCGATTCTGAAAAAGGAAATCTGTATGTCAATCATCTGAAAAAAGTATTCACTCCCAATATTTCAACCAGTACAGATGGGATGCCACCTGTTATTACTAGACAAACTATACCATTGAGATTTAACATTCGCGAGATTAAAATGGCTATTGCTGATTTGAACTCCAAAAAAGCTCCTGGTATGGATAAAATCGGTAATAAGATGCTTTTGGAACTACCTCGTATAGCAGTAAGAATAGTACTATTCATTTTTAATGCCACTTTGCGACTTGAGCGCTACCCTCCAGAATGGAAAACCTCACCGGTCACCATGGTACCTAAGCCAGGGAAGGATCATACAAAGGTAGAATCTTATCGAGCAATCAGTCTGTTACCAAATACCTCAAAGTTATTTGAAAAGCTGTTAATAAATAAGTTGTACCCGTCAATCATCAATTTGGATTCAGGAAAAAACATAGTACAATCCAACAAACACACAGACTAGTTAATGTGATAAAAAACGCTTTTGAGGAAAAAAAATATTGCTCCGCTCTTTTTATAGACGTATCTCAAGCTTTTGACAAGGTTTGGCACGAAGGCTTAATTTATAAATTGAAAATAGCTTTGCCTATAAACACTCATAAATTACTAGAATCCTACTTAACTGGTCGACAATTCGTCATTAAAGAGGGCGACTTCTTTAGTTCACCCCAACCAATTGCAGCCGGCGTTCCACAAGGCAGCATATTGGGACCGTTTTTATATTTGCTATACACTTCTGATATGCCTACTAGCAACCAAATTCACACATCAACATTTGCCGATGACACAGCTTTCTTAAGTGTTCATGAAAGCTCGCTAGAAGCATCTCGTTACCTACAGAATCATATATTCCTGTTGGAAAGATGGTTAACAAAATGGAAGATAAAAGTGAATGAACAAAAATGTACTCATATAACTTTCACTTCGCGTAGAGGAACATGCCCTCCAGTTCGGATAAATAATCAAGTAATATCTATACACGCAGAAGTTAAATACCTCGGAATACATCTCGATCGACGACTAACATGGAAATACCACATAGATGCTAAATTGACACAGATGAAATTGAAAGCAGTTCAAATAAATTGGCTAATTGGCAGAAACTCCACGCTTAGTTTGGATTGTGAACTTCTGATTTACAAATCGATTTTAAAGCCAATTTGGTGCTATGCGATACAATTATGGGGCACTGCCTCAGCTTCAAATGTTGAAAAAATTCAAAGACGTCAAAATAAAATCTTACGAATGATCACATCCGCCCCTTGGTATATACAAAAGTCGAACATACATAAGGACTTGAACGTGCCTTTGGTTAAAACAGAGATTTCAAGACTCGCGACAACATGTTTAGAGAAGCTGGTAACTCATCCCAATCCACTAGCGCGTAACTTGCTGCATGTAAGAGGATACATTCGGCTAAGAAGGAGGGATACTATTGCTATTGCTCTTAGCCGTAATCGAGAGAGATCAATATCATAGAACAATTTTAACCGTGAAAAATAAGGGTTTTTTTGTCCTGCACTGGCTGGACTTAAGTAGTTAAACTTTTTGTTTTTTTCTTTTTTAGATTTAAGATTTGAAAAATTATTGTTTATATATGTAAATGAAGTTATAATAAATAACACTGTATAACAGTCCCATCAAAAAAAATAACATTTTTGTTTGTTATATTCTCAGCATACACACACATTTTTTATTTTTCTTGTGCGTATTTTGTACGTGTGATGGCAGAACAGGGTTGTGCCAACAACTGCTCGGACAACTTTGTTTGAATATGAACATACCACTAAGAACGACACGAGGTGTGTTTGCTGGTGGAAGACCAGAAAAAGAATATATTGAAAGCTCGCCAAGTCAGGAAAGCAAGACATATTTTGAATTCTCTATGTATTGAAGAGGTGTATTTGGAATCAGAAATAAATTTGCTTTCTGCAGGTAGGCCAGAATATAAAAATTGTAAGCGAACTGTTTAATGCCTCAACTGAGAGAGGTGTTAATTAAAAAGAAGAACGATCAACGAAACTGTAAAGAGTTTATCTCGATAAAGGTTAACCCACTTCATAATACCGATCGCTCAGGGTTATGTACTCCAATTATATCAATGTTGTATATCGTTAAAAAACTAAAATTGTTATGTGGTACCCAAATCAAATAATTATCGGCGAACATTTTACTAAAATAAATTTGCAATCTTTACTAGATCATAGTCCTGCAATATAATGATTACCCTGTTGACCCTGGGAATGTGTTGCTTTTTAAGTCAAATTTCAATAAAGAAATACTCTTTTTAGGCAAACCCAATATAAACAAAAATATTTTTTTTACGAAAATCTTGTGATACTTCATTATTTAGTATGACATCCGTTATTCTTTGTGATTTTCGTTTATTTTATACATTTTTGAAAGAGCTGCCACTTGATATCAATTTCAATAAATAGAAAATTAACGATGTCTACTATCGTTTGCGAGTGGTTAGTGAATCACACAATCGTTACTGCAAACAACAAAAATTTTCGACAAATTTTGTGACTCTCGAATTGTTAAAAGTTAGTGAAACAAACTGCAGTTGTATGGCGTTCAAAACAATTGCAAACAAATTCGATGGTTCAATCCAATTAAAATAATAAAACTTAAAACATTAGGACTCCACATATAATAGATAACCCCATATATACAATTTGAAAGTTTTTCCATAAATATTTTCCAAGACATGAAGGTGGAAAAAACGCATATTTTAGGACATATTCGCTGGTTCACGGACTCACTCATCAATATTATGAGTCACTTCCACTATAGCTAGAGAGCTTTGGTATACAGGTAGGTCTTGGAGAATAAGAACAGAAAGAGTAAGAATGGGCACTTTTTATCTAGGGTGACTAGGGTACCCCCTTATTTATATTAGATACTTCCACTATAGCTAGAGAGCTAAAATTTGGTATACAGGTAGGCCTTGTGGAATATGTAATAAGAAAATTCTAAAAACGTGCACTTTCATTTAGTTTTATACATACATTAACAAACAAAAATAACTTGAAAAAAAGGAGTCATGTCCGCACATAAACATAAACATGAAAATAAAGTCAAGTTCCTATCCAAAAATTTCGGCCGGTAAAAGCACTGATATCAAAACGAGGACCAAGTTCTTTATATGTACAATACCATCCCATTTCTAGGCAACTTGCTAGCTTGGCAATGTTGTTTTTAACTCTCTAATATGGGAAAGAATTACGGGAAAATATTACAAAGTTACCTAGAAATGGGATGGTATTGTTCATATTGTTACGTTTATTACCACAATAAACGTGATTTTGAAGGATTCGTTTAATTGTAAAAATTAAATTACACAGTCCTTAATGATTTTTACCAGTACACAACTTTATTCGGCAATTAAGACTCTATTTACAACTATACTAAGTACTTATTTACACTGTACACTTCACACTTTTGTACGCACAGATATTCACGGTATGAAATCTCAAATTCAACTAACTCTTCTGCGGTGGATGGCGCCTTTATATACAGATCACGGCTGCTTCTTGAAATGTCCCGAACATACGCGAAATTGCGCATTTGTTATTTCAGTTGCTGGCTTAGTAGTCTTGTATATGTGTTTGTGTGTGTGTGTATCTTTTGTTTACTTTTTGCTTGCTGTAGAAATTGTTTTTGTTAAATCGCGCTTCATGGAATTTCTGCTGCGCAATTTGTTTTTGCTTTGTGTTTATGTTATTGCGTATTTGTACATTTGTACAATAGGTCGTTTCACACACCTTTGACTATTACTTTGTAACACTGCCGCCCACTTAAGCCTTTTCGTCCCGAACAGGCTCAACATCACCTTTTCCATATTTGGCTAGTCGTTCAAGGTGAACCACCTTCATTTTGGACCTCGGGCTATGGCACTTCTGTATCCGGTAAACTACGTCATTTAGCCTCTTAACCACCTTGTATGGTCCCTCCCAATGGGTTTGCAATTTAGGGGATAATCCTTTCTTGCGTTGTGGGTTAAACAGTAGAACCATTTGTCCTTCGGTAAATCCCTCCGTGTTAGCTGCTCTATCATATCTGGCTTTCATCTTATCACTGGACATTTTAATGCGGTTACGGACAAACTCATGAAGCTCGTGACGATCTTCCTGTGCCTGAAGGGTGTTTCCATTGTCTTCGCACACAGGCTTAGGTTTAACACCGAACTCTAAATCCGCTGGCAGTTTTAGTTCCGTTCCAAACAGGATTTTCGCTGGACTACGTGAGGTAGAATCGTGGACTGCTGACCGGTAAGCTAGTAACAGCTTAGGTATATGCTTATCCCAATCCTTTTGGTGTGTACTAACCACTTTTCTGAGATATTCCTTCAGCGTACGGTTGAATCTTTCTACCATGCCATTAGACTGTGGATGTAGCGGTGTCGTTCTTGTCTTTTTGATGCCATATAAGTCGCACATTTCTTTAAATATGGCGGATTCAAAATTTCGTCCCTGGTCAGAATGCAATTCTATCGGAACACCGTATCGACACACCCAATTGTTGACAAATGCGTCTACCACCGTTTTAGATTCTTGGTTTGGAATGGCATACACCTCGGGCCATTTGCTGAAATAATCTATTACCACTAGTACATACCGGTTACCAGCGTCACTGACGGGGAATGGACCTGCTACATCGATAGCTATCCGCTCAAAAAGGGCACCCACGTTGTATTGCTGAAGCTTGCCGCGACTTCTTCTTGTTGGACACTTGGCCGCAATACACTGTTCGCAATTAGCTATCCAATCGGCTACAGACTGCTGGCATCCAACCCAGTAAAATCGCTGTTTTATCTTTTCCAGAGTTTTTGTAATGCCCAGGTGGCCGCCACTAGGACCGTTATGGAACTGCTTCATTACCTCCTTTATCTTGGAAGTGGGCACGACAATTAAGTCCGTTGTAAATTTGCCATCTGCACTTTCCCAAGATCTATATAAGCAGCCATCTTTTAATTTTAGGCTATTCCACTGGGCCCAATACGCTTTTGCTAATGAGCTTTCTGCCGATATTTCATTACGGGTCGGTCTTTTGTTATCCAGTTTAGCCCATATAATTTTTGCCAAAATGGGGTCATCATTCTGTTCTTTAGACCAGTCTTCTACTGAGCTGATATGGGTCCGCCGCACGTCGATGACGCATTCCCTTTTTTCCACTTTTGTACAGTGTTTGCGCTCTACGTTGCATGGCCGTCTCGAAAAGCCACCAGCATTATCATGTTTTCCGCCTTTTCTGCCCCTCGGTGGCGAAGGAGATCTTGATCTTTTCTTTGCAGATCTGCAGTTGCGCTGGAAGTGGCCGATCTTACCGCAGTTAAAGCATTTGCCGCGAGATTTCCCTTTTTCCTCAAGTATTCGCTTGATAATCTGTTTTATCTCGCTTCTTTTGTATCCGCAAGTTAGCGTATCAGCCTCAAGTTGCCGCATCTTGTAGACTTGTGGCTTTGATATGACTTTTGCGGTCTCCTGGGCCAGTGCGTACGAAATGGTTTCCGCAAAGGACGACTTCTGCATAGCGCAAACTGCATATCTAACATCTGGATCCCGTATGCCATTTACAAATGCTTCTATCTTGAACTGGTCCAGTAATGGATGGTTTTCGCCTGGGTAAGTCAGCTGCACCAAACGTTCAATTTCCATCGCAAAATCTTGCAGCGTTTCATTCGGCTTCTGCACTCTGCCCCTTAATTCCATCCTGTACAGTTCTCGCTTATGTTCGCCACCGTACTTACGTTGCAAGGCCACCATTATGTCGTCGTAGCTATTTCTGCAGCCAGCTGGTAAGCTTTCGAGGATTGCTGCTGCTGTTCCCTTTAACGCCAGAATTAGTTCTATCGCTTTTTCTTCATTGTCCCATTCATTTTTGCTAGCCACCGTTTCGAATTGGAACTTGAAGACATTAAAAGGTGCGCTACCATCAAAGCTCGGGGCCTTTACCTCGCTGGCGTGCTCTGGAATTATTCTTACCGGTCCTTCTCGAATTTGTAGATCGCTCATCTTGTTCTTCAACTCATGTAGTTCTGCGTCTACGCCGGAAAATTTTTCCTCAAAACTTCTCGTTATGCCGGAGAGTTTCTCATCAACATTTCCCGTTATGCCGGAGAATTTTTCATCAAGCTCACTGACTTTCAGTTCTATAGCTTCCACTCGTTTGCCTATAACTTCTGAAATTTCCTGCAGTGTCTCGTTGTTGGCTCTGACCTCAGCTGAGAGTCTTTCCTCCAGTCTCTCGTTGTTGGCTCTGACCTCAGCTAAGAGTCTTTCGCTGTTCTTAGAAGCTTCTTGAAATTTTTCTTCTACCTCAGCTAAGAGTCTTTCGCTGTTGATCTTAGAAACTTCTCCATTTTCTCCATCATAGCGGCAAACATTACGGTGAAGTCCATATTACGGGTTGTGGCAGGGGTACATATCTCGAGCTCCTCTTTTTCCTCGAATTCATGTAGACCGATGTCAATACCACGTCGCTTGAATTCCTCTATCAGCCTCTTTTGCAGTTCTGCCTTATTGCCCGCCGTTGGCAGATCAAACTTGCTCAGCTCTTTTTTTAGCTGATCTACTTTTAGCTCGTCAAAATTCATTTTGTTTTACTTACTTTTTATTTTTAATGTTTTTTTTTCGCAATTTCACTTCTGACACCAGTTGTTACGTTTATTACCACAATAAACGTGATTTTGAAGGATTCGTTTAATTGTAAAAATTAAATTACACAGTCCTTAATGATTTTTACCAGTACACAACTTTATTCGGCAATTAAGACTCTATTTACAACTATACTAAGTACTTATTTACACTGTACACTTCACACTTTTGTACGCACAGATATTCACGGTATGAAATCTCAAAGTCAACTAACTCTTCTGCGGTGGATGGCGCCTTTATATACAGATCACGGCCGCTTCTTGAAATGTCCCGAACATACGCGAAATTGCGCATTTGTTATTTCAGTTGCTGGCTTAGTAGTCTTGTATATGTGTTTGTGTGTGTGTGTATCTTTTGTTTACTTTTTGCTTGCTGTAGAAATTGTTTTAGTTAAATCGCGCTTCATGGAATTTCTGCTGCGCAAACTGTTTTTGCTTTGTGTTTGTTATTGCGTATTTGTACATTTGTACAATAGGTCGTTTCACACACCTTTGACTATTACTTTGTAACAATATAAAGAACTTGATCCTCATTTTCATCTCAGTACTTTTCACGTACCATAAAATCCCATCTAATGTTATCTTTCTCTAATTAAATAAAAATTTCTATTTGAAAAAATGCATTGAGCTGTTTGGGTTCTAATTCTAGTTCCGCAACATTTATTTTAAGCCTCTTAGGAATTTGAATCAAGTATCTTTATTTTAAATTTATATATTTTTTTTTATTTTTTTTACTTCAGCTGAATATTAATCCAGTAATTCGTTGTACCAAATTTCATTAGCTAGCTTCATTAGTTTTAAAGATATAGAATTTTGTCCCTCTACTTAGTGGTATGGATGGCTTCATAAATTTTGCAAAAACTACAAGAAGTGGTCCTAGATCTATAAAGTTTGACACCGGGCAATGTATTGACTAAATTAAGAAAATTATGGATTTTAATCAATCCAAATCGAATTTTACATAAAATTTTTTCTATACAAGCAGAAATCTTACAATTTGGCACATAGATTTTCTAGAATAAAAAAGAGAGACATGCCGATTTTCATCGCAATCGGCCACGCCCACGAAACCCATATAAAACAAAGGTAGGATTTTTTTATATATTGTTTATCATTCAATGAAAATGTTATTTATTTTCCATCTATCACTTCTTTGACCATATTCCAAATCCTGTTCGGGTGTCTAATGTCTTAAGGTGCTTAAGGAACCCCCGTGAAGTGGCCTTTTTAACACCTTCAACGTGATCTAAAGTAAGTACACAATTTTTGACTTTAATAGAAGGGCTTAATAATTGAATTTCTCCACTGCAAATAATTATTTCTTTACACTCTCACTTTTATCTGGAACCGAAAAACACTAATCCGGACGTTGCATTTGAAACACAAAGCAAAAAAACAAATAAAATTTTCAAAACTTTGAAAACCTTTCATTTTGTATTTTGAACAGCTTGCCGGAAGTATGTAGCCCTTATTTTTTTCCATTGAAAATCAGAAAATACGTTCATTTTTAAAGGTTTATCGATTGGGGCATATCTTCTTACTTGGTTATGATATCCCCATTTTTTATGATAGACTTTTCAAATATATTAAAGTCAAATGGTAGTATCAAGAAAATGACCCAAGAATTCCGTGAAAATATAAGTCATTTCTTGCTTAAATTTTTAAAATTTTTGGGGCTAGAGATATTTGTACTAAACTTAATTAAGATATAAAGATTTTCTTTGACTTTGTTTGGATTCAGATAAAATCAACATTTTATCTCTTGGGACTTTTACATATGTGTGTATGTGTGCATGTGTATTGACACTATATACATATACATATGTACTCATACACATATGCATGCAAGTGTTTAGTGCATTTATTAGAAAACTTTACAAAGTTGAATGTAAATATTTGAGAATGAAAATTGAAAGCTGAGCAATCCAGTTGAAGGTTTAACTAATATTCTTGATAAGTGAATACTAGGAAAAAAAAGAAAACCTCAGCGTAGAGTATGTAGATAAGATTCTAAAAATACATTTTTGACAATTAAGCACCCTTAAGGCAGGCAAACAGTTTTAAAAGTGTGTGCAGGAGGTTGTCTATTATTCGAATAAAATCTTATTGTTGCGACTTATCTATTATTTTAGGTTAGGTTAAGTTGCACAGGCGGGCGCCGATTTTAATCGGCTTATTTAATTCCACATTGCAGTAGTCTTTTGCTAGTTGGTACGGATACACTGGTAGTTTTATATGTCCAATTTCGAACGGGTTTAATCGTATGCTATTGCAGTCCAAAGGGCCTGTTTCATTCTGCAGTATTCAGCTGCCTATCGAGGCGCTCTACCTCAGGCTGTTACATAGTAGGTGTTCTATAATTTCTGCCACCTCCTCGTCTGACAACTACAAAAGTCGTTGTATAAAAGACTAATTTCGCATGATTGTGCCCCAAGGGTAAAATGCTTTGTTATAGCTGTTACCGTCGCATATTTCTTCCCGAGTAGTCCTAAATGAAGTTTTCGTGCAATCATATTATGTCATAAGGATCCTCGATGCCAAAAATGTAGGTTCTGAAAACAAATCTGGTCTGTGCAGGCCTGAAAAGTACTCGAGAATATATATTTTGCAGCAACCTAGCAGCAGTCGTACTAGCGGACCTGTTCCTCTTTCGTTCAGGCGAGTCTCAAATTTGGGAAGTTCGATAGTAACCATATTTCAAGGCAGTGTTGCGTGCCTTGCACCCAAAATAGCTCCCTAGAGATACCCGACGCACTTGAACCAACTTGGATGTTACCTGAATATTTCATAGAAATTTGTTCGCAGCTTTCCTGGCGCTGTATATTCGAATATCCTATCCGTATGGATATGGTATCTTAGCCAGTTGACTGATCTTCTAAGGGCTGACATTTCAGCCTGAATAAGGATTTATAGGCAAAAAAGGAATACAGATTTCGCCACCGACTTGGATCCGTCCGTGTACAACGTCTCGAGGACTACGGCTGACAGCCAAATTTTCGACCAGTAATTTGGCCATTTAAGCTAACGTACCAGTTATCATCAAAAGTGAATTCTCAAAATAATGAGTTAACAACAGAAAACTTCTTTGATATGGATTAAAAATGGTGTTAAGACAGGAAGTCTAAATAAGTATTCTTGCCGGTAAGTATTGAATGGTGAATGTGTGTGGTGTAACACTCACTGTACAGAAAGTTCCCGAATTGAAGGGTATGAATACTTGTGGCACCCACTGTTCGGAAAGTTTCTGTGCTGTAACAATAACAAACACAACACCTATAAGCAACAAGCTACCACAACAAATATCGTTATAGCTATAGAAGCGTGTACTAGATTCTTCAAGCTCCTAGAAGTATAGATTACGGCAATAATAGGTGGTAAAGTGACAAAGTTCGTATCGAGTGAATAGTTAAAATGCGAAGATCGTGATAAAGAAGTAGCCGTTGTGTTTTATATATTAAATTATATCTATCAAATATTGAAATTTGTAAAACAATTTCTTCACCGTTTAATCGAATAAATATAATGTATTCGATAACAACCCTAGCATCATCTGCCTTTATATTTTTAAACTAAATATAACTCGTGTGACTCGTACAAGTTTGTTTGAGAGTCATTAATCAGAAGAAATTTCAAAATTGTTTTCATCTTTGTGTTTAGGAACTTATAAATGATAAAGATAAACTGATTATCTCAATTATATAGAGAGAAAACACTGATAACCAAGATAACCATGACATTAAAGTGAATTTGTTGAACACTATAAAATCTGTTAAATAGCATTGAAACAAATCAGTCATATTTAAGTGACCAATTCTGTAACAAGCTGTGTGTTCTTAAGGAAAAACAACTTTCACCGACTCCTGAAAAGACGGTTTCAGGTGAATTCATTGGGGACATTGTTAGCGGGCAGTGTTTAAGTTGTTCAAAAAGTAACAGTAGTGAATCATTGTTCAAATGTTTGCCAGATCATTGCAGCGTTCAAGTGGCATCGCCACCTCCATACAGGACCATGAAGCGCCGCATCAATATTCGATTTCCGATCACGGTTACGGTAAAGACTCTGTTAAAGTGTTGCACGTTAAGAGGGATGGGCCAGTGCATTCGATAAAGGAATTTGAAGTAGGCACACATTTAAAACTGTATAGCAAAAAGGATTATTTCCATGGTGAGTTTTATTTTAAAAATGACCTGACTGAAAAGAATCTGTGATAGGATATTAATTCTTATGTAACTGATGTAAAAATCTGAAAAGTCCTAGTATTATTTGCTTGGCTGTGAATTTTAAAACTAATTAACCTTTTCCAAGCTACATTATGTTGAATGAAAATTTAATTCTGATGATCAAGTTGAATTTTTAAATAGTTCGCCAAGTTTTTGCGTTCGCCTATTTTGTATTAACATTTTACAATGCATTGATTTTTCGATTATTTTCGCACGTCGTAAAAATCCCGAAATTTATTAAATTTTGAAGTTCATTGGTGGTTTAATCAATTCAATTGTGTTCTTCCTTATGAGAACGGCACAGCTGTTTCGCGTAGCTGTCAACGAGTTTAAGATTTCAGAGTTCTTTGCACCAATTTCGCCATATGGAGACGTTCACAGTTATATAGTAATCACGGCCGATTGCGTTAAGTTTATGATTATTCATTGATCTCCTGCTGCTTTTAATGTAACTTTTTACAATTTCTGGGTTTCAACTCATTTCTTTTAATGGCATTTAGTCATTTTAATGTCTTTAGTGGTATTCTCAAATGGCTTGTTGCATAACTCCCGGGTAATAAAATTAAAACCCTTCATTTTAATTATAAAAAAAGAAATAACTACAATTTTTAATTGTCAATTATTTTATATGTCTTTAAAGGTGATAATTCCGATATTGTTGCTACCGATTCG
The DNA here is from genome assembly GCA_963932375.1 of Phania funesta. NCBI lineage: Eukaryota > Metazoa > Arthropoda > Insecta > Diptera > Tachinidae > Phania > Phania funesta. The sequence goes on from OZ010653.1 coordinate 43,918,851, forward strand.
CAAAAAAACACTGTCTATCTGTTGGCCAAAAAGTTTGGCATCGACAATCCGGAAAAGTTTGGTCTTATACTGGCGGCACATTTTCTAAATAAATACACACACGTAGAAGAGGTTCATATACATATAGATCAATATCCCTGGCAAAGAATTTGTCAGGATCAAATAGTTAATTCAACAGGAGCGTGTGGGGAAGATCGCAATTTTTCAACTTTTAACAATAGACGAAAACACAATCACGCCTTTATCTTTACACCCACCGAGTTGCGGTACTGTGATGTGATCTTACGAAGAACCGGTAAGTGTGACGATGGACCTGCAAATTTTAACTGACTTCCAATTTCTCCTAACAGAACCCAAAGAAACTGTTATAAGCGGCATTAGAGGTTTGCGTGTTTTGAAAACTACTCAATCCTCTTTTGTAAACTTTGTCAATGATGAATTCCGTTCATTGCCCGATCAATATGATCGCATATTTAGCACCATTGTCGATTGTTCCTGGGAATATTCACACACCAACAATGTGAAATTCTGTGAATATTGGGATACCGTTAAGAATATTATCATAAAAAAATTTGCTGGAGATCCAAATGTGGGCACCTCTTCACCCTCTGTCCAAAATACTTTGTACCTAACGGAAAAAGAGGTACTCGATGCTCTGCCTGAAGTTACGGTGATATCGATGACGATGCCCAACAAACATTATTTTAATTTCGATACAAAACCTTTCCAGAGTGTAGTGCCTGGGGAGAATAATGAAGTCTTTATACCCGTCGATAAGCCGCATGGCACCATTTATGCTCAATTGTCACGCAAAGATTTAACCAGTCACTTGTAAAGATCAATGATTTGGTTTTTCATTTTTTTTAGTTAATTTGTATTTTGTATAAATTATTTAAGTTCTCAAACAAACATATTTAGCCAATAAATTCTTTACTAAAAGGTCAACTAAATATACATTTTCTTTCATTTACATATTTGTATAAAATATATGCACTTCCCTGATTTTATTTCCAGCAATTAACACTTTTTTGACATGCAGTCCTTAAACTTTTTATGGAGTCGGAGTAGGAATAGCATTATTTTCACGTACTTTTTTCTCCCTTTCATTCGCTGGTGCAGTGTGGGCTTCCTTATAATAAAAAAATTAATATGACTTTCCATTAGTTACCATTTTGTATAGAATTTATAGCAAAAAGGTTTTATGAAATAAAAGCAATTAAATTTATTTATTATTGTAATTTTTTTAAATGGAATTGCGAAAAACAGACACTGGCTTAATTTACTTTTTTCAATACATAAGTTTTGTGCTTCCCAAATTGCTTGTGAAAATGCAATTAGCCAACAACGATCCCTCGTAGATATGGTCAAGATAGAACTCACGACCATTTAACGCCGTTCAAAAAATTAATAGGCTTTATCAGTAAAGTGACGAAAATTCAAACAAAGGTGGCCAAAAAAACAAAAAATCAGTAAAAACCAAAAACTCTTGAAGAACGAATATTTACAAAAACCCTATCTTTGGAGACCAACCGTCCATGCCTTGCGAGGTATTCTTCAGAATTCCTCCATTGGCCAATAAACATCGCAGTGCCCACCGAGATTAACCTATCCACCTCTTGCGAGATTTCATTGTCCAGCTCTAACGCAATCTCTCGGTCCAACGCTTTAGGAGTACTTTTAGAGATTGAGCCGTCCACCCCTCACAAGGCATTCTTGTTCATCTCTTCCGGATTCCTCACCTGGCCAGTTAAAATCGGAGTTCCTTGAGGGAATTCGTATAATTCATTTAATAAGATGTCCACCCACATAGATCACCATATGCACAGGTTAGTCTGTATTAAAACTGGAGATCGACTGGTATCCAGAGTTCGCATACTAGAGACCAAGCACCCTCTTGGCCACGCAATGCTGGCGTATGCTGTTCCACCGTAGATTAGGAAGTTTTATAAGAGAGTGTTCTAATTAGCCAGACTCGTAGAGAGAGGAACCTGTTACCGGCCACCAGCACGAGGAGGTATAAGTCATAACTACTGACAGTGCACTCAGTTATGGCAAGCCATACCTTTGTGCCTGTCATCTGACTATGACTAGCGAGTCACCAGAAATCTTTAATAACTAAAATATCGAATCCCAAGAATGCCAGGCAAGGAGCGGCTGTGTTATGACATGCTTTGGCGAATTGTATCACTTTGTAATAATTGAAGGAATTCTGCGCATTTCGGCTTTGATGGTCGCTCGTTCGCTTAACACTACAATATTAAAAGCTTTTTCTACAATTATACACTGCCTGCTAGTTGGCTTAAAGATACAAAAATTGGCCCAAATCTCGGCGATAAGGCTCCGGTAGAAGCATGAAGGACGATGAGAGAAAGTTATATGGATATTTTCGATAATTGCCCACTCATTCTCACTATTAGATGTATCGACAATCGTAAAAATTTAGGAGTCGTGTTGGATTTATATATGGATGGATGGATATCGGTAGCGGGAGTCGGTGACGAAATATTTATCCATCGTTTAATACAGCTTAAGCTATACGACTAATGTAGCTATATATTTATATAGCCGAAACCGGTTTGTCTCCAAACCAAAATTGACAAGGGATGACGAAAATTCGTTCCAAATCTATATCAAAACACCTTGTCGGAATATCAAACCAAGAATCTATATATTTAAGCTGAAAACCGGTGGAAATGAGGCAACCAGTCCCCGAGGCTTGTCTGGAGTTTGAAATTGGAATAATTTAGGACTTTTTAACTTCGATCAGTAACGATATAATCACTGATACAACGGGAACCCGTAGCGCCTGAAATGTAAGTCCCAGACTGGTCGTTGCTGGGGCTCCCTTGGAGCGCACGTAGTTGCTTGGGAGTGCACGTGGTCGCGGGAAGATTGTGGTTCGGATCGATGTGACATTGTATTGAAAAGCATGCTATAAATATATTAGCTATTGATAGCAGATTATTGGGTAGCTCCGAACCCTTCAGCAAGAGGTGGGTATTAGGGATTCACACATCCATGGCCCTAAATTGCTCCCTATACAAGTGATACATAACTTGATTTTTCTACTTCAAAATTTACCCGCCACTATTGGAAATTCCTTTAACCACTTGTTAATAACTTTTGCTGCTGCTGGTGACTTTTTTACAGTTCATCATCATTGTTTACTCTACTTTGTATGTCGACTATTAAAATGTAAAAAATAAACCAAATGTGTGTTCGTTGTACGTCGCGACGTACATCCGATTAAGTCATGAAAAACAAATACAAACTGTAAACATTTTCATTTTTTTCATTTTTCTAATTATATAATGTTTATTTAACAACTAAAGACAAATCGTGCAAGTGCATCCCACAAAATTGTAAAAAGATAAAAAAAAGTTACCCAACAAAGTGAATAAAACCAAAATTGTTTTAAGAGTGAAATTTCAAATGAACTCAAAAGTGAATAAAAATTAATTGTTAAGTAATTTCAATCTTTAGGCATGAGTTCGTTTTTTCTTTCTATGCAGAAAGAGAATTATTTATTTATTTATTTTAAAAATAAATTACACTATGTGACGAAATAAATGTATGAAGACACCTAGTATAAGTTATAGGCCCATTTGAAGAGATCATTTTGAAATTTTTAGAATTTCGGTTACACCCTGAAATTTGAAAGTTATCGATAAAAAACGATTTTTTGTGATTTAGAGGACAACAAAATATTAAAATAACTAATTTTTGCACCGATATTGCAATTTTAAACGGTGTTGAATAGAGGAGAAGTTAGGTTTTCTTATGGAGTTTAAACAAATTTGAATCACCAATATTTTGAAGAAATATGTGGTGCGGATACAGGGGAGGCGGTGAAAAAGGGAAGTTTCTTTACCAAAATTAAAAATTTTCAATACACAAACCTTAAGGAAAATTGAGCAAATATTTGCTTTCGTTAACACTTTTTTTCATTTCTAATAATGTAGTAAATAAATTGTTGTATTCAAATCTTAAGGGGTTAAAAGGGCCGTCTCGCAAGGCGCAGGGTATTGATGTTCACCAAATTGCAGCAATTCCCAAGCATAGGAGTTGGGATCGACTGATAATTTGCTTACGTATTTGCATGAGTAACTTTTAATTTCTTCTTGGACTGTGGGAATATTTAAATTTCGGTGAATATTCTTATTTGGTGTGTACCATGGAGTATTTTAGATTGTCTTCTTTGTAGCTTCTGCATATTTGAAGCGCAAGTAGTACCCCACATCTGGATGCTATATGGCTATATAGGTTTTATAATGGACTTGTACAGGCCCGAAGCTGAGCAGTTTTGAGCTTTATCGCTGTTATTTTTGCTGTTGTTCTTGCCTAAATATGGCGGGACCTTGTTAGCCGTCGATCAAGATGGAATACCCAACTATTTCACCCGGTTTCCGCTGTATCAGTGCCATCAGTTATTTTTATTGGTGGGCAATTTTTCTTTCTGAGTGTGATATGTGAGCGCTTTTCGAGGAATTGACTTTTAACCAATTGATTTTTAGTCAATCCTCTAGCTCGAGAATATGAGATTGTTGATGCTCCAATGTAATCTTCTGGTATTTACTTACACTTACAAGTGCAGTTTTATCTGCGGAAGTTGACGTATATTTTCAGTTTGTTGGCAAATCTCCTGTGTAAACTATGTATGAAGAGTAGCGGCCGTAATACACTACCTTGGGGGAATTGACGAAAATTTATCGTTTGATCTTACTTAAAATTTTCCAAATGTCAGATAGCTTTTGTAGTGGTTGTGAGTATTTTCAGGAAGTAGCCGCGAGTTTTTGATGAGTAGCATATCGTTCCCAATTTTATAAAACGCCTGGAAAATATCTATGAATAGGGCCGCACAATATGGTTTGTGCTCAAAAGCCAATCTAATTAAAGTAACAATTCTATGAACTTGCTCGATAGTACCATGCTTTGCACAATATCCCAACTGGTGTTCCGGGATAATGTTCCGCTCGCTAAGATTAGGGGTTATACTCAGTAGGAATATTTGCTCAAATAGCTTCGATGAAATCGGAAGTAAGCTCATTGAGATCATAACAATATCAGATATCTTCCAAGAGAAGGGAGAGAATCCAACTCGTAGCATGGCGTTAAATGTGAACAGCATAATTCTGACGGCGCAAGTAGACAAGTTTATTACCACAGATCCGGTAATACGATTAGGTCCGGACGATTTATTCACATCAAAATTTGTAATTGTTAGTTTTGGTACAGGTAACCGACATTTTATGGGATCATTGACGGTATTACTGATAACTGATAGACTGTTAAAAATATTGTGTGAAGACCTTGTCCAGGTGACTAGCGCAAGTGTCTACCTGCTCGCTCGAGTTTCTGCCCCAGCTATGATTTCCTATCCTCAATGGTGATTCGTAAACAACAAAACATTTAATATGCCTCATAGCTTTCCATAAGATATAATCTGCGTTTTTCGTTGGATCCAAATTACTTACATATATAATTTGCGAGTTCGACCTCTTGCTTCCGCCTAATTTGTACGTAACGTAGTTTGGCACAATTTGAGTTCTGCCTTTAAAACTGAAGATGATAATAGTCTCGCATATTGTGCAGATGTAAATAAATTATTGGCATGTCGTGTAAAAGTAAGTATACATTAGGCAGAAACAATTATTCGATATTTTTATCAATCTCCATCTTTCTTAGGCCTTAAGGCAGTGTTATGACACATTAAAAATTATTTGCCACCAGTTCCAATTATATTTTTTTATTTTACAAACAAAAGAGATATATTTTTAGAAATATATTTTTAATCTCGCTAGTTAATATATTTTCAAAGAAAATTATAAAAGAGATAGGATTTCAATATCGAAGAGTTTAAAAGAAACCGCTAACGTTGGGAAATTAAAAAAAGAAATCGAATTTTTATTTTAAACATATTATTTCCATTATTTCCAAAGATTGGATGCTATGAGCTGAGTTTTTGTGTTATTGTGCAAATATCTATAGTTAACCAGACATTACAGATAGTTTTTCCAATTATAATATTCCAGAAGCTGTTACTAATCGTATCCAGCTGGCAAAATATTTATAAGGCTTGCAATTTCATCGCGCCATGTTTCACGCCTGCTGAACGTTAGGAAATTATTAGCAAATATTATCAAAATTTCGGTTCAGTTGTAAATAGGTAGTTGTAGGTCGTTATCACGTTTTCAAGCGCAGGCAATTTGCCGCACTGTTGAAATGTTTGATCATGAATGCACTCTATTGAACCTTAAGCCACCAAGTAGACAGAGATTGGTGCGAGGATAAGACCCAGAAAATTCGATTTGCGCCAGTCAGCTCATTTGGGCACGCCAAAGATTCCATTGAGCTTATTTTGCAGTTTGATTTGAGCACAAATCCATTAAGATTGGACAACGCTGTGAGTACACTAATTGTGCGCTGGCAGTGTTGGCCGCAAATCTAAGTTAGGCTAAAAAATGCTCTTAAAGCATGAATGTAGCTTAAAAGTAGATTCAGAATAAAGTTTAGATCTGACATCGTTTATTTTTTATTTACATTTCATTTCCTCACGTTCTTATGTGGCCACCCAATATTACGCGAGGAGGTGCGCATTTGCAAGGTGAAATTTTTGGTGATCACAACGCATAGTTAAACCTCAAATTGACACGCATGTATCTAAAAATCAAGAAATATAAATCAAACATACGGCCGAAAAACTGTTGAAATGTATCAATTCCTAAAGTACTATTTTTAATTCCGAAAAGTACTATTTTAAAAAAGTACGATTTAAAAGTTACAGTCAAGGCATTCAATACTGAAGGGTGTATTGAAAGTTTTACGGTAATAATAATAATGTATTCACACAGTAAATATTTAATTTGAAGAGCTTGGAGCTATTCACGTCTATATCTTGGATAGCCAGTGTAATTTCACAGAACTAGAGCGGTGTTGAAAACTGAGTTATAAAGAGAATAAGGCAGGTAAACAGTCAAATCCATTGTTTGCCAACACATCAGTATTTAACTTATTTTGTACAAATTAAAGTGACAAATATTTTCTTTCATTCCACTGTTCACATATTTAAAAACATTTCTATGTCTGTTATCTGGTGTTTTTGGCAAAACAAAACGTTAAATTGTTTAAAAAAGATAAAGACCAACAACAAAACGAAACTTTTTTCATATTTGAAGTAAAATAAACATTTTAACAATTTCACACCTCATTGGACAATAAGAAAACTAAATGACCCAAAATGTTTGGGAAATATTCAAACAGTCAATATTCTGAGTACTAACAAGACGCACCGCACCGCTAAGCGGATCGAGAAAAAATTAATAATAATAAAAAGAGAGATAAAAAACGTAACGAAATAAAGATGAAATTATGTATAAAATTGTTCTCTTTGATCTCCGCGGTATCCTTAATACGATCGCATACGCACGATGAATTACCCAAATGTTTTTTAACGGGAGTGCATAAGGGGCGCCAAACAATAATCGAGTCCCCCAATTATCCAAACAATTATAAGCCGGATACTTGTTGGGATTATGTGATACGGTCGCCCTACAAATGTCCTACCACCTTTCATATACAATTTTTAGATTTTTATTTAGAATTTTCAAAAGATTGTAAGAAGGATTATTTGGCAATTGGTTTGGAAAATGTCGATGATGATGTGGATGTTTTGTGTGGACAAGTAGTGGGCATTAAGAAATATCATACACCTAATGGAGTCTTGCGTCTGAGATTTTTTACTGATGAATCCCCCTGGAGTACGGGTAAAGGATTTAAATTGTTGATAACACGCTTGGCTTGCGAGAGAGATGAGATATTCAGGAACACTGAAGATTATAGCGATGATGATAGTGATACGGATAATGATGACACTATTGCAGTATCGGCTCCTTCAGTAAATTTTCAACTACCCGAAATAGAGCTCAAGGAATTATTTCGTAACTTAACTGGGCAGGAGCAGTATCAAATTGTTTCTGTGTCACCTGTATTTGGATTTGAATTCAATTATCCCACACAATTGCCATCGCCACCTTATCCAGCCACGGGAACAGTCTATGTACCATCTAGCGAATTCCAAGGTCCTTTGTCTAACTATCCCGGACATAATATACACAATAATTTGCGGCAACCCTGCATTAGTGATAATGAACATCAAAAGCGATTCCCGATTGTGCCTTATTATTATGAAGCTCCTAATGGAAATAAATTAACTTCCTATCCTAATATTTTAGCAGCAAAAATTCAAAACAACTACCTGCCCTCCCACTTTGGATCGAGCAGTGTTAATCAAAATCGCCCCCAAAAAGCCGCCAGCAGTAATGAATACTTCCCTAATTCCAGTGACCAAGATATAGGTCCTTGGTCTTCTACAGCGAACCTACTGAGAGCGCATGAAAATCCAATTGATTCCCTAGAAGCCTGCTGCGTGACAGCTTTCCAACAAAAACATTTTTATCTTTCTAGTCCTGGATTTCCTCGCACAATTTTTAGCAACCTTTTACCAAATCTGCAGAAACGGGATTGTGTTTTTCGTTTGCAAAAAGCTTCCATCAATGTGTGTCGACTGCGTGTGGATTTTAAATTTTTCGACTTTGGTACTGGTACAGCTGCCATACAGAATGTTTGCCACGAGGACTTTATTGAAATTGAAAGTCAACGTTTTTGTGGTTGTCGTTCGGAGTACAGCTTTACGCTTAATTGGTCAACTGCAGTTGATAAAAAGATAAGAATGCATATGGGCTATTCGGCTGTACCATCTGGAGGTTTTCTATTGGAAATAGTACAAGAAGAATGTTCAGAAACAGAGCTTGGTTTAATGACCACAGAGAGACCGGCTGGTTCAACTTTCACCACATTTAATCCGAATCGTCTAAATCATCAATTGATCAATTCGCAGCAAGGACAACAACAACAATATGTGAATGGAAATTCATACCCAACGCAACAGCAGCAGCAACAACAGAACATAAATCAAGGATTTTATGGAGGATTTTTACAATATCCTTTACAACATACCGACTATTTAGGACAACTGCCGCCTTTGCTAAATGTACCCGGAGGTATTCCCACCAATTTGCAGCAACAAAATCCCTTTTTACAGCAACAACAACAGCAGCTGTCAACTGTGCAAAACAATAACCTCTATCCTTCACAATTCGGCCCAACTTATTTCCCTTATCTCCACCCACAAACTTTTCAGAATAATATTCTGCAACAACAACAACAACAACAACAAGCTTTAGCCACGAAACCCTTTGGTTTGCCACAAAAAAGGCATGCCCGTTCTAATGGTTACCAGGAACCCGTGACGGTTGTCGAAACAAATTCAACACGCAAGGAGTACTACTACTTCGATAATGATGCTCTTAATTTGAATCAAGCTTCATCTCCCACATTCAAATCAAATTCGGCCGCAACAGCATCTACCTGGGATCGTAAGGATACTGGCGTCATTGAGAAAAACGATTCATTTGGTACTGTTACCCGGCAGGGAAGGAAATGTTCATTTGATATGGGTGATATATTGCGTTTGTCAGTCGATATATTGTGGATTACGAAGCCGATCTGTTATGCTCCTCAAAGGAATTGGTTTACTAATTGGATTGGTTAGTGTGCGAGAGGGAGAGATAGAGTGGGAAGCTTGTGAAGCCTAGTAAAAAAAAATATAAAGTAGAGAATATTTTTTTGGATTTCTATGTTCGAAATGAATAAAATTGATCTACTTAAAAATATTTATTGTTTTCACTTGACCTTTTTTTAGTAATGCATTATTCCTTGAAGGATGGTTGGCTAATCAAACTTTAGTCACGTGATGCAACCAATTAAAATTTTGTTAAAGAAATTTTATTATTGATTCCACTTTCTCATAACTGATGGGTTAAATAAATGTTTACAACTGACAATATATATAGTTACATACGTAAATAACTACCCTAGTTGGAAAAGAACTGGCACAGAACTTGTCACGTGACTGGTTCTTTAGGGATAGGGAAAATATACCTTAGTGACATGTAACTGAATAGATGCAAAATATTTGGTTCAGTGTCAGTTACTATAGCACTGCTCTTATGTGTAGTTTGTGTATTAAATTTGTGTTTAACTACAAAATAAAAACAGTCATTGTCTAACTTATACTAAATGGGTGATGTGTTGTTTTCATCGATCGCGTAACGTTATTTTTTGCGTTAGAGTCATTTCCGCAAGTCACGGGACAAGTTCGCCTAGATCAATTGACATAAATTTGTTGCAGGGTAATTCAATTTTTTTTAAGCTGGCAGTAGTAGCTATTCTGATAGAATTATGGACGCATGTTTGTCAATTATTAGAGTAAATATCGAACGAATAAATGTTATACGTGTATTATTACTCGAGTAATAATATCAACAAAAAATGAATAAATATTATTATTCTAATTTCTATTTCAAAAATGTTTTGAAATACGCTTTTTTCAACCATTTAGTATTTGTCGACCTTTTTACTCATAGCCAATTTTATCTTTACAGAAAAACATGGTTGCCGCATGGTCACGACAAGTATGTTATATTATCTATATACATAGTTGTGGCAAACAGACTATGGTTATTTTAGAATATTTTAAACATTATTTTAGTTACGGCGAACCAGTTCTTGTATACAACAAATTATTAAATAGTTACTACTTATGGAAATTGGTTCGTTAATTTTAAGTAAACTTGTAACCACTACTAAAGTTTTTTACCCATAAACAAATAATAAAATCACGTAGGGATCATGGCGGTTTTTAATATTTTTGAAGTTGGTGAATCCGAATCTGGATCACGTCGTTTTTTAGTGGTGCAGGTAGTGGTGAGAGCGGGGGGGGGGGGAGTCCTAACCCCCGCCAGACCTTTCTTAGGGTGGCTCCTATACAAATTGGATATATTTTACAAGAAAATTTAATTCAATATGCTAAACAAGAAAAAAGTTCCTCAACCAATTCATCGGGTTGAGATTATATTTACTACAACTTATGCAAGAGAGGCTTTCGCAATAAACTGAGGCAGAGCATGAGTCCGTTTAAAAAATTTACAAAATCTACATGGCGGATATGCCAACATGTCCAAATACGTTTACGTCAATTTTTGTCCACCAATAAAAAGTAACAAATACCACTGTCACAACGAAAACCAGGTTAAATATTTGAGTATCCACCTAGATAGACGCCTGTTTGTGACCCACCATATTGAGCTAAAAATAATAGTCATAAAACTTAGAACAATTCAACTACGCTGGTTAATAGGTCTAAGTCAACCTTGGCTTTGGAATACACATCCGTTATAAAGCCAATATGGACATATGGCATTCAGCTGTGGGGTACTACTTGCGCATCAAACATCCAGAAGCTGCAAAGAAGACAATCTGGGGCTTTACGACTTATCGTTTGCGCCCCTCGTATACTCGTATACGAAATGCAAATTTCCATAGAGATCTGGAAGTTCCTACTATCCAGGATGAAGCAAAAACATATTCATCAAAATTCGTAAACAAATTGGTGGTCCATCCTAACACTCTAGCGTGCGATTTATAGCAATTTCATGGGGACCAGAGACTGAAAAAAACAGACCCATTGAGCCTGACGAGACGGGCATCCCTACTTAATACTATATAGTTTATTAAGATTTAATTGCAGTAAATTGGTAATAATTAATGAATACTATTTTGGGGATTATATTTGGAATACTTGAAGTTAAAAAAAACAAGTTATGATCTACACTATTCACTAGTGTAGTTCAGCTCATTTGACTGAATTAATAACAACAACAAAATGAAACAAAAAACAATGAACACTGACCCTACGTACAGCACTTTCCAATATTCAACCGGACGAATACAGCTAGACTGGTCTAAATAGGGCAACCAAACGCAGTGTACACCGTAGCTATCTTTAGCTAGAGCTTAAAGTGGTATTCGCGCCTAGAGCGCCCTAACTGGAGCTACTTTACGTTTATTATTGTTGTACTCTTTAGTTTTTAACTTTGCGGCAAGGATATGCAAGTTAAATATCCTGAGTCTTAATAACCTTGCAGCATATGGGAGAAGATTGACATTGAATTCCAGGTCCAAAATCAAGCCATAAGAGAATTGTATTTGAATGAACTTAACACTATTGTTTTGGTATTGTGTACGAAGATCCCATCTGCACTCGAATTCGGTTCAGATTCATTAAATTGATAAATATTACACCATTCAAAGAATTTGTCCCAATTATGCGGTAGATAACTTCTTGTTTATATCCACAACCTGGAATAAATAAGGGGACTAGGAGTGTCATATAATCGATTTTCAAGTTTTAGTAGATTCTAACGTGCTCATATCGCGCACATTACGTCGATTCGTTTATTCGAGGTCTCTTTAATGTAATATGCTATTCAAAAGGTGCCATATTCATTTAAGTAATTAAAATTGTTTAGTACTTTTGTTTAGAAAATCATTGCAGTTGTTAAATAACGAATTTCACTGAGTTCAAAGAATTAAAAGTCAATACATAAAATTTTATTGAATTATTTATTTTATTTTCAATTTTTTTTTGGTATAATTATTTATAATTTACAGCTTTTACAACATTTAAAAACTAATTGATATGATTTGTTTGAATTTATTTATTTTTTGTTAATAAAATTGTTATAAAATTTGTTTTCTTTCATCTCAAATTATTAAAGAATTATTTACATAAATTTTTTTTTTAGAATTAAAGTTGAGTTGTTTTATTTTGATTAGAAATACATACAGATAATATTTTTCGGTTTTGTAAGTTGTGCCACAAAATGAAACGTGTAAGTGCTTTGGCTGAACATGGGAATGCCAGATTGATGTTGTGTTTGACCAGCAACGGTGGCATCGTGACGCCGCGAGGAAGACAAAGAGGGCAATTCGCAGAGTGGAGCCAAATTTTGGTTTTTTGGAAGTGGAATTCTCTTTGTTTATAAAAACAAAAATGTTTTTTAATTTAATCAGGAATATACATCCCAAAGCTCATTAATAACATTTAGACATGCGTTGACTCAATATTGTTTCAAATACAATACAGATATTGCTACAAATACATGATTTCTTTGATTCATAAAATGTTTGATACATTTCAACGCTTAACTTTGTGGGTTATTTTTTTTGCGAATTTCGGTATTTGGAAACTATAGTTGGGCATTTAAATTTTGTTTCTATGAATTCCCGATTTTCTGTGAAATTTAAATTTCTTTTCGATTGAATTTCGATTTTTGGCAACTTTTTTTTAAATTAAATAATTTTTTCTTGGGTATTTTAGATTTGTAGAATTCTGGACTTGTAGTGAAATTGGATTGTTTTATATTTATAGATATTTGTAAAGAATTACCGTCATTCCTTGTCGATGGCACATAGCGGAACTTTGTATCCCAACCAAGGTTGTCAAGGGATGACGGAAATCCGCTATAAATATCTATATCAAAACCTTCTGTTGGTAAATTAAATCAAGAATTTTTGATATTTTGGAAAAAAATCAAAGTTTTGATTTTTCGATAAAAGTTTAAAATTTTTGGTAAATTTTAAATTTTGTGGCAAAATCAGAAATGTTTTGGAAATTACATCTTTTTTTTTGTAATTTCATAGTTTTGATTTTTAGTGAATTTTGTATTTTCACTTTTTTCGGTTTTTTAGTGAATTTGTAAGTCGGTGAAACACTAATTTTAATACATGGGTATTGTAGTCAGTTCAATAAAGATAACAAAGTATACTCGCCCTGGCCGGAATTGAAGGTGAAAACAAATCCAAAAAAAAAAATTAAACGATCGCTTGGTGTATTGCAAAACTATTTGAAAGTTCGCGAAAATTGTGATCAAAAGAAAAGCTTCTGTTTCACCCATTTGTGCGTTGATTTCGGACACTTTTCAAAATGTTTGCAACGCAAGTCTTGAATAATAAGGCTGGAAATTGGCATTGTAATTTTCAACAATTATTGCTTTGAAAGCTACTAAGATTTGATATTAACTAGGCTAAATTAAAGAATGTTCCATATTTTAAATGAAACCGTAAAGTGAGAAGAAGCCAGGAACTTGCGATAAAATAAAATTGCATTTATCTTGCTTCAGATATTAATTTAAAAATTTTCGATTCAAAACGGTTTCAAGTATTTTATTTTGAGGAATGCTTTTTATCTGAAAAGCTACATTAAATTTATTCTTGAGATGGATGGGTCAAATATTAATAACCTTCAAGACCTGATGCGGATATAATGTTAGCAGTTTTAATAGGACTTGCCTTAACAAAAAAGGCCTGTCTATGCAGAAAACGATGAGTGTAATGCTTTTCAAAATGGGTAATGTTTGGGGTATCATATAAGCAAGAGAACTCCAGTAACCCTAGCATTTTGTCGCGCACATTAATATTTTTTTTATCACTGAAAGTTGATTGATTTGAAATATTATTAAATTATACAATTAATATATTTAATATTTTTTGTGTCTAAGATTTAATTTAATTTAATTAAGGGCTAATTTAAGCTGCTCAAAGGGCGTTTAATATTTAAAATAAGTGCTTTGGTTTCTTCTTAATGTTTCATTGTTCTTCAAAGAAAATATACAGAACTTTTTATTTTAAAACTTATATTTGCTTCTTCTTTTAATTTAAAACTTTCAATCTTTTGTATACTTTGTTTCATTTAGCCTTATACGAATCTCCAGCCTCGGCCTTTAACCCAGAAAACGTATGTTTGTTAAAACGCGTCTTGCAGGAACTTTTCGGTTACAAAAGGTAACAGATCGACCAGGTTTGCCCTTTAGAACTTCATTTATATTTGTCAATAATTTCAAGACATCTTCTTTGCTGGGAGTGCAAGGTAGTTGTGGATCATAATTTCTGGATACAGAAGAAAAAATAATTTGAGATATTGAAACTTCTTATAATACTTTTAAGTTTGTGACGCTAATTTACCCTCGATGATTATTGCGACGCTTCCATGGGAAACGTCTGTAGTAACGACCACGTTTGGGCCTACTTTTCGCGTTATCGGAATAATCCGGATTGTAATCGATGTTATTCGATTCATCTAAGGGTTGATCTTCTTCCACATAAACTATGGGTAGCGTATCAATTGTGGGGTCCTAATAAAGAGATTAAAGATTGATTAGAATTTGAACTAGGTCACTCCTTACAAATTTTAATAGAAGTAGTTTTTTTTTTAAATTTCGTTACATAAAGCGGTTAAAATGGCAAAAAGATATAATTCTAGGCTTTGTGTTTGTCATTGCGATACAGAACAACGATATGCATATATTCTGCAATATATACATACATAAGATAATTCCGATTTTCCCAAGACCCGAAAAAACAGACCCGAAGTATAGATTTCGGCCAAGCAAAAACTACTAATAATTTTAGAGACTTAACGCTATTAAATTTTGGGCTCTGATTTTTTAAATTTTAATCCTTTTTTTCCTTAGTATTTTAAGCTTTTTCAACCGGTGATTGCACGTGTTCCCGGTTTTAACTCTTTTAGTTTGATTATATATATGTTTTACTTTCTTATCGATTTAACCGGTATGTTCAACTGTTTAGGCTTTTAACGAATTTTTGGTGAATTCTCTATTTTTTAATGACTTTTTTACTAGAATTTAAATATGTTCTTCATAAGTGAATGTTTTGCGATTTTCCGATTTATTGGTAAATTTTTGTCTAATTCCTTTTTATATTTTTTTTGACAAAATTTATACTTTCTATGGATGTTAAATTTATTGATAAATTTTTTAATTTTTATCATTTGACAATTTTAACAGTTTTCCTAAATTTCTGAAGAATTCTCATATTTTGGCGACACTTAAGTTTTTTTTTGATAATTTTTCGGTTTTTTGTGAAATTTTTAAATGTCAGTGTTTTTTCATATTTTTGCCAATATAAAATTTTTGCGTTAATTTTCGATTTGAAGTGAAATTCCAAATTTTCAATAACTTTTAGGTAATTTATTGATATTTACTATAATTTCGATTCTTTAAAATAAAATTTGAGTTTTTTGGTGGATCGAATTTATAATTAGGTAAAATTAAGAAACAAATATTTTTTGTGACATTGCAGTTGTGCTGATAAGTTTTCTTTATTTATTTTTGATTTACGATGAATTTACATTTTTTAAGCGATTTTAGGTGAAATATAAATTTTTGGTGAAATTCCTTATTTTTCGTAAACCTTGTGAATTATGAAAATTTTATAGAATTTTATCAAGGTATGGTGCTTTTTATTAACAATTTCAAGATTTTACGTTTAATTTTCGAATATTTGGTGAATTACTGCTTTCTTTTGGAATTTATTTTTTATAACTCTTCGGGTTAATTCCGGCCTGTAGCAAAATTATTTTTAATGATTTTTAATTTGTTGACGACTTTTTAAAATCTTTTGTGAAATGTTAGGTTTTTTGGTAAATTTACGGATCTCGGGTGAAATTTCAATTTTGTTATTATTTTGGTGTAATTTCGAAATTTTTGATAAGATTTCGACTTTTTTATTTAATTTACTTTGATTTTTAACTTACTGGCATATCGTTATCGGTGATTTTTTGTTTGAGTATCGGTTTCGTATCGGCAAAAAGCTGTATCGGAGTGTCCCTAATTTTATATTGTTTCTTATTATGATTTTCCGGTTTTAATTTCCAAAATTTATAGATTTTATTTAATTGTTTTTCGTGAATTTTGGGTTTTATAGTGAATTTTTGATTTGTAAAGGTATTTAAAACGAATTGCTGTCATCCTTTGCCAAGTTTGGTTTGGAGAAAAACCGATTACGGCTATGTGCCCTTGATTTTTCAGCCGAAATTCTTTTTACCCTTTAACCAAACTTGACAAGGCATGATGGAAATTCGTTTTACACATCAATATACAATTTCAATTGAAGCAAAGCCGCGAATAACGTTGTAAAAGCCAAATTATGCAAAACCAGTTTTTTTGCAGATTTCCGTTAAAATTACTCTCTTACATTTGTTCAAACACCAAACCATCATTATTATGCATTTTATAACCGTCAAAACGCATTTACAATGAGTCAGTCAGTGGAAGAACGTTGCAAGTTATAAACAAAATGCTACGAACGGAATTTATTTAATTTTTATTATTTTTGATAAACTAAACAAAAAAATAAAGAAAGAGATAATTAAACCGAGTAAATACGTTTTTTTGCTCTCCTGAAAATTTATTATTTTGTCATTTGCAACGTTATTCGCGGCGATCCTTGAATTTCTGAAAACTTTGTTCAGTAAAACGCCAAGTTTTAGTCAAATTTAAAATTTTCAGAAATTTGTGTTAAAATTTAAAAATTTAGTGCAAATCGATTAATTTATTCCGTTAGTAATTCATTCAATTTTATTTGATGGGAAAATTTTCGGGGTTTGTTGTGAATTTTCGATTTTTAGGTGAATTCCTGATTTATTTTTGTTGAATTTTTTAATTTTTGCTGAATTTTTGGTGACGTGTCAAATTATGTCAAAACTTCGACGTATTATAAAATTATATTTTTGGACAAGTTTTATAATTTCGGAAAAATTAAAATTTTTGTGGCAAAAAATGCAGAATTTCCGTTTTTTTTTCGGAATTTGTCGAAATATATAATTTTTTAAATTAATTTTCAATTCGGTTAAACATTTAGGTTCCTACGTTATCTAAGGCCCCCAGGTAGATAATTTCTAGAGCTATCTCTAAGGATTCGGTGTATTCCTATATATACTTTAAAGGTCTGTAAATGCGTATTGCAGAAATTACAACCGTAATAACAAACTTTTATTGCAGACTTTTCAACTTTGACAAAGGGTATTCGAAACCAAAGAATAGTTAAAGAAATAATTTGGATGTAATCTCGAAAGAAAAGGTGGTACGAAATCCAAAATAGGAGTTATATCCTAAAAACGTTTTGACAAGGGTTTTATACTAAAAATAATGCTTAGCATACAACTTTCATCAGAGCCGCATGTGGAACTTAAACTTTTTAAGTAATTTTCTTGTTCTCACCTCGATCATTTTTAGCAGTATAGCTGATTTGGTGATAATATCTTGTTCCTCTTGCAGGTCTCTTTCCAATTTACGTTGCATGTTATGTTTACTGGCCAATTCCATTTCATTGTACACAGCATCGGCATATTCAGGTTCCATTGGTTGAGTGCCCAACTCTTGACCGGTGGCTGCAATATCGGCATTTAAAGCGCGTAGTAATTCTAAAAGTTTGAGTAGAATTATTAAAATTAAAACAGGTTTCGTATTAATTTATTGAAACACAAAGGTCTTCAATATGTATTTGAATTAATTTCGATTCTCCATATTCGATAAAACTAGGCCTTTGCACTTGAGGCGAAGTTTTGTTTCAAGTAGAGAGGAAAGTAAATTATTCGAAATATCGATGGTGAATAAAAATATTTGAAGAAAAGAAAATTAATTTACGACCCTAAAGCTTGGAACAAATAATTGATAGTATTTTTTTTTATTTCTTATATTTTTCCTTTCAAGAAATCATAGTTGGCCATTAGTTATTATATATGTACCTCATTTACAAGGCAGGTATTGGCAAATAAATAAAAAATAACATACATTTGTACTTAACTCCTCGATTATACTTTATTATGCTTTAATAAACAGGTTTACGATTAAATATTAAATATTGATAACAAATAGTGCATAGTCAGTGCATGAGTGTACCAAATATTCATGAAAAAAAATGGAATAACAACAATGGTTATTACTCTTTTAGTTATACAGATGCCAATAATGCAATGAAAATAAAAAAGATGATAGTGCTGTTTTAACCGCCAGGCTAATCACTATCCTCAATTATTAATATACCTGCCGAAGAATCAACGAGCTCATCAAATAAAATTCAACAAATAACATTATTGTTACCAAACCAGTGTAAACAGTCATGGATCGATACATACCGACAACCAAAAGGAAGGCTAGTCCTAAGTCTTCGCAACAAACCACTCATCATGTAGCTGCAATATCGGTAACAGCTCGACACCAGAATCTAACTTCGCTAACTACATGTTCAGCTCATATTAGAAAAACGATACAACTACTACACACACAGCGCAAAGGACGGCGACTAAACATACTAGAAAACATGGAAATATACAAACATAAGACATTTGACGGACGTATCATAAAAGAACAAACAAACTCCAATTCAGACGTTAGGTTCGAGCCTCTAAAATTAATCTGCAAAACACACAACAAAAATAACGAACAAGATGCACCAAAAACAATACAAACACTTTACGAAAATAATAAACAAATTCATAACCAGTAATCACTGACTTCTTTCAATCCCAACAAAAAATACTGTAAACAAATAAAAACAACGTAGCACCACAAATCTGCCGCAATAAAATAGTCTTCACAATCGTCTAATCTATACATAAACACCCGGCCTGCTACCAGGTTACAATTACAGATGGCTACGTGGAAAAAAACAATTACGAGCTTTACCTGCTACCCGTTCACACCTTGCAGATGCCTACGAGCTCACATGACAAATAGATACCTGACAAACAATAAAACACTAACGAATTGATGCAAACTTCTCAGAACGAAAAATGACACTGAAGATGGCACAAAGCCGAAACCGGTTTGTCTCCAAACCAAACTTGACAAGGGATGACGGAAATTTGTTCCAAAAATCTACCGAAAATAGCTTCCCTAAACTTGCTACCCCGGATAATGAAGATGCTGAACCCACTGTAAGGGAACAAAAACCACCACCAATTTACTTGCGAGGACAAACATCAAATGCCATCGTAAATATACCGTCATGGAGAAGAATTATCGCCTCATCGCAAGTCGACTCGATGCAGAAAATATGAGCTATTATACGTCAAATAAAAAAGGTAAAGATGTGTTCCCAAGAAGTGGCTTAGAGGCGGAAGGTGGGTTGATTATAGAACAACCAGAACAATGATCAGGCAATACAAATGATAGCAATACCGCAAGCTGATTCTTGTTAGATCCCGAAGCTACATCTAATATAGCAGGTGTTGATGTAGATCTTATTTCAAGATATAAAGCAATTATTGAGGCCAATTAATGCTAGGAAAGTTGGTAATTATGCCAAGGAAATCGCTAGTGGATATCAATCGCTCCATGGATAAATATGTCTGCAACAGTGCATAAAGTTCTTTAGCACAGAGAGGATGTCATTAAGCACCTTTTATTACCAATTGGAGATTTATCAGAGGAAGCTCAGAAAAAAGTAAATAATGATTAAAAATTTCACAGAAAACATAATACCAGAAAAATCTCACGAAGCACTGCAAATGAAGATTTATTAAATATATTATTGAAAACGTTAGACCCCTTCATCTTTAGCATTCGAAATCAACGGAAATTGAATCTTCTTTAAAAATCATCGATTACAAATACAGATATGAAGAAATCACCCGGACCTGATCGAATTACAGGATCAATGATAAAAAACTCACCTAATTCAGCTGTAAGAATTTTGCTTTACATATTTAATTCCATATTGCACGTTGGCTACTTCCCATGACCCCGGAACCAAGAAAGGACTCAAGCTAGATTACGTGATACAGGCCCATTAGCCTACTCTCCGCTTTGTCAAAGATATTTAAAACACTGTTCGTCTCATGTGTAAATCCTTATCTTAATGAACAAAACATTATTCCAGATCATCAGTTTTGATATCCAGCAAGGCATAGTACTATTAAACAAGTCCATATAATCATTACCATTAGATTGGCTTTCGAAAGAAGGCAAGACGGTTCAGCTTTATTTATATACATTTCCCAAGCATTTTAGCTCGGGATCGTCCTGAAAACGCCCGCAAGTTACAAAGAAGACGGTCTAGCAATATACGGCTTATCGTATACGCTCCCTGGTATATAAGAAATGAAAACTTCCATAGGGATCCAAAAGTACCCATTATTCAAAAAGAAGCCAAAATATACACGTCTAAATACGTAAACAAACTAGGCGTACATTCCAACACTTTTGTACCCAATTTATTTCCATTTGGCAGGCACCAGAGACTAAAAAGAGCTGACACTATGAGCCTGGCGTATGGCTCTCTCTACACAATAAAAAATACTTTACTAAGATTTTAATACAAAAAATTAGTTATTACATTTTAAAATTAGATTTGAATACTTATTGAACATTTTTTTTAGTAGAAAGATATAATAAATTGAAATTAAGTTAAAAAAAAAAAACGTTTCACTGAGGATGATTTAAGACAAAGGAGAGCATTTAAGAGCCTCGTCAAATTTGTTGTTAATCACTTCCGATTTTGACATTAACAAAAAATTATCATGTTGCTTAGAATATAATTAATTTGAATTTTTGAGATACTTTATTAATGAAATTAAAATTGTTGGTTCTTCGAGTTGTCTATCATGCGCAATTTCAAAATGTTGTACCAAATCTCGAAATATTGAATCGCAATTTTATTAATAACATATCACGGCTAATTCTGCTGAACGTGAACAAGCAATTACTGCTCTTAGCAGATTTACCCAGCAGATTTACCAAGAAACCGGGAACGAAAAATCCCGGGATAGAAATCTTAATAGAAACATCTTCATGGAGTCTTATGAAAATACAACATTTCATTAAATTATACTTCAGTCAAATAATTTCCGTTATAGAAAATAAAGGGTATTTCATAAAGCGCTTCCTATTTTTAAAATCCACAAGCATCGGAATTGTACAACTTTCATGACTCTGGCTGAATTTGAACGATGGGTGATATGGCATATCCAGAATGTTCAATGTGGCACATACTTCCTCTTGAAACCACCGTTGGTGTCCATATCATGTAATTCAGGCTAAAGGAAGTTGGAAATTTTGACCTATAGTGCTCGCTGTTTACGGCGATGGCCTTGCTAACGTCGTTCCTAAGGAATAAGGAGCCATGACACCGCCATCCCAAAATCCCCACCAAAACAGTGATTTTTTCGGGATGTATTGGACGCTCTGGGATCTCATGTAGATTAGTATCGTCCCAAATTCGACAATTTTGTTTGCTGACGTACATCTAGAAATGGGCCTCATCGCTAAAGATGAAATTTTTGAAAGAAAAATTAGGGTCAGTATCCAATTGCTTCCGGGCCCATTTGACGAATTCACGACGTTGTCTTCAGTCGCTTATTTCGCAAAGTTCGCCACAGGCACTCACGGACAGCGGGGTTGTGTTCTGCTAATCTTGCGTTTCGTCATTGTACTCGTGTTGGTTCTCTGTTCACACAATCAGTGGATTCAAATTTATCCTCCACAATGCACATAGTCCTTCCGGTAGGACGATGATGGGGGCAGTTTTATTATTTATACGTGTTATTGAACGCTATATTCGTGCATAGTGGTTTGCAAAACAGACTGAATGAATGGCAGCCAGTTGGGATCCCCCTATTGGAAGACCCTTTAGTTATGTTTATGATGGGCAATTGTGCCTTTTTATTAATAACTTAAGGAATTCTAATCTTTTTCGTATCGTAAGTGATGCAAATTTTGACATAAATTAATAAATTTACGTTCATAAACATTTTGTGGTTAAACATTTTGTTGTAAGACTTTGGAAGTTAATAAATAGATTTGCTTTTATAAACTAAGCATCCCATGCAGGTAATTAAAATACGATAATATCAAATCATGTGGTCAATTGTTGGTAAATGCAAGAAATGACAGCATAACAAACCAACAAACAGACAGGCAGGCAAAACCCACAAATACAAACAGGCTACAAATGTAACATACTGTTGCCGTTTGGAGTTGAAAGAAACGGAAATTAAACACATTTCGTGCACTCGTATGTGTGACATTTACACTAATACGCATTAATTATTTAAGGTGTGCGTCGAAATGATAAGGTCACCTAATTTTTTTGGTACCAGAGATATTAATTTATTGCTGTTCACGATTCGACATGTTCGTTTTAAGACCTCCATTAAATAAAGTTAAAGGCTTTTAACACAAACTCATCATAAACTTGACGCACTTATATGCATCCCGAGTTTAATATTATAAGTCCCTTGCACAGTGTTTAATGTCATAGTGAAAAGTTTATTACTCCAGACACTTGAATGAAATTTTGTTCAATTTCCTGTAGCCGCATTTGCTGCTTTTCACGCTCAGGCAAAGTTCAACTGGAATTTTCCTATAGAGTTTATTTTGCATACGCACTCTTGGTAACGATTGTTGGTTATGAAAAAATTGCGGGTATCAATAACAAGTTTCTTTATTTAATAAGAGTGTACAATTTTAACGACAGAAGCGTCCATAGAGTTTAACGCCGAGTGCATTGATAATCACATACTTAAACTCTGCTGCGAGTATACGTTTCGAAGAGTTCCATAATATGTAAGACTTTTATTGTATTACTTATTCAAAACCAAGACTTGAAAGAGCAATCGATGCCTTTCGGTTAATATTACAGATGAAACATCATGATCGATCATGCATGCGCATGCGAAAAACGTGTGAGCAGAAGCGAAGCAAAAATTTACCTTAACACTTCGATGCACATCTTATTGCAAAGTGGCGTCATGTTTGTGACGTATTCCTACTTAGATGATTCGTTTTTACTGCGTAGTAATGCTATAAATAACAGTTGTTAAAGAGTATCTGTACAATTTAACAAATTAAATATTTGTAGCAGCAAATTCAATGAAAATATTTAAACACTGGCACTAAATGGTGGGCGTCGGCAAAAAGGAAATGTAAAAAATTGCACATTTTGTTGCAGGTTTAATATTAAATTATCTTAGAAATAAATTACACAATTTTTTTCGTAATATTTTTGTTGTTGTTACAGAAAATAACATTAATGAATTGCAAATACGAGTATGTGTGTGCTTCAGGGATTTAACATTTTTAAATCACTTATTTCCTATAAAGAATTGCTAAATTATTTGCAATAGATTGGAGGCCGATTAAAAAGTCAATGATTGTAACAGATACTTTAGAGTAATTAAAACAATTTTTTTATTTGTAGCTTAGCTACAGTTGTTTGCTAGAGCTGCAAAACTACTAATAGTCGGCCCCTTCGATAGTTTCGATACTTTGTCGTAAAACTATCGATAGTATCTTATTCTTAGAAAAATAATATTACAGCTTTAACCCTTCATCCATAACAAGTATCTTGATTTGTTAAACAAATCTTAAATGGAATATGATTTTAGAACTTAGCCTTACAATGTTCGATATCTACTTTTAATAAAAAGACATGGGCTTAATTCTTCCAAAAATTAAATTTTAGTTCAAATTTTATTTAAACATAACTTACAAAACACAAACCATTCGTAAAAACCCGCTACATATAGAGGACCATTAGAGGCCACATAGGAATGTTTCATTTAATGTTGCAACGTCTGTAGCTATATTTCTTGTTGAAATTCATGTTTCTTTTTGGTCACCCATTTTGATATTTTTGTGTTTATAAATAAAGTTCGTTGAAAGCAGTCGCGCTGTTATGATCATTTACACAGATTACTAACATCATTTGCTCTTATTCCGGGTATATGCGTTTAATAGCGTCTGTGATATTTACACAGAACTAATGTTTCGTTTAAAGTATCCTCTGTGATTGCGTCGTCTGCATTAAAAAATGAACCGCCGAACCAATCACCTAAATAATTCGATACTATTTGTGTTAATTTATTTTATTTACCTTTAGTGTATATGAGTATACAGGTCGGCGAAAAATAAGTCCATCTGCTTGTTAATGACTTTTTTGTCGATAGTACCGCTATGGAAAAAAAACATCACTAGTCCGCTAAAAATAAAACTATCGACAGTACCCTCGATAGTTTCAGCTCTATTATTTGCACCCTCATACTTTAATGCAGGGGTAAATCCAGTGGACGAGAAAGTCGCATCTCTATGCCAATAAGGCACAATCGTCTAAAGCTGCAAAAGTCATTCACTCTGCAGTGAAATCCTTGAAAAATGGACTTCTGGGATCCTTTCTACAGCCTTATATGATTGGCTAGATTGACGTGCTATAATAGCAGCAAATTATGAGAATTACTGGCTGTTAAGTTTTACATATTCCGGTAATTTTCCGTATTTTTTCAGACAAATCACTATAGCAATTCGATCCCATTTTTCGTTTTCCTGTGGCTTTTCTTAGGCACAGTTCTATGAAAATTATACTGATTACCATCGCTGAAATTCAACCTTATATACGCGTCTGAGTTATCGAAAATGGTTTAGAGAACCACCATCCAGCAATGTCGTCTAATCTTCCACACATCATGTCATGGCCAATATCATTAATACCTTCCATGTAACGTGTTATTATATTTTAATAATTACCCGCCCTTGCTGGAAATTCTTAGATACGATTAATATTAAATTTATTGCAAATTATTTTTCGCTCACTTCAATTAAATTTTATTAATAAATCATCGGCTACAATTTACAGTTAAAAATATTCGGGACAAAGCAACAAAAAAATACGAAAATTATCTATTGAAGTGAAAAAAGTCCATATGTTTTGTAAAAGAACGAAAGTGTGAAACGAAAGAGTAGATGTGCGTAATAAAGGGTGTTCTCCTTAAAGATGTACAACTTTGAATTTAACTAATATACTGAGATTACATAATTTCGGGCAAAATTGGTTTTGTTAGAAGGATGATGGTTCGCCCTTAGTGTTTGAATATGATTTTGAGCATGTGGGCGACGTGGCTGGCTAGAAGGTAGACTTTTCTGAAAGTCCAATTTTCGATCATATTTTCAAGCAGTTGGGGCAGTATCTTTGCGATGATCCGCACAATGTTGTCTTTCAGCTCATGCAAAGTTGCTAGTTAATGTAAAACTAATGACTTCACGTAAGTGCAGAGAAAATTATCCAAAGGCGTTAAGTCTTAGTGGCCAATTGACTGCACCATTTCGAGAAGTAAAAAGTTAAAAAAATGTTTCCTGTATTTAGTCGATTGTTTATAGCGCTGTATAGCAAGTGGCTCCGCTTTTTTGGAAAAACATGTTTTCTGTAAACATACCATCTCATTCGGGTCCCAAATATATGGTACTCATTGGCTCTGTCGATGCGCGCGATGACGAATCGACTCATTTCGGTCCTCCTCAATACTAAGCTCTACAGCATCAATTGCTTCTTCGGTGCCCCATGAACGACGTCTTTTTGAATACATTTTATTATTTAGAATACGATTGATCGAATTAGTGGCTCGAATGGATGGATGTGTCGACCGTAGTGCACGGTAACATTCAGGAACTAAATCACGATTTTTGAAATAAATTTGCAATCATTGTTCTAGTCAGCTGCCAGATCTGACAACAATTGACAGACTCTAGACCAAGAGAGTCGGTTAATGGAATCTTAAAAAAAATACTACTTAAGCACCTTTCACACCATTATACAAGTGTTTACATTTTCGTTGGATTTTTGCAGAGAGAAATCTAATGATAATCGTTCTGAATGTTAAAAAACGCCAAAAATTAAAAAAAGCCAAAAATACCTCCATCGCACTTCTATAAAAATGGAATTCTATTAAAATTAAAAGTTTAAGCTTTTACAAAATTTTCTAAAAAATATGAGAGTCATACGACTGTCGAATGTCCATCAGTATTTTTTATCGAATTCTTAAGCTATAATTTTCACACATTCTAACTTTCTTATTTTATTTGAATTTTTGACAAGTCGTTTTACTATTTGATTTATAGTGTGAAAGGTCCTTTGTAATTGTAAATTGCTTTTATCCTGATAAACGTATGTGTGTGTGTAGCTAACCCCACGAGTGCTTGCAGACAAAACGACGAAATCTCCAATTTCAAGTAACAGTTGCTTAGTATGAACGAGTTTTTTGTAGGAGTATCAGAGAAATATCTAAAGGATGTCATCGAAAAGAAAAATTTATTAAACCCGATATACAAACATACATATCTACAAACAAAACTATTTAAAGCATTCTACAAATATTGGTATTTATGTGTGGCTGCGTCGCCGAGTTAAAGGAAGGAGACAATTGTCAGTAAATTTGCAAATCTTTAGAATTTTTAAACATTTTTCAGATTAAACCAATAAAAATTATTCAAATAAGAATCTGATGACACGTCGTACATGTGTTTTTCCCCGTAGTGACAATGTAGTAACTTAAATTTGGGCCTTATGAGTGCAAATATTTACAGTAAGTAAGGCGAATGTCGAAATTGTATTTAAATTACAAAAAAATGGCGCAAATAATTTATCAAACAAGTGCACAACAGGCCATGTCGTGAAGCGATAATAAAAAACTCCCGCAAAGTTTCAAGTTTACAGAGTTTTTATTCTAAAAATGAATTTAATTTAACAAATTTCATTAAAACATAAAACAGTACAAAACACTTACTTAAATAGTTTGCTTCTCTATCGACAATAAGAACAAAAAGTATTAAAACAAAATGACGAAAGGAAAAGAAAAGGCAACTAGGTAATAAATATTTAACAATTAGCAATTAAATAAAATAACAAATTCTTTCTGTCATCGACAGGCCACTTATAGTGAAATTTGTTTGTGATTTGCCATGCAGATTAGTTTAATGAAAATACGATTTAATTCGATGAATATCTGAACCGTTTTTATTTTTCTGAATGATTCTTTTTTCAGGTTAACTTTTTTTAATCATATTTTTACAAAAGATTGTTCGATTAGAACTAGCGCATTATATAGTTAGGATCGAGAGAACTAATTCATGCACTCTATTCAAAAAGTTTACCTTAAACAGTGCGAAAAACGTTGTTATTATTTATTTTTTATTTACTACCACTTATTGTAGACTTTACTACTTTTGTTTTTTCTGCAAAGTGCAGATACATTATCATTTCTGGCAACATTGAGCGGTCTTTCTTTCCAGGCAGCTAATAATAACACCTTGTCCCACATTTTAATTTATTGACGCCTAAGAATATGCACTCTTTACGTTTAAATATGTTGCTGTGTTATTGGGAGTAAATATTTTTGATTACATTGAGCACAATAGGTTTTATGCCGGGATTCCCGTCGCACGCAATTGTTTTTACTTGCCGCTTCCACGGGAATTTTATGCGGGAATCCACGGGATTTAGTAAATTCCATCTAAATATAAAACTAACAGTTTATTTTAGAATTCGAAATATATCAACCAAATATTTTTTACAGGGAAAATTTTAAGGACTTAGCAATAAATTCAATAAAACAGAATTTAATTTGTTTAAAACCAGCGGAAAAAGGACCAAAAATATTGATAACTCATATAATTCCCTCTTAACTATTCGAGTGAATTCTGTTGAGGAAGAAAGCGTATTTTCAGTAACTGAAAATTTTGTGAATTAAATAAGAAACTGTTTATCAAAAGAAAGAATCAATGCATTAACTATTTTGAAAGAAGAGTATGAAACACGAATGTACGCGAAAATGGGTTATAATTTGCTAGAGGGCATATGACATGTCTGATTAATGTAAGAAAGAGGCCATTTTCAAAGTGCAAAAGTGACTGGAGAAACTTACAAGATTCTATTACATGTATTCTGTAACAATTAGGCGTAATGCGCCTAATTCATTTCAAAACAAAATTATAGTCTTCTTAATTGGCCACCATAGTCTCCCGGCCTTAATATGATTAAAAGTAAAGCCAACCCTATATTTGAAGTTACTTTAAACAAGGGAGGTAGCACTTATTATTGAATTGTGTAAAATATTATCAATAAAATTAATATTCATTCTTTTTGTTATTCAATTAAAAAATGTTTTTAATTAAAATTAATTAAATGGTTTTTATCATGTAAACGAAAAACAGCTTCGACAGCTTAAATTTTACTACCATCGGGCCTACTAAAAATAGAAATTTAAGTGGTTCTAATCATTTGATCGAGAGTGTATGTAAATGAACTGAATTGTTAAGTTTTGTTTTCTTTTTATCTCATTCCTTTATAAAAGATTTTTGTTTTTTATATGATTTAGACAAATAAAATAAAACTTAAAAATATGTACGTTTGCATTTCAGTTTTACAGATTTATAAATAAAACAAATTTAAGGACCATCTACATAATTTTTTAGAGCACAAATCTTGGGATGCCGGGAAATGTCTGATTTTTCCCGCTTTCCCGGCATAGACATGTGTTGTTTTCGTAAATATCTTGATACACGAGAGCCTCTGTATAATTTGTGTGATATTTACTTTTCTCCCACAAACTTTTTCGTTTTGATTAACTTTGTATTACAAAGTTTCTTCTCTTTTAAAGAGTCAAGTTTAGAGAGTGAAATGTACAAAATGACGTGTGTGATTATTATTTCAAGCCTTATATACGAGGGCCGCTGACTTTTTGAATGAAACACAGTTTTTTTTGCACAACAAAAATTTAAATTCCAACATAATCTCCTTTTAACTCAATACACTTAGACCAACGTTTCTCCATTTTTTGTATCCCTTCCAAAAAAATACGATTTTTCGAGGTCCTTAAAATAGGCATTTGTTTGGTCAATAATTTCATCGTTGGAGCTAAATCTGTTTCTACCGAGGCATGTCTTTAGGTTTGGAAATAGGAAGTAGTCGCTAGGGGCTAAATCCGAAGAATATGGCGGATAAGGTACCAATTCGTAGCCCATTTCATAGAGTTTTGCCATTGAGACTGCACACGTGTGCACACGTGTATTACGAGTATCTTGATGAAAACTCTCGGCCATATGGTGTCGTTTTCTTTTTTAATCCTCATTAAATCGGTCTAATAAGTTGGCATAATATTCGCCGTTTATTGTTGTTCCCTTTTGAAGGTAATCGATGTGGATTATCCCGTGTGCATCGCAAAAAACTGTTGCCCACAAACTTACCTTGGCCTTTTTCGGAGCAGGTTCACCCGGAGAACCCATTGTTTAGACTGCTGCTTGGTCTCTAGAGTACAGTAATGGAACCATGTGTCCTCCACAGTTATAAAACGCCGCAAAAACTCATTCGGATTGCGGTTAAACAACTCCAAACAATCCTTTAAAGTTGTCACAGGTTTACGTTTATGGTCAATTGAGAGCAAACGTGGCACCCATCTTGCAGACAACTTTCTTAAACCCATCTGATCGTTTAAAATCTAAACCACACTGTCATATGAAATGATCGGCCAACACTATATTGTGGATTTCTTCGACATTTTCGGGCGTAGCGACCTCAATTGGCCGTCCAGAACGTTCAGCGTCATTTGTACTTGTGCGACCACAACGAAAGTCAGTAAACCAATTTTTTACCATTGAAATCGATGGTGCAGAGTCACCATAGTATTTATCGAGCTTTTCCTTAAACGCAAAGTATTTATTTATTTATTTGTAGCACTAGAGAATAGTTATAAACTATAAACTAACGTATAAAAGGCCATGGCTGCTGGGCCTTAGGCTCAATATTTCTTAATTCTATTCACTTATGTTTATTTAACAATTTTTTTTTAATATTACATATTTATATTAAGTTATATAGATTGGTTTCCTTTAAAAAGTTAATGATTAGAATTATATTACTTTCAACAGGGTTGGTTAGTAGAGCGATGGGATTTGGGGAATTTTTAAAAAATGTTTGCCGTTGTTTTTTAAATTTTGGACATGTAGAGAAGATATGTTTAAGAATTTCAGGTGCTGTTATATTACAGTTGCAAATTTGTGGTGTAGGTAGATTACCTAGGTGTCCGTGAGACAGTTTTGTGTGTCCTAGACGTAGTCTTTCAAATTTAATAATATCTCTTCTATTGATATGGTTGATGTTGTAATTAAGGGATTTGCTTATACTTAGTTTTTCGTTGTTTGTCGTGCGATACCAATTGGACGTTTGCTCAAATAAGTGGTTGTTTCCAAGATAATAGTTTTTCAAAACTTTGTTGATATCGGTTGCATTGTAATTGTTTGTCATCAATAGTGGAGCATTAGTTGCTTCTTTTGCTATTTTGTCTGCGAACTCATTACCTTGGATTTGACAATGACCTGGTGTCCAAATAAGTAATATCTTGGGGTATTTCTTGATAAGTATATTTCTTATATTTCTAGCGTAAATATTGTTGTTTCCGATGTTAGTAATATCTTCTAAGGCCGATAAGGAGTCCGTGCAAATTGCAAAATATCCATTTTTGTTATTAATTGATTTGATGGCTTCCATTACAGCGCCATTACAGCGGTAATTTCTGCAGTATAAATTGAGGTATAGCTTGGTAGAATAAAGTTTTTAATTATTTTGTGATTGTGGGTAACACTGAAGCTTACTAGCTCATTTATTTTTGATGCATCCGTAAATATAAAGGTACAATTTTTGTGTTGGGATTGTATTTCTTGAAATAAATTTCTAAATATTGATCGATTAGTGTTGGATTTTATATATTTATGAAGAGTAGTATTTATTATTGTATCTGTAAAATTCCAGGGTGGCTTGTTTTTTTGGAAGAGACAGATTATGGAGTTTAAAGTTACGTAATATTCTATGTATGACAGATGGTATTTTTGGATTTTTTTTTACTTTTTAAACATTGTTTTAAAATATCTTTGATGGGGGTATCCTGATTATTGTATATGCATTTAAAAAGTCGCGCTGTTATTAGATCTCTCTGTACCTCCAATGGTTGTATATTGCTTTCAAAAAGCATATTGTAAATCGGTGTTGTACGAAGTGCTCCAAATACAGCTCTTATAGCTGCATTAATTTTCGTTTTTATTTTTCTAAGCAATGTTTTGGGACTATGGCCGTAGAATGAAAGTGAGTAGTTTATTTTGGTTAAAAGCAAAGTTTTTACTATTGATATCAGCGTAAATATATTGCAGTTGAATTTTTGGCTGGATAGGCATTTAATAATGTTGAGTTGTTTAGTTAGCGATGTTGCAAGGTGATCTATATGAGTGGTCCATTTATATTTGTTGTTGATATGCAATCCAAGTATCTTTAGGTTCTCTACC
Source organism: Phania funesta (assembly GCA_963932375.1). Taxonomy (NCBI): domain Eukaryota; kingdom Metazoa; phylum Arthropoda; class Insecta; order Diptera; family Tachinidae; genus Phania; species Phania funesta. The sequence goes on from OZ010653.1 coordinate 43,950,710, forward strand.
TCCGTAATTGAAAAGTTGCTACATATGATCCTGTGTGTGCAAGCTTTCTTCCTGCATATATTAAGGGCTTTACATTTAGAACTAGATAGATTTGCACCTGAATATATGCACCATTCGTAAATATCCCGAAAGAGGTCATCGACATTGATTATTGGATTGTTTTTGCAATTTGATCGAATTATTAGATTAAAGTCATCGGCGTAGGCCGTAAAATCTATATTTTTGTGCAGAGAAATAATAGAGCATATTTTGTTATAGGCTATTAAAAATAATATTACTGAAAGTGGAGATCCCTGGGGGATCCCGTTTTGTAGTGGGAAACAACTTGAATAGTATTTACCAACTCTAGTTATTATTTTTCTGTTTAACATGAAGTTCTTGATATATGTTATAATTTTTGGGCCAATTTGCCAGGCAAGTAGTTGATCTATAATTTTGTGTATTCCGATTTTGTCAAACGCTTTTTCAAAGTCGAGTGATATTATTGTAAGATGTTTCTTTAATGAAAGGCTATTTGCAATATGAAAATCTACATATAGTAGAGAATCAGTTGTAGATTTGACTTTTGTGAATCCAAATTGTCGACTATCGAGAAGCTTGTATGTCTTTACAAGCCACCATAGCCTATTTGCAATGATTTTGTCGAGAACTTTTGATAAGCAAGAATTAAGAGATATTGGTCGATACGAGTTTGCTAACGTCTTGTCTACTTTTAGCTTAGGTATAGGAACTACAACGCTTGTCTTAAATTGTTGGGGGATTGCAGTGCTAAGTATGTTATTATAAAGTTCTCGGAGTCTGTGTTTCATTGCGGTGGGCATTTGCTTTAACATTGGATATGAAATCCTGTCTAAGCCGGGTGTTTTTCCTTTCAATGTATGAAGAACTCCATTGAGTTCAAAAAGACTTATGTCTTGTTCGATTATGTTAGCTGTAGCTGTTGGAATTATGGAAGGTAATTTGGTTACTTTTTTGTAGTGTTGGAATTCATTTGGAAAATTGGAATCTGCCGAGTTTTCTGACCAGAATTTACATAAAATATTTGCTATTTCGCATTTGTTAGTAGTAAGAGTAGAAGGTATGTTTTCTGTTTGCAAACTGTGTACACTCAAACCTCGTTTTATGCGATTGATCCGTTCCAGAGAAAATCGCATAAAACAAATTCGCATAAAACGATACACAAGCTCCATACTAAAATTAACGATTCGTCCCTGAATTTTGAAAAAACGCATAAATTCAAAGTAAAGCATTAAAACTCAAACAAAATCGCATAAAAAAGTCAACAAAAAAGTAATTCATTTATTAAAAAAACAAATAAACATCAATTCACTACGTACTTAACAAAGAAAAAATATTTACATTGAAGAAATAAATTATATCTCATAATCAGAATCACTAATATGACGTGTGCCGAGTTTCTGAATTGGCTCTATATCGCTTTCATCACTAGAAGAAACAAACACATCTATGGGTAGATTACTATTTTTATCATTACAAATGTTCTCACTTTGGCTGCAAGGAACATCAAAGTTTTCAGTCAGTTCTTTCGCCTTAGGTACTTGTTGAAAATAATTTGTCATAAGTTTTTGTGATGTCGATTTTTTAAACTATTTTTGTAACTCTTGATATGCCGCAAATGTGTTATTAAGCCCATGCTGAATTTTTAGTGCCCGTTCCGTATTGGGATCAACATTAAGAATTTCGCACTGTAAGTTTTTAACTGTTTTAAGAATTTTATAAATCTTTTTTAAAGTAAGGGGCTCTACAAGTTCTTCACAATCACTTTCGCAATTATTATCTTCCATATTATCAGCAGTTAGACTAACAATGTCGTCATCAGATAACGGAACATCTACGAGAAGCTTTTCTATATCATTATGGTTCAAACAATCAAAACCATCGCTTTCAATTTGTCGAGCCAGCATTAAAATTTCTTCAGATAATACAGATATTTCATCAGCAGTATTACTACGAACACAACCTGCCATACAGCTTTCCAGCACCCATTTAATGTTTTTGGTCGTATACTGGATACTGCAGATGCAACTAAAACTATGCAGTCGAAAATATTAAATTTTTTCCACGCCTCGGTCAATGTTAATTCTTCATTTTCAATTTTATTTAAAATAAATTGGTATGTGCTTTTTATATAATATTTCTTAAAAGTGGAGATTACTCCTTAATCTAGTGGTTGAATAATACTGGTTGTATTTGGTGGCAAAAATTCAATCTTAATGTTTGAATGTTCCAAATGTTGGACACCCACATTATCTATAACAAGTAAAATTTTAAATTCAAGATTTTTTTCCTTCATATAGGATTCAACTTCTGGTACAAAACATTTGTAAAACCATTCACTAAATAATGCAGAGGTTACCCAAGCTTTAGTGTTTGCCATCCAGTGAACTGGCAAACGTTTTAAGTCTTTTTCTTTAAGGGCCCGTGGTTTTAAAAACTTATTTACGACTAATGGTTTTAACATTTTATCTCCTGAAGCGTTGCTGCATAGTAAAACCTTTAATCTTTCTTTACTAGGTTTTCTGTTTTAGCAATGTAGGTTTTATTTGGCAGTTTTTCCAAAATAATCCGGTCTCATCTGCATTGAATATTTGATCTGGGAAATACTGTCCTTCTTCTATTATTTTTTTTTAATTTTTCTGGATAATTTATAGAAGCATGTTCATCTGCTGATGCTGACTCACCTCTGATTTGGATGCTGTGAATATTATTTCTTTTTGAAAACCGTGCAAGCCACGCATTGCTAGCTAAAAATTCGTTTTCTTTTGGTTCAGAACTTGATGGCTGACTTTGCTTTATTCTATCATAAAATATTAGGGCTTTTTCTTGTATCATATATCCGCTTATAGGAATCCTCTTTCTAGTTAAATCCTCAATCCACAAATTAAGAGATTTTTCCATTTTTTCAATCAGTATGTCTCTTGTATAAGACGAATACTTTGAACTCATTTCTGTGCCCGAAATTACGGATTTTCTTATGGAATCTTAATTTTTTTTAATCGATCGTATAGTTGATTCTCCTAAGTTGAACTCCTTTCCAAGAGATGTATACTTTGCACCATTTTCTAAGCGTTCGAGAATTTTAATTTTTGTCTCTAGGGATATTGTTTGTCGTTTTTTCTTATTTTTATCCATACTGTAATCTGAAAACCTACATAAATATTTTTGAGCACAGAAACTTTAAAATAACAAAACTTTATAAGTTCTCACTTTAATCACTTTTACGATATATTAATCTCAATTTATTATACGAGTAATATTCACTAAGACGTGAAAACAAACACCACAATAAACTATTTTATTTAACTTGTTGATTTAAAGGGATTTCCCCTAAGTTGAAAACTAGAATGATATTCACACTAAGTTACAGCGCGCTGTAATAAAAGTTACAAGTACATCATGTGCAATTCTACAAGCGCAAATATAAGCGTGCAAAAAAAATTCAAAATCGCACAAATTTGAATTCGCATAAAAATAATTCGCATAAAACGAGGTTTGAGTGTATATTGATATTAGTTTTGTATCCAGTGAATCTGTTAATATTTTTCCAGAGAGTATCTATTCGCGAGGTTGGGTTTATATTGGATGTAAATGTTTCCATTGATTTTGTTTTTGCTATTTTAATTTCGTTCTTTAGTTTTGCATTCAATTTTTTGAAATTTATAAGATTTTGGCTATTAATATTGCGTTTGAATAGATTCCAATCGCGGTTTTTTGTTTTTTTAAATTTTCAAGGTCTTGGTTCCACCATGGGACAGATTTTTTCTTGGGATTTATAGAGCTTTGCGGAATAGCATAGCTCGCGGCTTCAATTATTATTCTGCGTATATTTGCAGCTTCTTTGTTAACTTCATTTGCCATAGGCTTTTCTAGATTTAGTCTGGAGCAAATTTTACTAAATTTTGGCCAGTCTGATTGCTGTGTTTTAAATATAGGTTTGTAAGACACTTGTCGCTCTGTTGTTTGTTGAAAATGGAACGTGATTAAGATGGGAAAATGATCGCTGACGAACAGGTTATTTTCTGTTTTCCAATCGAGTATTGGGGCTATTGATGGTGAGCAAAATGTGAGGTCTATATGCGAAAAACTACCATGGCTGCTTAAGTGTGTTGCCGATCCATCGATCATGACAAAAGGGGAGTTTGTTATGTAATTTTCAATAATTTTTCCACGTGAGTTATTAGCTGGAGATCCCCAGGATCTGTGCCAGCCATTAAAATCCCCCACGATAAGGGATGGTGCGTTGAGGTTTTCGAAAACCTTTTCTAAGTTTTTAATTTGTAGTTTGGTTTGAGGTGGAATATAAACACTAACAATTTTGAATTTGATTCCTGATTTTACTTCCAGGCATTTGTATCAAAGTCTTTTCCCAGTGGTACAAGTTTGTGTTCTACCGATTCAGGGATAAGAATTCCCACACCTCCATACCTAGTGGTCGACGAGTTTGATGAGTAAAATTTATAGTTAATTGGAAGAGGAATATTTGTTGGGGAATGGATATGGGATTCTTGGATTGCTATGATTTTAGGGGAATGTTTGTTTATTAGTAGTAACAATTTATTGTAATTATTAATATAACCATTTATATTCGATTGAATTATTTTGAATGACATTTTCAGGGGTAGTTTAGCATAAGTGTATGGTGTTCTTTTAAATTATAGTTAAGTTGATTAATAAATTGTAGAAGTAGTTTTTGTGTATAGTCGAATGCTTTTGAGTGTAAATTGTTAGTTGTTATATGTTTCCAATAAAGCAAATTTTTCAAAATGTACAGTAATTGTTTTGAAATAAAAGAGAATAATAAAAATGCGTAAATATATAAACTTATTGAAAGAGATAGCAGTAAGAGATGATTTGATGATTTGTTCGGAGAGATCTATATAAAATTTTAAATGTAGTGAGTGCATTTTTAATTATTAAGAGTATGAATATAATTTTTAGCAAGTGAATATGAAATACGAGTATAGTTAAAAGAGAGTTATGAATATTTAGATGTCTTTTTGTAGGTGTTGTTATTGTTTGTCGGAAGACGAATGTATTAAAAATAATAATTAATAATAAGAGCATATACATTATGTGTGTTTATTAATAAGATAATTTTTATTTTTTCTTGAGTGCTCCTGTAACGCGCTTTTTCTTTAGTTTCTGTATATTTTTGTTCGACGTTGTTTTTGGGAGGAGAAATACCTGGCTTGCTTTTTGTTTGTTTGTAGTTGAGTCAGTAGCGGAAATCGAGGATACACTGTGTAGTTCTATATCATTTGCTTCATACTCTGGTATTTCTGCATCAGAAATCAGAGTGGAGTAATCTTTTAATACCCGTTGTGAAGGTTTCTCTGTTGTCAGTAGGGAATTGTTGTTGTTATTGATATTATTCATTATGTTTTCATTTTTATGAATTTCTTGGGACATAGCGGTTTGTTGAGAAGGTTCACCATTTAAGGTAGATGTGTTTTTCAGTGCAGATGCATATTCGGGTGACGTTCCTTATACAAGCTAGTAGCTTTCTTTTTGCTAACTTTTTCAAGCGCGACGATCGCTTGAATTTCTTTCTCCTTGAGAAATATAGGACATTTTTTATCGGTTGCGGCATGATCGAAATCTTCATTTTGCTCTTTGCAGTTAATGCATGATTTTGTGGCTACGCATACTTCCTCTGATTCTTCACAAATGTGGAATTCTTGTGAACAGCTTGAACACAATTTAATATTTTGCATGTTTTTCCAATGTGACCATACCTGAGGCAATTTCTACAACGAAGAGGCAATGGCACGTACGTGCGGATTCTAACTCTTTCATATCCAATGCATATTTCGGTTGGTAGGGAGATTGTGTTAAAAGTTATTATAATCAACCCAGTCTCTACAAGATTACCCTCTGTGGTTTTACGTTTTATTTTATCAATTTTACTTACATTTTGTTGTTTGAGCTCTTCAAGAATTTCTTCTTCGGGTATTCCTCGCAGGTCATTAGAATAAATGACTCCTTTGGAAAAGTTAAGGGTGTTGTGCTCAGAAACTTCTACCTCTATAGAGGTGGAAAGTGAGCATAATTTTATTAATTTATTGGCTTGGCTGAGATTTTTCGTTTTAATTAAGATTGTTCCATTTCTTAACTTATTACAACTGGTAACTTCACCTTCAACGATGGAGTCGATTACTTTTTTAATCAAGAACGGTGACACTTTTGAGAGGGTATTATCACTTTTAACTCTGGACATAACCAGGTACTTTGGTCCGGCGGTTAATATATTAAGAGTTTTGTTTTTGTCTATCACTATCGGAGGTTGGGGTGTCCCACCACTATCTGGTGGTTCATCCATTTTATTATTTTATTTAATAAAAAAAAAACAATAAAAAAAACACGAGGTAGAATGTACTTTAGTATGTATACGTCTATTCTCTTTAGCTGTCGAAGTCGAACTGTAAACGCAAAGTAAATGACGACACTTGCTTAAAATTTGACAGTAGACTATTAACAGGTGGTACTTGATGGGAACAGTGTTGCATTTCATATAACTACGAGGGAAGTTCGAAAAGTCACGGATTTATTGATCCGCCCTCGTACCATCCCCTCTTATAAACTAGACATTAAATTTATTCAACACGATTTATTGTGGCAATATTGCTTATTTGTTTGAGACTGGGTGTATTCTTATGTATGTCTGCTGATTTGGTGGAAGTGGTGTTGGCATACGTTAAGTTTTATTACGAATCGTTACGCACTTTCAAGAATGAAAAATTTGAGAAGAAAAATTTGATACACTCTACTTTGTACAATGTCACATTCCACGCACAATATCGTTGGTAGGGTTTTCAATTTATTCAAACAAAACTATGGGTGTCTCATATGAAACTTGTTTTATTCAAATTAAAACCTACTCAGCTCTACTAGAAATAGTTTATGAATTTATAGTTCTTTTACGCATTAACCCTTAAATGCATGAGGTCAGCCCCCGGTATTGCGACCAAGCTACTCTTATGGTAAATCGCTCGCTGAACACGAAATGGGCATTCGTTTTCCTGGAAAATGCACCGTTTTCACGGAAAAGCGGAAAAACGACGATTTGTGATGTGTACCATATATGGTACACTATGCATTCTATACATATTTAGAATAAAATACAGTTTGTTGAAATACTTTTAATATTTATTAGAAATTAATGAAAAAAAACATAAAAATAAATGGAAAATTCATGTAAAATGTGTGAAAATAACAATATTGGTAGTTTCCAGTTTTAAAATAATATTTATTATTCCTTTTTAGTATGGTAATCGACGAAGCAATTACGTTTTTCGTTCAAGCAAAGATGAACATTACACTTTCTGCACTTAAAAATGGAACGGTTGTTAACTTTTTTATCTTCACCACATGTAATATTTTTGCAGCGAGCTCGTCCTTCGACAACTGGCAGGTGGTCAATACCATCATATCGCAAATCGTCAGCTGGCTGCTGTTCGTTTTGGCCTCGAGAGACTGGCAAAGGTACGTCTGGCCGACCACACTTTCTTTTCTTTTGTGTCATGTTTGTCAGCACATGGGATACCTCCAGACGGAACTCCTTTTGGGTTATTGGGATTGAAGGGTTTGCTCTTTTAAAAAGAAGCCATGCATTAACCATGCAAATGTCGAGTAAATGGTAGAATATTCTGATGTACCATTTTCGGCTTTTTAGTCCAATTTTTAGACGACCTAAAGAAGAATCCATTAGGTCTACGCCGCCCATATGCATATTGTATTCTTTGATGATTTGGGGGCAGGGAATCGTGATTACTTCGTGGTGCTTTTTATCCCATCTTTCAACAGAAGGGACGTCAACAGCAACACCATGTTCAGCAAGTAATGGTTTTATGCCAACGAAAGTGGACACAAGGTTAACGACCTTGTTATCTTTCCAAGATATTGATGTTAATTGCACACCATGAATGTGTGCTGTAAACTCTGCCGAAACGCCTCTATTCATTTTCATCATCTCCTTAGGGTCAGGAAGTTTACAATTCTTTATGCGGTTACGGTTGATTGTTCCAATGCTGTGAATGCCTTGGGTCCTCAAATAAATCAGTAATGGTATGGACGTGTAATAATTATCCATATAGACGACGTAATTTTCAAAACGGGGAACTTCACGGGTCATACGTACTACAATATTCGCAGATGCCTTCAAATCAGGTTCTCCCGGCCATCTACGATGTTCTTCTCCAGTGTAAATTTCGAACTTATACATAAAACCGGTTGTATCGCAAAGTGCGAAAAATTTAAATCCCCATTTCTTTGGCTTATTTGGGAGATACTGCTTCATATAATGTCCAACTTTTGTGGAGCACATTTGCTCATCTATCGATAAGCGAGGCAGCATAGGAATCGATTGAAAACGATCGTTAAGTGAATTCACCATTGGCCTAACTTTGAATAATCGGTCAGGATTTTCGGCATCATACTCATCGTTATTGTTTATATGGAGGTACTCCCTAATCTTCTCAAACCGGTTTACAGTCATTACATTACGCACTGCATCAACCACATTCTGTCTGTTCCAATAATCTCGCACACAAGGAAGTTTGTGGTAAGACATATAATAAATAATTCCAATGTATTTACCGAGTTCCAAGGCATTAAAAACGAAGTTTTGATTGTTCTTTTCAACTTTTGCGTAATGAATGGTCTCGTCCACTATTTTCGCCATCAGCCCGTCCGTGAAAAAGTATTTGAAACATGTGTAAGGAGTTGCGAAATCATCTGCTGAGTCTGGTTCCAATTTAGAGCTTCCAAGAAAAGAGATTTGCTCTTCGTGCAACTGTAGGTTTTCTTTTTTCCAACGAACTCTCTCAAAATCATTGGAAGTTATGTCTACAACAACGTCCTTATACTTGCAGCATTCTTCACGTACATGGGTTAGCTTTTCATTCTGATCGACGAAAGCATTTTCGGTGGCAGCGTTTTCTGTTAGATCATCTACAGGTTGCACAGGGGTCGATGAAGCCAACATTTTTATCCTTTTTCGTGGAGGCGAAGAAGGCGGCTTAGTCACTATAGACAAATCAACTGATATTGAGGTACCAATATCAGGAACAGGAACTCCAGAAGCTTCAAGAATAGATACGTCTAGTTCGTCAATATTGAGAATTTCGTCAGAAATTTCCCCTGCATCCAATATGGCGTAATCGGTTTCGGCACGATTTCTCACACGTTGCGGCATTTGAGTTTCATTAACCAATTCATCCGGTCCGTCATCCACCCATTCTAATTCATCAGACCTATCGCCATTGTTTGGTATGCCAACTACTTCGTTATCGTCATAATCCTGAAGCATATCCGACACCTCATCAGCGTTGTACCTCTTCCCGTCAATAATAATACCATCCATATCTAAATAAACAACGCCAATAATAAATAAAAACAATAACTTATAAAAAATAAAAATGAATATAAAAAATAATAAATAATAAACAATAAATAATAAAAATAGTCATAGAATATGCATACATCCAGCACACAATGAACCACATGTGCAGATGCATGTTGTACCATATAAGGTACATAGAAAAATGGAGAAAAAAACTAATAAACGATATAATATTTGATCAAGATTCATCATAATTAGCTAAAAAAAAGTCCAATTTACTTACCAATACTTGTTTCCACACGAATAATATGTATTTAAAACTTTTTTTTTCACTATTGAAATTCACTTTTAAAATTTTGTGCAAAAAGTGCATACACCCACTTTGGCAGCTTACTGACAATTAAAACAAATCGTAAGTGAGCTTAAATGGTATTTTTATGAAGAGTGATATTGTTTTTTATAATCTATAGCTAACGGTACCACTCTTTAGTTATATTAGCGAGAGTATCATATGATTAAAGTCATGTACCATATTTGGTACAGTATGCATTTAAGGGTTAATTTACTAAATTAACTTGCACATCTGTTTGTGGAATATCACATGGGTATAAAGTAAAATTGATGAAAAATGAGTAGCGGCATAGAAAATGGGCCCCATTCTGCTCATTGTCTAATAAAAATGTTAACTTTTACCTCATTCAAAGTTATCATATAAAACAAAACTTGAGTCTTGTAATTAATTACTAAATGTAATTCAAAAGTGTTTAAAACAATTTAACTCACCATCACCTGGATCATCGTAAACTGGTCTTATATTTACATCCTCCAAATCATGCGGTTTATATGAAACTCTGCCACTGGGCACCTGATCCATCATTAATTGTGCATTTGCTAGCGTATAAATGTCTGTGACATCCCTTAAGGGACTAAGGCCTGTTGCCGCACGCGCTGGTCCTGAGGCTGATTGTGAAAGTGCAATAAATGCTAAACTCGGGCAAAACCAATTTGCTGATATGGATATGGACAACCAAAACATCACTGTATTGTACTGCATTTTATTATTTGTACTTTTAATATCGTTTATATTGATGAGGAGCTGTAAACAAAATTGAAAAGAAAATGGGGAAATATGAAAATCCAAAAAAAAAAAAAACATTATTCAACAAAAAAGGACACATAGAGAAGTCAACGCAGTCCTTGCATCTTCTGTTGTATTTCTTGTTTGTTTTTTTTGTTATTAAGTTACGACATTGAAGTCCTAAATCTTTATTAACGCTGTGAATGTAGTGCGTTCCTTAAGTGGAATGATTGTTTGCTTTTCCAGAAATCATGTTTTTATGTTTAGGACTTACAGAAATGTTGATTATTATTTTTAGTTGTTCGTATTTAAGGTATTCACAAGGAGGGATTAAGACTACGAAGCCTAAAATGCTTTAAAAAAGCTATTTCTTAGTTTTAAAGTTCGTTACCTCTTTTTACATACGACTTCGGATCCATGTTTTTTCTAACATTTTTCCTCAAAAACTTAATTGGAATCCGCTTCTGATCACATAAAACGATATGACTGATATGACCACAATACTTGAACTTGGATTAATTTAGATACTTGGCTGAAAGGCCTCTTTTTTTTTTTTTATAGGGTATCTTAATAAGAATGCTCAATTTAATTTTTTTTAACAGCTTTCACCTAAGATTGTTGCGACTATTAAAATGGAGCGCTACACAAAAGCAGAATAGGTTATCACTAGGAAACCTTGTTTTGTTAAGACCGCTCGCAAAAGCGCACTAGGTCGATTATAGATAGTAGGTCCCCATTGTTTCATTTCGGACTCTTAAAAACGTGGATGTGGTGCAAATTAAAAAACCTTTTTAAATTAAGATCAGATAATATTTCTTTAACAAATCTTTTATTTCACTCAGTGGAGCCGATTTTCTCGATCTAAAAGCAATTTGAATCGGCAATCGGCCAGAATGTCTATGAAAATATTGGAATAAACTATTTGGATGGCTTCTATGTCGTTACAGTCCTCTTCTAAAGGAACAGTCAAGTAGACCCAAATCACGTTAGAGTTTTGAGCAGTCAAAAAATCATCCATTTTTTCTTGGCGAAATATGTTTCACCATGGCGTGGGGAAAAGATTTATTCTTGGATGCCACGACTTACAGGTAAGAGCAAAATGCCATTTGGATTTGAAGAATCTCATACTTCATCATCAGTCCCAATTTTGTAACACAATCTACCTTTATTTAAGTTAAGATTAGGCGTAGATCCAAGGGGAAGGAAAAAGATCTTATAGTTACTTAAGTAATTTAATAAGGATTCCTTGTACTGGATACCTGGACATAATTGCCATTAAGGCAACGAGTTAACGGATGAACTAGCCAGGCGGGCTTTTTAGGCCAAAGCCAATTTTGTGGCGTTAACTAGTCCTCGGTTTTTTTTATGGTTTTCTTTCGATTCAGTTTCCACTGCATTATGCTTTGTGGACACGAAATAAGATTAGTTCGCCTTTGGAAGGATGAAACAATGGCAAATATTCTTTGTGAATATGTTATTTCAAATAATGATAGACGAAGTGTTTTAAACTCTGAGCTCTTCTATTCAGATGATATCAGGCGGGCTTCGCCGACCTCTGTATTGATCTTCATTACGAACGTTATACCAAAATATGCTTAATAAACGATCTGAGATGCAAAATCTCCATAAGGTATTGCAGTGCAGTTCGGTGGACCGGATCAAACCCTCCTTAATAATTCAAAACAGTTTTCGGCATTGGCATACATGATGTTCAATATAACTTCCTTTCCATTTGCAAAAACAAACTGCTATACAAACAACATTTGCGCCTAAATTCCTTCTCATACTTCCCCACTTGTAGATCGTTAGGCTGTCACATGGAATAAGACTGTTGACAGGATAGAATTTGAGCTTAATGCAGACTCATGCTCCAGAATGGAACTACAACTCAGGCTACTGATTAACTTTGACCTCTTCTTAAAGGAGAACTGAAACCCCTGAGACATGTAAAATAAAAATTTAAATCGGTAAATGACAATTTGTTATCTTAAGAGTTCAAATATAATATAAAACACTAAACATTTTAAATCGCAAGCATAGAGGAAGGAGCTATAAGACCATGGAAAGGTTAGACAGCAGGCAAGCTGTAGGCAAGCTTAAAGTGAAACTCTCAGCCAGGAAAGTGGAAACTGACAGTCGACAGCGCGTAATCACTAAAGCCAGAAGTGGATGACTGCCCGGGCTCAGCGATGATTACTCTCCCTAGATATACCAGATTAATGTACTTTAAACTTCGTTGCCGTTTCCAGCTAAAACAACAATGTCTTCCATCCTATTTATAAACATCGAGATCCTCTGTTCCTTATTGATGGCGGTTAAATTTATCCCTTTAATTACATACAGAATGCCTTCAAGTATCTGAATATTAATATTCCTATAAATCCCAAAAAAGTATATTGAAACATTGAATGTGTCATCTAAGCCTTCGTTCTAAACAATATCTTATTGCAGCCTAAGCTCTTTGTTCGGGTGAAGGATGATATAGAGGATGTTATGTAATGAAAACTAAGCGAGAAGTATATAAATTTATGGCAACGAGTTATATTTCTAATAACAATTAAAATGAATGTACTAAATGATCAAATAACCCCAAGTAATTTTAGCATCTTTGTTTATTCTCAGCTTTTAGCACACCCGTCTACGATAACAAGAAAGCAGCAACATAAATAAAATTATATCCGAGTAAAACATAGAAAATTACCTTCGAAAAGGTGGACGAATGGTTTCTAGAGACATGAGTTAATGTAGGCGTATAAGAGATTGTGTGCAGTCACCTGATCCCAGTGGTGGTGTTAATGGCAGAGAAGTGATTAGTAGGAATTTCTGTTATCTCTGTTTACACTATAATTTGCATTTTCTTTCTAATTTGTTTCTTTTTTATTGTTATTATTCTTTTTATACTTAAATAGCTACAACTGGTAAATTTTATTCTTCCCTACGCTCTCACGCACACGTGTATATGTATATTGAAATATGTGTTTAAGCAAACAAGGCTACCACCGTAACAGCCGGCAAATAATTTTATTACCTTGACGGGCTTTTAGACTCTTGTATTCTTTATTCAGTTCGTTGGTTTGGTTGCTGTTTTACAAATGAAATGTGGGCTTCACACCTAAGGGACTTTTGTAGACCGATAGCATTTTAGAGGAACGTTTTTAGTTTTATTTAAGCGCTGCTCCCATATTCCAGTTTATTTTTGCTGGACAAACGGTACAAAATAAAGTACAAATGGAACATTATACAAGTGAGCGAGCTATATTCGGCTGTGCCGAATCTTATATACACTTCACAAAAGTATGAACTACTAAAAATGTACTCCGGCTTTTTCCCAGTGTAAGGGATGGTTTTAATTTGTTTTAGTTTTCTCTTTTTTCTTTGAATCCTTATCAATTTTTAATAAATTCTCGATGTTTTGTTGAATTTACGGAGAATCTTAAATATTCGCGAAATTCTTGATTTTTCGAAACATTTGGGTGCAACTTCGGCTTTTTTGAAATTTTGATATTGTTGGGAAGCTTTGTCTGGTTATACGGGAAGTCTTTTAGTTATGCTGAACTCCCAAATTATTGTAAAATTTTATTTTTTAATTTATTTTTCAGATTAAAAATCTATAGTTTGTTATGAATTTTAAATTTTTGGTGCAATTTGAATTTTTTGGTGAATTCGTATATTTTTTTGTGAATTTCCCATTTGTAGTGAAATTTTATTTTTTAGATAATGGTGAAAAAGAGTTCTTTATTATCATTTTTACATTTTCATATAGTTTTTTTTTTAATTTTCCGCTTTTTGGAGGAATTTGGAAATTTTTGGCGAAATTAAAGTTTTTGTAATAAAGTCCTAAAATTTGGTGAATTATGATTTTCAATAAAATTGTTTTTGTGAGTGGTGAATTTTCGAATTTTGGTGAATTTGAAAATTATTCTTGATTTGATATTATGGTGAAAATTTAACTTTTTTCGGAATAATTTTAGTCAAATTAACAATATCTATGATTTGAAAATTTTTTTTATGAATTTTTAAATTTTTGTAAGAATTCCTCAATTGTTGTGAAATTTATTGATTTTTTTATTATTTCTTTAACCTCGATTATTTTGATATTCGACATTTTCCATAAAATATGTGAATTTTCAGCTTTATGGTAAAATTACAATATTTTGGTGAAATTAAAATTTGTGGTAAAATTTTGAAACATGGTGATATTTTTTTTTTTGGCAACAATTTTGATTTTTAAATAATATTGATTGTTTGGCGAATAAAATAATTGGATTTTATGTGGAATTTTAGATTTTTTTATAAATTTTGTAAATATATCGAATTGATCGCAATTCTGTGCAATTTCTGTTTATTTTTTAAATCTGGATTTTTTTGAAAATTTTGTTGTTTTTGTACTTTAAAATTCTTGGCCTATAGTTTCGTTTTAAAGCGAATTTTCGGATTTTGGTGACTTCAAAAATTATGGTAAAACATGTTTTTTTTTCAAATTAATTTAGATTTTTAACAAAAAAAATTATAATATTTATGATTTTTATTAATTAATTTAAGGAATTTTTTATGTATTTGTGTAGCATCGATTTTGTTAAAATTTTGAAATTTTTCATAAAATATAAATTTTATTTTATAAATACAACAAATTTTAATGTTTAATTCCAGTTTTTCGATTTTGTGATGAACTTTGTGATAAATTCGAAACTTTCGCAAATCTTTTGCAACTTTTTCTTGATAATTTCAGTTTTGGACGAATTTGGTTTTCTTTGTTAATTTTTGAGATTTTGATTTTTGTTAAGTTTTTTAAATCGGTCCAACACTTCTTACAGCAAATTCAATAAGAATTCAGAATATACAGTTGTATGGCTTTGTGTACAAGCGTTTTCTCGTAAGAGTATAAATACAAAAAAAACCAAGCAAATTTTTTGTCCATATCTTGGAAACCTTTGGACTGCTGAGTTTCGCAATGCTAAGTTATCGAATTTCGTCAGAAAGTTGATTTCAATATCGGTCAGATGGGCATTGATTGAAATTAAGATTCAGAATGTAGATACTTTGTTGGGCCGAATATGAACATTGTAAAAATTACAAACGGAATGACAAATCTATATAAATATACCCTTTTAATTTTTGTGAAGCATTAATTTATATTTTGGTGACATTATTTGCTTGTGCTTCAACCCACCCACGAACTTGTTAAGTAAATGAGATTGGGTTACATGGATTTCGTAGTAAATGTCTTGACTATTTTTCACAGTAAAAATTTTAATTAATTCAATTAGTCTATTTCAGAAGACCTCGTGCATACAACCATTTGCAAAATGAAACTAATTGTTTGTGTAAGAGTCATCTTTGAATATCCAAATAGTTTGGGAATTTCACCACACCTGTTTAGGAAGCGGGAATGTTTTTATAAATACACGTACATACGTATATAATTTTCATTGTGTGAACAGACTTATTAATCAAAAATAAAAAGGTATTTAGACTTTTGGCAAAAATGTTGCACAACACTGCAAACTTTTATTAGGCTTGTGGCAGAGGTTCTTATATGGATTAATTTATTTGTGGTCTTAGGAAAGTGGCAGGAAAGATATATGCATGGAGGTTAGAGAAAGAGTTTTTCCTGTAGCCTTCAATGAGGAATATATTATGGGCACGTTTGTTCGAGTAACAGAACCGTGTTTCCTAATTTGAAAATTGATATGGAAAATGTATTTTATCTTTATGTTACGATGTAGAAGGTAACAAATAATTTTTCAAATTAAAGAGCTTAAGAATAAAACAGAGATCGGCAAATTAACTAAATACCAAAGAACATAGTTTTAGTTTAATGACAACATTTTGGGAATAATTACTGCGCAAAATTTCTCCAATAATATCAAGCAAGTTCTATGGCGATCAAATAGTAATTATGTTATTTTCAATTGTTATATTTTAGACACTGTCAAAGGTACCAATGGCACCCAGCTGGCAAATATTCACTAAGCTTAGCCATTTCGTCAATTAACGCTTCACGTCTGCCGAACGTCTAGCTTACAAGAAATCGTCACAAGGGTACTTTTTAAAAAGTTTCGTATTCTCAGTGCATATAAAATTATATTTTTCAAAATTAAGTCTCAATAAGTTTCCTGACCTTGATAATATTGACGCTATTGTCATTGAAAATCTACCCCAAAAACGTCCGATTTCTAGCATTTATAATTCAGTTCATAGTCTTAGTCACTTTTCTTCGAAAATATCGAAATGCGCTGATAATGATTAAAAGGGCAAACAAGCCTAAAGGTCAAACAACGTCTTATGGGTCAAAAGGTCTATTAAGTGTTTTTTCAAACATCTCTGAAAAAAATTTCTTTAGCCGGTTGTCTCTGATCCTTGAGAGTTATCAAATTTTTCCAGATCATCAATTTGGGTTACGACGAAAACGTGACAGACCTGAAGAATGGCATATAATAGTAGATGTCGTTCGCAAATCATTTGAAGAAAAAAAGTATTGCTCGGGAGTTTTCTTGGATATTCAACAGGCGTTCGACATTTTATGCAATCACGAAATCCCCCAAACAAAATATGTAAAAAGGCCAGATGAAAGATTCAATATTTTTAATATCAGAGCAGGTGTTCCAAAGGGCAGCGAAATAAGTTCGATTTTATATTCGATCTTTACTGGTGATATGCCAAGTTGATAATGCCTAAATGCTGCGGCATACGTGGATGACTCTGCAATTTTAGCAACGGACAATTTCCCTGAAATTGCGTCTAATTTTGTGCAGATTGAGTAGAATTTATTGGAGTCGGGGTTGAAGAAATGGAAAATTAAGCTAAGCGCAGAAAAGTCTGTGCACGTTGCATTTGCACTTAAAAAGGGGGATTGTTTTAAACTTACTATTAATAATACCCACATCCCTAAAAGTGATGGCGTTAAATACCTTGCTTTGGACCGTCGCACAGTGGCTCGTTTTGACTTTTTCCGTTGCAAAAATCATAACTTTTTAAGTAATGAAGATATTTGAAAAATTCAAAAAGATGTTAAAAGAAAATATCTGCTGCTTTGAAACTGTGTATAATATGTGTTTTAACAAATACAGGGTGCTTCAAAAATCGTAGTCAAATGTAAATTTTTTTTTAAGCAAATTTTTTATGTTTAATATTTATAAAATGTTTTATTTGCGTCAAAGATTCATATTTTTGAAATATTTTTAATACTAAAGACTTCGCTGTAAATATTTTGTGTAGTTTTTTATTAAAAACCATCTTTTTGGATTTTAACCATTGGTAAACAATTTCTTTACAAGAATTTTAAATTGGTTAGTTCTTTACAAAATATGCATCTACATTGGAAGCAATATCTAATAAACTTAGCATTTCAGGACTTAATAAGTTATTTTTACCCATATCCTTTCGTTATCCAACATGTCTTCATGATGAAATAAGTGGATCGGATGAAGAAAGCAATATATTGAAGAGATTTTCATTCTCTGTAATGCGTAAAATCTGGCTAGTGTTTGTGTATTTAAATTTTTTGTAGTCTTTTTTTCCACTTCTGGGCTTTCTCTGAAAGTTCTCCAATTGGTAACCACTGATATTCAATTAAATTTTTCCCATGGCGTGTCGCTTTACTTGAAAGCAGCACATAAAAAATTAGCGTCAGTATTAAAATATGACAAATAAAAAACTTTACTTGTTAATTGGCCCAAAATCTACGCTAAATATTGAAAATAAATTAAAACTGATTGTTCAACGTAACTTTGTCCACCTACAATTATTATTATTAAGTAATTTAAGTGTGTTTCTATATTATAAATACAGCAAAAGTTGGACAACTAGCTGAATATTCATTGACCTATTCTATTTGCCCTTAGTGTTGAGTTTAATAGATTGTGTTTACAGTTGACACACAGAATTAGTAGAAAAGACACAAAGAATGTTGAAACATTACTAATGTTGGTACATTACTAAAGAAGTGAAGGAAGTAATTAACTCGTTCAGTGAAAAATACTACGTGAGACTAAGCAATTAAATAAACCATTTAGTTTGTTAGACGACACCGATAAAATTGAAAGACTAAAGAGATTTCATATTTCATAAGAGATGTAACTTTTTTTGTATATAGTATTTTTAGTCTGTTTGTTTCTCATTTAAGTGGTTTCAACTTTTTATTATTAACTATAACTTTTTTTGACGTTTATAATTTTAATTTTTGTGTTGCCATTCTAATTTTCTAATTTTACCTTCACGATTAGATAGATTGCAATTTAAATAAAGAAGAAATAATTAGGTGCCGTCACATAAAAATTAAACATACTATAATATGAATGAAAACAGTAAAATTCGTTCAAAAAAATATGTGATGCGCCTTTAAAAGTTTCGTTTTTACAATTTTTATTCCCCCCTTAAATTATACTTTAAATATTCAGCCTAAATTGGTTGCTTAGTAATTGCAGTAACAATTTTTCATTGCATACGTCTTGGCAACACGGAAATTGGAAAACTTTTTGTTTCTTCTTTTTTAAATTAAAAGAGAAAACAATAGCGGTTGACAAGTATACAGGATTTCGTTGTGCTTTGAAGTTTTCAGTGTAGAATTGAACGAAAGATTCTTTATTATTTAAAGTTTAACATGATCAGTAAGGAATCCACCATGTAATTTGCCCAACAAAAAATCAAAAACGACGTTAGCGGTGGCTGAAATTTTAGCAGAAATATTTAAATTCACCGTAAATAAAACTTTAATTTTAGAAACAAAGTCGGAACATTTTTTATGATGTTTGGGTAATAAAGTTACTACCCTGCAGGGGATGTAGCGTTAAATGTCCAAAAGCTACTAGTACAGTTACTAGAACAGTAATCCCTAGCGTAAATAGGGTAATAGTACTTTAGGTAGTTCAAACGCACCAAATGCAAAATGATAGCACTTTTATGTAACGAAACCACGAGTGAGATATTTGTGGGGCTTTTGCTATACAAAAGAACTGTTGATAAATTGGTTCTAAAGCACCCAATCGGTCTATAGTTGAGAACTAGTACTGGTGACATGTTTTACTTGAAAAATACTAGCTAGGTACTAGCTTGGCATCCGGCAGAGTATTCACACACGCATATGCACATAAAAATTCAATTCAAACAAAAAAAATCAATCTGAGAGCGGCCCTAAACGTTTTATACGTAACATGTCACAAAAGTCAATGTGCATACGTCTTGATACTTTTGCGCATAGTCCAGCCTTATCTTTACATTAACGTGACCAACAAATGTTTATTTTTAGCAAATCGTTTCTTTGCAAACAACGATGGATAATTTTATATTGCACATCGACCGCATTATGTTTCGGCATTTCCTTAGATATTTTAACTGCACTTAGCTTGGGATTTTAGTAATTTCTCTATAATCATCTGTTAAGTTCGCTAGCTTATCCCTTTTGAACGGCCCCTTCTGGGCGCACTAGTATAGTTCTGGTGGCATCTTGATTTTTAATTTAACTACAATTGTTCACACATCTTTACTTATTTCGCTCATTTTAAATATTTTCATAAAAAATTTTTTTATTGAAGTTAAATGCAATTGTTACTACAACAGCAAGTTTTGATGCTAAAGTTAAAAAACGTTAATTTTTTATTCCGTTGTAACAACACTAAAAGCAAAAAAAAAAACATTTGTCTGTAAACTTCAGGAAAGTTTAAAATTTGTGTTAAAATTTTTGTGTTAATCTGAACAAAAAAAATTTTTATTTTTTTATCCTGAAATTTGCGGTCATCCTTAGACTTTTGTGGCATAGTGTAACTAGATATAATAAATTTAAGCAAGGCGCGTGGCAATAATAAGTATTAAACAACTAAATTTACAAATAAAAATTTTTGTTTTTAATTTGATTAAAAAATCTTCAAAATTAAGTTATAATTTTCATTCTGGCATCGGTGGACAAAGTAGCAAAATGTCACATCAAGTTTACAGTTTTTAGTATCAATTCATCTGCTGGTAAGCATATAGTGCGAAAAGACAAAACCCTACTGTCATAACCATAAGTGTTCTTAGGAACCAAGATTTTTCTCCGTTGTGGCGAACGCAGTAATATTAATTGTACTACTTGAACGTATTAAAAATTTTATCGAACTTTGACAATCTGGCAGAGCATAAAAATTAAGACATTTTAGTAAAATCCGACTCCATCGTCACGATGGTGCTGGAGCTTTATTAGAGGGAAATATTAGAGGGAATCTACATCATTGATGACTTCCTACTTACTTACTATGCACTTCACATTTACTTGAAAAGTAAATTGATTTTTCGACTTAAATAAACATATCTTACACTTTTGACTATTTGTTGTGACTTTTTTATTTAAACACCAAATGCTTTAAACATTTTCCCTTATTTTCCCTGGAGTTATAATAATTTATTATGAATTTAAACGGAATGAAATACTTTTTAAATGTTTTTTTTAAATCAAAAATCAAAAATAATGTTTAATTAATGTCAACAAATTAACTAAAAATCAGAACTGGGGGAAAGTCATAAAAAATGTTGCCTACTTTAAGGATGCGTTTTTTTTACACAAATCATTTATTTGAACAAATGACCTCAATGTTGAAACCATAAAAATATTTGCAATTTATTTTTCGTTGTTAACAAATGAAAAAGGGAAAACCACTGCAGTCGCAATATAAACAACAAGGAAACAAAAAATAAATATAAAAAAAACTCAAGTGTCTTTCTTGACTCACAAACACAACAACTCACTTGACAATCAAAAGCAAACAAACTCTACTGCCGAGTGGGATTGATTAGTAAAACAAAACATAACTTAAGGCACTTTAACAAGCACTTTGTGAAAGCCAAGCGACAGAAAAAACTAGAATAATATCTACACACATACATATGCATGCAATATGTATACAAATGTGTGTAAAAGTGGATGGATTTAATATGAGTTTAAATTAAGTTGTCTGCTATTTGTCATTTATGTGATCTCGATGAAAAAATTTAGACTTTACCGGATGTTATCTAATTCTCTTTGGTAGTCATAGGGATCGGAGTAAGTCATAAAAGTCGGGAAAAAACCTGCAGAGTCTGGAAAAACAATTAAAATCGTTAAACCTGGCTTAAATTGAAGTAAACCAAATTTTTAATAATTCCAGAGCTCACTCAAAATATTTAAACTAAGAAAAACTTACTTAAAAAATAATCTTGCAAAAAATAGTTTTTAAGAAAGTTCCGAAAATATTAAGAAATAGATTGCAAAAAGTTACCTAAATTGCAAAGAATCAAAAATTAAAAAAAAAAATACATTCTAAGAGTAGCATAATCAAGAAAACTTTTATAAAAAACAAATAAAGCTGGGGAAAAGCTTTACCTATCAATATCTAAAAAAATTACTTAAACTGCTAATCATAAAAATATGAAAGCTGCTGTAAACGAGAGCTAAAGATGTTCAAAAATTACCGAAAAAGCTTTTAATTGAATGAATAAAAGACAAAATAACTTTTTAAAAGGGAAGAATTATTGAAAATTTATAAAAGCTCTAAAATTAAATAAAAACTCAATAGCAAGATTTACGAAAAAATAAAAAATTTTACTATGCAGCGCCCAGCATCCGAATATCCAAACTTTTAATTCTGAAAAGGGGAATGTTTCCTAAACATGGTTACGTTAAAATTTTTATTAACTGCCAGGCTGACGATGTCGAACGTCAACGCTCGCTCGAATTGCATAGCTACCTATTTACATATGTGTAAATATAATTTCTTATGCCAATTTTTTTAAGTCCCAAACTTATTCAATTAAATTTTAATTATTAAATAAAAGTTTGTTTTTTAAATGAACAAAAAAAGTTGTTTAAATGTTGAATATTCTGATATGTAAAAATTCTAATACGTTATACTTTGGTGCTACTTCATCAGCATAGAAATAACGTAACCCTTGATAATTTATTGCTGGCTCTTAACGTGAGAAGAATTGATCGATACATCTATGATAAGGATATTCATCGACCCGTTGAGTGGACCAATGTATGGACTCATTTTGCTTGATATTTTTTTTTTACTAATTGACAGAAAATAATTTTTCTGAAAAAAACAAATCTCCAACTCCAATCATAGAAAATTTGACGCTACCCTGATCGGCCGCTTTACTCTACCTACTGAATGGACTATATTCTATGCGTTCGCAGTCAAATTAATATCCTTCCATAACCTTCCATAAAATCGTTCATGGGGCCAAGATTCTAAATAACGCTGTTAACGGTGACTTATAGTCAAAATACGATCATCATTTGCGCTGTGCCCACTTCACTGCAGACGCGTATGTAGGGAGGGGACAATTATAATATTTCCCCTCTTAATCAATTAAAACTAAACTTTCTTCCATGGCATAACTTCGAAATTTTTTTCCTGTATCATTATAAATTTTCTGCCCCATTAGATTAAGCCGACTGGGTACGCATCTGATATCACACAGGTAAGCCTTAATGTGGTACATTAAAAGCTTTAAACACGATATAAATAGTAGA
Source organism: Phania funesta (assembly GCA_963932375.1). Taxonomy (NCBI): domain Eukaryota; kingdom Metazoa; phylum Arthropoda; class Insecta; order Diptera; family Tachinidae; genus Phania; species Phania funesta. The sequence goes on from OZ010653.1 coordinate 43,973,636, forward strand.
TTGAAGTGTTTCGAAACATGACCCGATTTAAAACTATTTTGAATATCCATCGATTCGTCTAATGAATACACGTATTACAGGTAACGGAGTCTACCCGAAGTTAAAATAAACCTTTTGAAGATCCCAGATTAATCGTGGATCCGATTTTTAAGAGTTTGGTTGCACTAAATTTCCTTTAGGAATTAAATTATTTTTTGCCTTTTGCAAGAAATTTCACTATATTCCTTTTCATCGCACACGAATGAATATTTCTTGCTCTTTTCATTTTCGTGAATACTCGCGTTTTATTATTGCTCACAACTCACTCTTCATGAAAGAAATTTTATTTTGCTTGTGTGTTTTTCACCGCACATAAAAGAATGTGCGCGATGTTTTATTTTATTCATATCACGAAATGATCACGATAGAGCCAAAATTTTGATCGATTGATTTTATTTTTATATCTTTGCCAATATCCTGCATATGATGTATGTAGGAGGATGTGTAATGAAATGTATAATTTTCTTCAGTGCAGGTATTTTGAATCTAGCAATAACAAATGCAACAATTTTGTTCTTTCGCGATCTTCTTGTGAAATGAAAGAAAGCCTAACAATTTCATTCATGTACAGAAGCGAAACAAAATATCTTTCATGAAGAGTGATCACCAAGAAAACACGAACATTCATGAAAACAGTAAGAAACATTTAATCTCCTGCGGCGAAAAACAAAAGGTCAAACGAAATTTCTTTCGCGGGCGGTGAAAGAAAGCAAATGAAGATTACATTCGTGAACAATGAAAATGGTAATAAAATTTAAAATCAGCCCTTGAACTTGCGTTAAATTTTATAATTGTAAATACCGTGCAATTGTTTAGCAGAAGTATTTGAAATTTAGATATCGTATTGCTGATGATACTATATCTATTAGCAACTTATATATGGATTTTTTTTCTAAAATTTATTTTAAGAAATTCTTTTGTAATCAATTTCCTTCTTCCTACATCAAGTATTTATTTCTCGTTTATCGCTACTGAGACGGTTCTATCGGACTTAAGGTCACTACAAAGTTTTCTGAATGCCGATTCGATTACCTAATTGTATTCTTAAAAAATGTTCTGAGCACTTATGTGCCCTTCTTACCGGTATCTTCAATAATTCGACTGAATTAGGTAACTAGCTATCTGATTGAAAAATATCCGTTGTTTAAAAGTGGAATTAAACTTAAAGTATTGAACGATTCCCAAATTGGTAGAAAGCATACTATTAGCTGACAGCTTATATTACCAAATCTTATCCCCTTGATCTCCAAGTCAACATGGTTCTCGGAAATAACTTGTCACGGCTACCAACATTTTCGAACTAACAACTATTGTAATTGTATCTTCATAAACCATTAGCAAACGGATGTTACCTACATTTTAGAAAAGCGTCCGATAAAGTTAACACATAGCCAAAACCGGTTTGTCACCGAACCAAACTTGACAAGGCATGACTTCGATGGAATTCGCATGTACCACATTCTTATGAAAGCAGTCTCGCTCTTATCAATGTTGAAAAGTAGAAGAGCAGTGCTATCGTAAGTATTTGGTATCTGTTGATTTCAATATGTGATGATGTTTATTTTCAGTACCTGCTACGCAAAATTAACTTCAATGTTCCAACCACACCATCTTGCAACTTTCAGCTGTCAAGTTTAAAATATTACCGATCCCTTTACGCTAACGACTTCTTTCGTTATTAAATACTTACATATGCTTTCAATTTTAATTATCTTTTACATCGAATTGATTTCTCTTGGAGTCCTGATGTTTTAAAAGAAAAAAAATGAGTTTATTCTGATTACGACACTTAAGGCTCTAAGGATTTGTAATCTATAGACCTGAAATAAAATAAATCAACATAAGTGCTTTACTTTGTTAAATCATAAAATTCCTTACGCCTACGAAACTTTTTACACTCGTAATTGTTGCTGACATTAAAATTGGTCGCTTCAAGTGTTGATACGAGTAGAACAACTCATTTAAACTTTTCCTTTGAGTTTTTGTTTGACATTTTACTTTTCATCTTTGATAAGTTAAAGTAAGAAAAGTGATTTTCTTTATCATCCCAGCGTAGGAGTGACAAATTCACATGTTTTTTTTTTTTGATTAGAAAATCGTTTGAACTTTTTTTTTCTAATTTTGTGATTATATCAATATTACCGAAAGCAGAATAATAAGCAACAAATACGATTATGTAGTCGATAGAAAAAATCCTAATTTAAATTTATTATTTATAAGAAGCTACAGTAGCTGCGGTGTTATATCCTGCGATGTGCACGATAGCGTTCAATAACACCCAAAAGTGCCTGTGGCCTTTTGTGTAAATCACGAAATTATTGGAGTGTTCAGAAAAGTTTTAAATTCGTTTATAAGAAATTTTAGTGGCAGCGGTAGTCTACCTGAATATACATCAATAGCAATCAAATTAATCGATTAATTAATCCATTAAAAAAAGTAAGTGTTTGCTAAAGACCATGCTTCACTGTCCACTATAGTCCATAGATGTCTCAAAAATCGGATGTACGCTCAAAAAGTATTACAACTAAATGCGTTTGACAGGTTTTATGACAGGTCTGTACGATTCGTTAATGTTTTCAGAAATTCCATGAAATACTATTTTCTTTGCGGTCGGAAATGCATTTTGTTTTCGCTTTGTTTTTGTGTGATACTGTGGCATCGAAAAATTACTTTCTTGTAATTTTTTTTAGTGGGACAGAGTTCTGTCGGATTTGTTTCTTCTGGATCGTACGCGTGCATACGGAGCTCTGTGTGGATGGACATCTCTTTCTCCATCACTCATGGGAATTATATGACTTCCCTGAATGTTTTTAATTGGCAAAGAGGGGAATCCTGATGAGATGGACAAGAATGCCTCTCGTTAATATCTAAAGGTATTTTCAAATCTGGACCGTGAGATTCAGATACTGATGAACACTGAAACCTCACAAGAGGTAGATAGATTAATCTCTGTAGGAAAATCTCTGTTTATTGGCCAATGGAGGAATTCTGAAGAGATGGACAAGAAAAGCTCGCAAGGAGTGGGCAGGGCAGTCTCCGAAATACTCCTGAGGAAGAGGCTGAGACGATAGTGCACCCTGATGAGGAATAAGGCCGCCAGTAACCAGTCGACAGTCTGAAATCTCTACAGTCAGAAACAAAGGATAGTGTTAGGAGGTGGCTCAACGAAAGTAAAATATAGTCGCAAGTTACAATCCGGTTGAGTGAAATTTATTAAAGGAAAGAAGGAGTCGAAATGGGACACATAAAGTAAGCGGTCTGATTCGATATCTCCCCAACATAACTATATCTCCCTTTTTTCATAATCGTGGTAATGCTGTTGTATGTTATCGTGTCTAGTTAGTGGTCCAGTACATTTAATGTGTTCATTTTACAGAATTTTTTGCTCACTAAACAAACTTCATCGGAGTTGCATGGGTAATTGGACGCAATTAAATACCAATTGCTCAATTTATTAATTGAATTGTTGTATGGTAAATTGAGCTCAACCTTAATTGCGGAATTAAGGTCTGAACTTTATTCCGCAATTAAGGTTCATGCCTGAACTTACTACAAGATAACCTAAAAGTTATTAGCGGGGGCAAATAGTTGGCGAAATAAGCAAATATTTGCACAATGGCTTAATGTATATGAATGTTTGTAGTTTGAAATTATGTTCAGTGGAAACTTGTTTTTGTTTGCTAAAAATAAAAAAAATAAAAAACACTACACAGAACTGTGTGGTTCAGTAATTGTATTTCTTCAAACATTTTTTAAGTCGGGCTTTACCTGAAGTGTTTTATAACATATCAAAGTAAAGTCAAATTGTTGTGTTAATTGCGCAATTCATAAGCGAAGTTTTTCCTCACATGTATTGATGAATTCACTTGACGTGTTACTCATATTGTTTAATATATTGTATAATATATTTGTATGTGTTTTTGTTTGTTTAAGCTTACTTAGCGCCTCTAAACTTAACAAACTAATCAGCTAATTTGAAAATAAATAAATACGCAAAAACAATTCAAAGCAGTTTTTTGTTCTCACTTTAATAATTAATTACAGAATTCGAAGTCTACAACGTGAATCATTTTTGTTAATTTTGTGTGTAACACAAATCAAAGAAAAAATTCTAGAAAAAGAAAAATGAATGAATGTGTTATTACATTCTCAGGTGCAGACGTTTATTTGTATAACTGAACTTTTACTTTTAATTTTTTGCCAAAAACTCATTTGAGTAAAACATCCTGCATATCAATAAGTTCGCATTTGTTCTTCTCAACCAATTACGTAACTTGAATGTTAATATGAGAAGTTTTTTCTAAAGAAGGGGAATATTATGTGTAGCAGCTTATAAGCTCGAAAATATTGGCTACAAATACTATTTGGGCTGCTATGCAACACAAATGTTTTTATTTAATTTTACCTCCCTCATAACTTTGCTTCTTTTAATTATTAAATAATGAAACATAAGGCCTTTACATTCAGGTAACCTCATAGGCCAAGTTTAAAGGTTTTATCATAAAAGCTTCCCGAGATATGAAGGTGTAAAGAGTGCATATTCGTATTTTAGTATCTATTCACTGACACCCTGAATCACTCATCAATATCGTGGATACTTCCACTGCAGCTATAGAACTGTAATTTGGTAGGCAACTAGGTCTTTAAGAATGAGTAATCAGAAAAATCTAAAAACGCTTCCTTTTTTTCTAGTGTATGGGACACTTTCGCTATAGGAAGATAGCTGAAGTTTGGTAGAACCCAACCGTCGGTAAACGTTAAATGGAAAGAAGTTTTATACAAACATACAAATATACACATTTATAAAAAATATTTTGGTAAATAGAACTCATATAAAAAAAACGTAAATGTGACAATAAAATATCCGAAAATGTCGGCTGTGAAAGTGCTGAGATCAAATTGAGGACTAAGTTTTGGATATGTACAACACGTTGTCATTTCAAGGCATCTTGGTAGCTTGGCAATAAGCGGTGAGGAGGGAGGGTGGTGCCGTTGGAATCATCGGTTGTCAATCACGATGTCGCAGTGGTCGAGTGAGCATCGCGCGTTCGTTGTGGAGTAATTTTTCAGAAAAATTGTTGTGAAACGATGTTGATGAACGTTTTCGCACTGTACATCCCATTTTTTGGAGCGACGATGCTCATTTTCACTTAAACGGCCACGTCAACAAGCAATAGTCCCGTTAACGGTGTCCAAGAACCTGCAACCCTCGATTGAAACATCAAAACCCATTGCATTGCCCCAGGGTAATTTTTTGATGTGTCTTATCCGCGCATAAGATAATTTTCCAAACCTGCGAGCTCATCCATCGTACTCTTCACACACGTGGTTTTATCAAAATGGGGCGACTGCACACACAGCCAGAGCTTCGATGAAGTTGCTTCGGCAAAATGTCCCCCAAAAACTGATCAGTCGCTTTGGAGCTACCTCAAAGAAAGGAGTTTATAATGACAATCCCCAATCTTTTGTGGCTTTAAAGGAAAATATTTGTCGAGAAATCAACTCAATTGAACCAAGTTTACTGCAGCGTGTGGCGCAGAACACAAGGACTCGTTTTAAACAGTGTGTTCAACTCGACGAAAGACATCTGGATGATATACTCTTTAAAAAATAAAATCCGCATTTCCATTCTGTTACTTCGTCTAGGTCATACAAAACTAACACTTGGAATCCTGTTCAATGACAATTTTAATGCAATTTTTAATTGCGACAACTCCAAAATTGGTCCTATGCGAATGTCCTTTATTAACAAACACTAAAAACTCTATATTGGAAAATTCTGACACTCTACATATGATATCCCACTCTACGGTAAAAAAATATTGCCCTATTGACAATATTCCTAAAAAATCGAATTTATATAATGAAATATAATATTTCTAAAGATCTCACATGATGATGATTAAATGTTATGATTCCAACATATGTTAAGATATAAACGTATAATATATTTAAATTTCGGTCGAGCTGAAGGCCATAGATGCTATTGCTGGTTTTATTTTATCCTATAAAGTGTAATTATAGGCTAAAGTTAAAAAGTAAATACGCACAAAAACATACTCGTAGGTGTGAAAATAAGGCCAAGTTCTTATCCAAAAATTTCAGCCATTAAAAGTACTGAAGCTAAAATGAGGACCAATTTCTTCATATGTATAATACCATCCTATTTCTAGGCAACTTGCTAGCTCGCTAACATTTTTACCATAATCCTTTTTCATATCAAAAATTTTGCCAAGCTAGCTAGCAAGTTGCCTAGCAATGGGATGGTATTGTACGTATGAAGAATTTGGTCCTCATTTTGATCTCAGTACTTTTAACGGCCGATATTTTTACCTTATTTTCACATATATGTTTTTGTGCCGATCTGAGTCCTTTTTTCCAAGTTATTTTGTTTCTTAATATATGTATAAAACCTCTTTTAACCGAAAGCTTACAGAGGGTTAGGATATATCAAATGTCAGCTTTCTAACTATAGTAGAAGTATCCCATATAAATAGAGGGGAACCCTAGCCCCCTAGATAAAAGGCGCCCGTTTTCAGATTTTTTGTTTGTTTACTAATTCCCCGAGGCTTTCTAGTATACCAAATTTCAGTTCTCTAGCTATAGCGGAAGTGCCCCATAATATTAATGAGTGAGTCAATGAACAGGTACTAAAATATGTACTTTTTACGCCTTCATATCTGAGAAAGCTTTTATGGTAACTGTCAACCTTGTTGACGTTTCATTATTTTTTGGTCAAAGAAGGCAAAGTTATGAGGGGTCTGGCGCACTCCCGCGCGCCTTAAGAAATAAAATCAATAAATATTTTGCATTATTATACATTTCTTGTTGTTCAAACGTATGTTCAATCGCTTCTTCCCAATTTCGCAAGACTAAATAATGTTTCCGCATAACCATAAATTATGTCGCATTATGTAAATTATGTCGAATGCAACAAAATGTACAAAAATTATATAAAATTATATTTTGCCAATTATCATCTGCGTGGTTTTTTTGGGGTTTTATTTGTGATGCAATATAATACGAGTACCTGCATGAATGAATAATAAAAGTGTTGACGCACATAAATGTACATAAATTCTTCGAAAATTGTTATTCAATATTTTTGCATGCTCTTGAAGGTAGGTTCGACATGACTTTGTCAGAAACATTGTAAAGTTTTCGTTTCAACGGCGAAACAGACGGATCGTTTACCTTATTGTTCGCTACTCGCCTTTCGGCGGTATTTAGCAATCCGTTTAGTGTTTGGCATTAAATTACAATTCGCTTTATACGAATATCCTGCTTAGGTTCGACCACTTTCTAAGTCTGCTTGTTTAATTAATCAAATAGTTTTATGATTTTTACAAATATTTGACTAATCAAAAATTAACAATGTTTTGTTTGTTTTAATGCAGTGAAATTCATAAGAATATTTCAAGCGAAAACGACACACTGTTTGTTGCCGTTATGTGAAATTATAAATGGAGAAAAAATATTCGAAAATAATTGATGTGGATCAGGTATATCTGATATCGGCGCCAAGTGGTTTGTTATTCACAATATAGTTGTGAAACAAAATTAAGAGGAATAGTTTTTTTCTGTTCTCTTTGTTAACACGAGTTTTTATTAAGATTTAAGCACACTTTTCCGTAATTGATTTATCATGGCATGATCGCGACAACTATATTATGCTCTCTGCAACAATATAGATATGGTTTTCGTAAACAGATTATGGTTATTTTAAAGTGTATAAGGCATTACTTTAGATACGATAAACAAATGCTTATTCGTTAAATTTTACCATCCATAAATTTTGCAAACATGGTTGGCTTGAACAATAAAATGTGTAGACAAATTCTAAGCACATCCCTAAATACAAAAATAATATAATGTTTCTAACCATAAAATAATTACAGATCTCACAAAGTGTGATAGTATATGACCGCTTTGTTTTAATAGCAAACTACATAATTGTTGAATTCACCAGCTATGCTATCGTGTCATAGTATCATGTTGTGCTAATAATTGGCAATAGTTTTAAAATATTGTTGCTGGATTTTAGGTAAAAAACGTCCTAAAACATTAAATATTTTTTTTTGCTATTTTTATTGCTTTATCGTCCTTTTATCCGTAACAGTTTTACAGTTTAATTTTTTCTAGTCCAAAACTAATATTATAGCCGATCGGTTGTAGAACCAAAAAGGAATTTTTTAAACATGTCGTTATATAGTAATTGAACTTCCTTATTTTGTAAAAAAAAAGAATATTTACGACTCTTTTTGATTTATTTAGTTTTTTAAGTAAGTAGCCCGGGAAGAGTTTATTTTGAAGAATTTTAATTAAATTGAAAGAATTTTCATTTTAAGTGGTCCAAAAACGGAAGAAAGATAATGATAAAATCGTCATATGATCTGAACTTGCTCGAACTTGCTATGTGGTCAATAATGCGCAACCCACCCAGTTACGGTAAAATTATGAAACTTTCAGGATTCTGCAGCACAATTTAAGAGATTACCAGTTTTCTGGTCTTAGCGACTGCAAAGCGGGTGGTCAGAAGCATATAAGGTTGGAAAAACAGTGGCACCGGTGAAAAACAATTCTATTTAGAAGCAACGTTTCCATGATTTGCGATTTGGCTAGGAATTTCGTAGTATAAGACAGTGTAATTGCAGTGTTTGAGTTCGAAAGTGAATGTAATTTCACACATAACTGTTTTTGGAAAAGGCATTTCTCCCTTTTTCCGGCGAAAACATAGAATCCTCAAATTATTCTAAACTTTATGTAAAGGAAAATTTTAATATTTAAACCGCCCACCTGCAACTCCGCCTGCCTGTCATGGAAATACCAACATGATAATGCGCTCATTCATATTGAAAATGCAGTAAAAAAGTGGGTCACGCAGCAAAACTTGACATTACTCGAAAGAGGGTCAAAGTAAACGTTATTTTTCATTTTAAAGGCGTGAGTGAGCCAAAGTTTTAAATAATTACTTTTATATGTCTTTACAAAACACGTATTGTGTAATTTCCTAACTAAATGAAGTTTAATTTAAAATATGCGCGAAACTTCTGCTGGTATTTAATCGAAACATTTTTATTATTAAAGCCTTCTTATGTCCATATACACGTATTTACATGTATGTCATATTCAAGCGAGCGGCTGGTCTAGTACTACGTTTTGGGTTTAACATTTTTCTGATGTTAAAAGTTCACACTTATTTTTCTTTTTGCCATAATATGTCCTTAAATGCTCGTGATATTCGGAATTTGAAATTTTGATCTAAAAATCGTGCAAATCGAAAGTAAAGGTTAAAGCGATTAAATTACGGATTTGATTGAAAGACAAAAAATCCGTTAGAAAAGAAATTCAATATAACGGATTGTGTAGAAAACGATTACGGTAAATCTTTACTGAATTTAATGACTTCAAGACTTTAAGCAGATGAGTTTTATGTATTAATCGTTAAACGTTACAATGACTCAAAAAGGCAGGCATAACTTGTCAAATTCTCAAAGAAAGAAAAAATCTCAAGAAATGTACAAAATACAATATTTTTTAAAATTACATTTGCATTGAGCAATGTAAATAAAGGTCAAACTCTAATATGCACAAGCTGGCTTAAGCTAACTTAAGCAACTGTGCGAATGCATGCAAATTCCATGTGGCAAACTATGTACTTAACAGAAGAGATTTGCGTTCGGCAAAGAGCGAAACTGAACGTGCATTCCGTACAGCAACAGCTGTGTGCATCGTATGCAGGCGGAAATTTTGTGCATTTTCAATATAAGAACAATTTTATTTAAAATTTAATTAAAAATGTTTAAACAATTTTCAATAATTTAAGGATCCTTAAACATTTCGATTTCGTTTTGATTCTAAATTCCAAACAAATATAGAACAAATTTTAATATTTAAAACTCAACGATTTTTTGAAAGTTTTGCCCATGAATTACACAAGTAGTACAAAGTAGTTTCGGTTTCTTTTTTTCCATCAACCCAACACATCTTTCAAGTGTCGAAAGAAGCATTCAAGTGGCTAGGCTTCCTCAAACGGTGTAAGAATTACTTCACCCCATCCGATCTCCTAACTATCTATACCACTTATATCCGACCGAAAATGGAATACAACTCTCATGTATGGGCCGGTGCTTCAAAATCTATTATGGAGTTACTCGACCGCGTACAGGAGAGGGCGAACGTGCTCATCGGTGACAGTAGGGTATATAACTCTATTGACTCTCTCGAGCATGGATTGTGCTCTGATGAAATTAGGGATATTATTCCCGAAACCCGCTCATTCATACGCACACGTACTTCATCAAGAGCACATAATTTGTGGTCGAGTGGCCAGTGGATCGTACAACGCACTACAAAGAGAATTCGTTCTTTAGCCTGACCATTCGTATGTGGAATAAGCTTCCAGCAGAGGTCTTTCCTCCCACTTTCTCTGTGGAAAAGTTCAAGTCAAATGTTAATAAACACTACTCCCTCTATCCTCCTTCCCATAACCTCTTTTCCTAGTTCTAGCAAAATGCATTGCACGAATAGGGGTCATCCCCTGAGTGCTGGTCCTACCATAAAAAAAAATAAACGTAATTATAAATTCGCATATCAGCAATATAAATTATTGTCACTCAATAAATTATTGTGAAAAATCTAATTTATTTAGGAAACACACACACATACATACATACATACAACATACATACAAATACTATTACACGCACGTGTGTGTAATAAGTTTCTAAATTCATGTATAGGCAGACGTACATTATAGTCACCCAAAATTCTTAGTTCTCTTTTTCCCCCAGTTTGTTGATACAACTGCTAAATCTGCTAAAATAAATACGAATGATTTGGTGTTTCTGTCTGAGTTGGAAGCCGCGACAAAGTGAGATATTTAAACAGACGTCTGGCTGAATAAGCTGTTCATGTAGTAATATTTGTTTATAAAAAAGTTACATATGTTCCATCAAACTGAAAATTAATTTAGATTACGAGTATGACGAGAATGTTCAATTAAGTTATTAAACAGATAAAATTTATTAATAAATTGCTTAATATAATTTTGGAAATATTCTGCCTGTTTGTTGGTGTAAATAAACTTTAATTATTTATGCAAACAAATTATTTATTATAGCATTTAGTGTTTCGGCTAATAGTTGGTGTTGTGTAAAAATTAAATTGTTTAACACCGCGACTAGAAGCAAAAAAACTATTTTTGACACCCCTCTTTCATCAATGGTGCAAAAGGAACGTATACGTAAATAGGTGATTCCATTTGTTACGTCCTACTCGAGAAATTCGAAAATTATTCACAAAGTTAAAAAAATTGCAATAAAATTATTTTAAATAACAACAAAATCTTAATTTAAAAAAAAACCGAATTTTTCCCAAATTTTGGAATTTCTTCTTTGACGTTGAACTTTTTCAAAATTTAAATTTTGTGAAAAAATCGTAATGTTACTAAGTTTCACAAAAAAACGCAGATTTTACTAGAAACTAGAAATTCACCAAAATTTTTAAAATTTATTTAAACTTATTATTTTAAAAAAAAATCGATAAATAAAAATAATAAAAATTAAACTCAGTAATTTTCCACAAAATTTAAATTCACCATAAAACTGTAAATTTGCATAAAAAAATTACAAGAAAATTAGAAGAATAAAATTTTTCAAAAAGCGGTATTTAACAAAAATAAACTTTAGAATTTCACTACAAATTCTACCCAAATTTCAAATTTTACCAAGAATCTATGTTTTCAAAAATATTTGGTTCGATGTTACAGGAAAAAATAATTCACACTTGTTTACAGTTCGAAAATTCACTAAAAAATATTAAATTTGTTTTAAATTTCACAATCGCCAAAAAGTAAACAAAAATTAATTCGACAACAACTGAAATAATACCACATTATCATAAAAATAATTTTACAAAAAATCTAACGACCTAACTATCTAATTTAAAAAAAAAATCTAAATGTGACAAAATGTAACCCCAAACTATTTTCAAAATATTTCAAAATGTAACGACAAGTTTCATTAATAATTGTAAATTTCACCAAAACCTTAGAACTTCACAGAAATATCTAAATTTTATTATAAAATTTGAAAACATAAATATATTCGATATTTCACCAAAAAATTGCCATAAATCGATAACTCACCAAAAAATTAAAAACACTGTAACTAGGAATCTCGCCAAGAATTGGAACAAAATTCCGTATTAAACAAAAATTTTACAAGTCACCAAAACATCAGAAAATTGCTAAAAGAAACCCAAAAACCTAAGTTTGGCCGTAACACTTCAGTACAACTTTTCTAAAAAGGTATTCTCAACGAAAAATGACACTGAAGATGGCACATAGCCGAAACCGGGTTGTCTCCAAACCAAAGTTGACAAGGGATGACGGAAATTCGTTGCAAAAACTTACAATAAACATATACTATTTTACAGTGCTGACCATTAAAGTGCGTGCACTTTTATTCTGTTGCAACTAAAAAAAATTATATTTTTATACTGAAGCTAATCTGCCTAATGATTACCAATTCACTTTGAAGTTGACTTGTTGTATAGTTTGTAAAAGTTAGTGACGGATTTGCTGGGCACTGTGTTATTTACTATAATCTTATAACACTAAAATTCATGTTACGTAAAGTACCCAAAATTTACCTATGAATCTGGGGTTAAAAATTATAAAGTGGCCTGTGTCTAGTAAGCAAACTGTGTATATTGTTACAAGTTAATTCGCAGTTGTCACCTTTTAATTTGTTAAATTTACATTTTTTCAAACTCCCCTTAATAATTTTTTATACTAAAAAAAAAACGATGCAATAAGTCGTAGATCAGAATCTGTAAAGGAAAATAAAAACATCGTGTTCTTTTAAATCACTTTAGAAAGGATAAAACACAGATACCTTGAACGGATGTTATCGAATATAAAGCACCTAATTCAGTGTTGTCTAGTATACCTACATGAAGTTGAACTCAATTGTTATTATAAAATGTCCTGCCGTGTAATCGAAACATTTTGTTGTTACTCGTAGAGATTTTTTACCAGAAGTTAGAATGAAATTAAAACACAAATTACACTGGTCTGAAAAGAATCCATTTTTAAACAAGAAACGGATGAGAGGTTTAACGTGCTTAATAAAAATATGTTTTTAGTTTTTTTCTTACTCGTTAAAAGACGATAATTTTTTTGCAAAGCAGTGTTCTTAACGTAGAAAACGTTCTACGTTCTAATGTGTTTTTCTACGTTGTGTTAGATGTTTTTTATCACAAAATTTTAAGTCAAAATATACAGTGTCAAATATGTCAAATCGACTTTGCGCGTAAAATAATTTTTTTTATTGATAAAAACGTTATACGAATTTTTATATTTGGCCTATCAAAAATGAACAGTTTTTTAGGTTACTGATAACAATCGGACATTTCATCCCTACAACCTACAAATGTGATCTTACAATGTTATACAATCTTATAGTGTTCATTTTAATTCAAAATACGAACCTCGAAGAGCTTTAAATAAATGCTAATTTTTACAACTTCTTCATGAAAAGTACCAAGTGCAGGCAAAGGCAATTAAGTAAAATTTCTATTATGGCTTTTACAAACTTAAAACTATTAAAACATTAAAAGAAAAAACTCATTGACTTTTAAAAATTGATACACTTAAAAACTTTGTAATTTAATTTCAGTTCCATTTCTAGTTTCATGACTTTTGTTAGCTGAATTTATCGAATTTTTAAATTTCATCATTAAAATTTTAAAATTTTAACAAAGTTAAAGTTTCTAAAAATCGAACTTTTTTCCAAAATTCAAGTCATAAAAATCTTCAAACTATTTTAAATTCACCACAAATTGCCAATTCGCCAAAAATTAAAAAAAATTATAAGAAGAAATCACCAACTTTTATTAAAAAAATCTTAAATACTTTATCGAAAAAATTGAAACATTTACAAAAGAAAATAATAGTAATAAATCCCAAAAAAAATCATAAAAACTTTAAATACTACCACAATTTTAAATTGAGGAAAAAATTATAAAAACCCTAATTTCACCATCATTCGGGAATTCACAAAAAGCCAAAATTCACCAAAACTAAAAAAAAAAATAAACCAAAAAATTATATATCAAAAGAACAAACTGCCAAAGAAACAAACGAAATTTCACAAAAAATAACTCACGAAAAAATTATATATCATCAGCAATTGAAATCAAGCCGAAAAAGCAATAAAATGTCGACATTTCACCAAACTTTAGGAATTCACCAACAATTTTAGTTTCACAAAAAGATCTGAAAATTAAAACAGACTAATAAAAAGAATTTCACCAAATTTAAAATTTCTCCCAAAGGCCAAAATTTCACCGAAAAATTCGAATGTAAAAAAATCGTAACTATATGTACTCTAATTCGATATGTAATTCGAAATGTAATGAAAATTTAGCAAAAAAATCGAATCGAAAATCCGCAAAAAAAGTCAAAAAGCAATAACAAGTAAATACATATGTATATTGCCATAAACTGTAATTAAAATAAAAATTCGACTACATAGTCAACAAAAAAAGACAAAATTTATCATACAATTTGCCATTAAACCTAAATCACTCCAAAAACAAATCAATGAAAAATGTAATTCACCAAGAACGAAATCTAATCGAAAAATTAGCAGCAAATTTTAAATCTATAAAAAATATAAGTTACACCGAAAGTCAATATTAATTTATTTCCAAAAATACAACAGTTTACTTAAAATTTAAACATTTACCAATAAAATATGAAAAATAAATATAAATTTTTAAAAAACAGATATTTTAATCAATTTTATTAAAGAAATTAATAAGAAAATTTAAATTTCTACAAAATTCAACAAAAAATCGAGAATTTACCAAACATTCCTAATTATACCAAACTGTGCCACTGTGTATATCAGGAGTAAAGTGTAAAGCATAGTGAATATGAACAAACTTCAAGAGCCACAACTGGAAAATCACCCATAAAATTCAAAACAAAGACCGTTAACAATCGCTTACACCGGAAGAAATCGGTGTTCTTCCAATCTTTTTAGTAGCTCATACTTAAGTGAAGGTGGGTTTGCCAGATCCGAATTGTGGAAAAGCTTGACATTTAGAGAAGAAATGCTTTAGGAAAAAAATTCAAGCAAAAACAAAGTTATCAACCTTTATAAGTTCAAATTACATTCTAAATCATTCTTTCGAATACAAATTATGCCGGTCGATATTGTTGAAATTATGGCAAGTTGTTTATTTTGATTTTTTTCCTTTTTATATCATGTAAAAACACAGCTATACAAATGAGTGAAAGAATATCTAAATGACTTTTTAGCTTGATAAATAAATTTTAGATGGCAACCATAGGTGAGAGTTATATAAGACTTAGCGCAGCTATGTATATATATCACTCTTACTTCTTAAAAATATATTTATTCAGCCCTTTAAACACATTGCTGAAATAACAAATTCTATGTTCACTATCGGTAGTTAAAAATAATAAAAAAAAAAATATTTACAATTAAAAATAAGATCCGAATTGTACATTTTTGATACAGTAACGGAAATACTATATGTACATATGTATGTGTGTATGCAAAAGCTGAATAAACATGTTTTTAAACGTGTTTTTTTAAATCGAATCAAGTCGTTTTCTATTGACTACGGATTTAATTTGTATCAATTTTTTTTAGGTTTTACCAAAAAATTAATAAAACAGAAATTTTTTCTTTCATTGTTGGAAAATGTTTTCGGTTTTTTAACAAACCGAAATAAAAAACAATAAATTTTAAAAACCAATTTTCTCACTGGTTCAACAAATTTACTTTAAATAAATCATAAGAAGAGCGAAAAATCTATAAACTTATTCTTGATTTGATTTTCGGACAGGGTGATTTGATATAGATATTTAAAATTTCCGTCATGCCAATTTTGTCTATCTATGATTTTTGTATTTTAATTTAAAAAATATTTCTTTCTGTGTAAAAAACGTTTGTCTTAAGGAGAATAAGACCAAGACCATTCCTGATATAAAAAAACGCTTAGTCTAACTCTCTTTTTCGCCACTAGATGGCATTCAAACGGATAATTTTAATCAAAACCTATTGAGCAGTAATTTGTAGTTTAAATGTTTAAAGAAAATAATTGTCGTAAGTTTATTTAAGTTTTTTTTTTTTTTGATTTTGTTTATTTATTTGCCGCTATTTTTTGCGCAAACGGGAGATGGGTACGTGTATTTAGATACTTTTAATGAGACCTAAATTATAAACAAAAATTGTATTGTAGGCTGCTTTTTCGAACTAGTTATGGGAGCTAATCCCAAAAATATAGGAAGAATACGATTGTCTTCAGATCCGCTGCTATTTTTAAAGAGGAACATAATGAATATACGAAGTGGATGAATATACTGATAGAAAGCTAGGAAGGCAATTAAGGGCAATGATACAAGTGTTTCCTTGAGCTACAATGTTTTTAGGGGAAACTCCTGCTACGATATTATATTTAATAATATTAATAAAAGAAAATTAGAAAAATTGCAAAAATAATATGACTTTGTTTTAAATCCAATATGGCAAACCCTTTTGGTATCAATTGAAATGTGAAATTTGTCTGCAGATTTTGGGACCACATAATGTTATTTCGACACTCACAAATATTGTTTTTATTTTGTGCTACTACTAAAAAATTAATAATGAAAACGTCTAAACTTACGATAATTTTTAATCAAAATTATTTTGTTTTATATTCTCAATGAATTATCTGATTTTATTCACATTGGGCACAATTATGCTCTTGGGAAATATAAATAAGCAATGCGACTTTTAAGGATATATGATAGCTAATCGTGTCCTTGGTCTGCTTTTTAAAAAAACTTTACTTTTCTTAACTAAAGTATGTTAGAGTGGTGTACCAAATTTCAATACTTATATTTTTGTCCCATCGTTATATGGCCTAACGCACTGTGCGGCGCCCGGATGAAAAATTTTTAAAGAACTATTAACTTTCTTGCTCTGTTCAAATGCAAATGGCGTAACTAACTTGAAATTGTTAGTGACTGGAAAATCGAAAAATGCCAAGAGAGCAATTCCAATTTTTTTTAAATTAATTAAATCGCAAATTTATAACAAATTTTTTTATAAAATATTTTTTTACTAATATTTTTTCTATGAAATTTTGGCTTCGGTTATTGCCAAAGCCCAGTTTCCGCCGCCACGGCTCTTGTTTGTAATTAGTCTCGAATATGTATAATTTTATTTTTCTATTATTTTTTATTTAAAATAAAATTGATCTAATTTGGAAATTCTTTCTTCAAATATTTTTTTTTTATAAATTAATTTTAAAAATATGTATATAGTTTATGTTACATAAATGTATTAATTAAACTCACATTTATGTATTCAGTCGAACTCAGGCTTTCAATAATATTTTCTTTTTCTTAATTGAAATTCACTTAAAATTTCTTTTATTCACTTCAGCTTTCAAAATTTTGAGATATATTGCTTTCTTTTTAACAGCTAAATTGTTTTTTGCAGGCTTCTTATTCTTATTTTTCGCACACCGTTATATTGTTTCGTTACCGTTATTTAAGCGTTCGTTTGTTGGATGTTACCGTTAGCGACACTTGTTGAACAATGCGTTGTAGGTCGTTAAATACGTGAAGTTTTATAAAGTAAAATTTACGTCAAAATGGTGATGTATTGCAATTCGCTAACACGAACACACACACGCGAACGCACCCATACATGTACACGCACGCGCGCTCGCACACATGCACATCCATCTACAAAATAGCGCTCGGTTATAATTTCTGTATGTGTGTGCAAGTGTTTATGTACGTCGTACATTGTACGAGCGTAAACATAACACGAGCAGCGACACCAACAAGTGGCCAATAATAGAAAAATACGAGAACAAACATGAAACCGCAACCAACTACGGCACACATGCACACACACACACACACAAAGGACTAAAGCTTTTTATAACCAAAAAGCTTTCATTGATAGTAAAGCTCAGTGTTGTGTGCCTGCGTGTAAACATGAATGAAATCAGAACTTGTTCTTTATGAATGAAGTTTTATTTTGGGCTCCTTTACACTTTTTCTTTTATGTTTTTGCATTTTTTTTTTTGCAAACACACATTTTGTGTTCAATCCGAAATTGTTTTAGGAATCCCGAAAATCTGAAGAAGATTTTTTTTTTCTTAAACAATTTTAACTTAATATTGCTCTCATTATTGCTCTAATTTGATCAGACTAATCGCCGAAATATTTTTTGTGTAATCGCTTCAGATAGATGTATAAAATAGACTATATGTTTTTTTCTGGAAAATATTAATGTTGGGATCAATTCAATTTTGTTGGAGGGGTGTTAGATTCGTATGTGTTTGTGGAAATGATATTAAATATATTTTCTTACTTATCGCAATTATGCCACAACAGTGTATTAACTCACTTTCTAGCAAATATCGCTATTCACTTCATATCTTTGAAAGTTCACTGTAGCTTTACCAACTTTAAAAAAAAAAATTTTTTTTAATTTTTTTCCATTACCTTGAACATAAAATAAAAAAGATTTTACCTTCTACTCAAACATTTAAAATCTTGTTGCACAAGTGCGATATGTATAAGTTGCTATTTCAATGTCAAATTAAAAATAATAATTTTATCTCCTTCGAATTCTATTACATGTATTTTAACATCAGCAACGAAAACAAATTATGATTTCAGAAGAGTTTTTGGGATGTTTTGCTTTCTATAAAATAAGACAAGTAAGAAAAATATAATAAACATTTCTTGTTGTAGGGGTTTTTGTTTTATATACGGACAGTGGTGCCAAAAATTTTAACACAAAAATCTTCATTCGCCAAAAATTCTAAATTTTTGAAAAAAAAACACAGAATTTTTTTGTTTGTTTTAATTATGTGTAATGAAGAAAATGTTATTCAATTATTATAACTTTAAAATTACTATACATACGCATACATATGTACACTCGTGTTCAATTGAGTAGACCCACATAACTTTTGTTAATTCAATTCAGCTCTAAATATTTACATATATCAAAAATATCTTAAAAGTAAAAGCCATTTTTAGCATAATTTTTTTAATGAAAATTTAAGTTTAAAATACGTAACTTTTGAAAGAAAACGTTATTTGCAAGCCAAAAATTCCGATGTACATGTATTTCGAATGAAATTTTATTAAAGACACAAAATAATTTTTTCATTTCATTTATATTAATAAAACTTAAGTTGCTATATTTATTATTATACAATTATAATTAACAAGTAACAAAATTCAATAGTAGTGGAAGTTGCAGATGGATGGAAACGAAATTCTAAGTGAAGCGAAAAGTCTTCTAACAGATGTGCACTTGTAGTTAAAATATTCCTGTCAAACCATCGGCTGCGATATTGGACAACCTCTCCAAACCTTTGCTCAGATACATGAAGGTCAAACAAGTGTGTGGAAAAAACTACAAAGGAAGATGTCTAACAGCTTTAATTCTGGCAGAAATAAGTAAAGGCCCCATTTGAATGAGACACGCAAACGAGATCGATTACAATATGCCAGAGACCATATGACGTGCAGTATCAGTAAAGTTGGGGTTTTCACTGATGAGAAGAAGTCCCAGCTAGTGACTAAAAAATAATTTTTTTCAAGACAAATCAAAAACAATTGTCCGGCCGCCTTATTCTCGTGATCTTAACAGAAAAAAAATGACACTGAAGATGGCACATAGCCGAAACCGCTTTGTATCCAAACCAAACTCGACAAGGGACGACGAGTTAAAGAATGTTGGAAAGAAATAGCATTGGACTATTTAAACTCACTTCATGACTCATTGAACAATTTTATATTTAAAGTGAATGTAAACCATGGAGGACACACTCTCTATTAAAATGTTAAAAATATTATTCAATAAAATTGTTAGGAATTATTTTTGTAAAATAATGAATAAATTAATTTTTACGTAAAATTTTTTTTAATTGATAATCAAATAAACGAATAAATATTGCTTAAAATTTTGCTCAATTAAATTCGCTATTTTCGCTATTTTCTGCTTATAAAATATAAAAAGTTATGGGGGTTATATTCAATTAAACCTGTGTGTATGGACAAAAAAAATCACTTAAACAAAATCAAACTGCGTGAATAGTCCACCTTAAGCTTTATATTAACTTCACTAGCAAATGGTTTCTTTCTGCTCACGTGAGAGTGCAAAACGTTTGTTTTCAAACAACAATGGATGGTTTCTGGATGAGCATTGGCCACAGTGTATTGCAGAATTTCTTTGGTAATTTTCCTGATTATCAACCGTTCAGTTCGCTCGTCCCACTTTTTGGGACGGTCACTTCTGGGTGCACTCGCATATGTTCCGGTGGCATTATAACACTTTATATATCTGAATACAAAATCTTTAAAGGAATGAATGCAATAATTACTACAGCTTGCTTTGATTTTCAAATATTAAAAAAAATATATAAAAAAAAAACCCAAAATCGTGTGCAGACTTTTGTGACGTTTTAAAGCAACCCAAATTTGTGGTAAGATGTTCAATAAAAGAAGAGACATACATATCACGATTATGGTGAGCTAAAGGCAACTTTTGGACATATACTGACATTTGGAGCTTTTTGTGCCATAGTGCAGATACGTGTATTAAATTTAAACTAGGTAAATCTCCAATGAGAGAGAAAGTGGCTTAGGAAAGATTTGGTTTTGGATACCTATGTAAATATTATGGTAATTATAAGCACTTCTTTTAAAAAATCCACTAATCGTTTATATTCCACCCTCGAAAGCCATTAGGTAAGTGAGTCATCCAGTTTGCGTTATTTTTTTAATTCTATTGTGATTTCGGAAATCAAGGCGCACGGCAGAGCGCTACGCCGAGTTCAGGCCTATACACACAGTGTGTATATTACACAAAACCATTCGCAATGTGCTTAATTTAATTATAAAATAATGAAACTTGAAACACATGGCCTCTACATGCAAGTAACCTCATAGGTCAAGTTTGAAAGGTTTATTGTATAAAACCTGCCTGCGATAGGAAGGTATACAAGTACAATAGGTACTAAATTATTCACTGACTTACAGACTCGCTCATCAATATAATTGCAGCTACCTTGCCTTGAGGAATAAGTAATCAGCAAAATCTAAAAAGATGAAAGCAGCATGACTTTGCTGCGTGTAGTTCTAGTAACCAGCGTAGGAGGAATTCCAGTCGAAACTGCTCTCGATGACCTTCTTAACGCATCAAGTACTAGAGATCTTAATACTTCTTCGGGGCAAGTACATACTGATCATATTGTGGCTGTTGTTGTCGAAACTAAATTAACTAATTTTCAAGATACCTTTGTTGCAAAATTTGCCTTGTTAGCAGACAGCAGGGGCGGAAAAGGAGAGAGAACTAAAAACCCCCTTTGTAGGCCAGCTATGGATAGTGCAAATTAGAACGTTTTGATTGGGAGATGGATGTTTTAGGGGAGCACTGACGCAGTAAATAAGTTGCAGATCCCACAACTAGCGACGATAGTATATTTGTATCGTCCTATGCTTTCTAGTTAATTTCTGAAGCGTCTTTCGATTCCGAAAAAGTCATATGGAAAAGCCCCTGAACTACTTCTATAAGATAGTATAGGCCAACAACTGTCAATGTCCAAAATGATCTCGAAAATAAAGCAGAGCATTCATTGCAGTTATCTATAGTTGATGGCAAAGTATGTTCTGCCCTGTCTGCAACATTTAAGCTTTAAACACATTCACGACAGCAGGCTACCGACTACAATCTGTCAAAATTAAAATACACACGTTTATATGAGAACGATTATTTTAACGCCAACAAGGCAACATGGCTGTAGGTTGTTGCCCACGCTGCTTTTGTCGTTGTTGTCAAATTAAACTAATTTCTATTTTTGTTGGCTACAAAATAAAAATAATGTTTACAATAGATCAAAATATATTAAGCAAATTAGTGCTTAGATATATTTTTATTGTAAACTATAAGAGGAAATTATAAAATTTAAAGTTTTTAAATAAATAAATTCATGTGTTTTATTTTTATATACATGTATTCAAAATATTTCAAAGTTTATTTACATGTCCGGAATCATGTATTTTGTTTTTTTTTTTTTTTTTTGCTTAAGTCTCGTTTATGTAAACCTCTCCGATTATACTCCCAGTTTCAGCGTTAAAAAATACTTGACAGTATTGTTTGTCGGCAACACCTACATTCGAGCGAGCAGGGTACAATAGTTGAAAACTCTTCGCCCCTATCTCTCAGCACGTTTATTTCTTTTAGTTATTAACTACTCTAGAATATTACACATCAAATGAATGCTTATTGCCTTTGCTTTTAGAATATATACACAGTACCTCTTTTGGGTACACACTTCGAAGAGCTTGATGCATCGCATCTATTATATTTCTACAGGGCTTGTCTCAAGAAAAAAAACGGGTTTTAGAAACGTAAAAAATCGAAAGTGGCATCACTGAAATATAAATGAATTGTTGGAACAGCTGTTAATATTTTAATAATACTATGTAGCTACCGTTTTCAAAAGATAATTAAGTAGCTGACTACAGGGCGTCATTAGTAGCCAGAGGCATTTGTAGTCGAGTAGCCGTGTGGCCTGATGTTGTCAATGTGTTTAATGCCTTAGTTCTAGATGTTTTTATTTATGAAGCTCTTTTTTTGTTTATGACGCTCTCTACACAGGTTATTGACACTGTAGAAAAATTACAAGATATTTAAATTCAGAAGGTGGTGGTATTGTTGTAATCCAGTAAGCGATTAATGTATAAACGCTTCAAAGACTAATTAATCACGTCTGCCACAAGATCTACATTCCTCAAAATTAATTATTTACCTCCATTAAGCCCTGCTTAATCGATGGGAGAACCATCATGGTATCCTACCGCCAAGTAAGTGGTAAAAGGCATAGTTGGCTTTAATGCCGGAGGAGCATCGGAAGTTTACTAAAATGCTAGAGTGTTGTAAATTCTGGCAATGCTGTAACCCAATATACATATTTACTTTATATATTTAATTTCGTCATATAATTTCTCAACCATTGTGTGGCTGTGATTTATACTTCCATATTGGCTAAAGTTGGCGCCAGCTGCTCAATATCGGTAATAGGTCATTTCAAATTAATATGTTCAATTGAAGTATCTTCAGGAGGCTTTTATAATATTCACCTGACCAAGGATCAAAGGTTTCTTGTATTATCGAGTTTTTTAATTAGAAAAGATATTTCTCATCATAGTGATAAATTGTCTCCATTACAAATTGGGTTGACTACACTACAGACTTTGTCCGAATTGGTTTGGATTTAATTGGGCGTGGAACATAAATCGCAGCCAATTCTGACCGCGATTAACCCAAGGCGAATTTAAGAGCATGATAACTAAAGTAGCCGCTTGGTCCTAATACAATTGGCATTGCTTCTTTCAATTCAATTCATCTCACATAATTGATGCACATTTTTATTTACACCGTGCAACAGGTATTTGATGACTTGGTAAGAGTCAATGCTTTTAAGAGACCGACCGGTACGTCGATGGATAGTAGACTTACTATCTATGGAATTTCTCCAGTTTTCTTTTTTGGCACATTCCGCGAATTTCGAAAGCTTTATTCCACCGCTGCATATAATAATAGGACTTAGTGAAATTTTGCTTGAACCCTCTATCCAAAAGTTATTCCATTGTTTTGAAATTGTTTTTACTTTTACCATCTTTCTTGTCGAGGTAGCATCAATTCAAATATATGTAGGTCGACAACGAACGTTATACGTCATACTCTGTATTCGTTGGACAAATTTTACAAGGAATTAAGAGATAATTTTTGTCTCATACGAAATTTGGCTTTATATTTTTTTATTTAAAATCTCTGCAAGGCCCACTTGAAAGAACTTCCGACGTGATTAGTGACTTCGATAAACTAAGTACACAAGATTTCTTCGCATGGCCTCTAGTTTCATTTTAAATCGACTTAAAACAAATGTTTTTTTTTTTTTTTTGAGAAATATGTTGCTGTGTGTAATTCTTATTTTTTGTATCTGATGGTCGTCTTGGCGTTTGTTTTTATAAAAGTTCGTTCATAAGTGTCTATTTATTTCCTCTCATAAATTTTATTACCAAATTCTGCGGTGTGGATGTCTGAGCTCATATTTTGACAGATTTTTGTTGTGTTTCAAAACGTTATTGTTTTTTCTTTGTATGTGTGTATAAAACAGTTTTCGTGATAATTCTTGTAGAAAAATATGGGTTTTTATGTTAATGTTTGTTGTTGTTATTTAAAAATAACAAAGAACAATTAAACATTAATTAAACAAATAGAAACGTAAACAAAAACAAAAGTGTGGGCTTTTCTTAAGTTAGAATAAAGTGTTTTGGTGACGTGAAACGTGACGTTTACCCTTATTTTAGTTCTTACAAATTTCTTGTAAATAGAATATTATAATATTGAAAATATAGAAACTCCACAGCAAAAAAATAACAACATAATTTGGCAAAAAAAAAAAATGTTAGTAATTTAAAATGACTTAAACACTTATGAGCAGAGTTGCCTTCCGGCAACCAGAACTATTCAGATGCCAGAAATAGTACCACATATTTGACAACTGAAATCAGATGTCGGTTACCATCTGTAGCAATTAGTGTTGTCAAATTATTTGAGTTTGAAATAGTTCGAACAAAAGTTCCTAATAAATATTCGAACGAATAAAGAATAAAAAAGTTTATTCGCATAACCTTAAAAAATTTGAAAATACTATTAGCTTAACTTTAAATTAAAAACCAAAAGAATAACAAATAATTTAACAGCTTAAACAAGAATATATACATATGTATAAATTACATATCGATAACTAGAATTTCCCACATTCCGATGGGTATTGTTTTAGTTGCGGTTTTTCTATTTCCATCGAATTTGGATTTTGCGCATAGTTTCCGATCTATACCGTCAATTATTTAAGAATTTGTATGGCAAGTGATTAGAAATAGATTTCCGCAGTTTATGCCATTAAAAAACAATTCACTTAGAGGAAATAATTTAAGGGATTTTCTAAGAGAAAAGCCATAGAATCCAAGGCACCCTTGATCATAACAATATTGTAAGCAAGCGTAAGAGTTACCGGTAATTTTTACTTGGCGCCTTAATGTAAAATCCAAATTCCTGCTTGGGCTTACAAGTTGGGAATTTTAACTGTTTGCAAGCTCGTATATGATAATTGTAGTACAGTTTGGGATGAGCTGCATGTTGTGTATTTGTCACCTCCTAGCTTGAGCGAGCTTAAAATCATATCGGACAAGTTTAATGTCAAGTCTGGAATGCCAAATTACTTGAGGGCTACTGTTAAGAAACAAATAACAATCGTTAAAATGTAAAAATGTTAAATAAAATAAATTTAGTTGTTAGAAACCTCTTGATTGTTAATGCATTTATAATATTTTAATTGTGTAATTTCCTTTTTGTTAAAACATTTATATTTATTAATTCTTGCTTACGAAATACGAAAATATATGTTAACCTAAGTTGACGACAGTAGCAACGATGCTTGTGGAGCTGTGATGGTGTCAAAATAATGCTTGGGTTTTTTTTTGCTGTATTCAATCTGTCAAACTAATATTTATGTAAAAGATATGTGTCATAAAAAGTACTAAAATGTTGAAAAAAGTACTCTTCTGCTTGGCGCTCAGTACCAATCAAATTTTTCAATTTCCCATTACTACTGATAATTTAAAAATGGTTAAGTATAAGCGTGGGCCGATATTGAAAGTCTGTGGCCGCGACATTGTTTTTGCGAGTCTTTCAAATCTGTTGCTTTTATTCAGTAATTGATGTCCAGTTGCCATTGTAATTAACATGATTCAGCATCAAGTCCAAATGGGCTTTTTGGACAGGTCCTCATTGTGGTGGAATACTCATATTTTTACCGTCGACGAGGCGAATTTCTCTTTGAGTTAACAAGCAATATTGCTGCGTATATAAAACGACGCCAACCCAGATTAACATGAACAGGCAGCACTTGCCCGCACTTCTTCGAAAACAATACTGTCTGCCCGTGGACATAAGCCAGTGGTGAACATTCACACACAATATGCGCTACCGTCTAAACGTCTTTTGCAGGATTATCTTCGAAGGGTGATCCGCCTTCTGCTCGTCTTCTCTCACTGGCCCCCCTATTTACAGTAGTCCATGAGTCACTCGAACTAAAGCTTCCAGGAAAATGAACCTCCATAAGCGATTGCAATGTCTCCTCCACTTTCTCAGTCATGTGACCATCGCTCTTGCGAATTAGTCCCATCCTAGATACAGGGTCTTTAGATATTATCTTCTGTATTCTACATACTTCAGATGTATCCCTCATATTAGAGCAGAATTCCCTCCACGTACTTCGTTTCTGAAGACGTATTGTTCTCTTCAGCACCCTCTTCTTCTCCTTATACGCATCCCATGAGATCGAGTCTCTCTCCCTCATGTATCGGGTAAAGGCCTTTCTTGTTTCCTTTATCATGGATTCAATTTCTCCGTTCCACCAAGGTGTCGGATCTTGTTCATGTCAAGGGACAAGCATGCTCGAAAGGTAGCTTAACCGTGGAGTTCAATTGTTCCACCGTCCACTCGATTTCGTCCGTGTTGCGAGGAGATCTGTATGGAGCACCTCCTATATGTACCGACAAATACTCTTCATAACTGGTATGATCAGTAGTCTTCGGTATTCTTATACGTTTGCGGACTTTCCTCTATCTACTGCCATACAGTATATCGAACTGGATTGCCCTGTGGTCAGATACGGTTAATCTGTCCACGACTTTCCAGTCCTTAACCCTGTCTAGCATATTGACTGAGAACAGAGTGATATCGATCACCTCTGCACATTATTAACTCAAATTTATTACGCGATATTAATTTTATTCTGTTTAAAATAATCTCCATCGTCCAAACCGCCTTAAGGATCTTCTCAAAATACTCTTTTATTGTCTCAACTAGTTTCTATGCAAAGGTAGAACTTCTTAGGAAATATTTTCAAAAAGCTTTTATGACTGGAACTTGGTGTTGAAGATCGAGATTAACGTTTCACAAAGAAAATATTGCGTATTATTTGCTCGCTACAAATGACGGAAATAAAGGGTGATTCAGTATATAATTTTTTCAAAAAAGCCTTTCATCTTTCATTAAAAATTTTGACAATTATATACGGAATATTGCTTGGAGTCATGTGCCAAACCATTGGCTGTAAATATATTATTTTCAAGCAATTTAGGCTTAATTACGCTTGCAGAAAATGGATTTCCTTTTGGAAAATTTGTCTTGGATTTTGCGATCCACGAATGCGCCAATTTCGCTCGAGGTGAAAATCTTCTTCGACACTAGAGACAATTTTATTCGAAAGCCCGACATTCTATTCGATAGACACACGACACTATTGATGGTGTCTGATCTTCAGTTCCGGAGTGATTTGAATTTTGTGTGCGTTTCAATAAAAACCGTAATAAGCGTCGATTAATCGATGAGCCTGGTTCGTCGCCCACAATTTCAGCAACTCCGGTCTGTTTAAACGTCTGCGGACTGTTATACTTCTAAATCAAAGCCTTAATCTTAAACGTTTCAGATAAGAAAAATCACTTTTAATGTAGTACCCCTACTACGGTTATTCGTAAATCAAGAAGGTCTAAAAAAAGTACAATAGCACTGACCTTACCATCACTGCCACATATCAAAAAGCATATTGTGCGAGTTTTATTTGCCGTTTTTACTGAACAAGATTTGTTTGCAATCTGAAGTTGTACACGAAGTTGTATTGTTTGTGGGCAAATCATCCAACTTGATTTCTTGCATAAAGGTACCTAGAATATTCATTTTATTTTGTTAGCGAATCATAATTTAGTGTTTAGAAAATATTTGACACTTTTGCGTGGAAACTCAATTTGTATCACGCTTTAGTAGTTAAATGTTAGGCGATATATAGTTTTGAAATTTCTTTCTCATTTATTTAGGCCACAAAAAATTATTTTTAAGTCATTGTATTGGCAATGGTGTTAGTCAATTACTGCAGTACATCTTGTCGCACCGTGTGACCGAATCATTCGAATAACTCTCATGTGCGATTATTAAACAATGTTTTCTTTTGACTGTCAAGTGAGTACACATGCGCAGTAGCTGTCCACTGTGAGGTCAGCAACTTGCACTGTGTAACCAGGCTTAAAGTTTTGTTATACAGTTACTAAGTAAAATGTTAAATGTATCACAGAAAAAATTACCGTTTTAAAAATTAATTTAGCAGGGACACTGCGGCAAACGCTACCGCCAGAAGTACTAAAAAATAATTCATTTTTCTATCCTAAAGTAAGAAACAGTTTTTTTTTTTTTTTTTAATTTTCAACTTAATAAACTAAAACTTTGTTTGAATTTGTTTCTAAAATAGGCTTAAGTATGAATCCTGATGTCTGTTAATAATATCTTTGATCAAATATATTTAATCAAAAAGCATTTGCTTCTAAAGTTTGAATTTAAGAACTTAAAATATGTTTCCATAAAAACGTCTATTTATTATGTATAGTAAATTGTCAGTAGCGTTACATTGTGCAGTCAAAAACACCTCGTCCACATGAAGATGCAAAATATTTAAATAATGTTTTGTTTATTACTTCTGTTATTATTTACTTCAGCATCTATTTTACAGTTGATTAACATTTTGAAAATTATGTATTTCAATGCTACGGACTGGACTGTAAAGCATTTACAGTCGTTAAATTAAATGAAGGAATTCTTTGAAACTATTTTTTTTAAATTAATTAAAATAAAAATCGCTTAAATGTAATGATACATATGTGTGTGTGTAAGCGTACGTTTGTGTACAACAGTGGGCAATTGAGTGGTTGGCCATGAATAAATTTACTTATCACATTTCGGCATAAAGGAAATGCGTCTAAGTTGTTGAAAAACTAATATCCGCACAAAAAAATAAATGTGAAAGTAAGACTAAGTTTCTATCCAAAAATTTCGGTCAGTTCAACTACTGAAGACCAAGTTCTTTATATGTATGTATAACACCATCCCATTTCTAGGCATGTTCCTAGTTTGGTAACGTTTTTGCAAAATTCTTTTTCCATATGAGCAAGTTAAACAATATTTTGGCAAGCTAGGAAGTTGCGTAGAAATGGGATGGTATTGTACACATGAAGAACTTGGTCCTCATTTTTGTTTGCTAATTTATGTAGAGCACCCTAGTTCCTTCAGATAAAAGTTCCTGATATCAACGTTTTTTGTTTATCCAGGCCCGACTGTATACCAAATTTCAACTGTCTAGATGTAGCGGAAGAGATCCGTAATAATGTTGAATGAGTCAATGAATAGGTATCAAAATATCCCCTTTTTACACCTTCATATGTGGAGAAGCTTTTATGTAAAACTTTTAAACTTGGCCTATGCGAGGGTTACCTTTACGTAAAATCCTTGTATTTCAACTTTCATTATTTTATGATTAAATGGAGCAAAGTTATTAGGGGGTGATAAAAACAGGCGATTGGTTTCGTGTAAATTATACATATCCTGATTCTTAATTAATACCATTACAAAGCGGAAAATCTACAAGGTTTAATTTCTTATTTTTGTTACAGGCATTGTCACTCACGGCATCATGTATTCAGACTTTCAAAGACTTTTACTTGAACTTCTATTTTCAACGATATTAACTGCTAAATATGATGGCACAGACCACACTGCGATGCACTGTAAATCCCTGTGCTCTTATATTTGTTTGGTGATTAAAATACCACCGCCAAATGAACACAGAAACTTATCGCGCACATTTTGATAACAACCACCATGAAAATAATCCAATGGTCCAGTGTGTTTGTTTATACGTTTTACGTAACATACACGGTTGTGTATTTAGTATTCCTGGAAAAAGTAGAAATTCAATGTGGAAAAACCAATTGTAAAATGAAAAAATTCTCAGTTAACACTACAAGAAATGATGAGCAATAATTGTGTCAGAAAATAATTATTTTTCTGCATGTGTCTTGCAGATGTGTTATCAGTGCAGTGTCATGATATCTGTCCATTAACCATGAAGGACATTGTTGTTGTTGTTGGCATAATTTATTAAATTATTGGAGCAGTAGCTATTTTAAATAAAGATTTTTTTTTACCTTTTATCAATTTACTGAACTCCCTTATTTGTGACGATGGTAAATCCCAAGCGCTCTTTAAGATTGAATCCTTGATAGTAATTTAAATAATAGTGGATTTAAATAAAGTTGCCCAGGAAAATTCGTCATGCTTAAAGTTCTTTCTGTTTCGACTTTATAATATAGAAAAAAATATTGTTCGACGTAACTTTGTTTTCAAACATTCTTCTTGTCTTTTCTTCTAATCCTGTGTCAACCGTAAACATCACATATTTAACCCAAGGAAAAAAGAAGAATATGAAACTTGAAAAATATTCATCCTTATATTCTATTTGTATTTAGAGTTGGGTTAAATAGATGATGTTTATAGTTGACACAGAACTAGTAAAAAATGCATGAAAAATTTTGATAACGTGTGTAGCGGCAATTAAAAAGCACTGCAATTTTTTACTTTTACTGTATTCAAAGTTAACAACTCAAATAAATTCTCTTTTTGAAAAGAAATAAAGAAAATAAATTTTTATATTTAACTCCTTGCGTCAAGATGACTACTTGTGTTGATTCTAGTCATCCATTTTGTTATATTAGAGAGATTATCAAGCGTTGCCGCAGTCCGTAGACATAACTAACCAATTTATTTATATGTTAAGGTAGGAGCAAGTCTGCATGCGCAGCTGTAATTTAATTTTTAGACAAAATATAACTCGCAGTTGGGGAAGAAAGTCGACAGCAATTACAAAAGACTCCGTGATGAAGAAGATGGTCGACAGTCACCTGTCGACAGCCTGAAATCACTACCGTTTAGAATAAAGGCTAGTGGTACCACAAGACTAGAATGAGAGTAAGGAGGTCGTAAACTACAAATCGGTTGCCTGAAATCAAGGCGAGAAAAAAAGCACTTCGAAAAGGGACCCAAAAAGTTAGCGACCTTCTTCAATATCCCCTCTACATTAATAAAATACACTCTGGCAAATAATAACTAATAATTTTTTGTTTAGAAAGAGATAAAGTTGAAAGCTTTCATAGTTAAGAACTCCCCAACTGCGAGTTATATTTTGTCTAAAAATTAAATTACAGCTGCGCATCTGTTATTGATTGGGCGTATTAGTTTAAAGCCATTTTATACAAACATACATACGAGTATGAAGGCCTAAAAGTAAATATTTTTAAATTTATCCTTGCAAACAAGACGGCAATATTATTGTTCATTGTCAGTTTGTCAGCCATGAATTTAAAAAAAATAAATATTTACCCGTTTATTGGAGAAAAGAGCTTAATAACACAAATATGAATTGTCATTTCTATAGAGATGATGAGGTTAAAAATAAATTTTATTTTGTTTTTAAGTGGCTTTAATTCGTGCGGCAATTCTTAATGAGCTTCTAGCGTTAGAATGAAATTCTCGTCAATATTGCAGTGCAGTTTATACTATTGTGAGAATTTAAAAATATGACATTGAACACTTACACGCGTAGTAGTATATTTTATAAGTTTTGAACACAAGGATTTTGTTTGTATAACACATTAGCTCATCGCTACATGAACAGGGACACAAGTTGTTTTTGTGGGGAGCGACTCGAATAGAAAACTCAAAGCTGTTTCTGTATCTACTCGAAATAAAGCAGTTAGTGAAACACTTAAAAAACATCGAAAATAACTCAGTGACATTTAATTGAGTCCTTGCGGGTTCGAAGACGATCTTTGCTGTTGTCGGCCAGTAAAAATTGTAAAAATGTGGAGCGCGACTTTCCATTAAAAATACGCGTGATTGCTGACAAAGCAGCAGGCATTGCATTAAATGTTGGGCATACAGAAACTGCTCTCTATTACATTTCCGAATATGAACACTCATCTAGTTAAAAAAATAGTATTGAACAAGTGGCCACCACGAAAATTCATGACTCAGGGGCCCGATTTCTGGCATTTTTCATCACTCTTTACAGAACTGCCGACGATATATTCTGACATAGTTGACGGACATTTTCTTTGAGGGTGTCTGAGAGTTGTTTACTGAGATTTGTTTACTTTCAAAACTTCCGCAACAAAAATGTATGGAACGGTCACATCGGCCGATATTGCCAGCCAGTGCAAATTGCCAAATCGGGAGATAAAGGTAGCCGGCAATGCAGCTCCATCCTGATGACACTACATGCACAGAGGAGACCATAGTTATACTTTGACGTTTAAATATTTCTAGCATCAGCTCTTTTGCCGCGGTCAGTCTCTATAAAGAGAGAGAGAGAAAGAGAGACAAAGATAACATTTAAAAATAATGCGAAAAATTATCAAAAGGAAATAAAAAAAAACAGAAAAATTAAATAACGAAAATTTAACTTATCTTTTATTAGTCACAACATAAGCTATCCTCTAAATTTGCTTTCTCCTGTAAATAATACGTTTTCCATTAATGCGCCAGAAAAATTATCAAAAATAAAGAAGAAAAATGTAAAATAGGAGTGGTCAAGCATTTAAAAAAGAAACAGATAAAGAAAGAGATCACTATATTCTCGTGTCAACTCTCTTTACTTTGTGCCACATGTGCTGCAGTTCTAATTTATTTTATTGAGAAGGAAGGGTGTTATTAAACATGCGGTTAAGCCCACGGCGTTTTTGAAAAAATGTAGTCTCTAGCGTAAACAGCACACCATGCAGTAGCTATAAGCCGGTTTATTAGCTGTTCGTTGATTATACGCGGATTCTCGGATCCACTGGGACGAAAATTGACCTCGTTGCTCATGATATTTTTTAGTAAAAAGTTGTCATGCTCGTGGCCAAAATTCGGTATCGCTTAGGGTGTATAATGCACGTGCTTGACGATCAATAACTGATTACCAACGTAATGTCTGCTGCACTTTGTAAGGGAACGTTTTTCAGATGCTTATTCACATTCTCTGACCTATGACCTATTTTGTATTAAAAAAATTTGAATTTTTTTTAAACTTTTTGTTACGATAAGATAGAATAAGTAATCGATTATGGGATGGGAGGTTAAAACAAAAAAACACCTGTTTTATACCGAGCTCGTAACTTAGGTATAGAAATTATAATTGTAATTATCCGTTTTCCGTTTCAGTGTTGCATTGATTAATGACCAGACTTCCAGTAACTATTCTCCGCCAGGATTTGGTAGTATTATGATTTCTCTTTTCCTACTAGCATTCGTTTTTATAAAAAGTAAAATTCCATTGAATTTTATAAAACAGTCTTGATAATCTGATATTAAAGATTTAACAGCAGGTCGCTTATTCAATTACCAAAAATTAAAAAAAAAATAAAAACCCATTACAACTCTTGAGTATTGATCTTAACTCATATAAAAGTTGATGTATAGAAAAAATTCGTTTCAAATTTGACGAGTAATTATCGTTTCATGGTGGGCGTAAGTAAATATGGCAAGTGATTTCATCATGGATTGATACTTTTAGTCGAATTATACTAAACAATTTTCTTTTTATATGCCTAATTACGCATTTGTGAACAAAAATATGTTTAAATGAAAATAGTTACTTGCATTATGACAATACACCTCCCACAGTAAATTTGATATGATTCCACCTAAAAGTATGCAGCTAAACTTGTTATGTTTATCTCCTAAATTAAGTACGTATACAATAAGGCGTTAGAGATTATTAGGTATAATTAAAATAATATTAAAGTAGTGAATAACACCCCTATTGCTGATGACTTTGACACTTATAACAAGTAGTTAACAAATATTCACCAACTAAACTCAATAAGTTCATTAAAAATGCCAATAAAATTTCGAAATGAAACAAAATAATGCGTATGGAAATGCGAATTTTGAGATAGATAAATATAAAACAAGTAAACGTTAAATATCGCCAATAAATGCTTTCATCGCCCTGAATTGCAGCACGCCAGTATGATATTTGTTGAGGGTTAATAAGCTAGTCTCTATACGAATTTCGGTGGTTACTTAGGCCAGCTCATCAGGAAACCTTTAACCACAGGGTAACCAGAGCTAAAAACTTTGACACATAAAAAATAAAAACCCACTCAGTTTTTTTACTCTGGGTTCTATTAAAAAGAGACAAATATAGCATTTTGTGGCGAAATACAGGAAAATAAACAAAACAAAAATCTAATGTGAATAAGTGCAAATTTCAAAAAGTAAAATAAAAATATTGTTAATAAGTTTCATTATTTGTTTTGATAAAAAAAATTATATAAAATAAATTTAAAATGTGTTTAAGTGCATAACCCACCTTTATACCTACGAAAAAATGTGTTTTAATAGCACCAAAAATAAACACGGCAAGAAAATCAAAATAAAAAGAAAAACCTAAAAACAAAACTAAGGATCTGAGGGAACGAGACGGATAGAGAAAAAGATCACTATATTGCCGTTTCACCTCTGTTTACTACTTTGTGCCTTTAACCAACGCTTTAGAAAAACTTAAACGTCTTATGCCCTAAATTCTTTAGACGAAATGAGAAATCCAAACAAAATCAAGACAACAACATTAAAGTTTTAACAAAAAGCCTGCTGCCAATATTTGGACAAACTATTGCATATTTATTATAAGAAGAGCTTATTTATCTTTAACTTTTCGAACTTTACTTCATTCGCACATTTTAAATATTTGAATTAAAAATCTTTTTTAAGGTTAAATGCAAAACAAACTCCTCGGTAGACTTCTGTGAAGTTTTAAAAATTTGTGTTAAAATATTATCTGACAAAATCGTTTTAGGGACTCTTTTATACTGAAATTCGTGATCGTTCTTAGACTTTTGTGGCGTAGTGTAGATATGTACATATTTCACAATTGCATCCCGCCTAGACATAAAATTCAACACAATCAATTTGCCAGGTTTTTTGCTGCTTTAGGACAAAGGTTTTTTTGCAACTAAAGACTACAATGCAAAGCACACCTAATCACCAAGAGATTGATGTCATGTTTGGAGGTTACCTCACCTATTGGCCAACAGACTTTAACAAGCTGCCAGACCTTATCGATTTTGGTATTGTAAAAAACATCAGACTTGAAAAATGTTTAGTCAGTTCAGCATACGATTTATCTTCTGACCATTCGCTTACGTTCGGTATTTCACACGACAGTTTCTTCACTGTACCTGAAACTCTTAATTCTAACCTAAATAAAAACACGAATTGGTTAAAATAAATTTTAGCTCTCACTTATCTCAGAACATTCCTCTGAGTAACCCGACTGATATTCAAGAAGCTGTGGGCGATTTTACAAATACCATCACTGCAGCAGTCAGAGTTGTAACGCTAACAACACTAACAGTTAAAAGAAACTCATACCAGTTATCAGCTGATAAACAGATTGTTGTCAAGGAGAAGAAAATACTTAGAAGGCAATAGCAGAATAGTCAGCGTCAGAGAACGGTTCGCGATGAGAAGCATGAGTCCGCTATCGAGAGTTATTTAAAAAATATTGTTCAAAATAAAAATACGAAGTATAAACTGTGAAAAGCTGTAAGGCGCTTAAAATGCCGTAACTTAAATGCATTCGCTAATCACTTAGGGAAGGTTTTCGCACTCCATGCCATAAACAGTTCCACAATTTCAATTATAAGGGAAACGAGGAATGATCCTGTGAAATTTTGGCTCCATTCATTAAAGTCGACAATTAAAAATATAGATATAAGAAAATGATCCGGATCTAATCGTAATACAGGAAAAACTAATTTAACTATGTGAATTTTACTATTCATATTTATTGACATGCTACGCGTTAACTTTTTTCCATGATCTTGGTAGATGTCTGAAATTGTTGTTATCCCTTCTCAAGGGACAATAATTATCCTACTCTCAATTATGTCAAAGTTATTTGAAAAATTATTCGTCTCTAGTTTAACTCTTTATCTTAATGGAAAAAACATTGTCCCGAACCATCAGTTTGTTTTCCGTGCGGGGCATAGTACTATTGAGCAAGTCCATTAGATCGGAATTTGACAATGACAATAAGCAATATTGTTCAGCTTTATTTATTGACAGGCGTCTGAAATCTACAACAAGTTTTTTCAGAGCTATTTGAAAAGATAAATTCTCTGCAGGAGTGCCTCAGGGTAGTATACTATGGGCGCTATTGTATATAACGTTTGCAGACGACAACGCATTTATAAAAGTTAGTAATGAGCCGAAAATTGCATTTGAACAACTTTAGTCCCACATTGATGAGCTAGAAGATTAACTAAAAAATGGAGGATTAAGATAAATCCATTAAAATGTGCTCACGTAACGTTTTTCCTCAAAAGGTAAAATTGTCCACCAATAACAAATACGGTTGTTCCAGCGGAAACACACGTTAAGTATTTGGGTGTCCGCCTAGATAGACGTCTATCTTGGTCCCGCCACATTAAGGTAAAAATAATGGCCATAAAATTTAGAACAATTCAATTACACTGGTGAATAGGTCCTAACACAACTATGGCTCAAGGTCCTTTTAGGTAAATCCATTATAGCGCCAATATGGACATATTTCATTCAGCTGTGAGGTACTGCATGTGCATCAAACATCCAGAAGCTACAAAGAAGAAAGCCCTAGCGCGCGAATTACTGCAATTTCATGGCCACCAGAGACTAAAAAAACAGACATATTTAGCCTGGCGAGACGAATAAATAATATTTTAAAAATCAGATTTTAATACTTCTTGGAAATTTCTTTTCGTAGAAACATTCAATAAATTAAATTAAAGTAAAAAAAAAAAAATTAATTTTGACCCATATCTTTGAGTTTAAGATAAAATTTCAATTCTCGCATCGCTGCCGGATACCTTAATGATACCCGACAAAAAATAGTCGCATGTGTTCAAACCCATTCTGGTTTACATTTTTTGATTCGAAACTAAAAAAAGGGAATGGAAATCGAGATAAATATAAACCAACATAACTGCAATAAGTTGTCCAAATCTACCCATCCCTGTAAGCAAGTCCATATCAGAAATAAGGATGTTTCATATAAAATGAAATAAGGATATTTCAGGTTGCTAGGATATATTATTCCAGTACCCACTGAATTTGAGTTTTGTGTTCAGTTTAAAAATAACAAATAGGCACTTGAATTTGAATTCTAGATTTCTTCTAAGTTACCTTTTTAGATTGCTCTCCTACCATCTTCTTTTTGGTTTCTGACTCGTTCTTAAGATAATACAACCTACGATTTTTAAATCACCACGTTCGTTTTAGAACCAATCAAACAAAATTTAACGAACCCTAAAACTGTGTGTCGGTAAAACAACTCATGTCAACAAAGATAGCTTCTATTATGGAACCACCCGAGCAGATTTAAAAACGCAAATAAATCTCTTTAAATTCAAAAGAACATTTGGTATAAAGCCATTGCAAAAAATGTATGAAGCTATGCATGAGATCCGCAAAATAGATTCCGCTTGAATAATGTAAAAATTCTGAAGCTTTTTCAAAAAGAGAAAACTTGTTCAGGAGACATCAATGTTAAGTATGTGTGTGTTAAGGAACCCTGTAAGAGCTCCACAGAAATTGCTTATTACGTTTAGAAGCACTTTTAAATGGCAAGTCCTGACTATATATCGCTTCACTGATGACAATAAAAAAATTTTCGGGCGGGAAGCCAAACTAAGACGAAAACTGACTTTAGAAGTGATCAACAAAATCAAAAAATTCTTATTATTATGTTAGCCTTGAATCATATAATAACGACTGTTTGTCGGTTGCGACCTGAAGTTTAAAAAGTGATGAGCAAATTTGAGGTTTTTTCTTTGATCACTTCAGTTTTATTGATTGAAATATCGGAATTTTGATGGTATATGATGTCGGCCATATGCCGACTGCTATCATGTCGACAGACGCCCGCTCTTTTCTGAGAATGTCTAACCATATTATGCAAAACACTTCGCTTATTACATTAATGCACCGTCGAATATCAATTTCCAGGTTTCACGTAAAAGGCCTTTTAAATGGCCACAGAGAATACAGTCCAGCGGCGTTAAATGACTAGAACGAAGCGGCCAATAGACATCGCCAAATCGACAAGTTACGAGACCAGGAAATTGCTTATGGGCGGCTGGTGACGCCAGCTGAAACTAAAGATCACTGATGTAAACATAGGCAATTGTGTCTGAAAAAAACGGTTATTGCGGTTTGACAGCGAGGAGTATTTATTCACAGTGACAACGGGCCAATGATACCGCCTGACTATAAATCGCACCATGACTGCCGTCTTCTTTCCTTGGATGTCATAAATTTTGTCAGCTCTGTGTGCGACAATTTTGTTTGGGACTCATGACCATATATGATCTTATTCGAAAATTCGTTGTTTTCGATCAGTCTTAAAAAAGACCAGTTCTCAAACGTTCGCTGAGGTAAAATTTTCCAAGTTTGCACGAAATTATTGGAAAAGGATGACGGCTCAATTCTTAACACTTCCTCATTTGATAGCCAATTCGCTTAATAAAATTACATTAGATATTTGGGAAATGGAATTTCAGATTTCTACTTGGGTTAAGTTAAGATTTGTAACTTAGGTTCTGAACATTGGACATGTTTCCAAAATATTCTGAAATTCGCACAAGGACATTCGTTTCACAGCTTCAATTAAACTTTTTTTTATTTGATAATCACGAATTTTTCAAATGCTGGGGGCAAGTTATGGCATCCGATATTCATCGAAATTTGCCAACTCTTTATAATTATTGATACCGACCAGATATCTTTTAGGGGGTAAAATAAACTTTTCAACTTTAGACAGCATAAAAGTGAATTAAATTTATTGCAAATAAATATAAAGAAATTTTGATAAAACATCACTTATGGTCTTTCTCCTCTTCTTCGCCATCTTCTTCCTCCTCCTCGTCTTGACTTTCGAAACGGTCACCAATAATAATTTCTTCAGCCAACTGATAGAGTTCAAAAATACTCTGTAAAAGAACAAAATTTAAGTGTAAAAAGTTACTGTTCAGACATGACCATATTTGTTGAGTATTAGTTACCTTAGCGTTTCGCAACTGCGTTATTTTGTCGGCTTCGTAACGCAAATGATCATATTGTTCCTTGGATATGATACGACCTTCAGCCACATCGTTCTCCATTTCTTTTTGCAGTGCATCAGCGTAACGTTGCTTAGCCAAGCTTAGAGAACTGCCTGCATTTATTGATTCAATGCTTGATACGTCTGAGTTAGAACTCAATTTGGTTTGCACCGAAGAGATGTCCTTATCATATTCTTCGAAGAAGTCTTTGGTTGTTGCTGATTCTTTGAGAGAGTCCTAAAATTTAATTTATGATGAATTTACAATTTGCAAATAGTTTCGTTCTATAAAAAAGACGCAAAATTACTATTTGCTTTTAAAAATTAAAAAGATTCATAAGCGAATGGGAGGCCAAACTGCGATATTCCTAAAGTTTGATTTTCGAAATTCAAATAAATACGAGTATACATACATTGATGGGAAATTATAGGTTCCCCCGGGGGTAAGTATACGTTACTAAATGTTAAAATATTGATTTATTATCCTATTTATGATCAAAGGTTTCATCTTGGCTTACAGCGATCATCTAGTAATGAGCAGATTGCATCCTAAATCAAAAAGAGTTGCAACTAAAAATATATCATAAACCCGTTCTCAGAAGGAATCTCGAAGGCCGTAAAACTTCCTTTTTCTTTATTGTCTTATTTAACTGGTAAACACATAAACACTGATATTTCAGGTGCGGTGCTGAGGTTGGTGCATCATTGGGAGTTGTGGATTTTGAAAAACAAATATTTTTTGTAAAAACGGGTTTTTGCTCTCCTGGAGTTTTGGAGCGTATGTGTTGTGACTGTTTTCGATTTAGGGTGCATTGATTATGGTGGTTCTGTGCGAACAGCAGTCAGAACAGATTTTTGGCTAGTCAAGACGGCATGTAAATAGCTCGCAACCTATCGAATGATATTTCCAGAGAAGACATCCGATCGACTATCCGTTATCGTATGCAACAATCTAAAATTTCGATACCACTTATTCGCTAACGACAGCGGCGATCTCAA
The DNA here is from genome assembly GCA_963932375.1 of Phania funesta. Lineage (NCBI taxonomy): Eukaryota > Metazoa > Arthropoda > Insecta > Diptera > Tachinidae > Phania > Phania funesta. The sequence continues at coordinate 44,013,812 of OZ010653.1, forward strand.
CAATTTCGAAAAGCTTTTGGTCACGAGTGCAATGATTTGGTATCAAATTAGCATTTTCCTGTCATTTTTATTTGAAACCCATCTGGCATATGATTCCGTGCAGAAGTGTTAATGTTTGGCGAAAGTTTTATTTTAGGTTTTGAATTTGCAAACCGACCATTAAGATTGGGAGGTATGCGTCCATTCGAATAAGCGAATGATGGATCGTAACAGTGGAGTCGCCATAGGTTATCGGTAACATTTTGAAAGCAATACTGCGATATTTGCAAATCACAGCTGGTGGCGCTCAGATGTTGGAAATCGAAAAGGTGCAATTACAGGTAATTGTGTAATTAGTAATTCCAAAATATAATTAAGACCTGCACGCCCGAATAATCCTCTTCACACTAAACGAGGTTTTAAAACACTTTTTCTTTAAAAATTTTTATAAATTGGTGGATTTAAAAAAATACTGCGTAAAAACATTTTGCTGGCGGCTACTTATTTGTTTTTATTTTCTTAACGCTGCATGATGCAGGGTAATTAAGCAACTCAAGAGAATCACATTGCCAATAAACTGTTTTCAAATCACGGAATGTTTTAAGGTTATATTGGCTATTTTCGATTTTTATTTGCATAAATGGAATGAAGTTACCTGTTGCAAGCCCTGAGATTGTTCTGCAGTGACAGTTATTTCTGTATATACTTCACCAGATTCTTCAGTAATTGATTTTTCTGGTAAACTCGCTCCCTGTTTATCCTCGGTGGTCTTACGTATACGTCGTTCGACGTCACGGAATTCTTTTCTGAAAGAAAGCAAAAAACAATGGCTAAAACACTGATCTTCACTTTACAAAAACATAATCGAGATTCAATATTAACGACCTTTGATTACCTGGCTTTCACTATATTTTTAATATCCTTAGGATCACTGGTAAATGGTGTGGGGATACGCAAAGAACGTTCTTTCATCTTGGCCCGTTCCTGCTCCAGAAATTCTTTTAACTGCTGTTCACACGGACGCCAATCTTCGTTATCAATTCTGATGAAAATTCAGAAGAAAATTGTAAGAGAAAAGGAAAATTGGAAAAATATCTCTTAAAAGTAAGTGGTGTCAGTAGTAGACCTCTTGAAGTCCACCATATAAGAATTTATAATAGGGAGTATAATCAACAGCAAGATCTTCGCATGTGAAAATATTTATAAAAAAGTCGTTTAATTTGTATACGACGGCCTAAGAATTTAAAAGACTCAATTAAGGGATATATTGACAATAGTTACTTAACACTGCAGATTTGGCAATCTGTTCGGTAGCTGTCAGAAACAGGAATATAAAGAGACTGTCTTTGGTTTCCTGTTCCTCTGTCCAACCTTAGTGACCAACTGTGTTGGTGGTCCTTCGTCATCCTCAACGAACTATCAAAGGCGGGACCAGCGGGCAATATATTCCATAATGGACAGCGACTGGTTCGAGAATTACGCCATATAGGCATAGGTATAGCTGCTCTCAATATATTAATTTCCAACTTCCAACTTACTTTTCCTCTCCTCACAGATACCACAAACAGACCGGATTTGCGGACCCACGTTAGCCTTGCAGGCGGCTTCCAATAATCGACCTACCTAACTGTCTACCACAAATGTATCTGTGTAGCTATTATGACTATTCAGTGAGCCATGGGGTACGACGAGATCTTAATTCTGTATTCAAAATGATCAAGTCTGCATATTATGTTCAATATAGAGACAAAAACGATCAGCCTAATCTCTGCATTGTACCCTAGCATTCATAAATATTGATCATATGTTATTGCGTTTATAAAATAATATGAAATGATGATGCTTCAGAGCATTTATTCACGAGTCTTGTCAAATGTGTTGCTAATTCAAAAACGTGTATTTTATATCAGGGGCCTATACACAAGACTCGCCTTGTTATTGGGTCTTAAATAGCTGACGGTTGGAATCAGTATCTATCTTTTATTAGAGATCGGGAAATATAAAATATGCAGCAATGTCAGGGAATATAAAGAGCATCCGTATTCCTAATGATATCGATTATTCCTCACCTATACATTTTACTGACTGCCGTCTTAAATATAATTTAGAAAAAAAAAATAGAGAGACTTGTATTAGCGAAAAGATGTACCTTAAGCCTTTATTTGTTGTACATATAAACGCCAAGTGTAAGAAGCTCTTAATTCTCAAAGCCAGTGTCCTTCTGACTAGGATTAAGGTAATTAGAAGCTAAGGCAAACTTGTTATGATAACATGATTATGTGGAGTACGTGTTGATTGCAGAATTGCTATCGATGCTATTGTCTTTCGATGTTCCTAAGGAGATTGGTAGGTTTCGTACATATAGCTCATCTGCGTCAGAATACCTCCTATGAGACAGGAAAGTTAACCGGTCAGTTAGGGTCCTGCCTTCATATTAAAAAATTGGCACTTGCCAACTAAGAAACAGCGATGGAACATATTAGCTTTCTTCACAAAGAGACTAAATCTCCTTACTGCTTAGCGACGTAACGTATGGAGCAAACTGTGTTATTATATCAAGTCGAGGGTGGAGGAGTTCTTAATTTTTCATAGGAGACTTTACAGGCATTGGGGTAGAAAATTGGCTCACGATATTTTTTATTATTATTAATTAATTTGCAGAATATTTAAATATATCATAATGGCAAATTTGAGAGCACCAATCTGTTACGGATCGGTAAGAAAAAAATAGTTAAACCCCTACAATCAATTCCTGTAATTTATTTTGAGCAGTCCATTAAGAGAATTATTGATAACTTATGAAACTATATATATTCGGGATTCCGACGATAAGTTTAGCTATGCCAGTCTGTAGGTCCATTATAATTACGATAGAGACTATACAAAACCAGACAGAAAAATTAAACAAGCCAAGTCCTCTACATTAAGGGTGGTTTTTTTAACGAAAAGGCTTTGAAATGTAATATCCGACTGGTGAAGTCATTATTTCACAGTGGGCGTAACCACTCCCGTGCAAAGTGAATAATTATCAGTGGAGTACAGGATCATATTATTTTACCTTTCTTAGTTATTCGACGGTAGTTTTACCACGCACTTGCATTGTTAAACAGTTTAATACCATGGCGGCTTGGACCATGAATTTAAGCTGTGATAAGAGCTGCCTTATTTCCTGACATACCATTAACCACAGCCAAGGTGTTATTCTTACGAAGACTCCACCAGCAACTAGTCTGGGACTTATCGTCCGACGGGCTATTGGTTGCCGTGGTAACATTCATTTATTTGCTGATCGAACATTGAAGGTCCTTATCATCCAGTTTTAGCAGCCAGACAATCCTCGGAGATTGGTGTTCCCATATATGCATCAAAGTGATGGGATCAGCAAGAACATATGCCTCGAGGGATCATAAGACAATGATAGCATCCATTAAACATTGTAACTTTATTACAAAACAGAACATTGGACATGACATCTTTCATACATAATTTATCCCCCAATATGTGTAAAAACTATAGCAGTTAGTCTTTATACTTTACATAAGTAAATTTATTACACAAGTCACCAAAATCCACTCAACATTTAGTTGTTCCACACACATACAGGCCAATATATTCCACGCAAAATGAACCCATTCTCATTATTCGCACCTAATGTTGAAAAATATAATTTTATACGCAATGAGAATGTGGTACTTTTTAAAAAGTACGCTTGTAACGTTTTTGCTTTTGTAAGCTACAATTACAGCTGTTAACTGCAGCCAAATAATTGCGAATAAAATTAAAACTTCTGTGTACCAATTTCATTGAAACGGTTCATTTGTTTCGAATATATTTAATTGCATGTTGTAGAAATACATAAAATGGTAGCCTTGTTGTATTTTTAAAAACCAAACATTTTAAAATTTGTTATTAAAAATTCCACAACATCTCTCCAACTGCTGAACAGATTTAAAAACATTGTTTGCCTACCTTAAAGATTATTTTATTGTAGATTTTTGTATTTTTTATTTAACCAAATAGGACAAACGCTTAACCAGTTATGCCCGATACCCAGATAACCCAAGAAATAATTTACAGGTGTGGAACAATAAAAAGTTTGTATATTCTTGTAAATTTAATTTGCGCGATAAAGCCGAAAACGGGCTGCATCACAACAGCGATGCAATACAATTGAACTTAATAACAAAATTAGCCAGATTCATAAAAACTCAAATTACAATATACCCGGTTATGGCAAATGAACAGCGTTTAACTGAAAACGAATAATAATCGATTATTTTGTTGCGGTTTGCGACTAAAATGAACCGAAGATTATGTTTTAGAATAATTGAGGATTTATGGATTATTTCCAAAATAATTTAAAAAAAAACTCACACACAAACAATAAAAGCCTTCAGTAAGTCGCTAAAAATGATTTTTCTGATATAATCTGAACTTATGTGGAAACAAGTCAACATTTTGAGCTCATTTAGGTATATGGAAAAATCAGATTAATAAAACACTCAAGATTGAAAAATCCACTTCCAAGCTCCATTAATATTACCTGCAATTATAGGACACCTAAGAAGAAAAATGGTAAAAAATGCTCATTTAGAAAGAAGTGTTGGATGTGGAAGTCGAAGCGACACCGTTTTCTATTGATGTTGAATTTTTCTTACGACAAGTATTTGACTTACAAGGGTACAAGCAACTATACAAATCCTCAAGACGAGGTGAGATTCCTTCTCAATACTCCAGTTTAGGAATTAAAGCGAGATCTGATTAACGCAATATATTGTTTTCTCATTAAAACGTCTGTACTATCAGACTGCTTCTCTACAAGTCAGGCGCAACTGCTATTGATAAATGGAATAAATTGACTACAAATCAACTTTCTAAACTCTATATATTCTATTTTTATCAAATCAATTAAAAAACTTCTTATACGAGTAAATAGGTGTCATGAAATTTTTGATTATTGTCAAGCGGTGTAAAGAAGCGCTTGCTGTTCTATACAACTTGCCTACAAACAGAAATTTCAAGACACTAGATGCTGATTTAAGTCTTTTGCAACATCGTAAGTAATATTTTGTTATTTACGATAAGTAATCGGTAATTTCTTCCGTTTAATTGCAATTAGTAATTTTTCTGTGCGACTAATCATATGATTAATTAATCGATTAATAAATTGTTTTTGCCATCGCTACATATGTGATATATTAAGCTCTGCACACACACCGATAACACTTAATAAAGAAAGAACAAAATCGATTAAACTAAACCATTTTGGATCGAATTGAAATAGTTTCGGAACTACTGAAAGAAACATAATTAATTAAATCTACCACACTTCCATTCCTTTCGAAATTCCTTGGGATTTCTTAAAGTTTTTATTCCGAAAAAAAACTGGGTCTATTTATCATATAAATTCCTGCAGTCTTGTGGCATTGTGGGCTGCTGGTGAACAATAAAAAAGTCATAACACAAATGTGCAAAATAATTATTAATTTCCATAGAATATATAAAAAATCAAATAATTATGTCATGATTTATTGCAGGATGTTGTTTGTATGCAAAATACTTTCACAATCATATACAACAATTAAATGTATTCAAAAGATTTCATATGAATTTGTTTGTCTTTCTTTTAGTAAACGGAAGGAAGCTTTAAAACATTTAATTTTTATTCATTCCAGAAGGACAGGAATTTTGAAAAAAAGTCCTTATTACAACTTACACCTCAGAACAAAATGCTTGTGGTGGGTAGTAAAAGAAAATGACGGTGTTCTAAGACATTGTTTGTGTCAAATTTTCGAACTGGATACACACACACACATCCCCAAACATACCTTAACAAGTCCATGCCCCTGTTGGCATCTTCCATCATGTATTGTTCTTCTAGATCTTCTTGCTCTTTGTGTCGTTTACGTAGTGCATTTATCCGTTCAGCTTCCGCTTCTTCGTGCTTTATACGTTCACGTTCCCATTTCACACCTTGCAATTTTAAATGCTCGGCATTTTTCTCACGATTCGTTTTTAACTGTCGAAAAATGTTATAAAACGGGAAGAAGGTAAACAGATATTAATAATGTCTGGGTACAAATACACAAGACCGTCATTCAAAAAGTTTAAATTAATTCAAATATTTATGAGTTTAAATTATTTGTTTATGATTTAATTGAAAGAATAATAAAGAACTCGAGCCTAAATAAATTATTCGTATTTATTATTATTTATAAATTTATTTTAATTCTTGATTTGGTATTCCGAAAGGGTGAAAATGTCACATATCAGAAGTCGGTTTTTCTCCAAACAAAACTTGACAAGGGATGACGGAAATTCGTGCCAAAAATCTTAATTTATTTTATATTTTTCTGATAACTGACCCAGAATAAGTCGAGTGTTATTTCTTAGAGGCGGAGAACAATAAATTATTATAAAATATATAAATGTATATTTAATATGCATAAAATTCGGTTTGTTTTACGGCATTCGTACTCGGATATAATATCGGGCATATGCCCGCAGCGGCAGGAACGTACAAATTGTAAATTAGAGGTAAAATTTTCAAAAACTTTTCGCGGTAAATCGGACTATATTTCACTCAATTTATTATTGATGTGTGCGAGCTGACGCTGCCATGGCGGAGAGTGATCTATGTTGGGCGAATAATTTCTTTCCTTACTCCTTCAAACACTGTTGGCGTACAAATAATTGTGGACCATGCAGTCTTACAGTACAGTACAGTTCAGTGATGAAACATACAGCTATTTGTTTTAGAGAGGTTCGACCTCAAAAACTGGTCTTCTGTTGTGCGCTTATACGTATATATCCGTGTTCCGTCACCACTGCCCAGGTTTTTTTTAATTTCTCTACACATGTTTTCGCGAGCCCTTTCGTGAGTTATAAGTCATGTTATATTGGATTCAACGCGAACAAATCCTTGTGACACCAAAATATTCCTGCAATATTGAATTTACACTAGAGTAAATAATGCCCAAGGATGCCGTAATCTCACGATAGGTCATACGCCGCTCTTGCATTATCAGTTCACACATAACAACAATCTTTTCGGCAGACTAATCACGGAATTATTCTTTAGCGAATAACGTTCATCACCAAAGATTCAAACAAGCTGAATAGCACATTGTTGTGACTTAATCTACGAAGAGGAAAATCATGGAATATTTGAGTTTTGGCTATCACGAAGTAGTTCGTTTCATTGAGAGTTTATTTCATGGTAGAAACTTTGCAACAATTACAAAAAAAAACATATAATTTGTTTTGGTGTGTCATGCAAAAGAATTATTATCTTTGTTATCTTTGTAAAGGTGCTACCTACCACCTTTCTGAAATAATCTCTCAATTAACTGAGCTAGTTCGTGACAGACACAACTCTATAGAAAATCATTCAATTAGAAACTTGTTAAATAAATATGCCGTTTAGATTTAAAAAAAAAATAGTTGTTCAGTTTTTATTCGGTAACATGTAACATTTCGAATGAATAAGTAAACAGAGATATAGTATTTTGAGTATGAGTGATGAAAGAGAAGTCAGGCATAAGTTGTATCATTATTTTGACATTTAATCGTGAAGTAGTATCAACCAATTTTATTTTGAAGGCGTTAGTTCTTATGCCCTTATTTTAGAACACGCGCACTCTTGCAACAATAACGATTTTTTTAAACAAAATATGGGTTTTAGAAATTGTGGTTCAACGAAAAATCAAAAGAAAATAGAAATGACAAGTGAACACAATAAAAACTTCTGCAATAAATTAAAATGACAGAACATGTGGTTGAAGCTGTAGTCGTATTGTGTTTTATCATTAAAGTTATGAAGTCAAAATTAAAGATGTTTTGAGTGCACTCTCCTAGTAGCCTAGAGGCGGTTTTTATAGGAATTTACATTTTTCTGGCTTAGTATGTCTTGTAAGTCATAATGTCCGTAATAAAACATGTCCCATCCCATATTTTTGTAATAAACTGGGGAAGGCTTTAATAAATCGGGTAAACGTTTGTTTGGAAGTTGCTGGTTTAAATCTTCTATTTTTATTCAAATTCAGTTGCGGGCGCAACAGTTAGAATTGTTAAATAATTAAAAAATGTATATCGATAACTCCCTCTGAAGTTAAAACCTTGCGTAACGATTAAGTATCGCTTTGGCCAAGAATAATTTGTTTCACCATAAGTTTGTACCAAATGCTTTTTTTTAAGAAATCTTTACGTATCTGTGGATGTAGGGTAGAAACCAAATCAGTAAAAAATTAAATATAATGCCGCGTTTATCGTTATTTGCAGTTATCGAACTAGTTATCGAGATAGTGTATTGTATGTCTGATGAAGTGTAAGTTGCCATGTTGTGAAGGATCTATGGGATCCAAATATTATTATAGAAAGAATGGTATCTTTACCTTTGCTCTGGTTTTTGCAATCTCCAAATCGGCCTTCTTATCTACCACAAAGATTGGATCGTCGGCCAATTCCACCGGTATAACTTTTGTTTTGCCCTCAATTATTAGCACGCGTTCACGTTCAACTTCTTTTAGCTGTCAATTGAAAAGATGGGGGAAACAAATTAACCAAAATTTACATAGAAAATATTTAATCACATTCCAATCTTTATATGTAGGTGTGTGTGTGTGTGTGTGAGTTATTTTTTTAAAAGTGTTTCGCTTGTTGCCAACGAAAAACAAAAGACTTCTTTTATTTGTTGGTTCAATAACAAATGACATGAGTGACGTTTTTGTTTATAGTCATGTTTAGTTAAACAACCAAACACTCTTTATCCCTCACTAACAAAAACAAAAGCGCGACAATTTACATACGAGTATATCTAAGTATTTATAGGAACATTAGAGAGAAATAGCAAATGCGAAGGTACGAGGTGTGTTCGAAAAATGGATTCAATTTAATATGTTTATTTTATTAAAATTGTCCAAGCTTAAAGGTCTTTTTTAAAAATTATATTTTTATTTTTCGATATTTCGCTACTCCATTGTGTAGCATCATCAGGAAATAAAAATAAAAATAACGAACAAATTATATATTTATGAAAAAACTATTGTCACAAAAATTTTTATTCTCTTCGCCTCCTCTTGAAATCACCTCCTGAATTCAATCCTCCTGCGTATTTACTAATTATCTTGCCAATGGAGTTGAAACGAAAAACCAAATAGAACTCGATGGAAAGAGGTTTCGATCCAACCAAGAATCCAATTCTTTCGGTATTGGCCTTTGAGTTTAAGCAATAGATTTGCCAACGTCTTAGGAAATTTCTCTGATAGTAATTCGGGGATTGTGTCCCTCGACGTTAGTAAGAGCCAAAGCAAAACTTATTACGAAGCAAAATACATCGAGTTCAGTTGAAGGTACCAGAAAGTAACTAGACATAAAAAGGAAATATATCATTTTTTGCAAAGCGGAAAATTATAAAATAGTGGGTACTTTTCGACAGGCGAGCATCTAGTGGGATAACGTTTTAACGAAATAAAATCAACAAATTTTAAAAATGTTTTTCCCTGCCTGTTTTTAAACACACACCTTTGTACAAATGACTTTATGGTTACCGAAATTTTTTTATAGGTAAATTTTTATAGTACCACCGGTTGAATGATTGATGGTATCAAAGATTCCCAAATTGTTCAAGTCAGATTAACTTTCTGCCACATGCAGCTAATTGAATAAAGATAATCATTTAGTTTAAATTACCCAAGTACTTGGTTTGAATTTGACCTGGTAAAGTCTAATTTTCCTCTATATATAGTGGTATTTAGCGACATAGACTGGTATTAATGTGGCGATTGTGGTCAATTTCGAAAAAAGAAAAAAATAATCGATCTTCTTTAAATATCATGAACTATGCGGTCGATTGTCAGACACAAAATATGGAATTACGCCCTCGCCCAACGTTTTTATCAAAACACGGAACGTCATCCGCTTTGTGTGACATGCTGCGGAGTATGGTTCAAGCCACAAGCACGTCACAAAAAAAATCTTACAAAATGTTACCAAAAATCTAAATTTAGCTGATAATTCATAAAAGAACTGATATTTCGCCAAATCTACGGAATTCAACTAAATTCATCGCAATTCATAAATATGCCAAATCAAAATTAAATTAGCAAAAGAGAGTGAACGTTTTTTAATATAACGAAATTTACACAAAAAAAGGCAAACAATCGAATTTGACACCAAATTTCACCATGATAAAAGTTAAAAAAAAATTAAACTTTTGTAGAAAACTTCCAAATTTAAAAAAAATTTTATATCACAAAAAATAACATAAAGAAAAATTAAATTCACCAAAAATATAAAAATCTTAAAATATATAAATGTTATTTAAAATTTAAATTAAACTGAAAAATCCAAAAACAAATATATTAATTTCACCAAAATTTGGGAATTTACCAAAACTCTAAAATTCATCACAGAACCGAAAATTAAAAAAAAAACATTTTCGAAAAAAAGAGAAATTTCATGAAATGTAACCCAAAAATCGAATTTCACTAAACTTTAAATTTCACTAAAATTTCAAAAAAGTGAAATTTTAACAAAAGGGGGTAGAAGAAATTTAAATTTCACCACAAATTTAAAAGTCGCCATACAATATAGAATTAAACATGACTGAAAAAAAGGATAAAATCGGGAATTCACAAAAAACTTTACAAAATTAAAAAAAATTTAACATCAACAAATTTAAATTACCAAAGACCTCAAACTAAAAAATACAAATAAATTGAATTTTATTTGGAAATTTCAACACAAATTGCATAAAAAAAATTTCTTTTTCGTTATTAAAAAAATTCAATGTCGCCACAATTCGCAAATCCCCAACAATTTAAAACGAATTCAAAATTTAAAAATTACTAAAAACAACATAATATTTTCAATTTCCAAAAAATCAGGAGTTAATCAAGGACTCAAAAATCTATAAAAAATCTGAAAATGCCCAAAATAACTTTCAAAAGACCCGAATTTTAGAAACAAAAAAACATTCTTTAAATTCAAAACTCTAAATTTTATAACAAATATGAAATTTTAACTTAAAATCTAATTCCGTTATTATTTATAAATTTTAAATTTGTCAAAAATTCATAAGCATTTAGGGAAAAGGTAAAATAAAAAGTAAAAAATTTAAAGAGCCGAATTTAAAAAAATATATTTCTCACAGGAGCTTATCTATCCCACGGGTTAAATGATGCATTTAGGAACAGGCCAATAATAGTTTAATTAGAGTGAGTAGGCTGACCGGTTCATGCCGACGCATTGCCATTTAAAAGATGGTACCGATACAATTCGATGGGATTCTTTTTTCTTCTACATAAGTAGAACAATAAGTCTTATCATTTTAGGTGCCAACACCTTCGAACCTTAAACAGGTTAAATGTCATGAACACTCTACCGATTTAAACTGTCAGGTTTCAAAACTGTTTAACCGCACGGAAATTTGTATGAACAAGACATCTTTTCCACTTGAACTAAAATATTGTTTATTTCTATAATCTTGAACTTTTCCTTGATAAATTGTCATTGCACTGCGGGGGTTAACACAGATTTCGAACACACATGTAGACTTCAATAAAGTTCAATGTTAAACTGAGAGGAATTGTGGAACAAAAATACAAGATTCAATTTCAAAACACCACTTTTCATGACTTCTTGTAGTCAATTTCAATTGTATGTCGAATAAATTGTTTTTAGAATTTTATTAGGGTGTAACACTTGCCACCAAATTCCACTTTATGTTGATTTTTATTAAGATTAGACTCGCAACTTTATTGATTTCTGACATGCATACAATTTCATGCAGGAGGAATAAATCGTGTAAGATTTTATTGTTCCGTAGATTTATTATGAAATGCACAGTTACACAGTTCTGTTTTGTTGTAAGATACAAAAATAGAACCAAGGAAATAATTTACTGGTGTGAGTAGGCACTTTTCTCGATTCATATCAAGCATTCTTTGGGATTTATCAAACCAGTTCAAGGTAATTTCAGGAGTATTGCAAGACTGCGTACTTTCTCCTAGACTATTTGTTATTTTTCTTAATGACGTTCTATGTCCAACTTCCCATCCTATGTATTCGTATGCAGATGGAAGCAGGATTCGCAATTGGTTTTCATTCACTAGTAGCCGAAGCCTTTCGCAGCTGGAAGACAGATGGCAGAAAATAAATGATATGATCCACCGACATCGTGCAATAATCCGAATAGGATCGTGCAAATTGGATCGATTTTAATGCACGTAAGAGCCAATGTCGTGTGCTCTTGCTATTTTTTAAAATCCAGCGTCATTTTTGTTGGGCTAAATGGGGTACTTCACCGACTAAATGTAATATGACTTCCTACAAGGGATGAAGAGGGTGCTTAAAGGTTAGAGAAGGGTATCTATGGTTTATCTGAAACATCGGCGCAATGTGGGTTGTTACTACAACGGAATGGGTTCCAATGAAATTATAGAACTCGTTCCCGATACCAAAATACATGTGCGTATAACAGTTTCTCCGTCAGGACCTCATCTGTTCGTAGACCGCACAGCACACTGCAGGGAAAACTCGTTCTTTAACCATAATTTTCGTTTATTGAATAAACTCGCTACAAAAGTCTTTCCTGCCACTTTAAATTTAGGAAAATTTACATCGAATTTCGAAAAAACTACTTTTGCATTACTCCATTTGAAAGATTTTCTCTTGCCGTAGTGGACTTACAAAGGAGAGCAAAACTTTACTTTTCCCCCCTTCCACTTCTTTTACTTTTATCGTCAATGTCCTGAAAGAACTTTAGTGTAAAAAAAAACAAGTCAAAATTTTCCAAACGCTGTTTTCCAAATAGTTGTTTCACTGATACAGAAGCATGAGGACGAACATTGTTACTGTTAATAATTATTGTTTCGTGTCTGGTAGAATATTAGGGACGTTTCTCCCTTCTTTCGTTTGAAGAATCAGCTGTTGTCTAGACAGCTCTTCTGTAATGCTCTGGCCAAGCATCAGCAACTTCCCACCGGAAAACATACCTTAGAGCAATGGATATTTTGATTTGGTGTTCGCTTTAGTTCTTTTGGTTTAAGTTCAAATGGTACCCGATTTCCTTACTACCGAACGAATCTATATGCTGCTCGTATTAAACGAAAATAAATTCTCTTTCGTGCTACTGCCAATTATCCTACAGTTCACTTCTTGTCAAAGACGAATGTTCACCGATTGAGGCCTCTAATTCTTCATCTGCAAACGCTTGTGGCCTTTACGATTTTTTTTTTTTGCCTTCAACATTAAAATCACCATCTTTGAAGCGTCAATGGTTACAAGTGGAGAGTTGTCCGGTCACCAATTTTACCAATTATAAAAACAGAACGATGGCTTCTGGCTTTGGCGCTATCAAATTTTTTGGTTCCAAAAACTATATTGTTGTGAAAAAGACCTTTTGCTGGGTGTATATCGAATATTATTAAAAATCGTCCAAACATTCCGATTAAATACAAATTTGTGTCATCGGTAACAACCACAAGTGGAGCCATCTGTTGTCAAATATTAAGAACTTTTTATACAATCTGTAATTGAGTTTGGCGTGCGTAGGCAGTAGAGACTTTATACTTTAACTTTTCCGAGTTTGCAGGGTGATTTGATGTAGATATTTGGAACGAATTTCTGTCATCACTTGTCAATTTTGGAGCGGAAGCTTGTCTCCTATGAGCCATCTTCATTTAAATTTTTCGAAACGAAAACATAGAGACTGAAGGTAACACATAGCCGAAACCAGTTTATCTCCAAAGCAAACTTGACAAGGGATGACGGAAATTCGTTCCAAAAATTTACATATTTTCAAGGCAATTGTAAATAAAAATATATCCGGAAAAACATGTTTTAAGTTCAAAAACACACGTTCTATAAAGGTCGCCAAATAATTTTAAAAATAACTTTACATTTAGTGGAATCGCAATCACTTCTAGAAGTCAGCCAGTGGAAGCGTAGTTATTGAGTAATTCAACAACTGTTCCAAGAATGAAACAAGTCATCAAAATCTGTTTCACCCTCAGTAGGTTTGTAAGGGAATATCGGGATATTTAGCACAAGAAGCTGCTTACGTATGACATGATATTTGTTTTCGATGTCTCGTTTTGGATTATTTTTTTAAGTGTTTATTTTAGCGCGTTATTGGCATTTGGAGATTCACTGAATCATTGCTATGGTTTTGCTTTGTTTTGTTCGTAACTCATCGATCTGGGATGCACAACTGTAAGGGAATGTGTGAAAATATTATTTTATTCCACATTGCTAAGAAATAGCCTAGCAAATGTATAAAATTTCACACTAACTGCAATACAGTATCGCAGTTACAAGGTAAAATATAAGTGCTTACTCTGAAGCAAGCTTGGGCGCCAGAAAAAGTATGAAGTGCTTACAAAACCTAAATTTATTTTTTACTAGGGACTTGCTGGATCCTGGCTAATTAAATTATTTGTTTAGATGACTTTATTTTCGTATACATTTTTTATACATTTTACAAGCCCAAAAGTGACATTTTTCACTAAAAAATAAGTTTATATAAAGATAGGTTTAATTATCAACCGGTGTAAGTACCGGCAAATGAAATATGTCAAATAAATATTTTACTGACTCAATTTCTCGAAAGCAATTCTGAAAGTAAAAGTCAGAACTTATCCAAGAATTAGATGTTCGCAGGATCTACTTTCGAAAGAAAACATTTGAAACAAAAATGATTCAAGAGTTTTCTTTATTTGCTCAAGAACATACTTTTCCCAAAAAACATCTGCGGAAATCGGTATAAGAGAAATACTCTTTAAAGCTTAATTTTCCTGAAACGGCTCGTGTGAATATATGAAACTTTTTTAAAAAATACCAATTTAATATGGTTGCACTCAACTTACCTCTCTTGCCTTAATACGTTTCTGCAAATTCTCCCGATAATCATCTTCGATGCGTTGGCGAAGTTCCTTCATATAACAACGATCAGTTAAACGCACTACATTCGTACCCATAAGGCGTTCCAAAGCGGCGCTTATACGTGGCAAATTAAAACTAAAATATAAAGAAATAAAAAAAATTTTATTAATTTCACTCGAATGGTTTTTAATTTCCCCTTGTACTCTTCGCAAATTGATAAATTTTCTACACTTTTCTTTTTGTTTTCTCTTGGGTTTAATAACGTTACCCTACCAGTGTTTGTTTAGAACTGTTTCGAAAACTATAAAAAGGTTCGCTCATGTGTCGTGCATCGTTAATAATTTTATTTCGTTTCCTTTTTCTTTGTTTTTGTTAGCGTTTGTTTATTTTGTTTTATATTTTAATTTCATAGAGTTCTAATCTCAAGTGAAACATTTGCTGGTAGAAAGAGACGCTGTACGGAGAAATTTTAGAACGAGAGCCAAGTTTCAGTTAGAAACTTGTCGAGGACATATTCAGCCGCAAGAGCAATTTTTGGTGGATTTACCTTGGCCGTTTTTCCTATAGAATTATGTTAATATTAAATCGATCTATAGAGACTGGTAAAATACAAGGGCTTATTGCAAATAGCGCGTCAATGTCGCAATTTCATAAAGTAAGCTGTGCGTGAAGAGCCAGAGAATCCACTTTCATTAATTGGAAAGACCCATGTATGCCATTAAGTACGGAATATGACATCGTCGAAATATACGCCGCCGGTTGCATATATTCGTCTAAAATTGAACGAAAATTCCATAAAGAAAAAACTCTAACGGGGTGTGATGGTTTCAACAACTTTTAGACCAAAAAGCACTTGACGGAAATCACTGCGTCCCAAAATTCCAACCAAATAGCAATTTTTTATGGATGCATTGTCACCTAATTAAGCTCGCGTGGGTCGGCATTAGAAAATTTGTAAGTTGTGAATGATTTTTTTGCTCAAAAATGGATTTCTGTTCCAAACGGCCATTTGGATGTGCTGCTCACTCGCTCAATTTGTGGGAATATTAAACAGCTGGTTGGGTACAGGATCGCCTAAACAACGTGGCCGCCACAGACTGATTGTGCTCACATCGATTTATCGAACTATAATAACAGTTCACGAATTGAGCACCCACACTTTCAAAAAAAGTGGTCCGATGACAGCTCATGCTTACATTTTTCTAACCCTAAACCCCACAAATGGAAAAACTCTTAAAAAAAACAATTAAATAAATCATCTTTTAAATTTTAATTTTCCACTAAATTACTTCGCCGCTGTTAATTACCACTGTTCGTAACTTCCGTGATAAAATAAGGTCCTACCTTCCCTTCCTTCGGAATTTCAACTAGTGATTATTACCAAATATTCGAAAGGTGATGGTGCCGCAAGCAACTTTTAAAGGAATAAAAAACATGTACAATCTTTTATTAGGAAACTTCAAACTTCACCATGTGAAAATCGACCAAAAAAACAAACGCCCAAAAATTGTTGTGATAAAACAACTGAGTGATTATTCAGCATTTTTTTCCATGTAAGCAATTGATTTCGTTTACTAAAGTTTCTCTGCACTACCGGCCAAGCGAAGGCCGGTAATGAGAGACTTTAGTAAGCAAGGGCGATTTTGTAGCTTTAACCCGGCTCGAGGTCAACAATGCCGCGAGGCTTTCGTAAGCGTAGACTCTCTTGACCAGACTACAAGAAGAACATCCTTACACTCGGCCGAAGGCCGCTAATGTAATAAACCTGCGCATACTTCACTGGAGAAAATCTCTGCTAAGCGAAACAACCGGTTTAGATATAAAAGAGTGTTAAAAACTCATGCGCACGGCTGAATGATGGCAATGAAGAGAAGCTGTAGTAATCAAAACTCTTCTGCTCTAAAGTATTTCTAAAGTCGTATCTAAAGATGTACCGCTGATATGAAATGACTAAAAGTTCTCAAAATTGTTAACAAAAATTGAATACTTCTTTGTAAAAATGTTGGGCATTTCCTCACAATGAAATATGTCCCAAATTAAAAAAAATACAAATTGTCTAACAAATTACAAGAATTCTAATTTTGTTTTAAAAAATATATTTTGTTGTTATTAAAAACTAAGGTCTACAGTTGTTCTACCCAGTAAAACCTAAGTGATTGGTAGTGGCCAGAGTTTATTATTTTGCAGTTCAATTGGTCTTGAATTAATTCTTTCCTTGTTGCCTTTGCAAACATTGAAAACTCGAATATGTTGAAAGCGCTAATACGAATAATTTGATGATACACAACCGGCACAAGTCTGCTTTTTGTAGTGTCCACTGTATTCGCCTTAATTTGGATTTTCTTAATTTTTCTTCTCAATTTTTTTGGGTTTTCCCTTCAATTCATAATTCCTCCTTGGACAAAAACACTTAAGCTTCGCTTCTAAGCAACTTTTGAGTATCATTGCATCTTAGAAAGCCGACTGCTCAAAATTAAAATTGGATTTTATATCAAGGTTCTACGAGTTTCGGGGTTGCTTCGTGCAATTTTAAATCAGCGATCTTTTTCTACCCCACAAGTCATTATCATGGATAAACTAATTAACTTAATTATCATTTATTATGGTATCGTACTTGGACTATTTCTAAAACCGAAAAAGTTTTTTGCTTGTAAAGCTATTTTTAAATAATGCAACGCAGTATCGTAGCCAAGCCAGGTTTTGGAATAGAAATTTCGATTATCGATTTCGGTAAGCGGAGATGTTCTCAAAATTTTAAGACCTAAAACAAATATATCACTTTACTAGTTGTAGTAGTTTACCCGTTGTGCTTTGCTACCTCTATCTAATAAAATAAATAATTTATATTAAAGATATCTCGCTCATAATTGTTATACCATCCATTGCTGTCTTCATCATTTGTATTGATAGTGAAATTACTAATCAAATTTAAGGACGCCCCCTGTTATAGTTCTTTAGACAAGCGGTGATAAATAACTAGTTTGGATAGCATGTAGCACACACTCTGTCAAAACTTCGTCTACACTGTATAGCAAGTGTCACGCCTATTTAAATCCACAAAAAACTGGATGATACCAATTATAATAATCAGATATTGGTGGTAGAGTTCTTTTGATACAATGTAATGCGTATTTACTTTGTTTAAGAAGTGCGTCAGACGCCATTGATTTTGCCGCGACTACGCAACATTAACAAAAAATTTATACTATGTTCAGACATGCGCCTTAATTGCGCAATTACTAAATTTGATAACTCAGCTCAATTACCATACATGAAATCAATTAATTGATTAATTGCGTTAAATTCCAAAGGGAACTCTTGTGAAGTATGTACAATGAGAAAATCAAGGCATATTCCACGACGTGACTGCATTAAACAAGACTAAAAAGGAATGGCAAGTGGAATTGACGGTTAATAAACTTCATTAAATTTTTAACGAAAAAACGTTTTAATTTATTTCATTTGAAAATAATTCATTTCTTTAACAAAAAATTTAAAACTAAATTTCCAAACACTCGTCTACACGAACGAAAAAAACATATCTGGAATGGGAAGGAAGCAACTCGTCTACTTGAGGCACAAAAGATTCGCCAGTTATAGCAGTGCCGATCGGTGTACCGAAATAATAATAATAACCTGCCTACTTGAAAAAAAAACACTGGATAACTGGTAAGACATGGTGAAAATTTCAGGAATATTAGTACCTGCTTCGCAACTAGTGCAATTTTTATTTGAATATATCTGGCGTGTAAAACGCCCAACTTCGTCTAGTGTTAATAATTTCGGAATTTTGTATTCTAAATATTCAATCGTCAATTCAAATGTTCCTCCAATATATTTATTTCAATTGTTTGAACCACAGCTCTCCAATATCAAGGCGGTTCAATTTAGGAACCTACAAGTCCCCGCTTTATAAAGATCGCCATGAATTTCGGCCAAAAAGTGATTTCACCAGCCAAAAATGCATTCAAGTCTGTTACTTTTACTGGCTGCAAAGCCGTCTGGACAACGACTTGAAGATGATTACGCGTCTTCGAAGTGCAACTGTTGAGTTCATTAACAAGGCCATCAGTCAAACACAAGCTTTAACGCTAATGAAACTTTTGTTGGGAAAATCAGAGTCTTGCTATGAAATGAAAAGTTTTTATTTATAGAACAAATTTGTGAAATTTTTGCTTGGGAAAACGTTTTGTTTCAGTCCTTTTTAAAGTGGTAAATATTCCATTTTTCTATAATTTCTCTAAGTATTCTACATCTAGAATCTTTATATACTTTGAGTTGGAAATAATTTCAATTTATTTAGATCTTTAAGTTCTTAATACGATCAAATTAATATCAAAATATTTTTACAATACAAACATTGCAAGCAACTCGGGAATCGTCAGCAAATTAATGTAACCAGACCCCTTAAGAAACTCTTCAGAGCTCCACAATTATTTTGGACCATTTTGTTTTGCTGAGACATCCAATTTGTTTCTAAGATCTTCGAGTTTTTGAACAAATTCGTTCGAATAAACTTTTAAATTGTTTTCGATTTCGGCACAAATGTTTGAAAAATTCTGAGATTTTAAAAATTTTATTATTTTCGGATTTTGTTCTTTAATAAATTTATCTACGACGTCTTCAAGATTTCGCAACATCTGTAGAGTTTCTTTAAGGGGATATTCTGCTTTTGAGCGATAGGAACGTAATTCAGTTAAATACATTTCTAGATAATTTTTATATGCGGTAGAAATGGAAGAATCAACTTGTTGCAAGTCTCTTGACATGTTGGAAAAGATTATTTCACTTTGCAGGAGTAAACCATTGGCCACATTTTCCAACTGATTGATGGCGAACAAAAGTAAAAGTTCACGCGTCAGTTCATTTTTGTGAGCCGAATCTAAGGGAATCGATAAACTGTTCGACGTTTCCAAAGAGTTCTGTAAAATATCGCTAGCACCAGGGACTTCTATTGGAGGAGCTTTTGGTATGACTCCACCGTGGGAAACCTTTAAAAGAAGGAATGCCAATGTGTCATTTAAAATAACACGCAATACTAAAAAGTATCTAAGTATGCAACATACCTCTATCCAGATAGCAATCGATAAAATTATTTTGAAATGTGTCATTTTATTTTGTTTAATTTTTTTTTTGTTTTCAATTAATGCAACTTCTTCACACTGATTGTTCTCACTGTTCGATTTCAGTTTAAATATTCCCAGAAAATTTTCTTATCAATTGATTTGTTTTTTGTTCTCTTTGGAAAACCTGAGGTCAAGTAGTTTGTTTTCACGATAAATTACTTCCTACAAAATTGATACAATTGTTCAATTTATTGACTACTGAAATGCTCTGAAGGACAACACTGAGTTGCGGAAATAATATTTCTTAGATATCAAAGTTAACTCAAGAGTTATTTATTTTGTAAACTTTAATTAATGTCATATTTCCTTCCCCACAACGAGTAAAAATATCTCTTGTTTTCTTAATTAATGGACATTTTTTATGAGGGAATATTTAGAAAAACTTCCTCTCCTAAAACCCTAAGCAGAAACATCAGATCATGCAAGTTGGAAAAAGCTTAAGGTCAGACACATTTAGAACAACGAAACATGGAACATCAAGGCGACAGACATAAAAAGTTTGTGGTTCTCTTTTTTCCTTTACGACATTAAAGAATTATTCAAGATTTTTTTACAACACTTTCAGTACATTCAACTTAATGTACGTAACGCTGATGCTAAAGGAGTCATGACTTCATTCGTTTCAATTAACTTTCATAAAAGGACTCGTTGTTGTTTTTCACAATATTTTTAAACGCAATCATGTAACAGAGCGAACTATAATTTTCAATTAACAAACTCTTTTTGTAAGAAAAAGGATGCTGTCTACGCATACAGTTTGTGTTTGTCAGGGATGGAAAATTCAGTACAATTGTTTTCTAATTGGAATAAAAAAAAAAAATTATATAGTACATATGCATATAAAAACACTTACATATCATCGTAGGCAAACTAAGGCATCCGAGATCGATTGAGCATTTGTTTTAAACTCTATAGAAATGTGGATCGATATTGAATGCCGTAATTTGCCCCGTGTGATTTAATTTGAATATATGAATTTTCTATAGGGACTAGATTTTGCGCTGTGGATAAATTATACTCTCACATGTGTTAAATTCACGCAGCACCCGATAGTAAAAATTGTCACTTCAAAATTTGAATTTTACATGCCTGGAGTTGGCAACATTTTTGTTGTAAAAACCCAAGTATTGAATTTAATTTCTAGTTGTAAGATGTTACGTCTTATGATTTTATAACAATGTTGCCCGATAGAAAGTCACAAGACATGACAGCAGAACAACATAAAAGTCATCTGGAAATATAATTATACGACATGAATATAAATTGCTTGCGTCTTCAGAATAAAACAAACCCAGAGATTTTGTTATTAATTTTAAAAAATAGTTTCGTTTGAAGACCTTGAAGACGCTATAGTTTAGGCAACATTTTGTTGCATGGAAATATTTTTAGGCACTTCGCACCACATTAATAGTTTAAGTGACTACAATTTGTAAATAAAAGTAAAACTTCTATTTCTATACCCTTCACAAATACTGAAAGAGTTTACTGGTAGACAAACGAGCTGTCATAAAGAGCTCAATTTTTGACATTTATGATCACTATACTCTGGCAAATCATCATGAATAGATTGATGCTTGAACAATGCTGCTAAATTATCCAGATTCACTTTGAAAATCAATCAGCAATTTGTGCAGTTTATAGACGACTGATTTTTACGACGCACATAATCGTCCGTCCAAGCAAGCCATCCGTCGAACTGAAATTTTAACAAAATAAATGTTACACAAATACATAAAATTAATATTTCAATACAAATTCGGGAATCCGGTAAAAATAAAAAAATCACCGCAAAGATAAAATTTCACAGAGAAATATGAAAATCATAAAAATCATATACGTTTTACCAACAATTTAAGTTAGAGTGAAAAGCAAAAAAAAAACCGAAATTTCACTATAATTTGGTAATTCACCAAAATTCAAAAATGTACAGCAAATGCAAACTCTAGTCAAAAAATATTATGTTAAATAAGACAATTTTCCAAACTAGAGAAATTAAAAAGAAAAATAACTCAAAAAATGGATTTCACTTAACTCCGAAATTTCATTATAAATTTCACCAAAATACAAATTTCAACCAATAAGTCCACATATCAAAAAAGAATCGAAAATTTGTAATAAATTACTATTAAATTTAAATATTTAGAGGCTGTAAGTTTCTCAATAAAATTTCAATAAGTACAATTTCACCACAAATTCAACACCAACAATTTCAAGTTTTAACCGGTCGAAATTGTAGCGAAATATCGATATTTTACTAAAAAAAATTCTAAATTATTGGGAATGAAAAATGGCACATAACCGCAACAGGTTTGTCACTGAACCAAACTTGACAAGCAATGAAATGACTGTTTTAAAAGACGAATTTAGACTAAAATTTTATACATATTTAACACCAAGTCGCCACAATTCGAAAATTCGACAGAGAAATCGAAAATTAACCAGCGAATTTCAAAATCTTGCGAAATTCTAAAAGTCAGATGTAAACTGTAACGAGTTTAACTGCTAGAGGAAAAGGTTAAGAAATGACATTATAAGTTGTTAAGTTTAACCGACGCACAGTAGCGCATTTGGCGAGAAGGCGGTCAAAAATCCATAACTTTTGATTGGATCGGAATTTTGATATGCGTTTTCTTCTGTTTAGTAGGTGGGATCTCAAACTTTAATTTTTGATAAAAACCATAAAAGTCGACCGATAAAAAAGTTACGAATGGTTTAATATTCGTTACCATTATTAATTGAATTTGAGTATAAAAGAGGAGTGTTAAAACATTTAAAATAAAATTTTTTTCATATGTCCTATTCTTATTGTTACAAATTATAATTATCAATAGTTTTGTAAACTAAATCTTGTCAGGAAACGCCAAATTTTGGCCACCGTAATATTTTTAAGCTTAAAAGCAACAAGGGCCAAAGGTTGGTTTTTTTAAACAGCCTTTTGAAATAAAAAATTTAAAATTTGCAAAAAACTATAATTTTCTTAATAACGAAAAGTTTTAATGAAAAAATCCTATTTTAGTTAAAGTTTTAATTTAATTTTAAAAATTTCTATAACAATTTATAAAATAAATATTGATTAATTTACATTCATACCTATACTTTCAAATCAAAGAGCCACTATACGTTAAGCAATTTTAGTAAAAATTTCTTCTAAATAACATTGATTTTCATCTTCTAATAGTTGTTTAGCCTCCACTTCTAATTCGACTGGAGTTGTTTTCCATTTTTGTCGAATGTTGGACATATATGGATCTGAAGTACACAACAAAATGGTGATAAGGTCTTCATTAGTACAACATCTAGACATTTTTCTTGTGCTATGTTCTCGAAAGAATCTGTAGTCTTTGATCCATTTTTCTTGCTCTTCTTCAGACAGATCTTCTATTGGTAGCATATTATGTTGAATGATTTGTTCCCCATGATACAAAATTTTATGAACCGTTGAAGACATATATCTCCACGTGTATTTTTCATTGTAAAGTGCAGCTGATTTATTGGCGTAATCTCCAAATTTTTATGCATTTATCTTTCTGCTGCATGCTAAGACTTGTAATATGATTTTGAATCGTCTTATTAACTCATAATCTACACCTGTGATAGATGCTGCAGTTTCTGGATCGGAAAAAATTCTTCTTGCAGTATTTCCATCACTCGAATTTCCTTCTCCTTGTTTAGGTTGGTCGATTATAAGGCCTAGCTGAAGATATCTTTCTTGAATTTGTTCTTTTTTTCTTTAATTTTTCTGCATTTTCTTTACTGTTTCTTATGGTTTTGCCTGAAGAACCAAATTCCAAATCATAACCCAATTTAAGAATATGCTCCATAAAACGAATCCTAGTATGAAGAGGCGACAAATCAAATTCGTAAGCCTCCTTAAAGCTATCGTCTTGTTCTGGAGGTTGATTTAATTGGTTTGATGTCTTTTGGCATATAATGCAGCTAACCGACAACTTTGTTTCCGTTAAAACTTGAGCAACTTTTCCATCAATCCTTGTTAGACATTTCGTATATTTTTGTGCAATTAGTATGCGTATCTCGTTTTGCGAACACTTTAAGACTAATACGGACACAATTTTTTTAATATTTATATACTAATTTTACCCACATGCAGTTACAAATTATAACCTTTGTGGCTAAAATAAACAGGTACTAAGAATAAACAGGTACAGATCATCCCATGCAGTGTGTGCTTACATTTCCTTACCTATGTGGTAATAAAACTTACATTTGAAAGAATGCCATAATAAACATGTGCATTCACGTATTTTATTTAAGACTTCCTTTTTAATTATTTCATTATTCTGGATTTATAATTCTTTATGATATATTTGCCATTAACAACTATAATGGGTAACCAAAATATCATTGAATATTTAGATTTTGAAAAAGTGATAGGTACAATATAGTGCATTTGTATATTTCTAGATTCCATCGCAAAAGTTATAAAGGCCATCTTTCAAGGAGATTTTAAAAAAATTTGGCTTTACCTTTGTGTTAAAAAGTTAAAATAACTTCAAAAATAACTCTGTAGAAAAAAAATTTTTTTTGAAAAATTTCGTATGTATTGATAATTTTTGTACAAAATACCTGACCTTTGGTCAGAAAAATTGGTCTGGTGCACACGGGCGCAACCTGGCACACATATAATGGGGTATAGGTGTGTAGGGGAGGTTTTGGGCTATAACGCAGAGAAATATCTTTTTGACGTGGTTTGACGGGAGGGAGTTATGCCCTATTAAGCACGAGATTTTTGAAGAATTTTCACCTTTTTTAAAACAAAATATTTAAAAACTTCTAAAAAACGTAGCGACTTTATTTTGCTAGCACTGATAACTAACAAACTGCATAATAAAAAACAATTTATTTTGATTTGATATCTTTTAAAACAAAGTTATAGTAATTTGAAAATTAGAATTTACTAAACAAAATTTCATTTTAACAAAATATTCAGAAAGTCTATTTGGATCACCCTGTTCAGTGTGTTATAGTTCGAACAGAGTTCTAAATTTTTGCCTCTCGAGGTTTACTGGTATTTACTTTCAAATGAATAAGAAAACACTAGGATCGGTAACCACAAAAAAAAAAATGATTTTTGGCCGCCTTCTCAAAATATGTGCCACTGTGCGACGGTATAAATAGGAACAACTATATAAACGCTGACAAAGTCACCAACGCCATTTAGCTGTTAAAATATTTTGTGAGTGCCGTTCCCCATGCATCGTTTCAAGCGTACCGAACAAATATTGAGGAAATTCCAACACAGTTCAATTTCGTTGCAGGTCGGAATGCGAAGCGCTGAAAAAGTTTGCACTTGGACCGACCTTAAACCACCAACCAGATACAGATTAGTGCAAAGTGTAGCAAACACAGCCACAATAGCGACCAGACTCAGAAATGTCAATTCAGCGCTGATCGGCTTAATTGGACATCTTCTGAGTCAAATCGACTTATTTAATAGTTGGTTTTGGGCATACGGCGGTATAAGATTGTGTTAACCTAAGAATTAAAGCCGAACGACCAGATCAAGCACGTGAGTTCGCTGATTAGAGCGCTGAAAGTGCTATTCAGAGATCCGGGTTTTAGTCAAAAAAAGCATCTTCTCGGAGTGTCAGCGTACCCGAGGAGGTAGTTTGAGTGATATGCCAAAATGAATTTTATATCTCACACCGTTCTTATTTTATTTGAATATTTTCCTATCGCTGTTAGCTGGTCACTATGCGCGCCTACACATGAGCTAGAAATTGATAGCCAGGACTTACGTGAAGACTTGCATCGATTGTAAATAATATTATTTTCCTTGAAGTGAAGAATGGTACTTTGTTAGTTTTAGTTACATTCCAGGGCGGGTCGATGTTCTATGGTTTCTATTGTCTATCTATTGTTTATTATTCAGTCACTGAGGCTAAATTTTCATGGATGGTTACACAATTGAGGAGCATGTACAATTGATAAAACTTTATTATCAAAATGAAAGATTGTGTTTTAGTTGCGATGCCAACCTACAGATGGCTCGTAAGGTGGCAACGCTTCCTCAAAAAGCTATTTTGGGCCGGATCTGCGCAATAGTGATAGAAAATTCGACTTCTCAGACCCGCACCAACGTGCGGATCCCTAATCAGTGTTATAAGCGACAAATTTAAAAGAGGTAACCAAACGTGTTTATTATTAAATAAAATATTTATCTAATATTTTTCAATCGACAATCTTTTGTATCGAAGTAGAGTTTTTATTGTTTTATGATTGAACTTGAATTTCGATTAAAGTTACTTTCTTACAACTAAATTGTTTTCGTGACAAAAGTCATATTTTTCTAAATGTGTTTACACTAGAAATACATTTTATTATAACCGTTTGTCATTCGATATCGCTGGCAATGATTTTCAATGAAAGTTAAGGTTGTCTTGCATCAGCAAACGCAAAGGTTATTAAGAAACAACTATTTACCTACCAACTGCAAGGATTCTATTATGTGATTCTCATATTTTAGAAATATTTCTAAACAAAATTTGTAATCATGATCTGCCAGTTTTAGATTTCCACTGGACAAAAGCTAAAAAGTTTCTTAAATACAAAAAAGCAGAGTGGTTATGAGATTGTATCCTTGTTATTATTATAGTAAACCAAGTAAGAGAGCAATAATTGGCTACCCTTCACAAAAGTATGAACTACTAAAAAATATACTACAGATTTTTCCCGGTGCAGTTTGTTTTTGGTAAATATTCGAATTTTGGTAAACTCCCAAATAATGACGATTTGTCGTTTTTTTCCAGCTTAATTAAGAATTTTTGGTAAACTACGAGTATTTAATTTTTATAATTTCAAAATATTTTGGTGAATTTCCCCTTTGTGGTGAAAATTTCGGTGTTTTCATAAAATAGTATTTTTTTCGCCTTATTGGCGAAATTAAAAAAAATTGGTGCAATTTAAATCTTTGTGGAGAAATAGAGAAATTTGGTTTCTAGTTTCTCGACATTTGTGGTGAATTAAAAATTTTTGAAAATTTCTGTAGTTCTTAGTTTTTGAAACGCCGAGGTTTTCTTAAAAAATGTTTAAATTCCGTGAAGGAACTTAGATCCATAAGTTATCTCTGGACCTCAGGTTACTAATTTCTGTAGGGGAACTTTATAGATTTGATAAGGATTCCGAATATGTAAATTTTATTGGCTTGTACGTAAGAGTGAAATTCCAAAAAAAACAAAAAAAGGGTGTTTGCCATCTAAGTTAAAGGGTCCTAGGTTGTCTAGTTCTAGTAGTTCCAACAGAAAGTTGATTTCAATATCAGACAGACGGACATCGACAAACCTTTTCAGCTTTTGTGAAGGGTCTAAAAAAGCCCACTAAAATGGTAGATAATGTCTGAAATTTCTCTCTTTCAAACACAATTAAATTGAATTAAATTTTTGTGGCATTTGCACGTGAAAACTTACTTGTCCTCCGGTGCAATTACGCACTTAACAAAATCCGCTAAATAATCCTTGGCATCATCACTTTCACCTTTATTAACAGCAGCTGCATTTAAAGAAACTTTTTTATCTTTAACTTGCGTCTTCATTAAAACTGCATAACTTCAAGTGGCAATGTGTTGAACTCGACTCAAGTCAAGGGAGACCAAAACACTTATAATCTTTTTTCAAAATTATTGTACTTTTATTTGCGTTATTTTTTTTCTAACTTTAATCCTTTCAAAACCAAGAAATTCAATCTGATACAAAAGTACTCAACCAACTAAGTGTTTCAATGAAGGCTTTCCAGTTTTATTTGGGTCGTGTTAAAGTTTTTTTTGTGCAAATTTTTCAAATATTGACAACTTTAACTGCAATAAATCGAACTAAACAAATGAACTCATACGAGGGTGAACCTATTGTGAGAGTAGTCAATGAAAAGATTTTTATTGTTTTTTTTTATCTTGTGACGTATCAATATTTGCTTGCGTTCAAACCACATTGTTTCACAAAACAAATATCTTTTGTTAACGCCTGTGTTGTGATAACAAATATTTGTCTCTTTTTGCGGTTGGATTTTTCACTATTTTTCCATGTTTAATCGCTTCGACCGCTAACTAATTTTGTTTAACTTTTTCATCAGGATACAGCCATAAATTCGACTGTTGTTTTTTTCGTTCTGAGAAGTTTGCATCAATTCGTTAGTGTTTTATTGTGTGTCAGGTATATATTTGTCATGTGAGCTCGTAGGCATCTGTAAGGTGTGAACGGGTAGCAGGTAAAGCTCGTAATTGTTTTTTTCCACGTAGCCATCTGTAATTGTAGCCTGGTAGCAGGCCGGGTGTTTATGTATAGATTAGACGATTGTGATTACTATTTTATTGCGGCAGATTTGTGGTGCCACGTTGTTTTTAATTGTTTATAGTGTTTTTTGTTGGGGTTGAAAGAAGTCAATGATTACTGGGTTATGAATTTGGTGCAGGTAAAGCTCGTAAGTCGGGTGTTTTGAAGATGTAAGTTAAGACTGTTTTATTGCTTTGCATTGCATCAGAATTTGAGTTTTCGGATGCTGGTAGATGTTATAGGTGCAATTTTATTTTTTTCTCACGTTGCTATCTGTAATTGGGACCTGGTGTTTTTGTATACATTACACGATTGTGATTACAATTTTATTGCGCCAGAATTTGTGGTGCGGACGGTATGTGTTTTGTGTACACCCTGTCGGAATATCATATCAAGAATCAATTCTTTTCATCTTATTTAATCTGCGGTGGTAGAAATAACATTTGAACTATATCAATGTTTGGTGGTAAAACCACTGGGTTTGAACGAGTTTTTCAAAAGTCGTTCGCAGGCGAAGTTGGTCCACGATTATATTAAATATGCGATATGGAAAAAGAGTTCTGAGGGAGATTATGGTAAACTTTCAGGTACAAATATTAGCTGACTTTTAACAATTGCAAGCATTCGCAACATAATAAAGAGTTACCCTCGTAGTACGAGTATGTGTTAATAATATTTATGTGTTTAGGATTCTATTTAAAAGATTTTAAACAAAGAGTTTCGCGTTTACTTTCTTTCAGAGGGAATAAATTTACAAAATTTGTAAAACACACTTGATTAAAAAATTGGTTTCAATATTTGCTTGAGAAAAAACGATAGAGGTCAATAAGATGTGGGCCTAAGAACCTCTAGAATCTGGCAAATTGCCTACTGCTACGAGTTACGTCAGATTTCAATTAAGGGCAAATTGTTGTCCATTTCGAATAAAAAGTCATGCGCGTAATTGGCGATGTACGATATTATGTTGAGGTAACACAGCAACATAGATCCAAAGGATCCAATTTTCAGTGACCACCAAATAGGTCTGGCAATGCTGTTCTGCTGGAAACACATAACGTTCTAGTTCACAGCGTAAAACTCTAAAGCAATGGCTCCAAGAAAGTTTTTTTTCGAAAAAGTCCGAACCAATAGCCGCTAGCTGAGCTACAATCCGCACGAGAGAATAGCATTTTCAATATCTATCACAACTTTGATAAACTCCTGTGGGATGGTATTAGGCCAATTTCGCTTGTTATCGTAGCCATCCATCAAAAAATGCGCCTCATCGCTAAAATAATAGTTAGTTCGGTTGCAGGCTAATGTCTCGATACAAATTTCGCCAATTTGATCTGCCGTAAAATGAGGGTAACGCACGCAATGTTTGCGCTAACGAACACTCAGTTTGATAATCAAGTTTTATCATTTAAACGTAGTACTCAATCGTGCAAGTTATCATGACTAAATAAATAGTATTGGATTTATAAAGAGATTTGGAACAATTTTTCATCATTTTCAGTTTGTCTCTAAACCAAACTTGAGAAGCGACGAGGAAAATTCTAGAAATAACTTTTATTATTTTATATTCAATCGCATGCATAAAGACATCGCATCATTCTACCAAAACAAGTGTCAGAAGTCATGGGAATTCACTGTGAATTCTGCTGAATATAGAAATCATTTCAATCTATCGCTACTACAGTGAACTGTCTACCGATGTTACTGGGAGACAAGTTGCACTGCACGCTTTCTCATAAATCCCGTATATTTTGTCGTATCGTCTGCACATATGTAAATACTAAAATATTATTGTAAGAGAAACCCTGCGTGCCTAATTTGGTATTGGTATTGTTTAGATGTTGGTTAATGATTGTAATAACCACACACTGATACACTTTGTAATATAATGACGTTCATGATCGTCGAAATAGTGTTTCATTGAATGGAACAGTAAACTCGAGTAGCAGAAAATGTTGCCAGTGTCGTACAACGTTTAAATATTTCATGGAGTTCAGATTTGAAATATCAGCGCTATAATAACAATTATTTTGGGTAAGATTCGTATAGAAGGATAAGGGCATTCTAGCCATTTGTTTACCATACGTTTTTGCAGAACGCGTCATGCAAATCTTCAGACCCGTTAGCGCTAACGGAGCGATAATCCATAGCGATGTATTATAAAAAAAATTCCAAGTGAAGTACCAACAATAATTTTTTTCATTTTAGTCGTTTGCGTTTTTGGAATGATCGTTAGCGTTACAATTACAAAAATTCATACGAAGATTTCTCAAGTTAAGGAACCAAAGTTTTCAACCATTTTTATACAATTTTCTTCTAGCGATGGAAACGTCCCTGCATTTTTTGCAAGTGTTTATAAAGGTGTCATATAAATATTAACATGTGTGTGTGTGTTTGGGTGTGTAAGTATTTCAAACCGAATGTACATGAGAGCAGGCGTATCTTTGCGGGTTTATTCTCACATGTTAAACTGTAAATATTTATTTTAATATTACTTGAAAAATACATTCTAGATCCTGTGACGTGTTAAAGACAAGAACAAAAACCATATAAACTTGTATGACATGTTAGTCCTGCTCGTTAAAAGGATATGAATACTTGTATGTGACTTCAAGTTCAATCGTTATCACGTAACAAATATACACCAGATACGATATCTATGTTAGTGTGTATATTATGCAGTATACTGCTGAGGGACATACTCGTACGCACAGGTATAAATGTATGCTGACTATAGCCAGCAAAACTATTTCCTGGCACACAATCACATGCGAGCCTACGGACGTGATGGTTAAGGTTTTTAAATATTTCGGATTAGTTTTTTTTTTTAAATAGAAAAAATCTTTTAGTAGGCTTTTTCCATCGCGTAATACAAGAAAAAAATTCATCGATTTTTAGATTTTACTTAAAAAATATTTTACCACTCAAAAGTCAAGTGGTCGATAAAAAAAACAGTCAACTTTCAATAAGAGAAGCGATTTTTTTATAAGAACTTAATTTCACGTTTAAACGCGTTCAGATCCTACATTCTTCCAATTGTTCGAACAAAGAAATACCATTGCAGTCTGAATTCTTATTCATTTTAGCGATTATGACGATCGCCAGAAATCTATTACAGTCGCTTTCGATTTCGATCAAATTGAACAATTTTCATGATTAATTGGGTTCCATGATGAAATGTCAAATTTAACTTTCACTTAGACACAGAATTTCGATTACAAAAGAACTTTCACAAATTCTACATTGAAAAAGAAAAGAGAACCTCCGCGTATAAAATTAATTTGAAGACATTTAACTATGTAAAGGACGAGTATGTGTTGCTAGTCTGTGGCGGTTATTTTGTTTTGTTTACATAAGAGAGCAACACTTGTAAATGGCCCCTTGAAACTGCACTCTAGTTTTAACCGAAACCCTTGAGGCGTTTGGAACAGTCCTCGCGGTTCCCTAAGTAGCAATGTACCCACAAAAAGCTAATGTTTGTTTCGGATTTTGGGCTAGCAGCGTCATTGATAAATATTTCTTCGGAATCAACTTTGAAGGGGTCTATAGTGGAAATGGCAAACGTTACAGATCAATGATAACTAATTTTCTATGGCTCAGTTTAGACAATGTGGACGTGAAGCAGCACGGCGCAACATGCCACCTAGCAAACGTCACAGTAGTCTTTGAAAACAGGATCTCTTGTATCGACACACCATGGCAAATATGAGCCCTTCAAATAAAAACAGAATTTCGTAAACGCTACAAACACAGCTTATTTTATTCCATTTAAGATCGATCTGTTCTTATTGGAAACCCCTTCAGTGGTACCTTTCATTAAGCGTCGCTTGCCAAAATGTATTCAAGATATTTTCAAATCACAACAAAATATTCATTTACAACTTTAAATGCTTTAAAGTGAAGTAATCAAAATATCATTCAAATGTGAAACACTATTTATCTTTTCGCAATTTTATTCGCCTTCATGAACACATGTGCGAACATACATGCAAACAAATATACACGTGTACGTTCATGTACTCCTTAATGTAGCTATTTATTTTGTTAGAAGTCTCTGCTAACACAAGTTGATGCGTGTAATTTCCTAGTTTTTCACACACATCAGAAATTACACCTTTATCAAAGAAAAACTTGTTTGGATGGACTTTCATTTTTACATCCCTCAGCGAAGGTGTAAATAGAATATTTAAGTTTGTCATTCCGTTTGTATTTACACAATATTCAATTCCGACCTCATAAAAGATATATTTTTTGGATCATTACAGATAGCGGAGTTCAAGACCCCAGACGACTTATGAACATCGTTCTTGGATCAGCCTGTTAAAATAGTTTTCGCACAATTTGCCTGCTGGAATCCAAGAGTTTTTCAATCCTATCCGTTTATTCGTAAAATAATCACATTTACCAAAATTTACAAAAAACAAATATTCGACAAAAAAAAAAAAATAGAAAATTTCATCGACTTTCTAAATACAGTATTAATTTAAAAAAAATTACCAAACAAATTTAGAAGCTGCAAAAAAAGTTTGATATACCAAATCATAATATGTTTAAAAAATATTATATTTCACCAACAACAGTTAAATTCAGCAAATTTTAGAATTTCATCACAACATTTTAATTGCAATTACTCAAAAAAATCTTATAATCAATGAAAACTAACAATTTTACGAAAAACCAAAATTAAACCGAAAAACTGTGAAAGTCGAAATTTCGATCAAATTCGAATATAAAAAATTTTATAATGCCGATATTTAAAAAAAAAAAATTAAAATTTGACCAAAGATGACGGACGGGATTGTACAACAATTCGTTAATTTACCAAAAAATCCTGTATGAAATCAAAACTTTGCCAAACAATTTAAACACTAGCATAATTAAAAAGAAATTAAAAAATAAAATTTTGTAAATTAACGTAAAATTTTAATACACCAAACAAACTAAAAAATACTGAATAAAAAAATTTAAAAAAACCATTCCACCAAACTTTGAAATTCCGCTAACTAATTTTACCAAAGAATACGAAATTATACCAAAAAATTATAGTTTACTAAAAACTCATAAAATCCTAAAATTTATCCTTAAGTTTTCAAATTGCGCTTAATTTTAAAAGAACCTCTAAAAACCAAAATTTATAATTTCACCAAAAAGTTACAATTTACGAAAAGGCAAAAAGAAACGCCCGATATTTTACAACAAAAAAAAATTAACGGAAAACCAAATTTAAAAAATCTGAATTTCACAAAAAATCTCAATTTTTTCCAAAAAAGTTGAATTTGTAGCAAAATCTAGATTTTAGAAAAAAAAAAACACTAAGAACTTGAAAGTCCACCACATGTTGGAAACTTACCAAACCTCACCGAAAAT
Organism: Phania funesta; assembly: GCA_963932375.1. Classification (NCBI taxonomy): domain Eukaryota; kingdom Metazoa; phylum Arthropoda; class Insecta; order Diptera; family Tachinidae; genus Phania; species Phania funesta. The sequence goes on from OZ010653.1 coordinate 44,047,443, forward strand.
TTAACAACAAGTTTGAAAATGCCCCAAAGGTTTAAATAACAGAAAAATGAAAAATTTCAAGTTTGGCAAAAAATTGGGAATTCAATAGAAATTCAAATATTCACCGAAAACTCTGGAAATTGCTAGAGAAAAATTAAATATTATCAAAACCCCTAACAAAAGAATTAAAATTCGAATCTCGCAAAAATATAAAAATTTAATCAGAAACTAAAAATTTTAAAAATCTCTGGAATAAACACATATTTTCCCAAAACGAAAATTGATTAAAATCAACCATTTAATAAAACCGAAATAATGACAATAAACAGAAAAATGGCAAATTTACAATTACATATATTTATTATCGGGAAATCGAGAATTTATCACACAGTCAACATCTCGATTAAACCATGGATGTGTTAAAAAATAAAAACAAAATAAAAGAAACAAATCGAAGATCAAATTTACAGATCGTTAGTTAGCAATCGTTTGCTCCGGAAAAAATCTGTAGCCTTTCACTATTTTTAGTAGTTCATACTTGGATGAAGGGTATGTAAGATTCGGCACAGCCGAATATAGTACTTTGACTTATTATTTTATTAGAAGGGTTTAATTATCATCCTGGAATCTGGTAACAAGGCTGAAAATAAACTAATAAAAACGTGTCAAATTCTGTTTTAGGAAAAAATCTTCCTATTTATATTTCAGTTTGTGCTTATGCGTGTGTGTGTGTGTGTGTGAGAGCTAATTATACAAACACACGACCTATCCAATTAGTCTAAATCAAATACTTACACTTGTATGATATAAATATTTGATGAAGTTTACAAGATAATTTTTTTTATTAGAATGAAATATTACGTAAGTATTTGTTGTTATATGTATCACCAAAGGGAAGGGAGATATATTGACGTCGTTATCGCGTTTGTAACATTTAAAAAAACAAAAACTGCTTCTGCTGCGCAGAGTTAAAAAGAATATTTTCTCAAGCGGTCTAAAGAGATTATTTTTGTTTGCATTTAAGAAGTGTTTAAAAGGAATAAAAACGGACAAATGTTGGCACTTTTATTTGTCAGTGATAAATACTTCTGGTTCTTCACCGAAAATAGGCACTAGAAAAATACGTTTTGGATGGGGTTTTACCAGATTGAGGAAGCAATTCTTAATCGTCATATGGTTAAAATTCCTTAGAGCAAATGAGGAATTCAAAGAAAATAAATTAGTAAAGTGCTGAACCGCATAGAACTCCAAGAAAAATAAGCTGTGAAACTCCATCTCTAGAAAAGCGATACGTCCTACGAATTACAATTAAAACTTAAATGTTTGAAATGAAACTAAGAGATCAAAAAATATTTTTACTAGGACGATTTTCTTATTCTAAACTATGACGTCAAATATGACTAAACCCGTTGATAACCCGAAAATTGCGCTCTTTATTGCACCAGCACTCAGAGGATGATTCCTATTCATGCAATGCCGGAACTAGGAATGAAGGCTAAAGGAAGGCGAATAGCAGAAGTAGTGTTTGTGGACATTCGATTTAAATTTTCCTACATTGGAAGTGGCAGATAAGACTTGAAGCTCTGAAGTATGATGAGCGGTTCACTGGTCAATCTACCACGAACGGATGAGCCCTTAATGAAGAATCTATTATATATACGAACATATGTTCGTGTATCAGGGACAAGTTCCCTAATTTCGCTGGAGCACAATCCGTTGCAGTAACGATAGAACAATGGCAATAAACCTACATTGCATTGATGTTTCACTGATTCAATAGAGTTGGATACCCTACTGTTACGAATCAGTACTGCTGCCCTGCCGTTTTTTGTACGCGATCGAGATGTTTCAAAATATTTTTTGAAGCACCGGCCCATACATGGGAGTTGTATTCGGTCGGTTATAGAATATAGGTCGTGTAAATAATGAAGATATCAAATGAAGTATCTTTTATACCTTTCCAAAATACCAACAAAATCTGTGGTGCGTCTTTGAGTATGCACTCAATATTGGGTCTTACGGGCATTAAAAACGACTCTATTCGCAAAATTTCGATTGTGCATATCATTAATATTGTGCCTGGGGTCTCGTTGCGAACGTCTTCGTCTATGTTACAACATTTTAACACATCGTGAATTTACCCGCATGGTATAATAAATTTAAACATTGTGCTAATGAACGTTCTAAGGTCGAGAAGCACTATTTCCAGACCAGTCCACAAATATCGTCAATACCGGAGAACCCGGATATCAACAACAAAATGTTGAGATCCTCTAAAACCCTTTTAACTGCACGCGCTCGAAAGAATATACTCGGCATAATTAGTGCTAGTCTGCCGATTATGGGCAGTGGTTAATGGTTTTCGGGCAATCAAGAGTTACCTGCAAATAGGTCAGCGAAACGTTTACTTTACCAACCGGTCAATATTTGGTCATCTTTTGAAAGAGTTTGACTTGAGGAACTAGCATTACTCTTTTATTCTCTACTGTTACCCCGAGGATCATTAGGAATTAAACCTTTTCGCGACTTGTGTAGAAATTCAGAAACGGCATTCTTGTTTCAACGTCATGTACTGAATGCTTGATCTATGGATCGAACTACAATTACTGCAATTTTACACTCTAAGTTTAATCGGAATTTGTTTATATGGAAGGAATACACACAGTATGTATATTAGACGAAACCATTCGCGCTGTTTTTACCCCCTCATAACTTTGCTTCCTTTAGTCATAAAATAATTAAACTTAAAACATAAGGTCTTAATATATAGGCAACATAATGGGTCAAGTTGATAGTTTTACCATAAAAGCTTCCCGAGATATGAAGACGTAAGAAGTACCTATTCACTGACTCATCAATTATGAGGCACTTCCACTGTAGCTAGAAAGGTTAAATTTGGTATACAGGTAGGCCTTGGAGAATAAGTAAAGAGAAAAGTGTATACTTTTGCTCTGCGGGTACTAGAGTCCCCCCTTATTTGTTGGAAGCATTTCGACTATAGGTAAAGAGCTGAAATTTGATATAACCCAACCGTCTGTAAGCTTTAAGTTAAAAGAAGCTTTATACATACACTATCAAACAAAAAAATGACCCAGATCCGCACAAAAAACATAAATCTGAAAATAAGGCCACGTTCCTATTCAAAAATTTCGTATGTAGAAATCCATTCCATCTCTAGGCAACTAGGAAAACATTTTTTTGAACTTTCTAATATGGGAAAGGATTACGGGAAAAATGTTGCAACAACATTTTCACTTCTCAGACAACTACAAAGGATCTTCGAATTTGAATCAAAAAGATAATTGAAGCCGTAAATAGTAGTACCCGTTCCCGCATTTGGACTTCTGTAAAGAAACCCAAAATTGCTCTGGTTGCATATCTAAAGGCGAACGACTATTAAAAAAAATATGGCTACAGAACTCCACTAAAATGTAGCGCGAATGAATTCGATGCAAGCAAAAGCCATGTCATAAAATGTTATGAGACCTTCCAGTACTTGAGCATCGTGTAATATTATTCTTTTCAAAGAAGACTACCTCTGAATCTTCAGCAAACATTGTTGTAGAATAGCAGCGCTTTGATCCTAAGATTAGAAGAAATTTTGCACTCGGATTTGCATAGGACAGGTAATTTGAAAATTCCTATTGCTTTTTTTATCAAGGATCTATGGAAAGACAATATGAAATATCCCCCAAACTATTAATAGTCAAAGAAAATATCGAAAAGTTATTGTTTCTGTTATTATCCTATAACGATCGTAGGACCATTCATTGTTTCTATATTAAATTAATATTTTCGATAGTATTGTGATTATCAGGGTACATTTTTGATTTAATTCGTGGTTTTATCACTGGGTGCAAACAATGCAGCACACTTATATAGGTGGCAATTACAGTCCCATTGCTGCCTGGACCATAAACTTACCCCTTGCTGAAGAGCTTGGAGCTACACACCTCCAATAGTGCCATTAAAAGCGTGTGTTGATTTACAATTCTAATTGTCCATCTTATTTTTGTTAAATTTCACTTTTGGTCGCCTTTCAAAAAGTGGATCACAGTGCGCCGCCGAGAAAATTTTAAATAGCAAAATTTTATTAACTCAAGAATAATTTTTATTAAATTTACATTTTGCACCTAAGACACCTAAGAGTTGCTTTAAAGAATTATCGGGCTCGGAATTTATTTATATTACATAGAGATACAGATCGCGTACGTTTTCAGATGGCTTTATCCGAGCCATCTCTACAAAAAATTATTGATATTCCTCAAAACTATATAACTATATAAAACTCAATAACCAAATCATTGTTGACCTCATTAGTTTGGTGGTTGACACAACCTGCAGCTGCTAACATATCCCTAAACAAATAAAACTTAACACGGCTCATAATTGTGCTAATAAAAAATATCCGGTTTACTGCTTTTTTTTAAAACAGGGATTTTATTTGCCATTTAATTTTGAACATTATTTTAAAGAGAGTTTGTGCCATAAAAAACAGGAGATTTTGTTAAACTTTATCCATCAGATATTTTTATTACTTTGTAACGGCATTTATTTTCGTGTTCACTGTTCCTTTGTTTGATTGTTTGTTTCGTACTTGTGGTATTCGAAATGCAATGCAATGGAGTGAAATTTACCAATGATAACAAAAGCAGCCTTGCATACACACTAACACACACACATGAAAGGATGAAGAATAAACATAAAATAAACAAAGGAACAAAAAGACATAAAAACATTAAGAGGATGTACAAATAAAACTTGTTGGACTTGCAATGAAATTGTACTCAAGCTGAAGAGAAATACAAGAGTGCTGCGGAGGATGCTTTAGCTGCCACTTGTAGGCGAGTTGTTGTGTGTGTGTGGTTTTTAGTTATTAAGTTGCAAAGAAATGTTTTGTTCATGAATGACTAGAGTACCAACATTTTGTATTGCTGGTCCCGAAAATAACAACAACAACAACAATAGCAATAAATCCATGGCCATCCGTCTGAAGATGTGCATTTCCCGTAACTAAAAAGAAAATTCCTAAAGACCATAATTTCTTTTCCTTGGAAACACATAAAGCAATCAATTATTAAGTAGTTGCAGGATAATTTTTTTCTATTTAACTTCTCTTACTTGCAACATCTTCAACCAATTATTAGATGCGTTTGTGCGTATTTATGCAGCATTTGTTGCTGGGCGAGCAAAATCCTTAAGCAGCTACTCAGAAGTTGAATGAACTTTAAGTAAATAGTTGTACAATAAAACTTTGTTTGTACTACAAAGTGCAGTACAGAGGAAAGCTAGTCAGTTATTGTTGCCACAGTGGTCATAATGTCATCATGAATATTCCTTGATGTCAAATAGTTCAATTCGATAATTTTAATAAAACCAGTTTGATTCCGATAACGGTAAGAGAGGAGAAACTTTACTGAAAATGAAAAACTCTCGAATGAGAATTCTTTCAGAATAAGTTGTAGGCCGAACACCAGAGCCATGCCGATATTTTATTAGGACACCGTAAGCAGATATGAACTACACAATCTTCCTATACGGTCAAAACTACATACAGTGAAACGAATATAACGAATCTCAAGGGGATCGACAAGTACTTTATTAAAGCTATCGATTCATTGTGCATGTGTAGCAGTGAAACATTCGTAAAAGAAAATTCGAAAAAATACGCGAATATTTATAACTATAATTGTTTAATGCACTGATTTTTGCAAGAATCAACAAACACATTTAGACTTTATTGTTTTGACAACAGGACTTTACTATTTTGCTTAAAATATTCGCATCTAGGCTATAAAGTTGAGTTTCTGAGCATTTTTGCTTGAAATGTTTTGCAATAAAGAGGCCTTATTAGAGGACTCATCACAAAATCAAATACTCCTTTTTAACTCTAGTAAATAATTTTATTTTAAAACGAAGAAATATATAAAACACCTGTGTCCATAAGGGAACTATGTATATTCCACCACACCGAAACTTATATACACTTCACATAATATTGAAGCAATAAACATCCTGCAAAAACTGTCAGTGAATAGCGTAAAAATTTTCCAAGCCAATGGGCATATGTCAGGGTTCCTTGCGGGAGAAGAACACTATGTTCAATTAAACCTTTAATTTACTACACAAGAACTCGATTCAAAAATTAAGCAATTAGTACATAATTGAATCAAATTCCATTGATTGAGTCAAATTCCCAATGCAACTCTGGAGGAGTTAAATTATAGTGGGCAGAAAAAACTGTGTTCAATGACAAAATCAAGCAACTTCATTAATGTTATTAGGTCACCATTACAAATGCATTTGAATTTGCATTAATAAAAATATAACACAAAAATAAAATGACACAAACTCTCATGAACACATTTTCGGCTGTCAAATGCTAATTGATTAGTCTAAATTAAATATGTGTGAACACCATAGACTGAAAGTGAAATATAATTTCCTCAATTAAGTTGCATGTCTGAACATGGTATGAGCGTTAACTGTCTAAAATGTAGAATAAGGTTAGAGTTTTTTATAAAAAACTTGGAGCAACGGAAAAAATGGCTAGTGAGCCATTTGCATTTCCTTGTTTTTGAAAATCGTTGCCATACGTTTAAAACCCCAATAATCGACAATTGAAGGATCGCCGCGAATAACGTAGCAAATTTTCAAGAGAGCAAAAAAAACGTATTTAAACGGTTTAATTATCTTTTTCTTTATTTTTTTTTTGGTTAGTTTATCAAAAATAATCAAAATAAAATAAATTCCGTTCGTAGCATTTTGTTTATAACTTGCAACGTTCTTCCACTGACTGACTCATTGTAAATGCGTTTAGACGGTTATAAAATGCATAATTTTGATGTTTTGGTGTTTGAACAAATGTAAGAGAGTATTTTTAACGGTAATCTGCAAAAAAAAAAGGTTTCGCAAAATTTGGCTTTTACACCGTTATTCGCGCCTTTGCTTCAATTATTCAGAACGACAAGATGTTTGCTGAGTAATAAAAAAATTGATGACAAGTCTGCATAAACAAAAAGCATGTATAAAGTTATTTTTGAATACACCAGCAACATCTTTTGTTTTCTGTGTTCCCGGACACAAAATGCAAGCAGTTAGCGTAAATATGATTTCAGATGAAGATATTGCAGCAGGATAATATACGCTGCATCAAAACCAATCGTTTTAACGAAATGATAACGCAAACACCTTTAGCCATTATTAACTAAAAAGCGTAAGAAAACTCGAAATCGAATATTTCTAATATTTCGTCAGAGTTGGTTAACATGCGCAAATGCAATCCAAAAGAATTTCCGCAAAAACCGCGAACGGGGACGACATATAAAACTCGAAACCAATTTATTTCCATCAGTTTTTGTTCACACAGTCGTAAGCCCATGAAAAGCTTTCCGGTGAAATCTGGCAACTATGAAGTGAATATTGAGTGTTTCGGAGTCTACTTAGATGAGAAATATGGCTTTTATCCCGGGATTCCTGTCAATTCTTTTTATTTCCCGCATTCCCGGGAATTTTATGTGGGACTTCCCAGGATTTAATGAATTCCATCTAAATAAAAACGTTTATTTTAGAATTTAAAAATTTATTAATCAAAATGAATGATTTTAAGAATTTGGCAATATATTCAATAAAACAGAATTTGATTTGTTTAAAACCAGCGGAAAAATTAACAAAAATATTGATAAATTATAGAAGAAGAGGCATTAACAAATCGTACGAATTCTTCTAAGGACGAAAGCGTATTCTGCAATCAATTCATTAACTGTTTTGAAAAACCATTTCGAAAGACAAGTATGAAACACGAATGTACACAAAGAAAATCGATTACAATTTGCGAGAGAGCATACGAGATTCAAGTAAGAGGTCCTGTTAATGTTTTGCATACTGTGGTTTTTAGTGATGGAAAGACATTTTTGGACGGTCTAGATATGAGAAAGACGAAGCTATTTTTGAATCACCAGAGCATTGAAGCTGGAGTTATGCTCCGGGGTTCTATAACGTATTACGGCATAATCGATTTAGAATATACAAGAACCCATTACAGTCATGTTTCTCCAAAGTGAATTATACTTTTGGACCTACATGGATTCTGCAACAACGTAATGCGGCTACACATAATGCCTGAGTTGAAAAAGAATTTATTTCACAACAAAATGTTCGTCTTCTTAATTGGGTACCATTTTCTTCCGTCGTAACATAATTGCTAATGTTTATGAAGGGGAAAGATAATTGCACGAGAAAAAATCACTAATTCAAGCCACTAAGGACTCCTCGAATGAGATTTTTTTGTATTTTTTTAAGTTACCTTATGATTCGGCTAAAAGAAACTTTATTTTTTGCTGTTGACATTTTTGTAAACTTAAGAAAAAGGTCCTCCCGATGGTAGTAAAATTTTAGTTGTTGAAAAAAAAGTTCGAAAGATATGTCCTTCTAAAAATAATAATTTTAAAAGGTTTTTTTTTTATTTTATATGATGTAGAAAAATAAAATATAATTTAAAAATATGCACGTCTGTATTTTAGTTTTGTGGATTTATAAATACAACAAATTATAAAATTAATGATTAAAAATTCATCTACATACTTTTATATCATTCAGAGCGGGAATCCCGGGATCCCGGGAAATTTTTTAATTTTTTCTGCTTTAACAGGAGACAAGAAATTCCGGGAATATAAAAGCCCTAGTTGGACACTTAACTTTAAGAATCATATAAATGATATTTGAGTCTATGGTATCCTGAAATTTCAATAGAGGTAATACTTTAGGAATTACATTTCCTCTTCATATCAGGATGGTAATTGCTAAGACCTTGATAATGCTAATTTGCCTTAATGGACAGAAACAAAAATTGATAAATTGTGAAAATATTTTAATAGGATCATACGACATAATAGACATTTTAGCGGAACATAAGTGCTGATTTCAAAAATTGTTTCCGTAAGCAACGATGTAGATGACATTATGCAAGTCTTTGCTGTCAAATTAGAGGAGACATTAAGTGAGCTAAATGCCTTGATCCAGGTAAATTAAACAACAAAATTTAATCAGTTTAATTTTTGTTTTTTCACAGCGAAGACGAATGAAATCGTCGTTAAAAGGGAAATGTCAACATTGAATTCACGAACGCACTTAAAACAGAGTCTCAAAAAAATGTGAAAACTTTTATTCTGCACTGATTGGTAAATTAATTTACAATTTAAAATTGCTCTTGCTCGTTAAAGCCTTTGCATAACTTTTTTAGAACCCGTCTTGGAAAAAAGCGTATTAAATTAAAAAAGATAATCCTATTTAAACATAATTTAGGCACTGATAATGAAGCCCCCACGTCGCAACCTAACAAAGTGATATATTTGAGTGATACGAGTATTAGTTAAGATTTTGCATTTTTATCATAAAGTCCAGACAGCTTTCAAAAATGAACATTGATACAAACGGTATTTCTTATTTAAGATTTTTCTTTTGTATAAAAGCTTCCTGATAAATAAAATCACAGAAATAGATAATTTTATTAACTAGTGATTTTTCACTAGGGTAATAAAGAAGGCAAATTACTAACTGTGGTGATTTTTTCTATACAAAAGAACTGGTACCAAACTGGTTCTAAATCCCCTAATCGGTTCCAAGTGTACTAGCATACGTTTGTAAGCAATGATACTAGTGATTTCCCACACATACTAATGCCAATGAAGCATTAAAATGGTGGAGGAAAGTTTACGGTTAAGAACCAACACTGATGATTTTAATACTAGTAAAATATTAGTTAGACACTAGTCTGATCTCCGGCAGCTAACAAACACATCGACGTTGACGACTTCTAAAATCTCATAACCACAGTATCAAATCGTTGTTAAACTTCCTTTAAATCCCGATAGTTCGAGAGATATCAAGCAAGTAGTTACGAAAAATTTATTTTTTTACGGAAATTTTAAAATGTTTCAAAAATAGAAAAAGGCGAAAACTTTTTTTCCATAAGCCTAATAGCCTTAAAGGTTTCAAACAAATCAAGCCATATTTTGCGATTACATTTACGATTACGACATTTTGAATTAAAATTTTGTTAGAGAAAGTTTTACTGTTGTGTGCATACAGCAACTTTGGTCGAAACGAGATACCTTCATTTAATGGAAATAAAATGTGAATAAAATCCAAAGTTGTGCATCGATTTTAACTAAATAAGGTTCGTTTTGTTTAGAACATATTGACCTATATGCTGTTAGAAAAAGAACAGAACTTGTCTTCTTTTTTATTTTTATGAATTATATAAAACATTTTTATTCTTGATTTGATATTCCGATGACGGAAATTCGTTCTACATCCAAAAATATTTATTCAAATATTTGGTATAAGTTCCACGCCACCTATGAAATTACTAAGCAGATTTAAAAAAATGTTGGCAAGGCATCAAGATAATATTGTTGTCGTATTTTGGATTTTTATGTAACTAAATATAACAAACCGTTCTCCTGTTATATTAATATATGCCATTTTTGACATAACGTCATATCTCCAAAACTAGAATCAGTTTCGGATTCGAATTCAGCAACCCAAGTACCGTAAGATTGTCCGTTGTTTAAGTACACAATAATCTGGTATTTTTTTATTGCATTCTTTGCGATAACTTTCCATTTTAACAAACCTACTTGCCGCCAATTTAAATTTAAAAATAACAGAAGGCTAAATTTAGCGTAAATTTTTGCAGAATGCACCTGCAAACCAATCACCAGGCAAGCGTTAGTGAGTAAGTTGGCAACTAGTGGTTTACATCTCTGTTACTTCATTCTCTGGTGTGTTTTGTTGAAATTGCTTTGGATAGGAGAGCTTCGACTAATGCTTTTTATAAAAGCTTCATTTGGTTTATAACTAGGATAGATTAAAATACAGCTTTTGCTGAATTGAAATGCACTGAGAGCAATTCAAAAACTGTTTATTATCCTTCCAAATTTTGTAAACCTTTGTCTTTTTCTCTATATTTATCACTGGTTCGTTATTAATGAATACCTGAATACGAAAACATCGCATATTAGACAACACTTTCTTTTCCTTTGGAATTTTTTTTCATATTTTCGTTACTAGACTTTGCTTTTACTGGCACACAAATAACAAATTAAATAAATCCTTTTGAAAGTGAAAGGTGTGTTTCCTTTCTAATATATTTTATCTTACTTTCAATTAAAATGGTTGTTGATTCTAATTTAATTAAATTTATTTATCATACATCACTTCCTGCACAACAAGAGAGAAACTTATTGTTAAAGTGCAGAAACATCTTGTGTTACATGGATTAAAATGTCATATTAAAATTAAGAAAATGTTAGAATTTTTTGAAAACAATTATGTGAAATAATTTAACAAACATTTTTCTAAAACTATTAGTATTTTTATTGAGTTGTTGGTTTCGTGGAATAATGTTCCAGAAATGAGTGACATTTATATAGAAAATCTAAAATACTTTACTTTCTTTCAAATGCTTCATAAGTATTTCTGATGGACGCTAATGTCACTGATGATAATTGAATTGTATTGAGTAACAGAACAACTGGCGAAAAATGACAGCGAAAAATATTTCAGACTAAGCATGTGTAGCCCTTAGTGTACAGCACTCAATATTTTGCATGACCAAACGTAGTTAATTTAATATCAAACGATTTACCGGAGAAATCTCACAACAACAACAACAAAAATGCAGGTGCATTTTATTACAACAAAAAATTACAACATAAAATTATTTTTACTTAATTAACGGCCATAACAAACTCTTCTCATTCTCACGTACTCATTTTTCGATCAAGTCCTATTAAAAACCGAATAACTTTTAGAACATTCATCCGATTTGAACAATTTAAAAACCGGTTTGGTAGGAATAAAATGTATTCCCAAAATAATCGTATAAATGTTTGTACAAAATTACAAAAAACGAAAACTAACGAAAATGAAAAAAGAATTTATATACATATGTACTCGTGCATACATAGGTTGAAAAACATCCGAGTTATGAGCTCATAAACAATCGAACCCATCCGAAATTTGAGGGTGGGTCTATAATTTCCTAGACATATTCGTGATCGACTCAAGAAGACATATCCTACAATTAGTCGGTATTCACCACCGTGCTATCAATTGTACTGTGAATTTTAGGTTAGTAGTAATGCTAGTCTATCACTGTGGGGCTAGTGGGTTCGTACCCACAAAAGATGCTGAAATCTAATGACGGTCTAGTCGGTAATTTAAGTTGGAATATAATTTGCAACATTTAATAAATAAATAAAATAAAATGATATTTTCTGTAGATTCTTGAGGTTTTGGAACTATTGATTTCATGTTGAATTTTTGGGTAAATTTGTTGGTAAACATTAATCCCGGTGTAGGAAAATAGAACAGTTAAACGACTAAAATGGACCGCTTTTTGAAGAAAAATATTCTAAAATTGTTTCTCCACATTAAAAATTGTTCCCTCAAAAGGGATTTTAAGAACTGATTATGGAAACTAGCATTTCACAATATATTTTCTCTATTCAGGTTAACAATTCTTACGTGCATTTAATCAAATCCGAATACTCCGCCGATGGTAAAGCGTATTCCGTATCGAGCGCATTGGCGTGAAGATTCTTTTTGACTTGCTGCTTGCGAAGGCCTTTGCTGTACTTAGAGGATTTGTTTTGACGTAATGAAGAAAACTGCGTGCTACTAGCGCCGTCTGTTCGCTTGACACTGCCTGTGCCCAACCCATGACTATTTACACCTCCACTAGTTACTTTTACCGAATTAGCGTTGGCTTCTAAAGTACTACTTGTCACCGTTGAGTACTTGCCATTTGGACTAGACTTGGACTCGTCACCGTTAGGATTAACATTTTTTTCAACGAAACTATCACTACGCCAAGCGGGCGTTAAAGTGCGTATTGCGTTTTGGGCATCGTTGTAGCCCTCGTAATTGTAACGTTTGCGTGAATTTAGACTCGACAAAAACTCCAGTGTCTGCCAGACGTTCATGTTGTTCGCTTCAAAGAAACGTTCATCCTCAACTGACCAGTCATTGCGAATTATACGCTCGGCAAGCATCATTGTAACGGTAGCACATTTCGTTGTACGATCCGGTGATGTCGTGCCAGTTGATTTTGAGTTGTATGAAGGTGTTCGGGGGCAGGCATGCCTGCTTGCTGCAGCCGATGTCAGTGTAATGGATGGCGATGCAATTTTAGAAATGCGATGTTGGGCTGTAAAGGAGCACTGTGATGCAGTTTTGCTGATTGTTCGCATTTTCTGAGTAGTAAGTTGGTATTGTTTGTTGTTAGAAAAAAATTGGTATTTAATTTACAACACGTCAGAAATTGTAATAGAGAACAAAACTTTACACTTTCACTTTTTTGTGTTTGTTTCCACGATGTGGAATAGAAAACTTTGTGCTGATTTGCAAATCGTGCGAATGTGAATTCGAAAAACGCTCTTTTTCTTTAACAGTTTTTGTTCTTTTTCGTCGATTGTTGTTTGAGAACTCGCGTTACTTTCGATTTTTATTTTGTGTTCTTGCGTTTCGTGTTTGGCAAAAGTTAGTGTTGCAAGTAAAGTGTCTGATTTTGTTATGACAGCTCATATTTCAAGCGTGCAGCCCTTTTGTAACACTTTTAGTTTCAATAGCAAATTAGATTTGCTATCACTTCCCCACCCCGCGTTACAAAAGACATTTAAATGTTTGCTTCCGCCCTCTTTGTTCGTTGCTGTCAAACAACTTTGCACTCATTTGAATTTGATTATTCCTTTATGTAGAAATTGTTTGTTTATTGTTTGAATATGAATTGCTGATTTTCTATTTCCCCCAATTTGTAAGCCATCATTTTATAATTTGTTGCACTATCACAAATTCTAGAGTGTTTTTATTTCATCGACTTTTTAGTTAAAATTGGTTGCCATATTTATAATTAAGTCATTCCACCTTTCGCCTTGAATCCATTATTGGGAACTTGAGGAAGAGACTTTCTGTTTAGTTTCTCATCAGCCTTTCTAGATGTCGTAAAATTCAAAGCTTTCTTATAATTTTCATAGTACAAGGTTGCCCAAAATATATTACCCAATATTTTTTGCCATATCTTTCGAATCAATGGAATGGAAATCGTGTTCTTTTTTAAATATTTATTTGGACCTTTTTATTTTATTACATTATGTTTTGAAGATGATTTCAGTGAATTGACCGCCACGGCACCATTATTAGTGACCATTTGTGCCGGCCCGGCCCGTTGTATGGCACTTAACATGGTTTTTTTCGGCTGTCAGCAGGCAGGCACGAAGATATGACTTGTCGTAACTGAGTGCACTGCCAAAAGTTCTGACTTATAATGACTCGTGGTGGCGGCTGTTAACACGTTCCTGCCTCTGCAAGGAGTCTGGATCTCTTCTAAAATATCCCTATTCCACGATGGAACAGCATACGCCAGGGATGCGTGGCCTAGAGGGAGCTTGGTCTCTAGTATGCGAACTCTGGATACCAGTCGAACTCCAGTATTATTACAGACCCGTGCATATTCAGCTATGTGGAAGCCTCGCAAAAGGCGGAGAGGTTAATCTCTGAAGAAACTCCAGTTTTAATGGCCAAGGGAGGAATACGGAAGAGATGGACAAGAATGCATCGCAAGCGGTGGACGAGCTAATCTTTAAAGGTGCTTCTAAGGCTTTCGGCAGGGAGACTCCGATAGGGATGGACAATGAAGCCTCGAAAGAGTGAGAGAGGAATGGTGGAATTCTGAAGAAATGGCCAAGGCAACCTCGGAAGGGCTGAACGGGTCGCTCTCCAAAGATACTCCTGCGGAAGAGGCTGAGACGGTAGCACACATTGTGTGTGAATGTCCAGCACTAGCTAGCATAAGGCTTACGACCACGGTCAGAGACCTGATAAATGAGAATGCCATGGTGGACCTAAGCCTTAGACAAATGCTAGCACTTACAAGAGACTCCGTGATGAGGGGAAATGCCGACAGTCACCAGTCTAAAATCACTACAGTGAAGAGTAAATGTAGCACCAGACTTGAATGAGAGTAAGGTAGTTATATATTACAAATCGGTTGCCTGAAATCAAGTCGTGGTAAGAAGGGGGTCGAAAAAGGACCCAGACATTTAACGGTCTGCTTTGATAGACTCCTTACTTAAGGAAACATGGGTTTCCGGCACTAGGCTATACTGCAGGAGTCGGCAACCTTTTTAGACGGAGGAGCCAAAAGTTACAATTTTACAATTTTTTCTAAAGAGCCGCTAAAATGTGTATTACAACATTATGCCATTTGATTCATAGTTATGTCTGGCTCACCATTTCTTGTTTTTAGTTTCAAGCACGCCTCTAGATTTTTATTTTTTAGTTGGTTTCTTTTTTTAGTTTTTATTATATTTTTGCCAGAGAATGTCGAAATGTCAATTTTGTCAGCTCACTGTAGCACTCTAAAAGACTAATCCATACGTCAAATATGAGCGCCTCAGCTCGCGGTATTTCTATTCAAGCTGTTCACTTTTGAAGCATGGATAATCAACTCTTCTAACTTGCGCTTGAGTTTTGTGAACTAGCCAGTCAACAAATGTTTGGTTTCCAAATCCAGTAATTGCATTTGAAGCGAACTAGCATGGATCAGTGTTGATCTCGTTTGTATTTGCGTTGAGAGAATTCTCTATAAACGTGAGACTACTTACGTTTGTTTTGAATTACTCAAATCTTACCGCTCTCCATGTCGTCGAAAAAAAGAAATTATTTATTTTCGATAACTTCTTCAAGCAAGCCATGTGCTGAGTTTCCCTTTCCTTGCAGCTAACGGCGTTTAGTATCTCTGTGGTGGGTTGAGACGATAGCGCACATTGTGTGTGTATGTGCAGCACTGTTTAGCGTAAGCCTTAGGACCACGGACTTAAGCCTTAGAAAAATGTTAGCAATTAACAAGAGACTCCTTGATGAGGAAAAAGTAAGAAGGTCGACAGCCACTAGTCGGCAGTCTGAAATCTCTACACTAGAGTAAAGGTTAGTGGAGACTTGAATGAGAGTAAGGTATTCCTAATTTACAAATCGGTTTTCTAAAATCCATTCGAGGAAAAAGGGGGGTCGTAAAGGTATCCATAAAGTTAGCGGTCTGCTTAGATATTCCACCTACATTATAAACAAATCCCTGTGATATCACAGTCACTTGTATTCTTACAATACGGAATGGGCAATGCCTTTTTCATTGAAGAATGTTTTTATTTCACAAGAAGCAAAACGTTTCAATACGTTACCCTTGGAAAGTCGCTGTTTATAGTGCAAATCGATAGCCAAACTAGCCTCCCAGGTAGGTTGCTAAGACAGCTTTTCATAAGCTCTTAAATTTTATGTCAAAAAACCCAAACTTGATCGTGCTGGCGGCTAAGGAAGGCATATTTAAATGCGAACATTTTGTGTTCACTCTAGTCATATGGGAAGGGAAGTCTAATATTCATTCATTTGTATGCGTTGTGATCCTGAGATTTTCTACGTGCCCTTTATTTCTTTTAATTTTAAAAATATGTATCCTCTCATTTCTAGAACCGTTTTGGTTCCAATTTATTTTGGTGTATTTTTGTCATATAATGTTCAAAAGTCGTTGTTGCCCAAATAAAATAACTTCCTACTTTTTCCAATTTATTTTATTCGCCTTTTAATAATAATTTAGCTTAATTGGGTTTTAATAGTTTTTTTTATGACTTTTTGTAAATAAATTGGTGTTGGCATGGTGTTGAAAAGGTTTTATTTGCATTTGATTGTGTTTGAAACGAATAGTGTGTTTGAATTATCGTCTTTTCGGGGAAGTTCACTTTCAATTGCCATAGTATAAATTATATTTAGTTCAGCACGTTGACCTGAATACCAGTAAAAGAGTAAGAAACAGTTTATATCCGCAGGTACTGTAAGTGTGGTAACCTGGTTCCAAAGGTCTTTTTTAAGTGATGGCACACTACACATTTTTTCGCACTTTGAAAATAATCATTCGCGACGATTTCCATTGGCGGTGATTTTGTTGAAAACCTTTTTTCAAGGAACCCAACTATTTCCACGTCCTCTATGTTGTTTTAACCTGTTAAAAGATCGGTCCTTTAAACGCTGAAGAAATCATTGAACAGAAAGGGAAGAACAGAGCTCGGAACATGGACAAAGGTATCTTTATTTACAAGAACGACCCGTCCGTAAGTATTGATTATTGGCTCTTTCGTCGTTCTCTCAGTTCTGAGAAACTTTAAATTTGATTAAAAACCTGTACATTTTTGCCTTATCCGTTTTCATAGGACTTGGGGGCAATTAATCATCCAGTCCTTGTTGTCTGATCCATTTTAGTTTCATAAATGGCTCTCACTTACGTCACAACATTCAATGGGTTCATTGTGGAACTGTTTTATATAACCTTAAAATGAAATAGCATACAACGTTTCATCCCATAGAAGACAACAACTCAACACAGTGTTTGGCTTCTGATTTGATCGTGAGATTTAATAACACTGAACTAGTTTCAATGCGGGATTGACGAATTCGACGGCAAATATAAATTTATATAGTCGAGAAAGCGACAAAGGGCTTTCGACTTGAAGGTATAACTAAATTTATATTTGGATTTGTAGGCTATTTGAGATTATAAAATTACATCTTAATCTTGTGGAGGATGACGGAGTAAAAACAAAAAAGAACAAGAAATCAAATCAAATTGGAATTGATTCTGGCTTTATTTTGTAGCTACATTTATGCCATTTTTGAATGAATAGCATATCATTTAGATAGTTGTCTCAGCTTCGCTGCATTAGCTCAATCTTATATGGATGTAGGGTCAAAACTAGCCGCGAAATAAGGCAGGACATTTCTGTGGTTCCTTTGATGTTAAGGCGGCTATGAACAAATTTCCGTCTGGTTGGTGGTTCGAGGTCCCTAGGAGTGCACAAGCTCAAATTTTTCCACGGTGCGACGAATTGGTTTCGGACTGAAGTCATAATCACTACCGGCCTGATGAAATGGCAAACCATACTCAATATTTTGACAGCTGGATGGCACTGGCCCATGATATTATCCTCACACACATATTCGAATAGATCAGTAGGTGTATAAGCATGCAATTTAGTTTTCTAAACTTATTGAAAGAGCAGACCTACCTAGAGTAGGCTGTAGGTATTGGTCCGAAAGAATGTTGTTCAGATGTTTGTATGAGAATTCTCAACAGTTAAATGATATTTCATTTTCGAAGCAAGTCTGGGTTAAAACTCTTATATCCTGTATGTGAGGTGTAAACGAGTTTTTTTAATCTAAAGTCCATATCTGGAATATGACACCTTTCAAATGTTAACCGTGATTTTTCACGCTGGCACGTATCGGAGAGGTCCAACTTTCAGTAACTGCCGGGTATGTTCGACTCAATTTGAGCAATGATCACGGTACTATAGACGTGGATGGCATAGGAGAATTGAGGTATATTGGCACAGAGCTGCAACTTCAGAAAGCCATTCAAGAAGGCGCATAGAGGGATGTCAAAGGAGACAACATTGGTGGCGAATTCACGTGAGAAGACATTCCCTTAAATCGCTTAAACGGAATCAAATCTGTATCGCTCGGCGTTGGCGACAATTTCCTTATCAACATTGTATTTGAAGAAATGTAGACCAATGATAGCGCTGGTCCATAATCCGCATTAAGCAGTTACATTTTGCTGGGAATCTTGTATGGGTTGGCATTGTACCATATTGCAACAATCTTGCTTGTTAACTAGGAGAAAAACGGCATTTTTATAGTCATTAGCTTTGATTTCCTGAATAACTTGTATCCTGTCAGGTCCGAGCTGTGATTCACAATTCGCCAAGGAGAAATTGGATGAAGTCTGATTTATTGTGCTTGTCGGGAAATCGTATGCGTCAGGTTCTTCTGCACATTTTCATGGACACCAACTACGTTCTTGGCTGAACTGCTGTTACTTTGACGTATGGGTGTCGGTTGGCTGTTTACCGATCCCGCCGTCTCGAATATGGCCCCAGATGTAGAGTCGATTTTCAGGGGCCAAAAAGGAAAATTTCTTAAGTTATTTTGCTATTTGGGCTCTGCTAGATCACGTATTGCCTCCAAATGCGATAAGATGGCAGACATAAGGTTTAACCTCATAAGATGTTTTGAATTGAAAGAACGATGGAATGACTCTATATAAATTATACATTTTAGTTTATTCTACACACAAAATCTAAGGCAAGGGCTGGTTGGTTAACATGGTAGCCTGCAGCACGCAGGCTGTCAAGTAAGGTCTGAATGACCCCGTTTTGACAAACTCAAGGGCTACAGATAGAAGATTAGTGTAGAGATATACAAATATTTTGGAATCTTTCGTCGATCTACAAAAGATGACAGTTATGTGTGATGAACCTACCTGTTAAATTTTACTAAATATTTACTGTCAAAATACTGGTGCTGTGGAGCCTTGGCAGCCCAACTATATTTAATTTAAATGCAATTTTTTCCAATAACCAAACTGGTTTAATGTTTGTTATCATTTGAGCAGATTCAAGACTGAAAGCTTTTCGATTATTAACTACGTCCTCGAATCACATATCAAAAACGAAAACAAGAGAGTTTTGATTGGATCCGTTTCAGTGTAGTATGGTGTAGAGGCATTTTTAGGTTTTTTTATTTTTGGATGACAGAAATTTTATGATCCAAATTAGGACGTCGATGTAAAAAACTAGAACTTAAAATGTATATATACAAATTATAGCGTTGGTTTGATCGAAATTTCCAGTTAAATTCTATTGAAAGTTCGATCAATGTCAAATGCTATAATTTGCCCACTACACATTTTTCTATATCTTCAGAAGTACTTCGAGATTTCGAGTTCAGAAGTATCTTAACTCAAAATAAGTCAACGGGCCAGTTGTGTTTTGTATTTCAGTTGAAAGATCTTTATGTCTAGGTAAGAACACACACCCTTTATAATTCTTTAACATGATTTTTAATTTAAAGTTATAGAATCTCTCCACCCAAATGTGCAAACTACTGTTACAAGCAGCTATCAAACAATTTAAAACGCCCAAACTCAAGCTCCTAGGCGACATTAAGACTGCTACTGTATTTGCACATTAACAATTTTAAACAAAACTTTAACTCTCACTTCACATTACAAAGCAAATTAACTTTGAACAGTTGCTTTAGTTACAACAAAACACACATTCTTATAAGACTTTAGCCTGTAGTGGGTGTTAATTTGAGCCAAATAATGCCAACAACAAAGTCACGTGAAGCAAGTTAACATTCCAAAGGAAAAACAAACTTTTACTTGCAGCCAGATAAACAAATTTATAAAGTTAAAGGGTGATGAAAATAAAACTAAACGCTTCAAAGTTCAATATATTCAATAATTTTCAAGCACTAGATCTTTTTTTTAATTCTTTTAATAAAACGATAGAGGAGATCGTTGCATATCTGCTATTTTGTAAACTTTGTTTGATTCTCTGCCACAAATCGTGAGTGTCTTTATTAAGCGTTTAGCAAATTTATTACAACAGCTGATTTTTCACATAACAACAATAAAAATAAACAACAAACCTTAAATTCTTGATTGCCTAGTAAATAATCCAATATTTTTTTGAATTTCATCATCCGTCTATCGCTTGTTTTTGCTTTATTATTTTAATTTTTTTTAATCCCATCACCGCTCATCTTCAATTTATTATTTATTTGGATACAGAGTTGCATAAAGTAACTTTGCCGCATGCAATAAGCTAAGCTAAGTATATAAACGTTAACGCCGGCTCTAAAATGTTTACGCAAAAAGAGTATTTGGTGTGTGCATAAACTTTCTAAAAACTTTTATCAATTAATGGAGTTTTGTTTGATATTTAACTTCTTACTATTTAAGGAAACATTTTTTAACAGTCTTAGCTTCAATTTTAAGTCTGCACAGGCAGTTGTTGAGGCGGTTCTACCGCCGTGAAACTTTGTAAGCGCAAGCTATGCATCGGTTGTTTGCAACCAAGAGTGAGTTCGCCTAATTTTTTTATATTAATTCAATATTTCGCTACGTCCTTATGTCAATGACCGTTAAGATGGATTGCGGTACACGACAGGCAAGAAAATGTTTGTAAATCCCATAAATAGTTTTTATTTACTGCTATAATTTTTATAATATATTTAAGAAATTTTGGAGTGTTACTTAAATTAGACTTATTGATATACGGACGCTTGTATATTTATTTATATTATTACCTGATGCAATTTAATTTAAAATTTGCATCAAACACTTAAGTTAGAGAGTAAGTTATTGAGGTACGTAAAGGCGAATTGGCTAAGAACGAACTTGTAAGCTCCTGCACTACCTTAAAAATATAACTTTCAAAGTAAGAACTGTCATCACCATCGAAAAGAATGCTGACGAACAGTGTTTGGCTTTAAACAATTTCCAAAACTTGACAGGTTTGTTACCGAAAAATTACTGTGTAAAAATATTTGCAAGTGAAATAACCATGTAATTCCGGCAAAACAAGAACGTTATTCTTACAAGTTTCGATTGATGAATTAAAAAAATTATTTAATATATCAAAATTTGCATAAAAACGGGTGACGTTTGTGCAACATTTTCCCAAGTATCTCCGTAGCTATTAAACAGATTACAAAACTCGTGGCAACTATGTTGAATTATAAAATCCAGTTATGTCAAATTTGTTTTTTTTTATTCTACTTATCCTACGGACTTATTGACTAAAGAATATGGAGTCGCCGAATCAGTGTTGGTCTGTGTAAGCAATAATTTCATTAGGGCCGTGCACAGCGCTGAGAAATTCTTATTCAAATTCAAATTTATTTGTCATGTAATTTCAGTAATGACGCAATGAGATGTCACACAGAATATTGATGAAAATAAGTTTTACGGGAAATTTAGCTCACGTCTTAAAACAAAAAAATATTCTTGTCAAAAATATACCAGACGCATTCAAATTTGGTAGGTCCTTAAGCAAAAAAAAACAATTATAGAAGAGTTAATTTTGTCTCATATTTAGATTGAATTAAATGACCAATAAATGAAATGGATGCATTAATATAAGTTACATGATAGTGCGTCAGGCCAATTTCAGGCCTAATGCACACATTGTGTATATTACACGAAACAATTCGCGCTGTTTTACCCCCCTCATAACTTTATTTCCTTTGATCATAAATTAATGAAACTTGAAACGTAAAGCCTCAATATATAGGCAACATCATTCACCTTTGAAAGATTTACAAAAAAGCTTCCCGAGATATGAGGGTGTAAAAAGTGTATAACTTTGTACCTATTTACCGACTTACTCATCAATATTATGGGGCACTTCCAATATAACTAGAGATAGAGAAATTTGGTGCACAGGTACGTCTTGAAAGATATGGTAGAACTTGTGCGAATTTTTGTTTTTAAAAAGTTTATAAAAATATAAAAACAAATTTATGAACTTAATTTACTAATAATACCATCCACTTTTTTGTAGGGGACAATCTGTTAGAAGTGCCAAGTTGTTATTAAATTTATTAATATTTTATTTTTATCTTTAAATCAATTCACCGTCAATGGCTGCAACTAGAAAAGCTTAGATAAGCCAAAGGCACTTGGGTGTGTTTTAAAATATTTTAATTACATTTCTAAATGAAGTAAAATAATTTTGAAACAAGTCGACGCACATACATTCATACGTATTGCATTGTTGTAATTGTCCATAATAATTATATTTATTACAAATCAACTATTAAATTATATTAAAGACTGAAATAAATTAAATTAATCAATAATCAAGAAAAAAGAGAGAAGGAGTTTGTTCTTTACAACAAAACAGCCAAGTCGAATAATGGGCAAGGGCTGGGGAACACATTTACGTAAATTTATTTAGAGTAATAAAATGGGCGGTAAATTATGAAATATTTCGAAGAAAATAAAAGAAGACACAAGGAAATCAGTCATTCCGTTAGCAATTTATGCAAAAATTATTCTATAAATCACCATGAAATAATAGCAAAAGTTCAGAAAT
This sequence comes from Phania funesta, assembly GCA_963932375.1. NCBI lineage: Eukaryota > Metazoa > Arthropoda > Insecta > Diptera > Tachinidae > Phania > Phania funesta. The sequence goes on from OZ010653.1 coordinate 44,070,416, forward strand.
AAAAAAAAAATATTTTATGCCTTTTTTAACGTTGGAGAGTTGCCAACGTTTGTAGGTTTTGTCGCAGGAGGGTTGGCCATTATTTACTTACCAGTGATATTCAAACCACTTTGGCCCTGAGTGAACTAAAGCATCGACCGATACAGTTGGCCAACGATTTCTTGACATTTTACAAATTTTCTCGCACGGGATTTTTGTTGACAACTGGCTGGTTTGGATTAAGAATGACTGAACAAATCGCATGTCAAATGGCGTTAACGAGGAGTTCACTAAAAAAATCACATATTGATCTTTCATTAAACTCCGTTGACGACAAGTCCAGGTACAAAATAATGTACTTGTCGCATAAATTGATGACAATGTATGCGACTGTTTCTTAAAATTGTCCTCATCTGAAGTCTATTGATGATAACATGACTGACATAATCACTAGCCCTTCTGCTCACGTGTCTAGGAATATTAAAAAGTAACGAAACATAATAAAAGCACCAGAAAAAAGGAAGAAAACAAGTCAACTTTAAAATGTACAATCGAATAATTATTATCCACAAGGAAGGATAATTTTTTAATTGGAAATTGAATGCACGTGTTACTACATGTAACTATTAATATTAATTAAATTATTTGTAAAATGTCTGAACCAAAAATCTTGTAACAACCGAGAAATTATACCCTAAAAGCATATTTTCTTAAACCAACTAAATTTTTGTCGGTACCAGCATCGAGGATGTCTTCAAAACACATCCGACGGAGGTGCTAAGGGCGCAACACTTCATTTCAAAATAAAATGTGACTGTATCTCGTCGATGATGTATTGGATCTCGGTCTTATGCTTAGGAATTTTTTGTGCACTCGCGTAAACTCACGCTTCCACAAAACTCCATTTTGTGAGATGATTTGGCCGCATGTTGTTCAATTTCATGTTGTAAAGTTGATACTGAAAAAATTTCGGTGTCCTGATCATGTCACCAATACCGTTCAGTCATTGCCGAATTCATGTGTTCTGGTTTTCAGCCACACTCTCGTTTACAGCAACAATCTTTTCAGAAGACCGATCGGTACGTCCATGCAAATACGACTTGATATACACAATCTACCCAATTTCTTCCAATTGGTTGAACACTCGTCGAATTGTTGACACATTAGATGAATCTTGCCGCCCGAAAACTCCGCGAATTATTCGAGCGATCTTAGCACAATGGGTTTTTACAATGGTAACGCATTCGGCTTTTGTTGTAGCGCTCGATATTTATTAATAATCAAAACAAACAGAATTAAGAACGGTTAAATATAAGAGTTGACACTTGCACGAAAAAAATGCAAGCAATTTAACAAAAAATGACATTGAAAAGATGGCACTTAGGCGAAACTGGTTTGTTTCCAAACCAAACTTAACATGGGATGACGGATATTCCTTATAAAAATCTACATAAAAACATCCTGTCGGAATATCAAATCAATAATCCAAATTTAAATAGTTCTAATATCGCGAATGCATAAGACATTGGTGAACAAGAAATAATTGTAAAATAATATTCTTTTTACGACTGCATTACTCCAACAAACTTCGATAATAATTTATACGATTCAAGGAGCCACGATTAGCATGAAAATAATGGTGAAGTTAATTTGCTAAGCGTAAACTCCGAATGAATATGAAATGCTCCGCATGGATCAACAATTTTTAAGAACGGAAGCCACACGAACATCAAAACTTATTTTTGAACCAAGTTAATGCAGACAAAATTAATGTTATGTATAGAAAAATTCCCTTATAATTAATCGATATCCTATAATAAGACGAACTATGGTTTCGTGAGCGCGAAAATATTTTGGACCAACGTTTCATTATTGAAAATCCACTGTTACCTTGACTAACACTTATTATAATACGAGCAAGAAACTTAAGGCTGTGACCCAGCAATATATCAAGATCAAGAATGTTTTGTTAGTCTCATTATAACAAAAAATTGGAATGAAACTAAGATTTTCTTGTGGAATGGGTTATAATTCATCGAAATCTAGTAAATAAATATATGTGTGAACAATTGTTAGTGAAAAGTCAAAAGTTTCTTCAACCATCCCAATTAGTTGATAGAAATTCAACCTTAACCCTACGGGCAATAACCAAAAAAATATACGTTAGTCAATAACCGGGTACCCCGGTACCCCTATGTAGTTTCTTGCATTTGTGTACTAAAAATTATAATTTAAGATCAAGAAAATGCAGATTATTTTGTCATTCGTATTAATAGGTACGTAAAAACCAACTTGTTAAAAAACCTTCACTTCATAATTTTTGTTTTTCCGTTAATTTCTACTTTATCTTCTGTTGCTTTCAAAGAAACTGACAATGGTGGGACCGCTGCGCAAACATAAACCATATATTCCAAATATAATGAAGGACAAAAAAGAAATGATTGGGTCTTCGATGTTTGCTTTCAGGAGAAACGCAACTATCACATTTTATAATCAAACTAAAGGCGGCGTGGATATCATAGACCAAATGCTGGGCCAATATGCAACACAACGGCAAACAAAACGGTGGCCGCTGTCTCTCTCATTGAATGCCATTGAATGTTATTTGGGTAAATCAACCAACGACCTCTAGCCGTGTCCAAGCAAGAAAACCCATAGTTAGGTCCTGTTTCTTGTGTCTTACATTACCACAGAAAAGAAGAAGAAAAACCAGAAAAGCGTGCAGCACATATAAAAAGCCGATATGCAACCAATATACTAAAACAATTTCAACATGCTTTGAGTGTCTGTAATTAGGCACTTATATATGTAATTAAGTATGTATTTTTATTTAAAGTGTATAAAAATAAAATTGCCTCGCGTAGGTGTCGAATGTAAAACGATCTTACACAAAGTTTTAAAAAAATATGTAATTTTTTTAACAGTTTATTGTCTTAAACGATCTCAATAGCGACGATTTAAAGTTTCGTAGCAATTTTTCTATTACAAAAATATTGCGAGCATTTTTAAATTGAAAAAGGTACCCGGGTGCCCGGTTATTGACCGTAGGGTTAAGACATTTGTAGTTTTCCTAAAAATTTTAAGCGAAAATCATTTCATATGACAACTCGCCATTGGTTTGCCTATAATAGCCGTATAATTATTCTAACTTTTCCGCTTAAGCCTCCTGTCGACACTTAACTTTACAACTCTTTCGAACTGTGCAGAACTTAATAGATAGTTTCGACGAATACCCAGCTTAACCAACAAACATTTGGAAACAAAACAAATTTATGGGGTGTTCCTTTCTGAAAACCTTTTCTTTTTTAAAATAATATAGCTAATGCAATTGCAAACAATAGTAGTATTGCACCTAAAACTAAAGCTGAGTGCATTAAATGTTACATATTCGCCAGTTTTTTCAAAAGGAACGTGCGGTTTTCCGTATATGTTATATATTGTTTTGAAAGCAATAAAAAGAATAAGGAAATGGCCACAAGTTGTTTAATCTCTTCCGTTAACAATTTTCCGGTTACATTTTTTAATATCTTGACAACCCAAGTAGGTACAGACGCGAACATTGTTAAGTCACTTTAGCGTTTTTGGTCTGGTTATACAAATATAATCTAATCTGGATGGCAGTGCAATCGCGATAAGCCTTGGATAGAATATTACTTACATTTTTCCCTTTAATAAAAATTGTCGCTTCCACTACAAACCCACTTTCTTAACAGTTTGGCAACCATTTACAGTCGAGCAAAAAAAGCATTGCATAAATTAGCGACTGCTTTTCGTATTTAGTCAATAAACACATAAATTACGCACGTGAGTAAAGAGGACGCTAAAAGTATATCTCATTTAAATAAAACTTATGAACTTACCTCACCGACAATAACAGCGAAATAATGAAAAACCATAAATAACAATAAAACTACGGCATCAAATACAAATAATTCACATAATTTTCAACTCACGCAACCAACACATCCGGATCCTCCCACCATTTACGTGATGTTGTGTCTAAATATAAACGCACACTACGCCAACCGTCAGATGTTTTAGCCTGCAACACAAAGGAAGTTTTTTGTTTCAAATACAAAATTGTTTCACTCCTGTTCTTGTCGTCAAATATTTACGTGGTAGTATTTAGGCTGGCGACTTTTTTCCTTGTCCACAAAAACTAAACGCGCCATTTTCTTCTTAAAGACTTGACAAAATAATTGAATTAAATTGTTGGCTGAATTTTAAGAAGCCAAATGAAAAAAATGACAAAAATATTTTAAACGAATTTGATAAGTAAATTGAAATAGAATTTATTTTCGAAATCGAATTTCTCTTGAACAAAAATAATTTACCAGGGTATAAAAAACTTGAAAATAGTATTTTTACTTAACAAACCTGCGTTTTATCGTATAATAAACAGGAAAACTCACCAACGCAGCTGATTACTTTTTTTTGAACTCATTCGATTTCAATTCCTATTGCCGCTACATTTTTCTTTATGGAGTTTGCCATCGGCGAACCGGAAAAACTTTGAATTTACCTGTTATTTATTTGCCTTGGCTCGCTTCTGCTTTAATTATAGGGTGTCTCAATAATAGAGCACCACTTCATTTAAAAATAAAACACGTAATTTCCGAGCGAGTCGTGTTATTTTTATTGCAGTATAAAGTAGACATGTTCCGATTATTTATGCACCGATCTGTTAGATATTGTTTTTAGAATTTTTTCGTGGGTGAAGACTTACACTATCATTACTCACTTGCCTTTCATTAAATGACTGTCTGTTTCAGTGGATATATTCTAGGTCTCTTTATCTGTATACATAAATATCAAGAAGGCTTCCGGATCTCTGTTTCATTTCAAGAGGAAATGTCGTCTTCACAACTTCCATGTTCCGATTAAGCTTTATTATGATTTCAAGACAGGGGATCATGCAAGGGAATGCTGGACTTGACAGCACTTAAACAGTGATTTCGTTTTACATCTTCACCAGCTAATGACTTGAAAAAGACAGGAACAAAACGTCGGTAGAGCAACGGTACTAAATTGTTGATGTTTTTCTATTTAGCGAATACAGCGGTCAGCTGGAAAGCACCAAGATATGGTTTGCCGTCACTGAGTGCGCTGTCAGATATTCTGACTTATACCTCTTCGTGGTGGCGGCCGATAACAGGTTCTTGTCTCTGCAAGGAGTCTGGTTAAATATGTCGCTATTAAGTCCCTAATCTAAGGTGGAATAGCATACACCAGGGCTACGTGGCTAAGGGTGCTTGGTTCCTAGTATGCGAAATCTGGATACCACCCGATATCCAGTTTTAATACAGCCTTATCCGTGCATGCGAAGATCTGTGTGAATTATTTGAAGGAATTCCGTTTGTAATAGGCCAAGGGAGGAATCTAAAATGGATGGACAAGAGTGCTACGTGGTCGGTTAAATCTCTAAAGGTACTCCCAAAACGTTTGACCACGACTTTTTCCAACACTGGCTACCATAAGGCTTAGGTCCACGGGCAGACTCTTTTTAAATGTGGATGTTATAGGAGACCTAAGCCTTAGGCAATTGCTATCAATTACAATAGACTCCGGGATGAGGAAGAAGGCCGATAGTCTGAAATCCCTACAGTCAAGAACAAAGGCTAGTGTTAGCTCGAGACTCAGTGAAAGCATAATAGTCGTAAATTACTAGTCGGTTACCTGAATTTAATTTGAGGATGGAAGAGGGTCGAATAGATACCCGTAAAATAAGCAGTCTGCTTTGATATCGCCCCTTTATTAAATAATAATGTGACGAATACGTGTTTATTTTCTAATTGATTAAAATTTTTTCCGGTCTAGCAAAGTGCGTTAATTTTTCGATGGTGCGCGTTAAATGGCGAACGTGATTGCTCGAACAAAAGTTCTGTCGACGATGGTTGCACATAAACGAATCATAACCAAGATCGCTCTTCACGAGCGGAATTCATGTGCGACAAATAGTTTGTTCGTTGTTCATACCAAGTCGATGACTAGTGGCGATCGGTAGTAATGCCAGAGTAACAACACACTAGAGTTACACCTTCATCATTTCCACCATTTCATTCTGTTGCAGTAATTCGAACGAAAAATGACACCGAAGATGTCACATAGCCAAAACTGGTTTGTCTCCAAACCAAACTTGACAAGGGATGACAGAAATTCGTTCCAAGAAATCTACATTAAGCTAATGAAATATTAAAAACGTTTTTTATTATGTCATTTTTTTATTACGAAAATCTCAAGCGATTGCACGCCGTATCTACATATTCTTACGTTTCCGCATATTAAACTTGTTTGCGAATTTCACTTTCAATTGAGTGCGTTAGGGGATTAAGTACAATTTGCCTTGTTCAGCTTTATATGGAATAAGATAAAGAACTGGATTTTGTTCTAAGAGAAATAAGTGTAGAATTAATTATTTGAGATTTTTTTTTAACAATTTCAATAAACTGCAAATATTTTACAAAATAAAAAAAAATTATAAAGAAATCTACACTCAATCGACACATTTATGTAGGACTAGGGGAACGCCAGCGGGCAAAAGTACTGATAATTAGAGTGACAACATGAAATATGTGGTTGTGGAATTAATTCAACGACGTGGAAACAACCTGCCGTAGTTGGTTAATCTAATTATTATTTCACTCAAATTGCAAGCTGACCATTTATTGACACCCATTAAGTGGTTTGGAACATAAACCAAGGAAAAGAACATTTTGCTGGAGCTATAAAAGATCACTGCACATGATCAGTCTTCAGTAGAATTATTTCTAACGTTAAAGCGTCTAGAAAGTTTTCAGTTTCAAAAGCCACCAAATAATTAACATTTTACATTGCAAACATGAAGGTGAGATTTAAAAAGGAGTTTAAAGTGAAATGAAAAAAAAATAAAAAATAAAATATATAAATATCGGATACGGGACTCGTTCCTAAGAGAAGAAACAATTTGCAGTTGGCTCCGAAGCCAGTGTACTGAAGTGTAGAATTTAAAAATGTGAAATTTCGAACAAAACTTTTGGTTAAACGTGATCAGTATATGGTTGCGAATGCAAACAAATTTGCAGCATTTAAGAGCTCAGTGTTGAAGGATTGAGAGTAGATCTCCAACCATTTTCCCAGATGTACTAAAAAGGACAAACACTAACCAATCGGGGAACACTTTTAAAAATCTGCCTGTTTGAATCTTAAGTTTCATTCTACATTCATTTGTAGATTTTGAAAGGACTTGGTCTTATTTGTTGAATAAAATTTAAACAGAATTCCTGAGGCCTTAAATAGGGATTCAATCAATATTTCCATCACTGCTAGTCAATTGGTGGTCTTAAACCTAAATTTCGTAATTTTAAAATAATCTATGTTACTTTTTGTGCATATTACAAGTGTCTTGACACTGGCTTGAGTTCCAGGCATTCCAGTACCCGAGTACAGCAGTCACAATATTTCTTCATGGTAGCAGATGTTTATAAAAACAAAATGTGTTTGGTGACAAATATTTATCCGAACTATTTCTTCTGAAAGTTTTTTTTTCAATCTAAAGATTAATTTCTTTCGAATATGCATTAGTGCTAATGGACCTCAGTGTTTGTAACAGAGTCCCTAGCGAACGAAATTCTTAAAAATACATTTAAACATTAAAAAAGTGTAACTTGATTCTCTTTTTATCTTTTTAGTTCGCTGTTGTCGTAGTCTTGATTGCTTTGGCTTTGGGTGTTAACGCTTCCATCATTCCCGGTACTATTGTCGTCGGCCATCCTGGTACCATTGTGTCCACCCACGGTGCTTTAGCTGTTCATGCCGCTGCCATACCTGCCAGCCCCGTGCAAATTGTATCCGGTCCAGCTGTTGTAAGTTCCCCAATCATTTTACCCGCACCCACTGGTACCTATGTAGCTAAGAACCGTGGTGCTATACATGTTGCTCCTTTGCCAGGACATATACAATCGGCTGTATCAGCTAACTTGGAACCAGCACCTGGAACTCTTTAATTTTACTCATCAAGTCAAATCAGAAACGTTGTTTCAACTGAAAAACTCTTGAATTTGGTCCCATGATTTTAACCACCGCTACATCCCGCTAGAAACCACCAACAGTTCAGATTCCCCTCTTTCTCTTTTTAGTAAAATTTTTTTAAAACAAAAACCGAAAAAATAATAATTTTGTAATTTATTCTCTTGTTTAACCTTTTCTATCATTTGACTTTTATTTTCTTGTCGCTTTCTTGTTACTTCTACTCTCTTTCTTCTATTCATTTCTCTCAATCTTGTCTATTCTTTGTGATATTTTTTACTTATTTCTTTTCTCCTTCATCACTTCAAAGTCACTCTTACCAGCAGTGTAGTGCCACTTTAGAAACTGCCGATATTGAATTCCAGACTTAATCTTTCTTCAGTGTCAACTGTAACTTTACCGTTAGTCAATTAAATATATCTTGTGTTTAGAATCAATTTGTAAAAATGTATTAAATTGTTTAAAAGAAAATAAAGCAACCATAAAACAAATAAATCTCTGCCTTTTAAATTTTATTTATATGTTTTTGGAATATTTCCTTTGTACTCGTCTTGTCGCACTCAGCTTTTGCATTTTTGAAAATACTATGGGAGGATGAGTGAATGTGGATACTCTGTCACAAGTTATTAGTATCTTTTCTTTTTTTTAAAATAGGAAACAAAAACAAATATTAGTGAAATTAAAAGTCAATGGGAACATGCATCCTAAGAGAGTAGTGGTAAAAATATAAACCACACATTCTCTTATTTCTTTACGAGTTATAATAAATAAATTAATGGAGACCAATTTGCTACCAAGCTGCTGCCTCAAAAATGTAGGCAAAACAGCAGACCTCATAAAGTAACAAAATAAACGTTTCGTGCGGATTTTCTTTAAGCCGAATTGTTCGATATGCGCGCCATGTGGTTCCATTAGGTCGGAGATATGTGTCATACAGCAGCCTCAAAGGTAACTTAATAAAGGTCATCGCTAAAATTTAGTCGAGTCTATACGGCAGGGTTATTGAAAATTTCCTCTAATGAGGAAACAGAATATGACTGCAACTTCAGCCACTAAGCGCTGTGAAAGAGAGAAAGAGAGAGAAGGTTAAAAATGAAGGCTACAACGTCATTTTTGTACAATTCTGATTCTGCAGATTATATGATTTGATTTTGGAAAGTTTATTCTCTAATTAGTTGTTAAGTCAATGGCCGACGCTATTACTAAATTCCTGTACGAGCAGCTTCGAACTTTAAAAACTACGATTTCAAAACCAATGTTTAAAGCAATAAAAAAGGCACGGCGCGATAATTAATAAATATCGTTATTAAATTATTTGAAAAGTGGCGAATTACAAAAAAGAAATTTAAGTGATGTGCGTAACAATTATTATTGTGGCCGGTAGTTAAAAGGCACAAAGATATGGCTTGCCGGTACTGAGTACGCTGTCAGACGTTCTGACTTACACCTCCACGTCTTGGGGGCCGGTAAGAGGTTCCTGTGTGTGTAAGGGGTCTAGCTACGTAAGTCGCGAATAAGTCCCTAATCCACGGTGGAACAGCATACGTCAGGGTTACGTGGCTAAGAGGGTGGACATATTTTTCTTCATTACATAGATGAACCAGGAAGCCTCGCAAAAAGGCGGAGGACCATGAGAATCCGATAGGGGTGAGAAATGAAGCCACTCTGTAGGAACACCGGTGTTTCTTGGACAATGGAGGAATTCTAAAGAGATGGAGAAGAAAACCTCGCAAGGGATAGACGTACCAGTCTTCAAAGATACTCTTAAGGATCGGGCTTACACGGTAGCGTATATTTTATGTGAATATCCAGCACTGGTTAGCATAAGGCTTAGGACCACGGGCAGCCACTTGTTGAATATGAATGTTATAGTGGACCCTAGCCATAGACAAATGCTAGCAATAACGTGCTAAAGCGAACGAAATGGGATGCTAAAAATCCCATTTTTGAACTGCATAATGTAAAAAATAGTCTTCAAGTAATTTTTGTATGACCTCTTACCTTAATCCACACGTTTTCATTCCAGTCGGAATACAGATTTGGGGCGAATATTATTTTTTAATTTTATTACATATAACAAAAGCATTTTATTACACATTTAGTTAATTCCGAAAATAAATTTTTCCGGGAATATCGTGAAAGCGTTTGTTTATTACCGTTTCCGGAAGTAAAGAAGTCCAGGAAATCCAAAACCCAGAGTGAAAATTTGAACGCACGCAAAACCCCGTACATGGGACAATCAAATAAATAACGAATTTTGTTAATACCTCACACGCAGCTTGTTTTTCGCCATTTCAGCAGCGGCCCGCTCTTCTTAGGAAACTTTTTACATAAAAAAGAAATTACAGTAGTTTTAATCTTACTTGCCTCTTCACACACAAGGGACATTTTTATTAGTTTTTTAGTTTTCCTTTTTTGCTCCTGACGTTCATAGTAACATCATCTAGAGGTGTTATATTATCAATAGGAAACAGTTGATTGATATTGATATTTATCCTTTGCAGAAAATATTACAACGTTTTAAACTTCCAGTTACAATAATCGTACTAAACTGTTGTACATTTGATAATATTAAAAATTCGTTTATCATTTTTGTTGTTGTAATAAAATAATAAAAACTTTATAACACATTTGTTGTTTGGTTCATTTGAAATAAATAATAAAAACACCTAAAAACTTATTAACAATTTGCATACGAACAATCGAGTATATTGAAGTGAAGCTTGCGTTGCTCTGCAGCGTGAGTCAATAATTATTTAATATAATTTTTTGTTATTGTTTGCACTACATTTTTAATTAGGTGGTGCAATAAAAAGCAATTATTGTTAAAACTGTTTACGGTATTTAGAAAAAAGCAATAATTTATTAAGGAAAAATCATAAAAGTAACTAACAGACCAGATGTGTTTTAAGGCGAACAAGTTGTATAATTTGTATTTATCATGAATTAATTAACGACTTTAAGATAAACAAAGGTTGCCGTGCGGTGCCGCAGAGTTGAAAATGTAACTTACCTTGTCATGAGAGTTAAGAGATAATCGGTTGAAATGGTATTTTACACTACGCGTAAAGAATTTAAGGTTTTAATATTTCAATTTAATCTAAAAATTGTTTGTGCAACGTTAATACATTAGGAAATCCTCACGGGCATTACAATATGTAAATCGTCATAGAATAATACTGCAAAATCCTTAGCACATTTCCTTGCTCCCGTTATATTTGGAGAAATTACTTAGTCAGCAGAAGATTGGACACTCTAAATGGATCCAGACTTTCATGGCCCCAATTTGAGGTATTAAGATAGTTTAGATAAGAATAACGGTGAGATTTACCTCAGATAATTTTAAGCGAATTTATTCATTGTAGCGCAGTGGTCTGCCTGAAAATGCTACAAGACCTTGATATAATGCTTATAGTATGGCTGCTAAGTTAGGGAGCTATTCAAAAACAGCATACATACCTTATGGTCTTCATTTAATTTCTCTTTAGCCAAGTGAAGTAATCAGAGAAATGTTCATTATTTCCAAATTTATGTTTTACAACTTCTTGCACTACAGTCCACTGACACAGTGTTTCGTTAAAACAAACAGAAAAGGCAACAATTAGAGATACTTTCCTCTATCCCCTCATCAAAATCTGCGTTTAAAAGTTAGCAGTGATATAACAACGGTTTCCCAACTGGCTAAACTAGCTATTAAATCACATATTTCCGTGTGTCTACAACACCAATAATTCTGACGTTAAATTGCTCAGACATCTCGTCAAGAGCAGTTTTCTATTAAGTTTAAAAAAATAAAAATTTTAATGTCACCATGGTAACATTCGTTCTCAACTAGTCTGCAAATCACTGCGGTTATCTGGAAGGCACAATTGAAATTGCTGTGTATTACTGTGGGTGCACTACCGTGTAGTGCACCCACTACCTTGTAGTGCACCCACATACAAACAAAAAAACATTATTCGGTAACCAAAATCTAAGAGCAATATTTTATTATTATTTGAATTATTTGCTTGCAGGCAAATCTCAATATTTGAATAAGACCTTTCTTAACATAATATTGTTGTCTAATAAAATAAAAATTCATATTATAACCACATTATAGCACAATATTAGCCTACGACTTTTATGAATGGTAGTTACATGATCTAAAGTTATCGTAATATGATTAAATTATTTATTCCCTCTTGATCATTGTGTAATAAAATGCATCATACTATGTTAAATGATCGTACTCACCTTTTTACTTTGTCAACTTTTTCCTCATATTTTGTTGTTTGTCGCTGTTATTTGGGATTTTTTTAAGATTTTACTCTTAGAAATACTTATAGCACTAAAAGGCGAGTTTCATTATCCTACATGGTCGTGCAATGAGACAAACCAGAACAAACTCTGACAGAATTCTGCACCTCTCTTTCTCTCTCAAAACAAAAAAAAATAGAGCTATATTCGGCTGTGCCGAATCTTATGTACCCTTCACATAAGTATGAACTACAAAAAATGTACCACAGATTTTCCGGGTGAAAAGTATTATTTAAGATCTATAATTTTGGTGTCCGGCTATAGTCGTCTTATTTTCTATTTAAGCTCTTCTTTCGTTTGAATACAAGCGTTTTCGATCGGTTAATAGATGAGATGTTTTTTCTTCGTTACGCCTATTTTGATTTGTATTTCTTTTCTCTGAATGCTTATGCATTTTTGATAAATGCTCGATTTTTGTATTGTAGATAACAGCGGCATTGGGGTTTTGTAAAATGTCTATTATTTGATCAGATATAGCGTTTTCGGTGCAATTTCGGCCTAAGGGGAAATTTTGTCGTTAAATTTTAAAATATGACGAGGTTTGCTATGGATTACTTGGTTGTGAATATTAGGTTTTTTGGATCTTGTATAACACCGATTTTTTGCAAGTGCAATGTTTTTTATAAAATATTGGTTGTTTGCTCATTTTTTTAAAGCTCCAAAATTTTGGTGAAATTAAAAATTTAGTTTCGAAATCTTAAAATTTGGTTAATTTTGGTTTTGTGGTATTTTTGCAATTGATTTGTTTTGTTCCAGTTTTCCAGTTTTGTGATGAATTTTCGGCAAACTTTAGATAAATCGTAATTTTTTAGTGCAATTTAGATTCCTTTGATACTTCGCTTTTTTAGAAAATTGGGTTAGGTTTTATAAAAATTTAGGTTAGTTAGGTTTTATAAAAAAATCTTTACAAAACCTAAATAACCTAATCCTAAATTGTGTGGAAATTTCCTTTTTTATTTTTAGATTTTTGGCAAAATAATTAATTTTTTGGTGATTTCCCGATTTTTTGTGATTTTTTTATACCATTGTCGGCTTATTGGTGAAACTACAAAATTTAGGGAATTTTGAGTTTTACTTTTTTTAAATTTGGTTTATTTTCAATATTATGTTAGTTTTGTAATATAAAATTTGTTGAACTCTAATATGCCTCTGTAGTGAATTTCCAAATTATGGTGAAATTTAAATTTTTTTATTTTTTAGATTAATTGAGATTCCAATGCTGAGTACGGTCACACCTAGTGAGTAAAGGGTTTATGCGTTTTCAAATGAAATCAAAAAGTGAACAGATTAAAAAGCATTAAAGAATACTATTTTTGAAAAACGAACATTATTTGGTTGCTTCGATACTTTATCCGGATACTTTAAACACGAAACACTTGGCGTAATTAATTTTTTTTCCTAATTATACTGGTCAGCAGTGAAAGTCTAATTTAAGTCTTTTTAGTAGGCGTGTTTACAGCCATACAGCAGATTTTTATGAAGCATATTAAGCCCCTCATATTTATACTACTTTTATTCAAAGGAGGACCAGTCCTCGAGACCTGCTGGCGCAATAAATGGGCCATTACGCTATATGAGCAGCATTATTCGCCGATCTTCTATAGAATATTCATCCAAATAACTACGGGTTACAAAGTCCGGTTATAATATTTAACAAAAATTGGCCTGCCACATTTGTTATAAACAACTCACCATAACATGACGAAAATTCGTTCCAAAAATCTACATAAAAACACCCTGTCGGAATATCAAATCAAGAATCAACTGATCATAACATTAGTGAGCATATGGAGTGCAGTAGTGGTCAATAATTTGATCCCAACGGACATTTATTTCCACTGAAATTTCATTAAAATACAATTTCGCAAACTTTTCCCTATTAGAACTATCAGTCAAGGAGTGACTTGTAAAGGAAAGGAACAAAGTCAAATCATAAAACAACTCATAAGCAACAACAACAATAAAAAACCACTCAAACATTCACAGCACACTCATACAAACATGTTTAGAAATGTCACAAATTATTAACATGAAGTTAATAAATGACAAATGCAATAACAACTGCAACAACAGCAATTGCAGAAGTCTTACCAATATTATGGTCCAGAATGCAAACAATCACAAACGTCAATTGTTGAACGATAACAAAGACTGTCGTCATTGAGCAAAACACTGCACTGACCGCAGCACAAGAGAAAATAACATGTTGTGACTGTCACAAACACCAATTATTAACACTCTGTAGCCTGAATATATAAGTGAATTTAATGAAACATGATGTCCAACATACAACTTGAAGGCAGCTACAAACAATTAGCAGCACAAACAATGGATTGGGCCAGTAGCCAAGCCCAAAGGCAACATAAGATCATGGTTGCTCGTAAATCTTTATCAGAAATGAACAACAATAAAATACAAGTTGCGTGTTTGTTACCAATCAAAACCGCAGAGCAGGCGTCACATATTTCTAGTGCTTTTAATATGCAGTAAAACAAACAAATAAGAAATGAACATGAAACGCCACTAGACATACATTCATACCTGCAGCCATATCCAGGCTGAATGACTTACAAATTGAATCATTTACATATGTAGCAAAAATCTGTAAGATAATTTATTTTTATGAATGTAAATTATGTCTGCGATTAGGAAATCCGCTCAAACGATTAAAAATATTAAAAATACAAGTTTTTTCAAGCGATGATTTTCTGTTTCATTAAAACTTTCCTCCTCAAGAAGGTTAACCCCGGTTCCGAGCATGTTCTAAATCGATAACTTACGAACCCATATTTCTGATTGATGTGTCAAGAAAGTGTTGCCAAATAAGCAAAAATTTATTCCCACATTCGCGCTTAATATCTGAATATAAGTTAGCTCCGTTTAGCTCAATACATATACTTTATCTTTTTACTAGAAGTTTTAATAATTAAACGAATAATTCATTCAGGATCAACTTGGTTTTTTTATTCCTTCAATTAAGAACTGAAAAAGCTAAGTTATTAGATACTAGCAGAATGAAAGACATGAATTTTATGTGCCGCCGTAAGCATTCTCTGTGTCTTTGTGCACAGTAGTGTCTATTGCTAACATCATCGATTTAACCCACCTAATGATGAAAACTTAATACGAGAGTTTGCCAAAATGTTCGTTTAAAATTTGTTTATTTCTCCCGAATAATAGGTTTTCTCAAGATCCTCAAAATTAGCGTTTGTTTCAGTGATGCCAACTACATTTCACCCAAATTTGTCACTATCAACCCATTTGAAACTCAACAAATAAGTAACATTTGTTCAAGTCTTACTAAAATATCTTAAATTTAAATCGATACACGGAAAGGTAAAATATGGTTATGGCATGTTCACGGCGACCATATTATCGTATCTACAACAATAAATTGTTGTGCCAAACATATTGTGGTTATTTGAAAGCATTTTGAACATTACTTTAATTGCGATAAAAAAAAACTTATTGTTTACATTTGATGATTTGCATCCATAAAAATTGCAGCCTGGTTGAGTTAAAGATACAATTGTTGTTCACATTCTAATCACAAACAAAGTCTATGTTTTAACTATACAATAATAATATGACCAATCTAACTATAAAATATTGCTAATAGATAACTTTTTTTGAATTTAATCAAAGTACGAGGGTGCTGTGGCTTAAGTGGTAAGTCATCTGTGTTCGCACCTCAGCCAATTAATAACACCAATTTATTGCTGCTTTTTTACCGTTCTAATAATATGATTTGCTTGCAACCATGTAATTCACACACAATATGTTGGCCTTAGATTATGGTCACCTCAACCATGTTTTTTTCCTTGCGATTTCATACGATTTCAATTTTATTTTAAAACTTAAAATTTTTTAGTGAACTTTCAAATTTGAAGTTATACTCAGGAAACATAAAATGCCGAAAGATTTAATTAAATCTGCTAAAAGAAATTTATTTTACCAAGAAAAAAACAACAAAATTTAATCAAGGTTTTTACCAAAATTTTACCCAAAACTTTCTATTTGATCAACAAAATTGCGATATTATTTTACCAAGACACCCGATTTCTAGCATCTCATTGCCTAAAGCTTGAGCTTTACCTGTTACCTGTTCACACCTAACAGATTGCTACTTGATAAACAGTAAAAAACCAAAGATGATTATTAAAAAATCAATGAAATCGACAAGAGCGAAAAATCGTTTGACTTCAATATAGGCTGAACAAAATTTAAATCATATAGCAGCAGTTCTTCAAAAAACACCTGGAAGATTTTAAAAGAAAGAACGAATAGGACGAGCTTATAAAAACAATTGGACTGATATTGCATTTGAGGGCATGAAAACGATGGAACATATTCTATGACACTGTTCAGTTTTGATACAAAACTCGAGGTTAACAATCTACCAGGCATTTATTGAAAATGTTTGAGGAGAGAGTTCTATTTTTTTGGTAATAAACGTTGAATCCATTTGAGCTTCCACACCATGACGTTATGCTAGTGATAACGTTTCGGCGAAGCGTAGGTTCCTGTTACACTTCTGTAATTGTGCTCTGTTCGGCCTTGTAGATTTTTCAAATAGCCCGTATAAACAAATCGAGAGGTTTTCTTCGAAGAATTGACTTCTTGTTTATGCATACATTCGACAAAATAACCACTCTGAGCTTCAATTCCCGAATGATTTGGATGTTGTATCTGTGTAAAAACAAATCCTTTTTCAAAAATTGCTGCGTATCTGAATACGAAAGTGTCCCAGTTGCTGTAATCGAAGACGAACCCCAGTGCTTTGTTGATTGGCCACACTTTTACGAGTTCTGTTAATATTTTCGGCTGAATGATCTGGCTGAATGTGCTTTGAAATGTCATCCCTAATGGGATTAGAAAAATAAATTGTCTCCTCTGTTTAAATAGACGGAAAATGCCCTGGGTGGCCGCCCATCTCATAACAAGGTGGCTGAGCTATACACCTAGCAATCGAAAGGCCTATTGGCAAGAAACGAAAAGTAAGTAAAAGTTTAATATGATTTCCATCAATGTTGTTAAGGTAAAAAAGAGTACAATAATTGTCTTGCATCATTGGTCCGCGCTGGCAAGGACATATATGCGGACTCTTTCTTTCATAGAGCTCTATGACGCTGCAATCATTTAATTAGAACGCATTATGGACTTTATATCGATTCTCGGTTAATACCATTCTGACCTAATATTTTTCTCTTTCTTTCTTGTTTTTTTTTTTTTTTGTTATCTGCAATTTTTTAATAATTTTATCATTTCACCCTCTGAGGCCACCTGTTTGCTATATAGAACACAATTAGAAAAGAAATTCTTTCAGTGTGTTAATTTTCAATTGCGTAAAAATGTGCGCAAATACTCGCGCTAAAGCAAAAATACAAACAACTAAATGACATTGTCTACACATTCAGTTGATTCAAGTTCATTTTCGTCAAAAGCAGAACAAAAAGCCAGTTCATTCTACTACAAGTTCAAGTTTACGCATTGAAGTTTACGCATGTTCAACAAGTTCTGCACGTTTTGAAAGCCACAGTGGAATGAAAAGGCAGTTCGTTGCACCATTGCAGCATCGTAATGGTGTTGCCGGAGTAGACTGGTTGACATTAGGCCAAATAATTGCTGTTGTAGGCCATACAAGCCTCAATAACGCACTACTTTAAAGCAGGCCAAGTTTGTTACGCAACATTTTTATACCGTCAACTTGCGGCATTTCAAAAGCGCTGCTCTGTGCCGACGTAGGTGCTCGCAGAGGATATCATTTAACACATGGTTGAGGTGTAATTTTATTTATTTGGATTTGTTGTTGGTTGGTAGCATGAATGGCTTGTGCTCTAGTTTGACTTTGTCTTCAATTTAATTTTCTGAATTTAAGTTTGTTAAGGTGACTCGTGCTGCACACTAGGCAGGCACCTTGTTCAAGTTGAATGCACTTGGCAAGTGCTTTTTTTTTTAAATTGTTTTTATTTTGGTTGTTGGAACTGTTTCAATAAATATGAGAACTTGTGTGCCGTCGTTGCTTGCGTGCTACAAATAGTTTTTTGTTGTTTTCGTTTTTATTAAACTTGTTACGTTGCAATTGTTCAATTATTTGAAAATATTAAGTTTTGTTATTGAGATGCTTGATGTTGACGTTGGGCGTTATTTATAAAAGAGAACAAAAAAAAAACAACAACGACTGCAATTTTAACACAATTCATTGTGGAATTTAATTCGATTGGTATTTGTTTAATATGTTTTTGAGTTATTTGCGAATTAAGAGGCCTTCGAATAATTAAGAAGACCAAAGTTAAAATAAATGCATAATTTAAAAGTAAATTATTATTTAATGAGACCGAGGGTGGTTTTACGTCGTTCGGGGTTTCAGCTTACAAGGATTTATGAAAGCGGTTTACAATGGCCATCACACGATAATACAAAATTGAGAGGTTCAATTTTCTATGACGTAGACCGGTTGAGCGGTGTGCTGGATAACCACACCTTCATTCTGTGATAGGTAGCGCCCTCCTGTTCGAATATGTCGTTTATAATCTGTAGCGCTCGCCGTTCACGGTGATGGCTTCACCAGAGCTGTTTACTCAGAATCTCAGGCGTCCTCCCATGTGGGGCAATTTTGATTGTGAATTTTCCTTTTGTCATTTCGACTTGTGGCTCCATCCTATAACTTCCCAATGGTGATTCCGTGTCAGTAACTGAATAGGCGACAGTAGATTGGATAGCAGTCACAACAACAACGTGGCTTCCACCGAATGTTAACATTGATTCTATACTGAAGCTCTAAGAAGCAACTATTTTTAGACGTCTCATATATAGAGTATTTTTTTAAGCCCGTTTCAAATTATAAAATGGTTAATTGTCAAACGAACTGTCATACTGCCCTCACTTTTTGACATTATTGATCAGTATACTCTGAGATATTATCCTGAATAAATTTACGCTTGAACAACGCTACCGAATTAACCAGATTTCATTTGAAAATCAGTCGTCAACTACCGTAGCTCTCCTTTCAAATATAGATGACATTGATCCTACCGGGATGCGATTCAATAGGATGGCCTTATAGGCCATTTGTCAACCGCAAGCATCGAATTATTGAAATTAAAATTTGGCGAAAAGTTGATTTCGAGAAATATACCTGTCAATTGGTCTCCACAGTCGTACGATTTGACACCGATTATTTCCTGTAGGGTCACGTGAAGTCACTGGTTTGTGCCTTACAGGCCAATATTGTTCGTGTTATTCTTGACATGGGAATCATATTTATAAAATTCGACATCTGCTGCTCATTGGCCTTTAATCAATAACCACTCAGCCGAAAGTGGTAAAAAATTGTGTAGAATCCGAAAAAGAAATTTTACGCGAAGAAGCAGTAGTCGAACGGTGCCCTCAAAGTCAAGACAATTTAGGGTATCGCGCAATAGCAGCCGGATATAGGTGGCAGTCATTGAAAATTCGACTTAACAAATAATGTCATAAAACTGGCCGTTAACGTGGGGAAGTGGGAAGCAATAATAAAGGTAAAATTTACTGCCACTTTCTCGGAGAGACCAGCTGCTTTAAATCCCTGCTTTCATGGAAATTTCGAGGCAGGCTTGTTTTGGAGTTGCTTGAAATTCTTCAAGAACTGTTTCTTGATAATAAGGTTTCCTTGTACTGCATACCAGGCCACGAGTTAGTGGACAAATTAGCAAGGCTGGCGTCTAATATAAGGCTTTTTACTGCAGAGGCATATTGTAGCGTTACTTGGTCAATGGTCGACTTTTCTGTTCGGTCATTTTGGACTGAACTGTCCTTTGTGGAGGATTCATCAGATTACTTATACTGTGTCATTTAAGCCTTGAGCAAGATGAAACAACGATGGACATTCTTTATGAATGTATTGTATTAATTAGTAATATAAAACCTTATCTTATCTCTTAGCTCTTGTACTTGAATAGTATCAGCCGGGCTTCTCCGACTTCTGTACTGACCTTTATTATGAGCGTAATACATAGATTTAAGAAATTATCAGAAGCACAAATGATCCAATAGATGTCGCAGTGCCGGTCAGTGGATCAGTTAGAACCGTCTTTATTATGAAAAACTTCCTTCGTAGTTTATCGATAATATATCCATGTAATTTTCAATAAGATTCCCTTATCAATTTTAGTTTGATATTAAATTCGACATTGAATTCAGCACTGTTTCGGAAATATTTTCAACTTTCAGTTGGCTTTACGGGCTAAACTAGTAAGTCCAATTAAAAAAATTTCTGATGTGTTTTAGTTATTCCCAAATCGATCCATCTAAAAAATATTTTTGAAAAGGGAAGAGTAAGCGATCTCTCAAGAAAGCCCTAGTAGTTTCCAAAAATTGTTCTAACATGTACAAAGTTCCAAGTAGATTTTTGTTATAAGTGATTAAACATTTACACCATATGATATACCGATCATCATTATATTTAACACGCAGGGCTATTGGTCCAAATCTTAAACTTACCACTTATACATAATATGTTCGTAGGTGTTAGTTAGAAAATCAGTCATGACGTGACGAGGCGCCATGCTCAGCAGGGAGGGTGTCTTCTTCGTAATCTCTGTTACCTTGCTATATTGCTAGCTGGAAATATGGTAAAGACAGCCCTCGTGGCTTGCTTAAGCCTGTGCACTGAGGCTATTATGACGACAGATCTCACGACGAAATGCACATTGCGTATTTCCAACTGAGTATATGGTCATCCTGATTCAAATCGTGGTTTACCACAATTTTACACGATTGTTGGTCTTAATTTAACCTCAATATAAGCTGGGTTGACTCTAAATTCAACTAATCGAGACCCAATCGAAATTTTTGAGTCTTCTTCGATGTTGCCCGCTACGGCGGCTATATTGTCTCCACTTGGCACTAATCTTTGCTTGAATGGTGGCTCAAGGCTCACAAGAGTGTACTGACGTTCAAACTTTACTACCGTTTGAGGAATTGCTTGCTCACTGATGCCATGCTGACGACCGCCCTCACGGCCCATTTACAACTATGTAAAAATTTCCTATAGCCTAATAATTTCCTAATTTCCGCATGTTCGGCCTACGTGAAACGATGCATGCTGGCATGATCTGAAGTATGACAACTGTAAAAATTTCATTACTATCTGGTCAGCCTGGTATCTGTCACTTTTTCTAGAACTATCATATATTTTATTTAAAAAACTTCTCTACTTACACACCTACATATGAATTAAACTATTTTCCTATAATATACTCAGACTTTAATTGAGGCAATTAAATATTAAATTGACTTATAGACTCAATAGCATTTGAGAGCTGAACATTTTTTCATTTGGTTTGCGAAAACATGTGTTTGTTTTTTTTTTGATGATAGGACCAGCACTCAGGGGATGACCCCTATTCATGCAATGCATTGTGTTAGAACTAGGAAAATAGGTTATGGGAAGGAGGATAGAGGGAGTAGTGTTTATTAACATTTGACTTGAACTTTTCCACAGAGAAAGTGGGAGGAAAGACCTCTGCTGGAAGCTTATTCCACATACGAATGGTCCGGCTAAAGAACGAATTCTGTCTGTAGTGCGTTGTGCGATCCACTGGCCATTCGACCACAAATGAATGTGCTCTTGATGAAGTAGGTGTGGTGCGTATAAATGAACGGGTTTCGGGAATAATATCCCTAATTTCATTAGAGCACAGTCCATTGTAGTAACGATAGAACAGTGAAACACACCCCACATTGTGTCGATGCTCGAGAGAGTCAATAGAGTTGGATACCCTAATGTCACCGATGAGCACCTTCGCCATCTCCTGTACGCGGTCGAGTAACTTCAACTTTGAAGCACCGGCCCATACATGAGAGTTGTATTCCATTTTCGGTCGGATATAAGTGGTATAGATAGTTAGGAGATAGGATGGGGTGAAGTAATTCTTACACCATTTGAGGAAGCCTAGGCACTTGAATGCTTCTTTCGACACTTGAAAGATGTGTTGGGTCCATCGGACATCACATTGAATCTTCATGCCAAGAACATCAAGAGCTTCTGATTCCTCAATATCTATACCACCCATAACTACAGATGGAGCAGAGTCCGTCGTGCGTCTGTGTGTTAGCATACAACACTGGGTCTTATAGGGGTTAAAATCGACCCTATTCGCACGACCCCATTCTGTGATTGTCACAAGATCACTATTTAACGAATCATTCATGCGGTGCCTCATGGCACGATAACCTTGGAAAGCGCCGAACAAATTGCTATTGGACGGTCATTTTCAGGGTTATTGGCCTCTCCTTATTTTGGGATTGGCGTTACATTGGCAACCTTCCAACACAATGGAAATTCGCCAGCATGGTACAATATGCTGAAAAGTTTTGCCAATGGACGCGCTACCTTTAAGAACTTTATGATGAAGACGCAGCTCGTATAAAACTTTTTCGCGCCTTAGTACTTTGGACCACGAAGATCTTGCCATTTTGCGTAGCGAGTCAGTATCGGCATTTTTTTTTATTCAGCCATGTACTGAATGCTTCCTCTCTGGATCTGACTGCAATTTTGCACGTCTGAAAAAACCAAGGTTTTATCGAAGTTTGTTTAAATGGACTCAACCATTTTCGCCATAGCATTGACATTATTGTCCATGAAACAAAGTTTCCAATTAAAATGCCTGAAGAAGTCGTTGAGATCAGCCCAACGAGCCTTTTAGTAGATAAAATTTTTACATCTCGTTCGTGAAACGTTAAGGAGTTCCGAGAACGAAAAGGAGGCGGAAATGGTACAGTGACTTTTCAGGGTGTGAGGCAAGAAAAAGGTCAAGAGTGTTGTCCTGGTGCCCTGCAACACACGAAATGTGCGTTGGTTCATTCACTAGGTGCGCAAGATGATTGTGAATTTAAAAAAATTTATTTTTCTTTTCCTTTTCATCTAGAGAGAGTTTGACCACTGCCGTGAAAAATTAAATGTAGTTGTCATTGAACAGAGCTTTTTCTGTTTACTAAACGCACTTTTACCAGAGTTGCATTCGGAGTTTGACGCAATTTATGGCACAATGCAGTACTAATTGCTCACTTATTAATTGAGTTGTTGTATAGTAAACTGAGCTTAGTTACAGCTTTAATTGCTTAAATTTCTTAATTGCGTAATTAAGGTACTCGTCCGAATATAGTATTACACTAATTAATAATGCGCATAAATATCCTCTCCTAAAAGAAAAACTGATTTTCTATATGTGTTGGATACATTTTCGAAAGTACAGTTTTTTTGTCAATAGAATAAACAATTATCCTTCGAACAATTATTCAATATTTGGCTGATGCAATACTTTGCATAATCGAGTCAGTTCGATAACGAAACCAGTCTCTAGAGCAAACCAACGTGAACCAAATTAAAACATAAAAACACAATTAGTTACAAACTGTGTTTGTGTGCCTTTCTATGTTTCTTATCTAAGTCGGCATATGGTGGCATGAGTGTTGGACACCAAAAAAAAAAAAGCATTAAGAAAACTTAACCTCATTTTGACAAAAGCAAGGAATGCCACTTCTGTCGGAGTTAAAGGCACACAACAACAACGACAAAAATCGCAAAACACAATCTACCAAAAATATTAACGAAAAAAAATACACTTGCAACGACGTTATGTTGTTGGCGGAAAGGCGGGTGGGGTCAATAAGTTTTCATACTTAGTTTACACCATCATGCTGCGACTTTAGCCATGGTACTCGTAGCAATGCTTAATAACTATATTCACATTTTATACACTTCTCAATAATATTTTATTTATATTAACTTTTTTATCTTGCGTTTGTAGTAGTAAACGAATAACAAACACAGACACACTCGCACTCGTGTGCAACATGCATGGAAACACGCTTCCACACTTAACCGGTCAACTAAAGTAATAATCACGGTATTAAATATCTCTATTGTCAATAGCATGTTGCATACCACAAGTGGTCAACTGTATAAGAGTTAATAACTTTGTAGACCCACAAGAAAATTCATCGACAGTTTGAAAACTCTGACTGTTAGAGTTTTTCAGATGAAATGAAATATCCATTTTGTACGGGAGGCGTCTCGCCTATTCTTCTAATTTTCTTTATTTTTGTCTGGGCTGTGGCCATATATAGCCATATACCAAAATACTTGTCACAAAATTTCAAATATGACAAGAAATGTTTATTTTGTACGGCCAATGCCACGTCCACTGCTCCGATAATTTGCAATGAAATTTATTTATTATATATAGGAGTTGTCATACCCCTTGCGCTTAGTAAGCGCATTATCAGCAGGACTGTATGGACTAATAAGGAAGTAGTACGAGAGTAAATATTTGCACTATAAAGCTATCCAGGAAGGGTATCGTGGTTTGTTTTTGTAGAGAGGTTGAAAAGAGTGCAGGTGCCAGCTTGCGGAATATAGGTAGCGTTGTGAACTACTTCGAGGAGATTCAATAGCTGTGGAGCTAATACGGAAGCGCATCGTGATTTTGTGTGCAAGACTAGTACGGAAACGGTTCTGTTCTAGTTAGCACTTAGCGTATGTATCGTGCGGAATAGAATTCTTGCAAGTAATGTTAGCATTTCATTAGTATGGATTCAGACGTTTGAAAATACCGGCTCAACAGGCAAATTCAAAACACATGTCAGCTGCGATTACTTAGATGTGAAGAAGTAAGGGCTTAGGTTCCCAAAATGCCATCCTTAGTTTCACTTGTAAACCAATCCAAGCCGTCTTTGCAGTTGATTCTGAAGAGAGACTTACATCTAAGAGTCAACGAAATCCAGAAGGTACAAGAACTGAAGGACATTGATTCTTGTGGGGACTCCTATAATTGGCCCTCCAGGAGTCCTGAGCTCAGTCCTGTTGACTATTTTCTTTTCTTTCGGGCTACTTGAAAGGTATGGTAAAGAAGAACCTTTTTCTATTTGTTTTCTGCTGTTAACACTCGATTAAAAAAATTACGATACGATTGATGCCACGATTGACGCATCAAGTAATTTTTTTGTACGAATTTCGATATATTCACGGATATGACGACTCGAGCACTGCTTAACACGCCTAGTATTGCTAGACGAATAGGCGTAGATTGTTCAAAGACACTATAAAAAAATAAAACTTCTAACTTTTCTTGTTTGCCGTGTAATACGAGTACATTTTCGTGTTGAGTTTATTTTGCGCAGTCACGTCACAAACGATGCACCATAATTTGCCATGATTTAGTTGTAAAAGGTTCTTGAGAAGCGTGATAATGCTAATTATAACCTATGCTTGTGTCGTATGGCGGACGGCAGTGGAAAAGAGGGGTAACATAGGAAAATTTAAAGAAGGTTCAACGAATGTGCTCCCTTGGAATGAGCGGTGCAATCAGAACCACAGCAACATGCAAATAAAATAATAGGCAGTTCTTTCAGCAGCACGCTTGCAGACGATGGGTGATTGGACCGATCGAGATTACAAATCACGACGTTAGAAAATATTGTACGTACCTGAAGCAAAGGTTACACTGATAACAGAGAGACGCTAATGGCCAAACGGTACCATCGCACAGATGATCTTATTTTATTAATAAATAAATTAACAGGCGGCTCTATATACCCGTATCATAATGCGGTCCGCCAAGTAGACGTCCCTGCGATTACTGAGTATCTAAAGATTTCAGTGATACTGACGGGCCCATAGAGGTCAATATCTGAACGGACAGCAGGCAAGAATAAAGGCATTACATTCCGATAGGATTACTTCCAAGACTATTAGGAAATGCAAAACGACTACCCATGGCAGACTGTGCATAATTTTGTAATTAAGCTCAAAGCGCTAAAAGATGTGGGCCTAAGCGACGCAAGGATCCTATGGGCAGACCTAAATGGGAATAAAACAAGGAAGTTCCTAAGAATAAGCAAATCCAAATCAGTAAGATGATAAACCTACTGATGGGCCACTCGAGTTTACAGGCACATTTAAATCGCGTATGATGTGCGGGTAGTGATGAGTGCAGGGCATTAAGGCAACACGTCGAAATGATCAAATACTTTCTGGCTTTCAATACTGTCTGGCCTTGGCACAGCATAGGACTACACCACTATATCAAAATTGGCTTAAAACTTTTGAGTAAAATAGTTTATTGGCGTGCCCTATTTTTTACTTCAATGGACAGAATTCTCCTATTAAATAATGGGTGTAAAAAGTGAAATAAAATAAGTCTAATTTGTTTTCCCTTGCGTGAATCTGTACAGCAAAAGTACAAAGTTAGAAAGTGTTCAAACAGTCTAATTTAAGCATCTCTAATTTTACGATATTCAAATAACCTACAAGAGCCAATCCATAACGTTACTCGTTCATACACTTGATGGCCTTCAAGCTTGATAATTTATTCATTTAATTTCCATCCGCTAGCCATTTCCTATTGGGTGGTGTCTACATAGTTAAATTATATGTTCCTTTTGTACCATGTCCAGCTGCAGCCACCTGAAGTATGTTACAGCAACGCCTTTTCAGTCGTTTCTGTCGGGTTCTTTCTTACTACCGTCGATTGCGATTTTATTATGACTTTTTTCATACTTCGTTTTTATTGCTGAGTATTAATAAATCAAATTGTGCAATAAACTACAAGATCATTGCCATAGAATTTAATTGAAAACACATTCGGACATTTGCATAGGAGCAGTTGTTATATGAAAAATGTTCAGGGAGTTTACACTAGAATTTCAATGATTGTTAAGCGAAACGCTCGGACTTCAAATGAAAGAAGTTTTTATTGTTAATCTGCCAGAGTATCGATCAATAAAATTGGCATTCTTGTGCAGTGAAAAGGTGTGGAACAATTCGCTGTGAGTACTTACGTTAATTATATGTGAGAAAAGTCCCTCCACAAATTCTTGTTTTGCGACGGATACTTCATTATAATCTCATTGAAATATTTCCTCCTTTAGATTTGTTTCAGTTTTTTAAAGTAAAGTAATCGTAGTGTGTGTTTGTCTATGTGTATGCGATAGGTAATAAAAATATTTTACATTGGGACTTAAGCAGTTATGAGCTATTGGCTATATGTCTATTTTAGGTTAGGTTGAGATGCGCCAGTTATTGGTCTCACGCCAGTAGACATGCACTAAATCGACTGGTTTGGTCGGTTGTGCTCTCTCCATTATGAAAAGCAAAAAGAGCTTTACATATTGTAGACACTCGGTTATTCGAGAAAAATTCTTCAGAAATCTCTAGTCAATGCCTCTGAGTTGTGTCGGGTAAGGAGTCATTTGTACGAAAGATGTTTTATATTCAGTCCTAGTAGGCTTTTTAAGGCTATGTTTATTTCCTGTAATCCTATAGTTTTGATTGCAGCAGTATTTGTTTGTTAATTTTCAAGTACTCCCTGGTGGCCTGGCACATAGACGATGCACAGTCTACCATTTATCGAGTAATCGTTGATCGATTTTTTGCAATTCAATAACGTCTTTGAGTATAAACTTCGTTTGAGTAAAGACGTACTTCACTTTAAGGGCATAATTTAAATTCATTTAAGGTGACTTTTTTTATTTTAAAAATTGAACAAGTGCAGAGACACAGTTAACAGTTAGTAACAACAACAAAATAAAAAGCAATATAATATTGTGTGTGATAAAAAAGACAATAACAAAGTGCATGCT
The DNA here is from genome assembly GCA_963932375.1 of Phania funesta. Taxonomy (NCBI): domain Eukaryota; kingdom Metazoa; phylum Arthropoda; class Insecta; order Diptera; family Tachinidae; genus Phania; species Phania funesta. Next base: position 44,098,322 of record OZ010653.1, read on the forward strand.
TATTACTCTTTTTCTTACACAAATGCTAATAATGCAATAAACAATATAAATAATAAAAAAAGATGACAGGGCTTTTTTAACCGCCAGGTCAATTGACCGAACGCGTTCTTTATCAGCAAATATAAATATATCTGCTACAGAAACAACGAATTCAACAAATAAAACTAAAGAAACAAATAATACACAAAAAATCGCACAAGAAAAAGAACCAGGTACTGAATCTAAACGCGTGCAAACTGGTATGGATCGGTACATAACCATAACGAAGAGGAAGGCGAGTCCTAAGTCTTCACAACAAGAGCGAACCGCCAAGCAAAAAAGTTCACATCAAGTAGCTGCAACATCGGTAAGTGAAAATAGATTTTCTGTCCTTTCTACCCCGTACAATGAAAATGCCGAACCAACTGCAAGGGAACAAAAACCCCCACCAATCTACTTGCGCGAACAAACATCAAATGCCATTGTAAATATGCTGTCCCAACTCCTAGGCAAAGAAAATTTCTATGTGGCTTCTGTACGAAGAGGACAGATACAAGAAACGAAGATCCAAGCCCGCACTGAGAAGAATTATCGCCTAATCGCAAGTCGTCTCGATGCAGATAATAAGAGCTATTATACGTATCAACTAAAAAGTGTTATAGGTTTGAATGTCATTATAAGGGGCATTGACAGTTCTGTTCCCACTGAGGAGATAAAAAGTGCCATAGAGGTGGAAGGTTATGTCGTAAGGTCAGTGCACAATATTTTAAATAAGAATAAAGTTCGCCAACCTATGCATCGTGTTGAAATCGTGTTTAATGCGTCGCAGCTTAAATCAAAAAACTCGGTTCATCCTATATATAATTTGCGCTACCTCTTAAACAGAAGAAGAGCCTCTAAAACGTAACGGTCCCCGTCAGTGTACCAACTGCCAGGAATTCGGATACACGAAAACCTACTGCAAGCTACCATCTGTATGCTACACAGCCACACACTAAGCCAAACTTTTCATATGCCCAAACATTGAGAAATGATTAACCTAATGCGAATGCCAAAAGTTCTAATGCGCATAAACATTCATATGCCCACGTCTTAAAAGAGGGTGCTCACCAACAATTCAAGCTCGATCGAGAACTTAATACAGACAATGAATAATTTCATGACAACTATGCAGGGTATGTTTCAGGAAATGATGCGAACCCAAAACATGCTTCTGCAAGTTTTGCTTGGCAAAAAATGAACCAGTTAAAAATATGCTTCTGGAACGCTAACGGACTCTCCCAACATAAATATGAAATAGAACACTTCCTGCTAGCACATGATATAGACATACTATTAGTCTCTGAAACACACTTCACTATAAAAAACTGCTTTAGAATTGATGGGTTTTTTATATATGACACAAAACACCCAAGCGAAAGGGCATGTGGTGGGACTGCCATTATAGTCCGAAAAAACGTAAGGCATTTTTCATTGCCTGAATTCAGGGAGGACTTTTTGCAAGCCACGACTATAAATCTTACTGATTTTAAAATTGTAGTCTCCTCAGTGTATTGCCCGCCTAGGCATAAAATCGAACACCATGAATTTGCCAGGTTCTTTGCTACGCTAGGGCAAACATTTATTGCCGCTGGCGATTACAATGCACACATATTGGGGATCCAGACTCCTCAGTCCTAGAGGTAGGCAGTTGTATTATACAGTTGAAATAAACAACAAACCCACCTATTGACCCACAGACTTTAATAGGTTGCAGGCCCTTATTGATTTTGCTATAGTAAAAGACATCACGCGATCAACTCTTAGTTAATTCATCCTATGACCTATCTTCTGATCATTCACCTGCAATTGTTATTTTACACGACAGTTTTGTCACTGCACCTAAAACCCTTAGTTTCTACCCGAACAGAAACACGAATTGGTTAAAATATAAAATGTATGTGAGCTCTCACTTACCTTTGAAAATACCACTGAGAAATCCAGCTGATATTCAAGCATCTGTAGATCATTTTACAGACGTCGTGACTGCCGCAGCCATAGCTGCAACGCTAACAAAGCCATCAGCTAAAATAATAACGTACCAGGCAACAGCAGATATTCAGATGCTCGTCATTGAGAAAAGAAGACTAAGAAGACAATGGCAAAATAGTCGTTCTCCACACATAAAAATGCAAATGAACTTATGCCAAAAAAACTTACGCAGTAAATTGAGACATAAGCACGAATTCGCTATCGACAACTTTTTAAAAAACTTGGATCCAATGAAAAATACGGATTATAGCCTGTGGAAAGCTGTAAGGCACTTACAATGTCCTATTGCTTACGAATCCCCACTAAGACTTGAAGACCGTACTTGGGCTAAAAACTCAAGTGAAAAGGCAAATGCGTTCGCAAAGCACTTAGAGAAGGTTTTCGCACCACATGATATAAGTAATTCCACTACTCCAATTATTAGCGACATCGTGAATGATCCTATGAAATTTCGGTTGTCTTCTTTAAAATCGACAATTAAAAATACGGATATGAAGAAATCACCTGGACCTGATCGTATAACAGGATCAATGATAAAAAATTCAGCTGTAAGAATTTTACTTTACATATTTAATGTCATGTTGCGCGTCGGCTTCTTCCCATGCTCTTGGAAGATGTCTGAAATTGTTATGATCCCGAAACCTGGAAAGGACTCAAGCCAGATTACATCCTACAGGCCAATTAGCCTACTGTCAGTTTTGTCAAAGATATTTAACAAATTATTCGTCTCGAGTGTAACTCCTTTCCTAAATGAACAAAACGTTATCCCAGATCATTAGTTTGGTTTTCGAGCAAGGCATAGTACGATTGAACAAGTCCATAGAATCGTTACCATTATTAGATCGGCTTTTGAAAGAAAGCAATACTGTTCAGCTTTATTTATAGATATTTCCCAAGCATTTGATAAAGTCTGCCATGATGGGCTACTTACTAAAATAGTTCGGGTTCTACCTGAAAACACCCACAAGCTTATAAAAAGCTATTTGTCCGGTAGAACTTTTAAAGTAAGGTCAAAGGACCAGCTGTCAAGATGTGGGAAAATCAGTGCAGGAGTACCTCAAGGTAGTGTGCTAGGGCCGCTATTATATATCATCTATACAGCGGATATGCCGACAAGCCCACATACATATACATCAACCTTTGCAGACGACACTGCAATTATAAGTGTCAGTAATGATCCAAAGGATGCATCTGAAAAGCTGCAGACCCATATTCATAAGCTAGAAGACTGGCTAAAACAGTAGAGAATAAAGGTAAATCCATCAAAATGTGCTCATGTAACGTTTTCCCTTAGAAGGCAAAATTGTTCACCAATCACAATAACTAATACCACGGTTCCAGCGGAAACGCACGTTAAATATTTAGGTATCCACCTAGATCGGCGCCTAACTTGGTCCCGTCATATTGAGGCAAAAATAACGTCCATAAAGCTTCGAACAAACCAACTGCATTGGCTAATAAGTCCTAACTCAACTTTGGCTTTGGAATATAAAGTCCTTTTATAGAAATCCGTTATAAAGCCAATATGGTCATATGGTATTCAGCTGTTGGGTACTGCCTGTGCATCAAACATCCAGAAGTTACAGAGAAGACAGTCTAGGATTTTACGTCATATCGTATGCGCCACCTGGTACATAAGAAATGAAAACATACATAGGGATCTCAAAGTTCCCACTATCCACGAAGAAGTTAAAACATACACGTCCAAATACGTGAACAAACTAGTCGCACATCCCAACACTCTAGCACGCAATTTATTGCAATTTGATGGCCACCAGAGACTAAAAAGAACTGACACATTGAGCCTGGTGAGGCGACTCTCTCTACACAATAGAAGATCGATTTTTAAGATTTGAATACAAAAAATTAGTTATTACGTTGGTACTAACTAGTAAATAATAATTTAGAAATAAGATTTGAATACTTATTGTGAATTTCTTTTAATAGAAAGATTCAATAAAATAAAATGCAGTATAAAAAAAAATAACGTCTTTTTTCTGACTCCTTGGGAATCAGTGGCTTTGATAGTCAATTGGATACTCACTTCTTTTACATTCCGTGATTGTATTTTCGACCGCGTAACTGTCAGCAAGTCGGAAATACATTTTGGTCTCTGCTTCCTCTATGTAAACGCCCAGTGTTACTTTATTTCCCAGCTTAGAGCCGTCCGCGTAGCAGCTGGGCCCCGCATGTAATGCGATACGCTTTCTTCGTATGACCAGGATAATTTACATTAGGTTTGGTTGGGTTTGGTGTCCGGTTGGACATTTTCGCCGTTTGCGTATAGCCAGCCGTCCATTATTTGCAATATTATTTGTAGGGCCGCATGATGGTAAAGCGTTCAACGCCTATCCCATTGATTGCTGATTGTCGCGCTTATTCCAGGACATTATTTTATATGCTTACAATTCAGCACAAAACAAGAAAAACTTGTACCTTTCCCCGAATTCTCCTTAACAAGCAATACAATTTTTATAAAAAGCAAATGTTTCTTCTAACTCTTTCCGTTTCTTAACGTTACAGTTGTCGGCTGGGAATTCTATAACTAAGGCACTTCAACAAATCAAATAATTTTTTAAATATTATTTTCTCGATTACGGATGCCCTCCACTAGTTTATATGCAATTCTTTTTGAGTATTGATTGGCCTCCACCATAGTTCAAACACAGCAAAACATGGAGTATCTGATGTAAAACATTCCATCAGACCACAGTGGTTGGTAGCATGTTTGTTTAGATATAAGTCGGAAACTTCTTTGGTGTTTCTTTAGATAGACGGGCCTACAAAGTTGGTTATAAAATGTTAACAAAATTCGAGTGATATTCGGTTGTCCTTGAAAATATCTAAAACAGAGTGCACAGTAGGTAGAATTGTAAGCAAATATCAGGTTGGCATTGCATACGAACGATATGATGTGATATTACGCATGATATGATATTTGTTCGCGATGTCCCATTTTAGAGCATTTCTTTTTAAGCACTTTTTTCAGCTCTTCGACATTTTTGGAGATTTACTGAACGCTTACTCTCCTGTTATCGTGTTCTGTTGGTACTTTTCGTATACTTTTTAATGACATACAGTAGTGCTTTCTGGGATGCACGAATGTAAGCGAACATGTAAAAATATAACAAATTCAACATACAATTATTAACCCAAAATTTAAATGCTTATTATGAAGCGCGTTTATGTGCTAGAAAAAATATTTACTGCTTCCAGAATCTGAATTGAGTTTGGCTGGGTGCTTACACGGGAGTGTCATCTGTTTTAGTTTAAGAGATATTTGAGGACAAAAAGGGATCTTTCGCCGATCTTAATATCGTAAACATTTTTCCCAATACAGAATACATTTATGGTAAAATTAAAGCCAGTTCCAAGCAGATATCAGCCTACGTTTAAGCGTTAGACATGTTCAAATTAAGAACATGGAAAAATTGTGATACCTTTTTAATTTTTTCACAATATGGTTCTCTAGTTATGCAACAATAAATATTTAATTTGTTTAGATGGTACCCCATGTTCATTTCTTCGGCTTTTAAAGAAGTATTTTATACGAAATTTAAAAACTTTCGCTGTTTCAGTTCTAGAGATATCAATTTTGAGAGAGTGAGCCTTAAACATTGGAACAATAAAAATCCTATTATTGATTACTTTAAGTAAAATGCTGTACGAATTTCAATTAAATTCGTTCATCGTTGTCGCCTCTTATTAATCGGTAATACGGACGTTTCATTATATTCCAATAGTTAGTGGGTATCACGGCGCGTTTTAGCCTACAACTTTACACAAGTGATTAATATGACTCGAAACTGAATATTTATCATACTTAATTCCCTAAATGGCACTTACTTGAAAACAATGCAGAAGTTGTTAAAGATACTGCTAAATAGTTGTTGCTATTTTTTTAATTTTATTTTAGAATTCTTAACACAAAGAAAATTTGTTCTAATAATTTAATCTCTTACAAAATTGGTCGCTGGGCCGTCTACTACAGGATATCGTATTAGCTTTTGGTGTGCTAAGACAGCATACAAGGATTTAAAAAATACTATTTTCACTAAATTACGGCTGCTATAGTAGGTTTGTTAGCATTCTAGTCTATGAGGGATGCACGTTCGAGTTCTACCAGAGCCTCAAGTAGTGGTAATTATAACGAGCGCAGTTCTTCGTAGCTCTACTTGGTAATTTTAGCGGGAATATAAAAACATAAATATTCATTGTTTGATGTTACTTTGTCGAACTGGAGTTATTAGAATTTAATTTAATTGTTAGGCTTAATATCATTTTTGCTACTCTTTCTGTTAAGAAAGAACATTTTGTTTGATATGATAACTTGATGCTTTGTTCCATAGCGTTAGACAAAAATAATATAAGAAATCATGTCTTTTATTGCAATAAAAGTCATACTGTTCGTTAGATAACAAAATAAGTTAAACAGATTTCAAAGAAATGCTTGGCGCTACCAGAGGGCGCCAAATTCCGAGAAGCTTAAGTAAAAATTACTATACAACAACTTAGGCTTCAAATGTTTCAAGAAGATAACTGTACAAAATTTACCCTTTGGACTAGGGAATTTAAATGTTGGCTATGAATAGTTCGATTTATTTGCAATTAAACAAGTAAAGAGTTTTAAGTGACTTCGTCAAATAAAATTTTAAAGTTGTTGGAATATTAATAAGAAAGCAAATATATGATCTATGGACTTATTTCTGTTTTCTAATAGGTGCCGGAAAAATATTTAAAAAAGTTTTGCCGGAACTTAAAATACAGATATTATTTTAGAAATTTGCTGAAATCTCACTAGTTTCAAGTGTTTAAAACAAAATTTTAAATATCATAAATAAGGCCTTTATTGTAATGAGGCTTAATATGTTCGATAGATAATAATAAAAGCGACAAACATTTTAAGAAACATACATGTTTATCGCTTTTCGGTGCCACCAGAGGGCGCCAGCGTCAAAGAGTTTGAACTCAAAATAACTAAATCACAAAATAATTGTCAAAAAAGCATTCGTTGGACTAGGAGATTAAATTATTGGATGGTGAAAGCCAGATATATTTTCAACTAAATTTACAGAGTTTGAATTGATTGCGTCTCCCATAATAAATTTATATTGATTTAAAAAGTGCTTATTACTCAAATGATTTTAAAAATTAGTGAAGTTTCATTGAATATTAAAAGGTCTATTGGTTTATTTCAATTTATGTTATTTTGTACTATTTTCTAACAATCTTTAAAGAACTTTTTCAATAAATTTTGCCGGAACTTTAAAAAAATGCATTTATATAATATTCATGCTTAGGACTTTCTTTCTTTTTGTATAACATATAATTTTTTTGCTAAATAAGCCAATTTATTTATTAAAAAAAAAACGCTAACTCTCGCTTTCGCCACTAAATGAAATTGAAACGGATAATTTTAATCAAAAACTATTGACCAGTAACTTGTGGTTCAAATGTTTAAAAAATTATGTTAATTGTCATAATTTCATTTAATTTGTTTCGATTTGGTTTATTTATATGCCGCTAATTTTAAGCTTCATGTACTTTTAATAAGACCCTAATTAGAAAAAATTGTACTCATAGAAAATATTGACATTGAATATACGAAGACAATTAAGGACCATGATACAAGTATTTCTTCGATATTATTTTTTTAGTATTAATAAAATAATATACGAAAAAATTCCAAAAATAAAATGACTTTTATAAATCTTGCAACCCACAGAGATGGCAGACCAAATATCCTTTTGAGCCCTTATTAAATGGATCCACACTTAATTTTTTAAACAAAATCAATTTGTTTTCTTTTCTTAATGTTTGTTTTGTGTTAGTTAAAATTTGGAATTATGGAATATTTATAGTAAATAAAGTAAATGCGGCAGGACCCAAAATCCTTGCTGCGTTTACGTTGAAAATTTACGAACTAGTTGCTGCTGTTGTTTGTATAACATGTGTAGATTATTATAACTTTGTGTTTACACATGTAGCTGGATAAACATTTTGCATTTTAGCACATATGGAAGGTGGGCGTGTCCTTCATCCTGCTTTTTCCACAAATCATTATTTTTTTTAAATTAAAGCATTTTATATAAGTGTAGCAACTTTCAAAAATCTACAACAACTCCCTCTATTTTTGTCCCATCGTTATATGAAATCAAAGCACTGTGCATTGCGTACAAAATTTATGTGAAATCATTGTCGACAGTGGTTGTGGTGCCAATTATAATTGGGCTGTCACTTATCGCTAATATAACGCTACCCAAATTTAAAGCCGCCTGTGTATAACAACGTAAATTCCCTTCTAAAATACTTCACAAATATATAATTTTTTTTTGAACACAAATAGCTCGTTTAATAAAACAAAACTTACCAAGAAATCAAGAAACTTTTTTCTTATCAAATCTCGTTATCGCAACATTTGCCCCAAATGACTGAAAGTCCTGATACTGACCACATTTTATCTCCCGCAAAACAAAAGCAACTTTTGCACTAAAGAAAGGAGTTTATTGTTGTTTCTTAATACAAACAACAACTACAACAATGGCAACAATAGTTACTTATTTATATTGATTTGTGTAATCAAGTTAAGCCTTAAGGGGCTGCTGCATGCAACAATGCCAAAAATATTTTTAGAAGAAAAAACTAAAATATTTTGTTTGATTTTTCTAACTTATTTCTTGTTTTTGCAACTCCAATCTTAATAATAAAATAAAATAGTACTAACATTAGTGACTACTACTGGCCCGCACTAAAGAATGGTTAAATGTTTGCAACATCGCATGTAAAAAATATTAGAGTTCGATTAACAAGTTGCCAGCTAAATATCCACTGTGGGGCACATTCACACATTCACACACTCACATTCAGTTGGTCGGTTTTATTAAATTAAAAACGTAGCGCAGAAATAAACAACAACAACAACAAAATAAAAGCTGTGGTCGCTACATAACCAACTTGATTTAGCGGCTGTCCACTAGAGTTTTAAATAAATATTTAGCAGCCTTCGCTTTTGACGCAAATATTATTGGCCCGGCATCGCCTGCTGCAGCCCACGCATTCTGCAATAAAAGTTTAAGAAACAAACAAACTTGTACTATTGAATTTTAATTGATTGTTCGTTTCAATCGAATGCCGGTTAATTAATATTTTCAGGAGGCGAAAATGACCAAATAAATAAAACTTGAAATGTTGGGCAAATAAAATAAGTCATGCAAGTTGTAGGCGATTTTGTATTGTGATTTGAAAGACCACCCTTTAAGATTTCGAAATACTTGTCTGGTTGTAAACCACTTGATACGAACTCATTGTGATCAGTGATGCTTTAATGAAAATAAAATCCGGTTAAGTTGTTTTCAATTTATGGAACCGGGAAATAATTTGTTAATTGAACGCAGGCAGGTGTGTGGTACTCCTTTTTTAGAAAGTCTTGCGGAAATTGCTAAAGTCAGAGTCTTTAAGTGATAAATTCATACGTTCCTATAAATAAGTTTTATTATAAATTCTACTTTGCACAAAGAAGAATTTTATTTTAGGCAAAAATCGATTACATCTATTAATTATAATGCCACACAAAAAAGTAGTTCTTAAAAGTAGTTCGACAAAGTTAGGTCAAACAATAAATTTAGAAAAAAATATCGCAAAAAAATTAATAAAATATCAAAAAACTAAATATATGTACATATCCCTAAGCCCAAATAAGGGGGTTGGAAGAAGAAAAAAAATTAATAACAAAATTGGTATTACGGAACGAGTGCTTACATTAAGCTAATACTCAAGTTCGCAGAACATTAAATAGATTTGGTAAAGTTTCACTCGCTATACGGTATCATGCTATTCTAGATACGTACTACTCGTACCACGAAAGATCGTTGCATCACTAAGGTATTAATACTGCGACATACCAGGGAATTAGTCCGCAATGAATTAGAGAAATTTCACTTTAGCAAAGTCATTACATCCTCGGAAGTCATAGATATATTCCGATACCTAAGCTCTTGGTCGCAACCTGTAAACATAACGAATAATCTTATTTACGCATAACCTTTTCAACCTTGATATATTAGTTGCAATCGCACTAGAATATATTTGAAGTCCATATAAAAAAAACTGGCGTTAGAAGTGAATGCCCGATAATTTTTCTAATTCTAATAGATAAATTATAGCAAGTAGGCTAGAAATAACCCTTTTTATATGTGGAAGAGAATTAAGCTTATTATCGACATAAATTCCTAATACCTTAATACATGACACTCGGAGCCAAAAGTTATCATTTGTGATTTTGAAATATTTAGAGTTATAAAATTTACAGCACACCAAGAATTAATACTCCGTAAACAATTATATTCTTCAAGAATAATTTTAAATCGTCTACATAGAGAAATCCTCTTAACGGTGACAAAATGCTCAAAATATCATTGATATACATCAAAAATGAAAGTGGACCCAGAATAGATTCTTGAGGACCTCTCCGACGAAATGCAGAAGTTGAGAAATCATGCTGAGAACATACCTGGGACGAACGACGAATATCGTCCAACACGACGTACACGTCGGTAAAAATTCGCTGTGTAAATTCGTCGTATGAAGCACAATAACGACGAAAAAACAACAGCTGTAATCTATATATAGATAGGGTGACCATATAAAAAATAATAGTTAAAAAATTAAACAATAACAAAATCACAACCAAAAAGTAATTTTATAGTTAAATACTATTTTGTAAACTTATTTGAAATACTATAAAACAAAATTAAATTAATTATTATTAAAAAAAAACTTTATTTACTAAAATACTTGGAAACTAAAACCAAACATGGCCACATTGTACTGTTTTGTTCGTCGTACGCCGGCGAAGGGAAGAGAAATAAAAATTCAAAGTTCGCCGCGTATGACGAATTTCGACCGGCGTCATAATTGTGTGCATTTTGGCATATACAAATGTGTTCTATTTTTGGCGACGAATATTCGCGGCGAAAAGGTCTACTAAAGTCTAGGCTTATTATGGAAGCAAACTACTTTTGCTCTGTAGTGGCGCGAACATCCTCCGTAATATTTAACAGAAGATACGCGGCATTATGACCTTTTCTCAAAAAAAAAATTAAATCTATTAAGCAGAGTTTGGTAAAATTTATGCGGTAGGTTTGTTTAGTTCTACAAGGTGCCCCAAAATAATATTGTTTGCAACCGGCGGCAAATGGCAGTTCCGCTTTGCCATTTGCGCAGTAAACAATTATCAAAATACGTGTCAACACAACATGCAGCGCTAATTGTTTCGATTGCTTACCGAATAAATTGTCGGTTTGCCGTTTGGCTGAGAAAATCGCGGCTATGGCTCGAGATGTTTCGGATGACCCCAGAGGTTTTACCATGTGCCGCGGCTTTTGTAGGAAATTTTAAAAAAGGCCTTGAGATGTTCCCATTTAAGAATGCAAATAATGCTGTTAGCCGCCAAACGCTCATGCCCTCCTGGATATCGACCACAAGGAAAACAACTTTTCCCAAAAAACCACGACAAGCGATGCGGCACATTTCCAGTAGACATGTGAATAAACAAAATTATCGCTTTTAGGTACCGAAAGTACCGAATTTCCTTGCATAATATAATTACTACGCTTGAGACATCCTCGAGGCTAATTTTTTCGACAATGACGCGAGTCAAATGACTACTGTAGAAGGCGAACGCTACAGAGGCAGGTTGAACGACTTTTAAGTTGTTCATTTGGATGAACTAGGACAAGAGTACATAATGTTGTAACAGGATGGGCCAATGCCGAGTACTGCATGAACCACAACCGAAATTCTGTGGGCTGGTCGCCTTATCTCTCATTCTGGTCATTTCTTTTACCCGGCAAGATAGTCCGATATACCCGACCCAGATTTCTATATTGGGATTTTTGAAGCCTTTATTAGCGAACCGCAAACTCTTGAAGAGAATACGAGAACCCTTCGATATTCTCTCAAGACAGATAAAAATCTGCCAACTGACACTTGGCCAATACGATTTTCTGGACATCACAAAACCAGTTGCCATAAGACAACCGTTGCACCATTTTTTATGAAAAAAGTATCAGCAAGAATTTGGCAAAGAGATCTCGAAATTAGCAAGACTCTTATCTCTTACAGCCGGTTTGAATAGACTTAAGTCAAAGGAAAGTTTGCAAGATCTTTAACTTTATTAAAAAACGTGGTTCAATCTGAGAAACTCGATGGCCATTTGTTGGGGCGGCTCTAAATCATATATCAGAGCGATTAATAACACACTTCGAGAATTGAGCCACTCATTGTATAAAACAATTATCTCCGTAAATGAGAAATGTGATGAAATAATGAACATTGTTCTTTAAATTACGATAAATAATGTCACCTTAGCCTGTTGTATGGTAGGACTCCTCATCCTAGTTTGTTCTCAATTTTTATAGTAATCATAGGTAACGGGAAAAGTGAATTTTAGTAGGTCCATCATGACTCTTGTTTATTACCTTGACACAGGTAGACCTGTGATGAAGGGCGAAATATCAGGACCAAAACTTTGTTCTACAAACAAATGTCGTTTTTAGTCATTTTTACTGTTTCAAGCGAAAATTTATAAAATGGTAAAATATTTATTTCTTTAAACCCCCTGACGACTTGACATCACAAGTACTTAATTCTGCAGCAATTAGATTGTGACTGGCATATATTGATATTTTATTATTCAGCGATTGCTAATGAATTCGGGTTTGATTACAACGATTTACATTAAAGTATGGAGTTATTCAAAATGGCCTCTGCATTAATATATTTTTTATTTAATGGTTTTAAACTGTATTTATTATTCGGGAAAATTGTTACAAATATATCAAGTGCTTTGAAATTTATTTCGGATTTTTCATATAGTCGACTTAGTCGCATTGAGAGCTATCACACACCCATTCCTGATTTCAACAAAATTGGTTCTTGTTTTTAGTAATAAATGTTGAAACACATTAAAAAATATTTCCAACTTATGAATGTCACCTTAGGCTTTTCACGTGTAGTATAATCTATGCAATACTTCGTAAACAACAAGACCTATTAATAATAATTAGTTACGAGTTATATGTTTTACTTTAAATAATATCTTGTAATAAATTCGAATATTTATTCATTATCGTAACGGACTACGTTTCCCACACGAATAGTTAATGGAAAATAATTGATAATTAACTGCTTCGCGTGTAATTAAAATAATAATTTCATTATTCAAATTTATATTAACACAAGGTGGCCCAAAATAAAATATTTTATTGGAAGATGAAATAATAATAACAATTATAATGCGTGTGACGAACACAAGGAACGCTATATTTTTTTGGACAGAAAATATCGTCTGTGATTTCGGCACAGTGTGAATATCACCGTCGATTTGTTATTCGTCGAACGTCCAGTGCAAGAAGCACGAGCGTTCCGGCGTTTAGCTAATTTAATGGAAGAGTCTGTATCAGAGATTTATTGCATAGTCGGAGACCTCAAACCGTACGATCTGCTCAGAATGCCCCTTTTGTTGCCCAAGATGTGCTCGAGGACACAACAACATCAACTAAATTACATTCGGCACAATTGGCTCTTTTACTGCAGCGCATTTTGAAGTAGAACTTTAAAAAGTACTGACTGTCCATTTGGTATTGCCAGTTGACCCTAAATGTCGGTTGATATATGTCCGCGTTTTTGTAATAATAAGTGACCGACTTAAACACCCCAAACTTTTTACTGTTAGGTTTTTCAAGTTAAAGGTAATAAGAAAATCCATCAAGAAATCGCAAACTTATCCCAAGAGCTGCTGTAAAAAAACCATAGAAAATTTCTTAAAACGGGTCCAAGAGCTAATTCACAATGACGGCACACGGCAACTTTACTAAGATTTTCAATTTTCAAAACAGAATTTAATGAAGTGCAAAAGGTCCAAATAAATATTTAAAAAAAAAAATTTATCGTTCGATTTATTTAAAAGATATAGACAGGAATCATTTGGTAAATTATTTTGGGGCACCTTTTTTAATGAATAAATTTCCAGTCATGGTGTTCATGTTAAATCGTGCCTTTTGAAGTAATTGAAACGTTTAACAGGGCGTTGACAATGCCCTCAGCAATTTATTTTTTAAAATTTATTGGACGTTTCAATATCGTACACCTTCTTACTCTGATGAACAAACATTTCAACTGCTTTATGTTTCCACATGTGGGTAGAAGCAGCAATTTTTAATGGAGTTTTTTTTACATTCTTCTTAGCACAAGTGTAATTAATCTTGAAAGCAATAGATTGACTGTAAAGACTCCTGAGTACATAAGTCATTTTTAGAAGCCATAGTTTGCTATAATTTTCTGGCACTTGACACAACACATAACTTCCCTGCTTCCCATGTAGTTGCGACGTTTTGATATGTCTACTCGAACTAGTTCCAATAACACTTGTTAATCCTTCTTCTGATGGGATAAGTGTAGTTTAAGCAAAATAGATCATCGAAGTTGATCGAATACTATTTATCTTTTTATCACATATTTTTGGAAGGTGTAATGAAAACAAAATTTTAATTTAAGTTTTCATCATATGAATTTCTACCAGATGTCACAATACGATATGTCACCCCTACACGTTGTGTGATCACTTCGCAGTAATTTGAGGAAATCGGATAATTATTTAGGTTTTTATAAAAAATTAAATTGCACAAATAAAACTAATATTTTTTTTAACTTGGCTCTTTTAGGTGAAACCTTCAATTTCACGTGATTGAGGTTACAAAATAGAAACAAATTATTTTTAGAAGCTCCGAAATTGGATTTTTTTTCATATGTGATCGACCATAAGTATTGACTTCGATAGGCTTGAAATTCAAATTTATATTTTTGAGAAATATATTTATTTGAGATTCCCCAAAAAGAACTAGCGTGTATTTTGTTTTGCTTTTATCATTCTCTCAATCGATTGGGTTCGATTGCACCGATAATAATTTTATACTCCAATATAAAATGTGGAAAAACACCAAGGCCAAAATGTACGGAACAGATGAGGAATCAAACAACAATAAATGTAGTTATTTTGATGATATTTTTCGAATGAAATGCTACGAATGGCGATTACAGACATAATTAACAGTCTGCTTGTAGAACACGATTCGCCTACTCTATAAAAGCGAAATCGTTCATATTTTCAAAATTTTAAGTTTCAATCAAAATAATTTTTTTGATTGAAAATGATGTCGGGCATATGGCTACAGCGCCTGTTCACAAAAAAGGACGAACGCTGTTGCCCTCCAAAGCTTCAATTATAACTGGTTTAACGGCACAAACGTAGCTGCAGAACAAAAAAAAAACTAGAGGTGTCAAATCAAATAAGAGATCCATTTTTTGAAATTAACTTATCGCCAAAGCTCGAGCCCTGGCTTTTTTTTTGAAGGAATAAGGGGGATTAAAGCCAACAGCGTGTAAACCTTTGGCGCATTTCTTTTGGTGTAATTGAGTCTGTAGAATCTGTTATTATCAAACCGTTAAGCCAAAAATGAGCCTCATTGTTCAACACAATTTTGCGATAAAACATCTGGATAATTTTGCCAGAGAATACGGATCATAAAGGTCAAAAAGTGATCGCAGTTTGACAGTTCGTTTGACAGTTAACCCTTTCGTAAGTTCTATCAGGCTTAAAAACACCCTGTATATATACGCGTACTTGCATTTAGAAAAGTTCATTTTATTTGTTGTAGAATTTTGTGTTATTATCAGCTATTTTTTTTTTCAGCGAAGTAGGGTGACCAGATAGGCAATACTGCAATTCAACACCACGATGATATATGCGCCATACAACGTAATTCAAACAAGAAAACCGACTCGTGTTACAGCACTCAAAATTATTCGTCCATGTACCATCTCCAATTTCGTGTTGCTTCGAACGTGTTCTACATCAGTTTGTAAGTCTTGTGGAAACACAACTAAAGTTTTAATAAAGTTTTTTTTATAACCAAAGAATAAAAATGGGTTGGCATATTATTGTTTTGGGCTAAATTACACAAAGGAGTTAATTTTGAAACTTTTGAAAAACAAACCACAAACATAACAATAAATAATGCACTGGAACCCAATAATAACAGGTTGAATTTCCATTCGATTTGAACTACAAAATGAAAAATGCCAAAACCTAAATTGGGTCACAAAAAATTAGAAAAATCATTTTTTGTACGGGGGTGGCGCCAGCTCTGCTGGACATGAGAATAAATAAGAAGATCGATTGTGGAAAATTTAATTATTACTAGAGTTTTGAAAATTGCTTGGCATCTATTTAAAGCGAACAGTGTAAGTAAATTTGAGACTTAAAGGTTGCTGCAGCTTTAGTGGTAACCATGTTGATTATTTAGCGTATACGATGGCTTTAATCGTCTTGGCATCTGCCAATCCGTAACATACATTTTATTTATATTTCTTAACTTTCTTCTCATGCTAGTTTCTTAACTATATGTCTTTCCTCTGCCGGTATAACTCTTTCGATGTCAATGTTCACGTTCAGCTTCTAATGCTGATATTGAAATATTTCGTAGTTTTCCGAATAATGCGGTAAGGACAGTCAAATGGATGTGTCCACGTTGGGCGTATTGTACCGTGGCGAATAAAAACAGGAAAAGCCAAATTTAGGGAAGAATTTACAAAGTTGTTTGGTTCCGTATGAGACGATGTATTAGTTAAATAAATTTTTTGCATTCCTGCACAAAATTTTGCACTTCACTGCACTATACTGGTTACTAACGAGGGGTTGGTGTATATTAAAAATACACGGTATTTTTTAAACTTCTCCAATACGCGATTTGGAGTGGAAAAGGCGTTTATGTCGAAGTAATCAAAGAAATATTGCTATTGATCGCAGGAAATTAATTCATTTTGGTGAATTGTTAAAGAGGATTGCAGCTTTTAAAGCATAGTGTGACCTTTACACTACATCATTTCACTACACCATTAGAGTTGTCAATTTACAAATTACATATTAACCATACTATCTTCCTTTTGCCACCAGTGCAGTACAACGGTATAAATTTGGCGTGCAGTTATCAAAGTTGTTGAAGGGTTCAACTTTTTCCCACCACTTCATCTGCACCTGCATTCTCTACTCGATACCATTTTAAAGAAAATAAAACTAATTGCCGGAGCATTATTTCTCTTTTGGGCCCAGCAAATAAAAAATCCGATTTTTTGAGAAATCCAGCAAAGTTCAGGGTTGTATTTACATGTATGTGTCATCATTCAATCCCCAAAATTAATGGCTTCAAGTTGCAATTGATTCACCCAGTTTCCTGGGCTTCCGACGCATCGGATTACTTTCTATTTATAAATTTTTAAAGAAACCTATAAAAATGTGAAATTTGTGGTTGACGGCTATTTTGAGGTGATTGGCGTTTCTTAATATGCAGAGGAACCATTAAATAGGCACAAGAGATAAAAGGAGACAAGGACATGTTTTAATGACAATTCATTTAATTATGACCAATCACTGGAGTAAATTCAATCTAAAATATTTTGAAAATACTTAACGAAATTTATAAACTTAAAGTAAATGTTAACAATAATTATATTCAATTTTCTATCTCTGCCAGGCCAAAATACAAAGAAGTTTTGCAGGTATTAAGACTCGTGTTAACGTACGAGTATTAGTGTCACGTTAGAGTATTTTAATTTGGTCATTGTCATTTTCAAAAATCACATAAAAATAATTTAAATCTTAAACCAGCATGAAACGTAAAAGGTGATTTGGTAACTTGTTCAAAAGTCATGTTAAACCGTTGAGGCGTTGTTAACTTTTGCACTACTTTATGCCGGAAAAAATTCCTTTTTCTGTTATTTAAAATGAGAAAAAAAGAACGAAAATAAATATTTATTGGAGCAGTTGCAACATAAATATAAATTATATAATTTATTTAAATTTTTTTCTCTTCAATAATGACCATTTAACAACAATAACAAGTAAAATTCCAGCAAAAAAATACAAAAATTAGACGCCCTCATCGTTATTGTAATGAACATTTGTAATTGTAGTTTTTCTTCTTTAAGTTTCGTTGGTTCAAAGAAAAAGTCGTCGGAGATACGAGAACAAGTAAAACACAAATATGTTTTGGATTTCAGATCTGAATGGCAGTAATTATTAAAAACAAGTGGGTTTCATCGATGCAATAGTTTAAGTGGAATTCAATAATGCGCTATAGGGCACCTTTGTGTGAATAAATTCAATTATTAAGACCTTTTAAACATGTGGTAGGAATTCATCATATATTTGCCCCGTCTGGCCATGCCTTAAAAATCAGGCAATTGGGGGAAAGTGTAAATGTGTCTTTTTTAACTCGTATTCGTCTCATTTCAACACTGAAGATAACACATGGCCGTAACCGGTTTGTCTCCAAACCAAACTTGACAAGAGATGATGGAAATTCATTCATAAAATCTATATCAAGTCACCTTGTCGGAAAATGAAATCAAGGACCTAATATTTATTTTAAAATATGTTTGTGAGTAGAAACGAATGCACGCACTTTCATTCAGTGTTGCCAACTTCTGAAGAAAAAGAGGCCAATTAAGTTTAAAAAAACTGCTAATAAAAAGGTAAATTGTCTTGAAAAAAGTCGAAATTATTTTAGTTAAAGAATTCCAAATTGTATTAATTGTTTACGAAAAATATATATTACGTACATATGTAACCAAATGAAAATAAATGTATGCCCTTCACAAAACTACAGATGTTTCCCGTCGCAAAGCATTGTTCACGACCTCCAATTTTGGCTTCCCGTTTCAGTCGTCTTATTTTACATTTGACTTCGTCTTTCATTGTAATAAGAACATTTTCAATCGGTTAATAATTTTGTTTACAATTTCGAATTTTTTGGCGGATTCTTAAATTTTGGTGAAATTCAATTATTTTTTAAATATTTCTTTCTTTAACATAAATTTTGTTAAAATTTTCTGGGAAGTTTTGGAAAAATTAAAAATTTTGGTGAAATTTATATTTTTGTAGTGAAATTTTTAAATCTGGTGAATTTTATTATATTTTTTTGTAAAATTTGTTTTTTTTTTTTTTAACAAGTTTTCTTACAGTTTTTCGATTTTATGGTGAATTTTCGAATTTGTGGTTAATAAATTTTAGCAAAATTTCGAATGTGTTTAAAAATGTTGAGATTTTTGTAAAATTATGATATTTTTGTCATTTGAAATTATTGGACTATAATTTGATGTTGTTGTGAATTTTCAAAATTTTGGCAAATTCCCAAATTATTGTAAAAATGTGGCTTTTTAATTTTTCAGATTAATTGAGATTTTCGGTAAAATTTATACTTTTTAAATGTTTTGCTGAATTTGGCTGTTTTTGGTAATATTTTGGGAAATTTTATTTTTTTATATATGTGTTTAACATCGATTTTGTTAAAACTGCGACGATTTTCATAAAGTATTTAATTTTTGTAATTTTTGGAAATTTAATATTTTTGGTGAATTTTGTTTAAAATTTGAATTTTTGGTACTTTTTGGTAAAAATTGCTGCTTTAAGAAAGCAAAAATTCATTAGCATTTTTCATAAAAATATGTGCGAAATATATTTGTCTTCTGCTTTTCTCTTCGTGTGGTTGCAAATGTTTACTTTGCACCTCTGGTCTAACGAAATAACTTGGTCTTATTAAATGGGCTAAAATATAGAAAGAGTCATTAGACTAGTCTCTTTTAATTACAAACAGTTTTATGCAATATTACGTTGATACCACTTGTAGCATTCAACAACAAAATTCGGCAACTCATATTACTTTTGCGACAATTTAAAACGACCTTAAGGAGCATTGAATGCACAGCAAAGAATTAAACAAAGAATTGAGACGATTTGCTCGATTTATCGTATCAAGAAATTGATTTTCATTTATTACATCCCTGAACTGCCGTACTTTCTGTTTAAACAATTAATTATTGTTTAAATATTATTTAAATTGATTCTTGATTTGATATTCCGACAGGGTGTTTTAATGTAGAATTTTGGAACGAATTTCCGTCATCCCTTGTCAAGTTTGGTTTGGTTTCGTTCAGAACGAAAAATGACACTGAAGATGGCACATAGCCGAAACCGGGTTGTCTCCAAACCAAACTTGACAAGGGATGACGGAAATTCGTTCCAGAATTCTACATTATTTAAATTATTTATTTTCAAATGGAAAACAATATTTCTTTTAATTCTTTTGAACGAATTATCAACCGAAAAAATAAATTTTTCGCAAAGTTTCCATCTTAGATAGAAAGAGTATAAAAAATTTAGAATAGTTCTTTAAAATAGTTGAATTAGGGGTGAAAGCGGATTACATTTTTCACAGTCAAGGACAACGTCAAAGCACAGTCCACAGAGTGAGCCTGGTGTATGCTCTGTACTCCTAGCCTGGTACTCTGTTCAACATTTAATGCGAAATGTTGTCAAACTCCATACGAAAAAATGCATATGAATTACGAGTAATTAAGAAATAATATTGCAGAAGTAGAACTCTGGTCATTTGAAATGATTTTAAGAATATTAATAAATAAAACAAATAAGAGAGCTACAAATACTCGGCTGTGCCGATTTTTATACACCCTTCACAAAAGTGCGAACTAGTACAATGTACTACAGATATTTCCCGGTGTAAAGGATTGTTTGTGATATTTAATTTTGGCCTCCGATTTTAATCGCATTATTTTAAATTTGAACTCTACTTCCGGCTCAATAAAAGCACATTCAATCGGTGAAAACAAAAACTGTTTTCTCTGAAGACTTATAAATTTTTGATAAATTCTCAATTTTTTGGTGAATTGTAGATAATAGCGGAATTGGGTTAATAGTAAAATTCGTAATATTTGATGAAACCTAGAGTTTCCGGTGCAATTTTAGCGTTTGCGTAAATTTTTTCGTAAAATTTAAAATTTATTTTTGGTTACTTGTTTGTGATAATGACGTCTTTTGCAACTTGTGTAACATCGGTCTTGTCGCTGCGTCTGCGACGCTTCTCATAAATTTATAGATTTTTTTTTGCAAATTTTTGGTGAAATTGAAATTTAGTTTTTGCATTTTCAAATTTGGTCAATTTTGGTTTTTCGTTCTAGAAACGAAAAATTACACTGAAGATAACACATAGCCGAAACCGGTTTGTCTCCAAACCAAACTTGGCAAGGGATGACGGAAATTCGTTCCAAAAATCTACAGAATTCAGTAACTTCAAAAGTTCAAATTTAAAATTTAGACTTGTCGATAACTGTTCTATAGACAAGTCGTTAAGAAACTGTGGATGTTTGCAAATTATGCAGCTAATAATAAGATGATTCAATATTTTGATCACCAATTTCGTTGTTATACATTTGTACTCTTATTATTATGACGGAAAGACCGTTGCATTATTTTCAAACTTCATTTGAATCACAGTGTAACACCGATTCAATATAAGACAAGTAGGATACTAGTACGTATTGTAATATTTCTACATAAGACGAATTGCGACCAATTAATTTCTTACAGTGTTTATTAAAAACACTTGGAAATATATCTGACACCCGCCTGCATTGCAGCACGTACGCCTCACAACTGCAGTCAGACAGAAGAAAAAAATGCAAGAAAATAAAACAATAAATTAACTTTAAAGTTCCTACAGAGCACGCGTTCATGGTTTTATGTGATTGTTTTTTTGTTTAATTTACTTTTATATTTTATTGTTTTCTGTTCCTTAACTTTTTTGTTATTTCTAAAATTAGAAATCAATGAAAAAAAACTTTAATCATAAAAAGTAAAGTCTGCTGAAATCAAAATGCAAAGAAACAATTGCATTTTTCTGATGAAACTTATAATGTGCCACCACACCCTACAATTATCTGGCATTTTAAATGAAAATATAGTTCTTGTCTTGTTGTTGTAATCTGGTAAATATTTTACACTTTGTGTCTTAAGCATTTCGCAGTTACAGGCATCCTACAATGTTACAACGTGTCCAAACTATTAAAATCAGAATGTGAGCAACTTTGCCTTTCCTTGTCATGTGTTGTTGCTTTTGTCCCCAACATTTATGACAACTGACCTACGTTGCAAATTTGTATTGTTTGTTGTTGTTGCTGTTGTCGAACTTAATGCAGCTGTTATTGTTCTATTATTGAATAACTTTGCTTTTGTTTGTCGTGCAATTTGTTGTGTTAATTGTGCCACAAATGTTTTTTATTAAAATTATTTCTAATAGACTTCAGTATTTGCTATAATAACCCTTACCCTTACATCACGCTTAGTGGTCATATTGATTTCAGCGTTCAGTTAGTAACAAATGGCTCTGAAATAACAAGTTCAAATTCTAATCGCCAATTGTACAAACCATTCCTGGTACATTTTTCTTAACCGTTATAAAGGTATAACAAATATATCAAAAGCTTTGTGTATAAGTTGCCACCGCACCTCCACAGTATGTAAATGGCTGTGACAATTCAAGGATATGTCTGACGTCATATCTGAAGAAATAACAAAGATCTCTCTTGTAGTGGGTTTTTAATTTCGCTTTCATTCGCCATCCTGGTTTACTACAAAACCTGTTAGCCCATAATCATGGATTTAATTAGGGGCATGTCACAGTAATTATTGTTAAAGAAAATAAGAAACTAAACAATTAGATCTCTATACGAGTATTAAACAACTTTTTGTGCTGCTAGAAAAGAGAATAAATAATTATTGTTAGTCTTAAGTGGGGGACAAACTTGTTAATATTTAATTACTTTTGTTTTCCTTTGACTTAATTAGTGAGACGGAGTTAAGGGAAATTATAGCAGATTATTTTATTTAGTTCCATTGACAGTAATTTCAACCCGTTTATTCCATTAAACTTTAGTTGCTTAATTGTCATCACGTCTTCTCTTCGCCTGACAGTAGCGCTAAATTTATATCTAAAGCTTGGTTTCCGAAAATGGTTACATTATTATGAAACTTTGCTATTGTTGCTGTGTGAAGAGCTAAAATTGGCTGTTTCCTGAAAACTTAAGGTACCCGCAAACTGAAAGCAACTCGTCTGTTTCCATAAAGATTATACGTTCGGAACAACGTCAACAATATGGGCTATATATGGGAACTTAAATTATAAACGAATCTTAAAGAATTTTACTTTTAAGAATTACGTTTTATTTAAGCATTGGTTGTACAAACTGTACAAACTTACAGCTAGAGTTGTGCCAGTCACGAACTAGTTCGTTCAAATGACAGATGATTTCAGAAAAGTGGTAGCAAATTTACAACAATTACAAAAACAACAAGACACACCAAATAAATTGGGTGTTACGGACTCCGTGATGATGAAGACGGCCGACAGTCACAACTCCCTACAAACGTAAATGCTAGTGGTAGCACGACACTCGAATGAAAGTAAGGTGGTCGTAAATTACGAATCGGTTGCCTGAAATCAATTCGTAGAAAGAAGGGATTCGAAAAAGAATCCATTGATTAAGCAGTTTGATTCGCTATCCCGCCTAAATTAATTTAAAAAAAAAAGTTATTTTGGTTTCCATCTTTACTGCACTTTCAGATAAATTTTGTATTTTTAAAAATATTAAGATACGCCGTTATTTATTAGAAATGTTTTGTTTAGATGTATGCAGTGTATATACATACATACAAACACATACATAACGGTTAAATTATTTTCAGTTTTTGTAGGTATTTGTGTTTGAGATTTTAAATTTTTTCCTTTTTATTATGATAAACATTTTTCATAATTTATGTAAATTATTTTCTGATGATGCTACACAAATGCGTAGCGGAATATCGAATATCGTAAATAAAAAATATTAAAAAAAAAGAATTTTATTTAAGACCCAATGCTAAAAAATAAATTTACAGAAATTCTTGTTAATGAAAAATTAAACTCGGATCAACATTTAGGTCTCTCGAGCACTCAAGCTGATATGTAATCTTGTGTGGCTTTCGGACAGAATTATATTGTTAAATTAAAACCCCTACCAGAAACCAGGATCCCCTATAAGGATCCAGAAAATATACATACATATTTTGTGCGAGGGTCGGAAATGAAAAATGGGGAAATTACAAACGGAACGACAAATTAATATCTTGAATGAAGGATATAAAAGTCGCCAATAGGTGAAAATTAGGGATAGAAATTTACAACTAATACCTGTTGCTATTTAATTTAAACATTACCTAGCTAATAAAGTTTCGAATACTGGTAGACTAGAATTATTTACGAGACATTATTAAAACACCTCTCACACTATTATATAATTGTTTCTCTTTTCGTTGAATTTGTTCAGAGGGATTAGATTAATGATAATCGTTCTGACTGTCAAAATATCAAATGTAAAATAACCTCATTAGATGGTGTGTGCCTATTTTCTATTCTGTAAAAATAGTAAAGTGAAAAGTATCAGCGTTTAAAATAAGTTTGCATACAATAATAACAGCCATACGACTGACAAATATCCATCCGTATTTTTTGACAGCCTGCTATCATATTTTTTTCACTTTGCAATACTGTCTGATTTTACTCATTTTAATTTTTACTCAATCTTATAGTGTGAAATGGCCTTAAAGAAATATTTTTCAAGTTCCCCACACTAATATTGATACTATCAATCTAAAAATAATTAACTCATTCACTAATTGACAACAGAATGCAGCACATTAAAAACTACTCCTCATAAATCAAACAACAGCAAGATTTTCAACAGCTATGAAGTCATGTGATGAATATGACAAAGTGTAGGAATTAAAATCACATTGATTAATATTGATTTTTAATCCAAAGTGTTAAAAAAGCTAATAAGCAAAGTAAGGAGTGAGAGAGAGGGATTGAACTGAAGCGACACTTGGACTTCAAGCAAAAATTCCGGTTCAAAATTCAAAACACAGCAAATAAAACTAATCGTTTTTAGGAAAACTGACGCATATTAGACAAATTAGTTATCTTTACTTCCAAAGAATGATTTAGACCGATACTTGGCAGCAAAATTTATTTGTATTAAAAATAATAAATAATAAATTTAAGTTTAAATTGTAAAGTGACAAATTATTGCTGGTGCACTCATAACATGAATTAGAAACAACAAAAACAAATTGACGGACGTCTTGATAGGCAAACAACGGAGCCAACCCAGTGAAAGTCACTTTTCACATCAAAGATAAGATTTCAAAATTGAGAGGAACACCAGAAACGGTTTATTAATATCTTTTTAAGCCCTCCTTTTGAGTTTTAATTATTTTCTGAAAAAACATATTTTAAAGTTTATCCCTTTGAAATTTCAACTCAACTAAAATAAAATTAAATTTACTACTGTAGTGACAAAATAAAAGAAATAAATAAAGTGAAAACTTATTTGACAATTACATGCAAAATTCTTAAATAATAAAAACAGTCAAAAAATCTATAAAAAAATATAATTATTTGCGCCAAAGTGCCTGTTGTTTAACATTAGGGGCATTCAAATGCGGAAAAAGTGACACTAAATATGACGAAAATTGTTTCTAGGTAATTCAATAAATTTTCTAAAGATTTTAATAAACTGTTAAGTAATTGCAATCTTTAGGCATGAGTTCGTTTTTTCTTTCTATTCAGAAAGAGAATTATTTATTTAATATGGACAACCTTTTTTTTTTTTTGAAAACAGTAAAAGTTTTAATTCTATTAGACATCTAGCTGAAGAATGTTGATAACGTGCGTAGCGGCATAGAAAATGCATTCATAACAGGGGGCTAATTCCGGGACTTGTGATCGAAATAAATACGTATCGAAATTAATTTCGATCGTGCGAGTTTTTCTGATGATGGCACTCGTTACCTTGCGAATCGATTTTGTAATAAAGTGTTGTAAAAGATAAAAAAGGGCTTAACCAACACTACAAATATGTAAACAAAAAACATATGCTTACAAAGAAAATTAAATAATTTATCAAAAGAATTGCGAATTTGTTTTATAATTTTGAAAGTTTTTCCTTTTTTAATCGCGGTCATGGACGTAAATTTATTTTTTTATTCTTCGTCATCAGAGTCTGAGAGTGAGTGTGATATAAATGCAATTAGAAGGAAAACCGAGTAACAAGTGATTCATTGGGCTTGCCAAACAATGAGTAAGTATACATCCCTTTGATTTGTAAAAATTACGTGTAAAAATTTATTTTTATAGGTTTAAGAAACGTTTTAGAATTTCCAAGAAAGCTTTTAACTATATTCTTGAGGAGTTAGAATTTGCTGGACATTTGACAACTGCCGTACCAGCAAAAATACAATTGGCCACCACTTTATTGCTTTTGGCTTCCGGAGGCTTTCAAAATACTGTCGGCAACGATTTTATTATTGGTATAAGTCAAAGCGCACTTTCGAAAATAGTTTCAAGAGTTCTGGATGAAATGGAAATGAAACTGTGTCCAAAATTTATAAATTTCAGTACCGATAGTTGGGAGGAAACAAAAGAATTTTTTATGAAGAAGTACAAGCTTCCAGGAGCTAAGTGTCATGTACAACTAATATACACACCTATGATAATGACTAACTACTTCTTTTTTTAGTCATTGGCTGCGTAGATGAAACTCATTTTGGCTTACAAAAACCACCAAATGAGCATATATTTTTCAATAGGAAAGGATTTCATAGCCTTTATTCAATGGTTGTAAGTATATTTAATATTAACTATCGTAAATAAACCAATAATGATTTATTTGCAGATATGTGATCACAAGTATGTAATTTTAGCAATAAATAGTAAATATGGTGGTGCAGCTCATGACTCTTTTGTCTGGAAGGAGTCTGACGAAAGAATTCTCTTAGAAGAAAAAAAAAACAAAACCAATTTGCGAAATTTTTGGCTTTTAGGTAAGTTTCCTTAATTAACAAACAGAAAATATAATTAATATAAATAATTTCATATTTCAAGGTAATTCTGGTTACCCTCTCAAACCATGGCTAATCACACCTTACCGAAGTCCACAAGAAGGCTCGAGGGAATCACAATTTAATGACACTCATGCAAAAGCCAGATGTATAGTTGAAAGAACTATAGGCTTATTGAAAGCCAGATGGAAAATTTTGTGTCACGACAAAAGAAGCAGATACACTCCTCAAAAAGTTGCAAAATTTTCCAATGTTTGCAGCGCACTACATAATTTATGTATAAAATTTAAAGTGCCCAATTACGAGGATGTCCAGCAAACAAATATTGATGAAGCGGCTGTAAACTTTAACACTGAAACAGACACACAAATAACTAAAATAGGAAAGCAAATAAGAGATGATATTAAAAATTCTTTGTTTCCAAACTAAATGTTGTACTCTCAATTTATATAAGGTCCTATTTATAGAAAATAAAACCAAAAAATTAAAATAATAATTTAAAACTAATTCATTTAGAATTATTGTATATTTTATTTACGAACAAAAAACAGAAAGGTAAACTTCAATACGAAAAAACAAAAAACAAATCTTAATAAATTAATACTTAAAAGTAATATGCTAAACTCCAATGTTAGTAATTCATACTAATTTTTGTTTAGCTGCTCCAGTTCTTTTGTTCGTATATTTAACTCTATCCTCTTAATGTCCATATTAATTTGGTGAAACTCCGTAGCCATTTCCATATTCTTTTCTTTAATTTTTATTATTTTATCCAGTCTTTTTAAAACTTCATTGTGGTAAGTTTCCGTTACAGATATATTTTTTTTAACAAAATTGTTTTTGTTTCCCTCGGCTCTTTTTTTGAAGATGAGGAATCGCAGTGCACTGCTACAGCTCAAATGTATCCATTAGCTTTTCGATTAATCACTTTCCTCACATGAAACTGTGGTGTTTTCATCTATTTCTTTGTGTTGCTGATGTTGGGATCCGAATGTCCGGACCTCCTGTAAACCAGCAACAGCAATATCAAGGCCTGCTGCCTCCAAAATTTGTTCATCAGCAACACTTAGCGGTTTCTCGTCAAAAGGACCTCCTACAGTTTTCTTGATTGAAGATTTATTGTAAGAAAGCTTTTTCTTAACCATTTGCTTTTGATCAGAATACACCTAGAAATTACAAAAGTCTTTATCTGCAGCATGTTAATGTGGAAAACAATTAATAATTTACCTTGCGCCAAGTTTTTACATCTTTTACCGGTGGACCGGACGCATTTAATTTATTAGTTAAAGTTTCCCAAAGTCTGTTAGCAGTAGCTTTTCCTTGGCATGTATATGGTAAAACGCCTTTGGCCAAATTGCTGTGCTCAGACATAAACTCAGCAAGAATTTGTTTTTCTCTGAAATTTATTTTTGTTATATTCGACCTAATAATTAATATTAATTACTTAATTTGCATAAAACTTATTAAAGATTTAACTTACATTTTCTAGTTGTTTGCGTGTACCGAAATAAATAAAATGTGGTTAATTTTAAATCGAATAAAACTCGCACGGTTACATTCGATCGGAGACTCGCTATCGGGTGCCATCATAAAAAATTTCGATACAACTTACCCGATAGCGCGTGCGAGAATCCCAAAATTTAAAAAAAATACAACTTCGAGTAAATTTCGCACGGTATCGACTGCGAGAATTAGCCCCCAGGTTACCTATGTTTAACTCGAGCTTCAACTAATACACAGCACAGTTTTGCCTTTTTTCAGCAAAGTTTCAACAACTTCAACATAACTGGTCCAAGCCTCATTCTCTTTTGTTCTGAGTGATTGGTTTCTTTATGGTTAGTTTGCAAAGCCACAATTCACACTCATTTATTGATAAATGTATACGAATGGCTTCAATATAAATCCATAAACAAACCTGCTGAGCTAACGAGAGATAATTCCACTGAATGATGAGTCCTTCGCAGCAAATCATTAATTGATCCTTAATACTTTTTCAAATTTTATCGCCCGATTAATTTCTCAAATTAAACGACGTTTTTTAAAATAAATTACAACACATTTTCCATCCACTGTGAATTGTGAAAATTAAATCTTTTGACAATTTCACCATCTTGTCCCGCTCGTTTTTTAATAATATGTGAACGACTGACTCTTAATTGCGCAATTAGGAAGTTTTCGTAATTAATGCCTTAATTGATCTCATTTTACCGTACAAGAAATAAATTAATAAATAGAGCATTTAGTACTTAAGTGCACCATAGTAGAGCACTAAATAGACTCAACAACTTACAACAACATTACAACGAATATATAAAATAGGTAGTGAATAATGAACAGCCCAATGGTCATTCTACGTAACCGCTTGTAGGATATGGCTATCATTAGCTGAGGTTAAGTTGTTTGGAAAGTTCGACATTTCCGTGGGATTGTCTGAAGCCATCAGCCGGTGCCCGCATAACTTTGGTCCTGCTCCGAATAAAAAGGAATTTGAGTAATACCTCCTTGCCTTATATTATTTCGAATATTTTATTACTTACAGAACCTCTATACGCGTCCCTTTCGTGAAATACTTCTTTTCAATTTTTTCAAGAAAGTTTTGCTGGATATTTCTTAACATTAGTATCGCTACAGCATACGTTGAAGTCATTGTATGTAATCCAAAGATGGTGAGAGTCATGTTCAACAGATGAATTTGCAAAGTAGCCAAATATTTTTCAGAACAATTTCTATCATTTTAGTATAAAAAATTAGTTTTTTGAAGATCGGAAGTTGGTAATTCTGGGCATATGGTCACCTTAAATTTTTAAGCATTGATTTCATGATTGGTCAAACCAAGACAACCGCAAAAATTGGCTGTCACAGTAAACAGTGTTGCTAATTTCAAGTTCTTCCCCTCCATTAAAAAACACGCTACACTTTTCATTCTTGAATTTACAACGTGCCGGTCTCGACTGAAAGAGGTCTGGTATTTTTTAAACTTTCTTCCTCAATATGTGGACGCTATTCTAGAATTAAAAAGAGTGTTTGTAAAATTTGATTTGAAATCAGGCGTTGATAATTTAAAACTGTCTTTTTCCATTTGTGTAGATGTTGACCTTACTTGTACTTAACATTTCTGCCTTTTTCCGAAATTTATTTCATGCTAATCAGTTCTGCATCAGTATAAATATGCTCAAAGGATCTCGAAAGCATGAAATAATAGAGGGCGGTATGAACAATTAATTATCTAACAATTAAAAGCAGTTACTCAATTATCTACTTAATAAATTTTAATTATTTTTAGTTCTGAATCCATTTCTATGTGTTGTCTATGGTAACGTGTTAAAACAACTTTGATTGCAAAATAACACCCGAAAACTGACCGAACGAGCGGGCGGTGCCTCAAATGAGTTGAAGGTTTAATCAGAGTACAAATAAACAAAAACACATTCATTTAAAATTATTTCAATGAAATTTACTCATGGATGGATAAACGGAATGTGCAGGTATGTGACCAGTGCGGTGAAAGGTTACACCAACATTGTATGTGGACTTGGGCAACTTGTCAATACAGACTTGTGCAAATAAACATTTATTGGAAAATATAACATACGTATGTATCTATTACGTAACAAGAAGGTATCTACTAATTCCTTCATGATTATTATGAATTGAGCCGTTAATTGCACAAATCGATTAACTCCATAAAACCAAAAAGTTTAAGCGATGTTATCTAAAATTCTCTTAGTAATAAAAATTCAAACAGATATTGTGAAATACAATGCGTAAATTGAAATCCACACAACGACATTAATATTAAAATAGGGCCGAATTCCTATCCAACAATTTCGGCTGTTAAAACTACTGAGATCAATATAAAGAAGCTCTTGCTTCAGTTTTCAAGATACAGCTCTTAAAATGTTTAAACCTAAAGATCGAGTTTGTCGAAATTCTAACGTGCTACAGCAAGTCGCCCAGACACGTATAATTTTTTTTTTTTCATAAATTTTTCTTCGGTACTTCAGAATTTTTCTTCTGTTTTTTTTATTGTGTTGTTCACTTACTGGTGTTAATAATTATTATTCAGAAAAGTTAGTAATATCAAGTGATTTGTCACTAAAGTTTATGGTTTTTCAAAAATTTTAGTTATTCGAATTGTGCAGATATCGGCTGAATGCTTTATTCCAATTTAATTGCAATCATGGTATTTGTCTTATGGCATTTTCGTTTCTAAAATAAAATGTTGCCCTGTTAAAAAATACATGCTTAGTACTTCCTTAATAATTGCGATTCGATACAGATCATAAAGGACAAGCCTTTCGGCATTATTGAGGATAAAACTTAAAGAAATCGGGTATAAAAATAGTGCAAACAAAGTGAAATTTTTACTAGAAATCCAAAAACACAATTCGTAACAAACATGTCACATAAATAAAAATAATTGTAAATAAAATTAATAAAGGATAATACCAACCACCATTTTATATGAAAGACGACTGTCTACTTTATGATTTAATCTTGTTTTATAATTGCTGAACTCAATGAATAATACTCCTGAAGCTAGTCGATTTGAATCTGTAGATATTTTCAGTTTTGCTTTAAGGGTTCAAATACCGCATTTCGAAGGTCACTCAGGCTAGGTTCGCTTGCCTAGGATTATTTTACTGAGCAATTTCTTTGGCATACAAGCTCAAGCGAGGTTAAACGGTGCGGCTTCAACAGTCGTCAATTTCCGTTTATGCAGCTGTGACATATAGAAAAAGCAAAAAATCTGTTCAAACGAGAAACTTGAAATATTGGCCGACCATTTTTTGGATTCTGTGCATGCAAATCCAATGGAGATGGTTTTATTTCTCATGCCCAAAAACAAACCGACCTCTATGAAGAAGCAATAATTTAATAAAGAATTACGAGACAAAAGCATTAACTGAACAATCAATGATCCAAAAGTTGTTGTCAAGCAGAGAGAAATACTAATAAAGTGAATTTAAAAGTTTCAGATGTGAAAGGATTCCAAGACGAGTTCGTTTCTAATCGCCTTAATTAACTCAGCATACGTCTTTTGCAAAAATCTTTTTTAATCTAGATGGGTGTATGTAGCGTTATTTCTTCAACTACAAAATAATAGGTGGTAACTCAAATTGTCAAACTGTATAAATGACAACTTGGTGAGAGTCTTATGATGATCAGCTGCTCTGCCGCTTTTTGTTGATTATCTATCACAGTGTTGCCTGAGTCACAGTGTTGCCTGAGCCTTTTAGAGGTTAAACTTATCCATGATCCCGGTCAAAATGAAAACAGTTTGTACAACAAACGACGCGTCGTCAACACATTGAGCTGCTATTTAGAATTGATCCAAAAACGACGAGTGCCTCTATTTGGATTTACTTTTGTTGTTGTTATTTTTTCCCCTTTCTTGTTTTGACAATTATGTTAAATTGTTTCTTTAGCAGAATATGGGACCAAATGTCCCATAAAAAAAAAGCTTTGAAATCAGCGAAAAATCATACAACTAACAAAAAATTCAGTGTCACCTCAAGAATTTTGTTTATACGAGTAAAAACCCATCATGTTTGTAAAAAAATCAATCACTTCATGATAGAGTCCTCATATCACAAGATTCGTACAGCTAAAGACAATTTTTGTCAAGAAGTAAATTTAAACTTGAACTTGAATTAACTTTAAATATTTTTTTTTTTAATGGTCGGATATTTTACCTGAGGATCATGATCTTTCACTCTCACTAAGGATACCCGGCACCTGCATCGTGTTTCAGGCGAAAATATATGCTATATTGGTAGCGGTAAGGATAAACGGGAACTTATAACGGAGACGATGACTGTTAATATTTGTGTGGACAGTCTAGTCGCCATTAAGTCTCTTGATTCGAAAGTGGCGAAGTCGCGATCTATACTAACGTATATTCAAGCTCTGGCCTTACTGATGCGTCTTCGGGTTCCAGGGTTTGATGTCATTCGTGGAAACGATATGGCCGATTAATGTGCGAGCAACGGCTCGAAGCTGGATGTGGTAAATTCGCAGTGGGATATCAATACCCCCTGGCCGAACTGTCAAACACCTTATGGGAATTGTCGCTGAAGGAAATGGCTCGCACGTGGCCTACGATAACCACTAGCAGATTGTCCAAAATTCTTCGGTCCTCAATCGATAAGGAAAGAACGAAGGCATTACCGACCGTCGCGTAAAATTCGATAACGCGACTAGTTGGCACCATAACGAGGTACTGTATGATTGTACGAATGTCGGAGCGAATGTAGAAACTATCTGGATGAGGAGGAGGAAGAGTTCGTTCAACATCTCTGCGATTACCCAACTCTGCAAGAACGCAAGTTCAAATATTTGGGCCAAAGACTTTTGCAGGATCTGGGCTGCTTTAGGGTTACGACACTGACGAGCTTAACAACCTAAGTTTGGCTTGAAGCTCCAGGTGGAGCCGGGGTTGTCGCCGGGGCATCACAATGGGCCTCCCAGTGAACTCGCTGTTTTTTTTACAAGCAATTTAGCTTCTTTTTTCCATATCTTGGCAACACTGTTGAAACAAACTGGAAAAAGGCATTTTAAGAGTAACAACAGTTGAAAGAAGGTATTTAGTTTTTTTTTCAATAAGAGAGCAAACATTAAATTTGTCTAAACTTCGTTCTGATCCAAGGAAAAATGGCGAAACGTGAAAAATATAAAAGATTTTCGAATTACATTTGTCTTAATTATTGGGTTAAAGAGATTTTATTCACAATAGCCACTAGTTTAGTAGAAAAGACCACGGAATATTCAAAAAGTACTCGTATGAAGTGGCAAATAATTCACTATATCGTATCCAAGAATCATTTTTCTCTAAGACGAAACAAACAAGATTTAAATTTTTTTCTTAAAACATTTAAAATTTTGTAACAGCGATAAATCATACAATAAAAGATATATTTTTTTTATATTTTTGTCTGTGGTTTAAAGATATTATAGTGGACACACGCGAGGGAATATGTTTTAGAAGCCTAGTTTCCTTTTTTGATACACATGATGCAATCGCAGAGGAAACCAATAACGAAACATCACACACGCTATTAACAAAACCAATATAAGTGACATAAAACCTGTGCAAATGATCATCACAGGACGACTACCTACAACGAACTAAGCCATTAAAAACGTTGTATTTAGAAACAATAAATTTAAAAAAAAAATATATTTTGGGAACGAAAACAAGAATGTGAATTACAACAAATTAGTTACATCAGCTGGCTTCACAAACTGATTTTAATGCATTTCGGTTCTTTTTCACTAAAATATCTTAAACTTTGTGTGAAAGTCTCATCAGTTTGGAAATAAGTTTTAAATGAAACTAATTTTCTGTCAATTCTTTGAAACCATGATACCTTTCGAAATCAAAATAACCCGTAGCTCATATTCGAAACGTTAGATGGCACATCGTCATAAGTCGCTTTTAGCGCACAGGTGGTGCAGCTATGAGAAACACGTCATCCAGTCTGTAATGATTATATAATGATGAGTTGTAGTAATCTATTTGGCAATAGGGACTGAAAAACTGTAGCTAGAATAGGATAATATGCTTATTGGCCGATAATTATTAGACAAAGTGGCACGTGATCCTTTCGCAATTGGAATAATACGATCGATTTGCCAGGCTCAAAGGGTATGTTTTATAAGTTTCTGGTACCCGTGCGCGAAAATTGGGTTGGAACGTTCGGATATCAGTTGATATTGTCAGTTCTTATGTATCTTCTTTGTTGCTCCATAGCTCAGGGCCATATTTCCATATCTGAGTTATATTATATTTACCGGCGCTGTTGATTTGCTTTGTCCGAATACGACGGGAGCTAGGTGGATATCCAAATTTTTAACGTGAGTATCCGCTGGAACATTGTTTTTCTTTATTGGTGGATAATTTTGCAATTTTAAAAAGCTGATATGAGTTTCAAGGTACAATTCGATTTATTTTCTTGAGTAGCCCACCCTGCGGTAAATATTCTTTGAACTTGCCCAATAGTACAATACTATGACTCGCACGAAAACCAAACTGATAGTCCGGGATAATATTTTGTTCACAAATAATTTTTGTAAAAATTTTCTACGTGACTTGCGGAGGAATTTACCTACTGAATGGAGTTTGTAGCACAAGTGCGCAACTTCTAATTCTTAGTTGGGATTTGTATCCTTGCTGGTTGTAATTAAAATTATTTGCCATAGTAGGTGCTATGCAAACAATGCGATAATAAATTTGGAAATATTAGCAATATGCTGATGTGCACCTTCTTAATATTCCTAATGTTGTTTAATACCTCTGGCTTCGGCAAGATGATATTACGTCCCCGTTAGAAATTGATTTTCATCGCTTACCAGAGTGGTCCGATTTCAAACTCTAGTAAATAAAATTCTATTAAGAGGTGAAAAATCAATAAAATTGTGTTCGGGTGAGTTAGATCAAACAAGGAAGATGTGATATTCATAGTATGTTGTCCATAGCTTTCTCTTCGAGCAGATTCCGAAAAAGACATTTGTTTTCATTTGGAACAATCGTATCATATCCAATATGGGAGCGATTGAATGAATTTAAGGCTCCATAGTAAAGTGACATTCTTTTCATTAATGCGACCCAGAATTTGGTGTTAATAATTAAATTTATTCTTTGCATATTGTTCTCGTTTTATTATGATGATAAGCTGTTCTTTGTCTTTGCGATTAAGTGTAAAATAGACGGTTTTTGGCAGCAAATAATTTTTCAAATTATATGTATTTTTCTAATGTTGCAGTTGATTTGTTTATTGTTTTGTTTGATTTTTTGCTCTTGGCGCTTGCATGCCACTTAAGGTTGTTGCTATTGCTTTTGCTAGACTCAAATATTTGCTTTTATTATTATTTATTTTCCACCCCACTTGTAAATTGTATCGAAACTAAAATTAAATTTTTCTACTTTAACTTGTTGTTGTACTTGTTTTATGACTTTTTGGTGTGGCCAAAATGTAAGTATTTGCCACATACCACAAAAACAACAAGAACAACAACAAAACTCGGTACTTCAACTCTAAACTCGATTTATAATTTTAGTATAAAAGCTGACATGGTTTCGTTAATAAATTCAGAATCGTATCAAAAATCATTCAG
Organism: Phania funesta; assembly: GCA_963932375.1. Lineage (NCBI taxonomy): Eukaryota > Metazoa > Arthropoda > Insecta > Diptera > Tachinidae > Phania > Phania funesta. The sequence goes on from OZ010653.1 coordinate 44,134,296, forward strand.
TTAACACCAGCTTAACTTTATTGTGAAACAGTTTTATTTCTTCAATTTCTTCAACTTCTTTTCCTTTAATCCTTTCAACAACATGAAGGTAAATTTAAGTGAAACATTTTTGTGAAAATAAAGATTTTGAGAAATATATAATTTTCAATGTTCAAGTAAACAATATTTTGCTAGATATGTGGCTGTGTGTGTGTGTGTTTGTGTTTTTTTCTTTATTTTTAATAGTGTAAGGAGTTTTAAGGATTTGTTATTATTAGGCGCTCGAAGTAGCTAAATGCAAAATTTAAATTTAAACACTTTACAAAAAAATGTTTACTTGTTTTTAATAAATTTGATTCTGTAAGCGGATCATTCGTCCTCTGAGATGTCTCTGGGTTCGCTCATACAACACGAAACGTTAAAATACAAGTGAAACAAATATAATTTTTTTATAAATAAACTTTGGTGTCAAAAACAGTCAGCCCAAACCGCTGTATAGGGAATAAATACCTCAACTTGTGTAGGTTGAATGTCAAAAGCTTCAACTTTTTTTGCTTTCGTAGAATTAGTTGGCTCGCCAATTATATAAATATAATTTCCGAGGTATTTGTTCAGAAATCTAGCTGCGTATGCGCTGCCACGAATAACTTTAATACTTAAAAAGACAAAATTATAAACTCACTGAGAGTTGTAAAGAGCACGTAGGAGGTTTGCATATTTATTAGAGATTTTGCAATAAGTTAACCTACAGGTACACCACCAGTAAGAAACAAACAAGTTAGCAGAAGGTACATACGTGATTCATGTTCATGAACAGGCCATCGAAATAAAGAACGAATTCTGGAATTTTTCAGATGTGATTTGGTAAAATAATTCTTTGGTTATGATAATTTTAACGTCCCTAAGCACCATAAGGGTTTAACGGGTTGGTCTGAGTTTAGCAACGCCTAACATTAGTGGTTTTATTACAAACTTAAATATTTTATCGACTTAGACCCTTCTCCCAAATCGCCATAACGTTGTCCATTAACGAGGAATTTTAATTGACATTAAGCAAAAAGTGCTATTAATCCATTAGAGTTTCAACTATTAGTGACCACTTTATGCCTATCCCTAAATTTCCTGTAAGGCTTAATTTACTTTAATTAAAAAATCGGTCATAAATATCAATAACAGCAGAAAAAAAGACGAGAATAAACTTCTGCGCTAGAATTTTTGCACATCGGGCCGTAATTCACGGCCATCGCAGTCATCATATAAGACAAGCTACAATTCTAGTTGAAATATTGCTCAGAATTGGTTCTTAACTAATCATTAATTCTTTTGTAAGGTCGACTTATTAGAATCCTTTAGACTGAAAAATTCGGCTATAAATTCCTGTAGCGAAATAAAACGTTTAGCAAATTTGTCTATAACTAACTATAGTACTCCTAATATCTATAAAATCTGGTTCTTAAAACGGTGTAAGATATACTTCACTCCATCTAAGCTTCCTATTATCGACCGAAAATTGAATATAACTTCCATGTATGGGCCGGTGCTTCAAAGCCTGTCCACCGCGTACAAGATATGACGAAGATGACCATAGCGTATAGCGGTGACCGTAGATTATCCAACTCTACTGGCTTACTGGAACATAGACACAACGTGGGTTGTGTGTCATTGTTCTATCGTTAGTAGAACTGTCTGCAATGAAATTAGAGAAATTATTCCTGCTACCTGAATATATATTTGTATGTATACTATGTTCCCCATTGAGGGCTAATCCGTAAATATTCATTTTTTAGCCGTACTGTTCGTATGCGTGCTGCCACTTTCAATGTGGAAATGTTTACGTCGAATATCCACAAGCACTTCTCCCTCGTTCCAACATCCTTCAAAATATTTTCCGATTTTTGGTGGCCAGTAAGCAACTCAACTTAAGTTTGGTTGCTCTACATAAACGACCTAGTAGGTAAATTAAAACGATGACTTAGGAATAAATCTAAAGTTGCGCTTTTATTTCGTTCGTTACGGCTGCATGAGGTAATCGAGTTTTACCACGTAATTTTAAAGAATACGAAATTAAAATCATTTATTATTGTTTCAGTAGACAGTCTGCTTGAATTTCTTATATCTAAATATTTTTTTCGTAAATTTTGATTTGATTATTTTTATTTTTACATTAAATTTTTTTTCTTTTAATCTTTTATTTCAACAGTTCGTATTTGCCGTAGTCATGTTGGCCCTTGCTGCCAGTGTACAATCATCTTTGATTGCTCAACATGCTCCTGGTGTATCGTATGTCACATCTGCCTTACATCCTGCTGGTCCAATAGGATATCCATATGGTTTGTCATTGGGTCACTTGGGTGGTCCTGCCGTCATTGACCACGCTGGAATCTTGGGTGGTCATGGCTTATTGGGTCACGGATTATTGGGTCATGGATTATATGGTCCTCCTATTCCTGGTATTTCTCTAGCTCAAGGACCTGCACATGCTGGTCTCGGACTCGGTCATGGTATCGGTCTAGGTCATGGTCTTGGTCTCGGACACGGTCTCGCCCACGGTATTCATGGTCCTGGTGTCTATGTCGCCAAGACACGTGGTGCTGTGCATACAGCCCCATTGGCTGGTCATATAGCCTCGGCCACTTCATTAAATGTTGCTCCAGCTCCTGGTACACATTAAGTTAACAACCAAATCGTTCGTAGGCACTGCAGCAACCGTTCAATAATTCAACCTGATGACACGTCATGCCAAAATAGTTTTAAGTTAAATAATCTCCCTTACCCTGCTTTCATCTCACCGTCCTTCTTATGTCGACTCACTATATTTCTTTACAAACTCCTTCAATTCTTTCCAGCTTTCAGAGTTCTTTTAGCAGTTATCTCTTTTGCTTCTTCAATATAGCACACACTCGATTAACATCTTTACCATCACTATTGCCTGCATATGTATGTGTATTTTCCAGCCTTAAACATCTACTTGGAGCTCTACATTTTGGCAAAATAGTTATATGACTTTTAGTCCTGTACACCAAGTCCAACAACAATCAAGAAGAATCTACACCGGCACAATTTCAACAACAACATTTTCTGAACTTTCTCTTGTTTCCTCTCTGTGTCCTCTTACTGACTGTGAATCTATTTCTAATTCTATATCTGTCTCTGTCTATTTGTATCTTTTTCGTCTTCTTTACCCTCTAACTGTAAATATTGTTTAGTATTGCAACCACATAAATCTTGAAAGGAAAAAATGCAAAAAAAAATGTTTTAAATTCTTTGATCTATAAGAAAAACGTTGTTACTGTTTCACATTGTTTCTGTTTTTCATTTCATTGTATTTTAGTGACTTTGTGTACAAAATTGTATAAAATTACACGAAAAAAATACGTAAAAATACTTGCGTTTTTATTTATTAAATTAAAAGGTAGTTTTTTAAGCGATTGGTTTTACAATAAGAAAATAAATCGTCAAGATAACTGCATATTAAGTACTCTATCTGTATGGCAGGTGCAAATTAAAACTCTTTCTAGTAACTCGAGGATAACAGGTTTAAATTGTCCTTTAGAGTTGACAGAAAGACATGGCGAGAAACTTGTAATAACGCCACAGCAAATGGATTAGGAAATTAAATCGTACGATATACATAAGTGTTCTTTCTTGTTTCCGTTTTAAAGGGATCATAACGAGTAACCGAACGGTCTCGATCGTGTTGATTTCATTATGAAAGCAAAATATCTACAACGATTTTGTATAAATAATATATCCGGTATGTGATAGAAATCGATCATTTCAAAATGATAATTTTGAAATTATGTGATGAATTTCGTTCGACTTTGAGTATAACTTTATAACTGCTTTCTAATTATTAGAACGCCCAATGCAGATCGCAACTGGTCCGGATAAAATCAAAATATATTAAAAGAATTATTTATTAAAAGAAAGAGATAATGGAAATAGAATTTTCATATACATAAAAACCGGGAAAAATCGTCTCGTCGCAACAACCTTTATCGTTTTTAAACCGTTTCGTGATCAAGCTCGATATTCATTTAAATATCGTTTTTAAATTTTGAAGATGTCATAACGAAATTTCGTGGCATTTTGAAGTTTACTCATTAGCAGTGTTGCCAGAATCCGAAAAAAAGAAGCCATACGCGATTTAAAATAATTTACTGGCATTGATAAGTGTTAAAAAAAACACTGCACACTTTAAGTCTGGCAACTCTCATTTTAATTGTCAATTTAATTGTGACCTTTTTTACATTTTTTACAAATAGTAAAGTATCATAACCTTTTTTTCATTGAACTCACGTGTAATGAGTTTTCTGAATTCTCGAATATATATACTCTTATAAAATCTTTAAACTCATGGTTTTTCTTTATTCAACACTGAAGTAAAATTCAACAATAAGTTCCAGCATGATCCGCCAATTTCGGAATTTGCAGTGCAAACAACTCGCAGTTACGTCAGATCGAACGCCATTTCAATATACTAATGCACAATTCTCCTAGCTTTAAGGATCTAGAAAATGTTGAAATGGAATCCCCAATTTTTCGTCTGTGCCAAAGGGTATATCAGAAGCTTAAAATAGAGCAGGCATTAACTGAGGGTGCATCAGTGAGTTTTATTATGAATTCACTATTAAACTTCGTGTAAAAACATCTGCTGAACTAATAAGTAAATTTCGTAAAACGAATAAAGCTTAGTATAATAGGATAGGATAGGAATATTCAGGGTAGTGGAATGTAATTGTGTAATACGTGATGTAAATGACAAAAATGTGTTTTTTTTTAATAGCTAACATTTCATTCTTCACTAACACCCGATGCTTGTCTTCTTGTCGATCCTGCTACCTTCATATATTGGTGTCCGTGAGATATAGAGGAACCACTCTTCAAGGCCTGTCCGGGCCCTAAAAACTGAGAGAAGAGAACTTTTGTGGTTCGAACAGTAACTAAACTACTGGTACGACGGACAATAAGCTCCGATCTGGTCGTTGGTAAGACTTCTTCTGGGATAGAGGCTTAGACCCAAATCTACTAAAATAGATAGCTTCAAACTCCTCACTAAGAAGTACCAGTAGCCTTGGGCCTATAATTGCCACCTACATATGCAAATATTTTGACCCGGTTGGATATTATCGAAAGACAGGTGCCGATGTTAAACACATGAGATATCTGTTCAACAAGATTTCAGGGAAAATGAAAGTTTGCTCAAGAGAAATCAGCGCCTCGTTTGGGGTTCAAAGAATCCGCATATAAGTGTAAAAACAGCAAATTAAAAGAATCTGGTCCATTATTCCTGCTCGATATGGCTACGTGATAATCGGATCGTGTAGATGTAAGTAAGACATAGTTTCAACAAAACGGTGCAATAAGTCATACATGTCTTCGAACAAGTCAGCTAATGCATGACAAATACCCAGCTCTTGTTGGCTGCTTGGTGTTCTAGATCCCATGAATATCAGTACGCATTTTCTATGGAGCTACTTGAAATCAGAGGTATGTGTTATTAAGCCGACATTTAGCTGAGTGTATCTTATTTTATTCCAAATGATCATCGAAAACTTCGAAAAGTGAAACGCCACGGCCTGCGTGCTTTATATTTCAATAAAGGTGTGCTGTTATATATTTCCTGAAATTCCCTGAAACATTAAAATCTCTTTAAGAAAGAATTTTGTGGAAGTCGCCAGGTTAGATTTCTATAGAATAAATTTCGATTTTATGATGAACAACTAAATATAAATTTCGAAGAATTAATAAAACATGTCATGCAATTTATTATTCAGTAAAACTTTCATTTCGTTTTTATTAAATTTTTAAGTCTTAAAAAATATCAATAACATATTTCTAATAATCGTTTGTATTTGTGGAATAAATACGTGTAGTGAAATAGAAAGGAAAGAAGATGAAAGAAAGAATTTAAGAAGAAAAGAAAGTTCGTTTAAATCTAAAATGTTTATTGATTGTTGTTGGACTACAAATTGAGTAGAACAGAATATTTGCCAAAATTCAGGTCGAATATGTGTTGTATGGATCAGCGTTTAAAAATAAATACTACAGGATCTGTGGAATTAAGAGTCTGATGTTGTAGCGGGTTTTCATTGTCAGTGTTTGGTGTTTGCGCTTTAATGAGTGCCAGGTGCTGGGGCGACATTCACAGATGTTGCTGAGGCTATATGGCCAGCCAATGGGGCGGTATGCACAGCACCACGCGTCTTGGCGACATAGACACCAGGACCATGAATACCGTGGGCGAGACCATGTCCGAGACCGAGACCATGACCTAGACCGATACCATGACCGAGTCCGAGACCAGCATGTGCAGGTCCTTGAGCTAGAGAAATACCAGGAATAGGAGGACCATATAATCCATGACCCAATAATCCGTGACCCAATAAGCCATGACCACCCAAGATTCCAGCGTGGTCAATGACGGCAGGACCACCCAAGTGACCCAATGGCAAACCATATGGAATTCCTATTGGACCAGCTGGATGTATGGCCGAGGTAACATACGAGACACCAGGAGAATGTTGAGCAATTAAAGATGATTGTACAGTGGCGGCAAAGACCAACATGACTACGGCAAATACGAACTGTGGGAGGGAAATTAATTAAAAAAACAATAAAATGCTAATTTTTCTACATTCTCAGCCAAAATTACCTTCATGTTGTTGTTAAATGGGCTGAAGGATAAGAACTAGGAAAATGTAAAGTAAACTAAGTGTTCAATGAACGTTATTTGATTTGAGTCTGATGTTATTTATCAAATTGTGCCAACTTTTATACTAAAATTCAAATCAAGTTTAGAATCAAATTATGTTTGTGTTTTTGTGTGTGCATGTATGTGTGTGTGTGTGTGTGTGTGTGTGTGTGTGTGTGTATGTGAGTATATGCAACAGCATTACATTTTGGCCACACCAAATAAGAAACAACAAAAAACAGCCACCGCCACACAAAACACTTCACAAAAAAATCCAATAATTAATAATGTTTTCATTTCGATATTTTAATACCCTTCACTGTTAGTTGCAAAGTGCAAGTGTGTCTGCTTATATTAAATACGAGTATCTTACGTTAGAAATACTAGAAGTTTTGCTATTTCTTTTAAAACATGCGGATATGTATTTTAATGCTGAAGTTTGTAAGAAATTAAATATTCTATCAACCGAATATCTTTATCATGTTATGAAATCTATTTCCATTTAAATTGATTGACTGCAAATATAACTGAAATAACTGCAAATAGATCAATTATCGATATACTGGTGTTAATACCATATCGACGCCTCCATTCTATAACATTCTAAGTCGAAAATGTGAGTTTTGAGTTACGAGCTCTCAAAGTTTTCACGCGATATCTCATAAACTATATAAGATACGCCATTTGTTCTTTCACTGTTTTTCTGAATTTACAAATTTTAATTGGATCGTAGCTAAAAAATGATATAAAATGTTGTAGCACGGTGAAAACATTGGCTATTGGTCGTCTAAGTGTACTTAGCATGTTTTTGATAGGTCTATTGTTTTTAAGTTAATCACCTAAGTATACATATAATATTTTAGTTTGGACAAAAATTTTAGAAAATTATATTTTCCTACATAGAAGAATTTTTAGTTAAAATGTTATACCAAAAAAAAAAAACTATTATTTTCTTTTTAAATTAATTTTATTCGTAAAACAAAAAAGAAAATTAAATATGTATAATAATTCAGTTCAAACAAAAAGTAGTTATAACATAAATAATTATAAGAATAAAGATAACAGAAACAGTATTAATTCAATATAACATTAAATAAGTAGAAACTAGAAATTTTGGTAAAATTTTGGAATTAAATTTTGATCACACAGATATAAAAGATATTTTCGTTTTTCTTCCGTTATAGGAAATCCGGATAAGTATGCTTTAGGTATTTCTTCAATAACAATTTTATTTTCTTTTCTTCTCTTCCTAGTTTCATCATAAGTATATCTTTATTTCGTTGAAATTCTCATCAAATTCATATTTATAAAATAATTTATAATTTTGTTCTTTATAAACTCTTATTTCTCGGAATTTTGATAGACATAATTTTTCATTTTGTATATTTTTTTCCAATTTGTTACAAAAGCAAATTGCTTGAAATCCAAAAAATCATCATGGTCCATTTCAATTACATTGTATAATGGCGGTGTTTTCTTAGCATTTCTTATCACGGAGTACCATTCTATAGGCGTGTATATTCTTTTATTTTTCTTGCACTTCTCTATAAGTGAATGAACACCATCGCCTTCATTTTGAGTGACCCTTTTCTAAAAATTTGTGACTAATATCGATTTGTAGTTTTCGTGCAATCCATACATACATAGAGAATACAATTTTATTTTTGTTTTGACCTCAACAATTGTCAGACCATAAATTAAACTTAGTTATGCCGAATTCTTTATGTTTTGTTGATATAAATTGAAATTAATATGTGGCTACTTCTATCGCACCTTTCTTTGCAATTGTTTCATCCCATACAAAACAAGATGCTATATTGGAACCAAGCTCGAAAATTGTGAAGTTATAAGCATGTAATTTTCTTTTGTAGTAAAAAGTGCTCACTTCAGCACAAGGTGATGAAAATTTTTTTTGAAAATCAAAGCAAACTGTAATAACATTATCGTTTTCAATACACTCTTTTTTGTCGATATCTTTCAGTTCTCTAGATTTTTGTTTACAAAATAAATGGTGATTGAATTGAAATTCAATGAGCTTTTTTCCTTCTTCATCAGAGTTCTTGAACTTTTCGCATAAGTCGCATAAATCCGTTTTTGGAATATAGAATGAAATATTGAAAGAATCTTTAAAAACATCGCGATATTGTCTTAATGTCGCTTTTAAGTTGATATCAATTGACTTTTCGGAGAACCAAATTTCATATAAACGATACATTTCAGTAACCGACGATATTTCACCATCCAAGTACTTTTTTTGTACTCGTTGGCGACAGCTAACATGCTCTATAACTATGTCTCTTATTCTACTTAAAGTTTTATTTGCCATAGAATGCTTTCCTCTTTTTTCGGGTGATATAAATCCCGCATTAGAATGCTTTTTGCGTATCACGGTTTCGATTGTCTGTTGAGATATTGACAATGTATTTATAAACATGGGTTGGCAGACTTGTTCTCTTATTTCATTTCCCATACTTCATAACTTAGAAAATACTTTTTTGACTCATTTCGCGAATTTTCTATATTTGTGCAAACTTTTTTCTTGTGCAATGTTATTAAATTTACTATAAAAGCCCATTGAAGTTCCTTGCTGCCATTTTTATAAAAATTTTGAAAAATTTGTGTTCTTGTATCTTTAGACAGCTTTTGTGAACATCTCATTCTACAAGATTCTTTGCAACCTTCTTTTAACTCTTTCTTTGGTACAAACTGACCTTTTTTGTTATAATGATCCTTTCATGGTTTTTTAAATATTTTGCTATATTTTTGTTCCACTCGGATGGACGTCTATGTCTTTTGCAAAAGTTTTCGGGTGGTGTATCAAATTCCGGATTTAATTTTTTCTTTTTTAATTTTGGAGTTATTGGACTAAACTCTGGATTTGATTCTGCTTCCGAAGAATTACTTGACGGATTAAATTCGCTGCAACTGCCGGGAAATGGCTCTAAAAGTTGAAGCGATACTTAAAATAAATTATACAAAAAAGTGTCTATAAACATACATATTGCAGATGAATTATTCGATGTGTTATATTCGCAGTCACTCCCGGGATATGCCTCTAAAAAATCAATTACTTAATATACAAAAATTTAAATATATTAATATAAATATATCACATACCTAGTGAATCAGAATTTCCACTATTTTCATTATCAAATTTAGACCATTTTTCGTTTGCTGGACTAATTTGCTCTTTATTTCCTGTCAAAAAAATCCAATATAAATAATCACCACATTTAACTTAAGTCGTGAATTTCTTACCAACACTTTCCTCACGATTATATGACATTGAACTTATACTTTTTGATTCACCTTTTCCTAATAAAAAACTTATTAATTATTTTAGATAATATGGAAATCTAATAAATAATACCTCTCACGTTATTTTGTGCTAAATTTATCATTTTTCTTGCACGCGAAATCATTTTATATCCGAAAATACAAAAATTAGGCGTCCGATTTGGTTTACTACTTTTTCTAAACTAAAACATCTTATGTACACTTTCACGCACAAAATTCTTTTTTTAGTTCGGGAAAAAACCTTTTAACTACACTTACAGACACTAAAAAAAGCACATTGAACATACCAAATACACATAGAAAACACAACGTTAAGAAATGTTCCTTCCATAACATACTAAGTCAACTTAGTTTTCAAGTCAATTTAAAATTGTCCAAGCAAAAGTATTCTAAGTGTACTTACTACATTTTAGAATGTAAAATTTTTACGACTATGTGCGTAAAGTACACTTAGAACGTTATAGAATGGAGGCGTCGATATGGAAAGATACACAGTTACGGAAAAAACTCTCATCAAGAGTACACTATGGCTATCGTGGCTGCAATAAATCGATGGTTTCGTTCGCGGTGTGACAGATGACGCCGTCATACTGAAATCTCATGTTATCCTGATCCATTCCATCCTGTTCCTATAACGAATGCAATACACAGCCACTGCCGAATTAATGGTGTTCGGGTTTTCAGCGACGCTTTCTTTTACAGCAACAATGTTTTCAATAGATCAACCCACTTTTCGAACTGTTGAACCATTAGCTGCATTTTCCGGACCGAAATGTCGGCAAAATTTGTGTGCAGTTTCAGTGTAATGTGTTTTCATATTGATAATCCCTTATTATTCCCACACGCCTCCCATTCATACATGTTAAAACTCTACCGCCGCTTAGTAACGCGTCCTGGAATTCAAATAAAATACTTGCAATTTGGGAATTTTATTTCTGATAAGAAAATATTGCACAAAATTATGCATTAGAGTGGGTTGAGCAAAAAAGACACACCATGCACTCCCTATAATCAAAGATAATTCTAAAACGCCCATAAAAATTTTTGCTACGCCCCTAAATGTAGCCCAATTAGTTTTTTGTTTATTATGCCCCTATTTTGAGCCCGATCACAATATTTAGCATATTGTTGTTGCCTCACGAGTATCTAACTTTTCCGAGCCATCGGAACCATGTAACCCTGGCTAGTAAAATGTTGCTTTTTTGTATTTTTATCGAATTCTTGATATCGCTTCTGGTAACTTGGAACCTTCTCTCCTAATATGCCATTTTCATCTAAACGGCAAAAAGTTGGATATAAGGGCTGAAGGATTCGAGATAACAGTGGTCATATTTAGAATATGAATTCCGATTGGAAAACCACCAAGGGTGAAATTGAAGCCGTTTTTAAACAATTACCAACGATATACTACATGTTTTGATCGGGCTTAAAATGGCGTCACAATAAACAAAAAACTAAATGGGCGGAATTTATAGGCGTGGCAAAGGATGTAATGGGCGTTTTGTAAATACCATTAAAATATCTTGCCTCCTAAGGGATGACTGGTACACCTTTTTATTATATGGTGATGTGTATTAATTATAGTAAGCCAATTTGTAGGTGGATCATGATCATGACCATTATTTTATTTTCTTTTTGAATATTTTAAGCAAGCAATGAAACGCTTCGCAACCCTTTTTAGATATGAGGTGAGAGAAGAATGTACAAACTGGTAAAAAAAATTTAAATTTTGTGATTCAGGCCTCAAACGTCTCTGGAGGTTTAAGGTAACATATATCATGAACTTCCTGCAAAAAACAGTCCAACGAGATCTAATACCAGTTCCCAGGCGATTTTCAAAACAAGAATGGACCAATAACGCTACGGTGCCAATATCCACAAAACCCGTCACTCATATCAACGATGAAGTTTGGATTCTCTGAGTACCAAATGTGACAATTTTGCTTATTGACATACCCTACAATGCGAAGGGGCCTAATCTGAAGGGTGTTTTTTTAGGATGGCGTATTGGAGGGCCAGTCATGGCAATCACTTGAGTAATGTTGTGTTCCATTCATAAATGTAAAGTTTTGACAAATATTCAGTCCTTTTAAATTCCAAATTATATATTTTTCGGCTTAAATAGGCCGCCACCTGAATGGTAATGGTGGATACTACTTGGTATGCCCGCCAAAATCAGACGCCGACTAAATCTTGTGGCAGGATCACGACATATATTTTGTCCTCTGCAACAATATATGTTTGTGACAAGCATACTAGTGTTATAAAAATTTATTTCAAACATTGCTTTTCTGTTATGATAAACAAGTTCTTACTTAAATTTAATAACTAAATGATCACCATCCATAAAAATTATGGCATGATTTTTACTAAAATTCTACCCAAATTAAACATTTTTTAACATGCAGGCGGTATATATGAATTGCTACCTCATTTGGATTTGGTCCTCAGATGACTATTTTTCCTTTTCAAAACTAAAGAAATTGTTCGGCACAAAGGGATTCAGCAGCAATGATGAAATGCCTAGTACATCATCATCATCAATTTAAAAAATTCCTATTCCTAGGTGAAAAAAATAACAAAAATGTTTGGAAATATAATCGGTTACACAAAGTTGGCCCTTTTGGGATGTCATCATAACACATTTCGCTTGATTTTGTAGGACATCGAATGGAGTAATCGAAAATGTTTTTACTTATTCGACAGCGACATACATAAATATATATATATATATATATATATCTTTAATCAAAATACCAGTCACGAACTTAACATTTTTTAACTAAATAATAAAACAAGTAAGGAATTTATTTTGATTTTATATATTTTATTTTTATATAAAACATTGATCGCAGCCGGATCACAGATTGTTTTTTTTTGTGAATTTATGTTGTTGTTTACAATATTTACAGTTAAAGAGTGGGATAGACATAGAGAGACAGAGATAGTAATAGAAAACGAAAAAATATTGTAGGAGGAATAACAAAAAGTTCAGATTAAATGTTTCTGGAAATATTCCATTGCGATTGTTGTTGGTATCAAACTCTAAACTATTTGTCATCGGGATTGAACTTCGTAAGAGATGTAGATAGGGTGTGTGCTTTGAGATTTTATCCGCAGAAGAGAAGTAGAAGGCCGTTTGCGACTATGATGCTACTGAGAGATTGTCTAACATGTTGATCGTTGTTGATTTAGTAAGTGCCAGGAGCAGGAGCCACATTCACTGAAGTAGCAGAGGCAATATGGCCAGCCAAAGGAGCAGTGTGAACAGCACCACGTGTCTTAGCGACATATACGCCAGGACCATGAATTCCATGGGCAAGTCCGAGACCGAGGCCAGCATGGGCAATAGCTGGTCCTTGAGCCAAACTGATTCCAGGAATGGCTGGGCCACCATAAATACCATGACCGATTAAAGGAGCGCCCAAATAACCACCCCAGGCACTGTGATCAATAGCGGGAAGACCTGCCAAGTGTCCCAAGCCTAATGGGGCTCCATATGGACCAAGACCAATCAAAGATGATTGCACACCAGCGGCAAGAGCTAACAAGACTACGGCAAATGCGAACTGAAAATTAAAAAAACAAAAGAAATCAATTTAAAAACGCAATTTGAAGCTACTGATTGATTTGTGCTTTACTCCACAGCTCACAATTTTAAAGTTTTTCATCGCACTCTTTTTTTTAAGAGTTTAAATAAAAACTCTCGGCTGTAAAATTCTAAACCTCGGTAGGCAAAAAACTTGTTGAAAACTTTTGCTTTGCTTTTTGAAGTTCTTTGGCAAAATAAGTTTAACTCAAATTGATTTCTTTCTTTTAATCCTTTAAAAATAATGTTGGCTATTTTAGTTCTTGCTCAAAAAATTACCTTCATGTTGTTGAAAGGATTGAAGAAGTTGGAAGAGGTTGGAAAATAAATTGAAAGGAAAACTGTTGTTGAACAAACGCTTTTTGATTTGATTCTGATTTTGTTTACAAAATTGTAGCAACTTTTATACAAAAATTTCAAAGTTTGAGTTTGGATCGGACTGAAGTGTTTGTAGCAGCAATACCGCAAGCACATATGTGGCAGGCAGACATACACTAGCACACATACAATTCTGCCACACCAAAAGAAAAAAAAAAATACCAACAAAAATAAGAGCAGAAAAAGTTAAAGTCAAATCAACCAATTCGAACTTGTACTTAACTAGAATCTGTATTAGAAAATACAATGTAGTTTTATTTATTATTGTAAACAATTATCAAACAATCTCATAAATTGTTGCAATCTTTCTATGACCTTCGCCATAATGGTTGAGTGTTTGCAGCATAGAGAACAATTAATTTGTATAAGTTTATGTTTCTAATAATGCCTTTCGTTAAAATGTTCTTAATTTTTTAATTATTACTTATTGGCATATCGACTGACTGCCCGATTAAAGAAGGAACCCTTTGCTTTCTTAATCGAAACACGATTAATAATCGATTAATTTGTTACTATTAACGATTTAATTGTATCCAAACTTCTTTTACGATGAATCGAAGATTAGTCGAATATTTCCACAAAAAACAAAAAAAAAAAACAATACACAAACTATAAAGGCTTAAAATATGAAGCTAAAAAACTTATTTGCTGTTATTATACAACCTACCTCGTATTTGGTGTCAAATTAATTGAAAATAATCCCTTTAAAGTATTTTAAACGCCGGCATACAAAACAGGAAACATTCAAATTTACAGGCAGGATCAACTCTAGTAGACAACAGATGTAATAAATCTATTTCCAAGATCCCTTAGCGCCAACTGCGATTATCAGAGTCAACTCTTCTAACAAAGACTATATAATTATAAAGATAGCACACTTCCGTACATTGTGTTTCCATTGCAAAAATCTGCATGGGATTTATCAAAAATCCCATATAAAAGAGAAAATCATTTATAGTATCTCTGAAAGATAAAAAGGGAGACGAATTTTGCGAAAAAGAAAATAAGCTATAACAAGCAGACGTACACATGCATATCGCACACCCAGTTCGTAAGTGACAACTCAAAATTTGTATTTTTCGAGTTTATGTAATACGTGTATACGTATATAGTCTTTGCTTATACTGATGTCGAATTCGATTTATGGTCTCATCACGAACCTTCTGGCACACAAGCGGAAAAAAAAACGACTCCACGAATTCCCAAGATGAGCTAAGCTTCATTAGCAACGATCCAGTTCTCGAATTAAAAAGAAATGTGGTTAATGCAAAATATGAAATGAAAACTCTGTTACCCTAGCCTTTACACACTTGCACAAAAATATTGTTTTCTAATTAGAACTTCTTGTTCCATAAACACGAGCAACAGTATAAACAGAACAGATTGACTACAAAGCGCGCCTTTCTACGCTCTAATTTTTAAATTATGTTTTAAACAAATCAATTTAAAAAACCTCTTAAACTCTAAACCAAACTAAGAATATTAATAGACTTTTGTTTTTCAACCTAAGCAATACTAATTTATTATTTTTTCCGATTAATTGCTATTAAAAATTTTTCGGTTCGTTTAATCATATGATTAATTAATCGAGTAATATTTTTTGCCGTCACTGCCTAATTTAAAACCCGGGTGTCCGCCGGGAAGGTATACTACTTTGTTTTGCCGCCATTTTGGTAAACATTAGTCTTGACAGTTGGTATTTGGCAGTCGTGGCAAATTTATTATGAAAAATATTCCGTAAACCAACGCTAAAACATTTTATCAAAATCAATCATCGATTACTGTGACGATGAGAAAGTTACGTGAAATTTTTGGGAGAAACAACGTGCCAACAAGACGCACTAGTTATCGTGTAGTGAATGATTTCGAAGAAAAAGGAACTGTAGCTGATAGGCCCAAGCATAGACCACAACGTACTGCAAGATCTGCTAAAACCATTACTGCTGTTCAAGAAAGTGTTCAACACAATCCATCAACCTCAATTCGACACCGTGCTCAGGAGCTTAGTCTTCAAAGAACAACTTTGGCCACAATTTTGCACAAAGATTTATATTTGCTTCCATTTAAGATTCAGTTGACACAAGAGCTTCTTCCAGAAGACCATTTACGTCGCCGTACATATGCCAATAGGATGCTACAGCTCGCCCATGACAACACCGATTTTCATGAAAAAATCCTAATTAGTGAAGAGCACATTTTCATTTGAATGGATATGTGAATAAACAGTCTGGGCAATGGAAAATCCTAAAATTATTCATGAGTCAAGTGACAGTTAGATGTGCAATTTGGTCAGGAGGAATAATTGGACTTTACTTCTTTGAAACTGAAAACGGCGTAACGGTAACTGTCAATAGGGAGCGATATCGTGATACAATTGAAAACTTTTTAACGCCATAACTGCATGCTTTGGGCTTGACTAACATATGGTTTCAACAAGACGGTGCCACATCGCATACAGCCAGGATTACAATAGAATTACTGCGAGGCCTCTTTCCACAACAAGTTTTTTCAAGAAATGGTAATGTTGATTGGCCTCCACGGTCGCCTGATTTGACTGCTCCGGACTTCTTTTTGTGGGGATATCTGAATAGCAAGGTTTATGCAAACAAACCAGAAACGCTGGAGCAACTCAAACAAAATATTCGTGATGAAATTAATGCAATACCGCGTGAAATGTGTGAGAATGTAATGAAAAATGTGTTCAAAAGGTCTCGCATTTGCGAGGCTAACAGAGGCGGACATTTATCTGATATTGTATTCCAAGCTTAAAGAATTTTAATAAATTAAAACATTTATCAATGTACGATCCATTCTCTTTCATTTAATCAAAAATTATAAACAAAGAAAGTAGTATACCTTCCCGGGGGACACACTCTATAAAATCTGCCAGTTTACACTTCATATTGTTATATCAAGTTAAAGTTTTATTTAAACAAAAGCATTCAGATTCCTATAACATTAAAATTACAACACTTTTTGTAGTATTAAGTGTCCACAAATTCTTTGCTAATTAATACTCCAATCAGTTTTGTATTCGAATGTTTGATAAAATCTCATGTTATCGCTTTTATGCTCGAACTACAATTAGTGTTGGCTTCAGGTGTCACAGAAATGAATGTTATCGGTTTTTCTATTGGAAACAAACCAAGTAGCTGACAGCCGACAGAATTTATATGTTGACTTTTGTTTTTGTAAGTAAATTTATATAAAAAAAAATATCTATACACGCCTGTTCTAGTTATGGAAAAGCATAATTATTAGACCTGAAACTCCATTATCATGGAGTTTATGAACAAAAACATCGTTTTACAAAGGGTTTCCAGAAACGATATAAGCCAACTGTGGATTCCCCTTTGCAATAGTTGAATGAATTATTAATCCTCCGTCAAAGGCTATGAATGGATTAAAAAGGTAAATATAATTTTTGCTATACATCAAAGTCTATTATATTATTAAAGTTTGGGAGTCGATTATGTTAAGCAACCAAAGTTCAGTTGAGATGCCTACTGGTAACCAGAATTTGGTGATGGTCAGAAATAGTATTTAGCAACTGAACTGAAGTTTGGTGGCTATCCATAATCACCCATCATCGTTTTCCTTTTATAGACATGGACTGAGTGGTAGAGCGAGGTTAGAAGAAACATTGAACAAACTAATGCTGAAATGAGGGCCACTGGTGAAAGATCTTTTACGAAATGCCAACTAGCACAAAATGATGAATTCATAGTATGTTTGTGATATTGCGCAATCTTTTGAACGAGCGACCGACATTTCGATTGGCCTCACTGAAAATCTACGACCATTAGTCTCCAATTTACGTAGAGAACCCACCAAGAAGATAAAATAACGGATCCAGTGGTGGTAAAAAGGGAATTTTGTTCCTTAAAAACCCCTAAATACTAACATTTTCTAAAGCAAAGATTTTAAACAACTAAAGGATTTCTTTTCGTTAATACTCCCCCCTGCAGAAGCTTAAGCTCTATTTGCGTCTGCATGAGTGGACGATTAAACAAATTTTTAAATGAAGATAATGAAAGAAAGTTTGAAAACTTGAAAGAGTTGAGAAAGAAAATGCAAGTGATTTAAGGTGGATTTATAGAGCCATTGATACGTAATGATAGTGTCGCGAGTGCAGTAAGTGATCTCAAGATTAAAAGATCGAAAAGCTATAATAACTTTTACTAAATGAGAGCGCTAAAAAGTTTGGTTAATCAAGATAATCAAGAATTATATGATGTCAGGTGATTGAACAATAGATTTAAGATGGTAAGAGACAAAATTAGAAAAGTAAAGTCAACGATAACTTTTCTGATTCGGTGTAGAATTTTTGGTATTATTTCTAAATTTATAATCATTTCTGATATTTTTAATATGAGACGATTGGCCGGCAAATTATAAATAATTATAAGCACAAGAGTTGCATACAAAAATTTTAAAATTGTCAATTAAGGATAATCACAAATGACTGAAGCTTTTCACACAAATGGAGACTGAGGGATTTTTTAATTTTGAGGCCATAATGTCAGCTTCTTTTAAAGAAAAGTTAAAAGTTAAAAACAGTAAATATTAGGAAATTTAATTGTCATCGGGATTTTCAGGAAAAGGAAATGGGTATTAAATTTAATGAAAAGTGGTTTGTTCATAAGACTGATGTAGATACTCGTAATGAGGTGCAATGTACTCTCTCACTAGGTCATAAACATGATTTGCCTCTAAGGAGAGAGGAGTTTCCGGACAGGGAACTTTTCAACAGACGCTACGAAAAAAAGTAGAACTGGAAATAGCCAGAACTAGATCAACTGTAATATTTCATAATCAGTTAAACAAAATGAGATTGACAAATAGGGATACGTTTATGAAAAAATTAGAATAACAGAAACGTTCTTAAAAAGTGATAGAGATATACTCATTTTAAAAGCGGGCAAAGGTAACACTGCAGTGGCGAAAAAGACAGAAGATTTTGACATCAAAATCAGAGATATTACGAAATATAACGATCTATTGAATAAACCGCAGAATTTAAAACTAACATTGCGACTGCACCCAGATTGTATGGTCTTCCTAAGATTCAAAAGTCAGAGTTTCCCTTAAGACCAATTTGTTCATTTCTTAATTCACCATCATACAAATCAGGCAAATATATTACTAAAATTTTGAAGAGGATTACTAAGTATAATGTTAAGGACTCTTTAGAATTTAGCAACAGATTTAAAAGTTTGAGAATAGAAAATTATGAAAAATTAGTTTCTTTTGATGTAGTATCAGTGCTTCCTGGTATACCGGATAAAGGCATTCACTAAAATGTAGAGATGTAGATGTTATTCATATAATGAAGAGATCAACATATGCGCAAAAGAAAGGTCTTCCGATGGAATATACTGCATCTCCAGCTGTAGAGGACATTGTTATGGAGAAGTTACTGGACACGTGTTTTGAAAAAATAAACATTAAACCAAGAATGATGACAAAGTATGTAGATGATTTGTTTTGCATTATTTCTGAATATAAAATTGATAAGGTTTTGGAAATATTGAATTCCTTTAATAATAACATTAAATTTACAAAAGAAAATTAATTTAATTCCAAACTTCCTTATTTAGATACAGGGGGCAACAATTACAAAGGACAACAATTTTATAATGGATTGGTATCAAAAGCCAACAGCATCTGGAAGAATTATAAACTCTTCTTCCAAGCTCAGTAATACAGTAATACAGAAACGATTTGATAGATAGGCTTTTAAGGATAAGTGACAAAGGTTTTCATATAAAGAATAAAGAAAGGATTAGAAACATATTTATTGATAACAGTTTTCCGAAACAACTTTCTTATAAATTGATTAATCATTATAAAAATAGAAGAAATCTAAATACAGAAAGTATAATGAAGCCAAGGATTAATAAGTCGTTGATAAATACATAATTGCTCAAAGATCTTACAATACATTAAATATAATTTTTAGCAGAACTAGGCAGACTTAATAAAATTGGATATGTCAAGTATAGTTTATGAAATACCTTGTAACGGAAATGATTACGAGAGTTGTAATAAGGTATTTGTATGTATGTGTTGGTACAAAGAAAAATTTGCTAATGACCAGAATAGTCGGATATAACTCGGACTAAAGGGGAAGAAATTCAAATAAAACAGCTCTAGCTTCTCATTGGTCTGAATTATCATGACTTATTTCTTTGAAAATGCATCAGTTTTAAACAAGGAGAAGAATTTGAAAAACACGAACTTCGCAAAGAATTAATTTTAAAGCCGATACAGATAATGTCGCTCGTATACGAAGGCAAATAATTCATATAACACAAGAGTAATTGCTTACTGTTTAAACAAATAAATTTTAATTAAATATTTACAAATACATACAAACATATAAATGTAATCATTTTTATTACCGCCAGACTCATAATGTCGAACGTTAACATTCGATTGAATTCTTATAGAAAATAAACTGAATTGCATCCTTATAACATCCCGTTTTATAAATCTATTTATTAACCGAGTAATGAAGCAAATAAATACATAAAACAGTTCATTAGAAGGGCGTCAATTGTTATTTTTTCTATTACAATTAAAGCGAACGTTAAAGTTCGATACCATGGGCCTGGCAGTTAGTTTTTTATGTTATTTAAAGATTTTGAACCTTTTTTTATTCTACAATGGAGACCTTTTTTATATATTTGCAAATATGTATTATTAATTGATTCGTAATTAAAGTTTATTAATTGATTGGTAATTAAGGTTTTGTAATATAATTTATTTCCTTATGATGCCACACAAACGCGTAGCGATGTATCGAGTATAAATAATAAAATTGTACTACATAAAATTAATTAATTAAATTTGTTATTGTTTGACATAGAAATTTCGTATTTGAAAAAAAAATCAGAAAATCTGAATTGTTTTGCATGAAAGTTATTGTTATGTATGTCATCTTTGTTATAGTAGACAGAGACGAGGGAATATTAGAGTAAACATGTGTTATGTCTGGCCTCGTCCCGGCACTGAAATGATGTAGTCGGCCAGCTCTAACGTATCACCAGGGTAGGTTCCAACCCTCATTTCCAGTTCTGAGACAGCACAACAAAAAAAAAAGAATGAGATAACAAAAAAAACTACAAACAACCGGAAACACTTAAGAGGGAAGACCGATGTTTTTGTCCCCCACCTGCCCCCCCAACCTGGCGCAATTTTGCTCCATTATAAATTTAAGTTAAATAATGCCCCCCCCTATATTCACACACACACACTTATCCCAGCGCACTTACCCTCTTACATCTCCACCCTCACCCTGAAAAAAAAAGTTAGCACAAACACATATTTGATTGACTAAACAAATAACAACGTTTACATTTTTATTAAAATATACTTAAACCTAATTGTTTTTCCTACTTAATTTTCGCTTAATGTAGACTTAATCCTAATGACAAATATTTATAATGTGTCTAAATAGAAAAACAAAGAAACCAAAAAAAAAAAAAAAATCTCTGTTAACGCCTAAGAAAACTTCTATTTGCTCAGTTCCGGCAAGAAACTAGCAAGAAATTTTAAGGAATAAAAACACTTTTGAACACTGTTATATTTTGTCTTACAACCTACCTAAAAGAGCTCCCTTAGATGGTTTTGGCAACACTTTATATGCTAGTACTGACTTATTCAAATATTCCTTCCATTTTCCTCTACTTAAAATTTCCTCCCTTACGTAATCACTAACAAATAGAAATCTCGACTCTTACCACGTAATTACATTCTTATTTTTAATTTAGACACTAACTAAAATTTTCCTTACACTAAAGGTTCCTGCTTACTCTAATACTTTTACTTTATACTAAATTCTACATACAATTTACATGAAACAATTATTAAAAATTACGATCTAATAAAAGAAATTTTGGGTTTTTTCAAAAATTTTAAATGATTATAACCTTTTCTTCTTTAATTTTTTTAGGTGCCAACAAAATATTTTTTCTAATGGCGGACCGATTTTCTGGGCTAACTTTGGCGCTTGCCCAAGCGTAAAAATGGCGGTTTCAGGCGCGCTTTCGATAGTAAGTATCTTATATATATAAAAAATATGGCTGCTTTTGACTCACACAAATCAACTCGATAAAAATTTTTGTTACCTGTGACTTTCTGTACTTTTTTTGATTTGTTGACCTTTTTCTTTTAGGGTCCATATATCTCGAGTCCCTCCTTTTCTGGGCGCCTGTAAGGACCAAACTTGGCCTGCTTCACCGTCACCAGTACTGCTTAACTTGGCACACGGTACACTGACCCGCTATTTATTTCAATTTTTATTATTTTTAATTTAATTATTTAAAATATTTATCTATAAGACATTTTTCAATTACCTAAGTATATTTTGTTTACACTTTATTCGGCTTAGATTTCTTGTTAAACAAAATTGTGTTTTTCACCAAAAAGAAACTGTATTTATTAACTCGCTTTTAATTTAACTGAAATACAACCACTTTAGTCTAATGATTCTTTTATAATGCCGATCGTTTATATTTCTTAGTCTATACTAAGACTATTTCTCTTCCATACATTTCCAATTTGTTTATGCATATTTCCATTTTCCTGTGCATATACACAAAAAGCTCATTTTCCCATTTTCCATTTTCAGTTTACATACAATGTAAAACAGGCATGTAGCGGTGCTATATTTTTGCTCTGATTTATGAATGAAAATTCTACATCTATATGCCGGCCCTGTCCTTGTATCAATCACACATTGGCAATGCCACTATAGTCGTAGTATTTTCATACCAAAAATAACAAGAACGTACCTGAATACCAACAACACCACCACATACTTCACAGAAAACGAGAAAGTCACACTTTAATTACAGGACAATATTCTTACGATAAAAACATAAAATATAAATTAACAACAGATAACAATACAGAAAAAAGAACATTTTTTTTCGAATACATATTCTGGATTTGTTATCAAAATAAATAGTTCTTATAAAATAAAAATATATGTATGGAAGCGAGATTGCCTGTTTTCATGGAATCATTTATAGCCATTAGGTACTTAGTTACCAAAAAAAAACTGGCCTCATATTTAAGACCCCATTTCTTCCAGGGCCCACGTACAAGGACTCCTGGACAAGAATTCATCAAACATTTCTGGTGCCATTAAAAGTATATTTTTATTAATAAAAACATAAAACACAGGCATATGACGTAGCCGGATATATTTAAGCCTATTGGCGGCAATAAAAATTCTCGCCGGTACATATTAATTTATTGGGACACCTACATAAGAATATAAATAAAAGAAAAGTACGCAAACTAATATATTATCCGCAACACATGTTTTAATGTCGTCAGTTGGCAGACACAAAGATATGGCTTGCCGTCACTGAGTGCGCTGTCAGATGTTCTGACTTATACCTCCAAGTGGTGGGGGCTGGTACCAGGTTCTTGTCTCTGCAAGGAGTGTGACTAAATAAGTCGAGCGGAGAAAAGTTAAGACTCGTATAAAAACTTCCTAATCCAAGGTGAAACTGCATACGCCGTATGCGCACCCTGAATACCAGTCGCTCTTCAGTATTAATACAGACTTACCCGTGCACGTGTAAGTCTGCGTGGGTGGACATATTTTTCTCCATCAGAGGATGAATCAGGAAGCCTTGCAAGAGGCGGAGACGTTAATCTCTGCAGAAATTACGGGTTTAATTGCCCAAAGGAGGAAACCGAAAAAGAATACCTCGCAAGGGGTAGACGGGTCAATCTTTAAAGGTACTTCTATGGCGTTAGACCGTGAGATTCTCCGGTATTTATTGGCCAATGGAGGAAGTCTGAAGAGTTGGAAAAGAAAACCTCGCAAAGGGTGGACGGGACAACTTCTAAAGATAGTCTTGAGGAAGAGGCTGAGACGTTAGCGCACATTGTGTGTGAATGTCCAACACTGGCTACCATAAGACTTAGGACCACGGGCAGACACTTGTTAAGTGTAAATGGACCTTAAACAAATGCTAGCAATTACAAGAGACTCCTTGATGAGGAAGAAAGTCGACAGTCACCAGTTTGAAATCACTATAGTCGATAATAAAGGCTAATGCTCGCACGGGTCTTTATTAAGAGTATGATAATCGTAAATTACAAATCAGTTGTCTGAAATCAACTTGAGGAAAGAAGGGGGTCGAAAAACACTTGCTTTCAAAACCTAGTTTCATTTTTTGAAACACACGGAACCACGGGGGACACCATAAACGAAACGTCAGTGGTGTGTAAATATCACACATACTATTAAAGACCGTTTTACATTGTCGCACAGGTAATATGATTTGTCAAATTTAGAATACTTTGTAGAATACTACAAGTGAATTCATAACATCAAGTTATTTTGTTAGATCAGTAGTGCAATTCACTCACTTTAACGATTCAACAGTCGCAAAATTTGTCGACAATTTTTGTTGTTTGCAGTAACGATTGTATGATTCACTAACTACTCGTAAACGATAGTGAAATCGCTAATTTTCTTTTTATTGAAATTTATTTCAAGTGGCATCTCTGTTAAAAAAAATATAAAATAAACGAAAAGCACAAAGAAGAATGGAAATAAGAAAGATTTTATCGATAACGGTTTCGTGCGTTTAGACATTTTTGCAAAAGGTAAGTGATGCAAGGTAAGCATGCGAGGCTTTTCCCACATTTAGTATATACGAGGGCGGATCAATAAGTCTGTGAATTTGAACTTCCCTCGTCGTTATATTAAATGCAACACTGTACCCATCGAGTATCACCTGTTAATAGACTAATGGCAAATTTTGAGCAAGTGTCGTCATTTGCTTTATGTTTAACAGATGTCCCAAACATACAACCTCGTGTATTTGTCTAAAAATGAAAAAAAGTGAATTTCGAGTGCTAATTAAACATTATTTTGTGTGAAAAAAACCGTCTATCAAACCAAGGAAGAGCTCGATAAATACAATGGGGACTCTGCACCATCGATTTCAATGGTAAATAAGTGGTTTACTGACTTTCGTTGTGGTCGCACAAGTACAAATGACGCTGAACATTCTGGACGGTCAATTGAGGTCAGTACACCCGAAAATGTCGACAAAATCCACGATATGGTGTTGACCGATCGAAAAGTAAAAGTGCGTAAAATTGTTGATGCCATAGGCATTTCATATGGCAGTGTGGTTTCGATTTTAAATGATCAGCTGGGTTTAAGAAAGTTGTCTGCAAGATAGATGCCGCGTGTGCTCTCAAAGGATTGTTTGCAGTGGACAACTTCAAAGGATTGTTTGGAGTTGTTACCCGCAATCCGAGTAAGTTTTTGCGGCGTTTTGTAACTGTGGATGACCAAGTAGTAGTCTAAACTATGGGTTTCTCCGGGTGAATCTGCTCCGAAGAAGGCCAAGGTAAGTTTGTCGCCCAATCAGGTGATGGCAACAGTTTTTTCGGATGCATGCAGGATAATCCACACCGATTACCTTCAAAAGGGAAAAACAATAAACGGCGGATATTATGCCAACTTATTAGACCGATTTAAAAAGAAAATGACACCATATGGCCAAGATACTGCACGGGTGCACACGTGTGCAGTCTCAATGGCAAAACTCTCTGAATTGGGCTACGAATTGGTACCTCATCCGCCATATTCTCCCGATTTAGCCCCTAGTGACTACTTCCAAATCTAAAGAAATGACACGATGGAAAGAGCTCCGACGATGAAATTATTGACCAAAGAAAGGCATATTTTAAGAACCTCCAAAAATCCTACTTTTTGGAAGGGATAGAAAAACTAGAGAAACGTTTGATTAAGTGTATTGAGTGAAAAGAAGATTATGTTGAAAAAACATTTTTGTTTTGCAAAAAAAACTGTTTCATTCAAAAAGTCACGGACTTATTGATCCGCCCTTGATGTCTTGTCTATAAAAATATTTATTATAAATGATTTATAAATCAGTTAACACTGCCCCTTAAACGATGCCATGGATTTTAGTTTGTCGACTAAATAAACAACACAAAAATATTTGTCGTTTAATCTTCTTTATAATCGTTTAGATCACAACAACAGCTGACTAAACGATAGTGAATATTATTTCAATAAAGTTACTGAATAGCAGCTTTGGTAATAATGTCTTTAAAATTTTTTAATAATACCATTATCGTTGAGAAACAATATTGGATCGCTCTACAGGGTTGTATTCTAAGATACACTTTGCAACCACATATATACTCGTAGGAAAGCAAAGGAAAAATATTATCAGAGTAATTTTTAAAGGCAACTACTTGCAACTACAAATTTTAAAGAAAACCAATTGGAAAATTATTTCTAATGTGTGTATGATTACTTTGCCATCAGCTGTTCTTTTCTTCACTATTGGACTTGATTCATATTGAAATATCTGTTTCTATTGTAACATATGAACTACAGGAGGCTGAACGCCCACATAACTATATATAAATGCCGCTAGCTAAAAATGTTGCCCTGTCGCCAGCTACTTCATTATTTTGAAAACGACAGCTACTATGTGTAATAATAAAATCTTAACGGCTGTTGCATCACTTCATTTATATTCCAGTGGTTCCACTTTAGATTTTGTACTTTTTTAAAGTCTGGTTTTTCTCACAGAACAAGTTCTCTTGGTTTCACAGAACACGGTCGGTCATGCAAAGTTGAAAATATAATTTTCTGAACTGTCACAATTACAGTAACAACCTATATATAATAAATTATTTTATATCGTTACGTTTCTTACCACCATAAACGTTAGTTTGTAATTAAAATATACAGTCCTTAATGATTTTATCAGTACAAAACTTTATTCGGCAATTAATACTCTATTTACAACTCTTCAGTACTAATTTACGCTGTACACTCTTTTGTACACACAGATATTCACTTTATGAAATCTCAAAGTCAACTATATCCTCTGCGGTGGACGGCGCCTTTATGTAGAGATTACGGCCGCTTCTTGAAACGTTTATAACATTGCGTATTTGTACAATAGTTCGTTTCACACATCTTCGATTATTACTTTGTAACAATATTACAAAAAGACTTTTACAAATATGCAACAACCGTCTTCGAAGTGTGGACACAAAATTAGCCAATTAGGGGAGAACGTGTTCTACGCACGACTTTTTTCAATTTATCTGAAATATCGTGTGTGTCTTCTAAAAGCCAAGACAGTAAGCTTTGATGTATAATATGCTAGTGTAGGTAAAAAATAAAAGAAATGAACCTGAAAACCCCCGCTCAAGTACAGTCGTGGCCGACAAACGATACTATACATTTTGTATAGAAGTATTTTTTAATGCTGAAACTTCGAGTATGATCCACTCAGTATTATGAACATACAATTACCTATTTTGAATACATAACAACAAAACAAAATTATTTATTTATGTAAAAACATTTAATGCATATATCGGGTGCAGATTGTGTACATATTTTAATATTTAAATTTTCTAATTTTCTCTCTTATTTCACAATAAAAAGTACATATTTCTAAGCACTAATTTGCTCTATATATTTTGTTATATTGTTTCTATTATGTAGGCAACAAAAATTGGTTTAATTCGACAACAACGACAAAAGCAGCATTTGCAACAACCTGCAGCCTGCGTTGCCTTGTTGTCGTCAAAATAAGTGTTTCCATATAAACGTGTGTATTTTAATTTTGAAAGATTGTAGTCGGTAGCCTGCTGCCTTCTACTCGTATGTGTTTAATGCATAAATCCTCAACAATACTAAGTTTTATAATCTTAATAAAAGCCTCGTCGATGCTGGCAATTATGGATGAAATTCTGTATTTAATAAATAGTCTCTTCATCTGTATTTTTCATTATTGTCCCTTTCAAGTTTCACCAAGATCGTTGTCAGAAAGTACCACACGAAAAGCCCTTTCTTTAAACGATAATAGGCTAAAAGTCTGCAAATCAGTTTCAAATATTTGCGCACAGAGTAAAAATTAATTTATGCAGTCTCCACCAGTTTAAGTTGATTGCTTCAATCCCTCAAAATTTTTCTTGTCACTTTCCCCGCGTGTTCTTCTTCAAATAGCACAAATGCTGCAACAGTAGAAGTAATTTAATTTTTTTATTTACTGTCTCGTCATATAGTTTTTTTAAAACTCAAGTTTTTAGTAATTTATCAATTTTCTAAAAAAGAACTGCGAAAAATAAAAATACATAAAACAGTTTATTCGAATATTGGTTTTATTTCCACTGGAAACATGAAAAATCAATACATTTTCATGGCACCAAATGAAGCCAATATTGGTTTGTAAATCCGACAAAAACCAAAATGGACTTGGATTCTATGAAACACCTGATTGAAAGCCAACAGCACTAATAATTGTAAATTGAAATTACAGTGTAACACATTGCGTATTGAAAACTTTATGTATAAAATTGTTTCTATTTAATTGCCGTAGCAATAAATCTGTAAAAAATTGTTTCTGAAATAAATTTTTTATGTAAATTACGCCAGTCCAAATACCTTTGGGTTTACCTTCGAAATGTTACATTTTGTTCTTGTCTATGTTGCTGGTTATGGGAAAATAATCTTCTTGAACAAACAGTGCTGTTCTGTATTCCAAATCTGCAATATTTTACTCGTAAATGGAAATTTCGGAGTGCTTTATCTCTTCTCTTTTCCATAGCCGAATAATTTCTTTCGTTTTATTAAAAGTTTTCTGGAATGATTTAGAATCATGTTTTCTATATGAGAACTTTTTTAAATGTTAGAACCACAATGTTGTATTAAAAACGGCTTCTTATAATTTTCATTTATTTCCATTGAGAGGACTCTTGATTACTAATATAAGCAACAACATGTGTTCTCTAAACATTGTTTAATAACTCCGAAAAAAAGAAAAATAGCTAGGGTGGTTATTTGTTAGACCTGTCTTAGTTTCTTTATAACTGAATTTATAAAAAAAATTATTTATTTTTATTTGATTTTTATTTATGAAGGAGACCTTAAGGCGAATTTAAAATCTGTTACATAAAAGGAGAAATAAGTGATATGCCGAACAGCCAATTTCCGAATTATTCAATTCCGAGTGTTTTTGAACTTGTAATACAGAACAGGGGTAAACGTTTTCTTTTGTGTAACCCGTAGCCGTTTTGAATATATAAACTATTTTTTATGTACATATTCATAGTTTCGGAGATATTCAGAAATTAGTGCGAACAATTTTTTTTTTCATGTAAAATTAAAAAATGCGAAACAAAAATTTAAAAACAGAAAAATTGTTCAGTTAAAGTTAATAATCGTATAGCAAGGTATGTTTCGAATAAAATAAGCCATTAACAAATCTTGATTTTATTCTCAATTAAGTGAAGTTATCCCGTTTTGATAAAAATTGTGAAGTGCATTTTTTTTGGATTGTGGTTCCTTTTTTAAGATTGCTAGAATTAGTTCAGAGGACTTTTATAAGCACTGCATGAGCGATGCAAAACTAAAACAAGAAATCTTTGCTGTTTCACAAATACGAACGCTTATTTTTGAAAGACTCAAAGTTCAAAATTAAATTGAATGAAGCCAAAGATAGCTTAGATGAGCTTTTGTAAATGGGTCACAGAAAAGGCTGAAAGCTACCGATAAATCATTACAAAACTGTTTTTCCTTCTAAAATCTTTTAAATATAATACATATATCCCTTAAAATGTATTTATTGGACTCACTCTTAGATCTCTTTTCAGAAGGTGCAGTATTAGAAGAACGTGGCAAACGGTTTCTCCAAGACATATTGCATATGAATGGCGAAGCAATGGAAACTGGTTGAATGGACTTGCAGGATTTTGTTTCTCGAATCCTAGAGAAACTCCAACTAAAGATATGAAAAGGAAAGCAAATACCAAACAACTGGAATCGCAGATACTAAATACCAACATTTACTTGCAATATGTTTTAATTTAATTTTTATTATAATTCATTAACAAAAACTGCCTTTTCTTTTTAAACGATTAAGTGCTTCGATAATAACGTAGGTGTTGTAAATGTGAATAAAATCAAGATTTGTTTATTCATTTTAATGACATGTGGCTAATTTTATTTGTAAACAAAGCTTTGTAATTGTTGATAAAAATCAAACACTTTTGCCGTTTTTCCTTTTTTTGGTGAATTTTTTAAGAGGAAATATATTTTAATTTCATCCAAACAGGGTTATACAAAATACGCTCTTTCCTAAGTCAGATTAGTTCTAATATTCTTTAAACAATTATAACTGCGTATAACTTCTTTACTTATTAAAGTACAATTTTGCGAAATAACATATATCATCTTATAATAAGTGTTCTCCCCATTCATTCGGTTACAAATGCACATTTTGGAACTAGACCGATTTTACTGTGTCATAGTTTTATATTTTGTGTTTTCAATAATGTAGTTATTACCGTCTTTATTGTTATTTGCAGTCGAAAATCTTCTCTATCTAAGAAGAAAAAAACCGCATCAAAAAATTCTAATTCTATCAAAATTTAGAGACTTTTTGCTGCCTTCTGTACAACACTATCTCATTTCCTGGGAAATTGCTAGCTTGGTAATATTTTTCCCATAATCTTTTCCCATATTAGAAAAATAAAAAATATTTTGCCAAGCTAGCAAGTTGCCTAGAAATGGGATGGCATTGTACATATGAAAAACTTGATCTTCGTTTTGATCTCAGTACTTTATACAGCCGAGAATTTTCAATCGAAACTTGGTCTTATTTTCACATTTATGTTTTTGTGCGGATCTGAGTCCTATTTTTTAAGTAAGTCTTGTTTGTAAATCTATAGTGGAAATGCTCCACACAAATAAGAGGGAACCCTAGTCCCTCAGACAAAAAGCGCCCATTTACAGATTTTTACAGTTTCTTATTCTCCCAGGCCTACCTGTATACCGAACTTCAGATCTCTAGCTAGTGGAAGTGTCCCATAATATCAATGAGTAAGTCAGTGAGTCAGTAAACAGGTACCAAATTATTCACTTTTTGCACCTTCATATTTTGGGAAGCTTTTATGGTAAAGTTGGTCTATGAGGTTACCTGCACGAAGAGTCCTTCTGTTTCAAGCTTCATTATTTTACGATGAAACGATGCAAATTTACGAGGCGGTAAAAACAGCGCGAATGGTTTCGTGAAATAAACACACTCTGTGCATTAGGACTGAACTTGGCCTGGCGCACTACCACTCGCCTTAATAAAGGCCAATATCAAACAGAAGCCCTGCGTGTGTACATCGCAGTATTACCAGACGGTTAATACATTTTTTGGTCACATATTTCTCATACAAAATATTTTTGTTTACCTTGAAAATAGTAACCCTACTTCACCATCCAAAGCAAACAGAAAAACAGCTGACTTTAATAAAGTGAACGTAATTGCTGAACGCATTGAATAAGCAAATGATCTGGCAATCGCAATATTGAAGAGTGCACTCCAATCACTTGACATTTCCCCGGGCATGAGACTAAGGAATTTTCTCCTTCTCAACTATATTTAACTAAGAAGAACTTGATATTCGTTCAAAAACATATAAAGTCTACTGTGGCAGTTAGTTTTCTGGGTACTTTTGATATTTCAAATACTATTGAGTAGTTGCGTATTGGACTAGATTTCAATTTCGACAAGTACCAGCTAAATAGTCCAACGCCGGAATCGATTACGAATTTTGTCAAAGATCTGACCCAAAAATGTGTGAAGTGGTTGACACGAATTCTGAAGACTTGTTTAAGATTTTCGCCGACATCTTTATTAGAAATCTGACAGATATCCGATAAAAGAGGCATGGGAAATTCTCTTGGATCAGCCGACATTTGCATTACTTTCTGACCGATATCTGAAAGAGTGTCGAATGTAATTCTAGTCGACTAATCGTACAAATTTCGTGCAGAAGTCTATGCGAACGTCTAATGTGATTTGCACTGATTTCTTGCACAAATCCGATCGAAAATTAAATGAGATTTTAAATTGTTTCTACTCCTTTTTTTATTAAATATTAAAGTAGCTATAAACTTAATTTTTATTAATTAATTTTTTTTGTATTTAAATTTTTCCGTTTGCGTTCTCCCCCAAGATGGTTTTGTACTTTACTTTACACACACTTTAACACATAGAAGACAGCAGGCTGCCGACTACAATCAGTTTATATGGGAACGATTATTTTGACGACATCATGGCAACACACACGGCTGCAGGGTATTTTTGTTGCCTACAAAGCAAAGTTGATAATAGAACAAAATATGTAAAGCAAATTAGTGACCAGAAATATATTTGATTGGAAAATAAAAAAGGTTACAAAAAATGTAAATCTTTTAAATAAATAAATTCATTTGTCTTATTGTTATAATTGTATTTTTATAGTATTGAGTGAAGTTCATGTATGTATGTACATGTGTGCACCTCCCCGATCATCCTTGAAGTTTCAGCATTGAAAAATACTTCAGCTTTGATTACAAAATTTATAGTATCGTTTTTCGGCCACGACTGTATTCGAGCGAGCGAGGTACAGAAGTTGAAAACTGTTTCCTCCTATTTCTTCAGGTTCATTTCCTTTATTTTTTACCTACACTAGCATATTATATATCAAATGAAAACTTACTGTCTTTGATTTTAGAAGACACACAAGAAGAATGTTCGTGATTGTTCTCGATATTTCAGATAAATTGGAAAAAGTCTTGCATAAAAATCTTTTTCGCCCTATTTGACCTATTTTGGGTCCACACTTAAATAGTTCTTTTCTGTGCTCGTTATAGTTCAGAAGATACATACATACATCCGAATATATTTTCAAATTTGCGGCCCGCCCACAGGACTTGTTCCATGGAAAAATCCGAACTTTAAATAAGTAAAAAAATCTAAAGTGGCACCACCGAAATATAAATAAATTGTTTCAAGAGCTGTTAAGATTTTAACATTATAATGTAGCTGTCGTTTTGGAAATAGTTAAGTAGCTGGCTACACGGCGCGTATGTAGCCAGCGGGACGTGTCGCCAGCTGTAGTCAATGTGTTTAATGCGATATGCGTCAGTGAATTGCGGCTTGCAACATTATCCCAAAATAAAGCCAATGATACACAAACATTTCTTAAATTTTCAATTTCGAGAAAGTTTACCTACTTCAAATCTACAATAAAATTCTTCCATAATACGAGGGCTGCTCTATATATTTCTGGCCTAATAGTGAAAATGCGAATATTTATAATTAAAAATGGTTTTATTGTTTTTCAAAGTATTATCCAGCATGATTTATACATTTTTGCATGCGCTCAAACCAGTTGCCGTAGCACTTTTTCCACTCCGATTGAGACACCTCTAAAACATGGTTTTTGAACACTTCAACAGCTTCTTCTGGCGACGAAAATCGTTGACCACGCATTTTTTTCTTGATGTGCGGTAACAAGAAGAAGTCATTAGGTGCCAAGTCAGGGCTGTACGGCGGATGACCCATTAATTCGACGTTTTGGCCGGTCAAAAACGCTCTGGTTTGAGCCGATGTGTGAGAGCTCGCATTGTCATGGTGAACATTGATTCGTCTTCTCTTGTTGGTTTTTCGAATTTCTCCGATGACTTCAGGCAAACAAATTGTAGTGTACCACTTAGAAGTGACCGTCCTACGTTGCTCAAGCGGAACAGTCGCCACATGACCAGTTTTGCCGAAGAAACAGGCGACCATTTGCTTCGGTGTGCTTCTTCCACGAACAACTTTCGTTGGATTTTGCTCGTCTTTGAAGACCCACACGGTCGATTGTTGTTTCGTTTCGGGCTCATACGCATAGATCCATGATTCGTCACCTGTGACGATCTTATAAACGTCTTTTGAAGCACCGCAATCGTATTTTTGCAACATTTCTTTACACCAATCGACACGAGCCTTTTTTTGAGCGACTTTCAAATTGTGTGGGATCCAACGAGAACAAACCTTTTTTACGGCCAGGTGTTCATGCAGTATCGAATGTATGCTGGTGGAAGAAATGTCGAAGGATGTCTCTATCTCTCGGTATGTCGCATGTCGATCTTGCATTATGAGTTCACGCACGGCATCAATGTTCTCTAGCACAACAGCCGTTTTTGGACGACCTTCACGGAATTCGTCTTTGAGCGAGCTTCGGCCACGATTAAATTCATTATACCAATTTTTCACAGTGCTATAGGATGGTGCTTCATCGCCATACAGAGATTTAAGTTCATCAATGCACTCTTGTCGTGATAATCCACGTCGAAAGTTGTGAAAAATGATGGCACGAAAATGTTCACGAGTTAATTCCATTTTTTTCTATATTAATTTTTTCAAGTCACTGTAAACAACACAAATAATGGTCGTACGTCAAAACGTTTTGAGTACGATTATGCTTAAAAATTACAAACTTTCCAATGCAAATGTCAGATTGCACTTGGCAGCACTCAGTGTTGCCAGGCCAGAAATATATATAGCAGCCCTCGTAATCGTTTTTGAACACAGTTTTGCTTAAAAATGGTTTATAAAGCTTTGACAAGTTTTTCGCCATACAGGCGTTAATATCTGTACGAAGCCTCTAAGAAAAAAGTCAGACATTTCAGACAGCATCGGACTGTTTTCCAGCTGGGATTAAACAATTATCACTTGAATAGGAAACAATTTCACCTGAATTATGAGTTCATAAATGTTAATTATCTGTAAATAACGATTTGCCAGTTGGCTTGAATGAAAAATACATGATTTTAATTAAAGTCGTGTTTACTCGTTGCACTTATTCAAAGAGATAAAAATCAATGATCATTTAGATAAAATTAATAAATAAAGCAATTTTGGAATCTTAACTCTTGTTTTACATTAAGCCAACTACCCGCATGTCAGAAATAAATTTAGCTCAGTACCGCATCCAATGCCTCGCTGATGGTTATAGCTTCAAGAATAATTGAAAACCTCTTAATTATGTTCATATAGGCCCGTAATTTCGGAAATCAAATGTGGAATAGGAAAGAAACTTCGTGGCGTACTTGCTGAGTTTGTCGTACCAAAGACTTGCTTGATATTATCAGCCAGTATACCAATTGTCTCTTTAAGTTTACATTTATCGATTCCTTTCGGGCTTCCTTTATCGGATGAGTATTTGAGTCCAACCTCCCTCCTGTAAATTCCATATTCAATGCCTAGAGAATAACTGTTAGTTTTTTTCATTAGTGAAAGCTTTGTATGGTACAAGTATTTCATACGCTTCACTTTGCATTAGATATCCGTATTTTCCTCTTGTAACTTCAAGCATCCTAAACATAACCTATGTTTATCTTTAAAATTTGTTGCTTTGTTTTTGAAATACCAAAAGAAAACTCAATCACTTATTAAGTAAATATATCACGTACTTTATCTAATTTATATCGTTTGCCGCGATCACAGCGCTCCTTAAATGATTTCTGTGGCCGACCAAGTACAGAACAATTAAAACATTCACTAAACCCAATTCTAAACGTGCCTTCAAACCAGTTTGTTTTTTTTCTCATTTAAATTAGGACTAAAAACATTTGTATATTGTATTCAATTCTATACTATTGTATATTGCATTTAAAATATGCTGACAATTTTACTTTTTTCCACGAAAGTCCCACCGTGCGTCGCCACTGTCCGGAGGCCACCGTTCAAAAACATTATCGTAGTGAAATGCAGCCCACAGGTACGATACAGATAACACCCGGTAATACGGACTTTTATTGACCGTCTCCTCTAGCCCCGCTGTCTTTAGATTTACTAACAGAGATACCTCCTCGCATGGTCAGTGTCAGTAGTCCTCACTCATCTGGCCATATGTAACAACATATGCTGTATTGCGCTTTTAGGCCGCTGCAGTGATCCTTGCTTTTAAATCGCATATGAGTATAGGGCAGTGAGTACAAGAGTGGCCAATAAACGAAGATTTATCATCCAAGTGCACCCTTGAAATATTTTTCAGTACTACAATTTTGATTGTTAAATTGATTTATAGGTAGCAGCACCTGAGCATATCCAAAAACCATGCAAATGAAATGATTGCAAAGAAAATCTCAATATAAGTTAATTAAATGTACTGGTAGGTTAGGCTACTCTTGTTTTCATCGCCCCATATTGACTTGAGTGGAGAATAAGCAATAAATTTATTTTTAATAAACAATTTGTTTTATATTATTTTCGCTAAATATAAATATCAGCCCTCGTAACTCCTTAATTTAACCCAGGGATGTTGTTGTAGGCAACTACTTACCCCGAACGGTTACAAATGCGGAGTTAAAAAGTCAGAGAAGGACTCTGATATCTAGAAAAAAGGATGACAACATATTTTTGAAAGTCTTGATCAATCCAGATGTGTCTTGTTAGGATTTTTTTTCTCTAGAGGTTACGTGAAATATTCAAACGATTATTCTAGTTAATATTATTTGGCTTTAGCCTTAATTTAAAATTATAGTCAATACAATTTCTTATCCAATTTGTGCAGCTCATACATTTTTACTTATTTAACTGATAATAAGCAAATCATTACCTTAACACTTCCATGCAATGCAGACGGTAGGTAGTAGTTATTGAGAAGCTTGGCTGCATTAATCTGTAGTTTTTCGAGAAAAAAAAACAAAGTAGGGGAGGCCACTATCGTCAACTGCGAGCTCCACACATCAATGATTACCAATTTCCTTTGACCCGAATTGAACGATATGCACATATACAACATGTAGTTTGATTAGGACTGCCGCAGAACGAACGTCACATTGAACATTATTCATGAACAATTTAAGGATGTAGTGATCTCTCGCGAAGGTGGCCTGAGTTGGCCACCAGTGTCGTTCAACTTTACCCATGAACCCTTGTCACCATGCGTATCCAAATACTACCGATAAGCTACACACACTTCCTGCTACTCGTATTTCATCCAACAATTCATTCCTTCTTTATTGATTTACATACATATTCAAGCCTTAATAAATTTCTTTATATCCGTGTGCTTAAAACCAATAAAATTTAAAATGCAAGTTAACAAGATCATGTTTATAGTCATGTTTGTTTGTTCAAACACTCCCTTACAAACAACTGCCACTGAATTCAATCAAATAAACATTTTGATTAACCGACCGAATTAATTTTAATATTTATGATGGCATATGAAAACAATTAAATCACCGACACCTGCATACTGTTTAAACAGTATCAATCGATGGCAAACAGTTTACCAGAGTTTTAAACTTGTAGATACTCGAACTATTATTACGTTTGAGTTGCAGCTAAGTTAAAATACACTTGGACCCGGTAAATTGGCCCGGATGTAGAATTTACAGAAACATGTGAAAGAAATAAATTTATGATTTTGACAAACACCGGGCGAAGCAACAAAATATCAAACACTCGGAAATGTTACTTTCGATGATATCCTTTCTACTGCATGCACTACGAGAGCCAGGTCCATGGCTCGTAATTTAGCTGGCACGTGTAAAGAAATCTTAGGTACGGCCCAAAGTTTAGGCTGCACAGTTGATGGACGTCCTCCACCTGATATCTTTAGTGGTTGCTATGGAATAAATAGTTTAAAACAATTATAGTTTTGTGTTAAAATCATACAAAAATGAATTTGATTAAAGTTCCCTTTTATAAAATTTAAAATTCTTCTTACCTGCATGTCATCTCCCGCTGTGGCACGTTTTGCGTGAAGGCAAATGAGCCTTTCTTAAGGTCATCGATTTAATTGATATAAAAACAAACACTTGAGATCCACAAGAACCAGAATCAAATCACTAAGTGAAAATTTTAAAAATAAAAACTAAAGTCAACTCTTATTATAAGTTTACTACATTCCGAAACATTCGTTTGCACGCACATACAATAATTTATCAGTATAAATAAAGTGAAAGCTCACCGACAGCTCCTACAAGCAGACATCTTCTTTGTGCGAACAAATTAGAACAAAATCGGAATCATTAACGAAAGCCCAATGAATTGTAACCAAATCAACAGACGTTCCCATGACCGCTACGCACACGCAAAGAATAAAATGGTTGAGGTAACCATAATCTTCTAAGAGCAATATTTGATTTATTTATTTAGAATTTATATTCTAACTAAAATTACCCAGCGTAGTAACATAGACCTTCCCTAGCCTAACGGGTACCCAAGAGCAACATATTATGATAGAAATATATGGTTGTAAACGAAGCAAATTAATTTTGAAGGTAATAATAAAATGGTTCTCTTAGAACGATAGAAAAAATTGATCTTACTGATTGGCAGTGGCTGGACAACTCATATTTTTGCATTTAATTCCGTAATCTCTGGAATATTGTCAAGTTTGATTCGGAGACAAATGGTTTTCGACAATGAAAAATGGCACTGAAGGTGGCATATAGACAAATCCGTTTTGCCTCAAAAGTCAAACTTGACAAGGGATGACGGAAATTCGTTCCAAGTCATTATGTCTAATCAGGAATTCCTTAATGCCTTTAGTTTGTATGAGTAATACCCGCATAATTCATTAAATCCCGATGACTTATAAATACACTACTGCAGCCATAAACTCTTATTCAAAATGCTTCTTAACAAGTTCTTTTCGAATTCACACTTTTTAATTACTTCTTGAAACTTCAGGAAAGTTCGAAAATGTTTGAGACGATAAAGAGAAATTTGCTGAAGGTGCTCAAATTGATTTTATATTTGGACTATAAAAATGTTGGGCAAGAGTGGAGGTACTGTTGGTACTTTTAGATCAGACGTTGTATATTCAGAACTTTTAGTCTCTAAAAAGTACTAATTTGTTAAGTAAAAAGTACCATTTAAAAATATACATCTTATAAAGGGAAATATTAATTTACATTTACATTCAAGAAAAAAAAAACCTCGGAAAAATGTTGCAAAATTATCGCCAAAATATTTGTAACCGAATATAAGAAACTACCTTTTTACCAAGACCTAAAACGCCATAAACTGCTGGAAAACATACAGCGCCTCATCATAACACTTTGAAGAGACTTTAAAAAATTTTAAGGAATATTTAATTGCTCTACCAGCTGCTCATGAGAGTAATAATTAAGTATAATTAATATTCAAAGTGGAAACCACTGCAGTTATTAAAACCACACCTAACAAAAAGTTGTTCTATAATTGTCGCTTGCATTTAAGTTGAACAAATTAATTGAAAACATTTAAAATAAAATAAATTATTGTTCGAAATCTGAATGCCAATGGAAAACATAATGTTGTTGTTGCACATATGGAAAGCAGTGGCGGAAATCAATGGTGAAATTTAAATGCAATCTATTGATTCTATTGTCAAGTAATTAAACTCTTATGGTATGGTCACACGGGGCAAATATTTGACGAAATAAGCGCAAAAATATAATGTCGGCATGTTTCACACTATGTTTGTTTAAAACAAAAGAACGTATATATTATATAGTGATAACGCCTCTTTCGTCAAATATTTGCCTAGTCTGACCATACCTTGAAATCTTATTAACTTATTAATCGATTTTTGAATCAACCGAAATCTAGCTTTTGTGCGTCATCCATCCCTCTAAATAACTTGATAGTGCTTGTAATGTGTATGAATTAAAAACTTTCGGAGTAACGTTCTACGCACGATACGTAGATGACATAATATGTGTAACTACGGGAAATAACGAGGTTGAAATACTAGAACACCTCAACAAACAACACAAAAATATTAAATTCACAATGGAAGCGGAAGAAGATAACAAAATAAATTATCTGGACCTGACAATAAAGATAAACAAAAATACCAACAAACTCGAATATGAAATATACAGAAAGCCTACGGCCACAGACACAATAATACATAATACTTCCTACCACCCACAGCAACACAAGCACGCGGCGATCAGACAACTAATAACTAGACTAGAACGAACACCGCTAACAAAAGAAGCCTACAACAAAGAATTAAAAACGATATATACCATAGCAACAAACAACGGTTACAAGAAAGACACGGTAGACAAAATCAAGAAAGAATTTCAAAAATTCAGAGAACACAACAGCGAGAAGGAAAGAAAAACATGGACAACTTTAACTTACACCGGAAAATCAATATACAAAATAGCCAACTTTCTCAAAAAGTACGACATAAATATAGCATTCAAAACAAGAAACAACCTATGACGAATATTACAAACCAACACAAATAAAGACGACCAGCTAGATAAACAGGGGATTTACAAACTGACGTGCACCTGTCAACACAGCTACATAGGACAAACAGGCCGTAAAATAAAAACAATATTTCGTAAACATATAAGAGACTATAACAAGAAGTTGCGTAATCCCGGCTCGACACCAGAATCTAACTTCGCGAACCACATGTTCAACAACAAATGTAATCCAGCTCATATTAGGAAAACGGTACAACTATTACACACACAGCAAAAGGGACGACGACTAAACATCCTAGAAAACATGGATATATACAAACATAAGACATTTGACGGACGCATCATAAACGAACAAACAAACTCAGATTCAGACGTTATATTCGAACCTTTAAAATTAAACTACAAGACACACAACAAAAATAACGGACAAGACACTCCAAAAACAATAAAAACACATTACAAAAATAATAAACAAAATCCTAATGCAATAATCACTGACTTCTTTCAACCCCAACAAAAAACAATATAAAGAATTAAAAACAAAGCCCGCACCACAAATTATGATGCAATAAAATAGTAGTCACAATAGTCTAGTCTATACAAACACACCAGGTCCCAATTACAGGCAGCTACGTGGAAGAAAAAAAAAAACATTACCTATAACATCTACCTGTCATCCGAAAACACAAATTCTGATGCAATACAAAGCCATAAAAACAGTCATCACTTACATCTACCATACCAAACACCCGACATACAAGCGTTACCTGCTACCTGCGCACACCTTACATCTGTACATGCTCACGCTTTACAGAGCTCACATGACAAATAGATACCTGGCAAACAATAAAACACTAACGAATTGATACAAACTTCTCAGAACGAGAAATGACACTGAAGATGGCACGTAGCCGAAACCGGTTTGTCTCCAAACCAAACTTGACAAGGGATGACGGAAATTCGTTCCAAAATTCTACATCAAAACACCCTGTCGGAATATCAAATCAAGAATCAATGAAAAACTTCTTTCTTTCGTTTCAGAATACCTTCTAGTACTAATGTATGTGTATGGCTACCGCCTACGATTGCTTAAAATTCTGATTAAGTTCACAGATTCGACCTTATACGTAATTGGAGTTTTGTTTTATTCGAGGCGGTTCATATCTGTCAAGCATTTTATTGGTATGACTCCGAAAGAAAATTCGTTTAGTTCATCGAGCCGGCTAATTTCATAAACAGATGAGTTGAACTATTTTAGAGAACATGTTTGGCTCAAGTCAAATTAATGTCAAAACATTTTTGCACAGTGGCTTTGGATGACAGTTTTGGCACAGCGGCTTCAGTTGACTACTTTGACACAGTGAGTTCGGCTGACAGTTTGACACAGCGGCTTCGGGTGACGGTTTTGGTTAGTTAAGTTGGCTTTAGTCCAGGAATAAGACTAGATTAAAAAAATTGTCAATTAAAAACCCGTCAATACCCTCAGAGCTTCCGAGTACGCGAATCCTGTGGTTCTCTACGTTCCGAAGGAAGTCAGTTTGCAGAACCCGAATACCTATTTGCGACTCCCGACTGAATCCACGTAGCCGCGGATTATCAACATTAACAAAGATTGTAAATTTATTAAAAACCTAAATTGACCCTGGACACAACTGAGCTATCTCAACCTTAGACGAAACCATGTTACATTTGATTTGAGTACGAGTATTT
This sequence comes from Phania funesta, assembly GCA_963932375.1. Taxonomy (NCBI): domain Eukaryota; kingdom Metazoa; phylum Arthropoda; class Insecta; order Diptera; family Tachinidae; genus Phania; species Phania funesta. The sequence continues at coordinate 44,176,005 of OZ010653.1, forward strand.
ATAAATTTGTCATTATGCATCCAGGCAGATACGATCTGGTTCCAAAACTCAGTGTCACAGTAGATTATATGAATTACAAAAAATTTGAATTTATGTCTAGAGTTGTAATGGAATCCTAGAAATGCAGAAGACTTTCTATATGCATTAGACATTGGTCTTCTTACTACAAGAAAAAAAATATTCTATAAGAAACTGGGAGTCATGCACGTTGACAATAAGAAAGCGCTAATATGGGGTCTCTGAAAAGTTATGGTTCAATAATAATTGTCACTATGTCAGATATAAGTAAAGCGATGGAGCTCGAAAACATAAAAATCCAAATAAAGAAACTGACTAATCAATAGTTTCTTTAATGTTGGCTGTAAAAAAAGTTTTAGCTGTTTTTTGTAAAAAAATATGGCTTAGTTTCGTTAAAACTTTCAATTATCATGTTATCCACAGTATTTGACATCGTTAACGACAACAGAGGCCAGAAATGAATCAAGACAATTTTAATAGATTCGACTGAAGTACAGCGATCGAACAAAACGAATGATAGTCAAGCGCAGCAAGGTACATGATAAAATATGACTGAGGTAACTGTTTCCGCCTGCTATTTTGCAAATACTTTTTTACTGATACATGCAAAGTCGGCTTTTGACGTCTCTCAGCTTCACTTCGGTTTTCCAGGTTTTTAATGAATCGCAATGCCATCAAATGAAAGAAAATAAGCTTCTCCGGTACCCTTAATGATGCTGTGAGTTCTTCTTGTGTTTGACACGGATCTTCATAGAAAAATGCCTCTCTTCCTTCATCTACTTTTGAGACCTTCTCAAAAGCTCTTCGTAGTCATCATTCAAATCCTATTAATATTTTTTGTTTAAATAGTTTACATTTTCAATATGCAACAAAAAACTATCTTGTAATAAAAAAGAAAACTTGCTGTGAACTAAACATCAGTAATAGCGAGAACTTTTTTTACTCCCAATATAAAAAATAATAGTGATAAAAAATAACCATCGTCGCACAGTACTTTGATCCCATATAATGATGTGACAAAAATAGAACGAGTTGTCATAGGTATTTGAAATTGAGTACAAGCACAAAAATATTTTCAATAAGAAAAACAATATTTTTGGGAAAATTCGGACCAAGTACAAGCCCACCTACCAACTGTCCTTAAAACTCAAAATGTTACATTGGCCTACCTATGATTATGCAAAGTTGTAAATACTACTGTGGGAAAAAAATAGTAAGACTTTGTTCATAATTTTGAATTTCTTTATTTATTCTACCAAATCTATTTCGTCCCCCTCAAAGTAATAATTTAATGGAACTTCTTTGTTGAATAATTTCACTAATTGTAAAAATCACCGAGTGCACTTATGGTACTTCAGAAAGACAAGCGTATACTAAACATTAAGGATTACTTTGATGTGACATTTCGACGAATGAATTTCCGAGCGAAATTTAAATTAAAAAGTCTTACTATTTTTTGCCCACAGTAGTATGTATTCGGACGTAAAAGCAACAACCAGGTCCTACCATATCCTTCAAAATGCTATAACTTCTACTAAAATTGTCCGTTACTGAGATATTTGGCATTTCAGCTTATGTTTGCCAAACACATACGATAACAATTTTTAGGGAAGCGTCGATACACATTTTTGTAAATGTAATGCCAATACCAATACCCAAAATAAATGTTAGCTATATTTAATGAAACCTATAATTTGTAAGAATGCACAAATTAAACACAGTAACCGTTATACATAATCTTATATTAGGTTACGTTAGGTTGCCAGCTTGCATACAGCAAGTTTATTTGGAGGCCATTAGGGCCCATTGTGAAGCCCCGGCTACAATACCTATATACCTGCAGGATTTAATGTTACTTTTGGGTTTTTGGTTTAATTTGTGACTGTTTCAGATTTAGTTTGTGATGCGTATGTTGTAATACCGATATATCGGATTACATGAAATATCTCCGATATGTAGGTATCGGTATCGTTTTTAAGGTGTAGCACAAATTTTAAAAGAATTTTATTTGTGCGCAAGGCAAATAACATTATGACCTTACCAGATTAGTAAAAAATACATTTCCATTTCACATCCTTATCGAGTGAGCACAAAAAAAATTTATGCGTAAGTCTAAAAGGTCCGGTTTGTTGGATTTGTATTCTTGTCGCACGATTCTTAATCGAAACACCGCTCAAATGTTATATTTTTTAATTCTTTCTTGAAATTTCTAATTTTAATCTCTATTTCGATATTTCGAACAATTTAATAAATTGAATTTAAAAACGTACTACGGAATTTTCCCGGTGCAAAGGATTGCTTGAGATATTTAATGTTGGCCTCCGGTATTAGCCGCATTATTTTACATTCTTCACTCTTCTTTCGACTTAATATAAGCATTTCTGATCGGTGGGATTTTCTTTTCTTTTGAATTGCAGATAATTTTTTTCTGAATTTTAGATAATAGCGGAATTGGGGTTTTTAGTAAAATTTCTAATATTTGATAAAAATTAAAGTTTTCGGTTCAATTTCAGTCTTTGGATAAATTTTTTCGTTGAATTTAAAAATACAGTGAAGTTTATTTTTGGTGACTTGTTTGCAAAAATTTGGTTTATTGTAAGATATGCGCCTTGTGTGACATCGATTTTGTTAAAATTGCGACGTTTTTCATAAAATTTTGAGTTTTGTAAAATTGTTTGACACTGGAAAATTTTGTTGAAATTTAAATTCTTTTGGTGAATTTTTGAAGATTTGGTGTGTAATAATAATAAATAACATAAAATTTGACAAAATTTTATATTATTGTAATTTTTTGGTGCTATTTCGGGTTTCTTTAAGCGTGCTTTTTGGGAAAATTTTGTTATTTTGGTAATCTAAACGTTTTTAGACTAGATTTTGTAAAGAATTTTTAAATTTTAGCGAATTCCTAAATTGTGTTGAAATTTCGATTTTTATGATTTTGAAATTTTCTTGTGAATTTCCGATTTGTGGTGAAATTAGAGATTTTCATATAATTTTGTAAGCCATATTCTGTTTTGAAGTTTTCAGAATTTTTTTTATGAATTTGCATAACTTTAGTTAAGTTAAAGTTTCTGAGCTAAAATTCGGAAATTTAGAAATTTCGGTTTTTGTGGTATTTTGGGTAAAATGTCAGCTTTTTAATAAATATTGATATTGAACGAATTTTGAATTTTTGGTGAATTTTTTACGGAATACACTATTTGTTGTGAAATTTTATTTTTTGTTTGATATATTTGATTTACGTCATATATTTTGCAAGAATTTTTGTGAATTATCGGCTTTTGTTAAATAACAAAATTTAGTGAAATTAAAAATTTTGTGGAAATTTTAATATTTGTAAATCAGTTTCTTCCGTATTTTGCGGTACGATTTCGGGGTTTTTTCAGTTTTTCGATTTTATAGTGTGTGTTAAATTGTGGTTAATTTAAAATGTTGGTAAAATTTTGATTATAATGCAATTTTTTTGTGCAGGGTTTGTTTTTTAATTTTTTTTTTTATATTTTTGTAATTTAAAATTTTTGATCTATAGTTTTCGGATTTTAGCGAAATTATAGTTTAATTTCATGTCTTTTAGTTTTTCGATTAATTTTCGATAAAATTTAAAATTTGTATATATATTGTTAAATTTTTTTTTTTTAAATCAGCACTAGTGGTGAGTTTTTGATTTTTGTTTTTATATGTTTGTTAAACAACGATTTTGTTAAAATTTCGATGTTTTTCATGAGATATTGATTTTTTGTGAATTATTTTTCTTTTCGGAAAAATTTAAAAATTATGGTGAAATTTACATTTTTGTTGTGAAAATTCAAAATGTGGGTATTTTTTGTTTTTTTTGCTTTTTTCATAAAACTTCAATCTCAGTTGAATTTTCAGTTTTGATTTTTTGTCAAAAAAATTTTTTTATTTCAGTTTTCGAAGTGGTAAATTTAAACAATTTTCCGTTCAGCTTCGATTTTTTTTAGAAAATTATAATTTTGTAGTTTGAAATTTTTTAACTATAATTGGGGTTTGTGGTAATTTTTCGGATTTCGGTGAACTCCCAAATTATGGTAAAATTTAGTTTTTTTTATTTTTGAGATTAATAAAGTTTTTAATAAAAGTTCTAATATTAATGATTTTTACATATGTGAGTAAATTTAAAGTTTTTTATTTTTTTGGGGAATTCAGTTTTGTTTTTATATTTTTGGTCAATATCGATTATGCTAAAATTTTGATATTTTCATTAAATATAGGTTTTTCAGATTATTCGGCTTTTTGGCGAAGATACAAAATTGTGATAAATATTCAACATTTATTAAAATTTGTTCATTTTTTCATAAAATTTCGGTTTGTCATTAAATTTAGATTTTTTAAGAAAAAAAATTTTTTGTCCGCTTTTTGGTTTCATGGCACATTAAAAATTTTGGCAGTTTTTTTTGTGAAATTTCGGTTTTTGAAAGAATTATGTTTTCTTTGTTTTTTTTTTTAAATTTTGAGATTTTTTTAAATGTTTTTAATTCTGTCTAGAGTTTGGATTAAATAGTAACTTTTGACAAATTGAAAAACTAAATAAAATCTTAATGGAAATTTTAATTTCTCTCACAATTGAAACGACTGTGCAGAAACGTGAGAATATAAAAAAAATTTTTACCAGCAAAGAAGAAGTTACTAAAAACAAATTGTTTCACGCAACCGTCTCTAAGGCCAAATTAAAAAAAAGCGAAAGAAATTAAATGAAATTTTTATAATGATTTTTTTTTTTGTTTAACATTTAAAACGCAAGTTAGAATTTTTACTTAATTTTCTCTAACATAGCGACTTCTGGTGTCATCAAACAGTCACCACAGGTTCTTTAAAATTGGGTTTCGTTGAAATGTTGCCCATAGGACATTTCTAAAGCAATTCCTCTTGCTCCTGGTAAGAAACGATGAACAACAAGCTTGTGCCTGTTTCTCGTAACTATCGCTTCTGCCCGTAAACAAAATTAAATTATTTATTTCCTTATTAACTATATTTAACCATTGTTGGGTACGAAACAATTTAAATTGCTTCTACGTTTTTACCATTTTATTGTCATACATATCCGCTCTATTGGAAATTATTTTTAGTTTTTCAAAAAACTTGCATAAAAAATGAATAAAAAACGTTTTCGAAAAATGACTAGAGTTTCATTAAGGTCTAAAATTAATTACAATCAGTCACTGTAAAACGTTTTGATTGCAGATGTAGACGGAAGGCTGCTTCATTGTTAATCATTTTATCATTTGGTGTTTATTAGAATCAAACTTATACTTAGGATAACTAAGATATCCATGTGGATACCGCCCAATACTTCACTTTACTATAATACTTTAAATAACAAAATCCTTTTATTTTTTTACTTTTTTAATAAAGTATTTGCTTTATTTACAGAAATAATGAGAATAGAAAAGAGAGAAAAGTGAAACACAAAATATGTAGAAGAATGAATAAATAAAAAAAAAAGATGAAACAGAACATGAAAAATACTATGGAAATTTATAATGCACCCTGTATTTAACAATGAAGGAAATAATTTGAAAATACTTAATTTTTTCTTTAAAATCATATCACACTGGTAGTTCCTCAGAAAATCGCAAAGCTTCTGTACGATCGATGTTGGTTGTGAAATTAGATGGTACCAGGTGCTGGGGCAACATTTACGTTGGCTACTGAGTTGAGGTGGCCATCCAATGGGGCAGTGTGTACAGCACCACGTGTCTTGGCAACATAACTAGCAGGTCCAGCAACAACAGTGGGAACGCCAGCATGGACAGCGTGAATGCCATGAATTGCAGAAAGACCAGCAGGTATATGTGCAGGGATGGTGGAAGCGTGAATAGCAGTGGGAATAGCACCGGGCAAGGAGATAGCAGCATGGACTGCTGCTGGTGGATGGCCAAGTACGACAGTGCTACCCAATGGCAAACCATGACCTAAGACAGCTGTATGAGCCAAATGACCACCGGCAATTTGTGTCACTAGACCTCCCAATGGGATCACAGACGATTGAACGCCCAAAGCCAAGGCCAAAGTAAACAGGGTAATAATAACGAACTAAAAAAATAAATAAAATTTAAGTTTTAATTTTTATTACATTAAGAGCTTATGTTTTATATTTTAAGATTTTTCTATCGCCACCTTAAACTTACTTTCATTTTGTTATTGGTTTTGGTAATTTTGTTAAAGTTGGCAGAAAACTAAATCTTGTCTTGCTGTTACGAACTCAAGTTCTATTCTGACTTGATTTCACAAATTTCCATATTTTTATATAAAAATTCTCTAGTTTAAAAATAGAACCAAATTTAGTTTTCATTAAAATCTCTCCGTATTAGAATCAGAAAAGCCAACTTAATAAAAAATACTTTATAATTTCACATTGAAAAAGAGAACAAGGAAATTGCAAACGACCTAAATCAGAATATTGAAAGTGCAAGTTCAAGTTGTTCTTTAAAAACACAATTTTATTGAGATCAAGAGATTTGCATTGAAACACTCGACATTACATGATGTAATAAAACTGTCACTACCTAATAGACACCATTTACACTCAAAAATAAATGCTAGTAAAATTAAGAACAAAATATTATGTCGATATTAACAAATCTCTTAGTTATTTGAATGTCCCACGTAAAAATATTCGCAGAGGCTTCGCACGGAGGATCGGATCTGGTAGGTTTAATAACTCTGTCACATTAATATTAACGATAGATAGGAACACAACGGGATTGTGACTTATTGACGTAGAGCTGTGACGATATTATTGGCTAATTTCCGTCACCTACGTCAGAGGTAACAATTTTTATTGTACGCAACAGTAACTTTTTGACAATGAAATGCTACGTGGTAAACCTCGTGTGGCTGGGCGTCATTGCATGTATATCTCTAAAGGAATAATGAAAGCGCTTTATTTGAGATCTCTGTGCATTAGGAATCTAACGTTTACGAAAAATAGTTTGTTTTTAATTGTTTAAGGGCACTTATGAAATTTTAAACAATTTTAATACCCGAGAGAATCCAGACTAATATCAATTCCAAATATATAAAATTTTTATTTTTTTAAAACATAAAAATTACGAAATAATTCATTACAAAATAAGACCTAAAATATATTTTAGAATCTAAATTGAGCTGTTGTCTCTTTACTTTTATTACCACTCAGCTGAAGTAGAACCTAATAATACGCACATTTTTTTTGAGTGTGCGCAAATGTTCTAATTTAATTTTTTTATATATGAGTTTTTATTGTAATTCCTAATTAAGTATATTTTGTTTAATAATTTCTGAACTTAATAAATTGCAAATTACATAGTTTTGCGCTGAATTTCATAAGACTTCTTGAACACTTTTACTTCTTTAGAGAATTAAAAATATGGTCATTCTTAAAGTTACGCCTGCGAACACTAAACAATTTTCGTATAAAAACCTGCGGATTTGCTAATTGGAATCAGAATAGAACTTGAGTTCAAACCAGCAACACAAAGTTAGTTTTCTTCAAACTTTTAACAAACAACAAAATGAAAGTAAGTTGTTGGTTTTTAATATTCAACTTCAATTTAAGACTGTTACGTGCAGTACATTTTATTAAATCCATTTCACAATATATATCCTATTAATTCCTTTTGCAGTTCGCTATTGTTTCCCTGTTTACTTTGGCCTTGGCTTTGGGCGTTCAATCGTCTGTGATCCCATTGGGAGGTCTAGTGACACAAATTGCCGGTGGTCATTTGGCTCATACAGCTGTCTTAGGTCATGGTTTGCCATTGGGTAGCACTGTCGTACTTGGCCATCCACCAGCAGCAGTCCATGCTGCTATCTCCTTGCCCGGTGCTATTCCCACTGCTATTCACGCTTCCACCATCCCTGCGCATATACCCGCTGGTCTTTCAGCAATTCATGGCATTCACGCTGTCCATGCTGGCGTTCCCACTGTTGTTGCTGGACCTGCTAGTTATGTTGCCAAGACACGTGGTGCTGTACACACTGCCCCATTGGATGGCCACCTCAACTCAGTAGCCAACGTAAATGTTGCCCCAGCACCTGGTACCATCTAAATTAAACCAATAATCGATACCATATATTATTAAATATAGAAAGAATTTTATTTTAAAACAAAAAATATAATAGAAATATTTTATTAGTTCACTGAGTATTAGAAGACGTTCGCCAGGTTCTTAAGCGAAAGGAAATTAACTTGGTTTTACTACCTTCACTTCGACCTTTGCGCACTACGCCTCTATCTACGTCGAATTTCGATTCTTCTACCTCGATTACGTTCTACTATGTTCGCACAAGCACCTTAATCGGGCAATCAGAAAATTTAGGCAATTAAGGCCTTAATGAAGTTAAATTTATCATACAAGAACTCAATTAACAAATTTAGTTATTAGTAGGTAATGACACCATTAAATGAGTCAAATTTCTAACGCATAAAACTTCGAGCGGAAATACGTTTTTGATAATTGATTTCTTTTCAAAATATAAAATTCTTTTAAAGGCTCATTTCTCTTCGCTTTCACGAAAAAAATTAACACTTTTTCAGCTGTCATGTGCTACCTGATTAAGCTAAATTGCATATGTGTGAACATCAAAACTTATTTACTACAAATAGAGTGAATGTCTGACTGTTGTGTTATATAGAGTTAAAACTTGTATATGTAGAACCTTGGAGTTTAAAACACGGTGTGGTGTTTTAGTCATTAGTCATTGCCGATCATTAAGGGCAATGGAGGAGTACTGGTGAAACATGGGCAAATAAACATCGGAGGCCTTGCTACTCGACACCACTCAATTAAAGCCATCAACTCGAGAAAACGATTTAACTTATGTATATAAACTAAAGAAAGTTCCGCTGAAGAGCTGCCCATAGAGAATAGCCTTTTTCGACGAAGAAATTTAAATTCGATTAAAAATTGGGTAACTAGTAAAATATTCATTCGAATTTCTATTCTAATCGGAGAAAACGTTATCCGGCGTTGAGAATTACTGCGTAAGTAACCTTATAACACTAAAATATTCGGTTAACCGAATAGTTAAATTCTTTGTAAATTAATTGGTTACAAAGAGAACCAAATAAAACTTACAGGGACCTATTAAATTGTTTCTTTAATAGAAGAATATAATTCATAGGTTTGATTTTCTTCAATTAATACGATCTCCCACGCGGAAAAGACGTAATAGCAATATATTAGCCCTTTCAGACATTTTGTCCAATATATTGGACATTTCTCTTTCTCTTTTTAAAGTGATGTTGTGTTGATGCAAACAAACAGATTTTTACAGTTATTACCGTTATCAAAAGAGAGTTTACTAGAATGTAAACATATGTGACTTAAACGTTAACGTTAACGCTGTGAGGCATAGTGATATTCAGTGCTAGTTTAAAATGAAAATAACATTATTTTAAGATCTTAAAAAATGTTTAAGTATTAATAAAATATTTGAATATTATATTATTTAAATTTTACAATATTATATTCGTATAAACGTATTTGAATTCGTGTCATAAATTGGACAAATGTACTCTGCGGGTGTAGTTTTTTAAATTTGGGAGGGATCATTAATTTACGAATATTTCTACATCAATTTATGAAATGGCTTCAAAACAACAACTAAGTGAAGAGAAAATCTAGAAAAACTTAAGATTTAAGTGATGCAGAGGACGATGAGGTTGACAACCAGTTTTCTCCTAGTCAGTTGCCTGACCAAGTGGTGCAAAATAATAGCAGCGAAATATTGGTAGAAGAAATTGGAGATGAAGAAGTTATAGATGAGGTGCCTAATCTTTCTGAAATGGATTTTACGAATCTAGAAATTGAACTGAGCCAGCTAATAGATTTAGTTCCTCAAAGATCTTGCGAAGGCACCAACTTACTTCAATTTACTTAAAAAAATCTTGTATGGAAAAACTTATTGAATATGTCCCGCCTAGTGATAAAAATGTTTTAGAAATACTTCCAAAAATATTTTGATTATGTATTTTTTGATAAAGCTGCATTTTATACCATTATATATGCTGTTCAGCAAGGCAATTCATCCTTCAAACAATCTAACGCGGATGAAATGCGTATATTTTTTGGCCTTCATGTCATGATGAGTTGTTTGAAATTTCCTCGAATGCGTATGTACTTCGATAAACGTTGGGGAATGCCATTGTTTTACGAAAATATGACAGCCAATCGCTTTTTTATATTACGGAATAATCTGCATGTAACAGACATTAGGATTGTCAGGATAGGATGTACAAAGTAAGGCCTGCAATTGAACAAGTCCGTCGTCGGCTTCACCAGCTGCCTTTGGAGGAAAATCTCTGCATCGATGAGCAAATAATTCAATTTAAAGGAAAATATACTGGTCTTCAATATATTAAAGGCAAACCCTGTCCACGGGGTATCAAAGTGCTTAATTTTTGTGCGGTAAAGGTGGAATACCCTACGATTTTATTGTTTACCAAGGTTTTACAACACCACTCAATGAAACAGTAGTCAAGACCGTAGGAAGTGGCTCAGCAGTTGTACTACATCTAGCAAAGCGTATTCCAATGCACTCTCAGGCTCATAAATTATATTTTGATAATTACTTTCCACCTTTTTAATTATTTGAAATTCTGCTGGATAGAGGCATTTACGCAGCAGGAACTGTTCGAAGCAATTGATTTAGCAATCCACCTTTGTCGGATCAAAAAGTTCTGAGTAAGCGTGGAAGAGGTTCTGCTTTGGAATGTTATAGTGAGAACGGAAAAGTTATATTTAAAACCCAATCTTATGTTTATCTCTAAATGAGTTTATAAATCTTATTTATTAAATTTTTAGTTGGTTTGACGACAAAATAGTAAACTTAGCTTCAAACTTTGTGGGAGTTGGATCAACAGATACGGCGAAGAGGGGGCACAAAAAGACATCAAAATATTTAGAAGTAAATCGTTTCGAAGTTGTGCGTTTATACAATGATAATATGGGTGGAGTGGACCTCTTAGATCGAATGATGCAGTACTATAGGATCAACATTCGTACATCAAAATGGACTGCACGTGTAATAATGCATTTTGTTGACTTGGCGCTCACTGCTTCATGGCTGGAGTATAGAAAAGCGTGGGAAGTAAATGGAGTTCCACATAAATATATATTAGAGTCCCTAAATTTTCGTGCTGATGTAGCAAATGTTCTAATTAAGTTGCAAAAACCAGATAGAGATATTGATATACCTCGTAAAGACTGACCATCCGGAACTTCTACTTGTCCTCCAGAAACCGCACCAGAAAGTGAGCTTAAACGCGAGAAACCAAATCAAATGTCTCCAGCTGAAGAAATTCGACATGATAATTACAACCACTTACCAGAATTTTTGGAAAACTCAAAAATAAATTTTATAATTTGCAAAAAATGTGACGTTTATCTCTGTGTAAAACGCGGAAATAATTGCTTTGTAAATTATCACACAAAATAAAATTGTCTATTACATTTGTCTCATTTAATAACACTTTTTGAATTAAAAATTTATTTATATGAACCATGTCCACAAAGTAACTTTGTCCAATATATTGGACATTAGCAGGCGGTCAGGTGAGACAACCTACCCTTAATTTGACTTCATATTCTTCATCAGCAATCGCAAATTAGCTTACACTGAAATTTTCAGATTTTTATCTCAACTATTTCTCGTTAATATGGTTGTAAATAAATCATATTATTATAGTCGATAATAATAAAATCGTCCTCTTAGCGGAATGGAAGAGTAAAGCATTGATGCTACTGGTTGGCTTCAGCTCAGGTACGAACAGAAGCCTTAACCCTCATACATATTTCGATTAATCACCATTATGTCTTCTAAGAACATTTTATAGTTAGACTTATGATATTATTCGAGTATAGTTAAAACACTTTGTTTGTGTTCAGAATTTTATTTAAAATTGTATTGTTCAACTCAACCATGTTGCAATTTTTATGAATGGAAGTCAGTTAATGATTAAATTCTTTTTATTTTAACTAAATAATTTCATTAAAAAAGTTCTTTTCATTCAGTTCAGTTTAAAGGATTTTAAAGAGGGCTCCAAAGTCCTTTGCATGCAAAAGACGTCCTTTGGTTTGATTTTGAAATTTAATTCGACTGTGAATTGTTTCAATTAATTATTTAATTATATATTATTTTACATTTATTTTGGCATAACGAAATAATTGAATCTAGAGAGAGGAAAGGTTAATTTTCTAAGCTTAAAAATAACAAAATTTAAATTTTTATAATTTCACCCATAATCTCCCAAGTTCGCTCCATAGCTGGCGAAACACTTTCATGGGCAGCTCATACCCATCTTTGAAATTATATAAAAATTGGCATAATATAAAACTTTTATTGTACTGCGCCTTAACTTCGAAAGGGCGCAGTTATAGCACAGTTTGACAATATGTTCACCTGTTCTAAGCTATAATCCTCTTTGATCTTGTTGACTGACTGACTCTTTTAATGTTTGTGAGACCCATGGACATATTTTGTTCTCTTGGAGCGATTTAAATTTGTAGGTTGTGGCGGCTTGGATTCTTGAAATATTCAAAAAGTTGTGAAGGCTGAAGTGAGTAAGTAGAGGATAAAAACAAAATAAAACTTATTTCTAATTCACACCAACGGTTTATATTTCCTCAGATCATTTTGACTTTTAACAGAAAACGTTGTGTTGGTCTCACAGCCAACGAAAATTGTCACGAAGGTTAAAATAGTTTGTTTTTGTCTCCTGCAGTGTAAAGTTTTGGATCTTTCTTAGGCTTTTAGCTGTGTAACAGACAACACAAGAGCCAGTACCTCGCCTTGACTGCAATCTGTTCAGGTTATGAGAAACCGAAAAATACACGTTTGAAAATGCCTATAACTCCTCTACTCAAAACGCTAGAACCGAAAGTCGCATCACAAGTATTCAGATTTTACATATACGAGTGGCTATACTTGAAAACCTCATACTTGCCTAAAATCGGGATATTTCCATTTCTAAAACAATTGAAATTAAACTGTTTATAGTTTCCTTTTCCGCGCATAATTTAAACTCGAATACTCGTTTGGAATTTTATGTCCATAGGATCGAACTGAATTTATTTGCCAATAAATTCGTAATAAATCGAAATTTCAACACAATTTCGGAATTCGCTAAATTTTAAAATTAAACATTAGCAAAATAACAACATTCTCCAAAAAGCAAACTTTAAAAAAAAACTATAAAAACCAAATTAAAAAAATTTTGAAATTTAACGAAAAAATTTACCCAAAGGCTGAAATTTCACCGAAAACTCTAAGTTTCATCAAATATTAAAAAATTTACTATAAACCAATTCGCTAGTTCCTACAATTCACAAAAAAAAAAACGAGAATTCATCGAAACTTAATAAGCATTCAGAGAAAAGAAAAACACACCGATCTCCCGATTAAGTCGAAGTAGGAGAGTTTAAATGTAAAATAATGTGAAGGGTATATAAGATTCGGTACAGCCGAATATAGCTTTCTCACCTGTTTCAGTTTAATTTGGATTTTATATAAAATTTATAGTTTTGATGGTTTCTTTAATTAATGGTGACTTAAATTTCTGGCGAATTTAAATATTTTTGAGCAATTTTTTTTAATTTTAGTTTCTTGACGAAAGTTGGTTTTATGAAGAATTTTAAAATTTGTTGGCTTCCCAAGCTGTGATGAAATTTCGATTTTTATTTTGAAGTTTAATGCGGACTTTTGGTCAAACTTATAATTTTTAAATCTTTCGTTAAATTTTAGGTATTTTTTTGTTCCCGTTTGTAACGAGTATTCTGCGTTGTGGTCTTCAAAAACTCTTGAAATTGTGACAATTTGTTAATGATTATTTCCAATATAAGTTATATATCATGTGATTTATATTGTTCTTAGATATTTATTAATAAATTCCATTCTTATAGCCTTTTTTTGTGGGGGTTTTAACCTATTTTTTGGATGATCAATGCTTGGGAGATATTTGATTGTTGGCATTGTAACAAAAACTCATCATCATGAAAAATCCTAACAACATCACAATTTTTAGTCTTGCGAAATTGCTACGGTGGCCTTGGAAGGTAACAGGTAGCAAAGTTGTATAATATAGCTGTCCGAAAATGATGCAGTTTAAAGGGTGACTATTCTACGGGCTACTATTCGAAATCACTTCATAAATTGCTAGACACCCCTAATTGCTAAACAGTGTAGTGTTATTAACGTCATATAAACGGATGTTAACTTTAAGTGTAAATGTTAGTCATTTAAAGTGTCCATGGCTGATCCAATTGTATGATGATAATTGACTTAACTTGACGTTTACTAATTGTTGGCATTAGTAATACAATAATGCAACAATGCAAAAAATTTACTGTTCACAAGCAAATGAAACGATGGTTTCTTTTAATATACTATACATTTATAGAAGGGGTTATTTGTGAAGTTTCACAAAATGCCAAATTGGACCAAAAATCAAAATTTGGCGAAAAAAATTCCAAATTCTGACAAAATTTGACATATCAAAAATTCAAATTAAAAAGCGGAAAAAGCACACAAACATTTAAATTTCATAAAAATTTGGAAATTCACACAAATTCAGAAATTGACACAATACTAACAATATATGCAAAAGAAATTAAACTAACAAATCTACAAAAGTTTTCAAAATACCGAATTTTCACAAGAAATAATTCGATTTTAAAAATATTCAAATTTTACAAAAAATTCAAAGTTTACAATTTACCACAAAATCCAAAATCAATGCGAACTGAAATTTCAACACAAAATATCACAAAAACCAAAACTTATTAAATTTACAAATTTCACCACAAAGATTGAAACTTCACCAAAATTTCGAAATATTACTTAAAAATCGAAATTACACCAGAAATTAATTTTATGAAAACCCTTGAAATTTCTCCAAAATTGTGTAATTTCACAAAAATGTTACAAGAATCTCTAATTTCCCTACAAAAAGGGAATTCACCAAAAAAAAAAAAAAATTATCAAAAAATTTTAAATCCCCAAAGCATAAAAACTATTAAAAATTAATGTTAAACTAAAAAATCCAAAATAATTTAATTTCACTAAAATTCACCAGAAAATTCTAAAAAAAATGTTAAATCACCCGAAGAACAAAGTTTTCCAAAAAAGGTTCAATTTCACAAAATATAACCCAAAAGTTTAGTTTCACTAAACTTCACCATAAATGAAAATTTAAACTAAAAGTCCGAATGCGTTGAATAAATAAGTTCAGACATGCTCATGAATAATTTAATATTGTGTTTGTTTAAGCCTGCGAGAGGATTAACTGTCAAACAAACTGTCATTCTGCGTTTATTTGTTGGTCAGTATACTCTGCCAGTTGATCATGACTTAATTGACGCTTGAACAACGCTTCCAAATTATACCGATTTAAACTGAATTCCGTTATCAACTGATCCGATGTTTCATCGCGAAATTGTGTTCAGCGATAAACAAAATGCCGGATATGGAATTAACACAATATACAACAGGCCTTACAGACATCAATTCGTAAAGAACAGACGCGGTGGCCATATCGCCGAAATCATTTTCAAATGTTAATGTCATGTATCGATCTTTCGAATAACAAAATTTGTTGTGTTTTTTTTATAATTTCAAGTTCTATCGGGCTTAAAAAAGCCTCTGCTACCAAATAAAAAAATTTTTAAGGGCAAAATAAAATTACAAAATCAACAAGAAATGTTTCTGTTTCATTTCATGAGAAAAGTCTGACCGCCATATTATTCTCATCAAAGACTTTTATTTGATACTTTAAAAAATCATTATCACTGTGTGAGTCTTCCCTGAAAAATTGTCGCTGAACAAAACACCTGCGTCATCGACCTTAATTACCTCCCTCTCTTTAATATCTACTTTGGAGCTCGCGGGTTCCCAAATTTACCCAAAACTGTTCATGTACACAAAGTTTGGACAAGTAAGAGAGAATTTGAGAGAATAATATTCTTCTTCTTTCTACCCAAAACAATCCGCACTTTTTCTTCGGGCTCATTTGGTAAGATTTTAAAACCATCAGCTGTTGCATAAAGTAAATAATAAAAATCTACAAAAAAATGTTTGGGCTAACAATTTGGGTTTTAGTGTTCCCGTACTTTTATACATTTTAGTATCTAATTGAGAGCAATTTTTCTTTATTCTCATGCGCCCGAACTTTACCCAAAAATTACGGGATCGTACCTAGTGTAAACTTCAGATTTTCTTCAAATATATATTTTACTACCAGGTCCATGAATGTTAACTTTCGTTTTATTTCTAATTGAAAAAACAAGCAGATCTGCATCCCATTAGTGGCCCGTTTTATGAGTTTATTAATTTAATTAGTCCGTAAATAAATAAATAAATTCCTTAAAGGGAAAAATCAAGCAAACGTAGACGTTCGACATCGTGTGCCTGACATACAATCTCTATGTTTCTCCCTTAAGATCCTCTTAAATATTTTTGATTGGCTTCCAAAGCTGCTCTGAATAAGTAGCGTAGAATAAAATTGTTTTATTTATAATTTAGGTTTTATTTATTCAAAGTGGATTAAGAAACGTCAAGTAGTATGTTTTTACAAATTGAATATCTCAATAAAATGTAGATGGGATATTACCCTTCCCCAACCCCCCGCAACTAAAATACATGCGTATGGATACATGCAACGGTGTCACTAAAGAAAGCTGTGTCACGCAAATTAAAAAAAAGGGAACAATTCAATGAAATTTTTACAATTATTTTCTTGAAACTTTTAAAACTCGAGCTGTAGTTTAGTCATTTTTACTTAAATTTCTTTTATTTTGGTGTCCTCTGGTGCCATCAATTGGGTTTCCTTGAGTTGTTATCTATCAAACAGTGTAATTTTTATTAGAAGAAATAAAGTTTTTGTCCGCATGAGAAACCACTGTGCGTCTAATACAATTCGCTTTACTCCTGGTAAACAAAATTAAATGATTGACTTTATTATAAACATTATTTAAATAATGTTGGGACAAAAACATATCACTTCAATTTGCTTTTACCTTTTTATCATTGTGCATTCCTCGATATATTCAATATAATTTTTTTGACAAAAGAAAAACACTAAATATTTTTGTTTTACTGCAGGCGAAGTAAATCCGCTCTACTTGAAATCATGAAAATGAATAAGAAAAATGACTAGAGTTTCATTAAGGTCTAAAATTAATTACAATCAGTCACTGTAAAACGTTTTGATTGCAGATGTAGACGGAAGGCTGCTTCATTGTTAATCATTTTATCATTTGGTTTTTATTAGAATCAAACTTATACTCAGGAAAACCAAGATATCCATGTGGATACCGCCCAATATTTCACTTTAAAATAATACTTTAAATAACAAAATCCTTTTATTTTTTTTACTTTTTTAATAAAGTATTTGCTTTATTTACAGAAATAATGAGAATAGAAAAGAGAGAAAAGTGAAACACAAAATATGTAGAAGAATGAATAAATAAAAAAAAGATGAAACAGAACATGAAAAATACTATGGAAATTTATAATGCACCCTGTATTTAACAATGAAGGAAATAATTTGAAAATACTTAATTTTTTCTTTAAAATCATATCACACTGGTAGTTCCTCAGAAAATCGCAAAGCTTCTGTACGATCGATGTTGGTTGTGAAATTAGATGGTACCAGGTGCTGGGGCAACATTTACGTTGGCTACTGAGTTGAGGTGGCCATCCAATGGGGCAGTGTGTACAGCACCACGTGTTTTGGCAACATAACTAGCAGGTCCAGCAACAACAGTGGGAACGCCAGCATGGACAGCGTGAATGCCATGAATTGCAGAAAGACCAGCGGGTATATGTGCAGGGATGGTAGCAGCGTGAATAGCAGTGGGAATAGCACCGGGCAAGGAGATAGCAGCATGGACTGCTGCTGGTGGATGGCCAAGTACGACAGTGCTACCCAATGGCAAACCATGACCTAAGACAGCTGTATGAGCCAAATGACCACCGGCAATTTGTGTCACTAGACCTCCCAATGGGATGACAGACGATTGAACGCCCAAAGCCAAGGCCAAAGTAAACAGGGTAACAGTAACGAACTAAAAAAATAAATAAAATTTAAGTTTTAATTTTTATTACATTAAGAGCTTATGTTTTATATTTTAAGATTTTTCTATCGCCACCTTAAACTTACTTTCATTTTGTTATTGGTTTTGGTAATTTTGTTAAAGTTGGCAGAAAACTAAATCTTGTGTTGCTGTTACGAACTCAAGTTCTATTCTGACTTGATTTCACAAATTTCCATATTTTTATATAAAAATTCTCTAGTTTAAAAATAGAAACACAATTTAGTTTTCATTAAAATCTCTCCGTATTAGAATCAGAAAAGCCAACTTAATAAAAAATACTTTATAATTTCACATTGAAAAAGAGAACAAGGAAATTGCAAACGACCTTCAGAATATTGAAAGTGCAAGTTCAAGTTGTTCTTTAAAAACACAATTTTATTGAGATCAAGAGATTTGCATTGAAACACTCGACATTACATGATGTAATAAAACTGTCACTACCTAATAGACACCATTTACACTCAAAAATAAATGCTAGTAAAATTAAGAACAAAATATTATGTCGATATTAACAAATCTCTTAGTTATTTGAATGTCCCACGTAAAAATATTCGCAGAGGCTTCGCACGGAGGATCGGATCTGGTAGGTTTAATAACTCTGTCACATTAATATTAACGATAGATAGGAACACAACGGGATTGTGGCTTATTGACGTAGAGCTGTGACGATATTATTGGCTAATTTCCGTCACCTACGTCAGAGGTAACAATTTTTATTGTACGCAACAGTAACTTTTTGACAATGAAATGCTACGTGGTAAACCTCGTGTGGCTGGGCGTCATTGCATGTATATCTGTAAAGGAATAATGAAAGCGCTTTATTTGAGATCTCTGTGCATTAGGAATCTAACGTTTACGAAAAATAGTTTGTTTTTAATTGTTTAAGGGCACTTATGAAATTTTAAACAATTTTAATACCCGAGAGAATCCAGACTAATATCAATTCCAAATATATAAAATTTTTATTTTTTTAAAACATAAAAATTACGAAATAATTCATTACAAAATAAGACCTAAAATATATTTTAGAATCTAAATTGAGCTGTTGTCTCTTTACTTTTATTACCACTCAGCTGAAGTAGAACCTAATAATACGCACATTTTTTTTGAGTGTGCGCAAATGTTCTAATTTAATTTTTTTATATATGAGTTTTTATTGTAATTCCTAATTAAGTATATTTTGTTTAATAATTTCTGAACTTAATAAATTGCAAATTACATAGTTTTGCGCTGAATTTCATAAGACTTCTTGAACACTTTTACTTCTTTAGAGAATTAAAAATATGGTCATTCTTAAAGTTACGCCTGCGAACACTAAACAATTTTCGTATAAAAACCTGCGGATTTGCTAATTGGAATCAGAATAGAACTTGAGTTCAAACCAGCAACACAAAGTTAGTTTTCTTCAAACTTTTAACAAACAACAAAATGAAAGTAAGTTGTTGGTTTTTAATATTCAACTTCAATTTAAGACTGTTACGTGCAGTACATTTTATTAAATCCATTTCACAATATATATCCTATTAATTCCTTTTGCAGTTCGCTATTGTTTCCCTGTTTACTTTGGCCTTGGCTTTGGGCGTTCAATCGTCTGTGATCCCATTGGGAGGTCTAGTGACACAAATTGCCGGTGGTCATTTGGCTCATACAGCTGTCTTAGGTCATGGTTTGCCATTGGGTAGCACTGTCGTACTTGGCCATCCACCAGCAGCAGTCCATGCTGCTATCTCCTTGCCCGGTGCTATTCCCACTGCTATTCACGCTTCCACCATCCCTGCGCATATACCCGCTGGTCTTTCTGCAATTCATGGCATTCACGCTGTCCATGCTGGCGTTCCCACTGTTGTTGCTGGACCTGCTAGTTATGTTGCCAAGACACGTGGTGCTGTACACACTGCCCCATTGGATGGCCACCTCAACTCAGTAGCCAACGTAAATGTCGCCCCAGCACCTGGTACCATCTAAATTAAACCAATAATCGATACCATCTATGTCAAGTTTATAAAATAAAGAAAGGATTTTGTTTTAAAACAAAAAATATAATAGAAATATTTTATTAGTTCACTGAGTATTAGAAGACGTTCGTCAGGTTTTTAAGCAAAAGGAAATTACCTTGGTTTTACTACCTTCACTTCGACCTTTGCGCACTACGCCTCTATCTACGTCGAATTTCGATTCTTCTACCTCGATTACGTTCTACTATGTTCGCACAAATTTAGGCAATTAAGGCCTTAATGAAGTTAAATTTATCATACAAGAACTCAATTAACAAATTTAGTTATTAGTAGGTAATGACACCATTAAATGAGTCAAATTTCTAACGCATAAAACTTCGAGCGGAAATACGTTTTAGATAATTGATTTCTTTTCAAAATATAAAATTCTTTTAAAGGCTCATTTCTCTTCGCTTTCACGAACAAAATTAACACTTTTTCAGCTGTCATGTGCTACCTGATTAAGCTAAATTGCATATGTGTGAACATCAAAACTTATTTACTACAAATAGAGTGAATGTCTGACTGTTGTGTTATATAGAGTTAAAACTTGTATATGTAGTACCTTGGAGTTTAAAACACGGTGTGGTGTTTTAGTCATTAGTCATTGCCGATCATTAAGGGCAATGGAGGAGTACTGGTGAAACATGGGCAAATAAACATCGGAGGCCTTGCTACTCGACACCACTCAATTAAAGCCATCAACTCGAGAAAACGATTTAACTTATGTATATAAACTAAAGAAAGTTCCGCTGAAGAGCTGCCCATAGAGAATAGCCTTTTTCGACGAAGAAATTTAAATTCGATTAAAAATTGGGTAACTAGTAAAATATTCATTCGAATTTCTATTCTAATCGGAGAAAACGTTATCCGGCGTTGAGAATTACTGTGTTAATAAACGTATACCACTAAAATATTCGGTTAACCGAATAGTTAAATTCTTTGTAAATTAATTGGTTACAAATAGAACCAAATAAAATTGTTTTATAAAACTTACAGGGACCTACTAATTTGTTTCTTTAAAAGAAGAATATAATTCATATGTCTGATTTTCTTCAATAAATACGATCTCCCACGCGGAAAAAATCATATGGTTGTAAATAAATCATATTATTATAGTCGATAATAATAAAATGGTCCTCTTAGCGGAATGGAAGAGCAAAGCATTGATGCTACTGGTTGGCTTCAGCTCAGGTACGAAGAGAAGCCTTAACCCTCATACATATTTCGATTAATCACCATTATGTCTTCTAAGAACATTTTATAGTTAGACTTATGATATTATTCGAGTATAGTTAAAACACTTTGTTTGTGTTCAGAATTTTATTTAAAATTGTATTGTTCAACTCAACCATGTTGCAATTTTTATGAATGGAAGTCAGTTAATGATTAAATTCTTTTTATTTTAACTAAATATTTTCATTAATAAAGTTCTTTTCATTATCATTAAGTCTGGTTGACAGTGACAAAATTCAGTTTAAAGGATTTTAAAGAGGGCTCCAAAGTCCTTTGCATGCAAAATACGTCCTTTGGTTTGAGTTTGAAATTTAATTCGGCTGTGAATTGTTTCAATTAATTATTTAATTAGATATTATTTTACATTTATTTTGGCATAAAGAAATAATTGAATCTAGAGAGAGGAAAGGTTAATTTTCTAAGCTTAAAAATATCAAAATTGAAATTTTTATAATTTCACCCATAAACTCCCAAGTTCGCTCCATAGCTGGCGAAACACTTTCATGGGCAGCTCATACCCATCTGTGAAATTATATAAAAATTGGCATAATATAAAACTTTTATTGTACTGCGCCTTAACTTCGAAAGGGCGCAGTTACAGCACAATTTGACAATATGTTCACCTGTTCTAAGCTATAATCAATTTCAAGAAAAGGAATCTTTTATAAGGAAATAGAATATGAAAACTCCTCTTTGAGCTTGTTGACTGACTGACACTTTTAATGTTTGTGAGACCCATGGACATATTTTGTTCTTTTGGGGCGATTTAAATTTGTAGGTTCTGGCGGCTTGGATTCTTGAAATATTCAAAAAGTTGTGAAGGCTGAAACAAAATAAAACTTATTTCTAATTCACACCAACGGTTTATAATTCCTCAGATCATTTTGACTTTTAACAGAAAACGTTGTGTTGGTCTCACAGACAACGAAAATTGTCACGAAGGTTAAAATAGTTTGTTTTTGTCTCCTGCAGTGTAAAGTTTTGGATGTTTCTTAGGCTTTTAGCTGTGTAACAGACAACACAAGTGCCAGTACCTCGCCTTGACTGTAATCTGTTCAGGTTATGAGAAACCGAAAAATACACGTTTGAAAATGCCTATAACTCCTCTACTCAAAGCGCTAGGACCGAAAGTCGCATCACAAGCATTCAGATTTTACATATTCCTCTCCCGCGCATAATTTAAACTCGAATACTCGTTTAGAATTTTATGGCCATAGGTTCGAACTGAGCACAGTAAAATTAAGGAGACTCTCTGGGTTAAAAGAAACGCTGTTAGGGTCAATAAAAACAATTTAATAAAAATCAATATTTAATACAGAACCGAAATTATACGAAAAAACAAAATTACTAAATCTTGGAATTCCACCACAAAAACTTTCCAAAATTAACCAAAATTTTGCAAATTCACCAAGAAGTAGAAAATGAAAAAAATAAAGTTTTATAATAACTTCAAATAGAATATATCTTCTACAATTATATAAAAATTCTATAATTTTACCACAAAAAAATTTTAAAAATTCACCAAAAAATCAAACATTTGCCAATAAATTCGTAAAAAATCGAAATTTCAACACAATTTCGGAATTTGCTAAAATATAAAAATTAAACACAAAGTGTTTAAATTAGCAAAAAGAAAAATATATAAAAACCAAAATTAATCAAATCAAATTGAAATTTAACGAAAAAATTTACCCAAAAGATGAAATTTCACCGAAAACTCCGCACTAGCGGGCCTACAATTCACCAACAAAAAAACGAGAATTCATCAAACTTAATAAGCATTAAGAGAAATGAAAAACACACCGATCGAAAGGAGAGTTTAAATGTAAAACAATGTGAAGGGTATATAAGATTCGGCACAGCCGAATATAGCTTTCTCACCTGTTTCAGTTTAATTTGGATTTTATATAAAATTTATAGTTTTGATGGTTTCTTTAATTTAAATTTTAAATTTTTTTGTGCAATTTCCTTTTTTTTTTTTTTGTTAATTTTTGTTTCTTGACGAAAGTTGGTTTTGTGAAGAGTTTTAATTTTTGGTCAAACTTATAATTTTTAAATCTTTCGGTAAATTTTCGGTATTTGTTGTTCCCGTTTGTAACGAGTATTCTGCGTTGTGGTCTTCAAAAACAGGTAGCAAAGTTGTATAATATAGGTAGCAAAGTTGTATAATATAGCTGCCCGAAAACGATGCAGTTTAAAGGGTGACTATTCTACGGGATACGATTCGAAATCACTTCATAAACTGCTAGACACCCCTAATTGCTAAACAGTGTAGTGTTATTAACGTCATATAAACGGATGTTAACTTTAAGTGTAAATGTTAGTCATTTAAAGTGTCCATGGCTGATCCAATCTTATGATATTAATTGACTTAACTTGACGTTTACTAATTGTTGGCATTAGTAATACAATAATGCAACAATGCAAAAAATTTACTGTTCACAAGCAAATGAAACGATGGTTTCTTTTAATATACTATACATTTATAGAAGGGGTTATTTGTGAAGTTTCACAAAATGCCAAATTGGACCAAAAATCAAAATTTGGCGAAAAAAATTCCAAATTCTGACAAAATTTGACATATCAAAAATTCAAATTAAAAAGCGGAAAAAGCACACAAACATTTAAATTTCATAAAAATTTGGAAATTCACACAAATTCAGAAATTGACACAATACTAACAATATATGCAAAAGAAATTAAACTAACAAATCTACAAAAGTTTTCAAAATACCGAATTTTCACAAGAAATAATTCGATTTTAAAAATATTCAAATTTTACAAAAAATTCAAAGTTTACAATTTACCACAAAATCCAAAATCAATGCGAACTGAAATTTCAACACAAAATATCACAAAAACCAAAACTTATTAAATTTACAAATTTCACCACAAAGATTGAAACTTCACCAAAATTTCGAAATATTACTTAAAAATCGAAATTACACCAGAAATTAATTTTATGAAAACCCTTGAAATTTCTCCAAAATTGTGTAATTTCACAAAAATGTTACAAGAATCTCTAATTTCCCTACAAAAAGGGAATTCACCAAAAAAAAAAAAAAAATGATCAAAAAATTTTAAATCCCCAAAGCATAAAAACTATTAAAAATTAATGTTAAACTAAAAAATCCAAAATAATTTAATTTCACTAAAATTCACCAGAAAATTCTAAAAAAAATGTTAAATCACCCGAAGAACAAAGTTTTCCAAAAAAGGTTCAATTTCACAAAATATAACCCAAAAGTTTAGTTTCACTAAACTTCACCATAAATGAAAATTTAAACTAAAAGTTCAAATGCGTTGAATAAATAAGGTCAGACATGTTAATTAATAACACTGTGCTCGAATTTCACACTTTTTTTTAACAAGCTGGGCACTTTGCTGGTAAAGCAAATTCGAGTACGCCGTTTTTAGAAATCTCGTATTCGCGATTTAAAATTTGTAAGCTAAAGTACAAAAAAATTTTATTTTTATGCTTTTGGGATAATTCTTAAACTTAAATTAATTCAACTCTGTTGAAAAAACACAAGATTACATGACATTCTTATTTTTTTCTCCGAAAATCTATGTTTTTTTTCGCAAAAAAAAAAACAAAATTATAAAAACATAATTTAACAAATGTGCTTTATTGTCACATCGTTTAATCATTTCTTTATGATTCTTCTGTTTCAAGTAATTCTTCTTTTAAGTTCCGGAAAATGTCACCTAACAGCGAACCCAATTTTTCACCACTATACCAGTGTTCAAGTCTGGCCGTCACTTGATGGAATCGCTCTCAATGCTCGCCAGATTCAGCTGGTGATTGTTCACCAAACTTGTTGGTGTGAAAATGCAAAAAATTAATCTTTAAATACATTTTAACATTAATACGATGAAAAGCGGTAAGCAGTTTTTCTATATGAGTGCGCTAGTTGTCAGGCCGATTAATTCCTAAAACGTTGTCAATAACCGCATTTACAGAGATCCATGCCTCAAGCTCATCCATACTGAGGGCATCTTCAAATAACTTATCCTTCATCAAACGACGGATATCCGGCCCATTAAGTATTCCTGTAAAAAACGAAATATGAATTCAAATTTTCAACATATTAGTATAAGATAAATTAATACAAACCTTCTTTTATTTTCATACTACTTAATATTGGAAAAATACGACATAATTCGTTAAACGAATTCCCATCTGGATTAAGTACTTTAATAAAGTTTTTCACATTGCCTAGTTTTATATGTAGCGGCGGGAACAAAACTTTATCAATTGATACAAGTGGATTTTCAACAATGTTATTTTTTCGCAATTTAACTGTTTCGCGTTGAGGCCAGTCATGTTTGTTGTACTGATCACCACTATATCGTGTATCACATAGGCACATAAAACACATATTCTTGGTGTAACCCGTTTGCATACCTCTTAAAAGAGCACACATTTTCCAATTATGATCGCTGTATTTCACTACATCGAGTATTTTTTTCAATGATAAATAAGTCTCTTTTGCCTTAGTACTTAGCGCGATTGGAATTGAATTTTTAGAATTTGTCATGTGGAGCAGTACTGCCTTTAAGCTGCTTTTAGATGCATCGATGACCAATTGCCAATATTCGGGTTTATAAGATTTGTTTTGAGGATTTTGGTTTTTAAAAAAAATAAAAACACTCTTTTTTTAGTTATTCTAAAAAATGATCCTCTTTATTTGATTCAAAGTATGTGAATGAATTTCTTTCTTAAAAAACTTAGTATTAAATATTGGATTTTGCAAAAGAAATGCTTACTTCTAAATATTATTGATTCTTAATAATTGTTCTACTTTCAATACTTTAAATAAAGAAATGCTTATTTATAAAAACAATGTTTTGAAAATTTCTTAAGTGTTCTTAAGAAATTTATATTTTAGGTCATTAAACAATTTGGGTGTTCGTTGCGACATTTATTCAAAAGAAAAAGAAATCGTTTAACTTCAAGTGCATACGTACAAAAAATCATTTAACTTCAATTGCATACATACTTGTATGTTTGTATGTATGTTTGCATTTTTATTTTATTTTAATTTATTATTCTTTTTCTTTATAAAAAAATGTTGCAGCGCTTATTTATATCAAATTACAAAGGCGTTAAAATATCTAGGGAAATATGAATAAGAATATTAAATTATTATTTTATGAGGGGTTGTTATCGTAACTCCCCCATCGTTAGAGTGAGGCTCCGACGAACTAATGATGTAGGTTTTTCTATTTAGTTTTAAATAAACTATAATTACAATAAAGATTAAAATTACAGAAACGCTTATATGACTACTTGTGAGAACTAAAGTGTTTTTCAATAATTTATGGTTTACAATTTTTAGTGTTTCGTTAAAATGTATTTCTTTCATATTTAAATCGGGAAGTGTCATGTTATTTTCATTAATTTTCAACATAAAATTTTCTAAAATAAACATTTCGTTTATATTTATTTTATAATTTTCATAAGTTCTTAATTTGGTTTTTATAAAACAATTTTCAAATTTTATTAAGTAGGTTTTTAATTTTTCAAATTTGAATGAGTTTTTACAATTAGAAACAATTTTATCTTTATAATTTTTAAAAATTAGTAGGCCTGCGTAAATTTCTTTTTCTTCTGCATTTATAGACATATTCATTGTGCATTTAGGTTCCAAATGTTTCACAATGTTTGTTAAACAGTTGTCATTTATTCTTTCAAGATTTTTGTACTCTAAAGAATTTGGCTTGTATGTTTCATTTTTATAAATAAGTACTGTGTTTTCATTGAGTGTTAAAGTTTTATTTTGGTAATTAGGAAGTGGTTCAAATATAATTTTTGTAAAAGTATGATTTAAAAAGTTTGGAACATTCAAAGTTAGCATTATTAATTTTTCTTTATATGACAGTGAAACTGTAGTATGAAGATAGGATTCTATATTGCCTATAATGTTAAATTCTTTTATTGTTAGCATATCTGATGGAATTATTCCTAGTTTCGTATTAAAAACAACATGCCCAATTTCATTAACGTGGTCTATTAGTAAATTTAAATCATTATTTATTTGGAAAATATTTTCTGAAAATGTGGTTTCGTCCTCTAGTCCTAAAATCGTATTTTCTATTTTCGTCTTAAATTCATGTACGTATCTTTGAACGATTCTTTGTTGGCTATTTATATGGTTTGTAATGTTCGTTATTCTCTGTGAAAAATGAGTGTTTAAGTAAGTTTGTTCGTCCAATGTATGCATAGTCTCTTTGTTGTTCTTTTCTAAGGTCTGAATCTTCTGAAGTATTTTTGATTCGTCATTACTGTCCATTGTTCCGGCAACGTATTTCAGTCCTTTTCCTATTGCATTTATCAATCCTCGTTTCTGTCTGAATGTAGGTATTAGATTTCGAATTTTTGTTTTACATAAGTCCATGCTTTTACGAATACTGCCTAATAGTGGTTTGACGTTCGTATAAGTTGCTGTTAGTTTGTGTATGTTGTCTTCTAATATGTTTGCTGTTTCTACGTATTTGGTTGTGTTAATGATATGAATTATTTTTACGTAATTGTCGATCATCTGTACGTCTTTGAGTTTAATTGGCACATAACCATGATTATCTGACAAGTCCTGTACTTCCAATATTTGCATATATATGGCATCCAACGTCGTTATTAATAACAATAAAATAGGAATCATCTGTAAATAAGAACGAAATCATATTGTTTCTGGAGTATTTTCATTTTGAAATTTTTTCTTTCTTTTGATATGTGATTTATAATATTTGTGACCTTTATCAGTTACGACGTGATCTTCATCCACTTGTGATACTATTACTTTCCGAAACTTTGAATGGTTCTTTCCGCCTCTTTCATCCTTTAGGTAAATTGGTCCTGTTTGTATGTCTATATTTTCTCGCTCCGCGCTCAGTTTTCTTATTGTTCTCTCCTTTGTTTTAATTATTTTTTCCCTAATATCTGGGTATTCTTCACATTTTATTACTCCATTTTTAAAGTCTATAGGTTTTTTTCCAGTGGTGGAATGGATTGTGTTGTTGTAATATTTAACGCATCTAAAAATTTTTTCTTCTACCGTTTCTACATCTCTTTGAGAGTCGTGTTTAAGAATCCTAATATGCTCATTCAAAGTATTATGAAATCTCTCTATATCCGCGTTAGAGGTATGATTATTATTCGATGTGTAATGGATTTCGATTTCTTGTTCCCGTAAATATTCTAGGAGTGGCAAAGCTTTAAACCCAAGTTCATTATCGACTACGAGCTTTTTAATATTTCCAACGGATGATAAGTATTGAGCTAATGCAGTTTTAAATTCTATCCAAGACCTATTTTGTATTCTAATTGCCTGTGCATACTTTGAAAATTTATCGATAAACGTCATAAATAACTTTTTCTCTAAGCTATAATATATGTCTGCATGTATTACCTCACCTGGTTTTTCTGGAGTTTCTGTTAATTTAAATTCTTGTTTTATCGGTCGTCGTTCATATTTCTCTCTATTACAAATATCACAATTATTGATATATTGTGTGATGCGTACTTTTAGTTTTGGATGGTATATTTCGGATTTGAGTCCCGTGAAATTCTCATTAATACCTCTATGATTGTTTTTCCTATGTTCTCTTTCTATTCTTTCAGTTAATTCAACTTCATTGTAAATATCCTGCAAAATAATTTTGCTTCTATAAATTTTAAATTTCCTATTATCTCCGAAGTATTTGTTTACAACTTCCTTGAACTTTTCATATATTATTTCTTGGTCTATTAACACTGCATTAATTTTTTCTGGGTCAAAATGATTTTTTATGAGTGTTATTATTGTTTCCTCGTCCAAACTTTTTGCAGAAATAGTTTTTCGTTTATTTTTGAATATTTTGTCAGTTTTTATTTTTAATGAACCCGATGTTGTTTGTTTAATAATGAATTGTCCCTTAAAGAAATTTAGTGGGGTGGATGTTTCCGTTATAACGTTATTTTCTTCTATTAAATTTATTTCGTGCGTATTGGTTTCTATTCGAGACAATGCATCAGCGTTACCGTTTAAAACACCTTTCTTGTATTTTATTTCATAATCGTATTCTTGCAATTTCAGTCTCCATCTGACCAACTTTGAACTTGGTTCCTTGATAGAGAAGAGCCAAACAAGTGGTCTATGATCAGATTCGATCAGGAATCGCCTACCGAATAAATATGGTTTTAATTGTTGTGTGGCCCACACTATCGCTAACAACTCTTTCTCTATGGTGCTATAATTTTGCTCGTGTCCATTTAATGTTCGGCTAATATAGCAGATAGGGTGTCCATCCTGGGAGAGCACAGCTCCTAGTGCGAAATTACTCGCATCGGTTTGCAAAATAAATTTCTTATTGAAATCTGGGTATGCCAGGACTGGAGAATTTGTTAATAATTTCTTTAAATTTTCGAAACTTTCTCTATATTCAGAATTTTTTACATCTACTTGTGCATCCTTCTTGAGATATCTTGTCATAGGCCTAGAGATTTTGGCATAATCTCTGATGAATTTTCGGTAATAACCTGATAATCCCAAAAATTGTTTAATCTGTTTCTGTGTAGTTGGTATAGGAAAATTCTGTACGCATTTTATTTTATCTGGGTTTGGTTTTATACCAGATTCAGTCACTATATGTCCTAAAAAACTTGTTTCTCGCTTCATGAATTCACTTTTGTCCAACTGAATTTTTAGATTTACTTCCTTTAAACGTTTGAATATTTTTGTAATAGATTCCAAGTGTTCCTGAAGTGATGTAGAAAATATAATTATATCGTCGAGATATACTAAACAGATTTTATTAATATAGTCTCCTAAGACATTGTTCATCAGCCTTTGGAACGTGGCTGGTGCTGTTTTGAGGCCAAACGGCATACGAAGAAATTCGTAATGTCCGCCCTCGACACTAAATGCTGTTTTTGGTATATCCTTCTCATCTATTTCTATCTGATGAAATCCTTTGGCCAAATCCAAAGTTGTAAAATATTGGCACCTTCCTAGTTTTTCCAATATCTCCTCTATATTTGGAATTGGGTATTTGTCATCTATCGTAATTTCATTTAGTTTACGATAATCTACCACCAACCTCCATTTTCTCTCGCCACTGGCGTCCATTTTCTTTGGCACTATCCATACTGGAGCAGAGTAGGGTGAATGGCTTGGTCGAATTATGTTATTATCTAACATTTGTTTTATTTGTTTTTGGACTTCACTTTTATGAATATAAGGGTAACGGTAAGTCTTAGCTGTGATGGGGACGTTGTTGGTTGTTCTAATTTCGTGTTTAATTGCGTTTGTAAAAGTTAAGTCTGTATTCTCTATGTAAAATACTTTTTGGAATCTTTTGATTATTTCTAAAAGTTTGATTTTTTCTTCCTTATTTAAATGATCAGTTCTAATTTGGTTCAAGAGAGGAACTATGTTTTCCTTTTCTATGTCTTGAATATAAAAGTTTTCAGTAGTCACTTTTTCTGTTTTCTGAGTTGTAAATATAACCTTTTTTTTATTATTTCCTTTCACATTAACGAATGCTGTAATCTTAAAATTTTCTGCGTTGTATACGCCTTCCATAATTTCAATGTTTTTATCTTTTGATACTGTTTTATCTTTAAATACTAATCCTTCTTTGCAGTCAACAGGTATTTCGATTTTATATGATCCTTGTCCTTCAAAATAATATTCTGCTTCGTTTTGTTTATATATTAATGGTATTTCTTTTTCTCCAATAACCAAAGTATTATTCTTTAGATTGATTATTGCTTCTAATTGTTTTAGTATATTATTTCCAATCAATCCATCATAATATGTGTGGAATTTACAGACAAAAAATTCAATTCGACAATTGCTATCGCCGAATTCTTCAAAAAGGGGTATGCGGACTTTTTTATTAATTTTAATTAAGTGTTGTAGTGTTTTTATTGTTACTTCTTCAGAGGGTACATTCCATTGTGGGTGGCATATGCCAGGATTAATAATAGAATGGGTTGCTCCTGTGTCTATTATAAATTTTAAATAACCTAATTTAGTTTTCAAAACTATATGTGGTAAGGTCCCTTCGAGGCTAAATACTGAAAATTTTCTATACGTGTATTTTCTTGAAGGTTTTGGACTATATTCACGTCCATGGGCTCTGGAACTACTTGTTCATTTCTTTGATAGTTGTGGTTGAAATTTGATCGGTGTTGTTGATTTTGGTATTGATTTTGATTGGTATGGAAACTAGGTCTGTATTGTGGATTTGTAAATGTCCTGTGTTGATTATGTCTGTACTGGTTTTGGTTAGGGTTAAAGTTTGGTCTATATTGTGAATTGGCAAATGATTTTTGTCGGTCATTTTGATTATAATTTTGATTAGAGTTTCTGGGCTTAGTATTTTTATTATATAGTTCCTTGTCATTTTGATTACGTACGTAAACTTGTGATTTTTCAAGTTTACCACCGTAGTAGCCATAGCCTGATTGAATTAAGTTTTCCATAGCACTTTCGAGAGTCTGTGGATTCCTACAAGCCAATATTGTTTTCATAGGCTCTGGTATTTTTTCTTTAAAAATATTCAAAGCTGACCTCATATTATTATTTACTATTGTTTCTGAGCCTGCATTTGTTCCCATTATAAGACTAGCTTTGTTGTTAAGTCTTCTTAACCTGTCTTTTATTTCAGTGTAAAAGTCTAGTGTATTAGTTCTAAATCCTACTGATCTCATTTTGTCGCACAATTCTTCTAGGCTTAATTTCTCACCGAAATTATTTACTAAAACATCTTTTATATCTGTCCACGATTGGACGTGAAAATTTATTTCTATAACTTCTCTTGCTCTACCTTGAAGTCTACTTTTAATAATGTCCGAGAAAACTAACTGTGACATTTCATCATATTGCGTAAGTAAAGGATATATTCTGTCTACTAGTGTAATGAAATTGTATAGATCCCTTCTATCTCCATTGAATTCTGGGAGAGTTTTCAAGTATTTTATAGGGTCTAAAGTTATAGAGTGTACTACTGGTTGGGCCATGATACAAATTAATTAACGTAAAATTGTTTCTATAGTAAAATGTTTTTTTCTATTATATATATATATATATATATATATTTTTTTTTTAGCGGTAATTGTTGTTAGATTTTATTAAAAATGTATTTAACTTCTTAAAAAAAAATTTGCTACAAGATCTGAATTTAATTAAATACTTATTGCTATAACATTAATTTACTCACATTAATAACTTAGTAATAACTGTTCCAGAAATATGGGTAGATTTTGTTGATTGATTTTTTTTCTTGTAGAATTCCTTAGTAGTCTTCTTTTTAGTTGTATCCTTGTTAAAAATTTTGTTGGAAGATTATTCTTCTTGTCCCTTTTTTTTCAGAAATAAGTTTCACTTCACTTTTGAACTTTTAAGTCCGTAGAATTATTTCTCGAGTTCCTTTTTTTTATTCAAAAATAAAGTTCCCTTTTTATGTTTGGGTCTGTAGAATTATTTCTCAGATCCTTTTCAGTTCACCTTTAGATTTTTGGTCTGTAGAATTATTTCTCAGATCCTTTTTAGTTCACTTTTGGATTCTTGGTCTGTAGAATTATTTCTCAGATCCTTTTTAGTTCACTTTTGGAAAATTATTCCTCCAATATTTTTACACTTTAATTTAGGAGAATTATTCCTCACTATATTTTATTTTTCACTTTACTTTAGGAGAATTATTCCTCCATTATTTTTACACTTTAATTTAGGAGAATTATTCCTCACTATATTTTATTTCTCACTTTACTTTAGGAGAATTATTCCTCCATCCCATCCTCGTCGCCAGATTTGTTTTGAGGATTTTGGTTTTTAAAAAAAATAAAAACACTCTTTTTTTTAGTTATTCTAAAAAATGATCCTCTTTATTTGATTCAAAGTATGTGAATGAATTTCTTTCTTAAAAAACTTAGTATTAAATATTGGATTTTACAAAAGAAATGCTTACTTCTAAATATTATTGATTCTTAATAATTGTTCTACTTTCAATACTTTAAATAAAGAAATGCTTATTTATAAAAACAATGTTTTGAAAATTTCTTAAGTGTTCTTAAGAAATTTATATTTTAGGTCATTAAACAATTTGGGTGTTCGTTGCGACATTTATTCAAAAGAAAAAGAAATCGTTTAACTTCAAGTGCATACGTACAAAAAATCATTTAACTTCAATTGCATACATACTTGTATGTTTGTATGTATGTTTGCATTTTTATTTTATTTTAATTTATTATTCTTTTTCTTTATAAAAAAATGTTGCAGCGCTTATTTATATCAAATTACAAAGGCGTTAAAATATCTAGGGAAATATGAATAAGAATATTAAATTATTATTTTATGAGGGGTTGTTATCGTAACTTTTATACTCATGATGTATTGTTAAAATTAAACCGCGGATGTCAACACAAAATGCGAATGAGTTATTATCAATTGCTTTAAAAAAATTTTTAAAATTACGATGACGACCGATTGCTCCATATACGCGAACATCAGGTGCTAGAATATTAGCATGTTTCAATTCCTTAGCCAAAGGAATTGAGTGCCGCTGTGAAAGTTTAAGGCGATGTATCATAATGTCCAAACGGTTGGATGTAATTTCCAAATGATTACAATTTTTAGTGACATTGGATGGTTGGTATTCTGATACTAATGTCTCTCGTGGGGTTTTCAATGTTGATGACATGTATTCTTCTGTTGTACTTGGTTTTCTGGTAATTGGAATATTTTCCGAGTGAGGCAACGGTAGTTGGGTATATTTTGTTCTGTATATGAAAATGTACGTAATTTGTTTCTATTTGTACCGGGAATTCGACCAAATTATTGGAACACCAAAGGGCATACAATCAACCTCACCTTACATCTATTTAATAAAGACAAGCATCCAGTACAAATATCGGTTATAGTACCTTAGCGTACAAATTTTAAATCGCGAATACGAGCGCTAACTTCGTAAAGCGGCTAATGCCATTGAATTCTGCGTACTCGAATTAGCTTTACCAGAAAGGTTCCCAGCTTGTTAAAATTTACAACTAGCACAGTGTAATTTAATATTCTGTTTGTTTAAGCCCGATTGAGCTTACGAGAGGATTAACTGTCAAACAAATCTGGCAAATCATCATGACTATCAAATAATACCGACTTAAATTGAAATTCATTTATCAACTGATCCGATGTTTCATCGCGAAATTGTGTTCAGCGATAAACAAAATGCCGGATATGGAATTAACACAATATACAACAGGCCTTACAGACATCAATTCGTAAAGAACAGACGCGGTGGCCATATCGCCGAAATCATTTTCAAATGTTAATGTCATGTATCGATCTTTCGAATAACAAAATTTGTTGTGTTTTTTTTATAATTTCAAGTTCTATCGGGCTTAAAAAAGCCTCTGCTACCAAATAAAAAAATTTTTAAGGGCAAAATAAAATTACAAAATCAACAAGAAATGTTTCTGTTTCATTTCATGAGAAAAGTCTGACCGCCATATTATTCTCATCAAAGACTTTTATTTGATACTTTAAAAAATCATTATCACTGTGTGAGTCTTCCCTGACAAAATTGTCGCTGAACAAAACACCTGCGTCATCGACCTTAATTACCTCCCTCTCTTTAATATCTACTTTGGAGCTCGCGGGTTCCCAAATTTACCCAAAACTGTTCATGTACACAAAGTTTGGACAAGTAAGAGAGAATTTGAGAGAATAATATTCTTCTTCTTTCTACCCAAAACAATCCGCACTTTTTCTTCGGGCTCATTTGGTAAGATTTTAAAACCATCAGCTGTTGCATAAAGTAAATAATAAAAATCTACAAAAAAATGTTTGGGCTAACAATTTGGGTTTTAGTGTTCCCGTACTTTTATACATTTTAGTATCTAATTGAGAGCAATTTTTCTTTATTCTCATGCGCCCGAACTTTACCCAAAAATTACGGGATCGTACCTAGTGTAAACTTCAGATTTTCTTCAAATATATATTTTACTACCAGGTCCATGAATGTTAACTTTCGTTTTATTTCTAATTGAAAAAACAAGCAGATCTGCATCCCATTAGTGGCCCGTTTTATGAGTTTATTAATTTAATTAGTCCGTAAATAAATAAATAAATTCCTTAAAGGGAAAAATCAAGCAAACGTAGACGTTCGACATCGTGTGCCTGGCAGACAATCTCTATGTTTCTCCCTGAAGATCCTCTTAAATTTTTTTGATTGGCTTCCAAAGCTGCTCTGAATAAGTAGCGTAGAATAAAATTGTTTTATTTATAATTTAGGTTTTATTTATTCAAAGTGGATTAAGAAACGTCAAGTAGTACGTTTTAACAAATTGAATATCTCAATAAAATATAGATGGGATATTACCCTTCCCCAACCCCCCGCAACTAAAATACATGCGTATGGATACATGCAACGGTGTCACTAAAGAAAGCTGTGTCACGCAAATTAAAAAAAAGGGAACAATTCAATGAAATTTTTACAATTATTTTCTTGAAACTTTTAAAACTCGAGCTGTAGTTTAGTCATTTTTACTTAAATTTCTTTTATTTTGGTGTCCTCTGGTGCCATCAATTGGGTTTCCTTGAGTTGTTATCTATCAAACAGTGTAATTTTTATTAGAAGAAATAAAGTTTTTGTCCGCATGAGAAACCACTGTGCGTCTAATACAATTCGCTTTACTCCTGGTAAACAAAATTAAATGATTGACTTTATTATAAACATTATTTAAATAATGTTGGGACAAAAACATATCACTTCAATTTGCTTTTACCTTTTTATCATTGTGCATTCCTCGATATATTCAATATAATTTTTTTGACAAAAGAAAAACACTAAATATTTTTGTTTTACTGCAGGCGAAGTAAATCCGCTCTACTTGAAATCATGAAAATGAATAAGAAAAATGACTAGAGTTTCATTAAGGTCTAAAATTAATTACAATCAGTCACTGTAAAACGTTTTGATTGCAGATGTAGACGGAAGGCTGCTTCATTGTTAATCATTTTATCATTTGGTTTTTATTAGAATCAAACTTATACTCAGGAAAACCAAGATATCCATGTGGATACCTCCCAATATTTCACTTTACAATAATACTTTAAATAACAAAATCCTTTTATTTTTTTTACTTTTTTAATAAAGTATTTGCTTTATTTACAGAAATAATGAGAATAGAAAAGAGAGA
This sequence comes from Phania funesta, assembly GCA_963932375.1. Classification (NCBI taxonomy): domain Eukaryota; kingdom Metazoa; phylum Arthropoda; class Insecta; order Diptera; family Tachinidae; genus Phania; species Phania funesta. The sequence goes on from OZ010653.1 coordinate 44,212,532, forward strand.
AAAGTGAAACACAAAATATGTAGAAGAATGAATAAATAAAAAAAAGATGAAACGGAACATGAAAAATACTATGGAAATTTATAATGCACCCTGTATTTAACAATGAAGGAAATAATTTGAAAATACTTAATTTTTTCTTTAAAATCATATCACACTGGTAGTTCCTCAGAAAATCGCAAAGCTTCTGTACGATCGATGTTGGTTGTGAAATTAGATGGTACCAGGTGCTGGGGCAACATTTACGTTGGCTACTGAGTTGAGGTGGCCATCCAATGGGGCAGTGTGTACAGCACCACGTGTTTTGGCAACATAACTAGCAGGTCCAGCAACAACAGTGGGAACGCCAGCATGGACAGCGTGAATGCCATGAATTGCAGAAAGACCAGCGGGTATATGTGCAGGGATGGTAGCAGCGTGAATAGCAGTGGGAATAGCACCGGGCAAGGAGATAGCAGCATGGACTGCTGCTGGTGGATGGCCAAGTACGACAGTGCTACCCAATGGCAAACCATGACCTAAGACAGCTGTATGAGCCAAATAACCACCGGCAATTTGTGTCACTAGACCTCCCAATGGGATCACAGACGATTGAACGCCCAAAGCCAAGGCCAAAGTAAACAGGGTAACAATAACGAACTAAAAAAATAAATAAAATTTAAGTTTTAATTTTTATTACATTAAGAGCTTATGTTTTATATTTTAAGATTTTTCTATCGCCACCTTAAACTTACTTTCATTTTGTTATTGGTTTTGGTAATTTTGTTAAAGTTGGCAGAAAACTAAATCTTGTGTTGCTGTTACGAACTCAAGTTCTATTCTGACTTGATTTCACAAATTTCCATATTTTTATATAAAAATTCTCTAGTTTAAAAATAGAAACACAATTTAGTTTTCATTAAAATCTCTCCGTATTAGAATCAGAAAAGCCAACTTAATAAAAAATACTTTATAATTTCACATTGAAAAAGAGAACAAGGAAATTGCAAACGACCTTCAGAATATTGAAAGTGCAAGTTCAAGTTGTTCTTTAAAAACACAATTTTATTGAGATCAAGAGATTTGCATTGAAACACTCGACATTACATGATGTAATAAAACTGTCACTACCTAATAGACACCATTTACACTCAAAAATAAATGCCAGTAAAATTAAAAACAAAATTTGTCGATTTTTGGAACGATTTTCCATTATTCCTTGTCGAGTTTGGTTTGGAGACAAGCCGGTTTCGGCCACCTTTAGTGTCATTCTTCGAAAAATGGCACATAGCCGAAATCTCCAGAAATCTATTTCAAATCCTTCTGTTGGACTATCAAATCAAGAAATCATAAAATGTTAGACTTTAATTTAAATATCATTAACCGAAATTTGATCTCGAGGCAGGCAGCCACACATGAAACTCAAAGTATTCTCAATTCTTGTGGACATGAGAGACGACTGAACGATTTCCACTCATCTGTGTGGATACCGGAGCAACATGCCAGATATATTTTTGTCTACAACTTTACCTCGTTTACGGTCTTAAACATTTTTTATTGTTTTCTTATCTTTTCTTTTGATTCATGTTCTTTCCTTAAACATTGTTACCATAAGTTATAGAAAATGAAATAGAAATAGAAAACAATTGAAAAATAGAGACAAAATCTTAAAATTACAGAAATGAAACCGTAAGCAAATTGAAAAAGAAATCCAAACTAGTTTCTTTTAATCTCTAAAATGTCGAATCGCCTAAATTTGATGCCCGCTAGGTGCCCTGTGCAGTATCTTTCTATTTAGGAAGTATATCCGAACATATCTTTCGTTTTCAGTATTTTTAACAAATTTTAGAAACAAAAACTAACTTTTCTTTTCGCCAACCAATTGAAATGCGAATAAGCTTTTTACATTCCGATCCTTATTTACGAACATTAACAACGAAAATAAAATTTGAGATATTAACGAAACTTTCATTTATTTGAATGTCCCGCTTAAAAATATTCGCAAAGCATTTGCGCGGAGGCGCGGGACTGGAAAGCTTAATAACTCTGCCACATTAATTTTACCGATAGCTTGAGGCATAATGGGATTGCGGCTCATTGACATAAAGCTGTGACTTTAAAAAACCCCCCAAGAAGAAGTCTACTTAATTCAAATCGCTCGATATTATTGGCTCATTTACGGCACCTACGTCAGAAGTAACACATGTGCCGCTCGCTTTATAGTATGGAGCATCGTCTTCATTGACGGCGGTGATTTCACTAATGCTATTTTCAAAGTACGCTACAGTTACTTTTTGTAGATGGAATGCTACGTGGTAAACCTCGTGTGGCTGGGCGTCGTTACATGTATCTCTCTAAAGGAATAATGAAAGCGCTTTATTTGAGGTCTCTGTGCATTAGGAAACTAACATTTACGAAAAATAGTTTGTTTTCAATTGTTTAAGGGCACTTATGAAATTTTAAACAATTTTAATACCCGAGAGAATCCAGACTAATATCGATTCCAAATATATAAAATTTTTATTTTTTTAAAACATAAAAATGACGAAATAATTCATTACAAAATAAGACCTAAAACATATTTTAGAATCTAAATTGAGCTGTTGTCTCTTTACTTTTATTACCACTCAGCTGAAGTAGAACCTAATAATACGCACATTTTTTTTGAGTGTGCTCAAATGTTCTAATTTAATTTTTTTATATGAGTTTTTATTGTAATTCCTAATTAAGTATATTTTGTTTAATAATTTCTGAACTTAATAAATTGCAAATTACATAGTTTTGCGCTGAATTTCATAAGACTTCTTGAACACTTTTACTTCTTTAGAGAACTAAAAATGTGGTCATTCTTAAATTTTCGTATAAAAACCTGCGGATTTGCTGATTGGAATCAGAATAGAACTTGAGTTCAAACCAGCAACACAAAGTTAGTTTTCTTCAAACTTTTAACAAACAACAAAATGAAAGTAAGTTGTTGGTTTTTAATATTCAACTTCAATTTAAGACTGTTACGTGCAGTACATTTTATTAAATCCATTTCACAATATATATCCTATTAATTCCTTTTGCAGTTCGCTATTGTTTCCCTGTTTAATTTGGCCTTGGCTTTGGGCGTTCAATCGTCTGTGATCCCATTGGGAGGTCTAGTGACACAAATTGCCGGTGGTCAATTGGCTCATACAGCTGTCTTAGGTCATGGTTTGCCATTGGGTAGCACTGTCGTTCTTGGCCATCCACCAGCAGCACTCCATGCTGCTATCTCCTTGCCCGGTGCTATTCCCGCTGCTATTCACGCTTCCGCCATCCCTGCACATATATCCGCTGGTCTTTCTGCAATTCATGGCATTCACGCTGTTCATTCTGGCGTTCCCACTGTTGTTGCTGGACCTGCTAGTTATGTTGCCAAAACACGTGGTGCTGTACACACTGCCCCATTGGATGGCCACCTTAACTCAGTAGCCAACGTAAATGTCGCCCCAGCACCTGGTACCATCTAAATTAAACCAATATTCGATACCATCTATGTCGAGTTTATAAAATAAAGAAAGGATTTTGTTTTAAAACAAAAAATATAATAGAAATATTTTATTAGTTCACTGAGTATTAGAAGACGTTCGTCAGGTTTTTAAGCAAAAGGAAATTACCTTGGTTTTACTACCTTCACTTCGACCTTTGCGCACTACGCCTCTATCTACGTCGAATTTCGATTCTTCTACCTCGATTACGTTTTACTATGTTCGCACAAGCACCTTAATCGGGCAATCAGAAAATTTAGGCAATTAAGGCCTTAATGAAGTTAAATTTATCATACAAGAACTCAATTAACAAATTTAGTTATTAGTAGGTAATGACACCATTAAATGAGTCAAATTTCTAACGCATAAAACTTCGAGCGGAAATACGTTTTAGATAATTGATTTCTTTTCAAAATATAAAATTCTTTTAAAGGCTCATTTCTCTTCGCTTTCACGAACAAAATTAACACTTTTTCATTAACACTTGTTCACCTGATTAAGCTAAATTGCATATGTGTGAACATCAAAACTTATTTACCCCAATTAAAGTGAATGTGACCATTGTGTTATATAGAGTTAAAACTTGTATATGCAGAACCTTGGAGTTTAAAACACGGTGTGGTGTTTTAGCCATTAGTCATTGCCGATCATTAAGGGCAATGGAGGAGTACTGGTGAAACATGGCCAAATAAACATCGGAGGCCTTGCTACTCGACACCACTCAATTAAAGCCATCAACTCGAGAAAACGATTTAACTTATGTATATAAACTAAAGAAAGTTCCGCTGAAGAGCTGCCCATAGAGAATAGCCTTTTTCGACGAAGAAATTTAAATTCGATTAAAAATTGGGTAACTAGTAAAATATTCATTCGAATTTCTATTCTAATCGGAGAAAACGTTATCCGGCGTTGAGAATTACTGTGTTAATAAACGTATACCACTAAAATATTCGGTTAACCGAATAGTTAAATTCTTTGTAAATTAATTGGTTACAAATAGAACCAAATAAAATTGTTTTATAAAACTTACAGGGACCTACTAATTTGTTTCTTTAAAAGAAGAATATAATTCATATGTCTGATTTTCTTCAATAAATACGATCTCCCACGCGGAAAAAATCATATGGTTGAAAATAAATCATATTATTATAGTCGATAATAATAAAATGGTCCTCTTAGCGGAATGGAAGAGCAAAGCATTGATGCTACTGGTTGGCTTCAGCTCAGGTACGAACAGAAGCCTTAACCCTCATACATATTTCGATTAATCACCATTATGTCTTCTAAGAACATTTTATAGTTAGACTTATGATATTATTCGAGTATAGTTAAAACACTTTGTTTGTGTTCAGAATTTTATTTAAAATTGTATTGTTCAACTCAACCATGTTGCAATTTTTATGAATGGAAGTCAGTTAATGATTAAATTCTTTTTATTTTAACTAAATATTTTCATTAATAAAGTTTTTTTCATTATCATTAAGTCTGGTTGACAGTGACAAAATTCAGTTTAAAGGATTTTAAAGAGGGCTCCAAAGTCCTTTGCATGCAAAATACGTCCTTTGGTTTGAGTTTGAAATTTAATTCGGCTGTGAATTGTTTCAATTAATTATTTAATTAGATATTATTTTACATTTATTTTGGCATAAAGAAATAATTGAATCTAGGGAGAGGAAAGGTTAATTTTCTAAGCTTAAAAATATCAAAATTGAAATTTTTATAATTTCACCCATAAACTCCCAAGTTCGCTCCATAGCTGGCGAAACACTTTCATGGGCAGCTCATACCCATCTGTGAAATTATATAAAAATTGGCATAATATAAAACTTTTATTGTACTGCGCCTTAACTTCGAAAGGGCGCAGTTACAGCACAATTTGACAATATGTTCACTTGTTCGAAGCTATAATCAACTTCACAAAAAGGCCTTTCCGAAATCTTTTATAAGGAAATAGAATATGCAAACTCCTCTTTGACCTTGTTGACTGACTGACACTTTTAATATTTGTGAGAGCCATGGACATATTTTGTTCTCTTTGTAGATTCTGGCGGCTTGGATTCTTGAAATATTCAAAAAGTTTGAAGGCTGAAGTGAGTAAGTAGAGAATGAAAACAAAATAAAACTCTTTTCTAATTCAAACCATCGGTTTATATTTCTTCACATATTTTGTTAAAATAGTTTAATTTTCTATTTAGAAGTGTAAAGTTAGTCTTGGCATTTCAGCTGTGTAAACAAATTCGCTTTGACTTGAGTCTGTTCAGGTTTAGCAGCAACCGATAAACAAAAGCTTTAAACTGCCAATAACTTCTCCAGCACTAGGATCGAAAGTTGCATCACAAGCATTAAGATTTTACATATACGAGTGGCCATTTTTAAAGACCCTAATAGGATCAGTTATGTCCCATTGTGCACAGTAACATTTTTGCATCACCTTTTAAATTCGAATGGAAGTTTTAAATTAAATAAAAATTTTGGCTTAAAAGAAACTTTAATGTAGTCAATAAAACAATTTTTTTTATTCCTTTTTTACAAAGTTCTTTTTTTATTTAGAAAAAAATAAGTGAAATAATGGCGACAGAAAGGTAAAACTTCAAGTACAAGATAAAAAATTTGGATTGCACCCTGCATTAAAAAATTAAGGCTAATTTCTTATACTATTCGTAAAAGATAAAAATGAATTCAAACATCACACTGGGAATATGACTATACGGATGGAGAACTTAACCATTGACTACGTTGAGGGACTTGCCTTAGATCGTACCAGGAGCAGAAGCTACATTAATATTAGCTACCGAATTAAGATGTCCTTCCAAAGGAGCAGCATGTACAGCACCGCGAGTTTGAGCAACATAACTGGCGGGAGCAGCGGCTACGATAGAAACAGCAGCGGGAGCATGACCAACAATAACTGTGCCTGGCAAGGCAGACACTAAGGGCGATGTAACAGCGGTGTATGAAAGAGGACCGCCGGCAATTTGAGTTACTACATTGCCCCATGGAATGACAGATGATTGAGCACCCAAGGCCAAAGCCAAAGTGATGAAAGTAACGATAGCGAACTGAAAGTTGAATAAATTTTTATTAAAACATTTTTGATCTTTAAAAGACTTTTATGTTAAATATTAAAAACTTTTTAGAAACTGTTCACCTACTTTCATTTTGAATTTGTTTTTTATAAGGGTGTGTCTGGAAATCGCTGAACAGTATGCAACTGGCTTGAACTCAAGTTATAGTCTGATTTCAATCGTGTAGATCCCTTATTTTTATATCAAACCTCAACACCAACATTGTCTAACAAATTTGCTCATTAGATGGCAATTTGAATTAATAATTGTTTTTTTATATTAAAATCAAATACCTTAAGAAGTTTTAATTTATTGTTATAAATTATTAATAAAAAAAACAATTAGAACATTTGAAGCGAATAAGGAAATCTTAAACAACCCTCAGACAAACAGAATCTCTTTCGAAGTAGAGAAAAATAAATTTTGATCGAAAGATTTCATTTAAATGCACTCACTATTACATACTTTAGTTAATAAACCTGTCATTACAAGAACAGATTTAACAACTGCTGAAGAAAACGATACTTAATCAAGATCGCTGCCAGTCAGCAATAACTTTATACACTGAACAAAAATATTTTGATATTATAAAACAAGGCTTTCTCGAGGATTAAGTGGAATAAAGCAAGCTGTGGGTTTGATTGAAATACCCTTGTGTGCCATTATGGGGGTTGGAGAGGCCCCATTGACGATGACTTTGCCACGTCTAAAATCTGTACCAAACACCAAGTTTGTGTAGAGGAATTTCCACCTGTTCAACCACATGTGGGTTCGTATTATCCCAGACAAGACTATGTATGGCAACAGCCAGTCGCTTGAAATGGCGCCTCTTCGTCAAGGATAATTTTTAATCCCAAATTGGGATCCTCTTTCAAATGTTTTGAATACCATTTAACAAACAAACCCAGTTATGGTTGCCTTTAAACTTCTCGATCAATTGGATCATACAGGGGTGGAAGCGCAAGTTGGGTTCTTATAGTACGAGTTCTGGTGCGCGGTGAGAAATCGACGCCCTTTGGTACTCCTGCATCTCTCATGGATAGCGACGATATTCTCGGCCAAACTGGCGTGTTCTTCACGTGCAGGTGGTTGGTTTTTATTTACTAAATTGGTCTTGTTAAATTTGGAGGCCAAATGTTGGAGAGGTGACTTGAAATGTTCACCTCGTATATCGGAATACTGGCGGAATTTGCGCAATGTTTGCACTTACGACAGCCCATATTGGTAGGAAGCAATGCCTGTTTCTGTAATCCGAGTGATTTAATCGTCTGGAAATTTGTATGGAAATAATTCCAAAGTATTTATTGGTTATAAGATTGAATTGTTTGGAAAAGGAATTTGTTGAAAAACGTACAAGTATATAAAAATAACACTGGCCCAATCAGAAACTGTGCTGTCGTAGATAGTCTTTAAATGCCGCTTTTATCTTTTATACTTGTATGATAAATAAAGAGATCCTAAGTCCAAATCTCAGCGCCACTCCCGAGGTCTGACTGTAAAACTATTTTATGAAAGTTATTCATAAAATAGTAAAAAATCTCTTCTACAAAAATTCGTTTATATTGTTAACTTCCAATAATGGAAACGCACTTATTATTTGGGTCATCAATATCTACAAAAGTGGACCCTAAAGATACCTGTCTACGATGAGGTTATAACAAATGGCCACGCCCATTGCATTCGGTTTTGCATTTGCACTCTCACTTCTTAGTACATTTATGAATATCGATCTGTAGTAATCTCTGATGATCTGCGGGTACTAAATTCCTAAATATCGCTAGTACTCGTAATATTATAATAATTAATCCTGCGTAAAAGCTGCTTCATTGCGCTACCATTACGCAACATTCAACCTCATGATTTTTAAGGATACTCTGGGAAATATCGGTAAATAAAATTAAATATTGCAGAATAGTTTTAGCCTCTGTGAATTATGGGAACAATTTATATTAAATCAAAACAATACACAGATTAAAAAATTGCTAAGCATTCTCCAATCATTGCGTCTTAAGGGAGTTATTATAGTCAGGTGTCAACCGTGAAAAACTGCATTTTTATTACTGCGAAAGTTGACCACTGGCACAGAATATATTCCATCATTTCGATGTCCTCATTGCGGATGCTGGATATTGTCTGATCTTCCTATTCGAAGTAGATGTACCTTTAAGCTTTAGGGCTCTGTTAGGACAATTGCAATCTTCCGAATTTCGGTCCTGATCAGTTTCAGCAGCCTCTTTGTTTAAGCGCTTCGGTCACTCCACAAGATTTCGTTGTTCCACAACATGATATGGGTCCTTTTTGCTAAGTTTTTAACATATCTAATTTTACTTTAAAATAGATTTCATTCATATTCACTTGAATATAGTTGTGGGTTACGTAATCCCTCAGCTGAGCTGTAAACTGCTAAGGAAATGATAACTTACTCGTATGTATTGCAAGGCAACATTGTTCTCGATATATGCCCCAAACTTCACATACCGTGATGTGAAATGGGACCTTTAAATTGTACTGTATATCACAGGGATCTGCCACTCTTACCATTACGTTTTCGTTGGCCTCACTGCTGTTTTCTTAATTCAAGGGCTTTAGTGAAATTCGCATCCGAGCAAGCAAATCGCGTTCTCCACTTTATTAAATTTTTTTAAATACGTGAGAAAACTTCTAAAAAAGTTATGGCGTTAGTCAGTCTCGCACTCCCACACTTACTATAATTTCCCTCTTTTCTAAGGTTTACACATTTTCAAATCAGGTTCATAAGAATTATAATTTCTTTAAGTGTAACTAACTAAAGACGTCTATGAATTAAGAGCACGTCTGTATGTATGTGTGAATGTGTTTCGAGCATGCTGCATTATCATTAAGGTAATAATGACTTGTAAAGTAATTCTCGATATCGTAACAAATTCTTGCGTTTAACGAGATGAAGTTTTCATAACGTTCTTGAACTTCTGTGTACCGACAAACAAACAAACAGACCCAACAACAGGTACTTAAGTTCGCTCGAGGCGTTTGCCACAATTTATAATAATAATGGAAAGTCATGAATTAAAATTTACTTGAACATACAAACTGACTGATTTATTTTTATTAAAAAATAATTAAATTGAAGATATTAAATTAGAATTTATTTAACAAAAAATTTATTATTTCTGATGGTCGTTCATCAGGTGGGAATATAAATTTAACGATTTGGAAATATTAGGATTTAAGAAGATTTTAATAATTAATTATGAATAATTGCTTTGCACTAAGACTGAAATGGATTTTTAGGTTATTCGGGATACTGAGTTCAAATCTGCCATCTGTTTTTCTCAACCATTTCTAGAAAAGCTTTTAAGTTATAAAAACACTATAAAGATCAAATTACACAAAACTGAGCATATTTGCCTAATAAGGTATTCATGGAAGTCAGTGGCCAATCGTTCTTATATTTCATTAACTGTTGCTTTTATTGATGACGAACGCCTGATAAATATAAAATTAATTTCGCACTTTAAAAACTACACAGCTCTAACTCTTTAAGAGGAAATTTTAGAAACAGTAAAGCAATAAAAAATTGAAAATATAATCCGATAATGCAGCATATACTTTGTCATCTGTGAAAATAGCTGCAAAATCTTGCTTTTGTTTTGCACATGATGATACCAAATGTTAACTCCAAATTAAAATTCACTCTCGAATTTTGTAATCGTTTGCCAAAGCTAATAACAAATTGAACGTTATTAGAACTCGAATGAGTGAAGCAGAGCGACCGGTGCAATAATTGCCTTCGTGACAAGAATGGCAAATACTTGGAGAAATATGTATCATATTAACAGCCTTCAATGAAATAACTATGGAAATAAGTGCGGTAAATAACGCAACGATTTCGAAAATCATGAAAAACACACGAAGAAATAAAAATTGGTTGGATCTTTTTTTTAAATAACATTAAACGACGTTTGTGTGGATTAGAACAAAACATTTTGTTGGCATTTGCAACATACTTTGATCGAAAATTATAGACGATTGAGTTTTCTGATGCGAATTCTGTGAAAAGAACGTATTTCACACCCAAAGTTTGCAATGTAAAAAAACAGTCAAAAGTACAAAAACATCGAATTAGCTTTCGCCAATTAGCCTCGTTTTTGTGTGATAGCTGGCATCGAAAATTTATTTTGTTGCGATTTTTTTGAGTGGGACAGAATTTTCGTAGGCTCTTTTCTAATTGAATCGTTGTCAAAAACTATTAACAGTCCGACAGATTTCAAATAAAAACATTAGGGAAACTCACTCTTGGTTGTAAACAACCCTTGCAAACCTTGCAAATGTAGCAAGTCTAGCAAATATGCTACATTCTCCAAAACGATAACAACAAAATGTATGAAACTAAGATTTGCTACAGTATGGCAAAAATCATTGCAGACTGGTAATTTACAATGCTAAAACAGTTGTGTATATCATTTTATTTTTAAAATCAAAGCAACTAGACACTGTGCTTACAAAGTTTCACGGCTGTAGAACTGCCTGTGAAGACTTGAAATTGACGCTAAGACTGTTAAAATTTTTTTTGCTAAAATAGTAAGAATTAAAATATCAAACAAGGCTCCATTAGTTTATAAAAGTTTTTACAAAGTTTATGCACACACCAAATACTTTCTTTGCGTAAATATTTTAGAGGCGGCGTTGACTGCGGCTTAGCTTATTGCATACGGCAAAGTACCTTTACACAACTCTGTAACAAATTTTCTAAACGCTTAAAAAAGACACTCTCGCTTTGTGGCAGAAAATCATACGAAGTGTGCAAAAATTGCACATATGCAATGAAGAGTGATTTCCCTTATTGTTAAAACTCCAAAGAAGGACGAACTTGCTAGTATCTGTTTCATAAAAAATTCCAATCATTTTGGAAAATCCGAATTGCTTCTCACCTTTCAATTTACAAAAACCTTTTCACAAGGGTTGTTTTATATGAAACCTTGGTAAAATCTTTAGTATTAAATTTAATGTAGCAACATTAAAATTCTAAAGTAACATCTACCAAATGCGTGTGCAGCCAGCCACGTTGATAAACTTTCAGCTGCTGAACTCTTGTTAGAAATACTGACCACAACCTTATTTTTGCTTTGTTGCGTTTCCAAGAAAAATTAATAATTTTGTACTTTCTGCTGAAAAGAGTGTAAGAAATTGTTTAATTACATAGTTAATTTTTTTAATGCAAAAAGTATTTAAGTGACAGTTTGACAAATCGCACAACAGACAGAATAACAAGCCGACACACAGTTGCTCCATAGACGTATGAATATAAACAAGTTCTCGCATGTTGTTGTTTTAATTAAATAACAATTTGACGCCCATTCACTTATTTGCGTATGTGGAATTGACCAGCCACACCTTATCCGTGTTAAACTTATAAGTTCCGCAAAGTTAGCGAGCTGTATGCAAACACTTGCATTGAGAAATTAATTTTTTTCTTTATTTTCGTTATGTTATGCATAACAGGGGTTGACCAAATAATTGAAGATGAAAAATTTCTTGTTTTTCATTAAAATCGGTGGTTTTCCGTAAAGATTCTTTCACTTTTCAATGCTCACATATTCGTGGCCAACCCCTGTACAAGTACGATTTTTAAAATAATGCGATAACCGTTATGTTTTCGGCTGCTCATCAGGTAATAATATTGATGTTATATTTCAACAAAAACAAACAATATTTCCGTTTTCGGTCTGTAGTGTGAAATATCCTTGTGGTTTAAAAACATTGGCTATTACGAGGAAAGGATCCGAAATACTAGAAGTGACATCAGTAATATGATAAAATATAACAAAAGGGGCATTTTTTAATGATTACTGTAAAAGTCGGACATACATAGTTTTAGGAGAGCTATCAAATGGTTTGCACAAAATTGGTTAAAAAGGGGAAAGATCCGATATATCAGTGGTCGCATCCAAAGTTTAACGTGCGATTGAAAAACTACCAAGGACGAAATTGAAGCCGCGTTTAAGCTCTTAACAATGATTTTCAAAATGTTATGAATGGACAACAACAAATTGCTTAGCAAAAATAATTTAATCCTTATTCCTAGTGGATGATAAAACTTTTTTTATTGCTTGGGACCAACAAACCAAATGTACCTACTTTAAAAAAATAAAAAAAATCGCTTTTATTCCATACAAAATTTACTTTCGATTTTCATATTTATTAATTTCATCGTACTGAATCCACGTTCTCATCGTTTGACGGTGTCACCAACGTTAATTTTTTTCAAACAATTGTAATTGTAGCCAGCCCAAAATCCGCACCAAACACTAAGTTTGTGTAGAGGAAGTGCCACTTGTTGACCCTCATGTAGGTTGGCATTGTCCCACATGAGACGATTATATTTGGCAATAGCCAGTCATTGTAAATGGCACCTTGTCGCCAAAGCACATTTTTAATCCCAAATTGGGGTCCTCTTCCAGATCCTCCGAAGACCAGTTGAGGTTACCAAATAACTTTAAACCCGATCAGTTGGATCATACAGGGGCGCAAGCGCAAGTTGTGTCTTAAAAGTACAAGTTATGGTACGCGGTGAGAAATCGACTCCCTTGGGTACACCTGCAATACATATCTCAGGGATAGCGACGATATTCTCGGCCAAGCTGGCGTTTCCGTCTCGTACAGGTGGTTGGTTTTTATTTACTAAATTGGTCTTGTTAAATTTGGAGGCCAAATTTTGGAGAGTTTTGACTTTAAATGTTCTCCTCGTATATCGTAATACCCGGCGGAATGCGCGCAATGTTTGTACTTACGACAGTCGATATTGGTAAGTTGTAAAAAAAGGATCGTTTACAATTTTTATCCCTTAAAAATGTACTTTCGATTTTCGTATTTGTTAATTTCATTTTTGTTTTTACTTAACACAACAAATAGGAAAAAGAAATAGTTATTTTATTTCCCCCTCAATTCATTTATATATTCGACTACCCGGAGCAATTGAAACATTTTGCGCATCATTGGCTTTAAATTGGTACTGTGTTGCCAGGCAATTGTGATTCAATAAAACATACATTGGTTAAAGTTCTGCTTTGCATACGTTTTCTTAACAAAAATATTTATTAACTTTAAATTGTTTATTGTCGAATTTTGGAAAAATCCGAACAAGAATACGGATACCTCGCATGCATCCTTTTTAGAAAAATTATAATTACAACTGATCTCCCGAAAGCAAAAAAAAAAATTACCCCAGGTCTTGACATAATTTTTAAATTGTGTTAGTATTATTATTGAAATCGCAGCAAGATTATGGGTACCTCCTTTATATCCCCTCCAAGATACCAGAAGCGATATCAGAATTTGACTAAAAACAAAAGGGGTGGCATTTGGGGAGGTGCAAGTAATTAACATTTGGTCAGGTATACTTAGTTGTTAGAGGGCTATCCGATGGTTTGGAAAAAAATTGGTGATTAGGCGGGAACGATCCGATCCACTGTGCGTCGTGCTCCAGGCATTTATAACTCGGCTTTCTTAACAGTCATTATTATAAAATCAACTGAGGTTATGTGAAATGAAATAGAAAAAGGAGTAATTCGATTATTATATCAGTAATCCTTAAGAAAAATAGATGGGATACAATTCAAATTTCAATTTAAAACTTTAAAAGGATTTTCAAAACAGAATTTCACAAGAACAATTTTTAATTAATTCAATAAATTTTTTAGCAAGTTTGTTTTTATTACTCTAAAGCCTGTAACTGACCCGTTTCTGAGAAAATTACGCTCATTTTGGTCAATTTTTGATACGGAAGAAACTTTTTAATCTATAGTCTGTGTGCTTCAATATGCCATCCCAACAAAAAACAATCCAGATTTTGGCAGCAATATACTTTATTTACGTACAGTTTGCCTTATCACGTTTTAACATTGTATGACAGAAAATGTAAAAAAAAAAAAAATACATTTGCATTTATATTTTTTAGCATTGCAGAAAAACTCATATTCCCTTATCATCGTACATAGCAAATAGCACTGTTGTATCGCAAGTAACAAAAAATTATACATTTTACGATGAATTATGCACAAACATTATTTCATTCGTAAACAGGTTCGTATGCAATGCCAGCTTGATATTACCTTACAAAGCTACTGGTGGCGTAGCAACAGTTTTTGCTACCATATAGCTCATGCTTTGACACTACCTGGTTTCCATGGTAAAAATTTTACATTTGAAGTACAATTAATTTTGTTAACGAAATGCTAATTTTTAATATCAGACCATAAACATCCATCTAACACTCATTTGATCACTTGTAGTTTCCAAATTCATTAATGTGTCTTAATAGTTTCTTATTTCTAGTTGCTAGATTTCGTCGCTGAACAGTTCCAAAATTCGTTTACTGGTTGTGTTGCCAGAAATTCCTAAAAATGTATTGAAATCCCCATTTCCTCCGTTGTTATCTTGGCCCACGTACTAGATTCTCTTAATTTCTTTGTAACTTAAGCTCGTATTGTTTGGCAGTCAATGGTTAAATCGATACATCCATTTCTTAGTAAAACAAAGACGAAAATAAGATTTAACTTGTCTCTTGTTGTTATTACAAGTCTTTTTTCTACATTTATCCTTTGAATTCTTAGTTCAAACATCGCTAGTACTCAAGTTGTATCTTTAATGAACTAATTTCATGAATTAATTTCACTTTATTTTTTTTTAAGCATCCGCAACTGCAGCTTCGTTGAAAATAAAAGTTACTTTTGCCCGCTCATTCACGAAAATAAATTGGTGCCATAAAAAGCAGCTCCAACATTGACGCAGTGTTGCTTTCATCGACAGACAAGTAGATTTGTGACCATATAATTGATCAATGTAAGTCTACAATTAAGACCTGATATTAACTTCTATTTTTGGTTAGAAAAAAAAAATACAAAATAAAAAGTTTTCTGTGCACAAGTTTGAAATCACGAATGAGTTGCTAAAAAACACGAATTCCAATAGTTTGTGACGCATTTTATAATGTGATATTTACTCACACGTAAGCAAGTGTACCATACTCGTATCTACGCATATTCATACAAGGGTTTAAATTATTCGTGTGTTACTTTAATCGAATATAAATGTCTTAATTTTTCATTATTCGGTCAGTGTCGGTGTTAGTGTTGTTGTAAATATTTCGTTGCCTAAGGGAACGAATAATAAGAGAAAATTATTATTCGATTAACTTTACACCACTTTGAATTAAATCGGAATACATATTTGCTTACATCCTCTCAGCACCTTCAGTACATATGACCTGAATACATTGTGTTTGGAAAAAAGAATATTCGTTTTTAACATCTAAAACACAAAATCGGACAGAGATAAAGGTGCCCTTCATTGAAAATGTGTGAGTGGTACGTAAAAACGTTCATGGCCTAATATCTATTTAAACATTTCATTCTAGTAGAACTAAAATTGTTAATTACTTCACATCGCCTGAATGTATCAATTAGTAAGTAGAGTGACGAGTACTCTCCAACTCTCATAGTTAAACCTAAATGCCTCAGACATACTAAAGAAATGTATTCCATTTCCGGACCGATAAAGCAATGATGAAAAGTATTCTTGAAACTTTTCATATACCAAGCCCAAGTCAAAGTCCCCTGATGTTTATTACATCGATCTGCACGTTCAAAATATCCCAGAACAGAAAAAGGCTAACAGTCCAAGATTTCCAATGCAAATTGCATTTATTTATTTTATACAAAATATAAAATTGGTACCCGTCATGAACTTAGAAGATCTTGCCGTCCTCATCAGCCTAATCTCGTGTTGTTCTAGCAGTAAAATTTTTTTTATATATCTTTTTTTAATCAATAGAAAACTTTCATTGATTCGTGAAATATTCCTCTTCTTTTGAATCGAATAATTAAATTAGTTTTATGCATAGGAAACCCTATAAAACTGCTCATAATGACGATAAGATTGTGCAAAAAAGTACAAATAATAATTTTCACCATGTCTGATTTAATAAAAAGTCTGAATGAAATTTAATACACCTGGTAAGTTACACTAAATAAGTATTATTTTATTGTGGTGCACATTTACGACAGTCGAGGTAATCGGTAAAAGTACTCAAAACCTAAAACAAACTGCTGTACATACGAAAGGTAAACACATTATCTCAAAATTATATCAAAACATTTCTTTCTTAGAAAAAGGTAAATGAAAAATCCAAAGAAAATCAAGACAAAAATATTAAGTCGTAACGAAAATTTCTCATTTGGTCTAAGAAATTTTGAGCATAAAAGATTTAAGATTTTCTAAAAGGTTTGGTAAACATGTCGTGATGAGGTGGCCGAAGTAACCTGCGCATAGAAACTGCTTATCCACCCTCGACAAGTAAGTTACATTTTTATAATAAAATGAGCTGGATGAAATTATTAGCTAAAAAATATTTTTTTAATATTAATACATTTTTTTGTGGTCCACTCAAAAGTTTTGTATTTGTAAAAGTTCACAAACAATAACGAAAAGTAACCACAAACGGCGCAGAGTAAGATTGACTAGAATCAATAAATTTTTCTTGGGGTCTTCTTAAAATCTTTATTATTCTTCTGTTCATCAAGTTTTAATAATAAGATATATTTTTAAAAGTAAAAGTTTGCCTGTCGGATGAACTCGTCTAAGTAACCAGGGAAATCGCATAACGTTTACCTACCTAATTCCTGAACCAATATAAAATTGCAATGATCTTTGTTAAAAATATGGATTATTCAAAACAAAAATTGTGTAAACTTTGAGCTATTTCAACAAAAATATTAAATTTCCTGTGGCATTACATACTCGTACCATACACTTTCGATCAGATGATTAGAACCACTTGAATTTCTGTTGTGAATAGGCCATATATTTTTGAGTTTCCTTTGTCGAAAGATAAAATCTTACCATTGGTCAGAGCATTTTTCTAAGATTACAAAAATATCAACAGCAACATTAAAGTTCAACGCAACAGTAAGGTCCTTTAAAAAAAGACATAAGAAATAAAAAAACTAGTCGGAATTGATTTATACAATAAAATATTAGTAGAAGAAAAATAATACTTTCTAAATAAAGATTACTAAAAATGGGCAAATGCCAGGTAATTGGGCAAGATCACAAAACTGAGTGGGGGTGGGGTGAACAGTTCGACGATTAGGAAGCAATAATTGAAGCTATTAAGGTTTCGTGGAATGAGATTTCTTTGGGTTATTAGAATCAACTTTATGATTCAATCAAAAACTGAATATTTAAAGTTAATTTAACCAAGGGAGTTTGCACCCACTATTTAAATGTGTAGCATATCATCATTTAATCATAAAAGAATGTATTTTTAATAAAAAATAATCATATGAACGAAAAAAAATTTAAGTATTGCAACTTTAAGTTACTTTTAAAACAAATTTTATTCTTTTTTATTTATTCTTTTGCAATCTTCAGAATATGCTCTTTTCGGTAGTAGTGAAATTTAAAAAAATGTCAGTGTATCAAAACATATGGTCATGAGTGTATATACAGCACGAGTAAAACTGTACGGTTTGTGTGGGCCACAAACCATCCTTCTTGCCAGCGTTTAGAAATATCTTCTGCAGCTTGAATTTTTCCGTCCGCTGTGAAACGTTTTCGTTCAAGATTGTTTGTCAGTATAACTCGGAGGAGTTTTATCAGTGTTCTCGAGTAACCGAAAGATAGTTTAGTTTGAATAATTTTGAATGACCTTACGATTTCAAAAAGGAACGACGTATCTGGCTGCCTTGAAGGGTGTTGTTAAGAAGTTCCATTTGCCTTTTACTTTGCCAATTTATGATATACCTCGTTTATACGCACATCCCATTTGCAAATAAAAACACAACATGTTGCCGTATATTTTTTGTATTGTAACTAATAGTATGTTCAGACATGCACCTTAATTGAGTCAATTAAATATTAAACTTTGGTGTTCACAAATATGAAATTTAGATTGCTAAACATAATTTCATAACTCGATAATTATGTTTAAAGAAGAGTGTAATCATATGTTATGCATTTTTACGTACAAAATTCCAAATTACAACCATAATATAAAATGAAATAAATGGCTAAATTTTTAAAATTAAGAGTTGTTACTCCTTTTATATAATCCTGGTATTGTTGTTTTAAGTTGCCAGTTAATTGCTAAATCATCAAAAATTGAGCTAGTAATTAAATTCTTACAGACTAAGAGTATGGAGTTGATAATTCCTTCAAATTTATTTGTATTATAATAAATTGGAGAATTAATTCTTTTATAGTTTTGTTTGTAAACTAGATTATTGAAACAGGAACTTTTTGTTACTTAGTCCGGTAATGGTGATCACATGCGGTTTATGTCTGCAATATTTGGCCCTGTTTTAGCTTTTTTAAAGCATCGCAATAATGGATAAGGGGGAAGATAGAGATATTATAATATTTTACATGGATTTTGACACTGACGAGATATATTTTAATTAACAACAATTAATTCTTTGATGCTTGCACCTTATAAATAGTTGTTAGCTTTTTGTTAGTTGTTTTTCATAAATAAATTTAAATTGAACCAAAACTAATTGCGATATGTAAATAATTGATGAATTTTTAAAACCAAACAATATTGCTGCCAGTGTACACATGTATGTAAGTGCATCAATAAGCAAGTATTAAAACCGCAAATTATTAGAGGTATCGGGTTTTTTTATTATCCGTATCTGCATAACATACCACAATCATCATATCTGTTGAATAACAAGCAAACAAATAGATTAAATAACCTGGCTTCGTCAATATATTCGAAGAATGTTAAATGTTGTGGCATTGCATACAATCAACAAAACAGCTGAAATGTTGGGAATCCTATGGATTTTTGTTAAAAAAGAAAACATAAAAAGAGAGGAAACAAACAAATCAGTTTTATCTGTTAAAACTTGCAATCTACACTCTCAATTGATAACAATCTCTTTTCCCCTACTATAATAAAATGTATTATAAGTTTGTCATTTCATTTGCAATTTCTGGCCGTGCGATTGTAGAAATAGTGCCTGCAGAGAGGCTCATATGGGAGGACTTTAAGATGAATTTATAAATTGAAGTAAAATAAACTTTATATGGAAGACATTCTGTATTATTTGTATTTAAATGAAGACACACGGTAGTGAGCCAAGTCAAGTTCACGCCTAATGCAATCTATGTGTACTTTACACGACCCCATTCACGCTGTTTTTACCCCTCATAACTTTGCTTCGTTTTTAATCATAAATTAATGAACCTTAAAACATAGGTAAAGTTTAAAAGTTTTACCATAAAAGCTTCCCGAGATATGAAGGTATAAAAAGAAAATTGTTTAGTACCTATTCATTGACTCACTCATAAATTTTATGAGGTACTTCCACTATAGTTAGATAGCCGATATTTAGTATACAGGTAATTCTTGCGGAATGAGTAATAAGGAAAATCCAAAAACTGAAGACTAGGAAGCCCCGTTAATCGTATGGGACATTTCCCTTATAGGCAGAGAAATGAAATTTATAATACCCCAATATAACCCAACCGTCTGTAAACTTTAATTCAGCACAACTGGCAAAATTATGAATTGGCCTTATTTTAACATTTATCTTTTTGCACTGATATGATTCGCGCCTTGCAGCTTCTGTGATTGACTCAGATGTAGTCTAACCGGGAAATCAAATGTTTGGTGGCATTTGGTTGAATATATCGGTAATAATAATAAATGTGCCCCTGGTCCTACATGCCAGAATTTATGTTCCAATTCTTAAATAAAACCAATTTCATGGCAATAAATATAAAATGTAAAAAATAACCTTTAGCTTTTTCGCCATTTTATTTATTTTTACGTGCAAAAAGAATAAAATTCTCTTAAATTAAAAAATTCAACAAAAATTCCTTTGGACTAAAAATCTAAATTTTTACAAGAAAACGAAATATTTATCCAAAAATCTAAATTTTATTACTAAATCTAAACTATAAGAGCGAATACTCATTATATGTCTGAACCTTACAAAACAACTTCTCCAAAACGTTTTGGTTTCATTACGCCGCAAAGTCGCAACTTGACAAAGAAAAATTAACCCAAAAATATAAAATTTAGCAAATATGTAAAATATTATTTAAAAATCGAAATGTTATGAAAAATTCGAATATTCAACAGTTTTCTAACAATTTACTTTTCACAAACAAATTTTAAATTCTACTATAAAAATTTTTTAAAATTAACAAATTAACGATAGTCATGAGATTTTGTTTACCAAAGAAACAAAAACGATTGTTTGAAATTTCAAAATCCGGAAATGTTTTCTACTCAGTTTTCTTATTGTTGTGAAGGGTATAGAAAATTCAGTACAGCCGAATACAGGGCTCGGAAATGTTTTTAATTAAAATTTTCAAAGCCATTCCTGTAAAGTTGACGGTGTAATTGCAAATGAAAACGAAATTGTTTTTATTTCTTCCTTTTTTTTATTCATTTTTCAATGCAAGTGGTGTGAGAGAAAGGTGATGATTACGTTATGATTAAGGTGACCATAAGGCCCAACAGACAATGAAGTGAATAATTCGAATTTAGTCAGGCTTAAGCTAGTTTATTATTTCTAATAAGAAAGGCAATTTTTAATTTTATAAGAAAATATTTATAGAATACAGGAAAGGGAAAACTATTGGGTGCTTTTTCAAACTAACTGTCATACTGCGATCGCTTTTTCTCATTTATGATTAGTATACTTTGCCAAATCAAAGTCATCAACTGACCCGATGTTATATAGCAAAACTGTGCTTAAAATGTTTGTTAATAACGAAATTACCGCATATAGTGTGAAACCAGTACACAACAGATCTTACAGATTCCATTACATTCAGAAATATGCACCGTAGGGTGTGTTTTGCACGCTGGTAAAATTATTGCACCCTTATTTCTTCAAAGATAGGGGAGGAGCTTGCGTTACGGTCAACGGAGATCGTTACCGCACCATGATTAATTATTTTTTGTTTAGCAACCGCGATACGTTGATTTCGAGAAATGGACTTGTCATTTTGGCACTTCTGAATTATATCCTATGGAGCCACGTAAAGACACTGCTTTGTGCTGATAAACCAACAGTTGACGCCATGAAGACTAACATTGTTTATGTTATTAATGACATACGGCCAACATGTCATGCAATGATCTTCCGAATAAAAAAATTTTATTGATTGAAATTAAATTTGTTTGTTATTTTTTCAAAATTTAAAGTTCTATATTAAAAAAAAACCTCATATACTAGCTTAATGGAATTCAGTTTCGGTACCACTACATTTTCATAATCATTCTTTGTATCAACTAGAAATGTAATCCATTTGCCTCAGCTATGAATGAAAATTTAAATGGAGAATTCTTTTCATATTTTGCACAATTTAACTCTTTCCTCGATTAGGTGAGAAAGAATCTTAGCTTCTGTCCTTTAATTCTAGTATGTGTATTTTAACATGGCTTAGCTTAGCAATAAAAGGATTTGTGTGTTTTGTTTCTTCTTGGTTATTATGCGAGTGATATCAAATCAGACGTCTTATATGATGGGTCCGTTTTCGACTTCCGTTTGGGTTTATTCTACTTTAGTATCAATCCGAGTGCAAAATTTCCTTTTTAATATTTACAAAAATGAAGACACCAAGTACAATTATTATTTCAAATTAAAAGTTAAAAAATGTTTTTAAATCATTGATAAGGAATTGTTCTAATATTTTACGTTGTTTAGTACCAATATCCATTGTATCAATACAGTTTATAAGAGTTAAGAAAATATCAGTTTTCTGCGATTTTTGTGGAAGCATTTGACAGAGCTGCTAAAACTATACTGCCATAAATGGTCAGACGTTACGTGATTAAAATCATTACAAAAATTTGTCTTGGTCTAACTGATTTCCATATGACTGAACTAATCGAGCCTCTAAATGTGTAGAGCCCTTGAAATGAATAATTTCTTCCCAGATACACATCCGCATCGAGCTTGTGGATATTTGACGTTTTCACGGGAAGTCCCGAAATCCCGGCAAATTAGTACGTGAATTCCTGGGAATTTTACCAACATATACTTTGAAATAAAAATCTCTAGAATTCTTTCTGAAACCTAAAGATCGATTTTCCCAGCTAATCTTCTCAAATCAATCTTTCAATGCAGCCGAAAAAGAAGAAAGTACTATTAAACTATATGAAGCTTTGCTAAAAATACGGGCTACATTCCTTGAAAGCGAGCGTGTGTTTTCCGTCACAGGGCAATATGTAACTAAAATTAGAAATAGACCATCGGATGCTTTCACAAACCTATCGTCGCTTTTAAAAAGTTTGTTTTACTTTAGACCCGATCTCATAAATATAAAAGGAAATTGCAATTTATTGCCCAATTTCCCTGTAGGCCGGGAAAAAAACGAGGGAACTAATTTTCGAGACATTACTGATCAAGTTACTGCTACAATACTTAGACAATGCAGTTATTTCTCTTTATGTGAAATTGGAAATGCTCTATTTTTGCTATAAAATAACGCTTTGAAAACTCTCTTGATTGAAGGAAATTTTTGCAAAAGCTATACAAATTTAAGTAATCCCTAGGATTTGCGCATAATTTTAGCAACATGGTCACCTTAATATACAAACTCTACATACATAGTTGTTGTTGTGTAGTGGTGTTCATTGATGACGACCTGTTGTGTGAGTTTTTTTGTTTGTTTGATTATTTTCTATGCTTCGTCTAGTGCACTCACTGTTTGTATTTGGATGTCTCGTACACATGACCATATCAGAGTTCTGCTAGTTGCTCACAATCCAAAGGGAAATAATAAAAAAAATAAAACAAACCGACTAATGAAAAAAGTAAATAAAGCTTTACAAACGCAGATAGATATCTCTGGGTACTGGGAACGAGTGGCAAGAGATTGTTGTTGTTTGCATTCAGTGCCATAAAGACGTGCAACAAGTGAAATTATTTTTTTTTCTCTCTACTGTGCGATTAAAATTTTATTGTTAATCAAAATAAAGAAATTGAAAAAAGTGAAAAAATTGTTGTTGATTTTGATTCCATGGGAAATTTAAAGTTTAAACGTCTCATTTAATGTTGATTTAATCGAACATCGAATCGAATTGTCGTTGCGTACAAAGTTCTTCTGACGGAGCGGAGTAAAAGTAGAACACTGAACGAATGATAGTGAGTGATTAAAAAGGAAACAATTAATTTATGAAACTTCTTAATAGAGATTAAGAAGAACAGGAAATCTTGTATGATTTCAACGAACACTTTAACTTAATTCGCGTGCTGTGTACGTGTGTTTTATAAAAAAAAAAAATTTAAAATATTTTAAATAAAGAAAATTACAAATTCTTACATTCTTATTTAACCATTAAAAATCAATAAGAATTTGTTTTGAAAATCAAAATGTAAACAACCTCATAAAATAAAACACAAAAAGACAAAAATTACGGATTTATTTGTGTGTGGGAAGGTGAATTGAGTTTGTGTTTAATGCCATTAACTTGTACCCTACGCATTTCAGAATCTGCATAGTTAGTTAGGTATGGTGTATAAACAATTTCAGCATCGGTTTTAAAAATGAAGTTGAACAAAACACACATAAAGCTATCATTCCGATTAAACTTTTATTTCATTATAATGCTTGGTGGACCTTGTCTTTAAGTACGAAATGCAATGTCATTTAAAAGACCGCCTCCATATTGGTTGCAGCAGTCGATCCTTTTTAGTTAGTTTTCGCCTTTTTCCCACATTTCAGGCGGTATCTCGGCAATAACTCTACGAATGTTCCTTTTTAGGGGACTATCCACGTAGACACGGTCTTTGACGTAGCCCCACAAAAAACTTTAACGGCGTCAAATCGTGTAACCTTGGTGTCCAATTGACATCGCCAAGCGTTCTGGAAACTTCCAATGCAATAATGCCAAAATCAACAACGTTTTGTTGAAATCACATATCGTCCAGTTCACAATCCTCAATTGCCGGTAAAAAAAAAACTTATGATACGGCCATAGCGCTCTGAATTGACGGTAATGGTTATACTAGCGTCATTTTCGAAAATAAATAAACAGGACCCAATTACACCTCTAGACCGTAATGCGCACCAAGCAGTCATTTTTCCGTAAGCAATGGCTTTTCCACCATCACTTTCTTCAAACCCCATATGCGACAATTTTGTTTGTTAGCGTATGCACCGATTGAGAAATGAGAATGCTGAAGAAAATTTGGTTTGAAAAATCTGAAAGGCCTGACCACATCTGTAACGCTTCCAGTCTCTTCAAATTCTTTTTAATCTTGCCAATTGCTTGCACAGTAGGTTGATTATGATAACCATAATCATGCTGTAATGCTCGAAAAGGGGCCACGTATGAACCACCACTTTTGTAGTAAGTTTAAATATTTTTTTCGCGTTCCTCGGTTGTTAAATTATCCATATTCGTGAATGACAGTTCACATGACAGATATTTAACAGCTGACAGCCTTACCAGACAGACGGTTTTGAAACCACTAAATGGATAACCCGTTAAATATACCTCTGATTTTGATTTTATGTGTGTACATATGTATTTAGCATGTTGTTTTAGATTAACGGGATTTATATTTTTAACAACTCGCACTAAAGCCCCTTTTACACTACTACGAATATGTCTAAATTTTCGTTAGATTTTTGCAGAGAGAAATTTAAGCATAATCGTTCTGACTATCAAAAAAGCTCAGTACATTCTATCGCAAATATAGTTTTATATAGTTCTATCGCACTGTTACAAAAATGCAACCCTGACAAAATGAAAAGTCCAAACTTTTAGAAAATTAAAAAAAATGGTTAGAGCCACCTGACTATCAAATTTTCATCCGTATTTTATTTAATTCATACTACATTTTCACTACTACATTACTACATACTACACTTTCACACTACAAACAATACTTTCATATTTTATTTCAGTTTTTGACAAGGCGTTTGGCTATAAATCTAATATTGTTAAAGGGCGATCATAAAGAAACACACCTGATCACTTACACTTCAATTTAGTTGGTATTTTAATATTTTCACTATCTTATAAAATTCAAATTTCGGATATTTTTAATTCAGACAATCTTTCAGTTAACAAATTATTTATTATTTTTCACTGCTTTGTAGAATAAGAAATATTAATACAAGTCCAAGACTATGAGCGAGAGTAACTAATTCGGTCTGAATGTAAATTTCCCATAAGAATATTTTTGGTTCTTTACTTGGAGGGGAAAAGAGATTATCGCATTTTACTTTTGTGAGTGTTTTAGCAGTTTAATACTTTTTATAAACAAAGTAATTTAAACGTGATGTGAGAGCTTTCATAGTTGAAGGCACGCTAGCGGTAATAAGAAAAATATTTAAAATAAAATAATTTTAAAAATCAATACAAATTCAAAAGACATACATCACTACGTCACTACGATATGTATGAAGCCTAAAATCCCATCGTTAAGACGTATAAGTGTTATGCTTAGGAACTTAGGATTATTAAAGGACCTTTGAGTTAATTTGAATTAAACTATTTATTGAAAGAGTACAACAACATGAGTCAATCTTTAAAATTATAGTACTGCAAAGATTTTGCTAACAAAGTATGTCGTTGTAATACAGAAAATTAAATTAACAATACTATTCATACAGAAATACTTAACTAAAATAAAATTTATATTTATTTCCTTCTTATATTTCAAAATATTAAGTTACAAGTGATAGAGATTCTAAAAGAATTTAAAAATTATTACAAATTAACAAAACAAAAACAAACAAAAAAATTTACATTTATTATCAGTCTGGCAAACCATCATGGTTGTGCAAATATTCAGATTTACTTTGGAGATCAGTCATCAACTGGTCATATGTTTTAGCGCAAAATTGTGTTCAGAAACGACGCTTAATTTTGTCCTAACCTCCTTGTTAATAAACACAATTGCCGCATATGGAGTGAGACCAAGCTACAACAGACCCAACAGACTCCACTCCACTACATCCACAAAAATGCCGTGTTTGTTGGGCTGAAGGCATCATTAGGTTTTATTTCTCCAAAAATTAAGCCGAAGCTAAAAAAAACTACCCTGAATATGGCCCGCTTTAGTTGAAACAGATTTACCTGTGTATCAACATACCCGTATATGCAGTTAGAATAAGAACGGAATTTTGATTTTTTACTTATTTTGTATGAATTTTTTAATAACGAATATTTTTACAAAATACATTTTTTTGTACTAGCTCCCCGACACATCTACAGGGCAGTTTCAAGTCGAATGTCGGTACACCTGAATGAAAATATTGTTGTCGAATTTCACTGAAGAAGAAAACTGTTCTGTTGTCATGTTAATATTTGTTAAGCAACTGTATCTTCTTTAACATAGCGTTAAAATTTCGAAATCCCCTGACAATATTGTTAAACGTAACTTTTAGTTTTTGTTTATTTACTAAACTTATATAATCTGGCCAGTTAAATTGTTTTTTTAGAAGTAACTCTAAGATTACTGGCTGTACCAGATCTGCCCCTATTTCAACTATCGACTAGTTTATATATATGTGTGTATTGGTGAAATATTCATCAGCTTAATTACTCAGACTGTACTTTTTTGCAATTGCACCCCACTGTTTTCAGGCCACCAATTATCGTATGTTATCATTTAAGGTAGTTATATGTGGTAATAAGCATTTAAAGATTCACTTTAAAAATCTAAAAATTGAATAATACATGTTGGGAATGAATTTCAGAATTATATGTGACATCACCGTTTGATTGGTAGAAGTTTAGATCTGCTTATGGCATTGGCCTTTATGGTTAGGAAAAATTTAAATTGTTGTTTATTGAGATTTTCCTAAAATTATCGCCGTGAAAAGATTTCGTTACATTCGAGTCTGTCATAAGAAAAATAAATATATTTTATACCCCTATGTAGAGTGTCTCTCAATAAAAGTGAAAATCGTTGCAGCAATAAATCGATATTTTCATGCGCAGAATGGCAAGTGGCGCCGCCCTACTGAAATCACATATCGTTCAAAGCCATACTATCTTGTAACTAGTGCTGTTCACCTTCAATGTCGAAGTAATGTTTTCGAGGTTTCGTTGACACTCTCTTTAAAGCAACAATGTGTTCAGGGGCTCGACCGACACGTCGACATCAAGGAAGACTTATTATCCATAATTCTTCAAATTTGTTTGTCACTCTTCGAATTGTAGACACATTAGGTGCAAATTCTAGACCGAAAATTCTCCGAATTTTCCCAGCGACCCCAGCGTAATGGGGTTTTGCAATAATAACGCATTTTTACTTCGTGTAGCGCTCCATTTTTAATAATCGGAGCAATTATTGGGGACCGCTGTTAAATATCAGAGTTGCCACTTGCAGGAAAAAAATGACATACAATTGGAAGTGCTTTCTTATCGAGACACCCATTGCATTAGAAAGCAAAGTGGATATAACAATATCTATCCCTACGACATTGACGTCAAACGAACGAAGGCGAGTGTATAGGTTAACTGACATTAGTCCCAATAAAACATGGCTGTCTTTCTTACTATTTTGTAGAATCTTTCAATGTACGAGAATCTTTAACATCGCTGAATCCTTTGTCAAAAACAATATGTTGAATACTTCTTTTTAATAGTTAAAGCAAAAATGATCAAAATGCTAAATTTTTTTTAAAGCTGATCTTGGTGAGAAAAAATAATTCTCCCATTTAGACAAAGGTAAGCAGGGCTTGCAGTTGGATCTCTAGGACAATAAGTCAATTTGTACAATTGTAGCGCCAGCTCTACTGCCACTTTTGGTTACATTGCAGTACGCCAACTTTATCACGATGGGTAATCGAAATTTCTTCAGTATCGCTGCACTGTTTTTTCATTACAGGTCATCGCACACTTTATTGTTGCCAATTTTAACACTTGTTTTTCTTGAATACAAGTAATAAAAGATTTTATGGCGCCGCTTTCTTTTTGTTCTTGTTGTATCCAGTTTGATTTTAATTTATTTCCACTTCTACTTGCATATTTGTCTCTCCTTTCTCTCAAAATCAAATTCATTGTTTTGGTGAGCTGTCGCTTTTAATGTTTTGGCTGCTTTTGATTTTTGCCTTTGTTTACATTGTTTATCGCTTCAAAGTGACACAAAGAACACTCACTCACTCACTCAGCCAGTCAACTACCAATTGTTCTAGTAGACTGACGAAACACTGTGTTTTCTGTTGGAAAAAATCGTAAAAATAGTAACAAATTTACGAATGAAAAATGATGCCATTATTTATTTAAAAAAAAAAAAACAGTCTTCTAAAGAGTTTTAAATATCGAACATGTCATTATCTCACTCGCAGTAGAATAGTAGTGCACTTTGGCTTTAGGGAAGAGTACACATTTTATATTTAAGTAGTCAAAGTGCCATGAATGGATTTGTGATATGAAATTGATTTTTTCAATAAAAAATAATTTGGCAATGGTCGCCAAAACCGTTCAAAAATTATTGAATCGAGACACAATTTTTCCTTCCACTTTAATGTGAACCAAAGCTAATCTGCTGATGATACCATCATGTAGTATAATATAATAAAATAGTTTTAGTGTTATTTTTAACATTAATAAAAATATTTCGGTTGCCTATGTTCTGACACTCACGCGTTTTCAAAATCACAAAATCGCCAAATATAAAGTCGCAGGTTTTGTAGTACATGCGATTTGTTATATGTTGGAGTTGCCAGTGCTCAAGAAAAGGATGAGCACAGATAATTGATAAATATAAATTAAAATATTTTATTAACATTTTTGAAAATATGACTAAACATGTTAAGTTTAATTTGGATATAATTTTTATGTTAATGCTAAGCTAAATCAAAATAAATCAGTTCAATTCAGTTTACTCTTGCGAGTTGAAATCACTAAAGTTCTTGTGATTGTGAACTGCAGAACACATATCGTGCGATTTAAAGTCCCATCGCAAATGTTAGGCGAAATGCGGTTGCCAGAACATGGGTGATCATTTAAAATAACATTTTCCATAAGCGACGAGTTTTAATGTTTCTGAAGTAAATACTTTCGGTTTAACTATATAAAATGGAAGTGTTAAATTGAAGCTATTTTTTGTGAGCCTTTTTAATTCTCTAATATATAAACAGCTCGATTGGCAATTGTTCGAAAAAAATCGTTTCAGAAAATATAAAATTCATTTGCTACTTCACGTGATTATTTATTATTTCGTTTTTACATAGCGTTCTCTTCTTCTGCTGACTTGAGGATTTCAGTCAATAATATTTCTGGTTATATCATCTTGTGACGTGCGCAGCATATGGCCGATCCATCTACATTTTCCCTGTTCTTGTGTTTTTCCCCTAACTGTTGGTTGCTTATAGTGTTTGACTAAAACGTTAGAATTTTGCAAAGGCGTGGATTCGTAGATAGTTGCAGAACTTTTATGGCTTCGCATCCGTACAGTGCGCAAGCTTTACACAGCTGTCGAATACGTATCATTTTAGGTGTGTGACGATATAATTTGATTTCTATACCGAGTTAAGCTGCCCATAGAATTGTCATGCTCTGTGAATCCGGCTGAACATTATGCTACCGAAGTAGCAAATGGAATCTACTTCGCCAATAATACCCAAGAGTAGGTGGTGTGGATTCTCTGGCCTTAGTTTTTTCATATCTTCATTTTGAATCTGTATCTTTACACTTTTCATGCCACAAAGATGGGTCTCACTTCAATAAGTCAGCTAACGTTCAAGTGACTATTTGTCAATGGCTCTTTGTTTTTGTTTATAGTAAAAAATTTATAAATTTTTACATTTAAGTCCACAAATTATTTGCATCTTTGATCAGAAAACTGCATAAAGTTTCAAAAATATCTTTGCAAAATAAAACTTGATACAGTGAAATCTGCCATATGTTCCAAAGCTTTTAAATATGTCGGTTTCACTATGATCTTGCCATTCATATTTAATGCTAATTCCTAATCTTCCTTGAAAGCGAAAAACCATCTATCGTCTGAATCTCTTGCGGAAGAAAACATTTGTTATCGTTTTAGATTTCACTTTATTTAAATATTGCAAATATTTAAATTGCTTGCAAATAAAATTGCTTGCAAATAAAGTTCATGAAGAGCCACTTGCATCAATATGCGATAATAAATGTTGAATGTTATCCTCATACAAAGCCTGGTAAACAGCCTAACGATTTCTTAATTTCCGTTTCACATTATTGGAAGTTTTTAAATTTTTAATATTCGCAATGATTTTTGATAAGTTTTTGTAATTTTTAAGCAAAACAACTGGTGATGGGTATTTGAATATAATAATGATCCGAAAAACCAAGCGAGTTTAATTAGAGAGTTCATATAAGGGAATAAGGATCAACACCTTCATTGGGCGGCACAAAAAACCTCATTGCAATACTGAAAATGATTATGTCAACGAAATAATTTCAAAATCGACGCGTATCTCGAAATCCGTAATGAAAAGTTTCTAAAAAAAATTAGAAAAGTTTTTATAAAAAATGTTAAATTGTTGATTTTATTTATATCATGAGCTGAATTGTTTTACATCATTTTTAATGAAATAGTTTGATTTTTTTAAATGTTTTACTTAGGGTGTAGAAAAGTGAATAAAATATGAAAACAAGTTTTTTTTTTGTAATGAAATATAAATTTCGAAATATACACAAATACATGTCATATGGTTTTATGTAGTTTGTTGCTTTTGTTTTGCACGACACTGTGCGTTTATAAACATACTTGGATAATAATTAAAAGCAATTTACATATAAAAATAAACCTCCTTCTTTAAAAAAAATATATATATATATACATTAGAAATGCGGATGTGGAAAAATTTTGCTTTTAATTAATAGAGATTTTGTTAGCAAGTAAACCCAATGGTTGTTTCTTTTTAGACTGGAAGAAGTTTGTAGTTTTTTATGTATTTTCAAATGAATAAATTTTCGATGAGGACTTTTGTTAAGTGGAAGCATATCAACGGATAGAAATATTCATTTTTGAATTTGCTATTTTAAATCTGTGGGAATGGGTGTTATTAATTGTTTCTTTAACTCTATTAAATGTTCATTAAACGTCATTGTTTAATGACAAATATTAAAAACTATTGAATTTTAAATTCTTTGTAATGCGAGTTTAATAATAAAAAGTTTTTCGAACTTCTTCTCTTTAAATAGAAAACAGAGGAATGAATGAGTTCCAATGAAAAAGATTAAAACAAAAAACAGCTGTTTTGAATGTGTGTGAGAAATATAAATTTTTGATAATGCTCCCACAAAATGTAAACAATTTTAATGAGCTACTAAACTTTAACAAGAATTACTTAAAAGCTCAAATAAACAAGAGAAGGAAGTATTCGACCGGTTGATGTACCTTGCAGAAGGTGCAACATCTCACATCATTCATTCACATCTACTGTTGCCGCAAATAATATTTTTATTAATATTTAAATAATATTTTGTAATGGCAAACAAATATTCAATTGGTTTTCAAAAATATTTAAAAATCTAGGCAAATCATTTAATATATGGCATAAATTGTCTACTTTGGAGTTGAATGACGTGAATTTTGAATTAAAAAAGTTGCACAGGGAAGTCGTTTGTGGAAAAAAAGTCGCAGACAATTTTTTTACGGTTCTTTATTTAAATAAAACTCATCCAAGAACAACGAAACATAAATTAATAATTAGTATTATATATATTTCTACCTTTTCTTTTCGATCTAACGAGTTATTCATCGAGCTTTAATAGAAGTATTTAAATGGTTTATACCCGAAAATATTTACCTGTCTTTGAAAAAGTTTTTTACAAACATTATGCCGGCTACTCACGAAGAAATATTAGAGGAAACATGTGTTAGAAACATAGTTTTATTTTCTGATACACACGACGCAACCATAGAGGAAACTACAAGTGGGAAGTAAACCAAATGATGTTAGTAATCTTTACAAATGATCATTAGAGCTCAATTGCTTTTAACGCACATAGCCACTAAAAAGAGTAAACATCGATACAGACGATGCAACATTGTTTTAAGAAACCCATAAAAGTAAAAAAAAATTCATAGCTTGGGAACCAGATGTAAAACATCAATTTGAACAGAAAACAGAGCTACAGACGACGCAACATTAACTGGAATATGTTTCCTCGTATGTAGGCGGCATTACAGTGGCTCTCATTCTCCTGGTGAGTTTAAAATATTTTCACATATCACAAGTTAAAATAATATAGCCAGATTGAAATATTTCTAATTTAAACGTTTTTACTCAAGTTTATTTGGCAACACCATTAGACAGAATAAAACAATAGCCCATTAACCTTTTATAGTTATGTATGCAAGTGCACTTTTAGTAATAAAAGAAAACTCGTATACATATCGTTAAACTTGCAACGTGTATGTAAAATAAATGTTTTTATGACAGACCAGAAAAAAAGCAACAAAATTACAGTGGCAAATTTAGATAATATTGGGAAAGTCGCACCTAAAGTCAGAGGCCACCGAAATGGTTGCAAATGCAACTTAAGTCGACGGACGCTAAATCAATATTTTTTCAAAACAACGAGGTTGTGACAACGGATATGTGTATAAGCGTTTTTAAAGTTTACCTTTTGATTTCATGTTAGCGGGTGTTCAAATTAACCCGCATTTGCACGATGTTATAGAGAATCAGCATAGAAAATCTTGTAATTCTTGCATTTTGGCTATATAGTGTAAACCAATTTAATAAAAAAACACTGTGAGGAATATTTTTGTGGAACATATTACCTCCCTAACTCTTGGATATATGGGTCTTTTTGTCCCTTTCCCGAAAAAGCGCAAAAAACTTATCTTAAACAGCTATATATAGCGGGCTAGCAACTTATTCAAAATTAGTGCTAAAATATCACTCAAAACCGGATTATACGGGGCTAGTTTTCACTGAAAATATGTCTTACGTTAAAATTTACATGTCGATTATATGTTAGTTTTAGTTCTAGGCAATTCTATATCGTTATCAAACAAGATCCAGCATATTTCGGCTATAAAAGAGTGAACCCTCTTGCCTTTATAGCGTTCTTCAATAGGTGGTGGTTATGTCTGATGAAATTGGTCACCTTATTCTTCGGGTCCTGTTGTTAACTGACCCTCAAAGAAATCCATGTGACAATTAAAAAAATTAATTATCATTGACTTATTTTGCAAAACCACTTAGCAATGCGCCGACATATAATCAAGCTGTATGAGAAAGGTTTTTGCCTTGGACATTAGAAATGATATTTCTAATCCTACCTCAAGCGTTTTGAAATAATTGTTCTATCTAAAGGTTTTTTCTTTTTCAAATAGACCCATACAGGCAAGAGTTAGGGGGTAAAATTTTCCACAAAAATGTTCCTGGAACACACTACTGAACACGCCTTATACTCAAATTGTAAGGATTAGACCCTTTCTTATGCCTTCTAAAATAAAAGGAAGGCGTAAACTTTCAAAACGCCGATATAATTATATTTTTGTTGATCCTCTCTGTCGGAATTCGTTGTCAGAATCTTGTTAAATGTTTTTGTGTTGTAGAGTGTTATTTAATTCTTCATACAAAGCGTTTCTTTAATGTTGTTTCACTGGCACCTAATTTTATCTTTTTAAAAAATTTACCGATTGTTTATGTGAATATGACGCTCGGTTGTCCTCACCTACTTCGTGGCATTCAAGCTTTGTAGAAATTTTCCCTGCGTCACTCAACATTAAGGTAACGGTTCCCTATCAGACTCTTGCAAAAGTTAATTATCATGTTCCGATGGCGCACTCTATTGACTTTAGCAGCACTTTCCCAATTAACTTTGAAAATTAATGGGCCAATTTTGCCTGCTGGCCACAAGGCAAAGGAAAAAATTAATCTTTGCGGATGAATTTTCCTTGGTAAATCTGTCTTGGATTTTGTGGAGTTCTAAATTAAAATATTTTGCTTGTTTACTAATCCCTTGATACGTAAATTTGCCTCAGCATTGAACAAAATTTTCTTTGAAAATCCTTATCCATTCGACAGTACATTGAGGTGTTTGACAGGGTTTAAAAATTGCTAGATTAAAATTGCTATTACTGTTGCTATGAAAGATGTGCTGCTTTGCGACAGCAGATATTTTTGATTTTGCTATTGCTACACCGTAATTATTTTCAGCAGCACAGTACCAGCAAAATCATTAAAACTTGTAGCAGTTATAGAACAGAACAGTATTTTTTGAGATGTTGCTCTCTGGCCTTTAATTTTTTGATGATTTGGTCTATATGTGCGTGTAAATGCAAGTCGCTTGTCAAAATTCCTTACGAAATGGCAACCGAAAGCGTAAGTTAGTGCGATCGGTAACACATATATACTATGTCTAGTTCTTCGGCCACACTTTGACGAACCACCTGGCCAAGCATACTAAGGTGTGCATGACTCTAGAGCAAATTCCGCTTTTAGAAATTCGTGTTGGAGTGGTTCCTGTTGCTTAAAAAAGGCAATCTAGTTATTAATTGAATCTCTTAACAAGTAGACATTTTGTTTCTAATCTAAATTTGAATTGTTTGTTCGTTGAATTTTCCTCCTTATTGGCCCATAGTGCATAAATAGTTGTATTTGCATTATTTTGAACATTATTTAATATTACGGAGAACAAAGGTTTATATAATTTCTTTGTTTTAATCTGGTCAAAGATTAATAACAATTCATAATCACAGCACAATGAAACAAATGAACATGAATAATATAATTGATCTAAATTCTTGTCAACGAATTGAAATAGCTAAAACTAATCAGCTGAAGATGACTATAGACAACATCCGTATTCATTGAAGACGTCTCTTGGGGTTTCATTGTTATTCTTAATTATATTTTCTTTTATTCTATAAGTTTAATTGCTTATAATGATAACATTTCTATTTTTGTTTATTTATTGTAAATTCTCCGGAGAGGTAAAACTTCAGCACACTAGATCAATATTTTTAAATAATTAGCGTTAGAACTGCGTTATATTGCGTTTTCTTTACTCTTAAAGCACCTTTTCTTTGAAGTAAAATGTATAGTCGCTTTAAATACACTGTTAATAATAAAATATATAACTACACTGTTAGTATATTGCTACAAATGGAGGGTGCTTTAACCAATGCGCGTCTGCGAAAGTAAATGGGTGCGTTCGTAAATGCAACTGTTCAACATCTGTGCTAACAGGAAAAATAGTTTTTAACATAGCGTCTTGACTAGCCATAAATCCGTTCAGCCATTTTACATTTTTCTGTTCGCACAGGTATTTGGATAGCGAAGACCATCGCTGTTGAACGTCAGTTTGAATACGGATGTCCGAATAATTGTTCGCAGAACTCGGTTCTGCCATTACCCAAACAAAAAATAAATAAAATAAGACACCCGCACATAAACTATTCTAAGATATGCACTTGTACCGACCACGAACTAGTTCGTTCAATTGAAAGAATATTTCAGAAAGATGGTAGCAACTTTACGGCAATAACCAATTTTAAATTTATGTGTATGACGCACCAAAATAAATTATATGTTTTTTTTTTAATTGGTATAACGTTGCTACCATCTTCCTAAAATATTCTTTCAATTGAACGAACTATTTCGTGACCGGCACAACTCTACTGAGAACATTGAAACACAGGAACATCTACACGTATTCTCCAAACAGAAAGCCACAAACACACTTTCTCTCATTATTTTACAGATGCTCTCACAATGTGGGAACTAATTTATGGTTAGTCGAGCCGTAGTGTAAAACAGTTATTAATAAAATTTTATTTTAAACAAAGTTACTCTTCCATTCTGCCATCCGCAGATTATTGCATCAACAAATTATTTACTGGGGCATTTGAACTAAAAAACTTTCGGCGCAAAACGAGTTTTTTTAATTTAACGATTTTTTTTCATTCTGAATAGAAAAGTTTGCGGGGAAGCCTCCGAGGTAAAAAAAAAAACTAGACACATTTTCAATGTGGGGTTTGCAGTTTCGATTCATATAAGGAGCGATCCCGTACTCTACTTTGGGAGCTCGCGGGTTCCCAAATTTACCCAAAACTGTTCCTGTACACAAAGTTTGTACAAGTAAGAGAGAATTTGAGAGAATAATATTCTTCTTCTTCCTGCCCAAAACAGTCCGCACTTTTTCTTCGGGCGCATTTGGTAAGATTTTAAAACCATCAGCTGTTGCATAAAGTAAACAATAAAAATCTACAAACTAATTTTTGGGCTAACAATTTGGTTCTTAGTGTTCCCGTACTTTTAAACATTTTAGTCTCTAATTGAGAGTTATTTTTCTTTATTCTCATGCGTCCGAACTTTACGCAAAAAGTACGGGATCGCACCTATTGTTTAACAAAAGCTAGTGATGATGTTCGTTACTGTGCGTAATAAACATTCAAATATTTTCCGATTAAACAAAACGTTGTTGCCCACTGCATGGACGCGGTGCTTAGTGCTGGTGATTATCTCATGAAGTAATTTTACTTTCATGCCCAATTCTACATTGAATTGAAATTCTCTGCAAATATTTGTTGTGAAATTGCAGACGTCATAATAATCATTATTATTTGTAAATTGCTTTCTTTTTTTGTTATTGAAATTACTTCTTAAATTAATTTTAAATATTTAATTTGCGTACATTTTTACTGTTTTTTTTTTTTTTTGTTTAGTGTCGCGGTCTGTCTTTAACGAAGTAGTCAAAATTGTAGTCGCAAATTACAAATTATAAACAATAATTCTAGTTCAAATAAGACAACCAAAACTTGTTTAATTAATTGTAAGTTAATCAAGTGCGAATTGTACCAGTTTACAAATTTAATTAATTTAATTAAAATAAAACACAAGTGTAAAAGATACAAGTCGGGTTCTCTGGCGATGTTTAGAAGTAAACAAAACGTCATAAGTCATTGGATACCAAACAAGTCAGGTATTTACTTACTTTTCAATTGAAATGCGAGTAAAAGAATTGTAGGAAGTTTTTGAAAAAAATACAAATATTTACAAATATCTAAAAGTCTTATTGACAAAGCACTTTGGAATGTCTCTATTAAGGGGTCGGGCTTTCATTGTTCTACACACTTGTTAAAAGAAAAGTGGCGTTGCGATCTTTTGACAATTTGTTTAATTATAATTAATGTGTATTTATTTTCAAGTGAGTACTTTGTCGGTAAATGTTGTTAAATTTAAATAGTGCTGTGCCCGTGATTTCTTTGCGATTCACGTGCATGATTCTTAATATTTTTGATAATTTTTTTCTCGAACAAACATATTTTTGGGTATTTGATCGGATAAAGTCCTCTTGGGAATTTCCTAACACATTTTAGCCGATGTATCTTATTAAAAACAGGAAATTATGCCCTCGCCCAAAACGGTTTTTCGTTAACTTGAGTTTAATGTTGTGGAAACGAAGAATATCCCCCATTTAGGTTATGCTGTTCAAGTATGAACGAATCATTGATCGGTGGTTAAAACGGTCACGGTGATACTATTTGTTTCACCAGACAAACTAGACGATGTAACGAACAAACAAATTCCAATTCAGACTTTATATTGGAACCGCTAAAATTAATCTACGAAACACACAACAAATATAACGGGAAAGGTACACAAAGCCACAAAAAAAAGTAAAAACAGAATATCAAAATAATAACCAAATTCAGTCTCGAAAATCACTGAATTCTTACGACCACAACAAAAAATACTTTAAATAATAAAAAAAAAAACTCTACTTTTAACGTTTACCTGCCATCCGCAAACACCAATTCTGACGCAATAAAACAGAAATCACTAACGTCTACCTTCACCAATACAAACAATAAAACACCAACGAATTCATACAAACTTCTGAGAACGAAAAAGGACACTGAAGACAGCCGAAACCAGTTTGTCTCCACACCAAACTTGACAAAGGATATCGGAAATTAGTTCCAAAAATCTACATCTGTGTATATAGTTCGGTTTGACGTGCTTTGGTCTGGAGGCAGGAGTATTGCACTACAAGAGTATTGCACTACAAGTGACCTACCACAGGTCAAGATGGTGGAGCTGTACTCATGATGTGCGCCATTATGTCGGCAAATTACGATAACTTTTACCCGTGTGTGTATGTGGCTTCATTTAGTACAAATATATCTAGCACAATATTGTACAAGGTAGCACTCTGAACTTTTTGCTCACCCTGAGAAATAAGTTTCATTAAAATACCAAAAATTTCTTTACTTTGGGAAAAGACAACTTGTACTATAACTTTTAGTAAAATAATAGAAAAATATTAGAACCCGGGTTGTTAGAGCAAAAAACCTGAGGAACTCGAAAAACATTGGCGAATAACCGATCGACTAGCTTTATCGGTTATGTGTACAGTTTGGTTTGTTTAAACGAGGTGAACAGCAAATGAAGATCCGACCAACACATTCACGAGATTTGCTCGTTTATCAAGGCGCACGGTAGTGCGCCAGGCCAAGGTCAGCCCTAAAGCACACAGTCTGTATATTACACGACACCATTCGAGCTATTTGTACCCTTCCTTTGCTTCTCATAGGACAAGTGTGAATGTTTTAATATAAAAGCTTCCCGAGATCTAAAGGTGTACATATTACTCATCAATATTATGGGGCACTTCCACTGTAGCTAGAGACCTGAAATTCGGTATACAGATAGGCCTTAGGGTACAAAAAAAAATAGATTAATCTGAAAATGGCCACTTTTTTTCTAGGGCGCTAGGGTTCTTAGTTATGTGTATGTAACGCTTCCGCTATAGCTAGAAATCTGAAATTTGATATATAGGTAGGCCTTGGAGAATAAGTAATGATTAAACTTTTCACTTTCACTTTTCATCTAGGGGACTAGGGTTCCCTCTTATTTGTTTGGACCATTTCCACTGTAGGTAGAGAGATGAAATTTGATACAACCTAAACCTCTGAAGCATTAAGAGGCTTTAACTTTCTGATATGACAAAGGATTATTGCAAAAATTTTGTCAAGCTAGAAATTTGCCAAGAAATGGGATGGTACGTAGACATGAAGAACTTGGTCCTCATTTTGATCTCAGTACTTACTACGGCCGAAATTTTTGGATAGAAACTTGGCCTTATTTTCACATTTATGTTTTTGTGCGAATACAATATTTTACAGCCAACTTATTTAATCAAAGGTTTACAAAATGATTGTACAAATAAATCAAATTTCTAAAATGTAATTAACTTGAAAATTATTTAATTACTAAGTGATTGAGGTGCTTATACGAGTACAATCGGTACAAACAGTTGAATCAAGAACTCAAACAAATAAATCAAAATGCAATTAGTTTTGAGATTTTGCAAATAAATTGATCAATATTTAATTCTAGTCTTTCTTACACTCAGGGTTGGGTATAAAATATAAGTACATTTACACAATTTCAATTAGTCGTGTTTTTCATAATAAATTTTACATCTCGTATGTATTTGGATTTAATGTTTCGAATAGAAGATTAGTTAAATTTTATTGCGTTTTAATTTCTCGCTGTGTCTGTTGGAAAAAACAACATTAACTTAAGACATATTTACGAAAATCTTAACTAAAATAAATTACAAAATCTTGAATAAAATTTCCAGATTAGACAACCTAATTGAAGCAAAAGAGTACAAAACACTCCAATCTCTAGACACTTTTAAATGGTGTGTTATCGCAGACAGTCACTGGCAGAGAGCGAGGAATTCGAAAGACATGAAATCACTGTATTCCGAAGCTAAACAACATTTGAGCAACTGTATGCCAGCATCATCTACTTCCAACCCATGTAACAATGATAAACATGAGCATGAATACAATTATGACTGTGCGAATGAAGATGTGCTTAATGACGACGATGGTGGCGGTGGTGGCAATAATGCTCATGAAGCGATGACAAGAGCAGAGTCTGTATTATTAAACTGCCACCGTAGACATTCACAGACAACACCGCCCACAATAGGTTTAAATAATAATTTTATTACAAACACAACAACGTATGACACGCTGCAGAAACCATTTAAGTACGACAAACTACGAGGTCGATGGACAACGGCCGCTGATTTTTATTTTGCCTGCATCAGTCATGCGTTTGGCACAATCGTATTTTCCGAATTGACACTATTCATATCGTCGTTTTTGGGAGGTAAGTTTTTGATATTTAATACAAAGTATTTTTAATTTTTCATTATTTTCACTTCACACAATACAAAAAAAAATGCAATAAATATTTGTTGACATCTGCAAATCTTTCCACCAAATTCATATTCTAGAATTGTCGGATTTTTTGAATCGGATTTACACAGTCTTAACTGTTGATAAGTTTTGTACGGTTATGGATCGTTGAAGTTCTTTGCGGCTCTCTTACTACTACCAAAATAAAAAGCCAAGTCTCTAGTTTTAAGTAGTGGTAGAAGTAGGTCAGAAAGAAAAAACACATTTTATACATCACAGTGATAATAGCAACCTTGAAATGGGCTTCTGGTGACTTTATGTTCCCGTTTGGAAACAAAATAAATTTTATCACCCCGTATAAAAGTTTATTTTCTGAAGAAACAAGCTGCTTGGCTGGCATAAAGTCAGCAGATTTTATTTTGGTCTAGTATATAAAATCGCCGTTCCAGAAAGAGGCTCGCACATAAAAGGCTTGATGAATCCACAGGTACGAGTCCTTTGCTACTGAATCGCCGTGAAATTGAGTCCCTGTGCTACCCCTTTACAACGACAATACGAATTCAAAACTTCGATACCCTTTTTGGTCACCTGATATTTGGTATTCTAATCTTGTCTATTTTCATGTCATTTTATGGGTGGATTTACTGTAAGTCAACATCTTTCCCATGATGCTCGGTTTCAGTTGCCCCTTGTCAAATCATGTTTATATGAATAAGTTCTTAAAAAGCGTTTAACCCCTTTGATGGTTGGAAGTATCTTCTATAGCACATATATTCGGACAGGCCATTTCTGAAAACCCATTTACCCATAACCATTGGAACCTCTTTTCAAAGAAGGGAATAAGTGTCACTTCTCCTTCTCATTTTAACAAGAAACTTCTTAAATATTGAATGATGGTTATTCGGGGTTTTCT
This sequence comes from Phania funesta, assembly GCA_963932375.1. NCBI lineage: Eukaryota > Metazoa > Arthropoda > Insecta > Diptera > Tachinidae > Phania > Phania funesta. The sequence continues at coordinate 44,254,134 of OZ010653.1, forward strand.
TTTTGCTTTATATTTAAGAATTATTTGGTGTAAAGCTGCTTGTCGGGCATAGTTCGATAGGGATCTTAATTTAAATTATTTCGCCACGCAAGACTAACCCTCAAAATTTTCTACAAATGGTAGGTTGGACAAATGGTCGGACAACAATGATGAAGTGATGAATGATGACATTAAGGGAATTCGCTCTGTTTTCCAAAACCATTTCAATCGTTTTTATTTCCAGGATACGGTCTAATACCCTTCTCACTCGGCATCCTTTTATATGCCATACCAATATTTGGTGTACAAACATTTTTGGGACAATTCTCTTCGTCGGGTACCATTTCGGTATTTCGCGTAGCGCCTATTTTCAAAGGTATGTAACTATTCACAAATATTAAATAGTTAACGATTTCACATTATTCTCGCATTTCAGGCATCGGTTATTCCATTTTACTACTTAATTTAGCATCCTTATCTTATTATGCCATCATTGCTGCAGTTCCTTTGGTCTATGCTGCCAGTTCTTTAACTTCTGTGATACCATGGATGAGTTGCAACAACTCATGGAATACCGTCAATTGTTCAACTCATGATTTTTATGACGAAGATGTAAGTAGGCAACTATTTTAAAATGCGTCAGAAGTATTTTCACAATCTGTTCTTTCTTTTGGAAGGAAGAAGAACTATTTCCACATGCCACAGTAGAATTCTTTCGGTAAGGTTTTTGTTCTGAACAATTTTGCTACTAAATTTTGTATAATTTACTAAAAAGTTTCCTATATTTTATTCATTAAAGCTTCATTATACGTTCCGATGATAATTCACCAAGTCCTTTGACGATCTCTTGGCCAATTGTATGGGCTGTTGTAGGTATTTGGTTAGTTACCATGTTGGTGCTCTTGAAGAGAGTCACTTTTGTAAGTACTACAACTGGATGCATACATTTAATTTTCATTAAATTTCTCTTTATCTTCTCCAGATAGGAAAACTTCTTCGCTGCTTATGTCTCCTCATGATGATATTCTTCTTCGCTATTTTTACACATTTACTAATGCAAGTGGGTTTTACGTGGGAGAGTTTGATGGATTATCTAAAACCCTACGTCTATACGGACAATCATTCCGCTATATGGGCTGGTATGAGAGCAGCTATTATAATGCCCATGTGGCTATTGGGTCCTGGTTGTGGCAGTGTCTTACAACTGGCCAGCCATAATCGCTTCCGGCATGATAGTGAGAGAACAACTTACTGGATTGCATTAACGTTCCTGATTATGACTCAAATGGCAGCACTGTGTTCTCACATAGCATTTGATCATTTTGAGGGTAAGATCCTTTTTCACTCACTTTAAATTGAAAACAAATACGAGATTATTGGGGAATTTCAAGAAAAAAAAAATAATCGCAGCTTTTGAATGATCCAGATACACATGCGGTCCGATAATTCATCTCCGGAAAATTGTAATATATTTTCTATTGTAATAAGAAGGACTAGTGCAGATTATAACTTTAAAAAAATATTTATGCAAATAGTAGTAATTTTGAGTGAAGCTTGCACTTGCAGTTATGTTCAGTTTTAAAGCGGCTCACCCTCCAAAATTTCGTAGTGGGATGCGGTAATTTTTGTGAGTTAAGCTGACAACCCCACATTTTTTAATGTTCTAATTCTATTTCGAACTTCGAGTTCGTTCTTGGGGGCTGAAAATCTCGTGATTCAAAATTTGTAAATTTTTTAATTTTTTAACTGCCAAATTTGTGTTTTCTTGCACTTATTTCTGGGCCCCATAGCTCAGTCTGCAGCAACACGAAATCAGCTTAAGTTTTTAAAAAGTAGTCAAGCTTGACGTTCATTATAAGAATATTCTTTTACGTTACAAAACTTACGTTACACGTAACATGTTTTATTTATACTTAGGTAAAAATTATAAAATTATATACCTCGGTAGTCTAATTAGTAGTGAGCTAGACTAACAGTATAGGGTCGTTTCCCACCAAAGACTCTGGTTTGTTTCACTACATCGAGTGAAAATATGCGTTACCATGGTCGGTAATTTAAGTTAGAATATAATTTCTAATTGTATTGTAATATTTAATAAATAAATATAAGAAAATAAAGCAATTTTGTTCTAATTTTATTTACAAATTTCCCCAATTTCAGACCATGTCGCAATATTACATGACCATATCGAAGAGCAACACAACATGCGCTTCATTTACATCTGCTATGCGTATTTGTTCGGAAGTTTCGTTAGTCTACCGAATTTTTGGAGTTTTCTCTTCTTTGTGACGTTATTTTTTGCGGAACTTTCGGCTGTGGTAAGTAGAATAATTGAATTTTTTACATCATTTGCTATCCGAACTAGACACTATTAAGTGAGAAACTTCATTGTGTGACCGAACGCCAAATAAATTTATCAGATATGTGATAGAAAACTATGCGTTTATGGTTTCAGTTATGACAAAAATGGTTCGATTTCATTTTCCGACTTTGTTTCATTTGTAAGAGTTTATCGAAAAAATCAGAAGCCGGATAAATGCCGAATGCCGAGACCAGCGGTAGTTTAGTTACGGCGATGACAAATCGATAATCGTCGAAACACAACCTGTTGTAGCGGTTTTAACACTTTTCTTAATTTCAAATTGTTTGAACAGAAATTGTTTTATATCCCGATTTTTGGTAATAAAAGATTGGGAAGTAAATTTTCGAAAATAACCAAAAATGTATTAGATCGTGAACACACGATTACTCATTTAAAAACGTAGAAATAATACAAATTTAAAAAAAATGGAAAAGATATCGAAACCGATTTTAAACAAAACCGACATCAAATCGAAAAATATGTGTATCATCAATCGATTTTAAATCGATTTACATCACATGCCAGAGGCCGGGAGAGAAATATTCAGTTTCCCTACATTTCCTTTGCAAGCTTTCGCTTAAATTTCAAGATAATACAAGTTCAATGTTCAGCAAGTCTCTAATGCTGCTCAAAAACTCGTTCTGGGTTCACCTCCAGTATAGAAAGTATTATCGAAAGGTTTTGGTTGGCGAACTGATGTCAGAACTAAAGTCATGTGCAAACACTAGAAGCTGCTTTGATGAGTTGAATGTACAAGACACGGCATTGCTTTGATCACATTTAAAAAATTACTGTTTTGTTTGCTTAATGGGGTAGTGCAGTCATTCGTCGCTATTTGCTGACGCGTAGTTGGAGTTTCCTATAGAACCCAAGGCATGTCATAACATGTCCAAAAGCATATGGTGCGAATTATTAGAATGTTATACACGTATTCAGGATTTATACATTTAATCCTCTACTTTGTTTACAAGTTCACTTCCTCTAAAATAAAAAAAACATCCGCTAGTTCTTCAGATTTATTCTGCGATCGGTCTCGAAATAATATTTTTTATGACATATATATAATCGGCTCAAGAGCACACATTTCAATCTAATATTTAATTAAATTTCCACACATTGCAGATAATCCAAATGATGACCGTTTTGACGGGCATATTCGATGAATTTGAAAAATTGCGATTGAAGAAGGCAAGCATCACGATTGGATTGGTGCTCGTTCTGCTTTTAATTTCTCTCTACTTTTCTACAAAGGTAAATTATAAATAAATAATTTGAATGTATTATATCTTCCCCTATTTGTTTTCTACCAAAAAATTTATCTTGTAAAACTTCAAGTGATCTGTGAAAGTATATCTCATTCAGTAAGAATATTGTGTTGTTGTTTTATTTCTTTTGGACATTTCAAATGTAATAAAAGATAGAAAAGTTCATTACTTGCCATAAAATTGGCTTTAAGTAAAAATTTGCTCTAATTTTATTTTATGCAATTTTTGAGTCTTGGAAAATAGCGCTTTGGAAGACAATAAGTTTCTCTTTAAAATATATCGATTTTCGGATGCCAAATCACAGGTTCATCTCGATTGTTATCTTGAAATTTTATTTAAATAAAAATGGAAGAATATTTTTAATTTAAAAAATTCATCTGTGTTCTCATTGAGAGCAAGAAACATTGGACTATAAGATCCAAGTCTTAATATGGGCAAAATATGTAGTTCATTATACGAAGAACTATTAAATTTACGTGCCAATGACAATGAGTTTGTATACATTTTGTCTGCATAGCAAAATATCGCCACATTGCTGTAGAGAGTATTTAAAAAATTAAGTTAAGTCCAAATTTCATAATTACTGCTAAAGCTACGACTCTAAACAATCGCAAGTAGCGGTAGCAAGATAAAATATGTCGTATCTTGTAGCATTGCCTATTGCTACATGCAAAGTTTTATAGTTAAAATGAAGCAGCAGCAATAAAAACTGAAATGAAAAAGACTAATTAGTTTTCTATTGGTCTGTTTTTTTTTTTATTTTTTTTTTTTTATACCTGATGCTGTACATAGTTATAGTTTAATTCCTTTGGTCGCATTATAACATTGACTTAGTCGAAAATTAACAGTGGTAGTCGTAGAATAACATTCAAGTACTACTTCAGTCAAATAATACAAATTTCAGCGTAAACTGGATTATAGAGACCAAGTACATGAGCGAAATGAGTGTTGCCCATTTTGTTATTTTTTACAAAAATTGGTTATTTCCTCTCTTGGATTCTTCACCTTGTTAAATGTTATTCTTCGACTAAAAGAGTGATATGCTACGACTACCCCAATGTCGTTCTAGTGCTAAATTATATACTATGTCATTTGCACCTTGGAAGTATACTAAATCTACTAAGCAGAATTATTTTCATTGCTACACAAATATAAAGGCAGCAAGAGCAACAGAAAATTTGCAACTGGACAAGTTAATTTTTTTGTTTTGAACTACTGCTAAAACTACCGCTATAAAGTGTGAAGGTAACAGTAATAAGGGTAAATGAGCGACTGGGAGCTTTCAACATTTTTTAACTTGACTATTTTCTTTTTATTCGTTGCTACTGCTACTTGTAGCAGCATTTATATAAACACTGGCTATGCACAGTGTCATCGGAATTCAATATATTATATTTTTCTAGCTTTCTCTGGCGAGCACTTCAATTGGATACATAATCAACAAGTAGCATTGACACACATTTATATCGAATCAATAAGAATGGACTATTTAAATTTAGCAGAATTTTTCTTCGTACAGCTCTGATATTTAATAGCTGTCACTTATGCTTTCTCCGATTATTCAAAATTAAAACTCATTACGATGAGTCAATAATGAGAAGAGTGTTGAAAGATTTGAAGAATACTGAGTTGTTTACCGATAGTAAGTTTTCTTTGAGTCGGCGTACCGCTCGGTCAACAGTGGTTCCAATTGTAATTGTGCTATTAGACATACATATGCAGAGCAGTTCGAGTTAAAGGGCGTAGAAAGTTCTTCGATTTTTGGCTTCTTAAAAGTTCCTCTCCTAATTTCACGATAAACGAAATGCACTCAACTTCTGCCATTAAGTGGCATTAAGTTAATTATATACCTTTAAATATAATAATAACAACTACGAGCAAATAACATGTAGATATTTAAAAAAAAACTTTTTATCTGAATAATTTAATTAATGTCTAATTTTATTAATCATTCCAGCAAGGTTTTGCACAACTACATCTCCTGCCTGACATTGTGGCCGTCACTCACTTGACAATTTCCATACTTTTGATAATAATTACAACTTGGATATATGGCCGCGAACGCTTTCAATGTGACTTACAGTTTATGCTGGGCAAAACGATATCAAATTTTAAAATTAACGTACTGCTGCGTTTTGTAACGCCGTTTTTTATCGGCTGTGGCATTGTAAGTATTCCCACATGGAATTCAAGAACAAAAATAAAAAACGCCTCCTAAATTTTATTCATTTTCTGTTTTTTTTTAATTTTTATTTTTTCAGGCACAGATTATTTTTTATACCAGCGATCCGCCCTCTGTGCTCATTTTGTTGACACAAAGTTTTGTTTACGTCGTGGTACCCGTCTACATGTTGTATAAAATCCGTCAAACAAGGGGCACGTTTAAGCAGCGCGTACGTCAGTGTTTTGCGCCTCACGACTGGCATCCAGTAGATGCGGACAATCGTCGTTTTTATGAAGAGATTATGGGAACATCTGAAATGCTTGTCATACTGAATAATGAACATCAAGTTTGTTGATTATTTGCTGCGATCAATAAGAGATGAAATTATGAAAATGCAAATATTTTTTCTTTGGGTGTTTTTTTAAGTGATAATTAGAAAAAAAGACAAAATCAAAGAAATGAAAGGTAGGGTCAGACGGGCCAATAATTGTAACGACTAAAGTTCTATATTTTTTTAAAACAAATATAAATTAATAAGACAAGTTTCTTTAAAGCCTAACAGATAACATACCAAAATGATTATTTTTAACATAATATTGTCTTATGCATGCGATGCAATATGAAATAACCATTGGCCAAAAATTGTGCTTACGCTTATTTCATCAGATATTTGCCTCGTCTCAGCGTACCTTACTAAGTAGACGTGAAGTGAAATAGGATTCTTTTACTTTTCCAGTAAGGTCCATCCATTTTTTTACTGTAAGCCCCATGCTTCACAACCACATAAATTTCAGGTAAAAATTAAAAGCTTAGTGTAAAGCATTGTTAGGATTAATGGAACTACTGTCAAAAAGTGTGCCCTAAAGTTGTTTATAAAATTAAATTAAAATCAGATTTTTTTACACCAAAAAATGTTTTCATAAAAAAGCTTAGAGAACATGTTATTTCGTTACAGCGTACTGAAATCATTAAAAATGTTCCAGAAAGGCAGGCATTAGTTTAGCGATAAGTTTTGCTGATTCAGCGATATATTTGAGAATGTTCTTATGGACATTTTGCTTGCGATTCCATTGCACATAATATCGTCCTTGCGTTACAGCATTTTTCCTTAACAGTTCAAGTTTTTCCTCATTTCCTTGCATGCCTTGGCGACATTTTCTTTTCAACATTTTCTGCATTTGTGGTGGTGTTGATATTGATAGTGGTGGTGATGTGGCACCTTGAGATGTTTTTACAGTCGTAGGTAAATTGGGAGAAGGTTACCAATATTCCGTAACTACTACTGCTACCCTGTGATAATTTGCATTTGCACCAAACACTGAATACCGCTAATATTTAAAAAATAAACATTACATATTTGTGGTAGTCAGACTTTGCCAAAAAGTATTATAAGAAAATACTGATATCGCAAAGGAAACTTGATGTGATTTATTAATTTGACATAATAAATTTTTGTACCGCAACGAAAATCGGAATAAATCTTAATTTATTACATTCAAAGTATTTAAATTATATAAAAACTATGTACGTTACATTTAATAATAAACTTGTGTTATGAAATCAAATAAATATTTTTCTTTTTTTGGTACAACGGATATTAATTTGGTAAAATTTTAGCATTGCGAAGGTCCAACGTAAAACCTTTCAAATCGCCACGCCATGGTGGTGAGCGATACATTCATATATACATATTTTGTTTTTAATTTTGTCTACATATTCGTTCATTATATTTAAACTATATGATCCTATTTGGACATTGTTTACACGAGCAAAGTTCAAGGTCAAGTTAACGCCAAGAATATTTTTCAGAACACGGTGCTCGACTGACCAACGCTCTCCAATGCATGTCGCTGTTCCCCATAATATATCAAGTATTAGATCTGCGGTATATTGTTCACACACACGAAATACACGTGTATGACAGGCGAGCTGAGAAAATATTTCAGCGGGAAGGCACAATCCTGCTCAAAATTACGTTTCGACTATCTTGTAATTTCCCGCAATTTTCCATAAGTACGTGATGCCGAGGTCATAGTGGATGTAGTTTGTTCTGAACATTTTCCAGTCCATCAAAGACTTTTCCGTTCTGTAAATGACTCTTTTTGCTCGTTTACGAAGTTACCACGGCCATATCAATGATCCAAAAATGGCAACTTGGCCATATTACAACAAACCGAATGCGCCAATATTCGGACAATATACACGTGCAAATGTTGACGATCGTGCTGATGGTATGTATTACACACTCCGACTCGTCAAAAGAGTCAAGGGGCTCCCTGGCATCTAAGATTTCCACCACGAGTCATGCCAAACGCCCAATGTTCATCTCTATTTAAAATTTCAAAGTGTTCCATAAAGACCTGCAGGTCGACTTCAGGGACTAAGGTGTACAAGTGAATAAGACGATGATTGTGACTCAGGTAAAGTATATAGATACAAGTCTTCGGCAAAATCGTGCTGAGGGAAAATATCGTAGAATAATAAAATAATCGCTTTCACGTAGTCAATCGGTGGGTAAGAAATTACTGTTATCCGGTTGGTTGTGATTGCACGTCAAAAATCAGCAATGAACAAAGCCGTGAAACAACAAACAACTCATTGGACTTCTTTCTCAGCTATTCCTGGGTGTTGCGATACAAAAGGCTTGTGTGTGATATCCAGGTACGCCATCAGATAATTGGCTATTGAAATCTTGGAGTCGTCCATTAAGGAGACTATAAAGAAGCTTTCCCTTAGCTTGGTCATCAGGGAAGGCTGCAGGTACTGAGGCGAAGATGAATATATACTTACTGGCATTATGACTTATTTTGGATATAAATTTCTTCTTGGGCTTCTTGCCATGGGAAATTTCGGGGGAACTATACCTGGGCTGCCGTATGAGAATTGTATCTTTTTTGCAAGGTAGCTTAGAAACTGGCTTACAGATATTCAGGTGGTATGCTGGTCACTCCCTTATTATAGAATTTAAGGCCAGTTGAAGTACTAGCCCTTTGGCAAGCGTCTATGACGACAACGCGAAGCTGAAAACATTAGCGTAAATTCGGTTCTCTTCATACGGCTACAGTTTATACTATTATCCTGAAAACCGATAACCAGCCAATCTCCCTGTCGCCAAGTTGTTTGTTGTTATCTTCTTTCTTTTTTTCGAAATTATTGGAGAACGTTTATCGAAACACATGTTCTTGCTCACGTTAATAAACAAGAGTTCTCAAATAAGTCTGTTCAGATGCCCCAAATGCGTTTTAAAACTTATTGTGAGCGTTTAAAATGTTAATAACAAATTGTCATTTTAACGTTTATTTATAGTTTTAATTTAAGAACACCCGATTCTAATTCATTCCACCAACCATTTCTTTATTCTAAATGAAACGATAGACATTCTTCGGAAGTAAAACACAGAACAGCTAAAACATTCGGAAATTTCCACTTTCGAACAAGATATTCCTTTTTTTTCACTACATTTTTAATTTACTAAATAAAATTTTTCCGATTTGACGGGTGTTTTTTTAATAGTATACAATATATAATTGAAAATATATTCGAATCGGGAAGTGAAGTTTTCGATTCAGTGATAGCATGGCGAATGTTGTCTTCCAATACGTCAATCATCTGTGGCTTTTCGTCGTAGATCAATGACTTCAAACGCCCTTACAAAAAGTAGTTGAGCGGTGTTAAATCTTGGGGGCTAATTTACGGGTCCATCATTCGTTCACCCAAAGCTTCTCTTAATAAATCAATTATGGCGTGTTACACCGTCTAATTAAACTACAGGTCCTGCACATTAAGGGCTATCAATTGTAGTACAAAAAAGTCATTGATCATGTTTTATAGCGGTCACCATTAACTGTAACGTTATGGCCGGTAACGTTTTCAAAGAAATACGGACCCAAGGATTCCACCAGCTCATAAAATACGCCAAACAGTGCATCTTCTGGATATAATGGCTTGTGGGTTATATTTACTCCAAATGTGGCAGCATTGTGCTTATTGGCGTATTCATTCAACCCAAAAGGAGGAGGATGAACAGAGTTTTTGTGTGAAATTCGCGATCAACAATAATTTCGTTGTGAGTCCATACACCAAATGTACAGCGTGCCGAAGTTATGGCAATCGTCGTGCGGCTTCAATTTTAGAGTTAAAATCTCTAAAACTCCTAAGTTTTTTTAAGAAAAATCTTCGAAATCTGCAAGTTTTCATCACAACACATTTTCATAAACTTTTGTTCTGTATTGTATAAAAAAAAAATACAAAATGACATGTTTATCCACACAAAATGACTCAATTCAATGTTCGTATATCATGTATTTAATCCAACCCTAAAGCAAATAGAATACGAGAATGAATATTTTTTTAATTTTTATGATCTTGCATTTTCCGTGGGCAAGAACGAAGCTTACAGCAGCAAAACATTTTTGTTATTGAATTCTATGTTAGCATATGCGATTTGCTTTTAGCCAACCATTGGTTTGCAATGAAAGCATTGTATGTTTACAGTGGACACAAAATTAGTAGAAAAGGCACGAAGAATTTTGAAAACGAGTGTCAAAGTTATCAATATATATTGGAAACTTTTAAAGAATGATAAACAACTGTTTTTATTAAATAAGCGATGGAATCAATTGAAAACTTGTTTAAGCTTTAATTTTATTTATTGAATCTTTCTAAAAAAATGCAATAAGTATCAAAATCTTATTTCTAAAATACATATTATTTATTATTTAATTCCCAATGTTATAACTAATCTATTGCATTCAATTCCTAATAAACTGTCTATTATTGGGTTGCGTGAACCGTCTCCCCAGGCTCAACGTGTCAGTCGTTTTTAGTCTCTGGTCCTTCTTCCTGGATATTGGGAAGAATATTGTCATTTCTTATATACCAGGAAGCGCTCACGATAAGTTGTAATTAAAAACTTAATTAAATTTTAATCTGAAACCAAACAAAACTTTTAATAGAAGCATATATTTTGTTTTGAGTGTTCACTTGGATTTTATTCATTTATATAAAAACGATGTTTTGGTTCCAGTCATGGACACAAGCTAAAGTTTCCAAACTGATTAAAAATTGTTGTGAATGATGGTTTTCTTCCAAATTTGTAATTTTTGTAATAACAACAAAAAGAAAAAAAGGATCAAATATGTTGTTGCATTTTTTATTAAGGAATCTCATAAAACTAGAACTGTGGAGGATTTATACAAAGAGACCAAAGCCCAAAATCATAATAATATTTTTTGTTCTAACCCATTCTCATGGCAATAGAATTACATAAATGTTTGACAAATAAGCTGCGCCTCTATATGTTAAAATATATTATAAGTATACATATGTGTTTGTATTTAGATATGTAAGTGGAACGGAAATGCTGCTTGCCATCCTTAAGCATATTGAGTGTAAAAGGGCATATTGAAAAACTGCCATGTTTTCGGCATTCTCGTGTCCATGTTGTAGCGTATGCATCTCTTGCGCACAACACCTGACTGATATTCCTTACAGTCAACAATGGGAGAATTCTCAGCCATGCAATGTTTTCTCGCACTAAAGTAAAAGCCACCCAAAGTGTTCGCTATCGTATTGTTAACGGCTTTCAAGCAATTCATGAATTTTTGTTCGCAACTGCAGTTAAAGCTTAAAAAAAATACATGATTATAAAAAATATAGCAACCAAAACCGGCACTATTTACAACATGTTGCAATATTTTCTATGTTTCACTTACATGGGAATCAAGTGGCTCTTGAGACCATGTACGGTAGACAAAGGATTTAATACATCATCACAATGATCATGCTCTCGACAACACATATCAGTTTCACGTTCTGGACCCAAATCATCGTAATTAAGTGCAGTATTACCAGGACCACACCATTTAGTACCGGGTGCCATTGTGCCTAGATACGGGGCTGGCGGTGAAAAAGATAAGCCCTTTATATCATCTTCTTCGAATATTGAGTCCCCAGAGCCTGTAATTGGAGTCGCAAATATAGTGAAGCAGATCAGTACTTGAGACAGACGATTATTTGCTAAGAAACGAAACATTTTGAATATATCAGAAGCTTTTGCTTTGTAAAGAGTTTTTGGCAGACTGAATACCTTTTCTGTGACAGTGGTTATTAAATAAAGAAATTAAGAGGGGAAAATTTAAAAATTAGAGAATTTAACTAATAAAAAGCCAGCAATAAAAACTAGAAATGTGGATAAAATATATTTTAGCAGTAGAATTTAAATACATAAATAAGAAGTAGGAGAGCTATATTCGGCTGTGCCGAGTCTTATATAAAAGTGCACTAAAGATTTCTTTCGGGATTGATTAGGATATTTAAAATACGGCCCTTTAAATTTGTTTGTCTTTTCTCGGAATCCTTATTAATTTTTTATAAATATTCGATTTTTTTTTTGTGAATTTTATATTTAGTAAACTGTCTACTATTTCATAAAGTTTAGAGTTTTCGGTGCATTTTCAGCTTTTGGGTAAATTTTGTCGCTAAATTTCAATATATGCTCAAGTTCGATTTTGATTCCATGGTTGTGAAAATGAAGTTTTTTGAACCTTGAGTGCAATATCGATTTCGCTAAAATGGCGACGTTGTTAATAAAATACTAATTTATTTTTTTTTTTTTAACTTTTGGCAACACGGCAAAATTTTGGTGAAATCAAAATTTTAATTTTGAAATCCTAAAATACGCCGAATTTTTGTTTTTTGCTGTAGTTTGCAATTATTTCGTTTTATTCCGTAGTTTTTATTATATTTTAAAATTTAAGCTTTTGATCAATGTAAATGTTGAAAAATTCTGAATTTTTCTTAAATTTTTATTGCAATATCTGTGTTCTTAAAATTACGATTTTTAAATAATTTTAATAATTTTTTATTAAAAATTGCTTGGTTATAGGTTGTGCTTTCGTGAAAATTTTTAAAATTGTTGTGAATTCGTAAATTGTGTTGAAATTCGTAAATTGATTTTTGTCAGTTTAGTTTTTGGCTAAAATATTTAATTTTTATGCTTTTCAAAACTTTTGGTGAATTTCAGATTTGTGTTTAAGTTGGGTGTTTTTTATATGATTCTGTAAAATTTGGTAAAATTTTGTATTTTTCGTAATATTTCGGTGCGATTTTGGTTTTTTTGGACTTTTTTTATTTTTGAACTATAGTTTGATTTTATATCAAATTTCCGAATTTTGGTTAATTCTCAAATTTTGTTTTCTTAAAAATAATTTAAATTTTTGTTAAAATTTATATGATGTTTAACTTTTTTTTTGACACTTTTTAAGTGTCACTTAGTTCATAGAATAAGATAGTTAATATAAGTATGTTTTTAGGCGTTTTTGAATTAATGTTAAGTTTCGTTAACTGTATTTACATTTTTTAAAATATTTAAAAAAACCTCATGTTATTTTTGTTTTATGTTAACTTTGGAAAATTTTTGAATTTTTGTGACAATATTTTTTTTTCATTAATATATAATTTGTTCGTTAGTTTTATTTCCTGATGATGCTATACAATGGATTTTTGAATAAATTATATTAATAATTTCCATGATTTTTAAATATTCTGGTAAGTTAAAATTTTTTTTTTGTGATTTAATTTTTTTTTTTGTCAATTCACCACTTGTAAAGTTGGATTTTTTTTTATATAATTGCTGAACATCGATTTTATTACAAGTTCGAAGTTTTTGTGATTAATTAATACAATTACCAAATTTTGGTAAATATTCTAAATTTCACAAAAAAAAAAAAATAGTCTTATTCTAGTTTTTCGATTTTACGGTGAATTTTTTCTATGAGGAGATTTTATTAGCGTATGTGGAAGCGTTTCCACGCAAGACTAAATACAAAAAAAAAAAATCCCAGGCCCATATCTCGGGAACGTGTGAACCCATATTGCTTATTTCTTTCATCGGACAAAGAGATATATGTAATTAAACTTCCCTACCTATAAGGATCCAGAATATATATAATTTATTAAGTCGGAAATGAATATTGTAGAAATTACAAACGGAGTGACAAGCCTATAGATACCATTTTCATTTTGAAAAAAATTTATAAACTTCTCAAATTATCTTATCTAAAATTATTATCTAGATTATATTTCGTTAAGGCTTCCGAAGTCTAAAGTTAAGACAACATTCTTCGACAGTCGTAAAACGGGCCTATTGTTGTTTTACAATCTTTGAGAGCTCTACGTCTTACTGTCGCATAGGTACAATATACAACATCGTTTTGCGCAGTTGCTATTTACCGCCTGCTTTCGGTTTAGTTTCTAGTTGCAGGCGGTTTTTGTTTAACATTTTGAAAGCCAACCACTCACTGCTCGGAAGAACATAACCTGAGGGAAACTAATGAAACTCAAAAACGATATTCTTTATCTCTCGGCGGAGAAAAAGAAATTAATACGCCTTCATGTTCTGCAACTACGTATTTCAAATAAACGGTTTTCTATTAAGTCATAAAGCGACTTCAGTATATCAGATAGACTAATGATATTCGTATCCCAAAGTAGGTATTTCTTGATTGAAGTGATCAACTGCTTGTCATCGAATTTTCTTTCCTCTTCTTTTAGTCCCAAACATTTTCAATTATTTTTAGATCAGAATTTAAAAACTCATAAGAAACATATGAATTACTGTTTCATACGAACGAACCCATTATTTGGAAATAAAAATATTGTAAATAGTGAAATTTGATTTATAAACAAACGCTGTGCTAATACTTTGTTTGCAAATAACTTTAATATTTAATTGAGTTCACATGTTTCTTCTTAAAATTATACAACAGTCTAATCACTATTCAAACAGAATTTTTCCAGACACAAAATATATGTATGTCAAGCTCTAAAATCTTTAGTACCCAGTAATAAATGAAATACACGCAGACAAAAATTATAGTTGAAGTAACCATAATATAAAATTATGATTAAATTATATGGTTATAAACAAATCAATTGTCTTCATTTTCCTTGGATTTCTCATTTCGTCTAAAGAATTTAGGACACAAGACGTTTAAGTTTTTCGAAAAAGTTGGATAAAGGTTTTCTGATGAGCTGGCCTAAGCAACCAGCGAAATGCGCATAGAGGCTAGCTTATCCACTATGAACAAATAAATTGCAATATTCCATTATAAAATGAGTTCGGATTAGAAAATGAGCTAAAAATAATTTGTTTTATTTTTTATATACAAGAATGAAATCCCAAAAACTCTTCTATAAATAATATGACTGTTGTAGGTATTAAAACTATGGTTCTCTTAGAACGACAGAAAAGCAAATTATATTACTGCTTCGAATGCCAAGTTCTTGATGCGTACAATAAAATCCCATTTCTAAGCAACTTGCTACCTTGGCAGTTTTCCCAAAATCCTTTGACATATTAATGCTTACAGACTCTACATGAAAAGTGCACATTTTCCCATTACTTAGTCCCCAAGGCCTACCCGTATACCAAATGTATACCAAAATTCAGTTCTCTAGCTACAGTGGAAGTGCTCCATAATATTTACGAATAAGTTAGTGAGTCAGTGAATATGTACCAAATATGCACTTTTTACACCTTCATATCTCGGGAAGATTTTATGGTATAACTTCCAAACTTGGCCTATGGGATTACCTATGCGTAGAGTCCTTATCTTTAAAGTATCATTATTTTATGATTAAAGAAAGTTATGAGGTGGTAGAAAAACTAATACTAAAAGGTGGGCACGGCATATTAGTTGCATCGTTCGCTGGGTTCAGTGTTGGCGGTTGAAGAAGTACGGACAAATGGCTCTAAATCCAAGAGGTAACGTTTTGTGAATGTATCGCTACCTGGTACACCTTGTGGGTTGGTGGCGCCTTATATAGGGCGATTCGGCATGTTAAAATAACCATTCATACAAAAAAGGACCTCTTCGCTAAAGATTGCGTTTAAAATAAAACAAGAGGGCTCTTCGAAATTTATTTGGATAATTAAGTTTCATCATTTCGGCTTGATGCTTAATCGTTTCAAATCAGTAACTGAATAATAAACAACAGTTTTTACTAACGCTGACAGAACATTACGACCATCATAACCCGATACTTATTGGCAACCGTTTCATATATTAATTCTTGTAGTTGAAGTCTACGAAGTGTCTCTTAAAGTCTAGGAGATATAAGAAATTAATGAAATAAAGTCACAAATATTTGACGATAATCCAAGTTAAAAATTTTATGTCAAGCACTTTCTAAAATGCCTTAAAATGTGTCCCAATTTATTTAAAAACCCAACGTTCTTTGTGCATCGTTACCCAAAGTTTATTCAGGATAGAAATGTTTCAAGTTAAAATTTCTTCAAGACAATTGAGAAGTTCTATAAAAAGACACTAAAGCTTTAACTGTTTGTATTTATCGTATTTAAGATCGGCTAAAGAATTTAATTTGCGATTAATAATCTATTTTACCTTAACAGTTATAATGCCTAAAACGTACTAAGTACTCTTTTTTTATCTAAGGAAAATGTTCCTCAAATTTTATTTGTAAGTTAGTTTACAATAATTTATAAATTTTAAGTTTAATATTTCCCCTTAAATGTTCGATCTTATTAAGTAGAGAAGAATGTTATTGAAAATTGTATAATTACATTTGTTAGTTTATAGAATACAAAAAGAATCAATTATGCCAGGACTTACCCCTTTCCGAGTTTCGAAGAAGCGTCCAAGTTTTTATTTTAATAAAGGAAAATATGTCTTTCATATTAAAATTATTTTTGCATTAGAAGTTATATAAAAGATAGCAATAGTGGTTAATTTTATAGTTTTTACCTATTTTCGTACCTGAGCGCTCGAGTAGGAATTTGTGCTTCTTTGGTAGAGAAGGCTTTATTTGAAGACTTGTCTCTGTATTTGTTAGTTACGAAGGTACTATGCTCCTAGGCATTCAACACAGAGGCTGCACGATGCTGCTGGCTACAAATGTCGCCAGTTACATAATTATTTAGAAAACTATAGTCATGTTCAAATATTAACAGCAGTTGTACTTTTTTAAAGTTCTGTATTTTCCTTGGAACAAGTCCTGAGGATTGTCGGGCCTGGAAAGTTGAAAATATAATCTGATATATCTTCTGATGTGTAACAATCACAGTAACAAAAGACCTTTTCAACGATGCCACAAGCTCTTTGAAGTGTGGGCCCAAAATAGGTCAAATAGGGGGAAACAAATTTTATAGCCGACTATTTTTTAAATTTATCACTTAGAAGCAACGACTATAAGCTTTCATTTGGTGTATAATATGCTATGGTAGATAGAAAATAAAAGCAATAAAGTGCAAAAATAGTATGAATTTTGTAATCAGAATATTTCAATGCTGAAACTTTGGTTATAATCGGAAACGTGCACGAGACTGAAGTTTAAAAACTTACATAATTCCAGACAGGTCCATAAACTTCACTCAGGAATACAGTTATTTATTTTGAACACATGTAAGCAATAAAACAAATTTAATTATTGAAAAACACTTGATGCATATGTATTGAAACATTTAAATTTCGTAATTTTCTTTTTTATTTTACAATAAAAAATACTTTTCTATACATTAAGTTTCTTTACATATTTTGTTATATGTCAACGTTGTTTTTGTTTTGTAGTCAACAAAAATAGAAATTAGTTCAATCTGACTACAACGATAAAAGCAGCATGGACAACAACCTGCAGCCGTGTGTGTAGCCCTGTTGTCACCGACTGCTTGTAGTCGGTAGCCTGCTGTCTCCTATGTGTTTAATGTATTAACGTTGGAATTATCTACAATCCCATTATAGTGAATCTACTCTAACGAAAAGGCTCCTCTATTTCAAAAAAGTAAATGTGATTTCAATTCGAGCACTCAAATTCGAACACTTCTCGAATCGAATTGCGCAGTACACTTCCACACAAGCTCATGTTCTGCAAAGATTTGTAACTAGCAAAGGTAACTGACTATTTTTACTAATATATGGCGAAATATAAAATTTTGTCTAGAAATTAGAAGCTTGAACTTCTATAAATCTCAAAGACTACTAAACCAGCACCCAACCTAACTACCTCTTAGTAGTTGTAATAAAATTGAACTAACTAAAAGAAACTGCAGACTTTTTTTCCTGACCCCTAACTGTGCAACATCTAATACCTATTAACGGCTGCTCTTAATTTTTTGCACAAAATAAATTGTGCAAAATATAATACAGAATTGAAATAATAATACTTTGAGTTAACCATCATGTAACCATTGGAAACTAATAATTTTCTAATTGTCTTTTTTTTTTTTGTAATTTCAATTACTATCAATTTTAGTTTTGGCACTTTTACGGCAGATTAAATGAATATATTTTACAGCTAAACAAACAATTTTATATGAAATTGTCCGCAAAAATCTTCAATTATTTTTATGAACAAAGAACTCAGTTTTTTTATATTAATCGTGCACTCGATCATTCTACAAAAATGATGATCGAAACAATGTTTAAAATTTTAATTTGTAGTCATGGTAGAACATACTCCTTTGTAAATTCTAAAACATAAAAAAATGTTCCTAGTGCTTGATAAGTTAAATTATATTTTGGAATGGCCCAAGGGAGTAATTCGATAGCAGTGCAAATTAATTTTAATGAAAACACTTTTGTTTAAATTTAATATTTGATCTTTATTTTATGGTTTCAAATGCAAAACCACAACTACCGATAACGAAAGTCATTAATATTCTAATAATGATCTTGTTTCAGCTCAAAAATAGATTAAATACATTTGTTTTCCGCTAAGCTTCACAGGCAAACACAAAATAATAGCAAGTAATTGATCAAAGATATAATAAAGTTTACAGAGATAATAAGAAAACGAGATTTTCTCTTGTAGCTGCTACTTTTCCGATTTCGTAAGGCCCTTCGCTTTATTATTTATTATTATTATTTATAAATAACATATTATTTATCTGCGGAGCCAAAAATAAAACATGCCAAATGTAGCATCTTTTCAAAAAAATATAATATGACCCAAAAATATTGCTTAATTGGTCAGACTTTCTCACCCTTTTATTTTTTTATTTCAAATAATTCGTACTTTTACTGCTTTGTAGCGCAGATACTATGCTTCCACATGGGCAGAAGAAGTCTAAAACGATTATGGTGGAAATTACGAAAGAAATGAGAAACTTTCCATACCCTTCCCACCTGTAGTGAATGGGTTATAGTATGTTCACACATGCACCTTAATTGCGCAATTGGGATATTTACGAAATTAAATATCATTGTCGGGTCACACAATGGCATGTGTGTGAACACCAAACTCTATAGCTCAATTTAAAGTGTAAAGGTAAAGTTGTACAAGGTGCTAATGATTATACAAGCATACGAGATCTTGTACCGAAGCAACTAAAAGTTCTTTTTTCTGTAATTTGAGGGGCTACAATCAAATTTGCACTCGATATTTTAAATTGACTTTGGTTTCCACTATACCGTTATTTTCAAGATTATGGAAGTGAAACGTAAACGGCTGAGTGAACAATTCCAATATTCCCATTAAAATTGTTTCAATGTGTTCGTTTATTTAAGAAATATCGAAGAAGTTTTGACCAAAAATATAAATTTTTTGTGCAAAATTTGAACGTTTCTGGTGTAAAAAAAATCATGGAAAACATCAAAAGACTAAAATCCCTTTTTCATTAGGCATATAGCTTTATAAGTCATATCTTATTAAAATCGATGCACAACATTTTATTTTATTCAGCAATTAAGTAATCTTTGTTATTTAATTAAAAAAGTAAATCTCATAACTTGCAAAAACTACATGTCGGCCAGCTCCAGCTCCTGAATTTTAGGGGAAAAATAAAGTTTTTACGGAATACAAATAATCAATAACGTCAACCAATCCTTACAAAAACACCCGACCTAGGACCTTTACCTGTTCACTTCTAACAAATGCCTACGTGATAAACGAGGTACACCTGCTGCTAGCTCACATGACATAGCCGAAACCGGTTTGTCTCTAAACCAAACTTGACAAGGAATGGCCCTGCTAGAATCTCATATCAAGAATTAAAATATTAATAAAAATTTAACTATTTAATTTTAATGATATGAATTAAAATATAAAATTTTTTTACAAATTATCATTGGTAAGCCAAACACACAAAAAATCACCCTATATGTCATCCCTTCATTTTAATGAGCAAAAAAGAATTCCCTTTCCATAATCGAAAATTTTTCAATTACATTTAAATTTGACTTTAAAGCGCACTAGGAGAAAATAACAAAACGGAAAGAAATACAAAACGAACACATTTCCGAGTTTTCATAAATTCCAAATAAAAATGCGCTTTTCTCGTGCTCATAGACAATTGAGAGAAGAAAAATGACAACGACAATCATGATGATGATGATGATGATGATGATAATGACAACAACAAATATTACAATGATGACGTTGACAAGGCGGTCATGGTATTTTGAATTCTACACAGTCGATCATTGTAATGAATTATTGATGTGTTTCCCTTGTTGTATTTTTGTTGTGATAACAAACTGATCGAGTGTAAATTCGTACACCAAGCCATGAACAAAATTATTTTGATTCAACATTTCTGGGATCAAGTAAAATTTTTCTACTCAGCAGAATCAAAAAAAAAAAAATTAAATAAAATCACTAGCAACTGCAATCCAATTCAGAGCTGTACAACAGTAAACTAAAAGCACCATTTAACATAAATTGACTTAATTTGTCCGGGAGCCAAGGGTACTTTTTTATTAAGGATTCCATCGATACACCTTTCGAGTTACACCTTGGAGTTTTTGCATTTTCCCATAATTTTCAACAGTACCGAATTAATTCCAAAACTGTCAATGCTTTAAGATTTTGCAAGTTTGAAGAAAAACTGGAACCACCTATTTTACAATAAAAAAGCAATTCTACTTATATTCCAAAATTAATTTCCAAATTTAGAATATTTAAACTTTTCAAAAACTTTCTGTTTTTTTTAATTTTTAAAATTCAAAATTAATATTTTTGCAAAATTTGTTTTACTTAAAAAAAATATATTTTTTTTAGATTTTCATACCGCCGTCTCAATTAGTTGCTACGAAAGACACTTGCAACTGCCAAAAAATGTACATTCTGAGTTTAATATGTTTATTTTCTGGATTCTGTACTAATCCACTGAGAACATCGTAACTTTTATTTTTGCACTTTTTAATTTACTAAACAAAACATTGCAGTGTTTAGATAATAAATGCTTAGATAAGCTTCTACTTAACAGCTTGCCTTATTTTACCATATTTCTATCCAAACAAGGGTGGTTTTTGTCAAGGTTTCCGGATTTAAATCAGCAGCTACAAAAATATGGATGAAGCCCAAAGCAAGTTTGTCACCTTGCCACTTAGTTACTCACACTAATTACAACTTCAAATTTATGAATGCCACAAAATCGAACACACAACTTTTACTCTTTTAACAACTACTACACTTAAAACAACTGTAAACCTCATTTCCAAACGTGATGTAGATTTAATTAAACTTGTATAGGATGACCAAGGAGTCATCTCGCTAATTGGGCTCTGAAAATGTTTGCCGAAGATCCGGCTTTTTAACCAACAAACTATCGTGAAGCACTGCGATCAAAGCCGCGGTGGCCATTAGAATTAGGGGCTATTTAGCTAGTAGGCACAAAGGTATGTCTTGCCATAACTGAGTGCAACGTCAGAATTTCTGACTTATACCTCCTCGTAGTGGCGGCCGGTAAGAGGTTCCTGTCTCTACAAGGAGTCTGACTAAATAAGCTGAGCGGAGAAAAGTTAACACTCTCTTATCAAAATCCCTACTCCATGGTGGAACAGCATACGGTAATCCCTGGTCTCTAGTATGTGAATTCTAGATGGCAGTCGCTTTCCAGTTTTAATACAGACTTATCCGTTCATATGGAGCTCTGTGTGGGTGGATTCCTTTTTCTCCACTACTCGTTAGAATTATATCAATTCTCTGAAGTGATTCTTAATTTGCAAAGGGAAGAAGCTAGTAGTCGTAAATTACAAATCGGTTGCATGAAATAAATGCGAGGAACGAAGCCGGTAAAAAGGAACCCGTAAAGTAAGCGGTCTACTTAGGTTACTGCCCTATATTAAATAACAATAAATAATACGGACTATTCCATACATAATGGCGTATGTAAAGCAAAAAAATAAAGCCAGAATGAATTTGATATCTCCCGTTGTTATTTTTTTTTTAATTTCTTTTTCGGTCTTAGCTGGTCACCCTATACAAAAAGTACATTTTTATTGAATATTTATCTATTAACGGTAACAACCCTACAACGCAAAATCACATTTTCATACATTTTAACAAAACTCTCTTTTTATTACTAAATATATTTTTTGTATGCTTTAAATAATCTTTCACTGCCTTATCGGCCTCAACAAAGTACATATGACAAATTAGCTGAGGGATGCCTTTTATTTTTAAACGAAAAAAAAAACAAAATTAGGAAATTGAATTTAAACCTCATTTAGAGAAAAGAGTAATGTTTCATAGAAAAAGAATCCCATCTTTTTTATCTCATTTAGGTTCCTTTGATTACTTTAGCAAATGACATAAGCGGATACGAAAGTAAATTTTCTGAACGTATTGAAGTAATTTGACATTGCTACAGAAACATAATACTATATGTATTATTTTGATAGGTCGCATAATTCTAGAAGCTCCCTTGTAGATGCCACCGTAATTTTTCTGGGCCTTCCTTCTTTTCACACCAGATTAAAATGAGAATTTTTAATGAAAAATCACATTAGCACTGAATTTCCCATCCCTGTTGTTTACTAGGAATTTAAGAGAGAAACATAAAACACAAACAAAATCAAAACAGAATATAAAAGAGTATGAGTTCGATAGTTTGTTTGATTGTGTGCACTGTGTGTCGTCCGTTAGTATTCAAATTGCATCGCAAAAGTGTGTTTTTTTTTATTCGAAATTATCGTTACTTATTAGTCGTTTGCCAAAGCTTCTACTAATTGGAACAAGTTAATAATTTTAATTAAAACTTAAGCAAACAAATTCATAAGCCCTTCAATATACTAAAAGAATAGAAAAAAATAATTAGTGGAAAATACTTTTAATAAATTAAAAAAAAACTATTCTAATCTTAATTATTAAATCGCACGAAAACAAAAAAGTGTTTCTCTCAAAATACTTACTTGCTTACAAAAGAACCATTTTCGCATCGATATTTCCTGCATGCATTACGAGTACAAAACATTTGCTTTAATTACACACATTTTGTTTTTTAATTATTTTGTTCATATTTTTGAATTTCAATGTCAAGTTCATACAAAATATTTTCTAGATAAAAGTTAAAAAGAAAAAAAGAAAACACATCGAAAATTATAAACTTTGCAAAGGAAATTGTTTATTTATTTGTTTACTCGTGGTTGATGGTTTCCAAATTATTTTTGTGGTTCAAAAATGGTGTATGAGTCATCGTATGAAAGTGGCCGCAGGCCCTTTTTGCCCGATACTAAGCGAGGCTATTGGGCCAATCCAAACGATTTTATTTACGCCGGCCTGGGTTTGGCATTTCGTTTGGATGTATTCTCAATGTCATGGTTCTTTATGATGGAATCGAGTGGTAAGTAAAAAAAAAATAATTTATAATGAACGGATTGAAAACATGGCAAATAAATTTAAATGCATTCAGGGAATGCAATATTATACAAATAAATACTTACATAAGTGTGCAGTTAAGGAATTTGTTCAATATGTTCTTTTGCTAAATGTGAGCATTGTCTCTTTTTATCGGTTTACTATAACCACCCAGCAAAAACGACTGCCGCGGAATCAGTTGTTTTGAAAGGGAGTATCGAGTTAGCTTTGCATACGAACTAGCTTACGTACGTCATGATATTTGTTCGAGATGGTTTGTCTTCATTGCCATGAAGAAGGGCTTCTTGGTATGCACCACTCGAAGCGAAGTACTGAGTAATCCCCCTGAATTATTTTTCGTTGGGTTGGGTTAAAAAATTAAAATTCCCATAATGAACTTAAAACTCCAAGTGCCGATTTTTCAGAAATATTTCATTTGAGAGCTATTTCTAGAACGGATTTATAAAGCACATTCCAATATCATAATCTAAGGTACAGAAACAAAGTAATTCACGCTACAAAACATATTTCCAAATATATAGCCCTGTCATAGAATTCAATTCCGATCAAAAATAGTTTCAATTCCGTAAAATTTATTCTTCGGAAAACGAAAAATGTTTTCAGAATCAAGCCAATTTTAGCAGGCATGTGATAGAAATTGAACGAAAATTTTTTAAAGTGTGTGTTAAATTTTGGTCGATTTTGAAAACGTTTTTTTAACCGTTTTAAAATTATTATAATTAAAAATGCAGGTGAACAGATAACATTTTTCTCATATAATGGATTTAAGAGAATCTAATGAAAATCATTAAAAAACGCATTTTGCAACCACTTTGTACTAATAGAAATATAGAAAAATATTTGATTTGATACATTGGCTCAACACTGTGATACGCAATCTTAAGAAGAAACAAAAACAAATTCGATCGGAATTACAACTACGTAATTAAATCGATTCCGATCGGCTTGTATGACAAGACTGATAATCTAAAATTCTCTTGTTATTTGCAACCTATATTTTACATGTTGGGAGGATAAACACATGCAACAATCATGATCCAATAGTTTTCGGATTCGCCTATTCGTTTAACTAGCTGGCTGGTTGTGCAGTTTAGAAGACACATATTTGATTAATGCGTCTATTGCTTTTTTCAACTCAACTCAGTTTGGTCGTCTCGGAGTTCACCCAGCGTTTAGCCAACGAAGAAGTATTATGAGACACATCTAATTTAAGTTAAAATTATCATGGCAGCGTCAACTAAAAATATTAATTTTGACAGAAACGCCGACAAATTCATGGGAAACTTTAAGAAAATAGAGTGTTTAAAACGTTTCACTAGAAAGAAAATTATTTTGATTGATACAGATTTATTTTATGCAACCTGAAACGAAGACACTAATAATAAAATGTGCTACACGTTAGTTGAAAAGTCGTGATTGATGAATCAACCCTCTTGACCAGTCCAATAAAAGAGCTACTCGTCGTTGGGGCAATACTTTCTGTACCAAAAATTTTGCCAGATGGTGTCACTTGCTCTCTCTCTCTCGCTCTCTCTCTCTCTCTCTCTGCATATTTCTTTTGTTATTGGCAAATTTTCTTAGTTCTTGCTTTGTAATGTAGGACCCCTTTCAGACCAGCAAAGTTTTCTTTGACAAAGATTCTTGAATTCTCTTTTAAACTTTGTCTTGTGTTCAGACAGGATAATTTTACTTTGACAAAGTCTGTTTCTTTTGTTTGTATGTTTGTCAAATATAAAGAGCAGCCATATTAATTCGGTTTACGAACTAAAAACACAAAAGGAATTTGCGAGTACAACAAGTTTTGTACCAACCCCTGCTCTCTTTTCCTCTCTCCTCCACAAACTCAAGACTTTGCAAAGAAAACTTTGCTGGTCTGAAAGGGGTCTATACAAACCGATGTGAAATAACTTTTAAAAGCTAACACGCTGCCATTCTGGGTAAGTTTAGTAGGTGGTCCCAAGCTATTTAGTTGCACTGCAAATCATTCCCAAATATCTTTGCATATATTTTTGGCTTTTCACTTGCAATCTCAGGGTTCTTTTTCGTTAGCTTAACAAGTCTCTCAAATTGGGTTTTAGTTTTATTTTGCAATTACTGCACATGTGTTAAATCTTTCCACTTACGGTCTGTACCATTTTCCTGGTATATCAAAGACAGCTATAACTGACCCAAATACTAATAAGCAGTTGTGTATATTTATTGTTTTTGTCGACCAAACTTACGACGAGTTGTAAATGACAATACAGGCGATCTCGGATAAACGAATGCCGTTTGATAAAAAAATTCGCCTCAGTTAAATTAAAAATTCACAACACTATCCCTGGTTTAACTTTATAACACTTTATTTAGTAGGCTTAACCAAAACTCCCCTTT
The DNA here is from genome assembly GCA_963932375.1 of Phania funesta. Taxonomy (NCBI): domain Eukaryota; kingdom Metazoa; phylum Arthropoda; class Insecta; order Diptera; family Tachinidae; genus Phania; species Phania funesta. The sequence goes on from OZ010653.1 coordinate 44,279,893, forward strand.
AACAAAAACAAATGTACATGAAGCAAAATCCGTTTAAAAGAAAAAAAATCTTAAATTAAGAGCGACGAAACACAATGTAGCGCTTATTTTTAAGCGCTTCAACCAATCAGAATTTTTAATTTAATTATTCACTACAGGTAAAGGATTTTTATTAAAAAAAAAAAACAAATCTGTATTCCGAAAAATCATATCATATATTTTATTCCAATTGCAATATTTGTATGACTCAATTTTGTGCAATAAATTTAAAAGAGCACAATTCGCATAAGCGAAGTCCTTGTACAGGAAACTCGCGGATATAAGAAAATATTTAAAAAAATTATGAACACAAGCAAAAACTCAACCGTTACTATCAGATTGAGAATGGCAGTGCCTATTTATGTATGAACGGCGACCAAATTGCTTCGAAAATTGTGAATAAATTCAGGAGAGAATATAAATAAGCCTGACGATCTATTATTGAACTGAAAATGTTTAATAATGAATATATATTAATTTATTTCAGGCTTAAGTTCGTTTCATTATTCTATCAATTAAAAAGTTAAGTTTTGAACACGAGCAAAATGGAATACATGCATTTTCTGTTCCGCTACACTCACCATCAGCAGCATTCTCTGTGTCTTTCTACTGATTAGTGTCTATTTTATTAGTTTTTGCAAAAACTGCAAGACTTATATCAATTCCAAGTGCGCATCAACGACTTATACAAATATATATAAAACTTTACAGAGATTTGTGTGTCGACACCAAATGTTGCAAGATATTTTTTATTTTTAGGATTAGGGCTGGGATATATTATTATTAGTTATAGTCCTAAACCAATTCTAGACTTTTTATAAACCTCGTAATCATTATGGACTTTATTTTAACTAGTTGAGTCTGTGTCTTGCCACCGCATGACAGTCACGTTCTGATATTTTTTGTTCCTCTTAGTTGAGACTGAGTCTTTCTATCGCAGCATCCTGTTTACAGTTCTTCTGATACTTAGAAAACCTTCTAACATAATACTTTTGGTTTTGGGCTGTTTGGGCTCTCAGAAGCTGTGGCAAAGCTTGGTAGATCGATCCGCAGAAAATTTGAACCATTAAAAAAATGTTTGTTTAATTAACGCTCGATACCACAATCCATTAGAATTATTTGCATGTTTTTATAGGGGGTAGAGATAGTAGTGGCCCAATTATTATTAAATCAATCACCCATATAGACTCATTCTGTAGTTGTAGTGGTTCAGAGTTAGTTTTCAACAAAAAATTTAGTTCAAGCTCTGCTTATAAATAATTCAATTTTGTACCTGCTGATAACCTGCCCGATTAATAGAATCTGTATTCCTGATGCTTTACCTCAATCACAAGATTTTAAACGATCCGTGACCAAACTATTGAAACGATTCTTTGTCTTATCACAGTTTATATGAGCGGAATTAATCTTGGGGAATTGACTCATTTAATCTCTCTTTTGTTAGATGTTTATTGCAATTATTGTTATGAAATAAATTTATTTGTTTAGCATCAATTTGGTGGCGTATTTTGAAATGTATTCTGATGATTATCGCTAAATATTTAAAAGAAAAAAAACAAAGTGACCCGACCTTATTAAGAAGAAGATTTATGTATATTATTATTGTTTTTAAACAAATTAAATTATGTATTTGCATTAAACATTTATTAACATTTAAACATGCTATATCGTATGAAAGCAGACTAGTTACGTAAGATGCTATAATTTTTGCTAATGGCGGCAAATGATAATTCTGCTTTAACATTTGTAAACAAAATACTCAACATAATATTGAGTAATTGTTCCGATTTTTTACTGAATAATTGGTCGGTGGTATTGGCGCAGATTTCCCAGTCGACCGGCACATAGTAGGCGAACCTAAAAGGTTCACCACGAGTTGCTGACGGTCTCGCCGGCTCCGAAGTAGCCCTTCTGCTAAGAATATCTCGTCTGTGGCTCAAGATGCCGCAGAGGACCCAGGAGCATCGAGTATACTAAGTGCCACGCAATGGGACACAAATCGGCGGTCTTTACATAAACTTCTAGTAAAAGACTTGAAGTTCCCTTACAGATTGCAGACAGTACATAAGTTGTTAGCTGTTGATCGCCAGACTCGTGTAACTTACGCTCAAGGCATCCTCGATCACGAGGAAGACTAATTTTTATCGAAAATCTTCATGTACGTCGAGGCCTGTTTCAATCACAGTGGATATGTGTACAAGCAAAATTATCGCTTCTAGGACACTGACAACTCGCCTGTAACCCAAGGCCTCACACCTGCTCAAGGTTACGTAATGGTGTTCTGTTTTTGCTGGAAGCATCAGCGCGCCTAATTTCTTCGTAAACGCCGCGTTCCAAATATCTGCTATGGACGGCGAGCACTGCCGAGCCGTGCTAAAGGATTTTCTCCTTTCTTAACTAAATGAATTCGGACTGGAGAACTTGTGGTTGTAATAGGATAAAGTAACGAGGCATACTGCACTAGCTACAGCCAAAACCCTGAAGACTGAATTTCCGGGCTCCCGTCGTTTTGGCGATTTCTATTGGTCGAAAAGATCGCAAGATATAACCGTTCCACACTTCTTTTATTAGGCTTTTTTGAAGACACAAGTCAACGCACCCCAGACTCTTGAAGACCTCAAAGAGGATTTCCGCCAAGTAATAAAAAATACCATAAATTGGGCCCGTCTGGTCATGATTTCCAGCGGCGCCACTGTTATCGATATCATTTTCTCGGCTTATTGGTAACAATTCAAGACATGAAATAAACATGGTCCCAAAGCAAAACGAAAATATTTCACTAAAAAATAAATACAGCCTAAGAATAACTTTTGTTTAATGGAATAATTTAGGTACGAGGTTAAATTATAAATTGAAAATGTTTGAGTCAAACAATAGAAACACAATTTTAAGAAAATTACTTATAATTTGAAAGAAAAATTAAAAAAAAAATATTTATAGCAAGTACAACTCAAGTGCTGTGATAATCACTCTTCCCATGACTGTTTTCTTTTGGTGTAAATATACAGCTTGACCTCGTTAAACGTTCTAAGTTCACAAAACATCAACAAACAAGACAAAGCAAAATAACAAAAAAATAAAAATATTTAAATCTGATTCCATGTCGATACTCTTTGTGTTGAAATAATTGGTTATCTTTGTTAGGACATATGAAAGTTTTTTAAAAATATAATTCAACAATTAAAAGAAAAATATTCTTCATTGTTTTGCTAGTTCCGTCACAATTATGTAGAGTTGTATTTTTGGTTATTATTTCTATTAACTCCTCACATCACTAACTTACAAATACAGCAGAGAATGGAGCCAATGTGGCAGCAGAGCGTACATCATTTTCCCAATTGTTGGAAACGGTATTAGAGCGCAAGGCTGGTTTCATGTTAAAAAAGAATGAGACAAAATGTAAAATATATTAGAACCAGGCTTAGTAGCTACTTGTAGCACGTGTTAAACAATGTCTTCCAGTACATCTGTGACTGACTACCATTCAGCAGGGACAATGACTTTTTCGTTCCCGATTTGGTTTAGGAGCGCTGTGGTTTCAAAAGTTCAGCTCAACACCTCTCTTTTAAGAGCTACAGCGGATATTGAAATTAGGGCCGGAAGGAGCTGTATAGTGTCAGCCGAATTTCACGTTTTGGACTTGTGAATTGGCCTACAGATCGCATGATTAAACATCGCTAAATTATTTAGTATCGAAAGTTGTGACCGCCCATCTCACTGATCTACTTTGATTCGGTTTAACTGAATTTATGCCATACAAGGGGGGCCTATATGGGAAAAAACATATGTTGTGTTTCCTATTCAGCCAATTTCATTGCGATAATATCATTTCATTGGCGTTCTATTTTATTTTATGGTCATGCATCCGATAAAGTGGATCTGTTACAAAGACATTGCTGGGAACATAGAAAATAATTCTCAGGATCTGCTTTTAGAATATTTGTACATAAATAAGTTTGATAATAATCGTTTCTTTATTTAATTTTCACTTTACCTTTTCAGTTGTTGCCTTTGTGCCAGTTTATATATTAAGTTTATTCCTCTATATAATACCATTTATTGTGATACAGTCATTTATGGGACAGTTCTCCAGCAGTGGATTTATATCAGCATTCCGTTTAACGCCTCTTTTTAAAGGTTGGTTGGTTAAAGTGTTGGTTAATTGATTCAAATGTATTTGAACTTCAATTTTTTGCAATATTTCTTTCTAGGAGTTGGTTATGTAACGCTGGCCTTAAACATCTGTGTACTTTCTTATTATAGCATTTTCGCCATGGTGCCTATAGTCTACATGTTTGCCTCTATGCAACCAACATTGCCCTGGAGCTGTGAAGGTTTTAAGGACTGGGCTACCAACTTAACAGAAGAGGAAGAGACAAATGTAAGATGCTTCGTAACCGTGATAATGTCCTTAAAAAACCTTTAATAATAATTTTTTATTTATAGCTTTGTAATTTAAATATAACGAACAGTACCAGCTTTAAATTCGTTAACCATCATATACCCTCGGTGCTGTATTTTAAGTAAGTTTTTGAGTGAGGACTTAAGCAAAAATACAAAGTGGCCAAATTAGAAGGATGATTCGGCTAATCGTCTAAAAGTGACATAAAAACATTAATTGGTTTGTATGTAGATCATCTAGATTTGAAACGCCAATTCACGAGCGAGCGTCTTCTTAGTGGTTTAAAATTTTAAAATTTCTTAACACGTTGGATAGTTCAAAAATTATGCAAAAGAAAAAATGTGAATGCCGATTTAATGCAGACATTGCTCTTCGGGCTCTTAGTTGTTTCGAAAATGGCTTCTTAACTGAACAATTTCGTTCTTAAGCGGGATTCAAATGTTGCTTGAATGGACGCACGATTCATAAATATAAAAACAGTACTTTCCACTGAAGCCACAAATTTAGAAAAGTTATTATATTAATAACATTTTTTGTATGTGTATATTTTGTTTTATTTAAATTTATGTTTTTTTCTCTTTTAATTTGAAACTTTATAGAACTTTATTTAATGACATTAATTTGTTCAGCTACGATGACGTTGAGTTTTCCATGTCATGGCAATTGATTTTATCCGCCATTTTAGTTTGGACCATAGTGGTTTTAATTATATATAAACTTTTTAACACTGAGAGAGTAAGTTTTACCTTCTACTCGTACTATGTTCAGACATGCACCTTAATTGAGCAATTAGGGAACTTACGCAATTAAGGCCTCAATGGAGATCAATTCACCATACAAGAATTCGATTAATAAATTGAGCAATTAGTATTTAATTGCACCATTAATTTGTCAAGTTGTCAATGAAACTCTGGTAAAGTGTGTTTAGGGAGCAGAAAAAACTGCCTTCAATGCCAAAATCAAAGCAGATTGAACAAAGTTACTGCATCATGGTAATTGCCAAGCTATATATATATATATAAAAATTAAAATGAAAATAAAAAGATATATCAGGTGAGACAGGTAACTTTATGAACTTTTTAACGAAAATACGTTTTAAGTAATTATTTTCCTTTAAAAATTTTATTTAAAGCCGACTTCCTCTCTACTTTTCCAAATTGATAAACATATGTTTTCGCGAAAAAAAATAAACATATTTTCAGCTGTCAAATGCTAAATTATTAAGCTAAATTGTATATGTATGAACACCAAAGTCTATAACTCAATCCAAAAATTGAATTGTCTTAATTAAGGTGCATGTCTGAGCACAGTATTAAATAATTGTTTAATAAAAAAAAAAGTTTGGTGTCTTACAAGGATATTACACGACATGTTTCAATAGGTTTTATGGCATGTAATCAATTTGCATATAGCAAATTTATTTGCCGTTTTACATGCAATTAATGCAACAATTCTTTTTAATTAATGGCCACTTTATCCGAATTAATTTGTTTATTTTTCCAGTTTTTATAACTGAGTTGTTGAGTAGTTTCAGACACTTCTTATCAAAGCTTAGGATTGTGGAATGAGAGCAAGTCTTAGGAACATATATGTTTTTGCCGGTGGGGCTTGAATCCAGCATATTTTAGATTTGACCTTTATATGTATTACAAGCAGTCGAAACTCTTGTTTTATTGTTGATTTTTCGTTTTTAAAAGTACTTCACGGATATCGTTGCAGTTTATGATAAATTTTCAGTTATTTGGATTGCCAAATTTTCGTCTACAACTGCAACTTCACAGGGCCTTCATACTATGTTGTGTTGCGTGCTCTTATTACCAAACATTTGGCAAGACATTTAATATATATTTTTGAACCCCCTTGAAGCTTGAAAGCTTGGTTTTTTGTAATTCTCACCTGTACGAAATGCAGCACATTTATCTTGTAAGAAACATGTTCACAAAACATATGAAAACATGCCGTGTAATCCCTCCTTAATTTGCTTTAGTTGCGTCAAGACCTTCTTCGAGTAATTTTCTTTCACCCATGATTTTATACTCAAATATTTAATCTCCTCTTGCAGTTCAGTCAAATAGTCCGCTATACAGTGTGGACTCTATGCGGACTTTTGCTTATATTCCTAATACGTTTTAGTTTTTTACCCGGTTCTGGTCTTGTGTATCGTCGTTTTGTCATACCTACTTTGGCAGACATTGCAACTGGCGTTGCCTCAATACCTATGCATGGTCTGTCGGCTTTCGGACCCGGCTGGGGTCTCTTTGTCACTCTGTCCAGTTTCAATAAATTCAAAACAAATATAATGAAACAGAGTTGGTTAATTGGTCTCGGCCAAATGGCAATAATTGTTGGTTTAGATCTGTTGGCGAACTTAACTGAAAGATATTTTGGCGGTAAGTCTATTTATTATGCAAGTAGCTCAATTTTCAATAAAAATTATTTTCACTTACAGAAGTCACTGAGGGAAATTATTATTCAGAAGTGGAACACGTGTGGGTCTTATATTTGTCATGTGGTAGTGCCATGGCCCATATGGGTTGGGCGAATTTATGGTCCATATTATTTTACTTCATGCTGTTTTTAGCAGCAATGCTTTTAATTGTGAGTACTTACATAAATAGTTTTACTTAATAATTATTATCATTTTAAGAATTTTATTAATATGTAAGTGAGCCACCCTCGTGTGTAAAGAAGTTCCAAAGGGACAACATTATACTTTTAATTGAAGTTAATATTATTGTTAGTGTCTGACCAGTCGATTCTGAATCAATCAAAGATAAATGGTCCTAAGGCCTCCATAGAAGCTGTCACACTTAGAAAATTTCAACAATTGGCTTTATTTGCTTTCACAAAAGCCAATTTTGGATCGACGATTTTATACATCGATATTGGATTTACCAAATTGCTTGTCTGTTTCAGTAAAAAAAATTTTGTCTAGTACAGGTTTACTATCTGTTAAGTATATGGCAACGATATTCGTATTCTGTGAAGATAGTCTCAACGTAATCAGCTGACTGATTTGACTGTAAAGGTAAAAAAAAATGGATTTTGTTGTTCTTAATTAGAGAGTTTGTCGATGTATATATGTATAGGTAGGACATTTACATAATTTTGCGGCATATAATCATTGCTTATGACGTATTCCCTTTATCAGTAGCTATACTTTTATGACCAATGAGGCTTCGATTCATTAAATTTTTAAATAACTAAAAAGGGAGAAAAAATTAACACCTCTCATTTATAGATTTAGACCATGGCGACTGCAAACGTTTGCGCCGGTACGTTGTCATGGTTGAAAATTACTAGTTCCTTCGCCATATGCGGTCGGTTTCTACAAATCTGTCCAACAGTTCCGAATATTTACCTGTGATCTTTTCAGCACTTTTCGAAATAGTCGATGTACATGACACCTACATTCCAAAAAACTTGAACCCAGGTTCACCCTGAGAAATCCAGTGGTTTGAGTGTTTTTTGGCCTCTAGTGTCTTGATCCCTCATGTTTTATATATGATTATGATACAATCGCAGACTCATCAAACACACATTTGGACTAGTCACACGCTTGCGCTTATAGTAGAGTGTGACCGCACATTGCGCGGACAGCTTTTTTATGTTCAAATATTTATACAAATTGTGCCGTGTCCGCTCAGTTAAGATACCTACAGCCTCAGCTATCTTACGCCCTTTTGTGAATTTTAGCATTGAGATCTGTCGGAATTCAAAGGCTGTCGAAGCGAGACTAAATACTTAAAACCGTAGAGTAGTGTTTTAAAAAAAGAAGATTTCGGAATATATGTATTATCCACTATACACGAGATTTAAAGTTTAAATAATTTTTAAGTTCTAAGTGTCAGGTATATGGCAGAAATAGATTTGAAAACGGGCACGGAGGGTATTCCACATACGAACAGCTAAAGGACGAGTTTTTCTCGTTCCACTGGCCAATCTACCACGAACTAATGTGGCAACATGTTATAACGTGTTATGTTCGGGAATCAGGAACAAGTTCTTTAATTTCATAAGAGCATATTCTGTTGTAGTAACGATAGAACAATGACATATAACTCACAATGTGTCGATTTTCCAGTGAGTCAATAGAGTTAGATTCCCTACTGTCATCAATAAGCAGCTTCGCTCTCTCCAAAACCTCGAAAATAAGACTTTGAAACACCGGCTCATATATGACACTTGTATTCAATTTTCGCTTGATTATAAATAATAAGCAGCTCAAATGAAGTGAAAAAACTCAGACTTTTGAATGCTTCTGTAAATGTGTTTAGTTCAAATATTCAATCGGAACATCACACTGGATTATTATGCCAACAATACGAAAAGCTTAAGATTCCTTAATACTTACGTCTTATATAACTAAAAACGAAGCAGAATAATCTGTCGTGCGTTTGTGAGTAAGCACACAAGCTTGAGGCTTACGTGTTTGCACTACCCCCATTCGGGAGATTATCACAAGAATGAAAACGAATGAGGAAAGCTGCTGTCATCTGCAAAAAAAAATTGATCGAATTGGAAGTTTAGAAAAACAAGAAAGAGTGTAGGAGAATGTACGTAGCCCTGCGGTACTCCTATGATTACCTTGTAATCGATTGAAAAGATCCCCTGTGCAACTCTTATAGTACGATCCCTAGATTTTAAATATCTCATCAAATGGAAGTTTAACGTAGTTCACAATTTTATGAAGTGGATCTTACATTTATCTACAAAACTATTTTATTTTCAACTTAAGGCAGTTGAAACTTTGTACAAAAAAAAATATCAACATAAATATCGAATTTCATATTCCAGATCATACAATTATACACAATATTGACTACCATTTTTGATGAGTTTGTTGCTTTGAGGGAGCGTAAGATGGAAGTTTGTATGGGTGTAATAGCCGTTGTAGCAGCTATATCCCTGTATTTCACATCAAATGTAAGTTTACACTTTAATTTTTGAAGGTTAGGAAAATCTATTTTTTTTTAACTTATTTCCTCTATTCCGCCTTAGCATGGTGTTACGTACTTCACCGCTTTATCAACCGATACTTACATCACACAAACCATCATTAATTTGTTGCTTATCCTAATTGTGCTGTGGATTTATGGACGTGTACGTTTCCAACGTGATATAGAATTCATGATAAATGAACGTTTCTCTACTTGGAAAATAAATATTCTACGATTTGTGGCACCTCTGGGAATGCTGTTGGCGTTGGTAAGTTTATAAATGTGCTATTTCAATGTGTAAATCTTTCCAAGCTATCTTTTAATTCTAGTATATTAAACACGGTCTACATTTGCTTGTCTATGCTTTGTCTTGCTTAAAATGGGTTGTGCTTTCTTAAGTGTTTTATTATTCCTTGTTCTCTCAATGTCTTATTATTTCTATGTGTGTCTTTCAATTGGGAGTTGTTATATAAAGCGTCAGAGATGCGAGGAGTTTTTCCTTTCATTAATGTCAGTTGTATTATTGTCCCTGAAGTATCTCCACTTTTATGTCTTTCAGTGTTAATCAATGGTTGTGGTACCGTTATTTTTATATTTCTTTATTCTCTCTTCCTGTGTGCCTCTCTCTCTCACTCTGTCTCTCTTTCTCGCAATATCCCAAATCCCTTTTTGTACATTTTGTATGCTTTATTTTTCTTACAGGCCGTGACTATACAGGTTGCCATTTGGGAACATTATTTTTCCACTTACATTATCGACTTATACTCCATACTCTTAATTGGTCTACCATGGTTATTAATACCGGGTTATGCCATTTATTGTATGTTTAAAACAATGGGTAGCATTAAAACTCGTTTCATTAGATGTTCTCATCCCACCGATTGGTATCCCGTAGAAGCCGATGATCGTCAACAGTATGAGAAATCTGTGGGAAATACAGATATTACTCAAACACTAAGTGAGGTTAAGGATGACGAAGTGATTTAGTTTAATCTTTGCAAATTGTATTATTTAATATTAATTTCCAGTAAATCTTCATTTATACTTTATGGTAGAAGTTATATAAAGTACTTTAAAGGTTTTTAAGTTATTTAAATCACTAGGGTTTATTATATTTTTAATATATCACAATTTTTTAAAATTCGACTCTGCACTCGGTTTCATAAAATTGATTCTAGTATTCGAGATATACCGTTATGTCGAAAAGGAAGCAGTTGCACGACAAATATTAATATGACTGAATAACGGTTCGTTCAATTCAGAAATCAGAAATTCGACAACAGTATTATCTTTAAGACGTGCCAACATTGTGTTTTTCAATCTGCTCAGTAATTTTTAGATATTGTCGAACTTGTAGCAAAAAAAAATTTGTGTAAAAGTTTTAGTTTTTTTTTGTTTTATAAAAATAAAAAATCGTACTCATTTAAACGCTTAAAATTGCAATTTGTGCAACTGCGCAAATTTGCAACACTTATTTCACGAAGCTCATTTTCAAATTTGGGTATTTTTTAAAATAACGAAATTAAATATTCATAACTAGTGTCAGCACTCCAAATTGCATAAGAAACAACTTTCAGTTTCTTTAGTCTTCAGTGTTTTCTATTTTCTGTTTCGGTTATTGAAGTGTTTCGAAGACTGGAAGACCTGATGGGAGTTACTTTGCGTTTTCTTACTATCTCTGAATACATTTAAGATACCATGTACATATATCAGGAGGTCTTCGTTTGTAGTTTTCTTAAAAGGACGACCAGCAAATATAATAATTTTATATTTTATTTAATGTCCTGTAAGTAACTAAATAAACATGTTTCTCAATATTTGTTGTTTTAGATACTTCATATTATTGTAGCCTACTATGAACACATGATATCGAGTGGCATGATTGCTGTTTTCGCTGTTATCTTCATTGTTATACCATGGCTTTTAATACCGGGATATGCCGTCTATTCCATGCGTCAGAGTATGGGTTCGTTTAAAACTCGGTTTCAACGTTGTTGTAGACCAAACGATTGGTATCCAGTGGATCCGGAAGATCGTCAACGCTACGAAGAGGCAATGGGAAATATGGATATAACTCATCAGCTTAATGAAATTACCGACAATGTGCTATAATATTTTGTAATGGAATGTTCTTCTTTAGCCCTCTAAAACTTAAACGAAAGACGTATTTTTATATGAACTTAGTTTTGTTAATTTCTTATTTAATTCTAGTTAAAGTAATTTAATAAAATAAAAAAAGAATTCTGTACAAATTACAAGGAAGTGAATATATGTGTTATTATTTTCGCTTTTTAGAAATCCATTATTTAAGCCTATTAAGCTTTCATGCGATAACACTACGCGTTTGTACTTTTTTCACTTGCTAAATCGATCAAATACCCCCACCAGTCACATACGACTCCAAATTATAATATTACTAACGATTGTGTTTTGTGTAGTCTTTGTCATTAATTTCATAAGTATATCGATAAATGAAAGCTACAACAGTGAAAACAAACAATAACAATTTTATTAAACACAGTGAGTAATCGGTTTTGGGCAAAGTTGGATTTTCTGCTAACGAATTGCATTTGACATCTACGAGTATTTCACAAAACTTCAACCAACGAACGAAGTCAAATGAAGAATTTTATATTCGGCTTTATCAAGTCTTAAAAACCCATTCGAAAGAGGAACAGAGAGCATAAGGCGGAAATAAATGTTAAATATCCTTCCTATATCTCACTTTCAAAAGCTGACATATGCAAACTGCTCTAGTTTCAAGTACATTGCAAATGTGCATCCCTGTCTTGTCTACAATGTAAGACGTGCTGCACGTTAACTTGTTATATTTTTCGTATTTGGAATTATTTGTTTCAGTTTAATCAATTTTGATCTATGAATAAAATTTTCACCTTCAGGGACCACTGTGTAAAACTTGGAAAAAATTTCGATAACAGATTAGGGGCCATTATTAGAACTTCATTATTAGAACTTCAAAGAAAGCAATAAAGATAGCTTTAACGGATTCTTAATTTAATATTCGTACGGGGTGTTTTGATTTCGGGAACGAATTTCCGTCATCTCTTGTAAAGCTTGGTTTGGACACAAACCGGTTTCTGATATGTGCCATCTTCATTGTAATTTTTTCGAAAAATTACATTGAAGATGGCACATACTCGAAACTGGCTTAAATTTATTAAATTAAATTTATTTATTTGATTACTCGCAACTATTTAAGTTTGGATATACATATGTTACGATTCTAATTAAATTAGCGTAGCCACGAGTGAAATGACACCGCCATTTCTTGCGCAAAAGAGCCATGGTTTCGTTGGCTCTCTCCTGTTGGAACCACATATCGTCCAGGTACATAACCTCAATTTCTGGTCACAAGAAGTCTGTTATCATCTCGCAATAGTGACTCACAATTAACGTCGTGCATTATTGTTGGACCACCCTATACATACGAGTATATGACAAAATATCACCAATACGCAAAGTTCTTTATGCCAGCAAAAGACAAGTAACCATTTGAGGGAATTTTTGTGCATTTCGAATAAGAATTTGTCTTCATAAAAATAATGAAACAAAATTACATTTCATTTGTTTTCTTTCCCTATTAACTGAGAATAAGCAAAACATTTAGGGATGCCAGGAGCAATTGAGTAATGCACATATAGTGATTTGGCTACGAAAACACATACATTCACATGCTTGATGATGATGGTGCTCATGCATTTGATAACAACAAAGTGTTCGAGTGAGTTTGTCGTAGTTTGAAAAACAAATGTTTTGTGATTGTGTTGTGATAATCACTAAGAAAATAATCAAGATGTGACTGAGAGGCCGTTAGTATTCCAATCGCATAATAATTTGTAAATACAGGAGAAAAGTTTATTTATTATTTTATTTAAGTATATGAAATATACTCATATCAATTGTAATTGTATTTGGGTTTGTCATTCGTACTTTTAGTCGTTTGTCAAAGCTCCGACTAATTACATGGAGAAATTATAAAATATTCTTTAATTTTTTTTTCTGTTATAAATGTAAAAAAAATCGAATAATTAATATAAATACACTTACAACCGCATACATACATACATATGTTCTTGAATAAATAAATAAATTTATTAATTAAAACTGTGTCTCAGAAAGTTGAAACAAATCTGTGTTTTTATTTTGAAGCCTACAAAAAGTATTCATTCATTAAGATAAGAAAATAAGAAATTTTCAATGCCAAGTTTAAATTTCATTTAAATCGTTTTAATTTAAATTATTGTGATTAATAATGGTTTATGAGACGTCTTACGAAACTGGCCTCCGCCCATTCGTTCCGGATACAAGACGTGGCTACTGGGCGAAGCCCAATGATTTTATTTATGCTGGCATCGCTTTGGTATTTCGTATGGATTTTTTCTCGCTATCATGGTTTTTTTCGATGCAATTTCGCGGTGAGTTCTTGAGATATTTGAAATAATTTTCATGCGTATTTTAGGTCATAGACGTTGCACGTTCCACAAGTCGTTCGCAACGCTATTGAGCATGTCGCATAACCTGTTTTATTTTGAGCTTATTTTTGTAGTGACCACTTAGCAGTGATGGAAAATCAAGGTTTTAAAATTACACTTAACTCAAAACTTTAAGAAGTACATTTTCTACATGAAAAGTACTATTTCAAAATGGAAATGGAGTTTTTTTTTTTAATTATATGGGGTAGACAAGTTAAACCTTGTTTGTAAATGTATGTTTTTTGATTGATTTGATTTCCAAAATTGTCACGAGTATTCCGTATTCTGGCGAAGTGTAGCGTCACATGCCTTTTCGATTTGTTTTCGGTATTTGCTTAAGTCGCGAATACCAAAGTAAAACCATTTGCATTTTCCGACAAGGCTACATGGGCAACAGAAAGTTGCCAAAATTCAAAAACAAAAACAAAAAGGGATCAAATATTAACGTGTTCGTTTTGATCGAGATAGGTGGTACTAAGCCTGGGTTATTTCAAATAGCGCAGTTAGAGTTTTACACCGGTAAATGGTGATGAACTTCAAATAATACTAAAAAGCTATATTATTTTTATCCAGTTTATACTGAACATTATAAGGCAACATGCCAGTATTTTTAATATATTTAACTTCATTTGGCCACATAGGGTGTTTTTTAAACTCGATTAAACGTTAAATTTTAAAAAATAATACAAAAAATCAATTTTTTTTATTAATATTTGAAAATGATTTCGGTCATATACATATGGCTGTTCTTGACGAAACGCATTCTGGAGGTCCAATTTTTCGACTAATATCAAATAACGCACATATTGTTGGCCTCAGAGCCGTCCATCGCTACTAGTTTATCAGCATAAAGTAGTGACTTCACGTGGCGCTACAGGAAATAATCGAGATGTACCAAATATTGGAAGCCAATTGACAGGTTCATTTCTCGAAATCAACTTACAGCCAAATTTTGAACTTAATAAGTCGATGGTTGCGGTCACCGTATGACACGTAGCGCAGATAATGGCAATAGCCGAAATCGGCACACTTAATTAAAAATAGTCACAACTCGAAACTACTCAATTGCTCGTACGCTTACTGTCGTAACTAAAAAAAGTACTCTTTAGTTAAAGCGACGTAAAGGGTGGTTTACACTGTCACGCAAGTTTTACGACATGTCAAATTTTTGTGTAGAAGGTCACGAATGGTATTGTCTGAGAGAAAATACGTCATGGAGAGAAAATACGTATGAAAATATGATGGTCTCTTAATTTTCCAGAAAACCATCATATCTTATGAAATGAGGCATGTATTTTTCTGTTAACAAATAAAAAAATCAAATAATAACAGCAAATAGTACACAGAATGCTTCTCTTCATTATACGAGTATTTTTCGATTGTGTTTGGCAATATTTTATATTACAAATTGATGTGTATGTTTATAATTATTTTATGCGCACTATTGGGTATTTTTGTAACAACAGTCGTAAGATGTAACATGAAAATAGGCATAACGTTATTTTTCCAGTTAATCAAGATGGAAAAGAAATTTTTGCGGTCTCCAAACCAAACTTGACAAGACGTGAGGTTCCGAAAATCTATAGCGCCATTCTGTTGAAACCACATCTCTCCCGGCTCAATTTTATATATATTTTTAAACAATAAATCATTGATAATAGTACGATCTCCATTGACCGAAACGTGAGCTCCAGCTTCAATTTTGCTAATCGCACAAACCAATGAATTGTTCTGTATATAATGGAGTCTGTGGATTGGATTCACTCCTAATGGGACAATTATGTTTACTAAACTAAAAATGTGTCTCATCAGTTGATGAGTGATTTTCAAAGTTAATCTGGATAATTTGGCAGCGTTGTTTATGCGTTAATGTATTCATGATGATTTGCCAGAGTATACTGACAGTATGACAGTTAGTTTGACAGTTAACCATTTCGTAAGTTCTATCGGGCTTAAAAAACAACCTATATATTTCATGTATCTTAATATAGAATAAACAGTTGCCAAAAATAGTGGTTACGTTTATTTCGTCAAATATTTGTCCCGTCTGGCCGAAGATTTATTTATGGCTGATGAACGTGGTAGTGGGCGACTATTCTTGTTGTTTCTTGATTTAAATTTAAACAAAAAATTTTATCAAAAATGTTGTGCTGTGACTTAAATATTTTTGTGAGACAGACAATCAGTGTTTCGGCCATTATAAACATCAGCCTATAACAATTACAGATCACTATTTGGCATACAGATGAATTTGTGCTTAAAATCACATACATATCGATTTTTAGCCTTCTTTCTGATTATTATTTATTATTTCAGATACTGCCGTCATACCGAGTTATCTATTAACATTGGCCTTTTATGCCATACCTTTAATGGTGATACAATCATTTTTGGGTCAATTCTCAAGCAGTGGTTATATATCAGCATTCCGTCTAGCGCCTTTGTTTAAAGGTAAGTTTCAGAAGCCCAAGACTACCGGTCAACTGATCTCGCATTTTTAATAGGAGTTGGCTATATAACATTAGCTATAAATTTGTGTGTGATCATGTACTATAGTATTTTTGCTGTGCTACCGTTGGCATATATGTTTGCCTCAATGCAACCCACGCTGCCTTGGAGCTGTGAGGGTTTCAAAAAATGGGCCACAAATTTAACAGAGGATGAAGAAGTTAATGTAAGTTGTAAATTGAATCGTTTATATTTTTCTGATAGAAACAGCATTTAAATTATTATTATTTGGATCCTTAAAGCTGTGCAGTATAAAGTTTGAACGTGCCGTGGACGATGTGGAGGGTAATGAAACCATATACGAGTACATAAATCATCATATACCATCTGTTTTATATTTAAAGCAAGTTGCGATCATTAAATTTTAATTTTGAATAATTATCTTTTTTACTTTAACTTTAGGCAAATCTTTAATGATCAATATTTATTTAGCTATGAAGACATGAAGTTTACCATGTCCTGGCAATTGATATTGTGTTCTATTCTAGTTTGGTCTTTAGTAGCTGTAATAATTTATAAGTTCTTTGAAACTGAAAAGGTAATTGATGCCATATTGTGCCTGAACAATTTGATATTTTAAATATTGTATGTTTTCAAGATGGGTAAACTAATTCGTTATAGCGTTTGGGTTTTCATTGGTTTATTGGTTGTGTGTTTAACACGTTTTAGCTTCTTACCTGGTGCTGGTGCCGTTTATCGTACAGTTTTTCTGCCGCACTGGAGAGAATATTTACAGGGTATCAGCATGATTCCCATCTATGGCCTCTCAGCTTTCGGTCCAGGTTGGGGTATTCTAATAACACTCTCCAGTTTTAATAAATTCAAAACAGATATCAAGAATTCTAGTTGGATAATTGGTTTGGGGCAAATGTTTGTAATGGTGGCCATCAGTTTATTGACGCATTTAACTGAGAGATACTTTCAGGGTAGGAGCTTGAAATCATTTTGCATTTGTTGTCACATGTTCGTCTCAATCGTTCCTTTTTGCAGAAGTGACTGAGAACAACTATTTTTCCCGTGTGGAACGTGCTGCGACTTTATATTTATCCAGTGGCAGTGTTATGGCGAATATGGCGTGGGCCAACCTGTGGTCCATATTATTCTTTTTCATGTTGTTCCTGGGAGCCTTGCTATTGATTGTAATTTTGTTCTTGTTAATGAAATTTCTTGCAGCTGGAGTGTTAATAATTCTTCTTTTATTTTAGGTCATACAATTGTTTTCATCTTTGGCTACAATATTTGATGAATTCGCTATCTTAAGGGAACGTAAAACGGAAATAAGTATGATGCTTACCGGATCGGTGGCTTTGACATCCCTATACTTTACCTCAAATGTAAGTTACATTATGTTGCATGTAAAACATCATTTTCTTTTTCCTGATGTTCAACTATGAACTGTATGTTGTGAGCACTAACAAAAAAGAGAGCTGTGCCGAATCTTATATACCCTTCACAAAAGTAGGAAGCGCTAAAAATGTATTAGATGTTTCTTGGTACAAAGAATTGTTTGCGTTTCGGATCTTTTGATTTGATTAGATGTGTTAATGCTTATGAATTTTTGGTAAATTCTCAATTTTTGGTGAATTTTAATATTTTAGTTAATTCTTGATTTGTGGTGATATTTTTTTTTTTATATAATTACTATTGAATACGTCTTAAGGAAAATCACAATAAGTTTTTAAATCTTAATCCTAGTTGTTACTACCAATGTAGTAACTAAATTGTTGTGTTCAAATGTTACATTACTTTATAATGGGTTCAAAGGGGTTGCGATGGACTGATATTTTGCTTACAAATTTGCATGAGTAACTTTTAATTTCTTCTTAGACTGTGGGAATATATAAATGCCGCTGAATATTCTCATTTCGTATGTACGAGTATCATGTTAGGCGTCAGTTGAAAAAAATTCCCAAATATTTCATGTAGTTTTCTGCTGGAACAGTGACATTAGTTATTCTTAATAGTGGGCAATTTTGCCTTGTAAGTGTGGAAATTATGTGAGGGATTAACCTTTATCTTCCATTTTTTTAACCAATCTTCTAGCTAGATGGTATGATATTGTAGATGCTCCGAAGCAATCTTCTGGTCTTTATTTACACTTAGAAGCGCAGAGGCATCTGCGGAGGTTGGCGCGTATGTGTTTGAGTTTGTTGGTATATCTGCTGTGTAAAATATATTCAGTAGGTGTGGGTTATATTTGAGTTTTTATATAGATGAGTAACGTCGATTTTGTTAAAATTTGGATGTTTTTCACAAAATGTTGATTTTTTGTGAATTTTCAGCGTCTTGGTGAAACTTAAATTTTTGTTTCTTTTTTTTTTTTATTACATTTATTTATTTATTGAATCTTCAAATAATGAACTAACAATAAGTATACAGATCTTAATACTAAAAAAAATTATTTGAGGCTAGCCAATGCTAGACAACAAAATTATGTTTCAATGGGTACTATATATGAAAGGTCATCTGTTTTGTGCTCGGATGACAGCAAGGGTATCTCTCCTTCTCAACCGGGCATGGCCGCCAAAATTAAGGATGCTACGTGCGAGTGGTTTCGGGTGAGTTTCAAGTTTGTTGATATACTTTATCGCGTACCTGGCGAATTCTACTTTTACCATAGGCACGCTTAGGTCTTCGTGAATTCGGGAGTTTTTAACATACCAAGGAGCTGCTATAATCATACGGAAAATTTTGTTTTGTTGCCTTTGAATTTTTTTAATATTTGATATCGAGGCGGTACCCCATAATTGAATTCCATAGCACCAGATTGGTTTTATAATCGCTTTGTACAACAAGAGTTTGCAATCCAATTTCAAGGAAGAGTTTCTGCCTATAAGCCAATTTAGTTGAACTGCTTTTAGTTTCAGCTGAGTCAGTTTTGCATCAATATGAGACTTCCACGTTGGCCGGCGGTCGAGGTGAATACCAAGGTACTTGACTTCATTGTGCTGCGGAATTACTTGATTGTTGATCTTGATCGGCGAGCATATTTCCCTGCGCAGTGTTAATGTCACATGAGTACATTTCTGTTCGTTTACCTTGATTCTCCATAGTTTTAGCTATTTCTCTAAATTTTCAATATGTTCCTGCAAATTTCGCGAGGCTAATTGCTGATTTTTATTGACACTGAGAAATGCTGTATCATCTGCAAAAGTTGAAGTGTGGATTTGGGATCCTGTTGGCATGTCAGACGCATAGATTAAATACAAGGTAGGACCCAGTATACTGCCTTGTGGGACTCCTGCTTCAATTGGCTGAGGGGAGCTTGTGAAATCACCTTCTCTGATGACAAATAGGCGACCATATAAGTAACTTTCCAAAAGTTTGTGGGTGTTTATTGGCAAATTTAGCTTTATTTTGCGAAGTAAGCCGTCGTGCCACACTTTGTCAAAAGCTTGAGCAACGTCAATGAAAAGAGCTGAGCAATATGTTTTGTGCTTAGCCTTAAAACCGAATTGATGGTTGGGGATACATCCTACAGCATTTAGTACGGGAGTCAACTTCATTATCAACAATTTTTCGAACAAATTAGAAATTGTCGGCAGTAAGCTTATTGGCCTATAGGATTCTTCTTTGGTGGGATCCTTCCCGGGTTTAGGTATCATTGTAATCATAGACAACTTCCATTCTGCAGGAAAATACTCCAGGCGTAATATAGCGTTAAAAATAAAAAGCATAACTCTTCTAGTTACTATAGGTAACTGCACCAGCATTTTGTTACTAATTGTATCAATACCTGGAGCTTTTGTCAGTTTTAGATTACAAATTGCGTTTTCGACATCTCGAAAATTAAAATGTAGAGACACAGGAGATCTGCTGGCAAGAGGCGGCAAATCAGCTGCCTCATCAGATGCGTTTAAAGCAAAAACATTTCTTAAATGGTTTACAAATAAGTTCCTCTTTTCGGAATCGTTTCTAGCCCAGTCCCCAGTTGGATTTCGCAAAGGCGGCTTTGCCCTAACTGGTCGTTTTAAACCTCTTGTCGCGCGCCATAACGAATAATCAGACTGAGGAGTACCATCCAGGCCTTCCAAATAAGTTTTAAGGGAAGCGGATCGTTGAATTTCAAGCAGGTTTCTAAGTCGATGTGTGCATTCCCGTAGCCTACTTTTTGACTGGGGAGACCTGCAAACTTGCCACTCTCTTCTTGCTCTTCTTTTTTCTGACACAAGTTGTTCTATTTCTAAAGAATAAGTCCTACTGTTTACATTTCTAGACACTGCATGATTAGTAGTAGCATGTTGCACGGCTTGTTTAAGGTTCCGAGTAAAATTATTAGTTGCCAAATCAATATCTTCAGGCGTTCTTAAAACAATATTTTCGGTACAATGTGTACTTATATATTTTTTATATTTTAGCCAGTTCACTCGAGTGACTGTTAAAGCTAAGTCATTTAGCGGTGACCCAATTTCTCGAGGGAAGCATATGGATATAATTGTGGGTGAGTGATCGGAAGACAAATCAAATGAAGGCTCCACTTGCATCCATTCTAGAGGGATGTTTTTCGCAACTCCAAAATCAATAACGTCTGGAATCTTTCGCCGGTCTGTGGGCCAATATGTGGGATGCCCGCTTGAAATTACCTCTAAACCCATACGGGAAATAGTATCAAACAGCACGCGACCTTTGGGGGAAATTAACCGTGAACCCCAAAATGTATGTTTTGCGTTGTAGTCGCCAGCTGCGAGAAAGCAAGGACCAAGCGAATTGAAAAAATTTGATTTGATTTTCTGTCACCGAAAATCGGGGCGGTGAATAAATCGATGAAATAACTAATTTACTATAGAACTTATCTATGCAAATACTTGTAGCTTGGAGATAATCCTCGCATTTGTCATTAAAGAAATAGTGTTTAATTCTGGATTTTATCAGAATTGCCGAGCCTCCGAAAGCTCTTCCTCGGGGGTCTTTAATATCGTATAGAACGTAACCATTTATTATAAAGTAGCTAGTCGACGTTAGGTGGGTTTCAGCAATCATCATTACATCGATCTGTTTTTCCTTAAGGAAGTAAACAAGTTCATTTTTGTGTTGGCGGATGCCGTTCGCATTCCAGAAACATATTTTTAAACAAATCATTTATTTAAAATTGCCTGCAAAATGGTTGATTGCATTTTCAGCATTTCTTGCATCATGGTGGTCATAGAGGCTGTAAAAATATTTATCGACTGAACAAGAGTCTGTAATGTTGCCTCAAGGTTGCTAAAATTTGGCTCAGAGGTGAGAGATTTGGGTTCTGGATTCCGGTTTGCTGTATTAGATTTTAAGACATTAGCATAAGAAATGTGTCCAGGAGTATGAACGTTAATAGGGTTGGTTAGCTTGATTGTTTGGGGAAAATTGTTACTGGAAACAACACGTAACTGCTGAGGTTGCTGCGGAGCAACTGATGATTTTTTAGTCATTGAGTGCTTAAAATGGGTATATACAGGGCACCCTCTATAATTTGCGGTATGGTTTCCGCCACAGTTACTACATTTTCTTGCTCCAGAGTCAGTTTTTGGCTTGTTACATTGTGTCATGCCGTGGAGTTCACCACACACGACACACACTGTGGGCAACTTGCAGTAGGCCCTAGTGTGGCCGAATTCCTGGCAGTTCATACACTGAACGGGTCCCAAGCGTTTATGCGGTTCCTCTACGGTGATTCTACGATGTAGAAGGAATTTGAGATTGTAGATTGGGTGTGTCTCATTCTTTTTTAAAACCACATCCCCGGGTTCAAACTCTACCCTAAACATGGGCTGAGGGTTTTTATCGCGGTTTCTGATGTTCAAAACGTTTTTAACTTTGAAACCTTTATCCAGCAATCCAGTTTTAACATATTCAGGTTCTACGCAATGGTCAATACCCTTTATTACAACCTGAAGCCCTTTAGCACTTTTCAGCTGGTATGTATAAAAACTTCTTTTTTCCTTTTCTAACTCGATAACTAATTTTCGATAGTCGCTCTCATGTTTTACCTGAATTTTCGTTTCATTAATGTTACCGTGCTTAATTGAGGTAACTACAAAATTTTCTTCGCCAATTATTGAAATAATTTTCTTTACCAAATCATTGGAGGTAGACTCCCTCAAATAAATTGGCGGTGGTTTAAACGATTTTTCGACTGCTGTTGGGTCATCTGTTTGTTTCTTGATTTGATATTCCGACAGGGTGATTTGATGTAGAATTTTGGAACGAATTTTTTGTCTCCAAACCAAACTTGATAAGGGATGACGGAAATTCGTTCCAAAATTCTACATTAATTTTTTCTGATTAAATTCCAAAATTTCGTGAATTTTTGGTATTTTGATTTTTAGTTAAATTTTCGTTTTTTTTATTAAAAAAACATTTTTACCAAAAAAATTGTTTTATACTAGTTTTCGTATATTTTAAATTTGGATGAAGTTTCGATTTTTTCAATGTTCGGCTTATTTTTGTGAAATTCAAATTTTTGTGGCAAAATGTCAAAATTAAATGAACTTCAGTTTTTTTCGGTATTTTTTAATTACTGATTTTTTGAAATTAAAATTTTTTTTATTCCAGTATTTATATTTTATGGTGATTTATCGAATTTCTGTTGACTTTTAATTCATGACAAAATTTCGAATTTTTTGCCGGAATTTGGTTTCCATTGTTAAATTTTTTTTAAATTCTAGGTTCTTTTAAAAAAAATTTTATTTGCTCCAATACTTAGATCCGTAAGTTGTCTGGGATAATTTGATAAGAACTCAAAATAT
Source organism: Phania funesta (assembly GCA_963932375.1). Lineage (NCBI taxonomy): Eukaryota > Metazoa > Arthropoda > Insecta > Diptera > Tachinidae > Phania > Phania funesta. The sequence goes on from OZ010653.1 coordinate 44,302,976, forward strand.
GCAAATGTTAAGAGCCTGCGGATAATCGTTTTGGTTATATTTTGAAAACCTGTATGTATATATACGTTTTCAAATAGGGAAATTTTGATGAATGCGCTGATCTGAATGGTACAAGTTTCCAGATGCTAGGCTGTCTATTTTCGGACAGACGGACATGGCTAATTGAACTTCTCTACTTATAAGGATCGAGAATATATACTTTGTTGGGTCGGAAATGAATATTGTTGAAATTACAAAAGGCATGATAAACCTATACATACCCTTTCCACTTTTTGTGATGGGTATACAAAGAGGTGAGGAAGTCAAGTCTGTGTGTAAAAAGTCTATTCGTTTTAACTTTCTCAATTGGACCGATAAGAGACTAATTAATCACTCATCTCCTGACTCCTTGATTTTAAAGCAGAAAAGTAAAACTGCCCTCGAAGGAAAACGAGTATTTCTAATTCATCTTATGTATAACACTTTTTCTCTTTTCAGCACGGAGTTACATATTTTAACGTCTTATCAACAGGTTCCATTATAACACAGAATGCCCTAAATTTACTGTTAATTCTCATTGTTCTTTGGGTGTATGGCCGCATCCGATTTCAACGTGATATAGAATTCATGATAAATAAACGTTTCTCAACATGGCAAATAAATAGTTTGAGATTTGTGATCCCACTCTTTATACTATTGGCTTTGGTATGAATTATTTTGCAATTAAAACATTTCTTATTTTAAGAGTTGTTTGCAGCTTACAGCCATTATTATTGCATTTATGGAACACGCGATCGCTGTTCCCGGCATGATCTTACTTTCAATTACTTTTGTTTTCTTACCCTGGATTTGTATACCTTTATATGCCATACGCTCCTTGTACCAAAGTATCGGCACGATAAAAGTACGTTTTCAACATTGTTGCCGACCCAACGACTGGTATCCGGTCGATGCTGAGGAACGACAACGTTACGAGGAAGCTATGGGCAATACTGATGTGACACATCATCTAAATGAAGTTACTGACGAAATGTAATGGAGGATGTGATAAATACTTAGGATATATCTATATATATATGTATATATTTTTTTAATATATTGAGACTAATCGATAAAAGAAATTAAATTGAATTTCTTAATTAAAAAAACAGTAGCAATCGAAATATATTTTAGTTGTTATTGCGAATGGGTCAGCTTTAGACAAAAAATTCCGTGAATCGTAACTATTGGACAAACTTAAAAATCACGAAAAAAAACTTATTAATTGGCCTCTGACTGAAAATTTGGGCGTAAAAAACAACGCATGTGGAATGAAATAAAAAGAAACATTAACAAATTCCTAAAAATAAACGAAATTTCCATTGCACATAAATAAATACATTCGCTTATTTCTCCCTTGATATGGCGCGGACTGTCATAGAGAAGTTTTCGTCCTCTCAAAATTTAAATTCTGTTTTAGGAGAAAGTATCCTTTGAATTGTCGATCATTTCATTGTTCTTTCATTTCAATACGACTGGGGCCGTCAGAAGTTTCAAGTCAGTCCAGTATTTGTATATTCAAAGAGTTGTTTGAACAAGTACTGTCCAAAAACTGTTTTCCCTATAACTGTTGAAGCCTGGGCGGGCCACAAGGACCAGAAGTGCTATAAAAGGCAGCAGAAGAATATAACGTCCAAGCCATACCTTGCCACGACAACTTGAGACCGAAGCAGCCGAAGTAAATAAATCGTGGAATGAGCAGAAACTAATACACCAGACAAAGCCGATTGGGATAAATATATGTTCCTTGTAGGAATGAAAGGAAATATACGTACATATACTTGATAACTTTTTTTCTATTTAAGTAATCTGAAACTTTTTTCGGTTTTTTGTAGATTGATCCGTAGATTTGATAAAAATGGAAAACTGGAACACTGAAAAAAGCAGGTTATCTTAGAATTAGCCATATATGTATGTACATATGTATGTATGTGTGTATGTATATGCATGAATTCTGAATCCGTTCACTATAAAATGTTGCCCGTTTAAAAACAGAATTAGGTGTACTTGTGTGCACATATTTGTTCTATATCACAAAATTTATATGAAAAACACTCATTTTTTGTATTGATGATTTCTGTGCAAATTCTAAAGAGGAGTCGCTTGCCTGTGTTACAGAAACAGGTCCTCAATCTCACCTTGAACTTCGCTTGGTATATCTACAGCTATCTAATTTACAAATCACTTCTTATTTAATTTCATAACTAATTCGTTATTTTTTGTTGCTACTACCCAATGGAGTAGCGAAATATCGAATAAAAGAGTTTTTATATAAAATAGACCTTCAAGATTAAATTTGAATTTAATAAATTAAAATGTTTATTTTTATAAACTTAAAACTATTATCACGAGAAGTTTGAAGTGAGGAATGCACATAATTGATGACTTGTGCACTCTATTTTTTGTTAATAAACTTTCACACAATTTGTTCTAAAAACTCAAGAAGGAATGATTTTTTCTTTTATTTTCTTATCTTCTTCAACAATTCTTAATTTTCAACATGATTCATATTCAATTCTTTAAAAATTTTTTGAAGATTTTTAAATTCACTATAAGCCAGACAGACGATGGTCACTTTGAGCTGGTAGCCAATTTTTGGCCTGCAGTGCTCGCGAAAAGTTTTCCCCAAGAGTGCCTTTTGACAATAAGATTTTCCTTAACATATCAAAGGAATGCAAATAATAGAAATGACCCAACTACACCAGCGCACCACAATAGGCCATATTGGAACACTTTGGCCATTGTAGCGCACGGGTCTAGCAAAAATAATAGTAGTGAAAAAAATCGACTATAAAGAAGAGGCCAAATTAAATTTCTGATAATATTCAATCAATATTAAATTCTTATACTCACCACTAAAATAAAAAAAAATATAATTCTAACAATAGCGCCAGATTCTCTCATGCTTTTTACCATGAAGTAGATGTCTTCAATAAAGTTATCGACTCCATAAATCCAAGCGACCATTATAACTTCAAATATACATATCAATATTACAGATATTGAAGCTGAATACCAGTCCAGCAATTGCAATATATACATGCCTCCCTAGAGACCAAAGAAACTTGTTTCATATTTTATATCTTCTAATGAAATGGACAATTTTTTCTTACATTTGTGGTTAAAAAAAAGGACATTAGAAACATTAAGACACATAAAACTAAAGTGACTGCAAACTTGTGTAACCTTACTCGCGGAATCTCATCTAATATTGATGATATTACTGCTTCGATTTGTACAAACTAGAAAGGAAACAACAATGTTGTTATCGTGATGCGCGAAATATTTCTGTTAATTTAGTTTACCACACTGTCTAGGCCCAGCAAAAAGATTATGCTGAAAAATAAGCCAGCCCATAATTGAGGATATGGTAATATGGATTTGCCACGGGAATGACAGTTTGATCTGAAAAAGAAACACATACATTTTTGAAAATAATCAAATACAAATCAAACGGATCGAAATATTTCAATGATTTTTTGGAAGTTTTCCGTTTAATCGAAATAGCAATTTTTTATTTACTCAAAGTAAAATCTTCTGATTATATTCAAAAATATCAAGATAATCGATTTATAAGCTTTTTAAGCTCTTTTTAAAACCCAAAAGTCTCTCGTTCAGATTGTTTGTGAATAATGTTGGTTTCTTGTGTTTTACAGCTGACTTCTGACAATCTGTTATTCTTCAGAAGAACTCGCCAAGAATCTAACAAGTGTGATACATTTAAATTTTACCATAATTTTGTAGTTTTGCCGAAAAACGGAACCCAAGATCAAAGAATTCCCAAAAATATTAAAGAATTTACAAAAAATTTAGTAAAACATTCAAAAATTATACATTTTATCAAATATCTGAGAAATGACAAAAAAATGTTACCATAAATTTGAATTCCCAAAAATCCGAAAATTCACCATAACAACAAATTGGTTCAAACATTTTTAATTACATATGTACATGATATAATATTCCAAAAAATTTATTGACATTTCCCAGGCGTTTGATAAAGTGAGGCATGATGGGCTACTTACGAAAATAACTCGAATTCTTGCTGTAAACTCCCACAAGCTTCTTAAGAGCTATTTGACTGATAGAACGTTTTAAGTAAGGTCAAAAATTCAGTTTTCAAAAAATGGCGGAATCTCTGTAGGAGTCCCCCAAGGTAGCATACTCGGGCCTCTATTATACAACATTTATACAGCGGATATGCCAACAAGCCCATATACATATATGTCAACGTTTGCAGAGGATACAGCATTTATAAGTGTCAGTAATGATCCAAAGGATGCATCTGAAAAACTGCAGTCCCATATTCATAAGCTAGAAGACTGGCTAAAACAGTGGAGAATAAAGGTAAATCCATCGAAATGTGCTCATGTAACGTTTTCCCTTAGAAGTCAAAATTGTCCACCAATCACAATAACTAATACCACAGTTCCAGCGAAAACGCAAGTTAAATATTTAGGTATCCACCTAGATCGGCGCCTAACTTGGTCCCGTCACATTGAGGCAAAAATAACGTCCATAAAGCTTCGAACAAATCAACTACATTGGCTAATAAGTCGTCACCTTGGCTTTGGAATACAAAGTCCTGTTATATGCATAAAATATCCAGAAGCTACAAAGAAGACAGTCTTGGATTTTAGGTCTTATCGTATGCGCCCCCTGGTATATAAGAAACGAAAACATCCATAGAGATCTACAAGTTCCCACTATCCAAGAAGAAACAAAAACATACTCGTCCAATTACGTTAACAGATTAGTGGTTCATCACAACAGCCTAGTATGCGATTTACTGCAGTTTCATGGGCACCAGAGACTCAAAAAAACAGACATTGAGCCTGGCGAGATGGCACTCTCCAACGCAATAGTAGATAGTTTATTAGAATTTGAATACAGAGAATTAGTTATTGCATTAGTAATAATTAATAAGAAATATTTTAGATATAAGATTTGAATACTTATTATAAATTTTTGATTAAAAGAAAAGATTCAATAAAATAAGAATTAAAGTTTAACAAAATTAATTTTATTGTACCTATTTTCATATAATTTATCTAAATTTTATATTTTCTTACTTTCCACAAATTCTTTTCAACAATATTTCTTATAAATTCCGGCATCTAAAAATATTGAACACAATAAGCCAAGGTCGGCAAGTCATTTAATAAGTTTTATCAACCATTTTCTATTTCACGACTAATTATTATTGCAAATATTTTGAATGCCATTGATTACGTTTTTAATACACATAAAAATTATGGTAACAAAATTTCACATTACACTATTTAAGTTCGAAGCTATATACTCGCACTGAAAAGCGGGCAAAATGTATTCAAAAATACACATTCATACATGCTATGTGCATATGTTCGAACAATACCGTTTTCCAGGAATCGGCTTTTCTGTTGACATAAATCTAAATGAAAAAGTAAAATTATATTCTTTCATTAAGATCAATTATGAACTCCTTTGTGCAAATTCGAATTTTGTTAATACACTCCTTTTACTTCTTCGTTAAGTATGTTATAAATTCAGAACACTCCATTTCAAAATTGTACTTTATAATTAAGGGAGACTCAAAAGTATTTAATTTTATGTAGATTTTTGGAACGAATTTCCGTCATTCCTTGTCAAGATTTGCTTGGAGCCAAACCGTTTGCGGCTACTACTGAAGATGGCACCAGTGTCAGTTTTCGTACTGTGTTTAATTTTATTTGAGAATTCTCGGAAGATCGAATATTATTAAATATGGATAAGCGTCTATCTATTCGAGCACGGAGGCAGGCAGAACAAATAAAAATCGACTACTATGTTTTAATTTAGCAGGTTTTAAACTTGTTGCTATACATATATTACATAGTTATGTATGTAGTATATGGATATAACAAAATAAATGAACAATAGTAAACATTTGTGAAAAAAAAACAAATTGTACAAAATCGACACGTGGAAAAGAGGTAAACGAATAGTGTACTAGAAAAAATAGTGTACAAGAGACTAAATTTGTATATTGTCCACTAATAGTCGATGTTGGTCACCGTACGTGAATGGGTTTTTGGGATTTTACATATGACTAAATAACTAATAACGACGATTTCATTAAATATACTTATAAAAATAACAAGCATTTGACAAACAGATGGCACCAACACAAAACAGCTTTGTTGTCTATCTGCAACCTTTTATACACTGAACATACTGTTCCATATTAATGACGGCGGCTGTTTAATTTGCAATTTTTTTCAAAAGATTAAATCTGAGTCAAAAATTTAACTTCACTTTTTTTTAATAAATAATTAATTATTAATTATTTAACAAAACCATTTTTCGAAATATGGTGTCGCGTAAAAACAACAAAAGTAATAATCATGATACAACTAATGTCTTCAGCTACGTACGCGACTTTAGTGCACAGGCCAGTCATTATCGCAATAATAAATCGGAGGAATCTTTGGTGCTACTTAATCGTACAGCTTCATTATTAAGTACAGCTGTTTATCCACAACATTTTTCGCCAGGGAATATAGAAATTTCAAAGTTTTTTATAGACTTACATGCAGTCATGGGGACATTGTCAATAGATTGTGATGCGCTCTGGACAAGTGTGGGAATATTGCAGCATTGTTCTAAAAATTTAGAAGCACGTAAAGCTATAGTTGACGATTATCGTTATATACCACTGTTAACCTTTATATTAAAGCGCACTCAAATAGGAGATAAGCGTCAACGTTTATTGGCGCTTTTACAAGAACTAACTTTTGGCATTAAAATCACCTGGGAAGAACCATATATCGTGGTGCTTTTAGAAGAATTGGTACAAATTATTTATCAAGCAGCTGATGAAGGCGAGGAAGTATATGCCCAATTATCGTTATCGATTCTAATCAATCTTTGCTACAAAAATTTTGTGGTCTTAATTTTATTCCTACGCTCTGTAAATATCTCTAGCTTCAGTAGACGTATACAAAACTATGGCATGTTGGCTAATAAGATGCTAATTATTTTGTCGGAAGATATACACTCCCCCGATCAAAAAGAATTACATATATTTTTACGTTCCAGTTTTGCAGCCATTAATGTTTGTATAAAACAATGGAATGTACCACATTTAAGACATATTGTTGATTTTTTAATGGACTCACGTGCTCACACTGGTCTTTACCAGGCTATGTTGTGTTATGAGTACTATTGTGAAGATATTGAAAAGTTACTGGATGTAAGTTTTTTCTTATCTTTTCTATACAAGCTTTGATCCGTATACTTGCAATGTAAAATTTTTCTGTTTAATAATTCTGAAATTGCATCTCATTTTCTCTGTTCATCTCAAATTAATTAATTATTACCTAGAAATGCTTTATTAACAAAAATTAATGATCGAAATACCATAAGTACGAAAAATTCGAGATAATTTAATTTCGCTTTTATTTTGGTAGACATAAAAATTAAAACATTTTACTCTACTATTCTTTAATTTTATTTTAAAAACGTTTAACAAGGATCTCTGATTAGTACAAGAGTTCATTTAATGCACTATACGCTGGCAAATATTTTTATATGTATTATATTTTATGGGTATTTAATGTAGCGGCAATATCTTAGTAAATTTAAATTCTCTTAGCATATAGAAGCTCGATCCACCATGGATGACTCTAATGAAGATAGTAGCAAACAACAGCAAATGTGCATGGGTTTGATATTTCAATTAATTAAGTATATAATGGAACTATCAGCACAACCAGATTTGGAGGGTAATGAAAATGGCGCAATAAGCTTAGATTCAAATATACCAAGAATATTTGAATTATTAAGTAATTGGCTAGAAGCAGAGGTATGTGGCGTGGAAGCTATTAATCTATTGGACTGTTTAGTAAAACTAGGTAATTCTATTTTGCAAATTATTGAAAGTAGCTTAAAATAGAAAGTGTTCTTTTATATATTCCAGCAAAAAAAGAGACTATAGCTCCACGTATAGCCAGAGATCCTTCAGTAATCATACAACTTATAACAGCCTCGGAGAAATCAGAAAACTCAGCTCTGCATACAGCAGCAGTTTTACAACTTTTGGTATCACTGTTGCATCAAACGAAAACAGAGAAATTAATTTTATCTAAAATAACAGAATCTTACTTTGACAAAGTTCTTTCACCTTTATTGAATATAAAGTCGGAAATGCCCGATAGTTGTTTATGCATGGAGGAAATTGAAAAATTTATGTTTTGTTTATTATTGCTAATTAACTTCACAGAAATAGCCAAAAAGGCATATTTTGAAAAATGTTGCAATTTATTGCAGCTAACACAAATACAACATGCCTTGGCACGAGCCATGATAAGTGGTAATGAGAAGTTATGTTCGGCTGTTTTCCAAATATCACAATTTGAACATTTTCCACAAACAGAAGTGGCCAAAGTAAGTTTAATTTGACTTATTTTTTCAACAGATTTTATAACATATAATTTTAGCTTATATCAAAATTAAATACCTCTACACATCAGTTGACACCAACAACCCCCACATGTGATCAATGGCGTAATTTAAATGCAATTTTAAAGAGTCATAGAACATTTGTGAGTAAAGAGTTGGAAGAACGTCTGCAGGCTCTAATAGAAGTTATAACGCAGGCCCAAAATAACAATCAACTGCAAAATGTGGCCACCTCTCAAGTAATAGAACTTTTTAATTATAAAATTGAAAAGTTCAATTCAGCCGAAAGCTCTATGCAAAAACGACTAGAAGCAGCCAGCGAAGAGGTATTGAAAATCGTAATATTTTTCAAAAATATTAAAAACATTATTTTTTGTAGATCACCCACCTAACCCAACGAATTAATTTACAAAATGCTGAGTTAGATAAATATCATAAAATGAACTTTGAGCTGCACATTAACCAAGAAACATTGCAGATTCAGTGCAAAGATTTGAAACATCAGAAAGATAACTTAAAACGTAATATGAGTGACTTAATGAAAAAAATTTCAGAACAATCGGAATCCTTAAAAATCAATGAGAAGCGTTTAGCGGTTAAAGTTTCAGAAATAATTGGTAGTTTTATTGTTATTATGTGTTCCAAATGTATTAATTTATTGTAAATGTATATTTGTTTTTTAGTTTTGCAGAAGGACTTTAATGATGCTAAAGAAGAACTCCATATCAAAACGGAAGAGTTGGAGAAGCTTCATATAGCTGCTAAAGAAAACGTAAGTAGATTTCTTGATACATATAATTATGGGTTAGTTAAAAGATTCAAGATTTATTGTGACCGAGGGAAGAAGTATTTAACAATTGCTGGCGTACTTATTATCTGTTTTCTTTCAAATGAGTTTGTAATTGTTCATAAGCTACAAATATAAATCGAAGAAATTTACTCAACTTATGGTTGGTCAAAATGACCTAGCAATTAATTTTGATATTTGAATAATAACAAGGCATTAAAATTACTTTCGAATTTATCCCTAACTGTTATTCCACGCCTTTCTGGATGCGACGAAAAGTATTGGTCTAAAATATTTGTTGACAATTTACGATGGTACATGTTTTTTTTTTTTTTTTTTTTTTTTTTTTTTTTTTATATATATATTTGGTGATTTGTGTTATTCAACAAATAAAAAAGGAATCGATTAGCATTTCAAATATTTATTACGACAAAACTCAAATTTATTTAAATACAAACTATAGTTGAGTTAAACGATCTTAGACGCGTTGTGTCGTAAAAAGAGAAAAAAAGGAGAATTCAGCTTTTTTGCTCGTGTTCTAGTGCTAAACAAAAAACATTTTTTAGCACCCGGGTAGTTGGTGCGTTGAGTAGCCGGTATCACAACGGTGGTGCCACAGCATTCCCCCGCCAGAGGGAGCTCATCTGAACCTCAAAGAAACCGTAACCCGGCGACCACTTGAAGTAGCTTTAGGTTGTGTTATTTCAGGTGAAAAGCTTAAAGCTGGGCTGGAGTTGAGATCGTTGTTGCTAGGAACTTTTTGAATTACGCTATCAGGTAAAATTTCCTGTTGCTCATTGCTGTCATGGCAAGCGTTGGGTACATCTGGAGCAAGTGAGCAATCGATGAGATCACTGGTTTCGGTAAAAGCCGGTTTTAAACGGTCGATACTGATGTTGTTTGGTCGACCTCGTATCAAAATTGTAAAATATTTGTCGAAGCGTTTTAAAATTTGGTATGGACCGTCGTAGGGATGCGTAAGCGAAGGCCGTATCGAGTCGTTGCGGACGAAGGCGTGCGATTAAATTTTTCGAAATGAATGTACGGGGCATAGCATGGTGGGCTGTATCGGTTGGCTTAAGCTTCTGCATTACTGATCGAAAATCGGTGATAAACTCGCTGGCAGAGTCGGAGATCTTAGCTCGGTGAAAAAATTCTCCAGGAATTGTTAAAGTGGAGCCGTAAACCAGCTCAGCTGGCGATGCTTTTAAATCTGGCTTGAAAGCAACCCGTAGTCCAAGAAAATAGTTGGCAGCTGGTGCACCCATCGTGCTGGATTATGACATGAAATGGCTGCCTTAAATGTGCGGTGCCACCTCCCAATGATGCCGTTGGACTACGGATGATACGGTGTAGTACGAAGATGTGTTGCTCCAATTGTCATTACCAATTCGGTAAAAACTGCAGATTCAAATTGGCGGCCACGATCCGAAGTTATCCGAGCTGGGACACTAAACCTCGAAATCCACTGAGCTAGGAGATCTTTAACGACTGCATCAGCTGACATGTCAGGAATCGGAACTGCCTCCGGCCAACGAGTGAAATGGTCAATAATTGTTAGGCAATATCGTTGTCCTTCACATAACGGGAACGGACCAACGATGTCTATGTTAATATGACCGAAGCGTTGATAAGTTGTTGCAGTTGCATTTGATACGAGATCGCATGTGGCAAGAACTTCCTGTAAAAGTTTACCATAGCGATAAACCTTTTAAGCTCTTGAGCCACTTTCGGTTTTGGAAAATCGAGTACAGCTGCAACTTTTTCGGGCAGAGGGCGAATGCCGTCAGCGTTGACCAAATGTTTACATTTATTTGTTTACATTTATTGTGAGATGATTGTCTCGAAGACGACGAAAAACTGCAATTAGATCCTGACGATGCTGTTCGCCTGAAGCTGATGCGACGCAAATGTCGTCGATGTAGGGAAAAACGAAATCAAGGCCTCGCAACACCTCGTTTATTAACCTTTGAAACGTTTGTTCGGCGTTGCACAGGCCGAAAGTCATGAACTTGAACTCGTAGAGGCCGAATGGGGTACTAATTGCCGTTTTCGGGACGTCATCGGGAAATATCGGTACCTGGTGGAAGGCTTTCTGAAGGTCAATCTTTGAAAAAAATTTCTTACCTCTCAGATTTGTTGTAAAATCCGTCAGGTACGGCAGAGGGTACCGATCTGGTAATGTGCGAGCATTTAGAGCACGGTAGTCTCTGCATGGCCTCCAGGTACCGTCGCCCTTTTTTACCATATGGAGCGGGCTTGACCAATTGCTGTTAGACGGTTGACATATACCAGTTTTTATTAAAAAATCAAACTCAGATTTAGCGGCCAAAAGCTTCTCTGGCGAAAGACGTCTCGGTCGGCAAAAAACGGGCTGACCAGTTGTTTCAATTTTGTGCAAAATAGAAGATTTTGTAGTTGAACCATACGGCGTGAGCTTGGTAATGTCAGCGAATTGCTCGAAAATGTCGGCGAAATAATTATTTGTATCGTACGCTTTGATAACGGCTGCTTCGAAATGCGATGGCGATGTAAGTTGTGAGGCGAGTCCGGTTATGTTGTCGATTAATCGATTACGACGCAGGTCGATTAACAAATCGTAGTGTTTGATAAAGTCAGAGCCGATGATCGCTGACGTTACGTCTGCGACTACAAAATACCAGTGAAAGTCTGGGCGCAAGCCTAGGTCCAATTTAATGCGCTTTTCTCCGATGACCTTGATAGGAGAAGCATTAGCGGTGTATAAAACAACAGCTGTCGGACGGACATCAAACGACTTCGACGTTAAGGGTAGGACGGATACATCGGCGCCACTATCGACCAGAAAATTTTTATTGCTATATATGTCTCTCACCTGTAAGCGAAAAATTTGACATTCGGTGGGGAAAGTTTCGCTTGCATCCTCCACCTGTCTACCAAGTCAGTTGTTGGAAGCGACGGCTGCGCGCTGCGTACTCTGCCGACGCTTATGTCTGCATGGGCTTCGGCACTTTTGAGCGTTGCGGCCATACTTTTTATGGTACCAGCATTCACTATTAGATGTGTCGCTTTGATATGCTTGACGACTTTTAGAGCGGTTGCGTTGTATACTTGGTCCGCGTGAGCGTGATCGTGTCGAAAATCTTTCAAATTTTTTGCTTAGCTCAATTACAGCTGCACGAAGTTCGCTGATTTCGTTTGGTGCTTGCGACTGAACACGTTGAATTTGGTTCGGTGCCATGGCATCGACAATTGTATCGGCAATTCTTGTGAATTCAGTTGGGGGGCCAGACGAGGCAGCGACCACCGGCTGGGCAAATTCAGGCAAACGTTTTGCCCAAAGACCTTCTAACGCTGCGTCTCCAAACGTGTTGCTAGCAACGCGCTTCATTTCGAAATACAACTCAGATGGCTTTTTGTCCCCCAACAGGCGACGCTGCTCACTATCAGCAAAGTGATCAATAATTTTTTGTTTTACGTAGTCGAAGCGGTCTGTTTGTGGCAGCGTTGCAATTACATCAGCCAACTGGGAAATAACATTTGGATCCATCGCTGCTAATATTGTTGCGGTCTTCTGTTTATCGGCGGTTATGCCAGAAGCTGTGAACCAGAAATCCATAGTGGTAAACCAAGCCTCGATGTTCGTGCTCGACATACGTACGTGCTGGCATACACGGCGCTGACATTGGCAGAATACGATTTCGAAAGGCCACTATCGTTTGCGGCTGCGCGCCCTGCCTCGTCATGAGACATATTCTTTTTTACCCAATGTCACGCAAACACTTGTTAATAAACGCAAAAATGGCTAACAAGTTAACCCCAGACACGCTGCACCAAAAAAAAAAAACAAGATGGCGGAAATCCAAGTAGAATTCCAATGATTTGCAATTTTTTTTTTGTGAGAAATTTGCAAAAAGTTTCCTTATGCAAATCGGTTTCAAAGCGGGGTCACCAATTTGGTGATTTGTGTTATTCAACAAATAAAAAAGGAATCGATTAGGATTTCAAATATTTATTAAGACAAAACTCAAATTTATTTAAATACAAACTATAGTTGAGTTAAACGATCTTAGACGCGTTGTGTCGTAAAAAAAAGGAAAAAAGGAGAATTCAGCTTTTTTGCTCGTGTTCTAGTGCTAAACAAAAAACATTTTTTAGCCCCCGGGTAGTTGGTGCGTTGAGTAGCCGGTAGCACAACGGTGGTGCCACATATATATGGGGTTGGGAAAAACTATGCTGTAACTCCGCAGGCAATATGTTGCATTATTATAGTGCAAAACGTTCATTGTGTAGGGTGTTTGTATGCAGGGTTTAAATATGCGAACCGTTTTGAAATAACGCCAACGCTTTGATGCTGTCCTGTAAATCACACGATTTCACTTTTTTCGGCGTGGTTTCAAGTTATCGAAAACACGAGAAAACATCTGATTTTTAAATGCTGTGTTTAGTTTGTTTATATTTTTACTTTCTTAATTATAATATTAAGTGAAAATTAAGAAAAAATGCCGCGAGCTACTTCCTTAGCAGCACAGAATATAAACAGAATACCCAACAATGACATTTGAAAAAGTGTGTAATCAGGTGTCATGCGTTTTTACGTACAAAATTTTAAATTATTCCGATTACATGAAAGAGATAGCTTAATTAAAAACGATAAGGTGTTTTATCTCTCTTATATAATCGAGGTAATGTTGTTGTGAGTTGTCGCGTCTAGTTAGTAGTCTATGCTTAGCAGGAACTTTTTTAAGAATAGAGCATTTAAAATTTAGCGTCAAATAAAAGTTCACAAAGCATAAAAAGATGAAAACAAATATTAGTAGAACAAAATATGAGTAAAAAAAATTACGAAGTTACCATTGTTTTCATTGATAAAATTTGTTTACAGTTTGCTTTTACATATTTATAAATTTGCACAAAACTGACTCGATTATTCATTGATAATCAATTTTTTAACAACACTAAATTATTTTGTATTAAATGAAGAACATTGTGGTATGTAAAAATTTAATATATCTTACATGACTTTGTAAGAATGTATCTATTTGGCAACCTCCGCAATATCTTAAAAAAAAACAAACCAGCTGACTGCTGAAGAGAAAAAGTAAATCACGAATATTGCCAAACAAAGCAAAATAATTTTAAACAAAACAAGCAGTGTCCTTAGAAATTTTGTAATACTTATGTTTTATGTGCATAAAATCTAATATTACAAAAATTAATGGAAAACACATAATATCAAATATATAATAACACTCTTAATAAATTCTATACGAAATATTTTGAGTAAATAAGCAAGTGATTTCAAATCGGCAGTCATTTAGCTGACCGGTTTAAAATCACGTAATTTCAATATTTTTTGTGCACAGAACCATTTTGCGTTATATAAAATCACTGACAAAAATAGATTTTTAAACTTTCTCATTTTTCATCATTGTGCTGCAAGAAGAATTAGTTTGCTTCAATCCGCTCTGATGAAGCTTCTGATTGTGGATAATAATCAAGGACCACCTTGTCCACAAATCCTATTCATTTTTGTCCGTCCACATTACCTATCTTCCAATGGATAATCCCACAGAGCAAATTAAATATTAAAATTTGGAAAATTCTCAAAAACTCGATCCGTAAAGGTTCCTATTGTGGATAGTAATGAAGCAGCACTTTGTCTACAAATCCTATTCATTTTAGTCCGCGACGTTACCTTGGTTCCAATGGATAATCCCTCAGAGCACTTAAAATGTTAAAATTAGCAAATATCTCAAAATCTCGTATCAACTCTCTCTGTTAAATGTTCTGATTGTAGTTAATAATACAGTAGCACTTTTTCCACAAATTCTGTTAATTTTTGTCCGCCTTGTTTTTTAGGAAAGGATACAAAAAATAGTGTTTTTTCAAACGTATAAAAGCCTATGTATGTATATACAATTTTTTTATTATAACTCTAGATTTGGTAATAGTGCTAGCATATTTTTTTCTGGTCCATTTTGTACAAAAATTTGAATTTTATTCAATTTCAAAGGTATATACCAAATTTTCAATGTGTAACAGTTATGTTAGTACGCTGACAGAGCTGTGTTTAGACAGACACAAACCAATACCTATTATAAATTTTAAAATTTTCTTCACAGCCATATTAAATAGGCACGCTTTTCAGAAAGAGTTGACTAACATAGCAGCAATTTTAAACCCCTGTTTTTCGTAATAGATCAAAATGAGGACAAAGTTCTTGATATGTATTATGCCATCCCAACTTGCTAGTTTGCTATAATCGTTTTCCATATTAGAAATTTAATAAAAATTTATCCCAAACTAGTAAATTGCCTAGAAATGGGAAGGTATGGTACATATAAAGAACTTGGTCCTTATTTTGATCTCAGTACTTTTTACGGCCGAGATTTTTTGATGGGAACTTGGCCTTATGTTCAGATTTATGTTTTTGCGGGTCTGAATCCTCTTTGCCAAGTTATTTTTGTTTGTTAGTGTGTGTATAAAACGTCTTTTAACTTAAAACTTACAGACGGTTGGGTTATATCAAATTTCAGCTGTCTACCTCCTTACAAAAAGGAGGGAACCCTAGTCCCTTAGATGAAGAGTGGCCATTTTTCTGATTACTTATTCTCCAAGGCCTACGTGTATTCCACATTTTGAGCTATAGCGGAAGTGTCCCATACAAATAAGGAGGAACCCCTTTATTTTACGATTAAAGGAAGCAAAGTTATGAGGGGGTAAAAACAGCGCGAATGGTTTCGTGTAACGGACACTGTGAGCTTTGACATTGATCTTGATATAAATCAATCAGGCATCGAGACTCGCTAATTGCTTATAAAAATATCAATGATTTTGTTGAGAAGTGTTTTAATTATTTTTGTAAATATATGCGAAAAAATTCACTAGTGAATACCGCACTGGTATATTTAAATTGCAACCGGCTTTAACGTTACCATGGCAACAATGAAAACCACAACCAAAGAGACATTGTTTGTGCTTTAAATTTTTTATATATTCACACGCTATACATCATAAACGCAAAAAGGAATGAATTATAAACCCTGTAAGAAATTAAGAAACATATTAACACTTTTAATATTTTTCTTGCCAATATCGGAATTTGTAACAGAAGAAGTTCCGTCATTTCGCATTGTGGCACCACAAAATCTGTGCAAACACAATGACAGCGAAACCGGCACAAAGCCACCGGAGGGAGTAACAATTACTTTTCAACCCAAGGATGGCATAAAATTGTCTTATAAATTTAAAATTTTCTTCAATATCATTGGACCGGAGTCATTGGCACAACGTGAAACGTTGTTGGTATGGAAAGCTGTTAGGGCATTGGAAGAACGGCTAAACAGCAAAGAAAGATTACAAGTTATGAAAAATAATATGGCTGTGATCAAGAAATTCGAAGTTGTACCGGGAGTAAGCTATATTTTCCATGTGGTGGGCACAACAGATGCAGGAGAAACAAGTAGAGAACAAGTTTTTACTATAGACTATAATGAGGGAGTTTTACAAAATAGTAACGTGCCAGAGGGAATTAATTTCTTGCTTATTGGATCAGAGGAAGTAGTGGCCAGCATAGTGTACAGTGTAATAGCTAAAGTGAGTTTTTGTAAATCAAAAAATGACTATTACATCGATTGGAAAATATCCGATTTAGAAGACAAGTATAAAATGATACAAAGAACCATTTCAAGTGTTTTGTTGGTGCCACCAAATGCTTTAAGTGCTGAAAGAAAAACGGCGATAGAAGCCGAAGTCAAAGAGAATGGCAGTAACAAACTTTTGGCTAAGGATGTATTATGGGTGGAGGTTTTAAACAAAGGTTTTCAGGCTATGATTATACCTTCTGCGGGCAGAATTGGTGAAGGTACCCATTTGACTTTTCGTTTGTTTCTACGCAATTACGACCGCGTACAGCAATTGAAAATTAAGTGGTGGTTAGAGGATGCTGCTACGAATGACGCATTGCAAAGAAAAGAAGATAATGAAAATTATTTCAAAGTCTTATTTGGCAAAGCTGGCTCTTATCAAGTTTTCGCACAAGTAAAAATTAATGATATTATTACAAAGGTTAAGGCCGATATCGAGGTAATATCTTCGGTCTTTATAAGCTATGAATTTCAGGAAATACCTAATTTAAATCCTTCCTCCTATGAAGAATTTAAATTTTCTGTAATGGTAATGAATATGGTGGCGGATTGTGAAGCCAGTTGGTTAAGTGCTCAGGAAGAAGGTTTCAAGCTTATTCCTAATGGACTGCTAGATAATGAGCACTATGGTTATACAAAAGTATCCAATTTGGAGAAGTACTATCTGGAGGAAATTATAGACTTTTCAAACTCCACCGTTAATCGCGAAATTACTTTAAATATACCAAAAAAACTAATAAAAAGTGACATAATTTGGCCGGGATTTGAAGGAGATACCATGTATAAATTCCGTTTAGATGTTACTTGTCCTAAACCATTTAGCGAAAATTCCCAACAGGGAGACATAGAAGATGAACCCTGGGTTAAAGTGGTAACTAGTTACTTCATTATAGATATACATACTAATTCCCCGCCAGAGGCTTTATTGGTTTTAATCGATCCCGTTCAAGGTGTAGCCTTGAAAACCATTTTTAATGTCAATTCACAAGAAGCTAAAGATCTACTCTTAGATTCTCCTGTTAGCTATGAACTGAAGATTATTATGGATAAATTTGAGTTATCATTTGGTAAATATTATCAGTACAAATCCTGGGAAATTATATTGCCCTATACGGTAACGCCCCTACAAATAAAAGTGGACATTTGCGATATTCGGCAGGCTTGCAGTACGATCAAGAATGATACCAAAGTGTCTATAACTTATGAAGAATTTAGTGATCAAGATTATGCTGCCTACACAGAAAAAGTTAACGGTCTCTTTCTGAGAACCGATTATCAGGATGCTCTCAATTACCTCATAATGGCCACTTTATCATTAAAAAATGCTCAATCCGCGCACTACAACAAATGGCTTGATTTTGTTAAATACTCACTAAACAAAGAAATCGACAAACTCCTAGAGCAGGCTGAAAATAAAATTTATATAAGTTCGGACTCAAAGCTAATTTTTGTAGTCAAATGCAAAGAAATTTTGGAGTACACCCATCAAATAAGTAAAGAAACTCTGGAACAACTTTTAGAGATTTTGGAAAATTTAATGGAATATACAGACTCAAACTCTGATTTGCAAAAGCAAGCACGTTTCAAGCGTTCTAGCAGAATGAAAAGAATTGTAAATCATTCTCAGGAATTATATACCCGAACTCAATTGACTTTATTAGAAGATTTATTAAAATCGGATCAATATTCTTCGCAGGCCCTTCAAAACTTTGTTAAGAAAATAACAAATTTGGCCAAAACAATGTGTTTAAATGGAGACATTAATCAAAAAACTCTTAAATCATCTTATGTTGCCCTGACTTTGAGAAAAATACCTGGCGACGTTTTACAACAGCACACTGTACAAATAAACGAAAATATCTTTGACAAACTAATACTGCAATTCAATACCATTAACACGAATTATATAAAACCTCAAGCAAAATATTGTTTAGTTGTCAAGTCGTACAATTTTAAAGAAAATTTACAAGACGACATCTCATTAATCGAGTACAATATATATGAAGTTGCCGGCACTACACAACTGAAAGAAATAAAGTTAGGCGCCGTTAAAAAAGCGCCGTCTAATGTGTTGTTTGATATTTATCCTATGGAAGAGCATATTAACAAATGTTTAATGAAAACTTCCTACACGGCACCTTGGTCTACAGAACCTTGTAGGTCTTATGTTATGGGTAAATTTCTTAGATGTTACTGTTCGCAAACAGGTTTCCTTAAAACAGTATTCGTAGATATACCTTCAACTACTTCAAAACCCATAACAAATAATGAGGTTCTGCCAACGACAGTGAGTTTCCTGCCCATATTTAATTCACTACCTAAAACTTATTCTACTACTACAACAGCAATTGAAGCCACTTCTTCTAATACAAGGCCGAGCACTAAACCAAAGATCAACAATGGCAACCAATTCAATCCTACTAGCACTCCGTCTAACAAGGATATTACACAAAAGGCCTCTCCTCTGAATTATGTCTTACCCTTAATATTTGTGTTAGTTGTATTATTGTTGGGCATTCTATATGTTTTACGTCGACGTCGTTTAAATCAGGCATTGAAAACTCCTACAAATGTAACACCCTCTATGATTTTGGAATTTCGTAAGCCTGCTTCGGGCATAAGATACGCAAATATATATGATGATCATTTATTAAGTGGAACCTTTTAGTGTTTCTTCATTAAAACTATTTTGTGCTTTTAAAGTTTTTTAATAAATAAAATTTTTAAAATATAAATCTCGATGTTACTTCATCACATCCATACGAGAATAAAACACATACATTTAATTTTGGACAAAAATATATATAATTTTACGACAAAAATTAATAAATAAACAAGTTTCCAATTGGTTTTATATTCCGAGAGGGTGATTTGAACTAGATATTTAGAACGAATTTCCGTCGTCCATTGTCAAGTTTGGTTTGGAAACAACCCGTTTTCGGCTACGTGCCGTTCGGTGTAATTTTTTGAGGCATCTTCGTTCTCAGAGAACGAATAGTGACATTGAAGATAGTGCATCTCCAAACCAAACTTGGCAAGCGATGACGGAAATTCGTTCCAAAAATCGATATAAAATTACCCTGTTGTAATATCAAATCAAGAGTTATTTTCCGTTCTGATATAATATCGAACTTATTAACATAGAAATAATTTTACAATGGATAATTGTATTGTCATTCAAAGCCACGAACTTTGTGGCTAAAAAGAAATTATAGCCATCTGGTCGGATCGATTTTAATGATTTTTTGTGTGTAATTATACACACAAACAAACTTTAGCAAAGTTAACTGAAAAATTAACTAGTATTAGTTAGGCACACGAATTCAGTCCAGACCTAGATTCGTAAAAACATTAAAAACAGATAATAACATAAATATATTTTGCAATTGAAATAAGTAACAACCAAAGTTATGTTTTAAATTGGACGTTATTTAAAAATGTGATTTTCGAGTTCCAAATTGTCAACTGCATTTAAAAAATACCGCTCGCCTCCATTTCTTCAAAAATACTTAAGGAATGTATTTCTTTTTCTATATTTTTTTTCTTCAGTCTTGAGTGTATTCTATTTTAACCCTTCTGTTAAACGGAAAGGTAGAATTGTCGTAGCTAACAGAACAGTACTGCAGTCAAATCCATAGCTGTCAATGAGTTCGGCGTATACACTGTCCGTTTTTGTCGTATCCATTAAGATTCCTCTTGTACTCTTAGTATTATTTAGTAACATTTCCAATGGATTTATATTTACTACATGTTAGACCTTTGTATAGAGGATATACATTGCAATTTCTTATTTTATTTTCATATCTTATATTGCAATATTGCTCTTTGGAAAAGTTGTTTTCTAAAAGAAAGGTTAGACCTGCATCAGCTGAAAGCTTGGTTGCTGTTACTCTAGTAGGAATATTACCAGGGGTTCAACTTCGTTGTTCATCTTTTTTCCCTCCAAGTTTTTAACAAAGAGGTAGTTTCGACCGCCCAGGTTTCGATTTAGTGGAGGCAGGCTACGTTACATATTTTATATTAATATTTAATCAAAATATTCGTGACGGTTGCTCTAAATATTGTTTACAGTTTTCGGAACAATCACTCTCAGCAATATACGAAAAAAAAGGGGCATAACTAGTGGAGTTTTTATCAATTTCGTGATGTTTTTTCGCCATATTAAATAACTCTCAATTTAGCGCGATGTATTACCCTGGAAAAATCCATTTTTTAAAATATGCAAATATTTCCAGCTTATGGTGTTATATATATCATCAGGTATCTTTTTTTTAAGTTGAAATAAAATTTCAATTTCTAATGCAATTAGTTCGTTTTAACGTCACTTCAATTTCTCTAATTTAATAACGCCTAATAGACCAATTCATCAATATATTACTATATATTAATAAAGTACTCACTCAATTTCTATTATGAAAACTTTTATTAGAAATTATCACAAACTTCACTGCACACAGTCGTTATTGGAAAACTTATTTAGAAATCGCACGCAAAATATCTAAAAGTAACGTTGCCGGAAAATTAACTTTATTTTTATATTAAAGCAAACAAAGGCATTCTTCGAAAATTGAAATTTTGAATTTTGGCCAAATTTTTGGTCAGGTTTTTTAACTTTTTGTCAAAACAATTTTTCTCAAATAGATGTTTTCAGCCTTTACTTGGATTAAATATCCAGTAGACCGAAAATGATCGATTACCAGAAATGGTGCTACTTGGAAACTGAAAATAACAGCTGTTAGTTGCCATCTGTAATATATTTTTCGGCAATTGGCAACTCAATTAAAGTTCTGTTGCTATACATAATCGAACCATTATTGGGCAAATTATGCGATACGATATCGATCGAAATTTCAATAGAGCTTAATTAAAATGTGTATTTCGTCTAAAAATTCAGAAACTGTCATAAACTTATTATATATCAACTCTGAAATTTCGGGGGATTATCAAATTCGAGAACCTCCTCTTCGGCTAATATTGGCAGTTTAATGAGTACTTTTTTTTTTGCTTATATTGAATCTCTGACATAAACGGTTGTTTTTCAAATTTAGCAAACGGTTAACAGTTCGTTAGCTGTAGTTTAAAAAATGTGTTATAAATAAACTATATGTTAACTTTATGCTAACTTTTTGTTATGCATTTTGCCATAAAAATCTGTCTCTTAAAGAAACGAGAATTTAGAATTATGGCGTAACAGTTGTTAAAGTCAATTTCCGGAATAGCCTTTAATGCGCGTAGCGATTCACGTTTAATGTCTTCAATTTACTCAAAACGGTTTCCCCGGAGCGGTCGCTTGAGTTTGCTGAACAGCCAGAAGTCACACGGAGCTAAATCAGGCGAATACGGTGGTTGTGGAACGATATTAATTGAATTTTTGGGGAAAAACTCACGAAGAATCAATGCGGTATGCGACGGTGCATTATCGTGGTGCAAAAACCAAGAGTTGTCGGCTCATAATTCCGGCCTCTTTTTACGAATAGCTTCGCGCAAACGACGCATAACACTCAAATAGTATTCCTTGTACACAGTTTGCCCGGTCGGAAGGAATTCGGAGTGCATCACACCTCGATGATCGAAGAAAACTGTCAACAAAACCTTGATGTTTGACTTGCTTTGACGTGGTTTTTTCGGCTTTTGCACAATATTCGGCCGATTGATCGTCTGTTCCCGGGTCGTAAGCATAGATCCAAGACTCGTCGCCAGTTATAAAACGTTTAATGGCATCCTGGTAGTCGGAAAGCATTGTTTGACAGACGTAAACGCGAAGCTGTTTTTCAAGAAAATTGAGTGATTTTGGAACCAATCGTGATTTCACTTTTCTTATGCCCAAATGATCTTTTAAAATGGTTTTCACTAATCCCTCCGATATTCCAACGATATCAGTACGGTCTCTGAATGTTAATCGTCGATTCTCGAACACCAATTCCTTGATTTTAATGACGCGTTGATCATCAGTTGATGTTGATGGCCGTCCTGGACGTGGTTTGTCGTCAACGCGTTCTCGACCCTCTTTGAATAATTTGTACCAATCAAAAACACTTGCTCGCGACATACAATTATCACCGAAGGCCTTTTGCAACTTTCTAAACGTTTCGGCACCAGAAATTTCATTCCGTACACAAAATTTAATGGAACTTCTTTGTTGAATAATTTCACTCATTGTAAAAATCGCCGAATGCACTTGTTGTACTTCAGAAAGACAAGTGTATACGAAACACTAATGATTACTTTGATGTGATATTTAGCACAGATGTCACTGACAGTCATACCATCGTTGAAAATAATTTCGGCGAATGGATTTCCGTGCGAAATTTAAATTAAAATGTCCTCAGTTCCAAATATTTTGATTTTGCAATAAAACAGAGATTTTAATTCATAATATATTATAAGGTTTTCTAAATAAAGAACTTTTTATAATTTCACTTTCCCGTTTAATACGTACAGAGTTCACGAATAGATAAACTCAAAAAGACAATAGCGGCATTTGAAGTGGACATTAAAGAAAAAGTGCGGCACATCGAAGAAAAAGAACGTGACTTAACTAAAACACAAAAAGCTTTAGAAGAACAAAAAGAAGCTAAGAAGAAATCCGATGGCGTTATAACGGTACTGGAGTCGCAACTGCAAGAAAAGAACGAGCAAATACGCAACTATGAACTGGAATTAAGTGAAACTGAAGAGCTGCGTAAGACTATAATGAGTCTAATGGAAAGTAAAAAACCGAAACGCAAATAAAACTAAAACCCACCCATTCCATACAAAATATCTTAGTTTTAGTTTTAGTCGTGTTAAGTTAATATTTATTAAGGATGAAGAACATTTTTAACACTTACAAACTATATTTCCTGTTTGTTATTAAATATTTTTTTGCATAATTTTTTGTAATTTTTAAAAATGATTTAAAACTTAAAATTAGTTTTTATTAAGTATGTTTAGTCTTCTTTTTACATAAAATTTAAATTAAAATTGTATCAAACATCTTCTACATGTTTTTACACTAATTCAGGCATGCTACAATTTCTTTAAACATATTTTACATAAAATTTTATCAAATTGTACAAACTTTTGCCATTAATACACATTCTAAAAATACATGCATAAAGGTTCATCAATAATATTAAATTAATTAGTTACTTATTTGATTGTTAAAGCTTTATTAAAGGACGGTCGGTCATTGATTAAAATGTGAGTACAATTTTATTATTATAACTAAACAGTTTTGCTCTGATTAACACACTCTTTCTATTACTAATTCATTATATACAAAAATAGAAAAACTAATAAAAATATAATTGTATTTGCAGCAATATATCCACTTGCATTGCTTTGCTCAAGTAGTACATTTGTATATGTGTCTAATCTACGAGATTCACGCTTTTCAGCCTTCTCACATAATTCGCCACAATTGGCATGTTCGCAGATGTCGCATATATGAGACTTGGGAGCTCTGTAAAATTGTCTAGCTTTTCGCACTGTAAGAAAAATACAAATTATGGTTAATTTACTTCTTTGTTATTTAGCTTATCTTTATCTTATTTCTCTTCTTACCATTATCGTAATAATCATACATTATTACTGGTACTGGCTTATGATTTGTCACTTTAACCACTTTGTAGGCATGTAAGGTAGGGCAAACTTCTCTTCGATCCAAATAATCGAAGTATATAATAACTACTGTATTACGTTTTTGAGTTTCCACCTTCTGCGATTAGAATTAAAAATGAAATATAACTCAGGTACATTTTCAAGCAGTTTTTATTCTTTCTCACCTTGATTCTTTCACTAGATTCCAAGGTTGGTAAAGTATCAGTATCAACTACAAAGCCGCTTGGTAAATAAATTTCCATTACAGCCATATTAGAATGATTTGAATCACCTTCAGCTGGTATAAAACTGAAAACATCAATATATTTATTTAACTTTTTTCTGCGTAGGAATTAAATTAAAAAATGAAAATCTCATTCAGTTCGGTAAAATTTTTTTAAAAATATTTTTAAGAAAAAAAGCCTAAATCAAAAATTCAAAATTTGTATACTTTTTGCTCTGCTCAATATTTCATTTTTTTTTTACTACAATGCTATTCTACAGCTACCTCTGCTAGTTCATATAATGCATCATTTGCTTCTTGGATGACTGACTGCTAAGGCTACCAAAAAAAAATACTTTATTGCAAAAGCAATAGAAAATTATAAGCTAAATTATTTTTAACTTTTCTTTTTACGCTAATACTAAAACTACAGCTTACTAAATGTAAAGGTAGCAGTAGTATTAGTAAACATTTTCATTGTTTTTCTGGTGCTACTGTTTCTCACTGATTTTATGAAGTTTTAAATTAAAATTTAGCATAAAAAATAATTTTCTGTGTTGCGTCTTTACTTGCGCCTGATTTGAGGATATATTAGAAAATGAAGATGCAAGTATTGATCAACGTAAGTCTGAAAGCACCGGTACTACGAGTTCGTAGTTTCTTAAATGAATAGTTAATGAAAATGGCTTCTTCAGCGTCCTACTTGTTAACATTAATTTAGACGTTTTTTAATTAGGGTGAAATTTTCCGAAACGCTACAAATGGGATTCGGTGTTCCCAAAGCACAAATTTTTTCGAACTAGTTTTCGAAATGTCATTTGTGTTAGTTTTAATATATATATATTTTTTTTGCCAATTGACAACAATTACATTTTACATTGAAACAGATAATTTTTAACACTTAAAATAAAGTTAGTATCACAGGTTGCCTTGCATTTATTTAATGAATGTGTTGGTTTTATTTCATATGTAAAAAATATATAAAAAAGTGTGTTCAAAATCGGTGTAGCATACCTCACATATTTTTTTTAAATATATACACCTCATGTTCTTGCATACTTTTTTTTTCAAATTACTAGTTACATATGTAGGAAAGGCATCAAACTTAAAACTAAAGATGGGTTTGTTTTAATGAATTGAAGGAAATATAGGTTATTCTATTTGTCCTTTGGGACCTCTGAATCGTTGGCCTATCACTATCTAGGGGAAGCTACTTTCATTTCTATTTAACAGATACCCTTTTTTGTAAGCAGCAAAACTAATTTTCAATATCAAATTCATACATCCCAGGGTATTATATTGCCAGATCACATAAGAGCTTTAAAAATCCAATGTTTAAAAGACGTGCCTTGCTCCTTTAATGCAACATGAATGTCAAATCTCAAAAAATCAAAATTTTGAAATATTCTCATTGGCATTAATACTTATTGTATATTTCTTTTCCGAAGACTTAATAAAATTAAAATTTATAAAAGAAAAAATTAAAAAAATATCAACTCAGAAAATAGAGCCAATATGTATTTTAAAAACTTTAATTGCATTTGGGAATTTTGAATTTGTTAAACTATGACTGTTGCATTAAAGAAGCGATATATGTATGTATGTGTATTTTTTATTCTTGATTTCCGTGATCCCTTGTCAAGTTTGGTTTGGAAATAAACCGGTTTCGGCTTTGTGCCAGCTGCCGTATAAATTTTGTTATTTTTCATTTTATTTACCTGGCACACGCGGATAAATGTAAATAATCCGAGTGGGAATTTCTATTCACTGTTGGATCTAGTACAAAACGAGGCCAAGCACTAGTGACATTCGTATTATAACGATATGTTACTTGTGCCAAAGCCAAACCGCTTCCAGTGGCAGTAACCGTCAGATTTTTCAAATTATTAGGTAACTGCAATAAAACAAAATAATTTTAAAATTTATTATTAATATATTCACTGCTAATGATTACCTCAATAGTTTGCAAAACCAACGAGTTTTGAGCGTTAACATTTAGCACTGTTTCAATATTCTGGCCATAATTAAATTTCAGTTGCAAATTATTTGCCTGACTTGAAAATCTCTCGGCAAAAGCTACTAAAGCCTGCAATCCCAACACAGAATCTTGAGAGCTAACAAAACCACCCAGATCATTACGTTGATTCATTAACCATTTCAGGACCGGAAAAGCATCAGCGATCAAATTATTCTTTAAAAGTGATAAGGCCGCATAAGAGGTAATTTCAATATTCACGCTACGAGTTGAATTATACCAGGGTGAGAAAGCTTCCGTAGGAGAAGCAGATTTATTCCACCACTTCAAGCCATCTACAAAATTATATAACAGCAAATTACTAAAATATTTCTTTGATTAATAAAATATTCTTAACTTACCTTCATTCACTGCCATGGCATTCAGCCTTTGTACAAAAGCTACCCTGGCATTATGATTTGCCTTGGCAAGCGCATAGGTTCCTATAGCCATGGCATGTAAATTATCCGATCCATCTAAGCCGCGTGTTATAAAGTCCAAAGCTTTATTTATATTATTTCTATACTCTGGATAATAATTCTGGAATGAATTAAAAGATATTCATTTAGGGAATTTGTATTTTAATTTTATCTCACCTCATTTTCAATTAAAGCTAGTGTAACAAATGCACTCAAAACTAAACCTTTATCATCCAACTGTTCAAAAATGTCTCCTCGCTCTTCGAAACCGCCATTAGCCGCTTGCTTATCGACAACAAAATCTAATGCCGAGGATATTATATCGTCATCAATTTGTATAAATTCGCTGGCCATGCGAAAAGCTTTTGCCACATACGCAGTTAACCATGTTGAGCTTCTGTCTTCATTCAAACCAAAAGCGCTAAAGCCACCATTTTTGTGCCGATAATAGAGTAGACGTTGATAGCCCAGTTCTAGATTCTTTTTAGCACGCTCTTCTATTGATGGTGACAATTGCTGTATGCGCTGGAATTAAAAAAAAATAAAACTTGTTTGAAAAATGCTAAATCTGATGAAAACTTAATAGATATCGTTTAGCCAAACACACAAAAAATAGCGAATAAAGGGGGTTCCATTAGTGATGGTTTTTAAACCAGTTGTTTATTATTCAGTCACTGCTGCTAAATCACCACGGCAAGTTACACCGTGATTACTCGTTGGCGCAAACTAAAAATCACATTTAGTGACAAGACGCACATTTGTGTGAATAGCTATGTGAATAAGAGAAATTGCTATATATGCGACGACACCACAACACACGAGACCCACCAGGTGGCAATACATCCACAAGAAGTAACTGTTTAGTGCGAATATGGGGCCGGCGGCCTAATTAGTTTTTACTACTCCGAAAACAACTTTTGTTGAGCCATCAGTGTCGAGCGCTGGAAGTTAATGATAACCATTTTCTTCTGAACTATATGTGGTTTCAGCAGAATGGGGCTACAATGGGCATGTAGCAAGTAGATGAAAAATAGCAACTACCGAGCAAAAATTACTGCTTCGCCATCAGTAGCTTAGTAAGGGAATATCGAGTTGGCTTTACAACAAACCTGCTTTACAGTAGTGCATTTTGGAATGCACAACTGTAAGCAAATGTATAAAAATATTAGATTTTTTCTGTATTTCTAAAAAAAATATATATACGTACGAATGTACAAAATTTCAAATATTCTGCCATACAGTGTTACATTTATCAAGGCAAAAAAATAAAACATAAGTGCTTACTGTGAACCGCGTTTGTGCTCCCGAAAAAGTATACTCTGCTTACAAAATCTGGATTAATTTTGTTGGGTCAGAAATCTAGACTACTTAATTTCATGCCGAAATTATTAACGAAAGTAATGTGTTCATAATATTGCTAAATGTCATCGAAATTAAATCCGATTTACATATTTCACGAAGTATAATTTTTGTGTAAATTAATTACGACTCTTTATTTTTAAAGTTTTTTTTTCTTTTTTGTATTTCTGAATACGTGCAAAAATAAGTGTATGGCATTTTTCTGTAACGCACGCGAACGACTCGTTCACAAAATTTATATGAAAAATTAAAATTTTTTGTTGTTGATTTCTTTACACGTCCTTCGAGTTGTCATTTCAAGCTAACTTCGTCGCTTTTAAGCAAACTACTTTAATTTGAGGAATATCAAAACGTGTGGATAATTACTTAATTTTAAGTTGACTCCGAACCAATCAAATGGGCGTTTTTCCAACTGGTTTCCATAGTCTTTATTTACTATTTTTAACAAGTAGGGTCTGTCGAAAATGTAATACTTAGCAAGGCTCATATGATATGCAAACAAATATTAAACACGCAGCAGAAGAAATTTCATTAAAGAGCACTATCATTACGGAAGAATCACGCACGCGCGCTAAATGCAACTCGCTAATGCATTTCCCATTAGAACCGTAGATATTTTGCTGAAAACTATTCTTTTGATTTTGGTTACCATTTTAAGTTTGAATTAAACAAATGTTCAGCTTTTACGGGTTCAACCTCCTCAACTCCTTGCTTAATTATAGATTTGTTTTTTCCCCCTTATGGTTCGAGTTGTTATATTTCTACCAGCTGGGGGCTTTTTTGAATTTTGAAGATTTTTTTGGAATATAGTAGGCAGTGCCAATGCCTTATTAGAATTACCTGTAAATATTTGAGCACCATTAAATTGGGTATAAATTGTATCATTGTTTGTTCACCACAACCCGATGGCAGTCTAATCAAATTCTCCAAATTACCCAAAATACTGCCAACCACATCGCCCACTGCGGATATTTCAATTTTAGCTGAATCTGCTATGGAATTGCGTGGAATACGTATGGAAACATTGGCCTTATGCTGCGCACTCGAACCCATTTCGAATAGCAAACCTTTGTTAACAATTTCGGTAGCACCAGGATGTTCTACTAAAAGAATAGATTCTACTGAATCACCAGCCAATTGATTCGCAGCTACAGCTTTTATTGTTATAGGTCCCACACGTTTGGGTGTAATAATGAAAGCCACCGACTTTGAAGATTTGGCTGGAACTCGTATCGAACGGCGGCTATAAAGTTCTATTTCTGGAAAGTAAAGCAATGTTAGTTTTGATACAGTTCACCACCAGACACTTTGTAATTTAACAAGAAAAAACTTACTTGGCTTAGGTGGAATATTGCTATCAATCTGAGGGAAATCGAATTCTTGGGCTGTATTGTACAAAGTGACATCTACTTCTAAATCACTCTCCTTCTTATTAAAAACCACAAAAGGTATGGCGATTGTTTCACCTTAAGGTAATAATTAAAAGTTAAAAATTTTCGGCACTAATACTTTTTCCATCTTACCAGTTCTTATGGAATAAGGCAACTGTGTTGTTATATAAAACTCTTTAAAGGTTTGCATCATTTTAGTTGGTACCGTTAAGCCTATACCCTGCACCGGATCCAAGGCAAAGGCAGACATAACCCATGATGTCATTGAACTAGGCAGTCGTCTGTGTATGGTGGTCTTGCCTTCAGCACCGGCTGAGACATTCATAAACAGCCAGGTATCAGCTGGAGGGTGCATGACATGTATGCGTGGATTATGCCAAAATGGTTTTGGTGTGTAGGAAAATGCATATCTTCCTTTCCCTGGCGCCAAAGTGTTAGTTTCTATGGCATGAGCTGGTCCAATATCTGTTTTGCGTATCGTGGTAAGTTTATGTTCATCTTCGTTGATCGCTCTTGCTAGAGATGGCGTTGTTTCTGGTTCTTTTTCAATTATAAAATCGGTATTGGACATAGTAATAACGCCAGATTCTTTGCCGGGTGATCCAATAGGTGTGTTGAAGTCATTTAATTCATATTGATTAAGGGCTCTCATGAGATTGAAAGTTGAAAGATCATTTCCTTTTGAATATAAATACAGAAAGTGAAAAGAGGTTAATTTTTACTTTTATATTTCTAGAACCGTTAAACAAAAACATTTGTGTTTCCGCTTTTGTAAAAATTTTCGATTGCCACCTACCTTTACGAATATTTAAAGCATTTTGATCGACCACCATTAGGCCAATATAATTATATGGTTTAGAGGTAATTGTTATATGTATATCCTGGCCTGGAGGAGCTTTCAATGGTGCTTCAACTCGAACATTATTTAAAAGGTTCTCTTCAAATTCTATGACCTGTTCGTCGTAAACAAATTCACCATTTATGACCATGTAAACCAAAAGTTTTGCTCTGGGCAACATGGCAAAAGTAGATAAAAATTTAAAAGTATGTTGTGGAGTGTTATCGACCTTCAATGAGAAATAAGGGGATAAAAAGTATTTGTTTTATATTGTATTGCATATACTTACATCAACTGCACGCGATAGCAAAATATCGCCACGTCCAACTATTTGATAAATAAAATATTTCATTGGTTCACTGCAGCGTACCATGATGGTAATTTCTTGGTTTACCAAGGGCCTGAAAGAGAATCGATATGTGTACATACATACTTATATTAAAGTTTTATATTATTTGAGAACATCTGCTCAAATTTATTTTGTACTAGCTGGGCCCGCCAAGCACCGTTTGGACTTCCGGGTAAGCATTATATCTGATATTTGCAGTATTGTGCCAAGTTGAAAGTGGACCGATTTGGGCCTATATTAAAAATGTCAGCTCTATAGCACCGATTTTGTATGTATAAGAAGAAGAGAAACATAAGTGAAAAACATTTGAGAGAAAGTGATGTGAACTTCTAAAGCAGACAATAAACGACCTTCAAATAGGAATTTCATTAAAGGAAACGCAATACTTGTTTGTTAATTTTGCTGTGCGCTTTGTTGACGTTCTTGCCGATACTAATTATGCATGTTGTGCTGCGCATCGTAATAGATATTGTGTCAGGACAGGGAAAGAAAGTTATCTTCACAACTAATTGAAGTAATTGAGTAAAACGAGTCATGAATTAACTCTGTTTATCTACTTTCTCTCATTTGCTCTCTTAGTTTTTAACAAAAAATTACAAGCGGATAGGAACGGTAAAAAGTGGTGACGACTGGAACAATGCTTCAGGTACTGGATATATAACTCGGGGGTAGAGAAATAAAGTCTTGAAAAAATTAGTAATATCAAACCTGCGACAGACGATCAAGGAAACGTAGAAGTGGGAATTTAAAACACAAGTTTAGGGGTGACAACTCTTAAGCCTTTCTTACTGTGTATTCACAGGGTAAAAAAGCTCTAAGGTCTAGTAATGGTTTGACTGAAGATGGATACGCTTGCTGCTTAGATGAATTCGGAGTTCTTTAAGCTGATATATGAAACGGGAAATGTAAATATCATCTGACCGAGAGGAAAGTCTAGGAATCGATTAGCTGTGGCTTGCTGGTAGGCGCAGGATCTGGAATATTGAGCTTTTCATAACTCTGGCACAGAACGCAGCGTGAATTTTAAGAATGGCATTTGATAAATTTGCCCGTCCGTATTGGATGCCCTAAATATTTTCCCAAGGTACGCAATTGATCAATGCCGATGGTAGAAAAGTTTACGCTATCGATTGTAATTATTACCATTATTTTGGCAAGAAGTAGATAAAGAAGTGTCAATTAGAGAGTTTCCATATTCGATCAAGTGTTCATTTTTATTGATCGTAGATCATTCACCTTGATTTTTTTTATTTATGTGGAACTATTTTTACACCACTTTCGCCAGTTTAATTAATTTTGGTAGCTTAGAAAATTGCATCAAATATATTTAAGGAAAAAACTTACTTGTCATTCACAACTTTGGCGGCAATAAAATTTTTACTGTGTAAATGTTTCCTTGGTACTTTACCAATATCGGTTATAATGCCCTGATAATCAACCTAGAATTTAAATTTAAAATGATAAGCAACATTTTAAAACATAAAAGTTTGCAAAACTTACAATAACTGAATGATAGTCATCTTTATCTCCAATGGGAACTGTAAATTTCATTTTAACCTCTGAGCGAGTGTCCAAGGTGTAATCTGTTTTATTGTACATTTCACTGCTCCCATATACATTCGTTAGATAGACCGTTAATCCGGTCTTATAGTCTTTCATTATAGCACCATCATTACGCAAAACTTTGGCCTTAAAAAGTGAATAAATTTAAAGAAGCAAATTTAAAAATCCACCTTCATAAGTTTTACGTACCGAAACTTCGAATGGCACACCTGGTATATAGCTGCTGGGCAATTTTGTCGCCTCTACACGATATGGATCCAGATGCACTGTTATCACAGTTGAGAAATTTTGTACTGAATTGGTGGATGCCTCCTCTACTAAAGCATCCAGCAAGTATTCACGCTCATAGTCTTCTTTTAGTTTTAATTCATTTCTTATATCGAATTCAAAAAAGGCACTACCATCAATTGGCACGACTTTACGGGTGATTAAATCGTTAACAAATGGTTGCAAGGAACCGAAAAATGTGGGATAAATGGATAAAGTAGCTTCACCTACAATAGGTTTGCCAAAATCATAACTGAAATGATAAAAAAAGACAAATGCTAATAATTCTTTGGGATTTTAGACAGAACAAATTACTTACTAAGCCTTAACTAAAGCCCGAATTTTACCATCCTTATAGATAACATGCTTATCCGTATCTATGTCGACTACAAATTTGGGCAATATATATTCAACAACTTCAAACGTTCTCTTATAGATCTCATCCATCACCTTCACTTCCACTGACCATTCGCCGAATTTCGGGTAATCCGACAATTGTATATCATTGGCATAAACTCCGCTTGTCAATCTCACATCTGTATATTTTCGTATAACATTATTACCACCATCCTTGATAGTAATATGGATACGCCCATAATTTAGAGCTGGCTTTAAATTGGCATCCATTATTAAAACGCGGTAGTGCACAATGTCCTGAGGTTTGTAAATGGCCTTATCCGACTGCACCATTACGGTAAACTGCTTGGCGTCAAAATTTAATTGGGTCTCATTGGTAAAGAAAATGCTCGAGAGGCCCTGAGCAGTGAGATTATAACGATCTCTTTTCAGGGAAGGAATCTAATCAAAATGCGAAAATATTTTTAAAATGCTTTTCATTTTTTTTGAAAAATCTTACCTGAAAATGTACCATTTCAGTGGAGAATGGTCGGACTTCAACAGTTTTAAAGTCGCTGTATGCACTGCCAATAATACCGACTTTAACTTTGACTGGTTCTGGGGCCTTATGTATACTTACGGCTACATGATACTGTGAATTCGGTCTTAAGGTATTTGGTGCAATTATTGAATATAAACTGAAAGTAGAAAATTAAAGAAATTATTTTAAAGAAATTATCAACACAAAACGTGATTGTATTTGAAAATTAATCATTTCCGAATTTAATTTGTACACAAATATGGCTATATGGCCCCCGCATCTAAAGATTGCTTTTGATCAAAATAATGCTCAAACCATTGTTTAAATGTCCTTGGCCAAAATCGCTACAGATCAATAAAATGATCGTTTCTGAATTTATTCAGCTTGGTGTCGAATAGACGCTGTAACATGTCACATAATACGCAATCGATTAGATCGAGGCAACGTTCCATGAGTTTAAATTAGCCTCCAAGGTCTTACGAATTAGCACCGCTGTATAATTTTCACTGATAAATCCATAAACTTAAATTATTTCCAAGTTTTTTATTTGTTTTCTAAAATTGAATTGGATTTAATAAAGGACTTAATTGCCAGGTAAGATGATTATTGGTGGCGTATCCCCTTTAGTAAGTTATTACCAACATGGAGTGGACGATAAGGAATTTCGTTGTGTTCGCCATGTTTCTTGTTCTAGAAATTCGAAGTGACTGTCATCGCAAGGTGAAGTAGTGTTCCAGCAGCGTTCACCGGTTCCACACCCCAATCCTGACAGCCTTGCGCTTAGGTATTGGATCCGTGACGATTCTCAGAAGCGATACACTCACCATAAGAAAGCTTGTTTCTGGCGAAGGTTGGTAAACTGTTTCCGTGGCATCCCACAGGACCAGTTAAGCCCAAGAGCTCTCGGCAAAGTTACAGGCGAGCAAAGACAGTGGCTGCATTCTATCTAGCATTCCTCCTACCACTAAGTGACTACTAACCATAGCCTAAGCAATGTTCAATAAATATTCGTTTATTACTGTAAAGAAAAGTGGTTTCTTTAATAAGGGTCCAGAAGACGAAAAAATATTCTGTAACAGAACTTCTGGAGTAGCGAGTGAAATGCTAGCAGGGAAGCAACGTTACAGAGAAGAATTTGAATAAAAATCCTATTCATCACTCATTAATGTGAAAAAATCTGTGAAATTTTGTATTCCGAACGATACAATCGTCCAGAAATAATATAAAAATATTTTAAAAATTTAGTGGTTTTCACCAAAATTTTCGAAACGCATTTTTAATGTATAAACGACTGAAATAGCAATTTGATATCAGTACTCACTTTGGGCCCTTTGCCAATATTACTTTCTTCTGGATAAGCAAATTGTCTTCTGTATTCAATTTCGCCTCTCAACCATTATTACAATATTTTATTATTTTAATTTCAGCTGCCATTTCATTAAGGCGCACGGTAGTGCCAGGTCTAAAGCACACAGTATGTATATTAAACGAAACCATTCGCGCTGTTTTTAACCCCCTCACAAATTTGCTTCCTTTAATCATAAAATAATAAGAGAGCTTGAAGTAGCTTTTTTTTATTTGTGATTTTGTTATTTTTGTATTTATAAAATCGCGTTACATTCGTGGAGGTTATTAAACCTTTTTCCACAACAGACAGTGAGGCCGATGCAAAATAAATGGCCAAATTTATTCGAAACTTAAAACAACAATAGATGAAAAGTTATGTCATTGTAGCTTTCAAGATCGTTGACAATGTAGCGGTAAAAAATGTATTTAAATATTGCAAATACTTTTTTTAATTAATTAAATCAGAATTCTTTAATAAAAAATATAAAAATATGTCGACTAAGATTTAAAAAATTTGTATTTAAGTTAATTCCTTTGTTCAAAATATTCAAATAAATATGTAAGATATTTTAAGAATTAATTAAATAGTAACTGGCAAGCTTCCAGCTTTGTTTTGATATCGTAAACCATGGATCACCATACTGCACAAGAATGCGGAATAGTGTCATGATTATATGATTATCTCTTAAGGGAATAACTCGTTAATGAGTTTAGTGCGTCGTGAGTTTCTGCAAATATTTCTCCAGCCGAACTACGCCAAATAGTCAGTGGGTACAGACCTCTTTAAAGCTACGTGTCTAAATAAACAAGCCACATACTCTAGATGCGCTCAAAGGGAAGGTCTAAAAAAGAGTGCAATAATTTACTGCTCGAAATTCTCGCTGCGCCAACTGGACCGATACATATTCAAAATGTTATGGAAAAAAAAGCTTAAAATTCCAAATGGACATTTGGCAAAGAAACGATTTCATTTTGAAAAAGTGAACATTTTGGGGCCACCTTTTCATGAATACAGTAATTTGCACAATTTTGCGATGAAATCTTGTTAATGGCCGCTAAGGTAAAGGCAAAGGCCAACATGTTATATATCAATTTAAATTAAATTATGTCTTCCTTGTAATAAAATAGGTATTAACCTTTCCTAACTATACCGATGTCTCTCCTTAACCTGAACATTAGACACAGTAAGCCTTCTCCTTGTGAGGTAGTTTTAAGCAAATTTGATCAGCAACTTGGAAGTTTATTCCAGTTAATATGCGATCAGCCCCACTGTGCAATGACAAAGAGGAATGACT
The DNA here is from genome assembly GCA_963932375.1 of Phania funesta. Classification (NCBI taxonomy): domain Eukaryota; kingdom Metazoa; phylum Arthropoda; class Insecta; order Diptera; family Tachinidae; genus Phania; species Phania funesta. The sequence goes on from OZ010653.1 coordinate 44,339,353, forward strand.
AATATGGTTGATATTAATAACGATGCTGTAACATAATAAAAAATACTTTTTATTTTTCCTTTTAATAAAAAGCTTTAAAAATAGAGTAGAAATATAAAAACCATAATTATGATGACGATAATGCATCATTTTATTTTTAAGGAAGTTAGTGGAAAGTGAAATCAATAATGAAAGAAGTGCTTACACTTTGATTCAACTCACTTTTATATTGTCTAATTGAGATTTTGTCTAAGAAAGTATGCGAAAGTTATTATTGACTTGCAATTTCAAATTTCATTCAAGGTTTTTAAGATTTAACCCTTCAAGTGAAAAAGACGAGTGTTGCTCGCTAAAACGTGCTATATGCTAAACGTGCTTAAGCTAAAACGTGCTATATGCACTCAGTCTGTATATTACATGAAATCGTTCGTGCTGTTTTTAGCCCCCTTATGACTTTGGTTCATTCAATCATAAAATAGAGAAACTAGTAACATGAGGATCCTACGTATAGGTAACCTTATGGTTCAAGTTTGAAAGTTAAAAGCTTCTCGAGGTATGAAGGTGTAAAAACTGCATATTTTAGATATTCAGATCCACACGAAAACATAAATGTGAAAATAAGGACAAGTTACTGCCTAAAAATATCGGCCGTTAAAAGCACTGGGATCAAAATGAGGACCAAGTTCTACATATGTACAATATCATCTCAAATTCAGAAATCTCGAATTGGAGAAGGATTGCTTTAAATTTAATTAAATAAATAATCACAAAATTATTTTGCTTGATTGACGAATTTCTGCGTAGTTTTAAATTGAAAACCATAATTTTTCTCTTTAGTTTCGAAACATGTGTCACTAAAATGCGACCACTTACATACCACAATATTTTGTTTGAAGTAATAAATGACTAAAAGTGTTTCTTAGTGTTTAATGCTTCGTGGATTGTCATAATAATCTACGCTCACAGTCGTATTTGACTTTTTTCAACAAATTTCAAGTATTTCGAGAGTCGGACTCCGTTTTGCAGTAGCGTCGTTGGTTGACTGGTTGTTTGTTCCCTTTACTTTGTGCACAAGTAGGTTCTCATACATTTATTGCAGTTGATTTCTCTTGTTGGTTGTTTTAAGCTCGCTTGGTGGGCGCCAGATATGGTGATGTGATTCTAAGCAGAATGACCAAATTCATGTTATTTTTTGTACACATGATCACATAATCTATAGATTTGTACAAATTCTAGATTCTTTTAAATAGCGGAGTTGATTTTACAACGTCCGTCTGAACGGTGTTTTTATTAATTTACCGACTTATCCATATAACCTACAAGTCCCATAGTTGGCTATGTTGTTATCCTTTTACCATTACTTATATTTGTCGTAATGCAGTGAGACATATTTGTACATGTTAAACAGCACCGTATTAATAAAACGTATTCGGGAGGAGAAGGGTAAATGTTTGGCGCAACCGAATAAGCTGCGCTCTTAAGACATGTTTAGACTATAATAATTTTGCTTATATTTTGCTTCTGCAAAATACGAACCGCATTAAAAATATAAAAATCTGCGGTAGTTTTTTTACGTTTAGGCTATGCCAGAAGAGTGAATAAAAGGAAGAGTTGATGGCAAAGCAATTATACATACGTACATATATAATTTTTTTATTAGTTTTCTTTAAAACTTCCCCCAAAGGTATATATTTCTTTTTTCCTGATAACAAAGCAATTAAATATCTGATTGCAAATAGTTTTACATAAAATGTTCCCCAATATTTTCCTTTTGCTTTTATATACATATGCAGCCACATGTACGTTAAAATACACCTCTGATTTACGAATAACTTGATTTGAAAAATAAATATGGCCATTAGACTGCCAAATTTTCATCCGTATTCTCTCAAATGTTGAACAGTTTCATACAATATTACGTGTACAATATAAAACTTTTTAGTATTCTACAAACAAATTTGGCAGATCACATTCTTTGTTCGGCAATGTAACAATGTCATTGATATTGACATTTTTAATTTTGTTTTGCTTATACTTATGTAGTAAACATGTCGAAAATTTTTAAAATAAATATGAATTTAAAGAAAAAGAAATATATCGCTCATTGAGAGCGTTCTGGCACAGATGTTAGTAATCTGTGGATTTGGAATGTAATAAGCAGATATTATAGCGACAAAAATATAAAAAATTACCAATAAGATATTATTTTTGAGAAATATGTATGTATGTATGAGAAAAAATATTTCGACGCTGAAAATGCAAGGCCTGCGATAATTACTTAGTTTCATCTACTCATAAAAAATTACAAAAATCATTAGGATATCTCAATCATATTTCTGTTAGTAGTCAGTCCTATATGCAGTTCTTTTCTTCTTTTCTTATTTTTGTGTAATTGCGAATGTTATACAATAGCAATTCAACACTTGTTTTATTAGCCATTACATTATTTATATCTTGGATAAGTAAAATTAGAAAAGTGTTTTGCCGACGGCACATTATACATATGTATGTCTTTTTTATTGAAAATCACATTAAATTAATATTATGAGTTACCCTCACAAAGCTTAAAAATTATTACTAACCGATATATATTGAAATTGAATATTGATGGGCTTAGCAGTCGCTTTAGTATGAAATCAGCTCGAATTGACAATTTGAGCAAAGTCTCATAAAATATTTTACACAATATTAATTAAACATTTGTATTTTTGACATTTGAGATCATAAGTTTATGATACGGTGTTCATAATCATAATTAATTTATATGCAATGCACAACTCTACTATAGTTGTAAATTGAATGAATATAAAATAAGAAAATACAACTGATATGCAACTGCCTTACATGATCGTATTTAATTAATAAGACCAACAAATGTTATTGCTTCTATCGTAGTTTTAATAATTGTAGTTACCTGATTTTCCACTTGGCTATTTCGATTTTTCTGAAGACATTTTAAAATTCAATTTCAGATTAATTTTTAGTAAAAACTTACAATATGTTTTTAGGACTCTTGTATATATACGAGAATGTTACAAAAATGTTCAAACAATTTTACACTTATGTCATAGTTTCAAATAGAACCTTTTTTGAATCTTTTGGTTATTCAATAAATCCACATATGTGTCACAAATTTCAAATTGAATTATATATATATGTATGAATATTTGGACACACAAAACGATATAATTGAACAAACAGCCTTTATTTGTAAGCTGCTTAGGCAAAGGTTAAAACAGAACTTACATCTGTTTTATTTTAATTTAAAAATTATTAGTTTATTTAGTAAATACGCGTATATATAACAAATAAAATTATTAGTTGGCTCGCAGAGTGTGTTTCATATTTTATTCATAGAATTGACTTTAAGTAGAATAATTCCTCATATACGTGTGTAATTGCAAAACAAAGAAGTTAAGTATATTACACTTAAATGAAAAATGCAAAAACAAATAGTAACTTGTACAATAAGTTGACTTAAAACAACTCACTAGTACAGATGCTCACAATAAAAACAGCAACAAAACAAAAAAAAAAAACGACAAGTCAAGGTGAGCTAAAGGAAATACATAAAATAACCAAACAAGCAAAAAAAAAGTATTGCAAACAACAACTAAAGTATCAACAAATCAATGCGTAGGTTTTAAAACTTTTTGGAGTCATAAAACTTAAAAAATAAAATAAGGTATTTAAATAAAAACAATAAAAAATAAAGCTGTCGACAGTTTTAGTTGTTATTTCGATTACACAAAATAAAGTTAGGACAGACTTAGAACGAAAAATGACACTGAAGATGGCAATTAGCGGAAACTGGTTTGTCTTCAGACCAAAATTTACAAGGGGTGACGGAAATTCGTTCCATGAGACAGACCATTCCTAGATTTTAGTCACTGTTCTGTATTCCGAGTGGAATAAAAACGTGTGGAATTGTAAAAACACTCGGAATTGAATATTTAATAAATTAGCTGTAAAGGAAATTTATTGATACAAAAGTGTCATTTTAACATTTAAATAAAGTGTTTTTCTGAAGAAATCCTGATTCTAAATCATTCCATTCCATTTTTTATTCTAAATAAAACGAAAGAAATTATTCGGAAGTATTATTCAGAACGGCTGTTTTCTGAAATTTCCACTTTAGAATAAAATACTGCGGATTCGGAACACAGAAGAGATCTGAACAAAATTTTGTTTTCAAAAGCCATAACAAATTTACTATCCTAAACTCACTCCCCTACAGTTAAGTTTTGGTTGGTAAAAAACACAAAAAAATTAAATAATTTTTATAATCATTACAAACATGAGCGCTTCTCTGCCATAAAACACAATATATTTCTGCCATACAAAATTTTTAATTAAAAACAGGTTTTCCAAAATATTAAAATATTTGTAAAAAACTATTAAACGCGTTTTTTTCTTTTTGTTTCTGATATTTGTGTTAAGGGTTCAAATGAACACCCTGGAAGGGTGCAAAGGTCAATATAGCCATATGTAACAGGTAAAATTTTAACAAATCAAAATTGTTGTCTTCAACAATGTCTTTTAGGAGAAGCAGGTTATTGAGAATCACACGAAAACTATTCTTCTGCACCATTTTCGTATCGTCCAGTGGTTTTGAAATTACTCGCTCTTAATGATAGATGGATGGGTGGATAATAATTAACTGCTATAGCCAACTCATATCTTTTGAAGTGATAAGTCTCTTAATACAATTTATCACTTATATCAACCTTACAGTAAGTGTTCGAGGAGTGTCAAATTATGGAAGTTTGGGTCATAAACTGATTCTTGATTTGATATTCCGACAGGGTGTTTTGATGTAGAATTTTGGAACGAATTTCCGTCATCCCTTGTCAAGTTTGGTTTGGAGACAAACCGGTTTCGGCTATGTGCCATCTTCAGTGTCATTTTTCGTTCGAAAAAGACGGAAATTCGTTCCAAAATTCATAAACTGATATTTAAGATCGTGAATAGCTTTGTGATGAGGTTTGATTAAGATTTTTATTGAATTATTTTAAACAATGCCCAATATATTTACCAAAACTTTCCGTTAACTCAATATACATATCGACATGATAAACTAAAGTTCTGCACCTAATGTTAAGATTTTTATTTTAAGCGCTCACAATTAAAAAAAATATACAATTTGGCAGAAACGCTTATAATTCACACTCCTGGGCCCACTGTATGACATGACTATGTTACTTACAATATGTTAGTATGTGTCTTAAGTCTTTTACTTCTTATTTGTTTTCACAACAGAAAATGAAAGGATGTGTGTATGAATGTGTGATAAAGTATGTGCCTTAAGTCGTTAGTGGTTTATTACAGCAATGACAAAGTTTGTTTCTTAAGTTTTATGTTTTGAAAGATTTGCAAACAACAAACAACTTTTAAGGTTTTATTTAAATAATTCTTTATAATATTACAATGTTCGTCAAATACTTCAATAAAATATAAACTGGATTATTTTCTTCTTCTTTTATGAGCTCATTTGTTTTTATCACTCACGCAAAAACGAAACTTGCGGAGCAATATATGGTGAAAAAAAGAAAAGAAAGTAAATTTAATACAAACCCTTGACCAGCGTTTAAGTGCACCAGTAGTAATAATATTATTAAGCATTTTAAGTATAACATTTTATACATATTGCTGTTGTTGTAATTGCCCAATATAGTTTTCTTTACGCTCTTGTTAACAATTGGTTTAAAACTTATTGTTGTACACCTTAACAGAAAAAAATTGTGTATTAAATCACTTTAAATTTTTTTTTAGCAATATTAAAAGAATTTACTATATATCAAAATACATTTTGCAAACATGTTTATGTATATAAAAGAAAATGTATCACCACTTTATTGAAGTAAGGAAAAAAATATATTTTAAAATTTCAGTGTGGGCTGTTGATATAACAGCTATTATCTATTCTTTTAGATTGATATTTATCACGTTTATTGTTTCTCTCTCTCTCCTTTTTAAATTCTCAATTGTGCGCGTTTTTAGGTCGACGTCATTGGAAACTTTAAAATTTGTCCGCTTTAAGTTGATGGCCGTCCTAGTGTCGAATTGTAACTAAGTTGTCAGTGTATTTACTGCCTACCAGCTAATGAAAATGTGCTTTGTTTATGTTTACTATTTCTTGCCTGAAAAGTTAAAAAAAGCTTTCTTGATTGTTCTGCTTGCTTTAAGTAACTTTGAACTGAATTATGTACTACCAAGACTTACAACACTAAGTTATATACGAGGATTAACCATAAAAAATATTATTTATGTCACAACAGTTATACTAAATTTTGGTAATGCTATATTCGTTATTCTAATGCTATATTTGTTATTAATATATAAAAAAATAACACCAATTTATTACTTGATTTTAAATCTTTATTAACTTCAATTAATTTGTTTTGATTTTTAGTCGCGCATCAATCTTACATGGATTGAAATCATGTTTATTCAGTTTTTAAACCCAAATAAAGTAGTAGTCAATACATTTTTTTGGGAAATAAGACTTTTCATTAATTAGTTTTCTTCAAATTATCCTTCTTTACAAATTCTTGGTTTTTTTAACTGAATTCATTGCTTTTAATAAAAAATAAACTCCTTTAACTTATAACAACAAGTTTATGTTGACAGGAAAAATTAAAATTGCAATCCTTCTTTTTCTATTCTTAACGCAACAATACCCTAAAGTGATATTGCAGCCTAGAGTACTAACCATAATTTATATACTTTGTAACTAATGTTCGTCGATTCGACGAGGTTTATTTTGACGAGTTTTTCTTATAGTTCGAAATAAAAATATGGAATAGTAACAATATTATTGAATTCTTTGATCCCTGATATACTCAAATGAAAGACTAGTGTAGGCTTTTTTCATCTAGAAGAATATTTTGTTTTATATTTATATCAATGCAATTCAAGGTGTACATTTTTCTGATCTCACAAATAAAAAGGAAGTAAAAATTAATATTACTAAAAATCTGAGATTCAAACCAAATAAAACTTAAAAAAAATACATTCAAAATATAACATGCAGAAAAAACACTTCAAAAAAATAAATTTGAAAGGAATGGGTTTGTCGCATTTATAACAAGTTGACCTTGTAATTCGGACTTTTGTTAAGAACATGATCACCACATGCTACATTCCTTATATTTTTAATTGTCTGATCAGTGTTATCTTTGATCATTCTATCTTCGGTAATTGTATATTCAAATAAGCATGAAAGCAAAAATGTTTCATAAAAGTCATGTAATACTAACACTATACAAGATTTAAACGTGACCGACGTATCCATTATAAACATAAATAATAATAAAAGAGCTGTGCTAGTCGAATCCACGGACGGTAGTACTCTAGAGTTAAAGTTTGGGTTGAAATATTATTTTACATTATACTCAAAAATGTTAATTATCGCGCTTAAAGTTTGCCAACTCTATCAATAACTTTTCGCAAGAACTGTAAAGTTTGAAAGCCAAGAAAAATGAAAGGAGGATAATTGAGCGAATAATTTTATTCTGCCCCAATTTCATATAATATGCTATCAATTAGGAAAGACAAATTTATTTTTATTAATACGAAAATTTTTAGAACACAGAAAAAGTTATACAATAGTAGAATGCATTTCTGGGCCACTATGAGAAAAATTCAAACATGCGAATATTTAAATTTTGATTAAAAGAATTTCTTTAATGAATTCTGTGTGCTTTTCTCTTAGAAACTAAAAGATAACGAAATAAGTTTCATTGAGCCGTTAGCGGTTGTAGTCGTTAAAAAATTACTTTCAATATGCGAAGTTGTTACAAAAAATAAGTAAAATTTAAATCTTAACAGAGTAATCTAAATGTAAATAATTGCAATCATAAATTTACCATAGCATAATGAGAAACGTGGGAAATATCATGAACCAAAAATTATCATTGTTTTTCAAAATTTAACCAAAAAATCATAAGGAAAGAAAAATAAAATATTAAGAAGTACACCAACGTAACCCACGGTTTATTTAAAAAAAAAAACTGAAATAATTATATTTCAAGTTTTATTTTTCAATTGGAAAATAAAAGTACTTCTGTCTGTTTTATTTAATTTTTCTCAGCTAGCAAATCACTTTTGAAATATCATTTTTTGTCCTAAAACTGATATTAACTGATTAAAAATCAATATTATCTTCAGTGTCCATACATTTTCTAAACAAAAAATAAAAGTCACAAAATAACTATTATTTTCCAAGCAACAAATGATTCTTTAAAAATAAGTATTGCTTTTCAAACAAAAAATAAATCTTGAATAATAATCATTAAAAAGTTTTTTTTCAACAAAACTTATAACCCTGAAAAAAATTAATTTTAACTTAAATAGAAGCAAAATGTCGGACTTTCTCTTATGAAAATCTGTAAAAGAATTTAAATGCGAGATCATAGTTATAGCGACATTTTAAATTTTCGAAAACTGATGTCTTAGAGAATTGAATTCCATCTAGATACTACATAGTCTAGAAAAATAACAGCCCGATAGAGAATATGGTCTCTGAAATTATGGATGTACAAAAATTGCTTGCGTGTCATACAAAACACGATTTTTCATGCGCCTGCAGATAGATGGAAGTAAAGTCACAGATACAGAATTGCCACAGGAATCACGGCAATAGCAAAACCACGGTGTAGGTGTAGTGCCTGAAATTTATATTGTTTTCGTCGAGCTTCTAATCTGTGATAAGTGTCACTAAAATCATGTAAATATTTTAGCAAGCTTATTTTTATTCCATATTTTATAAATATTAGTTACAGCCAATTTATTTAGAACTAAGTTAACAAAATTACAAATTCCTCAATACTTAAATAACAATTTCAATTTTAAAAACGGTTTTATATTTATTATCCATTGAATAAATATATTGTTTTAATTTCGAAGGCACAATAAATATCATGTTACACTTGATACTTTTTTTAATTTTTTTACAATTGTCAGCTTGATGACAGTTTACTCTTAATTTCTAAACAAGCTCGAAACATAACATGCATATATTTTTAACGTTGTTTTAATTTATCACACTTCATTGGAACTTTTCGAACATAAATTAATCTCAGCAAAGCTTTGGTTAAAATAACGAAACCAACTAAAATTGCTAACATTATAACAATAGCATCCAATGAATAGTACACGAACCAATTCAAGTCAACAGCGTAAGAGTGCAAGACCTGTGATGTCACATGATGCTGTAGAATATGTTCAACCCACCAGGTGGCAGTGTCGAGGGGTTTCGATTCACGATCTCGAAATATTTTCGATATTTCTAAAGACTTTGCTGAATAGCTGTAACGGTTTCGAAAGATGACAAAAAAATATGATTAACTGAACGGAGAGCAATTGTTATTTTCAATGCAAAATAATAAGGCGATTATCATAGCAAACTATTTACTATTGTTATAAATTGGAGCCAGAAATAATAGCAGCCCTATAGTTTAATTATTATCTCAGTTTTGAAATACAAAAATACTTCAAAATCATTTGAGAAATATTATCACGCAGAATCAAAAGAGAATTTGCAATTAATCAAAACAAAATTTCAAATGAACCAAAAGAGAATTTATGAATTATTCCGGTTCATCGAGACATGAGTTAATGTAAGGTTTAAAAATGAATCAGTATATATTACTTACTTAGAATGCATCACTTGTGATATTTCTGTTTCTAAGGTCTTTTCATCTATAGAATTAAAATCTATAATGCGACCGATTTTTCTATTTTCAACGGCAAATGCATTAACAAATTGGTCGCCATAAATGGGAGTTAATAGCATAGGCTTGCCGCAATAAACAGCTTCGGTTGTGCTTAAAAGTCCACCATGACCCCAGAAAAGTGTGACTTTTGGATGACCTTTATATGGGATTGACATTACGCAAATAACTTCTATGCTCTTTAATGTACTTACAAATCAATTTTAGTTGGGGTGCCCATTTGAGAAATAAAAATTTAGGATTTTTAATCGGAACTTCATCTGTTTCCCATTTCCAAATAACGCTTAACCCCAGTTTTTTTAAAGCGTTTAAAACTGCATGTAATCTTTTATGATCCAGCGATGAACCTTTTAGCATTGATCCCCAACTAATAAAAAGAACATCATTATTTGTATTTTTCAAAAACAAATCGACCTCCTCTGGCAAATCTTCACTTAATTCCTCATCGCTGATGTGAATGCCACCAATTTCCACGAATTGCTGGGTAAATGGTCGTATGCCGATTAAAGAATAATGCTGATTTCCGAGTATTAATCGTGTATTGTGTTTGGCAATTTGATTAACATCGACATCAATATTCAAGTAGTGTGATATCAGTTTGTTATCATAATAGTTAGTGTAATAACTTAAAAGGCAAAAGACATTAATTTTTTTAATTGGTTTAAATGTACAAAGTGTGTTTGGGTATTATGTGATCTTAATAACTTACCGATAAAGCAGAGATAAAGCTTTTGCTTGGACAAAGTTCATTAAGCGTTCGTGCCAATTCAGGGGTGTGCGAAATCCCATAAATTCTGATTGAACAAATGACGGTGTATCGGGCATTAGTATACGATCATAGTACCAAGGCATTAAAAGGCAGCTACTTAAGGCGACGACAGGCGTTTTCATTAGATAAGGCAAGGCCATTTGACAATCGGAGTTGAAAAATTCTGTTATTATAAGGTCGTATGACTGCTCCTTGTGTCGCTTTAAAACCTCATCGATTTGTCCACTTTCATAAAGCCTTTTGCATGATTTTTGCCCTTCATTATGTAAAAGAATGTATTCATCAAACAAACCTTTCCAGGTTCTAGATTTTATACCATCAAGTGGCAATACATTGATAGTTTCCATTCCTTCCAAAATCAGTTCTTCATAGTTACTCTTTGGCGAAGCGGGAGATTTAATATAAGTTATAACGGTAAGATTGTGCCCTCTTTCCGATAAATTATGCAACAATGGAGAGAAAACCTTAAAGTGGCTGTATCCGAAATGGGGAAATATTCCCAGTATTCGTTTGGCTTCTGTTTGCATTAACAGAATATAAACTACCCCACACCAACAGAAATATTTTAAAAAATTCATATTCACTACTACGAATACCAAATGAATGAACTAAATCGCCCGGTCGTTCTTAATGAAACAGAACTAATCACAAGTGTCGATTAAAAAACTACGCACAACCATTGTCGCAACAACTAAACATGCCAGATAAATCCATAGAATTTGCAAAAAAAAATTAATCAATTGTTATCAATTTACAAATGTAATTAACTTATGTACGGATGTATATGTGTATGGTTCTATCTAAACATTTTTGATTCTAAACTGCAATACATGTTAACTGAATCTCTATTCTCCATTTACATATATTTTATTGACACCATCATATTCTTGTTTAAAATGAGCGTAAATAAAAAAAATATCAATAGAAATTGACTTTTGTTATTAAAAACAAACAATTTTTTTTATGAAATGACTTTGCCACCACGTAACGAGTTGCCACATTGAAGAATTTTATAAAAACACTGAAAAAAACTATGTGGTTGTTTAAAGATCATTGACAAAGGTTTACCTCTTAATATTGATTGCTTCTTGAGAGCAGTCAGGGACCTGGTATGATATGGATCGTAATTTGTTTGTCAGAGCTCACATTTTTAGCGGCAAAAATTAGTTAAAATTTTTACTTTTGCAACTTTATTTTTGTAAAAAGTATGTAATCTCATTAACATATAATAGTTTAAACCCACCGAATAATAAATATTAATATTATATTTAATTTATTTAAAATTGTCAAGCTTGAAGGTCTTTTTCTAAAAAAAATTATATTTTTATTTTTTCGATATTTCGCTACTCCATTGTGTAGCATCATCAGGTTCGTTATTTTTATTTCCTGATGATGCTACACAATGGAGTAGCGAAATATTGGAAAAAATAAAAATATAATTTTTTTAAAAAAGACCTTCAAGCTTGGCCAATTTTAAATAAATTAAATTTAAAAAAAGGTCAAGAACAGCTATAATTTTAATTAATATTATATGACAAATATAAACAATACAAAGGAATGAAAAAGGAGCTAATGCCAGTATTGGACTAAGCATGCATGCTTTTGTATAGTGTATTTGCGTATGTAAACAGACGAGGACGCAACCACATATCTGTGGTCGAAATTCAGTTATAAATCTTAAAAAAAATATATAATATTTAAAAAAGTTCTAAAGCAAGGAGGCTGTACACGAGATTGCTATTTTTGTGGGCTCGTTGTATCAAGTTATGTCTCATACTACAATTACACCTACGCACAATCGTGTAGATTTCTCCTCAAATCTCGAAGAAAATCTCTACTGTTTACACCACTGCTTTTTGACGTCTTATTGGATTTCATTTTCATAACAAAAACAGCAGACTGAAGAAAGAATAAAAAATTGGCTTTAAACTTAATTAAATTCGTGCTACAATTGTTTTATACACATAATTACATATGTAATATTACTTACACTTTATTATTGTTTTATCCATACTGAAACTACTAATTTTAAACTTTTATTATTTTTTAAAGTTGCTGCAAATATTTTTTTTCTACCGCGCTTTTTTTTTTTTTTTTTTGTTACAAATGTCAAAATTTTCTTGTTCAGCGCTGTATATTTCAGTACATTAGCAAAAAATACATAGTTGCATCATTCAGTATTGCAAGATTTTGCCAAAATCTAGTTCGTAGATTTTGTTTTGTATGGGTAATCTGGTAGAAATGAACTAGATTTCGCTCAAAATCTCATAAGCACCAGATTCTGCGTAGGTGTAAATGTAGTATCAGCTGTAGAAAAATCAAAAAGTTTTCATTGTTTGGCAAGTTGTAAACCGGTCGCAACATTGAAGGGGGTGTTGTACAAACAAGCCACAAGGGAAAACAAACATTTTATCACTACATAGTATAAGACAAAGTTGCTTTCTCTGTCCCTATATCCCTATGTATGCTTAAATCTTTAAAACTACGCAACGGGTTTTGATCCGGTTTTTTTTAATAGTTAGAGTGCTTGAAGAGGAAGGTTTATATGTATAATAACATCCATTAAATATTGGAGAAATACTGTTATTTTTAAGATTCAAGTATTGTACACATTGAAAAAAGTATATAAGTAAAAATGTATGAATTTAGATATTCCAAAGATAGCAGAAAATCTTCATGGTTTAGGGAAAGAAGAATTGTGTTACTATAAATTTTACGCGTGCGGGACACGGACAGTAATGAATAAATCAAAACTACTGGATCGATTGTAATCATTTTTTCAGTAAATGACATAAGCTACATATATATTTTATACCCGTGCGAAGCCGGAGCGGGCCGCTAGTTTTATCATAAAACAAGTATATGGGAAGCTGTGTAGGGTGGGCGGGTGTTTTACGGTAATTAGCAAATAAAAAAGTACTGTAAAAAGTATAATAGCACTGAACTATCCATCACTGTCACATTGCAAAAAGCATGTGCTTGATTTATTTCACAGATATAATCTGTGATTTATTTGCCATCCACATTCAAAAAGACATACATACATAAGAGTTAAAAATTCCAGCCGGGCGGCCACACAAGATTTCAAAAAGAACCGAACGCGTTTTACGAAGAAAGGTAGATGAAACCCCTTTTTTGTCCACGAGAACGCTCGCAAGTGAGCTGAAACAAGAATATGGTATGACAGTCTTAAGAAAAAGCGACTATTCTACAAGAGTTGCTCGAAAAAACCGCTGCTTACTGTGCAACACAAAGAAAAGCGTTTGTCCTTTGCTGTAACGCACATTTCAAAACCTCATGACTACTGGGATGATGTAATATTCTGCGACGAAACTAAAATGATGCTCTACTATAATGATGGGCCCAATAAAGTGTGGAGAAAACCACTAAAAGCACTGGAAAATCGAAATATAATTCCAACTGTAAAGTTTGGAAAACTTTCGGTAATTGTTTGGGGGTGCATATGCAGTATAGGAGTAAGTGAAATTTCTTTTATTACAAAACAGTACCTGAATATACTGAAGTGCTACTTAATTAACAGCGCCAATAAATTTGGATTTAACACCGGCAGAAGGCCGAATTCTAAATTATATTAGGATAATGACCCCTTTTTGTAAGAACGTGGCTTCCTTTTAATTGCAGCAAAGTGCTGGATACTCCTGCTCTGAATCCAGGTCTATACCCAATTGAAAATTTGTATGCTTACCTGAAGAAAAATACCGCCAAAAGGCATCCAAAAACCTAAGCAGAATTAAAAGCCGTAATTTTAGAGGAATGAAATAAAATTCCTCCGTAAAAAAATTATTAATTCAATGAAAAGGCGTCTACAATCTGTGATTGATGCTAATGGTGGCCATATAAAGTATTAATTATTTTACAATTTGATATCTATCCTATTTTTGTATTTTATATCATATTAGGATATAAAAACAATTTCTTGACAACAAAAGTTTGGAGTTCCTTTTGTTTTTTTTGTTTTAGTTTTCTTATTATAATTTTTTATTTTTTCTCTTTCGTTGCTGTGTGTTAGTTAATATGTCAATAAAACTGAATTAATAAAAAAAAATTAATTTACAACAAACATAATCTCTTTTTTTTACCAAATAAGTCGAAAGCATTACTATTTTTGCTATGTCAAATCATTTTCTTGACAAACTGTATTTGCAAAATGAAGTTGTGCAGTGAAGGTGCATTGTTTGTGGGCAAAACACCCAACTTGATTCGAAGCTAGTTGTACCAACGTTATCAACATATATTGCTTGGATAGAAAGTTAAAAGTACTATATATGTTACGTGTTGGCGGTAAAGTCAAAATATCACATTTATCTCTTATTTCTTCTTTATTGCGTGTTTTTAATTAGAAAAAGATCAAGAAAATCCAAAATTTAATGAAAACAATAAAAGTAATCCTATAAGTACTGAGAAGACAATTGCACACTTTTTGTATTCTAAGTGGCCAAAATTAAAAAAAAAAAATATTACCGATTTTGTATTTTCTTTGATAGACAATAGTTCAGGCGTTAAAAAATTAGCATTAATGTAAAAGTTCTTGTCTGCATTATTATCTCTTGAACTATTCCTGGTTCATTTTAAATAATACTGGTTAGTTTTTTAGTAAAATAATATATTATTTTGGCAAAAAGTCACTGAAATAAATATTCTCTAAAAGAAATGAAGAAAAAGTATAAGTGCGAACAAGTATTCTTACTTGTAAGTATTGAGTGGTATGAATACTTGTAGCACTCGCTAAACGGAAAGTACCAGAAATAACGAGTTCGACAACATTTGACTGCCGCTGTAACAACAACAAAACACATCACCTTTTAGCTCAGACAAGTTTCCAAGAAAGTAAATACAGAGAGAATAACAACAACGATATAACATCAACGATAAGCAACGTAAGTGAAGATGGCAATAATACCGCATTATTTGCTGTAGTGCATATTGAATGTAATTGGAGAAGACCTCGACTACGACAAGCTAAATGGGTTTGTTAAGAATTTTAATTGCCATTTTGAAACTAAATGGCAATAATATAGCGTCGCGTAGAATATCGCTTTCTGAAGAAGCAAGCAAGGAATAGTTATAAACCTTTTGAAAAGGTTCCATATAATTCCGTCGTGGATCTGGACAGCAGATCAATTCAGATGTAATAGATTTGTATTTGTCAAAATAATGATAAAACCGAGTTTTGTATTCTACCAATTGGACAACTATCTGAGGAAGCCTACGAATCAATAAATGAATATGTGAGGCACTAAAGAGCATTCTATACTAGGAGAACATGCAGATTTGACACTAAAGCTGTATTCACCCATTTTGTCCGGACACAATTTTTGTGAGAACAGATATTTTTTTTAGAGTTTTCTACAGCACGATTCACCCATTTCGAAAAATTAGCCCGAACAAATAAAGCTGCCATATGAGTACATAAATAAACAAGTCATATAATTTTACAACGTGGCAATAAAGCAGCAAGTGATTAAAAATAAAATCTAGTTGTGAAATTGCAAATTTTTTATTATTTAAACATTTTGCTTATTAAAACATGATTGATAAAAGAAAATTGCTTCTATTAATGGTTGTTGAAATACAAAAAGCTCTTTCACTTGAAAAATATATTTATAAAAAAAATTGCAATAGAGAATTGCAGTAAAAGAAATATTAAAGCAAAGAAGAGCAACGGGATATTTTGCACAAAAGAAAAGCAAACAGTTTTTAAAATGGTAAAAAAGTGAATATAAAAATATGTTAGAAAAAGAAAATAGTTATTCTACTTGCTCAAATATTAAAGACATAAGTTTTAATTTTAATGCACTTATTTTATTGTCAGGCACTTTTGAAAATTATTTTGCAAGGCCAAAAAGAATGGATCCCTCTTTTCAGTTGAGGCCTGAAGAACTTTTTCAGCTAAATTATTGATACCTTTTATAGTCTGCTTGTAGTCTATTTCAGCGTCATCTAGCCTTTAACGTTTACTTTTCTGAACGTTCTATGGTTTAAAAGCGGTCCAACTCGTTGACGTTGATTGGGTGTTATCCGTTGGCGATGCAGAGTATTCAACTGATTCAGGAGCACGGGCCATTTCGTCAAAAAGGCTACGAAAACTCTCAGTGTTGGAATCGGTATAGTTTGTCACTGTAGGTCTGCAAAGTTAAGATATTATAATACATAACAAATTAGGTCTTTAAAAACTCACTCTTTATCTTCCCAGAAGTTTTGGAAATAGTCAATTTCTGTCATCAAAATGTCGTTAGCTATTGTCGTCCTAATACTTTGCTTTGTATGATTATTTTTATACGAGCTGTTGCTCATGTCGTACATACATTTTCTATCGGGCTTTTTCATTTCCATTTTAAGTTTGAGGGAAACTGCTTCATTCAACTCCATTTTCGCAAAATAATTTTTTATTCAAGAATACTTCTTTACTGATCCACACAAACAAAAAAAAAATGCCATAATTTTATACTATGCATACACTACATAATGTGGCAACAAAAAAAAAAACAAAATTTTAGTGGCAACTCAGTTCAATTTTGTTCGAACAAAAATTAAAATTAAACCAAATCAAGCTGAGAGTTGTCTGAACCACAGAATATAAACAGAATACCCAACAATGACGTTTGAAAAAGCGTGTAATCAGGTGTCATGCGTTTTTACGTACAAAATTTTAAATTAACCCGATTACGTGAAAGAGATAGCTAAATTAGAAACGATAAGGTTTTGTATCTCTCTTATATAATCGAGGTAATGTTGTTGTGAGTTGTCGCGTCTAGTTAGTAGTCTATGGTCTGAACAAAATAACTTCTCTCACACTTCTCTTACTCAAGAATGATAAACTAAAGATTACGCCTTGCGCATGATTTCCCGTTAGATGACGTAGTTGGGCTATTTGAAAGGTTTCCAAGTATTTTTCATATATGAAAATTAACATTTCTTCTGAAAAATGTGTGCATTACGTGAAAGTTGGCAGCCCTGCAATATAAATTACATTGACAGTTTTCAAAAAAAATATTTATTTATTCTTGAAATATACATCGAATTTTGTGAAAAATTTAGTGAAAAAGAACGTTAAAAAAATTAACATTATAAAATAAATTAGTGAAGTTTCTTAAAAAAGCTACAAAACAAAGAAAAACCAAAAAGAAATATTGCGGGAAAATAAGAACATGAAGTGTGCAGTGGGCAAGTGCAAGCAAAATAGTGGTAAAAAAACAAGTGAGAAATTAAAAACAAAATAATTTATCCCGTATTTTTAATGCAATTTTAATAATTTTTAAAATGATGTAGATGTATAATTTTATAAATTTCTAAAAAATGCAGTTCAAAGGAAGTCTTGGGTACACTTTTGCAACAGGTGGAAAGCCATAAATGTTGAAAAGGAGAAAATTTGTTCCTTACATTTCACCCAAGAAGATTTTTAAAGAAATTTGAAATGGGTAAGTTCCACAATATAAATTTAGCAGTCCTTTACTTAATAGTTAAGAACAGGATTTAGCAACCGGCGTACATCAAAATTAAAACCGGGAGCAGTTCATATATTCTGGGCTATAACGAAGGCATTTTAGCTGCCAATGCAAATGTGGAGGTCGACAATACTCCCGATTTAGAAGTACATAATTCTTTAACTGGTAAATCTCGACATACAATTTAAAATAAAGGTGTTTAATTTTCCTTTTGGTTTCTACAGGTATTATATTTAAGAACATTAATACTGATACCCCAGAGGACATATTACACGAAAATAATGAAATAGAATTAGAAGACCTACAGTATGACGGTTTAGAGAATTTGGCCGGATATATTTGTCACAAGTTAAAAAACGAAAACCCCAATCTTGCAATGAATCCTTTAGAGAACTCGACGTATACATGGGTCAACCATCTAAGTGAAGGTGGGCTAAGTAACCCATCAGATGCACTAATGAAAACATTAAAATCGTGTGATGCCATTTTTTTGAAATTAAATGCAGAACAATTGATGATTACGAGCGGGTATATCCAAAAACACTTGTTGGAAGCAAAGGACATTGAAGGAAAGGATGAAGTGAAAAAACTTTTTTTTAGATGTAGAGTGTACTTTAGAATGAGATTATTAAATACTGAAATATTAACAAAAGAAAAAGGAAAATAAATAAAATAATAACATAAAAAACCTAAAATATTTCAATTAATAAAATATTGCTGGATAATTTTTATTTATTGAGTTTTCAATAAATACATTTTTGAAAAAAAAGTTTTTGCTAATAAATAATTTTGTAGAAACAAAAGTTAAATTGTCCCACTGTTATATTTACATATAAATATAATAGTTTGACAGTCGAAAATCGTTAGCCAATAGGAACACAAATTGCGTGACGTCATTGATTCAACATGCACAGAAAGTTTTAATTTTGTGTGAGTGATGGCATAATCTTTAGTTTATCATTCTTGTCTCTTACTCTCTCAGAGAAATGTCAAACTACGTATAAAAAAAAATGTCCGAACAAAAATTTTGTCCAGACAAAATGGGTGAATCCAGCTTAACACAGATCTTTTGCATACACTGATAATATCATCACACCCATATATATGCAGTTTCCGGAAGTTTCCTGTTGTAAGGACATCGACATTAAATCCAGAGATGTAATCATTATTACTGCAGCTATTAATTGAAGAAGACTCATACTTTTTTTCTCCATTAATTTAAATCAATAAATAAATGAGTCTATTCTAGTTGTCGTTAAAAATAAAAACGACAATTTGGAATCACTGTTGGCGTTAATGCGATAGAAACCTTGGTTCGCTGTCGTCGATATTATTAGCATCGAAGTTGGAACGACATATGCCAAGCGGTTTTGGGAGAGCATAAAACCCCAAAAGTTCGATGTGTTTTGGAACGAGATTGGAGTGAATTTATGATGAAGAAGCATTTTCTCTTGTAATACAAATATTGAGAACTTTTGCAGAGACCAATTATTTTAACATGGGTTCCATCTACACACCCTAACTATAATTTCAGAAAATGTAATTCATACATAAAAAAAATCATTTGGACTCCAGCCAAGACAAAATTCAAGTCATTCCCAATGCAGTGAAGTTTGCCAATTTTATTGTTAGCGTAATTGTAGACTTTTGCATATTACATTATAGTTTTAGACTGATTAGGTCGAGGATGTATTTAAAGGAAGTGTAATTGCGTCTGAATGTGTTCACAAATCTTAATAAAAACTAGATAATTAAAAATTTGCAATAATGCCAAAAAATAACAACGTAAAAGCAGCTCCATTACACTTTATTGGATTTTATGTTTATTTTCGATGAATTTTTCTCCTTGTTTCAATATATTTCAATCACACGAATTTGGTAATGAAGCGACAATAAAAACGATGCACAAACAACAATTAAAAACACAACGCCAAAGGAAAAAGAGCCGAATATTAACAATAAACTTAACAGTTAAAAAAAGAAAACTTTACCAGTATATAAACTTATTTAGGAAATGTTTGCTATTTTCTTCTCCAGACCACTAATAAAAGTGGGAAGGTCAAAACGATTTTTTCTATAAAACATCATTTATGTACATATGTACGTGGCTTTTTGAATTTTGATTTTTTTTGAAAAGTATTTAGTCATCAATATCCATTTTGTTCCCTACAAAGTAATTCCCCTCAGATATACTGCACTTATGCCAGCGCTTCTTCCAATCCTCGAAGCACTTCTGAAATGCGCTTTTCGGTATTGCCATCATCTCGTTCTTCAATTCTGACTTTATCTCATCAATTGTGGCAAAACGCTTTCCTTTCATTGGTCTCTTCAGTTTTGGGAATAGA
Organism: Phania funesta; assembly: GCA_963932375.1. Classification (NCBI taxonomy): domain Eukaryota; kingdom Metazoa; phylum Arthropoda; class Insecta; order Diptera; family Tachinidae; genus Phania; species Phania funesta. The sequence continues at coordinate 44,359,646 of OZ010653.1, forward strand.
AAAAAGTCGCAGGGAGCCAAATCTGGTGAATAAGGTGGTTAAGGCAGGATTAAGGTGTTGTTTTTGGCCAAATTCTTTGATATATTTTTTTCAAAAGTTAAAAATCGAAAAACACACACAAACGTGACTAACCTTTTCAGTTGTCAACAACAAACTACTAATCCAAATTGCTTGATAATGCCAACATATGACTAACATATGTGTACCAACATAAATTTCGATAATCGAATGTACACAGCCCGCGAAAATTCAAAATTCACCTTTTCTTTCGAACAACCCATGTACAGACATTATACTGTACCAAATTTAATTTCAATATCTGCTTTGGTATCTAAAATTATACAAAGTCAAACTCCTCACTGGCATGATGTTCAAACTTAAGTTCTTTATGTTCCAATTTATTTGCAAAAAAATATTCAATTCATGACAAGCCGTCTTGGCTAGCAATGCATTTATTCTGGCATCTACCGATCCCCGTTCTCACAAAAATTTTACCCGTGAAGACGAACAGTAGTTCGTACAACGCTGTTCTGTTATTAATACAACGAAAAATGACACTAAAAATGGTGAAAGCGGTTAGACGGAAATTCGATCCATATATCTAAGATGGATATGAAATCAACCTGTCGGAAAATTCAACCAAGAATCAAATAAACATTATATTTTTGATTATGATCATTTCTTTATATGTACATACATCCATACATACATATGAATAAACATATGTATGTATGTTTTCAATACACTTTAAAAGATGCTTAGTGTATTTAAAATGTTATTTTGTCTTAGATATTATTTATTTTATTGGACTCCATTCGTTCACAACCCTTGCCGCATTCGCCTTCTTCGCAAATATCGCACAGCGATGACTTGACTTCATAGTAAACCGTGGCACGTTGGTCTGAATTATAGTAGTCATACACTGTGATAGCAGCCGGTTTCTGCTTGGCCACAGCATGTGTCTTCTCAGCGTTTATTTCAACGCAAACTGCTTCGCCAGCGACAAGGTAATCAAAGTATATAATAATAGCTGTATCGGCGTTCTTAGTTTCTATACGTTGCACTTGTTGGACTTGACGTATATTGCCGAATTTATCGCCATCAGCGGTAAAACCAGAAGGAAGATATATTTCCATAATGGCCATATTGGATTCTTTGACTTCATTATCTAGGCCAGGAGCATAATCAGCGCAAACGTTCAATTTCAATAGATTGGGATATGATGTTTTTAGAATAGTGTGTTTGATGCTGAAACTAGGTTTGTTATCTTTTGTAGCTAAATTGTAATGATAAGAGAGCTGGACCAGCGAGGAGCCTTCACCTTCGGCTTCCAAAGTTATCTGCCGAGAAGATTTGGGAAGCTGTAAGAATTAAATAATAATATTTACATAAACTCTAAGACATATTCGCTTAAAACATTTGTTATATATGTACCACATGAGTTTGCAAAATTAAAGAGTTCTCCTTGTCCACCGAGAAACTGCCCTTGGTTGTTGCTTTGCCTTCAATATCTTGAGCTTCAAACTTTATCTTCATTTTACCATCGCCAGCGCCGATGTACTTTTCAGCGAATCTGATCAGTGTTTGTAGACCTACGACTGTGTCTTGTGTGGAATCAAAACCTCCCATACTATTACGATTTCCTATTAACCATTTAATGATCGGTAATAGTTTTCCAGCTGGTTCGCTATATACATACGCTTCTAATATATATGCTGTTATTTCGATATCGTTATTTGTATCCTTTGACGATTTTGTCCACCACTTAAGTCCATTCTCTTCGTGAGCTAAGTTTTCTAGTTTTTCCATTAACTTGCCAGCGCTGGGATGTTGTGCCTTTCTTAAGACTACCATTGCGATGGCAAGTGCATATGTATCAGTTTCTTTGTCAATATTTTCTTCTAGATAATTTATACTTTTCTCGATCTCAGACTTATATTTGTTTGAATAGTCCTGGAATAAAACGGAAAAATAACGAAAATAGAGAAACGGGCAATATAAACATTTTGTGTCCGTTGATAAGTAAACTTAAGACGATTGTAACCCCATTACAGCATTAAAAGCCGCATGCAGAGGCTTCGAAAATGGTTGTACAATGTTTCAAAAGAGTAGCACAAACAAGTATTCTTCTTTTTAAACTGGACCACGAAGAATAATATATTGATTGCTATTTGCTCTTATACGATTTGCGGTTTCTTAAATTAAAAGTGAAAGAATACATCTGTGATTCGGCGGTTAATCGATCACAAATTGTTGATCTTTTGATGAAGAACCTATATATAAATATGCCGGCATAAGGATTAAATTCCATAATCATATTTAAGACGCATCATTGTTTAGTAACTTAGATACGCTAGAATGAGTCAGTAGAGTTAGATACATTATCATGACTGATAAGCACCTTTGCTCTCCTCCGTACGTGGCCGACAAACACCTAAATAGTCTTCTAAAATCTGATTCCTGCATGAGAGACCTACTTAATTTCTGTATGGATATGGGTACTATAAATACACAAGAGCTTCCAATTTCCTGATATATTATTATTATTTTTATATAAAGCAACATGAAACCATTGAATTTGCATGTCCTTCTTTAGAAATTGATACAACATCCTGATAAAACGCACAATATATGTTTATTTTCACTGATGAATCCATTTGCTGTAGTTTAAGCAGACACACCACTAGAAGTTTGATATGGGGCAGTTAGAGTAATTAGAATGATGATAGATGACCAGTGTGGATTTTATAAACGATATTTTAGAAGTACTTAAATACCATCAACAAACTAAAATTCAGAGGAGATCGAGCCTATACATATGAATATTGTTAATATAAAAATTTAGGATTCGGATAAACCTACACGGTAGCATTAAACGATTTTTGATGATTCATACAGAGGTTAATGAAAAAACAGGACCTAGGGCTACCAAAGAAGCAAATCTTGTAACGACACGTTTTTGTTGGTTGCTGGGTGGTCACTAATATTCCAGCTATCACCAGCAGTGAGATAGCAGAATCAGGTAGAAGTCTACTCTCTGGTTCGAATTATCACTCTTTCTCACTCTTTCTCTCTCTCTCTCTCTCTCTCTCTCTCTCTGGAGTACAATACTCTGGAAATTAGCCAGCATACGAAGAGTATCCTCAGAAGCAAGATAGAAGAGGTTAATCTCTCCTATCCTCGGAATAACATAGCTAAAGTAGGAGTCTAATCTCTGTATTGAACTGTTGCTTTCTCCGGAGCCATACGCTCTTCGTTTAGCCGCAAACAGTTCCCACAACTGTTGGGGAAATATTGCTACCACGGAGAAGCTTTCCAGAATGTTGTAGAATAATATGCCTTTACAAAAATATTTAGTTACCACTTACCATATCCTCCAACAGAGCCAACAATACAAATGCAGTAAATCCAACATCATTTTGGTGAGATGGATGGAATAAACGACCGGTTTGTGTAAATTGACCGCTTTCTGATTGAGTTGATATCAAATATTTTAGAGCGTCATCAATGACTGACTGATCAATGGTTATATATCTTTTAGCTCGTATAAAAGAACGGGCCACATAAGCAGTGAGCCAACTATTGGGCTCACTACTACTCTCGCCGAAAGCACTATAAGCACCATTTTTATGCTTGTATGTCAATTCGCGTTGATAGCCAATCTCCATGAAATTTTTGGCTTTCTGAACAATAGTAGGCATTTCCCGCTTAATAGCATCCAAATAATGTAATACCAAAATATTTGGCACAAAGTTAACCATATTCTGTTCCCCACAACCATAAGGCTTGCGTACTAATTTGTCGATGTTCTTGATGGTAGGACCCAAGATATCACCAACTACAGAAAATTCCAAATATTCTGAATCCAAAACCGCTTCTTTGGGTATAGCAGCCTTGAGCGTTTCCTTAATAGGTTCTTTTGAGGCGGATGGAGTTATAAATATCGCTTGATTTTCAAATTGAGTTACACCTTCTGGTTCTACTTTGAGTTTCTGATGTATGGCATCACCAGCCAAAGGAGTAATGGCTTTTATTTTCAAAGTAACTTCTCCTACCTTATTGGGACGGATCATGAAGGCTACATTTTTGCCACTATTTGAAGGCACTGTTACCCTTTTCACACGTTCTTTCTCCTCCAAAACAAATTCCTCAATTTCATTAGACACTTCGGTGAAATCATATTCGGCATCGGTGTTTTCCATTGTAATTGCAGCGTCTAAGGCTTTGTCCATGTAATTGAAGACAACTACAGGTATGGATATGACTTCTCCACGTTTAACGGAATATGGCAAGTTGGTGCTGATAAAGAACGGCTGAAATACTTCAATATTGGTGGGATTTGTCACCATGCCAAAGCCAGTTTTTTCATTCAAAGAAAATCCAGTCACCACCCAAGAAGTAATAGTATCAGGTATGTTCTTAGTAAAAGTAGCCAAGCCATTTGCGTCAGTGCTATTTTTGTTATGGGACGTATTATTGGGAAGAGAAAAAAATATTTTATTAAAATCATTGGAAAGCTGTAGATTAAAATTAACAACAAAAAACAATAAGAACACAAAAAGCTTAGAATTTATTTACAAAAATTAGTTCGATTTAAGAGATAGAACATGCAAAACTTACAGAGTTGTTAAAAGACAAACATGCAGTGTGAGATTACATAAAAAGTGCGGGGGGTTTTCCCAGTGCTTTTATTTTTACAACAAAGCTTTTATTTAATTAAATCGCATCCCATATCAAAAACAGTCACAATTAAAAATATTATCAAAATCATTTTTTTTTTCAAAAACCAATTGAGAAAATAAATCTCTAACGACCACAAAAATTGATTTTCCGTTTTAGGTGGAAAAATACCCGAATGCATGTTCTCATGTTCCTTGCACTTTTTCAGTTACGACACTTTTTCAGTTCGTACGAGAGCAATTTAGTAGTCTTGTTTTACCTAAATTTTTTGTTATTTCGAGTCCTGACGGTGGTGCGTCGTTTAGAGTTTTGCGTTTTAAAAATCAAAAATTTTTGTAAAAACAAATTTTTGTCTTGATGAGTTGTGACTGTTTTTGATTTAGGGTGCTATATGTAAAATACGAGTAAAATAACTCTTCCAAAGACAGACCATAGTTTCAAGAGAGACAAAAATGTAAATAATTATTTAACTTATTCACGGAAGGATTTCATTATTTTTTGTAATATTTTGTGGGAATTTAATTTAATTCCCACCGCGATTTGTTAAAAAAAGATACCATTTAATCATTTGCAAGTACGAGGGTTGCCTTTTATGTTTCGGGATTTGGCAACCCTAGTGGTACAATCTGGAAACTGACGGCTCTATCGTAAAGTTGGACATTTTCGAGGATATACGTACTCAGAACGTTTTGACATACGAGCGGTATTTGTGTTGTTTACAGTAACTTAAAAGATTCATTTTGGCCCAAAAATGGAATTAAATCGTGAACATTTTCGTGCAATTATGTAATTTTTACAACTTTCGACGTGGATTAACTCAGCAACAGTGCATGGATGAACTTAATTCTAATTTTGGCGATGAAGCTCCATCAAGGTTCAGTGTTTATCGATGGTATGGTGAATTCAATCGTCGTCGTAGTTCACTCCAAGACGAATTTCGTGAAGGTCGTCCAAAATCAGTTGTTGTTCCGAAAATCATTGATTATGTGCGTGAACTTATATTGCAAGATGTGACCTATAGTGAGATTGAGACAACCTTAGGCATTAGTGGGACTAGCATACATTCAATATTACATAAATAAAAGGCTCGTGTCGGTGCCTCAAAACTCGTCTATGACATCGTGACAGGTGATGAATCGTGGTTTTGCGCGATTCACACATTGGCTCAATCAACTGCACTTTTAAGCCGTACAGTCCTGACTTGGCACAGAATGACTTCTTTTTATTCCCGTACGTAAAAAACAAACTTAGATGATTAAGACTTTTTTCGATGAATAAGATTTGTTTTTATTCTCTAATCCCGAAATATAAAATGTAACCCTCGTACATTTCACATTTGATATAACGTCGTCATAACTCAAAATACTTAATTTTTTAGGAGTTTTCAGTTTTCTTATTGGCATTTTTAGAAGAAAAGAACATTATGACATAACTTTTTGAAGCAATATCTGCTTCAGTCGTCTTTGCCAACTCAAGCTTGAAAATAATACCGAACCTTTTGCTATAGTTTCAGATAAAGTAGCCCGAGTTTTATTTTAAGAATTCCCTTTACCTCTTCTACGTTTTATTGTTGATATATTAGTAGTGTTTTGAGTTATGACGTTGTTGCTAAGAGCTCGTCTCTTCAATTGTAAAGCTAGATCCGCACCTGGCAGGGCACCCATACATTATTACTAAACAGAGGCCTTGGTTATATGAATATTCCAATGGACTAAATAAACAGCCGAAATATTCTAGCAATTTTCTGCGCTTGACATTATTATCGCATTAACTTATTTTGCATCACCAGTGATATGAAAAGCCCACAACAAACGCATTTAAATAAACCGATTACAGGGCAACTTATAAAACCATTTCCTATATGTAACCAAAACACTTTCTCATCTACATCTCGAAGCAACTTAACAGCTCCTATCACACCCAATTTGCTTTCTACGAATCTTTCCCCAATGTCGAATAAACAGATCCCAATATTATGGACCAGGAGGTGATTGCACCGCTTATAGGTACATTTCGTAGAGATTCTCTAAATTTACCTATGAGCTAGAATTAGCCGTTGCCATTTACTTTTTAATTACCAATTATCAATTATTAGTAATTGTAACTGAATTTAGCAAATTACAAATCCAATTACATTTTGCAATTGGTAACTACCAATTACAAGTAATTGGTAATTGGCTGTTATCAAATACCAATTACTGCAATTCGTAAAGTAATTGCAAGTAATTGATAAAGAAGTAATTGTAATTGCATAAATGTTAATTATTTTTTTTTTAGTTTAAAAACATACTAAATAATATATAAAAGGTGTGCCAATTGGTGATTACCAACTACCAACTACACATAAATGACATTTGGACTTGTAATTAATTTCAAAATATATGTGGCAGTGCTCATGCCTGTTCTGAGCATAAGATCGCAGCATGTTTTCGAGTTTAAACTTTAGAAGATTTCATTTGATTTCTTGGTAGTTTTGATCATCAGAGGGTTAAATTTATTTTATAGAACCGAGATGGGGTTTTTCTCCATTTCATCATATTCCTCATGGTTTATAAATTTTGTATATTAACCTGCTATTAGAAGGCGCAAATCAAAATATGTCCATGTTCGCGCTGGTGAGAGTCGCAATAACTTCTAAATGATGAAATATCACACAATTTCCTTTTTTGTACAGGATGAAAATGTGCAATGCTGGCGTAATTAGAGTAAGCCTTTATTCACACATATCAGTGACTAAAACTTTCTAATCACGTGAGTGTTGGCTTACGGCAGACAAAGGCAAAAACTGCAAAGGATTGCTTCAAACTTGTTGCCATATTTCTTTAAAAAAATGGAAGCAAAAAAATATGTGTGAGCTCATGTCGGCGACTAAGAATTTTAGCCGTATAAGACTCATACATTGGCGCCTACTAAGTGGCCGCGGCGGGTCACGGCGTCAGCTAGTAGCTTTAAGTATTTTTTGTTCGCTTTTTCCATTTAGTTTTAGGTTTATGATGTTTACAGACTTTTCGCCGGCTGGAGAGAAAAATTATAAAAGTGAAAACACTTCAATGCTTTGAAATAGTAACGCGGTTGAATAGAGTCAATGCGTGACCATGCAAAATTCTTCTTGCACGCACATAAGTGCACATATAGTACAAACAAAAATTTGTATCGCCATGATGGCGAAGTAAGCCACGATCTTATCTCTAAAAACTAAACGTTTCTTATAAAATTAAAATAGGATTATCTTATTTGTAGAGACGATATGTGTTTGTGTTGATTATATGATGAGCCCTTCAAGCTTTTGCTTTCATGAATGATGATAAAATATGCAAAATTTTCAAGGGATGTGACTTTATGGCTAAAATTAGCAACAATTTTCCTCCTAACCACAATAATTAGAGTTATATAGGGTGACCAGATAGTATTTATAGTTTTTCGAATTGTTATATTTCAGAAGCTGGCATCCTGCATCTCTTAACACCTGTCGAACGTGTGTAAATTATAAGAAATATTATCGAAATTCCGACTCAGTTGTGTATACGCGATGTGAATTTTGATGTGTGATCGGCAAAGAAGACAGGCTTACCGTCAATTGCCCTATATAAAGAGCGATATTAACCAGCCAGAGATCGACAATTCGATGTAAAAGGAGTTGAGGTTCCAACAAGATGGCATTACATGCTATTTAAGCGTCGCAATACTCCAAGTTGTGAAGGAAAAATTTGGCGTCTGTGTCATCTCACGATGAGCGTAAATTGGTCACCGCAATCTTGCGACTTCACACCCCTCAATTATTTTCTCTGGAGTTACGTCAAGTTTATAGTCCACATTAACAACCCAACATTTTTATACGAGCTCGATGCCAACATTCGAGACGCTATTACCGGAATATAGCACCGAAGCTTGAAGTTTCAAAGTAAACTCAGGATCATTTGGATATCTCCCAACGTTGTTATTTTATTTAAATTTCTGCTCGTCTTATCTGGCCACCGTATGCTTTCAACATAATTTCTTCTGTAAGTTTTATGCGAATTCAATTCAAAATTTGTAAAATGGTTTCTTTAATGAAAACAACATGTTAACAACAGATTAAGATCCGATTCCAGGAATAGGGGTTAATCACATACACTTATGTTTCTATATTAATCAGAACAAAATTGAAAAAATTACTTATTAAGAATTTGATAAATCCAAGTCTCTTCAAAGTTGCTACGAATATGCGAAGATACTTGCGTTGTCTGTGGCACGAATTCGATTGCTCCTCCCAAAGACGTAGTGGATATATCAGAAGTTATATATGCTCCCTCTAATCTAATGTCCACCAGTTCGTCTAAAAGAGTGTAGTATAATTCTAAAGAATTCCTTAATTATTATTTTTGCAGTCACTGAAGATAATGCTCTTTGTATATTCTAAGTAGTATTTTGTATTTATTTTACGATTTCTTTTATTATGTTTTCCAAAACGCTTACAAAAATCATGTTGCATATCAATCAATGAAAAGACGTTGCTAAATTTTTAAATTTTTAAAGAGTTCTATTTAACATGCAAAGAAAATATTTTAAAATAAAATAAAAATTTAATGAAATATGAAGAGATCTCTGCCAAGGTTTTAGGAGTGACTTAAGATGAGGTCACATGTAGCAAATATTTGTCGCAATAAGCGCAACCAATTTTGCACGTCTAGGGTAATATGAAGTTGTTTTTAGCAGAAATTTGTCTAACGGAAACGGAAGAATATGTGTAACTTTGAAACGTAACACGTACTCGTATTTTGACAAATGTTTGGTTTGGGTGATTTTTCTTTAGGGTAGGCTGAGAAGAGGAGCCAAGTATTCGCATATGCAATAGATGTTTGGATTGCAGTGCGCTCTTCTGAATATTGTTTTATTGCCTGTCTAACAGTCTCTATTATCTGCTCTTCCTATATTATTAGAAAACTTGTAATGTTACTAATTTCGGTGCTGTTCAGTTTCGGTAAGCTCCTTGTTTTGTTTAGTTTTGGGTTACCCTATTAAATTCTAGTAATTGTTGATACCGTATCGTTGTTTCACAGTGACAATGACAGATATGGGCCATCTTTGCGCAATTTTGTAACTTGTTCTTAGTAGCCTGAAATGTCTTTGCAGTATCTATGTTTATTTCTGGTGTTATTACCAATTAGTCCCTGGATCACTGACAAACAGCGCAGTCTACCATGTATAGAGAAGAAGTTGATCCCTGTTTTGCAGTTTATACACTCTCCGTACTGCCGTCTGCAGGATCGCGTTATGGTCAGGAAGTCAGCAGCTATTTTAGGTCTCTATGAAGATTCCCTAGTTCTATTTAATCCTCTAGCTCGATGCCGTCCATGTAGTAGCTAGTCCCCACGCGTATCTGCTAGGGTTTCCTTTATTATTTCATTACTTCCATTATCTTTTCATGGTGTGATCTGTAACTTTAAGTCTAGAAATAAGAAAGTTGTGCATCTTTTGAAACTGGTTTAAAGGAGAATGTTTTTTACAATCTGCTTTCCGGAACCCAAAAGCAGAGAGATTTTTTTTATTGCCTTTCAACTGAAGAAGAAAAGTGGTTTCATTTCGATTAGTCTAGGCCATGCTACAATAATATATGGTTACGGCAAAGTGTAGAAACTAAGTAGACCATATAGCCAAGGCCCCAGCAGGAGGGCTGTTATATATAGCGGTATCCCGATGTAGCATAAAGCAGTCATGCTTGTAATTGGCAAAAATAAATTAGCAATGCTAGCATATGTGCTAATTAGCAGGACATTTTTGACGGACTCACTGCAGGTCATGGCTTGGTGCAGAAACCTCACGAAGGACCCCTCCTTCTAGGTTATGCTTTCCTTTATATTTCTCTGATATCGTAGTAAATGTGGGAGAGGAGTTGATAACCGTAGGTATGCATTAATGGAATTTCTCATGTTTCCATGGCAGAGAACTTGATTGGTTTTTAATTAACTTTAGAGGACGACTTAACAAGAAAAGAACAAGACTACGGTAATTGGGATATCAGCTTGTATATTCTTCGACCTGGATGTACTCGCTTAACAGGAGGTGTTGATGTATTCCGCTACAGTTCTGGCGATTAGTTGCTGCAGTTAGCTGACTTTGTTGCTGCTCTAGAGTCAACAGAAATTATTGCATCTAACTTTTATTTGTTGAATGATAAGAAAAAGCTTAATAATAACCTTAATAAATAACTTGCTTCTACTTTATTATATATTACATCACTACAATTTGTAAATTGTAAAATTTATTGAAAAAATTTTTGCAGAGGAAAATATATTTTTTAATCTTTGATTTTCCCTAAAACGAGTATAACCTATTAGCACAATTTGAGGACACCATTTACAACAAAATTCATATACTTGCCGCAAAATTAGAGAAAGTAACTCCCGACCTGTGAAAAAATCTCTGACACACGTCCACATTTAATATACACTCATACATTTTAAGCAGACATATGATTTTTGACAGATATAACAACGACTAAATCTGATAGTGAATCATGCCATTAGAAAATCAATGGCGGCCCAACCTGGGCCATCGGTACTTCGTTAGGCTTTTCAAATGGTCGAAAATAGGATTAGACCAACTGTTGCCTTTCTTCACTTATTTAACTCTTTACTTTCCTACACAAACTTATATTTAATCGTCACACTAGTAAAATGTTGCGGAAACTTAATGGGTACCAGCCGTTGGATTTTTGCCTTAAAAATTTTAATTTAACTTTAATGGAACTTTGAACGTTTTTAGAAGACGGTTCACAATTGTCTCATGTGATCTTTTTTTTTAATTTTGCTTTCCAAATAATTTAATTAAAATTATTAATAATTACTTATTTTTGCAATCAGGTATCCACGATTCGTAGAATTGTTGGCGAATTTTATTGGATTGATCGAAATGTTTGCGACTTTTTCCAGTTCTGGTTTGTAATTGGCCACGGTTGCGTCCATGACGGCGACCTAAATTTCAAACAGATTTACCTCTGTTATATTCAACATAAAGACTTATACTATGAGGTTAATACTCCGATACGTAAGAATTAAAAAAAATTAATAGACAATTTTGAATTAGCATAAGCTTTTAAAGTTCACTTAGTTTTATAAATTGTCTTAATATTTTTCCATATCCATATTTAGACGTTATAAGAAGTAAATAGTTAAATATTAAAAGTCAATTAATGCGGCGAGGATATAGGAAGAATAAAGGATATGTATTAAAGCAATATAATTTATGGTTACCCAATGAAAAACTTTTTACCGAATTCCATCCGACTTCGTACAGACAGGCTGCCTAACGTACCGAACGCAATGTGAAAGAGCTTTCACATTGTGTTTGTAGATGACAGAGGTAAGATCGGGTTATATCTGAGTACATGACATATTTTTATGCTTGAATTACTTTACGATGTGTTTATTTTATGTTTGTTGTACGTTTTGTTGTTGCACGAAGTTAATGAACTAACTTTTTTTGTGAACTAATACTAAATTAAATTAAATGAAAAATTTGTCAAAGAGAGAAATATTATTATAGTGTTTTCTTTTCTGGACAAGTACATCTTGTACACATTTTTGCCCTTCTGGTACACTTGTAATATACATATTTACGCCTACAATAGGTTGGTCTTTTTTATTTTAGCTTTAATAATGGCAAAATTTATTGCCCTTTTCGATCAGTATAAAACAAAAATAATAGGGGTGTGTTAAATATATACTCGTTAACAGGGCAACATTTTACTTAAGAACTGCATTCCTGTATTTTCATCGTAAAGCCTTTTGAAAAAAACAGACGTTACTGTCATCAGGGTCCAAATCGAAAGCTTTTCCATTGCACTTCAGCATATCTTAAATGAAATTATTTTTTTCCTTAGCTTCCATTGTTGTTAAAGTCAACTTTCCTTATAATCAAAATAAATGCAGAAAGCAGAATAAAACATGACAACTTTGGTGAGGAAATAATTTTTTTCACGTACCTAAACTAAATTGAGAATAAAATGAAATTGGCTCATTTCGTTTGTAACATATTTTTATTGGTGAATTTCGGTTTTTTATTTTAATTGAATGGAGCAAACCGTTTTCGAGTAATAGTCAAATATGTATGTATGTATGTCATGGTAGCTCTCGAAAACAAGATCTGCTTGACAGAAACGGATAGCAGATTCGATTTTACCGTCCCAACATAAGATAGAGCGTTCAGTTGTGGAGAACCAGAAATCGTGTCTGCCTGTGTTAGACAGCGATTAACTGCGAATGCATGCGCCCACTTTTAAAAAAAGTGTTGACAGCAAACAAATATTATTAATTAATTATTAATTATTATTAAATTAACTAGATATACTTTGAAGTTTTTGTTTTAACAAAATATTTAATAAAATGTGTTTGATCGCATTTACACCCAGCAAATTTTCTTTAATTCTCGATTTACTTGCTTTCATGCAAAAACATATTTTCTTTGGTTTGCTTACAATTTGTTATTATTTGAAATTACGAATGAAAATACTAAAGAATTAGCGAGTACCTCTCTCGTCTATAAACTCAAGGCTTGCGCAAGAAAACTTGCTATGTGTAAATCGGGTCTAGCTTAGAAATCTACCATCCCCAAAAATGTAAATGAAGAACCAACTTAAAATGAACTAAATGAGAAATGGTTAGTGGCAGAACGCAGAAATAATATTTTTATGATGATAAAAGCTTCTGTTGCTACCCGAATAATGACAATAAACTTTCTCGATTGGAAAGTTAAAAATAAAATATTCACAATAATTTCAAGTATTTAACTTTCGGTTTTCGTACTTGTTGATATTATTAAAGATCCATTTATCTATAAACTCCCTACGTATTTTCAACTCTATGCTAGAGCCCAGTGGATTATTTGCAGTAGGGGATGGACCAGGATGGCCATGAAGGCCTGCATGTGCTGATGATGTTAGCGTTAGCTGACCTCCCGATCCCAACGCTGCAGGTCTTATACTAAGAGGCCAATGGAAAAAAGTTCGGGGAAATTCTGGAAAAATAATTTTACAAATTCATTTATTTTGCAGTCGGGGTAAGTTTATGTTTTGCTTAAGCAGACCATTTCGCCATTTTAGAAATTTATAAATGTCACGTTGTTTAGAATTTTTTATTGCCAAAAATGGTGAGAACTTTGACAATACAAAAGGCGATATTGAATTTACTTAAATGAAAGAATTTGCGGTTAGCAGAACTGAAAAGTGCTTGTTATGGCAGTGAAGATGATTGCGATCGAACCAGTAGCCATTGAAAATCAGTGGCTTTTATTAATTTAACAATCATCAAACAAAGAAATTATTTTACATGTGATATAGACTTTAAACTGGCCCCTTATAGACAAAGCGAAAGAGTACAGTAGTGATAATTATTTAATATCTTCACATAATTAAACTTATGATTTGTAAGTAAAATAAATGAGTTACAAAACATTAAAATTATGATTACAAAAATTGTTATGAATAACACAAACACAATTATAAACTTAAACCAAATTTTTCATACTTATTTAAGTGCTCAAAGATCCAATTTTCTATAAACTCTTTGCGTATTTTCGGCGTTATGGTGGATGTTGATAATAGACTGTTTGCACCAACAGAACCAGCGGTTAATATATTTCGTTCTATTGAACCGAACGCATAAGAAGTATGTGAATTTACAGATAGTGTTGGTCCACCAAAACTTACACCACTCAATGGTCGGATGTTATAGATGTGTGGATAAATATCTGTAATTTGGAGTAAACTTCAATTTCATACTTCCCAAATTTTGTTGGTTAACGGAATTTCGCTTGTCATAAGAAATAAATTTTTCATTTATATATTGCGGATATTAAGCACTTGCCATATTAATTGCAGCAATTAAAATTGTTTATTGTTATCTAATTATAGAAACGATAATTGCACAGGCCAACAGGTCGCTGGGTACCGGGGTATTTGGGGCTGATTTCATTTGGTACCCTTAATTCATATATGGAATTCGTTTTTGCCAAAGGGGTATAACGTTTTATTGAAATGTGCGGATTACGTTATTTTAGGTTAAATTTATGAAACAAATTAAACACAAAGTGTTTATTAATAAATTACGCAAATATTGTTATATTACATACCAAAGTTATTAAAATAATTTTATAGAGAAAGATAGTGCCAAGTTAGCAATGGAGCCAACTAGTTTTTGGAAGCTTCTTTTTCATAAACTTCTTAAATCTATGTCGGAACATTGCCTTTCTAATCGCGAGCAATATTCAGCCATCATTTGCGTATGTCCTTTCCTTTGATAGCGGTCCTCCATAGTTTTATTATCATGGTGCGATCAACAAAATGGTGCAGGTGGTTGGCCATGGCTTGGTTCTTAATGTTAAATATTTCTGCCTTCATTTAATTATTTTTCAAGTGAAGCATTATTCCCTAAAAACGCACGATCCGTCCATATCAAGAGCCTTTAGGAACTGCTTCAGGAGGCGAGGCTTGATATGTTGTGGGAGAAAGATGATTTTCTATCATTCAAGTAAGGGTTCGTAAATAACGGTATATTCAGTAACCACCATGTCTTCTCTCCTTGGCCACTCTTGCCTAACACAATGGTAGTTTTATCTCTGCTGTCTCAAAGGCACAAGAAACGAGAATATTTGGTGCGGTCACCGTTTTTAAGTCCACACAAATCACTCATCTATGTTTGCCAAAGCTATGATGCTGTATGATTTTTTCATTGTCGCTGAGTGAGCCATTAGTATTGACCCATATTTGTTCCGATTGTGTAGAAATCAATCTAGGCTTTCAGATATCAATAACTAGGCGTAAATCATATCGAAAATATTTAGAAAGGCTCTAAAATCGTGACAAAATGATATGAGGGAAAAATGATAGCAGACCCTTTGCTCTTGCACTTAATCTTTGCCGTTCAACCTGCATGCCAGTAATTCAGAAACTTCTTTCGATAGTTTAAGATCTCTTATGGGGTTAATTAAGTTTTCCTGGTTGAAACGTGGAGGAATTATTGACCTCCCCTCATAATCACTGTTACTTTTATAAGTATAAGAAGTGCAGCCGTCATCCTCAAAAAGATCTGTTAACTGGTGAAATGCTGGGACCAGTCCTAAGTTTTACATATCTGATGCGATGCCCACGATTTATCCTGATCAGCGAGCTTAACACCAAAGTACCCATGATAAGATTTCTTTACAAGGGCGTTAAGATCCTTTCTGTTATCTCTTAATGTGTGTTCTCCGCATATTTAACAAAACACACCCGAATGATTTACATTGTATCGCCTTCAACTCCTTCTGAGATTGGTTTCGTCACAATTTCAGCTGGCAAAAAAAAAAAAAAACAATTTGGAGTGTACCACATCGCGGCAAATCAAAGACCATGTTTTATAAAAAATTTATAGTCTCTTGGAGCATGGCGCCTTTGCACTAAATTCAATACTCTCGCATCAAGAAGCGCGACAAGTTGAAATATGGCAAAAACGTTTTATGCCAACCTGAATAAGGCACCAACATTGAGTATTATCTCTTTTATACTTAGGCGATGAACTGTGAGAACATTATTGTTAAAATATTGAGAATTGTCGTCGATTGCGTAGGAGTAGGAACAAATTATTAATCGCGCGCCATACTCGCTTTTAAGGTGTTACACACATCGAATGCGTGGGGTTTGGCCATTTTCAATTCTTCCACACATATGACGCTCATACAGATGATTGAATTCAAGTTGGCTTAAAAAAACTTTGGTTCTAATAATATCTCAAGCGTAGTTTGCTTGAAGCGGAAGCTCCGTGTACTTATTTTTTGGCAGAAGTTTATTGACTTTACATAAAGTAGTTTTAAGTATTACAATTCAATTAACAACCAGTCAACAAGTATTATCAATGAACACGTTCCATGATAATTTAATAGAAGTCTTTTAAAATTGAAAGAATATTTCAACGAAATGCACCATAAATTTGTCATCTCTTTAAATGCTTTCCAGACCTAGTGTAAACAAGTTACCTAGGTACGAAAAAAGTACTCCTGAATCTTTACTTTATAAGGCGAAGGAAACTTCTTTTATAGTTCCCAGTTTTGAGGTATTTTGGACATTTGAAAATGGGAATTGGGGCATTTTGCACATCACCTATTTTGAAGAGGACAAACCCCAACAACAATTAATTACATATAAATTCCTCACAATTAGTTCAACTACAAATTAAATAAATAAAATTAGCTAGATTAGTAGGCAAGCGCGGCTACATTTTGTTGTTTGAATGAAAAAATTCTTAAGGGACAAACCTAACATTTTTGCCTGCTTTCCAAATCCAAATTTCCATAAAATTTTGACGTATTTTAATCTTGAAATTTTCGGTTTGTGTCTGCACTAAAGAATTTTCATAATCAAAAGAATCGGTTTCATCTTCCGACACTTCTTCTTCTTCTACAGCATCATAATCTAAATCTTCTTCAGAACGTCGGCCTAAAAATGCAAATCAATGAATGAGTGAATGAAATATGAAATAGAAAATTAAAGTACATTTTACATGACTTAAATAATGACACATACAATTTTTACACTTATGTTAGTGCTGGCTATTGCAAATATGTTAAAAGCTGCAAGGGGATGATTTACATTATTAGAGGGGCTCTCGTTGATATTTGCAAAGGGCGTCAAATATAGTTTGAAATGAATTATCAATCGATTTTGTTCTTGCGTTGCTAAAAACTGATATTTGCATAAAAATATGTCACATCCATCGTGAGCCTCTCTAGTAATTTATCAATATGAAGATTTCGCGAACTTCCTAATATCGCTAAAAATCCAATTTTCAATATGTTCACTACGCATTTTCGGTACAACATTATTGGCCTATCGTCGTTGCAAATGAAGATCTTGTTGTTGGTTCTTCGCGAATTTCATACAATGAGACTGGGGAATTCGCATGCTAGTAAAAATGAAGTAACACTTGTTTTTTTGATATTTCATCATGCCAAGATTCGATTATTTAAAAATATGTTTTCTTTTAATTACTTGAAAATATTTTCGTTGATCCAAGTTTCACAGAAATGTTTTCGAATTTTAAAGAGATCTGGCACATTTGGGGTTTCGTATACTTCATATTGATTTTCCACATGTTGCAGGAACACGATTGTAGATGTTGTCTTGGACCGTACATACACATCTTCTTTCAAACATGTTTTTTTCCGTTTAAGAATTCGACATTCTAAAATTTCATATAAAAATTTTATTGGCAATAGTTGCAGCGTAAATTAGTTTTTAATAGTAAAAAAGAACTATTTCAATCTCTTGCAGCATGAAGTAACATCATTAAAGCTGAAAGTACATGCCACGCGTTTACGCGTTTTATATTTCTTATCAGATCAGCGCTTTAGACGCACACAGATTTAAGAAAAGTATATTTCTAATATGCATCGGCACTATCTGCAATTGTAAGAGACGTAGGTAGCGGAATGGTTGAAAATGCTAGCTCAACCGACAGTAATAGAAGTGAAAGCCACTCGTCTTCTAATCTCCAGACCTTGGCTCAAAGAAAAAAAGAAAGGACAATGATAATCCTCAAGATGATCTAAGCTTCTTTCTCAAAGCTCCACTTCACAAATTAAAACAAGACCTGGTTAACGCATGTGATAAAATTAAAACAGTGTCCCCACACGTCTAGCTTGTGCCTTTTGCTTAAACCGGCTACAATTGTACCCATTTCCCTTATTACAGATTTTAATTTGAATATAGAGGGGTTCAGTACAAAGACAGAAAAGACGGTTCGCAAAAACCCTGACTTAATGTGAACTGGATAAGTAGGCATTACAAAATGGCATGGTTGAGCATGAACTAAGCGGTTGCTCACAAGAGTAGGAGGCCGTCAGGAAGTTCTTTTCGGGTACATAAATCTGATTAACAGCAAAATAACTGAGTTGTGTAGTGATTCATATTTAAGCGAAGAAAATGGATTTTCATCTATAATACTGAGGCGAAGAAAAAATATGATATGGTATATGATCATCAAATTACCAAGAAAGTACGGTCTCAAAAGTAAGAATAAAATACTAGAAAATTACTAAATTTGAAAAGAAAGTAATAAAACAGATTATAAGCTTTGAGACATTTAAATAAATTATTCCTATAGACTCGTAGAAAACCGACACCCCTAATTTTAGGAAAGTAAGGCCAATAGAACCAACCTATTAAACATTTTATAAATCCACACATCGCGAAAATCTTTTCGAATAATCAAATTTAGCGCTTCTTTAGAGTCAGTTTCTGTTGAAGCGTAATCACCTTGAAATCTATTCACTATTAGGTCCTCGAGATCAGGATATGCAGCTGCATCATTTATATATAAAATATCATCTTCATATTTCAATGTCCAGGCAATTGATTGCCCCTCATAATTATTTATGAGAATAACAAATGTTAAAAAATTAATCAAAATAATCAAAGCTAAACTTACCCGTAGAATAAGGATAATTGGCATTGGTTAGGGTAACCAAACCCGACGATTTACCCGGATATTCGTTATAACCTCGCATGTATGGTGTCGAGGTATCGTACGAGCTTAAATCGTTTATTATTTGATTGGAATCTAAATCATTTCCAGTTTGCAGCAGAAGGACACTTTGATCTACGCCCAACAAACCGACAAATGAATCTGGATCTGTTTTAATGTTTAATGTGACCTCTTCACTTGGCTTAGCTTGTTTGGGAGCCGTGATTTCAATCTTTAAAAGGCATAAGTACTTATTTCATTACCTCCTCCAAGAGGAAACAGTCTCAACCTTACCTTATTTTGAAACTCTTTAGGAAAATTAAAGGTAATTTCCGCAAATCTTAAATCACCCTCTAGCATAAAATAAACATATAAATGGGACTCGGGTACCATTTTAAATGAGGGCTTAAATTTAATTTCATCTGATTTGACATTTTCTGGTAGTTTAACGTGCTCTTGCTTAATGATGTTACCACGGGCAACAATGGCATAGACGTAGTAGGGTATATTTGTATTCGATTTCACTTCCACAACAACATCGTCGCCCAGTTGAAGTCTGTAATAAAAAAAGTTTTAAAACTCTTTCGTTTCCTTTGCATTTCAAACTTACTTTTCTGTTTTTCTGATCAACTTTAATGGTCCCACGTTTTCTTCCCCTTGAGGCTTATCATTTTTTGAATCATTATCTTCGCGTCCCGTTAAACTGGGCAGATATCTTTTTTGATCGCCATACAGCACTCTAACATTGTAGTAGTATTCGGCCGTAGGTAAGGTCACTTTAAACAGAGCCATGCCATTCTTATCGAGGTCGCTAGTAAAAACAAATTGTCCTTTGTCGGTTGCATCAAAGTTGTATTCGTATTGTTTGTCTATTATAAGCTTGGCCATATGTTTACCATCCTGCACAGGCGAACCGTCAAGGTTTTTCACAAAAGCTTTTAGTTCGAATGGTTTCTTGGAATAATATTCATAAACATTTTGTGGAACTTCAATGTTGTAGCGTGAACGATGTAAAGTTGTCGTCGCAGTTTTATTTTGTTTATTGCCAGTGTACTCCTCGGTCATCACAGCCAAAATGTTGATTGGCGGCGTGTAAGTGTACGAATAGAATCCAAAACGATTATTTACGGCGGGCGGTTCAAGGTCAAGATCATTAATCAAATCAAATTCTACATGGCCCTTGCCATCTACCTCGATGACTTTCTCAGACTTAGCCTGGCT
This sequence comes from Phania funesta, assembly GCA_963932375.1. Taxonomy (NCBI): domain Eukaryota; kingdom Metazoa; phylum Arthropoda; class Insecta; order Diptera; family Tachinidae; genus Phania; species Phania funesta. Next base: position 44,380,021 of record OZ010653.1, read on the forward strand.
ATTTTTGGCATCTATTTTAATGGTCGCTTGACCCTTTACCGGTTTGCCATACGTGTACTTCGCACGCACTGTGATTTTTAGAGGATCCCCATAGGCTATATCCTTAGCAGTCTCTATATCTACACTGAATTTTGGCAATACATATTTGGCCACTTCAAATTTCTTTTCAGTTTTAGTGCCATCTTCATTGGCACCCAAAATCACTTCCATCATCCAATTGCCCAAAATAGGTTCTTCCGATAATTGAAATTCTCCGCTATATACTCCCTTTGTTAATTCGATATCATTCATTTGTTTAACAAAATTGCCGGCACCATCTTTGAAGCTGAGCCTTAGAGGTTGTTCTAATTTTGCCGGTCTGGTTTCTTCGTCCAGTGCTAAAATACGATATTGTACTAAATCGCCCGGCTTATAGGTTGCTTTATCAGTTTGAATATATATTTTGGGTTCTTTATTCTTAAAATTTAAATCTGTGGAATTTTTAAATATTAAACCTTTCGTACCCTCGGATTCCAATTTGTAGTTGCCATTCTTTAATGGTGGCACTTGAAAATTTACAAATTCTGTTTGTGAGGGTAAGATATCAATGGTTTTTGTTTCGTTGTAAGATGGTCCTACTAATCGGACTTTAATTGTGGCAGGTTCTGAGTTTTGATGCAGAGTGATACTCACTGAGTAATCATTATGAGACTGTATGGTCCCAGGTGCAACAATTGAGTAAAAGCTGAAAAATAGAAAACATTCCATACACATTTATATGAGCAAAAGTGTGTGTGTGTGTGTGTGTGTGTGTGTGTGTGTGAGAGAGAGAGAGAGAGAGAGAGAGGAGGAGGAGGGAAACTTATTAAAGTAATTTCCAATTGTATAAAATTACCTTAAAGTTTTCTAAATGTACAACTGAACAGTTTCGGAGTTATTCAAAAATTAGTGGCGAGAAAAAAATTTTTTATCAGACAAATTAAAAAATTGTTTTGTTATTAAAAACTTTTAAACAAAAACAATTTTGGTTTTTATAAATAATCTCAAAGGCAGTTACATATATTGCGAATCAAAAAAGCCATATATGATTAAAATCGATTCACCATTAAGTGAAGTTCCCTCACTCCGACTCAATTTCTGTAACGCGTTTATCAGTATGAACAAACTTGCATATTGTGGATTTTAGCAAAAACATTTAGGCTAAATTGCACCCATTTTTTACCAAATTATTTTAATAAAAAATTTTACGTCTGTGTTATTTAAAAATGCACAGTATGTATAGTTTTTCTTAATATATTTAATGTCGTTCCACAAGTGTTTGCGAGACCGAAATCTCACTTCATACCCAAAAAAATCCCTAGAATCCTATTTCAGATTACGAAATACCAAGGACTTTCAATAATTCTGAAGATTTCTTTTATTACATTTGTGAGGAATTCCTATTGGTGAAAGAGACAATAACTTTGGGTTTACGACGATACCATTTTCGATGCCAATGGCTTGCAGTAAACCACGACGGCAGGATTTACAAGAAAGACTAAAAATAAAATCATACAATGGCCGACAGAAGTCTACATACGGTCACAATTCTTAACTTTTTAAATAAAAAAGTAATGATGCAAATCTTTTTCATATTTATTTTTATAACCATAAAAAAAATACTCATTGAGATATAAACTTTAATAATTATTCAAGAGAAACAATTAAAAGGTATTGACAAGAGTTGAATACTAACAGTAAAGTGTCGGAAATTATTTTCTATCTCTCTTGATTTGTTAAAGAATTTAAATATTTAGGCAGCATAGTCGTACAAGAGATTCAATGGGTCGTGGTGGAAGCAGTGTGTTGGTTTGGTGTGCTGTTGCTGCTTCTGGAGTGGGAAAGTTGGGTGTTATTGACGGGAATATAGGTCGTTATCATTACAAATCCATGCCATGTTAAACAAAAATTTAAACCAACGGTTGATATTTAAACTCTTGTTCCAGAGTTGGATTTCTCAACAAGGTAATAATGTGAAGTACACAGTTCATATTGTGTGGGTTACTGTGTGAAATTCGAATTAAATTCTTTTCCAATCGAACTACGCAGGGGCTGCAATGCTGAGAGAAAAGCTTCAAGAAGAATCTCATAATATCACGTCAGTAGAATTGGAAAATCTAGTTGCTTCGATCCTGCGTCATTGCTTTCGTTCATTATGGTTTCAAATTCATAATCACTGTATATCACAACATTACATTTGTCTGACGACCAGTATATCGAAGACAAGATGTTTTGCCTGCAGTGCATCCTAACAGCAAATAATTGATGTATGATGATGTTCTTGTTCTACGATCTCAATCTAGTTATTGTACTATAAGATGTTTCGTGTGTTCTGATAAATGCATTACGCAAATGCAAATGTGTCAAACGTGTCAAACGTGAGAGAACTTCACTTGAATGTGAATAAGCCAAAGATTTTTGCATGGATTTTCATGATATGTGACGTATTTGATTCGCAACATAACTGGATTCGCTGCGATGAGTTATAAAAACTGAAAATTTTTTCTATTTTAAATTCTTTATTAAAATTATAGCTGTTCTTGACCTTTTTTAAATTTAATTTATTTATGGAGTAGCGAAATATAGAAGAATAAAAATATAATTTTTTAAAAAAAGACCTTCAAGCTTGGACAACTTTAAATAAATTAAATTCTTTATGAATTTTTAAAAAAACAAACAGTCTTTTTTAATTTTGCATGAAAACAATAATTTGTCGAATAACTCTGAAACTCTTAAGCAAACAGAAAAAATGTGTTTCGAAATTATCAAAATCGAATGAGCTCTTTGCGAGTTATAAGACAATAAACTAGTGTAACCGCTCTATTAAAGGGGTAATATTTGCCACGGCCATTAAAAAAATCTGTACGCGATAGAAAAAAACTGAGAACTTCAAATTCGTCCTTTTTTATTTAAAGAAGGCTTTCATTGCAGAATAGTGGAATTAAAGCAAATAAAATTTATGAACAATACAATTGCTTTATATCCGCAGCTGTTTTTTGACTTGACTCTCTTTGGGAGTTTGGGATTTTTTTAAACAACTGCGGAGTATCCTTTTCATTAACCAATCCCGATTGGGGCTTCTAATATTAACGCTTTACGTGTGCGTGTTGTTTTCTTTTTGTTATTTAATACATTTTCATTGTCAAGTTTCAACTTGAGACTTTTACACTGTTCTTCTATAGTTGACTCCTCCGACAAGTAGATAGTGAACACATAATAAACAAAAAGTTTATTAATTAAAAGTTATGTAAAATTGAAACTGATTGTTTTGGGGGAAAACCTGTTTTGACCTTGAACACAGAGAGACAGAGAGACAGACACCTTTGATAAGAAATTTATGTATGCTGCTACAACTAAAAGACGAAGAAACAAAACACTTTCAGAGACATTCATCTTTAATTTTACTTAAAAATTCTTAGAAAATAATTGATAAAATATTTCTCATATTTTCTTATAAAAAAATAAAAGGAAAACTTACCCACTCGCACTAACAAATATTAAAATTTGTAAAAATATAAAAGCGAAGCTGAATGTTCGCTTCATGATCTTTTATTTCAAATTTGCAATTTTTTAGTGTTAAATAAAAATTGTTCGATTCTTTTTAAATCTCAATTATATAACACAGCTATTATTTATTTTTAATTCTTTTTTATATTTAATACAATTTGTTTATATTTATGCACACATCAATAACAAAATTACTAAAACAAACAGAAGAAAATCTTGATAACAAACACGACCGGTTTTGAAAGTTTAGCTCGTTTAGCGTCAGATCCAAACTGGACTTGAGTAAAAGTACAACTGAGTATATTTTCCTACGCATTGATGTTTTTATTTAAATAAATTTTGTGATGTTTTTGCTTTTTGTTTTCAATTTTCGACTTTATTTTATTTCATATTGATTCTAGTGGTTTATTTTTCTAGTAACTAAAAAAGATTTTTTCTGTATCACCTTAACTACAATCGGAGCATTAAACTGCAGACGAAATGTTGAAAAGATTTTTCTATAATTTACACAGCTCAAATTACACAGGGCGACAAATATATATTTTTTCACTGGTCAAACGGAACCATAGCACAGATGCCCGAGGGACGACAGTTACTGAAATTAAGTTCCGACTTCCGGATAATAACACGACTCTCCAAGCGAGAGTTTGAGCAATGATCGGGTTTCTAAACGGTCTCAGTGAATCTAATAGGTCTGCGGAGCTCGACATTTTCACGTACAGACAAATAACAATAAGGACACTGGCTTCCGATAGGTTTAGATCCAATCCAGGGAGATTCTGGAATTCAAAAAACTAGTCGTGTAAATGAGTGGTCGGAAATGAGCGAGCCAATGGAATAGCAATTAAGGCCAGCGAGTTCTAAGTGGCTTGCTTAAGTAGCGCTAAGCCGAATGTGGCCACGAAAGCTGAGATTATATATTGACCAAAGTAAGGCCATACAGCACTGTGGAATGGAATCACGGTGTGGCGAATAAAAAATACCCTATGGGATGACCAAAATGGGAATAAAACAAGGAGGCTGCTTAGACTAAGCAAATTTTAAACCATTAAAATGATGAGTGTACAGGCGGTTCACTTGGTATTTTGCTACCGATGTTTTACCGGACGTGCCTCATTTAACAAGCAATGACTCGAAACTACTCAGGAGGCATAGAGAGCACCCAACGGGCCGAAGTACTGGCCTAGGTGTATGCGTATTGGCCGCGGAGAAATGTCCCCTCCCTTCGACCTAACCTAGTCAAAATTAATACTATCTTTGTATTGTATGGATTTGTGCCATGAATTGCAATTGCGGTTGTAGTTGTTGTGTGCATACATCAACCTTTGTGAATATGAGATACCTTTACTAAATTGTGAATAAACTCAAAAATTGCGGATCCATTTTAATCTGGTATGGCCTGTTTCATTTGTAAAATAATTATCTTTCTTTCTGCAAAGATAAGAACGGAATTCTTGAAGTTTTAGAACATCTTCCCGAATACATACAACCTACTTCATTATTGATATAACAGTTTATCACGATAACTTCATTAACATACATACATACATATGTAAATATCAATAGTGAGTAAAAAATCACGAGTCGCAGAATCCGTGTGTGTTGCCCTGTGTTAATATTATTATTTTGTTTTTTTTATATAATTTTTTTGTTTGTTGATTTACGATATAAACTTTTTTTAATTAAATATTTTATATTTCTGAGGATTTTTTTGCAACTTAATTGTTTTTCACTTTTTTATGCTTTTCCCTTTGCCTTAATTTTGGATAATTTTTTCCTGCATTTTTTTTCCTAAAATGTGGGTTTTTCGAATTCAACAAATTTGATATATTTTATTTTTTAGTTGACTCTTCAGCTTCAGGGGGGTTCGTTTAGGTCTCTTTCGTGAAATTGCTTTATTTTTTTTGGATTTTAGACAGTTTTGCATTCACTTCTTTTTCGATAGCGAGCATGATAATTGGACTTCGACTGTTTTTGTGATTTTTCTAAGTTCGATCGGCTTTCTAGTTTTGTTTTTTTACAGATTTTATCGCTGATTGGGCTTCGAAATCTTCTTGTTTCGTCAAAGAACTCTGAAAAAAGATTTGAGTTATAAAAAATATATCAGTTATAAAATTTGGTTGGATTTTTTTTGTGCTTTGCCTTCAAGCTAAGACAAGCTAAGTTAGTTAATTTTTTCGGAATGCTGTTGCATTAGAAGAAAATATCTTTTAATTTAATTTGATTAAACAAAATGAATTTTTATCCACATAAAGTCGACAATATTTCTGTGTCAATAAGGAACGAGTAAGGCAATTGTAAGTTGTGTTGAGTTACTGTTCCAAATGAAAAATATAGGCTGGAATTTATTTCAATATATCTTCCGAAAAATTAAAGCTTAAAAAGTGAAGGTTGGCTGAGAGGTACTTTTTTATTGGGAGTTGTTAACACCTTTTTAGCTTAAGTAGACTTAAGCACTTATTCCTTATTGCCACAGATTTGTTTCTCAATGAAGTTCAAATTGTTGCGAAGATAAGTGTAAACAAGTATTCTTGCCTGTAAGAATTAAATGATACGAATCTGATATATGGAAATTCCAGCGTTGTGTATAAAAACAAGGAATGGATTGGAAGGACTAAAGTTCCGGAATTTAAGGATACGAATACTTTTAGCACACACTGTAAAAAAGGTCGTGCTGTAACAACAACAAATGCAACACACATAAACAACAAGTCGACTAGTTATTACAACAACAAATATCGTTATAGCTAAAGAAGCATCCTTTACATTTTTGAAGTTTCGAGAAGCACAGACGACTGCTATGAAAAACCGTGGGTGGCAAAGCGAGTGAATATTTAAAATTCGAGCATCGTGATAAGCAAGTAGCTGTTGTGTATTAGTTAAGTATTAAATATAGTAACAGTGTGTGAAATAAATTCGGTCGTGTATTTTTTTAAGGAAACGTTGTAATTAAAATAATCTGTGCGAAACATTAGAGACCTTTAAAAGGGTTAAACGTAACAATATTTATTTTATCATTTATTGGAAAATTCTAAAGCTTTATAATTTGTCCTTTTGTTAGCACCTTATTTGAATTTCCGTTCATAAATATTAGTTCGAATTCAATTCATTTAAGCCTGCTGATAATATTCTGCTTATGAAAAAATGTAAATTCCGTAAGCTGACGTATTTTATTTATGTCAGAATTGTTAATTGCTTTGTTGAAAACAATTAGCACTTTGAGTTTATAAACACATCTGCTCTCTACAATTTGGTATTCAAACGAACGAGTATTAAGACTTATTTATGGGTGATAACAGTTGTGCAATTTGAATCTTCACTCTTCAAAATGTTTATAAATGTTATTCTAGGGTTGCAAGCTTTTATTTTACTTACGAATTAATGGTCAATCTTAATCGGCACAAAACTTTATAAACTGTGAGAATATCTCTTTACTAATATGTCCAATATAAATTTTCAGCAAAATTATTTCATTCAGTATTCCATTTGTCTCATATAACCGGAATCAAAGATTCTTTTAGGTCTCCCTCGTACCCTTTTTCCAGTCATATCTATATTTTCTAACTGTAGCTCATCTTCATGCAGGTGGCTCTGATTGTAACCATTGAGATTTAACATATATTGGCCGAAATATATAATCGATTTGTGAAACGATATTAAGTTATTTTTTTCTCGCTTCCCTTTCTCAAGAAATTTAAAATAGCAATTCATCTAAAAATTCACTTCGTCGGTAAAAATGGGCTTCTGACAATATTAGGGGCTTTTTAAAAGGCTGATTTGAACGTAACTTGCCATAGTGATTTGACTTAAGTAACTAGATCTGTATAATTTTGTCGGCAATTATAAACTTTAAAGTTGATTTTTGAATATATTCTCTCTTTTTAAGACAGGCTATTATATACGTTTGAAAAAATTTAGATTTTGTAAAACAACTTTTGTTATATGGTCTTAAAATATCTTATTGCCAGTTCTAAATGAAAAACGCAAGCAGAAATTAATTAGAATACAACTTCCAGAAAAATTTAGCTAAATAAGTAAACTTTTGCTGAGTGGTAATTTTAAATTGGGAAATCGCAAGTCGACTTAAGTTCTTCTTCTATATTAGTTCTTCTTCTATATTAGAAAATAAAGATTTGGCAGACATGGTCAAAACAACGTTGCCCTTGTATACTGTCACTATCGAAAATCCCTCTAACCATATTTGTACTCTATGCAAAAGAGGTCAATCGGCTCGATCAATTTTACTCACATTTTTCCTGTTATCCGGTTATCTGCCACTGAGATAACGTAAATTGGCTATGATGATCATTAGATTTGACCGCCGGCTCGATTTTTTCGGAAGTAACATTTCTATGTGAAAATCAGGCCCACGGATCCGGGTATACCGTACGAAGCTGTGATGGACATGTGAAAGGTGTTATTACACATAATGTCATATTTGTCCCAATCAAATTGAATTTCGTTATTACCTCACGAACAGATTGTTTTATTCATATTCATATCGGAAACCCCTTTCAAGGCTTCGTTATGATTTTATTGTCTGATCGGACAAATTAAATTGAAGTACGTATGTATGCAAATATATAAATGTTGGCATATAAGTCGCATTTAAGACACTCTTCGTCACTCGTCATATACTTACATTCATATATACATACATATGTATAACAAGTAACCGTTGGTACCATGTAAGGCTTACTCCAAAAAACAGTTTAATTTTCGGGACTATATTAACTTCACTCCAATGCACGAAATTCGAACAGACTTTCGCAGTTTGGATCTAGTAGAAGGCCTTAACTTCCGTTCTCTTCGTACGTATTTCTATGTGTTACATATCAAAGTCTAAAATGATTATACGACTTTCAGATTTATAGTGGACTTTATCGAATACCTTATTTGTTGTCATTCCTCTGTTATTTATTTATATTCTTGGCGATTGTCTATAATAGTTTTTTGGTTTATTATATTTTCTGTTGTTGGTTGTATACGAATAATTAGCAAAGCAATATTCTCGGTGTTGTTGTTATTTAATTATTTATAGACTGGTTTAACTATTATTAATATAATTCAAATAATTTATTTGAGCAGAGTAGGGTAGAAGAAGAATAAATTCATTTAATTTATAAAAATTAAAAACACAACAGAAAGATAAAAAAGTTGGTGCTGCGTTTAAGTAGCATTCGATGAATTTAGTCGCCTGTGTTCGTACCTAAGCCCCTGCCAATTACCCACATAAAGTGTTTCTACTATGTATACGCTTCTATTCATACTAGCATATATATAAATATATATATATATATATATATATATATCCATATATATATATATATATATATATATATCCATCCAAGCGCCCTCTTTTGCCGCTATCACTCCATCATGACAACGCTAGACAAAAACTATTTAAGAAATAGTGGTTGGGAAGATTTGCTTCACCCAACTTACCGTCCACACCTTGCCCCTTCCGACTACTATTTGTTTCGATCGATACAGAACGCTCTCTCTGGGATACGCTTCACTACAGAACAATCTATCCGAAATTGGCTTTCTTCGTTCTTAAACTCAAAAAATGATTACTTCTTTTGGCGCAAAATTCATTTGTTGCCAGAAAGATGGAAAAAGGTCATAGTTAAAAATTTCCAATACTTTGAATAAATTTATATTGCATAAATGTTTCAAAATAAAAGCTAAACATTTAAAAAATCCCGTATTTTTAAGTTATGCACGCAATAAATTCAGTTGGGTTACCGGTACTATAAACTCTTGTGGGAAGCAAATTTTAATAAAGAACGCTTGCCTCAAAACTGCATCGCCTGGAATGCCCAAAATGCAATAATAAACTATAATACAACTGGCTGTAGGGTAAAAATCGTATTTTGTTATTGTTCGATTGCATGCAGTTATTTTTATTAGCAAATCAACTGTTGCAGAGCAATTTGCTCTTTATTAGACTTTAGATTAAAATATTTAACGTTAAATTATTTTAAAACAAAACACGGTTGAAAAATCTAGTACTATTTAACTTTCTTCAGTGCTGGCAATTGACTTTAAACGATAATTTCTCTAATTTTAGCAATCACAATTTTTCCCGATTTTTCTACATGTGACTGCACTCATAACAAAGAATTTATTGAAAAAATGTCTTGAAATTTTTTTCCAATCGAAAAATTTTGACTTTGCATTTTTGACACGAATTTCAAATTTCTTAAAACTTGTTGAATAACAGCTTGTAGACAGTTTTCACTCAATTGATTCCTGCATATTTGATGCAAAATAATATGTTGTAAACATATTCGACCTTAGATTTAAAGTCACAATTGTATAGCAAGTTTGGTTTATTTAGGACAACTGAAAAATTATGTTGCCTCGCACCCAATGCCTTCTTATCGAGGACTGCCCAAAATAGCTGCAGTTTATTCCTTTGAAAATCTAGAAATGTTATGTTTTGCCGTCGCTGCGGAAATAAATCTCGATCGTAAAGATATCTGATCGCCTTATTTCCTACATACTACCTGAAGTGCATTCTATAATACATTAAAATCCTTTATCACACCTTGGGTTGTCTAATTAAGGAACAACAGCGCTTTTATTGCACAATTTCCCAATTTGGATGGTGAGCAATTGTCATCTGTGGTTTGTCTACGAATGAAATCCAATACTTTCGTTTCCACAGGACCCTTTTAATTGGGGGGCTTACAGCCATTTAGGATTTTATTAAACAATTTGAAAAGACTTTCAAATGGAATGGGATCAGTCTCGTTAGTGTTATTTTACTCATGCTCCGACCCTCTGGTGTAAAGAAGTACAGTCCAAAAGGTCTTAATAAAAATTAAGAAGTTAAGTAGACTGACCTCTTAGGCTGATCCTAAAGATTAATATATTCACCAATCGCGCTGGATTTTAGCAAATTTAATTCCTATGCTGCAAGAGGACATAGTTTTAGTCAAATAGTTCCTATCATAAAGAAACTCACAAACTCACAACCGTCAGTTCTATTACGACTTCATCTTAATATATATCTTTTTATCTACTATTTAATTTCAGATTCAGCTTAGGTCTTTCAAATTAAGCCTCGGGACTGATTCTGCCATATCACCCGGATATCAAAACATGAAGACGGGATTGCTAATAATAAATGCCTCTGAAGGAATCGAGAAACTATACCAAATGACTTAGAGTCCCTGAAATCAAACCTTGACAACTTCGAATATTTTCTATACGATCGTCGTATACCAATCAGGGCAATGGGTGTGCAGTTAAAACTTTCACAGTGCATACAATTTTGACTGAAGATTTCCATACGGATGCTTCATCATGCCAAGGCTCCATGTCACAGGATTATTTCTGTTCCTGAACTCTTCTTTTATACGGAATTTTGGTTGACTTGACAGTTTTCAAATCAACGCTTATATCTATATTAATTCTATATTTCTATATACTATAATTCAGGTGGATGTGATTGTATGTTCTTATCCTAATAGTTTATGTGTAGATACCATGGGCTAAGTGGGTGAAATATGACACGAGCCCATTGGAAAATCATAACAAATTTTAATTCTCACGGTAAAGAATGAAGTGAGCCACACGATCCCAAGTGTTGCAATACAACAACAACAGGCATCATATGCAGGGTACGTCCATGAAGACAGTCAGTGGCATGACAGCAAAATATGAAGTGATCGCTGCTTGTGTGCATACCAATATGGTCAGCGGCGCAGCGACAGTCTATTCGCTGCTTATACAGTGCGTAATATGGCACTCTTTTGTTTTCGTACATTGCACAGTGCATATTAATAATGACTCTAAAGTCATGCTACGCTGTGTCGGTATTGCAGACTGTAGACTCATGCTACACTAACAAGGCTGTGAAGAACGAAAATATATGCAGAAAATACTAATATTATAAAATATTCGCTTACACAACGTTATACATATCATCACATCGGTGATGAGTCATTTCTTTTAGCACGGATGGGACGATATGAATGTGAGCTTCATGTATTACTAGCAGGAAGGCACAGCGAAAAATTCTGAGTCGATTGGTATGAAAGGCAAAATCGTTTGATCGCACTTTCTTTAGTTTTCTTTCACGTTTTAAATCGAAATTGAAAACTATGCCCAATATTATGATTTACTTTATTCAGTTTATTATTATTATTATAAATATTACAGTACGATTACAAATTATATTGTATATTAATTTACCGGGTATCAAAGCCATTTATTGCCAATCAAAGCCTCAACCGCCAGACCGATAGATTAGCACACTACGAACTCTGCTATCGCGGCAACCAATTATAAGTTTATATCGAAACGATCAATAATTTACTCAAACAACGAATTCACCACTCACACTTGTTCACAATGTTTCTGTTCATATTCTTAAAAAGCTGCAAAAATGCTTTTAATTAACACTTAATTAAACATTAGAATTCAATAAAATTAATATTATTCAAAGTTCATTTTTATTGAGGGGGGAATTCCCGTTCCATAGCAAATGAATGCACACATTTGAAATAGCATTTTATTGTGAGAATTCCTGCTGTTAGAGTTGGAAAGAGAAATTGAGACGTTGGATTTAATGCAACAAGTTTTCACAGACGTTTCAAACATCAGCTTAAATTTAATTTAAATATTTCAAAAATTCAGTTATTAATTCTCAATTAGATAAGGCAGTTGTTAAATACGGCTGGAACAGACAAGATTTTTATTATGAAACTTAATCCGTTTAATCAGCACTTGTTGATGCTGTTTATGGCGTTGGAAGTGTCATCCGAAAGGTGTTGTATATGACAATTAATTTTTAAGTATTTAAAATTTCTATAACGATATTATTTACCAGTTACTATTCCATAAATGCTCCTGGAGTCATAAAATCAAATCGTAAATACTCAGTAGTGGCTGCTCTTCACGATGCCGGTGGTCCCTGTTCAATGCGAGTGGGTATTGAGGGCCCCAATTTTAGGGAGTTCAAGGATATTAATTTACAGCCACTTGAATCACAGATCTTGGAGTTTTCACCTAAAAAATTAATAAGAGGCGAATACATTTTAAAGGCAGAGGGCCTGTCAGGTTTGCGCTTTAAAAACGAGAGCCGACTACATGAAGTGATAGATGAAGGTCCAAAAATATATATACAAACCGATAAAGCGGTTTATAAACCTCAAGATATAGTAAGATTTCATATTCTGGTATTAGATGAACATACGAGACCGCTGAACATTGAAGATCCCATACGTGTGGAGATATTGGTAAGTTATATTAATGACAACCTCAACCAGTCGGATGCATTTCGTGTATATTGTTCTAATCGGCAGCGAAGACAAGTTTTTATTACTTACTTACTTTCAGTCCGTGCAATACAGTACTATTGCAAATGTTATGAAACTGGTCTACTTATTGACTTATTTCCTTGAAATAATTAAAATAGTTAACGCATTGGCACAAACCACTGCGCATTAGCATGTGCTAGATTATAACGATGATAGCACTTGCTTTAATTGTTTAAGCCCGAAAATATGCTATCATAAGCTACAGCTATACTTAACAAGCCGTGTACACTAATAGTTATGATGCACATGTGGGCCTATTTGTGTCCGGGTTTTAAGCTCTATGAATGGCATCATCTAACTGCCATTAGACTGGGATATCATGGAAACCTCCATCTGACCGACATAAGATTTGTGTACTACAATATCTTGCCATACTACATGTGTGTTAACCTAAACTACAAAATAAACCTGTAGATTTCAGCACCAAAGTTCCGTTATCTCTTGTCAATTTTGGTTCGGAGACGAACCGTTTTCGGCTATGTGCCATCTCCCTTTCAAAAATCTACAATATCTAATCACGATACAATTAAACCCTCAGACGTAAGTAGAATATCTCGTTTGTAGCATAAGTTTAGGCCTTTTATTATTTCATCCTTAGAACTTAAACATTTTAGTTTTTTTTTTTTTGGTTCATAAATAGAATATACCCGACACACATTTTGTTTTTCCGTATAAAATATTCAATTTTATAATTAAAAACACAAACCATTAATACAGATACTGCATGTTGCATTAAACACATTCGCCACAGCAGGCTATACGAACACCGACCACAAATTTCTCTGGCTACGAATGTTGCCATGTAGCCAGCTAATTGATTATTTTGAAAGCGGCAGCAATAAAAAAAATTCGCGCAAACGCATATTTTGCGAGTTATGGAAGTTTTTATATATACATTCACATTTACATAAAAAATGCATGAGACCGTTTAACTGCAAATCATCATATCATTGCCATATACATATTTCATATATCGCCCATTTAAGACCGTCATAACTCAAAAAAAAATTTATTTTGAGGAAAACTAATTCAAATTATTCAATTCGTATGCTCTAATGTATGCCATGGCAGAATTTTCGCTCGCATAGAGAGATAATAAGATAATATGGCGAATAATTTTGTCAGACGTTCTTTTAGGAAATTAGTGTTATGTATAAAATACTAGCGGTCCGCCCCAGCTTCGCACGTGTTGTTTAAGACGGGTGAGCGACAAAAACGCGACTTAATAGTTACATACATTTTTAAACTTGTGATATCTTTGAAATGTAATATACGAATTGGATAATTGAAGCTGTTCTGCAGTTTGGTTAGATTGAAAACAGCGCGTGATAATTTTTTTTTGTTCGTAAAAAATACAAGATAGGTTGGGAAGAACACTTAAAATAAAAAATAGAAAAATCGACCGTTCTCTATTTTACATAAACTAAAAAAAGGTGAGCACGAAAGTGTGTGTGGTCACACACCTATTAGATGCAAACAAACAAACAAATCTTTCCTCTTTATAATGTTAGTATAGACATAGATACGTATTGTTTCATACAAATTGTATGTACGTATTTTTATTTAAGTTTTGTGATGTTTTTCTTTCATTGGAATAAACTATTGTTAAGTAAGTACTTATTTATTTTGCATTCCTTACTGAATTGGCCACACTAGCTGGTTTTCGTCGCCAAGAAAAATAGAAATAGATCTAAATTGGCGACAGCTACAAAGTTGGTCGTGTAGTCATGTAGCTGTGCTGTCGCCAAAATGTTCATTCTCATATAAACGTGTGTATTCTATTTTTGACAGATTGTAGTCGGTAGCTTGCTGTGGCGAATGAGCCAGAAAATCACTGAAAAAGGACCCAAAACGTAATTTCTCCAACTTCATTTGAACTAATCTGGAAGGACCTGATAGCAAAGCCCATGTCTGATGACCTCTAGATCAAAAGTGTAATCTCTGATAAGTACTTTTTAGAACTTGTCATTGGGTCCTTCCATCCTTTTATCCGATAATGCCAGACTTTGAATAAAATATGTGATTTTCCGTATCAATAATACGGCGAGGATTGTTAAAGCTTGATAAGACGAATGGGAAATGCAACAGAACAGCAAACGTTTTACGTCGTTTTTCTTTGTTTTTAAGAGTTGCAAATATCTATTTAATTGAACGAATATTTTTCTCTTTTTGATCAATTAATAACTAAAATCTATTTGAAAAAGGAAACAGTATGTAAAATATAATTTCTCTTGTACTGTATCTGCTTCTATAACAATCTATTTTAGGATGCACAACTCAATCGCGTTAAACAATTCAAAAATATTTCCCTCACACAAGGCGTTTTCACCGCTAAATTTCAACTTGCCAAATACCCCGTTTTAGGAACATGGAAAATCACAGCTTTAATAGATGGAACATACAATTATTTCAACTCTAAAACGATCAAAATATTCAACTATATTTTACCCAAATTCAGTGTCTTCCTCAAAACCCCTTCGAATCTTGTGCTGGAAGATGGATATTTGAAGGTTGTGATTTATGGCAAATATACGTTCGATAAATATGTAGAGGGAAATGCTACAATTGAGTTGATGAATGAGAACAGGAATGTGGTATTGCAAGCGAAAGATATTGACTTACAAAGCTTGGGCTTTGTCGATTTCAACATTAAGGATATTAAGGACATTGAGCTGAACTACGGTCTGACAGTAAAGGCCAAATTAACTGAAAAATATACGGGCAAAACTGAAGTGGAAGAAAAATTTATATTTCTACGAAATCAGCGTTATAATTTAATTATTCCAAACCGTGAAATAGAATTTGAAAATAATATACCGTACAGCCTTAAAGTTTATGTAAAACATTGGACAGGAGCACCTGTCTTGGATCATAAAACACCAGTGTCCATGAAACATGGCGGTAAAATGTACGAAGCATTTTTGGATGACATTGGGGCAGCTACATTTGAGTTTGAATATGACGCAAATGCCAATCATACATTTCAATTTAAAGACTCACAGGTAGTGCTTCCAAATATTTATACAAATATGAACTTAATGTTAAGCAACAGGGAATACTATTGTAGACTGACGTTGTTAGATGAAAAGTAGGTATATAATTCAGTTCGAGAAAGTTCGCTAACACAAACAATTTAATCTCCCACTTCAGAGTTAAGCTTGGCAAGCCCGTCTTAATAGAGATCAGTTCTATCATTAGCATTCCTTACTTGATGTTCACAATTATGGGTCACGCTAGTCTTGTACATCAAGAATATATAAAAGTGCCGCCCAATCGAAAATCTTTTACGATTGAAATAACTCCTTCAATTGAAATGATACCCGAGTCCTTCATATATGTGTATTACGTTCATAAAGGCAATTTACGTTATGAAGAAATGACTTTAAGCTTTCCACATGAGTTCGAGAATCAGGTAGAAATATACAAATTTATATTAGATCTAATCATTTTTTTACAATTGTGGATCAGGTCTCAATTTCAGCACCCAAACAAGCCAAACCGGGAGAGGAAGTCACAATCACCGTAAATGCACAACGCAAATCGAGCGTGGGTATATTAGCTGTCGATTTGGGTGTGTACTTATTGGACCATACATACGATTTAAATAAATATGATATACTTGGAGACTTGCGTAATGAAAAATCATATTCTGCCATAGCAGCGGCTGAATATCCGGGTATAATATCTGGTCTGGTTACCTTAACCAATGCCCATTATCCCTTTAAGTTTTTAAATCGTAAGTGGTTATTTTGTTAATGATGAGAGTAGCGGTAAAGAAATTTGTTTTATTTACAGCTCCTCCCGCTTCGAAACCCTATAGGCCGAGTATTTATCGTTTTCGACAAAACTTTCCGGAAACTTGGATCTTCGAAAATTACGTTATGTAAGTAAATGGTGGTAGCAAGTTCATGTAGGTAACTCAACCTCTAAATAGAAAATAATACTGCTGCAGTTTTCGGTTAACCGGGGGTTTTTTAGTTTACCAAAGCTGAAACGCTTTTTTCAAATTACAAAATTTCGAATTATTTTGCATTGCCATTAAGGTTAGGTGGGCAGCTCGTATACAGCGAGGTCACTCGGAGGCTATTAGGCTCATTGAGATGCCTCGATGGCCATATGTCCAATCGCACAGACCTCCAGGATCTCCAGTCCGTAAGAACCACCTGGAGCTTCTCGCAAAAGTTGTCAGGCTCGCCAATGTCGAATCCCTCAGAGAGTCTAGGTCCTGAAAGAATCTTTCGCGCTAATATTTGAGCCTGCGTTCTTGCAGAGCTGAGCAGTCGCAGAAAAGGTGTTGAACTGGCTCTTCCTCCTCGTCATCTCAACAGCTTCTACAGATATACGCTCCGATATACGTCCAATCATACAGTGCCCCGTTATAATGCCAACTTGTAGCGATATCTAATTTTTTACGAAGGAAACTCTGTAAGTGGTTATCAGAGACCACCTGCGGGGCGTTTCTCTTAGCGATATTTTTCTTAAGGTTATTAAAGGTTCCGCCAGAAGAGTATTGATGTCCCCCTGTGCATTTACCACGTCCAGCTTCGAGCTGTTCCTCGCTCATTGATCGGCTATCTCGTTTTCACGAATGCCCTCATGCCTCACACGATTTCGTCCAAGTAGAGTCAGAGGTTGAATATACGTCGGTACACATCTCGCCTTCATCATTTTTGAATGAAGGGTCTTAATGGCTAGACGGTCAACAAAAATATCACCTCCTTTATAAGTTTCCCAATTGTACTCGCCGCTACCAATATAGCTTATATTTCCGCTTTGAACACGGTACAGGTGTCGGGTTTCCTTAGTGATAGTGAAAGGTCAAGATCATCAGAGAAAATATACGATCTTGTCCTCCTCTCTGCCTTTGAGCAATCCGCAAGACTGGATTGCCATTAAAATCACATATGTTATTTCAAACTGAGCTTTTCACATATGGTTCTAGACAAAGGGACGTGCGAGTGAATTTAATAAAATTGTAGTAAATTTTTCAATTCTTTTCTCTTTCAGCAATGAAACGGCGACCAATTTAACTCTACAAATACCAGATGCCATAACCACTTGGCGTATAACTGCATTTTCAAATAACGATGTAACGGGATTTGGCATAGTCGATAAGCCAACTGATATCACCACCATACAACCCTTCTTTATATCGCTTAATTTACCATTTTCCGTCAAGCGTGGTGAACTTGTAACTATTCCGTTAACAATATTTAATTATCTCAATCAAACCTTGCAGACGCAAGTAGTTTTCTATAATAAAGACAAAGACTTTAATTTTATGGAGTCAACAAAGCAAGGAGTGGAAAAGTCAATTGATGACCAGATGCAGATAAAACACATCAACATAGCGGCTGGCAGAGGAAAAATAGTAAAGTTTATAATTTATCCTGTAAAAGCGGGTGAAATAAGTCTAAGGATAACAGCGTCAAGCTCCTTGTATTCAGATGCCATATTGCAGAAACTTAAAGTTGAGCCAGAAGGAGTGCCGCAACAACAAACTCAAGCCTTGTATTTAAGTATTCCAGCAGGAGAGAAAATATCTACATCTTTTAGTATCAGGGAGCCAACTGATGGTGTACCCGATTCAGAGTATATAACCTTCTCTGTTGGCGGTCATTATTTAGTGCCAACAATAGAACATTTTCAAGATCTAACACAAATGCCAACTGGCAGTGGAGAACAAAATATGATCAATTTTGCACCCAGTGTCTTATTGCTACAATATCTTAAAGCTAATGATAAGCTCTCGAAAGAAAAGCAATTGGTTGAAAATTTACTTTCAACAATTGAAGTTGGCTACCAGCAACAACTCTCCTTTCGTCATGACAATGGCGGCTACAGCGTTTTCGGTATGGGAACCGACGAAGAGCCTAGTACTTGGCTCACCGCCTACATAGTGCGTTATTTTATTAAAGCTGAGCACTTTCTCGACATTGGAGCGAAAATAATTGAGTCTGACCTGGAGTATTTGGCCAGTCAGCAAAAATCGAATGGAGAGTTTTTCTATACGGGTTATTTATTAAATCGGAATCATAAAAATCAATATGGACTTACTGCGTTTATATTGTTGGCCTTTTTGGAGGATCAAGTAAGTCTGAAGAGAAAAAAGCTATGTTCTGTTAGTCTTAACCCAATAATTTTTGTTTGCAGAAATACACCACTAAATATCAGAAAATCATAGCAAATGGTGTAGAGTTTCTAAATGTAAATGTAGATGGCATCAACGACATTAACGCATTATGCCTAGTAACAGCTGTTTTAAAACGGGCCAAGCTTCACAACACCGATGGTCTCATTAACCAGCTAAACGCGCTTGGTAAAGAAAATAACGGTCTTAAGTGGTGGTCGGCAAATGATCAGAACCCAACAAATGACATTGAAACTACAGCGAATGCTGCGCTAGCACTGCTCGATACACCGGGAGATCACACTTCGATCTTAAAATGGCTGATAGAACAACGTAACCCTAAGGGTGGTTTTACATCTTGCTATGACACTGTAGTGGGCATGGAAGCCTTAGTGAAATTTTCGCAAACATATAAAAATGTGAAAGATGTGAATTTGAAAGTTTCCTATAGAGCCAAAGACGCGCAAGGTAATCAAGTGGGAAGTGATGAATTTCTTGTGAACTCAAATACTGTGTTGAACTTTCAAAAACACGAGGTAAATTATATTTTATGCAAAAAGAAAAAGAACAACTTCTTAAGAATTTAATTTTTCTAGTTACCAAAAACTACACGTCATGTAGCTTTCGAAATGGAGGGCAATGGTGCTTCTTTAGTTCAGCTCAACCAACAATATAACGTAGCCAGTGTGCACGAAGATCGGCATTTCAACATCCAACCCAAGCTGTTATTAAAAAATGAAGAAGAATTTATTTTGAATCTATGTTTCACTTATTTATCGGATACTGACACTATGAATGAGGCCTCTAACATGGTGATCATAGAAGCAAATCTACCCTCTGGCTTCCGTACTGGCGTAGCCAATACTTTGTCTTTGAGGCAAAACAAATTGGTACAAAGGATTGAATCAAAGAATTTGGAATCAACAATTATTTTATATTTAGATAAATTGCAGGCGAACATGACTCATTGCCTGGAGATTCCGGTCGATAAAGTGAATGAAATTTTAATGCCGAAACCGGCGGCTATTTTAATGTATGACTGTTATAATCTAAGTCGTTCTAATACAGAATTTTATAATTTTTAATTATTTTTTTTATACTTAAATAAACCTTTAAAAGATGAAGTTCACTTCGTTGGGAAAGAGGACGGACGACTGGAACTAGTAGCAGGGCTATAAAAGTTACTCACAAACAAGAAATATATAAAATTTTACTTTTATTAATGAAAAATACACAAAAGTTAGCCTTCATTGAATAAATGGTTTTCCAATAAGGGCTGGTCATAATAATAACTGCCATTAGGTCAACAGAAGCTACAATATTGCTCATATTCAGCCGGATATTAGCAGTGGATTTCTCGAGTGCGTGCGAAATCTCGGCGAAAATTTGAACGAGCGCATTTATTTATTTATTTACATCTTCTAAGCCTGTAAGGTCAATAAGACTGTATAATATATATAAAGCTTACAGATAATGTTATAACTACGGAAAATTTATAAGAACGGCACTAAAATTTTCATATTAACAAAACCTTCGAAATCAGAATCCAGGACGGAAATTATATAAGATGTCATGAATGTTCTCTATTTAAGACCATGTATAAGACCATGTATATACCCCACCAAGCATTTTAAAGCAATGTTCTAACCTATCCATGCTGTGCTGCGAAGTTCCGCTGTATAAGTATAAACGAAAATTATTATCTAAGTATATTCCAAGAGTTTTATAGTAAGATACAAACTCTATGAAATTGTAAGCCAAGGAAAGTGTAAGGGTCACTGTTTGAAAAGAAGATAGCTCGAGTTTTTACTAGACCACTCCATGATACGTCGTAAGTCTGCATTTACATTATATGTTAATCACCACCATTTCCATTATCACACGCATCTGACTGTATATCATCTGCATAGGCAAAACATGTACCACAATTTATTTCAGAGATTGGCAAACATCATGAAAAAAGTGGGCCAAGTACAGAGCCCTATGGTATGACCTCAAAAGTTCTTAAATTAGAGGATATCATACCCTGGACTTTTGTAAACTGACTGCGACAGGTGAAGAAGGATGTAATCAGTTTACATGATGTGTTTCCAAATCTATACTAACATTATAAGACTTATGGAATCCAAAGCCTTAGAATAGCCTAAAATATAGCTACTGAGCCGAATTTCCTGTATATCTTCTTCCTTAAAACAACCTCAACAACCTCTAATGTTAACCCTAGCCTGTTGTATTATAATTTTTCCTATATCCTAACTAAAAGTCTAATATTTTTAAACAGCACTAATCGCGCAGAAATCAATTTTTGTAATGGGGATTATTCTTCCTCCTTTCCAAATTTCAGGAAATTTTGTTGTAGTTTAAACATTATTAATAATAAAATTGAGAAGTCGTGAAGGAACAAGGAAAATTGGTTTCAAAAATTTAATTGGAATCCGTCATATTCAACGGTAGTAGATTCAATGCTTAGCATAGCATTATATACCTCCAGCTCATCAATAGCTTAGAAGGAAAAGCCTTCATCAGAAGGTAAGGACATTTCATTGAGTTCATCAACATTTAAAGGAAATGACTGTGCGCTGTTTCTGATAGCACCTTCATTTCTTAACCTCCTCCAATACTGTATCTTTTCTTCTATATTTTCTAATAATACTCTTTAATTTCTTTCTATTTAAATGATTTAAGCGACGGTTGTATTCACAATCATATGCAAGGCTTATTGGAATTTATTTTAATATCTACCCGCTCTTATAGGAAACCCCATTTTATTTTTTTATAGTCAAGCGATATTAAGAAAAAAATTATTGAAAAGTATTTTATTTCAAAAAACTTGTTTATGGTTACAATTAAGTATGAGAACCGATTAACTGAGTTTTTTATTAAATTAAATCAATGTTATTTCACCGAATTTCTCAAATTTTCAAATTGGAAAGATTAGTCAAAGACAGATATGTATAAATTCTTGATTTGATATTCCGACAGGATGATTTGATGTAGATTTTTGGAACGAGCTTCCTTCGAACGAAGAATCACACTGAAAATGGCACATAGCCGAAAACGGTTTGTCTCCAAACCAAACTTGACAAGGGATGACGGAAATTCGTTCCAATAATCTGAAGATATAAATAATTCCTGCAGCTCAGTATTAGAGTTACGATAATGTGAAAATATATTTGTTGTCGTCAGTCGTAGTTGAACAAAATTTCAATACATCATCGTTTTGTAGGGCACATTTTGAAATATTTTTCCATAAATGTTCATTGCAGAACTCGATTAACTCCATAAAAGAAGAAGTTAAGAAATTAGATAAAAAAAATATCATTATTTATAATATAAACTCTAATAAATAATGTACAATGCATATATACAAATATAGCTTCCATCTAAGGTTATATGAAATTATTAAGGAAGAGTAATTAAGATATAAGCGTCAGTGTATTTAAAGTCTCTATGAATTTGTCAATTAAAAATACACCTTAGATTTTATACTGGATTTTTAAATATTTTTATTTAATAAAAAACTTAAATTTTACAAAAAAAAAATCCAAATTTATCAAATTTGAAATTTTACCATTTTTTGTAATTTTACCAAAAAGACCAAAAGTCACGAAAATATTTTACGAAATTTTGCACAAAACAATTCATTAAAAAATTCTTCATAAATTTTAAAATTATAAACGTTATAAATCTTACCAAGAATCTCAATAAACTGTAAAAACAAATAAAATGCCGCCGCTTAGTGGGGAACTTGCCAAAATTCGAAAATTTACTACAAAATTACAAAATAACAATCGAATTAAAAAAAAACTGAAAATTCAGCAAAAACTCGAACATGAAAAAAAACGAAAAACTGAAAAAAATTTTATTGCTAAAAAATCAATATTTAATAAAAAAAAAAAAAAAAAACAAAATTCACCGAATTTTGGAATTTCACCACAAGAAACTCTAATTTCAGTTTTATCAAAGTTGAAGGAAAAATTATTCGTTTCGTGTTTAAATTAGCAAAACATCATCCCGGATCATCAGTTTGGTTTTCGTGTAAGACATAGTACAACTGAGTAAGTCCATAGTATTGCGACCGTTATTAGGTCTGCATGATGAGCTATTCCCAAATATAACTCGAATTCTTCCTGACAACTTCTAGAATCTTCTTAAGAACCATTTGCAAGTTCGAACCTTAAAGGTAAGGTCAAAGAGTAAGTTTTCTAAAAATAGCACAAATTCTGCAGAAGTTCCCCAAGGTAGTATACTAGGCCCGTTATTATATCTAATCTCTACAACAGATATACAAACAACGCCAAATACATATAAAGTACATCAACGTTTACAGGCGGCACTGCATCTATAAGTCTTAATAATAATATGAGCGTTGCATCTGAAAAACTTCAGTCCCAAGTTCATGAGTTAGAGGACTGGTTAAAAAAACAAATATCATGGAAGCCATTATTCCCGCCATATTGAGGCAAAAATTGCGGATATAAAATTTGGAACAATTCAACTACCCAGGTTAATAGGTCCTACTTCAAGCATGGCTTTGAAGTACAAAGTGCTTTTATGCAGATCCATTGTAAAACCAATATGAACATATGGCATTCAGATGTGAGGTATTGCTTGTGCATCATATATTCAGAAGCTACAAAGAAGCTAGTCTAGGATCTTACGACTTATTATCTCTGCCCCTTGGTATATAAGAAATACAAATATACAAGAAGAAACAAGACCATATGCGCCCAATACGTATTTCAATACTCTAGCATTTACTGCAATTTCATGGACACCAGAGACTAAATAACATAGACATTGAGTCTGGTGAGATGGCTTCCCCTACCCAACGGTATTATTAAAATTTGAATACAGTAAGTTAGTTATTTATTACATTGATGGGAATTCATAAATAAAATGTTAGATGTATGATTATTGTGAATTTTTTTTGGAAAGATTAAATAAAATTAAAAATCCAAATTCTAGAATTCAAAAAAAATTAAAATTTAGCAACAAATTTAAAAATTTTGAAAATTAAATATTTACCGCAAAATTTTGCTGCAAATTAAATAAAATAAACCGAACTTTCAAAACAATTTAGGAATTAATAAAAATTTTAAAATATTTTACAAAACATAGTATAGAATTTTTTAATTTCCAACACAAAACTAAGTGTCACGAAACCCGAAATTGCACTAAACGAAATTTCGAAAAATTTTGCGGTTTTGCAAAAAATTAAAAAAAAAAAACTATACTTTATGAAAAACGTTGCAATTTAACCAAAATCGATGTTATACAAAGTCCAAAAGACTTATATCGTAAGTAACCAAAGCAAACTTCACCATATTTTGAAATTTAACGACCAAATTTGCCTAACGGCGGAAAGTGCACCGGAAACCGAACAATTTACCAATTCACCAAACAAATCGAGAATTTATCGAAAAAAAAAATGATAATCATTCAGGGAAAAGAAAAATAAATTAAAAGATAGGATCGAAAATACTTATATTAAAATGAAAGGAGAGTTTAAATGTAAAATAATCCGAATATACCTCTCTTACTTATTTACCTAATAAAGACCCAATTACCAGGATCACACACGTTTTTTCTACCAAGAAAAGTGTTTATTGCAATATTTTCTGTTGATAAGTCGCCTTGAAGAACTATTAATATATATTTCTTTAAAACGCCTACTGCCAATTTGTCCTCAAAAGCAGTTGATTTTGCTGCAACTAGGCTGCGGCTGACTTATTTATTTTGCTTTAATTCTGATAAGTCGGAACTTAAAAATTTCCCGTTGTCATTCAGCCCTTGCTAACGCATTTGAGTTGCTTTATTATAGCGATTTATATTAGAGTACAGTAGTCTGTTTTACCATGACATTGGCGACAACGATGATGATTGGCGCCCTGGAAGACAACGTTCTACCAGAATGGACTGGATATCGACTTGAAAACTTGCACTAGAAATTCCAATTCATTGGCATTCTATCAATGAAGATTTCAACAACAGCCCACATCCCACTAGTATAGAAACAAATAAAAATAAAAAAGTAAGTAAACTATCACTACTAATTTAATTGAAAAGATCCGTACAACCTGACCTTGAGACTGTAACTATTGCTGCAATAACAATTTCAAATCAAATCTTTAAAAGTAAATATTTTAGTTAGCACAACGAAATACACGATGCGCTATACAACAACCATAGCTGGGTCAGAGGTTCTAGCAGGTTGTGTTAGTATATTCAAAATACATGCATAACTGCAATACTACTCTTGTACAAACACAGACATATCTCAGTAACAAGCCGTCTTGAGTAGTAATAGATCTGTTCTGCCAAACTACAGACTGCTGTTCGCACAAGAATTTGGCTCGTGAATACAGTCGCTTTTGATGGTCTGTTCGTGTTTAAACAAAGTTATTAGCACAACGCTGTTCTTCCATCAAACAAACAAAATACACACAGGCAAAAATATGCATGTATGTGCTCGTCTGTAAACACCCGTACATAAACTATACTGAGAACATGGAAACACTCTCGATTAGAGTTGTGTAGTTCATTAACGAATTAGTCCAATTGAACTATTCACACAACTGAACTAAGCGTGTCGTTCATCGCGTTGGACGTTTCAGCTCTGTAGTTTAGTGCTCATGTTTCTTTTTCGCTTATGCTCTTTAGTTATGGGCCAGTATTAAACGTTTCAGTAGTACGTTGTTCATGTTGGTTCTTTGCATACATACTCGTATTTCTTTTTACATACAATTGTTAATATAGAGATTTTTCGGTTGTTTTATGGTTTTGTATTCTTTGTTGTAAAATTATTATAGTAATATATATCTTTTTCCTGCTGAACTACTGAGCCATTGAACACCCTGAACGAAGTATTTCAGTGAACTAAGTTGAAATAAAAATAGCGGTCAATTCAAAGAGCTGATATGCCCAACACTACCCTACACCACAATGGCAAACAAAAAAATTAACTCAAACTTTACAGAAACATCTACGCGTATTCTCCACACAGAAGACTCCAACAAATTTCTTTTCGTTACTTTGACGACGCTCTCTTTATGCGCAGTTTAAGAAAAATAAAAATCATTATTACGTACTTAGCAACCAACACAATAAACCATCTCAGTTCGTCCGATCTAATTCTGACTGCATGCCACCGTTATCATAACTACCGCACGAAATTATTTAATTACGTTAAATCCATTGAAACATGAAGTCTTATTGGTTAATTTAAATAAAAAAATGCATTTTAGGACACACGCTTTTATATTTTTAGCTACAAGTCGAAATTTCTGCTTTCCAAATTATTTTCTATAGAGTCTTAGGAATAACAACCTTAGCCCACAACTAACAATCAATATTTACTTGTACTATGGGTCATTAACAGCTTTATCATCTTCATTTAATAACAAACAAGTTTGCATCAGTTTTGCATTCTCTGTGAATGCAACCGGTTGTGTTGTGCGATACGGTGGAAAATAGTAATCGGCCTGAATGACAGCAGACTGAAAATGAAATTCAATACAATTTATCAATATTTGATACTGTTGCACTGCGCTGCATTCATAATTTGTGAAAAGTATTTGAACGAAATAAGATTTATTATTTCCGTATTTTTCTAATTACAAAATTAATTACGTAATTCCAGTTATTATACAATAATTGCACCAGGGGTAATTAAATCAAATCGCAAATATACTGTAGCCGTAACATGGCACGGTTCAGGTACACCCTGCACCGTACGCGTTACGATATTGGGGCGAAACTTTAACGCATCGGATGAATTGGAAATGCAGTCTTGCGAAACAAAAAAATTTGACTTTTTTCCGCCAAAGTTGGATATGAACGATTATCAGCTGTTGGCAGAAGGCATTGGCGGTTGTAAATTTAGAAACCAAAGTAAATTGCACGCTGACAGTTCTGCGGGACCAAAAATCTACATACAAACCGATAAATATGTGTATAAACCTCTGGATTTAGTACAATTTCGTGTTGTTATATTGGATGAACATACGAGACCCGTTAATATACAAGAACCGATACGTATTGAGATATTCGTAAGTGATTGTTTATGTTAAATTAATTTTAGGGATTTGAATTGTTCATGGTATGAGTTTTTGGACCCAAATGGAAATTTTATTATATAAAGGGGAGAATGAAAAAATTCAGAATATGTATATATAGAGAGAGAGAGAATCGATTTTAAGAAGTGCTGTTGCGTAATTGGTTTGCTAATTGCCTGCTTACGATGTGATGGTTGGAAATCACTCTCTAGATACAACGAAAATCTTAACGCTTGTAGAATAGTGTCAAAGTGACTTTAGTAAATAATTACATGGGTATGATAATAATTTTAAACAGCAGCAAACATTTACCACTAACTAAAAAAATTTAAAGTCAAAATGCTTTTAAGATCGTATTTTTTTTTGTAAAATAAGCTGTTTCGAAAGGTATGAAACCTATTTTTATTACGGTTCTCTAGAAAATCGATGCAAATGATTTACTTTGTATGAAAATTAAAATAAGAAATAATTTTTGAGACTGAGCGCTCTGAAATGATTAATGACACGTATAGCAACTTCATGAGGTATCGAAACCGCACAATGAAGAGTTGAATAATGTACGGGTTTTTATAAAATTTTATAGGCATCAAAATTGAACGTTGAACGTAGAGAAAAAAACAGGGTTGTAGCATGGTCACTGCAACTATATTATGCATTTTCTTTTTTCGTTTTTAAGCAAAGTGTGACTTAAAAGTAATCAATATTATTCTTGAACACAGTTGAATGATTTTCTGCAGCTTAGCAATTGTTGCAGTTGTGTATTTTACGTGTTAATATTTTAATTAATCATTAATAAATATAATAATTATGTTATAATTATTACAAAATACCGATTTAAATTCTATATTGATTTTGTAGAGACATAATATGACGACGTAATTTATGTCAAATTTGAAAAATATTTATTATCCTGTATGAAAAGTAATTTGACTATTTTACGTGCAGATACTGCTGACAGCTATTATATACCGCATAACACCTAGTAATCATTCTGTGAATTTAATACCCTTATAGGCCAACAGAGTTCATTTGCGAAACTAAATTTTGTGTTTATCATTAAGATTTAATTTTGCCTTTTTTACACAATTCTTTCAGGACAATGACAAAAATCGCATCAAACAATTTAAAGATGTCATTCTCACTAAAGGCGTCTTTACGGGCAAATTCCAATTATCTCAGCAGCCGGTGATGGGCCAGTGGGAAATACGAGCGGTATTAAGTGGGAAATATTCTCATCAGAGCTCGAAAAAAATTTCAGTTCATTTATACACTCTGCCCAAGTTTAGTGTCCACGTGGACGCACCTAAATACATGGTAATTGACGATGCTAAAATTAGAGCTGAAATCTATGGAAAATATACATTTGATAGATACGTTGAGGGCCTTGTAAACGTAGAATTGCGTACATCCAACAATAACGAACTAATTGAGCAGCAAGTGCATTATATCGATGGTTTAGCAGTTGTAGAATTTCAACTTCAAAATCCACAGAAACTAGACAAAGTCAATTTTTTGGTCATGAAGGTTATGCTTGAAGAAAAACATACTGGCATTCAACGAAACACTTCACACGCTATAACAGTATGTCGCGAACGTTATAGGATTTCAATACCGTACGACAAAATTGAATTTCGCAATAACAAACCATTTCGTTTGAAAGCTGTAATTGAAGATTGGAATAATGGGCCAGTATTTGATTCAAAGACGCCTGTTATATTGGAACATGGTTCAAAGAAATATAAAACATATTTGAATGACGAGGGTACAGTATTATTCGAGTTTGACCAAGAAGGGGATGCTTCATATACAGTGATTTTTAAGGACTCAAAAAAAACCTTGCCAAGTTTCTATTTACCAAAAGAAAGTGATGAAGATGTCTATTGTAAATTAACATTGAAAGAAAGGTAACAAAAACCAGTTTTTAATAAAATTTTCATTTTTAAACTTTTGCTGTAAGAATCAGGGTATATATGTGGTAAAATGAAATACAGAGAGAAACTAACAAAAAACGATAAAAAAAAATCTAAAAATATCAAACTAGGGAAAAATAAATTTAATTATAATTAAATTTAATTATGAAGGCTTTTTATAAAATCTTATTGAGGAATCATCAAATTTATTTTAAAATGTTCGAAACTTAACGAAGATACAAATGGGAAAATGTGATAAAATCAGTTTAAATAAAAAATTAAAAATTGTAAAAAAACCTACGAGTTGTGAGAAACGAGGCAACATTTTCATCTATGAAAAATATCTAGAATTAATTTAAAAAATTGTCAAAAGTATGTAACGAAGTTTAAAGTGTAAAAAAATATTTTGATTTTCTGTGACCCGTAAAATTTGTTGCAGAACTTATTCTTTCGTTAATAAACACTCAAATATTTGGTGGCGGAATTAAAACAAAAACAGTTAGCGACAGTTGGGCTTCTCACCAACACAAATGAAATTGGATTTCATTTGCCACTCGCTTGGTTACGTTTTTTTTGCCACACGAAAAAGTGAATTCCAACTCTCTTCCTTGTATCTCGTTCAAGCACTGCCAACAAAGAACTTTTGTTTAGAAAAATCTAAAGTTAACTGTTGTTATCAGATTCTTACATTGTCCAAATACATGTAATCGTAATTTTTTAATTGCAATTAATTGTGTGATTAAAAATTGTGTGATTTCAAGCTATTTAACCGGTGTGGTTCCACCGTTTAGGAGAAGTATGAAATTTGGGCAAATGCTCAATTTTTTGGTAACTTTCAGTAATTATTATGATTTTTTTGTGAAATGCCCAATTTCTAATTTTCGATTTTGTGGTAAAAATTCTCTCTTTTTTAATAATTTCAGTAATTTGTGAAATTCTTTTTTTCGATAAGTTTTAGTGTAATTTCGGGTTTTCAGTAAAATGTTGAATTCTGTTGAATTTTTCGGTTTTTGAAAAAAATATATATTTATTTCGCTTCAACATTGGTGAATTTTATATTTTCTAATGATTGAAATTTATGTTTTCTAATGATTGTTGAATTTTCAATTCATAGATATATATTTGATTTTTTTTCCTTTTTAGATTTCTTATGCATTTTTAATAAAATGCTTGCTGTGGCATTTTGGGATTTATAATTTTGATTTTAGAGTAATTTTTAGTAATTTTTATATTTTCGTTAATATTCGATTTTCTGTTGAATTTATGAATTGTGCTAAACCTTCCATACTTTGGAGACTTTCCAGTGAAGTATCGGATTTTAGTCTAACATGAACATTTAGATACAAGTTTGATTTTCGGTAAAATTTCGACATTTTGGTGAAACTTTAAATTTTTGGTAAAACAAGTAAGAGGAACCCCTAGTCCTTTAGATAAAAGGTGTCCCATTTTCTCATTACTTATTGTCCCAGTCCAATCTGTATATCGATTTTCAGCTCACTAGCTACATTGCAAGTGCCCCATAATATTGATGAGTAAGTAAGCGAGTGAGTCAGTGAATATGTACCAAAATATGCACTTTTTACATCTTCATATCTCGGGAAGCTTTTATGGTAAAACCATAATCTTACTTGTACGCAATTTTTATGATTAAAGGAAGCGAACTTATGAGGGGGCTAAAAACAGGGCAAATGGTTTCGTGTAATATACACACTGTGTGCATTAGGCATGAACTTGGCGTGTAACACTACTGTGCGCCTTAATAACTTTTATGATATTTTAATTTTTTCGGTAAATTTCGGTATATGTTAAATTTGTTATAAAATTTCGAGTTTTTATTAAGTTTATATTTTTGGTTAATTTAATTCAATTCCTTGTGTTGCAATATTTATGTAGGTCCGTAAGTTATATTCTATGGGTTGAAAATGTGTGTAGTTTGTGAGATTGCTTCTTGCTGCCTTTAAGAGAAAAAATGTTATTTTGCATGTACATAAATCAGAAATTTGAGGACCGATATTTTTGATAATTTGAAATAGCGCCGAATACGCTGATAAAATAGCCAATTTTTTAAGTTCGTAGGTTATCTAGGGGCTTCGGGCAGACGCATGTATATTGTTAAATGAACTTTCCTACACGATATAGAACATATATTCTATATGGCATTTCTGACCCCATGAATACAGTAGAAATTAAAAATGGAGTAACAAACTTATATACGCCTTTTACACATTAGGTGAAGGGTATGGAATTATGAACTCAAGATTTAAGTTTGGAGAACAGAAATATTATACCTGAAATATTACGTTTACAAATGGACCAGGGCAGAAATCAAATACTAAACTGGCTTTGGTAATGGTTCGAATTTTAGTAAAAATTGTGCTATGGAAACCAACCATGTATCTGGTTATTATCAACAAGAATTTGTTTATTGTATATGAACTTGCTTAAATTTGTTTGCCACCTGTGTATATTGTTATAGACAACAGATTAAAGTTTCTGTGATCATGTTTTTATCTATCTCAAGTTTGACATATGGTAACCACTGAGATTTACATATTAATATTGTAGTTAAGTCCTCCATACTAATCTATGTCCTAATTTCCAGTCCACGCCTCGGGAAACCGGTCAAAGTTGAAGTGAGGTCTTCTTTCAATATACCGTATTTGGTATACACTGTTGTAGGGCATGGCTCTATAGTTCAAATTGAGCATATAAAGCTTCCAGCTAATAAAAAGATCCATACGATAGAGTTAATACCCTCGATTGAAATGATACCCACATCCTTTTTATATGTGCACTACATTTTAGACAGTAGCTTCAGATACGAAGAATTAACGTTAATATTCCCCAGCGAATTAGAAAATCAGGTGCGTTTATTTTTCATTCAAGAGCATTTTTGTGTTATAATTATTTTAAAGATTTCAGTTGAAGCCCCCAAACAGGCGAAACCTGGTCAGGAGATAACTTTAAGTCTGAAGGCGGAGCCGAAATCCTATGTCAGCATATTGGCTGTCGATCTAAGTGTTTATTTACTAGAAAAAAGTTACGACTTGTACAAGAGTACAATACTGGAAGACCTAAATGAGGATAGATCGTATGTACCGGATAGAAATATAGGAAGACCAGGTGTGATCTCTGGGCTCATAACTCTAACTAATGCTCACTATCCCATTTATTTTCAAGGTAGGAGTAGTTATTGCTCATATGAAAGTTTTATTAATTGGGTATGTTCATATGTCCTTTTGTTAATTGCAGACATGAACTATGTAAAAGGTGCCCATGGAGGATTATTAGAATTTCGAACAAAATTTCCGGAAACTTGGATATTTGAAAACTATGAAATGTACGTATTTAGTATGAAAACAATTTGGTGAATTATAACTAAAATATTACTTCCTTATAGAAATAATACCGATACGGAAATAGTGATAAATATACCGGAAACTATAACGACTTGGCGCATAACAGCGTTTTCCAATAATGCTATAAAAGGTTTCGGTATAGTTGATGGCCCCACCGACATCACTACCTTTTTGCCATTCTTTATTTCTCTCAATCTTCCACACTCAGTAAAGAGGGACGAAGTAGTCACGATACCCGTAACCGCTTTTAATTATCACAACCGATCTTTAGACACTGAAGTCACAATGTATAATAAAGACTTGCATTTTCAGTTTATGGAACCGTTGTCTAAATATGCTTCTAGTGATGAGCAAACAAAAAATATTAAAATTCCTGCGAATGGTGGCATGACAGTTAAATTTCCTATAAAACCCTTGAAAATAGGTAAAATGGCGCTGCGCATCGCAGCCAACAATTCTCTGTATAGCGATGGTGTTGTACATGAATTAAGAGTATTACCCGAAGGCATAACGAAGTATCAAAATGTGGCCCGCTATTTGAGCGCGGTGGAGGAAGATTCATCGCTGTCTCTTGACATACCCCTAGACAGTGTAAGTGGTTCCGAAGTTATAACCCTGTCAGTAGGGGGTGATTTTATGATTCCTTCCCTGGAGAATTTGAATGAAATGATAAACCTGCCTACCGGATGTGGTGAACAAAATATGGTGAATTTCGCTCCCAATATATTGATTTTAGATTATCTAAAGGCTACTGGCAAGTTTGCTAAGGAGAAAAATCTCGTCAAGCAAGCTAAATTTTATACTGATATCGGTTATCAGCAACAAATGTCGTACCGCCATAGCAATGGCGGCTACAGCGTTTTTGGTCAGAAATATAATAAAGAAGCCAGCACCTGGCTGACAGCATACGTCATTCGATTCTTTATTAAAGCTTCCAAGTATACAGCAATCGAATCCCGCATTATAGACACTGGCTTGGAGTATTTGGCCGATGAACAATGGTTCGATGGCAGCTTTCCATATACCGGTTATTTGTTTTATAAGGAGTTGAAAAATGAATATGGCTTCACGGCATTTGTGTTGCTTACTTTTATGGAGGATCGTGTAAGTTGCCACAACCTGACACAATGGGTGCTTTAAAGGCTTCTCTTATATTTTATTGTATATTTGAAAATCTTTGCAGAAATATTCCCGTAAATATCAAACTACTATACGAAAAGGTCTTGAGTACATTGATTCTAATTTGGAGGATATTGACGATGTTTATGCCCTGTCTATAATAGCAGCAGCTTTGGGTAAGGCTAAGCATTCCAGTGCTGACAGAGTAATAGAAAAACTACAGAGCTATCGCAAAGAAGATAAAAATGGTCTTATGAGGTGGAGTGGTTATGAAAATGATGTCGAGACTACTGCCTATGTCTTAATAGCTCTCCTTAATGTTCCTGGTAACCATTTGCCCGTACTCAAGTGGTTAATTGAGCAACGAAATAGTGAAGGCGGCTTTAAATCAACCCATGACACTGTGGTGGGTCTTGAGGGCTTAGTAAACTTTGCCAGAAAATATAAAAATGATACTGATTGGAATATGAAAATATTGTACTCTGCTCAAGACCAGGAAGGTGGTGAATTGAGAATTGATGAGTTCTTGATAAATAATAGCAATGCTTTGACTTTGCAGCAGCATGAGGTAGGTAATCGTATAAGAGAAAAAACTAATTTTTCCCCCTCCTACTATATAGACTTGTTATTTTTCCTCCCTTTGCAGTTACCCTCATCAGTTCGTCGCATTAACTTTCATATGTCCGGCAACGGCTACTCCCTACTACAACTCTCCTCTCAATTTAATGTTAAAAAAGATGTTGAACTCAAGTATTTTATCATTAAAACCAACTCTACTGTTTACAATGCCGAGGAAATGGATTTAGAAGTTTGTTTTACCTATCATGCCCTCCAAGGAATCAACAATAGTACAAATATGGTCATTATGGAGGCTAATCTACCGTCAGGTTTTAAAACTGAATCTGAATTTAGCCGCGACTTGATGGAAAATGATTTCATACAAAGAGTTGAAACTAGAAATGATGAAACTACTATGATTTTGTATTTTGACAAATTGTCCACCGAAGTCAAACACTGTGTGACCATTGAAGCATTCCGAACTAATGAGGTAGAAGATCTTAAACCGGCAGCCATTGTAATGTATGACTACTACAATACAAATCGATTTAATTCGATATTTTATACGATTTAATATTAATAGCTTTAAAGATATGTTTTTTAAATGAATTCAAAGTTAAACTTTTCATGTTCTAATAACATTCGTATGGAAAAAAGATTTTTTGCATTAAATCCGCACAAAAACATAAATGTGAAAATAAGGCCAAGTGTCTATCTAAAATTATCGGCCGTTACAAGTACTGCGATTAAAGCTAGTAAGAGAGCTATATTCGGCTATTCCGAATACCCTTTACAAAAGTATGAACTACTGAATATATACTACAGATTTTTCCCGCTGCAAAGGATTTATTTTTGAATATTAGATCAAACGTAGAGTTTCGGTGCGATTTCGGCCTTTTCGTAAATTTTGTCGTTAAATTTTAAAATATTGTGAAGTTTATTTTTTGTTCTTTATTTATGAAAAATAAATTTTTTTAACTTTGTGTTGCAACGATTTTGTTAAAATTGCTAAATATTTCATAAAATACATATCTTTTGCAAATTGCTAATTAAACTAAAAAATTTTGGCTAACTGGAATTTTAGTTTTAAAATTTGGTGATTTTTGGTATTATGAGCATAACATTTTTAAAAATTCGATTTTTTGGAAAATTATGATATTTTTGTAGTACAAAATTTTTGAACTATAGTTTGGTTTTGTGGTGAATTTTCGGATTTTGGTATACAAAATTATTGTAGTTTTTTTTTTCAAGCTTTTTAGGTTAATTAAGATTTTTGATGAAATTTTTATAAGTTTTTGGGGATTTCTTAATTTGTTTGGGAATACACGGCTTGTGGTTAATATTTGGTTTTTTTCTTATATAGTATGTGTGTTAAACATCAATTCTGTAAAAAGTTGATTTTTTTTTTATAAAATATATTTTTTTTGTGATTTTTCGGCTTTTTGTCGAAAATACAAAATTGTAGTAAAATTTAAATTATTATGGTTAATATTCAAAGTTTGGTTAATTTTGGTTTCTTAAAAAATTTTTTTTTTAAGTTTCGGTATTTAATTGAATTCTGATTTTTTGAGAAAACATTTTTTAGTTCTAGTTCCTCGTTTTTTTGGTGAATTTTCGAATTTGTGGTGAATTTGAAATTTAGCAAAACTTAGAATTGTGTGAAATTTGTTGATCTTTGGTTTTCTTAAACTTTCGATTTTTTTTAAATTATAAAATTTTTATAATTTAAAAATTTTTAAGTATAGTTTGGGCTTGTGGTGAATTCACAAATTAAGGTAAATTTTTTTTTTCATTTTTGTGATTTTTGAATTTTTTTGGGGAATTTACGACTTGTGAAATTTTGTTTTTATATTTTTGATAAACATCGATTTTCTTAAAACTTTAATTTT
Organism: Phania funesta; assembly: GCA_963932375.1. Lineage (NCBI taxonomy): Eukaryota > Metazoa > Arthropoda > Insecta > Diptera > Tachinidae > Phania > Phania funesta. The sequence continues at coordinate 44,415,900 of OZ010653.1, forward strand.
TTTAATTTATTAAAATTGTCCAAGCTTGAAGGGCTTTTTTAAAAATAATTTTTTTTGTGAATTTTCAAATTATGGTATAATTTGATTTTTTTATTTTTGAGATTAATTAAGATTTTGGATAAAATTTGTAATTTTTATGATTTTTAAATATTTTGGTGAATTCATCACTTGTGGTGAATTTTTGATTTTTGTTTTATATATTTGTTGCTTCGATTTTGTTAAAATATTGATTATTGTCATAAAATCTAGCACTTTTTTGATTTTTAGGCCTTTTTAAACTTTGTGGTGAATATTGCACATTTGGTGAAATTTGTTGTTTTTAGATTACATTTTTCATTGATTCTGGATCCGAGTTTGTGGTGAATTTGAAATTTTGGAATATTACAAATTTTGTGAATTTTTTTCCTTGATCTTCATTATTTTTAATTTAGATTTTTTGGACAATTATACAAATTTTGTAATTTAAAGTTTTTGAACTATAGTTTGGTTTTGTGGTGAATTTTCGAATTTTGGTGAACTCCCAAATTATTGTATAAATTGTTTTTTAAATATATTAATAATTCTATGATTTCAAATATTTTGGTGAATTTTGAATTTTTTGCAGACTTTTTAATTTTTGGGGAATTAACCACTTGTGGTAAATGTTTGGTTCTTGCTTTTTGGCGACAATTTTTGTGGCGAATATTAAAAATTGTTTTTTTTCCATTGAATTTGGATATATTTCAAGTTTTTCGTTTTTGTGGTAAATTTTCAATTTTATGGTGAATTTAAAATTTTTGGAAAATTTGCAATGTTTTACAATTTTGTTGTGATTTTTCGTTTTTTGAAGGAATTTAAGTTTTGTTACAAGTTTTCGAAGTTTAGAGGTTTTAGTAAACATTTTTCAATTTGGTGCAGCATTTAGGTTTGTAGGTTATATGGGGGCCTCGGGTTAATAATTTATCGAAGGGGCTTCATAGCAAATTTGATGAGGACTCAGAATATGCGGAACTTATTGGCTTGGGCGTAAGCGTTTCACCGCCAGAGTGAAAATAGACAAAAAAAAACCCCATAAAAACGGTTTATGGGCTTTATCTCAGGAACTTGTTGACCTATATGGCTTATTTCAAGTTCACTAATCAAGTAGTCCAAGTTTCAAGATCCGAGATTGTCTATTACCGTTAGAAAGTTTATTTCAACGTCCAAAATATATATTAAGAGTATAAAAAATTAATTTACTTTGTCGTAGTTCGACACAGTCACAAACAAATAATTTTATACGTATATGTGTGTGTGATCATACAGCCTTACATTGGACTTTATCAAATTCTCATAAAAAAGAAGAACAACAAATTGAAAGAAGGAATTCAATTTATTTTTATATAATACTGATCCAGCTTAAAATTCGATTGTTTGTGAAGCAGTTTAAAATTGAAAGTTATTAAAAAGTGAAATTTAAATATTGTTTTACCAAGGGTATTAAAAGTATTAAGTATTAAGTGCTAAAAAATATATTTGTTTACATTTCGAACCGCTCAGCTGTTTTGATAAATGTACTAGTTTTTACAAAATTTCCCTTCGCATACTTTTGGGTACAAAAGTATTATTATAAAACTAAACGAATAGCGTGATAGCGTCTCACAAATGAGACTTTATATTAAATTTAACATTTTTCGGTTCACCCTGTTTCATGTAATTTGTTCAAATAAAAAACCTGTTAGAAGAAGATATTATAGTTTATATGAACTTATCACGCACAACAACCATCAAAGTCAGCTCCGTTAAGTATTGTATCTAGCGGAGGCACCCACCACCGGCAGGTTATAAAAATAGATAAGTTTGGCAAGTTTCTAACAGACATCTGAAAATAAATAAGCACTTAATTGTAATATTCCTTAAGCAACTGCCAATTAAATATGCAACATTTACGTGTATTCTCTTGTTAATACACTCAGCAAACAAAAAATATTGTCTTACAATAATATCCGTGCAATTTGTTAAAGAAATGCTTTTAATCTGACTTTTAAATTAAAACAAACTTCACTTACTGGGAGTCACACTGGCAGGCACAAACACATTTATAGAGCCGCCTCTTTAAACTTGACAGAAAACGCGTGAAAGAACACGGAGACATAAACAGCACAAGCGGTTTGAAGGCAAAGTAGAAATGTAAAGAAGTACGAGTACAAAGGCTTGAGCTTTAAAATCACCTTTAAAATTGAATTAAACATAAAATGGTTGCACAAAGAGATTATCAACAGCAGCGAATATATATATATGTGTGTGTGTGTTTAAAAGTTGTGCAGATGTCGATAGATAACGTATCTCTTCTACTAATAGCAAACATCAACTGTGGCAACAACAAGTGGCTGTTTGTAGTAGCAATGGCACAAGCTAAAAATGTTAAGCCCACCAAAAAAGATTCAAGTTGAAATTGAAGTAAAAAAGTGGATTCAGTGAACCATAAGATTGAATATAAGAACTGCATTTGGCTGCAGTTTGGACATTGAAGGAGTAAATTCTTAAAGAAATATAATTTTGTAACCACACACAACACAATAACAATAAGTCTTTGGTAGGTATCAAATCCAAAACCTCTAGTCTCATAGAGTTACAGATTACCGGAACACCAGAGAGAAAATTGGTTTGGCGATTGTCTTTTGATTTGGTTTCCATCTATTTGAAAAGCATTCAACTCGTTTTCAAGTACATACTTATTTTTGACTATAGGCCTTTGGTTGTTCAGGATTCAGAAGGATATTCGTTAAAATGCTGTATTTAGCAAAATGTTGATTAATTAAAGAATAAACTACTTTCAAACTCTGTTCTACTTAATGGCTGATGTATGGTAAAGGTTTTATTTTTACGCACAATATTTATACGCAGCATGAGGAAATTGTTTGCTGTCATGACCTTCATGTTATTTAATGCAGTCTTTTATTCGTTTAAGGTTTTCTGTTCACGGGTGTTTCCCTTATCGAAGATTTCATGGTGGCAATGAATTTTCTTTTACATAAAAATATTTTTTGCGTTTCCGATGGCTTACAAAGTATTGAAAATTGCATTTATAAGAGATTTTCAAGACTCTATTTTAATTGAATTTAATTTCAATTTAGCAAAAATAATTTCCTTGGAGATTTTGTGCAGCTATAAATATAAATAAGGCTAAAAATCCACTTAAGCAGTTTAGCACAATAATCCAAAAATGCAAAAAAATCGCACATTAAAAAAATTTTAATAAAAGAAACCGTGTCTTTGCACCTCCCACGTATGTCCAGAATCTAAAATAATAAATCAATTAAAAGAAAAATGTAAAGCATCAGCTAAAAATTGAAATGATGACAGCTGTGCTTAAAAGTTGGACTTAGGAAAAATATACGAAGAGTTCATGGCACGTAAGGCGTATAATTTAGTTGAAAAAACAGATGTTTTGAGTACTCCTAACCCAAACCATGGGTAGTCATTATCATCACACACTTTTGAAGCAGTAATAATGTTTTGCGAAATTTTTTACATCAGCAGATGTATGGCGAATATTAGAGAAAAAAATGGAATACAAATTACAAGGTCAAAGCGAATACTAATTGGAAATCTAGGAAAAGTTTATGCGTTTTCGGAATTTTATACGAAAATCTTGTATTGGCCAATGGCGCAGGATCTCACATTTTTTCGCCACGGAAAGGAATGCATTTTTCATTCAAATACAAGCAACGTTGGCGGATAATGTGCTTGTAACAACTTGAGGTTTTGCATAAAAGGTGAAGTAACCAGAAATCACTAATGAATCGTTTTTTCACTACTCATCGTCACTCAAGAACTTTAAATATAAATGAGTAGAAATCATAGAAATTCAACTAATCTGAAGGACTCATACTCACAACAACGTTGACTTATAAGTACAAGTTGTAATAAATATGAATCAAACTCGTACCATCCCAAATGTGCTCGATTCATAAATCTCCTTACTTACAACTGATTCAACTCATCGATATATGTTTATAGATACATATGTCTGTAACAATAAGTGCACAAGTGTAGAAAAAATAAGTCAAATATGAAAAATGCAATTTAAATCTTTATTTCATTTTTGAACTTTAGTAAAAAAGGTACTTTAAACGAGAAGTACCACATTAACGCAACAAAACTAACACACAACCCCATACTGATTATTTTAATATTTATATGCGAATCATACCTTTTTTCATGCTTTATATCCCCTCAGTAAAGGTTAACAACATCAGATATGTTGTTAAGTATGAGTGTGATGAGTACTTCAAACTTTTGAGTGTCGATGAGGCTCAATAACATAGTAATAAGTATGAATGCGTATAAATGCAAGAAAAATGTGAATTAAGATTTAACTCTACTCGGAGGCAACCCTTTATCCAATCGCTATTTATTATCATGTATATGATAATCTCATTGTAATTTTAGGCTGTCTAATTCATAATTCAAGCACAGTTCATTTAGTTGATATAGTTTAAGAATTTTATTTCTTCTTTAATTTTATTAATTCTTTCTAAAAGAAAATTACAAAAAATATTTCAATTTTATCTCTAAAATATTAGTTATTAATTATTGCTAATATAATAAATGATGTGTTGTATTAAAATCTTAATAAACTTTCGACTATTGGGTATGGAGAGTCGTGTCGCCAGCCTCAATTGCACGTTAAATTGCAATTAATTGCGTACAAGAGTGTTTGGCTGTCCCACTAGTTTTCTACGTACTTGGACGCGGAGCATCCGATAAGTCGTTAAGTCCTAGAGTGTCTTCCTTGTAGCTTCTGGATATTTAATGCTCAAGGAGTACCCTTTAACTGATTTGTATGAAAGGCCTTTGTATTCCAAAGCCAAGGCTCAGTTAGGACTTATTAACCAGTGCAGTTGATTTGTTTGAAATTTTATGGCCACTAATTTTAGGCGCCGATATAGGTGGCTACCCAAATATTTAACGTTAGTTTTCACTGGAACAGTGGTACTTGTTATTGTTATAGGTGGACATTATTTTTTTTAAGGGAAAACGTTACATGAGCACATTTCGATGGATTTACATTTATTATTCCATTTTTTTAACTATATTTTTATATGTATTTGGGCTCGTTGGCATATCTACTGTATAGATGAATATACCTTGAGCTACTCTTGAAGAGATTTTCCCGTCTTTGACCTTACTTTAAACGTTCTATCTGTGAAATAGTTCTTAATAAGCTTGTGGGATTTTACAGAAAGAACTCGAGTTATTTTCGTAAGTAGCCCCTCATACCAGACTTTATCAAATACCTGCGATTTATCACCAAATAAAGATAAACAATATTGGTTATTTTTAAATTCCGATCTTATAACGGTGTCAATTCTATGGGCTTCCTGAGTAGTACTATGTATTGCTCGAAAGCCAAACTGATAGTCCGGGATGATGATTTGTTAATTAAGATAAGATTTTAAATACGAAACAAATAATTTTTCGAATATCTTGGATAAAACTATAAAGTAGGCTAATGGGCCTATAGAAGATAATCTGACTTAAGTCCTTTTCTGGTTATTTTATTATCATTGATTCTGTAATACGATCAGGCGATTTTATCATATCAACATTTTTAACTGTCGTCTTAAAAAGCAAATCCTAATTTTAATAGATTCATCCACAGGGTCACTGATAATTGGAGTGTTGCAACTATTTATGTCATGTGGTGTGAAAACCTTTTCTAAATGAATAGCGTAAGCATTTACTTTCTCTAATTTCGGTTTTCAAGCTTTAGCGATGTTTCGTAGGCAATAGGAGATTTTAATTGTAGATTTTTGAAACAAATTAGAATCACATGATAATTGCCTTACAGCTTTCCAAAGTCGTGTGTTGTGTCAGATACAAATTTTGTCAAAAGCTCTTGATAGCGGACTCGTGTTACTGTCTCATCTTATTATGTAAAGGTTTATTTATACAATTGCATTTGAACCTCCATGCCTGGGAGAATGACTGTTTTGCCCTTGCCTTCTATTTTCCCTGACGATAGTCTCTATAATAGCCGAAGACTGGTAAGTATTTCTTTTAAGTGATCGTTTGATTGGCGTTGCAACCCTAACTGCACCAGTCACGTCGTTTGTTAAGTGATTCATATTTGCTTGAATATTAGCAGAGTTTCTAAGACTTATGCTGTAAGATAAGTTTTATATTTTAACCAATTCACGGCTTTCAGGTGGAGTGGCAGGTTTGTCTTGAAAAGTATGTGAGTGATCAGAAGATAGCTCATAGAATGAACTGAATAATAGTTGCTCACGTCGGATTCCCTAGATAACAGCAAAGTCAACAAGGACGGACAGCTGATTTAAGTCTCTGGGGCAATACGTAGGCTTAGCACCACATACAACGTTTAGCTTATTTGCTTGAACTGTGTTATATAACTGCCTCTGATTACGACTAAGCAGTATGGTTTCGACCCTCGCACACTAAGGCTAAGGAGTGTGCTTGTTTGAGTTTGAAAACTGAAAAATTTCGTTAACTTCTGTTATAATCTTGAAAATTATGGCTGTAAAGCAGAATGACATTTTTATACTTCCAGTGATTGCTCGGAAGAACTGTTAAGATAATAATGGTGCGCAAGTTTACTGAGGCTTATTTAAGAAAAATATCTACACCTCGTAATTTGTTTGACTAATGTACTACAAAATTTTTAATCCGTAATTTTATTTGACGGAAAATGACTGCAATGGTTAGGAATAGTTCCTTCAACATCGATATACTAGATTGCGGCGAACTAGTACAGGAACTCAAAAGTACCCTTGTTTTATACCGGTCGGAAAGAAGAATTAAATTAAAATAGTACTCAGCAGATTGTACGTTTTCGAAACTATCACCAAATAAACAAATATGCAAGTAAAAAAATCAAGAAAAATTTTGAATCCAAGCTAACTTGTTAAGCTTCAGTACCATTTTTGGATACCCTCCAGATATAATATTCCGACGCATTGTACTAAATTAAATTCATGTTGTGTTGCTTGACTAGCGACTTTAAAATTCACTTTCTATATAAAAAAGCAAACACACTGAGAACGCATATGAAAAGTATCGATATTTTAAAGTGTTGTACTAATAGAGTCTACAATGTAAAAAATGTGGCTGTTGCAATACGGGAGGTGTAAGCGAATTCCACTTTTTTAGATTTTTTTTAATTTGCTGATGTCATATCTATACGACCAATAAGCTAGAATCTCAAAATTGGATATCGGTTACTTTGTTATAGTAAGAAAAGCCGCATCACTCTTCGTAAGCTACGATCCATTTGACCTATTATTTTGGTTGACTTGAGGTGGATTAACTATATAAAAGCTATCTCGCTCTGTATTGAATCGTTTGCTTTATAGAACGAGCCTTGTCAAAAAACATTTACGAATCAGAAATATTTGTTTATGAATATAATCGACTTTAACACTCAAATACTAAACAAATACTAACACTCAAACTCTTAATTTCTTTTGCGATATTTCTGTTTAATTTGTGGTTTGCACAAATTTTATTTTCTAGTGATTTTAAAAATTTCTGGCGACTTCAATTGGTATATTTTCGATATTTTTGTGAATTCAGGGGTTTTGCGATTTCATTGCCAATTTAATTTTTTTTAAACAATTTTTATTTTTTATTTGCGATTTTCTGAAGTTTTTTTTGTAACTTGTCGAATTTTTGGTAAACATTGGAATTTATATCAGATATTTGGAACGAATTTCTGTCATCTCTTGTCAAGTTTGGTTTGGAGACAAACCGGTTTCGGCTATGTGCCATCTTCAGTGGCATTTTTCGTTCTGGAGAACGGAATGTCGCGATCATTATTATACCGAAGTCAAATAAGCCGGGAAAACTATTTTTTTATATGTAGATCGACCTGGTCTATTCTATCGAAGTCAAATTTAATAATAAATTTTCCGATTTTTTATGAACTGATGCTGGGGTTCCTCAATTACGATTTTTACGTTCGATAAGCCAAGTTTTGAAAATATTTTAATAGCAACATATGCTGATGATGCAGTATATTTTATCTCAAGGAGCAACTTCAACCTTCGTACAAAAATAAATTGATAGTTTGCATTGCTTGTTTACTAGGTGGGTTCTTAAGGTGAGTCTAGTAAATCCAATCATATCAGTTTCACTCTGTAGAAAGTTAATTATCAAACTGTCGAAATATACAATAAAGTAATGGCTCAAAAACTTGCTTAGGACAACCAAATTAGCATTAAAAACTTAACAAGAATTTAAAAATGTTATATTGGATTCTTCGCCCAAAGAGCCTTTTAAGTATTCAAAACAAACTAAGAATTTATAAAGCGTCTCTAATACAATCATATGTCATAAAATTGTAGGAAATAGCCAGAATTAAGGACGATTTGAGTTTGGTTGAAACGTAGTCCTGTAAAACGAGAAAAAAACGGGCGGATTATAAATTGGCGTCGCAAAACACTCGCTCGAATTAGCGTGATATTATCTATTTAAATGTTTTTTAATTGACCCACAATATCCGAAATTCTTATTGTTAAATTTCCCAAACATTGTCATCTTAAAAAGTCGGGAGTAAATTGCTATTCATAATATTAACAGTATCTTAATAAAAAGTAAATGTACATGCAATTAGAAAGTAGGAAATTCTAATTTTACAGATTACTGCCAGGATAGGAAGGGGCCTATACAAAGAATTTTGCAAGCTTAACAAATGATTTAAGTTTATTTAAATAATTTAATTTAAAATGTTAAGTATGTTTTAAATACTTAAAATGTCAAATAGAAGAAATACGAAGATAATGATAATTAACAATATTTTTGTTAAATATGTAATAGATGACCGAAAAGTAAGAATATATGATAATTGCGTGGGATGGATACTAAAATAGGCTTTCGTGCCTCAGTAATATCCAGCTGTTAACGGGTGACTTTCAACCTTCCTACTCTTCACTGAGTGGTGCGCAATCATTTACTTTCCACTTTAGGAATTTCTGGCTGCCGATTTATAGTTGCCGACCTTCTTTCTCATCACTTCATCCACATAATCACTAGCCTTAATGCACACATTATCCGGAGGTATTATTTATATAAATGTGATCCTCAGCTTTATTTCCACAAAGACTTCGGGTAAAATTCCTAAAAACGTCGTTTCTGCGTTTTCACTAGGTTGGGGTTTCTGCTTTAATTTATGATATACATATTTACGTTATGGTTCACCAGAATATATTGTAGACCGAAAGATGTTCTTAAGACCTGTGGTGGAGTTCATAAAAGCAATCTGTAAAAATTAAGGATATATGTGTACTGATTATTGCAAGAAAAAAGGAACGTGAAAAAATTGCTACAATTTATTTAATGACGAACGTAATTCCCTATATTATTACTTTTGTGGAAAATCTTAACAAAAAATCTAGAGCACATATCATGCATAATCGACCGCACTTATATACAAAATTATTGAGAAAAATACAGTTTTATTTTTCCTCTGTAACACCAAAATGACATAAGCACGATTGTAAGCATGAGCTCAAGTTTAAAGGTTCAACAATAAGTTCTTACATTGTTTTTGTTTTGTTGGTTAATCAACACAGCAACAACTGCAATAACGGAGAAAGAAATTGTTCGTTAACATGTACTTTGTTTTACTTTATTGCTTGAACACACAACAGGGACATACGGTATGTTTTGTTGGCGCTGATGGCGGCGAAGGTGCTAGTGTAGGTAACACCAGAATTTAGTTTGCATTCAAGCCGACATTACGTGAGATTGGCTGGTTAGTTACTTTAATGCAGCATAACAAGTATGCCGCCTCACAGCAAGCATGAGCTAAGATTTTCATGGTGCAATAGTGTGAGTAGGTGGAGAAAGAAGGAGTTTACCAGGTCACCTTTTTGTTGCAAATAGAATAAATTTTAAATAATTTCATATTGTTTTATCATATGATTTGGAAAAAAAACAAAAATTTGTATGTTATTTTTCTTACGTTGAATTCGGTCATATTAACGGTATTGAATAACATTGTTTTTGTTTTTCAATTAATTCGCCTTTCAATTCATTGCGGTTATTTAATTTTGTTTTAGTTTTTGTACTTTTATTTTTTAATATTACCAGATTCAAAATATGATATTATACCGTTGATGGCAGTTAGTCAGTTAGAAACTAAAATCGATCAAAACCCTTTAGTGACGCGACGATACCTAAATGAAAGACTTAAGAAAGAAACCTATTCAAAATGTGCCTGTGTATGTTGTTGTTGGCACTTTGTTTCTAATGAAATTCATACTCATGTCGTCCGAGGTGGTCCTGTCATCTATTTTGCATGTTTCTAATCCTATTTTGTTTTCTTTTTCTGCATATTATTGTTGTTGTTTTTGTTATTGTCTGCGTTTTAACATTTACCTGGTTCATGTGTCATTCTTAGAGGACGTTTGTCAGTTGTTTGTTGCTATTTTAAAATTTATGCTGTAAAACATACACTGTCTCTGTGTCTGTACCTCTTCAAATGGTTGATTTTTTCTAACTTCGTTCGTGATGGAGCAATGTTAAATGATGAATTTAAATGTTACTTTTAATAAAAACATTTTGCAAAACATGTGTCTCTGGCAGTGATGTTTTTGCTTTTCATAAATGAATTCAAATGTTTTCAAAATGATTGCAATCAAGGAAGTGTATAAACGCAAACCATTTTAAATGACATTTCTGTAGAAGAGAAGGAACAAAAATTAATGGCAAATAGAAACTGAGGCAAGCAGTGATTTTATTAACATTTATTTTTTAACTGATCTAAAATTCTGGCTGCAAATGGTTGCATGTACATGTGGTTATTGAACTTGAGAAGTAGTTAAATTGCATTTTGCAGACTTGGTCATACATTTTTATTTTTATAAGAAATTCCTCAATTTTTTATACACAAATAGATTTTGATTGTATATTTTAAAAACGGTAATTTGTGGCAATAATGTTGTCATATACTTAAATAAAAAAGAGGGGTTTTTTCGAACGAGAGGTTGATAATGTTTTTCTTTAATGATTTGATGGTGGCATGTAGAGGTGGAACAGTAATGTATGCATTTTGGTTAAGGAATAAAAGCTACAAACAGAATTACTACTGCGCCGGAGTCGCTCGTAGGGGAGTCAAATTTAGGCTGACCCCCTTAATTATCCCTTACCAAGTTTTTTTCCAATATATACCCCTATCTCTACAACAATATTGTTTATTTTATTCGATATTTTATCAACACAATCATCGAGAAATAAATTATATGACAAGAACTTGAATTAGTTACACTGTGTTTTGTAAAAAATATCATCGTAAAAACATAAATGGGAAAATAAGGTAAAGTTCCTATACAAAAGTTTCGGCCGTTAAAAGTACTGAGATCAAAATGAGGACTAAGTTCTTCATATGTACAATACCATCCCATTTGTAGGTAACTACAATCTTCGTTGTGTATATACGAGTATATCTTTTCAATATATTGAAGATACCTACTGTCCTCTATAAAAAAATTTCGCAATAACAAAAATTAATATAAAATGGAATATAAAAGAAAATACATTAAAATGCAGAATGCATTATTTTCCTTAAAATTTTGTAATTAAAATTTTTAAGTTATAGTTTGGTTTTGAATTTCACAATTTTTGTTAATTCTTAGATTGCATTGAGATTTCTGTTTTATTTAAAATTAGATTTTTTGGAAACATTTTTTATTTTTGTAATTTAAAATTTTTCGACTCTAATTTGGATTTGTGGTGAATTTACGGATTATGATGAATTCCAAAATTGTGATAAAATTATTATTGCAGACTAATTAAGTTTTTTTTAAATTAATAATTTTTATGACTTTTAAATATTTTGGTGAATTTTTAAATCTTTTTGAGAATTTATCATTTGTTGTCCAATTTGATTTTTTAATATATTTGTTTAATATCGATTTTGTTAAAATTTCGTAAAAGATTAATTTTTATGAAATTAAAATTTTTGTGATGAAATTTCAAAATCTGGTGAATATTGATTTTTTTGTAAAATTTCGGGTTTTTATTTAATTTTGATTTTTTGGAAAATTATGATATTTTTGTAATTTAAAAGATTTAAATATAGATTGTGTGGTGAATTTTCTGATGGACGATGAATGGTTTTTTGTTAGTTTTCAAATTAAATGAGATTTTTAATAAAATTTATCATTTTTATGATTTTTAAATATTTTGGTGAATTTTAATTTCAAATTTTTTATTTTTGTTTTTGTAGATTTAACTTTTGTAGTTAAATTTATTTTTTCTTTAACATCGACATTATTAAAATTTCGGCCTTTTTAGTAAAATATTGATTTTGTTGTAATTTTGTGGACTTTTAGTGATATTAAAAAATTTGTTTCAAATTTAAATTTTTGTGGTGAATATTCAAAATTTGGTGACTTTTGTAGTTTTCTGTTCTTTTTTTGGTAAAATGTAATTTTTTACTGAATTTTGATTTCTTGGCGAAAAATTTGTTTATTCCAATTTTTTGGTTTTATGGTAAATTTTTGTATTTTTGATGAATTTTGGAGGAATTTAAATTTCTCTGTAAATTTTTGAAATTTAAAGGTTTTCTTAATTATTTTTTAATTTGGTTCAATGAGGTCCGTTATTTATCTGGGGGCCTTTGTTGATTTCTTTTTTTTTATATTAAATTTGATATGCAGATCTTATCGGCGTATGTATAAATGTCCAAGTTTCAAGATACCTGGTTGTCTAGTGCCGTCTGAAAGTTGATTTCAACATCGGGCAGACGTACATCATTAATTAAACTTCCCTTTCTATAAGGATCCAGAATATATATACTTCGTTGGTTCGGAAATGAATGTTGCAGAAATTACAAACGGAATGAGAAACCTTTTTATTTTCGTGAAGGATATAAAAATTAAAAAAATATATTTGTATGGATACCACCTTAAGGGTTAAAGAGAGAGTGTAATTATGTTTTGCGAAAATGGCAAAAATATTTAGATTCGGTCATACCCTTGGCTCCTCTAGGGACACTATTGGGATAGTTAGAGCGGTGAGAGTCAATTCTCTAAAAATGTGTGCGACCCCCTTTCAGGAGTGTTTGTATGTTCTGAAAATATTTTGGGAGGCGCAAATTATTGTGGTCGGTCTTACATTTTACTCCACTAGGGGCGACTCTTTTCATAGAGTTTTGTTCCTTTACTTTCACTTTTGAACCCGACGACGAGCCATTTGCCCTAATCCCACTTCGACCATTTTTCTTTATTAATTTTTTTCCGAACCCTACAATTTAGAGGCTCTAGCGTATCGTCGTACACTATAGCTGAACACCATTCCACCCCAACTGGTTAGTCGTTGAATAAAGAAAACGTACATTGGTCAAATTTTTAAAACTTAAATTTACATCTACTAACACTTGCATTTATTACTAAGAATTCTCTATTCACGCTATAAGGTGAGATCACATAAAAAAGTATAAAAAAATTTATATTTTGAATCGTTACATTATTTTTCCTTTGATTTTAGACCAGCTCAAGCAATGAAATTTTTAGCAAATGAAACAAGATAAAATATTAAAAGACACTCATTCTTTAAAGGTACCATATTTTATAATCACCGCAAGTAGTAAAATGCACAAAAACAAGTTAAATAGTAAATCTACCCATTGAGCTAAAACTAGCAACTGTCTTGGAGGTCAAGTTTTTCTTAAGTTTTAATCCAAATGTATGTCGTTGACTGCTAATAACACTTCCTTTTCAAAATCAATTAGAAGGCAAAAATGTTCTTAATAGTAGAAGTGTTCTTTTTGCAATCTATTTGAGGCTCTCGCGTTTGTTTTTTTTTTACTGCAGATTTCCTTTACATTTTATCCCCCTAAAAGTGTTTTACAGGGTCATTAAACTTATTTTTTTTTGTGCTACAAGTTCGTTCAATTGCTGGTTTGTTTATTTTTTCACATTTGTTTGTTTGGCTGTGAGAAAAAGTAGCATTTTTGTAACAATTGTAAAAATGTGGTGAACAGTCGGCAGCTGGAGTCAAATGGACGAAGCTGTTAAGGAAGTGTAATGCAACAAATTTTTGCGTCATGCTATTTTAGAAATAGTAATACAAGAACAATACCAACAACAACAACGAAAGCAAACAAATATTATAAAAAAAGAACAAATAAAATTGCTTAGAATGAAATGGAGCGAGAAACTGCTTAGCAGCACAAGTTTTAGCCAGAAGTCAACCCAAAAACAGAACTTAATGCAATAGAGTAGACATAACGAAGATCTCTGCTAAATGCAGTAAATTGTGGTAGTCATAGTAGAAGAATGAGCAACAACAAAAACAAAAAGGAAATATATTTGACAGTTAAAAGAAAAGAATCATAAATTTTCACAAATTTTATATTTGTTAGATTTCGTATTTTGTACGTTTCCTTTTTTTTCAATTCCAATGCCAGAATTGTTAAACATATAATAAAATAGTTAGAGAAGAGGAACAGAGAAACATTAAATTATAGCATTTTCCTAAAGGTGATGACAATGGGAATTTCATTTTATGATATAAAGGAAGCTCTAAGCCAACGAAAAAATAACAATACAACATCTCCAACCAACATGAAGCTTTTCTTATAAAAGAAAATTTATGTTACATTTGGTATTTTATGCTTAATTTGCCCGTAAACAATCTTCTATTGCCACAATGGAAATCTGAATTTAAGTCACTTTGAAAACGTTATAGGTAACGATATTTAGTATCAATAAATTATAGTATTAGACTTCATAAAACGGAAATTTAACAAAAGGGCTAACGTATTACTGGAACAAATTATGCCTTCCACAGAAATATCTCTTCGAATTAAACTCTATTCCAAATTTGTTAAGTATTTATTCATCACAAGTCGAATAGAAAATAACTTCTTCAAAACTTAGTTGCAATGTTAAACAATTTCTACTTTCTAAAGCAGACAATTAATTTTAAAAATTGTATCTCGGGAAAACCTTCATTTTTAATCATTAAGGGTTGGGGTAGAACATCCACCGCAATACATGAAAAACGTTTTAAAAATAGATCTCTGGCATTATCACTTACATCGTAGTACGATCTAGATAGAAGTGAAATCATATCTTGAAATTAAATGACAAGCGTTGACTTAAGGACTTAATAAAAAAAAATTATTACAGCTATAAAAATGTGCTGTTATTTGTTTACGTAAAATTAGCACTTCATTTCAAACCAAATTGGAAGTTTAATCGTAGTTGCAATGCATCGATCATAATTTTAAAAATTATATTTTTAATACAAAATAACTTGCAGTTTACAAACAAAAATTTTAATGGTCAATTTATAATGAACACGTATTATTAATAAAACGGCAAAACTGGCTTCCTGCTGGCTTTAACATCAAGTCAAATTTAACCAAAATTTAGTATTTTGGTAAAACACAAAATAATTTTACTAAAAATGTTTTCTGCTGTTCCATCTTTATGTCACATTGAACTTTGCATAGAATTCTTGGAAAGTGTCTGTTTTGGGTCTACTGTTTATCATATTACAATGCCCATAGTCAGTGGCGTAGCGATCGTAAATAGCGCCCAGTATATGAAATCCTGCTGGAACTCCCTTTCAACACATTTTAAGAATATCTTAAAATTTTTCTTCTTTAAAACTAAATATTGATCTTTCTTGTGACCGGAATTTAATTTTCGTATTTTCTTAATTTATTATAAAAAAAAAATCTGTTATATTTTGTTCGTACATCAAATAAGTGAAACATACTCCAATGTATTTTTACTCAAACGGAAAGTAAGTTTGTGTAAAATATTAATAAATTAATTAAAGATTTTATCATTTCAAGTTCAAGTGACCAAAATATAAAGTGGAAGTGGAGTAAATTTCTGCATATCAGAAAGTACAAATAAGACAATTTAATTTTACAACCTCGAATATGGTAACTTACCGAGTGCTCCAGAGTATTTACGGACGTAAATGTTAAATCATATTGAAAATCTACTAAGAAACCAACAAATTCAACACGATTGGTTAGAAGTTCGATTTTTTTTATAAAAAACCGGTAACTGAAAACCTGGCCGACTATTGAAAAAATTCGTTCGGTAGGAACCGATGTTGTTACAATAGGAAGATATTTCTTTGCTACTGCAGCTAATCCCGGATAAATTGTATCTTGCCTTTTCCACCATTCTAATGGATCACCCCTTCTGTTATTTTCTAGCTGCTACTGTGGCGAATTACAATCAAGACCTTCGGTGTGATATATACTATAGATGCAATTTTGCCTTTTACTCCTTTTACAGCATTAGCGTCAGAAAACACTATCGCTTAAAATCTTGGATCTAAGTATGTTTCTAGCGCCAGAAAATAATTTTGATCTAATCCACTGAGTCGTCGATTAATGTTTTTTATTTCTTCTGTGTTGTTTTCCGTTTGATTTTTTAATAAAAACATCTGAAGTCTTCTAATCAGTACAATGATTTTCGAAATCGTTGTATTTTTTTCTGCACTTATTTCCATAGTAATTTCGTTGAAGGGCGTTAATATGATACATATTTCTTTAGGTATTTCCCATTCTTCTAACGAAGACAATTGTATGTACTAGTCGCTGTAAGTTAACAATCGTAGCCTCAAGGAGCTCCATATTGTAAGTGCAACATTTATAAGTTTTAACTACGGTACTACGGTGAAAAAACTTGACAGTGTATTCACATTTAGAGATAACACATGCCATGTTTGGACCGTTAAGTTCATTTGTTACTAGCAGGTGAAGAGTATGTGCAAAATATGCAAAATAAATAAGACATCCAGCATATACGACACATGAAATTTTATTTTCAATTTCCTTTTGCTTAACTACTTTTAAAATTTGAGGACCACAAACCTTTAATGTTTAATTTAATACGCATTCGTCATGAATAAAAGGAGCTGTTAATGAACTGTAAGAATCACTGGCCACGTCCATGACTACGTTGTTAGACAAATATGCTCAGCCTTGCAATAGATTATTTGTACATACATACTCGTACATTGTATATGATGGATTCAGTGCTTTTCATTATCTACCAGGGATAGGGGTTGAAGACCATAAACATTTTTACTAAAGCTTATATTTAATTTTCTCCTGTTTTCGAGATATGAACGTTCATATTAAATTTCTCTAAGGTTTTTTGTGACGTCATTGGAAAGCTTTGTGGTAAAAAAAATAGTTTTTGGAATTCGTACCGATTGCCAATTATTCTTTGCAATTTACTTCGCGTTTCCTATGGTTTCTTTAGATCAATTGTTAGATGATTTTAGTTTAAATGTTTTCTTTTTTTAAATTAAGACTTACACCATCTAAGTGTTTAAACAAGTAAACAATTTATATGTTATTTATATAACGAATATATAATTATTCTGTACATATCCTTGTGGAAAATAATATTATTACAAAAATTACTTTTGGCTGGTTCCCCATTAACTTCTTTAATGGACACACACTCTAAAACACACAAAATAGTTGTAGGTGAACAAACCAAAGCCTAGATCGACCTCTGTAATGGTTGCTGTAATATTAGGCCTTCAGCTGAAAAATACAATTTTGAAAGTATTGAGTAACTACTTTTGGATGTCGAGAACTCAGAAAAGAAGGAACTGGTATCGAGTACTCAATACCCAAATACTAAATACTTCTACACTTGATACGGAGGTTAAACCCCAATTTAAATCTAACCATACCAACTGGTGAATGCCTAGAGGTTAGTAGGAATTTAGCTGTAAACACAAATAAAAACAAAATTGAGAAATTATCAAACGATTTGCATGTTCCAGTATCGCAAAAAAGTAACCCATAAATCAAATTTCAATAAATTTTGAAATATTACGTCTAATTTTAGAGTTGTAATTTCACAGATAAATTTATCAAAAAACTGAAAATTTCATTAAAAGAATTTTATTACAACCCAAGCATTCATAGAGAATTTAATATTCCCCAATAAATTTCCACATCACCAAATAATTTAAAAATTTTTTTTTGTTAAACATTTGTAATTTTTCGCAGGTGATTTTCAAAATATAGTTTTCTTTAAATTATACATAGTTGAATTTATTTTACACACTGTCACCCTCAACGGCTACTTTTTTAGCACGAGGTTTAACGTTTCACTCAATACTAACTTTTTCACTTAAGCACCCAAGCCTTTTTATGCCTCTCGATATATAAAGAATCTAGTAGATGCTTCTTTGACTATAAAACATATCGTGTTGTTATGCTTGTTGCTTATTTATATTATCTTTGTTGTTGTTACAGCACGACTACTTTTTGTACAGTGGGTGCTCCAAGAATACATACCTGTCAATTCTGGAACTTTCTGTATTTGTACCGTTCAACTCTTCAGACAAGAATACTTGTTAACATTTATCGCCTCGGGCCCTAATTAAAGTAGATCTGTGTTGCAGTGTTTGGAAACAACACTTCAGCTATTCATCCAGTGGGGGTAAAAAAATAAAAATTCCCTCTCCAAGAACATTAAAAATTAATATTTCACTTACAAAAATTTTTGGAAAATTTTAAAATTGTTTGCTTTCGTTAAATTTTTAATCGTTTTCGGTTTGACTTCTCGTTCTATGATGAACACAGGATCATAAAAGATCTCTTCACTTTATCACGATCGAGCTATATTAATACATAATATTCCAAGAGGGAAATAAGAGTTGCTGCTGGAATCTACTTTAATGAATTCGGAATAGTAATTTATTTCTGCAGGCAGAGAGAATTGCTGCTGTTATAAAGACCACATATATAGAGTGTAGAAATGATAGTTACACGCGGCTAGGTACATGGTTATATGACCGTTATGTGAATATAATAAAGAGGGGAGATATATTATATTAGACAGGCATCTATGTTCAATGTAACATATACTCTTCGTCGACATGTAGTGTTTAAGTGATGCTTTTCAGATCATATGGACTAACGACTCGGCCTGCTAAACTACGAATCTCGAACATCATATCTTGAACGTCGCCATGCGTCCTATCTCTGGACCCGCACTGAATATTCTGCGCATTGATTAATTTAGACACCGTTTGATCAACAGTCTGGTAGTGGATAAAGTGAAGTACTTATACTTTTAATGACCAACTACAATAGTGCGGCCTCTTATGGCCCCTTTGTCTTCAAGTACTACTCATTATTCTTCTGTTATTCATTCCTAGTTCTACATGATTTTTTCAGTTCAATCTATTGGTGTTTAAAATGTACAAAATAATATATTGTTAGCAATTATTAGCCATTTTGTCAACCATGTCGTTCATAACATTATTCACCTTTTATATCTAATGTCATGCAAACGACAATGGATCATGCAATGCAATATAACGATTGATGCGCATTATCCATCTGCCGTATTTGTGATAAAAATAAATTACAACCATGACATGTTAACATCACAACATCATATCTTTTAGTTATACAGCAAAATTAAATTTAAAATGCCCTGACATGTTTAAGCACCGCATAATTATAAACCTAAACATTGATTAGAAGGCAGAGAAAAAAAAAGAACACATTCGCACTAAAGATTAATGAACCGATCAGCGAAATTGAAAAAAAGACATTCGCTAATGCAGATATGCACTTAATTCTGCTGTTAAAATGTTCGCATCATTTCAAATTAATATGACACACGTTCCTTAAAATACTTAAGCACACTTTACAGGCTGTAGCTGGCGAATAGTGGCACATGCCTAAGAAAAATATCTTAACAGAATTCTACAAGTAAATTTCATATTTAATTGCATGTCTGTCTGTCATTCAGTTACTCAGTCCAAGAGTCAGTTAGTGGATGCTTACATCACTGATATGTTTGAATTGCTTGATTGTTTTAATACTTTTTTGTTTTATAGTCTTAAATAAATATTGTAAAATATTCTAAAAATAAATAAATCTATTGATTACATACATGCTCCTCACAATGCCTGACTTTAGACGTGACATCATTCACACATCTGTACCTGACTCTAAGTTGCATCTTTCGTTAGGGTTTTGTGTATGTTTTGTGATTTTTTTATAATAAACGACCTTGCGCTCGGCGTAGAAGGGGGAATTACTTGATGAACTAAGGTCTAAAGAACCACTTTTCATTGTCTTTGCACAAGATGTTTGCTTATTGAAATCTAACTTCTAGTTAAATGCATTCCATCAGATTGTAGCATTTTGAAATTGAGGTGGAGTTTCGTATTTGGACGAAGGGGGCCTTTCAATTTCCACAGAATTATACAAAATACAAAACACCCCATAAATACATATGTATGTTTGAGCGTACATACATATGCAAATTTCACACATTCAACTACATGAAATTCAGCAAATCAATTTTATGTAAATACTCATCATTAAATTTAGAAAGAAATGTTTTTAGGTAAAACAATTATGTGTGTGAAAAGATGTTTATGCATGATTTTTTCTATTTTTTCTATTTAATTATAAGCAACATTAACAATATTAATTGAGTTTTTCAAATTATAGTGTTTAGTGTTATTTAAACGTATACAGCTATAAATAGAACGAATGATGTATTTAAATTATTTATTGATAAGTAATTAATTTTATGCTAATAATGGGAATTAAAGGAAGGCGAACTTATAAAATAAAATAATGAGTTGAAAATATTGTTTTGTTAAGATTTTGACTGGCAAATAATTTTGAAGAGCATCTAAACAACATCACCAATACGAGTTGGAATTGCGCCAAGCAACATCACAGTAATGATTGCTTTGGTTGTTCACAGATCTGTTGAACATAAAGTACTTCTTATTATAAACACACTTGGAATAGAAAATATTGTCATCCAAACAAAAATAAACAACAGAGACATTATTATTATCTCTGCATATTCTACGAAATATAAAAACAGTTTTGCCAACGATATTTTGAAATGTTTTATTTAACCTGGCAATGTTTTATTTAACCTAGAACAATCAAATAACTTTTTTATACTTTACCCCAATAAACCGACTTTTTATCCATCACAAAGAAATAGAAATGCTTCAGTTATAGAATTGGCGTTAAGCAACAGCACACTTAACATGAACAGACCTATTGTCTGCAATATTTTAAATGCAACAGTCTATGAAACAGAGACAATACACTACAATTACAAACTTACTGATTGGACTAAATTTCATAACATATTAAATAATAAAACCCGCTCTAATTTATCGCACTACAACTCGAAAACGTCCGTCGACTCTGAAATAACAAAACTTGTTAAAACAATACTGGAGGCCCGTAACAGCTGCTCTCCAATATTGATTTCCCCCGGTCAAACAGTTTTACTCGAAAGTACTATTAGATTAATAAAAACAAGAAGAATATTTAAAAGGAGAAGTCAGCGTACACCGAATAGATCAGATCTTCAGTTCTATGAACAATGTATAAAATTTTTGACCACTATAATCGATAAGGAAATAAATGCCTTTCGTAATGAAAGATGGAACAAAATTCTGTCAAAACTAAAACCAGGGGATAAATTATTCTGGAAGATTAGCAGGAGCCTAAGAGGTAAATAAAACAGAAAAATTTCAAATTTCATCCAAGGAAATACAAAAATTATTACGGATCATGAAAAAGCGGAAATACTTTCTAACACATTTTTAAGTGCCAACGGTCTTACATCTAATTATAAACACTCTATCGACAAAACGGTTACCTCTAAGGTCAAGAGATTTAAAGCAATAAATCATATGACGACAATTTGTCTTTGGTATCGCTCGACGAAATAACTACATTAATTTCAACTCTAAAACCTAAAATCTAAATCGCCCGGGCTTGATGATGTCTCTAATATTTTAATTAAAAATCTACCTTTGCAAGCTATACAACTATTAAGAACTATTTACAATAGCTGTTTAAAACTAAACTATTTTCCGAAACATTTTAAAAGTGCTAAAATGATGGCAATTCCTAAGCCTAATAAACCTAAAACTAATCCGAATAGCTACAGTTAAGTAATTTAGGAAAACTGTATGAAAAAGTTATACAAAACCGTATTAGTGCAGCTATTGAAAACACGTCATTAATAGCCAGCTAATAATTCTGATTCAAAAAACACCGCAGCGCTGTACACCAAATTAATAGAATAACAAATATCATCAAGGCAAACAAGCACACTAAAAAATCGACTGGCCTAATTATAATTATAATTCAATCTGCTCCTAAATCTAATAAATCAGGGCTTCCACAAGGCTCAATATTATCTCCAATGTTGTACTCAATTTTCACCTCTGACTTCAAACCGCCCTCGTTTTTAAAAGTGGCATACTATGCAGATGATACAGCTCTCATAACATCTATCAAACTTACTAAAGCTCTAATAAAAAAAAAAAAAAAAAAAAAAAAAATGGAAAAGGGAATTGCGGCCTGTGCAAAATACTTTTACAAATGGAAAATAAAAATAAATCCGTCGAAAACTCAGGCTATTATATTCCCACACAACAAGTCACCCAAACGCCAACCGAATCGCAATGTATGTTTCAAAAATGAACATGTTTCAATACGAAATGATGTCAAATACTTATGCATGCATTTAGATAAACAACTCAATTTCGGAAAACATATCCAAGAAGTATGTAAAAAATGTCTTATATCGATTAGGGCCTTGTGGCCAATATTAAACAAACGCTCAATTCTCAATATCCGAAACAAAAATTTAATTTTCAAGAGTGACCTGTGTGGTCTAAGGCAGCCAAGACTCATTTAAAGAAATCCCAAATTATACAAAACAAATGCCTTAAAATCATATATAAAAACATTGGAGATACTCCACTCAACTTCTTCAAAATGAATCTGGTCTCGAGCTCCTTTCCGATTTTATAAGAAAACTTAATAGCAAATACTTTGAAAATATAGAAAATTCTCCCTATCGTTTGATAAGAGAATGCAGAGAGTCAGCTTAAATAGTGCTTATAAGTTAAATCATCAAACCGTAAGAGGTATGCATACATGTACTATCTCCGTATAATATACTGTATGCATATATATTTATTACTGTTTGAACTTTTCTCTTTTTTTATTTCGACCAATTTCTATATAGTCTTTTATTTTTTTCCGAATTTTATTTACTGAATTCTTCAAAACGAAATTTACAATATCTCTTGACATCTTATCTCTATAATGTGACTTATTTATTGTTACCAATTTCCTAACTAATTTATTAAATTTAAATATTAATATATTTTCAACGATGAGGTGGGGGAGATGCAGGCGTCTTTCCGGTCCCTGGTGTCGGGATAGGCCACTAGTTTGTTTACATATTTGCACGTGTAGTTTTTATTTTTTCCTGAATAGGTATTTTGATTTTTCACATACCAAGGGGCGTGCAGACGATTTGTCCTAAAATGTTAAACTGTCTTCTTTCTTACTTCTGGATATTTGATGCGCAAGCAATACCTCACAGCTAAATGTCATATGTCCAAATTATTGGTCGGTTTTATTTTATCAATATGGCAGGATAATGTTAGGCATCGATTCACGTGGATACCCAAATATTTAACGTGGTTTTTGCTCTGAGGGTAAACGTTACGTGAGCATAGTTCGACGGATTTACCTTAATTCTTCGTTGTTTTAGCCAATTTTCATGTTTATGAATATGAGACTGGAGGTGTTCAGATACAACCTTCGGATCTTAGTTAACACTTATAAACGCAGTGTTCGGCTTGTTGGTATATCCGCTGTATAAAAGATATATAATAGCGGCCTTAGTATAAAACCTAAATGGACTCCTGCAGAGATTTTTCAATTTTTAGAACATTGATGACTTGACCTTACTTTAAACGTTCTATCTGTCAAATAGCTCTTAAAAAACTTGTGGAAGTTTTCAGGAAGAATTTAAAATATTTCATTTAGTAACCCATCATGCCAGAACCTTATCGAGAGCTTGGGAAATGCCAATAAATAAAGCTCAACCATATTGAATATTTTTAAATGCCAATCTACTAACGGTAACAATTTCATCGACATTTTCAATAGTCCAATATCTCGGTCGAAAACCAAACTTATGGTCCGAAATAATTTTTGGCTGATTAACATAGAGCGCCAAATATAAAACGAATAAGTTTTTAAACAACTTTTATAAAGTTGACAGTGGATTAAGGATGTATGACGTAACTCGACTTGCGTCGTTTTCAATTTTAGGGATAATAGCAATTCAAAAAAGCCTGTAAAATAAGTTTGCTTTATGCATGAAATTATTGAATATGTATCCGAGGCAGGAGAAAGCTTATTAAGATTTTTCCAACGAATTTCCGTCTCTTGTGAAGATTGCCTCCAAACCAAACTTGACTAGGGATGATAGAAATTCGTTCCAAAAATTTAAATCAAATCAATCTGACGGAATATCAGATCAAGAATTAGAAAGCTTATTTCTTTTATGGAATTTCAAACAGCGTTCCATACGCAGACATTTAACAAATGTAACCGCGTCTATGATGAAATATATTTGTGATTAAATAAATGCATTTCATAGAAAATAATAGAGTAATCAATAATTTCTTTTAAATGGGTACCATTTTTGAAATTGCAATAATTATTCTTTATTGCAGTCTACTTAATTTTCATTCATTTACAACAAATCACTTTTATCTGACAACGAACACAATAGTAATGATGATTACGATGATGGAGCATTATTAAATGTCTTCCTTGACCGCCCACTAAATACAACACCACCACCATAAGACACCAGAACAACAGAAATTACATGAATAAAAAAGAAATAAACGATAAAAGTACAAAATTACAGAAAATAACAAAAAACAACTAGAGAACATTCGCTAACTACCGCAATAGTTTTAATGCAAAAATCAAATCTTTTTCTGCTTCAAACGGCATTGGCTTGAACGAATTTTATATGCCCTGCAGCAAACGAAACTTTCAATTTTGTATTACTAAATCACGATTTCTGGTACTGCATTTAAATTGTCACTTAAATTGGAAAAGTTGTTGTTTCCAAGCTTGTTGGTACTATTTCACTTAAGCTCTGGGGGCCCAAGATTTAGTTAGTACCAAATACTAATAATATTTGTAGGTCCTAGGGTTTATTTTCTTCCGAATGATTTGTATCGCAATATAAATAAATAAGGTATACGTTAAGGAAATGTCATGGTACGAAATTGGTCGAGACAAAGAATATACAGTGATTATTAAGCTTGAGAGTTCGCTTCTGAGCCGCCGCCAATCAATAATATTAATATTTCTGATGCGTCCTAGCTTCTATTTACACTACTATATATTACAGCGCCCTCCTTCATCACGCTATAGCTCGAAATTGTCAGCGTAGTAAAATAATTATTAAAGTGGCTATAGTAACCTCAAGTAATGTGTCTACATAACGACTGAGGTTCTGCAACACTTTTCTAAAAATAAACATAACGACTAAATGCAAACTTGTTGAAAGCTTTTTATATGCCTCTACTTTACCAGCTGTCTTCTCTAGTTAAACCCCTTTCCAAAGGAGCTAACATAATTATTTAGTAGACACTACTTGCCTGAATGTTATTTGACTTTTAAATTAAAAAAGAACAAATAAACCACTTCATTTCATAAAAATATTGAAGTCTCGACAAACTTCCCCATTTCTTCCTTGTGTATTGCATATGGACAAAAAAATAATATGAAATCAGACTGTCAATAAATACAGATGGACTTTTGAGAGTAATTTGAAATTCGACTTGTCATTTTATCAGGGTTGCAGAAGCAAGCGAAGAAAATACAAAAATCAGCTGTTAAACAAATAAATAAGTCGACTGATGTTATCTTTTTTAGAGATATCTGTCGTTTTGGGTTATCAAAGCATTTCATTCACTGTTGCGCTTAAAACGTTTGCACTTTTTTATCACTCTATTTTGCTACCTTTTTACATAAAAAATCTCTCAAAAACTTAATCCGCTAAAAATTTTATTAGCCACCGCGTCCGCTACCTACTCGAATTAGCTAAGCCAACGCCGCCGGAAGTATCCTTTTGGCTTCTTTCTCCGCTACTTGCTGGAAGCAAACAAAAACGTATTTTTCATTTTATTTAAAGTGCAAACACATAATGTAATGAGAATGTTTTACTTTAAATTTTTTCGGCAGTCAGAACGATTTTCATTAGACTGCTCTTTGCAAAAATACAACGAAAACCTAAATATTTGTAGAGTAATGTAAAGTTGGGTTTAGTGATATTTTTATCGTTACCTTTACGGTAGGTATTTTCCTTGCTTTCTGTCGTTAAAAACGTCGTTTTTGTTGCAGTCATAAGGGATTTTTAAATTTACAAAACAGTCGTAACAGCTGAGTTAGTGGGCAACTCTGTGGTCTACCAACGGCATCCGCCACATGTTCCACAAGTGCCGATTACAGGGCACGAGCTTGCCGAAAGAGTTGAATGCCAACTAACTGTATTCACCGCATCGCATCTGAAATGAACAATAGAGAACAATGGACTGAAAGGGAATGACAACCTATCAAGTGCATATCCATTTACTAGGGGATACTGAAATGATTAAAACCCTGTGAAGCTTTGAAGAGACAATGTTGAAAAATACGGAGAATAATTCCAGGCTTGCAATTCCTTAATTTCTTCAGCAATCATAGGAGAATATAGAGAGCATTACTTGGGGCCCTTTCACACTTTTATATTCACCTAAACGACCTGTCAAAAATTCAAATAAAATGAGAAAGTCTTGTGGTGTGAAAACAATATGAATCTGAAAATATTCTAAATGGTTAGACCTGTCATTTCATAAGTGTTGCGTTATACTGACAATATTTATTTTTTAATTTGTTAACAATTACCATCAGATTTCTCTCTGCAAAAGTCGCACGGAAATCTAAACATTTGTACAACAGTGTGCAAGGGGTTTCAGCAGTGATTAAAATGTGAACAATGTAAATCTGTGGCCAATTTTTCACTGTGTAACTAGAGTATTATTCAAATTAATATAACCCGTGTAAACTCTCAGCTATGAGTACAACACGAGATGCAACAAATGGCAACAGTAATAATACTTAAAGTCAAGAAAACAGCAAAATTGTAACTTCCTGAGAAAGCTTTAAACAATTTGAAGATGTGCGATGCAACATTGCCTCGTACAACAAATAACAACAATAACGACCAAAAAAAGGGAAAAAGAACACAACAATAAGAATGAAAGAATTAATGTATGAAAAAGCTAGAAATGTATAAAAATCATGAACGTTGTTGTTGCTGTTGCTGCTGTTATTACAGCCACAGATGCTGGATGATGACGATGATCATAGCCGTACTGATGACGACTATAACGATGACGATGACCAAAACGACAATTTAACAATGACGACAACAACGACGATGATGATGATAACGTTGACGACCTTTAATGCTTAAGCATTTGCAACATCATCTGCATTAAAAGTCATAGACATTATTTGTTTCAAGAAGGCCCATCATATGCAGCATTTGTTAAACTCTTTCTATTTCGCTCTTCCTTTTTTTTTTGTTTTCTATTGTCACATGCACGAGTATGTGTGTCTTAAAACGACTTTGGTTGTTGGCGTAATGTACCATTTGTTTGTTGTTGTTTTCCTTTTGCTGTTAAAACCAAAAACAGCCATAACATTACATGCCCATCTTCATGTTGATCAAGTACTGTGTTTAAAAAATACTGTGAACTAATGGTCGCAATGGTATTATTTTGTTGCTGTTGCTATTATTTTTGTTGCAACAACCGCTCCCTTAAGTGGAGTAATGAACTCTAAATGTTGTAACGACTCAGGTATTTCCAAGCTTTTGTACGCGTGTTGAATTCCATTCATCGTATCGTAACGAATGTATTAAAACTGACATTAACTTGACGTCAATCAACCTTGTGTTTTATCATGTTTTAGAGTCTAAGAATGAGAATACAGAAGTAGAGCTGAACTGCTAATTGGCTGGCATTTTCTTAGAAATGCGTGCTCTGTTTTTCCATATGACTCACAGTTGTGCCAACTTTATGGAGTTTTGAATAGTAACTTGCAAAAGCTCAGGATTTTTCTTCTATGATAACTTAAAAGGTTTGTTGGTTAATGTGAGCCTTAAAATCCCCTAAGCAAAACGATGGGCTGCATACCTGGCTATTTTAAAGAAGAGCGATTACAGGACGCAAAGACTGGTGTTTCAAAGTCAACATCGTTGTCGGATTGTGTTGCCGGTGGAGGCATATCATATAGTGTATCGTCACTGAGGAGATAGAGAACCTGAATAGGAGGATTTTTTAAGTTCGACCAGGAGCGATATAAACACTGATATCACTGGAACCATTAGCCCCTGGGACTCCTGTGAATCTTCTGGTGACTATGGTGTATACCCAAATCGCGGAAGATCTTGGTGCAAGATCAATGTGGCGTTGCATTGTAACACAGGCTCTTGATAGAATAACTATATGCAGCATAATGGGTAGCTCGAAACCCCTTATTTAGAAGCACAATCTTTAATTGAAACTTATACAAAGGCATATAGAGACATTTGTAGTTGCATTTTAATAAATTCGATGCTAGGACCATGGCATATCCTTCCGAATTGTGTGGACGAACTCTGATGCTCAACAGTTACGAAATCATCGCTCAAAATCAGACACCCAAAATACAAGTTTATTTTACTCACACCTTCTTATACGGAAAGAAACAGCAATAATACCGTCTTCTTTATAAAAAAATTATAAGAAAGTGAGCAAAACTTTATTCTTCAATTGAAGCAAAGCCGCGAATAACGTTGTAAAAGACAAATTTTGCAAAACCTGTTTTTTTTTTGCAGATTAGCGTTAAAATTACTCTCTTACATTTGTTCAAACAACAAAACATCAAAATTATGCATTTTATCACCGTCAAAACGCAATTACAATGAGTCAGTCAGCGGAAGAACGTTGTAAGTTATAAACAAAATACTACGAACGGAATTTATTTTATTTTTATTATTTTTGATAAACTAAACAAAAAAAATAAAGAAAGGGATAATTAAACCTTTTAAATACGTTTTTTTTGCTCTCCTGAAAAATTACTATTTTGTCATTTGCAACGTTATTCGCGGCGATCCTTCAATTCTTTTCAATTTTTGTCAGGTTTTTGAATGGGGAAAATCTTCATTTTACTTTGAGACTTACGTGCAGTAAAATCGATTCTGTTCGCATGACCCAATTCTGAGATTATCAAAAGATCTCGGTTGAGCGTATCATTTACATTATGTCTGATGACTCCAAGTTGCAGAAGGCTTAGTCTATGACGGAATGAAAATGAATTTCGAATGCTGCTGTCATTTGCAAAAGAATAGATGGAATATGAAGTTTGACATAAAATATCATTTTAAAAAGATGTGAAATAGATTAATAAAGGTGCGGAGCTTTGCGGAACCCCTGAATTTAACTTAAACTCCTTTGGTGAAAGCCCGGTTATAACAACCCTTACAGTGCCTTCCCTGAGGAAGTTTAATATGAATCGAGAGAGGGAGTTTTAAGGTATTTAGAGAAATTAATATTAAGTTTTATGAGTCTATATGTCATCAGCGTTTTGCCCAATTCGAGAGGTATTTCCTCCCATCATTAAATATATAATCACAATCGCTGTCTTTGTAATCGGGTGTCTACAACATATAAATATTTACGAAAAATATATTTTCGAATCTATACTGGCTCCTTTTCAAAAAAAAAAAAATACTTAGTTAATCACTGCATATTATATTTTGAAAACTCTTAAGAAGTTACCACGGGTTCAACTGAATGAGATGCTGTGTGTGTGCAGAACATACCAGAATTTCCTGTTTGGAATATACTCAATCAGGGGCCTCCTACACTGGCTTATCCCCTAACAAAGGTTTTGTGGGTTGATTGCTATTAAGCTACTAATTAATATATTAAAAACTTTTCCTTTAAAAAATTAATTGAACAAATTAAAATCTTAATTAAAATTCAAGTTGAGAACCAGCAACAATTTTAATGGATGTAAACATTTGTCTCCTGTGTACCGTATCACAGGTTGGATATTTGAATTTTTTTAATGTTGCTTTCATTACATCAACAATTGTTTTGGGTTATTTGTGGGCTGTTGCTTGTGGTATTCAATTATTCTTACAACTGAGGAAAACAACAGATGATAAAATGCACAGAAAACATTCTTAATTTCTAACAAATTTACAAACACAAAAGAAAAACAAAACGCCAACGAATGAAAATCAAGTGCTCCAAGTAGTTGGTTAAGAAATACCGAAAAGTTGTTAGATCTAATTTTATTTTTATTTTTGGTCTCAACACGAAG
This sequence comes from Phania funesta, assembly GCA_963932375.1. Classification (NCBI taxonomy): domain Eukaryota; kingdom Metazoa; phylum Arthropoda; class Insecta; order Diptera; family Tachinidae; genus Phania; species Phania funesta. The sequence goes on from OZ010653.1 coordinate 44,446,135, forward strand.
ATTCTTCTGAGATTATTTTAAAGTCAAATTTTTATTTTTTTGATTCTGCAAAAAATAGAAAGTTACGTGCTTAAAATTCGCTATTAGTGGCCCAAACAGCACAATCTTCTTTATCTGTATCTAAGCACAAGACCAAGAGAAACAAAATGGATAAAAGAGGAAACGAGAAAGGCTCAAGTTCATGTTTAATCTTGTTAAAAACAATTTACTTTTATGTTAAAACAAATGCAAAAAAAATAATAAGAATAAGAAACAAAAATATAATAAAATGCTTAGTCAAATGGTATCAAATGGTAATAATAGTGATTTTCTATTATATTACTCTCTTTGGTTCAACGATTTTTAATGTGCTACGTACTTGGTTCTGGACAAGTACGAGTACATTCAATTTCTAATACACTCGAAATATTTTTGGGATTATGAAGCGGATTCTTCCTTTTTGTATGAAATCATACAAACTCAATAACGGTCACAGACTCCATTCTAAGGTTATGGTGAAGCACTTTTCTAAGGCATCAAAAAGGCGGCAAAAATTTAAATTCCGCTGAGAAGCTGTCGACGCCACAAATGTTTAGATCTACATCTAGATGCCGAAGGCGTTCAGAGATTGTCTACTAAACTGTTTAAAATCACTTATGACAAGTTAATGAGCTCTACGGCCTTAAAAATGCCTTAAAAATGCTGACCGATGATTTGAGCGTCGATGTACCCTGCCTCACTATCAATTAAGAAGATTTTGCAATTTGCACTAAATATAAAGAAAACCTATGACCTTATAGTGAATTTTGCAAAAGTGATAGACATTGTTATTTCTACATTTTGAGCCATTCTAGATGTTTTGAATAAAGAGGCGAAAAAGTTACGTGTCTTGAGTGCGTATTAATAAATATTAAATCAACTGCACGCCCAACAACTATCATCTGTTAATAGACAACGTCCGTCAAATTATATTAAGCCCAGTCATCTACAGGGGAAGTCGAGGCCATTAGGATTAACCCTACCCAGGCATTAAAAAAATCGAATGAGGTAGAAAAGCTGTTTAGTAAACTAAACAATATACCCGAAAATGTTGTAAATATTCCCGCATGGTTCTTGTAGATCAAAGTTCTATGATTTCTATTTTAATTTATCAACTGGGTTTCAAAAGCCCAGACGGATGCGGTATTTGTTTACAATTGACTACTAACGCAGTAGTGTGACAAATTCAAAAGATCGCTTGACGTTGGACTACCGCGACAAGAATGAGTCTTAATACCGTTTTGTAACGATCGATAACAACACATTAAAGAGAGATGATGATCAATATTTAGCTAACTTACTAGACCAATTTAAGGAGGATTATAAAGAAAATCGAATTAAAGTTGCAAAATAGCTGCGCCGGCTTATAAAGCTTACTATCCATTAACGTGGCTTTAGCCTGCCTGGAGAATCTCTCGTGAAATTTTCATACTTTAAATGCGGCAGTTTTTCTTATTGAGCCAAAAATGAGGCTCACGACTGAAAATAATTATGAGATAAAACAGTGGGTGGATTGAGAACTAGTTAATTTTGAGCGCATTAATGAAAGATACGGCAAGCGATATGGAGGTATTCGTAATAAAATAGCAACCAAAACTGCGCACATACCCTACGACAGTTTAATCCCTCTCGGAAAATTTAACTTAAAAAACACCTTTTAAAACAGCAATAAAAACACGTGGAAATAATATTAAATGTGTTTTCTATTTGATTCTCTTTTCAAAATTACATTTTTTTTTACATTTCACTTTTGTGCTGTTTGTTTTCTTCTGCGATTGGAGGTAAGCGATAAAACGCGTGAACTTCGGCACGTACTCAAATGAAGTTTGATTTTTTTTTTTAAATCACAAGCGAGTTGACAATCACTTTGCAATTTTAAGCAGATGAATGTGATGTGTACGCGAATCTTTACATGGCCGTAAGTTGACAGGCACAAAGATATGGTTTGCCGTAACTAAATGCACTGTCAGAAGTTCTGACTTATAGTATACCTCCATGTGGTGGCCGCCGGTATCAGGTTCCTGTTTCTGCAAGGAGTCTGGCTAAATGAGTAGAGCGGAGGGAAGTTAGAACTCTTTTATAAAAAATCCCTTATCCACAGTGGAACATCATACGTCAGGGATGGTTGGGCCAAGAGGGTGCTTGGTCTCAAGTATGCGCACTATGGATAACAGTCGATCTCCAGTTTTAATACAGCATATAGCTCTGTGTGGGTGGACATATTTCTCTCCATTAGAGGGATGAATCAGAAAGCCTCGCAAGGGGCGGAGTAATTTATCTCAGAAGAAACTACGGTTTTAATTGGCCAAGGGTGGAATGCGAAAGAGATAGACAAAACTGCCTCGCGAGAGGTGGACGAGTTAATCTTTACAAGTACCCATAATCTCTGCAGGAACTCCTGTGTTTATTGGCCAATGGAGGAATTCTGAAGATAAGGACACGAAAATCTCGGAAGAGGTAGACGTGTCAGTCACCAAAGATACTCCTGAGCAAGAGACGGAGACCATAGCACACGTTGTGTGTAAATATCCAGCACTGGCTAGCATACGACTTAGGACCACGGGCAGATACTTGTTAAGTGCAAATGCCATAGTGGACCTATGCCTTAAACATATGCTAGCAATTCTAAGTGACTCCGTGACGAGGAGGAAGGTCGACAGTCTGAAATCTCGATAGTCGATAGTAAAGGCTAGTGGTAGCACGATACTTGACTGAGACTAAGGTATCGTAAACTACTAATCGGTTGGCTGAAATCTATTTGAGGAAATAAGGAGGTAAAAAAGAGATCCATAAAGTTAGCCCCCTACATTGAAAAAATGCGCTTTACATTTTCAGTAATGAGTAAGAAAAATCTCCACTACTTGTTGTTTGTTTGGTTGCTTCGCAGGAGGTTAAATTTTAACTTCTAGCAAAATGTTTTCCACTTTCTTTTACTTACAAGAATTTTAGAGTGTAAATTAGCCATAACTAGCTGAAGGTAAATGCTGAAGATTATTTAGATTTTATGGTTTTTCAATTGGCATGGCCTATTGCACGAGTGTTTGTTATCGGAATAATGGTTTGCATTTGAGTTGAGTAGATAATATGATGCGCTTTTTTTAAATCTTTTACTTGTCCCTTATAAAAATAGTTGCATTTTCCGAACCATTTTCTCTGTACTATATTTTCATCTATTCAGTCTTCTGTGCATTTAGTAAAGTAACAGAGAGCGACGTGTAAAAGGCATATTTTAATTACCTCCTTTCGACTTGAACAAATTAAAAACATTATCACAACAGAAATGCAAATTGGAACCTTGAGTTTTATCTCCTTTCAATTGCTTTATTCTTAAAGTAGGTACACATGTATCAAATAAAATAACAAATTTCCACTTTGTCGGCGTCATGGACACTACTACACTTTTCATTTCTTGTTCTTACGTAAGGTAGGCATTCGCCAGTGTATTTTTTTTTGTTTTTTCATAATTTATTTGCATTTTAAAATATAATCATGCAGCAACATCAAACGTCAATGTCTATTAAAATTTACAAACCTAACAAGTTTATTTAATATATTGTATAATAACAATAATAATGATAATGAAGAATAATAAAAAAATATTCATAAAATAGCAACCACATAAGATGAACTGCTCCCCTTTGGTCACACTCCTTAGTCCCCAACACTCAACATCATTGAGGCAAATTCTAACAAAGTTGTATGTCGTAATAATGTTGGGGAACGAACAACAACAATGCTGATCACTAGACCACAAAATGATTGAAGGTTTGTTTAAAAATAATGTTGTTTGTATATCGACATGATAGAAAAGGCTGAGCGGACGGACGGACAGGGCAGACAGATTGAAATACACAATACTCCTAAGGGCTATAGTTTACAATGAAGGGAATTTAAATATTTTTACTTAACGCTTTAGCACTTAAATCAGGCAACAGCAAATAGAAACAAATAAAAGTGCATACTTTGAAATGGGCCAGCCATATGAACCTGTTTCTGTAGATACATACGGCTACAAATTCGTAACTTTCTCCAGCTTGTTTCCGAACAAATTTCATATCTGGAATGTTTATAATTTTGCATCTATTTGCGTCGTTTAAAATATTTCATCGAAGTGCTCAAATTTCGTATTTGTAATAAACGAACCAGATCCTATTGTTTTTGATGCGTAAGCACTAAGTGACTTCGAGAAAAGTTAATTTAAGGTAATCCGATATCATAATAATAATCTCTACGACCTCTACCGATTTAAAAGGAAATTTTTGTTAAACTGATCTGCACAAGACTCCTTTTTACGTCTCCATTTTCTTGAAGTTATATATACGAGCAGTAAATTGCTCGTATAAAAAATAATTGTACAACATTTTAATTGACGATATTCAGGGCCGATGTAATTTTTTATGGATGTTTTTGTTATAATCTAACAACAACTTTTTTTTGGTGATTAGTGGCACTCGAAACTACTCTCTCCAGTCCAGAGTATATTCCATAGAGTTCCAAATGATGGCTGCAAAATAGCAATGCTATAAATTCTAAAAGTTTTATTAATATTGGCCAATTTGGCGGTGTTTAATTGAACACCGCCAAATTGGTCTTTCGTTCTGTAACTGATTCTGTTTTTAAACTCCCCGCAACAGTTTTGATGTTTTGAGTGAGTCTCCTTTGAATTTCTGCACGATCAGTCAGTCCCCATGGACCGTATTTAAGTTACACCTCTTCGAGAATAAATAGTTTGCTTTAATATTTTTTTTTGTAATAAATAAATCAAAAACATTGATGTAACTTTTACTGAAAACTAATGAAATATGTCAAAATACTTAAGCCGTAAAATTATTTTGTAGCTACATGATTATCTTATTGCTGTGGACAGATACAAAAAGTAATACAAAACTGTATTTCCTTAATATGAAGGCAGAACATAAACAATTAGCGAAAAGTCTATATTGTAGCGGGCCAAACTAAATACGCCGTCTAGTGTATGTCATCAAATATTGTGCTTTAAACGAGAAGTTTAACACTTTTTTTAATTCAATATAATTATTTTTATTTAAAGAAATTTACAATATGTATTCAAATCTTATGTCTATTTGTTAAGTATTATCAATATAATAACTTTATTTATTGTATTCAAATCTTAATATTAAAAGACCATTCACTATTGGGAGAGCTGTTTCGCCAAACTCAATGTGTCGGTTTTTTGCTTCTTCCTGAATAGTGGCAACTTTTAGATCTCCATAGATATTTTTATTTCTTATATACATGAGGGGCGCATACGATAAGTCATGAAATTCGAGACTTTTCCCTTTGTAACTTCTTAGTGCTTGATAAGCGAGCAGTACCCTACAGCTGGGTGCCATATGGATATACTGGCTTTATAACAGATTTGTATAAAAGACTTTGTATTCCAAGGCCAATGTCGAGTGAGAACTTATTAACCAGTGTAGTTTGTTTTTCGACGCTTTATGCCCGTTATTTTTGTCCCAATGTGACGGGATCAAGGCGTCAATATTAAATATTTAACGTGCGTTTCCGTTAGAACAGTGATATTTATTTATTGTTATAGGAGAACAATTTTTCTTTCTGAGTGAAAACGTTACATGAGCACATTTCGATGGATTTATCTTTATTCGCCACTTTCTAGCTCATTATTATGAGACTGAAGTTGTTTGGATTTTGATTAACAATTATAAATGCCGTATCGTTTGTAAACGTTAACGTATATTTACGTGTATAAAAGCGGCCCTACCTTGACGGACCCATGCTTTAAACATTGTATCTATGAAATAACTCTTCAGAAGCTGATGGGAGTTTTCAAATAGAACTCTAGTTATTTTCGAAACTAGCCCATCATGCCAGACTTCATAAAATGCCTGGGAAATATCGATAAACAAAGCTGAACAATGCTGGTTATTTTCAATTGCAGATCTAATAACGGTGAAAATTCCGTGGACTTGCTCAATTGTACTATGTTTGGCTCGAAAACCTAACTGATGATCCGGGATAATGTTTTGATAAGTAACATACGGATTTAAACACGAAACGAATAATTTTTCAAACAATTTTGATAAAACTAACATCAGGATAATAGGCATGTACGACGTAATCTGACTTAAGACCTTGCCTGGTTTAAGGCTCATTACAAACACTCAAGGACAGAAATTCAGCCAGATGTAGACTTTACATTTTAGTTAGTGGTTAGTTCTGTATTGATCTTCGTATATTTTGGCCATCGGATTTATTATTAATATAGCAATTACACTGGTCTGCTAAGAAATATACCACTAAGGGGGTCATATGCATAACCAGTTACAAAAATCTATACGTGATAGCAAAAATCTATAAATTCTTCAAATTTTTTTTTGCTGACCAGTATTATTTATGCTAAAATAATTGTGTTGCTCACCAAATATCAAAATTAGCAACTGAAATATATTGTTGTTCTGTCGTTATTACTCAGCTTTTCTTATTTTCATACATATATGTATGTAAGGGAACACAATTAGAACATATTCCTTAACATTTTCTTTCGCGAGCAAAAAAAAAGAAACACACAGTTTTATGGATTTTTAATTACCAAAGTTTTTCGATGCACTATTCACGGGACTGTACGCTGACATCAGATTTAATTATTTTGCCGTTTAATTTATTCGAATTATTTTTGCTTCAAACTTATTCAAATATTGTTAACGTGTAATTAATTCTTAATGTTGTTAAAAATCTTATCTGTAAAATAAATAAAAACTACGGACATACATTAAAAGTTAATTTCACCATAATGAGAAATACTTCTATATAAATTAATTAAAGAAAAAATAATATTTGAAATTTTACACGTCGCGTGTTATTCGAAAAAACAATTTACTTTGAAGATGTGTCAAGTTTAGTTGACCATAAATAAAAATAAACATTAACATTTGCTTTTAACAATTTCTATAAACATTTTAATTTAATCATAAAAATGAATACACAACTTTTTTGTCTAGAAATTTTGCTGCTTGTGACCTCTAAGCCTTTGAATCTCTACTCCAAATTGCTGATATCATCGATTAGATCCGTTCTTAGAACAGTGTGTTATTTTAAGTAATTTCAGCGATGCTGACCTTGAGAAAACCATAAAAGTTGTTTTATTAATAATTAATTTTTTTTTTTGAAGTTTGAGCAGCAGTTTTTTTATTTAATCTAAGTGCAAAATACAATTTTGAAATAAACACTTGCCATATTTATATTTTAAAGCAAAATGTTAAAATTTAATTTGGCAATTGTTCTCGTCATGAAAGTTTAAATCGCTAGAAAAATAAATATTTTAAATATTGCTGATTTTAGAATTATTCGTATAATTTCAATTTGTTTATATAATTTTAAATATTTCCATTCATACGAGGGTGGTTCCAGTGCTTAGTAAAGTAAAGTTAGCAAAATTATTTCCGTTACGTAATACAATTTGTCATTTTCAAATCTTAGTCGAACAAAACTGAAAGTCAAGCTTGATTGTAGTCTACGAAAGTTGTTTGCTTTGTTTAAAACTATTAAAACATTGCGCCACAGAATTGGAATAGAGATCCTTTAAGCCAAGGAGAATGCCTTTACTTTCTGTTCCATTACGTATCAGCTGAAATATTTTTGGCAAATATAAAGTTTGTATAACACGTTAGTTGTTATGTTCCGTTTCGTTCTGTTACGGACCAAAATGTTAAAAAAAAATTTGACAACGTTTTTAAGTGACGGCAAAAAAGAACTATTTATTTTTCTACAAGAAATTATTAAAACTTCAGTTCATTTCCATTAAGTGCTTGAAATTTTAACTTTCTGAAAAAAAAAAACAAAAAATAAAGAAATTAAACAACAGAACGGCACAGAACGGCAACAGAAAGTCAACGTCAACTTGAACAATCGCATTTTAATATTAATTTGTGTAATTTCACTTCTCATAGATTGACTTTTAAGTGCAAAGCGCTTTATAAAATTCTTATGAAATTGCAAGTCCCGAGCGTGGATTTTTTAACTAAAAACTCGCAGTCCTCCAAGTAGACAATTTTTTGTGCAATGATTTTAACGTTGAAGCAAATATCCTTAATAAGAGTCATTGATTAGGTGTAGAAAGTCTACAACCGCAATGGTAGGCACAAGAAAAAGGTACAAACGCGGTGGTTTTTCTTGAAAATTATACTCTAATTGGTCTAATAATATGGCGAAATATTTACCATTTATTAGTTTACCATTCTGACTCAATCAATAAGGATAACTTCGAACACATCGCAATACTTTGACAATTGCGTAGTCTTCGGTGTGTTGCACTGGATTCATGTTTCAACGACATTTACTAAACTGCGCGAAAACGCATCCGTATTGTGGTTTAACAATGCTTAAAGCTTTTATGGTTAATTGTAAGCAAACGTGGCATCCATCTGGATTTTTGAAGCGGGACTTCGAGCGATCACAACTATTATAGTGAATGTTATCGACATTTTCGGATCAGTACAAAATTTTTGCCATTACTACTTCTTGTGCTAACGAAGTTCATTAACTCGCTTTTTACCGTATCATCTGATTATGCAGAATCCCTTCTTGATTATTGTTATATTTTATTTTGCAAGTGCTCATGTTTAGTCAGCCCTTGAATTCACTTCCCTAGTATTTTGACAAAAATGGAAGAGGTTGATATGTTTTGAATATTTGGCAAACGAAAAGTAAATAGCAAAGATCGCTCGAAATTTGACAGATGTACACTTACTGTTGGTAGTTGATGGGTTGCATGTGGATTTTAAATTAGCTGTGAGGGATTTCTTTATGTTACGAGTAATAATATTTTCAATCTACCAATTAAACTTGCACCAGTCAGAAAGCATCAGGGATTGGCACCGCTTGCTCGAATGATACGGAAAAGCATTATGTAAATGTTACAATCAAGTATTTGAAGATGTACCAGAGCAATAAAATGGTGTGTTTTCGTTGTAGATGAAAATTGTAACTATTCGTTATCGCTAGTAGACGCACTTAAAGCTGAAAGCTCAAATGTCAAGTATTTTTTGAAAAATTTGTTGCCAGGTCATTCGAAACCTGGTTAACCCTCGTATATACACATATTTAGTTACGCGAACTAAAATAATTCTGACATTAAATCTGCCCATGAGTGACCGCTCTAGGTCCATTTTAATATTCTAGGTCAACACATTCTCTTACCTCTGTAAATATTTATCATCTTTAACACTAGACAATTTCAATTATAATTCAACCATTTCCTCCCAATACTACGTAGCATTTAATGCTGGCAAGAACCTCAAAACTATAAAAACAAAACATGCCTCCATCATTTAAATTGCAAATTTAATTCAATCATTGTTAGAACATTAAATAGCGCAACAGCGCTACGTTACAATCATGCATCGGCATCTCTTAGCTTTTGATGCATGACAAAAGTCAAACTAAGTGTTGCAACTTCGTTCTACCCACCAACTTCCCACAACAACTACTACTTCTCTAAAAGCGCTGATCATCACAGGGCACACAAAGAATATTTAAAGTAAGCGCAAATTACATGTCCCACGACAACATCATTATAAATACTCTATTAGGGGCATGAGTATATTTTATTCCTTAATTCTTTTAGTAACTTAACTAAGAATAGTTAAGTTAAACGGCTATGCCAGGACGTGGGTCTCTTTAATGTCTAAGTACCCTCTAACTCGTTCGGTTTCATACGTGTATGATTTGCTGCTCATGCTAGAGATGATTAGGAACAAGACAAACTTCTCAATACAATGGTTATTATGTTGTTGTAGTTGTTTCGATATTTAGTATAAACTCAGAGTGGCAACTTAGAAAACTATTAGAATTTCTAATTTCTCATACAATAGTGGGGTTTACATTTTTTTGTTGTGCATTGTGAACTCTTATTGTTTTTGAATTGAAAAGTAACACCGTTTCCATTCAACTTTTAAATTTTGCTAATGTAAGAATGTCAGATCTTCTTTGATGAATCACTTTTACACTATTAACAAAAGTGAAACGACTTGTCAAAAATTCAAGTAAAAAATGAAAGCATTATGTAATCAGGCTGTTAAAGAATACGAATGGAAATTCGAATGTCATGTGGGTCTCACAATGTTTACAAAAATTCCTAAACGCTGAGACTTTTCATTTGATCAGTGTTGCGTTTTTACAGAAGCAAACGAAGAATGTAACAAAAGCAGCTGTTGAACAAATGAACAAGTCGTCTGAAAAACAACTTCTGTGCTTGTCGGTTATCAATAATATTTTGTTCACTATAGTCTTAAAAATTTCTTCATTATGCTGCTTAAAAAAATTCAATAACTTGAGCAGCCGCAATTTCACAAGAGCTACTGCCGCACATATAACGACGATGGGACAAAAATAGTAGTGGTTGACGTATAGTTTTAAAATTTGGTACGATAGTTTTGGAAAAAATCGGATCACGGATACACCCAGCGCCCTATTCCGAAAAGTAACAATTTTTATATTTGCTTTATTTTTCAACATAAAATTGTGTAAATATGTATTTGTTATACCCATCATATTCACATATTGTGAGTAGGGTTTTACCCCGATTAAGGTAAGCACTCTTGGTCCTTTCCGAATTCTATGAAACGTAGTACATGTGTGCAAATCTCTTAATACAGAAGTGCGACGCATTTTGACTCACTGTCGCACAGTCATGGTGAGAATATTTTTACTCACGCATGTTGACGCGCAATTAATTAATTTTTAGTTAATATTTTTTAATAATTATTCTCTCTATCATAATTTTTTAAGTGTTTGTTGTTGTTTACAAATTTTTGTAACCTCTGAAAATTTGGGGTCTAAAAATGCAAAATTTAAATTTTTTTCTAGTTCCGATTCGAATTTTATTCATATATCTTTTTGGCAAATAAATCGAACACATTATTGGAGTACGTTTGGCGGAAAAAACCAGGAGACCATATTTTTCTTTTTAATTATTACATGGAACTTAGTGTTTCATTTATTTAAGTTGAATAATATGTGCTTTTGATGCAATAGAAAATCACTTTAGAAATCGTATGCTTAAACTTCCAATAATAAATAAATCTAAATTTAAATCTTCCATTTTAAACATTGAAACCAATGCAATGTTTTAAATAAAGTGGCCAAAACTTAGGTTTTTGTTAAAAATTTAAAGTACGAAATTGTCTGAATTCTGTCCCTTCTGGTGCCGAAAATAAAAGCTAAAACTTCAAAGTTCTTTCGCACTGGTTTGAGGTGTTGTTGTCACCTCTCGGACAAGGTAATTTTTTTATATACATATAAGATAAAATACCTTTTCGCATTTTTGCTTCATGAATTTTCTCCAAGAATATTGTCGCTCAAGGAAACACTTGTATCATGGTACTCAACTGGCTATTTATCTTTTATATCAACATTTTCCTTCAGTAAATACTTTTAGTTTTTTTAAATATTCATCATGTTCCGCTTTAAAAATAACAGTGTATCTGGAGGCAATCGTATTTTTTTTCATATTTTTGTGATTCGTTTCTATAACTTCTTCACACGAGCACCCTACAATAACTTATGCTATAATTTAGGTATTTTTAAAATTACAGAATGATACCTGTCTCTTGTTTACACAAAAAATAGCGACAAATAAATAAACAAAATGGAAACAAATTATTATTATTTTATTTAATTATTTCAATCACAAATTACTGTTTAATAATTTTGCACAAAATTATCCGTCTCCTCTAGTTGCGAAAAATGCAGTTATTCTTACGCGTTTTTTATAAACAAATCAGCAAGTGTTATTATCTCTCTTAAAAAAAAAAATGATAGTGGACATATACAAATATATTTAGGGCCTTATTTTATAAAAGACAAGCAACGCCATAATTTATATGGAAACAAAAACAAATTTAAAACATTTTTCCATTTTTATATCAAGTAATTTAAATTTTAGGCATAAGTTCGTCATCTTTAGTCTTTCTATTCAGAAAGAATATTCACTTTTAATGTATTCAAAGTTATCATATCAAATAAATTTTCTTTCTGAATAGAAAGAATAAAAAAAAAACGAACTTATGCCTAAAACAATTAAATTGCGAAATATTATTAATTGTAATTCGACAAAGTTACGTTTATTGTTTTGAATTGAAATTTGTGTGCCTATGAACGCCATAAAATATGAAGCGTTGACTTCCTCGCGTTTGCTTGCGTTTTATATAATAAGGCCCTAATATTACAAATTTAATTTTGTAAGAAACACTTGTAGGATCGTGGAATATCAGCAAATTTTAGGAAAGCAACCATTTTTTAAAATTCATTCTTTTAAAGTTCCGCCATAATTTTTCTAAATTCTTTCTAGATGTTAATAGAAAATAGTAGGGGTTAATTTAAACAGAAATAATTTTTTTCATTTCTTTGTAATATTCAAACATTTTTAAATTTTTAGAATTTATTTAAATAATTTTAGTTTTGTCAATCAACAAAAAACGTAAAAAACTTAAACCTCTTTACATTTTGCATTCCGTCTACACTTAGCTATAACGACCCAAATTTTCGATCGTCTAATCTATAAAATGCATTTTTGTTATATTTGATTTAAATTTTTCGACTGTGGCTCCATCTAGGGGTGCCAAAAGCGACGAACCTAAATTTTTCCTGAAATACTATACCTTGCTATATTACTAGCCAAAATTGCAATCTGCTAGTCTCAACAATGCATTTTTGACAATTATTTGCTGGAAACATTCAAAGCCCAAATGAATTTATACATGAAATTCTCTAACTTTGGCGCTCTCTCGTGGCACCAAACAGTAAAAAGCAAAAAAGTTCTTTGAAATTGGTTTCATTTATTTTGTTATTTATCGAACACTATAACTTTTATTACAATAAAAAACAAAATTATTTATTCTAATTTTCGTCTATGGAAAAAAGCACTGTGCGCCGCCCAACGCACCACAAATTGTTCAACCATCGCCACCGAAGGTACTCAAACAAGTCTTATATTTTACTTTAAGTTTGATAGTGTAGACACACGATGTAATGAGAATATATTACTTTTGACAGTCAGAACGGTTGTCATTAGATTTATCTTTGCATAATGCCAACGAAAATCCAAACGCTTGTAGGTAGGGTAGTGTGAAAGGGGCTTTAGAAACAGGCTTAAAAACATATTTAATCCATAAATTTTTGGACCTAAAGAAAGAAGAAAATATCATAATTTTTTGGATATTATGATATTTAACGTGTTTTCTTTGACCAGAAAAATTATTATGTGTCACAAATCTAAATTTTATAGGGTGACCAAAGAGTAGTTTTTCCAAATGTTATATTTCAGACGCTGTCAAAAATGTTAGTAAGTTTTGCCACTTCATAAAGCGTCCCTTTTGTACCGTTCCAACGTGTGGAAATTATTAAAAAAATATCGAAATTCCACTTCAATTGTAAAAACGTAACGTAAATTTTGTCGTGACATCGGTCCATGGAAAAGTTCGAATGCCAGTACACTGTTTTGGATTTTAAGCTCTGAACATGAAATAGGCTGGTACGAAGTTAAGAAACTACAACGAAGGGTTTGTTATTGATTATGGATTTATCTGCTATAAAAATACATAACGTCACAAAGTAGTAGTCTCACACGTATTTTTTTTGATTTTGAAATGGGACTTAGCGATTAACAAAAAGCTCGCGTATTGGCACTCGGTGGCGAAAGAAACCCATTTGCCTTTATTTTATTCACCCATTTTCATAATACAGAATAAAATATTCCAATATCGCTTTCACGCCATTTCTGCAAGTGAACATTGTAGAGATCACATAATATGAAAGGAAGCATGTACAGTGGTACATGTAGCTTTTTTTTTGTAAGTACGACTTTTTTTGAAAAACTTAACTGCAATATTCATAATGAAACCCACAGCCGATACAAAAGTCGGACCAAATTAGAGTATTTGATGTAAATACCGTGATTTATCTATTGATCTATATATAAAATATCTGTAATATATTATATTCTTTCAAATAATAGGCAGGAAGACACGGAAAAGTAAATTGCTGAGCAATTTTAAGCCGATATAAATATATGGTTTTATAGACACCGAATAGTTTCGAATATCCCGTGATAAATAAAACTACGCCCACAGAATTACATTAATCAACCGAATTAAATTTAGTCATTTTCATTTTCAGTCCGCAAATTTAAAGTCGGCCCTTTTTAAGGACTCTCTAACCATTTACGGCAGCCTCTATTTTTCTAGCGAGTAATTCCATAGAAACAAAAGCTCAACAACCAACTTTAAGCTCCAACTAAAAATTCGAGCACAGAAACAGTAATTTATAACAATAATCCCTTCACGATGTTCTTGTGATGAGTCTGAGACGACATGCTCATACGCCAAGCTCTCTTCCGCCTAGAACTATGCCTATTGTTAATTTGAGATATTTTTAGTTGTGTAAACTTTTATCGTCTAAATGTGTTCCATTGGAAATGGTGTGCTGAGATAATCGTAGTTTTTGTAATGTGTTTATTTTAAATACAATTTTTGCAGCAAAAACCGTAAACAATGTTAAAGCGTGCGAAGTTCTCACGAAAGTTTTGTTTTAAGATAGTTTTCTATTTAACTTTTTGTTTAGTCTTTCTATTTGCTAAAGAAACATCTTTGAGTTGTTTATTAATAATATTATACTCATACTTGACTTTATAAAAGATTCATATTTAGTGTTATAATGCGATGCTTTTATCGGCTATTGGAGTGCTTCTTCTAGCAGCTCTTGCTGTTGCAGCACTGGTGGAGTACCAGGCGATTTTTATAATTATGTGAGAACTGTTTTGAAATTAATTTCGAAATATAAAGTATTCGTGTTAAATAATGCTTTTTAATCTTAATCTTAGAAAACTGACTGTCTTTCTGTTACAATTTATGTATGTGGATCTTTAGTAGTGGGGAAAATACAAGATATTCATTTTGTATGAAAAAATTCATAAAATATTTATGTAACAAACCTCTGATGCAATTCAAGGTCAATATTTTTTTAGTGGAAAATATTTTGTTTTATTAAAAATTTGAAAAGATTGTCTTAGTAGAGAAATAACAAAGGAAACGAACATTGGGACGGTCACAGAAAATGAAACAGATAAGAGGGCTACAATCTGCAATTCGCGAAACTTTCTGCGGAAACTTAAATATGGTGTTCGAAATAACTCTTCTTGAAAACCCCACATGTAACAGATTATTTTAATATTATTATTTATACTACTTGATAAATCATTTTAAGTTTATTATAAATTTGTAAAACATTGTTTCAAGCTCAATTTGTTAATTTAATTTTGCACACACAATGAAAATTAATGAAATTTGATGGGACATCGTGTCTGTTCAAGCATCTAATTATCACCTAATACGACGTTAGGACGTTATCGTCTGGCTTTAACCCTGTCCCAAATATATTAAAGAGACTCATCGTCTACAAACAAAAATAAAATATCGAAAAATTGGGAAAAAATGAAAAACAGCTTTCACTGAAATAACTCCCGATACACATTATTTGGGCATTGCTAAATTAAAATGGAAAAAGTATGATAACCCTAACAGAGAAGAAGCCACAAGAAATAAAAACGGCTCTATTTATTTTTTAAATCACTTTACAAAATCCTCTCATTTCGTTAGATCAGAGGTGTATTTTAAGGTACACTTTTGTAGCCACATCCACAGAAATGCAAAAGAAAAATAATACTTGCGCAAATTTTAAATATAACTACTGGCAAACTGATATTTAATTGCTTTTGTTATCAGGAAAAAAGGAATATACTTTTTTGGGACAAATTCGAGACACCCAAATAAAAAACTATTTATTTGCTTTGCCATCAGCTGTTCCCTTTATTCACTATTCTACTTGGTTCTACATTGTACTATAGTCTAAACGTAAAAAAAGCTTCAACAGATTTGTACTTTTTTCTTTATAATACAGTTTTGTATATTGTTATATTTTGCTTTTACAAAATCTAATCAAAAATATTGTAGTCAAAACATGGCTTAAGAAGTCCATATTTTACCGTGATGTGTCGTGTCGGTTTTAACTTAAGGATTACTCTACTATCACTGGACTATCAAAAAATATTTGGTAAAAACGAGCAATTTAAGCCACAGAATTATTTCCAACAAATTCACAAAGTTAAAACTCTTTGTGGCTGCGATAATTAAGCTTAAAAGTCGTGTGAAATGCGGCTCATATTTCTTACTCATATGAAATGGTAGAAAAATTGGATAAATCATATGGTGCCGACACGTAGGTATAATAGGAGAACTCACTTAATGTGAGCAAGTCCGCAATTAGTAAGAATACGAATATTCTAACAGGACATTAAAGCTCACAAGCACATCTAGTTTAAATAAGAAGAGCAGACAATTTCTGAGCCACTACTCAAGTACAAGTAAGTATCCAGTATTTTACTATTTACACATTACCAGACATCTCAATTGTATTGGTTGGAAAATTCTGACGAAGCACAAAGAGAGCACCGAATTCCGATAGTGTTGAAAGGACTTTTAACATTTTTGTTCATAGTGGAAAAAGCAGAATAATCTTAACTATTAAATTAATTGTATCCCCACGGGCATTAGACCAATGAATTGTGTCCTCACCTGAACATTTAAACAATAACTCCGTCGTTTAAGTATTTATTACTTGCTCATGATTTGTCCTATTATAATTTCATTTAATTGTCAGTTTTATGATTCTAGGTACAGGATCACAATCTTATTGGCTGTGGTAGACAAAGGGCAGTAAATCAGTTTCAATTCCTTCTTAGAGCTCTATCGTAAATTCTAATGATCCATTGTGTGTTTCATAGAAATATATTTATTTTTAAGATTATTATTTTATGACAAATGATGAACGTACGTACGTACATACATACATATATCTATACATAAACAAAGTCATTGTTTTCAATTTGCAAATTTAAAATAATACGAATTAAAATGATACTGACCTTAAAGCAAAACATTCCACTATGTGATCAATGGACATTGTTAAACGTTGAAAAACAAACAAAACCCTTAGAGTAAAAAGGAGTTTTGGAAAGTCATTTGTACAATAAATTTCTTTTTTAACTTTGAACAAAATTTTAAATAATATTAAATTGAGAGCATACAAATTAACATACTCTCAAAAAATTATCAATTAGTTATTGTTTCAGGGCAAAAATCTCAACTGATCCACACTTTTCTAAAAACGTTTAGTCCAATTTAAAGGCCATTGGAAATAAAGCAATTTGGCAACAGAAGCCAAAAAATTTCACAAAAAAAAGGAGTTACTCGGAATTAATATTTTCGATTAAATTAAAATTAAATATTGGGAATTATATTTATGAGTTTTATAATAATATTGCAACAAGTTGAGGGATAGCTAGGGAAATTTATGTAAATACTAGTTTATAACCAAACAAAAAAATTATATTAATAAAAATTATTTTAAATTATATCGTGCCAAACCTAAAGCTCAAGGTATATAAAATGTAAATGCTTCCTATATTCCGATTATTTACTAAATAAAACTAATTTATCTTTTTCCAAAATATAAGGTTTTTACACCAGTTGCACCACTCCAAGCTTAGTGAGTGACACTGTGAATAGTCCTGCGAAATTTCGGCTGATTTCAAGAGTTACAAATCTTTACGTGAGAAAATCGCCCGGACCTGATTGTATTACAGCACCAATGGTAACAAATTTACCTAATTCTGCTGCGAGAATTTTGCTATTAGAACTCAAGTCAGATTACGGCATACAAGCCGAGCAATGCATAGTACAATTGAGCAAGTCCATATGATTCCTATCGTTATTAGATAGGCATTCGAAAATAAGCAATACTGGCGGATAGAGTCTGTTATGATGGGCTAATCATTGAAGTAGCTCAAGTTCCGCCTGAAAACCCTCACAAAAGTCTTAAGAGATATTTGACAGATAGAACTTTTGAAGTAAAGTCAAAGCTTTGCCTTTCAATAAGTGGGACAATTTCTGCAGCTGTTCCTTAAGGTAGAATATTGGGACCGCTAATTATATTTACAAGACGTTTGCAGACGACACTACATTTATATTTGTTAATTCAAATACGAAGATTGCATCCCAACAATTACAGTCTCACATTAACGAGTTAGAGGACTGGCTAAATAAATTTTCCCTCACAAATCCACGTATAACAATAACAAGCATACACCAACGTTAGGTGAATACCCAGATCCAAGGATATCATATTCCGACAAAAATATTGGCGAAAAAACTTCAAGCAAAGCAACTACACTGGCTAAT
This sequence comes from Phania funesta, assembly GCA_963932375.1. Taxonomy (NCBI): domain Eukaryota; kingdom Metazoa; phylum Arthropoda; class Insecta; order Diptera; family Tachinidae; genus Phania; species Phania funesta. The sequence goes on from OZ010653.1 coordinate 44,464,425, forward strand.
AACTCTACCTTCTAAACTCTAAAGTCCTTCTATACAAATCCGTTAAAAGGAAAATATTGTCGTATGATATTCGGATTTTACGAGAAACTAGAATTTTACGACATCTTATAGAGGTTTAGAAGTTCTCACTATTCAGGAAGAAATAAAATCACACACGTCCAAATACAAAACAAACCGGTCGTCCATGCGAACATTATTGTACCCAATTTATTGCAATTTGACGGACACCAGGGACTATAAAAACAGGAACAGGTTGATGGCTTATTAATTAAAAAGCCTTTTAGGGATAAATTTATCTAAGAAAGATTTAATAAAATAAAATTCAAGCCGTGTCAGTTTAGTCTCAGTGTCAGTGAAAAATAAAATATCGTTGCCTCAGTCTAAAATAGCGGTGCAAAGTTCCTTTTTTTTTAACGTGATTTGTAAATACGTCGGCAACGATATTTCTTGTATTTCACTGTCACTATGACGTGATTCCTTTTGCAAGATGTGTATGATATTGAGGAAGGCGCCAGATATACTAGGGATGTATATGAATATGTATCACTGATCGGTGATGATTGGCACTGATATGTGTAAATATTCCTTAATTTATAAAAGAAATTTTTGTAATTAATCAAAAGGCTCTGTTATGTTGCACTACAACGAATGACGGTCGGCGTTATCACAGTCGGCAATTTAAGATAGAATACCATTTGTAATTTGCGAATTATATCAAACGATTTTTTAATAAAAAGAGTATTTATTGCTGTATAACTAGGGAAATGCCTATAGAGACCAGTTTATCACCAAGTTAATAAACAAGGTGTATGTATAAACGTAAACTCTTCCACTATTCCGACTATTTCTGAATTAAAAATTCATACATTTTTGTTCAAAAAATATATTTTTTATATAAAAACAAAGATGTTGAAATCATTTGGAAGTAATTTGGAGTATAGAGTTCTAAATAACAAAATTCGATAAATCGTTCTTGAATTACAACAATATCTAACAAGTAACTTCTTTTAAACGAGAGTATAATAAGTAAAATTTTAATTTTTATAGTTTTGGGATTATAATACATCAACATTTTAGATTGACCTTTTACTACAATTACACCATCTTCGTAAACTCATGAAATTAAAGGAGAGTCATCTAACGGTGGGTCATCTAAGATAATTTCAGTAGTCTGAAATATAATGATGTGGAATAGACATAAATCAATCCGTATGAGGAGGGTTCATACCGGCAAAAATTGGTATTATAAAAATTGGTGGCATTACCCTAAACCTTATAAAATACAGCTGGTTAATGAACTGAAAGCGTTCACAGATCAAAAGCGTAAAATTTTCTGTTGTCTGCTTAAGGAATAATTGAGAAACATTCATTAGAGGCTTATTTTATTAGCAACATATCAGCAGCTATCCTCTGATATGAATTCCTTACAACTTGTCCATATTTTTACGAATATATCTTCAAAAGGGATGTGGCAATTAATCATTTTTGTACTAAAATAAAAACGTATTATGTTTACCAAACATTTTTTTTTTACTTTTTCGAAGTTAAACTTAAAGTACCAGGCTTATTGTACTTTTTAATGTCAATTAGTTTTTAAAATTGTTGTAATAAAAATTTATTTAACAAATTTCTCTTTGGTTGCAATTCACTCCGTCTAATTTCTGACCTGCAGTTACATATAAAATCTAAAGTGAAGAAATATACTTAAATAAGGCAAGAAACATATACATTCTTAGAGAGCACTAAAAATGTTTGTTTTATTATTCAGCCGAGTCTCAAGTTTTTCAAAACTTCTAAATAAAATTTTAAAACTGATCTCGCTCAGGCTGGCTGGGGTTTAGTTGGACACTTTATTTGCTTTATTGCCACAAGTAGTTTACAACCACTTGTTGTTAGCAAAACTATCATCGCCAGGCACATCATCGTTAGTAACAAGCAGCATTTTAATCATGACCATTTCCAACCTGTCTGCTCTGCAACCACAAATCCTTAACATTCTTCTTTAAAATACAATAATATTGTTGTTTTTACATTTATTTACAAGTTAATTAGTTGTGGTTATTGTAATTTTTCTTTTTCTCTTTGTCTGTCTGTATTTTTCTTGTAAAAAGCTTTTATTTTCCCCATAAAGTTATTCCCGCTTAAGTTTTCATAGAGTTGATATTATTATCCAATTTGTGGCCAGTGTTCAAGGTCATAATATTTGTTATGTCGTTGGCTAGTTGGTTAAATATTTTACCATTAGCTTGCCTGATTGTTGTTAGACAGTTTTACGTTCAAGTCAAATTTATAATGAGTTTGTGGCAGTGCAAATATTTTTATTACAATTTTTTTGATACCCACCGCCAAGTAGATGGAGAGTTAGCAATTTTGTTGGTAAGTTTAGTGATCTACACTGGGTGGATTTTACACACAAATATTTGCATGATACCTTCTCTGACACAACATGCACACACGGACAAAAGTGATTGTCACTTTGCTTACTCAACGTTTGAAGGACAGTTTTCTGTAAATAAAAGTTCTCCAACACCAGCAGCCGACATAATGTCCCACATCAGTAGAGCACCCCCATGTTGACCTGCGGTGAGAATGCATCGGGTGATTTTTTGTGTGGCTTTCTGTGTTTTCAGTGTAAAAAAAGCTTCGGGGCATGTGACAGTGCCAAAAATTTAAGCTTTGCCATTTCACCATGAATAGCCTAATATCCATACCTACAAAAGAGCGCTGCGTTAGCAGCAGAATACGTAGCCACAGCACATTTGAAGTAAAATATATGCCTCTGAAAGAAGCATACGTGAAGACTCTCGTGTAAAGGGGCAAGCCAGCCACAATTCCAGTTCTTGAAGATAACATTACAGCTGCCATTGGTGAAATACCGTCCGAAAACTGCGTAGCCACGTGCAAAATTTTCATAAAATAATCTTTAATGAGGAAATGGCTGGCATTAGTTTCATTCACTTTGTAATAATGCTTCTCTGCTGGGGTATAACTCGGCGCTCCAAAAGGTTCTGTCAAAGAATATTTCTATTTCTGGACCCTTGATAATGGAAACACGTTCTTCGATAATTAATCGCTCTTTATTTGCCGCATCTATACTATGCTAGGTACAACACAGCCACTCTCTTGACGTAAATGGCCACCACCTTTTTGCTCGCCACTATAAGATAGAGAGCTCAACTGAGCCAGTGGTACGCCACCGACTTTCATCGTCATAACTTATGCAACTTTTCTTTTTTTTCTAAAGTTTCTAAATACAAACGGTTAAAAAATCACCCTGTAGGTGTCTAGTTCTGCCTTCAGATCAAAACATGTTAAAGCAACCGACATGCACAGAATTAGATTTCATTGCAAGGCTTTTTTGCTGAGTGACGATGACTTTTGTCTATGAGTGTATTTTAGCCAACAGTAAATATAAATAAATAAACAAATGGCGAAAAGTTTCTTATAATTTTAAATATTCGAACTAATTAAAAACCGGTTGTTGAAAAATATCGATTAGTCGATTACCGTAATGTTTAGAATTTGCAGTGTCGCAAATATAAATAGGCAAACAAAAAATTCTTCGATATCATTTTTATTTAGTAGATATTGTGACGGCTATTTTTCGTAGCGCCTTAGATGTAGGGTAGGCAATAGTCGAACAGTACTTCGCCATGTTAAAATTGAAACCAAATGTATAAAATTTCAATAAAACTGCAAGGGTAAATGTGAGTAAAGAAATGTAAATTTTAATATAATATTATGTCATTAATTTTTAAACACGAGGTCTTTTTTTTATTAAATTATTTAAATAAATCTACTCCTTCCTGTAGCACTAGCAGGATATATCCAGAATCCAGCTCGTGTTTAGCATCATCAGCATGCATGCGTAGTGAAATATCGAAAAATAAAAATATAATTTTTAAAAAAAGAGCTTCAAGCTTGAACAATTTTAATAAATTAACTTGAGGGAAGGTATTTTAAATATATATAAATAATTAATATTAAAGCAATATGCATAAAATGAACGCCACACTGTAACATTATTATACAGTTCAAGCAAACAAGATGGACATCGTATCTGCCGATAAACCCACCTATTGGGCCCAGACCTTATTGACTTTGCTACAGCAAAAAACATCAAACGCGATCAATTGTTAGTTAGTTCATCCTATGACCAATCTTCTGATCACTCATCTACAATAATTATTTTACACGCCAGCTTTGTCACTGCAACTGAAACCCTTATTTTCTATCCAAATAAAAACACGAATTGGTTAAAATATGAAATGTACCCGAGCTCTCACTTATCTTTGAACCTCTCACTGAGAAATCTAGCTGATATTCAAGCAGCTGTAAACAATTTTACAGACGTCGTGACTGCCGCAGCCATAGCTGCAACGCCAACAAAACCATCAGCTAAAATAAAATCGTATTAGGCAACAGCAGATATACAGATTCTCGTCATTGAGAAAAGAAGACTAAGAAGACAATGGAAAAATAGTCGTTCTCCACACATAAAAATACAAATGAACTTGTGCCAAAAACACTTTCGCAGTAAATTCCGACAGAAACACGAATTCGTTATCGATAGCTTTTTAAAAAACTTGGATCCAATGAAAAACACGGATTATAGTCTGTGGAAAGCTGTAAGGCACTTACAATGCCCTATTGCTTACGAATCCCCACTAAGACTTGAAGACCGTACTTGGGTTAAAAACTCAAGTGAAAAGGCAGATGCGTTCGCAAATCACTTAGAGAAGGTTTTCGCACCAAATGATATAAATAACGTCCATAAAGCTTCGACCAAATCAACTACATTGGCTAATAAGTCCTATCTTAACCTTGGCTTTGAAATATAAAGTCATTTAATACAAATCCGTTATAAAGCCAATATGGTCATATGGCATTCAGCTGTGGGGGCACACAATTTATTGCAATTTGACGGTCACCAGAGACTGAAAAGAACTGACACATTGAGCTTGGCGAGGCGGATTTCTCTAACCAATAGAAGATAGTTTATTAAGATTTGAATACGAAAAATTAGGTATTACATTGATAATAACTAGTAAATAATAATTTCGAAGTAAGACTTGAATACTTATTGTAAATTTCTTTTAGTAGCAAGATTCAATAAATTTAAGAACAAAAAAACACTGTAACACACCAATAATTGTCAAATTGAATCTTTCTTGCATCCATTTGTCAATTACAAGTGAAACATTTAATATAAAATTTAAATGCTGCCCATTGCAGCAACACATACGAGTATGTAAAGGAGAAGAAAATTTTAGTTGTTGCCTTTTTTGACATTTAATACTTTTACACAGTCAACAGCAATAAAAAATGTCTACTCTTGCTGTCACTATTGTCAAGGAATTTATGAGTCTATCTGAAAGGAATGAACACTCATGGCTTAGCACTGATTAGTTCTCATGATGTTTGAGACATTCGATGTTTGCAATTTGCCTTTTTTCTTACGTTTTCTTTCGTAATGTCTGTGAGTTTTATGTAGTATTGCCTACAACAATATTTAAACCCTGTTGGTGTATGATTAAAATAATGGCTGTCTGTCTAACTGATTGCATGAATATGTGCTCGTATGTATGGCTTAAAGCATTGCAAAAAAGGACGAACACTTATATACGCATATATGTACGTGCATACATACGTACGTGAATGAAAGAAAAAATCACCTAGAGACCAAAGGCATGTTTTACGATATCTTCGTGGTGATTTATTATCATTTGTTTTTAAAAAGGCAGACGCCTAAACATAAAATTTATATAAATACATTCAATTACATCTACCCGCTTAGAATTTGCCAAACATTTATGTCTTAGAAACATCTTGAAAGGGCCCAGAAACAACAACGAAGTTCCACTATCAAAACTTAAATAGGTTTGCAAGTAGACATGTGGTATTTATGGTTGAGTATATTACAAATTACAAACAGTTTTAATTTTTTTTCTTTACTCTTTTTTAGTGTTGTCTTTTTTATAATACTTAAATATAAACGTAAATTTGCTTTAACTCTTTAAGAACATTAAATTCATTGCTTGTTATTTTTTCAATAAACCAGCCAAATGATTTGTGCAAACTAAGAAAAACGAAAGACTTATGGAAAAAACTTAATAATTTTCATTTTTATTTTTCTTTGGCAATAATGTCTCTCTCTCTCTGTGCGACTTTACTTTCTTCTTCCCTTTTATTGAACCTACAGTTGTTGCTTTTATAGTTATTTGCTAATGCTTCTCACAAGCTTGTCACTTGTGCAATATTTCGTCTAACCATTTTATTTTCATGTCTCAAGGGCCAAGAGCGTGTCCATAAGTTCAACATTCTTGTTGTTTTCTTCTTTTTTTTTTGGTTTGTTTATTTTACTTAAAGTTTAAGTACATACACTAAAGAGCAAATGTGGATAAGATTTTACGAAAATAATAATAAAGAAATGGTGATTCTGCTTTAATAAGGAACCATTTGTTAAATTCGATAATTAACAACAAATACGATAACAACAATTTAAATTGCAGAATACGGATAAATGATGCAGGTATAAATTATATCAGTATTTCCTTCTTTACGCAGTAGGGTCATCGTATATACGAGATCTTACAAAAGCCGGCAAAGATTGTGTAATGAATTTATTTAAATTCAATTGCAAAAAAAAAATGCTTCAGGCTAACTTGTTTAAAGGTAAATACAATTTAAAAATGTTCGTATCTCATCCACACAAAAGTGTCCGTCACTTACAGTTGTGGGTTTATATGGGTAGACTTAGAAGATCTTCTCATCGTTTTTGCCTTCAATATATTAATTACTTTGTCACTTTCGATCCAATTTGTCCTTATTTATTTAATTGTAACTTCCTTTTATGCCTAATGGCATAAATGATTAATTGTATTAAGACCAGGGCGTTCAGAAACAGCAGTAGATATGCGAAATGAATATTGTAGGTCATCAAGCGAATAATATACGAACTATGTATTCATACTGAAAGTAAGAATCCTTTCTTTTAAAATGTTTATAAATAGGTTGCTCTCGATCATGTTTCAGAAATTTATGAGATCGCTATTACTAGCAGGCATGGTGTCTCCACCATGATCATATTTGTTTCTTTGCTAAAGAGCCATCGAATACGGCAAATACCTATGGGGACAAAGTATTATTCTGCAAAGAGAACTAATTCTGTGTATATCGTTCGATTGGACATGTTTAAGTCTGAATCAGGAGAGTAATACACCGCAAGAGAACTACATTCTGACCTTAGGTCAACATTTCGATGCAATATTCTTGATGTGAGCCTATATGTCGTCTGCTGGTGTCGACAGACTTGTATGTAAGATGACTTTTGCCCGTGTGTATGTTATTTCATTTAGTAAAAATAAATCTAGAAGGTACAACTTTGGAAATCCAATTACTCATCCTGTTTAAACCGCCAGCACCTTATACACTCTCGAAACAACTGATTAAATAACCGTCCGAATAGTAAGGTTATGCATCAGTACGCCGATTCTAACGACCACACGCAGATAGACGTTTGATAAGTCTTTAAACGTCTGTGGTGATGCCACTTCAAACCGAAACTAAATATTTAAAAATTCTCGCATTAATAGTTGGTACATTTTCTTTCGACTTTTGCACTCCAAAAATTTTTTTTCGTACCTTATTAGCTCTGCCACTGTACAATTTCAAGTTTCCTTTTCTTCTATTAGAAATATTTCCTTAATATTAAATGTTTATAATCTCTTCTTTATTTCTGGCGTTTTCTTTTTATACTGTTATTCTTTTTTTGTGCAAATCATGTTTAACTATCTATGTTTGGCGTATTCTTTTGTGTAACTTTGCCCTTTGCATGTTTGGTTTGGCTGTCATCGTTAAAAAGGCTTTTTCATTCTAAGGTCCACTTGCTGGTATTCCAACTTTATTTTATCATTCCTTTAACAATTGTCTAGCATTTTATCTCTATGAAAAACATCATATAAAACACGACTTTGTATACGAACTCACCGCGGAAATGTTGTTGTTGTTGTGTTTTTCAAATAATTAATTTGAATATTTTGCATAGAATATGAGTTAATGTGGATGCACTGACCACATGGACAAAATAAATGATTATCTACAGCCATGCATTTTCTGTTCAGAATATTAATCTAAAAGTTTTTGAAATCTCAGGGCAGCTGTATGCGTACCTGAACATTTTATTCATGTTTTAAAGGAAAAGACAAAAAAAATCCTCAATCTTTAGTTTGCTATACTGGCTAAATAGTACGAGTATGTTTCCTAAAACCTGGCTACTAAACGGGAGGAAATATGACGCTGAAGATGGCACATAGTGGAAAACGGATTGTCTGCAAACCAAACTTGACATGGAATGACGGAAGTTCGTTCTAAAAATTTACATTAAAACACCCTGTCGGAATATCAAATCAAGAATGAACTAAATTTCCTTCTGGAGTTTATTCCGAAAAGTTGTTTATATAGAAAATGTGTGTATGCCTATGTTTTCTTAACCATAAAAGCCTTTACTTGCAACGTGTCCAATCAGTCGAATATTTCCCATATCTCTCTAACTTGTGACGTAAGCGCCGCATGCTATTCGGGCAAATGAGTGGAGCTTCAGTTACTGCTAAGATAAATATCGTCAATTTTAAGTATTAAGAAATATCACGCCAGCAAAACTTAGATTTACGCTTTGTACAAGTATGAGTATAATTTTTAAATGTCAATAGTAGTTAAAATTAATTCGATATTACCAACCTAGTTGCGCCATCTGTTTGACAAAGCCATAAATTTATACAAAATAACACAACTCTATGCCTCTCAACATACGTAGGAAATGACAACACATAAACACGAATGCGTGTGTACATTCGCACGCGACTAGAAAAGCCACGACATTGGCAAGCAAAAAAGTAGTTAGACTTCTACCTGTTTCTGTTATTCCACCGATACCCGAGGTTATAGTGATATTTTCGGCAGCGCGCATATTGCAATTATGCACAGGCCTGACCACATCTGTAACGCTTCCGGTCTCTTCAAAATTCTTTATAATCTTGCTAGTTTCTACCACAGCAGGTCGACTATGATGACCATAATCGAAAAGTGACCACGCTTCAACCACCACTTTTGTGGTCAGCTTTAACTAATGTTACGTATTTTTCGGTCGTTAAACGATTCATATTTGTAAATAGCAAACCTTTTACTAAGTAAATGACACTTCAGATGACAGATATTGGACAGCTGACAGCATTGCCAGACCGGCAGTTTTGATATCACTAAATGAATAACCCGATATTAGAGCTTAATTTTGCCATAATTTAGCGTTTACTGTTTGGCCTCAATCAGGCATAAAATTCAAGGAGCGTTAGCCAACTTTTCGTTTTTAATCTTAACAACTTCCTTAAAATGTTTTCAAGATCAAGATCACTTTTAATAGGAAAAGTAAATACATCGCCATCTTCTTGTGTTGCTATAAGCTATCCCCCCTTCCACTATGGGGCATTTTCATCTCAATAGTAACCAGTTGGATTTAAAATTGTAAAGTGAAAAATATGCTATGGATATTAATTTGCAAGGCTAAGGGCGACTTATAAAAGCTTTACATTTGTGAAAATTATGAAAATTTATATGCAAATCATACACAAATTATTTGACTCTATTTGTTTGTGGAAACCAAAATACTTTTCATTAAAACCTGCAACTCAGGTAGTAGGACATAAAAAACGTTTGTAATTTGTATTAATTTTATTTTCGAGGCTATTTTGTAGATATTTTCGGATGCTAACATATATAGATTGCAAGTACAAAATATAAAATAACAACTGAAATTGTTCAGTGTCCAACATGCGCTCAATCGCAAAATGCTTCACAATTTAAGCCAAAGAAGGAAAAAATATTAAATACATAAAGAGAAAAAAGTAAAAGCAACATATATTCGTAATAATTTTAAAGAACACTTGATGATAATCCATTGCAGACACCCCAATCTAAAACGAATTTATTCGAAAGCGTTTGAACGCAGTCTAACACTTGTCAAGTGTCTGGGATAAAGGCTTAAGTACTTGCAACATCGCTACGAAATATTGCTCTTATAAATCTTAAACATCCAACTTATTAAACACATTGGAGGAGTATCGCATCACCTGAAGTCAGTGCTGAGTTTTCACTTACTGCCATATAAACCATACATGAGGATCATTCTTCAAACATACTTGATGCATTGAGGGGATGTATGTTTGGTTGGATAAATAAAGCGCTCGAATGCGTAGCAGACAAGTTAAATGCAGACAAATTGTAATTATTATAATTTATGCTAACAAACATGTTAATCTATAATGTTCCTCTGAAATGCCTGGAATCATTCAAAAGTGTTTATCAAGCAGTGGGAAATTTTCATTTCGTATTTACTTTGGCAGTAGCTGCATTTTGTTTGCATAAAGCACTGACTACAGAACAGGCTGACAAATCATTTACGTAAATCACCACGAAGTGGGATTAATTTTCTCTTGTTTTACATTTGATAAAGTTTTAGTTAATAAAACAATTCAAGTGGATAAGTTTGATTATACTCTACCCAAAGAAGTTTAAAGGGGACTGAATTAAATAACAGCGAGTATTTTATTTGATTTCATATTAAAGCCAAATAAACAATTCTTTAATATGGTAGAATATTGGCAGCCGAAAGGAACGCGATGGTTAAAGTCTAGACGAAGGCTAAGGAGAAATATTACCCTTAAAGCCAACATTTTACAAAAATTCAATTGGTGACTTTATTTTTTAGAAAAAGCACTCATAATATTCCAACAAGTGACCTCTCAGAATGTAAAATTGCAAGAAGAAAGATACAAATAATATGTAAATATCATGCGTTGCTGCCGATATTCCGATTTCAAAGTGACCTTGACAAAATTGCTTGCACTTTCGCCTAGAGACCTCTAGTCTGCAGGTATTTAGCAAAGTTCCTTCTTGTCAATATATATTTTCATTATGCTTATGTTACTCTCGTTAAGCCAATTCCATGGATTCTGCAACAAGATAATGCTCAACATACATAATGCCAGAGTTGTAAAAGAATTAATTTCAAACCAATATATTCGTCTTCTTAGTTGGACACCATATTCTTCCGGCCTAAACATAATTGTGAATATTACGGTTTGGCCTTCCCGCAAGGTTTACGAGGAAGGTAGACAATTAGACGATAAGAAATTGATAATTCAAGCCATTATTGATTTGTAAAATGAGGATTCTTTGGATTAATTGAAGTAGTCACTTAATAATTCAATACAAAATCATATATTTAAAGTTATCTTAAAAAAGGCAGGTAGCATCCGCTATTGGAATGTGTAAAATATTGTCAATGAAATTAGTATTGACTCTTCTTATTAATAAATTATAAAATGATGTATTCTTATTGTTCCAATCATATGAATGGCGAAAAATTTTCTAAATTTTCATGTTTTCCTGGAAAAGAATCCTTAAGATACTGTGGAAAGAAACTTTATTTGTTGCTGTCAATATTATCATAATCTCCGATGTAGGAAAATTTTAGCTGTCAAGAAAAAATTCAAAAAGATATGGCCTACCAAAAGAAATTCAAGTGGTTTTAATCATCTGATCGGGAGTGTACTTCTAAGCCGGCTTCGCCGTACGTAAGGATTTTGGGGTATGTCAACACCTGGCTTTATAGCAAAACTGCTTTCGGTCATACACTATAGTGAAGAATTGCGCCCGGCCGAAAACCGGCAATGCAGAGAAGCGTTTGTAAGCGATGCTGTGTTTAGATAAAGTTAAAAATTATTGTTCCCGGGCGAAGGCCGACAATGGAGAGAAGCTTTAGTAAGCAAAGCTCTTCTACTCTAAGGTATGTCTAAAGACGGCCTCGCAAAGTCAACGTTTTCTTCTCATGTAAAATGGCTGAATCGCCCACAAATTTGTCAATCATAATTCACAAACTTTGCAAGATGTAACATATATTTTTGTCCAAATTTTACAATTTCTATTGGGCACTTGTTCATTCAAATTATGGATAAATTTATCTACTGAACAATAATACGAGAATTGCAGAGGGTATATCTTTATTCTTGATCAACTCTACCCATATTTTTATTGCAATGTAATGTTGTCATACATTATGTAACCGTAATGTTGGCTTGAATACCTTGAACAAAAACTTTGCAAGTTTTGACATTCCTGCGTCTACATTTAATATTTATTACGATCTTTACTATTTTTCAATGAATAATCTCTTCAGCTTTCGTGGTGTAGATCAGCTTGAAGTTCTTAAAAGTTTTTCTGCTATCAAATCAAATGCAGTCGGTACGGATGGTTTGATTCCAATATTTGTGAAACACTAAATTCCTAAGCTGTTGCCGGACATAAAACACCTATTTATAAAATTTGTACCAAATCTTCTTTTCAGGAAGAATGGAAGCTGCCAAAAATCATTCCTAAAAGGAATAGTGAATTTTTTCGGCCAATCGCTATTCTTTCTTTTCTATCCAAAGACAGCAAATGAGTGATTGTCTGATTCGGAAGACTTTGTTATTCGATTAACAGTCTGGTGACAAGAAGGCTAGAAGGTGCACAACGGCATTATTAGATGTGATGGAGAACCTTAGATCAAAACTGGATGCTAATATGGTTACTTTTCTGATTTTTTTTTATCACAGTAAGTCATTCCATTCTGTTGATCATGCAATTCTAATGAAAAAACTTATAAAAATATTCCATTTTTCTAGATCAGCGTGCAAAAGAAACTCAGTAACATATATCAAATAGTGATTTACCGGATGTTTCAGTCAATAGTAAGGTTCATATGTATGCTGACGATGTGCTTATTTACGATAGCGCTTACAGAGACTGTTGTATAATCAATCTCAATAACGGCCTAAGTGAAATAAACAGCTTGGCTAGTGTCAATTGATGATGCATCACTCCTTCGAAATCTATCTTCGAAGTATCTTGTTGTCTAAATCGTGGATAACTTTTGATAATATTATTAATTCTGGGAATAATCTAAGCGTCACGTTTAATAACAAACTTACATGGTCGAGTCATATTAATGCCATCGTAGGCCGAGCTTCGTAGTTCTAGGGTTTTTATATGGCTGTGCAATTTTTGCCAAATGCGATTACTTGCCTACTATTTACGAATAGTTGAGCTATTTACATCCTAATCTATGTTGCCCTTAGGATAAATATACGCCTGTCAAAAGAAAATCTATACGAAATAAAAAGCCGTGGCTTACAATTGAGGTCAAAACTTTAACTGAAGGTAGAAATCAAGTATACAAACGATGGAAACCTCTTAGATCTTAAGAGTTATATAAGACTATTAAAAATGTAAGGACCAATCTAATTTAGTCCAAAAATAAGATTGGCAAAGGCAACTTTCTATAAAAACGTTTTTCCAAACAGCTGCTCTCTAAATGGAGAGAGATCCGAAAAGTTAGTATTATTAACGACAATGTTGCAGAGGTAATGCAATCGACGTAAATATTTTATATCAGCAATTTGCATACATATCAATACCACGATATCAATATGGAGTTCATCACAAGTTTGTGAAACATTCATTTCCTTACAATTTATTTTACATTACACACTTGTTTAAAAATCTTGTTACTACGTCTATATGTCCGACTATGTGGCGATAAGCAAAAATTATACTAATCTCTAAAGCAGACAAGAGCTGTCGACCCATAGTAATTGTGCTATTTTTGTCTAAGATTTTTGGAAGTTAGCACATTTACAACTAACCTCCAGTTTATATAAAAGCTCTTAGCTTACTGCTAGGTAGTGTGGACTTAGCCCTAAACATAGCTGCTCGGAGGAAATCAGAAGTCAAGCAGATAAATGTAATATAATATATGTTCTCATAATACTGGACCACTCGTAGGCCTTCGACACTGTTCAATATACTATTCTCTGCCTTAATGACTTTTTACCTCAGCGATAGGAGTCAATCAGTCTGCCGTGGGTCAAATATTTCCACTTGTTGCATTATGCCTAGAGGAGTGCCACAGGGTTCCATACTTTGTTTTTACTCAGTACATACGAACTAGAGGTTTACATCGAGTATGTTTTAGTTGTACACAAGAAGTTCTTTTACTTTTCAAATACAGTACCTAATTTTTCTTTCTCTCAGAAAACAAGCAGTAAAGAGAACTTAAGGGTTGTTTCTCAAATACCAATAAGAATGCGGCGGACAAATATGCTAAGGAAATGTTCATACAAAAATAGCAACATAAAAATTTATAAACATGAAAAAAAGAGTACTGCAAACACAATGTTCCTTTTTAGTGGTACAATAAGTATGTACGTAGTATTTACACACATACGTTATTACGTACATGGCGAAATTGAAAATATTCCAGTGGGGAGATGATGACAATTATAACCATAAATATGTACGTACTTACACTTGTATGTACATCCATAACAATTAGCAAAAAAAAAAAAAAAAAAATTGGTTTTGGTAGCAATTAGATTTCATTTTCGCTGTCGGTTTTTAGGGAGTTCAGGTTTTTCCTACATGTGATTTTAGCTGTTACATGAAGACAAAATACAATCTATATATATAAAAGTGAAACTCTCTCTGTGTGTTAGCTATAGACTCCGAAACCGTAAAGACGATCGGACTCAAACTTTGGCAAGTTGTTGTACACATTCCAGGGAGTGTTTATGGGTGGTAATTAAAAAAAAAGTGGGGCTACGCCCATCTGCATATACATAAAAATGAAATACGCCCATACAAAATAAATATTAATTTTTCAGCTACTTGCACTTGACCGATTCCTGAAACTTTTGCACACATATTGAACTCTCATGATTATAGAATTTCGTAATTAGAAAAGTGGGCAGTGTCACGCCTATAAAAATAAGTTATTATTTTTACCTACTTGCACTAGATCGATTTTTCTGAAACTTTGCACCCATATTGAGCACATTAAGTGGCGTAGCAACTCGCGCCGGGCTTGGCTAAAATTAAAGTTATTCTGGTAAAAACAAATCTATTTCAAACATCCACAGGAATATCAATAAACATTCTAACATGAAAACAATGTAAAATTTATTTAAAATCTTTGTAATTATTATATTAGCCAAAGAAAATTAAAACTGTATAAAATATCTTAAAACGTATAAAAGTCATTATAGTATACAAAATAATTATCTTTTTTCCATGAGTTCAATGTTTTTATTATAGAAAATAAAATTAAATTTTACGTCAAAACAAAACACTTAAATGTGCACAGCACACGGCTCACTAAAAATGAGCTTTGGAGGTATTTATAACTAATAGAAATATACGAGTATTTAAAGTAAGAGATCTATGATAAGAAATTTATAAAAGAAATAATATAAATATCTTGTTTTCAAAATTATACCAGAATCCAGTAGTCAAAAATATATGTTATACTACGAAGAATAATCAAACCAAACTATGTAGTTTCAATTGTTGTGTAGACATCAAATTGATTTCATAAAAACAAATGATTTCTTTTTCCTACTGAACGTTCAATATTTTCTTCATGTAGTAAAGTCCCAAAAACGAATACAGCCGAATACATATGAAGCACATGCCCTTCGTACGTGGTACCTACAAATAGAAGAACATATACACGTAATGTTTCGTCAATTTTGTTGTTCTCTAACTTGAGTACATTATTTTTTCTGATACAGCGAGGAAGTCTTCATGCCTTGCCGCCACACGTATACTTTACGTATACAAATATAATTATGCAGACCTCTAATACAAACGATCTACCTTGGGCACGTAAAAATTGTAAAATAAAAATATATGCTGACGATGTGTAATTCTACATTAGCTGTAACGCAACGGAAACCCCAAATTTTATAAAATTGATAAATAAAGATCTTAGTCCAATTCATGTATGGCCAACTGCAAATGGACTTACCTTAAACCCTGAAAAACCCGTGGCTATGATTATTGGCAATTCCAAGTACATACCAACCTCCCTAGCACCATAAAATATAATATTTAGATAGTTAATTTTGTTGACACTTACGTGTAATTATTAATAAATCACTGGATTGATACGACCATATTCTCTACTCCAGTTCATATACGAATAATGCTCGCTAAATCTTACCTATTACCAAACCTCATGTATGGTTTCGAAATTTGTTGCGATAGTGTTGTGCACGCAGACTTAATCTAGCATACAACAATTGTTTTTTATTGTACTTTGCTTTTCTATTTATGTTTTATTCACCAGCACTTTCACTTATAGGATGTTCGATCCTGTTGTGCTAGATAACAAAGTAATTAAAAATCAGGTTTTGTAATACTTCGTCATTTTGTGTGTTACATCAGCAGAGAGGAGTTTACCAGTGTCTGATTCTGTAGGCAAAAAAAAAGTTGGAAAGCAATTGGAGAATTTTGTTACCTAACCTTTTGATTTGAACTATACCTCAGAAACTGGTGATGAAAATAATCCACCGCTTCACTTAATTTCAATCAAAATTTCATTTCTAATTATCACCATGTCTTAGCAACCTTTGATCATTTTGTGTCAAGTTGTAAGCAATCTTCATCGTCACATTCTCAAAATCTGTTGGATTTTATTTTTTGAAATCTCATCTATGTCACAGTTAAAAATCACAAGCCGCAGAGATATCGGTTTCCCATTATCTTTATAACGACTTATCAATGTACGCAGCACAAAGAATGATTCTACAACTGCAGGCCATAAAAATAAAATAAAATAAATATTTCAAAATATTGGAAAATCTCGCCGCACGCACGCATTGTCAGCTTCTAAACAGCGTAAACAACGAATGATACAGATGATAGTGTGTTAGTGTTAATGCGTAGGAAAACAGTGTCGCTGCATTTGTCAAAGGGTTAAAAGGGCATCTTGTTTTAATTTCTTGATTCTTGGCAGAAATTAACGAAATATTTCTCGTGCTAAATTCATATAAATTTAATCGCGATTTTCTCTTAAATTACAACACGTCGTTTAAAGGTGCATTATATTAAAATTTATTCTTACGAACATGCTTTTTATTCGGCCAGAAAAACCCATTAAATTTTCGCGTTATTATTTTTGTTTTTTTTTTTATTTATTAAACTACGAAAGTACGAGTATGTGGCCCTGACTCCATTAGCAAAATAACTTTACCACCCGCTTTCAAAAGCAATTTCTTTTGATTTATAAATGCAGAAATCAATAGGAGCTTGTGAGATACACGCGTATTACATATTCAGCAAAAATAAAAACGAACTTTGCATGCGGTTTTTAATAATAATTTCTTGTTTTTGGTTATTCTTTTTTTGGAATTAGGCATACTGCGGTTTTAATTTGTTCTTGTTGTTGGTTTCCTTTTCATTTATTCCTTAAAGAGAATGTGTTTTTTTTAAATAATAATTCAGCCCACTTTCTGTTGCTGCTGTTGTCGTTGTTGATGCGGTAGAATAATAACTACAAGAACACGCATAACACACACGCATTTAGTTGCGACCTTTGTTTTTCATTTATTGTAAAAACACACATGAGGTGGTGCCAGAAACATTGCAGCATAAAAAAAGAGTACAACACAAAGACGTTACATTCAAATGCCGCTGGTCTTAAATAAAAATGCTACTGTTGTTGTTGTTGTTGTTGTTGTTGTTGTTATTGAATCTTTTGTTACTGATAGTAAAGTTGGTGACCAAAAGTGAATATATTTAATCAAAGTGACCAGCAGAATATACAGACATGCATACGTTCAAAAATGAAGACAGCCCTGGAGTAATAATTCTGTTCTAAAATGAGCCCAAGAAATGATGAGTTTGTTTCTCTTCAAATTCAAAGAAGAAACAAAATTAATAAACAAAAATGATAAATTAGCATCGTTTAACAGAACCCTTAGAAGATATAAAAGTACTTTAAATGATTTTAATACAGAGTTATAAAAGAATTATTTGTCACATTTCGATGCGATAGCAAAATACATGTGGTATAATATTGTCGCAGCCATTTACTTGGTTACACAAATTTGTTATTCTGCAACAGTATTTGTCAAAAAATCCAACATTTGACAGATATTAACAAATAGAGTACAACAAATTAAAAAAGAATAATGAAGTGAGACTGTTTCTGAATAGGGTCAAGATCATAACAGGCAAAATTATAAGAAGAAAGTCCACAATAACTTTTCTGATCAGTTGTAGCGAACCTGGTGTAGCATAAACAGCCTCAATATGGCGGGACTAATTTCGGCGTCTATCTAGGTGGATACCCAAATATTAACGTGCTTTTCCGCTGGTGCAGTGGTATTTGTTATTGTTATGCGCGGAAAATGTTGTCTTCTAAGGGAAAACGTTTCTTGAGCACAATTAAAATTTACTTTTATTCTACACTTTTTTATATAGTCCTCTAGCTTTTTTATAAGAGACTGAAGTTGTTCGAATGCAATCTTGGGATCTTGATTAACACTTATAAATTCAGTGTCATCTGTCAAACGTTGAGGAATATGTATTGAAATATCAGCTTAACAAGTGCTACATAACAGCTGCAGTAGAACTGCCTTCAGCTACTCATGCAAGGATTTTCCCTTTTTAGGAGCTTGTGGGAATTCAGGAAGAACTAGAGTTATTTCAGTGAGTAGCCCATCATGCCATACTTTGTCGAACGCCTCGCAAATATCAATAAATAAAGCTGAACATTATTTCTTATTTTCAAATGCCGATCTAATAACGGTGCCAATTCTATGAACTTGCTCAATACTACAAGGCTTTGCTCGAAACCCAAACTGATGGTCTGGAATAATATTTTGCTACAATTGTTTTAAAGAACATAACAGTTTTAGACTTCTTCTAAGAGCTACATGGTATTTAATATTAATAATATAATTCTCACGGAAGAATTTGGAAAGCTTCATTCACCATTGATCCTGTAAACGATCAGGTCGGGATGATTTTCTCGTCTGCATTTTTAATCGACGATTGTAAAGAAGATATCCGAAATTTCATAGAAGCATTTACAGTTTTACTGATAATTGGAATGGTGGAATTATTTACGTTATGTGGTGTTAAAACCTTTTCTAAGTAATTTGCGAAATTTTCGGCCCAAGTACCAGTGGGGATTCGTAGACAATAGGACATTGTAAATGCCTTAGAGCTTTACACAGGCAATACTCCCTGTTTTTTGTTGGATTCAAGTTTTTAAATAGCTCTCGATGGCGAAATCATGTTTATGTCTAAAATTATTACGTAAAATTTTTTAACATAAATATAATTGGATTTGGATTTGACTATTCTGCCATTGCCATCAGATCAATTACAATTATTTGTAATTGTTATTGGAAACACCTCAATACGCTCTTTACATGTAATCTGGTGGAAAAATATTGCTTCCTTAAGTTTGAGGAAATAAAAAATTAATATTATTCAAATTCAAACTTCCTCTCATAAAACATACAAAATGTTGTAAGAAGTATTTCTTTTAAGCTTCTGCAAAACGAGTGCATATATTTCTTATGAAATATGATCATTTGTTACAGATTTTTTAATTTTAGCATATAGTGTTACTTTTGAGCCTAAAGATATTGGAATTTGTCCCTTAAATATACATGCCTATAATTTTTGATCAGGTTTTTCTTAAATAAAAAAATGATTTTATAATTAAAAAGCGCTGCTGATTTTCTTAAAATTTGACGTACTAAAGGGCATGTTTTTATACAAGTTAGTAATACTCATTATTATGTTAGTCTATATACGTTTCCATATTCGCATCTACGAACATTTTTAATAAATTTAAGACACTGCTACCATCTATTTAGAGAAGCTACAAGTTTGCTGAAGCTACTAATTAAGCATAATTTGCATAAGTTTCAAAATCGATCAAACAAATTTACTTTTACTTTTAACAACATAAATATTAATATCAAAAGATAACGAACGTTTGGCGATAATTTGTATGAATTTTAATACATTTTGACTTTCAGCTTCTAAATAACTAAAACTATTTTGAAGAATTTATCACATCTTCAAATTTCACTCTTTATGCCTTTTTTATTGATTTTAATTTACATGTGTTTTGTTTTTCTTATTCGCAATAAAAATTTATGTTTATGAATTATTCAAATGTTATTGTCTTCATTACGTCGAAAGGTTTTTCTAAAGTGATTTATTACATGCGGATCACAAACTTCTCCTGTATTAAAAAAAAAACAAAAACTAACAACCAACGAATTTACACAATACGAGTGTGAAACGCAGACTTTAAAGACAGCTTTAATATGTTGGATAAAGAATTTGAAAAGAATATAGTTTAATTCTGCACTCCCTTAGTTATTACGTGAAATTGGTATTTGGGAGGATAATTAACAGCTGTTACTTCTGGGGTTCAAAGGTGCTGCAGGAGAAAAATGAAACTTTAATATACTTTTTCAACCAAACTTAACGATCAGTAGACATTTAGTTTTTCGTTTATTTTGGTTTATTTGATTTGAGAGTTGACAAGCTTGGTACCTCTACCAGATTTTGTTTTAGCGGCTTGGGAATACAGGCAAATTAGGAACTTGGTGTATTTATTTAAATCGAAATTATTGTAGGGTGAAATAAAGCCAGCCTCTATCGATAAAATCCACCAGAAGTTAATTAAAAAACATTCTTAATTTATTCTTCAGATTATGTTTTTTTAAACTTTTAATCGACACATCATCGAAATTTATCGCAACATAAAAACTTTGTCGATTATAGAAATAATTTTGGCGGTGGCTTGTCAACATTTTAATATTGCTTAGATAACGATACATTGAATATTCGAATTAAAAAATACAGATAACCCTGCTATGATAGGGTGTTTTCCAACAAAATAATGAGACAAAAGAACGAATTTATATATGCACCTCTTTTCCACGTACTTTAGCTTGTTTTTGCTTTTACCTATAACTTCCGGCGCAATAACATTGAACGTACTTCGTCTGATAAGTGCAACGGTAAATGATTTTTATGTTTATTTCTTTCGAAAACTATATAAAGTAAAATCGGACTTTTTGTTATTGACAAGCGGCGGACTTGTCACGTTGGTGGTACTGGATTGCTGAAATATATTTCTTTATTTTTTCTCTGTGATTCTTGCGATTATTATTATTTTGTAAAAAACCATAACGATGAGATCACTCGACAACTTCTAGAATTTTTTTTGTTATAACTGTGTGGATAGGAGCAATTGATTAGTTTTGTTTAGCCTAAACTTTACTGCTAAAACCTTGGATCCATACGGGAGGAAAGTCTATTTTGTTTACCAACAAAGTAAATGGTCTGAAACTGTCATACACCGAAAAATCAAAACATGTCATAACGTAGATTATCAACGAATGAATGCCTTCAAGTTGGCGTTCCATTGCCGGTTCTTTATTAACCGATCGAATGCAACTAGCTTTTGCTATCATGCATGACTGGAATCAAATCTCTATAAATCTTAAGAAGGAAACTAAGTCCAAAGTCCTTGATATAATAAGACACAAACTCAACACTATCTGAGGAATAGTTCTAGATAAAACTCTTACATGGGAAAATACTTATTAAACATAAAAAATGAAGTCTTAAGAGCAACTTGGTTGTATTGTAAAATATGGAGCGTACGACCGAACATGATGGTGTGGTCGTACAATACCTTAATAATAACACTTATTATCACCTATGCATCTTTAGCACGATGGTAAAATGTGGGAAAATAAAATGATCAGATCTTTGTCTTACAGTGAAGTGATCAGCGAAACCCTGGACGTCCAATGGACCCCTCCATATCTCGATGTCTCTGATAGGCACTTTTAAGTAACACACATAGGTTCAAGATTGAAGGTTGCACTGCTTGGGCTGGAACTGTAGGGCAACCTTTCCGGAAAGCAGTTGCGATAGGGAAAGCAGCTTTCATTTTTCAGGCATAGTTCCACGCGTTAGAGCTCTGTGCTAGAGAATGTTTACATAAAGGCACTCGCGGTACCAGACTATGCATACTGACGAATGCCTTCACAATTAACCTAACACTCGAATACTGGAGAGCCGAAACTGGCATGCGGCAGTTGAAGGGACTTTTGGACGCCGAAAGTATAAGGGCAGAAGTTATTCTAAATGTGAGTGGAAATGATATTAAACTCTACACTGAACTGTTAACAGAAAACTGCATATTTAACGATCACGTGAATCAATTAGGTGTGGAGAAAAAATGCCTTCTGCTGACTCTGTTAAGAGAGACAGGAAACATCACAATATGTTCTATGCGGTTGCCCAGCTTTGACAAGACGCAACCTAACTAGGTAGTAGCTCCGGGAAACCTAGTTACAGTAAATCCATCAATGATCACGAGAATTTTAAAAGTTTAGAATTGTTTTAGCTTGGCAGAAGGCTGCACAATAGGCCTCGGTACTTATTTATCCTATAACTAATACTTCAAAAAGTTAATTGCTGTTCCTTCTGGAACTAAGCAGCAAATTCTTATTAAAAACTAATGGTTTATTTACGTTTTCAATAAAACCAAAATTGATACAAGTAACTAAAGCATACATGATTTGAAGATTTTTCGCTAGCTGAGCCTCTACGTTTGACAGTTTCAACACCAATGAATTCGGTTTATTGGGGGTGATAAAACAAATTTTTTTTTTAAATAACTTGAATTCCACTTAGATATTTTAAATATAGCGAGACGTAATATTATATTTATACGACTATAAGGTCCATTAAGGCCTGATTGTATCACAATGCGTACAAGGTTTTAAAAAATACTGCCAACAAAAATGGATTCGTATATGTTTATAAATAAAATAAAAAAACTTTAAAAGTTAAAAACCACAAGAATTCTTAAGAATTTTGTTGTGCACTAACGCAGGCGTGTGAAGCGTACATTGATCTGAAAATAAAATCAACAATACAAAAAACACTGCAATAAAAATCAAATTAGTCAAATAAAAAAAAGAGATTAATACTGAAATGTTAATTAGGTTACATTAATGAAACGGCTTTGGGGTCATGTTTATGCATGAGTATGCGAAATAAGTTATATTTATTTTGGGTAAACACAGAAACATTTTACGAGTATTAGCATTTTACGACAGATTGAAGAGCAATGAACAAATGTTAAGAGTTCAAGTGATTTCCATAACACTTTACAGAAAGTTAAAAACAGGTAAAAGCAACGATGAAAACAAAGAAAGTTTAACAATATTGATTTGAATTTGGAATCATGGAAAAGTGGGCATTAAAATTTAATTACAACGAAACTATAAGAAGTGGCGGTCTTAATTAAAATCTTAACATTTCGACTGCGCCTGCGAAAGAGCGCAGTTGCTTAAAGCAAACAAACAAAACTATATCTTTATTTAGTGGGAAGAAAGTAAGGAAATTAAGTTTAAAGAAATGAAGATATTTATTTTGAATCTCTGCTGGTTATGGTGCTTAACGCAAGCATCTTATGTATATGAAATACCCAAACAACTACTAGTGATCAATGAAAATACATTGAATGAAAACATTGCACAAATAATGACCAGTTATGGAGAAGTGGCCGGCGAAAACAGTGAATTCTACAATAAATCTTTATCTCAGAAGAATATCAAGCGAAATGCATGTAGTACCAAATGCTGTAAGTTTGAAAAAATTATTTTCCTCTTTTCTTCTCTAGAAGCAACATAATTTCACCTTTTACAAATACAAATAATTACCTGTTTATTACAGACTGTGGTACACCAAATATTAATCGTATTGTTGGTGGCACACAGGTGCGCCAAAATAAATATCCCTGGACAGCACAGTTGATTAAGGGTCGCTATTATCAGCGACTCTTCTGTGGTGGTTCGTTGATTAATGATCGTTACGTGTTGACGGCCGCACATTGTGTACACAATAATCGTGATCAAATAACAATACGCTTGCTACAATTGGACAGATCATCCAGGGATCCTGGTATTACAAGGAAGGTGAGAATAAAATAACAAACAAAGAAAACCTATTGCTGCTATCTTTTAGGCAATTTGTTTAAAAAATGTGAGCAAATAGTACGGCAAAGAAATTTGCCTTCCTAAAATAAGCGAAACAGTGGACTTGTGAGAACAAATAAAATTTTTATTAAAAAAAAATGACAATTTTATTGCTTCATCAAAAGTCAGTCGTCAATATATGTATTTTTATAAACAGAAAAGTTTTCATAAAATGTTTTCGACAAAAATATAATTTCGGGTTTTTTACACAAAAAGTTTACAAACAACACTGTTGCATAAGTTTATTATAAACCCAATTCTATCATATTGCGGCAGAATTGTTTGTTTGCAAATAAAACGAAAGGCTTAAGCAATAAACCTGCCGGAAATAAAAACTAAACAATTTTTCACATTTACATAGCGAAGTCATTCGGCGGTGTATTTTTTACAAATAATTTGTATAGTTCTCTTCTAAATCAGCAGCTATATCGTATAGCCTGCTGTATTAGGAGTAGATGACAACAATTTATTATAACAACAATTTCATATTTTAGGTCTCCAGAGTTATTGTCCATCCTCAATATAGTCCTACGACTATTATCAATGATGTTGCTTTGTTAAGACTGGAGTCTGCGATTCAATTTAACGATAAAATCCGTCCTGTTTGTTTGCCCAATAACAATCATAATTTCGATCAAAAAGATGCGATTGTAGCTGGATGGGGTTTGATAAAGGAGGGTGGTGTTACTTCAAACTACTTGCAAGAAGTCACTGTTCCTATAATAACCAATCAACAATGTCGTAATACCAGATATAAGAACAAAATTCACGACGTCATGTTGTGTGCAGGTTTGGTTAAGCAGGGCGGTAAGGATGCCTGTCAAGGTGACAGTGGTGGCCCATTGATAGTCAATGAGGGACGCTTTAAGTTGGCTGGTATGTTTGAATTTAAATTTCTATTTGTTTCATATGCTAATTATGCGTTGTTGGTTCTTCAAGGTGTTGTTTCATTTGGTTTTGGTTGTGCCCAACCTGATGCGCCTGGTGTCTATGCTCGTGTCAGTAAGTTCTTAGATTGGATTAATAGAAGTACCCGTGATGGTTGTTACTGCAGCAGTTAACATTGCTGGTGCGCCATGAATTTCCCAAACGTATTTATTTGCTCTATTTTGATATGAAATAAATTTTTTTAGCAAACATTCTTGTTGTTACCGATGTTCAGAGGTTGGTGCAAATAATCTTTCACAACTGCAAATGAAATTTAACAGAAATTTTGTGCATTTTGTTGATGAATTTCCAAAATAAGCTAGAATATTTTGCATTTACACTTTTTCAAGATCATTTGCACCAATAATCACTGAATATTGCTGGAGTTTCTTTTTAAAATTTTTGTTTTTTTTTTATTTTTTTGTTAAATCTATTTAAGCTAAATTTCGGTATCAGGCATTAAATTATTTTATTTAGTGTTATTTACATATGATTTCCGATTACACTTTGTTAACCGTGAAGTTTTTTTGCTCTCTTAGTTTTGAATATAATTTTAAAAAACTCTTGGCGATTTGTGGAGAATGAGTATAAGTGTATCAGATTTTCAGCTTTTGCATGTGCTTCCAACGAGTTGTATCGTACACTGGGCAAGGATTTTCATCGTATTAGAAGCCTTCATGTCAAACTGAAAGCTGAATAAAAATAAATGTTTTCAAAAAACAAAAATAAATATTGCTGATGATACAACCAAAAACAAATCTAATACCGTCAAGGTCTGCAACAGTAACTTACTATATTGCACACAAACATTATTGCATCCATCCTAATAATAAAATAACTTTTCAATCCAACACCAATAACACTAGTTACAACAACTCACATATCGTCAGCACAATAACAGCAACACAAACAACAATGAAAATACCAACGAACCACCACCACACATACGGTAATACTAGTATTAACAACAATTCATATACTTTAACGTGCTCTCTAATAACAACAACAGAAATGAAAATAACGAAATTTGTTAAGTCAACTAAGAACGAATTTTTTCTAACGATCTCTTTTGCGAGTTAAGTCCCGCATTCATAGAAAAAATTATACTGACAACTCAAACTATCGCTACATTAATTAATTATTTGCAGCCCATTCAAATGAAAGTAACTTCAAAAGTGAGTGTGAATCAAGCGGCTGTAAAAATAATCGGCCATGAGCAACTCCCAAAAAATGCTATAAAATTAGTCGGCTGCTTATTCATCAACTTTGGCTGGTTTAAACTTTTTTTAATCTAAGTATTTGTGCACACTGATTCAGTGCCCCTATTTTAAAAAATGTTTAATCGAGCCAAAAAAAAAAAATAAATATGAGTAAGGTTTTCTGCTTAAGAGTATATTCTACAGCCGACTAGACAAGTTGAAGGGTAGTGGATGTTGGAAAAACTAAAATTTTTTAAAATTCAGCATTTTGTTCAATATGAACAATTTTACAAATTTTGAAAAATGTTAAATCGCGATTTCAGCGATTGAATTTTGACCAATTTTGATTACAAATCTGAGCCATTGTAATATTTTTAGCTTTGATAACTTCTAATATTTTCAGGTTTGATTGGGTTAATATTTTTAAGTGTAAGTGCTTAGTTAGCATATCGATATAGTAAGCTAGCATTTGAGGGTTTTAATCACCTGGTTTTGTGCACAGCCGCTTTCGAATAGTAGCAAAAATTGGTCATGGCGGTGGTGATATTGTTTTGGCTCCGTCTATCAAATCTGTTGTTTTTATTCAGTCAAAGATTAAACTTTATTTAGGTTTTTAGTTAATCCCTTTAATTAGTTAATAAAATTTTTGCTATAACCTGTTGGGTTAACTAACAAGTGAATCAATTAAAAACATGATTAAATTTCCATCTGGTAGCAAACAAATCCTTTAATTATTATTTTAATTATCTGAAAAGCACTAACTGCTACCTGTGTAAGATGCCGTGCATACAATTTCAACCTTCGGGGGCTTTCACTCAGGTAACTTTTTCTGCACCTCTCTAAGATCCAACTAGCCCACAGACGATGCCGTTTGTTTGTTTCACGGAAGAAAAGAGCCAACATTTCATATTGCCAAACACACGAGGTTCTCCAGCTGCAATGTATTTACAAGATGTTACTGATTGATGCAACATAACAAAAAATGTAGTCTTAGTACCATGACACTCATCGCTTTATTATTTTTGATTCTAGCTTAAAAAGCCACTGCTGGTATTTTAACGATGTAATATTCCATATATAATTCCATACACATTTCTATAGAAGAAAGAAAGTTCCTTTAGTGCCTCACACAGAGTTGGATTTAGTACTTAAACAATACTTAACACCAGAGCCACTGAAACACTGCTCTAACAATAAACATAACGCACATCTGCTGAGTTGTTAAGCAATGATGAATCCATCCGTCTCTGGTCTACTTTACTTTTTTTATTATTTCGTAAAAATGTTTCCCAGTAAAGCTAGAACTGTAGCCGTGCCTGGCCGAGAGGTAATGCAAACACAGATTAAAGTTTATATATTCAGAAATTGCTGCGAGCGTATTAAAAGAATGCTATATTTACTTACTTTAAATAACTGAATTCAATGAGTCATTTATAGTATTTAAGGCTCAATTGATTTCGATCATATCTTGATATTCCAACAGGGTGATTTGATGTAGATTTTTTGCACGAATTTCCGTCATCCTTTGTCATGTTTGGTTTAGAGACAAACCTATTTCGTCTTAGTGCCATCGTCATGTAATTTTTCGTTCTATGAAGTTTATATCAATTCGTTAGTGTTTTATTGTTTTGTCAAGTATCTATTTGTCATGTCGGCTAGTAGCAAGTGAACCTCGCTTATCATGTAGGTATCTGTTAAGAATATGGTCTAGTATGAGTTAGTGATTACTGTTTTATTGTATCGGACTCGGTGGATGTCAGTGATTATTCTTATTTGAATTTGTTTATTATTTTGTTATTGTGTTTGTATTGCTTTGTTACTTTGTGTATCTTGACCGTTATTTTCAAAGCCTGGAATATATCGTCTGAATTCGAGTTTGTCTGTTCGTTCATGATGCGTTCGTCAAATGTATTTTGTTTGTATATTTCAATGGTTTTTAGCATATTTAGTCGTCATCCTTTGCGCTATGTGTGGAGTTTTTCTAATGTGCGTTGGATTACATTTGTTGTTAAACATGTGGTTGGCAAAGTTAGATTCAGGTGTCGATCTAGGATATGTTCACGAAATCTTGCTTTTATTTTGCGTCTTGTTTGTCGCATATAAGCTATGCTAACATGTGCAGGTTAGTTTCTAGAACCCCTTTCTTGGTCTTTAATATTCGTCATAGCTTGTTACTCGTTTTGAATGCTATATTTATGTTGTATTTTTTAAGAAAGTTTGCTATTTTATGTGTTGATTTTGGTGGTTAGGTGTATTTTTTATTATTGTGTCTGTGGCTGTAGGTCTTCTGAATATTTCGTATTCGAGTTTTTTGGTAGTTTTGTTTTTTTATCGTCAGGTCTAGATAATTTATTTTGTTATCTTTTTTGACAATTGAATTTGATGTTTTTGTGTTGTTTGTTGAAGTATTCCAGTATTTGTACTTCCTAATTACCTGTGATTGCACATATTATGTCGTCCACTTATCTTGCGTAGATGGTTACTTCGAGACCATTCATTTGTTCCATTATTGCCAACACCTAGAGTTGCATAAACACTTCCATGAGTATCGCTGGGTGTCTCATTCCCTTTGTTTGTCTATAGATGTCGTTGTTGAACTGGAAGTAGTTCCGTTGTAGTGTAGTTTTTAAGGTATTTATGCGATGTGAAGCGAGTCGAGTTTGTGCAGTATGTTTGAAGTTTCCGCTGTAGAGGTATTCCGAAAATCTACTTCATACAGCTGCACTTGTTGATCTACTGACATCCGTTTACACATTTCCATTTTGACTCAAAGAAGCATCAGACAGGATGTGATTTCGAGATTCTGTGACATTCTATGAATGGGTTTACGCAAACAGGTCGATTTTAATGCTCGATGAATCAAATATTTTTTTGAGTTCGCAAAAGATGCATTCAAGTGTCTCGGATCTTTAAGACGGTGTAACAGATACTTCACTCCGTCTGATCTCCTTACTATTTATACTACTTATATCCGACCGAAAATGGAATACTATTCCTATGTTTGGCGCTTCTAACTCTATTTTGCAGCTACTCGACTGACAAAGGGCAAAAACAAGAAAGAGCTACATCTTACTGTTGTATCGTTACATTAACGCAATGCTTTGCAAGTGCCTATGTTCATATGTATGGGTATCATTGGCCAGAGCACGGCAGAACGCATTATAGGGAAAACTCGTTGTCTAGCTGTACTGTGCGATTATGGAATAAGCTCCCTGCAGCAGACTCTCAATGTACGAAAATTTAAATCGATTCTTCACAAACACTATTCCTTCATAACTTTTTTGAATAAGGAAAAAATGTACAAACATACATAGTTCACAAACATTAATTGCAGATTTAAACTTCACAAGTAACCCCACTACGAACGTCAGATTTATTTTGCTACAAGCAACTAACACTTGCCTTTCTACACGTTAGTGCATCCTTACGAGTCCTGTACTTAATCTTTCGTAGATTGGCTTGATTTATAATAAACGTTTAAGCACAACAATAAATTTCAATTAGTCGCAACAATTTATTTATTTTTGATATTTACATAAATTCCCTTATCATTTTCATAAATACTCTATTTTATGAAGCTATAAATATGTTTTACGTGCATATTTAAGGAATTGCATACGAACGCTGCGCAATGAATTATTTACTACTCACAGGCAAGAAGGGAATCTTCTATTAAAACAAAGAATCATGCAAAGAAATACAAAAATTTATAAGGCTGAACTTGAAAGAAATCAATGGCTCTTTGCAGGCAATTGAGTGGAAGCGGCATTCTGATTTACTTTAGAATAACTATTATAGGAAATAAATAATGCATGCAATGCAGAGCAGCAAAATAAATTCACGAAAAAAAAAATCACAAATCTTTTTAAAATGCCCTAGAGGAAAATTGAAAATCTCTGTGTTCTAAGTAGAAACTGATGATGATTGGGAGGAACATCATTATCATCAGCGGGATTCAACACAATGGCATCTTTATCAGTTTTAGAACAAAACGAAAAATGACATGTTGGCTGTTGATTTTTGTGCACACACTGTGAAACTGACACACTTTGATCTTCTTTCATTGTGGCCAACATCAAACCAAATTTATACACAGAAATCAACATTCTCACTTGTATTCACTTACACGCCAGTCCAAACAAACCCATCAGTTAGTCATTGAGGCTCAGTGACGCAGCCTTCTTTGCGATAGTTGTTTAGATGGCTGGTTATTTTTCAAGATAGCCGGCAGTTTGGTTGACGGGTTGGCAAGACAACTAGCAAAAGTTTGAAACATTGTTTGCATTTGTAATTTTCACACCTACTTCACTTATATGGTCATGCTTAGATTACTGGCAGTGTGAATTGCTCGTGCTATTCTTTGCCATTTTATTCATGCAGCCAGTACTCAGTCATAGGCTGAAAGTAGGAGTACAAACGCTTTTAGTAACGCTTTAGTTTTTCCGCATTTTAAACATGCATGTATTCATGATGACCACACCATACTGCCGTTGTGGCTGTTGATGACCAAGATCGTAATCATGATCATGAAGATGATGCTGATGATGATGGTGCAAACTTTTTCCTTTACTTCTACTTTTTACTGTGATGGCTATAGCCCTACAATCTAAGCTCTTTCACTCCATAAAAGGTTCTTAGTCCTGTTTTTTGCATTAGCAGTTAGTTACTGATTTGAAATTCACCAAAAAGGGTAGTACTCAAATGGAAACTTTATTTGTCTCAACCATCTTAAAAAACATCAAACGTTCTTTCAGCGTTTTGTTTCGTAAACAAAATCGAAGGAAGTCCAAAGAAAGAAGTTGAAATTTAAGCAAGTTGGAGAATTTGTCGTGACTTGATAATGATACTCTTGTAGTGGAAAACTTGAATAAAAACTAACACGTTTTATCTCAATTGAAGGGTGATAGCAAGAGACAGTGGGCTAATAATAAAAGTATTCTGGTAGACCTGTAACTTTTTTATAGATTTCAATAGCGAACTTTGAGAAGATTAAAGTACTTGTTTAAATAAATTTGAACAAGAAATTGCTGTTTAAAATCTTTAAATTACATTTTTTTCTCCATTAGAAAATATGTTGAACATCCCAGCCTTTGCTTAAAGAGGATAGTTTTTAGGAATTTTGTTTCTCTACCATAGTGCTTTTCTAAACGTAGTTTTGTCATAGGGTAAAGAATCTCATTTTAGTCTCAGGTCGACTTACGGATCCACAAATCTTAAGTAAAAATTAAAGTGATATACCCGTTCGAGTGCACATCTTTATTTAGAGTATCAATCAAAAGAGACAACACAATATTGAGTGCAATAAATTACCGGCATCAACAAAGAATCAGTCGGGGTTTTCGGCATACTAGGTTCATGCAATATAATTTCCTTAATCAAACATTATTCGCGCAACCTAAGCTAACTTTCTTAGCACCGCTCAATTAATCGAAGCCGTCTTGTTCAAAACACTTAGGCGATTCCACTGTGACCAAAAGTCAGCCAAAGCCGCTATGATCAGTGTTGCCAGTGTTAAGTGTAAAGTTAGGGCTAAAACTTTTTAGGGGAAATTTGGGATGTTAAATTTCAGGCGAACTTTAGTTGATTTTTCTAATTGGTTATTTGTTACTATAACTAGGTCTAACGAATTGATCAATTGCAAGATTTTTTTGCAAAATTGGGTGATTTTATACCAGGTTGCATTACTATAATTTACAACCAGTACATTTTTAAACGAGATTTTTTTCGTTTAAAGTATTGAAAATATTATTTCAAAAAATTTCAAAGACAGATGGGGATAATGCTAAGTTTTCTAGATAGTTCTCCCGTTAGAAAGGATTGTTTGCGCTCTTTAATTTTGGCATCCGCTTTTATTCGTCCTATTTTACATTTAAAAGCTCCTTTTGTTGAATGGATGAGATCGGTTAGTAGATGATTAATTTTTTTACAGCTCGTTTAATTGGTTTTTCTTGTTTTAGAATGCTTATCAATTTTTCATAAATTCTCGATTCTTTTGGTAATAATAACAACATTGGATTTTAAGTAAACTTTGTAATATAAATTATTGATTTTAAATTTTTTTTGGTGAAATCTCAAAACTTTGGCGAAATTAAAAATTTATTATTGAAATTTGGTAAATTTTGGTTTTTGTGGTATTTTTTGAATTATTTTGTTTTATTTCACTTTTTATTTTTGTGCAATTTCACTTTTTTTAATTTGAGTAATATATAATTTTAAGTGTTTTTTTATAATGTAAAATTCCCCAATTGTGTTGAAATTAAATTTTTTTATACATTTCTCCACGTCGATTTTGTTAAAATTTCATTTAATATTTATAATAAAATTTCGGTTGTTATTGCGTTTTGAATTTTTGGCAATTAAAAATTTTTTTTTTGGTTGTGTGTTGAATTTCCGCATTTTGGTGAATTTCCACACTGTAGAGAAATTTGATTTTTTCACATTAATTTAGGGTTCTGTTAAAAATTTCTTTGTGAATCTTTGTAATTTTTTGACGAAATTTGGTTTTTTAAATATAGTTTTTTAACGTCAGTTTTGTTGAAATTTCGTAAAATGTTGAATTTTTGTGAATTTTCGTTTTTATGGTGAAACAACAAAATTTTGTAAAATTGAAGTGTTTGTGGTTAAATTTTGTTTTTTTTTTTGTAATTTATGGTGTAATTTCGGTTTTAATAAAATGTTAATTCTTCTCAGTTTATTATATTTCTTATTTCAATTTTTATGGTAAACTTTTAAATTTGTGGTGAATTTTAATTCTATCAAAATTTCATATTTTTGACAATTTTTTTTGCGTAGATTCGGTTTTTCAGTTTTTTATTTTTTGAGAAATTATGTTGTAATTTACGATTTTTGAACCAAAGTGTGTGGTTTTGTGATGAGTTAACATATTATTGTAAAATTTCTTTTTTTTCATATTATTTGAGATTTTTGGTAAAATTTTATGATTTTTAAATATTTTGGTGAATATTTTAATTTTTAGTGAATTCAGTATTTGTGGGGAAACTTTATTTTTTTCGTGTATTTGTTTAATATCGGATTTGTTAAAATATCGACCTTTTTTTTGATGAAATTAAAATTTTGTTTTTGGTATTTTTTGTAAAATTTCGGTTTTTTATTGATTGCAGTTTTTGAATTTGTAGTGAATTTGAAAATTTCGAAAAAGTTCAGTTTCACTTTTTTTGTTGTTGTCAAAAGTTAGCTTTCCAGGAAATTGTTGTTTTTATGCGCTGATCACATGGTCCAAGTTTCCTATGTCCAATATTGCTTAGTGCTGACAGGAAGTTAATTTCTATACTAGACAGACTGACATTGTTAATTGAACTTCCCCACCTATAAGAATATATATTTTGTGAGTCGGAAATGAATATAGCAAAAATTACAAACAGAATGGCAAAACTTTATATATTCTTTTCATTTTTGTTCGGGTATAAGAGTAGTGGGAAACAGACGACCACTTCAAGGTCTCGCAATTTAAATAAAATTTGGTTTGTATTAAAATTTCATTAACACTTCGTTAGCTCTAAAGCCTTTTGTAAATATTGAAATCGAAGCACTGGAAACCATAGTGGATTTGTGTCTAAAAAATTAAGTACATTAAGCTAGAAAAGACTGCAGACCTAACAACTGCTGTGTTAATTGCTGAATATTGTTCTTCTTTTTTTAAGCAACTGAGTAAAAAAAACCTAAATTCTTCAAAATATACAACCCCACTGTACCAAATATACTGCGTTAATAAAAAATATATTGGCTCCAGCATTTTTTTCAAAACACATAAAGGAAGGTCCTAGGCTGTTTTTTTTGTAAATTAGGGGTTTCCTAAATTTTTTTTGGGGATGAAGGCTATGACCAAAATAACAAGCTGCAGATAGCTGAACGCACTATCCATACTTCACAATTTTCGCTTTGCCTTTCAAGTCTCCTTCCAATCGTCACGAGTAAATCAAAAATGCCACTATTATCAAGAGCTAATTACGAGCTAACTGAGAGTAGTAGGCATTACATAGGCGCATATAAAAAATAATAGTGATTTTACAGTAACTATATTTGCAGGGGATATAAAAGTCAGAGATTAAAAAATACTTTTCGATATGTATATAGCGGGTATATGTGCAACTTGATTTAGCTTCGGAAAAAGGACCAGTATATGATGTGATTATGTTTTATAGTATGTACATGATATGCGCTACAATTGTATTAATTTTTCTTTTAAAATTTTCTTTGTTTTTCGATTTTATCGTAATTTTCTAAATCTTGAAAACTTTTCTAAGATGTTCGTGCTTGGACCGTTCTGATAAATTCCTTTTGTGATATTGTGAAGTTGTAATTTTTAAAGAGTTTTAAATAGTTTATAATTTTTGCAATTCTTTTTTTTAGGTTTTTTCTTATCCACTTTTATTCACAATTTTTCGGATTGGCTTTTTTCGTCGTGTGATTAAAAAAAATATTTGCGGGATCAAATTTTTAAAGAACACATTCATTAATACAGCAGCTGCTACAACACAAATAACTTTAAACTGCGGAGGAGATCAATATATGATCTTCCCTAGATTTAATATGAAACCCCGCCCGAAATACAATTGGATAGCCACAAAATCGCAGGCAGCAGCCAATTCGTTAATAAAGGTTATTCGTTCAAAAAATGTCTACTTATAAAAACAACCTTAATCCGTGACGTCGAAACTAAATAAGCAACTATTAATGTTGTTTCTTCATTCATTTCATTCTAAAATCAAGCAAAGTTCTGACAGAAGTTGATAACACATCCAAGTAAGAGGTCCTTTTTTCGAAAATTTCTTTTTTTTAACATAAATCTCTAATATTTTCTAGTTTTCACCAATAGATTTATCACAATGTAGCAGAGTTTATCTACAAATCTTTAAAAAGGTTTTCAACTTTTATCAAAAAATCCACAATTAGATTTTGAGATGGTCAGATCATAGTGCAATTCTCAAGTTATTTCTACTTGAACCTGAGTACCACAGAGGATTAATAACAAAATAATTTTAACCATAGCGAAGCATTTAACTTTTTTTAAATTAAATTATTTTCTATTGAATAAAAATGCTTTACACACACGAAAGATTAAAATAAATTGGAATATATTATAAGTACTAAACTTGGATGTCTTTTTATGTTTAAGCCCACTGTTCAATCACAATATCAACATAAATAAAACAGTCTTTTGAAATTGTTAAAATGCGTGTTGTTCCGAAGTGTTGACCAAACATTTTTCCCTTTGAGAACTTGTTACTAAAGGAAAATTGTTTACTTATTTTTTATTTGCTGTTTTCGTACTTTTTTATATTTTGCCTTAGACATTATTTGAATTTTATTTTTACGTTTTCGAATCCAATTTTATTCTGCTTGACTTGGGCGAATAAAGCTGCGTATTTATATTCGTTTGCTTGTGAGTGAATCTATTACATTTATGGGATTATGTATGGGCTCTTTATTCCATTTTTGTACCCGCGGGACTTTTTTGTCTCTGCAGTAGACTTCTTTTCTATATGTCTCGCATTTCCGTTAAGTGTTTTATAGAATGTTTTTTTCACGACTAGTCTCCTTGGAAAACGTTAAATTTTGCCAATAGAGAAAAAAGCGTGTAATAAAATGAAACTTGAAAATTATGGTAATTTTAACAATTTGGTTAGGTGATAATGAATTGAAAAGGTACCTAGAGGTTTATTCATCTTCTTTAATTCCGTCTCTTTTTTATTCACAACAAATCATCACGGTGTGTAATAGTTTACTTTCTTCGAGTGTAACTTCAAAGTTTAATAAATTAAACTCCTTTATTTAACAAAGTGTATTTAAAAAAATATATATATTTTCAGTCATCTTTATCGAGGCAGTTCAAAAAGTTTTCTTTTAGGTAAAATTATGTTTGATTTCTTGTTAGACTTATTGCGTCGAATTGAAAAATTCTTACGCCAAGAGAAAAGTTTCAATAATGTTTAGTTTGATTTGACTGAAAAATGCAAGGGGTGTTACAAAATTAGAGCAAGAAAAAAAACACACAATGTACCAGCTGAGAGTTTTGAGTTAGCAAAAAGTTAGCGTTTCACTAAAGAGTAGCCGGTTTCAATTATTGAACAATATCTAAAAATATTGAAAGTTTAGCGTCTCGATGTCCCGACGTCATAAAACAGTTCCTTCTGGAGAAATTAAATGATATTGATACAGCCTGGGAAGCAAGTGAACTACAGCCTGAAACATTTTCAGGTCATGTAGTCTCTCGTTTCGGGATTCGTCCCCTGGATTGTATGATTTACAGCCGAACATTACGGATGATGGATCAACTAAATTCAGCCATGTTTGGTTGTGGAAAAATGCGAAAAGAACGCGTATGTTTTAGCATAACCATGGAGGCCAATAAAAAAAATAACGATCTGAAGACTTTATATAACGGTTCTCACACAAATCTGTGTCTCAATATCATCACCAGCGCTCCTGCCTTGAGAATAAGCGAGAGGGTAGACGGCTTGAGTATATTTAGAAAACCCCACTGGACAGTGTACAGCATGATCCCTTTGAACTACAGTGTCTACAGATTTATACGCGTATGCTGCTGCTTCGAAAGGCTATAACAGGCGATATGCTGATCGTTTTTAAATGTAAAAAAATTCACGTTTTGCTTAGCCACTCCATGGATTTGATGCAGAAGGCACATACCACGCGTTGACGCCTTAAGTGGACTATGCCTGAACATATACGGTTATTTAGATCTCGATTTCGGGATATTCTATATTTTCTAATATAGAATACTAGAAGTACACTTGCATGTTCTTCGTAAGGTGAAGTTTTTCAAAAAAGGGCTAACAAATGTAGACCCTAACGCAGGCCTTAACTGCGTCAGTTCGCCTTCTTTTCAGCATTAGCGGCAGAGTCGGACAAAAGTCTCCAACGAATTACAAGGTAACTGTACCCGCCATTTCATCCCTCATATCCCTCTCATATATTTTAGCGTTTTGTTTAGTCCTTCAAAACACCGTGTACAAACCATCTTGCTTTCATCCTAAACGATAAGTTTACGATTATGCAGTGCTCGGGCTGCACTACTCTATTTTAAAATGCTGCAGAGTACACTCCACTCTGAGTTTTAATGGAGGCTTCGAAGCAGCGTGGTCTGCCTTGAGTATCATGCAATATATAAAACATTGCCTGAAACAATTATAGAAACTTGAGTGTGAAGCTTCATATTCCCTTCAATTTTCAATGATTCAACAGGGACTGTAATAAATAGGAAACTTTTAAAATTTTTTAAAAAAAGTATCCAATTCAATAAAATTGTATTCTAATTTAAAGATGGTTCATTTGTATCATAAATAATCGCAGCGCAAGAGTTAAAATTTCGAAATAGTACTTAAACGCATTCGAGATTTTTTTAAGAAGAGAAAAATTCAATTTCAATTTTATTCCATCTTTTTTAATATTATAGAGGGTAAATTGGGTACAAAAGGTACCAGCATTAACTCTGTACCCATTCTTCACCCGTTAATAAAGTACTAAAGACGTGCCCGCTTGATATTGGACGGCATTAATATGCTTTTTAAGTTTGGATTTCATCTGTCTAAAAGTCAGAGATTTCAACAGTTGTTGTACTTTTTATAATTTTTTTACCCCAAAAAAATCCCTTCTTTTTATAAAGATCTATAGTGAGGATGGATATAGATTTCCAATAAGTAAACAACTCCCCTACTAAAATTAATTCAGATTGCCAACGCGATAAACAACTTATTGCATAAGTTCGCCTCTACATAATACATTGATTTGCTTTGCAAATACGAGCAGCTAATTAAAATGTGAAGTTAGCAACGCTTATAATTAACTACTATGTTGTTGTTGGAACTTTACTAATTGCACTAGACCAAATAGACATTAAAGTTCTTGTTTGTTTTAATGATTAGTTTCTCCTTAATCCTATATTTTATGCGAATCTTATGCAGTCCTTAAAAGGAAATGAAAACTTAATGAAACAATTTAAGAGCTTGTACCTTTTGCTAATGAGGTACGTGTATGAATATTGTTTTAATGAGAATTTTCTTTCTAGATTTTCTAGCTCGGGACAAATAACTTGGGTGCCTCTTAACGTGAGACGTGTTTGTATAAAAAGTTTAACTCAAATTTAAGACCAAAACAGCAAACCTTTCAAGAAAAAGGAAGCATAAGTTTATGCTGCTTCTATTTTTTATATATTTTTACTCTACTCCTATCAATCATTTTCTGCCTAATAATTTTTTTTTATGCTTGTACAATCGTTCATCTCCACAAGAGTCATAAACTTATTTATTAGTATATGCCATGGTTTTTAGCTTTATTCTAAGCACCACTAAATCTTCTGCATAAACATAATTTAATCCTTTTGACGGCTGAAGGTTCAGCGAAATTCTTAACAAATATAAAATTTATAAAAACACAAAAACGAATACAAAATGTTCGTAATCTCAAACTTATGGCTAGAACTTTTTAACATATCAATGTTTTATGGGATGCAATGGAAATAAAACGAATTTGTATGGGCCTGCAAGG
Organism: Phania funesta; assembly: GCA_963932375.1. NCBI lineage: Eukaryota > Metazoa > Arthropoda > Insecta > Diptera > Tachinidae > Phania > Phania funesta. Next base: position 44,503,042 of record OZ010653.1, read on the forward strand.
GTACGGAAAAAATGCGGTCCATATGATGCCAAGTGTTATAACGAGATGGGTACTGCAGTACGTCGATGATTTATCATGTAAAAAGTTAATGGTTATTTAAAGTCGTTAAATTGAATTAAGATTAAATAAATTTTTTGTTAAATAAAAACATTTTTGAGAAAAATAGAATTGTGTTACAGAGAACAAGTTTTATGAAATACAAATTCCATTTAGTTTAGAATATCTTATTCAAGGCATAGCATCGTCAGCTGCTAGGACAAGCTAAGGTCGCTAAGACAGATGGCTGTAAATTTTGTAAATGCATTCAATTAGAGATAAAACTATTTTGCTAAAAGGAGAAAAAACTTGTGAAATTATTATAGGTTAAGGACCGATTAAAGGTGGTTGGCTTTTAGATTTTTCAATAAAATATTATAAAGAAAATTCCTAATTATTAAAAATGCTTTATTGCAGACCAACAAAATATTGTAAATTAATTACATATATAATTACACAATTACATATTGAAAATGGGCGCAGTTGTTTCTTGGCACAAATATTTAAAGACAATTTTTTATAACTTCAAAATGGTTGGTCTTATATTAAAAAATGAGTATGAAAATTTTGTAGGAGATTTTGTCAGCTCTATCTTTTATTAAAACAGTTTTGGCTTAAAGTTATAGTTTCAGAGCCATTTACAAAAAACCAAAATATATCACTTTGAGAGGGCCCCCTTTTTTCTAGCTCACCCCGCGCAACCAGGGCTCCTTAGGTATATGCCAATGATTAGCTGTTGCAATTTTTAAAACTCCGGTAATTATTTTTCTTGGTTTGTCTGGAAAAATTTCAATTCGGTGGTTGGTTTGCTTTTCTCACTTGAAAACTGTTCACGAGGAAATGGTTGTGTACCATTCATCACTAATAGTTCGAGGATACTCTTATGATACAGTAGCCACGTGTACGGCGTTGCTGAGAACTTTGGTCAACGTCTAACCTTAAGAGGTTTAGGTTCTTAATTCTGTCTGTACATTTGTTTGCATTGCTTACATTTTTGTGAGCGATTGTCAAATTATCGATCGCGAAAAACATTCTTATCGGACGTTAATGAATGCAAATAGCCAAGAATCATTCAGAAGCTAGTCTAATAATACAATATTTTTTGGTCGGTTCTTCCAAAATGTACTATAAAGCGAAGAGCGTACACGTTTGAATTCAGCATACCAGTTTCCCACGACAGCCATATATACTGTTTCATTCCTAAAAGATATTCTGCCGTTAATCCAACTTAACTTCATTGCAAACAACATTTGCTTTAGAATTATTAATAACGTACTGGTATCAGCCGGAAAGAAGCTCTGAATTAAAGAACAACTAGTGCCCTTTTGTCATTAACGATTAAGCGGTAGTCACGTATGCTTCTAATCAGACGGCTTACTTTATGGGTCTCTTTTCAATACCCTTCGTTCCTCGAATTGATTTCAGGCAACCGATTTGTAATTTTCAACTACCTTGCTTTCATGGAGTCTCGTACTCAACCTAGCGGTTACTCCTGACTGTAGTGATTTGAGACTGTCGGCCTTCATCCTTATCACAGTACCACAGAGTCTATTGTAATTGCTAGCATTTGTCTAAAGCTTAAACACCCATGGTCTTGGTCCTAAGCCTAATACTATCCAGTGCTGGATATTTGATTTATATTTCATCTTGCCCAGATGATATTTGAGATTTCAATGACCTATGAATAATGATTTAATCCAGCTTAAGTTACCCCTGTTACCTCTAAGCATCTTACTGGTCTTCCTACCGAGGCGGTAGTGAACATAACTGTATTGCAAAATAACACACATTAGATGATTAACAGTGGCTGCCATAAAAAGCCAATACCAACAAATCAGTTTGATTCATACAGTGTTCTTGTATTTTTTTCTTATTATCGAGAGCAAAGTCAGCGAAAATACTTTAGAACAAACCCAAAAAGACATTTTAGATATTATTACGTTGGATGAAGCTTAACATGAGAATTATTCACCAGGGATAATTATATCTGAACTTGAGACGGTAAGTGCTACTCGATATATAAGAATTTTACTACAGTTCAAGTAATTTTAGGGGAGTATTTTATAAAGGATCTAAACGATAATAGGAATTATCTATTTATAAATCAAGTGCAAAGATTATTTTGTTTGCATACAATTTACTTGCGCTAACTCGAACTCATGAGACATCACTCGCAATGTGTAAATAAATCAATGTAGTATTAAGTTACTAAAATTTTGAATAAAAACATCCGACTTCACGCAAACGTAAATATGACTTCAGAGGTAACAATTTATGAATCAAATAAAATTAAAAAAAAAAAATTAAACAGAAGCTATATCAAAAAAGTGCAACAAAAAATCTACAAAAGTGATACAAAAAGTGCAAACAGGTATAGGGGGATATGTAACCATAACCAAGAGAAAGGCCAGCTCGAGGTCGTCTCTGCAAGAGTGCTTCGCAAAACATCACAAAAGGTTACCAGTAGCTACAATATCGATAAGTAAAGATAGATTAGGGAACAAAACCCCCACCAACTTACTTGAGCAACATAAACATAAAATGTCATTGTACATATGCTGTTGCAACTCGTAGGCAAGGAAAATGTCTATGTCACTTCTATACGAAGAGGAAAAATCAAAGGTATAAACCCACACGGGGAAAAGTTATCGGCTGATCGTTATTGTAAAGGCATAGAAGCGGAAGGGTATGAGATAAAGTCAATACACAATATACCGAACAAGAATAAAGTTCCCAAGACAATGCAACTCAGATAAAATCTAAAAACTTCGTTTACCCTATTTACAGTTTACGCTACCTCCTCAACATGCAAGTGGCTGTTGAAGAGCCATTAACACGTAATAATCTCCGTCAGTGTGCTAATTGCCATGAATTCTGTCCCACTAAGACATACTGCAAATTACCATCCGTGAGCGTGCTTTGCGACGCAATGCACCTCTTCCGAAACTAATTCCAAAGTAAAATATGCAGAAACTGTAGAGAAAACCACAATTCAAATATAGGGACTAAAGTGTCTTCTAACATGCAGAAAAGGCGAAAACAGTACGAAATTGAACAATATAAGGCTACCCAGGCTAAATGCTGGTTCAATTGTTAGTACACAACTTAGCAATGTGCCACACATACATACTAAGGCAAAGTATTATACGTATGCACAAACATGGATTTACGTAATGATAATGAATAAAGTAATGCGGATGGCGTCATTTTTGCGTCGATTTAAAACAATATACTGATGATATTTTGAGGTTGCAACATTAAAAACACCGTTATTTCACTACATTTCCTAATAAACGAAGTGATCGCGAAGAACTAGAACCATTTCCGTACTCTTTGGGACAACAAAAGAAATTTTTACTTCTGTGTCACAGTGTTATTAAAAACTTAATTATTTTAGGTTGTTTAATAAAAAGCGTTCGGTAAATCATTATGAAAGCAGTAAATGTTTGTGAAGGTTAACCTCGTAATTATTGCTCTTTGACACAAATGGAACAAGAGAAGTATAAAAAGATTAAAAAATTGCCAAGAGTTGGAAACAAAGCTTCAAAGGCATTATGTATCTTGCCGTCATAGTGAAATTAATATCTGGTATAAGAATTAATTGTGACTTTGTAAAACTACGAAGCATGAAAAGGTAACGGAATCGCAGCAATAGCTTTTCGTTTTCCATTGAAAACACAACTTTTCACAAAACAAAAATAAGCAACCGACTGTTTTAATTAAACTGTTTTGTGATCTCAGGCCCTTCACTTCTTTTTAATATCGGACTTAAAAATATAACAAATTTTTGTTTGGTGGCCTCCTACCGCCTTTCTTTTTATTCTTTTAACAGTTTGGGAACTGCTTATAGTGCTTTTTTCCTTTTAAGAGTTGGTAACACTGCTTTTGCATTTTTTTTTTGGGTTTGAATTTTACTGTCCAAACATTTTCATTCGATGCAACAAAGTTTAGACCCTCAACTGTTGTAATTTGTTCGTAATTACAACAACACTTTGTTAGTATCAAATTGTATGTAAATATTTTGCCAAATTTTTATGTCATAATAAATTTACATAAAAAACCCTTTAAATCCCTCGATCTTAAATATTCAAAGGTCATGAAAATGTATTCAAATGAATCGTATTTTATTTGGAAACACGTCATTAACTTTTTTTATGATCATCATTAAAATCTAAACAAATTGTAAGTAGGCAGGTTAAAGCCACAGTTGTTGTTGTTGTTGTTTAATAAAATTATTAAAAACGTTTTTAAAGGCATAAAACACTCTATGCCAAGTTTATTTCAACAAACCGTAAAATTTTTTGATTTTTTTTGTAGAAAAGTACAATTTGTGATGAATTTATCTGCTTTCCAGATATTAATTTAATTTAATTTTTTTGCCAAAAACAAAAGCAGAAGCTTCAAACAGTTTCCTTTGTTGTAATAACTTTTTAAAATAATACTCGTACTTGTTACATATGTTCAGCACGAGTGTTAATTAGTTGTGCATACAATTCTGCATAACATTCATGAATAATGATTTGCAGGGCTGCAAAATCTGAGGCCCTTTTGATGTTCTTATTCTCAAAATTAGAGAAGAACTATGTTTTCAAGTAGTTACCCGAACAAGTAAATAATTAGAAAATCGTTCCCCGAGAAGTCTTACAATACTCGAAAATTTCACGCAACACTTATAACACAGTGCAGAACAAAATAAAACAACAAGGCTCTGACAACCGATTCCGACATGGGAGACCAGAAAAACATATATGTGTATGTGCGTCTACGTCTCTCTTTTATGGTAGTGGTTCAATTTTCCCTTCATTTGTTCCCGGGAACAATTTTTCTATTTCCAACACCCCAGGGACTATACAGGGTAATTTTTTCCTTTTTTAAACAGTTTTGTGATTAAGATGAAAGAGAAAAGACGGTCAAATATCTCGTTGAAATATTAATTCAGAACAGAAGAAATGGGACAATTTTGGCAATGAAATGGGCTGCATAAGTCACAATGCAAAAGAAAGCAGTGTGTATAATTTTTATTTATAAAACGGGCAAACGGTAGAATGTGAACCTTTCGCCTCAAATGTAAGGAGTACAAGATTACCTATGCCGATTTATTGTAACAATAAAATCCCGTCGTGTGCTGTTGTCAGAACCTTGTCATATTGAAATCAATTGTATTTTATTGTACCGTGTAATAAAATTACATGCTTTGGAAGGAATATTTTTCGTGTAATTTTAGAATCTCCATAAAGTAAATTCCAGCCGAGTAATTAAAGGCGACCTGATAGTAATGATAAGAAGAGAAGTTCAAATTAGAAGACAACGATGTGAGATATGAAATTGATTTTAGCTTAATGTTGAATATAAATTGATGCTATTGTATATGGAATAGCACATCAATCAAATAGCCTCCTCGTTTTCGCTAGTAAGGTTTCAAGATGATTTTTTGGCCAAAATGCGGATCTCCCAGCAACATTTTCAGCACCCACTTAGCGAAGTTACGTCGTTGTCTATGGTAGTCCGGCTTAAATGTTTGAGTCAGTACAATAGTTATGTGTATGTAGGCCCAAACGCTTTCGTAACTTTGGCAGCTTGTGAAATAAAACAACTGGAAAAACTATTATTAATATCTGGTCGCCCTACAATAAAGTTCTCATAAATCTTCGTTATTGTTATTGTTTATGAGTACCTGACGGTTTTTGTATCCCTTGATTTAATTGGCCACCAGAAGCGACACAACACATTTTCTGTAGTTCAGCAAAGTCCACTATTTGGTGCGTAATAAGTTTTGTGAATTTATTGTCGAGTTACTACTGGGTAAAATAAGCGCGTAGAAATTCGTATTAATTATAATTGAAAGTGATCCACATTTCTTTGAAAATGACCAGTCCAACTACCACTTGTTATTTTAATGACTTTCTTGTGGTTTTGACCAGATGGTGAAACAGTAGACCAATAAGACAAAGAGATTTTAGTGTACTTAGCCACTTTTTAATGACAGAGACACGGTCAGCACTGCAATGAAATGAATTACTGTCGTTCGTTGTTAGCAAAAACGTTAAGTGCTTTAAAGACTATTCCTAACTAATTAACAGTTGTAGTACAAATATATGTGTCTACTACTACACTTGAAAATATTTCATACATAAATTAATAAATTATTTTAAAATTATCAAAACTGACATAATGTATTTTGTAACAAAAACTATTTGCAGTAGTATCCATATCACATCTTGCATGAAGTAAGACGATACCTAATAGGTCTTAAAAATAAAAATACTCCAGTATGTACTAGTACTACGTATGTATGCATGTTAGCAAATTAAGTATGTACGTATGTATGTGTGTGTATGGCAAAGCATAACAACACACATATAATTTATGATTTATTACCAGCATGAAAAACAAAAAAAAAGCTCATCACACACTCATTCATATGAGTTATTAAAACAAAGTTTTCATAGAAAACTTCAAACTAAAATGTTGTTTTAAGGCGTAAAAAAATACTAAAATACTCCAAGAAACAACAACCTTAAACGATAAAGTGACCTTGAAAGTACTTTTTTTATTATTATTAAATAAAAAATTAACTTAATGAAGAGAACTACTGCTGCTGAGTTGAAAAATATCTATTTAACCCTTTAAGGTCTTATGTTTTATTTTCTTTTTATTATAGCAACATATAGCTGGAGTAAGACATTGATACGGCACCCTACGCTTATTTTAGGTACATTTACATTTTAGTTTGAATTACTGTCATTGCATCTTTCGACGTGAAACATATTTTAAAGTATCCCTATTGATATTAGAAAAATTACTGCGAAATAAATGAGTTTGGTTGCTTTTTCTTAAAGTAAACTTTCAGTAAATATCCCTTCTTTAGGGGGCAATATGAAATAAAAACGTTAACTTTAGACTTGAATTTCTTTTTTAACGCCTTTTAAATCAAATAAGTAAATGCTTTGACAAATTTGTAATTAAAATTACTTCTCTAAACAAATTAAAAGTTGTAGACCGACATCTCATACTGGCTATAATTACAAACTGTATTAATAAAATATTTGCTCTTCCGGTCTTGCAAAGTGAAAAGCTTCTAAGATGTTTTGTTGACCTTCTATTTATATCTTATTAAAAGACAAAAGCTGCATTGAAAAGTCTAAAGAAATATGTACAGCAAATATAATAATTTGACTTTCTAATAAAATGGCAAAATTAACAGAACTGGATCAAAATGGGCGCTTTTGTAAAATGTATAGAGAACTTAGCAAATAATTGTGAGTGGTAATGCTGGTAAATTATTAAAAGTTTGTGTACTGGACTAAAGTCATACCGTGTTACTAAATACTCTAATATGTTGAAAACATTCAATTACAAATTAATTTGCAGTTACATCTGAATGTAATTGCGTTTAGCCCCTCTTTGCAATTACAATTACTTTTGAATATAACCGCCAATTACAATTACATGTACTTATAATCAAAATGTAACGAATATCTACCAATTCTGGTTGTCGCTCCATTTTTCCCTATTTCATGCAATTCTAACGTGAACAAATTAAGTCTCACAAAGGTTGAATACTGTGAACCCACTTACAGTTTGCTAGGTAAACTAAGAATTTTCCTTGTACGGCAGATTCCACGCTCTTTGTCTCTAAATTTTGCATTTAAATGTGGCTAAGTATTCCTATCAAATACAAATTGATATAAAGTTTAAAATAAATTCAGCCTCTGTCCAAAGTAAGTAGCACAATTGTTTAAAAGGTAATTAGTTGCCCGAGGGTTAATGATTATTGGCAATAACGATACATTTTCTGAAGAAAAATTTGTTTATTAACGCCAGTATTGCCACCAAAATATTGCCTTCTAAACATACTACAGAATAAGTTTCTATAATAGTTGCTGATACTTTAAAAGACTGGGAAATTGCCTTGTCGGAAAAACCCTTGGTGATTAACGACATTTACCATGATCTGCTCTCACTCTCTAGTTGTTGATGTTATAAAAACAAGTAGGAGAAAATGTTGTCGTTTACCCAAACTTAGGAAAATAAAATTTAAAGTGGGAATTGCGGAAGGAAACACAGAAAAATTTGTTTCAGATCTTACGTCGTAAGATCTGTCCTACATTTTGGGTAAGTATAAACATATAGCGAAAATTGGTTTATAACTTCTCCTCGAAACTACCACGGATAATCCGGAAGTGGTGAATGGCCATCAAGTTGAAATATTAAATCAAAGACTCTAGTTCTCAAATCCATTTGAAATTTGTTACGAAAGAATATTCAGAGTAGAACTATGTCTCTTTATCCAAGAGTAATAAGTTGTCCTACACCCAGGTTACAAACATTTTCTTCATCGTTAGAATGCGTCGCACAGTTGCAACTTAACTATTGTGTAAATGTAGTTAAAGGTAAAAAAATCTCTACTTCAAAGATCCGAATGCGTGTGGGACAGTCGTAGAGAATTAAAGCCACTTAGTTAAAGAAGACACTCCATTACCAACCAGTGATACAGCATATGATATTATAAGCGAAGACTTAGATTTTTGGCTGCACTGCCAACACCTTGCAAATGGTCAAAAGCGGCAACATGTTAATTCAAAAGCTGATGAGGTTTTCGTATATTTATCTAAGGTGTTTGTGCATTGAGTGTCAGTCCTCTTGAAGAATGGGAAATCAACATTATATTAACAGGCACGAACCATGCGAAACACACTTTTCGAAATCGTTTGTCGGCTAAACGCCTCGATAAAACTGTTGTTTTTGGGGATGCATATCAAAAGCACTGTAAAATTCGTGCACAATACGAAGATCTCAATTTATTTGTATTACTTTTATATATTATTTATATTATTTTTATTATATATATTATACACATACTTATGTATGTACGTAATGCATGTTCAATAGACGTGTATTTGGAAAATGTTATCTTTTTAATGAAATTAAATGATACACAATATGGAGTCTTACATATATATTTGGATTGTTAAAATTATTTTTTAGTTATTTTGTAGGAAATGAAGTCTGAAAAATTATAGCAAAACTAACTTTAGCACACGTACACTCTGGCTTACTTGAATAGGTTCATAATTTTCTTTGCATTCAAATTATTATAATTTTTCTTTTGAAAAATAATTATGTAATGTTAAAAGCATAAATAATAAAATTGTGAATTATCTATCATTAGAAAGACAAAAATTAGAGCAATCATGATTTTTAATCATTTTTCTTTTTTGTGAAATACTATGTTTTGTATGATAATTTTATTGGCTTATTTGAAATGGTTCACCGTCATTAATTTAAAACATCAGCACAAAAAATTAAATTTTCCATGAAATTTTTTTTTTTATAATTAAAGAATTGTTATGTTTCAATAAAGATTTATTAATGAGAATTCCCTCGGTTATTCGTTATAACTTCAGAAGTACGATTTGCAGGAAAGCAATCCGCACACAGTTTTTTATAATATTCAGATCAGAAGAGTATGATAGCCACTCCAAAATATTGACATTCTGGTTTCGAATTCATTCTTTTACAACCCTTACAGCTATGATGGGGAGGTCTAAAGGCAGTGGAAAATACTATTTACAACCATTTTTTCTTCTAAAGCAATTTTTTTATCCGAAAAAACAATACGCTGCCATTCATTTTTATAACACATGTTTTCGCGGGCAAACCGAAGACGGGTTGCTTGACGGGTGGTTGGCACTACGTATATTACCTTTTACCGTAGCTAGGCTTACTGTAGCACCCGTTTTTGTTTAACTTTTGAAGCAGAATTACTAGAATTGTAGGCAGCGTTTATAATATCTCTCCTGTCAGCCTTTCTTGTGACGCTTTTCGTGGTATTTCCGTAATTATATTTCTTTATAGAATTTTTGACAGCATTCGAATTTCGCCTAACTTTTTTACAATATTTCCACACTTAGACCAGTTTCCACAAATGCTTTAATTTTGCCTCTTTTTGCTTACAAAAAGTTAAAAAAATATCGCATATATTCACAAATCCAAAAATTCTAAGGGATTTTATCCGTTGCTAAAGTTAAACTAATTTTATTTTTAATGAACCTAATCGAGGAAAATAAAATATTCGTACCAAATTCCTGAGGTGGTCAAGTTTATATCCTGTGTCGCTCATTTACTTAAACAACTTCATAACTCTAAAAATACCATTTAGAGATAAACGTTGTTGAAGTTTTCTATTTGCTCCCATTACCTACAAAAAATAACAGCATATTTTTTTTAAACGTGAATACTAGAAAATATATACGCAATATAAAGCGAACAATTCTGCAGCACTAGCTACCAAAATGAATTTTTGGAGTTATGACGTTGTTGGTATAAATGACCGATATGTATCTGTATCAATGTTTCATGTATCGTAGTAACTTTTTTATGCGTCTCTAATATTATTTATTTTACTTGTAGCGATATTTGGCTTTCACGTAAATTTATTTTGAACTCCTGGTACTAAATTTGATAGGTAGTCAGTCAATCGTTCATTGTTATTTGTTGCATGTGATTTTGTAGGTTCTCCAAACGCATTTTAATCTGATTCTTGATTTGATATTCCGATTTGACACGGAAGATGGCACATAGCCGAAAACGGTTTGTCTCCAAACCAAACTTGACAAGGGATGACGGGAATTCGTTCCAAAAATTTGCATTTTATTCTCTTTACGTAGGTTTTCTTTCCTCTTTTAATGAAATTTACAGAAAAACAATAATTTTACTTAAAATCAAGGCGAATCGTTTAGCAGGTGATTACAATAGGAACATTTCTTGCAACTGATTTACTTCCCTGTTGTCAAAATTTGTTTACTTTGTTTATAAATTTAACAAATTCAATAAAGTTTTAGAAAATTTGCTTATAATTTCACACGCAATCACAAAGCCCGGCATGACAATCGCAAGAGCTTGCTTCAGCCTTAAACGTATGTACTCTTCCCCAGATTATTACTTTCTTTTATACCAGCATCTGCTACGGGTCGAGAACGTACATAAAAGTTGTATTATCTTCCAGAGTGGTATTAAGTATTTTAATCTCTTCAATCACGAAACGACTCATTGGGCTTTTTTTCATTAAGAGGGCCAAAACTATTTTGAACTTTAGCTGAACATTCTTTCAAGTGTAGCATAAAAAATGTTAATTCATATTTCTGCTGTATCCAAATTTTGTACATTTGAGAAACGTCTTATAGGTTAAGAAATTTTTCTAAAAATATTAAAGACACATAGGCATGCTCTATTGATAATTTGTTCACTTGATATAAAAAAGTTACTTCAAAGGACTTAAAACAATTGTAACACCTGTTAATATTGGTGGCTGGTTGATAACAGAGCGATTTTTTGCCTCCAGTAGACATTGAAACAAGACGCTACTGTGTTATTAATGTTAAAGTAGTTTTCGGCACTAAGGAAGACTAACGAAAAGCATCGGTTATTTGTTTTTGTATAACAGCACACAAGCTCAAGCATTTTTAGAACACGTTGAAATTAATTTTTAAATATTTTTCACTTGTAGGGGTTTTCAAATAAGAGCTTTTCGATTTTGAAATGATATAGAACCAGCCGCATGTAAGTTATTAAAGATTTTTATTTTTATTTGAAAGCCTGATGATGATAAGATATGACAAATCCCCATAGCGTCTCTACGCACGCTATTACGATTTCGAGAGGAATAAAACTCTATTACATAGATGCAGTAAAATTTGCACCATGACCTGGGATATCTTAACTTTGGGACTTCCAGCTTCAGAGAACCCCAGAGGAATAGGTCTAACGAGGTCAAATCGAAATTGGAGACATTTTCTTCCTGAACATGTTGCTCAGTCGTGGAACTTATCATGGTGATTTGGAACAATATATTTTACAAAATGTCGCAAAACAACGTGACCGTCACCGATAGTCTACATCGATCGGAACTCAGTGAAAAACTGCTTAATTACTGTTGCATTTGTATTCTTTTATTCTATACAAGCTGTTGCATTACAGCCATTTTTATCCAACCATGCAACCTGTGTTGACATATGATGCTTTATCTTCTCACATTTTCCTTTTTCGTTCATTTGTTTTTGTTTGATCTTTTCTAAGACATAGGCCCTAATTTTATAAAACGCAACACAACGCCAGAATTGATAGGAAACACAAATTAAAATATTTTTTTATTGTTTTTCATAAAAAAATATTATGTAAAAAAGTTATGTATATAAACAAAACAGATTTTAGAAATTAAAATTAAACAAGGCCCATAATTTCTATAGAATATCTTGCTAAAACTGGGAAGTATACCGATCTCATTATTTCAAACACAATGTTTTTTGATGCCCCTCAAAAATTTCAATCCACAATATGCCCCATTTCAAATGGTTTTGGTTTAAAATTCTTCATTTTGAGTTGTTTATGTAACATGTCTGGCCTTCTATTTCCTGACGACTTTTTTTCGAGAGTGCAAACTTATAAAAAATTATTAAACTATCTGCAAAGTTGAGGCCTAACGTGAGAATATAACTGAAAGTTTTTAGTGGCATTCATAGTGTTACAGTGCGATTCAAAGTTTCGACATAACTATAAATATAAAAGCATAATGATTTTTTTAATGGACTTTCGATATATTTCAACGACTTCTAATCAAGGATAGCTGGAAAACAAACAAAAATAAAAAATAAAAAAATGCCGCATCGTACTAAACAAAAACTTGTCTCGAATCTTTTCCCGTTTTCATTTTGTGGTTAAATCAGTATTTAACACAAACTACAAAGTATTGAAAAAAGCGTAGGTTTTCAAAAGATTTTACGACTTTTTATACAATCAACACACTTATACTCGTACCTATAAACACACACACACACACACACACATATACATAGTCGTACAAACACACACATTAATTAATACACAAGCATCAATAGGGCTTTAGTGACGAAAGTTTCCTTCAAAATATTGAGTAGAAAAGTCAGACAAGAAAAAAACATAAAAAGAAACAATCAAGGGAGACCGATAATAGTTCCATATACCTAGTTTCTCGAAAAGGGTCTTTTTATGCCAGCTTTGTTTGCCGCTGTTAGGAATAAAAAAAAAACGAGCAAAAATTCTTGTCTTCTTTTCATTTTAGTTAATAGGATTGTCTGGGTGTTTCTTCTTGTATTTTTATAGTGTTTGGTGAGCGTAGTTGGCGTTTAACAGGCACTTTTGCATTGAGTTAAAAATCAAAGAGGCGTAACTATTGGCTCTTTTTCGTTTAAAGTTTTAAACATGAAAACTCATAAACAGCAAACCGCATGAGGTTGGATGCCAGCTGAAGGGGTTTTCTATAGAATATAAACGTTTTTAAGATTTTTCAAATATTTGCGTTTATTTCTTAATTTTGCGCCCTACACAAAGGATTTTATTTTTAATGGTCCAACGCGAATTAAACGCCGGAAATATCTACCCAAAACCTTTGAGCAACTGAGTTATCTATAAAAATGATGATAAACCTCATTCTACAAATAAAAGTAGATATGGTACTATCACAGAGGAAGCAATTGCTCGTCGTTCCACTATATCGATAAGGGGCCAACATCTTCAGCAAAGGTGTATGTTTTTCATTCGGTTTGCAGCTTCTACAATATTCATTGTCGATTCCATAAAGTACGGAGCAACGGATTTTCGTTCTTTAAAATTCGCAACATGGGCACTTACAATTCCGAGATATGGGAACGAGCATTTCTAAGGTTTTTAGTATTTGTCAAAGTGGCAATCGTGGAAATTTAAAAAACTATCTATCCGAGGACACCAGATAGTTTACGGAACTAAATGATGGACACAAGTCAAAATTCATTTAAAAAAGAATACGAAGAATTCGAAATTTAACAAAAGTTGCTTTAATATTTTAAATTAACCCAAAAAATAATACTTAATATATTATTCAAATTATGTTATGTGAAGTAACCGAAAGAAAATTTCAAAATGAATCACTAACTTGATATTCACAACAAAATAAAAAAATCACCAAAAAAATTTTAATTGGCCAAAGAATTAAAAATCAATAAAACTATAAATTGTACAAAAAAAAAAAAACAAATCTAAATAAATACCAAAAAATACAATTTTTCGAATAGGCGAAATTTCACAAATTAATAACGCCACAATAAAATTTCAATAAGCTTTGAAATTTTCGCACGAATTTCACACAAAAAACAGGTTGAAACTTTATTAAAAAATATAAATTATTTAAAGAAGTGAAAATTTTGCAAACAAATAGGTTTTTCGCCAAAAAAAAGATTAAAAATTTAAACTTCAGCGCAAATAAAAAAAAATGAAAATCGAAACCTTTTGTTATGAAGAGCACCTCTACAAAAGAAACCCTAAAGAAAAATTGAATTTTATCAAGTTTTGAAATTTCATCAACTTACAAATACAAAATTCACCAAAATATCAAAAATTAATGAAAAAATTACTAACAGCTTAATATTTTGCGAAAAACCAAGAAACCGTAAAAAAATCGAAATTTCACGAAAAGTGAAACTTCACAAAAATTTTAAAACTCAAAAAAAAAAATCTGAGTTTCAAAATTTCCAATAAAAACCAACAACTGAAAATTCAACAAAACAAAAAAAAAATATCAACAAGTTTTTCTTGACTAAAAAATATAAATATCATCAAGAACCAAATATAAGAATTAAAAGAAAGGACAATTCACCAAAAATTACAAAATAAAAATACCAATAAATCGTAAAGTAACAAAACATTTACTCATCAACAAAAGAATTGTAATTTTACCAAAAAATCAATGTTTCGCTAAAAAAACATAAATTCACAAACCGCGGAAAATATTAGGAAAAGTTTAATTTTCATTAAACAACCGAAATATAAACATTTTAAATTATACTTCTATTATAATCAGCAAATAGCATAAATTATGCTAAACAGTAGAACACAGAAACAAACTAAAAAACCAAAATTGGAAAACGATTCACAAGTAAATTTATTAACCCATTGAAAACGCTTAAAATATAACGAAAGAAGAGTTCAAAGGTAAAACGAAACGAGTAAAATCAGAACCGAAATTAAAAGTTCATTAATAGTCGTTTTTACTAGAAACAATCTATAGTCTTCCAACATTTTTAGCGGATTCTGCTGGGGTGAAGGTCATATACGACACAGCCGAATACAACACTACTACTAGTTTTTACTTGTTTCTGTTTATGAGAGATAACAGGAAATCATGATAAAAGTGTTAAAAATTAATAAGAATACAAACGTCGCGTCGTAGTAGAACATTAATTTTTCTTCAAGTTTTTTTTACACTTTTCGGTTCTAGCAAAAATTAAATTTAAAGTTTTACTGCAATAAAATACAGAAGCAAAGTAAAAAGAACCACGAAATCAGTTTCCTTCCTTTAACGCGATCTTTTGTTTAATTTGCAATTTCTTTTTGTTAAAGTTGAGCGTTAATTATTTTAATACTTGACTTGAGATGAAGCCAAGAAACCAAATATTTTAAAGCCCAGCTAATCTGAGGCAACAAACGCCAAGTTCAGCTAAGCATGAAACCGTAACCGAAAATTGTACATTATTTTTATAAGCGGATGTGAGTGATCCGTTTGGGTTTTGTTTTGTTTCGCTGAAAATAATTTCAAAATCTATTTTAGGCGATTAATTAAAATCCTCTAGTCACTTTTGTTAAAGAATTCCAAGTTTGAACAGCATAAAGATCAGGTGAATACATATACCAAACTTTATTCAGTTGATGACTATAAACGTAACCAGTTTTAAAAGAACGTTAATAAGGTAACGTTAAAAGTAAGAAAGGTCTAGCGAAGTTAAATCGCACGAAGGTGGTGTCGAATTTACGTTACGTCTGCGAGGGATGACAAAAGCCACAAATCGTTCATGTAAAAATATCGTCTACGTCCAAGTCCTTCATATAGAACTAAAATAAATTAGCTTTCATTGATCTGTTGTGCTTGTCATGGTCAAACTGCCTACGGCTATCCGTCTTTCTTGGTAAGACGTATAAATGGGTGTTTAAATTAAATGTGCTTGAATTTAATTAATAAACTGAAAAATTGAACACTAGGCCATAAGCAGACGGTCAGATATCCGTTGAACGGTTAAGACAGTTAGGATTTGGAAAATATCGATGTTGTTATGAATCGTCACATACACAACCGCTATTAAATAGTCACAGTTTAAAAATATATAGCAAATACTCAATTGAATATGGGAATAAACAAGTCATTACTTGAGTGCTTCCAAATAATTCAATAGGTATATAGTTAGTAGCCAAAATATTATTAAAAGTAAAAGTATTCAAGGAATCTTTTTTGTTTTAAGAAATTGTTTTGGTATTTTTCCCTAAATCCCATTTCATTATAAAATTGCAATTTATGTGTTGGGGGACAAGTAAGTCTCGGTGCCTATTGATCAGTATTACGATCCGTCTCACTAATTTCAGATTTAATTAGTCTCAGCAATCTCCAGGTTTTATCCCCGTTTGGGTCTCCCAATAGAGTTGTTGGTATTCGCCCTACCGTATTTTTATTCCACATTGTTGTATTGGCCGTCTTTGCACACTTTCTTTCGGGCTTTCGTGGCTTCAAGCATCTTCGCTCTCTGACTTTAATTGTCCACTCCATAGTGATCCGGCACCCCAAAAAAGCGCAGTCAACCATGCGTTGAGTAGTCTTTTATTACTTTGTAGCTTTCAAGAGTGGTCATGGATCTAACTCTTTTAGATTCGAATGCCCTTATTATTGTTTGGCTGTTTGCATAAATGTTTACCACCACAGTCATGTCAGTTCCACTAAGCTCGTTCAGATACTCCGTGATTTTACGATCCGGAAGTATATTTCGGTCATTAGTTTCTCAATAAAGATCACTAAGACCGGCCTAACGTCTGGGTTAAAATTATCAATGAATCAGCTTTTTCCATGGGCTTCTGTGCCCATGGACCAGGAACGCCTGTCTGGTATCAGTATCTTGCAACTTGTTATAATCTTTATGGTTGAATTAATAGATTCATATCGTGATGTCACGGATCAGCTGACAAAATCAGTCACATAAATAAAGCGCGTTACAATTTATTTAATATGTAAGGAAACTTTTGTAACGTAAACATCAGAGACAGAAAATAGAGAACATTAAACTTTGTCGTATTGTCAAAACAAGGAGCAGACTTATTTCCATTCGTTAATACGTTTTGGGTAACTAGCACTATTCATTTAAGAATACTGAAAGTTTGAAAGAAAAAATTATACGATTTTATTGATTCTACAACTATTTCACCGCGCCTTGAATATAACCGACCATTATGTCCCCTATTTTCTGATGCCGTAATTTGTAATCTCGGTTGATCCACGTACTGATCACTTGCAGGCGCGCTGTTGTAAGAGTCGCCTTACATTTTCTTGTATTTGTACTGGTTTGACATCCAATATAGTTTGATTGCACCGCTTATTGCAAGCACGTTCTGGGTGTAAGTTTTGATCCATGCCGAATCTTAAACACATTATTTTACATTTGTAATTTCTTATGTCACCTGGGTTCGACTTTCAGTCGCTACTAATCAGTAACATAATTTTTTCTTCATATCTTCATTGTAGACTGCTACTACAATAAGCCCAACGCGCAATTGCAAAATGGTTAAACAAATTAACGTATCGTGCTGCTCTATCACTTTTCAATGAAAGTGGTTAAGTAGACATTAATGCCCTTTAGAGAAGATGCTCTGATGCTGCTCGATTTTCCCAAGTACTTCGCTATAATCACCCATGACAAACTTATTCAGGACATTCTTGATAATGAAGACAGGCTTAAAAAATAAGAAGAAACTTTAAAACTTGAATTATCTATGGGGTGAACAGTTGTAGTTCGTAGAAGCGCATAATAAAGATGATTCGTTAATAAAAAGTTCGTTTGCTACGTGTGTGTGTGTGTGTGTGTGCACATGTACTCGTATATATGTAAATGAGGATATGCTAATCATCTTACATGCCAATATCCGTATCAAACGTCCACTCTTTAAAGCTCCGATGTTTTTTTACATCTGCATAAATGTTTCTAAACCGGCTTAAATGTATCTAAAATCATTCTGGTAAAAAAAATTCTTCCATTCATGACTTGTTGTACTCTAATTTTCTTTCTCATCTCTCGTAGATTCGATGACTTTAAGTTAAGATCCATTAAAAATTTACTTAACTCTTTTCCAATGCAAATTAATTCACATGTTCTCATAACTCCTACTGTTAATTATTGATATGAATCCATAGAGTTACTGGCACATTTTCTATCTGGCGCATTCATACCACTTCCTTTGTTGAGATTAAGGTTCCGCTAAGAAATACAAAAAAAAAAAAAATACACGCTCTTACTTGTGAAGCTCAGATGCGCACCGCCTGACAATACACTCGTACAAATGGGTGACGACATGTTTGCTTTTTATTATTGTTTTTTGGTATCGTAACATATGCTCCTGCAGCACCTTTAAGCTACGTGATTTAATAATAATTTTTTTATAGAGATTTTTTATATTTTTTGTTTTAATTTTAATGTATAAAAAGTTCCAGTGGCTGCAGTGTATGAAGATGGGTAAGCGGAAAATACTGAAACAGAAATTATAATAAATTGTTGAAGTGCGCACAAATATGCGTTTTTCCGTTCAATTCACTCGATTTCATATTTCATTCATTTTTAGTCGCAATATTGTATTTTTAGGCGTGTTTGGTTGGCACGCATGCCTGGCCTGTATCCCAGACAAGACCAAAAATGTGTGTTTGTGTATTTAGATTCTCCTTGATGGTGGGCGTTCTTTATTTGCTAAAAATATTAAATTTTGCTGTCTACGTGACTATAATGCTTAAGATTGTATGCAGGAGATGACGCGGCATGACGGTATGCGATGATGATGCATTGGCAAAGATATTTGAGGCCACGAAAGAAATCGAAATCCAAACAAATGTAACCACAGCGACATTAGCAGCAACAGCAGGAACATAAAAGTCGAATTTGTGAAAGATTTTAAAATTTCAAATATGCTGACAAGTGAAAAAGGTTGATAGGTTGTGTTTAAAAATAGATTTATGAAATATTTATTAAGGATTTTTTTTTTATTATCCACAGGTATTATTGTTTCTTATCCATTTTTTAGATTTCTTGTATTTAGCAGGAAAGGATTTGTGTGTTTAGAATTTTTTATTTTATGCATAAGGAGCACGCTTAAAATTCTATAAATTTTATTTAAAGTGTCTATAAATAAACACATATTTATTGATATGAGTACAAGTAAAAAGTTATAGAAGAGATTTCTTTGAAAGGATTTTTGAACTGCCCGCGAATAAGAAGAGAATGCCAAAATAATAATGTTTCAAGTAGCAAATATAATAACAGTGTACAATAATTATGCCGTTTAATAACAAGTCAAGGGGTTTTTATATTGTTAAAACAGCCTTCAACGACTTTGACAACTCTCTATGATTTTGGCGGTTGTTTTAGTCTGCGATTCATCATCGCGCCGTAACAACGTTTGCAATTTATTAATTTTGATAGACGTGGTTTTATTTCGAAAATACATCAGAACAACATTGATTTTGCGGCTCGGGATGTAATAATTAATACAGATTGAGTACTTTTCGGTTTATGCTATGCATAAGTATGCGGTGCAACCTCTTTAATTTTAAATATAACTGATATAAAACTAATTATTGCCAGAAATAGGGTCAATGAAATACATTTAGCTGATATACTGCGAACTTCATTATCATATGTACGAATATTGACTAGGAAATCTCGCAGAAACGACAATTCTTCGTCTCCCTGTGTAATCAACAAGCCTTTCTCAAAACATTCAGTAAATGTGATTCATATTCGGTTATGATCGTCAGAACGTCACATCAACGGTGGGCGCTAAAGTGATATCGTATAATAATTATATTGAAAGAAGCCTTTCAAATTAATCATATAAAAATATACATGTCCAACATTAACGTGCATGATTGCAATGTACAAATTATGAAATCTTAATTCTTGATAAAATTAATTTGAGAATCCAAAACAACACAGTTTTATAGCCGTAACAGAAAACGAATGCCGGACATTTTCTTGAATAGTTGGGAGAAAAAATGAAGCCTCAAAAGCAAAATTATTTTAATTTTTAAAATTCTTAAATGCATCTGCTATTGAAAAGGCTTCCTTTATTAATTCATGTTTTCGGTAAATAGTGATTTCATTTTCGGCTCCCTCCTTTATCTGAAGGAAGTAACTGCTTTGCGAGCTCACTTTCAAAATGAGGTGCCTTTTAAGAGGACAGATTATTTCAACTCTAACAACATGATCTCCTAATAGGATAGGAAAACTTTTATTTTAATAACCGCAAATAATTTGGACACTACGCCTTGTTACTAACTCGTATGTTTCATAAGGCACAGTGAAGTAAGGGGTTTTAATTTTCTTCTGCTTTATGATTTATAGGATACTTTTCAAATATCTAACGCTCCTATGATGGAAATTGCATTGAATCGCATGAAACTTTTGATTACATTCTGAAGTCCGAAAGTAGGTGTGCTGTAGTTGCAATCACAACAAGAGATTGTAAGTCCCAAATATTCTGCAATGTGATAGCTAAGGAAACTTTTGTACAGGATTATCCATTTTTTAGTTTCAAAAATAACAAACTAAAAACTCCCTCCAACGCGCAGGCTTCTAGGATTTGCCTTTACACTAGTTAATTTTGAGTTTGACCGCACTTCATACTGCCAAGGCTTGATCTTGATAGTCTGTGGTGAGGTCAGACCTATTGACCAAAAAACCCACCAAACCCACGGTGAATCTTGTGCTTGCTTCACGGGATATGTCCAAGCCTAAATCGAACGCCAATGGGTGACAAAGTTGCAATATACATTTTAAAAGGCATCGTTATGAATATTTAAATATAACAACAAAATATGGACTGCATAGCGGGGCTTCTGAAATCTCACAGCTGTCATGGGTCGAATGGGCAGTTGGTCCCTCCGTCAAGGAAACCACTGACCACGACTTTTTGGAAGGGTCACCCATTCCATCTTGTAACAAGCCGGATAATATGGATATTCCACTCAGTCAGGACCAAGGTCAGAGAGCTTCACAAAGCTATAAGCCGACAAAGCGGTTAGCAGGCAACAAGACAGGTCACAAATTGTCATAATTGTCTGCTATTGCTCTTCCTTGTTGCAACGGGCTAGGCGGTACAAAACTCGGAAAGGGGCTAACTTGGTCCCATATAGATGTCGATGGTAGCTTCTGGCCTCACAGAGGGTTTTTTCAGAGATTCCCTGCTCTAGACCCGTTCTGGAGAGATTGTTCGGATCATACCTTGCCTCTTTCGGGAGGACTTACTTCGAAAGCTCAGTGAAGCCTCGCTTTTCAGGCTACAGTTTTAAAGCCTGGATGATTAATTTTTAACATGACAAAGAAGCTGCTGCCTGTTCAAGGTCGGTGATACCAGCCCTGAAGCTATGGGAAGGAGCCGGACTGAACGTACTGTGCGAGGCAGTTGAACCTAATTTATGTTAAAATAACTCAGAAGTGAGTCATACAATACTGCTTTCAAAAACTTCCGATCACAGCCATATTATTATCTACAATAATAATATGATTTGGTTGCAACAATATAATTCTAAACTAGTATTATGATTACCTCAATCTTGTATCTTTCTCTGCATAAAGCTACATTCGCGTGATGCTAAAAGACTCAGAAAAGCTAAACTGGCAACACTGATAGCGTTAGATCGAAAATATCGAATTAGCTACACACATTTAAAAATAAGTTTGTAACAAAATAAAATTTATTGATCAGCCGGTAACAAATTATATTTTTAGTAATTCCTAGTTATTGATTAAGTTTTAGTTTACTTTTCATATTTTTTGTGTAAAAATTAATTTATCATCTTACTTTCAGCAGCAAGCTGCAGAGGGCAACAAACAAAAGCAACCCATAGTTCTTTTACTCTATAATTTCGTATAATTTGTTCTTGTTTATGCTGAAGTTCGTACGAGTATTTGTCCGTTTTAAATTACGTTTTCGCTTTGTAATATTAATTTTAGCCGTTGTTATTTAAGTTCTGCAACTATTTTTTCTTTAGTTTCGGTTTTGTCCAATAAGTCTTTTAGCGCCTCTGCTCACCAACTAAAATTATTATTTTTAAAAGATGATTTTACAGAGGTTTTAAATTAACTACAGCCTGCATTAATCTCTTTATAATTGCAAAATTATTCCTTTGATAGCAAAACGAAAACAAGAAACTTTATTTCTAAATTTAGTAGAGGACGTTGTAGTCAGTCTATAAAACTTATAAAAGAATTGATCAGAACGTTTTTATTTTCTACAAACTATTATAGATTAAACCTTGGAAAATATTTGCATTTTGCTGATTAATAGAAAATTTTTAAACGGTGTTAAATATCGCTTTAATAAAGCAAAAATCTAATTTCAAACATATATCAAGGATTCCTTTTAACATTCGAAATTTATACTTGCGCGGTAAATTATACAAAAGTTTTTCCTTTTTCGACTTATCGCTTTATACATCAACAATTATTGTGATGTTTAATGAACTAAGACGTGAATATATGTTCCAAGGAAAGTATTGTAAGACGACTTAGGACTAAAGGAAAGCCTTGTTCATGGCACAAAAGTTTTTACTTCAGGTAACGCAATACATTTTCTAATTTCCATGCCATGAAAATAACTTTAATATATTTGTGTAAGTTTGATTAATATTGAGAAGTAAATAAAAGCGTAATGAATTTCGTCAATAAAAGTGTGACATCCAAAAAGCGTTTTTTTTTTAATTTACGCGAGTTGAATTTTTCGTCAATACAAGCATTCTTAATACCAGATAAAATGTTCCAATTTGAGCATTTCTAAAGTTGTCAAAGTTACTAATGCCATCTAGCTGTCAGAATATTTGGTAAGTTTTGCCATATCGTCATACATCGTTTCACTCCTGCTGAATATGTGGGTCGTCATTATGGCTTCAGTGCGTAAGCACCTCGTCGCAGCATGGCAAAATGTGAGCGTTAGTACACTCTTTTGGACTTTAAGCAAAGAGCCGCAGTTGTAACCAGTATCCAAGAAGATACAGAAATGTCGATTGGGTGCCGATCATCTGAATAGGGCATGGCCAGAAAGTCAACCCTTCTCTTCTTATTTTTCAATTGAATTTGGCCCTACATCTGTATAAGATTATGCTGGTGTATTAACTACGGCCGGAATAGCAGAAACTACGACATGAGTTCGCTAATGAGGACCAGCAAATGTTGGTTGCAGAGTCGAATTTTTTGCAAAAAATTCGTCGCTAGCGAAACCGAAAAGGACATTTGAAGGATGTGCTAATCCATTCATAACGGCATAAATGCAGTTAAAAAAAGGTCCAGAAGAATTTCACACCGTTTTTGTGTTATTAAAATTTTTTTCTTGTTGTTCTTATCTGTTTACGCGATATGAGAGTTGATATCAGATATATCACCTATTGGTCAACTCATAGGTTTTTCGAGTGCTTCACCAATTGTACCGAGGAAGCATTTTCTTGACGCAAGTTTGCTAAATTAGTCGAATTTCGCGGACAGACAGTTATCACTACCAGACGTCATCGTAATTAAAAAGACATTTCAGTTAAAGAAATTCATTGTTGATTTACATGACTCACAGAAAGGCAAATTTCTTAAAAAGAATAGACATGACAAACATTGTTCTTGAAACACGAGGTCATTAAACACAAACAAAACAGAAATATTATAATTCTTAAGTATCTTGTCTTAAAGCCCCCACACAATTCTCAAAAACCACATAAAATCTCTAAAATAAAAAGAACAGAATAGCAACAATAACAACTGAGCAAGTACTTAGAAGTCTTGTCAATCTGGTTAATAACTGGCGAAATTTATTGGCGTTGTCTATCCCAATACACATGTCACCATTTATGGTTATTAGATAAATTTATCATACTTTATTATATTAAAAAAAAAAACAACTTTAACATTTATTTTTATTAACTCCAACGTGTGTTTTCTTATGTAACTATAAGCATACACTGAAAATAATCTATGCGACACTTTAAGAAATAATATTTGGCAGCTGCTTTTTGCAAGTCTTTCACGAAAGTTAGAATCTCGTGATATATAATCGAAATAAAAATATGCCAGGATGTTAATTAATTTATACCTTCGTTGTAAGTGGCAAAACTTTCCCAAAAATTAATTGTTATTATAGAATTAGGTTTATAAAATGTAATTTATTCTTGCACATTTATACTACTATATACTGATTTAAGCGAGTAAAATATTTATAACTCACAAAATATAAAACAAAATTCTAATATATTTTGAACCATGCCCATCACTCTAGGCGTTGGTCCTCACATAAGACAGACCCTTGCAAAATACGACTAAGCAGCAAGTCGTGTTTAGTTGCATTGCCTTTTCTAATGAAATGAAAGCGATTGGACCGTATATTAATAAATGTTTTATTCAATGTCGGCAATTGTGTATGGAATACAATATCAGATAAATGTCCGCCTCTGTTAGCCTCACCTTTTGCACACATTTTTCATTACATTCTCACACATTTCACGCGGTATTATATTAATTTCATCACGAATATTTTGTATGAGTTGCTCTAGCGTTTCTGGTTTGTTTGCTTTTCAGATATCCCCACAAAAAGATGTCCGGAGCAGTCAAATCAGGCGACCGTTGAGGCCAATCAACATCGCTATTCCTCTAAAAAAATTGTTGTGGAAAGATGTCTCGCAGTAATTCCAATGTAATCCTGGCTGTCTGCGATGTGGCACCGTCTTGTTGAAACGACATGTTAGTCAAGGCCAAATCATGCAGTTGTGGCTTTAAAATGTTTTCAATCATACCACGATATCGCTCCCCATTGACAGTTACTGTTACGCCGTTTTCAGTTTCAAATTGCACACCAGACTGTTACTTTTAATGGATGCAAAGGTGAATGATAAATAATTAGAGGGTTTTACATTGCCCAGAACCGACTATTCTGTTTATTCGCATATCCATTCAAATGAAAATGTGCCTCGTCACTCATTATGATTTTTTCATGAAAATCGGGGTTGTCATGGACGAGCTGTAGCATCCTATTGGCATATGTATGGCGGCGTAAATGGTCTTATGGAAGAAGCTCTTGTATCAACTGAATCTTAAATGGAAACAAATGCAAATCTTTGTGCGAAATTGTGGCCAAAGTTGTTCTTTGAAGACCAAGCTCCTAGGCAAAGTGTCGAATTGAGGTTGATGGATTGTTTTCAACAATTTCTTGAACAGCAGTAATGTTTTCAGCCGTTCTTGAAGTACGCTGTGGTCCATGCTTGGACCTATTAGCTCTCCCTCTTTCTTCGAAATCATTCACTACACGATAAATAGTGCGTCTTGTTGTCACGTCGTTTCTCCCAAAAATTTCACGTAACTTTCTCATTGTCACAGTAATCGATGATTGATTTTGATAAAATGTTTTAACGGTTAAAACACGTTGGTTTACCGAAAATTTTTCCATAATAAATTTGCCACGTCTCTACTTACTTATATTTTGACTACTTCGACTGCTACTAGTTATTCTACGTCTACCTCAATGTTAGTGCTACTTCAGATACAAGAAAGCTACTTTTGTTTCTTTAACAATTTAAAGATAGCAAATGCTACAGCAAATGATAAACTAAATTATTTTAAGTTTTTCTTCTTGAGATACAACTAAACCTACTGCTAACAAAATATGAATGTAGCAACAGGAGTAGTGAATGAACGACTCCGAGTTCTTAAAGTTTTTTACTAAACTATTTTTTTTTGTTGCTACTGCTACTTGTAGTCTAGTTTTTCAAACACTGCATTTCATTTGAATGTATGATCAGTCGTTTTACTGAATCTAATAGTGTGAAAGGGTTTTTACTTCTTATAAATTAAATAATCCAAAAACAGCGAAACAATATTGAAGTGGTAGAAACAAGCCGTGTGTGGGGTACTATTGCAGTTATTTATAATTGAAAACGTTAACTTTGGCCACGCAATATTACACCTTTCAAATGTCGGCTATGGCTTCGCACAGTGGCACGAGGCAGAGGGATCCATATCAACGATTTCAATGCACATATCCGGCTAAATTCGAGCGGTGGCTTGAATTTGATTGATTTTCAGCTCATCAGTCAATTGTGGCTTATTGGTGTAGACCTGTGGCTTGTGAAATTCTTGCAAGAAGAAGCCTAGTGGGATCACATTATATGATCAAAGCCTTCGTGCATAATATCAGTTTTGACATTCCCTGTGTGTCACATATCACCCTTTTTGCTTATAATCTATGCCAATATCGTGCAATTCTGGACAAACTAAATTTTCTGCCATTAATCAATAGCGATTATCTTTGTCGGGGTTGAATTCACCAATGTTGTTTCTTGGCGTCATCGCATATAGTGTAATTTTTCTTACTCACATATTTCTTCATTTCAAAAAGACGCTTCGTCACCATAATTAGGGGCTGCTTTAAAATGGGTATTAACCTTTTCCCGACTCAACATTTGCGAAGCTGAAGTCTTAGGTACGGCGAGGAACCAATTGATTCGCGATCTCCCGCGCAGTTTAACGGACGGCGACGATATTCTAAACAGAACTGCCGTTATTTTTAAGCTCGGATTTTAGCTAATTGCATACCAATAATTTATCGACCAAATGTTTCGTTTAAATTGTCACTGTAATTTACCAATAATAGATTTCGGACACTCCCCAACACTAAATGGCCTCTACGGACAGTCAACTTCGGCCCGCGCTTATTGGAAACCCCTTCTTGCTATAATAATATTTTTATATATGATAACCTTCTGGTGATAACATAACAATGCCTACATTCCGTAACGGACGACTTTCGCAATATTTTTCATAAATCACAAAATGTTTGCTAACAATTTTATTGTATTTTTGACTAAAATATTGTGACACCAAAATACAAAATACTACCACCAGTATATGATAGTTTTATCGAAGATGGTAAAAACCATAAATTAGCAAATCTACAAAAATCTTTCTATAAACATTGATTAATTGATTAACAATAATTTATGGAATTTAAAAGAAATATTAAATAATCCCACCCCTTAATGATTAATTACAAGCGACTTACTACTCTCGTATTTAAGCAACCCTGTTTATGCATGTACTCATATGTCTGTATGTATGCTTAATATGCCGGCGTTTAACTTGCCATAAAGTTATATACTTAGGTTTAAAATTATACATATTGCATATTTAACAAGGTGTAGGGCTCAAGAGTAGACGTAAGCTTCTTTTTTAATCCAAATTTTTAAAGAAAACGTTTGTGAAACAATTAGACACTCTTTGGAATTTCCTAAAAATTATCAGGGCCCTTGTGACTGTGTATGCGATTGTGCAATGTAGTTGAAAATGACAAAAATATAATCAGATTCTAAACAAGTTTCTTCCCGTATAAAAAAATAATCAGGCGCCACCATCCTACTTTTAAAATGATATAATTTCCAATTTTTTCATATTCATTAAGGGGTAGAAACGCGTAACTATGCGCAAGTACTCTCGTTACCCCAAATTAAGTCAAAGAGGCTTATTTTAAGAGTCATTATAAAAATGATCTGGCTATCACATACTCATCACCTCAAAATATGTTGGCTATTCAGGATTTACATAAACAATATTGCTTATTTTTAAAAGCAGATCTAATAGCGGCGACAATTCTGTGGACTTGCTCAATTATACTATGGTTTGCTCAAAAGCCAAACTGGTGGTCCGGGCTAATGTTTTGCTCAGTAAGATACGGCTTTAAACACGAAACGATCTGATCAAATTGACAGCAGGCTAATGGGCCTGTACGACGCATAATACGAACAGTAAAAATCTCACAGCATAATTATTTAAATACCTTATCATAGATCCCGTAATACGATGGGGGCCGGGCGATTTTCTCATATCTAGAGTTTTAATTGTCGATTTTAATAACGATAGCCAAAATTTCATAGGAACAATCACAGTGTCACCGATATTTGGAATACTGAAACTACTTGTCATGTGATGTGAAAACCTTTTCTAAGTGGTTTGCGAAGGCATTTACCTTTTCAGCTGAGCTATTAGGCTCTGGTATTTGGCCAATGGAGATATTCTAAGGGGATGGACAAGTACACTTCGCGAGGGGTGGACGAGTTATTCGCCAAAGATACTCCTGAGGCAATGGAGGTGAATGCGAAAGAACTGGACGCACCTACCCAAGTTGGATTAGGCAAGTCTGTTTCGGAAGCAGGAACCTCGAACCTTCCCTGCAACGTTGAATCGGAGTCTTTGAAGCTCAAAACAAAAATTGAGAGGCGAAGGTAGAAGAGGAGACGTAAAAGGGAGAAAAAGGCTATTGAGAAGATGACAAAAGGTCCGTAAACAGAAGGAGAAGAATCCTCAAAAACCCTCAAAAGTTGTCGAAATGAATGTGGCTAAAAAGGGCACTGACCAGAAGCGGAACAGTAGTGGTAGTACTAATGTTAGGCCGAAGGTTGGTGCAAAAGTGAGACCATCTTTTGCACAGGTTGCAAATAGAGATCTCACTTTAGGTATCACTGACATATCTATGGAGGGCCCTCTGGAGAACACACATGTGAATGCCTTGAAGGCATCACTGCTGTGTGCTCTGGATAACCTTTGTGATGATGCTGGTGACATAGGTTTCGTTGGAAACGCTAAACTTGTTGATGGGTTTATGGTACTCACGTGCAAAAACCAATCGACGAAGAGCTGGGTGATCGAACTAGCGAAATCCCTGACCAATCTGTGGGAAGAGGTTAAACTAAGAGTCGATACCCTGCAGGCGCTGCGAAACGAAGTCAGGATGATCGTCGTTGCTCACGGTTCTACCGAGGGTAAAGACATTATCCTGAAAAGGCTGCAGAAGCAAAATGGATGCGTGAAGGACACTTCTAAATGGAGGGTTCCTCGCGCAGAAAAATTTGCTAATGCAGAAAATCAGGGCGTAGTGCTCGCGATATGGTGTCCGAAGGAGGATGCGGAGGCCATCAGGAAAGCAGGGGGGAAAATCAACTGCGGACTTGACCAGGCTGAAGTAAAATTCAAGAGGAATGACCAGCGAACACGACGTCCTCCCTGGTACGGGGGTAGGCAACTCTGAAAAGAGATGTCTATCAGGGAAGGTGTTGGGCTCATACCAGGAAAAATAAGTATATGCCAGCTCAATCTTCATCACAGCAAAGCAGCATCAGCAATGTTGGTGCGATATTTTGAGGAGGATGAGCTGGATATAGCGTTGATACGGGAGCCCTGGATTGTCCAAGGCAATATCAGGGGCCTGTCTCAACAGACCGCCAATCTGTACCACTCACAGACTGATGGTAAATTAAGGTCATGCATCCTGGTGCGACATAGCGTACGAACAGTACCTATGACACATCTCTGCTCGCCGGATCTTACGGTAGTAATGATTGGCAGTGGTTCGGGATCATTTCTTATTGCGTCGACTTACCTTCCCTATGAGACGACAGGTACACACCCGTCACTGGAGGTGGAGAACCTGGTAAGTTTCTGCAGGCAAAGAGGTATAGCGCTGATCATGGGCTGTGATGCCAACTCGCATAATACGGTTTGGGGCTGCACAGATGATAACTACAGAGGACAACAATTGTTGGAATTTGTAGAACGACACGATTTGCTGGTACTTAACAGAGGGGTAGAACCCACCTTCGTGTATTCACGAAGGGCAGAGGTGATCGATATCACTCTGTGCTCAGTCAATATGCTAGACAGGGTTAAGGACTGGAAGGTCGTGGACAGATTAACCATGTCTGACCTCGCAACACGGGCGAAATCGAGCGGACGGTGGAACAATTGAACTCCACGGTTAAGCTAGCTTTCGAGCATGCTTGTCCCTTGACAGTAGTGGATGAAAAAAATCCGACACCTTGGTGGAACAGAGAAATTGAATCCATGAAAAAGAAAGCAAGGAAGGCCTTTAACCGATACATGAGGGAGAGAGACTCGATCTCATGGGATGCGTATAAGGAGAAGAAGAGAGCGCTGAAGAGAACAATACGTCTTCGGAAACGAAGTACGTGGAGGGAATTCTGCTCTAGTATGAGGGATACATCTGAAGTATGTAGAATACAGAAGATAATATCTAAAGACCCTGTCTCTAGGATGGGACTAATTCGCAAGAGCGATGGTCACATGACTGAGACAGTGGAGGAGACATTGCGATTGCTTATGGAGGTTCATTTTCCTGGAAGCTTTAGTTCGAGTGACTCTTGGACTCCTGTAAATAGGGGGGCTAGTGAGAGAAGACAAGCTGAGGCTGAAAGGATAATATTTCCGAATGGTGTTAGAAGTGCAATACTATCTTTTGCACCATTCAAAGCAGCTGGAATGGATGGAATTTTCCCAGCCTTATTACAGTGGGGAATAGATAACCTGCTTGATAGGATTAGGGGAATATTCGTAGCCTGTCTAGCGACGGGATATATTCCGGTGGCTTTGAGGGAAACTACAGTTGTTTTTCTCCCCAAACCGGGTAAGAGGGCTATACTGACGCTAAGTCCTTCAGACCGGTCAGCCTAACATATTTTCTATTGAAGACAATGGTGGCTGACCTTATGGAGAACCATGAGCTGATGGATAGGCCCTTGCGTAGATTTCAGCACGCTTATAGAGCAGGTAGATCTACTGACACCGCTCTGCACGAGCTCGTCAGAGTAGCGGAAGGAGAAATTTTCAATGGCGGAGCTGCTCTGCCCGTTTTATGGACATTGAGGGCGCCTTTGACAAGATCTCTTTTGGGAAGGTGAGAAATGCTTTTACTGAACGTAGGGTTGACCCCATTATTATAAAATGGATAAACGCTATGCTTCGGACTAGCGCTATAAATCTCAGAGATGGGAGAACCAAGATTGTCACCTCTTTTGTGGAACATCACTGTAGATGGCCTTCTTTGGAAATTGGACTCAATAGGCGTCCATACGATTGCATATGCAGACGATCTGACACTAATGGTTGGTGGTAAGTTCATCGGGGCCATTCAAGGTTGCATGAACATGGTGCAGTGAGCAGGGTCTAACCATAAATGCCAGTAAATCCGACGCTATGCTTTTCACTCGTAAGAGGAAGGGTATAGAGGTTGAAGCCTTAAAGCTTTTCGGATCGGACGTAAATGTGTGCAGGAAGCTGAATTATCTGGGCCTTACCCTAGATAGGGAACTTACCTGGAATGAACACATCGAAACAAAGGTCAGGAAAGCAAAAAGGATTATGCATCAATGTAAACGAGTGTGTGGCCGTAGGTGGGGAATCTCGCCAAAGGCTGCACTCTGGATTTACACAATGATGGTGCGACCCATTATAACTTACGAATCCGTGGTGTGGTGGCCGAAGGCCTCTCAGAGCACAATTAATTAATTGGATGGGATTCAGAGGGTTGCCTGCATGGGTATAAGTGGTGCAATGCGCACGGCGCCAACACAGGCAATGGAGGTAATGTTGGGATTGCTGCCATTGGACTTATTCATTAGGTCAACGGCCGCATTGTCAGCTTTGCGAATGAGGAGCGATGCGGTTTGGCATAGCTTTGGGCCGAACATCGGGCATAAGAGTATCCTGGACCTCGTTGGGAAAGAGGTTAGGGCTGCTCAGATGCCAATGGAACGCATGAGTAGAAGAAAGGTAGTCGAAAGGCTGCATCGGACACTCATTGCGGAGGGCATTATACACAATGAGTGTATGGAGAACGACATCAGCATTTTTACTGATGGTTCTCTTATGAGTGGCAGGGCAGGAGCAGATGTATTCTCAGTTGAGCTGAACTTGTCCTGTAGTCTGTGTTTGGGGAGGTACGTATCAGTTTACCAGGCACAACTGCTTGGTTTGCTGCATGCGATGGATCACTTGCTTGAAAGCCGAGTCCATGGGAAAAGGGTTCTCATTGCACTTGACAATCAGTCAGTTATAAAACGCATGAGGCAAGTGAACGTATATTCCAAACTGGTGCTGGAATGTGTTCTGAAACTGAACAGATGTGCCTCGTTGAATTAGGTGACGTTGATGTGGGTTAAGGGACACATAGGCACAGCTGGGAATGAAGCAGCAGACGAACTAGCAAAAAGGGGATCTGATGTGGATTTCTGTGAAGCAGAACCCAGGGTTTCCCTGGGGAATGGCCTAGTGCGAACTAAAGTTCTTCAATGGGTAAACTCATTACACCTGAATAGGTGGAGGGAGAATACCACATGTAGACAAGCTAGAATGGTGCTCAAAGAGCCCCTCGGCAGGAAGGCCAGCAAGGTACTCGGGTATAATAGGGCTACCTTAATCTGGATCACTGCGTTAGTGACAGGACATGGAAACTTCAAGTACCATCTGGCTAAGATGAAAGTCGTAGAAGATGATACTTGCAGATTATGCCTGGAAGAGGCTGAGACGGTAGCGCACATTGTGTGTGAATGTCCAGCACGGGCTAGCATAAGGCTTAAGACCACGGGCAGACACTTGTTAGATGTTGTGGCGGCGTATCGTCGGCTTTAATATTAAAATTTATATTCGGCAATGTAAGAGAAACAAGAAGAAGAATTATATTTTTAGGTTAATAAAGTAGTCTTTAAAAATCAAGACGTGTTCTTCTTAATATCGTTTTTAGAAACCAAGACAAAACCGCATGGACGGTAACAAAATGGTGACCCCGACTTTTAAACAAAAATAGACTCATGTCAAAAATGCAAAACTGAATTATTAAAAAAAAAGAAAAATTAAATTGAGATCCAAAAGCAAAGGAAAATATTACATCAACATAAAAGCACCATTGACAAGCTAAACTAATTTTTTTACAAACAACAACCAAGGAAAAATTCTCCCTAAGGAATTTCAAGCACACGAATTTTACCACCAATCCCACGGAATAAGAATATAACCACCGCAAGCCAACCAGAAAAACTTCACCAACAGGCTACACAGATAATTCATATTCAATTATAATTACAATTATTTTGTTAATTTATTTTAAATGTTTCTTTTGATATAATACATTTTAGCTGATTCATGCACATATATCAATAATTAAACCATTTCCCTTTGCTATAAAAAAATTTTAATGTAAAAATTACACAAACAAAATCACATTCCAGCAAACTCAAACAAAACAAACATGCAGACTGATTTAAATAATCCAGAAATATAAAACACGACTCAAGACCTCAGCGCAACGCCACCTGAAGCGCCACAGGCAATCAGCATAGCACAACAAGCGGCTTCTCTCAAAATACCCCCTTTTTGGAACACAAGACCAGAACTTTGGTTCATTCAAGTTGAAACGCAATTCCGTTTGAAAGGAATAACCGCATCAAATACTAAGTACGATTACTTAGTATCATCTCTCAGTAATGAATCCATGGAAATAGTCGCAGATATCTTACTCAATACACCTACACAAAACAAGTATGAAGTACTTAAAGCACAATTACTTTCTAGAAGCAGAGATTCAGAAGGACGCAGATTAGATGCACTATTGCACAAAATTGAGCTTGGGGATTCGAAACCTTCAGATTTGTTCAGACAAATGAAAACACTAGCCGCAGATAACGGCCTGGTTACAAGTTCATTGCTAAAAAACTTATGGATTCACAAATTACCCCCACACATACAAGCGTGTTTAGTAGCGATAGAAGACTCACATAGCGAAGAAGAGTTGACGTCCATAGCGGACAAAATTTTCGACTCGACCTCCTCCGTTAACAAAATTTTGGCCATTCGCAAAAACCCGGAAGCGCAAAATGCAGAAAACTATCTTTCAAACGAATTATGTAAACTATCAAGACGTCTGGAAAAACTGGAAATTCAAAATTCCAAACCAAGGTACAGAAGTAAATCAAGAAATAATTTTAATAGGTGTAGATCGCCCACGCCAAACAGAAGGGACATATGCTGGTACCATAGCAAATATGGAAATAGAGCAAAGAAATGTACACCACCTTGTAAAAACAATACTTCTTGTAAACACAAAAACGAACAAAAAAACGAAGGTGGATGGCTTCAAGCGCGGCAATGAAGCCATATACAAAATTTTGCCGTTTGTTTATTTTCGATAAAACTTCAAATATTTCATTCTTAGTGAACACAGGAGCTGAAATTTCAGTATTGCCAAAAAAATTGTTTCCAAAAAGTTTTCAAGAATCAAATTTCAAGTTAATTGCAGCCAATGGTGCGCCAATAACTACGTATGGTATTAAGGTCCTTTCGTTAAACCTAAATTTAAAAAGAGTATTTAATCACACCTTTATTATAGCCTCAGTGGAGCATCCTATCTTAGGAGCAGATTTCCTTTATAAATACAATCTAGTAGTGGACATACGCGAAAGGAAACTAGTGGATAAGAATACTTCTCTTTCAGTAGATTGTTTCGCAAGATGCGCGTCCTCTTGCTCACCTAAACTTACACCTATAAAAGGTGAGTATGGTTCTATAATTCAAGAATATCCGTCACTGATTTCTCCACCGGATTTTAATATCAAAACATCACATAATGTAGTACATCGCATTGTTACTAAGGGACCACTACCTTCTGCTAAATATAGACGTCTCGACGCAAATAAATATAAAATAGCGAAAAATGAATTTGATATAATGTTAAAATTAGGTATCTGTCGTCCATCATCGTCTTCAGTAGCTTCTCCGTTGCATATGGTCCCCAAAAAAGCTTCAAATGATTGGCGACCTTGCGGAGATTACAGACAATTAAATGCTGCAACGATTTTCGACAAATACCCATTACCAAATTTGCAAGATTTTAATCTAAACCTACATGGAACTAAAATTTTCTCTAAAGTTGATATCATCAGAGCTTACAATCAAATACCTGTGTCAGAGGAAGATATTTATAAAACTGCAGTTATCACACCTTTTGGCCTTTTCGAATTTCTACGCATGCCTTTTGGCGTCAAAAATGGAGCGCAAACTTTCCAAAGGTTTATAAATGAGGTTCTTTCAGATCTCGATTTCATTTTCTGTTACGTCGATGACATTCTAGTAGCAAGTAGGTCACAAGAGGAACATAAAAAACATCTTCGTTCACTTTTCACCCGTTTGGAAAAATATGGCATAACCATAAACCCACATAAATCAATTTTTGGGGTTGAAAAATTAGATTTTCTGGGACATGAAATTACACCAGAAGGTATATCACCATCTAAACAACGCATACAAGAGATTGAAAATTTCCCCTCACCCAATTCTGTTACAAAATTACAACGCTTTCTTGGAATGATTAACTTTTATCATCGTTTCATACCAAACATAGCTAAACTTGCAATACCATTATACGAAATATTAAAAACCTCCAACAATTCAAATACAAGAAAGAAACCATTATTATGGACCGAAGCACTGGAGAAAACTTTTCAAGAAATCAAATCTACGTTCGCACAAAATGTTTTGCTAACACATCCAAATCCGTATACAAAAATAAGCTTATGTGTTGATGCATCAAGCGATGCAGTAGGCGCTGTATTGCAGCAACTACAATCTAATGGAAAATTGGAGCCCTTAGCGTTTTTCTCGAAAAAACTAAAGCCTGCCGAAAAAAAGTACTCTACCTTTGATAGAGAACTTCTGGCCATATATCTATCTATTAAACATTTTAGGTATTTCGTTGAAGCAAAAGAGCTTATAGTATTTACAGATCACAAACCACTTACATCGGCAATAAATTCTAAAACAGAGAAATCTCCACGGCAGACACGACACTTGGATTATATTTCACAATTTACAAATGATATCAGATATATAAAAGGTAGCAGCAATATAGTAGCAGACACACTTTCACGGGCTTCAATTGATATAATTGACGAAGAAACACTTGATACACAAACACTAATAAAAGAACAGAAGGCAGACGAGGAACTGAAAGATATTTTACAAAAAAATCACAAACATTCATATATCCTAGAAAAAGTTTATTTACCTGCTGAAGAGCAGGAAATCATTTGCGATACTTCGACGGAACGCAAAAGACCATACGTACCCGTATCTCTTAGAAGAACTATTTTTAATAAGATTCACAATCTTTCACATCCCAGCATTAGAACCACAAGAAAACTTATAACTTCAAAATATTTCTGGCCAAATATGAATAAGGAAATTAGTCTCTGGGCAAAAACATGCATTAACTGCCAAAGAGCGAAAATTTCTCGTCACACCATCTCGAAATATGGAATATTTAATGTACCAAAAGGGCGTTTCGAACACATACATATGGACTTAGTAGGTCCCTTACCCCAATCCAATGGATACACATACCTTTTGACAATAAAAGATAGATTTTCTTCCTGGCCCGAAGCCGTTCCTCTCAAAAATATTACCGCGCAAAATGTAGCAAAACATTTAATTTACCAATGGATTTCAAGGTATGGCATACCTTTCACAATAACTACGGATCAAGGTAAACAATTTGAATCAATCTTATTCAAAGAACTTTCACAAATTCTTGGTAACCATCGTATACGGACTACAACATATCACCCTCAATCAAACGGATTGGTGGAAAGATTCCACAGACAACTCAAAACAGCCATTAGAGCTTCAGATAATCCTAAAAACTGGTATGAAAGTTTACCCTGGATTTTATTAGGATTAAGATCAGCTTTAATTGAAGATTTAATGGTAGCTCCAGCTCAATTGCTATATGGTCAGTCTTTACGACTCCCCGGGGAATTCATCGCAACGGATACTATAAACAGACCAATCTTAACAACAACCGTGGCCAAAGATTTAAAAAATTCAATAGCGAAAATTAAACCAAAGGATAGAAAAAACAATAGACAAAAACATATATTCGTATCACAGGACATGAAGACATGTACTCACGTATTCATACGACAAGAGGCGTATAAAGGCAGCCTAAGTCCACCTTATGCAGGTCCGTATGAAGTAACTTCCAAACACGACAAATACTTCACAGTTTTTAATGAAAACAAAAATGAAAACATATCTATAGATAGATTAAAACCAGCGTATATATTGAATACAAATATCTCCACAAACTATAACGAAATTAAAAATAAATTAATAAAAAGCAGCGAAAAGAAGGTACTATTTTTAACATAAATAATATATGTATGCATATGTAAAATTAAAATATAAAAAATACTTTACACAAACAGATAGAAATGAAATCAGCTAAACATGTAGAGATCCAAACTATTTAAGTTACAAGAATATGTAATGAAATGAATTACTATAGTTAAGTTCATATTTCAACATTTAATTTTTTTTTTTAATTTACTGCTATATTTGTACAATACATTGACAATTAAAATATATGTATAGTATATAAGCTGTAATGAAAACTAATACATTTCCATAAAAAAAAAAAAAAAATAAGGGGGAGTAATGTGGCGGCGTATCGTCGGCTTTAATATTAAAATTTATATTCGGCAATGTAAGAGAAACAAGAAGAAGAATTATATTTTTAGGTTAATAAAGTAGTCTTTAAAAATCAAGACGTGTTCTTCTTAATATCGTTTTTAGAAACCAAGACAAAACCGCATGGACGGTAACAGATGTGAATGCCGTGGGGGAACTAAGCCTTAGACAAATGCTAGCAATTACAAAAGACTACGTGATGAGGAAGAGTGTCGACAGTTACCAGTCGACAGTCAGAAATCACTTTAGTCAATAGTAATGGCAAGGGCTAGCACGAGACTCAATTGAAAGTAAGGTGGCTGTGATTACGGATCGGTTCCCTGAAATCAATTTGAGGAGCGAAATGGGGGTCGAAAAGGGACCCAGAACGTAAGTGGTCTGCTTCGATATCCCCCATACATTAATAATAATAATGACCTATTAGGCCATGTTCGGGTTTCAAGTCTTAATGGGGATTCGTAGGCAATAGGTCATTTTAAGTGTGTTACAGCTTTCCACAGGCTATAGCCCGGGATTTTTTTTTTGGATATAAATTTTTTAAATATATCTCTATAGCGGAGTCTTGTTTCTGTGTAAGTTTATTACGTAAAGTTCTTTTACATAAGTTCAATTGGCGTCAGAAAAACGACTATGTTGCCATTGCCTTCTGAGCCTTCTAATTGATCACGTCTAATATTTTTTACAATGGCAAAATCAATTAGATCTGGCAGCTTATTAAATTCTGTTGGCCAATAGGTAAGTTTACCTTCAGAACTCTATTGTACCGCTGCTTCCCTCTTGGGCTAAGAAGTCTGGAGCCCCAAAAGGTGTGCTTTGCGTTATTGTCGCCAGTTGCAAATCAACTTTTGTCCTAGTGGCAAACTGATGGGGTTCAGGTGGAACTGCAATTTTGAAACCAATAAGATTTATAGACGTAGCTTGCAAAAAATCTTCACTAAGTTACGGCTTTGCAAAGTGCCTTACGTCCTTGCGCACTATGACAAAGTCGATTTTGACTATTGTTACTTATAGTGTAGCCAAATTCACAAAAATGTTTTTATAAAATAATTTTACAATTTCAACATTTGCAGCGAGTCGATGACTTGTTTTATTTGGGCTTATGAAGTTAAATCTTTTCTAAATACGAGTATTTTCGCTCTATTTTCTGCGTGTCTGAATTTGTTCGTCTTTTTAATTTTTTGTACAGTTTCCATATAGCTTCGATTAAAGCAAATAGGTTCGATTTGACTCTTTGAATAGACTTGAAACTTTTTTTGATTTTTTTGTTAAACATTACAGACGTCCTTTACTGCTCTTTCTATTTGAACCCCATTACGGTGACATTTTTTTAGCATTTTGCTAATAGGTCTGAACCATTAACTTTTAGCGAAATTCGGAATAAACTCTAACGAACGAAAATATATCGTTTCTTTGACTGTCTTTGTTGACTGGAAAATATTGCTATATCTAGTTTTAAGTCACTTGTGTCGCTTTTGGACTTGTTTTTTATTCAAATAATAAAATCAGTTCACTTCAAATGTTTAAATGTAAAAACTTAACTGACTAAATCTTCAGTAGCAGAAAGCATATTCTAAAATCCACCAGCCCAACTTTTGTAATCGTTAATTTCTCCACCGAAATTTCTGAAGATTTGTTCACAACCGACGATTCCTTAGATCTCCCTGGAAAGTACCCGTTTATTAGTCGTTTAGTATTGTCAGTGAAATAATTAAAGTATTAATTTATTTAATAAATTAAATTGACAATTTAATTTTTTTTCAACAAATTTTTTCTAGGTACAATCGGTTTTGTTGTAGGTCGATCTACAATAAACGATTTAAGTAATTTATTTATTTATTAAATATTGCAATACAATTACAAATTATATTCTAACTTTGAAAAGTAGGCCTTCAAGTTGTTGTAATGAAACAGATCAGAGTCTTTAGTGTCAATCTAACCCGCTACCTGATTGACTAGCGCACTTACCGGGGAACTCTACAATAAAATAAAAATTTTGTCTTAAAAGAAGCGTTCTGTACAAATCTGATTTTAATCTGGTCAAAGGTGATGTCTAGTGTTTAAAAGCTTTTAATGATCGTAGATGTATTTTTACAAAACATAACTTAAGTATTTATTTTGACATTTTCACATTACTTCAGTCTTCCAAAAAAAAACAATCTTATGTTGGCTTAATGATAATAACCTTTTTTATTGAGAAAAAAATTATTACTACTAGGTGTGTCGTAGTCATAATATGTTTGTATTGATTGATTAATTAAAATATGATTTATATTTTGTGTTTAAAAATATTTTTATGTTTAACATTATCGATAAACTTAATCGGAAGTGGAAAGTTTTATTGGCATATCGTGAGATATTTAGTGGGATTGAAATAATTTTTTTACGATAACGTAAAAAAGTGGCACGCACAGTGGGTGTTACTGTAAGTATCGTTTTGAAAACATTTGATAATGCGGAACTCAACGGGCTCTCTTAAATACTTTACCGGACATCGGCGACAGATTGTTTTCGAACTGGCAATCTCGAATTCGTAAGCTAGACATTTGAGAGTCGACTGTGAGGTGCTACTTCGTCAGCCATAGAATCGGCACAAGGCGCACATCTACATTAACAAACACTCACTTCGATAGTACATTTTTATCAATTGGACGTGCGTCACAGCTGTGTAACTTGCCATGGTGATTCGACATCCGCTATACAATAATGAAGAGCAGATTTGCAGATATTGCCAATACAACATGGTCGCCACTGACGGTCAACATACACACATTGGAAACCCCTAAAGTTTCTAGAGTTTTACTGTATAAAACACAGGTCAACACTTATTTAGGGGCATGGTGTTTCTGAGTTAATTTGGGTATATGTAGTAATGCGGTTTAATGCCTATAAATTTTTTTTTGTGAATTGACTCTGGTCCTCGAGATATATCGGTTCTGCAAAATGACTTGAAATCAGTTTGTTCTTTTTGGCAGATAAAAATTGCAACAAACACACATTATCATCTTAAGTTATACCAACATTTTCAGTTATACGGAGTAAGTTGTGGCGAAAACTTTGCAAATTTGAAAATTTTTGATTTTATAAAAACCATAAAAACAGAAAAGGACATAAATCGCACTTTTTTATGAAAGCGGTTAGCTTTAGAAGTTTCACACAAAACGAGACGAGCACCCTTTTATTAAAATCGACGAATACTTTTTATTTTATTTACAATTAAGTGAAGATCTCAGAACTCGAAAAAAGTTGGCGTATGCACACAACACTAAAATGCTCTCTAACAAAATTTAAAAGTGTGTTAGTGTTGAAGGTCATGTAGATTACTGACAAATGCAAATGTCCAGATGATGTGTCAACTAAATCTTGCTTTTTATGGTGTTTCTTTATAAACAGATAGTTTTGTTTTAAAATGCCCAAAGCCGCACAAAGTGAACGCATTTTTTACAATATAATGGAAGAGAAATTAAATCAAAATTCAACACAAAAATAAACACACGAAATAAAACTCTTCCTTGTATAAACAACGGAGTCAACACAATTGTAAAAAGGATTAGTATTTCAAAAAATGTTACATATTCGTGTGTTTGTGCAACATATTTAGGGTTTTTTTTTATAAATATTGCATATTTTTTAGAGGGGAGTACAGGCATGCAGAAAAACGCTATGAATTATTTTATGTAACAAAGCGATCATGACATGTGTATGAAATATGAAATAGGTATTTTTGAAAATTACCTTCTTAGGTTTTATGATCATAGTGTTCATTTAAAAAAATCTCTTCTTTATTTTCACCTATTGAATGTGTTCAAGAAAGTTGACTCAATGGTGTGTAAGTCGCCCGGTAAAATTAACTCAATAATAATATTTTCATTAGGGAAGTTCAATTTTATACTAACAGCACCGCTTGCAAAGCTGATTACGCCATGTATCATAACAGCTGCTAACCATGCCCCGCAGAATGTAACAAGGACATAACGGTTTTTATTGAACAGGTAGCAATTTTTATTGTGCAACCTTTAACGATGCGTTAATTCATTGAATAGGACATGTCATTTTGAAAGCCAAAAGTCACGTCATTCCACAAAAAAAACTTTATTTAAAAATGACTATCAATTTTAATAAATTGTGCTGTGAATGTTTAAACATAAACGCAATTAAAAAAAAATAAAAAAATACATACGCAATTTTTTTGTATTTTTATTTCTTTAGAAAACCATCAATCATTAAGACACTGTAACATGCAGTTCGTGAGCAAGTCAGTCGAAATATTTGTATAAAAAAGTGCAACTTAACAAGTGTTGAGTAACACAAGTAGTAGAAGGTATTTATTATTTAAATACAAATTCATACGAGTTGTAAAAAATGTAAAAGCCAAAAATCGCAAATTAATAAATAATAAATAAATATTGTTGGTTGCTGAACAGGGTGAAATATTTACCTGCAACTACAAACGTTTGCCAGTGTATTTTATGATTCTTTTGCATTTGTGCATGTTAGTTTAAAATTCTAATGGACTTCCGGGTTGGGTTGTATTTATGCAAAATATTATTAAAATTTATTTTGTGTAGTTTTTATATGAAATAGAAAATAGGAACCGATTGTTTATTCAATTAAATCATACACCCTCATGATTTTGCAGATTAATTTTTTGTTGTTGCTTTATTTATTTGAATTTATTATTAAGGAAGAGAACAATTTTTATTTTAAATGAGAAAGAATAGAGAATACCAAATCAGATTATTATTAATACAATTTAAAAATCAGTTTACAGGATTTACTTACATGCCGCATATTTACAGATGTGAGTCTTTTAGAAGCACTTTTAGACAAAAACTGGCAAGGATGAATATTGTTACGGAAAGCAATGCAACGCGTAAAAATATATATAAATGGTGTTTGTGTACCGCGAGATACTTTTTGTTCGTTATAAGCGAATTTTCGAGCAAATTATATAAGCTGACTTCAAGGTTACCGTATATGTTTTTAATATATGTGCAAAATAGATTTGTAACTATAAAGCTTTTTCTAATAAATTCGCCAAGTTATGAAAAAGATTATAATAAGTACATTGGAATCAAATTTTTTTAAGACATTTAAATATCATTAACCTACAAAAATGTTCCATAGCATCATGACGCTTAAGATAATAACACTTAGATGACTGCAGGCTACACAAGTACACGACCACACAGCAATCGTTGCCGTGTAGTCAGCTACTTTATTATGTTGAAAACGACAGCAATGTCGTGAGCAGCTGATAATGAAGTTGGATGTTTCGATACATATTGTGGAATTCTTAATATTTGTGTTGTTAAAATAATGACTACGTTTTTACCTGATATATATCAATATTATTTTTGTAACAATAAAAATAACAGTCAAATATTTCATATTGAAAATGACTAACAGATGTTTGTATAAGAAATACATATTTCAATGATCAAATATTTAATTTTTATAAAAATAAAATCACTTTTTAAAAAATATACTTATGCCATTCTTAATTTGATTTCACTTTGATACTTATCTTACATCAAACTGTAAAAACAATTAAATTCATTTGTTTAAAACATCTTGGTTGTTAATACATGTACAATTAATTTTGATATGTTCTTGTCAGTTAAATAAATTTAAACAATTTTCAGCTATAATCGTCTTCATATGATATGTGTATTTTAATTTTGGCAGTTGTTAGCCCGTTGTCGTA
This sequence comes from Phania funesta, assembly GCA_963932375.1. Taxonomy (NCBI): domain Eukaryota; kingdom Metazoa; phylum Arthropoda; class Insecta; order Diptera; family Tachinidae; genus Phania; species Phania funesta. The sequence goes on from OZ010653.1 coordinate 44,546,206, forward strand.
TCTGTGTTAAATGCCGAAAAAGAATCAAGAAAAACAGGTGAAGCCGCAAGTTAAAAGTTGCCTGAAAGAAATAGGAATTTTATACAAAAAAGGAAGGCAGTAAAAAAACACGTTTGCAGCAATAAGGGAGTGAAAAAATATAAGATCGCTCCAGTACAGCGTAGCATATAAACCTTGATATAATATAAGTTTTATTTTTATTTAAACAAACTGATCATTTTAAAGTAAGTAACACTATAAAAGGCTGTATTGATACATTGTTTTTGCTAATTAAATATGTTTTGCCTGGGTAAACACAGATTGTTTCAAAACATCACATCATGATTTCGTTGGCATTTTCATTAAAGCTTTAACATTGTGTATTAGAATTGTGTAAAACTCTCAGTTGGTATAGAAAGTTTGAAATAGAATATATATTGAGATGTCCGTAAAAATACGAATAAAATCTATGAACAAATTATTATTTGTGGAAATATCCAAAAGTCATGCTTTAATATAGTAAAAAAAGTTAAAATTGAAACTTGAAATTTAAGAAAAATAAAAATTATGAAAAACTAACTCGACAAAGTTAATTCAAACAATAAATTAACCAAACGCACGGCACGGCGAAGATATGCATATTCGTGTTTGCTTCATCACAATTGGCTTAATACTAAAATATAATCAACAAAATGCATATGATAAGAATGAATGCAATAACAAAAAGATAGCGACTTGTAAACTTCGTTATAACCCAAGGAAAAAGTTCAGAACACGAAATTTGAAAAGCATTCACTCTCATATTCAATTAGTAGTAAGACACAAAGAATGTTGATAACGTACGCAGCAAGGCATATTTAACCAGGTGGCATTACTACTGCAGGTGACAATTTTTTGCTTAAATTTTCGTTTTCCTTTGTTTACCCAATTTTAATGTCAAACTATTTTGTTTTGTTTACGAATAATCAAAAAATGTATTTACATTCAAGTCTCATTGATTCAAGTGCCTTAGTGTTTTTATAGTTCGTGTATAAATAAATTAAAAAGTGAAGTAAAAACCAAAAATAAATTATCAATTTGTGTTCTAATTTGTACAAAATTTATAAATAAATTTTTAATTTGTACCAAACAAAATTAATTCAACCTTTTTTTTAATGTTCTTTACGCCTGTTTTTGACAGCCATATTGGGTTTTACTCAAACAAAACGGCCTGCTGTTGTTGTATTGTTGTATTTGTTGTCGTAGCAATGTCACCTAGTTAGATACGCTTGGTACGCAGCGGCATGTATTGCATTCTACTAGTTGCCTGTTAAATTTTTTTTTACTTTTACTTTATTCAATGTTACCATATCAAACAAATAACGAACTTAAGCCTAACCATAAAATTACTTAATTTCAATAATTATAATTCTATAAAGTTTACTTCAAACTTGGCTTGTGTCGACTCAATTAGAAAGCGGATATTTTATTCTTTATTTGATTTTTATCCCGCTGTCAAAAAACTATTAATTATAAATGTTTGGCATTTAAAATCTTTTCTGTTTCTTTTTACTTCTGCTATTTATATCTCCACATCTGCACAGGTTTTTAGTTAAGAAATATTTGGCTTATTTATGCTTTATTATTTATGAATTGAATATAATAAAATATTTTAATGCTATAAATTTCACGTTATTGTTTCTAATTTTCAATAACATATTGTCGACTTCAACGTCGTCATCGTCAGCGCATGAATAAAATCAAATCAAATTTAACATTTCCAGCGCATTACTAAAGAGTTATACTACATTCAATGATACGAATATCAAATGCATTTTGAACTGTTCTAACTTCCAATCGTGCATGAAAACCTTTAGAAAAAACTTAAACAATTTTTTTTTCAACATTTCCATTGAAAATGTTGTCATTTATATAATTCCTTTTTTATACAACCGCATGGACATATGGTATTGTTTTAAAAATTGTCGATAGTACTAAAGCTAAATTCACATTGTTTCCTTTTCTTAGAAATTATAAAAAATCCCTATTCCTAATTTTATAACTTAGAATATATTCATAAAAAAGAAGGCAATCAAAGGTTGGCATTCAAATAAATAAGTGTGCGATGAGTTCCGCGCCTCATACGAGCGTATGTAGCGTGCATTACAAGTTATGCTGACAACAAAATCGTTAATATTATAAAATAGTGAAATAAATGGCGTAACCACCGTCATAAAACCGTTCCTCAATAGTTTAAATAGTTTATGGGTGAAGAAATTTTGCCTTCGACAGTTTCTTATACCCTACATTAAGTATTTAATGTGCATATTGAAATTTCGTCGGAAGCAATTTTAGCTGCATGGCAGACTCTGGCTTAGACGTACCTTATACATGTATGTATGAAGTTTGCTTATCGTCAGCCATACAATCGACGGCTTGCATTGCAATACATGGTCCTTCGATCATGCAGCATAACAAAATATTACTCCTAAAGGGATCCTTTTCAGCAATCAACATGAAGCATCGGGCCCCGGAGGCGAATGGTTGCCGTTATTAATAACCAGTCAGCGTTCCTTACCTTCCGATCACATTCCCCAGGCAGGGGCCGTGGACTGTTTTTCCCAGGGGTATGGGACAACAATGTCGTAGTATCACCAAATATGCATGTTGGTAACTCTATAACAAGGCAACTATTATATGTTAACAATGCCGATCTCACATGACTCCGCCTTAACATGAAGGGAAAGTTCAATGTTATTTCCAAGACCTAGTAGCAACGTTAAAGTCTGCTTTAAAATAAAATAAATTGATCTGCATTTATTAAAAGAATTTGAAGAGTTTGTTACTAGCTAGTTGAGAATAGTCAGAAAGATCACGAAACTTCCCATGAAAAGTAACTCAAATACAAATCATAAAATAAACAAATTTTATTTAGAGAGCTTTATCTATTCAAAGACATTTATCGCTTTATTAAAACAACAGTGCAAAATATTGAACCCAAGATTTAGTTATATAATTGAGCAATAATGAGGAGATGGACAAGAAAACCTGGCAAGGGGTAGATCGGTTAGTATCTAAAGACAATCTTGAAGATGAGGCTGGGATGGTAGCGCACATTGTATGGGAATGTCCAACACTGGCTAGCATAAAACTTAGGACCACGGGCAGACACTTGTTAAATTTAAATGTCATAGTGGACCTAGGCCTTTGATAAATGCAAGCAATTACAAGAGCTCCCACATCTCTCAGAACATTCCTCGGAGAAATTCCTCAGATATTCAATCCACCGTATATCACGTCAGTGGCGTCACAGATTATACAATCAGCAACTCCAATTAAGCAAACTATTACAAGTGGCACATATAAACCATCGGTCGACATACAAACCTGTGGCCAAAAAAATTAAGACTGCGGCAAAGTCGACGCACTGCACTTTAAAGGCACAAATAAAATTGTACAAAGCTATGTTACGTGGTAATTTGAGGCAGTAGCAAGAGATCGAACTAGCAAAGCATTTGAGTAATCTGGTTCCGACGAAAGAGATTGAAAATTCCAGAAAACCCCAGAAAAATTATATTTTGGCCATATCTCGATAACTAGTGGACATATATTGTTGACTTCAAATAGCGAAACTTCGCCGAACGCGCTGATCAAGTGATCCACCTAATCATACCACAAAGCCCATATCTCGTAAGTTCCAAATTCGGCATTCTCTGTATGTATTAAACAAATAAAATTTCCTCTAAGGGGTTTTTAAAGTATTCATTTTTTGCTTCTTTTATTATGTTAAACATAAACCTTTTATTGGGCCAAGTATTTTTCTATAAATGTTTTATTCATCATCTAAGTTTTTTAGCCTTAAAAAAGCTTTTAAATGCTTTAATATGATTAAAAATATTAACTAAACCTTGTTGTTTGCGTTTAGCCTTCTTATAAAAAAGTCATGGGTACAAGAAGTGGTTTTTCCAGAAATTTAATAAATGTAATATTTTTATTTTTGCAATAAAATTGTAAAAGCATTTTTATATTATTATCCTTATTGGATCTGACATTATGGAATCAACGTTTTAAAACTAGACATCAACACATGGAAAATAAATGTACGAGTATGATGGCTGCAAATGGAGCAATTAAAATATGCAGCAACTTCGTAATAAAACTAAAATTATTAAAATCTTGTTATGAATTAAAAAAGCAAAAAGGCCTTCAGCCATAAAATTATGATTCAGTAAAAGATACTTTTATTAGCCATAATATTAGTTAACCATATTAAAAGATCATGTTATCATAATAAATTATAATATTAACTAAAAATCTGTTAATATCAATGTCAATTAGGCAGATACTTAGTGGTCTTAGAAGTTCATAAGTAAGTCACTGTGGGTAGCAGTTTCTTTTTATAATTTAAGTACTTTTTATTTGGTAACAGCTTTGGGGTCACCTTAATGTGAAACAAGGAATATCTTTCCTACTAACACCCATCAGTTGAAGAGTTATGAAACTCTTTCTAAAAGGAGGTGGAATATTAGCCTATGCAGAAAGCGCGACACTTTTAAACCCCCCGTTGCGACGTGCAAGTACAAAGCACTCAATACAACTACAAGTTTCTACTTCCGACTAAACGTATAATGAACAATTGAAGTTAGTGAATTTTCGACAAATAAAGCAAGTAATCTGACAAAACCAAAAACAGTGTTGCCTAGTATTGAGTTTTTTTTTTATTATTTTCCTAGTATTTATTGCAATAGGAATTAATATTATAGTTGACTTTCCACATACACATAAAGTGTGATTTTTTTGCTAATTGGTTTTTCAGTGTGAATTTTATCAGTGTATAAAAAGATTCGTAACATGTCGCAATGCCAAAAATGCTCATGCCATTTCACCATGAATAGACTAGCAAACGAACAACGCTTGTAAATCATACAATTTTATTATCAAAATTCATGCTGTGTGAAAAATGGATGCTTATCGGAAAATTGTCTTCAGCGACGAAGGTCATTTTTGGTTCAATGAACAGAATTGCCCCTTTTATTGTGAAGAGCAGCCAGAGGTTCAAGAGCTGCCAATATACCCCGATGAACTTTTTGGTGCGGTTTGCTGAACGGCGGCATCATTTGACCGTACTTCTTCAAGAATGATAAAAATCTCAACGCTGTAGTCAATGGAGACAGGTACCGTGCGATGGCTACTGACTTTTTTTATCCCAAAATGGAAGAATTAGACTTGGATGATATTGGCTTTCAACAAGACTGTGCCCCATGCTACGCGGCACGCAATACAATGAATCTATTGATACGTGAAGTCCGTCATATAAAGGGTCTAGCAAGCTACAATTCCAGCCCTGGAAGACAACACTACAGCCGCCATTGTTGAGATACCGGCCGAATTAGATAGTAAAACTCATGCTGCTAGTAAAAATCGTTGTTTTATATTCATAAACCGGCGTTCAAACTGGGTTAAAATGGGGTTTTATTAATTATTATCAATGCAATAACTAAATTTTTATATACAAATTAATTTTATTCGCTTTTATTTACTTTGAGTTCTAGTTATAAACTGACTTAACATATCAAAAATTAATAACTTGAAGAGAATTATTACTGCTTGCTTTTGCTAATACTACACCTCGTGTGAGCTTCAGGTTACTTCAGTATATTCTGTTTATGCTCCAAACATCCGTTATTCGTAGACATAGCGTAAGCAGAATATTCTGTGGGAAAGAATTAGGTTGTTGAAGTTAATGCGGTGTCGAATTAACGTTGAGTACGTTACCTTACAAATCTTAGTATTACGTGGTGAGAGCCGTCTCGCCATGTTCAATGTGTGTGTTTTTTAGTCTCTCGTGTCCATCAAATAGAAGGAAATCGCGTACGAGAGTGTTGGGGCAGACCACTAGTCTTTTTTTTAAATAGTTGCATGTACCTATTTTAATTTCTCACATTCCAAGGGGCGCAGACGATAAGTCATAACTTCCTGGACTATCTTCTATGTGGCTTCTATATGTTTGATGCGCAGGGAGAACCCCATAACTGAACGCTATATGCCCATATTGGTTTTATAATGGATGTGTATAAAAACACTTTGTATTCCAACGGCAGGGCGATTTTAGAACTTATTAACAAGTTAAGTTGATTTGTTCTAAGTTTTATTGCCTTTACTTTCGCCTCATTAATGCGTATCCATGTTAGGTGTCGACCTAGGTGGATATCCAAATATTTAATGTGAGATTCCGCTAGATCAGTGCTACTTTTTATTATTAATGGTGGACAGTTTTGCCTTATAAGGAAAAACGTTACATGCACACATTTTTAATGGATTTACTTTTAATTCCCACTTTTTTAACCGTCAATCTACTTCGGGTATGAGTTTAGTTTGTTCGAATGCAACCTTCTTGGTTAATAGTTACAATTGAAGTGTCATCTGAAACGTTGGCGAACACATTGTTTAGCTTGTTGGCGTTGTATATATGGTATAAAATAACGATATAGACGATATATAACTTCTGCCGACGTTTCCACTTTCTTAGAAAAATTATCGTTTGACCCTACTTTAACTGTTCTGCCTGTCAAACAGCTCTTAAGGAGCTTGTGGAAGTTTTCAGCAAAAATAAGTCCTATATTCGCGTGGGTTTATGGTTTACTCTTTAAGATAAGGTTAGGTTTGAAACACGAAACGAATAATGTTTCAAACAACATTGATCAAACTGAAAGTAGTTTAATGGGCCTGTATTACATAATCTGGCTTTAGTCTTCTACTGGTTAAGGGATCATAACAATATCAGACATCGTCCAAGAGCATGGGAAGAACCCAACTCGAACCAGAGCTTTAAATATAATTAAAATAATTCTCACAGTAGATTTAGATAAGTTTCTCATCATAGAGCCTATAATACGATCAGGATCATAAGATTATTCACAGCGTATGTCACTTGTATTTGAAATAGTACAATATATTTTATGTGTTGTGAAGACAACATTCAAGTGATTAGCGAAATCATTGTCCTTTTTAATTGAGTTTTTAGCCCGAGTGCAGTTTTCAAATCTTTGTGGGGGTTCGAAGGCAATAGGACATTTGAAGTGACCTACAGCTTTCCACGGGCTATACTTCCAAGTTTTTTTTTATTACTAAATAAGAATATTAGATCCAGAAATTTGTATTTTAAAATTGAAGGCATTTAAAAATAAAAATAGATTATCTGAAGAAAATTTGTCTATCCTCCTGGCAACAGCGCTTGCAGTTTGCTAAAGTAAAAAATCACATTATTGTATCGACGCTATTTTTTAATTTTTTAGCACCAGATCAAATTTATTATAATTTTTAAAAGTTAATGTAATTTCAGCCAATGAGGAACTGTTGAAAATAACATTTTAATTATTTAATTTTGCAACTGGAATGTTAGACTGACAACCTCGTCGATAGCGCAATAGCAGCGTAGCAAAGCATAGTGGAAGCTAAAAACAATTCAAGTAATAAGTTCAGCACAGCGCCCCTTTCTTTAAATAAATATTTTTGAAATATACTCAACTTAAAACAAATACGCTTAGTGTCTATAATAATCATGCACTCAAATTTCGTGAAAGGGTTTCCAGCCCATTCCTAGATATTAAAATAAGAATTAAAATACATATCTTTAAGACGATAGGAGCGACTTGAGGGGAAGTTTAAAGCCAACATTCGAAATAACTTTAACAAGCGGTGATTTCCATACATTTCAATATTTATACCAAAAAAGTCCGACGAAAATAAGAATAAGAAACCTTATGCCACATTCTAAGTTGCTCCATATATAATTTCTTTTTTTTTTTAGAGACATTAACTTATTTTTATTAAACTTCAGTTTTATGAATATTAACTCATGACAACAATTTTGGCCGAACACCGACTGCCAGTTTGAGGATTTTGAATCTCCTGCCACACATTAAAAAAAATGTTTTCATTACCTCAACATTTTTTGAGTGGCTGTGTTTTCTGTACAGTTTATGATTACAGGTAGGCCGACAGACAGACAGACCGACAGCAGCAATATAATAAAATTAATGACAGGTCATTACGTTAATATTGTAGTAACTACTCGACCATCATGTAAGAAGCACTAAACAATGCAACTACTTTGCTAATAAAGAAAATACTAAAAAAAAGTATCATTCAACGGCAACCTTTAAAACAGATTTGGTTCTCTTAACTACTTTTTTTAAGCCAAGCAGCTTCAGAACTCAAAAAACTCAAAAAAGTAAAGAAGCCAACAGGACAATGTGCTTCCTAACAAGAAAAGTTAAAAAACTTACATTTAAATATATATTTAATTAACCGATAGAGGTATAAATACATTCAAGGCATTGCAAAGGCAAGGCATTTTAAATACTGCGTTCTATTTAGCCAAGTGTGTGGCACAAGAGTTTCTTTTTGCATTTCGTAGCAGCAATTCTAACATTTATTAGGTCAAATCTTTGTAACGTGGATTTGTTGCCGTCTAATTGGCAGAGTGGTTGAAAACCTTTCATTAGCTCGTGAACCAATAAAGGTCTCATAATTGGATTTTACAGAAGCAGACAGGGGTAACGTATTCCTAAATTAAGTTGCAATCGCAAGACTCTTTAGTGAGAAAGATGGCTCGTTCTACAGCTTCCAAAAATAGTCACCTGGCCGAATGTTAAAATACTGAATATAGCTTTCTAATAAATATCTGCAAAACTAAGCTATTATCTCTTTTAGTTTTAGAGGTATTTAGGTCCCAACAAACTTGGGCGACCCTAAATTGGTTTTTTGAAGAGCAGATGAATAAAACAAAAAATTTCCACGGTTTATTTTTCAAAACAGTTTTACGCCTTTCTTGCTTATACCTAAAAACTTTTTTGAAAGGTTGGGTTACAGGAAATTAGACAATTGAAGAAAACGCCGAGCCCTACCTAAATTATATGTTCTTAGTTTCAAAATGGAATAGTATTTTTCAATATAAGAATGATCAATTTCAATATGAGTATCGTTAAAATCAAAGTAAAAAAGTAACTCTGTAATATTTTTCAATAAATTGTTCAAGTTTTACAGTAGAATCACAATTTTTAAAATGTGTTTTAATAATAAATTGTAAAGCCCACAAATTTGTCAAAAAATTTTTGAAAAAGAATCTAAAAAAATTTAATTACTTGCCGTTTCGAACAAGAATAGAGAGTGGGGAAATCTTGCGCGCACGCTTAATGTTCCACAGGCAACAGCATATCGTTGGATATCAGAGGGTGACACCTCAGACAGACGAGGAGGAAAAAGATTTCCAAAAAATTTCTGAAATTCATCTTGATTATTTCGTCGAAATGATCGAGAAGAACTGCCGCATTACATTAGCTGCACTAGCTGCGGCATTTTACTAAAAACTCACTGCGGCTCTTTACTTAGAAAATATGCGGTATTAATTATTGGCTTTTTTTATATATTTTGTATTAAAATTTAAAAAATAATGAAGTCGCCTAAAATAATGAATAATTACCCAATTTTTTGCTCAAATTTTTGGGCGTTTCAGATTTTTATTATATCATCAGAAAAGCTACACCTTGCGTATTCGACTTTACACATACTCTAGAGCAAAAGAGCTTTATTTACTTAAGCTTCTCTGCATTGCCGATCTTCGGCCGAACGCAAAGATTTTGCCATTTGGGAATGTGCAAAACTGGGCGGAAGTATCTTCTTCTAGGGGTATGTTCAAATCGCATCCGCTTACAAAAGCTTCATTAGATTTTCGGCCTACGCAAAGGCATAATTCCCTGTAGTGTAGATGTATGTGAAAAACCGGATTCCTTTACTAAGATCGGCTTCGACAATTCAGGAAAGCGTGGTAAGCCAAGTCTATTTTGACATACCCTTGAATTAAACAGTACGAATAATCACCCATTTAAAAACGACCGGCACAACGGTGAAACTCCCAAAACTACCCTGAACACCGTCTTGATATTTGAACAATTAGTTACTATGTCACATTACCAAAAATATAAGCGAACAATTGCACAAGAAAATAATATTGGCTATTGCATTCTTTAAAATTTTGGGCAAAATTTCATTGTGAGAAAGTGTCAACATTTTTCAAAATCACAAGTCGCCTATAGTTGGTGATTAATCATATTTTTTTTATTATTCGACAATCAAAAAACCGCCACTTCTAAATATACGACCGCTGTAAGCCCGAAAAATTTGTCGGATAGCTTCAATCACGCTAGTATCGTACGTTTTATCAATTCAACATTTGGTTCCTAAATAATCAGAGGATTATCTTAATAGTCGTAAAAAACACCTTTAAATCTATTTTCTTTGAATGTTAACTGCGTGTTACTCATTATGACAGAAATAATAAGCCATGCATTTTATCCATATAAGACACCAGACACATTTTCAGTTTGTACAACTCTGAGAACTAAAATAGTGGTAGAAACGTAATATTGAGTGCACAGTAGTATGCTCGGTGGTTACTTATGTAGTATTGCATAGTTCATAGTAAATTATGATCACTGGCATTTTGAAATACTTTTCTGGCTGTTTTATGTTAGTTGTCAAAACATTTACTCATATTCCTTCTATCCATCTACTTTTCTTTAAAAAAATAGAAATGGATATAAAGAAAACAAAAATATAATTTACTCATCGCTAGTGGTAACTTTAACAACCACTTGTATTGTTGTATTTGGTTAAAGTACAAAAAATATTGAAAACCACTACTGGGCACACTTGGCAATCAACCATGAATCCAACAAGCAGCCATTGAGTAAAATTTTCATCAATGCGCAACATTTTCTCAGACAGCATGATAGACGTCCATGATAACGTTAGTTTGTTTGTAAGTTTTAGAAAATTCACCTTCCGGAGTGGAAGACTGGCCTTTCGGAAAACACTGAGAAAATTTAAAATGTCACACAAAATCGGAAGAAATCTCTTAAAATGGAAAAACGACGAATTGTCATTACTTGAATCTCGTAAAAATTTAAAAGCCTTATATCATGTATCTTAAATACTTGTTAGGTTATAAACAGAGCTGATTTCTGCCACATGAGACTTTCAGCCTTAAATTCGTTTTGAAGATATTGTAACACCCTGAAGCGTTTTTATTAAAGTTAAAAAAGTTAAAAATTATTTAAGTTCCTAATCACGTAGAGCGTCTTAAAGTCAATAATGGCCAATACGAAGGATTTTACTCGGTGGTGAAGAAAAAACTAATAACATTTTCATATCTTTATTTAACTTTATTGGTTTTCTACTCCTAGTCAAGTTGGGTGTATTTCCAGTTGCAGATTTTACATTGTTTTTCTTTTGAGTAGCTTGGAGTTGAACGCAGCCATTGTTTGACAGTGAAGATGCTAAAAGATTTTTTTGTGTTTAAAAATATAAAGCAAAAACTGAAGAGAAAATGTAAAAAAGTTGATTTATTTTGTATTTGTGATCATCAGTTATTGATTTTAATTTATTTTTGTTGCATTTGTTAGTTGATGTTACAATTTAACAGGCAACTGTTATTAAAGGCCGTTCTGCAGTAGGATTGTTACAAGCATTCATTTCTTCACAACATCATTCTAGTCAGTTCATCGTTAAGTTCTAGTCGAAAATTATAGTCTAAGCCTAAATTGTCTTTATAATTTTTTGCACTTTTCTGCTCATAATTTATTTAAGATTAGCAACAATGTTGGTGGCAACACAAGTGTATGGGCGTTGTAAGCCCACCAATTTAATATTACATTTTATAGTTTCCAACTGAATATAGCGCAAGCTTATGTTGGCTTTGGTATTTCTGTTGAATGTAGTTAAAACCAAATTTAATGATTTCTAATTAAATAGAAAAGAATATACACCATCCATAAGAAACGAACAAAAAGCTTTATACGGCAATGCTAAATATTAAAGACACTTGACCAAGTAAAAGGATTCGATATTAATTTTCAATGCCCTGACAGGATATTCCATATTGATTTCGATGTTAACATAAACACAGATAGAACGAGAGAGAGAGAGAGAGAGAAAGGATTTATAATTAAAAATTAACTCGGAATTATAATCTCACACGGAAATAAACTGTCAACATGTAAGGAAGATCGATCCAATGGTTTAAGCTCTAATAGCATCGAACTAAACATTTTTGGAAATTTTTAACCGGAAATACCCCTCATCGAGAGAAGACAAATTAATCAAAGCCAAATCTGTCGGGCTGTTCTGAAGTGATGATCACTCAAACATGTGGCAATTCATTTTTTGTATATCTAGATAACACTATAGTTGCGTTTTGACATGTTTCGTTATACAGTACTAAATGGTTTTCCAATAAAGGCAGGTCAATATTAGCAGTCTGTCGTGGCCATGAGGTTTTGGTGGTTTCTATCAAATCTGTTAGTTTTATTTAGTCACAGTCAGCTAATCAAGTGTCAACAGCATATGCACCTGAGCGTTTGGCAGAGGACTGCAATTACGGCCGAGCAAAATCGAAAGTTGGTGAGGCCTCCTTTCCATCAGTAAGCGTTGCACATCAAACATAACAGATTTTTATTCGACCGAATTGAACGATGTAGAAGTGAACGCCATTTAGTTCCAGCAGGATGGCACTACGTGACGTGATTTAGTGACCAAGATTGTTTGACATTTAACGAAACCAATCGCTTTCATTCAGCCGAATCTATTCGGCACGTCATTGAGCATTTGACCTCTCGGCTTCGAAGGATGTCATATGTCGTATATAGTGATATACATACGTATGTGGGTCCCTTAAATAAAAAAGGATTTCGTTATTAGTTCGCACACAACTGATTTTCACTTGGACCTATTATGTCAAAAGTAGATTTTCAAGTTTCGGTTGATTCTGACGTTGAAAGGAATGCCAAATCGTTGGAGAATCTGTTAACTCTAGTATTCAACACAGTAGAACTCATTATCGTACTTACACTGCCGCTCACTGGAATACGACATAAACGATGTTGACGTTGAAAATATTTCGAACAAACAACACTTGAAATTTCGTTTCTATTTTAAATTAAACTTTATTCCATTAGAAAAGTATTCAATAAATGCGACTACAATACAATTCATTCTTTTTAACAATACACGTTTTATTTAAAAATATTAACATAATAACTAAAAAGCTCGTTTCACCTTTACTGCAGATAACTTTGAAAATGCGACCCCATACATTTCTATTTTATTCAAATGAATAATGCCACACTTTGCTCTTTAATCCATTTATTTACTGCACTTGCAGTATGAATGGAGCTTTATCATGTAAATAGTATTTGTAGACATCTGGTACCTCTAACTTAAATTTTGTTCATAGAGAAACCCTACTCGGTGCCAATGTTTTTCCGACCAAAAAGTAGTACAATTTCTATTCTAGTTGGGGTTGGGGGTTCTCTAGAGGTGGTTTCTTTTTAATTTTTAACCGTTTCAGAGTAGCAGCTTTTTAGCACCCCCTTTACAATTACTAAGCTAGCCTTAACACCCGTTTTATTTTGCTTTTTGCTGTCGAATTCTGCGAGCTTGGGGCTTTTCTGATGTTAATTCTTTTATCTACTGCCGAAACTACGGTATTAGTACCCATAACTGCGAGTTCGGCCAATTTTATTCGCTATTTGGCTACTATTACGTCACCTTTCTCTATGTGTATGCTTTCATTTTTTCTATTTTCTCATTGAATCATGCTTTATTTTTTCCCTTTTTGGACATTTTAAAATGGAAATAAATTCAATTTGAATGAAGTTAAATAAAACAAACTTATCGCTACCTACTTTATTAAAAATCAAACTTTTCTTCGAAAGCGGTAAATCGATTGGTTTTCAGAAATCACTCGTTTTAAAATCGATTCATTTTACAGAACAGGAGAGTATATTTTACGCGTTCCTGCTGGGAAGCTAAGGGAATACCTCTTATATTTATTAAGTAAATATGTAGTAAATTTAGGGAAAAATTCCATATTTTAATTTTAGTTCACAATTGAAGTATTTTATTTTACCGGTTTGTAGTGATATTCAGTTCATTTAACCAAATTGTTTTACGAATTACATGATAGTGCGATAAAACTCGGTTGGTAAGAAATTCGGTTGTCATAATAAATTTCTTTTCTCGTTGTAGTAATTCATTATTTTACATTATTTCGAAAGGGATACAGCAGAGAAAGTTGGTGGTGGAGTATAATGCGATTTCTGTTAATTTTTGGATTAGTGTTGCACAGCCTCTGTTGTTAAGTACGCACTTTAATTCGAATCCAGTGAAACGATTTATTAGTTATTTTACTTCGCTGACGTATTAGCGACATAGATCAATAAAGGTATGGCAGGGAGATATTACAAATAGGCAATATTATAAACATAAAGCAAAAACAAAGTGCGTAGCAGAAATTCCCCGAACCGCAATTCAATGTAGAAACAAAAACAAGTTCTACAGAAAGAAAAAGTAAATAAAAGACACACAAACACATATACAAGACTAATAAGCCAGCAACTGAAATAAATGATGCGCAATTTCGCGTATGTTCGGGACAATTCAAGAAGCGGCCGTGATCTGTATATAAAGGCGCCATCCATCGCAGAAGATATAGTTGACTTTGAGATTTCATAGAGTGAATATCTGTGCGTACAAAAGTGTTAAGTGTACAGTGTAAATTAGTACTGAAGAGTTGTCAATTGCCGAATAAAGTTGTGTACTGATAAAATCATAAAGGAGTGTATATTTTAATATTTGCAATGAAAAGAACCCTACAAATTAACGTTTATTGTGGTAATAATATGGTTGTGTAATCTTGAGGAGAGAGATTTGCATTCGATTCATTAAATTTTTACATTCAATCACTCTGACGGAAAATTAAATCAATAATCGCTTTTTAACTCGGTAGGTAGTTGATACTTTATTAAAGTTTTTAAAGAGAAAGCGTTAGAAGCCACTTTTAGTGATAAAGAAAGGCAAAACTTGTTAGGTACAAGAATTACTTTTTTCTTTATTTCGGGATTACTTACAAGCAATTTCTTTTTATGCTTCAGAGTCGTGTGCTTCCTTTTCAATTGATCTAATTGTATTTGCGTTTTTACTACAATACAGATTGCCTTAATAAATTTTTGACTCGGTTACCGCAACATACACGGTTTTGGCAGCCGAGTAAAACTTTATTAGTTAAGTTAAGTTTGGTATTCAAATTTTGACGATTTGTCAGGCATGTAACAGAAATCGATAGATTTTAAAACCAATATTTTCGAACGGGGGTGATGAATTTCAGCCGATTATAAACACGATGTTCGAACCGTTTTAAAATTATTATAATTAAGAGTGCAGACCCAGAGATAAAACCCGTATAAGAGAATTAAGAAAATTAAGGAAAAAGAATCAGAAAATCATTAAAAACGAATTTTAAAATTAATACAAAACTTAAAAATTGAGCATATCACAACCGTTTTCGTGTTAAAATCGTGTCCTTTTTCAAATCGATTTCCATCACGTACACTTCACTTTTATTTCATTATTCTTTTAATGCAAAGCCTCACATTAATATGAATTTATATTTGATATTAATTACTTTTTCAGCGATACTCGCACGTACATCTATTTCATTATCTTAAATGAAACCAAAATTGTCACAAATAAGTTACAAAATCAGAAATTAAATTTCCCTCTCAGTTTAAGCTCGAGAAAATTAAATGCTTAAGAGATTCTGTAAACTACAGTGCAGAACACTCACATGTTTGCTTTGAGGTTTTACTGCAGTAAAATAAAAAATGTGCCATGATGCCTGAAGCATTCCCATTCACTTTGCTAAGCCAAAGGAGGCAGCAGAAGTAAATATAATCAATCAGTAGCACGAGAGATAAACAGTGATCGAAGCAAGAGAGTGATCAAAGGTTATCGCGCCGCACATGAGTAGACAAGAAATTTAGCAAGGAATTGATTATTTAAAATAATCAAAAATCCTCTATTTTTCTTTAATTACGAGAAATCAATTTCAAGAAATTAAAAAAAAAAAAATCAACATATTTTTCACATTTTGTAAAGTGTTTTAGCCCTGGAAATGTTGAATAATTTGTTTTTTTTATAATTTGTTACAACTCAAATACAAATTGTATTCTAACTTAAATTAAAGTAGAGTAGACTTTCACTCGTTCTATTGAAACAGCGATGCAAATCCTTTACCGCCAGGCAGATAAACTAGAACACTATTACTTATTTTTGTGCACATTTTTGTGAATTTAATGGACGAAAAAACTACGCCCTTTCTCTGCTGGCTGCTCTAGTTCAAGTTCTCGTTCTGATTGTTCTTCGTTATCATCATCGTTGTGCAAATTTTTACTTCACCAAAAAATGTCCGTAAGAACATCATTGTATTTGAAAAGGATTTAATTTTAAAAACAAAATTATCGATTGGCAGCACTATAGGAGTTTTCCAGATCATCCATTGGATTTCATATAAAAAAGTAGAGCAATTTGTGCGTAAATATCCCCACAACAAAAGGTCCAACGTTTTTTAAAAGCGTTTGAGAATTTTGGTCAACTGATCCCCTATTGGCATTTCTCGTTAAACTCATTTCAAGTTGAAGTTTAATTCGGCTTCCTCATTATTTTTTGGTTCGGTACTCATCATCATCACTTAGCTCGTTTATATGGCAGATATGTTTTTTACATAAAAACTATTCGCAAATACTTAACTCACCGTTTCTGCAGCAAATTCCATAGAGAAACGATATTATGTTGTTAGTTGACAGATGTTAAAAATGGAATTATCTGGAAACATTGTTATAAAAAAACCCATATTTAGATGAAAATAGTTGAATAGTTAAGCGAAAATTTCTGATCAAAAATAATCATTATTTTTGAAATGCCGTCAGCTGACAGGTATGGATTGCCGTAACCGAGTGCACTGTCAGAAGTTCTGACTTATGCCTCCACGTGGTGGCAGCCGGTAACAGGATCCTGTCTCTGCAAGGAGTCTGGCTAAATAAGTTGAGCGGAGAGAAGTTGACACTCTTGTGTCACGGTGGAACAGCATACACTAGGGATGCCTGACCAAGACGGTGCTGGGTTTCTAGTATGCGAACGCTGGTTACCACTCGATCTCCAGTTCTAATACAAACTTAGCCGTGCATATGGAGTTCTGTGTGGAGGGATATCTTTTTCTCTATTACAGGGTGGACTCAAGAAGCCTTGCAAGAGATGGAGAGGTTAACTTTTGAATAAACTATAGGTCAATCTTTAAAGTACTTCTAAGGCGGTGGACCGTGAAATTCCGGTAGGGATGGACAATGAAGCCTCGCAAGAGGTTTAGAGGTTAATATCTGTAGGATCTCCGCTGTTTATTGATCAACGGAGGAAATTCAAAGAAATGTACAAGAAAACCTCGCAAGGGAATGGAGATCACTGACTAACATAAGGCTTAGCTCCACGGTCAGACAATTGTCAAATGTAAATGTTATGGTGGCCCTAGGCCTTAAATAAATGCTAGCAATTAACAAGAGACTCCGTAATGAGTAACAAGGTCGACAGTCAAAGTAGTCGTAAATTCCAAATCGTTTGCTTAAAATCAATTCCAGCAAAGAAGGGGGCCGAAAAGTTACCCATAAAGTTAGCGGTCTGCTTCGATATCTCACTTACATTATAATAATAAAAAGTTATAATAACTAACCAATTCTGTGGAACAAAAAAATTATAAATATGTATATTTTCATCTATTATATCGCTGCCTGAAAGCAACATCGTGGTACATAGCAATACCTGCACAAATTACTAATATTTTTAAGTTTGTTTAAGGAGAGGAACAAAAAAAATGAGGAAACATTTTTCAAGATTTTAAAATGAATAATAAACTTTAATATATAAATATTTTAAGTTTCCAATCCCTTATTTGCTCATATCATTACGTCGGCAATGAGGTTTGGGCTACGAAAAAATTGATAGACAAGCAGGCACGGATTATTTCATCCCAGTGCCAGCATTTTTTTCGCAACTCACAATCTTAATGAGAAAGTTATTGATTGAATAGAATGTTAGCGGTTGTTGCCAAGTAAGCACAAAGCCAAAGTTACGTGGGAAGTGCTGACTAATTGTAGAAATAATTTTAATTAAAAATAACGCAATAGTCTCAGCATATAATCGTACAAAATTGTTAAGTCTCTTTGCAATAAAGTATTTATGGAAGTGAGATTACCAAACAAAATTGTTGTTTAAATCAGTAAAATCGGCGAAATGTGTTGAATAATTTATGTAAGGCTGTGTGTGTGTGTGTGCTTACAGAGTTATAGACGAAAGAAAATAACTTTATCTCTTTGTAGCAAGAACTTTTTTAAATTCATAAGATGATTGTATTAACATCTTAATCAGGATCAGTTTCTAAAAATACTTTAAGATGAATTGTTTTATTTCTTGCCTCTCGCTTTCATCCAACCAGCCAGAATTTTGATCTATTGACTGTCATTTATGGTGATGTGTAATTCATTTTGTCTCTTTGTCTGTCCATCTCTTTCTTATCAGTCAGTAGTAATTCATTCAACCAGCATGTTGCAAATGTAGCATGCGAGTGTGCGACCACAACAATAATGAATAATGCTCTATTTTTTATTTGTTGTCCTCATACTGTGTGTATGTGCTAAATGTGTAGTAGTGCCCAAAGTGATGCTTTGTAGCGCAATAAAAGGAATATTCTAAGAAACAAAAGAAACACAAACAACAAGTTATTTTTAGTGTTATGAAAAAACAACATAAAAGACAAAACCTTTTCCAAGATTTGTTATACATAAATAACCCAGTTAAACCAGTGGAAGGGCTGATAAAAACTCCTCTTTTTGTTTTTGTTAAAAGCTCAATGCGATATTAATTTTTTCTTTGCCTCTGTAGAAATTGTAGAATATATTTGTGGCAATGCTCACAAAAAGATGCGTCAATATTTTTAGTTCTTGGTAACAACTCAAAGTTTTTTTTGTCAGAATTTATCTCTGTTTATTGTTATTAAGTTTTTATGTTGAGTTTGAATAATTTATTTATCAGTTTCTGACAGTTGCATTTTACAGTGCGCTCTCGTGTAGTACTATTAATTAAGAAAAAGGAAGTTGTCCAAACCAATTTTGCTGCCATAACAGCTAGACAATATTTATTATTTTAATTAAGAGCAAACAGTATGTGGCAATCAAGTGTTTCAACTAAATTTTATAACATAAGGTATGAGTTTCAAATTTGCGTTTAAAATTTATATTATTATTTTGTATACTCACCGCTTGAGAAGAAAATATTCCGTTATTTAACTTCATATGTGGGTGTAATTAACACACTCTAAACGCGCTTTCTACAAAATTCAACTTTTTGATTTATGACAGTTTTGCAGTAACTGAGTTTCTTGTTTGTTTTTTTTTCCTACAGAATTTGACGTCATCAGCTTTTGGTTGGATTGATTTCACTAACGAATGTAAAGCTTGCGCGAACAAAGTCTTACAGCGAATCAAATTTAAACTAAAAAGAACTAAAAAATAGACGGAAATCAAATAAATAATTAAAAGATTTTGCTTTCGGCAAACTGTTTATTAACGACATAACATTTTCCTCCTTTCCCTGGCTATGGGCAACGAATTGCGGAAGGTATGGTTACTTATGTCAAATATTTGCCTAAGATTCTATTTCCCATATTCGCCCAACATTTTTTGTAAATCAATACAAAATTTGTTTTGTGATCGCACCACGCTCATTTATTTGACTATTTTTGTTTGTGGCGCCAAATAAAATACGAGTAAACAAGTTTTATCTGCGCTCACACTTAAACAAATATTTGCCTGTCCCGTGGAGTCAATAGTTTTTTGGAGAAGTGGAAATTAAAAGGAAGGGAAATAGTGTTATCGGAAGTGAATTCGAAGTGAAAATGGTGAAGGACATAAGAAAAATAGTTGTGTATGAGCTCGATGTATCTTGCGAATTTGCTGGTTTCAGATTTAAGCCTAATAAAACAGACAACCAAATTCCTTGAACCCATTTCTTCGCCCGAACGCATTTGGTATACTGTCTGTAAGTATCCGAGTATTGCGAACTCAAATACAGCCGGAGCCCCCAAAATCAAGACAAGGAACGATTGCGTGCTGTGTATTATACAACTATTTAATGAGTCCAAAAAGTTCCATATGTTTTAGAAAAAACTTTGTTGATTATTTAACTGACGACGGCACTTTTATTCAAAGTGATAGCTGCAGTGAGGACACAGGCAATTATTTTCGAAACTTTCAAATGCACCGTTTCTGCACCGCCTAAGATACCTCTAAAATAAGAGCAGAATTTGCAGAATATTTTGAAATTTTTATAGTACAGGAAAACAGGAAATGTTTGACTAATGTGTGGACACATTAGTCAAACATTTGCCGCAAATTTATTATCACATTTTCTATTTTTCAAACAGCAATAAAATAGTGTCAAACAATATATGGGAAAACATGTTTGACCTACGATTACACATGAAAAAATTAAGTTTTTATTTTATGCCGTGAAGCAGCATCAATATTCGGTTTTTTTCTAAGAAGAGGGAGATAAGAAGGGGACTAGCGAAAAGTATCAATTTTCTTACAAATTAAATTAGCACAATAGACAGCTGTTTTTGCGTTGTTTAGTATATATGAAATATAATTGAAAATTGTTCTGGGCTTAAAAATTTAGGTTTTTCAGCAAAATTTTCTCTTTTGAAATTTAAGTTTTATTTTGGCGATTTTAAAAAATTTTTAATGGAATTTTAATTTTAATTTAATAAAATTGCTACTTTTTCGTGGAATTATATGATTTTTTCGCATTGATTAATTTCGCATTTTAGTTTTTAGTGATTTAAATTTATTTTTTTGGGGATGTTGATACTTTTTGTTTTATTTTCGATTCTCTGTAAAATTTTCGAACAGTGGTAAAACTTCAATCTTTTGGCGGGCGACTTCTTCTAAAATATACAAATTCAATATAATTTCTGCCTTTTTAACAATTTAGATTTTCAGTGAAATTTTTTTTTAGTTTTTACGGTCTGTGTTTTTATCGTGGTGAATGTTTGATTTTTCGATTAAACTTTGATTTTTGGTTAAATTTTCGAGTTATTGGTGAATTATAAACTTTAACGATATTTCGAATTTTTCTCCATTTTACACAAAGTCTCGGTTTTTTCTGAAGTTTCTTAAATTTGTAGGTTTTTTTTTGGTATATTCTTCATTTGATCCAAAATTTAGGTCCGTAAGTTATCCGGGGCCCTTGGGTAGATAGTTTTTATAAGAGACTTGATGGACAATTTGATAGAGATTCAGAATATGTATATTTAATGCACTTGCGAATAATTTTTTTCCCGTGAGAGTGATAATACTAAAACTGGTTTTTGGCTCATACCTAGGAAACGTTTTGTTATATATTTTGTTCTCCTTGTGCTGGTGTCATGATTTTTGTTTCCATGCGATGGCATATTGTATGTCATGATTGGAATTAGAGTTCTATTGTTGACTTCTTAAAATGTTAGTTGAGTTGGTTTCTGTGTTCATTTCCTTAGATGCAAAGTCTTAACAAAAGTCTACACAAATTATATTTTTATTAAAGAAATACTTAAAAAAACGTAATTAATAAATTCCTTTTAATTAAAATGCTCTACAATGCAAATGCAGTTGTGTAGTTTCCCAAAATAATATGTTTTTAACCATCACCTGGACGGTAAAGTGACTTATTGTTATTATCTGCTTGAAGTTTACGATTACCGACCTTTTTGTTATTTTAGTTCAAAATGACTTTATTAAAATTCAAAAATATTGTTCATGCTAAATAATTAAAACCTACAGTTAATCAGGATCTGTACACAATTTATCAGCACTTTCGGGATCAATTTTAACCATTTTACAAATTGATTCTTGGTTGTGTCAATAAACTGATTAAAAATATGCGACACTAGTGAAAGTTGGAATAACATTTGCAAATGGCATTGATTCGCAGTTTACGATAATTAAAATTCGTGTGAAAAAAGGATGGATCGCTATATTCCTAAGGAACGCTGAGTTCTTAATTTTTACAAAGTAACTTGTCTGTGAGCGACAAAAATCCATGTTTAATGAGTTACTTGCACAGCATACGGCACAATGTACATCCTACGGCCGGTGTTTACACCGGTTTGGCGATATTCACTGGTCCGAAAAACCACCACATTTAACCGCAACAGAGTTCTCTCAGTTGTTTAACGTGCACATTATTGTAGAGAACTTCCGTCAAGAAAACCACAAAATATCGCCACAAAACCTTGAAAAGTGTCATTAAACGGAACTAAAAGTTATTTATTAGTTAAGGGTGGCGATCATTTAACCGATTTATCTTCAAAATATAACGTAATTAAGCCGAAAAGTGCAGATTAATATTTAGAAAAGAACACACCATTTTCCTCGATTCATTTATGATATACATATAAATAACATCGAGTCATTTGTTTTGGGTCATCGACATTTATAAACAAAGAATTGTATGTTGGTGTAAAACATTTTCCATTAAGGGCGGTTGACAGTTTTCGGAGGCCCAGTTGGTTTGGCAGCGTTTATCAACACTTTTGTTTATTTTCCAGTCGCTGGTGATAATTTCGAAGCGACAGGCTCTCTAAATAGGCAGACGCACTCAAAGTCAACATAACCACGCTATAGTTTAGAGTCATTGAAATGTGCGCTCTCCAATGCTTACCAACATGAGCAGGCGTGTCGTACATTTGTAATAGAGAGGAACATGCAACTTGATTCATCCCCTTTCAATATAATTTTTTTTGCCTGGAAATTTAGCTGTGATAAGGGGTAAAATTGGAATGGTAGTTACTAGTGTAGTCGAATGTTTTATGTTGGCATTCATCTGGTTCCAGTAGTAGCTTTCGTCAATCATAGACGGGAGAAATTTATTTAAAAAGTATGACTAGTTTATTCTTCAGCCAAGTACAGAAATGACAAATGTCGCCACTGATGTAGTGTAAAATATGGTCGGATACGATCTTTTGTTTTTGCGTATCAGTTTTTATTTAATCAATATCACAGTATTCGGTTTTATTGGTACAAATTACTTAACCATATTTGTATTTAATTACTTTAATAATTTATTTTTTCTCCAAAAGGTAAAACAAGCAAAATGAATAATTTGCATATATTTGTTCATTAGGACGGAACTTTTAGAAAAAAGAAAAAACTAATATAGCAATTATATAATTGCTTTAATTCTCTCTCTCTCTCTTTTTCTATCTGTAATGTTTATTTAACTACAATATACTTTTAACATTAGGGTAAAGAACAAACTTAGATATTTAGACATTATTAAGCGGCTCCTAGTGAGTACAAATATAAATTTGCAATGAATCCCATATTCAACAATCATTAGTACTGACCTTTGTGCTTTGGGCTCATTATAAATCACAAATAGTAGTGTAAGATAAACTAAACAATTATCTTTTACCTTCTTCAAGAACATAACCTATTTTGGAATGAAGCCCTGATAAAATGTGTTTTCGAAATAAAGAAACGTTTTACCCACTGACCTCAATACAAACTTTTTAGTTCAGCATAATTTCACAATAAACATTTGCCATGTTCAAAGTGAAAATTGAGAATTTCTGGCTTTTCCATGTAATGGCCACTTTTTATTCTACTAAATAGTTATCAAATGCAAAAATTATAGCTTTTCTGAATTTGCAAAGAAAAAACCTACTGAAAACACACACACACATATATATTGATTGCACTTTTCCAATGCTTGGTATTTCGCGCATAAGACACGATTTCGAAATTGCAGCAAATATGGAAATCGCTAACATCGCCAAGAACAGACAAGAACAACAATGCAACAATAGCCAAATCGTTATGAGAGAAAAGTAGAAAAAAGTTTCATTCATAGAATTGAAAACTATGAAACGTTGAGTCCATTTGAATGAGCTTAAAATGCAAACACGATTCGAAATTAGCAGCAAAAGTTAAAAACCAAGAAACAGATTTAATGATTGAATAAAGAATCATCACTACAGCAATAACAGGAATTATGGAAAATAAGCAGAACAGCAGCGGCTAGCGACCGACCAAGGTAAAAATAGAACAAGTCTATAACTACAATATTTCTTGTCTTTTAGTTCATTTGTTTGCCGAAGAAGAGAAGAAATAGCAAACACGAATGAATTATTATATGCATAGGAAGTTTTACAGCAAATTGACACAGAAAATTATTTTCCTGCTGCAACTGAAGAAAAATTGATAATAAAAATAATTTGCATTTAATGGTGATTTTTCAACTGTGATTGCGATGTGATGGCACAAGCAACACCTTGCTGTCATACACAAACGAAAAAAAAAC
This sequence comes from Phania funesta, assembly GCA_963932375.1. Taxonomy (NCBI): domain Eukaryota; kingdom Metazoa; phylum Arthropoda; class Insecta; order Diptera; family Tachinidae; genus Phania; species Phania funesta. The sequence continues at coordinate 44,570,449 of OZ010653.1, forward strand.
TAGCTTAACGTGGTCCAGCAAGAGTGATGAGGTTTCACACTTACAGAAAATAAGAGGCAGTTGGCTGGAAATAGTCATTTTTTAATAAAAGGTGGCCGAAGTAGAAGTTCCTTTGGCAATCCATTCTTTTCTTCTGCAGCTATCGCATCTGAATAGATATTTAACCTTGTTTATGGCTTCTGGATATTTTGCAGTAGTTTTCGCTTAATGATTTCCGCATAATTGATTTAATTGATGGAAAGAAAATTAAGTGAAATTTTTCTAATACAAAGTATTGAGGGAAATTCACGCTGGTAAGAAATTCGAATAATTGAGTTGCCCTTTTATTTAACTCATAAAATTAAACCCCTCTTTGGCAATCATACAGGAAAATGATGGTGAATTGTTCATAGAATAGCCCACATACTGTAAGTAAACATGGATTAGACACAACGGAAGGACCCTTATATAAAGCAAACAAGTAAAAAAGCTATATTCGGCTGTACCCAGTCTTATATAGCCTTCGAAAATTTTCTTATTGTAGTAATTAAACATTTTTAAACTTTAGTTTGGTTTTGTGATAAATTTTTAAATTTTTGTGAATTCCTAAATTATGTTAAAATTTCGGTTTTCTTCAGTTCAATTTATATTTTTTGAATTTTGACTTTTTTTTGTGAATTCCCAACATGTGGGGAAATTAGAGATTTTTATAAAATGGTGTAATATATATTCTGTTTTGACGCTATTTTCCAATTTTTTTTTTTTTTTTTTGAGTTTAAGTTTAATTAAAGTTTTTGTGGGGAAATTCCAAATTTTGGGTATTCGGTCAAATTTCGGGTTTTTATTAAATAACGATTTTTAAGTAATTAATTTTTTTCCATTTTTCGATTTATAGTATATTTTCAAATTCTTTGTAAATTTTAAATTTTTTAAAAAAATATTTGCAAATTTTGTATTATTTGTAGTTTCTTGTGGCAATTTGGTTTTTTTTATTAGATTTTTTGAAAAATTTAGCAATTATATTTTTTGTTCCAGTTTTTTTTTTTGATTTTATGCTGAATTTTCGAATTTGTAGTGAATATGCAATCGGCAAAATTTATAATATTTGGCAGTTTTTGTGCAGTTTCGATCTTCTAAAATTTATATTTTTTTAATATTATAAATTTTTTGTATTTACAATTTGCTTAGCTAAAAGTTGGTATTGTGGTGAAATTCCAAATTGTAAAATTTATCTTTCTTATTTTTTAGATTAATTGATATTTTTGGTAAAATTTATAGTTTTTGTAACATATTATAATAAGTTGTGAATTTTTATTTTTTTTTGACGAAAACACCATTTGTGATGAAATTTGATTTGTTTAATATATTTGTTGAAAATTGATTTTTTTTTAAATTCATAGAATATTGATTTTTATGATTTTTCGGCTTTTTAGTGACATTTTGGTGAAATCGAAATTTTTGTAGTGAATATTCAAAACTTTTTGGATTTTGGTTGTTTTTTTGATGTTTTTGGTAATACTTTGGTTTTGTATTTAATTTTGCTTTTTTGCAAAATAATTATTTTTATTCCAGTTTTTCGATTTTATTGTGGTGAAATATAAATTTTGTAATATATCGAATTTTTTGCATTTTTTATTTATAATATTGGTGAATTCTCGAATTTAGATGTTTGGTGATATTAAAAATTGTTGTAATTTTTAAATATTACGATGAATTTTTAATTTGTTGGTGAATTTTTAATCTTTTTTTTGTGAATTCATTATTTGTGGTGAACCAAGTAATCAAAGTTTCAAGATCTTAGGTTGTCTAGAGCCATCAGAAGGTTAATTTCAACATCAGACGGACGAATAGACGGATATCGATAATTAAACTTCTCTACCTATCCAGGATCCAGAATATATATACTTCGTTGGGTCGGAAATGAATATCGTAGAAATTACAAAAGGAATAACTAACTTATATTTATATTTATATTTTCGTATTTGTGAAGGGTATAAAAGTTACAAAAGAAATAAAGATACACTGTGTACATAAATATTTTTTACTCTGTAACTTCATGGATTTGCAGGGTTTTCGAATTTTCATTACTGTTATTTCTTATAATTAATTTAGATTTTATAAGTCCAAACAATTCTCAATTTCTATCTTTGTGATGCTGGTCGAAACTATTGCAAGTTATTTTGAATATTTGTTTAAACTACTCTACCAGCAGTAAGACGAATACTGTAAAAATACGCAGTGCCACGAGCTTAATGAGTCAAACAAATTATTGAAATTCGAAGTGTGGCAGTTGATATCTAAGCCGAAATGTTTTTTAACTTTATCACTGCTGTTATAGAAACATTCAGTTGTTCATATTCATTACTTCCCAAATTTATATTTAATAACCTGACTTTAGAAGTAGACATAATTTAAAGATCCGAGCCTACCTTTGCAATTGTGTAATGAAGTATTTTTGTTTTTAACCACACAGTTACAAATATGGATTCAAACAATACTGGCAGATCAATATTGATAATTCGAGGTGGCACCGCAACATCATCTTTCTGAAGAGCACTGAAATTTTCAATATTTAGCTTTGAGGTGTTTTCCCATTTAATAACCATGTTAATAAGCAAAGATGGTAACCGTGGCAAAACGCCAACACACACTAGGTTCACCAATTGGCGATGAATATTCAAAAAGTTACTATTTGCTGCGGATTTTGCGGCTACGAGACCATGGATACGGACATCTTTGAAAACAAGAGAGGTTATGGCGTCAGCGAAGAGAGTTACTTATGTATCAATGATTACGCTATACACCGATAGACAGGTTGTTTTGGAGTTTTCTAAGGTCTCGAAGTCTAATAAGCCGCAATTGAGCCTTGCCAAAACGAAAACATAATCACTCAAATTCAAAATTTGGTTTTTTAAATATAAATTCAGTTTTTTAATTAACGCAATGTGATCATATAGTGGATTGTCAAGATCTCATTAGTAAGTCGCTGAAACCTACAACAATTAAAAAAAAAACTTAGGTTGCTTTCTCTTCTAAAAAAATGCAAAATTTTCTCCACTTTCGTTATACTCGAAATATGTTTACGCACACAAAACGTGGCCTTTTTTATATTTTACCCTTAATAATAAAAGCGAAAAGCATTTAACGACCTGTATGAAATTCTAAATAATAAGAATGTATTAATTATGTACTCTTTACACGGCAACATTTTATTTATGAAACGAAAACGTTATTAGATAATCTTCTCGAAATTTTTGTACTAAAAATATGAACTAGGTTTCTTATAAGATTTAGCATTGTCTGCATAATTACCTTGACTAATAGATTTACAGATTAATTAAATATTTTTCACGAATTGTTATCGCACTTAAATATCGTTTGTTGCAGAGATCAATATGTGTCACATTATACCATTCCTGCTTACTATGCATGTGCTTAATACTAATAACGAGATAATGAGGCACTATTTTTGAGTCTTTAACGTAAGATAAATTTTGACATTTCTGAACCATAGTGCATTACAGTAACATTTGTAACAAACTAAAAAAACCTCTTTCTTTTTCACACATTGTTTTATTTTTTTTTCCAACTTGCAACAATTTGCTGTTATGCGCTTGATGTCATTAACACTTGAAATATTCTCATCGTAGTATTGCGAGCAGTTCAACCCCTGTTGCAAAACTATCACGAGATATTTTGTTTGCGCGAGTACTTGTGCTGTTTGGAGACTGTGTGATTGTAGCAAGTACATTCGACGTTGTTGTACGTGCGACTGACATTAATGTTCATTTGCACCTCAATTCCACTAACTGAGCAAAAAAAGGGTCATCATTGAATTGCAGCTGATGCTAAGTGTGGCTCTAGCGACTTTGTAGTTCGAAAGTCTACATAATAGTTTGGCGTAGTATTGTTTTTTTTTCTTAAATTGAAAAAAAAGTTGCACATCTTTGAGTTGCATGTCAATGCAGTGGAGTTGTTTTCTTTTCTTGCGCAGCCTGCGTTTCGTTTTATCTAAGATGAAACTTTGACAGGTAACTTGCTGCAAAATGACTTTCTGAAGTGATTGTAAGCTTTTAATGTTGCTATTGCAATTTAAGCTGCGATATTGCTAGTCAAGTTTTTACCCTACACTTAAAGGCTTTAAATAGTACCAGCGATTAATTTGAACACAGTTCTTATGACTTGTTTATGCTTTAATTAAAAATATATAATTCCATTAAGCAGACTTTTTAATACAAGAAGTTGCTCCTAAGAGTTTCAAATTTTTTGTATTAACTGACGGAGGAGGCATAAGCAACTAAGTTCACGTACTTTTCTAAACTTTCACATAGTTTTCCAAAGTTTTAGTTATTTCTTTATCTAAAGATTAGAGAAAAAATATTATAAAATAATATTTAAAATCATATGTTTTTGTCGGATCCAACAGTAAGTTTTTATCAAAGCTGAAAACCAAACCATGTATTTTGGTTCGTCTATAGTATGGAAATAAATTTTAATGTAACGGGCAAAACTTTAATTCTTTCAGGGTTCTTCGGTCATCCAAAGTATTAGTCTGGGGGTCGTGTCTTTGATTCCCACCAAAAACTTCGATACCTTTCACTACAGTGAGTGAAGGTCTTTGTTACTAAGCTCGTCGTCATTTCGTAATCTGAGGAAGCGAAGTCAAAGAATTCGCTTATAAGATGCGATGTATGAGCCCGTGTGCTATCTTATTGAGAAAACCAAGTAGGTCCTTCACAATTCTGGACTTTTGTGAAAATTTGCATAAATCTCTTTAACACGGTCATATATTACTCTTAATTTGCTTCTTGGCCTGATGGAAGAAATTCGGTTTGCATCACACACCGATTTATTCCGTCACGTTTATTTAGGGTGTGCTTATCTGAGAGGCACGAGGCCGATGTTTATTTATTAGTTGCGATGCCTCCGGTTAGATTTTCAACGACAGAAAGCTGCTCTCTTTAGCAATTAGTGAAATCTTATCATTATTATTTTTTTATGCCACGATTAAATTCCTCTTGTGCCTAGAACATCGTGTATAATGATACGAATAACACAACTACCCGTCTGATGGTGTTGGGAAAATTTTGAAAGTTAAATTTTCTGAAATTTTCGTAGTTTACAGAAATGAATTCTGCATAAAAATTTGTATTAGAAACATAACATTTCAGGCAAATTTTTTCATCAACTAAATATTGAAGTAGACCACTACTAGTCTTCCTTAGTTGTTTTCCGAATGTCAACTGGTGGCTTTGACATCATCACTGACTCGATTTCCTTTCTCATCACTGAGCATCCTCGTAGCGATTCCATCGTATCCACTTTCAATATGCATCTACCTGTCCTCAGTGTTATACCAGCCAAATGTGAAGTTGCCTTTAAGCTGCTGAATCTATTCTTTTAATTTTTCTAGTGCAAAAGGTTACACTCGTACTTTTATCAAATCTAACAAATCGCTACAACATTTCAACAATTTGTATAATTCCTCCTGATGTACGCTGAAGATAGGCGCAACAATATGATAAAGTCGTACAACAATTGAATAAAATTATACACAAGAAACCAAATTAAACCTCATCAGAACTTTAATACGCGGTTATTTAGTTGAATTAGAGTTTTGGTAATTTTTTTAAGCAGAATTTATTTGAACTTTGAAAAAAAATTTTTTTTTGGCTTTTTTTATTAGAAAACTTTTAGCTTCAGCGAATTTAATTAAGTTCTTATATTTCAATAACAAACAAAGTTACACAAATTGTAGCAAAAACTAAAAAAAAGTGTTTACAGTTTGCAACACGGAAATGGTTTATTCAATTATACGAAGAATTCTGGGAATGTTTTATTCAAAAATAATTTACTGTACAAAATTCGTAGCAGATTTAACAAAAATTGATTATCAAAAAGAAAAAAAGAGATAAAATTCTTTGCTGCAATTAACACAAATTTCATTTAAATTATAGACAACAGATTTGATTTGCTCCAAAAAGCTTCTTGTCATGCGCACGATACGATTTGGCTATGGAACGAAGTGTATAATTAAAGACAAAAAAGAAAATAAGCAAGGTCAATGCTGGCAACATACAAATACTTTAACCAGAGTTTGAAAAATAAAAGAAAACCAAGTTAATAATAGTTGCAAGCGATCATTATCCCATTAATTCCCACACTAAATATGATAGAAACAAAAATAGACAGGCACAGCAGATACGAGTAGTTGAAAAACTTAGAAAAATATTATGTAGACTGTGTTAGAGAAAGACAGACCAACAAATGTACAAACACTAAACAGACAGATGAATAGAAAGACCGAAAGAATTCTCTGGAAATAAAATTTTAAATAACACGGCCTTTGTGGAATTGTATGAAACGCCATACGGCTGCTAAGGTACAATAATTTGTTTGTAACAAGCTGAACCTACGACAAAGTTATGATCAGAAATATAAAAGAGTGTAATTGTTAACTCCAAAATAATCGGAAAGCTTTCTTAAGAAACTAATAAAAAGTTGTCCAATAATGATTGGTCGTTGTTGAAATGGGTTAACAGAGATAGTTTTAATATCTCGTATATGCCCTTGTAGGCAGAAATCCGATAAGAGTACGACTTTATCGAAAGAGAAAAAACAGCGTTTTTCGGACTCCAAAATTGTGTGAAGATAAAACACCGTATGCCATCACTTATAAACAAATACAAATAATTATAAGTTCTTAGAAACTTGGAAGTAAGAAACACAATTGTTTAAGTATATTTGGAAAAAAGAACTTTATCAAAACCCAAATCAATGTATGGCCGCTTGCTTGAAGAAAATTATTTAAAAAAGTGTAGAAGTTGGATTTTTTCAGTCGCATCAAACGATAGTTTAAAACAAAGCTATTTGACATCAATAACTGAAATTCCACAAAAATGGATTCGCGTGTGAATAAAAAGCAAAATGGTTTAAAATGCTCGTTCAGAAGGCATTATGAGAAGTCTGCTATTGATGAAAACAAGTGAACTGATCCTACAAATCATCACGATAAGCAACAAAACGAGTTTTGGTAAACGCATGGGAAGAAATGACAACAGCGTATCCTAAGCTTTCCACACTTGCACAAAAATATTGGTTTCCGATAGCAACTTCTGTGCCATCAGAGCACCTTTTCCCTAAGCAGGCGCAACCTCTACAGAAAAAAAGTAGATTGGCTAGAGAGGGCCTTTCGCAACTCTTATTTTTTAATTTAATTTTAAACAAATCAATTTAAAAATGTCTTAAACTCTGAACAAAATAAAGACTTTTAAGAAACTTATTTATGTTTAATTTTAATGTCACTTATAATCATTTTTCACCTTAACAAAATCAAGGGATTTATATTTTCCGATTAACGTATAATTATATGGATACAGTTTTTTTCATCACTAGTTAAGAGGGGTTAAATAATTTTCGGATCGATTGGTGCTTAGAAATATTGGAAAGTTTTGATCAACAATGAAGGTTATGACGAAATAAAATATAATGGCGATTAAAGCAAAAGTAATTTATAATGAATATAACCTTTTTTCAGGGTAAAATTATTTCCAGAAGCTGGCTTTGTAAAAGCTTTAAGGTGAATTAACATTTTAATTAGAATATTATTGAGAGGTAAATCTCATATTAGCGAAGAATATTCGTAATGGAGCTAGCAGAAATAAATATTTGAACAAGACGTTTGAAGTTTGCAGCTAAGCTTTTTTTATTATAATGGAGGATGGATATCGAAGCAGAACGCTAACTTTATGGGTCTCATTTCCTTCTTTCATAAAATTGATTTTAGGCAGCCGACTACCTTACTCTCATTCAAGTCTCGTGCTACCACTAGCCTTTACTCTCGACAGTAGTGATTTCAGATTGTCGACTGGTCACTTTCGACGTTATTTCTTATCACAGAGTATCTTGCTAATTGCTAGCATTTATCTAAAGCTTAGGCATTCACATTTAACAAGTATCTGCCTGTGAACCTAAGCCGTATGCTAGCCAGTGCTGGATATTCCCACACAATGTGCGCTACCGTCTTAGCCTCTTCCGCAGGAATATCTTTAGTCGCAGTCTTGTAAGAATACATTCTCTCATAGAACTGTGATACACCCTCAATAAACAGTTATTGCACAATTAAAAAAAGGCAAATCAGCATCAGTTAAATGAAAATAAAAAGAGAGAACAGTTACCAAACACGAGTAAAACAAAACCAAGCGATATTCCGTTCGAAATGGTTCTCATTTGGACGTTATAAATTGCGCTAAAGCTCAAACTTTACAATTATCTAAGCCCGATTAATCTCTATAAATCAAAAGCAGCTGCTAAAGCTCAAGTAAAGCGCGAACATATGTATCTAATTTCATATTATTACAGAATGAAAATAACTGAAGATTGTCTACATCGCTCAGGCACAGTGGAACGGAGTTAAGAGTTTAAAAAATAGTTCTGTTATATTCAACATAATCATTGAATAGATCTCAAAAACGAACGTTTACAAATTTTTTCCACACAGTCCATCAGACGTAAGCAGTGTTTCATTTTAAATTCCAAACAATAATTGTAGCTGTAAAATTAAAAGATCGTAAACACGTTTTTACAGGTTGTTACTCTTCCTTAACCAATGGAAGACGATTAACTTTCGAATTTCTTTATACATTTTTGCATCCTGCTACTTCCATTTGTAGTTTTATAAAAAGCAGAACATAACTTTAATTATTCAGAAAATATCAGCTTTATCGGCTTCAAACTAAAATCATTACGCCTTTAATAGAGATAAATAAACTTGCGGAATCTCTAGCAAAATTTTTCAATTTTGAAAACATTAAAACAAATCATCATGCTAAATTTGCTGAAATGACGATCTTGCCATTTGAAACTGCAGATCAATAGTGAACACAACATAAGCCTTTATTCCAATTTAGTCTGATCTAGGTCAGACGATGATGCAGCTTAAGCAGATAGCGCGTTGACAATTAGTCATAGGATAACCGTACGTCAGCGACTGCCCGCATTCGTCGTTATTCCCCTATAGCACGAAATTATCGGCGAAGTACCACAAGTAATAATTGGCTATCTTGTTTTAAAATAATATGGCTATCACTATTCTAACTTTTTTTATGCTTTTCCGTCTAATGGCTTCTCGAATATCGCCAAATGGCTCAAATATTGCCAACATATAAAATATAGAGTGGTCCAAATAAAACAAAAAACTTTCAAAGAATTATCTTAATATTTTTTATTATGATCTGTGACAATTATGTGTGAAAAAAAATATCGGCAAAATGCTTGCCACGACTTCAATGACTCTGAGATATAATTTAGGTTCAATGTTTTATTGTGCCGAATCATCTTTTAACTCTTGTTTTTGTCTTATTGGTGTACACTTTTTCTTTTAAAAATGCCCAAAGCAATAAGTCCAACGGTGTCAAATCACACGATCGTGACGACCAATTAACATCGTCCCGACGTGAGATACACGGCCATTGAATTTCTCGCGCAGAAGAGATATTGTTTCGTCGACTGTGTGACAAGTGGCATCATCCTGTGGGAACCACATATTGTTCAGGTCCGTATTCTCGATTTCTGGCCATAAGAAATCCGTTACCATCTCGCGGGTGGGACTTACAATTAACATTGTGCATTATGGTTGGACCACCGATACTACAGTTTTAGTTACTAAATTAATTAATTTTCAAATTCTTCAAAAATGTTAAAGAAGTTTTAACTTTTGCGCAGATCTTGATTCCAACTTGGTCCTAATTTTCTTATGCTTTGATGACGATACAAATGATACTTATTTAGTTTTAATAATTTTAATGTATATTTTATTTATGTTTGGAACGATTTTCCGTCATTCCTTGTAAATTTTGGTTTGGAGACATTCTATTACTTTTCTATATATTGTGTGTTTTTCAGAACAAAGCATTTCTCCCTCTAAGCGCCATTATAATTTGATATGTGTGAGCCCAAAGCAAAGTTGCTTTAGATGGCCGATATACGTACCTTGTAAAACAACCTTATATCTTATCACAGTTTTCATATTTTGTCATTATAAATACAATGCTCTATCGTCTGTATCAATGTTTACGGTTTTTTATGTCTTAGTTCATTTGCTATGTGATATTTAACTGTTGTTTCATTTGTGGTTTCTCTTATCGTTGCAACGTCTGTATATAATAATTATATTAGGTTTCTAAATCTTGTTTCATCTAATGCTCCCACGCCTGTAGCTATAATAAAAAATGAACATAACATGAAGGTTTTCAATCCGTCTACTTCATCATCAGTCTCTTCTACTCTATCACCTTTTGAAAGAGGTAAGAGAGGTAATTAAAAACTACTATATGCCTAAGTATTAGTTTCTTCAATCAAAAAGTGTGTATGACCCAACGAAGCTCACAGGTTGAAAGATGTTATATTCTAAACCTAATGTCAGAGCATTTCTTACTAAAAACTCTTTAATTCAATTTCATATCTGCTCTCCCTATAATATAGCACCTTTATGCCCGTCTCTATTAGAACGCGTAATATACATTTCTTGCCTTGTATATCCATATTGTCTTTCCATATTTCAAGAGATTCGCAAACAATATTTGAGTAAAGTTCTTCCATTTCGAAATATAATAGCGCCACTTCTAGAAAAGCTGTTCAACTTGAAACGTTTTTGTTCTGTTAATGAAATTTCACCAGCCAAAAAAATTATATGTTGCTGGTGCTCCACTGTTTCTGGCTCACTGCTTACAACAGCTCCGAGAACTTTTTCCTTTATCATTACGACCATTTAAACGAAATCTTGTTTAAATGATGTTTTCTTATTTGTTTGTTATTCTAGTCTCGCTTGTTGTGGAGTGTTCTGCGCATGTTCAAAGTAATAAACAAATAAATTCGACATCAAGCAAGAGCAAACTCAAGCAAATAGAAATTATATATTGATACAATGTACGAGTACATGCATGACGTGAAGTTACCAACAAATTAAAAAATAATAGAAAGAAGTTGTTAGGAAAGAGTGGGAAAACAACAAGTTTTCAAAGGGAGTTTGAAATGCAACTTTTTTCAAAAGAATTTGCTGTAGTGATTTAATATATAAGCTTTAAATCGTTGAAATCTTTCATGCTTTACGAGCAGATTTAAAAGTATTAAATTGGCATATTTCCAATAAAATTTCGGAAATATTTTGTTTAAATAAAAGTTTTCCGAAAAGCCCTCGGAAAAGCTTAGGCTGGATATCTTCTAAAATAATTGTTTTTGTTATATTCCATGTTTTGGATAATTTTCAGAATATGCTTAATAAAAGGAAAGGACTATTTAACCCATTACAGCATAACGTCCGATAAATCGGACAGCAGTAAATTGCGTATTTTCAAAAAATAACAAAAAAATGTCTTGCCTACTTCTGATCGCGGTTGCAGTGTTTTGAAGAAGAGGTAAGATTAATTATAATTTTGTTAAATTTAACGATAAATTATTGCAAATAATGCTTTTCTTTTATAAAACAATTATATTTCTACATAGAAACAAACATTATTCTTTACAAAAATTATTATTTTCATTTTTATATGTGGTTTTTTAAAAGCGTCCGATATATCGGACGTTATGCATTACAAACTTTTGAGTGTGATTATTTGTTGATATTTTTTTAGCTTGAAAGTGCATGAAATATTAGCTATACTAGCATGTGAAGATGAAACAGAGACTTCAGAGCGTTTAATTTATGTTGAACCACCCTTTAAGCAGAGCGGACAGGCAACAGATGAAGACAGCGACAAGTCTGACGATGAACACGTGGGGAACCTTAGCTGCTTGGGGCGCACATTGCTTCATACCAACTGCAAACTTCAAAGTTCAGCACGGAAGGGAGACGATACCAATAAAACCACAACTTCAGATGAAAAGGCATTGAAAGATGAAACTGATAGCGACGATGATGTACCGCTATCTTCTTATAAAAAAGGAATACAAAAGTTTCAATCCAAAAAGAGAAAAATAGTGCATTGGGAAAAACATCTACCAAGCTTTACAAATTCAGAATTTTTCGGAAAATCAACTTCGCTGGAAAGTAAAAGTTGTCAAGATCCATTGGACTACTTCCAACTTTTTTTTCACAAGGATCTAATAAAAAATATGGTTGATCAAACCAATCTGTACGCTGGCCAAAAAAACCGACCTTTGATGGTAACTGAAGATGAAATTTACGTAGTTTTGGGAGGAATGTTATTATCTGGCTACGCTAAACTACCAAATAAAAGATTATATTTTTCAAAAGATAACGACGTCCCAAAAATTTTAGCGGAAAGCATGACATGTAATAGATTTGAATCGATATGGCAAAATGTTCATCTAAATGACAACACTTTGTTATCGACTTCATCAGATAGATTGTATAAGTTGCGCCCTTTGCTAGATAGTTTGAGTGAATCTTTCAAAAAACACTACGGAGTTGATGAAAATTATAGCATTGATGAGAGCATGATCCCGTACTATGGAAAGCATTACGCAAAACAATTTATCAGAGGAAAGCCGATACGATTTGGATTAAAAAATTGGGCTTTATGTTCAAGTACTGGATACATGGTGGCTTTTAGTATTTATACTGGTAAAAGTGCAGAAAAAAAGGGCTTTGGTTTAGGCGGAGATGTAGTTTTGAATCTGATAGTCAAAGTGGAGTAAAAATATACTTCGACAACTACTTCACATCATTGCCATTGATGAGGCAGCTCAAAGTACTAGGTTATTGCGCAACTGGAACAATAAGGGCGAACCGTGTTGAAAACTGTTCTCTATTAGACCTCAATCAGTTCAAACGAGAAAAACGCGGCATGTATGATTACAGCTCATCCGAAGAAGTTTTTGTATGTCGATGGAAGGACAACAACGTTGTTACAGTAGCAACAAATTATGAAAACTGGACGTTAACATCTGCCACACGTTGGTCTAATGAAAAAAAAGCGAAAGTTTCTATTCCTCAGCCTTCTCTTATTGCCAGCTATAATAAACATATGGGCGGAGTTGATAAATGGGACCAAGCTGTCGCGAATCTTCGTACAAGAATGCGTGTAAAGAAATGGTGGTGGCCAATTTTTGCGAATTTTTTAGATGTATCGGTTGTAAATGGATGGCTATTAGCTAGAAAGAATAATTGCAATAAAGGTACGGAATCTTTGTTTGCATTTAGAAGATATGTAGCTCAAAGTCTACTTATTAAATATGGAACTCCACCACGCCAAGGACGAAAACCAGCCAAACCCTTATCCACAACACAGTATGATGACGAAGGCCATTGGATTGTGCCCATAAGCACTGAACGCCGCTGTGCTAATAAATGTGGTGGAAAATCGAAGTTTAAATGTATAAAATGTGATGTTGGCCTTCATCCTAAATGTTTTATGGGATACCATGTAATAGGTTCTGCAACATAAAATATACTATTAAAATATTTTGCTCATATGTAAACATATTTTTAACACAAATAAAACCGTTTTGTTAAAAAAAATATTTTTTATTTATTGATGCGCTGTGCATAGCGTCCGATATATCGGACGGCTTGTAAAATCTGAATTATAAAAAAATCAAAACTTTTTTTACAACTATTTCTTTTATATGATCCTGCATATTCGTTATATGTTGTAAAAATCAAAAAAAGTCTGTTAACAAACTTTATGCAGTAATGGGTTAATACTTGAATTTTTGATTTAAATAAAGTCATGAACAGTTTCAAAGTATGGTTAACTCTCGCTATTGTATTGCGAACTGGTCGACAAGATTGTGCACTGTGACTTGTCTAATATACGGCAACGGACTGAAGTTCTCAAAGTCGGCATAACCGCGCGAAGCCATGCCGGGCATGAACGGTCTCATAATTGTTTTATTCGTACATAATTGTTGTTCATGGGCCTTCCAAATGATAATGTTTCATAGCTTGTGTACTTCACTCCAACATCGACCATCTCTTTGGGTAGACATGTTGTGTATTCATCCTGCAAACCTTCAACCATCGATGGCATTTTTAGACATTCTACTACTTAAAAGATCTGGCAACCCTATCTCCTTCAATAGCTTTAGCTTTTGATTAAAGTTTTCAACTTATAGCGCTTTTGATATTGATTTCGTAATGAAATATTAACTTATTAACATATTACGTTTGCACGCTTGTCGGCAGTTGCGAAGCGATTTTGTACTGGGAGAATTTATCATGTGATTGCTTGGAGAAATAGGAAGATCATTTATTTATTTTCAATAGATTTTAATTAGCAGTTTTTTTTTCAAATTATTTAATGATTTTAGTTGAAATATACCCATTTGAATGTGATCATTATCAAGTTCAGTTAGGAAGAAGTAAAACACTTTTGGTATGCACCTGGCATTTACACTGGTCGGAATAACAGGTCAGGTGAAAGTCAAATACCATGATGCTTATGAAAAATCGAGGAAAAAATTGAGAAGGCACCGCGTCAGCTCATATATGATATCTTGCGAGTTCAGCACCAGCCAGCATTGGGCTAAACACAGAAAACTGTCACATCTGCATTCAGGCTAGGGATTATGTAGACTCAGTGATTTTGACAAATATCTGTCGACAACCGGATGTCATATGAGAACCAGTTGGATTTCAAAATAGATCCAATATACATATTTCTGGTCTGCATTAGAATCTATTATATTATTAAGATCGCGTTATGTTGATATAAAATATCTTAAATGAATATTTCGCTTATTCAGGATCAGTCTACTTTCTCTAGTTACACTGTTGTGCAAAATTTTTAAGAGCAAGAATTTTTGGTTTTTATAATTATTTATAGGATTAGGAATATTACGAACACAATAAGCCATACATCATAAAAATCGATGCACAAATCTTGGTTTTTTTCACAGTTAAGCGAACGTATCTTTGTTTGACAAAAATTGCGTAATGCATTTATCAGCAGGTAAATTCATATTTTTTTTATGATTCTTGGAATTTATTATTAATAATAGGAATATATATTCTTTAGATTTTATGGTTAAAAAACCCCACAGCAAATGGTATTTTGAAAATCACTCTTGCAAGTAGACAAGCGACACTTCACCAAATATTGTAATAAAACACGGGAGCCTATGGAGGACGTAACATTTAATATAAAGTTGAATAAAGCAGAGAAAAAAAGTTTTTTGGGAAACAAAGAAGCTGAAAACTACCAGGAAATCACACAGGAACTTCTTTCTGCTTATAAAGTTCTTATATGTAATATGTCCATTAAATTTGATTTTTGGAAGAAATTTCCGTCATGCTTTGTCAAGTGTGGTGTAGAGACAAACCGGTTTCGGCTATGTGCCATCTTCAGTGTAATTTTTCGTTTTAATTCATCTAATTTTTTTTTTCAAAGGAGACAAAACAATTTGCAGAACAGTGTTATTATAATATTTACATAAATTTTCAAGCTCAGGTCAACTTTTGGACATGAGCAACTTAAAGTCGCATCTTATGTAATTTGGGCTGCTGAAATCGAATCTGTACTCTCATCTATTTATTAAAACTTCGAAATTTAGGCAACAAAAATGTTTGTTGTCAATTTTAAATTAATTCTTTTAGAAAAATTTATGGAATACTATTAATAATAAGACTGGTATTAACAAAAACAATTTTTAAAGCAAAATACGTAATCAACAAAAAATATAAGGGTATCGCAAAATGAGGGTACAACAACTACACACACAGCGCAAAGGACGACGACTAAACATCCTAGAAAACATGGAAATATACAAACATAAGACATCTGACAGACGCATCATAAACGAGCAAACAAATTCCAAATCACACGCTATGGTCGAACCTCTAAAATTAATCTACAAAACACACAACAAAAATAACGAACAAGATACACCAAAAACAATAGAAACACATTACCAAAATAATAAACAAATTCATAATACAGACTTCTTTCAACCCCAACAAAAACACTATAAACAATTAAAAACACCGTTCACATGCCGTCCGCAAACACCAATTCTGACGCAATAAAATAGTCATCACAATCGTCTCATTTATACAAAAACAACAGGTAACTACGTGAGAAAAACAAAGATTGTACCTATACATCAACCTGGCATCCGAAAACACAAGTTCTGATGCAATGCAAAGCAATAAAATAGTCATAACTTACGTGTACCAATCCGTACAAAATATCCGACTCACGAGCTTTACCTGCTACCTGTTCACACCTTACAGATCCCTATGAGCTCACATGACAAATAGATACCTGACACACAATAAAACACTAACGAATTGATGCGAACTTCTCAGAACGAAAGATGACACTGAAGATGGCACATATCCGAAACCTGTTTGTCTCCAAACGGAACTTGCTATGTTAAGATTCGCGAACTCTTAACGCCTGCCTTTATGATTTCAAATCAGAGATCAAACGATCGTAACTTATTAGCAAAAAATCCTTCATTATAACAATAATGTAATATTTTATCATAGATTATCTTCTGCCCTCTTCTATATTTAGCAGTTAATTAGGTCAAGTATTGAAATTTTAAATAAAAATTTTTTCTCTATTTGTAAAAATATTTTTATATTAAAAAATTATTAACAAAAAAATGAAGACTTTCAAGCTTGTAATAATTATTTTCACCAAGTGCATTAAGTAAAGTTTTTAACAATTGCATTTTGAACTGGATGCGGTTTCATATTTCTAATATGTACAAAAATCAATTGCTGCTAATTTGTTCTTACCATCTTCAGTTATAAATTTCCCCAATTGAACTTGGGTGAATTGTAATTGAAGCAGTAAAAGATTCCCTTCCTCGTTAGCTGCAGCAATATGTGACAATTGTTACATGCATCTAAAGAAAAATGTCGTTTATCATTACAAATGGTTACATATGGTTATGACCAGTAGCGTTGTTGTGTCTTGGCCTCCAAAAGTAACTTGTGTTACAATTATAAATGCTTTTGGAATATGAATGTTGCTTTCATTTCTATCTTGATTAAAGAATTGTCCCTGGCCACTTACCACCAGTACATTCTTTTGGAATTTCAGTCGTCTTTGTTAAACTAGGGAGTCAGTGTATGTGTCCTGAGTTCTCTACTTTTTATTATTCCTTTTTAACTAAATAATATTTTATGGTCAAAAGCACTTAAGTATCAATTGAAGTTTTAGTCTGTAGAGTTTTTTGCTGCAATTGAGCGCATGCTGTCGTCGTTTACGAATGCGTAAATTGAGTTTCCATACAGACACAGGTGGTGTGCATTAGAGCTGATGGTATGCAAGAAATCTTGCTTGTTACAGCTGCATTTCTAATTAGTTGTAAATTTTTCATCTTTGATTAGTCTCAGTTTTCATGTTAGAAATGTTAGTCGGAAACATTTCCAGTATTAAATGGACACAAATGTTATAAAGATCCATATTTATTAGTGTACACCACTAAATAATTGTTGTTGCTGGATTTTTATTTTCCTTGGGAAATGTAATGCAATAAACTACAAGCTAAATTTCTCTAAACGATTACAATTATAAGTTTCGCGAACTTGTAGGAATTCTAGAAGTTGCTAGATTTCATTTCTAGATCTAACAGGAAAACATGTTGGCAATTGCATACCACTTGCAATTTTATTTCAGATCCACTACTGTATCTTTCAAATCTTATTAAGCCAGTTGTTGCTATTCATTGGCCCATGTAGTTTAGCTTTAATCAAAAGTATTATTTATAACATTCATTATTAGAGATCCATACACTAGTTCGGTTTTTGTGTAAATTATTTTATGTGCTTGAGTTGTAGCATTTCTTAAGGAAAGTCTAATGTTACTGTAAAATATTTGAATACAGAACCTTGACAACATACTTGTATGTTTATTTTAAATTTCTACACTGCATTTCATCATAACATCAGTTACTATGTGTTTACATTACGTCTCCAAGTCATATGGAATATCAAAATTGATATCCATATGGAATTTCATGTGTATGTCAAAATCAGTGTTTTACATACGATATACTATAATTTTTATCTAAAGACTTGAGTATATTACGTAGATATACTCTTCTATTGTTTAAAACAAAAATAAGCTTCCTAAAACAGTTGTTTTTTAACGCGTTTCCGTGTACTGAAAATTTGCATTTCAAAATATAATTTTAAATAAAAAATGGGTTCAAAAATATTTGAAATTGTTTTATGCCTCATAATTTCAATAGCCAGTAATGTCAACCACACAGTAACTACTTGTATAAGCGGTTCATAATTAATTTAAAAAGAAATTAGACAGAAAAATGAATAATGGAAATCGATTTTGGAAGTGGAACTATTTAAAACCAAAAATGCTTTTGATGTTCCCTTTAAAAATTGTTTTACCAAAATTATTTTATATAATTTGATTCTTATCTTTTGGTCTAAATTTTGAATTTATGGGATTTCAAATTGGTTTAGAAATGTTTCCCAAAGTTATTTTTGCCTACAAAGCAATGTGCAGAAATTTGAAAATAAAAGTTAACATCACTTAAAACAGCTGTTGTTACATAGTTTCCCGCATGAAAAGAGCACGTTCTACTCTAAATAAGAAAATAACACAAGTTCCAAAGTCATCTGGGATGCTGAAGCAGAAAGGTTGCACTTATATTCGATATATAAGAACTGGCTGCGGTTAAGGAATATAAAATATATAAAGCACTGTTAGTGATGAGATGCAAGTTAGAATACAAGATATTAAGTTGTTAATACGTTGAGTACCACGTGAGTCACCGGTGACTGACACCGACCTTTCCGTTTAGGCCGCGTCAGTCACCGGTGACTGACAGTATAAAATATGATAATAAATGTAAAAATTGAACATTTTTTCAGAAAACTTTAATGGATTTTATTGAAACAAGGTAAACATAAAAACGGTTGTCCCTCGCAAGTGTCATAAAATGTATTAACCTGTTAGGTAAAATTTCGTGCTATTTCTCTGCCACTCTGTGTGCCATTTTCTTCCTAGCACGATTTGCAATATTTTAGCACGGCTGAAACTCGCGCGACCTGACGGGGAAGTCGCTATAAAACCTCGTGGCACTAAACGTGTTAAGGCCACGATTAGCATTCCATCAGATATCTATAAATTACTCTCATTCAAGTCTCGTGCTACCTTTACTATCGACTATAATAATTTCAGACTGTCGACTGGTGACTCTTGACCTTCTTCCTCATCACGGTGTCTCTTATAGTTGATAGGATTTGTTTACGCTTAGGTCCTCCATGCCATTTACACTTAACAATGCTTATGCTAGCCACTGCAGGACATTCACACACAATGTGTGCTACCGTCCAAGCTTCTTTCTCAAGAGAATCTTTGGAAGCTGTCCCGTCCACGTCTTGCGAGGTTTTCTTGTCCAACTCTTTAGAATTCCTCCACTGGCTAATAAAGATCGCATTTCTTAAAGAGATTAGCTTCTCCACGTCTTGCGAGGCTGCATTGTCCATTCCTGCCGGAATCTCCTGGTCCTACGCCTTAGAAGTACCTTTAAAGATTCACTCGTCCACCCCTCGCGTGGTATTTTTGACCATCTCTTCCGGATTCTTCCTTTGACCAACTGGAATCGTAGTTTCTTCAGACATTAACCTATCTGTCTCTTGCAATGATTCCTGATTCATCCCTCTAATGGACAAAATTATGTCCACCCACAAAGTGCATATAGCACGGGTAAGTCTGTAATAGAACTGCAAATCGATTGTTATCCAGAAATCGCATACTAGAGACTAATCTCTCTCTTGGCCACGCATCCCTGGCGTATGCTGTTCCACCGTGGATTAGAGATTTTTAATACGAGAGTGTTACCTTCTCTCCGCTCGACTTGCAGAGACAGGAATCTGCTACCGTCCACCACTACGTGCAGGTACAAGTTAGAACTTTTGACAGAGTACTACTCAGTTACGGCGAGCCATATCTTTGTGCATGCCAGCTGACGGCCAATATGTCACATATCTATCAATATGTTAAACTCTCCTCTCCCCCTTCAATCGATAATGGGCTACTAAATTCTTATTTTAAATCATTGTTATAGTGAAAATTTATTTTTGTGGAAAATTTATTTTGTGTGTTCAACTTTTTACAAGAAGTATAACAATTGAACAAAATCGATAGGAACTACTGCCGACAGCAACATCAATCGAGAGAATGACGAAGCGACTGTTGACTGTGTTTTACAACTTGATCATTTTATTTGGAACAGATAAGCGCCCAGCGTGACTTTTTGCTTTTCTATGTGGCCGATTCATGGTGGATAATAAAATAGCAAATATTCCAAAAATAAGAGAAAAGTTTTAGAAAACTCTTCTTTTAAAACTGTTTTAACTATCGTAAAATGCTTTTAGTTATTTTAATAAGAAATTAAATACAATATTTATACATCTAAGTGAAATGAAAAAAAACGTAGACTATTGAGTTAGAGTCAATGAATGTCATTAAGTGTTTAAGCGCCATCGCGAATCCATTTAAGCTGTGTGTGGAAACTAATACGAGGCATGTCTAAGGCATGTTGGGAACTGCAGTTCAATTGCTTTTCTAATATTTTTATATTTTCACTATTATTATTAATGTATGGGGGGATATCGAAGCAGAGCACTAACTTTCTGGGTCCCTTTTGGACCCCCATATTTTCACTATAATATGACCGTTTTAAAGTTCTTATGCAGGTATAAAATAGACGTATTTTGGGAAATATATTTACGGTATGCTACCTAAGCAAATTGTATTGAGGATTCGATCAATTATTATTAATAATAATCGCAAGCGCTTGGTCCGGTTGACAGAGTTTTTGATTTCTTTCGGGACATAAGTTATTTTTCCATACTTCTTCCTTTTGAGATGTTGATAAGTAATGAAATATATTCGCTGAATTTCTTTTTATTGCTACTCTTAGTGAAATTTGAGCAGCCTTTAGTAAAGATTCGGAATAATTGGTGATCAAGAGCTCTTTAGACTTCGAAACCTCAATGTAGGTCTCCCTATAGAGTTGTCGCAATTTCGAGAAGTAGTTGGTCCTACATCAAGGAGGCAAAAAGTGAAATTCAAGTCTTCACAAAGCCATTTAGCTTTTCGTGCTCGATATCGTTTCCTATTAAATTAAGGGCGTAATTTTATAAAACGAGGCGAAACGCCAGAATATATATGGAAAAACAAATTTTAAACATTTTTAATAACTTTTAATGTTTTTTATTAGATTTGTTGGGATTTTACAACGCAAATTAACGCTTTATGTTTTACAACCTTGATTGGTTTGGATTTGGCACAAACAAGTACTGTACAACAAAAACAATTTTTTAAATACATGTGTTTGAAACTGCGGTAACCCCAAGTGATGATATACGTACATACATGATAATGATGTAGAGAGGAGGAGAAGACTACATTCAATGTATACTTATGAGCCATAATCGCACGACTGAGGCTTTTGCGTTCACAGTTAGTTATTGTGAAGGCCAAGTAGCATTTTTGCAGTTAATTGCAGTTTTATTGTAACGCCTAAGAAGAATTAAAACTCTCTCATACAATAATCTTATTCCTTAAAGTTTAGAAACAGCACTTAATAAGGAAATAAAAACATCCGTTTGTAAAAGAAACGCAAAAGACTTAAAACAAAATTATGTCTCTCTCAGGAACTTTGCTGTTGGGTTTTTCAAAGAACACCTAAAAAAGAATAAGGCCTCTCTCATTATATCACAACTAAAACCGACAAAAGTGTTGAAGTAATATTTTCAAGTGAGTTTTGATTACTAGGGCGCTTCCTTTAGTAGATAGAGTGTCAAGCTACTCATGCATTCCATTAGCATATGAGTCTCCCTAACTTCTTTTCAAACGAGGTCCAGAATACTCTTATGCCCGATGTTCGGCTGCATTGCAGACTCATTTCGGCAGACTTTATACACAATGAGTGTATGGAGAACGACATGAGTATTTTTACAGATGATTCTCTTCTGAATCGCAAACAGGAGTAGCTGTATTCTCAGTTGAGCTGAACTTGACCTGTAATCTCCGCCTGGGGAATTATGTGTCAGTTTATCAGGCAGAATTGCTTGGTTGCTGCATGCTTTGGATCACCAGCTCGAAAGTCGGGTGCAAGGGATAACGGTTCTTATTGCACGAGACAATCAGTCGGTTATAAAACACAATGAGGCAAGTGAACGTGTATATATGTAAATGTATTCTAAAACTAAACAGATGTGCCTCATTGAATGAGGTGACGTTGATGTTGGTTAAGGGACATATAGGCACAGTTAGGAATGAAACAGCAGACGAACTAGCAAAAAGGGAATCTGATATGAATTTCTGTGGAGCAGAACTCAGGGTTGCACTGGGGAATCGCCTAGTGCAAGCTTAATTCCTTCAATGGATAAACTCATTACACCTGAAAAGGCTACCACATGTAGACAGGCTAGAATGGCGCTCAAAGATCCCCTTGTCAGGAAGGCCAGCAAGGTCCTCAGATATAATAGGGCTACCTTAAGCTGGATCACTACGTTAGTGACAGGACGTGGAAAATTCAAGTATCATCTGGCCAGAATGAAAATCGTAGAAGATGCCACTTGCAGACTGTGTGTCTTACTTTTCTTAAAAATATTTTTTTCTTAATTTAATTTTGTTTTATTTATTTATATTCGTCCGTGGTAGGACTTATTTTATATGGTATTACATTAATTCCATTTTAAATATTAAACCGTAATATTTTGGTCTTACTGTAACTCCGAAAAAGAATAAACGCAATATATATATATTGGTGATAAAAAAAAAAATAAAGTAAAAAATAACTCTCTCTCTCTATTTCTCTTCAATCTCTTTATAAGAATATTATAATGGAAACATTTCATACTCCTTTAGATTTGTTATATATATATACCGGATCGGTATTAAAATTAAACCTTTTTACACTGTAGCTATTTAACGCATGATGTTAATTATATTGCTTATGTCATTCTATCGAACCAGATAAAACAGTTCTCTTACCCAGTATCTAATGAAACAACTTTTCCTGGGATATAGTCGAAAATATTATAATGCCTTCTTTTAATAAAATATTGAAAATCAAATTATTATTTTAAAACCTTTCTTCTATTATAAATTTTGGCAGAAAAAAGTCTCCATTTTTTAAGCCGGGGTAAAGTTAATTAATTGCATTGTCCTGCAAAGCAAGTTTTACGTGGGAAACAGCTGCCACCACTGAACTTGACACCATCCTCTCATGAACACTACAATATTTAAAGGCAAAAAAATAAAAAGATCCCATTAAATTACCATCACTAAAGTTGTAATTAATTACATTTTTATTATATTCTATATATATGAGCATGTTTAGGCATGTTTAACATAATGATGGGCAGAATAATTAAATGAAATGACATGAGTTTAGGACTGTGACTAGGAAGAATTCTCTTTTTTTCCTCTTCCATAAGCAAAATTGCATCATACAATCCTGCAACACGGTGAAACAAAAACTTTTGCACCAATCATTTATACAACATTTATTTTTATGCATTTCAACATAATGCACTGCCTGTCTGTCAAAATGTGCTGAAATGTTGGGTGCAATAAAATGAAGTTTTGTTTTGGTTGTAAGAAAAATAAAATGCTGACGACGAGGCGGAATTGGTACTGTGCAATGTGATTGATTTCTGCTATAATTATAAAGTCATTGCAAGTCGATGAAAATTTACAAAAACTTCAGCTGTTAAGAAGAGTTAATCTAAATGAAGAAACAGAGTTTAAACGGAATGATTTCCTTAGGTAATATTCTTGATCGAAACTTATTGGACCCAAGTAGTATCGGGTGCTTTTTAGGTACATGAAAACTTAAAATGATAATACGAGACAAAAATATTGTTGAAAGGAAATCTTTTTATTATAGTCTGGTAGATAATTCAAGTTGCACCGTGTTGTTGAAATCAAATATCGTTGCTGGTTAGTTTAATTATTGAAAACAAAAATCTAGTTAGCGGTCGCGATTCAGCGTAACGGCAGCTCCTTGCTAATTTGGAAAAGAATAAGGACCGATGATGGCGGCATCTAATATTATTCATGTAATTACTTCGGTTTCTCAATAGACAAAGGAAGAGAGAAAAAAAAACAGATAAAAAACCTTCAGCTTAAGAATTCTTAAGTAGAGCATCCTGCAGATAATGCACTATGGCACATTCTGACAGGCTTTGAACTTCGCGAACTATAGTTAAAGATCTAGGAATCGGCGTTAACACGACGCTCCACATGCGGATACAAACTAGGTTGTCCAAAATAAATAATTCAATTAGAAGTTGGAATCGAATGTGAGTTCAATTACGATATTTAAAAAATAACCATAATTAGGAACGCTATACTCCTCAGCAACGGTAGCCTGGGTTTTAGTATCGAAATAAATAACTTCCTACAAGCTCATCATGGGTCACAATGGAAGGTTCTACGAATGGACGTTATATTCACTCAAAATCACTGTATTATTTGGATTCATTCTTGTTGGAGAACAGAGCAGGCCAAATAATTTACTCTAATTGCATTTTAGTCTAAATATTATTCGAGAATTGGATCTAGACATTTGGGATTAGGGAAAACATCTAAATATTTAAGGTTCTGTTTTACAAAAAAGAGACATGTGATATCTTCCCTTCCGCTAGCTGTCTCCTGTGTGTTTGTTTCATTTATTTAGTCATACAACATGACTGTGATGACGATGGGAGCAAATGATTAAAACCGAAATAACAAAAACAAAAGGCTAAAAACCTCAACAAGCTTTAAGGAAACAGTAACAATACAATTATTGTGAGAGAACGTACGAGACCCATTCAAATGATGACCATCATGATCATCAAATTCTTAGGAAGAAAAATACAAGCCGAATTAAAGAGCTAAAACTAAGAAGTGTTGAACCAAGTAGACATGCTAAATCAAGCAAAAGATGCTATCAACACCAACTATGTTAAACAAAAAAAGATGAACAATAACAACTGCAACAACAACAACGACATTACAACATTATCGACCTGACAACAATAGCCACCATCCAGGCAGTAGGATAATCGTTCCTTCACAACGATCAAAGAGACCACAAGTAATTGGCTTTTTTCTCTCATCTATTTATTATTCCGAAAGAGCGTATTTCTTCCTCCGCTTAAGCCCCAGTCAATTGCAAATTTTCTTCATCATGATCATGTTTACAATTAAAATAAAAAACATAATACCTACAAGTGCGTAGAGCTTAAAAAATATTTATATTTGCTAAAAGGTGTTACTTAGGCGAATAGATTATAAAACTTTTAAAAGGGCAGAAAAATAAAAAATTGTTGCAGATTAAAAATATTGAACTTTTTTGGGCAATGCACAGTGGGTAGGATGGTAGTTATATGTTATTATAATATTACATGCCCACAAATCGCCCTCTACTCGTGTAAATATCATGATGTATTAATGAAGAAAAACACAATAATTGTAAAAGAGGGGAAATGAATCAATCAAGAAATTAGAAAACTACAAATGAAAACATTCAAAAGTTTTTAAGTTCTACAGTCTTAAATTATACCTTCTTAGCATTACGCCCCTATTGTAATTTCAATTCTATACTCGCGGATTTTCCTTGGGTAGTTGGAGTTTCCAAAGTTATATTTTTATAGCCAACTCCTTTCTCATCTGATTGTAATTAATCAGAGTCGTCCATTTCGATAACATTCGCCTTCTTTTTCATTGTTATTTGAGGGGTTTGATTGCTCACCTTCTTGAAATATCTCCATGCTAGAAATGAAGAAATAAAGTGGGCATTACTGCATGCACAGAGCTCTTCTTTAGTCATGTAAGTCTGTGCTAAAATATATGGCGACTGGTATCCAGAATCGGGATGCTAGTTTCAATTCTTCTAAACCATGTATAATTTGGCGCACGCTATTCCACTATCGATTAGAGTGATATTTTCTTTATTTCGTACCAAATTATTTAGTCAAATCCCTATTTAGAATCAAGTATAAAAAAAAGAATAACTCGTTATCATTGCGAAACCCCATTACGCTTAGACCACTCGCAAACTTCTCGGAACTTTTGGTATAGAAATTGCTCTTTAGGTGTCAGCAATGCGAAGATTGATAAAAGAATTTAAAGGTACTGAGTCAATAACGGAATTCTTCTCGTCTCAAGGGAACGGCATGGATTTGCACGATATCTGGTCTCAGCAGAACGGTACCACCACGCATGATACAATCGATTTACCGCAGTCTTTCCATAGTGCAGTATGGAGACACAGCATGTATGAAGAAGTTATGGGTTTCGAGGGCATAAGTACAAATTAAATACGAAAACTTTACATGGATTTTTTTTATTTGAAATACTATTCTCATGATATAATTTCTGGCATAAATCGTGTGGAAGGGCCGCAATAATTCTTGTATTTAATTATTGAAAACTTTGGATTTTCGAGTTCGTTTATATGAAGACGTCAGATTTATTTCATTTTAAGCTCCAGAATTCCCGTATAAAAATATGAAACAAAGATATCTTATCAATAGGCAACATACCAACTTTAAGGAAGCTACTACACTGAAATAATAATTTTAATGGACATGCACATGTGACGGTACTTACAGATCAAAAGTATTTTATACTACTCTTAGTAGCATACAGTAGACTAAAAACGTAAAATTCAGTTATTAAATGCAACTATTGACAATTTCGTTCCACTGTTTCATTTATTTAATTTTTTTTCCTTTGCCACCGCTTAGTTATTTGTTTTATGGCCCCTTTTTTGTTCTTAACTTTTCTTCTACTTTTAACAAAAAACGGTAACAAAAGACGGTATTAAACTTTCTGTCAAAAAGTTTAATTTGGGTTTTGTAGTCGTATTTGACTCATTCCGGTTGGTCGAGTGTAAGACTGCATATACGAGTATGTTATGTATTCCATTTCTGTGTATGCTCCACAAGATCATAATGATCATTACGCGTAGCTTTATGACTTTAAATCATATTAGATATGGTGCCATATTTGTCGATGTTTCTTATACAAATTGCTTCTTTTGTTGCAACCTCTTGTGCCTACTCAGCTGTGGCAAATTAAAACTTGAACTTCAACCATGATGAAGATCACAACAATGCTGTCGATGATGATGATGATGATGATGATGATGTTATTGCGATTAAGCTCAGTTTGTTGTTAAAGCGAACGTATGTTGTTTACCATACGACCTACCAACGATTTTTTATAGCATTATGCTGCTTGATTTGTTGTCTGCCACATAAAACCATTAGGGTCAAGTTCAAGGTTTGGTATGCAATAAAATAAGCATCTCGTCTGTTTTGCTCCCACTCTCAACTCTCTTCCCTGTAAGTTGCCTGTTTTGAATGATGAATTTCAAGTCGTTTATATTTTTTCTATACTTTGATGATGTTTATGTTGAAATCATGCTACTTTGCTTCTCCATCGTTTGAAGAACTGTCATACCTGCAAATTTATCCAAATTTAAGGACTGTCAGCGATTTATTGAATTTTAATTGTAAAAACTTTACTTCACATTAACTTTTTTGACAAATCACAAAAAGGAATAGTTCATAATTAAGATATTATTCGGTTTTTGCGAATTTATTGTTAATTTACTGCTTGGGAAATTGAGCGCGTTTAAATTATATTAATAATAGTCCATATTTCGTGTGGAAAAAAGGGTTCCTCACTTACAGCAGTAAATGAAAAACATTTAAAATTATGTTTGTTTACATGAGTTGATGTTACTGATATGCCTTGAACGTATTGATTACTTTGCTACTTTCGATCCAATTTTTTCTTATTCTTCCATTGCAACATCTATTAGTATAAATTGCTAACTCTATATGTAGTTCTTTTATATAGATTTTTGGGAAAAATTTCTGTCATCCCTTCTCAAGTTTGATTTGGATAGAAGCCGGTTTCGGCTGCGTCATTTTTCGTTCTCTCGATAGTTCTTTTATCTTTTTGTTTCAAAAGTGGTATAAAAGGTTAATTAAATTAAGTTCGGTCATTGAGAGGTTGTAAATGTGTGAGCTGAATAGTGTCAGTTAGCGAACAAAAACATCTCTATATTTGATGATCAGACCCCTTCTGAAAGTAGCACTCTTTTTCAATGCCCAACTTGCACTTGCTGACAATTTTCATTAAAAAAGTTTTAAAATACGGTCCTGTCTATTGAGTTTTATATCGGAGTTCTCCAAAACCAGAAGCTACCACACAATCCTGCATATGACTCCAGTACGGCCATATTTGGCTCTTTTGCTTAATATAAATATCTGTGGGGACAAAATGTTATTCTGTAATGAGAACTGATTTTGTGTATATCGTTCAGTTTGAAGTGTTTTAGTCTGAACGCAAGACAGTATTGCACTACCACTGAATTTCATTGTAAGCACGGACCAACATGGTGGTGATATACTGGTGATATAGGCCATTATATTGGCTGTTCGTGACGGCGAACTTGTATTTATAGGTAAAATAATTTAAAAAAATCAGAATTCGGTTTTTAAAGAAAAAAAAACTGGGTTATTCCACTTATAAAAAATTGACATAAAATAGCTTCTTCGACTACCCTAGAGTGTTTTTCGTCGTTGTGAAGAGGCGGATCGAGATACCAGTGCTGCTCCATCCGGTGATTCTTCGCTCTTTTTGTGTGCGAACCTATTACCGAAATAATGATTATATAGTGAGCTCTCTGCGTTGACTCAGGAGGTACCACCAGAATAGGGTTCGGAAGCACGTAAAAATAAAAGTGGTTATATATGTGTGTTTGGTGAGCGCTGATATTTATTTTTTATTATCGATTAAATTGCTATTTTAAGACAATTTTGAAGCATTAGTGTTTGAATATGATTCAGGACAAGTGATGTCCGAGACTTTGTGTAAGCATTGCGGAAGCTAGAGCATCCAACACTCTTCGCAATAAATAATGCTGTAAGTTGATCAAACTATAAATTTCACATTAAAAATTGCTTACGGAAATTAAAGGCTCAAAAATATTAAAGAATATGAAAATTACGGGGAACTTTCGTATTCAATTTTGAGGTCGGTTAAATAGATGATGTTTGCAAAAGGCAAATGAATGTATTGCATTCTGCTAGTGTCTAATACTTAAAATTTTTCAGTATTTTAAAAATTTACGTAAAAATAAATTTTTCGTTCGGAAAGGGATAAACAAACGAACTTGAGCATAAATAAATTATTCGTTTCATTATTAAACCAATTTTGTACATTTTTTAAATCCGGAAATGATTAGATTATTGGTCTCACCCATGGCGCTACTAGAATTAGACCCATAACCAATTGTATTATATAACCATATCACCAGTTTTAGATTAAACGTAGTTCCAAAACAAGAGGTATCAGACGCAATGGGGCTACAAGCTAAGTGTGGTAAAGCTTATTGTTTCAAGGATGATCGTGTTTTCTTATGCAATATGAATATTTATGCTTCAATGCTTGGTTCGGTGTTATTGGCAAATTTCATTTAAACGCGTCATAATATAAAATTTTATTGCCACTTCCTTTGTAAAATTCTACACAGGGTTCGGATTTCTAGTCTATTTGTAGTTTTGCGTTTGTTAATAACACTCTGATACACAAAAATTATGCAGGGATTCTAAGGTACCAATTCTATTTTGTTGGAGTCCATGGATGACGAAAATACCGTTGATTTTTTGAGGTCACTTCATAAAGTGATTTTATAACGGTAAATGTAGTGAAAAACGGGTTTTTCTGAGATTTTCAGCTTTAAACAGTTCTTTGTTTCCCAACGGATTTCTTTTAACTTTTCGCATATTTTTTGTAAATCGACTGACAAATGGCTAATTTACAGTTGTTGTAGTGTAAAAAAACGCATTAAAAAAGTATTCTTTTGTTTTCCTCAGGCTATAAGTTGCTTATGAGTTACCAAACACTATAGATATTTATGATAGCGAAGTAAATTAGCTTTCCAAAATGGGTAATAATGTTAAATCGGATGAAAAATAAAAGACCTATGCAAATTTTTGTGCTTTAACTTTTTGGTTTTTTATTTAGAAATAACCTGTATTTCTGTAACACTCAAATTTTTTCGATATTGAGTACCTGCGGTAAAATGTGAATAAAACCCAATTATATTATCCGATTTTCCTTAATTTTGCCAGATATGCATCTGTCATAAAAATGTAAAGTATTTTCCTTTTCTTTTTTTATTGCGCTTTTATACTGCTGAATTTAGTATAAAAGGGCTACGGTTGCAAAGCTGGCACAATTTAATTTCTGCAAGTGAACAGTAAGCGTCCGAGTGGTTTTGATGCAAACAATAGTGGTATTTGATAAAAGTACTATTAATAAGTGAATTAATACAAACTGTTAGTTTTAAAATTTTACAAAGATAATAAACTTAACTATATTCAATAACAATGTGTGATAAAAGCGACAAATTTTGTTTTATATGTGGATTATTTGTGGATAAGCGACATAAAATAGACGTGTCGGTAAAAAAAACATATTATTCCCCTATATGAAAAATATTTTAGTCGTTGCTTAGTACGGGGGAAATGGTATATACCATCAGTTTGTTGTTCATCGTGTTGCGCAACACTAAGATCCTGGAAAAACGATCCACGTGGTTCTTTTGCATTGCCGTTTATCGAACCTGTCAACTGGTTTCCACTACGTGTGCATAGAGAAAGTAATTGCTATTTCTGTTTATCAAAAACGAAAGGATATCATTTCAAAATATGTTGTCTTATTAAATACGCAAATGTTGATAGTGTTATTAAGGCTGTACTGCATAAGAAAAACGACGCTGTTCCAAAATTTGTTGAAGAAATATCACCAGATTCATCTGAGCTTGAACCATCTTCAAACCAAGCTATGAGCCCCGCATGATCTAGTTCACAATTTAGATTTGTCGAACAGACAGACCGAGCTCCTAGGTTCCAGATTAAAACAGTGGAAGTATTTGGAAAAAAATGTAAACATTACATTTCGGAGGACCGAGGAAACTAGTTTGTTTGTATCACTATTCAACGAAAGCACTGAAAATAGTGATTTGGCTTACTGCAATGATGTAAATAAATTGTTTGAACAACTTGGATATAATCATGTCCCACAAGAATGGCGAATATTTATTGATGGTTCAACAAAAAGTAATATAAAAAGTTCTTTTAATCTTATCTGCTTTGCATAATGATGGATCACTTCCTTCCGTTGGCTTACGCTACTAACATCAAAGAATCATATGATAATATGGCTCTAATACCTAATGTCATAGATTACAATG
The DNA here is from genome assembly GCA_963932375.1 of Phania funesta. Taxonomy (NCBI): domain Eukaryota; kingdom Metazoa; phylum Arthropoda; class Insecta; order Diptera; family Tachinidae; genus Phania; species Phania funesta. The sequence continues at coordinate 44,601,646 of OZ010653.1, forward strand.
CACACAAGTGGCTGATTGTAGCAGATTTGAATGGAATGCAAGGTGGTAACACAATGTATCCCTTCTATTTTTGTGAATGGGACAGCCGAGACTCCTCCAAACATTACGTACAGAGGCATTGGAAACTGCGTACAACAGCTATTGTTGGTGAAAGAAATAGCATAAATATCCCATTAGTCAATCCACCAGATATTATTTTACCTCCGCTGCACATAAAGTTGGGCTTGATAAAGCAATTCGTGAAAGCACTTGATAAAAATGGACCCACATTCAAATATCTTGAACAGGTTTTTCCATGAATAACGAGTGGAAAACTAAAAGAAGGTAAAAAATATATTATGAACGCATGCACAATAAAAACCAACTTATATCTTTATTGGTCCGCAATTACGGAAATTAGTAACAGATGAAAATTTCATGCAACAAGTGACACTTGCAGAAGAAATGCATGGAATGGCTTCGTTTCAGTGTGTGGAAATTTTCTTGGAAACACAAAAATTGTAAACTATGAGCAAATAGTAAACAATATGCTGTCTGCCTACCATGCGATAGATTACAAAATGTCAATAAAATTGCACTATCTGCATGCTCACTTGGAAAGATTTGCAGCAAATTTAGGACAGATGAGTGATGAACAAAGTGAACGATTTCACCAGGAAATATTTAAAATTGAACAGCGTTATTTAGGAAAAAATAAAATCAGTATGCTTTCTAACTACTGCTGGTCTTTAAAGCGGAATACTGACAGCGAAGATTATAAACTGTAGAGAAATACAAGTTATTTCTAAATAAAAAAACAAAATGTTAAGCACACAAATTTGCATAGGCCTTTAATTTTTCATCCGATTTTACTGTTATTACCCATTTTGGAAAGCTAATTTAGTTCGCTTTTTTTGCAATCATAAATATCTATAGTGTTTGGTAACTCATAAGCAACTTATAGCCTGAGGAAAACAAAAGAATACTTTTTTAATGCGTTTTTTGTGCACTTCAACGATTGTAAATTAGCCATTTGTTAGTCGATTTACAAAAAATATGTCTTGGTTGAAAGTTAAAAGAAATCCGTTGGGAAACAAAAAATTTACAACTGTTTAAAGCTGAAAATCTAAGAAAACCCGTTTTTCACTACATTTACCGTTATAAAATCACTTTATGAAGTGACCTCAAAAAATCAACGGTATTTTCGTCATCCATGGACTCCAACAAAATAGAATTGGTACATTAGAATCCCTGAATAATTTTTGTCCCAACTTTTGTATCACATTATAATGTTGCGTTTAACTTTTCAAAACGTGTTCAGTTTTTGGCCGGTTCTTTTAGTTATAGAATTTCGTCCAAATAACACAAAGCCGAATTTATTTACATACTGCTACATTATTTACTTAAATAAAATCATACGGCTGGTTCGTTATTGCGATGTCCGCAGTTTAACGTTTTACACAATTCTAACTTATAGCTTTACCACCCAAGTGTTACTATAGTCATATTATTTTAAACATTTATGGAATACTCAATAGCACAGTAGATAGCTAAATTTTAAAATTTCCTGGTAAGTTGTATAAGCTTTCTGTACAGTGGATACCACAAGTATTCGAGTCCTTCATTTCTAAAACCATCTGTACAGTGAGTGTTACAAAAATTTCGTACCATTCAGGTCTTGTTGGAAGGAATATTTCTTTCCACTTACCTTCGTAACAATATTAATTTGCGAAAAATTTCTTTCAATGCTAGCAGTGCCACAGGTACCGATAAAATTGCGTTGAAAAAAGGCAAAAAATGAAAAATGCATTTAAGAAAACTGATTTGTTTACAAAAACTTGTAAAACTCCTAGCGACTTTGAAAAACTGTAAAACAAATAAATCGGAGCATTTGGCAACGCTAACTATAACACGATTTGGACGAGAAAAACAAACGCTAATGTTATTATTTGCAATTTAAACACAAAATATTCCCTAAATTAGAATAAAATAACTTTGCACTTTTAAAAAGTTATTGAAATTGTAAAAAACAAGTTCCTGGGGTTAGAAGCCGTTCTTTTTGTACGATAGCATTCAAGAAGATGGTAGGTGTGACAAATTTGAAAAGGGCAGTTTTTTTGATAGATCTCTGCATTCTTACATTCAGTGTTTTAATCCTCGATGATATTTTCACACTTTTTGCTACGAAAAATGCACCGATTGCCCCAGTTCTGTTTATATATTTAATGTCTTTTATAGAGGATGTGTAACCTTAGGTTCGTAATATGAGTCACATTTAAGAAAGTAATAAGACATTAAAAAATAACTCACACGGCTGGGCCTATGGTACGCAATCCTCATCTCTCCTCATCGGAGGCTATGACAATAAATAAAAATGTCAAATGTGAGTTGCTCAAAATCCAAATGTCATCATTTATCATTAAGCCGATGCATCTAAAATGAGTGACATTCTGATGTCAAATGACGGACTCTAAGCAGTGATTTGCTCCCATTGTACTATTCCGTATGTGTGTCCTTTAGGTATAAATGTTACACGAGCTATCTAGAGACGATTACAGCCTTGAATCAGCTAAGGAAAGTTATGGAATAAATGAGGTGTCAGTTCTCTATAAGTTTTTTAAACGGATGGCTTTAATAAGGCGTTTAATCTACGTCATTTCAAATTTCGTTTGAAATATGGAATAAAAAACTGTTTATGACAGACGAAAACAGCCCTCTTCCACGTACTTACTAATTGATTTAAATGAAGCTAAAATTCACAACAATGCGTACGTTCCCATAGAGGTACGTAATACAGTTTTATGTGAAACGAATACACCTTCGAATTTATTTTTAATTAAAAATATTTTCAAGTTTAAACAACTTTTGAATGCCTCCAATTTCCTTAATCACACGTCAAAGGGATTTATTTTGCATCATCAACAGCACTGGCATAGAGGTTTCTTGTATAGGGGTTTCAAACAGGGCTTAGTAGATGTTAAAATTGCTTAAAGCCAGTTGCTTGTTTGACAATTCGCTGCGTAGGGTGCGTGCGATAATTTTGATGTTTCTATTAGACTCACTTTTCTGTAGAGAACGGGGTATCTTGACACTGAGTGACTGGTTGATTGCACCTTGTTGTCATAAAGTTGCGATGTGTTGAACATAAAGAAAATGGCTAATGGGCTCGAACCGCTTTAAACTTGGGAAAAATCTCGTTGTGGGTATATATCAACCTCGTTTGGTGTGGCATTTATTCAAATCTCACATAATGCATTAGTGTTCCTTAAACAATTTAATGGCGTCTTCAGTTAGACAGATAGATTTTGTACGGATATCCCCAACTACCCAAATACAACTATGTGTGACTTGTATTCTACTTCTCACTAACTGAAAACGGCGGTGCTTTGGACAAACACTTCACTTCATTGACGTATGAGTTGGCTCATATTTAGTTATAAAGAGATAAACAGTTTACAGTTATAAAGAGATATACAGTTTACCACGAACGTAAAAAATGAAAACTGGACTTGAACTAACCTACTCTTAATCGATATCCCTGTTTATATTTATTTCATTTTTGCTTAGTTCAAAAGCCACTGGATTTGAATTTAATTCGTTACACTGGAGTTTAAAAGATTTACTTTATACATAAATACATAAGCGCAAGAGCCCGTACATGCTTTGGCAACTTGAACTGTTGTTGCTTGTTACCTGTTTCGGTTACTTGTATGTACATCACGTGTCCAGAAATATGACATGTACGCGCCACAACTTAAAGCTGTCAAAATTTTCAGTTACAACAAGTGCGTGTTGTGCGTGTATAAGAGAGCTCATCTCGTAAACTACTACAAATACAGTCACACTTATTTACACCAATTTAATACATTTCCATTCAAGTTAAACTGTCTGCCATTAAGGCGAAACTTATTATATGCAATTTTGACCAGATAAAATTAAAGCTTAAATAACATCTGCTGTAATAAAAAGAAAAAGAAATAAAAATGCGTTTTAACTTTAGAAATTGTGCCCAATTCAAATATTATTTGTTACTCAATATTACCGATTTCTTCTTAAGCAAAGCCATTCAGTTGAGTAATGAGTAACGATTTTTTCTTAGGAAAGCAAATGTAAATATCAAAATATTTTAGGAAGATTATAAGCCAAGTTCCCAATTAACAGAATACATGATCAATTGTATTTGGCTTTGAAAATTATCAAAGAAATTTATGTGGCTGCCCATTTAAAGAGTATATTTTCATGCTGCATACAGCCCACCCTGAATATTCAAAAGTTATGAAAGTCCTGAAAATAATTAAGCCCATCGAAAAAATCACTAAAGTATGTATTGCGAATGACGAATAAAATGTTATTTATCAAAGCTGTGCTAAAGCAGCACTCTTATTTGATAGATATGTGCGGTCTGTGACACAAAAAATTATTAACTTTTAAATTGATGTGTTTCTTTTTCATAAGATGCCCTCTGCTCTGACCATCGATATGTTCATGAGGCAAAAATTCCTCCGCATATGAAAACATGCGTGTGTAAATATAGATGAGTAATAAGCCCTAAAGGCCCTTAAGTGTTATGTTTACAGTTAAATTGAATTTAAAATGTTGCATGTTAAAACTCAATTAAACCGTGACATTATTATAATGTTGAAAATTATTATTTCGCATATTAAAACTCAAAATAAAAGGGAAAAAACTAAACTCCACATAAAATAACCGAAAACCCCTTAAACACAAGATCATATTAATAAGAACATGCAGCGTTTTACACAATAAATAACAATATATTGTGTAAAACGCTGCATTTCAAGTATTCTGATTACTTTGTAATGGTAGTTTATGGAATGGACTCAATATGAAGGCAATTTAAGAGGGGTGTTTTCTTCTAGGCGTTTTCAATTAAGAATTTCATTGGGGATAAATTGATTTGTTGAGTGCTAAATTGATGTATGTACAATATTGAATTAATCCTAAAATTGCACTACCTTAAGCACTGAAATGAGAACAACTTTACAAAAAAAAAAAAAACAAATAAAACAAAACTAGAGACTTAAAACACGAACCTTAAAAAGTTTGCTCTTGCCTTAAGAAACTCTGTGTAAAAGCGAATTGAAGAGTTGTTTTATACTTTTTACTCTAGTTTTGTAGATATAAAATATATAGTATTTCTTAGCATAAAATAAATAGTTTTTGTGTATATCAGTAATTTGACTATCTCTTGGTATAACCAGCCTTGAGTTGGATCAAGTGTGTTACACTTACCTATTATAACTTCAGCTTTGAATATTAAAACACTCATTTATCACGATTTAAACTTGTCATATTTTTTGCCTCTAAGCGAACTTTTCTTCCAATATAATACAAATCTGTACTTAACCTCCCAGATTGTATAAAACCCTTCCAGAGATGACTGCTTTAAATGAGTTACATAAACATTCCCATTACACAACAATAAAATAGCAAATTATGTTGTCAAAAGGAAATTAATCACAACTAATATTAAATATTTTCCATATTTTGTCGAACTTTTAATGTTGCTAACTTATGCTACTGTATCAATTGCAATATCGTGTTTAAATGTTTCGTTCACGTGACATGAAAAACTAACACACAAATGTCAGCAAACGAATGGACCCTTCAAATAATTCCAAATGCTTATTGCAATATCAACAATTTTATCCACATATACATACACACAGTGCCTCACAGTGTTAACCCCAGAAAGCACATATTATTGATACATTTTACTACATCTTTTTCCTTAACTAATTCCAAGCCATCGGCATAAGTTTCGTATATGGAGGCACAGCGCCTCCTTTCTTGGAATAAGGACTGGAAAAAGGAAGTTGATCCCAGTGCCTTGGAATCTAATTGGTAGTAGTTTGGAGGTACCATTTTTGTCAGCAACACCGGTTTAGCCTAACTATGCTCGTACATTAGCCGCTACCTAAGCATTAAATTTTTTTTAATTTTCTATCGTTCTAAGATTACCATTGTTATTCATAGTGGTAATAAGACATGTATATATTATACTATATTGCTTTTAGAATACGGTTATTGCTGCCACGCTTTTTCTTAGGGTATGATCTAGACCCGAATCGCCGGTAGAACTCGAGTACAAGCAGTTGCATTACAACCAGATGCCGTGGTAGGATTTTTAAAATGGCTCCACTTCTATACGAGTAAAAGCCCAGCTCCAAACACACGGCTTCAATTTGGTGTTAATATATGACAGTTGGCTTTACGGGAGCCGCATATGGATGCATTCTTTCCCTAGGATTTAATACCTCCATCAATTCACTATTGGTGCAGGCTTCTTTAGAATATAAAAAGTGGAATGTCGAATTTGATTTCTAGGTATTCTATGATTACATGCGAGGTCATCTGCGAGATCATTTGAAAGTAAACACCAGCGGACCAGCAGACCAGCGGTAGATACCCACATTAAACAGCAGCATAAAATTGTTTTCTGAAGTCGATGCTATACAGCAATAACCTCGCTTGGTCGAAGCTCTCAAAGTTCTCAAGGTCAGCAAAGCCCATCACTTAAAACCAGCCGGAGCTAAGTGAATGGTGCCACACTGCAATTCCGAGAAATCTAAATATAAAAACCACTCAAAAACAATTTGCACAAGTCAATTATGCCGGAGTTGGTCCTCAATTCAAACACTGTTTTTGTTGTATCAATAAAAACTAAGTAGATGCAATGCATTGGAAACACTAGTTCAACGATGAAAGTACTTCAAGGGTTAAATAGGAAAAGCGTCTTTAGAACCTTTGAGACTCCGAGAAATAAATATGCATTTAGCATTCCATTTGCATGCATTAAATGCATAATATCTTCCGTTGGTAACATGTAAAATATGAACCAGTAATTGACAGTTAGAAGAAAACTTCCTCTATTTTTGAAATGAAATGTAATAATACCACTCTGCTGGTTCCTCTTTATATCTTCTTCTTAACTCGCTTTTTAATAAGTTGAAGCTTGCTTGTTTTTATTTGCTATGAAATGTAATCTTGGGAAAGGTTGTTTAGTTGATTCTAAGAATTATGATAGCATCATAATTTAAAAGACTTAGCAGAGTAGAGAAAAAGAAAGAAGTAATGCAAATATACTCGTAATACTTGTGTGAATGATAAAAAAGAAATCCTTATAATGCAACGCACACCAAGTGAGACTAAGATACGATATGATATCATATCACTTATTTATTTGATGTTATAATATAAATTACTTTTTCTTTTTCGTCTAAGATGACAGTTAATTTACAGTCTGTTAATTGGTTGAAAGGATTTTCATTTTATTTTTACTTTACTTGTGTTTGGAGTGTCAGAATAGCGATTTAAAAAAGTGATGTATGAAGGTTGTTTTATTAGACGACTAAGTTTGCTAAAAAGAGAGTTTAAAAAATATTTGTAATAGAAAAATTTAATCCAGTAACAAACAGTACAATACAGCTTTTCGCTTAAGAAAGTTTATTAAGAAACATTTTCCCATAAGTGTAAAAAGCCAGAAACATCTTATAGAAGATCGTTAAAAAAATGTTAAAGTTTTAATAAAAGCCAATGTATGTTAGGAATTTAATTGGCGGGACATGAATGTCTTAATATTAAAAATCCCAATAATAAAATTAAGTTTTAACTAAAGAAATTTGCAAACGAACTATCACTTTTTAATTGCTCCTAAAAATATACTACGGCATTTCAACATATTTCTTTAGAAATGATCAGCTACGATCGGATGGGGCGTATATTTAACGGTCATTGGGGTCTTAATAGTTCTGGTTAATTCTGTACAGTGATGAACGTATTTCTAGAAAAAGGAAGTCTGGGAAAGTCAAATCGCTCAGAAAAAGGCTTGAAGAAATAAATAAAATAAATAATTGATATTAAAATGCTTCTGCTAATAACGAGCCAAAATATACTATACTTCCTTCTTTATGGCTAAAACTATGTACTAAATATTTCTTACATTCAGTGGCGGCGAAATTGGAGCTCTAAGCTTGCAAGTCCGTATTTCCTAAACTTTATGCGTCAGCATTACAGAAGGGTTTAAAGACCTACCATCCTTATAGGCACTATTTGATATTCCGCCCTTTTTGACCGATTTTCTTCACTTCATATAAAATTTGTATTCAAAAGCTTAAACTGGCTCCGCACCTTATAATAGTAAAGCATGCGAAATATCCGTAGATTTCAAAACAAATAATCGAAAAACATTACAACATTGTTATTCTTTAACGAGCACAAAGACAGCATTTTCCTTTAATTTTACTGCAACGTAAAAAACAAACAATAATTTAATGCCAATAAAACAATAAAAAAATCGTTCTAATTTTTATAGCAATATGTATGTAAGTTAGATCATAAATAAAATACGAATAAATGAAGGCTTAGCCCTATGTTTTGTTAAATCATTAAGGCAATGAAACAAACACTAAATACACATCTTTAGTACGGCGGCAAATGCTTTGTTACTTGTTCAAGTATCATCATACACAAAAGACTTACGCAACAAGCTTGAAACAAACATTGTAGCGAAACACACCAGAATCTTTGGCGGGAATCACAACTAGAATCTGCACACTGGCATAATAGTAGCACAACCTCGTCTGCCCCGATGGTAAGCAAACTTGAAACATGTCATATTTTTATGTTCATACATTGTTTTGCATTTTCTCCGTTTAATATCTTGCCAAAGCATTAAGTGACATACTCAACTACTCTATACTTATTTGTACAGATGCAAAAATCAGTTTCGTAAAAAATCGAATATTCTCAAGGAACATTTTTTAATTTAATTGGTTGCTTTCATAAATAATAGCCGGATGAATAGAACGAGGATAAAACCATAAATATGTTTAGCTATATAATAACAATTGCAATGAAAAACTTCAAATAATCATTCATAATTTTTCAAATAATAAGTTTCTGCAAGAAGAAATGTTCATCCATGGAATATATTTTTGTTGTTGTTGTGAAAGTATGTATATTGAAAGTAGGTTTCGATTTTTGCCTTAAGTGTAAAAGTAAAAACAAAATTTCACATATAAAATAATATAACAAAAGTTTTGAAAATCAAGCACAGTGCTTCAAAAGCATATTAATTTTTTGATAAAAAGAAATTTTGTTTTTGTAAACAAAACTTTTTGTACGAGTATTATTCAGTTGCTCTAAAAGTGTTGTTTTTTTACTTTTATTCATATATTTAATTCAATATAAAGTCGCTATATGCCAATACAATGTATAATACCAGAACAGACTCCGGAATATCACACCTGGAACTTATAAAATCGTATGCAGATAAAACTAATTAGAGATATGTAGGCAACCTACGGCATTCGATATTGATCGACATTTCCATTTAATTTCTAATGAAATTTCAATTAATATCCAATGCCTTAATTTAAATACTAAAATTTCAATTTCATATTAGAATTGTTGCAAAAAAGGAACTATTTCATTTTAATATAGAATTTCCGTCACCCCTTGTCAAGTTTGGTTTGGAGACAAACCGGTTTCGGCTATGTGCCATCTTCAGTGTCATTTTTCTTTCTGAGAAGTTTGCATCAATTCGTTAGTGTTTTATTGTGTGTCAGGTATCTTTTTGTCATGTGAGCTCGTAGGCATCTGTAAGGTGTGACCAGGTATCAGGTAAAGCTCGTAAGCCGGGTGTTTTGTACGGATTATTATAAACAAAGCAAATATCATGTATACCCTCAAGCCAGACGTGCATTCAGCTATTTTGCTGTACTTTGTGATTTACCAATTTGTTATGAAGTTTGGTTTTTTGTCAAAATTAATTTCCCCTTTATTTGAGAATTTTTCATGTTTTGAAAAATATGCAGTTTTGGTGAAATCTAGGTTCAGATTTTTGGAACGAATTTCCACCATCTTTTGTTAAATTTGGTTTCAAGAGAAACCAGTTTCGGTTAAGTGCCATCTTCAGAGTCACTTTTCATTCTGAGATTTTTGTATCAATTCGTTGTTGTTTTATTGCTTGTGAATGACGCCAATTTATTGAAAAAATCTCTATAAAATTACCCTGTCAGTATATCATATCAAGAATCCAACAGACGTACAATATAATAACGGTAGTTTAAAAAATTTAAAATTTTTCAGATTTTTGTTATATTCTAATTAATTTAAAATTTTAGGTGTTTTGTTTTTTACTTTTACTTTAATACCGCATATTTCGGCGTTTTGTTTACCGAAACTGGACGATCGATTATCAAGTTATATTACAATAAACAAGTCTTATATGTCGCGCCCATTTAAAAAGTATTTTTTTACGGAAGCAAAAATATTATTCATTTGGAAAATCAGAGTAACTAGATCCATAAGTTGTATTCTAATTTAAGGGGATGCTAATATGTTCGAAAAAGATCAAGAATAGAGAAACTTCATGAAGACTAGGATCAAGTTTTAGGTTCACTGGATCCTTGCCTGCCTTACGAATCAAAAAATTAACAATTATCCGTTCAGGCGCAAGAACTGAAATCAACGTGAAATCGTTGCTTGCGAATTTATCGAGAAATTGATAGACCGATATTAAATAATTTTAATATCAATCTACTTCCTGCGGTATATTAGAGTTGGCTTAAAATTAAGTCAGTATCAAATAAACGGAGAGACATGCATAAATGATCTTCCGCACCTGTAGGAATAAAGAATGTATATAATTTAAGGGATCAGCGATGAATATTGTCGAAATATCAACGTTTGCACTTGCAATAAAATTATTTGAATCTATATATGCTACGATTTTTGTTGTTGAACATTGGTTATAATCCTGCTTAATAAATAAGCCAATTTCAGGGTCCACGTTTCAATCACTTTTGATAGTATTTTTCGGTACACAGTGAACAAATTCATTGTGGAACGGTCTGTTTGATTCTTCGTGCCATCTGAAGCCTGGTCCTTATATTTTATTTAATAATTACTCTAATTCTGACTTCTCGAGTTTAGTAGATACCAAATGGTTAAAAAAAAAAAAATAAATAAAGACAGTTTAAGTTAATAGAATAGCACTGATTTTAAGTGACTTAATTGACAAACAGTTCAATATTTGCCAATGTGGCATTTTTAACTAAAAACAATAAAAATATCTTGAGCAAATTATTTTCAAACGACGCTTCCATTGCGAAATTTCTTGTTCTTAGCTGAAATGACAATTTATTTATTTTTCGCTAAATTTTGCTCAAAAGTCTTGTTAAATATGTAAATAAAGTACAAATGTGTGTTTCGCTTGATTTAAAATTAAACAGAGATAAATAAATGCATAAAAAGAGACCATGATTCAATTGGTGAGTTATGTGGTAGAATAAGTAAAATAAATCTTGAGGCCAGCAAAAAAGATTTTAATTAATTTTAAGATCTTGATGGGAATTCTCAATTGTCAAAATGTAGTTTTAATTAAAGATAAATTGAAAACTTTAAAGCTCTACTTAACTTGCTCAAATTTCACAAGGAGTTAGGAACTTTTTTGAATACTAAAATGAAAGTTAAGTGAAACATATGTCACTCTGCACAACTGTTTAGTATAATCAAAGAGAAAATAATATGTCAAAGTTGGAAGTATTTTTAAAAATCTCTAGCATTGATGTCATTCGTGTTGTGTTTTTTTTTTTGAGTTACAAACAAAGAAGTATTTTTGTTCTTACTTTTTTTTATTGAACCTTATTCAAAAAAAAAAATTACAAAAAGTAATAAAATTTTAGCTCTGGGTTATTATTTACTAATTAAAATCTAATTTAAATTAATTTATTGTATCGTTTTTGTTTCTTAAATAAAGCCTTGCGATTTTATACAGCTCATAAAGAGCAATGCTTTTCGTCATTATTAAGGATAAAATATAAAAGAAAGTGACACCTTTTGGGGTCGTAAACTTAATACGAGTGTAACGAAATAGCAAACAATTTTACATTTTATCTAGAAAAGAAAACAACTTTAGAATATTGTCTACGATTGTGTGGAGAGTCGTCTTGCTTCGCTAGATGTGTCTATTTTTCTATGAGTCTAAGGCCAATAAATCCTGCCTAGGAGACCTTATATTTGCACAATTATTTTGTTCCTGGATAGTGGGAACTTTTAAATTTCTATGAATAATTTCATGGGCACAGAAGTTTAACCGCAAAATCCTAGACTGTCCTCTTTGTAACTTGTGGATGTTTGATACATATGCAATATGTCCATATTGGCTTTATAAAGTATTTGTATGAAGACGTCCAAAAACGGGGTTTAGTTAGAACCTAATTGCGAATACAATTATTGAATAAGTAGATTACATTTTAAAAAGAATCGTAATGAGATAGCAATTTTCAATTACTAGTTGATAACGATTACATATAATTTAAAAGTAATCATGATTACTTGAAATTTTTCATAAAAAAGTCAAAAAGAATCAAAAATAATCGCATAATTATCCGAATACTTTCATAGATTACTTTTGATTCCTTTTAATAATTTAATTAATATTCAAAATATTTGTTTAATACTTTTAATTCTTCTTCGCTCTCTGATAGTAGTCGCAAGCAATCCTAATTATTTTTAGATTATTTGTAATCGTAACACTGCATAACTGATATTAGTCCAATTTTCAATGACGGTTTCAAATCTGTGAATGAAATTTTTGTATCAGCTCTAGTTAAAAAAATATGACATATGGGTTGTTTTCATAATAAAACACTATAAATGTAGATTTGATTCCAATTTATTTCAGTTTCAGTTCAACAAAAACCTTTTTTTTATTGGATTTTCTTGATGAAACAGAAGGCAGAGAGTTATTTTGAATGCTCCAACAATAGTCAGCCATCATATGTGCATTCCAGTAGCCTTGATAGCGTTGCCCCATCGTACGAAGGTCCTGGTGCAAACGCTCGCCCTGTTCTTCCCTTTGATCCCCAAGATTGGCAGGAAAATAGTTTATATGGTTGTGGAGAAAGTGTAACTTGATGCTCATGTTACATCAGAGCCTTTGAAAGTGACACATTAGTTCTTGTACGTGTTGAGAAAAGTCCGAACTTTTCTTATTTCCCAAAAAATTGTGAATTATCCAAACAAACTCATTCCAACCCTTTTTTAACTATCTGTCATAGGCTTCGTAAAATTGGTGTCTTGTATTAACGATCTTATTTGTGGCCCGTCAAATATTCCTGCTTTTATCTTCACTGCACTCAGTTTTGGAAACTTGTTTGAGAGGAAAAGGAAACAATTTCCACTTTTGTCAAGACCTTTCACGAATTGTTTCATCAGTCGTAGTTTTATGTGTAACGCAGGCAAAATTATACGATCCCTTGATACTAAAGGTGGGTTTATCACATTCTGTTGTCCAGGAACAAGCGCTTCCCGAGGAGGCCAATCTTGTTTAATCCAGTGTTGAGTTTTAGCTCGACTGTCCCACAAGCATAGAAAACGAGGTATTTTATGTAACCACCTTGTTGGCCTAAAATAATGTTTATCATTTTTAAATCAACATATATGATCCAGTTATGTTCAGCATATTTAATTTTGTCTAAAACCAGAGCAATAGTTTTATATTCTTCTTTTACTTGCTTGGAATTTATTCCCATTATGTAAGAGAACACATTTTAGACTCCGTTTTGATGAATCTATGAATAAACGCCACTCATTAGAAACGTAATTTTCTTACAAAACACGAAGTCATCTTCTTCAGCAAAATATTGGAAGAGATTTCCTTCTCTTGTGCGGTAATAAGAAACATTAGTACCTTTTGTTACTAAGTTTCTTTCTTTTAGCCTAGAAGCTAAAATTTCTGAAGCATGTTTTGACAGTCCCAGGACTCTGATAAGGTCGTTTAAATCAGCTTGGTGGAATAGTTTTGGCGTCTTTAACTCACATTCAAAGTCACTATCAATAGTGTCAGTTATCATCTCCAAATCCATAGCGTTCTCCTGAGAAGCACCAGGCTGAGGTTCAGGTGATATAATAGGGCTCAAAACACGTCTATGTGCAGACCGTATGGATGGATATTCCCATTTGGCTCGATTTTTACGGTTAATTCCAGTTATGTTTACCAAGCCATCGTGATGGTTCACGGGTTCTTTCCACATCGTTGTAGTTTCGTACCTAATTCTATTACTTTTCTTATTTGTCCACAAACGATTTTTGTAAGCTTCAATTACGAACGTTGTCACATTCAAACGGCAATCTTTGAACATATATTCCCCGCAAATGAAACAAAAATGGTTCGGATCGTTCACACAAACTCGTCTTGACGATGCCATATCAAATTATACTAAGAAAACTTTAAAAGTTAGAAATTATGAGCAGAGTAACATGGTAAAACCTTGATATTCTCGTGGTAGCTATAATAAGTAAACTAGAGCTGTTATAAAACAACTGAGGGCATATATAGGATCAGAGACACCATATTTGTAAACATCAAGTGATAAATGTCAATCATCAGACAAAAGTTGCAAGTTTGTTGTGCCGTGTAATTAATTAATAATCATGCGAAACTGAAAATAATAGTAATGTAATCAATTACTTGACCTTTTAATGGAAAGTATACTATATAATAAACATTGCTACGATTACTTAACAGCTATGCTATCAGCCGGTACGGTTAAGTAGTTCTAAGTTTAATGGATGGTATTTTTGTCTCAATATGGCTGAACCAAGTTAGGAATCGATGAAGGTGGATGCACAGTTACGACTGTATGCCATCTTTAGGGTCATTTTCATCTACATCCCTTCCCTTTTTCAAATTTATTAAACATAACCCAAAGATCTGACAAAAAATTATATTCTAAAAATCAGAAAATGTTGAATAATGAATATTTCCTATAAGATGATGAAACTGTGTAGGGTGTGTGAAATGCACACGTTGGATTTATATTAACATTGGAATTGGAATGTTGTGCCTTTTTTTAAATATCTACCCTCTTTGATATTTAACAAAAGCATTTGATAACTTAAGCGGTTTTATATTGAAATTTATGTGCATGAAACCTTCATCAAAATACATATTTGCCAATTTATGATACACAATTTACATTAATACTATGTATTTTATGGCTATGTTTACGGCATTCCTTCTGGAAGGCTGTCTGTAACTTGTATAAATAAAGGAATATGCTCGTATCACCGACATATGGACTAGCATAAACTTCTAATTATATTTCACACACATCTTTTGCAAAATTCATCACAGTCTGGTGGTGTCATTATGTTATATGGCGCTATCATGCAGCAAATCAGCATACAAATCATCGCATGAGTGCAAAAACAGTGATTAGGTGCAACAATGTTATTTTATTATATGCCACAAATTGAGAAATAAGAATAAAATATAAGACCACTAGTTGTGTATTTTCTTATAGTCCTATTATAGTATGTAATCATACATTCCTATTCTAAGGTCGGTTTGGCGCAGCAGGGCTTTTCAACTACTACGACTTGCTATTTTACAAACTATTTGTATTTCATTTTTTTTCCTTTAGCAATAAAAGTTTATGATGGATCCAAAAGAGATTTAGAAGAAATGCAGCTGCAAATGTAAGTCGCCAATAAAATTTTAACAATAAAATCCAAAAGGAGTAAAGGCGTTCTTTGGCATTGACGAATATAAAATTTTAATAAATGCCATTAAACAGTTATCTCCAGAACTGCAAGAGAAGTTTATTGTATGCAATTTGTTTTGTAAGTGCTCTTAAAGACGTTTAAAAGTGTCTAGAGTACAATGTGGCTCGAGCATTTCTAATCAAAGGACGTGCTTTGCTCTCAAAGCATCCCGAAATCTTTAAAGGCAGGGAGAGACAAAAGTTTTTTTTGTAACATATCAAAACTGGCGGGGATCCAAGTTGAGGGATGAAAAACATATAATTTCCACCCACGTATCCAAACTTTTTTTAATTCACCCAATAATTAAAATAGGACAAAAGGACCTCAAAATAAAACTTAAGAAGTAGTAGTAATAAATTCTTTAAACTCGCCTATCCCAAAACAAACAAAAATAAAAATGTCCTTAAATAAAAGCTTTTATTTTTTAAGGCTTTCGAATTCACCTAAAATTTTCCCACCCACTGCCCAAAACTTCAAGGCAAATCCGCGCCTGCATCAAATTTCAATTAAAATTCCGATCGATATCGAGTGCCGTAATTTTCCCCCAGAAGTCAAACTAATGCACAATTAATTTGTGCCATTAAATAGAGACATTTTTACACTGAAAAAAAATCATTTTTTGAACTCAGAAAATGTTTCCCGTTTTTATATGATAAAAGGGTGAAAAATAGGGAACTTCCAGTCCACATGGAAGTTGTGATTGTAACAAAATGTAGGATTAAAAATTCGAAAAAAGGTATGTAGTATGTCGAAAAAGAGTCTACAATTAAAGATACGTACTCGTATAAAAATAGGGCAAGAACTAGTTCTACAGAGATAGTACAAATCCTTGAAAAACATTTAAGTGGGTCCACAGTTTAGCAAAGATTAAATACCACTACGTCAGGTGGTAAATAATCGATGCATCTGAAAGAAAACCAAGTGGCTGCAGTTTGCTACAGAGTATAATCGTAAGCCAGCGGAGATTTGGCACGCTATATTCTGGACTGATTAGTTTTCTTTCCAATTAGAAGGGTCGTTTGGAAAAACTGCTATGCGTGTGTCCAAATCATCGAAGCAGATATCAGTGCAACCTCTATATCGTTTCGGTTGTGGCTCAGTACCATTTTTGGGGATTTGGCTCATGCAATGTTTTTGGATATCTTATACTAATAACACATAATCTAAGGCAGTCAGAGTACCCTGACATCTTAAATGATCATACTTTCACTTTAGCTCAGAGACTATTTCGTAACAAAAACTGAATTTTACAGCATGATAACGCTCCCTGCGATAAAGCGTTTGGCAAGCTGGTCTTCCATAGGCATCCACAGCATGACAGAGGATTTTCAAACGGACCAAAAACGAAATGAAGTAATTGATGGAATAAAAAGTATGTGGAACATTTGATTGCATTTGTTAAAGATAGATTAAAAGCCGTCATAAACACTATTGCTATTTTTGCTGTTTTACGCCAGTTTTAATGATGTGTAAATAATTTTGAAACCTGAGGTAGAGGGTTGCTTTGGGATTTTAGCCAATAATTACGACATTTATTTATAAATATTTTTTACCAACTTAATCTATACGCTTTAAAGATTGCAATACAAGTTTTTATGTTGCAAATTAAGTCATGAAGCAGATCTTAAAATGTATAAAAAACAACTATATAATAGTTAACTTAAGCTCAAATTTTCGGAAATTATCATATTGTTAATATACGTTTAGGAAGTCGTCCAAACTATCATTGAAATATAAATCTTGTTTTTTGTATTGCGAGTGCAACGCAATATAAATGTTTGGTTCAGTATGAAATGTATACTATTTTATATGGCTTCGGAGATTAATCAACGTAACCGTTACAAGAATTTACTTTATTCTTGATTTTATATGCCGACAGGGTGTTTTGATGTAGATCTTTGGAACGAATTTCCGTCATCCCTTGTCAAGTTTGGTTTGGAGACAAACAGGTTTCGGCTATGTGCCATCTCTGAGAACAAAAAATGACTCTGAAAATGGCACATAGCCGAAACTCGTTTGCCTCCAAACCAAACTTGACAAGGGATGACGGAAATTCGTTCCAAAACTTTACTTTATATTTGGCGCAGCCATTTTGAAGATATAAAATGGAACTTACATCAAGCACTGTAGGGTCATTCTTTACACGACCTGCAGTTTAGCTTTAAACGAGTCAACACTCCCTAAATTTTTCGATTTTTTGATATCAAGTGCCATCTCTGTCAAATAAAATTTCAAATAAGCAAACAAAGAATTAAAAAAATTTTAAATAAATTTATGCTATTCAACCGTGTGGTGCGTTCAGCAATTTTTGATTTTTCCATATGCAGCATAACATATACTTACTGACTTGTTTATAAAACAAAATAGTTGTTAAAAATGATTTATAAACCAACCAATACTGCCCCTAAAGGATGCCACGAATTTCAGTTTGTCAAATATATAAACAACACAAAGTATTTGGCGTTCGGTTTGCTCGGCAATCGTGCAGATAACAATATCAGCTAACTTAATGAAAGCGAATATAGTGTAGAAATGGTTACTGAAAAGCAATGTCGTTAACTTTACTGTTAAAAGTTTTAACCGATACGATTATCGTTGAAGAGAATATTAAATCGAACTACTGCTGTAATGAAGAAAATCGCAGAAGTTTCTCAACGCTGTAGCTAAGAAAGAGTTCATAATTTAAATATTCGACATTAAAAGGGGGTTGTGCAATATTGTCTTTGAGTTCCCTATTAATTCTAGGTTGTTGTCGTCCTTGTCGTGGAAAGAGTGTTAGATAAAAAAAATAATGGTGTCGGTTTCGATACCCAAATTCTCCAGGATAAATTGTCACTGGCTAGTAATATTTCTGTTATTTTTCAATTCTACTCGAGATTAACAATCGCATTTGGCCACAACCAGTTTCATAATTTTCTGAGATAGAGGGTTTTGCATTTGTAAAAATTAACTGCGTAAGATTGAGGAAATCAAATGTTACGATCAAGTCACAATACATATTCCCAATTGATGGAAGTTATGACTAATAACAAGAAAAATTAGTCAAAATATTACAGTTATGAGTCAAAGTAACACATTAGCGAATTTCTTATCTAAAAAGATCATTGGCCATAACATTTTAACATTGTGCTCATAAAGATTTTCTTATACAGCTTGACAAGATATTACTAAAATGTTTATTGCCCATTAAACAGTGTCCATTAAAGAATTATTATTGTCTTCCACCCACTTGTGTTAATAAAAAGCAATAGAGCTTAGAAGCAGACAAGTTTTTTTTTTTCAGTCATGTTCTAAGCTCAACTTATTTAGATCATTAGAGGTATTTGTTAAAAATATAAAGCAAAAGTAAGGTTTGGTTTTTTAGTCTTTTGTTTTCCTTAAACGCACACATACATTCTAATTATATCATACATTCAGCAACAAACTTCAACATATTCACCACATATGATATCGATGAAAAAAGAAAAATAACAAACAATAGCAACTGTCAAAACATGGCAAAATAAAACACAAATATGAAAAAAAAAAAACAAACAAAAACCGGCCAAATAAACAGTCGACCAGCCATAAAACACGTGAGTTACGAGAAACGAATGTACGTACGTGGAAAATAAGAGCAACATTAAAACAAAGTTGGCTAATTCCAGTTGTCAAATTTGGAAATATTTGTTTACAAAAGAGAGACGTCAGAAATACAGGTGAGCATAACCAACAAATATTATTACTCATTCTCTCTTACTTGCTCTTTGAGCAACGTCATGTTTACCTTCATACATAAATATACACATACATATTTCTCCATATGTGCACAGGCAATTCTTCGGCAATTTGTGCATTTGGTCAAGTTCAAGTGTGGTGAAAAAGCAGTCAGTCGTAGTTTTAGACCAGCAACCGTAATCAGCAGCTTGAACAATAGACTTTTAACAGCGTCGCGTTTTCAATACAGGCCAACCTGTGAGTAGCACGGCAAATGTACAATATTATCTTTGAGAATTAGCAGAAAATATTTAGATTCATTAACGTATAGACTGCTCTGTTAAAAGAGAACAAGTGGTTCTTCAGCATCTAGTTTGGTGCGCATGTTAACTAGTTGCCTAATTTAGCTTTTGCTAGTTTTTCAATACAATTCTTCCACATTATATTAGCTAATTCGTGCAATTCACATTTAGTCTTAGTTTAGGCTTCGTGTGAAGTACAACTCCGAATAATTGCTTGGTTGTGGACTCGTAAGTAGTGTTCGGTTTAAAATAAAGTGCAAAGTTTGTGTGTGTGTTTTTTTTTTTTTTGTTTTTATCTAAGAGAGCGAGCACATGAGTGCAAGTGCCATTTATTTTGGCAAAAGCTTCTCCAAGACAAGTGCCTTACGTCTTTCTTACTCTTTTATGGCCTGCTAAGATACTAGTCGATTAAATAATGGATGTGTGTGTGTGTGCGAAGTTTACTCAAAACTAGAGTTAGCAGTCATTTGAAAAAGAAAAACAATAAATAGGAAATTTTCTCTCTAATAAAAATAAAATTTCCTTCTGTAACTCTTTGAAAGTAACTAAAGTAGATTCGTTGTTTTATTCGCCATATCAACGGTCGGTCGCGTCTACGTTTTTAAGTTAAATCTTGGAAGCACAATACAAAAAATAACTACAAGCTGACGTAAGCGTCCCCATCATTAAAACCAACTACGCGAACAGCTGAAAAGAAGAAGCAGAAGACTAAAATAGAAGTGTGGTTGGTAGAAATTCACATTTCGTAACCCAAACGTTACCCACTCACTTCTTTAACTTCATTATTGCGTTCATCACTGTTGTCATCATTAACCATCATTGACGTAATCATTGTCCGTGTTTCGATATCTTCTTGTGGCGTGTCTTTAACTTTAAATTCTATTTGGGGTTTTTGATGTGCGAACACAAGTTTATCGTGTGGCAATACAAGACGGCGTAGTAAATGGTAAGTATGACTTTAGTGTTTAGCGCGTAATTAAACTAATTCGCAATCAGGTGAAAATTAAAAATAGACACTTGTTGATTTGATTGCAAATCAAGAGAGTCGTGCACCTTAAACTGCAGATGCAAATTGAATGGGATATTCATATGACAAAGCAATTAAATTAACACAGCTTTATCTACAATGTTTATTTCACTATAATTAAATACAAAAGATGTATCCTTACGATAATTTCTAATGCAATGGTAATTATCTTAGAAACTATATAAAATAAACTATAAAATATTTAATAAAAGGGCTGCAATCAGGAGCTACTGAAGTTCTCAAAAATTTCTCCTACCGCTTTGTTTTGCAAAGTAAATCAATTTGGAACTGCGCTCATCTGTAGAAACCATTCGTTTAAAATATGGATCCATAATGAAATGTGTTTGTCTAAACTTATTTCTTATTTCCTCGAATTGCAGTATATTAAAATATTTTAGACCACCACTGAGTGAACTCAATTAAAATGAAGTTACAAAAGAATAGACTAGTAATTTGTCTCATACAGAAAATATATTGTTCGCAAAGAGCTTTCCGTTAAAAATAAAAAATTATGTTTTATTTCTAATTATTCACAGTTATAGTGATATCCCTGTATAAGCCATTCTTTACTTCGCCAATAAGGACGGGTCGATAAGGACATAACGTGGCGTTTAGGGGATTTCGGCACTTCACGACTGAACAGTATGTCCAAATAATAAAACTTTATTGCTTATCAGTGAAAACCGTTATAGCTGACGTAGTGGGCTTTCAAAGTTGACACTCTAATTTTAGGTGAACGAATTGGAAGCGCCAAGTTATACACAAAATACGTCACAGAAATATTAGAGTGACAGAGGGAAACATCACTGCTCTCTTTGAAATTGCGCGCCAAAATATTTTTAGCAAATAAAATTAATATTAAATATACAATACACTTTGAAAATAATCAAAAAGAATCAAAAGCAATCGTTGAAAGTAGTCGAATTTTTCGATTACTTTTGATTCTTTCTGATCGTATTCAATTAGTAATAATACGAAACAAGAACTAATCGTAATCAATTATTTCGCCTTTTAAATTAAAGTAATCCAATTACTTATCATTACGATTACTCATGGGACTAAACGAATAAATTCTAAACATCTGTGCAACAATTCAAACTCTATTTAATTTAAAATAGTGTTTGTATTATCTAGTAAATACTATTTACAACTAGTAACTATTAGTATAGTGAAGACTACCCGGGGTGGAATGTAGAAAAATAGTTTTAGAATTATCGAGAAACTTGGTTTTCATAATTTAAAATGACGGCTAGCGGAAGCAAATTATTTCAGTTTTAGTCTAAGCATTTCAACGTAACCATTCGTGCATTACGCAAAACACGTACATATATTTGTATATAGCAGGCCGACTTTACATAAGCCACGGTAAATTATGTTACTGTGTATGTGTGTTTCTTTTATATTCGTGTTTAAAAGGAACAATAACTATGCAGAATAATAGATATAGCAGAATATATTTTGTAGGCCTCGATCAGCTTGTAATAGCAATCAAACAAAAATCGCAACCGACAGCAAGTGCTGAGATCTCCCCAATTGCAAAGGAGTCTAAAGGAGGTACAAAACGACATCGAGATTTACGGAAATCTCAAAGAATCGCTTCACTGAAATGTCCTTGTCCGAAATATTCTAAAGGATAATAGGCTACATTCGCTTTAAGAAAAGGGTTACTGTTGCCCTTAGCCGATCACAAGATAACTAAATGAGATGGAAAAAAATGTTGGAGGAACAAATGAAGGTGGATCGATCTTCTTTTGGACACTTAGAGCTGTAAAAGTAAATTTTAGAAAAATGTAATTTTTGTTTGTAAACCGTAGCGATAGAGGGGTGTATGTATGTTAGGAAAACATTTAGAAAGGAAATACCATTTTTACCTCTGTGTTCTCACTTTAGGCCCCGATGAGAAACCTTTATCCTCATCCCAACTCCCCTCTTTTTCCCTAAACATCCAAAATATTTATTTTAATTCAATTCAATTAAGAAGTTCTAATATCTAGCACGAAACTAACAATCAATCTTAGCTAAAAGGTCATTAGCATCATTGCCTTATTAAATAAATTCATATCTTTTCCTTTAACCATAAGTGAACAGATGAAATAATTGGATATTAGACAACTCCCAAACTACTCATTCACACATCAAAAGATGTAAGACAGAAACTTTTAATCTTATTAACATGAACAAAGTACAAAAATTTCTTTACAAAAACCACAAAATACACAAGTAATGAAAAAGCTGTTTACGAAAAAAGAAGAATAAACCTACAATATTTTATATTTCAGGCGATCATAAATAAGCTTTGTTCGCGGTATTTCTTTCACCTTTTCTTTCTTTAAGTAGCGATGATATTCTGATGGCATTAATGTGTTAATGAATAACGGTTTTGCTTCTAGGTACTTAGAAATTTAAAAATAGAAATTGTTAAGTCCCTAATCAATAGACTTTAGCTTTCAATTAAATAAACACAAAAAAGGGTATGATCATCTAAAGCCATTCAAAACAAATACGTATAAGAAGTTATATTTAACAAGAAGCAAAGGGAAACAGACGTAAAACAATTACAGCATTAAACAACTTTATATAAAATGTTTATTGTTATTGTAGGTTGTTCTTTCTTAGTTTGCTGTTGTTGTTGTAGATGTACTCGGACAATATATGAACTGTTGCAGTTGCACTGTTAACATTGCCGTCGTTACAAATGGTAACAGCAACGAATGCGACAACAACAATATTAATACAAAATAAAAAAACACAGCCACTAAACGAGCCAACAACATAGCAAATTGTTTTACATGCAAATTGCTAAAATAAAACGAACAGCAACAATAAGAAGCGAACCAAAGATAAGAAAAATAAATAAACAACCATGAGTATTAAAAATAAAACAGTGTTGGCTACAAGACATTAAGCGACACCTTACACTTTTTAAAATTTTTAAGAACAATACTAGAGGTTTGATCGTTGAGCTTTAGTCACATAAAAAAACCAGGGGCCGAGATATACTTCTGATTTCCTGGCTTATAACGTGGTCATTCAGGCCCCAGTACAGCAACGTAGGGAATATATTGAATGACTCAGTGAGTTTACAAGGCCAATGGAAGTCAACGCCTTCACTGATAACTAAATAAACATCAAGGCAATTCAGTCGATAAGAGTAAGAACAAGGATGTTACTGGACTGCAAAAGAGGCCACCAAGGAGTAGGTTTTTGGATCGAATTTACTTCATTCCTTTTCAAGTTTGGCTTGGAAACATTTGGAGCATCCAAGGAGTATTTGGTTTTAAAAGAAACAGCTAGTGGATTGCTGGAAATTAACTTAATTAATGCAAAACCTTAGGAAGCTTTTAGGGCTGAGTTGAAAAATTGTACAAATGAGACCAATGGAGCGATCCAAACACAGATAAAACGTATAGGAAGAGCATCTAATAGCGTATGCAGGACTTGCAATGAGGACTTTGATACGATGGAAGATTTTCTGTGCTTCTGCCCTGCTTTCACACAAACGGACTTAAAAATTTTTAAGAAGTTTGCTCGAAGTACAGAACTACTATAACAAGTAACCGTTTTCGTATTCATTGAAATTATCTATTTAAATCTAAAGTTTTACAGTTTGCACAACTAAAAACATTGCACTCTGTAAGAGAATCAACATTTTTGCAAACTAAATAGCCCATTTAGTAGCTAATATTCGAACATAACAGAGAAGCATTAGATTATAATATTTTAACAATTAAGCTAGAAGTGACATGGCTCCCAAATAGAGCGTATTATTCTAGACAACGTTTAAGTAAACACGAAATAATCACAAGCCTATATTTTTAAGAACTTCACCTTTAAAGTCTTTATTTAGTGTAGAGTTAGTTTAAAACTCGGTGCAGTTTGTTTTTAATGCCAAGGCATATTCATAACTTCAAACATTTTACAGTCTGTTAGACCTTGACAGCTTAAAATTCTAAATCCTTATGACACTTCATCGCATTTACTAGAACTGACGATTAATAAAAAATAATTTAGCGACTTTTACTAGACACTTTGTTTATTGTTTATGCACACTCGGTTAAAATTTGCTTACATTGAAAGTGACAGGAATGACTTCTGCAGAGTGTTAATTCCATATATGAAGAGTACGGCTAAAGAACGAGTTTTCCCTGTAATGTTATGCGGTCCACTTAATACCTTCAGCCTCTCTTTTATGCGGTAGAGAAGCTTTAAAATATTTTTTGAAGCACTATTTTAAGAAACCGAGGAATTTAAGAGCTTCTTTGGCGATCTGCAAAATATGTTTAGTCAAAATAACATCACGTGAAGTCAGGCAATCGCTTAAATTCCTGTAGAGCTATGCTAGAGAATCACTAACAATTGAAAAAATCGGATTCGGGACACCAAGCGAAGTCACGGCGGACAGTTGTACACTGCCGTATTCCGTACCAAAAACCATACATATCATAACACATCATACATAGATTTTTTTTTTTAATTTCAAGATGAACCTGTTCTCATCGAAGGCCCCTATGCCGGGCAAATTAGGACACATACACACGTATCATACGTTCTTTTTCTAGCCCTTATCCTTCTGAAGTCAATTGATCAATAGATTGTATAGAGAACAAAACACGGCAGAGCACTTAATCAAATGTGGACAAACACTATTTTATCTGTATTCCCTTCCAGAACTTCTATCCCAAAAAGGTTCACGGTAAATACAAAGTGAAAATCTGAATTTTAAATGCTTCCGAATATATTTGAATCTAGATTTGTTGGAATAGAAAGGATTTTAAAGCCGCATGAATATCTTAGAAAAAAGAAATGTGTTTCTTCTATTAAATTATCCTGAAAAGCCTTATTATAGTTTTTCTTCTGCTCATGTTTAACATCATAAGTATTCAGGGTTATTTAAAAAATTTTCTTACTTCGAAACAAATCTCCTAAAATTGTTCAGATCATATAATATCTCGATCATGTAACTAATCCTACCACTAAAATAAACTAACTTAAGTTAAACCATAGTACGCTTTACCCATGTTTGTGTAAACTGAAGCAGCTTTTGTAAAAGTCGACAAAATAATTGCTGTATTTTGTGAAGATGAGCAACAACACAAATAACAATAAAGTTGCGGTTAAGCTTTAGTACAATAATCTTTAACTTTATAAACTACTTAATATATGCAAAGAATGCTGCACATAAAACAAAAACTATTTACAACAAAGTAGAATCGAATAAAAAGAAAACACTGCTTAACTAGAGATTAAAAAATAAAAATTATTTTAGATTTTTTCAACATTTTAGTTCAAGTTAAAATATGTAGTTGATTTCGTTAGCTCATCGTTTAAGTAGATGAATGCTAATGTACTATGGAAAATATTTATTGGGCCTGATAGCTTTTGATAAGTAGAAATTTTGAATCCATTATTGGCAAAGATCTGTATCTAAATGACTTGGCTATGCATGGCTTAACTAAGTTAAATTCCTTTTTATTTAATTTGCGCAAACTAGTCAAATTTTTCTATGGACCGAATGGGAATTCATATAAAATCTATTCACTGGAGAAATATTTATGTAAAAACCCGTAATTCTTTTAAGAATGTTTTGTACATTTGCAGCATATTTTCAACTTATATCTACTTTTGCTCCATTGTGTGGTTATTTGCCTTTATTTGTTTATTTTTTTATTTGTATGTTTTTCCATTTATGCTGTTTTCATACGCACACATGGAATATAATTTATTTACTAAAAAGTACTTAAAATAGCTGGCGGTCACTTTAAATAATATGCAAGAACGGAGGCTTTATGCCTGCCAGAACCATGTTTGGCTACTATTTTGTTCATCTAGGTTTCAGTAAGTTCAACTGCATTTTTTGGTACGCTTTGGTTCCTCTGCCATGCGTAGAATCATGTAGAAGATAAGAGTACATATACAATATTGCCGCTGTTGAAGCTATAACACCGAAAAAAACATTGCAAAAAAGCCAAGATGCGTATTATGCCTGCATATCCGGTTTCATAAAATAGAGGCATGCTATAAGTTGCAGTTATTGTTTTTTTTTTGTTTTGTTTCTATAGCTGTTGTAGTGTAAATATGTACATTTGCAGCCAAACTGCATTATTGTGAATATTCATAGCTTTAGTCTATATTTAGACTTAATGCATTTTTGGGTTTAGCTTGTGTGTAAATATGTGTGTAAAGTTGAACTATAAAATCAACGGAGAAAAAAACTTTGTATCACAATAAACAAGTTTAGAAAAAGCATCTTGTTCAACATTTTTCTAATTTATTTTTTTTTTTCCAAGGTATGTTTCTTAAGTCTTTTGTTTTTTGTTAGATATTCCAGTCAAAATATTTGGAAACTGATTTAACTATATTTAAGATAATTAAATAGTAGGCGTTAAAACATGTATTATTTTGATTTAATGAAAAGTTAAATACGAAGAACCCTAATGGATAGGAAAACAATAAAATCTTTTAAATAATCTAAAAATTCCGAATTAAGAAAAGAATTCAGAAATATCAAAAGAAAAATGCTTACCATTGCAAAAAATTCTTCAATTCGAGAAGAAGATGTAAAAATAGGAACAATTTAACTCGAATAAAGAGCCGCAATTAAAAAAGAGGAACAAAAAAACAAAGTGTTTAGAAAAAATGCTTAAAAGCCCGCGGAAAAAAATAACAGTAATTTTCTTTCAAATTAAAAAGCCAAATTACAAAACGAAAAGTTGTAGGAAAATTTTATGTTTTCAAATAAACCACAGGTCTTTTGATTTCGGTATGAATTTCTTTCTTATCGTTTCTTAGTGTATGAGTTGGAAACCTCATTAAATAAGCTCAGGACTCATTCATGCCCCGCCCTTGCCCCTACTCTATTTTTACTTTTTCAAAATGAATGTCTTATTCAAAATTCTTATCCAAAGATATGAGCATTAAGGGTTTTCACTTGTATTTGTCGTTTAAATAATAAAAATTTGATATTCCAACAGGCTGTTATGATGTTCGTTCTCTTCGAATGAAAAATGACACTGTAGATGGCACATATCCGAAACCGGTTTTTCTCCAAACCAAACTTTATGAACAACTTTTTCAACTATCTTTAACAGTTTTGAAGCTATTTTCTACTTTTTGTAAAACTCATGGAAAGGCGAAGTAATGTAGGTTTTTCATTTATTGGACGGCAAAGTATGTGTAGGAAAGAATAAAATCTTTGCCAGCCCCTAATTGATGAGCCTATAATTTTTTTCGTTCACTTTCTTACATGTTTGTTGTTAGAAAAAAAAATTGTTTATGACGTTTTGCTATTAAGGTAATTAAAGAATTTATTTTTGAGATCTAAATTGTAAAATGTTATTAGCAGTAGTTAAATATATTTGTAAAACTCACTCAGCATCCTCAGCAATAGAAGAACAGATAGCGTTTTAGTTGCGACAAATGAACATACCTGCTTCCTCAAGCGAAGCTTGAGCACTGGTTCTGAAAATTTATGCTAACATTGGTTCTTCCTATAATTAAATAAAAACCACAAATAAGCGTTGTGCATCACTCTTCAATAAATTCAATATAACGGCAATACCAGCAGATGTTGAACTATAAGCACCACTGGACTATATCGTAGAATGCATTTTACACTCTTTCAGAGCAAATGCTCTCGAAATTGAGTTGCCAATACGGACAAGTAATTGAGAGGCAGTTATCCGATAATTTGCAGTTCGTTATAGACACTTCTTCGGCCAATGTGGCAGAAACATCAAAGAATTTGTAGGCAAATCCATCAATACTAACTAGCAAGCATTGCTGACCAAGAAAATGTCTGTATAGAATAGCAATTCCGCAGCTAATAAAAGACGAAGCTGCTATCATACATGCTTAAATAAATAATATAAAAGATAGTCGATGGTAAAATTAGGAAAGTATTGACGGACACAATCGAGTTCTACATGTATAAACATGCGGAGCCGAAAACAGGATTGTCAGAGAAGAAACGGAAAAGAAAGTACAAGCGGCATTTAAAAAAAATGATTTAATAATTTTGCCGAATAACAGGAGTGAACTTAAATTTGAGATCACTCTTTAAGTGATATCAAGTAATTGTGACCGGCGCAAAATTTGGCAAATACTAGGAAGCAGAAGAATCATTTCTAAAACCCATGGACTTAGATTTTGTTAAACGTGTATAATTCTATGCACTATGTATGTATATACGACTATATATGTTTATGAATGTAAATAATTTGTATACGAATATATTAATATTTTTCACCAAATTTTAACAAAAAGTTTAAAAAACTTCGTTTCTTTATTGATTCAATGCTTCCAAAAGAATAGTCCTAGTTTTCACAATTGTAATCGTACGCCTCCAACTTATTGTAAAAATGCAATCATTTGATCCTCAAAAAGATGGTGCACATAATATAACCACGTTAAAATTTTTTTTCTTTGAGGCGACTTAAAAATAAAGTCAGCTTATTAATTTCCGATACAGAAAATAATTTAGAATCAGAAAGCTTGAAAAAGCTCTAAATATGACAAAAATAATATTATAAATGCTTTTCTTTAAACCATTCTTTTCAGTGGAAAGATAAAGAGTTTTATAAACTGCTGGCCTTTTTGTCAATAAAATTAACGCACGACAATTCAATTAAAATGCTAGTTTGAAAACATTTTAAGAACACTTCTGATATATAACTTTATTTAATTCTATTGGTAATTATGTTTTTGTTTTTTAAAACCCGGTTTCGACGGAAATGTCTTTGAAATATTCTTGTTTCCTGGACAATTAGCTCTGTTGACTTAATTAAAAACATCGATACAATAAGTGTTAAATTTTACGGTTCACACCAAGTTACACAAAAAGTCGTTTTAAAGAAAAAAGTTGCACAGAAAAAGCAGATTATTTTTAAAACTCATTCAAGAAAAACAAAACAAAACACTTTAAAAAAGCCATTGGTCTGCCTAGTTTTGGTATTAATATTATTTTTCGCTTTCCTTTTGGTATAATAAAGTAATTTATAATATTCAAACACCGAAATATTTACCAAGGCGAATGTAAATAGGTAAAGTCGGCGCAGCTAATAATTTCTTTAACTAATTGTATATCAACATATTTCTATATAAAATGTGGTGCCATCTCCGCCACTTTTTTCATATGGTATTTGACATCGGAGACAGAGCCTAAAATGTCTTGAATGCGCTCACGATATTTACATGTCCATGAAAAAGTTTGTCACAAATTATCATTAGAGGAAACATATTTTAGAAACCCAGTTGTATTTTTTGATACATACGATACAACAATCGAAGAAACTAGAAATAACGTCAGTTCTGTGTAAATATAAAAATTACTATTAAACAAATACACGTCTGTGTTAGTAATTTGTGCTAATGATCATTGCAAAACCAATGCTTTCCACGAAGTTAGGTACCAAAAACTGTATTATATTGTTGTTTTAAAATAAATGAAACAAATGCGTGCTTAACGATTGGTGTCTCTTTATTGACTTACTGTTAAAGCTTAAAAATTAATGTGAGTTAATAAAGTACAAAATAAGTAAATAAGTACAGCTATGTAGAAATAAAGAAGTTACATGATGCAGGCTATTAAGTACTTTCTTATACACTAGTATATTAAAAATAATAAACCTTTCTCCACAAAAACAGTAAACATCGATACAGACGATGAAACTTTGTGTTTAGAATCAAAAAATATCAAAAAATTTTGAGATTTTGGAAATCAAAAATGAAAAAATTCTTTTCAACAGAAAACATAATTACAGGCGATGAAACATTAAATAGAACATAGCTATGTTTCCTCATGGCTATGTTTCATCTTATTCTCCTGATGAGCTTCAAATATTTTCGCTTATCTTACCTAAATACCCAGATTTTACTATCTATAATAAATTACACGATCTTTTACGCAAAACGTGGTAGTTTTTATTTCATTTGATTACTCCAATACACTGCGCAAAACAGTAACTTTTAGTAATAAAAGAATACAAATAGACTTGGCAAAAAAAAAAAAAAACAAAAAAGTCGCTCAAGTCAGCGGCCATCAAAAAAAGTTGTAAATTACCTGAAATCTCCATTATAACTTTCATCTCTAGTTATTTGGCATAATACATTGGAAGAAAAATATATTCATTGCCGTAGCATTTGTATGTGCAAAAAACTCCCCAAACACTACGTCCACTAGATTCTTTTCTACAATATTTTTCCTATAAAGAATTGGTATAACCGCAATTTTTTTAGCCCATTTGGCAAGACAATTATTTTTCCCTACAACTTTTAGGAGAGTTAAATATTATTATCAAGTAATTTAATTTTTAGGCTTAAGTTCATTTACGAAGATACGAAGTATGTTGAAAACGTGTGTAGCGGCATAGAATATGCATTCCATTCTGCTAGTTGTCTAAATAAATTTTAACTTTTACTGTATTCAAAGTTTTTATATCAAAAACGAAATGAAGTCCAACAACAAATTACTTTATATAATTAATTGTAGTTCGCAAAAGTTACGCCAAAGAATAGAATAATTTAAAAATCAAGTCTTTAAAAATAAAACTCTTTTTCTTTCCATATTTTTTTCAACATTTTATCAAATGTGATATTTTACTTATTGTACCACACACAAATCGTGGCCCCCGCATGATATTCTACACAAACCTGAAATATTCAATTCAGATAAAAAGATGCTTAAAGTAGACACTTGCAATAAGTTTAAGTTTAGTTATAAAATTTAAAAAGATTTAACAACAAATTTCTATTTAAAACATTTTAAGAAAAAATATAAAACTTAAAATATTCTAACGCTTTCAATGCAAATATTAATTTAAGTTAATAATTGTTTCTTAACTCTTTCATTACAGCTTTTGTCTTAACAATGTTTGCCTTTAATGACAGCAAAAAAGGCCAATAAAAATTCCTAATAAAATAAATAATAGAAAAAGAATAATAATTATAATTATGTGGCTTTACATCAATTTATAATTGAAAAATTTTATTTACTACATTCAACTGAAAGTGTTATCAGTGTATTTATTTGTATTAGAAAGAGTATAATTAACAAAATAAAAATATAATTCACAAAAAATTATTAAATAAAAAACAACAGCCAGAGATTTTAAAATAAACGATCTCAGGCAGGAATATTAATGCATCAAGGATTTTTTATTCGGAGAAATGTTTAACATCAATATTTAGGTAAATATATATTTAAATACTACTCAATAATAACTTGTTCTAAGAACTAAATAAGTCTAAATTTTATTTTGCTCATTAGCTGTCTTATGTATTGTAGCTGCACAAATTTGTTTTAATTTACTCAAATTACAACTCATAATTTTTATTTTCCATAATTTATTATTGTGTGTTGTAAAGTAAAACGACTCATACGACAGCTTGTGAATATAATAAATAATTATAATTGAATACTCACGTGTAATTGGTGGAATGTCAACTATATTTTATTGCTTATATTTATTTATCTTAGCACTTAAATGTTTTCTTTGTGCTGTTTTCAGTGTTTATTTAAGCAGAACCTCTTAAAAGTCCAATTTAAAATTATATATAAATAACCTTGAATTCCTAAATAACAAATGATTGTGATACTGATTTTATTTTTAATACTTAATCGCTTGTATTAAAATTTGTTTCTTCAATGATTTATAACCAGAAGATGACAAATGGCTGTCTCGATCTCAGATACTACTCATAAAAAAAGTATAACTTAAAACCAGAACAGCAAGAAAGTTGTTAGTGATCTCCCATTTCATTTTATACTCTGTGATCAATGGACCCTAAATATAAAGAGTTTTCCCATAAAGGCGGGTCAATGTTGAAACCAAGTATAATATGCTTCTCTTGTTCTTCTCTGTAATGCAACAGATAACATTTTGATTGATATTGTCGCACACACCCAGCTGGATCGGTTAAGTTGACTTTTCGGGCACCGGTCAATAGGAACTTATTGTCATAGACCTGCGACTTCAGAAGCCCCTACAAGAAAAACTCTAGCGGAGTCAAATCGTACACCCTCCTTCAACTTGTTAAGACATTAAACACATTGACGACATCAGGCCACACAGCTACACGACTACAAATGCCGCTGGCTACCAATGATGCCCTGTAGCCACCTACTTAATTATTTTGAAAACGGCAGCTACATAGTAATGTTAAAATATTAGCAGCTGTTGCAACAATTCATTTATATTTCAATGATGCCACTTTAGATTTTTTACGTTTCTAAAGCTAGGTTTTTTTTATGAAACAAGACCTGTAGAAATATAATAGAAATCAAGCTCTGCGAAGTGTGCACCCAAAAGAGGTACTGTGCATACTGTGTATATATTCTAAAAGCAAAGACAATAAGCATTCATTTGATGTGTAATATTCAAGAGTAGTTAATAACTAAAAGAAATAAATGTGCTGAGATATAGGTGCGAAGAGTTTTCAACTGTTGTACCCGGCTCGCTCGAATGTGTTGCCCACGCTGAAACTTGGAGTATGATCGGAGAGGTTTACATAAACGGGACTTAAGAAAAAAAATGCATGATTCCAGACATGTACATAAACTTCACTCAATATTATAAAAATACAATTAAATATTTTGAATACGTGTATATAAAAATAAAACAAATTTTATTTATTTAAAAACTTTTGATGCATATTTATTGTAACATTTAAATTTTATAATTTCCTCTTTTAGTTTACAATAAAAAATATATCTAAGCACTAATTTATCTATTGTCAACATTATTTTTATTTTGTAGCCAACAAAAGCAGCATGGACAACATCCTGCAGCCATGTTCCCTTGTTGGCGTCAAAATAATCGTTCTCATATAAACGTGTGTATTTTGATTTTGACAGATTGTAGTCGGTAGCCTGCTGTCGTGAATGTGTTTAAAGCTTAATGCAAAAAGTCCCATTCGCTGTGTGGCACAGGGCTGGTTAGCTGGAAATACATGTCGGTCATGTCTATATCGCACCAATAAAAATTTGTTTTCATTGATCTGTGGCACGCTTCGTGAACGGTGATGGCCCCATCGTTGTTATTTTCTAAGAAGAACGGACCAATATGAATTCGCCTGCCTACAATCCGCACCATACAGTAACTTTTTGTAGATGCAAGCCCATCTGGTGCACATCGGCTACATTGCTTGATATACCATAGAGATGCTCTTCGTTGCTAAAGATGATTTCTCACTAGAGAATCCTAATACCTTTCGAACACTCTACTTAGCGTCTACTTTGCGAGCAAACGGTATAGTCTATTGTCATTAGCTTTAAGATCCTTGTCCACTAAAATATTTAGAAATGATAGCTAGCTCTCCAAAAAATATTTGAATGGTGTTGCACTATGCGGTGGAAAATGATACTTGGAATCCAAAGTTTACAATGAGTTAGCGATTACAAGTAACAAGAATACTGGAATCTTTGTTGTAAATTCGCTTCAAATAAATATATTTTGGTATTTTATATGTTAATTTATACTTATTACTTGATAATAAACAAAATGACATCATTTCACGAAAGCTGATAAATGTTATAAAATTTTTTTATTTGTTTTGTTTAGTCGACTTACGTCAAAGTCTTTATACACCAGTTTCATTAAAATACAAAACTGGTTGCCAATTTTTGTTGTTTAATTTAACATGTTTTGGCTTCTTTAAGTAACAAACATATGCAAAGTACATGTAGTTTTAGGTAAAAAAAAAAAATTAAAAATTAAATGAAACAATAACTATTAAGTAAAAATCATACTGAAGGCTTGTGCGTACATGTTTCGAAAAAAAGACAATATATGAAAATAAGAAGGACAAAACGATTTTAAGTTACACTTCTGCGAAACTCTAATTAGATATTTGTACAAATATTTCAATTAAATTTGTTGTTAAAAACTTTCTTCTTTAATATATTTTGTTTAAGGGACTACAGAACACTCAATTGTTTAATCCACAACCTAGTGTCGGATTGGAATGTCAAATGATTTCACAATAAATTTTAATACATCTTTAAATTGTCGTATAAAGCGATTGGTAGTGAAAATTATTCTGTTTAAATGCCACGAATCTGGCTTCATAATTTGTTAACTCGTTTATTTTATGCTGTTTTTTAATTTACTTATTGATATTTTTAGACCTTTCGGACAACAGGATGTTCAGGTTCACAATACTTGCGAATTGAAGAACAATATTGGTTATTCCTTGCGCCGGAGATCAAACTAGTATCTAACTACATAGTATAAATGCCACCAGTACTAGTTCTCAACTGTGAAATTTGTATGCTAAAATTAACACAAAGTGTGCTACAAAAATCACCCGCATTGGTGTTTTAGAACCGACTTGTTATCAGTTTTTGTGTATAGAAAAGTTTCACACTAATTCACACCAATCGCAGCACACTGAATTCGATTGCACCTAAAGTGGCGATTAATTCCCTTTCTTGAACTAAAAAAAAACAATACTTTAAAATTTTCAATGTGTTTTCTTAATTGTGCATGTGCTTTCATATTCGTAAAACTTAAAGCTTTTATAGCCTATTATAATAGCTATCTACTATCACTATCATCAGTGTGATTATCATGTTGTTCTTGTGAAGTATTGGACAAAATCAATAAATCTAGTTCTGACTTCGATCAGATTTCTTCTTTTCATATAGCTCGATATTAATGAATCAGAACTTTCATTTGATCTTTCCCTGCTGCATTTACCAAAAACTTTATTTTTAAAGTTTTTAATAACTTTGTTCCTTGGTTCTTGAACTCCTTCCGATAATTCTTAAAGTACGTGTTGTATGATCTCCGCGAACTAAAAATGTTGGAGGCATGCAAAGTAAGGAACACATTTCAACCAAGTACGTAGCTCTGTTGTGAGCGAAATTGTGAAAATTTTTTAATGGATCACATAACTAAAATGTCTACAACTGTCCTATCATTAGAGCTACCAAAGTTCGGTTTTTAATGGTCAACGAACTACCGAATTTTTATTCAAAACTATATTTAATTGGCAAAAGCAAAACAAAGTACACGCTAGTTTTTTTTACAAAATTATAAGTACCTTAACAGTTCGCAATAAAATCGCAAGCTCTTTCGATTGGACAATTAAGTAGAGAGTTTATTTATGTCAATACTTCTGGTCAGAATAAATCAAATACAAAAATAAACCCGAATTTGAAGCTGTTTAAAAAATATATTAAATATATTTGCACACATATTTTTTACATGGTATTTCATTTTCAAAATGTTCTCTAGAAAATTTTATCCCTACTCATTTTGTTATAATAATTCAATTTATTTGTTGGTGGTGAATAAGCTAGTGTCTACGCCAGGTCAACAGGACACCTAATTAAAAAAAAAATTAAACGTCTTATGCTCGAAATTCCTAGACCAAATGGGAAATCCCAAGAATCGCAAGACAACAACAAACAAATTGTTATTTTATTTTTCTTACTTGCCTTACTACGTTTGGTTGGTTGTTTGCCAACTTAACTAAAATGTGTCTGGCTGTAAGCGGCGAAAAAATATAAATAAAACACAGCTATGATTTCCTTTATGTAGAGCAGCAACAAATAGCAAGTGTTGCCAAAAGCCATTGCATAATTATTAATAAAAATAACTTTTGGGATTTTATTCTTTATTTTAAAAGTTGTTTTAAAACTGATTTTTTCTCCACTCATTTTCAAATCTCTTTTTTCTGTTAAATTTAAATTTGATAACTTTTTATGCAAATAAAAAATATTATTTGCTTTGCCAGCTTACTGAGAAGTCAGTACATAACGCAGATGGGTGGATTTTTATTTAGTGATTAAGAATATTATCTTATTTTATTCGCTAGGGCGCATGATAAAAATTTAAATGAAAAATTTCAATTTGCGCTACTTATGACACATTTGAGGCCAGAGGGTGTTTGTTACTCCATTACGCAATAATTTTATCAATCTGCAAGTGGTGACCTTGACCTACTTCAAGTACTATTACTCATCAGCACTAATAGTTTTCTCTAAAAAATCTAGCCTCGTTTGCATTAGTGCTTGCTAACCTAGTTATTGTGTTTGTAGCGCTTAGACAATTAACGCATAATATTCTGCAGGGTTAATGCTAGCTACAAATTCCTTATTTTAAAATTCTTTGGCATTTAACACCACTGTAAACGTCAATATATTCCATAGCTATTAATTGAATAATTTTAAGGATATATATAAAAAACTAATAATTTGTTTGATAAATTACTAATTAAGTAAATAAGATAATATTAATTAATACAAACCTTAAATATGTATCGGACAGTAGAGAAAAAATTGAAAAGTTCTGAAACTGATTATCGCTAGAAGCGATTTTAAAATCAATTCATTTTCTACCTGTTTCTAAAACAAGAAGCGATTGTCTTTCAAGCTGTATGACTGTTGTTGGAAAGAGGGAGGAACATGTAAAGAATGCGTATGACTTAATCAGTTTCGCAACAAGGCGACGGGAATTGTTATCTTTCAAAACCACTTTATTTGAATTTTCCGAGTTGCAAGTATATACTGATTGAGTTCGATAATGATTTGTTCATTCAGTTTTAGTAGAACTCTTAAATACTCGGTATTTATGCTGGTAAATCAATGTGATCACTTGCGCATAGGGTTGAGGAGAAACCATAATGTAACAACTTTTAACTTCATGTTATATGGCGTCCAATTTCTTTTTCTGCGTCATACGATTTTTGAGAAACTTGTTCTTGAATTGGAGCTTAACTATCGAATACATGATCACATTTCGTTCAAGGGACAAATTGCTGGCGCTAATCTAGCAAAGATTTTATGGAATTATATTCACAGATGCTCAGGAAAATCATGGAACCACTTAGGGACTAATATATGATTTAAATTCCGATGCACGAGCGATCATATTACATCTGCCTAAAATAAAAGAAAGGAATGCTACAGCATTTTTCAGTAAAGGAAATCCCCGTTGCATTTAAATCTACCACATTTAAAGTATTTTTTCGGCTTTTATTTTAGTAGATCCAAATATTAGTTACGACATTATATTTAAACGCATATATATATATGGAATTTTTCTATTTCACTTTGTACTAAATTGTAGAATGTTATTCGATTTCTCAAACTTAATCAAAGCTCTATGTAATTTTCTCAAGTTTTACAAAAGGTATTAGTAACGTGACAGTTGCTAGAATTTCACAGTAACCCAATTTTGTGATAGAAAACAGTACCTTTTTTCAGCTTCCACGAAATTACTTATCATAAACAAAGGGTCCTCCTGATTCTTTATTTATTGTTAAGCTAAAATATAAATATGTACTTCTTCTTCGGGTAATACTAAAACTTTATTTGACCCATAAATTTAACCGGACTTTTTCTTTAGTTTTTGCACATGTGGTTTTTTCCCTCTTTTAATTTACTGTTGACAGTTTTTATATAAATTTGTAATAAAAAATAATCATTATTGTGTCGATGTCTTGACCACAGACACTTACATGGCTACCGTGTTTAAAGCCCTGTTGTTAATTTATGTTCGATGTTGTCGTCGTTCGTACTGAATTAAGTTGTCTTAGAGTTTTATGTTTCAGCCAACATCACAATAATTTATGATTTTATTAATTTAAGTTTTAAAATAGTTTTAATTAAATGTAAATTTTAGCAGTTGAACAAAAAATAAGTGTAAATAGTCAATGTTGTATTATAATTCAAATTTATTGGTTGGGTTTTAAAATGCCCAAAATAATACAAAGCAAAAGTTCTCATACTTCATCGAATTTAAATTTATTTTTTCAAGGCCCACGGTGCATATAATGTTTAAAACAAATTTATTTCAAAATACGCTATAGAAATTGTAATTACGAGAGTATTTCACTCTGCAAATAGACTTTTATATATTTCTCACTAGGTGCTCTGAATATTAAGTGGATGTTTCGACTTCGGATATAAACAGTT
Organism: Phania funesta; assembly: GCA_963932375.1. NCBI lineage: Eukaryota > Metazoa > Arthropoda > Insecta > Diptera > Tachinidae > Phania > Phania funesta. The sequence goes on from OZ010653.1 coordinate 44,640,143, forward strand.
TATTTTTAAAGTATTACAAATGTTGTTTTTGCGAGCTTGAGTTAATAATACAGTTTTATTGAAATTTTTAGAAAAATTGTAGAAACAAGCAGTCCTGTTATTTTATTGGGATTACTAGATGTGTGATTTTATATTAATAAATATTTTTTTCTAGTCAATAAAAAATAATACAAAGGGCTGATTCATTTTTTGTAATATTATTATTATTATTTTCATTACTTTAGTAGTAAATGTCTCACCAACGAATTTATTTTATTTTTTATAAAGGAAGTAACACGCATTCAACTATTGCCTACTAATTATTCTCTGAATTATTGTGCTACTTTATTCGGAACGGGATATATTAGAGAAGACATATGTAGCAAAGTAGAAGGGCAGATAAGCTGCAGTGTTTAGAACTCCGCAATTGCCCGTTATGTATATTTTTAGATCAGTGTTAGCAACGCCTCTGGTCTTACGTATGCACATTACTTGAAGCTGGTGTAGCTCTGCGATATATCCTAGTATAAATAGAAGACAGTACAATCAGAAAAATTTATGTTATTGATTATTAGCAGCGCTTACGATACGAACCAGGCAACTACAGTCATCGAATACTTAATAGTCAACGCGGTAACTATATAAGCCGCTATTTCTTCAAATATGTGATCTTTTATTTAGCCATAAAGCGTGCGGTTTTGTATAGAAATTTTTTTTCGTTTTTAGAATGCATTCAGTACAAAAAGGGGATATGCTTTAGAACCCCTAAATTTTTTTCACTAATTTTAGCACTTATGAATTTTATTGTTTCATATATGCCGATACAAATTTACAAACATAAACACACACTCGCTACGCAAACCGTCACATAAATATTATTAATGGGTATCGGCAAATTCTAAAAAATGCTAAGAAATACAACACTTTGTTGATAACTTATAGTTCGCATTTAAATTATAATAAATATTGGTACAGTGTTGAGGTTTGGTCATTACCGCACGAATTATACATTCAAGTTCATCGATTCTTGTTCCCCTGCTAGTAGAACTGCAGACAGTAGTTTTTTCAAATACAAAGCATCCGGGAATGACCTTGTGTTAATCGGATTTTAGTTGCAAGACGTATCTCCCGAAATTATGTTATATTCATCTTAATTTGCCGAATATAAGACCTACAAAGAACAGCTTTTCTTTAACGTTTGTAACTCTAATTATTCTGCGAGCTCCTAATTTGATTTTTGATACCAAAAGTGTTGAGTTTAACAACATTCTACGGACTTCCTTTTTTTTAGTACGATCTCTTCGTTGTAGTTTTTAATATGAATATTTTTGTCCCTTATTTATCTGAGCGGTATAGTTTCGTCCAATTACGCAGCGGATATCATTAATTTTAAATCTTTAAATTTTGTTTTTACACAGGAAATGGCTTATTAGTTACGTATAAAAGCCGATTTTTTATCGTATTCAAAGTATTTTTTATATACTGTCGGGTTAAAGAGAAGTAGTTATTTCAAGTTACCAAATTTTTAAAAATACTAATCAAAAGATTTTGTAAAATCAAAATTATTCTGAAATAAGAGAACTGAAAAATTTTATACAATTTGTTTTTTTATACAATTTGTTTTTGAAATAAAATTAAAATTTATAAACTCCAGAAAATAATAAAAAAAATATCAAAGAAATAATATGAAATGGTGAGCTACCCCAAAGTATTCGGTTAAAAAATGGACGCGTTTAATGGATATTTTTAAGTTACAAAAGAACTTTATTTTAATGGTTTGTAATGATGATTAGACCTTTTAATCGACTTTCTGCGAAAACTGTACTGTACTGTAAATTGCACAGGAAATCGGAAAAATTCAATTTTTCGATTGTCGCAAGGATTTTTTTTTTGTTTCTGTGTACAAATATGTGAACTCCATATTTTGCTACATATTTTTGGTACACTTTACCAGATTCTTAATTTTATATTCACACACTTAGGTTTTTAATCTGTTTCATAGCACCATACCAAAATTTAATAACCTGTAGGTAATAACCTTACTGAAATATGCTGGTTAATGAATTGAACAACAATGCAAACCATTGAAATAAAATTCTTCTATTGTGAATTAAATATAACATACTGCAAAATACGAAATCTACTGACGTTTATAAAAACCACAAGTTAATTTGTTTAAAATGCATAAAATCGATTCTGTTCAATATATAATTTACATGTATCCTTGAGTGTTAATAGCTTTCAGTAACAACAGGTTCATATCTCGTGTTCCTTTCGATTACTCGTGATTTACAGGAACTTGCGACTTGACAGACTTTAACTCGGCGAATTTTTCTTAGGGACTTGGACCGTCAGTCATATAAAATCCAACTGGCACAAAAACAAAAGACTGAAAGACAATAGATAATGCTTGACAACGATTGTAATTTTACCAAATACGGGACTATGACAGCACCCAGGAGATTAAGCGGGTAGCAATTTAACAAAAAAGAATTTTACTGTTTGCTTCGGTCTGTAGGTCAGCTGCATCACTTCTTCTAAAAGCACATAGGAGAGGCAATGCCGTGCGCCGAAGTTGCGAATTAAGTGATATAGACTTGCATGATGTATATGTTTCTGGAAGAGGAGATATTCCCTGACTACCAAGATCTTCAATAAGGCTAAATAAAGTTTTAGGAAAAAAGAAAAAAATTGTTTCGTCTGTTCAACAAAACATTTTACTTTCTCATAAGAATATTGCAAGGGGTTATAAACAAAATAACAACAAATCAAATAATAATATGAAATTAAAATTCATGGATTTCTATATGACGCAAACCAAACTATAGTGAACTTTTAACACAGGAGAAGAAAGTATCAAAAACTGTATTATAATTAAACTAAAACTCTCCACAATAATCGTTTAAAATATCCGAAGAATACCATTAATAGCTTGATTTACACCGAGATCACCAAAAGATTAGTTAGATGTGTTCTAGTCTATCAGCCGGAGGGTCCTGCGTCAAATTCGCACCAACCACTTTGGTATCTTTTACTGCAACGGGTTGCTGTGCTCCGTAAGTTAAGTTAGATAAAAATCTACAATATTAATGAAAACTAATCTGGTAAGGCCTTTTCTTCACTAAAATGTATTTAAACATGCATGTTTTCTTTCTTTTCTTCTTATCTAACAATTACTAAATTTATTTTTACCAAAAAAAAAAAATAATTATTTCACATGAAATAGTCATTTTATACATTTCAATGCAAACACATGAAAACATATTAAAGATAAACACAAATTGCACTGCTAAGTACTTTTGATACACATCTGGCTTCGTTCAGCTCTTGTGCAATTTTTCAATGAAACTTATCAACTCGCCACATTTTTTACATTGTTCTTTACAAAATTGTCTTATAATATCTATATTTAAACAACCACATACATACATATGTATATGATTTCCTTATTACCCTGAATTATGGTAATTTGGGTAGAATATTTTCGGATTACATAAAATTAACTATAATTGAATTTTTAAGACAATTTATAGATCATAATAATTCAATAAACTATGAAAAGTTTTTGTATGCAGATTTCGTGTTTGGTATTTCATCTTTTCGTTTATATAAAAAAACCAAAACCTTAAGGCTAAAAAACTATAATAAATGAAAATTAATATGATTAATGGGTAAAGCAGCATATAAAGGATTTATGGGAAAAACGTTATGATTAAAATTTCAACTTCGAATTGAGTTGTGAGAGAATTAAAATAAGGCTTTAGGTTATAAAAATCAAAAGACTTAAGAAACAAACCTTCCGATTAATAAATTCATTAAAAAGACAAACAAGAATAAATTTTAATTTTAAGAGCAGCTTTACTATAGCTGTAGTCCTCTATGACTACAGCAAAATTAACCAAGAAGAACTTTTGCTAATGTCAAATTTCCTATTAATATTTAAGAACATTTCATACAAAATCTTTAAGAAAGAAAGCTAGATCACATATTATCTTTGCTTTCCTATGTCAATCAAAAGTATTTTAAACCGGCTAATTTTGGCCCATTTACTCACTTGGCGAATGCCAAGTCGTATCTAAAAAATAAGTGAAAGTTGTTATTGTTTAAAATAAACCGATAACAAGCATAAGTGACAAGTTTGGATTCTTTTTTTGTTTTATAACTCTTACGCAGGCCTGTCTGTCGTCGATCTGTACCGCATTGCCATTCATTTACTTGCCTGCAACCATTTGGAACACTCGATTTATTTTCTTTAAATTTTGTAAGCCAAGTTTGGCGTCTTGTTTGCCTTAAGAAAGCAAAAACATAAAGTGGTTGTTCACTTAGTTTAAAGGAAGTAAAAACTTGCTGTATAAATGTTGAGTTTAATACAAATTTGTTAATTTAGTGTAATGGAAATTTCTATATTTTTTTCTTGTAACAGTTAATATTTTAAGGGAATGTAAGTTTTTGATGTGCTGTTGCTGTTTAACAGTGAGGTTTTTGCAACCAAAGATGTACATCAGCTTTTAAATGCTTGTCATATTATTGAAAATAAAGCACAAAGGCAGTAAAATAAATCACATGAGGAGGGGGTAGATATAAGATGTAACAAATGTAAGTGGAAAGCTAATCATTAATGAATTTTGCCTATATTTGGCGGGTGATACACGCTAAGAATTATAAGCTCTACAAAAGGTTTACTGAAGAAATCTTCATATCGCTGAGAAGAAATTTAATTAAAGCTAACTAAAGTCACTTTACGTAAGGAAATTTTCTTACGTACTAAATAAAATTATGAACTATGTAAACACGTTTCGCCGTTGTATTAAAGGAAGCTCATATGTATTGAATGACATTAATTAAAAGGCCACAGGATAACAGCAATAGGCAAATCAAATGAAAACCACCTCGGCATCGTTAACAATGCTACAAGACAGTTTTTTTTACCAACATGTCCAGCGTCCAACTAGCAAATTTAATAAGTGGTTATGGTCGCCCGGTTTTAATTCTTACGTCAGCACAATCTTATTCGGCTGTAGGTTCACATTCAATCGTAAAATAAGTCGGATTAATTCTATAATCAGACACGCACCTTAATTGCGCAATTAGGACATTTAGGCTATTAAGGCCTTAACTGTGCTCAAATTTCTATATAAAAAGTCAATTAGTTAACTAAGCAAGCAATTAGTACTTAATTGCACAATTAATTGGGAATTCGCAATGCAACTCTGGTGCAGTATGTTAAGTGAGCAAAAAGTTTCTGTACACTGACAAACTCAAGGCACGTTTAACAAGGTGACTGCATTAGTAATACAATTGCATTTTATTTTTCATGGCGATTGTCCAACTCTATATATAACTCTACATATATATAACTTAGAAACATAAATACAAACAAATAGCAAAAGACAGTTAATTTCATGCAATTTTTAACGAAAATTAATTTTAAATAATTAATTTCTTAAAAAAAACCTTTTTATAGCCGAATTGTTTCATGAATCCCCAGATAACAGGTCGTGGATGGCAATTATAACGGCCTTAAATTAAATTACTCGGAAGTGAAAAACGTTTTATTTCTAATAAACAATAACAAGCAAGTACATTTTATTCCATCTTGACAAAATTACAAAGTCGCCGTGTAGCAAAGGTGTTAACATATACAAAATAAAAAGAACAAAGTATAAACAAAACAGATTATGCAAAGAGTACAGTCATTTGAATTCGAATTCGAGATTGCAAATAGTAGTAAATATAATATATAAATAAAATGACATTCAAATAATATTAACGGAAATAAATCATTATTCTAAGGCATGGGTCATCCTTAGCCTATTTTTTAATTGAGTCCTAGTAGTCTTAAAAAACTTTAAAGTATTTAAGTTTATTTGGTGGAATCCTCTAATTTTGATTGTTCCAATACTTGCTCGTTCAATACAAAACACTTCCTTGTGACCAGGCACTCAAATAATGCGCAGTCTCCCGCTTATAAAGTAGTCGTTGATCGATCTTTTGCAGACTAAAAACGTCCTTATACTTTTTCTTTCGGACTCAACTTTGTATCAGCATTTTTACCACAATTTTATATTATTCTAAAACCAAATTTTTTTTATCAGTAGCTACTAAGAAGGTACTTGATTTAGTAATGACCATATCGCGCCAGTTCACCTTGAACTTTAACATTTTTGATATTGACCATAAGAAAAAAATTATAAAGCTTTAAAATAATGTTTATTACTGAATTTCATGAGTACTCACATAAATGTTGCTGATGACAACAATACAAAATGACATTAAAGTGGACTCTCTTATACAACATGATTACTTCTCTACATGAAGATCTTTTAAAACAAAGTACAAACTCCACACACTTATTGCAAATTGCCCATTTTCGTGTTTCGCATGAATAGTTCGGTTTGTATGTCAAAGATGACAAAACGAAAAACGCATATTTGAAATACAACTTGACTTTACAAAAGTCATTGTTAAGTTTAATAATCGCATAAAGTTTAATTTTTTATTGCAAAAAAAAAATCGATGAAAATATCATTGTAAATTATGATGACAATATGTGAAAATTGTTTGTACAATAAAAAATTTTCCATATTAAATAACGGCTCTTTTAATAGCTAAATCTGCAAATTTATGTAATAGCGAGATTTTCCTATTAAAAGAGGCAGTCAAAGTTTAATTAAGACCCCTCGAAATTTGAGTTATTAAAATAAATTGAAATCAATTATCAAAGACAAAACATAAACAAACTTACACATTTACTTTTAACTTTAATTGTAATAATGGCTTAATTTCTTTCTTATGGATATTCGAAATTATTTTAAGAACATTAGGTCCTTAGCTTGAAATAAAACTACAACTTTTTTTCGACTAACAGCAATTTATTATACGGCTTACCAAAGATATAATCAGTATAAGTTTGTAATTGCTACAATATTTATATGCTACAAAGTACATACATATAGCAGAGGTAGGCGATTTAAAGATATCCGAAGTTGAATTCAACTGTCTAAAGGTCATAGATAACATTCACACCAGATTATCAATATAGGCCATAAGATCCCCAGATTGAATTAAAAGCCATTTTGTATTGTCTTACTCGGGGAAACATCCATTTGAGAGCGTTTAAGATAAATATGTGCGGGATCCTTGTTGCATCGACTACCAGGTTCGTCTTTAGGAGACTTGTTGTAGAAGTCCCTATATACCATATGTAGCTTGCAGTGATCTAATTTAATTCAAACACCAAAACCTTGAACAAAAAATTAGAAATCGCAAAATCACCGAATAGTTACGAAAGAAATAAAATTTCACTCAAAAATCCTCAAAATCCAAAAATTCACTAAAAATTTCAAAATTCATACAAAAATAAATATTTCCAATAAATTTAAAAATCGATAAATAACAGCAAAGTTTTAAAAAATGAATACCCGAAAAATTATAAAAAAAAATTGATATTTAAATTTTAACAAATTCGAAATTTTACAACTCGAAAATCACAAGACAAAATTTTTCTGCGAATCACAAACTTAAATCTCACCAAAAATCCAACATTCAACTAAATAATATGAATATACCCAAGAATTCGAAAGTGTACGAAGCGGTCGACCGTACCGATTAAATCAGAGAAAAATCAAAATATACAAACAATTTAGTAGAGCCAAAAGTGAGAAATCTGTATTGCGAATAATAAAACGAAACATTTGAAACAAAACGAATAAGGGTAGAAACGCAAATGGAAAATTGTGTGTACCGAGTTGCACAAAGAACTCTTCTATAGGTTTCGTTTTATTTATATAAATTTTTCCATTAGCTCTTATGTTAGAGTTGCCTCGAAGCGCGTGTCTCCTCATCAACAGACACTCTTCTGGAAAAGCTTTGCAGCCTTTCTTAGAGTAAACCAGAAGGGCATTAAACTTTTCCGTTGTTATTCAAGTTGCTTAAAGGAGCTGTTCTCTTTATAGTTTAGTTGTGCAAAACCCGATCCTATGGAGGCAAAGGCCGTACTTTTCTTAAATGCTGCCGTATAAAAAGAAAAGCTTCTACCATCATGAAATTTATTTTTATCAGTGCTGTTCTGTATTCCGAATCCGCAATATTTTATTCGTAAGTAGAAATTCCCAATGGTTTAGCTATTCTGTATTTCACTTCCGAATAACTTCTTTAATTTTATTAAAAATAAAATTATATCTGGGCCTCTAATTAAAACAACAGTCCTTTATATCAGAAATTCACTTAAAAATCCTTAAATAGCGAAATCTTCCAATGGAAAATAACGTTCTCCAGTAACTAGGAAAAGATTTAGCTATATACTTACGGAGTTGTCATTTTTTTATTGATATATGTTTTTAAGTTATGGTGCACGAATGGCTCCAAGATCGAAGATGGCAGTGCTGTGTCGGAAATTGTAGGGTCACACTTCCTAAATGCAGCTGCAATAGAAAAACAGCTTCCATCTTTCAGGCGGAGGTCCACGCCCTAGAACTCTATGCTATATAAGGGCAATCGTGGCACCAATTACATTCTCTCTGACTGCCAGGCGGCTTTAAAAGCAGCGAAGAATATGGCCAATTTAATATGTGTACTGGGACAATAAGGTCGCAGACATTCCTTTCGTATGTCTAAAAGCCCTGCAAATAACCCAATACCCGAAGGGAAGGACATGCGTTAGTCGAAATGACTCATTGACCCAGAAAGCATTACGGTAGAAACTTTTTGAATGTAAGCAGAAGTGATATTCAACTTTACACTGAAGTATTAACAGGACACTGTAGACCTAATTATCCCATGAGTAAAGTAGGTTCGGTATAATAATAATAATAATGTTCTTAAATGCGCGACTACATAGTTCAAACTTTATGTGCTGCTCTCTTAATTAGAGTTGTAAATTTTGTTGGTTTGGTGCGTGGATAATTATATAATAGTTTATAGAGAATTTTTACTAAAGTAAATCGTTGGGTAGAGTCAGATTTCCATCTAGAAAACGTACCATTAATTTCGTGTGGACTTTAAACGTAAATTAGTATTTCCAGCGAATACATTGTATTTTATGAAAATTATTTCCCCGTTGCAGCTATTTACATTCATAGATGGACATAGAAATTGTTCTTATCCTAGTAAGATTACCACAAGGTATGAACAATAAAAATCATAAAGTACTTAAGTTTATAGCTCAATGTGGCTTCAAGGCCGGAATGATGTTTTTAATAATACAAAAGAATTAGTAACTATCAACTCATTATTAAAAGAAGAGTTAAAAATTAAATATATTTCGTGTTAATTTGGGTGTTCAAGTTAACCGAGATTTGGAGACCTGTTTTTTCTTAATTTTTTTGAAGGAATTTCAAATGAATTTTCTCAGCAAAGACAATATATGAGAAACGAAGAAAATGATATCATCTGTTACTTAGAAAAAATCACAAACAAAGCAACTTTGTCAGTGAAAACTTGGTTAAAATCTGGATGCTCCTAACAAGCAAACCGCAACCGGTCTCATCGATCGAAGCAAATCATAATTTAAACACTGAAGCTTGACACGCTTGTACACGTTGTACGATGACATGCAATTCCGACAAGAGGTTATGAAGTGATCGATTGCCATTATACATTTATGTATAATATTATGTATGATTATATGTCAATAATGATAAGTAAAGATTTCTGATAGTTTATAGTATTTTTCTTAAAAGGGCGTTTCCATCGAAACAGACTTTCACAAATATGCTGAAATATTCATGACAAACTAAAGATTTTTTGTTTCCCAACGATCTAAATAGGAAAGAAACAGCTTTGCAATCGTTTCATTACTGTCTTCTGACTTTTAGCTAGTATATAATTGAGTTGAGAAAGTTAAAATGAGTTTTATTTGTAAGTTATAATATATATATTCATCAATTACAGGATTACATGAAATGCATGCATATACTATTTACACTTCATTACAAAATTCGTTTATTTGTGAGCAGATTTTGATATATGTTTGGTCACTTTTGAGTTCATTTATTTAAGAAAGAAACGTTGTCAATTGAATATAAAAGGCCATGATCAACACCGCTGAGTATTTTTGGAAAACCTTAAGAGAGTTTAGAAGATGTCAGCTAAAAAATATTAAAAACATTTTTTAAGGTTTTAAAGATTTTCTATCCCACTGTGTATCTTGTAATTTTCTATGGATTTATTCTACATTAAAAACTTTACGAAAATCAGAGCTGCAATTGTTACACGTTTCTTTTTCTTAAGCTTTGCTTTGTTTATATTTTTCCCTAAGACAAAAATGATAAATAACAGATAATAACAAAAACCACTTCTTAGCGCCTAGATTTTAAACCAAGTTTTTGCTACAACAACGTATTTTAGGTTGGCTTTCGCTCTTGTTACACTCTCTTTATAGTAACTTATGCCTGCGTATTGGTAAGCCAAGTTGCAGCTATTAAATACAATTTGAGAGAATTTAGACAAGAAATAAAAACAAGTGCTAAAGAAAACAAAAAGAAAACATGGTCTATAAAAGAAGCGGTAATAGTTTGAAGTGAACGACCATCAAGGTAACTGGTAACTGGCAAAATACCAACAACAACCAACACACTCGCTTCATATAACAACAGCAACCCTCACCGCCACTAAATAAACCGCGTTAGTGACAAGCAAATCCAAACATTGCTTAAGACACAATAAAAATTCCTAGCAATAGTTGCAGTAACAACAAACATAAGCAGAAAAGCAACTCACTTATTGTTGTTGGATTCAAAACAAAGTAGAGGTGATTGAGCTGCAGTGACTGTTGTGTGAGTGGAGAGCTTTTGATACACAAAAAAAGAAACAAACGCACATACCGAAACTAAAGCAAAAGACTGGTGGTTACATGGCAGCCCTATTTTCTTCTTCTTTTACTTCTTGCGTTTGTTTGAGCCAAAAGAGAAAAAGTAAAAGAAGTGAAATGGTCACGTAAACACTAACACTCACACAAAAACCTACAACTTATTATTACAATTGTTGTGTTGGCGAGCATTCTTGTTGCTGTTTCTTGCCAATTTAGGCTTGTCAGCGCTACTGCGTTGTTTTTTGTTTGTTTTTGCGCTTGCTCTCTTTATTTACAGACAGTGGTTAGTTTGGCCAAATGAAGGCAAATAGATGCGTTTTTATGTTCTACTTAATTTTTACACCTACTGAAAAGTGAAGGGGTCTAACTAAAAGCTTACCAAAATTACTTTTGATATGTTTTAATTTAGGAATTTTACTCAAAATTGCACGTTTCACATATCGCAATTATTTTTATTTTTATGTTAATTAAAAGAATGCAAAATTAAACTGGAGAAATAAAATTCAATATATTTCTGAGGCTTTTATATAAAATGTTCTTGAAAGTATGAATTTTGTTTAAAAAATGTAGTATTTTCGACCAAGTCTTTGCGTATGGTGCGTTGAAATTTATATAAAATATGAGCTCGAAAATATTTTTCCACTTGGTCCACTTTGTCATTATGCAGTACTCCACAAAAATAGAATATGTTTAAACTGATTGACAGCCGCAACCTCTCTCTGCTATTTTTATACATCGCTTTGCATCCCATTAATTCTGCAAGTCAAAATGATATATTTATTATTTTTTAACCATCCTATTAATGAAAATTCAACGATTAAAAAACCATTCTACACTTCTACGTATATAAGCAATATAAGTTTGCACAGATTAACTACGATAAGTATCTTCAAGCAAGAAAGGTTTTAGTGATATCTAAGGCAGGAAAGATAACAACAAGCTAGAAGACCCTTATGAAACTCTTAATAAGTAGGTTGATCCCGCCACTAAATGAGGACGAAAATATTCCGAATCACATGAAGTCATAAGAATTCACAGCACTTTGAAATACTCGTAAACACATTGGGTTTTTAGGGAAATTCTTTAAAGAAAAACAGATTTGATTTGCTTTTTTGGGTTGAAATTTATCCAGCTTTTCAAAGCTTAATGAATAAACTGATATTAAAAAAGTATTTGAATGGGCGAAAAATGTCGCCCTAAAAAAAAACTATTTTTTAAGTTCACTTCAGACATTTGACGCCGCGATTCTACAACAAAACATACAAGCATCTATTCTTTCCTTGACATATTTATATCTCTGGCATGCCAGTGAGCATTCATAGTTACAATTTAATGTTTCCTAATAATACAGCTTTTTTAAGTATTCACAAAAACCCGCAACCCGATACTGATGGCAAAAACAATAGAGAATGAAAGTTAATGAGGAAATATGTTCACGTATAAAGTAGCGACCGAAATATAACTTCAGAAGGAAAAATTACACTGAAGGATGGCATGTACCCGAAACTAGTTTGTCTCCAACCCAAACTTGACAAGGGATGACAGAAATGTGTTTCTACAACATAGAGAATCCTAGCCTTCTAATCAAATCAATATCCAAATAATGCCTCAATACACAGAGCTTAAATATCTCCATATACATCTTCATGGAAAATAACATACAGATAGAAATTTGACTCAATGAAAAGTGAAGGCAGGTCATATAAATTGGCTTATTGGCGGGAAATTCAACTCTAAACTCAGCTCACAAATTTTTACTTTATATTTCGATCTTGAAACTAACATAGTGCTATGGGATTCACTAATTTAATTGTGAAAATTGTGATTCTCCATATGATTAAAGCCGCCTTAAGACATATAACAAATTCAAATATACGCAACGATTTAAGACTTGAAACGAAATTGAAAGAATATCAAGAAAAATTACTTTTAGCCCTGCCCGGTATTAAATAACACGTCATAAGGATTAACTTCTCTATTTAACACCGTTAAAATCGGTGCAAAAATGACATAGATTGAAATTTGTTTGCCCACGAAGTCGTATGATTACTTTCGATTCTGACGCTTTAGTCGAGTTTCTAGTTTAATACATCAACCACAAAAAGTGACAAGACTATTTTGGCTCGTATGTGCTCTTCACAAACGGAAGATGGTAAAGGGAAATTTAGATGGATCTCATAGCGGGGTGATCCACGAGCTGTAATAAATTGGAATTACACAAAAATACAATTAGATTCTTTTATTAGCTGTTGCGATAGACTGTGATTTGTAAGAAAATTTGCGAAAAATTTGGCTTCATAGAATGAACTTCTTCAAAGAAATAAACAGAACCACTCCACATCCTTGAGAGGATTATTTCTAATTGAATCTAAATTACACTCAGTTGAAAAAATCTAATTTTTTTAAGAACAATTGGGCAAGAAAAATAAAAATAACTTATTTACATTTCGTGAAAGACTTCTTTAGCTTATAAGTCGATTATAAAAGTTACACAATTTACAGGATGTTTTTAAAGTAAACTAGAGGCGTTTTTACCCTAAACGACATATAAACCTTTTCAATGTACTCGCAGTCGTTATTCCTTTCATCATCCTACTTTGTTGAGGAGGAAGAGTTTAACATTATTTTCTTTATTTTATATTTTTAAAGAATTTCTACACACCTATTTGCTTGTATTACAAAAAAAATGTATTTTCCTTTAGACGCATACGAATAATCAACATCTTGTACCAATCAGCAGCTTGACTATTGGTTATTATTATGATTATTGTATTGAATAAGGACGCACGTTCACGAAGTTTTTGTTTAACGTTATTTTTTCTTTAATTTTTGCTAGACTCTAGTACAGCAAATGGAAAACTTTGGACAAGTAATAATAGTTATGTGTGCCAATAATAAGTTGTAATAATCACGATAACAATAGTTTTTAAGTGGTAGGTTGTCTTATGAGTTCTGTCCCTTTAATCAAAGCGTATTCTTCACATGAATTTTTTTTTTGCGTATCTTTTGTGTAGGTTTACTGCAAGTATTTGCGTCAAGATTGTGTCCTATCGTTAAATGTGTATGTATTTAAAAATTCTTTTTAATTTTATTTTATATAAAATGTTAAAGTCCTACAAACGTAAATAAAAATATTTCTTTTTATTTAATTGTTGATAGTTGTTGTGCGATAAAGTATTATGAAATGAAATGGAATAATATGAAATGAAAATCTTTAAATAGAAATACCAAAGAATTTATGGTATTTAAATTGTTAAGCATTAAAACAAAAGAGAGAGAGAAGAAGATCTTCAATGCAGTGGCTGGTTAAACGAAAGACTTAAGACAGAAGTATGTCGCTTGATGACGGGATGTTGTTGCGTTGAGCTGTTTAGTGGCTAAAGTGAATTAATATTGTCCTTGCAGCTATATCACAAAGACTGGCTACAAGCCGAAAATTATGATTGTGTAAAGAAAAGTATAAAATATTTTAAGTTAAAGGTTTTGATTACATTTCAAAGAAAATACGATTTAATTAATGCAACTTTATCAAGAACTTAAGTTAACATTGGCTTAGGATATTTTATTCTTATACTGTTTTTTTTTCATTTAAACGTCATTCTGCAGAACTTTCAAATATTTATTATATGTTTAAGCTTTTAATAAAACTCAAATTTTGTACACAAAATCCGCTTATCATACTATAAACGATTACATACAAAGTAGAACATAATGTTTTACACGTTGCCCAGCCTCAATCTGGTCAAAAGCCAGTTCATAATGGGCAACAAAATTCAGTTGGTTTTTATTTTGTTGCGGTATTAAGACCAAGCCTATCTTTTTGTTCTTTCAGTTTGAGAGTTGTACTCCTGCATTCAGCAAATCATTGTTTCAATCAACTTAATTTTCATGTGGCTTAAAAATACTACAACTGCTATGGAAATGAAATAATATTGTTTTTATCCCTAAACTAGTTCTTTGTGTTTGTTTCTTTAGTACGGAGATTATATTAAAGAAAAAATTATCACGATTTTGTCATATTATTAAAAAAAAAAACACAACAATTCATAAATAAATGTTGTCGTAGTCCCAGAGAAATAACACTAGTAAGACTGGTATTGCATGTAACCGATTAACGTTTACAGATCAACAGGACTTTGCTTAGGTGGTTTAGAAGAATACGTATTATACAAGTACGAGTATACATCTATTTGTTGAAAAGTATTCGATGTCTGTCAAGCCGAATTACCGCCCAAATGGCAATGAGACTTATTTATATTAATAACCAATTATTACATTTTATAAAGTGAGATGTAAGATATAAGAAATTTGTTGTACTTTTAGCACGATTATTGCTTCAAAATGTGGCATTGTAAGAAACAAAGTTAACGAAATATTCTCTACAATCACACCAATTTTTTTTATTTGTGTGTAGCGACTTTTTTTTCTAATATTCCTATCGCCCAATGTCGTGGCAAAGTTTACAAATAACGGCAATTGATTTTTTTAAGTGTTGCCTGAAACACTATATGCAGTTGTATTGGAAATAGTTCATATAACGCAATTCAAAAAAATTTTCTTAAAGGTTTTAAAACCTGTTGTTTAACTAAAAGATGGAAGCATAAACCTCGGTGTTTATTTTTAATGGAAAACTATTATGCAAAAGCCTTAGGAAGAAATAACTTTTCACTACATTGTGCAGCAACAGCAAAAAAAGGAAGCTAGAGACAAATTTAAAAGTTGCTTATGGGAGGAAATTATAGAAGTAAAAACAAATAAGAAAATTATGGCCGGGTAAGTCCAATCATCGGATAACATCCAAATATTGAATAATATTGAATATAAATAAACTAAAAAGAAACACAAGGCTTTTTATAGATTTCCAATTAAGACGAGTCGATGCTTAAATAATATAAAGTAAATTGTGTTTGAAATATTATTCAATAAATTTTTATTTCAATATCAAACATCCATTAAAGCCTCTGTGATGTGAAGACAGGAAAATGTCTAGCCAAATCGAATGTTTTTTACGTCATCGTTAATAAGGAAATTTTATTTGTTAATACAGACACTCATACAAAAAAATTAAATCCAGATGATCTGCTATCAAAATTCGTAGAAAATTATTTCAGTTAAAATTATCATTTTGGATATGATCGTCTTAAAATGATGCAATCGCCTTGCGTATCGTTTTTAAACTAAGTTCAAGTTATTCAAGATCAGAAAATAAAAATTAAATTATATAAGAGACCATAGACAAACAATTTAAGAAAATATTATCGAACTTTTTCGATTTAAAATAGTTTCGTTTTTATTATCGAGAATTACGAGAAGACCAATTACAACAAAATTTAATGAATTTATTAATAAAATGGATTTTTTGGGATCTTATTATTTCTTATTAAAATTTTTTCTATCCAATTCTATTCCAACTTATTTTATAATAAAAATGTAATTAATTTCTTACGGGTGGATAAACTAGTTGCTATTCGTGTTTCGCTGGTTACCCGAAATTCTTAAAAAAAAAACATTCGAATAATAACAAATAGAGTTCAGCTTATCCCACTCCAGCAAATAAGTTTTAATTTTTTGATAAAAAAAGAGTTGGGATAGAATTTGCGAGAAACGGAAATAATTTATTTTGTTTATTTTTATGTGATGAACTTCTAAGTCTTATACCCGTCGAAGGGTTCTAAGCTAATGTTATCTAATGTTATCTAATGGTTTTTTTCACATGTGACTTGTAATTTATCAACACAAATAATGAACTCAACTCACAAGGGTTTGACTGGTATACTAAGAGTTAAAACAATGATTATGACTTTGGGTAATCGCAAACAATTATTTTCGTACGCAAGATGGTATAAAAATATTGGCTACTGTTACTGTAACTTTCAATCAACACTGTGGAAGAATATTTACACACAGGTCTTGATATTTACAACCAAAAACATGTTCGACTAGAAAAAGATCAAGCATAAAAAATCAAACTGTATTTTTTAGTGTTTCTTTTTTTGTTTTTGTAGCCTAAGATAATAAATTTTCTATTAAAAAAAGACACACTGTAATTTGCTTAAAAACAAAAATACAGCGCACGCAAACATCCCAAACTACTTTCTTCCTAGCAAACTGTTTAATTCCGTTGGAATATCTGAAATACGCTCTAGTTTTGTAAGTAAAAATTTTAGTAATAAGAAGAAATGCGTAATTATAGCAATAGAGGTACCAAATTTTAAAAGACGGTGCAAAGAAAAAATGCTTAAGGTAACCAAAGGCAACTAAGAGGAATATATTATGATTGAATTATGTGATTGTAAGTAAATCATATTATTATTGCAGATAATAATAACATGGTTCTCTTCGAACGAACAAAGGCGACTAAAGCCATGGAATGCTTTATAGTCAACGCGCTAACCACATAAGTCACACCATCCACACATACAGTCTTTGGTTAAACAGCAAAAGAATTATAAGACAGCACAAAAGTGTATCATCGTTTTAATCTCCTGATTGTATGTCCTGCAGACCTTATTGTTTGCTCTAGCTACTCGAGGCATAGGTGTGCTTTGTAAAATGGAGTGCCGTGTTATAATACTTGCAATCTCACTCATTGCGACCTTGTACATTTTCATCTTGACTTGAATCACCCCACTAAATTCGAATACTTTTACCTAACGTTTCGATGTTCTATAGTACAATATGGATCATCTCTGTCCAGTTTTTTAATCCAGTCTTGCAAGTTTCCAAATGTTTTGCATAATCCAAGTTTATTTTTATCTCACATGGCCATCTTATACACTCTGCGGTACCGTATTTCTGCCTGAAGGACCATGTTATGGTCAGGAAGTCGGAAATACATTTCGGTCTCTAGGACCCTATTAAGATTCCCAGTCCTATATTGAACCTAGCGCAAAGCCGTGCGGGTAGCAGCTGGTCTTCACAGGTAACTGCGGTAGATTTTAACGAGGTGTATCTGGTTTGTAGCTAGATGGAACCTAGTTGTTGGTAACAACTACAAAAATTAAATAAGTCAAGGAGGATTCTTAAAATTTACCACCGACCTCCCAAGATTTAAAAAAGTTAATTTGAAAAGTCTTAGAATTAAATTAGAATAACTTCTTTAATAATTAAGTAATAGTAATAAAAATAATGTTTACGGGGAAGAGCGGAAAAAAATTTTTGCATCAATAGGCCACGACTTCATTGCAAAAGTTATTGAATTTTGAGTAGCTTGGTGGGTCTTCTTTAATTGCTCAATATACCGGGTTCTTTATATAACTTTTATATATTCCTAAAAATACAACAACAAAAAACAACTAAATAATGAAACGCGCAATTGAACATCGCGAGCCTAATTTATTGTGCAAGTATGCGAATGCTCTGCAAGTGAAATTTTAAACAATTTTTGAATAATTCATTTGAGAGATTGCAAAAACGCATTGTTTGTGAGGGCTTAAGGCGTTTTGATAAGTACCCTTATAATAGTGTTTTTATGTACGACAAGTTAAAATACACACTTTGTATGGGCTTGGAGTTTTAGTAAATATTTTATTGTTAAACTCAACCATGTTGCAATTTTTATGGATGGGAATCTCTTAGTGATTAATGTAAACTATAAGTTGCTTATCACAACTAAAGTAATGTTTAATTTATTGTTTTCAAATAATCATTATATGTTTGCCACAACAATATATTGTTGTAGGGAACATAATATGGTTACCGTAACTATACGACAACCATGTTTTATCTTTTCTTATATGATTTCTGCACTGATTTATACGCATTTTTTTCGCAGGCCTCTTTTTCCAGTGCCTGTTTCTTTTATTTAGTATCAAGTGGATTAAATTTTTAAGATAGCGGAACACTAAGTTATAAAAGAACAGTTTCTAACAAACAAAAAATTGCAAGAAAAGTATAACACTCACTCTGTTATTATTTTTTAACGAAACAAAAAACCATAATATTTATGACGCAGAGAATAGTTTCTAACAGCAACATTATAAAACAACTTGCAACTTAGCAACTTTACATACAATATTTTGCTGCAAGCAACAAAATTAGAACTGCAAAACAACAGGTAGTTAGTTGTTATATTCGTAATTTTCTCGTTCTTTTTTTTCAAAAGTTTGGGTGGGTAAGTAACACAGAAATATGATAAGAGGCAAGAGAGAAATTCCAAGTGGAGACTAACTATCACAAAAACAACAAGTAGATACCCTGGATGAAACCAGTTACAGTTGCACATAGAAGAAAACTATAAGGCCAAATTCGAAAAAAGACAGGCCACAATTTGTCAATGCCATAAAATAAACTAATAAAAAAGAAATAGAATACAATTCTACGTCGTTCTAATTGCCGAAGGAAACTAGGTGGCGTATTGTTCTCATTGTGTTTGTCAGTAGTTGTCTAACCTATTATTTGTTAAGATTTTAACACCCCTGACAGTTACACAAATTTAAATTAAACGATATGAAATGCGCATTAAATGGAATAGTAATAAATAAATGTATTTGTATTGAATTGTTGCACCGAATGCACACATTTGAACGAAGCGGCCTATTGTTCAAGTGACAATTCCTATTTTTCTTGCTAGCAAATATTTTTATTCATAAAAACAATTTATTGTTCCTTCTTATTTCTATTTCTATAAAAAGGAAACAATTATTTTCAATGCTCGTATGTATGTATGATTGATACAAGAGGCAAAATTAATAAAATATTTTTATTGTGGTGGGGAAATGACATACAACTATGAATATTTTTAAATGCTGTTAAACACAAGTACTCAGTATAATAATTATCAACCCCAAATTGCTTTCTAACATAAATGGCAAATTATAAAATTGGTTATTTCTAATTATAGTCATCAATAATTATTTGTTAATGGAAATTAATAATTAGTACTGTTGTTTAAAGAGCTGCTCTTTCGTTATTTATATAATTAAAGCAGATAATAGATATAAAATTAACATTTTGTAATTATTATTTATATGCTTCAATTAAACTCAACAATACATAATCAAATTATTTAAAAAATAATAATCCTAAGGTAGCCTCTGACGAGGGTTTGCAAGCAAATTATAGTCGTAATCGTCATCGCGATTAACAGCATCATTTAATCGAATTATTGCATAACAAATCTTGCTTTTACGATTTAATATAGAATTATTTGCATTATACTATTTGAAATAAAATGTTAAGTAATTCTCTTCTTCTAAAAGCATAAGTACAAAATCCGTAAACACTAATGCGCCAAAATGGCGAACGCACTCCGGTGCTGAATATATTGTTTTAACTTAAGGAAACATGCAGGGTTTTGGGTTTTCTTTTTTTATGTCTATAAAGAGAGTTTCAATATCCCTAACGCAGGTGCCGAAGGAGAGAGAAGAATATATAATTCTCTTGCCCCCCGATTAACGATTAAAAGTTTACGTTGTCACATAGAAACAGTTAATGAGATTTTAATATTTTTTTGTTTGTTTTTTTTTATTTGAAATAAAATATTTACGATGAACTGGCTAACGTTAAGCTTGAGAGACCAAAGAGCACCACTGTATAAAGCCACATGTGCGCCACATACATATCGCTCAATTCGTGCCTAAACAATTTCTCAATGATTGCGCGATTATAAATTCAGCAGTTTTTTTTTTTTTTTTTGAAGAACATATAGATTTGGCAACTTTTGGAAGGGGCAATATACACCTTCACTCTTAAATTTTGATTGCTATTGTAGCTAGTCAACCAAACATGCGTCTCGTCGCTAAAGGTGATTTTTTGGCAATAATTGGTGGCCTCTACTATACGCTTCACGGTCAACTCAGCAAACAGACGATGTTGTCTACGATCATTTACTTCGAGCTCTTGGCGATTTCAATAGCCCACCAAACGTGGCGCAAGTTTACAGTAACGAACACTAATTTTGATAACAAATTTCTATTATTCGGAAGTACTTCTTCATCGTATAACCTTCCATACTAGTTCAGAAACGGGAACCGAATAACAAACAATAAATTTAGCAGACGTTTCCGAAACAACACAGCCGCCACATATCGTCAACTTCAACCTGACCTTTTAATAAAAATCGAATTAAAAATAGGAAAAGAATATACAAAATTGTATCCACATGCTGCTTATTGTTGAGTTTTCACCTCTATTGTTTGCAAAATGGAAACAATTTTTCTTATACCGAACATCCACGTTTAATAGGTGCAGGCGGAAATCTTCTAGATAGTTTTATTTGAGTATTTGTTCTGTTAAAAATTTTGCAATTACAAAATATGCTAGAACAGACCTTTTCAAGAGATAGGAATGTTATGGTTTTAAAGTACGTTTAGATAATAAACGATAAATGTTGCACCCATTTTCTCGAAAATATTATTTAAATCTTGTATGAGACTTATTTCAATAAGGACTAATTGTTTCAAAATAAGAAAAAATACTAAAAGGTTAGACCAAGAAAAGGGCCATTACCAGAAGCAACAAAAAGTCACAGTGATGTACGATATCAAACAAGTCGTTTTCGAAGTTGCATTGCACATAGAATCTTCCTGTCTCCTTCTTAACGATTTCTAATTCAACCTCTTGAATAATTCTAATTACATTCACCAAACAGTCATCTAGTGGGTAGTGAATCATGACATGCACTCCTTACGGAATTTAAGATCATTTAAGTTCGTAGCGTGGCCATAGACCTGCATCATTTTTAACAAAGAAACTAATTTTTATGGCGTTCAATAAACATTTTCTGATTTGGTATAATTAAATGGTCATAATAACTTGGTTTGATGCTTCTTAATATTTCCTTTTTATTCAAAAATGTCGCACACAAATTTTTTTTCCAATAATGCAACTTTTATTCAGTCCATAAAACTTTAATTCAACAATCATAAAATTGTTTGTGTTTTTTTCTAGGCGGAACACCTGTTACATAAACTGCCATTGCTTGCAATTTCGAATGTACGCTGGTAAATGTTCGCCTAACACTTATTGCTTTGAATTCATAATAAGATGCGTATGACTTTTTGAGACATGTTATAGATCGACTAAATGTGATAAATATTAATAGAGTTACGAGTGTCTTCAAAAAGCAATGAAAACGTGAGAGAGAGAGAGAGAGACTTTGTACTTATTTGACCTGAATAATTTTGTATATTATTTTTCTTTAAGAAAATTGCAGTGTCTCTTTTAAGCTTGTGGCTATCGGATTTGGCAACTAGATTAAGATTTTTTTTTTAATTTTACGAAAACAAATAAAGTTTTAATACTTCTTATTGCTACTGGCAGCAGAACAAAACTTTAAAGTTAAATACTTCTTAAATGTTGCCAGAGACTCCTCAAAATTGTGGTTGCTTGAAAATTCCTAGAGACAAATAAAATAACTAATCCAAATCTGTTAAAGATTTAACTTAGCAAGTTGAGAATCGTGAGTTCATAAACGAGTAAGTTCATAATCTTCTTCTGCGACCAACTTTAATTTTATATTTTTGAGCCAGTTATCCAATTGTTAGTTTTAAGTGTGAAATATCGTAGTTGAATATAAACCGAGAAATAGCACACTACATTCGTATACCAAAAGTAGATTTTCCCATGCTGATTAACTTACTTGTATAGTTAGTTTAACGGTGAAGCAAAATAATACTTTAAAGATTCTCTGGGATATTTTGCACAGATTATGGACCTTAAAGTAAGTAAAGACATCCAGAAATCAAATATTTCATAAATCGTGTTCTTTTGAGTAACAGAAGTCAATAAAACTGCATGGTTTAGGTAACCATAAACTGTAACGTATTATGATTGAATTATATGGTTGCATATAAACCTTATTATTATTGTAAATAACAATAATAATGGTATAAATATTTGGAACGTATAGAGACAAACCGATTTCAGTGTCATTTTTCGTTTCAACGAATCTTTGTCAAAGCACCCGGTCATGAAACCAAATCAAAAGTCAAGAATAACAATATTGTACTTTTAGAACGATATAAGGGTGCCTTTAGCCACCCTTATATGTTTATGAAACACCAAAAGATTTTTACGTATTATGTCTATTAAAATAATTGTATGGTTAGAGTTGCCATATTATTTTTGTATATTTACAAGTTTAGTTAAAATTATATTGTTCAACTCAATCATGTTGTAAGGTTTAGGGATGGAAATCATTTAATGATTAAATATAAAAATTGACTTATTTATTGCAACTAAAGTAATGTTAAAAATGTTTTTGATTAACCACTATTTGTTTGCCACAACAAAGTATGGTTATAAAGAATATAAGGTGGTTGTCATAACCAGGCCACAGGCATGTCCGTTCTCTTTGCGTGTAGAATTAATTAAAAACTATTTAAGACAATAAAAAGAAGAGAAAATATATTAAAAAAAATTTGCAATGCACTCCAGTGCAGGCAGGATTAAACTGGACTACATAAAATCAGTTATAAGAAAAGTCATAACTTCGAATTTTATAATTCATCGAAGCTGAAAAACAAATAAAAGTATGCATGATACTTGTCAATCATATCGATCAATGTCTAATTGCTATTTAATTAAAGAAAAGCGAAGACTAAAGAAAAGAAAGAAAGAAACAAAGTAAAACAAAATCGTACAATTGTTTCCGGATTCATGTCTTTGTGTTTTAGTTTTTCTACAACTTCTTCATAGCCGTTCGTCCATGGACATTCCTTTCAATCACATGTCATTCTAACGAACACTTTAAAATGTTATTTTAATTATTTTCGTATGAATGGCTTGCTGTTATGTAACAGACCTGGCTGGGTGCTTAAGAAAATTCTACAACAATTTAATGTCACAATAACGAACGCCAGATGATGATAATGATGCATTTTTTCCATTATTTTTCTGGACTTCTCTTCTTGTTCTAGTCATCATCATAAGCATACAGTTCTTTTAGTTTGGTTTTCAGTTTTAACTCTCTGTTCTGTTTGTCTTCTTGTATGCTATTAATTCACCTTTACTCTAGTTACATAATTTACCGTTACATTTCAATTACCGCTAACAAACGCTACAATAAAAGCATCAACAGCAACAACAACTAGAAAAGCCACACTAACATCGCGGAACAGCAGAAAGAAGTAGAAGGAGAAGAGCGAGAAGATAAAAAAAACCAACTAACATTTATTTTGCTTGCAACTTGCTGCACTTTTGTTGTATTAGTTGTTGTAGTTATTATTATTGTCGTCTTTGTTGCTGTCGTTGTTGTTATTTTCATAAGTATGTAATCTGGTTAAAATAGCGCTTGTTTCTTAAGTCTCTTGATTTTGTTAGCTGCACTGTTTGGCTCACACCAAACATACATAAATTGATTTAGCCATTAAACTGAAAAAGAGAGCTACAAAATAAAAGTTAAGTTTTTTTTCTTATTTTGTTTACTGTTTTGCATATTTTCAATATCAATTCATATTTCTAGGTACTCGTATGTGAGGCTTGGTAGACGTACTTACCCATTATTTGAACGAAGGCTGTTGGCAAAGTATATTAAAAATACACAAGAAACTAATAGTTTAATGTTAAATGATTTTTGTTTTTGGAGAGAGGCTCTTAAGCGACAGGTATAGGGCCCTCTTCAGATAATATTTTTTAGGTTTTTGCTGATAGAGCTGAAACTATAACTTTTAGCAAAAAAACAGAAAAACTAAAGCTGACAAAAGTCTCTGAAAAATTTGTCCTAATTATTGCTTTATTTATAAACGTAATAATATGCTTTTAACTTTATCCGAAATGGTTGGTTTAATAACGTTAAACAATTTTTAATTCCCAGCTACCAATAATAATGCAACATTACCAATTATTGGCACATGCACAAAGTGAGGACATTGGGGCTTGCCCTCAAGATAGCATTCATATAACTACCTCTTTGTTAGTTAGTTTTCTTAAGAGTTACTAGAATTTTTGTGTAACAGTTGGTCATTTTACAGTCCAAAAAGTCAGTCAGGCCTCAACGACGTGTTCTTAAACTTTGTAAGTACTTTTCACACAGCCCTAATTTTACATACAAATTTTATATACATATGTATAGAGTGTGTGTGTATTTGCTTGTAAATTGTCCTCAGTGTCGCCTCACGCATTAATCAGTTATGCGATGACGTTTCAGGCAACCTAACAACATTTATCACTATCTTTTTTGTGGCTATTTATTACTGCAGTTGAGTTTGTTTCTTGCTTTCAATGTAAATTAAAGCCGCCAATAGTTTCAAATTACGTAAACATGTACTCGTATGTGTTAATGGGTAACTATATGCTGGCGAACGAAGCAATAATAAATGCTTTATATCACAACGTTACGGTAAAGTTACGTAGTCTTAACATATTGATTGGATCAACTATTCGTGTGTATGTATCTGTGTTTGTCACTACATTTGATTGAAACTAAGCAAGTGATGGTAGACATTGGAGGGCAAACATACCATTGTTTTAGTTTTATTTTATTGGTATAATTTAATGTCTAGTTTAACTCACAAATAGCACAATGGGGATAGATGGCGAAGCTCAATTGATTGCAATACTGGGCCGATACTGGGTTCTGCACAGCAAGAATATAAAGGGATAAAATATAACTCTCGTTTCGAATACTGCAATAGTTACAAATCAGAACCAATGTTATCATATGCCTATCGTATGAAAAGCACTAAAGTAATAACCGGACCAAGCGGTTTACAGAATGAAACTTTACAAATATGTTCAAAAACAAAAATTAGAAAATACTATTTTGTGTGTGTGTTTTTTTTAATTAAAGAAAAAACATTTCAGAACAAATTTAGAAGAGAGCATCATAGAAACGCACAAAAAATAACGCAATGAATTTTCAGATTAAAAAGTAAATATCAAAAAATATTGTTATGAAAAGAAATGAATGCTATTGTGAAATGAATAAAACTCAGTGACCTTAGTGATGACATGCACATAGATGTATGATTTTCACAAAAACTTAAACAAAATAGAAAAAGCAAAATTCTATAAAATAAAAAATAATAATTCTAAACAACAAGTGGATAGAAGAACGTGTTTTAAATTCACAAACAATTAAGCGCAACTCATCATCATTTTCATCATCACCAACGCAGTTGTATCTTCATTATAGTGAGTGATCTTTTTGCACACTGTCATACTCGTGCTTGCCCCCATATGCAACTGATTAGTGCAGCAACTCAGGTGATATAAAATGATCATAGTGTAATTTGATGTTGAATATGTTTTTAGGTCAATTGTTTTCTGTTTTTTTTTAATTAAATTTTTTCCATTATTCATTCAGTAAAAAGCTTTGTGAGAAATGAACCAAAAATCTAAAGCTGTCGTAGTGGAATGTTATTGTATATGTATCGTGTCGTGTTTAGCATGCGTTGTCAATAACGTCATTTTGTGTTGAAGCAATATATTCTAAACATTATCAACAAAAATAACAGCATGCAAATTCTCTCCTATGTCATACCCATCTTCCAACCTAATATAGAGAATTGCAGTTTTTACGCTTGATAAATTTAGGTTAAATTAAATAAAATGAAACAAAAAGAAATATTCATACAAACACATCTAGTGATAGCAGCAGCAAACAACGCCAACTTTAAATGAACTGGCAACAACAAATAGCAAATTATTAAAATTCACTTGTTATACATTTATTTTACATACTAAAAAATATTTAATTAAAAAGTACCCAGTAGGAATATTTGAAAAGTAAATTTTTCGAACTATGTGCTACTCAAATATTTCAGGAACATTGGCACTGGCTACATGGTAGATTTTTAAAACAAATTCAATTTTAGGAAGGAATTGCATGCCTTTGCGAACAGAAAGTGAAATACTTATTACACTATTCGAGTTTAAACAGTTCCAATACAGGCCGCCGTGGCCATATTCAAGGAAATATAAAAATATTATAAACTTATCATCCTAATTGCAAGTTTCAAACGCATATGTATCTAACTTTATTCTGTCAAGTAATTTTGTAGGCTTTTTTCTTTTTAGTGAGTTATCCTCGATTTATTATTATCAAGTTTTTTATATACGAACAACATCTTAAAATTTCTGTAAAATTAAAACACAAAATAATTTTCGCACCTATTTCGAAATTGAAGGTTCTCATATAAACGATAAAATGTATTACAGAGACTGATTATAGAAAAATAAATGAAATAGCAATTTCGTATTGACGAAAAAGCCAAATTCACAACTACTCTACAACTTTGTGACGCATTAATGGCTTATCCAATAGTTCCAAATTGCTTCAAAATCTGATAGAATTCGAATACAATTACATTGAAATTACAATATTAGCTGCATAGAAAGTATAATTGTAATTGAGTATAAAATTAGGAAACAATTTTATTTGCAAGAAAGCACTGAACCCAAATACAATTCATATAATTTTAAACGATAACCCTTAATTAAGATTAATAGTCGTTGTAATTGAAAATATTTATATATATATATATATATATATATATATATATATATATATATATTACCAGTAATTGTAAGTGAAAATTCAATTATAATTACAAGTAGTTACAATTGTAATAAAGCTTCCAAATTACTTGCAAACGGCCAAAATTCCATTGTATTTTTAAGACAGTTGTCCTTCATTGTGTTTGGATTTCAAAATATAACACATGAGTTGTTTATATAACTGGAATTGATGTGATTATAAAATTTTTTACATGTAATTGATAGTTTTTGCAATTTAATATCTCACTTTATTCAGCAGTTTTTCTAATTATATGTATTTCTATTGTTCAATTAAAAGTACTTGTAACTTTTAATTTGAATATTCGTAGTTACAACTATATGTAATTGTAATTGATTCATATTTTGAGTGTAATTTTTAAGCCTAAGGGGAACTTTTCAATTACAATTATTTTCAATTGTATAATTGTACAGAATTTAATTAAGATCCCCCGTTCTCTACATAGGTTTCCGAGCTAGCCCAGCACGTAAATATATTTTTTAATATATTAATTTATCGATTAATTCAAGGGTGTTCTTTCCTTTTAATTAATAATTATTATTGTTTACTAAGTGCCCGGTCGACTATTCATTTGGTTTTCATATTTATGAAATAGAACTTTTCTCATGTTAATTTAGAGACATATCGATTTATGTATATTTTTAAATAATATTTTTTTCTGAATAAGTGTAGCTTTCAATTGTTAGGATGGGTTAAAAAATGATTAAGTTATTGAACGATATATAATGTCTGAATTATATATATTTATATATATAACATTTTTTTAAGAAGTTGCATACCCAGGAACATTTTTAGCTGAATTGAAAAAAATTAATTTAAGTAGCTTTTCTGGGGACATTTCGATTCGGTAGACAACATTTGTGAAACGCAATGGATTAGCCATATAAGTTCGAATGTAACCCTCCTGTTTATTTCAACATTTTACAGAGCACTCAAAGTTTTTTTTTAAGTTTGCACAATTACAAAAAAAAAACTTACTGAATTTTTGCGGTTGTGAAATTTATCCTCTACTTCTCTTTCGTGTGACCAGCTGTAACTTGCAAGCATTTTCCGATTTCTGAAAAAGTTTGATGAAATCGTTTTTATGGTTCCTTTCTAAATTGCCCAAGATTAATTAGAAAAAAATTCAAGTCTGCATGTAGGAAATGAATTTTTATAGTCATTTTACAATCCATGTCTCAAACGTTGCCAAAAACTCTCACAAAATAAAAATAAGTTGGTCCTCTATCTTTATCCGACTGTATTTAGATTTGCTGAAAACCTTCATTCGAGTTCGGGCCCAATAAGTATGCCAGAAAATTATGTAATACAATTATGTATTAAAATTTTTAACATGATTAGCTAACTACCTTCTCTTACTTGTCTCCAGCCCTCCCAACTCAATCATAGATACTATAATAATATTGATAATCAAAAATAAATAATAATGTAGGGTTAAGATTTTAATACTTATTGTACATTTCTTTCGGAAAGGCTCAATAAAATGAAATTAAAAATAAATTAATACACAAACAACAAATTTATAATTGTGTATTTTACGATGAAGTGAAATCAACGGTGGTGTACTTTTGTATATTTAAACAAAGATGATATCATATTATTTTAAACCGCGTTTTTGTGCAAGACAGAATTGCAAAACAAAAACTACAATAAACGAATTATCTAAAATTCCAAATATTTATACAAATGTTTAACACCTCCTTCTCCCCAAAGAGACAAACAACATTGACACTTCTCATAACTTTTTTAGCTACAAAATTTGTTTATGTGTAAAAAAAACCTCAAAATAATAACTAGTGCATTAAAATGTATTTGAGCTGAGGTATAATCAGAAATATGTGAAATTGAGCTATGGCAGGTATCACTAATATTTCCTTTCAATCCAAAAATATGTGTCACTAAGCACTTATGTATGTATGTATGTATGTGTTGCAGCGTTTCTATTACTCAGTTTAAAAACTTTTTAACTTTTAGCAGAAATTTGAAGTGTACTGTGTAGCTTACATTGTGAAAAACATTAGTCTTGTATTGTATTTATGTGCGCATTATTCCATCTGGGGTATACTTCTCCCATGAGGTTTTGTCTATGGAAATATTGCACAAATTGCTAATGTGAATAAATGTTATTTAATTTGAAGCAACGTGACTTCTAATAATGATAGACGCCTGCTATGCATGAATATTTTTTTTTTCGTAAATTACTACTAACGGAAATGGGTAAGATGTGTTTGATAAACAAAACTTTAAATTTTTTATTTAAGTTTTAACACATATTTCTAAATGATTTGTTAAAAAACACTTTCTTAACTGGCAGGAGGAGAGGTTTTGTGATTTGGGGTCAATAAATACAAGCAAATGACGAAGCGAATTTTGAAGTTGATTAGTAGATACGAAAATTGTGACCTAAAATCGTTTTAAAGGAATTTTGAAATTTCGAATGCAGGGCACAAAGTCTATCGAAAATTCAAAAGAACTTCAATGGAAGTTTCGACTGTTGTAGACTGATATAATTTGTTTTCAAGTTTCTTCAATTTAACAACTCAAAAAAAGAGAGCTATTGTGTATAATAAGAGAAATGACACCCAAATAACGGCAAGAAATATGTTTATGAAACATAAACCAGTTCACTATGGGCCGTGTACTCTCCAGTAATATTCCATAGAAGTTTTCTTTCTGGCCGGGATATCAGATCAGTTCTTCTTTGCATCTTTTCAGCCTTGAAGTGTAAAATATATTATTATGAGCCTATTGTTGAAATAGTTGTAGGAGACGTGTATTGCACTATGAGCTTTTAGATTCGAAACCAGTACGGAGCCAGTAGGAGCGTTACAAATAGATTGGTTTAGTAAATAATCTGCTACACAAAAGATTCATAGAAGAACCACATAGAATGCTTTTTGTTATTATTATTACATTTATTTTTGGGAAAAAGTCTATTAAGTCTTTATTGCAACATGTGACACTTTGTAACTTACGTTAAAAATGCCACAAAACCAGTAATAATTCCCCTATATCACAACACTAAATGGCTTAGTATATATGACATTACTAAATTCACAAGATTGATATCGTGCAAATGATGAGTATTACAAAATGTCCAAAAAAAAGTGAAACAAATTGTGCTAGTTTTCCCAAAACTGATAGGTATTTTGTGTTAGTTTTTAGAAAGCGGCCAACAATTTTGCTTTGTCATATCAAAAAACTAGCTTTGTAAGTTTGTAACATTCCTGTTACTTGGACTTTGATGTCAAATTGTTGTGTTATTCTAGAATGGCATTGCGATTACTGTGGGAAGATTAGATATATAATATCCCTTGTGAATATGGTAGCAAAGGTGAATTAAATTACGATGGTCAGAGCAATATTGATCTCTATTTACAGCTATGTTTGGAAGACACTAAAATCATTAGATGCTGAAGCTATATTTCTCGGTCTTAAAGCAAGTCAATTAGTTTCAATAATCCGAAAATAACAAAAGCTGAAGTCGAAAAAAATTGTCTTTCTGACATAGCCAACAAAAAAAAATTACCGGAAATACTACTTTGCTGCCTAAAATATTAGAACTCAATACGCCTACTCAATATTTTTCATACTTCTTTTATAAATAACTAATCAGTTTCAGACCTACACACACAATCCTCTATACTACTTAACAAAATCCATTCAAGTGACTAACATCCATATACTTTAATGGAGCACTAACATAATTTCATTGATACAATTATCTCAGCTAACAATTGGATTTCTGCTATAGCTACACCTATCAATACTTATTTTACTTAAATGATAGTTCCAGTTTACCACCATGTAGTGCCACGAATAGTGATAAGCTTTTTAAATTTAGGCGTATAGTAAAAAATTGCGGAGACCTTTAGTGCTTCTAGTGATAAAAAACAAAACATGGCAGGTTAAAATGTTTTTTTTATTATGCAATCATCGCTGAACAGTCAGAAATTTAAGGCATGGCAGTGACAAAAAATTGTCCCCAATAGATTTTAGACTTGAGATAGGTAAAACTCAATGTCAGTTTATCCCTAAATCTATTAATAAATTTAACAACAAATTTTTCTACTTGCAGCAAGGCAAGACCAAGTCTTTCATGTAACACTCAGGCAACTAATGCCTACTAATTATTTACAATAATTATGCTACTTTTTTGGAAAGAGATAGAACAAGAGAAGACAGCTGAAGTAGAGGAATAAAGTAGAGTATCAATGTTTAACAACTCTGCAATTGCGCCTAATGTTTATTTTGAAAACAGTATTGCAGCACCTCCAGTGTTATGTAGGCGCATTACTTGAAGCTTGTATAGCCATTTATTTTACAACGCCGTCGATTAATACAGAGTGATACCGACGAAAAAGGGCGCGCTGCAATATATACTAACAAAAAAGCTCCTATCAACTTCTTTACATCTAAATTATAGATTAAAGTAAAAATTAATGTATTTAATTAAAAGGTAAAACGACTTACATTAATTAGCCAGGACAAGTATACCATTTTAAAGGTATTTATTTGCAGAACATAAGGAAAATTTATACTTTAAAAAAGTAAAGTGAAAAAGGAAAAATTTCCCCGCCGATACCTTTTAAATTTAAAATTTTTCCATAATAAAATTTTAAAAAATTCAATAATTCGTTGTTTTTGTTAATATTTTACCCAAAAAGCTGCACCGGTTTTAAAATCTAAATTTTTAATATAACATTAATTTTAAATTAATAGTGGAATTATTAATTATTTCCAGTATGCATATTATTGTTTTAAATAAATATAAGTTACTAATTGAATTAATTTATAATTTCTTTCAGGTACGTGTAATACCGTTTGCCTAGAACCTGTAAGTACTCCGTAAAAATATTTTATTAAACCTAGTTAATGGCAACTCTTAGTGTATAACACTTACAATTAAATCCTCAACTGTTATACTCGTTTAAAAAATACAACCTTCTAACTAAACTTGTTTTCTAATACGAGTAGCAACAAAACAAAGTTAAGGAAAAAAATAATAATAATAAAAACAAAATAGATACAAACAGCTCAGCTGATCAGACAATATAAAGCGATTTTCTTGTTTTTTTTTTTTTTTTTGTATTTTATTGCCTCTACTTTTTGTAAACAATTTATACTGTGTAGCAAACAATAATGAAATTAAAACAAATCTTAACAGCAGCAAGAACAATAAGAACTATGATTTAATTGCATTAAACTATTAAACGTTAAAGCAACTACACTCACTTACATATTTCTTTTACAGACTTACACATACATACAAACACACACATACGTATACGTAACATTACTGTGCTAAAAAAAAGAAACAATTCCAATTCAAATTCACAATAAATTTAGTTTAATGCCGATAGTAAAAAAGAGCCAACGTCAATTGTACGTACGTAACTACGGGCGAGTACATGGAATTTTAAAGCGGATGTAAAAAAAATATTCTTTCTAAGATAATTAAAATAAAAGTGTAAAAACACACTTTGGTTTGACCTTTGAAGTTTAATGCAAATAGATTTTTTGTTTTATAGAAGAGTAAATTAGATCGCGATGTAACAACTGTTTGTAGTTGCTTAAAATCCAATAATTTCGCTTGAAGTTTTTATTCCTTCTAGTGCGCGTTACAATTGGCGCCATGAAAAATAGTGGATAAATGGAAAAAAATTACTTAAATTATTGCGAACTGCATTTAATTGTTTTACGTGATTTTTTTCTAAACAATATTGGTAAATAAAATAAACAATATAGGTAAATAAACTAACGACACATAAAGAGTGTCTGCCAGATTGCATAATTTTAGCATTTATTTGCGTTTGGGTAGGCTGTGTGTTGAAAATGTAATTTGTAAAGAGTCAGCTTGAATGAACGAATTTCAGTTGCCAAATAATCGAACAATATTCATTATTTTAACTATTTGTTGCCATATTAGCTGCTACATAAAACTTAGCATTGCTGGCTTAAAGCTTACACTTGCACTTAATACATTTTAAAAAAACAATAAAACTGTCATAAAATTGTGAATTTTGCTTTTAACTTAATGGCAAATTTTCGACTACTTTTAAGTACTATTTCTCAATATTAGGGATAATGCAAAGTTTTTTATAAATTGTATAAAATTTCTAAATTTGTAGTTCTTCTCGTAATATTTAAATAAAAATGTTTTGCGAAATTATAATAAAAATTGCGGATTTTCCAAAGTTTATAATTTGTAGTTGTACCAAGTGCTAAATGAAATATTGTTTTTTTTTGTAAAATGAAGGGATGTTTAAAGTTTTACTAATCACAACCCGGTGTACTTGTATGTATGGCGTTTTCATTTCTGTTTTTATACTTTTTACAAAAACTTTTTCGCATTGGCCAAACCCTAAAATAGTGATGCACTTTTTACGATTACAATGGAACACAAATAATTAAACCAAATAGCAATACAAAATTAAACACATGATATAAAACTCTTGTTTGCATAAACAATGTCGATAGTGCAATTGTAAAATAAGTAGTTTCCGCAAAAAATGTTTCATATTCGCCAGTTTTTTGTGCAACATATTTAGAAAGGAACATGCATTACATTTGTAAATGTTTCATATTTGGTTAGAAACTAACACAATCATGAAGATATGGCAACATATATGTAACATTTTTGCAACAAATAAAAACGCTATTAAAGACCCCTCATTGTACTTCTTCTGATATACGATATAAATTTTTACTTTGTATAAGAGGGCACACGATCGTTGGCAATAATTTCGTCTAGTTTCGATTCGAGTAGGCCATTTAGTATGTAATGGGCCTATTGAGTATATCTTCCGCTCAGCCGTGCATATTAACAATGAAGCATCATATACGAATATAAAAGACTTCTAGTTCGGATGAAATTTCCTTTTATATTCTACCAAAGTTTCGATAGATGTCGAATGCGGTAATTTGTCCCCTATTTATTTGGTAGATTTCTTCAAATATAATGTTAGTTATTCAGCCAACAATATCAATTCCTACGGCAAGTTATACGATTGAATTAAGAAAACCTTATTAGGAAAATGAGTAGTCGTAAGAGCAACCTTTGCGCCCCTTTTACGGCAGATAGGCTAGACTTTTAAATTCAACTCCACAACGTTTGGCGATCAAATTTGAAACAACCAGTTCGTTAAATAATCACTCAACTGTCACAATTCTAGGAAACGCAGAACGGCAGGCAACATCGTAAAAGTGTGCAGACGAACCCGACACAGTCAACATTGAAGGTTCGCCAGGTAACATCTCCCATAACTACGTTGTTGATGCCATCAACATCAACGGCAAGCGCTAGCAATTGTTCTGGCAAATTAATGGAAGTAAATGGCAGGTGGCGCTACGTACAACACAATACTATATATATTCTGCAAGAAAAATTTCAGGATAACTTTATATCTCGCCAAGATCGCCTGCACTGGCCAACATCATTCGATTTAAATCCACCAGACTGCTTTGAGTTCTCTTCTAAAAATACAGGTCTATGCCAATGAACAGCAATCGGATGATTTCCTCTAAACCAACATTACCCATTTTTGAGTGCCCAAATTCAACCGAAACCCCGCCACCGACCAAAGCCGCGACCGATATTGGATCCATGTAATATACCATGTGTAATGGAATATATGGAGCCCCTAAGAGAAATAAAGAACTTCCCTAATACCCTTCCCTAATTCCCTAATCGGACTCAAATAAACTGTGTTCTGAACACAGTTTATTTTAGTCCAATTTAACTACGACCCGCCCTTTTGAAAATTTCTTTACATGTCACTACACATTAATATGTTTGCAATGGCTTTTCAAAATACATATAAAATCTACGTTACAGAACATAATAATATTCTTAACTGAGTTAATTAGGTTTTAAATTGAGTTACGAAATTTGGTTTTCACGTATGCAATTTAGCTTACTCAATGAGCATTTGATAGCTGAAAATGTTTTCATAACCCGACCAGGATGTTTACAAAAGCGTGCTATTATGTGCTTTTATGTACAAAATTGCCAATTACCAGCATAATATGAAAGGATAACTATACTGGTAACAATTAGATTTGTTGTACCTTTTATATAATCGCGGTGATATTGTGTAAGTTGTCGTGTGTAGTTAGTGGTCTATTACATAGTATGTGTTCATTTTACAGCATTTTCGAAACACATTTCACCAGGATTGAAAGGATATTTTAATGCAATTTATGTTACCGTTAAGTATTAATCGCTCAATTTATTATGTGCGTTCTTGTATGATCAGTTGAGTTCAATTA
This sequence comes from Phania funesta, assembly GCA_963932375.1. Lineage (NCBI taxonomy): Eukaryota > Metazoa > Arthropoda > Insecta > Diptera > Tachinidae > Phania > Phania funesta. Next base: position 44,675,662 of record OZ010653.1, read on the forward strand.
AGGCCTTAATTTCGAAAACTTCGTAATTGCTCATATTGTAAGCCAACTTATTTTGGACAAAGTTTCACGTACCAAACTTCAACTCAGTTTCTTTTTTTAAACAGATCGGTGACTTGATAGTTTCTTAATGTTTGCTTAAAGCTTAAACACAATTTAAATGTTATTTTTGCATTCAAAAATTAGGACGTTTTCTTTTCATTAACAATAACGACATTGACGTAATCTGATTGAACAGCATTGGCCAGAAATGAAGTAGTTATTTATAATGCATGATCGAATGAGTCTGGCAATACGAGAATTAAGTCAACAAATATCGAGTCTAAAAAGTCTGCGTCATATTGTTAACTCTCACACAATATTCAGAAAACGCTTCGTAAGACGAATGCTGCGAATTCCGAAAATCTTGAGTAAAACTTGCGTACAACGCCTCATAGTTATACAAATTATTCTATAAAAAAAAGCTTTTGAAGAAATAGCTACAGCTATCAGCAACCTGCTATGCCTAAAAACCATGACTTTCGTGGGGTATCGCAAGGTCTTCGATACTTTCCCACCGTCATTATGTCATTAAAGGTGATCACTTTAACGAAGGTTTTGAAATGTTTTGCTCTACACTATTTGGTATTTAATATTGTTTTCAATGGTTGTTGATTTATGATCTTGTCAAAGTGAGTTGGGCATGAGTTGTGTCAGTGTCTTATGCAATTCACATAAGCAACAAAATTGCTTACAAACAAAATTTTTTCTTTAAATATTGATAAATATCTAAGCTCTAGCATACATGCCCTCAAACCAAACAAATTCGAAAGCTTCAAAGTCAGTTCGTCAGTATGAAGTTTACAATTTGGAATATTTGTATTCAACAAAGAAATGTTGCAACTCGAGCAGTATTAACTTATGTTCGATTATTTATTTATAAATTATTGACAAGAAAATTCTCATAGACCATTTTTAAATAGAGCAAGCGCCTCGCTACAATTCATGTCAACAAACAAAATTTCCATGCCACTACAAAATACAAAACTTCATAAATGTAAAATGCTACAAAACGTTAGAAAAATATTTAAAAATTAAAATAGTGATAAAAGTTAAAATTTCATTAGAACTAATGTTAAATATATGTCACGACGTATGACAGAAAGAATTTAATACTGTTAACTGGTGTATGGCGCCGCCCCATGTGTGAAGGCATACGAATATAACGTTGCTGGATGTCATTTCAATGACACAGGTATCAATAACATAAACGTTTTATTACTACTAAAAACTACTGGATACTAAACGAAAAATTAAGTTTTCATAAAGCGATTTTCAATACAGACAGGTCTTAACAAATGTGTTGGTTTATTATTTTTGAATTAAATTTTTCGAAGACCTGTAAACTTACAGAGTCTTCTTTGAGGTTCAGGTCTCAATTTCTTCGTATTACTGGAATAAGTTCTGCTGTAAGAGATCTTCGTATTGGTCTTGATCAGAGGTAGTTGGTAAGACTCCTACTCTTTTTAAACTCATCCATTTGTATGACGTGTTATATGCTGAGGATGTTTTTTGCTATTTACGTGCAATTTTTCAAGCGATTTTCCAGATGATATTGAAGAATAACAGCAATTTCTGTTTGGTCCGCGTTAGACAATATACTTTCTCTCATTCTTTCAGGTTTAATATTTAGAAAACAAAAGCACTCAGTTTTGGAGCTACAAATAAGGGCACTCTTGACTTTATTATTAATTGAGATGGAATTTAATTTGAGTTTGTTGCCCCAGTCCAGCTTTTTTGGCGATCTTTCATTTAGGTCTCATTTTGATATTATTCATAGCAAAGATCTAAATGTCTTACACTGATTTTACTCAAACAGTTTTACCGCTTTATATTAGGAAGAGACTTGGCTCAAGCTTTGTTTATGCCTCTGGTTTTCTATCTATTAGAAGCTGTTTCTCGTGCTACTCTTGGTAATTTGTCGAAACTTAAAAGCAATGTTCCCATGACTTTTCGCTTTGATTATAATATCGTTTTTAATGGTTGCTCGTTTAAAGAGTTTCTGGCTTATAGGAATCTGATTATTCTTGATTTGATATTCCGACAGGGTGAATTAATATTCGATTTTTGAAACGAATTTCCACCATCCCTGGTCAGGCTTGGTTTGGGAGCAAACCGGTTTCGGCTAAATGCCATCTTCAGTGTAATTTTCGAAAAATAGCCGAAACCGGTTGGACTCCAAACAAATTTCACAAGGGATTTTCGTTTGTGTTGCTCGATACTTTAACCATTTAACGACTTTTATTTATCTGAATGCTTACCGTAAAACTTTACTCAGTATACTTATATCGAGGCTATAAAATGTTAGCATAGCTATCTAAAAGGCCTGATCATTATTATTTTTTATTTAGTTCTATTTGTTAATTTTTCATTTGACTGATAACGTAACGGGTGGAGAATTATAAATTATAAGTATGCATAAATATTTTAATGTCTCTTTTATAAAATTTGTTGTCCTTATTTTGAATAATAAATAAATAATAAAATAAAAGCCCCATGTATGCTATCATGTATAGAACATGAAATCCCTGAAATGTTTCCGTGACTTTGCTCAGAGTCACGGGTGTGGGACGTCCAATTTTCAATGACGCTGCCCCTTTGGTTACTTTGTCTTTGGTTGAACTTCGCTTAAGCCCATGATTAACTATGAGATCTTCAGATCTGTCAGAATTCATATGTGTGATCTAAATGTATATTATTATTAAATTAAGCATGCTAAAGTTTTAAAGTATTTCATAAAATAAAAATGTGTTTCTTTCAGAGTTGCAATTTCTTTCAGTGGGACACAATTCTATCCAATTCAAGGCTTTTATGCGCAATACATCTACAACTTCAGAAAACCAAGAAAAAGAAGTCTTTTATGCAAAAGATAATCATACGTGGTGAGTGTCTACTGCGTCGTTCGCTGTGTAGTACGTAACACCGTTCTCCTAATGTCACATGTTGTGCACGTCCGGTGGACGTGCGGTGGATTGAATTATCCTGCAAATTCTATTAACAGAAACATTCATGTAAAATTCACCTCGATGTTATGAACGATATTTCGCCCAAAATTAAGCTCCGAGGGGTAATCGGCGACTAACAGCATTTTCATTGGGCACTAGGTCCCGTGTGACATTGGTCTTTTACCAGTTCATGTCAATGTGCAGATGTAGAGTTCGCCAATCAGCCAGCAGTTAGATGTGTGCGTACTTTCTTAAGTGGTTGTCTCGAATTGCAACCTACGCAATGATAGCATCAAAGCGGTCTCATTTTGATAATAAAGTTTTATTCATCGCGTAACTTGCTACGGTTTTTTGGCTAAATATATGACAGATGCCAAAACAATACGATCAGCACAGACCACCAATACCGATTGAAACCTCTTTTATATTACAGAAAATGCAAAACAAATTTCTAACCATAGAAAAGGTATTTCAATAATGAAGTCGCTTCTTTTTATGACAGCAACACTTCGCTAATAAATGTATCTGAGTTAGTGGGATATACGTTACCAAAAGTTGCACAGCCCATAGTCGTATTTTTGGAACGAATTTCCGTCATGCCTCGTCAAGTTTGGCGGGAGACCAACCGGTTTCATATATGTGCCATCTTCAGTGCCATTTTTCGAGAACGACAAATGAATGAGAACAAAAAATGACACTGAAGATGGCACATAGACGAAACGGGTTTGTCTCCAAACCAAACTTGACAAGGGATGACGGAAATTCGTTCCAAAATCTACATCAAAACATCCTGTCGGAATATCAAATCAAGAATAAATTGACAGGTTTATTTTTCCATAAATATGTGATTAAAGTGTCGATGTATGTACATACGAGTACATATATTGTACAAATAAATTGAAATGATAAAGTTATGTGGTGTTGAATTGCGGCAATTTGTTTTCATGTTTAAAACTGGCTACAAATTTCATAATGTAGTTCTAATTGTAGCATCTATATTTGAAAAGGAAGAGCTTTTCGCATGCTGCAGCTAAGCTGCTGTTAAACCGAACCTTTTTTTAATTAATTTTATTTTTTGTCAAGGAAACTGAAAGCTACTTTTCGTTGCATTTTACTGGCAATTCTATTAATTCATATTGAAATTTCGATCATTTTGAAATAAGTTTTCTCTCTTTTCACAGAAATAATAAGGTTTTTAATAACACATTTTCACTATACTCGCGAGCCCTATATGCCGCATTCGAAAAACATAACTTCATTTTTGTCTGATCTTAAATCAAAATCATTTTATACAAATATGGCAGCACTTTGTGTAAAATGCTATCTACAAAGCGGCCGGGAATTTCAATTTAAAGCGTAAAGTTCCAGTAGACATTAGACTATATCCAAATCAGACCACTCGTTAAGGACCGTCAGTTTTATTAATACTTTCGGTTTTCCCGTAGAAAACACAAAATTAGTACAAGGTAAGATAACCAGGTATTAATAAAATTCAAGAGCAGCAGGGAAGTTTGGCATTGAAGTAAAGTATTGTTAGCATTATTTATGCTCATATCTTCATATCTTCATTCAGTAAACTTTTGGAACGATATGCCAAACATAATGTCACTCAAGTATTGCATGTTTTTTTTTATAATTATAGAACTTTCAGTTGGCAATAGTGCTTCATATGTGCGCCATTTTCACAGCTGTTACTTGATGGTTTGCCATTTCCTCTGAATAGAAAGATACTGAGAAACAGTGTTACCTCGATTATATAAAGAAGATATTTTCGTTACTTATTTGGCTATAAATAAAATTTTGTACGTGAAAACGCGCAACACCTGATTATAGGCTTTTTCAAATATGATTATTAGGTATTCTGTTTATATTGTGGCCCGCGAATTGTGCAGATTTTTTACGTAATACATGATTCAGTTCAACAAACTCTTTGTCATTTTTTTTGTTCAGCGATAAAATCATTTTTATTTAATTGAAGTCATCAATAAGCAAATCTGTTGCATTTTTAGTGAAAATAATCCACAAGCCGTTGCCGAAACACCATAACATCTAAGGAAAATCATTGTTGGATGAGGTTTGTAGGCCGATGGAATCATTGGTACATATTTCTTCTAAAACGCTGCCGGCCTGAACGTTTCAGTTAAAGGTGACCGCTACAGGGCCAGGACACATCGCGTACCGCAATTGATTTATTGGTATAAACTTTCGGTGAGCCAAGGTATTTTGAAAGGCACAGTTGAACTTCGCGATATTACTGATTCGTTTTGAACAAAAATTTTATTATGTTGTTACAAAATTCTTTAAGTTAATACAAAACGAATCCCCGTTACGAAAACTACTAAAGTAAACAAAAGATTCTAGACACAAGCTCCAAATTTTAGATATAAATTGTTTTTTTTCACTCTACAACTCATATATTGAAAAACTCTGGCCGGTTTCTTTATAATAACCCAACCACACATAGTCTTATTAAATAAATGTCTGAATGTGTAAACATCAAGTTGAAGAATTTGTTGCTCTTAATTTTTACATCTTGTGAATATTTAATTAAAATCCACATAGGAGTTGTACGTTTATGCGATCATTCAGTAGTTTATTTATTTTTTTTTTGTTTTTTTGTTGCTGTTGTAAATAAATTTATTTTATGAATGAATTTTCTCTGGGGGTGAGTGTGAGTGTGTTAAATCAGTTTAGCAATTTATCGTAGTCAACAAAACAATATACCTTTTATTTATGCTCATATTGAGGTATTACGGTAGCAGAAGCGTCAATAAAGCATGTGCCTTTTTATACGTTTATAGCTCTGTGTATGATATAAAGTTCTACAAAATCATTTAGTCAGTCAAGTATTGAAACTGTTCATATTAAATAACCTGATCATGTTGGTTTCGGTGTTACAGTGTGAAAATGTGTGGGTGGCAAAAAATCAAGTTAACCTTGAGTAATGGATGAATTACGCCACCGATATCGAGTAGTTCAAATATGATTTGAATTAATAAAATGACTTTACTTGAGACAAAAAACAAACGATTAAATCCTGTTTTCAAAATACTTCCTTAAAGTTTCGTAAAAGAACAATGATTTGCCTACTTTCATTACCACTGCCTTAAATAGTTTGACAATACCATTGATTTTAGTTGTCAATTGCTACCTAGATTGTATATTTTAGTTTAAGTTTGAACTTTATTATTTAATACCTGCAACACCCCACCAGCCAACTGACTCTATTAACAAGCAATCATTGCCTCTACTAAGGTGACTTGTAGCAATTAACTGCCAGTGTTTTTATGTTCACAATAAACACCCATTGCAAAAAAAAAAAGCAAAAGAGAAAAAAAGAATACAAGAAACAAAAACAATGAAATCATAATGGTTGGACGTGTTATAAATAATTTTAATTATTCTCCGGTAAATTCAACAACAGAAACAAAAGTTTTATATATTTTTTATGATCAGGCTACTGTTTTTGTTTCGGTGTTTTTTTACTTAATGCTCTCTTTTTTTCGGGGGGTTGTTACCGTTTAATACAAGCACGATTTTAACTCATTAACATTTAGAGCACGTCTTCTGAGCAATATTTTGCAGACTGTATACGTCATTTATGACTTATTTGTAATGAAGGTTGGAGCGTGTTTCTTTTTCGTTTCGAAATTACTTTAACTTAAATAGAGCACAGTGTTGAACAGAGATGGGTGCGGTTGCTGAGAATAAAATTGCTTTCAAAGATCTTAGCAGAGAGATAAATTGTCACAAAAATCAACAAATTATTAAATATTTAATAGCCAACTGGTTTCAAGGAAGTTCTTAAGTTGATAATGTTGTAAAAGCAGGGAAAAGTTAATAATTTCGTAAGAGCAGGTTAAAGAGTTTAATATAAAATTACTACCTGCGTTCCAGAAAGAAAATTAAGTTAAACTAATAAAGATGCTTACAGAGTTTTACAAGAAGTAGGATTTTGAAAATCTAACAAATTAATAATTATTATTTTAATTAAGCATAGAGTAGAACAAAATTTTGAAGTCAGTTATTGTCGCTAAGATTAGCGCTAAACTAGACAGATTTTTGTTCTTTTAATTGGTTAACCGTGTTACGAGAAAAGTTTGGTCTGTACGACACATAATAAATGAAAAGATAATAGTTTAACTAGAAAGAGTTTTGATATTTACAAAATAGAACATATTTATGTAATTGAACCGTTACGATCTTTTCTGCAGCCTTTCTTTAAGTTTAGGTTTACGCTACGAGTATGATTATTTACTTCGTTCAGCAAGGGACTTTAAACGTCTATTGCAGTCACTAAATACATGCTACGAATCTCCGCAATGCGGGACCTAATACTGGACTTTCGCAGATCACATGCTCAGGTTATTCATTTTATTGCCTCTGTATTTATTGATATTATTATGGAACCACAATTTTTTTTAAACTGTCCCGTAGATATATTAATATCATTCTCTTAGAAAATCAAAGTCTTTTGTAATCTCCCTCGCACCGTGTTGCTTATTTATGACCTGGTGTAACTCTCCAATCGTTAGCGCATTTGGACTCAACACAGGCACCAGTTTCCTTAGTAGTATATATATAACTCATATTGTTGCCAAAGAAAGCAAAATACACCAGGAACTGCTGTTTACTCAACAGTCTGCTCCTGCGTTGTTAGCATGGCCATATACCCAGCATTGTGGAAGTCTGTTGTGAGCATCAAGTTTATTTGAGGATGTAATGCAATGCATGACCACCCCAACCTTGCGTCATATAATATTAAGACCTCGCGCGCTGCCTAGCTATCTCCTCAAGCAATCCCTAACACAAGTGAAAATAGTTTATATCTCGGCTTGTGGATTTACTCCTAGAAGTCATCCTATAGACTGCGAATTGAATTAGCATCAAATTGGGTTCGCTCTTTTATTCATAGAACATAATAAAAGGTAAATAAAATTTGTATTAAACGAGGTTTCAAATAATTTTTAAGATGGCAATGATCAAAATGTTTGGTTTATAATTTTTATTACTGAAAAAAAAAACAATCAAATACTTGTGAAGGGACATTTTCTTTAGACTTAAATGAATTTAAATCGATGTTTTCTTCATCAATTAACTACACAAACAGCGCTACAGTCTTGTGGACAGATATAGCCTATAATGCCTAAGGAAGTAGACAAATTAATTAAAACCTTTTTAAAACCTTTACTACAGTTAATGGAAAAGATATATATGTTTGTACTAATCACATATCCTTTCAATTTCAATATCAATTTAGCGAACTATGTTAATATGCTTAGATCTTTTAATAAATAATATTTACAAAAAGAATAAAATAGCAGTAATTTTTTTATCGCAGTTTAAGTCAGAGCTGGCAAAGCTGCAGCAAATATATTTTTACGACCTTTAAAACTAAAGGCAGTCTTAAATGGCAATTAAAAGGCAATTGACACTGGGTTTGATTGCAACTAAAGGGACGATTAATTCGAGGAACAATGAAATTGATAAGACAAAACTGTTCTTAGATTAATATACATCGCTCATTTACTCAAACAATGTCATAACTCAAAAAATTCCATTTCGATATAAGCGCGGTTGAAGTTTTTTATTACAAGACATACCGGTATATAAAGCATGACATAATGAACAATTCTGCATCATTAACTTTAGAAAAGCATTATTTGAGTTATAATGTTGTTAAATAAATGAGCGATATGAATTAGTAAAAATCAGATTTTAAATATGTAAAACAAATATTTTTTAATAATGTGCGTGTAGATGTGGATATATTGCATTATTTATTAAGCTGTATTATCATTTTCTTCAATGGTAACACCAAAGCTATTATAGTCTTCATCATCGCTATCTTCAAAATGGTGTAAGACCTCACCATCATTACTATCACGTTCTTTGTATGAAGTTTTGCACAATATTATAGTATTTACCAAACAAATTCTCGCGTTATGCTCTAAACACCTAGACCACATCAGACTACACAGCTTCATGGCAACAAATGCAGTGGACTTCATATGTCGCCGTGTAGTCAGCTACTTAATTTTTTTTGAAGACGGCAGCTACGTCATAAACAGCTGATAGGAATAATGGCGTTGCATTGTTAGTATTTATGTTTGGCGAACAATGTTGCCACTTCAACTTTTTTGCCTTAACGAAAAATCACTTATTTAAGAAACTGAATATGATCAAAAAGAAAATCAAATAAATAAAAAAATTATTTTAACAGGTCTGCCCTAAAAAAACCTTTTTTCGAACCTTCCATGTGGTATTTCAGGTAAAATAACTTGTTTTTAAATGTATATTAATATATTTCAATCCAAATATTTAAGCTGATTTTTTCTACGCGTTCTTTGTAAATTGTCAACACTTTATTTGTCAATTGTCGTCACTAAAAATAGAAATAAGTTTAAATTGGCGACAGCGACAATTGTAGTCTAGTAGTCATGTAGCTGAGATGCCTGCAAAAAAATCGCCTTCATATGAACGTGTGTATTTTACTTTTGACAGATTGTAGTCTGCAGCTCGCTGTGGTCTATGTGTTTAGAGCATTAGTTTTTAAAACCTTTGTTCCTTGACTTTTGAGCTTCTTCCGATAATTCTACAATTCATAAAAAGTTCTATGGTGGTTATACGGTGAATTACAGATTTATGTAATATGAGAGGAATGCAAAACCGCTTAGCTGTGTTCTGGAGAACTTTTGTAACTTTTATCAGATAAGTGCGCAAAACATTTTCTTTACAAGCACTCTATTATTATTCATCGATTACGATGCGTTAATGTAATTAATACAAAATAGTTTACGTTTGTTACCGTTGATAGAAAACATTGTTGAGTGGCAATATTTTATAACTGCAAATTCCAAGTTTAACTTTTTTTCTAATTTTCTTACTTTCGTGAGGGTGAGTGATAAAATGCTACTCATGCAGCTATCTCTAATAGCACTCAAAATACTACCAGCGCTATAATAAACAACAGCAAACATTGAGAGAATCACAAAAACAAATGAAATCACACGCTAGTTTTGTTATATAATTGAATTTAAGAACAAGATTATTTACATAAAATATTTATTATCTAACGAGTTCGCAAATCTTTTTCAATAAAACTTTCAGTCGAGAATATATACTATCCGAAAAACTTAATTTTAAGTTCAAGCTCAGCTAACTCAATATTACTGGTCCCGCAAATATAAAAAACACCTAAAATTTGGAGAATCGTAAGAAAATTAAATATATTTTCACACATACAGAGAATATAATTTTTGGAAGCACAAATACCTAAAATTGAAGGTTCCATCGAAAAATTTAACGTTTTAAACAGCAGATATTACTGCGAAATGAGCAGATATATTAAATTTCTTGTAGTGATTAAGAATGGTCTGTTCTTTTTACTATTACGAGTTGTTATGACTTAAATTTAATTTAAAACTTGCAATGAAGCGCTACTTTGGATATATTTGAACCCAGTGTGCAACTAATAAAAATAATATAAAGTCAAGAATTTCCCTACAAAAACCATACAATAGTTATTCTTATAAATTAAAGAAAATGATTGTATAATAATTTGTTTTGTTTCTATATTTTTCAATTTTAGAAAAGCCGTATGAAAAAACGCTGTTATTTTACGTCACATATACAAATTGTATGTTTTTTTAATGAAGTCAATTAAAAATAGCTAAAACTGATAACAGACTTTTGCTACTAAACCATAAATATTGAATGAAAAATGTTCATAAAAGGGCGAGTTTGTTACTTAAGTCTTTTGTTATGTTTACGTCTTTAGTGCAATTGATTTTATTTTTTCACCTAAAACAAGTGTTTTTACCGTATAACATCAAGCCTTCAAGAGTTTTCCATGACATCATTCTCTCTTTTTGCAGTCGCCTACACCAATAGATGAAGTAATTAAATAACTGAACAGATTTTAAAGGTAGACTGCTCATCTGCTTTCAGACATTTAGCGAAAGTTTTTAAATGTATAATTTTTAAGTTATAAAATTTTTACAAGTTTTTAAAAGTGCATGTGTTTGGTTAAACTTTAATACGAAGTAGGCACTTCGTAGGCGTACAAATTGATTTCTTTGTGTTACAAAATTTTTTTTAGATTCTTATTCAAGCAAATACGACATTGCAAACTTGATTAATAAAAATTAACTGATCAAATACGTCAATACCAAAACAACCTGTTTTAGAAACAAACAACACACACAATAGAACAAATATTAATAGCAGAGGCGTTAATTTTAACAACACAAAGTTAAACCTAAACGTACATGTATATTTATTAGTTCAACACACAAAATTGTATACGTCTTCTTTAAATAAACTACCTATATAATAAGAAATACTTCTTTGAAGAGAAAACCAAAGTCAACTTACCAAAAATGGTCTCAAGCAAATGCGAGTGGGCAGCCACAAATGACTAGTGATGTAGTCATCTTACCAACATCATAATCAGCATCAGCCTCATCATCTGCAATAACAAGATTCCAAAAAACAGCCGTTGTGAGATTTTTGTCCTAACAAAATTGTCAGTGCAATTATTCTCTATTTGAAAAAGACTGTTAAACTAACAGTTTTATGAACAATAACATTTACTCACCTGTTAAGTTTAGTACACTCTCAGTACCTGTTGCTAACTGTATAGTCTGCTGGCAAATGGTTGCTGACTTCAAATACCAACTACAAACGTTCAGTTTGTTTTTAGCACTCGTGCGGTACGGTTGGATTTTCTAGAAAGCAAAATCGTTAATGCTTTCTGCTTTCAAACTAACAAACAAGAAAAATAATAAATCTTGTTTGAGGAAAATTTAAATCTTAACTTAGTGTGTGAAGTAAAAATAAATCAATAAAAAAGAGAATTTATAATTGAAAATTTAACAAATTAAAAATAAAACCAAATCTTATTGAATAAAAAAGTGTGTGTGTGTAAAATCCTTTTTTCAATTTGAATGGACGTTTGCAATCTAAGCAAACGAAATATTTTCAAATAATTGGTTTTCTTTAATATAAAATTGTTAAATTGCTAACAAAATATAGAAATAATATTAAAGCTAAAGTGTTTGCTGTGTAATAGAAAAAAGTGTAGTGAATAATAAATCTAAACACTTCTTGCAAGAGAAAAGGCCTTTTGAGCCAACAAAATTTTTTTGTAGATTTAACTTTTGAAGCTGTTTGAGCTGGCAAAAGCATGTACTAGTTGTGGATTATTTTTGTTAAAAGAAAATGGTGAGCAGTCTTTATCTAATAATCAACTTTTTTATTCTTAAAGGATTTTTTATGAAAATCAGAATGTAAATTTTAATTTAAACAAAACGAAACAGCACTTAGTACCCGAATTCAGAATTAAAAATATTAAATATCCTGAAAAAAGGATGCCAATTAATTTTCCTTACTTTTTTAACAAAAAAAAATAAATGTGTTAAAATGTTTAATAGAAGGTATGAAATATTTAAAAAATTATATAAGCCCTTGAAAAGGACTTTCCAAAATATGCATATAAATAATGAAGTAAATAAAATTTAAACGTTTTTCCTATCTTAAAATTAAATTATAAGGCATTTTTTAAACCCGGTGGAAAATATTATTTCAAATAATTCTTTTGTCGTTTTCGTTTCTTAAATACATTTTTGCATGTTAAAGAATACATTCTTATTTGGGATTTTACACAGATCATAAAAAACGCTACCTTTTGTAGGCGTAAACATATTACGAGTATCACAAAAGGATAAAACAAATTGATTTTTTTCTACAAACGAACGAATATGTGTATTTTCTAAAATACAAAAATCAAGAATAAACTAAAAATAAAAAGGTATTAAATTTTCTTAATGTTTAAAAAATAACGTTCAATCAACTGCAAAAAATAGACAAATTAGAAACTCACAAATTTTTTTTTAATAATGAATAAATTTCAAATATTTTTTGTTTTTGTATTAAAATCAAAACTAAGACACATGACAAGTATAGAATAAAGTTTTTCTACAAATTTTTTACATAAAATACTCAACAATATTTTGGAAATGGGAGTATTAAAGAAAATTGTAGCTTTAAGTCTCAATTAAAGTTTGTCTCAAGATTTTTAACCGTCTCAATTTTTATTTTAATTTCACAAATTATAAATATTATATACATGTGTGGTAAATACGGGTATAAGTATAAATATATGTATTGCATTTTCAAAATGACCTAAAGTCTTTATAGTTGTTGTAATTTACAATTATTTTTTGAATTTTGTTATTCCACTAACACATCTACTGATGGCTTCATCAAGATCGTTTAACCAAAAACTCGTACCTTCTTGAACGTTGTGGTAGATGGCTGTAAAAGAAAAGTTTATTTTTCATGTTTAAAACGCTATTTACATTCGTAATGCCAATTATATCCATAATGCCAAAAAATATATCTGGAGTAATATTGAACCATATTTTCATTATCAATATTTCAAGATCATAGACTAAGGTTGTTAAGAACGTTTTTCTTTCACTTCCTAGAAATTTTTGCGAATAAAAAAAAAAATTAAGTGTTCTTGGGTTCTTAATTATTAATGTGTAGTTACTTTCCTATCAAAACAATCTAAAGACCTAAGAAACATACTTGCAAAAGTTTTGCAACTGAAAGTTTGCTGCTTGAGTCTTTTGAAATCTAAAAAAAAATTAAATTGTTAAAAGGGTTTCATATGATTTTAAAAGTTTTGAAAAGTGTTTAGTGGAGGCGAGGAAATTATCAACTATTTCTTTTATTTACAAATAATAATATTGAAATGAAAATATTTTTTTTATACTTTATTTTATTTTATTAAATCTTTCTATTAAAAGAAATTCACAATACGTATTCAAATCTTATTTCTAAATTATCATTTTCTAGTTATTACCAATGCAATAACTAATTTGTTGTATTCAAATCTTAAAAATCTATCTTCTATTTCAGTTAAAATTTTATTGCAGATTCCAAATTTGTAAACCTTATTTAGAAATACAAAACAAACACGACATCTTGTCCCTTTGAAAAAATATATCACGGAATATCCATTCGATTTAGAAATTGTTTTAGTGCTCTATAGCATATAATTGTTATTTGATTATGAACAATTCTATATTCTTCTCCTATAACCAAAACGTTTCGCATGTTTTGATATAAAAACTACAACTTTTAAATATACGTTTTCAATTTAAATATGAATGATATTGAACTAAAGAATATATAAACTTGAGGGCTAAAAAATTAAGTTTGGGAATATCTGACAAACTGTAAAAAGATCGTTGATAATTTAATGAAATAAATATATTGCAACAAAAAATTATCAAAATTCATAAAAATCTTTCACTAATTAATGTCTGGAGCAAAACACAAAATAAAATATATTTTTAGTAATTCATTTCCCTTAATCAAACAGTATGAGCTCAATACTATAGTTTTAAAGCTTAAAAAGTTTATTAATTTAAAAAATAATACAATTTGCTTTTTATTAAAAGATAATAGAACCATTTGAGCCACATTTAGAGATCTTTTCCTTTTGATAGCTTCTTAATTAGATTTTAAATTACAGCTAAAATTTATTTTCCTATGTGCTCTTATTAAATGTTTTAAATAAAAGCGGCTGCTTAAATATTCATGCATTTGTATTTCTATTACAGAAAGTACATAAAAGCGACTTTCGCAATCAAAATAATTTTAATTTCAAATTATTTAAAAGGGCATCTTTAATAAATATAAATAAATATAAAACTTTGCAATTGAAATATATAATTGTATATTAATGTTCGTCCTTCAAAAAGGAGAAAGCGTGCCTAATTCCTTATAGTTTTTAAACCTTTAGGATATATTTTGTTTTTAATATTTTATTTTTCAAAAGTTATTTATAATTATACAACTTGATTCATATTTGTTTTATCAGTTTAGTTTTTGCACTGAAATCTCCCCACTTTTGTTTAGTTTAATTACCCAAAATTTCACATAATTAATGGTTATCAATTGCCTATTATAAATATGATATTTTTCACTTTCACTAGTTGAACGTTTTCTTTGAACAAACACTTGACGTAAACAAAGCAATGGCATGGGAATATCTGCAATGAAAAATACAAAAATCTAAGAAGGGAAAACAATTTTAAAGAGAAAAACTCATAAGAGTTGCTTGCCTAAGTCTTTCGTTTTATTAAATACATAAGAATTTAAGCATATAGTTCACTTAAAACTTCTGAGTAACAAAATTTTTAAAATTATGTTACACAAATAAATAACACAACTTTTGCCTGGTGAAACTGGCCTCTAGACCACTTGAGTTATTTCGCATTTTTCACTCTTCACATACACTAAATGAAATAAACAAAAGAGAAAAAAATAAATAAAAACAAAAATTTGTAATAAAAAAAATAAGAAGAAAAAAAGAGAGCGGGCTAATAAATTAAAACAGATATAATAAAATGATAAAGTGTGGATATTTTCATAACCACTTGGCAGACTTAATGTTTTCTTCTATTTCTATTTAAACAAAAGTAAACAACATCCGTAACTTTGTTTTTCATCAAATCTCTCTAAACATCTTTCATAGTTTAAATAAAATTTGCGTATTTTTTCATGCACATTAAGTACATCTTTTCTTTCCAAATGCTAATTATTTAAAAAACTGTTGGAAGACCTTTCAAGCTTCATGTTAAGCAAAACAAAAGAGTAGATGTTGAAAAAATTTAAGTTTCGGAAAGCTAGTTTATTTTCCAGTTAGGTTTTTTTTAATTCTGCTTTGACGTTAAAGTATATTAAACAGGTAATAAAATTTAGCTGTGTTTGCTTGGCATTTTTTATGTTGTGGCTGTTAGTAAAAGGCGCAAAACTTTCACTCTTACTATATTAGGGTAATTTTATTTTAACGATGAGTTTTAGTTGCCGCAAATTTAAAATTATAAAACAGAGTTTTGTTGCTTTTGCGAGTTTCTTTATTTTCCTTAACCTGTGTAGGTGGTTGGTTAATTCACTCAAAAAATATGGTAATAAAATTTTATAAAAATTCAGCCGACAGTTTGTATTTGTTGTCTCTGTATTTGCATTGCATGTAAAATATGATTATTAAGATTAATTTTTTAGTTAAATTTAAAAAGTTTTTAGACAAAATTGTAAAACCTCAAAATAAGCTACCAAAATCTTTAATATCCAAAATGAGTTTTAAGACATTTTTTACAAAATTTATCACATTATACGAACAAAGGCATTCTTTTAAAATAAATTAATTTTAATTGAAAATGCATTAAAAAAATTCCAAGCAATATTTGCAGGGAAAAGTGTCTTTAAAAAAGTATTGCTTGCAAAGTCAAATTACTTAAAAATCAGAATTTTTATAAAGATATATCTTCTATGAGGGGCAATTGTCCACATAAACTGTTTTTTTTTTTTAACGGGACCAAAAACCGCGAATATTTTTACTTTACCAAGAACACCGTTTGTACTAAAATATACTTTTTAAGGAAGATCAGAATATTAATTGTTTTTAAAAAGAACTGGTAATACGTTTGATCGTAATAGTTCTTTTTTCATAAAGATATTCTTTTCAAAAATATCACTTTTTTTTTTGTTAAAAATATAAGATTTTCAGTTACCATTAAATTTAAAATTTTGGTACTCCTTAGATGTGACCTTTTGTCATCTGTCTGGCAACAGGTAGAGACCGCACGAAAAACCTGAAATGATACGTAGTTCAGCCAGTTTGCTCTGCAATGATGAAAAAAGTCTTTGCTATTAGGCGGGTGCGTAACTTTCAGATGAAAAAATTCTCCCATAAGTGGAGTCACTTATTGGCAAACAGCGAGAACTTTTCCACAAACGAGATTGAAAAAATATTACTTTTCAAAAAGATATTTTTTATAAGGTTGCTTTTACAACCAAAATAATATTTGCGCAAAGGCACTAATTTTAAAAAAGTAATTTTATCAAAAAGGTATCGTTTAACTTTACTAACCGTACTTGCTTTAAAGTGGTAAGTTTTTAAAAGATTTAGTTAAAAAGATACTTAATTAAAAGGTAAATGATTTATTTTTAAAGTACTTCATGCAAAAATTTAAAAATATTGTTTCTTTGCTTCTATGAACAGAAAGTTGGTTCTATACAACTGTTTATGGCAAACAAGCAACTTTAAAAGAAAAAAGATATTCTTTTAATTGTTTCCTTCTTTATTTTTAAAACAAATCTGTTAAGAAGTTGAAACTATAAAAAATCACAAGAGTTATTTTTTTTAACCAAAAACTTTTTCTTTAATAAACATAAACATGCCAAACGTTAGAATATTTAAAAAATACAAAACACAGCAGACATTATCAATTCACTTTAAGTTATTTTCAAATTGCATAAATCAATCAATTGAAAAATTCAATATTGATAAAAAGGCAACTCAAAACGTTATATGGAATTAAATTTCTCCTTTAACTTTAAAGAAATCCCACATAAAAATCTCTACATTGTTGTCTCTTCTATATGGCACACAAAGCAATATGCAATCTAAGGATAAACTAAACTTCCATTACCGATTATTAGAGTTTTCATTTGCGAAATCTCCTACTGCTCTATGCTGGAAATTAAATTTTAATTTGTCTATAAAAGCAAATATCAAGCCAAGATTTTAAGATGTTTTTTCTTACTTTGAAAAATCCGATTGCCAGGCTTTTCTTGGTTGTAAAAGATAATAGCATAGGGCTAATAACGCGCACTTCTAAAAGATCTATTATAAAAATTTTTATTGATAATAATGCTGGAAAATTAACAACATTTTTATTACCATCTGCCTGCGAAAACCTTTTAATTTACAAAATATACAACCTTAAAGGCAACAAAGTAAAAGATTATTTTCTATTAAAAAAGGAATATTGACTTCTTCAAGGTCTGTTTTAATAGAAATTTATTTTATGGTTTTAAAAAGAAATTTTCTTATAAAGAAGGAAATAAATTAAAATTTTAACATTAAATTGTATAATTCGTCTAAATAATGCCCAAATTGTAGTAATTATGGTGTTTGCCGCTACGAGTACACTGCAAAATCTATTAGTAATAATGAAAAGAATCAACTTGTTAATGTTTTTTTTTGTAATTTTCAAATTAAAATTATTTGAAAGGTAAAAACTTTATCATGCAGTGGGTGTAACATTAGTCCAAACTAACAAAATATAAGTAAAAAACGAGAAACATGTTCAATGCCAAATAGAATTTCTTTCAAAATTTGATTTTAAATTTTTTGAGACTTCACAATTTAACAAGCAGGTGAAATTCTTGTGGAGCAAGTACAAAAATAGACACGACACAGTTATGTCATCATGCGCACACTTTTTTTTCTTGGAAATAACTCAAATCTTAACGAAGCAGAGGTGAAACATATCCTAACCAATAAGTAAGGGGGTTCTTGAACAGACCTCCTCACTGTGGTCAATTTAAAAAAATTAAAAAAAAAAGTTTTAATCAACATTTTAAACATGCTATATTTAAATAAATCTTGAATATACCTACAGAAACCATGCCTATGAATTATTGGTTTTAGTGAACAAAAACAATTTCAATAAAACTAGTATTTTTTTATTAAAATCATCATAAACACCGCCAGTATTTTAGATAAACTGTCTTCACAACAGAGAAACAAAAACAAACTAAGGTGGCAAAAATAAGTATTTTCTAATATTCGGATTATATATATTTTTTTTTAATTTATTAAACTTGTCTTGCAGAGGCTGGCAATTTTGGAGAACCGCCCAATAGTCACCTGTCTCAATAAACAGCTTAGCGACTGCAAAGAAATTTAGTAACACCTCAGGTATACTTGTGTAAAATTTCACTACGATATCTTTAATGATTCACAAGCTAAAGAATTATTTCCAAAAATGGTGTTCCTTTCAACCACGGTAATACATCCTTGAACACTGTTTTTTTTAACTTTTACTTACAAGACTAATACGTTTCTTGCGAATTTGAGCAGATAGTCATTATCATTATCTTCCTTAATGTCCCTTTGGCATTGGGCAAACCAAAAACAAAAAAAGGCATCAGCGGTTTGATGGGCTTAACTGGCTTGAAACCCCAACCACAACATTTGCCAAAAATTCTGATTGTTTTTTGACTTAAGAAACAAGTAACACAAAAAGCGAAAGTAAATATTTTTTGTTGCTGTTTGTTTCTTAAAAGTACCAGTTTGAAATTTTGGCTGATTTTATTTTAAAAAAACCAAGAAACCGTCAATTCTTTTTTTTTGTTCAATGTATTTTTTTTTGTAAATTCAGGGTATTTAAACGGTCACCATATAGGTTGCAGCAACTAAACTAAACTAAACTAAATAATACACCAAGTTTTTTTTGTCTGAATTTCATATGAAATGATGTCATGCTGTATGGTCAGCAGCCGGTCTGTTTTCGTATTTCTTTCAAATATAAAACTTGAAGACTGGTTGCTAAGAAAGCAACAATTTTGCTTGTGTGCAAACACATGCATTTAGTTATTGTTTCTGTTTTGTTTGTAAGGTTTTCATTTTCAAGTTTTTATGTTTTATTATTTGGTTGTTTTTTTTTAACAGCAACATACGTATGCGGGTTGGTTTTGGAGTTTATTTATTTGTTTGTATGTAAATATTTGTTACAGTTTATTTTGCATTCAATTTTTAACTGTTGAAAGACTGAAATAAAAAATGGAAACTTTAAAATAAATTTAGTCAATTGCAGACCGTTTTTTCTAAGCCAGCAAGTGTAAAGCAATGTTAAAAAAAGAATATTATTATGACTAACAAACTCTGAAGTTTTCTCATGCATAAAAATAAATAAAGTTTAATTCAAAATTCCTGTATATTATTCAAACAATTTGTCAAGAAATACTGCGGTTTTCTCTTTTGAAAATTTATATATAATTTTGATTTTATTCTTCATAAAATTTTGTAAAAATATGCATACTTTTCTTTTACACAGTAAGAAATTGTTAGCTGAATGTTAAGGCGGAGCCGATGTATATAACAAATCAAAAAAAAAACAAATTACATTATCAATATTATTATTAGGGAATAGTTTCTCCAAAGCACTAACTTTTTAAATTTTTTAACAATTTCATTTCAAAGTAGTCTAATATAAAAACCATTAAAATCCCAAATTAAAAAAGAAAACCTAAAAGTTTTTACTAATTAAAGTTTGTGAACTAATTAAAGAAATTTGGTTGGAAGGAATAGAACATTCATAATTTCCATTAATAAAAATGATCAAGAAATTAAGAAAAAAATTTAAAGCAACTCCTTTGAAAGTTGCTCCTTTCTTTGAAATATTACTGAATTAAATATTCGAATATAAAATCTATTGCATTAAGGGCGTGTTAATGAAAAATTAGAATAGCACAAACTATGTATGCGTGTGCGTGAAGTATTACAAAATGCATGGCAAGTCTTCACATCTCTGCATCGTCCGCGTCCATGTTGTCTCCGTATTCTAACTAACAGAACTTGATTCATATCAAAATACTAGTTCGCAGTAGTTTTCCCAAGTGGGAAATTAACAATAAATTCACAAAATTTATTGTTAGACGATAAGCTATGTGTATTACGCTGGTTACTTAAGCCAGCTCATCAGAAAAGGTTTCCATCCTTAAGCTAGTTTAAATTATATTAAGACATTCATTATTGTTGATATATAGCGCTCTTCGTAGAGGACATTGGTTCAATAATGCAGCCGTCTCTAGGTTCACACCAATTATTTTTAGCTAATTGTTTAATCCCAACTCGTTTTTATAATAAAATAATGTAACTTATTGTTGCTGTTGTTGTTGGATAAACTAGTCTCAATGCTCATTCTGCTGGGTGCTTATACCAGCTCATCAGGAAACTTTTACCAACTTCTTAGAAAAACTTAAACTTAAACCTATGCTCTAGATTCTCTAGACCAAATGAAAAATCCCATAAAATCAATAAAATGCATTAATGTTTAACAATTATTAGTTAACTTTTTGCGTTTCTTTGTCATCAACATCGTCTGGCGTACTATATACGGCAGTTTTGTTTGATCACATATTTATTCATTCATGAATGTGCCTCGTAGCGACATATAACTTGTCGCTAATCCACTACTAACTGATTAGTAAACATTATATATGATGCTTTTGAAACAACCGGACTGCCGTAGCCTATCGACATAGATCCGAACTTAATACAAACTCTTTTATATTGTACTAGCAATGCAGGGTCAGAATACTAAAATAGAGAAATAAAAAAATAATGCGTTGACAAAGTTAGAAATTCTAAAGAAGCACCGTTCCAAATATATAGTTTAAAACCTTAAAAAGAGCTATTAAAATGTATTTTACTTTTAGAAAGAAGTTTTGAAAAACTACATTTCAAAAAAGTACCTACTATCAAGTAAAGGACGTTGCAAAAAAGAGTCTAGCTTTAAAAAAAAGTAGTAGATTTAAGTTTTAAAAACTCTTTTTCAGAAAAGTAACCCTTAAGAAAGTGCCTTAAAAGCGTCTTTTACAGAAATAGGCTTTGAAAAAGTGCCTCTTTAATGAAACTGATGAGCAACAGTTTTTTTTGGAAAAAGTACCTTTTTTTATGTTAAAAACCAATGCGAATTATTACACGAAATAATCAAGCATAACTGTGCATTCTGTTTTATTACTGAAATCAATTTTAAGTTAGAGAAAATTATTTCCTAAAACATTTTTTCCATATTTTATTACCAAAATAAAATGTTTAATGTTGGCAATAAAGTTAAGGCTTAAATGCATCAAAGCACGCGAGGTTAAGGTTAAAGTTTAAAAAACGTAAGCCTAAGTAAATTCAATCATTCAAAGAAGAGTTTGGCATTGCACTTTATAGCACAAAAGCATGAAGTAAAATTATTAAAATGAAAGGAAATGTATAAAAAGGCAACAGTCTAGAAACGGTAAATAGAAGAAAATCATCTAGGAAAATTGAAGAAAAACATTATGACAACGACTGCAGCAAAAAGCCACAATATTTTTTTCTAAATTTTATGTTGGAAATTTTAAATATTGTATCTTTATTATTTGTTCTTCGGGGAAGCGACCAAACACTAAGAATGCGAGAAACCAAATTCATTAATTTATAATTATTATAATGTCTGGCTTTCGAGCTTACTTAGTATCTAGCTGATTGACTGGCTGCCTACTGCGCTGACTCTAATACAAACCGCACAATTAAATATTAAATTCTTGAGTGTAAACAAAATAACATACCAAATCAGCAAAATACATTTATTACCTGCGGTTTCTGCCTTCCCTAGCTGGCCACCAAATAACAATTATTTGTCCTTTTGCCTAGAAAATTGCTAAAACCACAGAAAAGAATACACCCAAGAACAGTAAGAACAAAAACGGAAAACTTTAAAATATTATCATCATCATTATGATGTTCATGTTCATGCAGCCAGTTCGTAGACTGCCAATGTTATTGAAGACCAGAATCAAACGAACAACGTGTAGCAGCTCAATTATCAAATTACACTTAAAGGAGGATGATTGTTAACATGCAAATTCTTTGCAGGAATAAATTTCCTTATGCACACAAATCACTAGTAAGTGTCAGTATGAATAACTTGACTTGACAGGTCTAGGAATCAACAAACAACTACTGGTATTTGTTGTTTTTTATTCTAAATTCTCCCTTTTTGCTTCAGTATTTTATGCAAAAATTCCTTTTAGGCTGCGCTAGACTTGATACAAAATTTATTTTAAAATTATAATATTTATTGTTAAGCAATGAAGGGGTTGAATTTATTTTAAAACTTATTGAATTAAATCACAAAACTTAATTGAAAGTTAAGTTATTAAATAATTTATAAGCGTATAATTGTGGTTTTAGTTTAATGTTTATAATTTGTTGTGGCAGTGGCTGGGGCATAGGGAAGGGATTATGCGATCTAAATGTTCACAGCTGGTATTGCGTTAGTAGCACGTGTTATATCGTTTTTTTGGGAACTCAATTTGAACGACATAAACAAATGACTTGCTCAATAAGTCGATTGTTGGTAGAGCTATGTGCCATGTTTAACTCTCATCGATGGCAACGTTTTGACAATAGAACTCATGAAATATATTCGGCTGAACCTCCATAGCGGCCAATAAAACTAACAAAACTGTGAATTTTTAGCTAATTATAAGGTGGGATCACGTACTCAAGATTGGGAAACTGTTCCAGCACTGCAATTTTTGTAAAGCGCTTTTAACTCGAATCAACTCGAAAAAACCGCATACACAAAGAGAAAACTGTTACACACACAATTGTTTAATTTTTTTCTAAATATAAATTTGTATGGCTTGTATTTTATTGATCCCAGGAACTTGAAGCAAATAAAGCTACAATCGGTACAACTACATTTTACTTTTGCGATAGAAATTTGGTTTTCGGCTAGTTTTCTTCCTTATTGGGAGTAATTTTCGTTTACCCCCATGTTACCGAACTTTACTCAAAAAGTACGGGATCAGACCTATTGTATTGGCTTCTCTCGTTCCTATTAATAATACAGTACACACTACTCAAGCTAAAAAACGTAACTCCCAGAGTATAAAAGTTATTGACAAGATGTTGAAAACTATCAGCAATTGAAAAGCAACTATCCATAATTCTGAATCAAAAACTCAGAAAGCCAAAATATCACTATAAAAAGTCATTTGTCTAAGTTATGCTTACTTAAGGTCTCACACGCCTTCCGAAGGCAATCACGTTGAAAACGTATTAAGATAATTCTTATAATTTTAAATTAATGCGTAGGTTTTTTTTTTTATACAATAAAAATTAATTAAATAACTTCATTACGTCAACGAATACGTTACTTTATATAATAGAAACAAAGATATGCTTATTGCAGAAAAACACTAGAAATTATTTATTTCTTTACACTTAAAACATTACAGTGGGTGTTTTATTACAAGTATTTTGTGCAAATAATTATGATATTTTTTTTCTTTTAGCTTAAAAAGCCACTTAAACATTTGATTTTATTTATCTATTTTCTACTTAAATTAAAGCCTACGTAAATACTCGCTTGTGTCGAAGTATGAATAAGTAGAGGTGTTTCTTTCACATGTGTTGAAAATAAAAGAAGGTCAAACCACAAGAGTCATATACAATTTATAGGGTGAAAGATAATCTACGTATTCAAACACATGCAACACAAAAGACCAAAAACAAAAAACAATTGTATCGAATTCGAATTAACAGTTTAAAACAAACAGGTATGACCATTCGAAATGTCAAAAGATTGCGAAACTTAATAAGCAAATATTTTTTATATTATTTTTAGAAAAAAAAGACGGTACCAACATAAATGATTAAACGTATTTTATTACTTGATGAATTTTACAGACATTGTAGTTTTCAACGCAGTCTGTTCTGTAGTCTAATTAATTCGATCAATGTTCAATAACTTCGTACCAAATAATTCAATAATCTCTGCCTCTTTATTGACGAAAAATCGGTTACAAATCCAGCTAGCACTATGCAAACATTTTTCGTCTGTCTTTAAAAAACGAAATTTTTGATGAAACAGAAATAACTTTAGATGATAAATAGCGTGTGAGAGAAAGCAGTTCCAACATCAAACCGTTATTTTCCCTTTTCATTACAATAGCGAAATTGTTAGATATTGATTTGTCTTTTTACTTATGTGTGGCATTGTAAAATGCGACCGTGCACGCAAAGGTTGAGGTTATCAAAATCTAGGATCAACATATTATGATGTAGAATAATAGAAAATCATAATATTAATGTTATACTATGTTAAAACATGCAACTGATTGGGGCAACTAAGATGCACGTCTGAGAATAGTATTTACTGATTGCCAGCAGCTGAGATACGAACACAGACGACTGATGAATAGCCACAGCACTCACCCTCACACTTTGATTAAAACGCAAAAGAATGTTACATATTATGTCTATTAAATACATGCTATGGTTACGGTTCTTTTACTTTTGTAAATAGTTAATAAAATTTTTTGTTTGTGGTAAGAATTTTAGTAAAAATTTTATTGTTCAAGTCAACTATGGTGCAATTTGTATGTATCAACAACATTTTATGAATTAATATAAACAATAAATTGTTTATCTTAACTAATAAAACGTTTAAAATCTTTTTAAACAACCATTATGTGTTTTCCACAAAAATAAATTCTTGTAGGGAACATAATATGGTTGTCGTGACCATGTCACAACCAGATTTTATCTTTTCGTGTACGTGCATATTAAACGGCCTTCATCCTTTTTTTACACGTGTAATATAATAGCAAAACCGAATAACTTAAATTTTATTAGGCCTGATTTGCGTTTTAATCAGCCTTAAAAATCAAACCAAACAAAAGACTTAAGACACAAACCGCCAATAAATTAACACAAGGTTGGCCATTATGGCATCGTGAGTGTCTCTATGCGAATACATTCATTTTTCTTTATTATTATTCTTTTTAGTATTAAATTGTAATACAACTTGAAATAATATTTTTTTTATTCATTCATTTAACCAAGAGTGGGCTTTAGATTTGTATTTTTCAAAACAAACTGGTTTGAAAGGCAAATAAACCGAAATTGTTCAACAATAAAGGCTTGGTTTAAATATTAATTTCAATAAAATAAAATTAATTAAAAGAAAGGCAAAATCAATAAAATGGCGTTTTTTGTATAAATCCGTTAACAAAATGCACGAGGGCAAGAAAAAAGAAAAACCAAAAAAAGTACATACGAAGTTGAACAAATACGACATTTATTTAAATACCACTATATACTACTTAAGAGTATATATATATATATATATATATATATATATATATATATATATATTCACTAAAAGTTTTAAGTAAGTATTTTGTTATCGTTTTTATTTGTACTTTTTTTCAATACAACGAGTTTTTTCAATGTCGTTTTTTACTTCTGTAATAAAAACATTAATTTACTTATTTTCTACTGGCTGTGTATTTTGTTTTCAGTCTGCGATAATTTTACCACCAAACTGTTTTTCCTTTTCACATTAAACATGACACAAGTTTTGGTTTTCTTCGAGGTGAATAAATATAAAACTTCCCAATATGGATTAATAGTTTTTTTTTATTTTTTTATTTTATTTATTTTTTCAAGTGGGTGCCAGCAATCGAGTTTACATTAATTTCATTTAAACTAAAAATACCATATGGTGGTTGTGTCGGTGGCGGTGGTGACTAGGTACTGAAATTAAAACAAGAAAATAATGAAAATTAAGACGACCAATACAAATTTTATAATGATCTAATTTTTTTTAAAAAGTTTTTGAAAAGTCTACATTCGGCTGCGACGAATCTTACATAACCTTCAATTATATATTTTACTTGCATGTGAAGAAACCGGTAGCAATCACCAACTCCGTGGGAAAATTTCGAATTGTTCTAACCGTACTCGTTCCAGCACTAATGAATATATTAATTTATTTATTAAATGTTACGATACAATACGACTGTAATTACAAACAAATTATTTCCTTATTGAAATTAACCAGTATAGTAACGAAAGACTTCGAACGGTTGTTGTCAAACATACCCCAGTGTTTAGTAGAAATCGAGTACTAACTAACGAACCAAGGGCCCCACTTGTGTTATAAGACCTCACCACACTTTATTTAGTGTTAAAAATATACAATTTATCGAAGAGCCCATAAACCTTCATATACATAGATCAAGAGCCATTCCGGCGTTACGTACGGGATATTTTTTTGAACTTTGCAATTATTTAAATTTTATTTGGGTGAACTTAATTTAAATACTAGTTATACATTTATGTAATTTTTAATAAGCCGAGTGTAACAACTGTTTACTTTTGTGGATATAGTAAGCAAAAATGTCCTTGATACATACGGGACAATTCGAATCTACCGCGGTTTTATTATTTAATGTCAATATACCCTAAACTCAGCTCAGCTCCAGTATATTTTTCCTTTAACAAATCAATATTTCTAAGACAAAATGTGTTTTGCCAATAAATATGTTTTGGCAAGTATCATATTTTGAACATGATGGAATGCCTACAGAATTTAAATATAACCATATCCATAACCATATGTAGGAAAACTTAATTTTTTATATTATATTGAACATATATATATTAGGTGCTTAGGTCTACTAGAAGGACTTTTTATCAATAAGTATTAGGCTATTATAAGATCAAAACCGGAAGATATCAAAAAAATCGTCCAGCGGGAAATCAATGCAGCCCCTCATGAAGGCTTACATTTGTGACCTCTTTAGCTATATCACTGGTGACAATGCATAGGTTAGTCAATTTCCCTCCAATTTAAAACAAGTGTCAGTTGTCAGTTATTTTTTCAGTGTCGCCTGAACCTGCACACTTCGAATCACTGAAGATTTTATTATAATCATACTTACTTCTGTGTACCTTACGCAACGTTACGTCCGGGACAATTTTAGAAATTTAATAGCTTTTTTTAAGCAGGCAAAAACATTTCTTTAAGAACACAGAGAGTTAAGTATAAAATATTAATATATATGTTATGCACCATTTTTTACCTATAGTATTATAGACAAATTACTTTAATAATCAAATTGCGTGTATTTCGAAAATCAAAATATCATATTTACTTCTTGATTTTAATACTTTTTTTTGGACAAATAATTATTATTTATTGGCGGAAATATATTAATTCTTGGCATAATTAAATGTAGCTTACCTTTTTCAAGCTTGGAGTTTTTAGGAAAAAATATTTATTTCTACTAAACGAAATAAAAATCAAGATATAATAACTATTTTTGGTATTGATTTGTAATAATTGGTAATACGTATTTTTTGAACAACAAAAAAATGAATACAATTTAAAAAATAAAATTTAGGATTATTTGCCTGCTTGTTTTCTTTCAAAATTGAAGAATAATTATTACTTTCAATCCCCCTGCGTTTCACTGCTGAATGCCTTTAAATAAATAGTCAACTACTATAACGCTCGAAGAGCTTCATAAAATTATCTCTGAGAGTTGTCGCAGAGTAGCTAAACAGTGTCTTATAACACCCTCCAAATACAACGTTAAATCGTCTTCACATAAATTTAAAATTGGAAATAAGTAATTTAAAATTATATTAAATTTATTTATTTATGCGTTTGGGATGAGACGTGTGTGTTTTTTTGTATAAGTCGATATACTTTACGGATTTCAAATACTTAGTTTTTTTATTATCAACTATAATGGGCCCTAAGCGCTGTAACTGGTCATTTAATTGACTCGTGCTGAGTCATATTAAATTTAATCAAACCTGCATACAATAATAGGCTGTATAGTCTAAGCCTTAGTGATGATGACTTTCATGAATTAGTTATGATACATGAAGGATTTCGAAAGTGGCGTCTTTATAATTCTATATTTCTTTCTTCTAATTTGAAGTCATTTTTTTATTTAGATGCAGGTCTTTAACACTTTATACTTCAAGGAAATTTCACTCAGTACTCGGGCACGTGACTAATTTTGTGCCATTTTATTCCCCACAACGAACACTTCTTACCCAAGTAGGAAGAGAAGAACAAAATTATGAAACAATATAAAAGGATAATATGTTTCTACACTCCTCCACATACACTTCTTTACATAAAGAAAAATTATCTTAAAAAATATTTCTAACTGGAATAACCCTATAAAAAGTGGAGGGTATCAATAACACAACGTAAAAACTATATGATAAATCTTTAATCAAAATACTACATTTTGAAAGTTTAACTGCCAATGATTTCACGTTTTTCCCCCGTTTTCATTTAAAGCGCTTTGTTTTCCAGCAGTTACGTTATTAATGCAGTAGAGTTTCTCCCTCCACCACACTTTTGTCTATTTATTTAACGGCAGCAGCCCTGCAATAGTAGTAGTAGATTGTAAAACTACCGTTAATTCGCCAGTTTTGTTGGTGTTTTTATGCACTTAATCAAAAGCAAAAAACAATGCTCACAAATACAATTGTTTGTATGGAGTTAACTGAGACGAAAACGCAAAACTGAAACTGCTAAAAAACCGTGACCAATTAAATCAAAACAAAAATTTCCGTGTTTTTTCATTAAACTTTTAAATCGACACCATTTAGGCAAAACTTGTAAAAATATGAAAAACATGTTTAACTTTGTATTTTGTCCATGATCAGCAGTGCTTAAATGAGTCATTAGTGTTGGTATTTGGTTAAGGAATTACAAAGAGTTGGTGAGATGTTTGTTTATGTTGAAGTTTTACTATTTTTATTTACGTTACATATATGAATGTGGCATGAAACGAATGGTAAGCAAAATGTGTGTTATCAAGTTTACAAGTTTATGTCTTAAGTCTTTTGTGTTTGGTAAATGCATAGAAACTGATTTTTGTGACAAATTGTTTGAATTATTTCAAAGAATGTCGTGAATCGTACAAACAAATAAATGGCTTTATTTAATTGAACTTAAAACCTGCATAGAATTCCTATATGTCAGTCAGCCTCTTGGCGGATATCAGAGTTGTGTCTTGCAGTGAATAGTTTATTAATGTAGAGTCTATTAACAAACTAAATAGACATTTTGTGTCGCTCATTTTCTGCCACTTTCACTTATAAGAAGTGAAAGAAATTGGAAGATTATGGTTTTTTCTTAGTAAATTTTGTTTTAATAACGAAGAATAGCCGGAAATTCTTTAATACTTTGGCCTTTATAAAATCTTTTTCGAAATGTTGGCAAAATTATTATTGAAAAGGTATTTGTAACATTTATAATCAAATTAAAAATACAACAACTTTTCGACTCATAAAAATCGTAGAAAATAAACTTTTGTAAAGGATTTAGCTCTAGCAATTTATTGATCCAACAGTTAAACAGTGATAGAAAGGTCAATAGTGTTACTTTCTAAGAAGAAGCATAACTATGGCTGCGAATTGTATGAGCTTCCAAAAGACTTAAGCAACGAACTTGAATTTAACCATTCCCTTTCGCACAATATTTAAGAAGATTTAACCAAGACACAAGAGCTACACTGACCACTATGTTTTTATTTTCTTTACATTTTTCTTTTCTAAAATATTTCCACACTGCACTGAGATCAAAACAAAATAAAGAAAAATTCCAACTATTTTCAGCGATTTTCCTTTAAAACAGCAGATAAACGAAAGCAGTGAACTTTGAGGAAAAATAAACGAATAGAATAATCGGAAAAAGAAGATAAATCCATCAAAAGAAATCAACAACAATCACACTGTGACTGGGAGAGAAAAAAATCTTTATATAACTACCAGCAGCATTAAAAGCAGCAACAATAACAAAACAAGAATATTAAAGAACAAAAAACAATCTTCCGAGTTAAGCTGACTTTATTTCAATGCTAGTTTTGTTGTTGTTTTTGTTTGTGCAAGTATTTGAAAAAAGTCAATAAACTGCAATTTCCACAACGTGCTGTTTCTGTGTGTGTGTCTGTGTTTTTTGTTATTCTTTATTTTCTTCAATCTTCTTTATGTTTCTGGCTAAAATATCAACATGTGGCAAATGTTACAAGAGTAGTTACTATCAAGCTGTTGTCTATAAAATAATAACGTTGGTACAACTTAAACGTGGTAGTTTATGAGTTAGTTTCCATACAGTTTTCGTTACATGTTTTTGTTGTTCTTCCTCTTATTATTTTTTCCTTAAAAAAAAGAAACATAAATATATTTGATATATTATTAACCACGATTTTTTATAATAATAATTTTATAGCTCTTGCTACTTTTAATTTACCACCAAATAACAGTTGCTACAATATTGCGTTTATGTAGCAGTATTAAGCATAACCCATACGAAAACACTTAAAAAATTCAATCTTAAATTCATTCTCTACAGTATTTTTTTTCTATTATATTAAAAATGTGATAAAATTTTTGTTTTTTCTTAATACTTGCCTAACACCCCACATTACTTTGCTCTGAATTTTTAAGTTAATACCAGGTTTTTTGTCTAATCCACGCACACACAATTCAATGCTACATGAAACATCTTACAATTTTATGCTGGTTTTATTAACTACAACAGGCAAGGGTCTATTACATCTAAGCTTTTTTAACAAATTCGTTGTTTAAACAAATGCACAACAATAATGATAATGTATGTTCACTTCAAATGCTATTTTAAGTGAACCTGCATTACTTCGATAAGATGTGTGAAAATGTTTAAGAACTATTATGAATCTCTTATAATTGAAAATTTGAACTTGACATTAGAGTACATGAAAAAATGTTGGTGTTTGTGAGAATGGCTTATATTAACCTCCTTAACCCCTTCCAGTTTTGTGTCAGTTGTTAAATTCCCACGTATTTCATTATGCATTTGGCACGGCTTCGCATGGTGCCACGCATTTGTCGAATTTTTCTAAAAGAAACTCACATTATGTGTTCAAAGTTTATACCTACATTGTTGTTCATTAAATATTAGCAATGTAATATATAATTTATTGTGTGCAAATCTTAATATGTTATCTAGAATTGGCTTGGGAAAGCCGTCTTGCCGACCCAATGTGTCGATTTTTTAAGCTCTGGTACCTATTAAATTGTAATAAATCCCACACAAGAGAGTTGAGATTTGCCGACAGTTTGCTGACATACTTCTACGAGAATAATTTTTCTTTGTTTTTATAGTAGGAACTTTAAGATCTCTATGGATGTTTTCATTTTTTATATGTTGTCCGGTAAGTCGTGAAAACCTAGACTCTTTTCTTTGCAACCTCTTGATGTTTAATGCGCAAGCAGTACCCCATATCTGAATGTCAT
Source organism: Phania funesta (assembly GCA_963932375.1). Classification (NCBI taxonomy): domain Eukaryota; kingdom Metazoa; phylum Arthropoda; class Insecta; order Diptera; family Tachinidae; genus Phania; species Phania funesta. Next base: position 44,707,366 of record OZ010653.1, read on the forward strand.
ATGTCACATTGATTTTATAATCGATTTGTAGAAAAGGGCTTTGTATTACAAAGCCAGGGTTGAGTTTGGACCAATTCACCAGTGTAGTGGATATGTTCTTAGTTTTATGGCCGTTATTTTTGCCTCATTGTGGCGGAAAAAAGTTAGGCGTCGATCTAGGTGAATGCCCACATATTTAACGTGGGTTTCCGCTGGAATAGTAGTATTTTCGGTGCATATTTTTGCCTTCTGCAGGAAACCGTTACATGCAAAGATTTTGATGGATTTACCTTTGCTCTACACTTCTTTAGACAATCTTTTAACTTATGAATGTAGGACTGAAAGAGCTATTTATATGCGTAATTTTTAATTTCTTCTTGCAATGTGGAAACACTTAAATGCCGGTGAATATACCATAGAGCGGAAACGCAACATGGCATTAAATATAAGTAATATCAGAGCAGAATTAGATTGCGAGTACGTTTCAGCTTTCCGCAGGCTATAATCCGTGCATAATTCGAAGAGTCGACTGTGTGGCGAGTAGTGCCATCCTACTAGAATCACATGTTGTCGTACCTCATTGGTTCATTTCGAACCACAATACTGATTGTCGTAAACCGTTGAAAGTCATGGCCTCATCTACGTTGTATGCAAAGACTTACGGGCCAGTGATGGCCAAAATAAACACCAAATAAGAATTTTTTGTAACTACAAGTTGAATTATATACGATAATTTTACATACGATAATTTCCCGTGTTAATAAGCGATTCCTCAAGTTATGCGCCTCATGGCCAAAGATCAGTTTTCGACCAAATTTGGAGACTTTTTCCAAGCGCCCCGAAGATCACTCTGCGAACAAATGGTGTTGTCATTAATTAGTATCTACGTCAGCTGGTTCCTCTATATGTGAAGTTTGCAGGTGTCCGACTGTTTCGTTTTTAAGCCTAGCGAGAAATCGACTATCTAGGGTTATTCTGCACTCTTTCGGGGATAGTACAGATTCCTTTTCTTTCCTTCTTTAGGGTTAATTCTTTACCGACCCGGTCATCTCAAATTTAGTTTCCAAACTTCAAAGAGTCCACCGTTGTTCTATTGTCTTCCTTTTGATTCGCTTGTTGGGAGTTTGCTCGGTTTGTTGCTCTGATTTGTGTTTCGATTGGCTTTTATCGCAGTATAGGTATCACTCATTGCTTTACCGTAAGTTCTACTCGTACATTAAAACAGCACTATTTCGTCCTACTCACTGATTTGGCGTTTTATAACAAAGATGCAATATTAATGTAATTATTCAAACCAGTGTTTGTCTACTGGTTTAAGCTCAGTCTCTCTACATTCGTCTTTTGTATTCGGATAATAGGTGGGAAAATTAACTAAACCTATAAAAAAGAAGAAAATATTTTAAATGAATATGCCAGACCTAGTTAACAATCAACAACAACCATTATAGAATTCATGTTTTGCTTATTTTCCAACTTATAACTACACGTACACAGTATATTATTTGTGCAAGTACTAGTTGCAACTTTAAACCTTTATTACCTTTATAATTCTGCTCATCTGCAAATAAAAAGCTTTAAAATGTTATAATTTTAGTTAAAATCGGCTGTAAAATGCCAGCATAAAAGGAAATACCTAAAATCGTCTTACGTTATATATAACCATGAACTGACGACATTCAGCTCTCCCAATGACGACGGCATAAAGTTCCCCACGTCAAGCTCCCATATAACGTCAAAGTCTTGTAAACTTGAGTATTTAAATAAGTTCGCCACTTCTCAGCATTTACGCTTAAGATTTGTATACAAAAATATAGTTTTCTTTCATTCACTCAGAGTGTAAATTATTCCAAATCAATGCAATATTTGAACCCTTGTTGAAGTAGATAAGGGAGTCTTAATCAAACTTGCATTTTTTAATATATTATTTTCGACCTTCAACTACAGCCAATAAATGACTCACCGTTCTTCAAACCTGTTCGCAATTATTAATCGACGAATACCTACCCTGAGCACTTTGAACTTTTAAGAACAACTTTCCCTCCCTGGCTAGGTGTCTTAAAATGAATTGCGTAAACAAACATTTTAGAAAGAGAATAATTACCTTATGATTGCAGATTTACTAACATTTTTCTTGTTGTGATTTATAAAAATGTGATCAAGTGGATTTTATAATAATGTTATGGGTATTTTCCAAAATTATTTTTTGAAATATCCATTCAATAATTTATGTACTTTTGTATAAGCAGAACCTTATTGTTAAAACGAAAGATTTAAGTCAAAAACTTGGCTCACATATTTTTTTAAGTGTAATAAAATAATAACAAAATCGACATAAATAAGGTTATTTAATAAATAAATAAAAAATAGTTAGCAGCAACTTTAGAATTATTGAACAGAAGTATTTACAAAGTGCAAATAAACGTGTTATAATCACCGTTTAAGTTTAAGCTTCCACAGTTTATATGAGCTTATTTTCAACAGAATACAGACCTACTCATAAGTCCCTGTGACAGTATGTCCGTATGTCTCGCTTTATTTTTTCATGTATACGATTGTTTGTACACTAAATTTTAACATGAATTAAAATACCACTAAATAAATAAATGGCTTTATAAACGAAATGAAAACCACGGTAACAAAATTCTTGCTACAACATGCCATAAAACCAATCAAACATCTACTGGACATGAATATCTATAAACGTTTTTTATCTTTTGTTATTTTAATAGTAGAGAACACTACAAATAAGACATGAAAAAGTACATATGTATATATAAACGCAAAAGGTGGTCGGTGCTTAATTATTCTTCTAAAAATAAAAAATAAATAAATGACGGCCAATCTCCCAAAGGAGTAGCAAACATAAAAAATACAAGCATTCCCAGTTAAAACCACCAAGAGTTGCATGCTATAATATGTAGACGCATTTGGCAGATTCAGCCTATAAATTGTTAACCACAACCATAATTTAAATAAATGACATAAAAGTAAAACGAAAATAAACAGTCACTATAAAAATCTTATTGGCTCAATAAAACAAAATTCCTTGGATATTTTTGTATCAAATTTTCAATAAACAGCGAAGCTGTAGAAGCAAAAGGCAAAACAAAATCTGCTCAATTAAATGTTTTCACATCGATTTTTTTCATTGGGTTAATATACTATTGCAAAAAAAACATATATATTTAATCTTTAGGCTGAATGTTATGGAAAAATCTTCTTGGTTCTTTAATTTATTTCCTTTTTGACTTGTTTAGATCCCTTATGGCTATTTTTATCGATAATTAACACCTTACATTTTATATTTTCGAAATCATCATGCAGCAACAGATACGCAGCGTGGCATGTTTATTTTATTACTTGATTGAGGACTTTTTGTTTCATTTTATTTTATATTTTATTGCTAAAACAAGATCAATTTCTTTGTTATGTTTGCATTATAGGTTTGTTGCATATTTGCGAACATTAATGATATTGATTTACATTAAACGAAAGCTCTATGTTAGCACAAAAAGATGGTGTAGATAAAATCAGATACAGAAAACTGGATGGCAACATTTTCGTAGGTATGGAGGTTTTAGGAACAAGCAGTTTTTAATGGAACGACTGCAAAAGGGAAATCTGTGTTTATCACTTTTATGAGTGCCACAAACGGCAAAAGTTTTTTGTATTAAGCCGAGCAATAGGCTACATCTTTTCCAAAGAAAAATAAATTTATCTATATTTTATGTTAAGACAGAAATCGAAAATTTCTCCTAGGCAATATTGATTTAGACAGAGCCACAAAGACAGGTGGCTTAGTAAAGTCAACAAACACACATAGGCGGACTTAAAAGTACTCACTATGCAGAAATACCTAACTTCAGAAATTCTTATGATGAAGTATTAAAAGGAATTTTCCGCTTGAAGCATTTTGCAAGAGATGACTTCGTCGCATTCCAACACATTCAAAGATAATTTGAAACTCAACAGCCCCAACTGAGTCAATCCATTAGGAAGCAGTAAAATAAAATATTTTAAATAAAAAATGCGTACCTCTCTCATAACCAGACTAAAAGATCGCCTTTCTAGTCGTAATTGTGATTAAGTCGGATAAAAATGAGGAAACCCTAGAACACTTCCTCTGTCACATCAGTGCTTTTCCGGAAAAGCACTTAGAAAGCTCAATACTGATTGGGAGAGCGTATACATAGAAGCTTTATATAACACAACGGCATCGCAATGAGTCAGGGTATGTTTTCTGGTAACCAGTGCAACTTAATCTAAGCTAAATTTGTTATATATAAAACTTTTATAACGTTTTGGCGACTGTGACCGTTAGTGTTCGTGCTTCTTTTAATAATTCTCCTCGGTTTATTTTATATTAATTTTAAAATTCCTACTTTTATAGTAAGCAAAACCAAAGAAGTTTATTAAACTTTGCCAATAAAGTTGTATTATTATTATTAAATTAATATTAAATAATCAAAGTACGCGAAGAACTTTATGACATAAAATTATTGTCTTGTAGCAAGAAAACAAAAGACTTAAGATACAAACTTCCTCCGATAGGATATGCAAACTTAATAACAATTTCCAACCAACAACCAAATAAATAAGCAAATTATTACAACACACATGCTAATGTTAAAATTATGCGTTTTAGGGTATAATGAGTCATAGATCTATTATAAGTGCTGTTATGCATAAACTTATTTGCATATACACACATGCATACATATGTACATGCGAGTATGTTTGTGTCATTTAAGCCATTACCAACCACTCACGCCTATGCAGCCATGTATGGAATTTGTTAACATTTTACATAATAGTTGGTAAAATTGATTTTAATTCAACCAATGCACAAATACTTGATAACAGTTTGTTTCTTTTTTCCTTTACTCCGGCTGGTTGTGTTAACTCATTTAGACACAAAGCAAAAACAAAGCCAAGACATATAAATACCTAAACGCATGTATATAAGAGTCATGATAAAAACCACAAATAATAATGAAATAAATTTATCAGCCATACATAACCCAAAGCACAAAAGAAATTATTATAAGAACTATAATTGTGTGGTAAAAGAAACAGAATAATTTCTTATACTTTTCTTTTTTTAAACTCGTACTTCTTGTGCAGTTGAATTTTAAAATGTACATGGCAGTTTGTTTGTGGATTTCCGGCGGAAAGCGAAGTACAAAACATATTATAAGTTTTTTTTAGACTTACGGTATGCATTTTACTTTATACATACAAATTACAAATTAAAATTAGTACCATCATCCCTGGCAACAGCTCAGAATACTAAAGCAAACTAAGCATTGTATTGGCTGCAAAAGGCCAAATCAATGATATCATTTAGGCGTTTTGTTATGCATTTTTGTTTTAGATTCTTAACTAACTATTGTTATCATTTCTTTGGTTGAAATAATGCCAACGAAAAAATTAAATATTCACACAAATTGTATTTCCGTTATAATCAACAAATCTTTTTTATATAAAGAAAACAACTCGTACTTTATGTAAAGGTTTTTTTCTTCTTAACGTAAGAAACTGCAAAGTTTAGTTTCAGGAATAAAGTTGTAAGATTTTGTTTGAAAATAAATTGCAGTATGCGGTTCTCCAATTGGGTCTTTTATGGGCTGATGATATCAATCACAGTAAACAATGGTCACTTTTCGACTGCAGCAACTGAAAGCTTTTCGTTATGTGATTTGGGATACTGAATTCGTATCTGCACCCGGTTTCTTCAAGTTGATTCTAGTTTTCCGGATATACCGCAAAATGTCAAAAAGGAAGCAGTTGCAGCATAAATATTAACATAACTGGAGAACGGTTTGTTCTATTCAGTTAGATAGGAAGTACAAATTTGACAACAATACTCTCTTTAAGTCGTGCCAACGTTGTTTTTTAATATGCTAAGTAGTTTTCGAGATATTGCGGAACTTGTGACAAATTTTTTTTTTTATAAAAGTTTTTATTAAAATATGAGGAAGTTAAACTTACTCAGCAGATTTAAGGACGATGTGAGTATAACTTAAAGGTTATTGTATTGCGGATATTCTGCCACACTGAAAAACCAATTCTCCTGTTATATTAAGTGATATATATCGTGTTACATTCTTCATTTTGGATAGAACGGTACATCTGGGAAGCCAGAAGCAATTTAAAAAGTCGAGGTGCGTCACCCTGAATTACATAACAAAGGACCTTCAGTTGCTCCTGTCTAAAACCTTGTATTCTTGTGTTATAAACAACATTTTTGCTTCAGAATAGAATACAAGACGAAGCAATATGCTAGAAACGTAGCCTGCGTTATAATCCAGTTAGAGGCATTGTGAATTAGTCCTCAAGTGCTAATCTACGCTGATAATCCACAGGTGGTTGATGGCTTTGAAAAGAAACCCTGCCGATAAACGACGTTAAGGCGAATGTACTCTACATCCGAGCCGATAACCATTTTACTAAAATAAAATTATTTCAAATTATGTTGTTCTGGAAAAAATACCCTTTAGCTATGGACATTACGCTAATGCATGATTTATGGTTTTAACCATAGAAAGTATGTGTGTGGGCCTCTTTAAACTATATGTGTGCGTGATTTCACTCTTTTTATTTTTACTACTGACTTTTCTAATAATTACACAATTCTTTAATGATGACTAATTACAGAAGTTTTGCATTGGTTTCTTTCAATATTACATTGCCGCTGCTATAAAAGAAAGAATGTTATATATCAACGAACGGGGAACTTCTAGAGGCATTCATGTGGAACTTTTATAGCGTAGAAATTTTTCTTCATTGAAAGTAAATAAACATAATTTGCTTGAGAAAATCGGGGTCTCTTATAACAAAAATGCCAGAAATTTAAACAAAGTAAAACTAATAACTTGCAAAAAAATATATTAAGTAAGAACCTGAAATTAACGTTAATTTAATTTACTCAACAAGTATCATTCAGTCAGTCGTACATATTCAGCTCAGTCAATAAAAAGCCAAGTAGAGAGGGGACCACGATATTATTGCACATAAAGTAAGCTAATGCAAAAACAAATAAAAGTTTTACAGTCCTCAGTTGAAGAAATTTTATTAGATGCCCTGATAGTTTAATAATGACTCTGGTTGCTGATTAAAACATATACAACAATTTTTCTTACTATTAAAAGGATACTATCAAAAAATGGGGCTTTGTCATCAAATAGTTTTTTTTAAATTTTATTAAAGAGTTCCAATAATTTATAATTGTTCGGACATAAGTCTTTTCATAAAGAAAGGGCATTTCGAACATTATTATTTCTGTAAAAGTTATGATTTTCAATAGTAAAGATTTAGTCATTATATTTGTGCAAAAAAAATCACTTTAATTATTTTACTTTTGCCTATAAACAACTTTCGCAATTGCGAGCATAATTTTATGTTTACCGACAGCGGTGTATTCTCATAAAACCCCTCATAAATTGCCGACAAGAGACCCTTAAAACCAAAGTCAACTCCAAATCATGCGTAGTCTCTTTTGCGAACCAAACCTTGCAAATTCACCTCTTGTAGTAGGGCTTCATGTGCAGCAACATTGTAGGTAAGATTTGAAGGGCATAATAAAGCTCTACTAAACGGCACCTAAATTATACAAGAAGAAAGTAAATGTATTTAGGGAAGTATATCGCATACAGCTTTTAAAATTTTCTAGAATGTTAAATAGATGTTCGTTAACATTTATTTTGCCAAACAATTGCAAACGTCTACAGGAACTGAACCAAACAGAAGGGGTCGCTTTAGTTTTCCTTAAAGTTTACAAAAAAAAATTTTATCTCTTAGTCCTCCAACAGAACTTGATCGCAATGACACAAATTATTTAACACAATGCTGCGGCCATTTATCTAAAAAACATAAATACTCAAAAGCCATAAGAGGCTTAGCTGCCTTCACAACAAACCTGCTGTAATCATTAATCCCACTGCTTACGTATATACACACATACTTGTGTAAACTATAACTTTATAGTTTATTATCTTTGCTTTTAGCATTTTAAAAGCAAATGGCGAACGATGTTTGAACAATGTTGCAAGACATATGAATGGCATTGTTAATACACATTTACGTTTGAATTCAAAACAAATAGAACTATATACACACTATCACATACAAGCCGCAAATTAAATGCAACAAACTAATTGTTATACTTTATTCTCTTGTATATTTGCAGGTAAGAAAACTTTAGCAACGGACCATCTAATCTATAGAGACAATTTAAATGCATTTGGAATGAGATGATAAAAAGTAAGATATGTCTATAAGTAAGTCCACCATCAACGGATTACAATGTTGTTTAATTCTTTGGAAAATAATTAACTTTGAGAATATCAGCAATTGTGAAAAAGGATTAGCTTCAGGAAACTACAAAGTGTAGAAAAGGGGTATCGTGGTTTTGTTTTCGTTTTGAAATTGTAAAGGCCTTAACAAACGAAATGTTTTTTACATTTGAATCTTCATGTCTGTCAAAATGTTTAGTTTACAGCAAATTTATAATATTGGCTTTCAAACATACATATACAATTTCCTCTGACATGACCCCTGTTTGTTTACATCAGCTGACCTAAGTGCAAATTTGTTTCGCCAGTTGTTGGCCAGTTGCCAAAGATTTTTCTTGAAATTCGAAGTTCTTAAATGTGCATTAAATAATAATACATGCTTTATATAATTGTTATTAAATATACAAAGTTATTTAGAAGCATTTTTGTATAGTGATCATGTAAAATATTGTCTCCAACCGGCTAATGCTACCGCCAATAGTAAACCACCGCTGGCTGTTTCCTCACAGCATTGATTCCTGGCAACACTTATTACGATGTCAAGTGGTTTGTCATATCAAAACAGAACACTCTCGAATTGAAATTTCGCCAGATGAATTTTCCAAGGCCTTATTTGAAAAGTATCACACGATATAAACGTATTTTGCAGTGGGAAATTTGTGAAGTCAGATGTAAAAAGACATGACGCTTATTAGAAGTTTAAAGGGTTGATGCGTCCTGCACTACTTCGTGGAGATTATTAGCATTGGACCTGTATCTGGGGATACATCACGCTTTATATGTGCGTGCCTATTATCGACATTGTTTGTGTCTTACGGAATATAATTCTTGAAGTGCACCAAATAGCGATAGCATTAGAAAAGAAGATTGACGGATGGTAGAAAATACCGGATCAACTGCACAAATAAAAAACACAGATCGCGATCTGTTAGAGGCAAAGAAAAAGTGTTTTTTTCAGTTCGCCAAAATCGATCATTAATTGTTCGCAAGCAAAGTCAAGCTGTCAATAAAAAAAATATTTACCTATAAGTACAGTTGGTTCAATTACTGATTAAGCTAAAAGAATTATTCCCGAATAAAGTTACCCTATTAGCTGGCCTCCCAACACGTCGCAACATGAAAAAGTTAAGAACTAACGATCAAAGGAAAGTTTCAAAACCACTCTGCTGAAATTCAAACTAGTGCCTAACTAGTATTTTACTAGTATAAAAATCACAAGTACAAGTTCTCAACAGTAAACTTTCCCAGATCATCTTCATGCTCGAATTGTATTGAGCGTGTTTAGAAAATCATTTGTTACACTAATCTAAACATATACTAGTAAACTTGGACCCGACGGGGTACTTTGAGGTTATTGCGCGTTCTTTTGTATAGAATAAGACCCCAATTCCGTCCCACAAAAATTCTAACAATCTGCAAGTGGTGCCCTTGAACCACTTCAAGTACCAGTTTTCCTCAGCACTAACATTTTTCTATAAAAACTCTAAACTCGTTTGCACGAGTGCTTGCTGTTCTAGTACTTCTACTAGTAGCTTTTATTCAATTAATGATTAATCTCCTGCAGTACAGTTTATTTTTTCCAATACAACTATATTTTTTGACAAATGTAAATGTAAATGTTTTAGAATTTCTTGAAAACACCTTTTGTCCATTTTATTATTTTCTAGAAAGTCCGTTAAGTAATTTACCATCTCTACGTAGCATTTAACACAAAGAGCAGCAATTAAATAACTAAAATTAAACAAAACATATTTTCAACAACGAAAAATAAACAAAACTTTCTCAAAGAAAAAGATGTTTTGTTGTCTTAAGCCTTTGACTTAAAGGCAAATACACTCGGCTGTAGTCAATACTTTGATAGGTTTTGTGTACAAACATTTTGTTTTTCGTATTTACGAGTAGAGTGTTTGCTTTAAAACATTAACTGCATTTAAATTGAACCTTTAATTTTTCTAGTTTCTGTTTTTTTTTTGTTGGTATTTAAAAACCTTCTTCATAAAAATATTACAAGATCAAAGGAATCGTTTAAGTTGTAAAGCGACATCAAGGCAAACAAATACACATTTTAACATACAAAACAAACACTAGACCATTGACAGATAAATCGATGTAAGCAGAGGATGCGCTGCTTAAAATAAAAACTGAGTTGAAATGTAGCAAAAAATAAAACCCCTTTTAATGAAGAAGGATTGAGTAGGACTGTAAACTTTGCTAATTGATCTCTGGAAAACAGCACAGTTCAATGAAAGGACTCCAATAACCGCAACGACTGTGGCAACAGTGTGCTATAGTATCAACTTTCAGAAAAGCGTTAATTTTATGTTGAATGTTTTGTTTGGCCACAAGGTAACATGCGTAGGTTTCTTTAGCAATATTTACATTAGTATGTGCATCGATAATGACTTTGATATTGTCACTGATACTGGTGTTGGCTGTTGATATCACCTCGCTTTTAAAATGGTTTAAGTTATTGCTATGGAATCGTTTTGCAGCTACGAAATCCAGAAATCTAAATACAATTGTGTTATATGTGTTTTAGAATTGGTTTAATTAAACAGAAATTTCCAGCACAAGGGAAAGGCTAATGGCGGTAAGGGTCGTAATATTATATCCAGAATTCTAACAATAGCTCTACTCCTAAAAATCGTATTGAATATATATCTCTCATAAGCTCTGAAAAACACCAACCTAATAAGTTGTGTTAAATTAAAGGCTCCTCATCCATTTCGGATTCATATTTGTGGAACTGCCAATGCAATTGGTAATTCATCTGTTTACACAAATGATTTTAATCTCGAGAAGCATATATCACTAGTAGTGATGGCAAAAAAAATATTAATCGATTAATTAATCATGCGAATAATGAAACCGAAAATTATTACCTGAAATTATTCGAATAAAAATAATCGATTAATTTAGCTAAAATTGAAAATTATCAAAAATTACATAAAAAAGTACTTACATTATTGCAAAAAACATTAACAAAATTCTTTGTTTGGTTCAGAGCTTAAGAGGTTTTTTAAATTGATTTGTTTTAATCAAGATATAAAAATTCGAAATTAGGAACGCGTTTTGTAATCAATCTATTTGTTTTCTTTTCGTAACGATTGTGCAAGTTTGTAAAACTTAGGGTACTTTGATTTCATTGCATTCCATTCTTTTATCACAACTTGTTTCAATTCGATAACTGGAGTGTTGAGAATCCCTAAAGATTGCTGCGCTCTACAGCCCAAAATATCATCGATGTTAAAAACGGCAAACTGGCTGTTGTTGATATTTGATAGAAATACATCTAAACTGGTCCATGAATTTCAGACATGCTTACATCATATGGCGAAATATTCAAGAATTATCCCGAAATCGGTTGACATGTCGCCAATACGAGCAACGGCATGACCTACAAGCTGGAAAAGAGGGGTACAAGTCTGCAGAACTCGCACATTGACAAATTCTGTGGCATTCCCCCCTCGTCCAGCAAAAGGCAAATTAACATTACTTTGTATAATATGATGCAAACTATGTCGTAGAAAGAGTCCGCATGCAGAAACATAAAGTTATTCTGGCTTAGATTAGATCAGGAGCGAACCTGAAATCTGCTAAAATTTTAGGACATGCAATTAAGATCCCATTCGGTTAGTACACCAATAGAACACGTGTCGCGAGTCCAGTTGCAGTATGAATTCCTAAATGTTACTTCCTTCGTTCCGCCGAATTTGGAAAGAATATATTAAGCAAAACTACGCGAGTACAAAAACAGAAAAATGAATTCTTTCTACATTAATAGCAAGTTTAAGTGGGTTATTTAACAAATAACCTTTTACCTAAAAATCATCTTTGGACAGTTTCATAAATTTATATGTTTCATATATTTCGACATATCGATCGGTATCGAATGCCGCAATTTACCCCCAGATAAACTTTTCTAATTACCGTTCTAATTTAAAGTTAAATTTCTAGCAGTGAAATTTGACATGTTTAATAAATAACTGTTTAAAAAAAACACAAAAAAATAAGATGTAAATTCTACTTTATAGCTACAAGAATCCAGACCAACAACCAAAAGCTAACAACATCTTCAAAATTCTCATTTGCCTAACAAGTATTTAAGCATGCCGTTGGTTACTTTAAGAAATCTAAGAATGTAACTGTTAATTTGAACATCTTACGAAGAAGGAAGAGAACAACTTTAGCCACAACAAATCCAACCGTACGAGTATAAAAGACACTGTGGTGGGTGCTAACCGCTTTGAGCAGGCTGCACATAAAAAAAAACTGGTTAGAATTATAGCATCCTCTTAAAGAAAACCTGTACAAAGTCAATCAACTAAACCAACCGGTACTATTAGTTAAGCGTTAGAGCATCATTAATAACAAATATTTTCTTAAGCCTGAACAAAAAACAAATAAAAATAAAGAATGGCCAAGTAAAATGGCAAAGTTTCGTATTTTGTCATGTCCGCTCTTGTAGTTGCAGCTAAAACTATTTCATGTATCTGCACTTAGTGCTACGAATATGTGCTAATAGCAACAAACATACTCGTATACCATGTACGGGTAGATATCTATGTGGCTTAAGATAATGAATGAGGAAACCCAACAACATTAACTTCCTTTTGGCTGCATGTCTGCGCTTAATCATTAACTTGAAACCAAAAACTACCACCACAGTTAACCGTTCTTGCCCATGTTCTTTTCCAGTTATTTTTTCTGTTTGGTCTCTATGATAAATGTTGTGCACATTTAAACTGTTTGCAGTTAGACAAATGTATTTGATGGTTGCTTCCTTTAGCAAATTATACTCGTAATTCACATACAAAGAGTTTCCATAAATGTGGTTCAAACAATTGCAGCATTCATCCTTCAACTGTTAGCAGTTAATCATGAGCTGGTTATTGGGTTAACTCTCGGACATAAAAGAAAAAAAATCTTGTGGAATACAATATATAAGTAAACAAAGGATTTAAAGTCAAACAATTTGTTTTGAGTTTGTTTTTAATGAAAAATGTTTACAAATTTATTAAGGATTTGTTCAGCTAACACGTTTTCACTTTTTAACAGATGAAATAGTTGCAGTACAAAATACTAGATGACGTATAGAAAGTACTGTGTCAAAGTTGGAGGATTAAAAACTGTAAAACCTTAAAATCAATAAAAGAACTCGTTGCAGAAGCGATCACATGTGAACCTTCAAGCAATGTCAACAATTTTAAATTTAAATTATATATATGTACAAAGAAAACGCATATTGCTACTTTCCCGAATAATCCCTGCTTTTATAAGAATTTCAATTTAGCCTTCTTTTGGAGTGTTTTAGGAAAGACATTACTGCTGATAAGATTTCGTTCTACTAAATACCTGGCTACAGTAGCCATAAACACAAAGAGTTGGCGGCTGATACACTGCTGTTTGGTCAAAAGCAACTTTATGGTGTTAATCCATCAACTAATCAATGAAGAACTGTTGACCATAAAGGAAGCTTGGCATGCATCTCCGGGCATGAGACTGGCCAAATACTTGATTAAACCTTTCTCATGCAATAAAATACTGGAATAAAATACAAACTCCCTTCGAATTTTTATTGATTTTCCGTCCGGTCATTATCGACTGAACTGTCTTTAATGGAAGGGAAATCAGTGGAGGAAACAAGGACACATATTCTTTGTGAATGTTTTATTTCAATTAGTAACAGAAGACGTGTTATGGGAGTTATATAAAAATTGATGAACCCTCTTTAATTATAAAACCTGAAATGCTGCAATTTTGAAATCTAACGAGGCCATGAGAATGGTTTTCATGGCTTAAAATGATTATGCTCAAACATTTTCGTCATGCGTGTTCATCAGGCTGTTCCTCTTTCAGATGAACTTTGCAGGAAGCCGTAGTTTTTCCTCCAGCTTAATGAAGGCTTTCTAAAATTTGCAATTCTGACGTACGTTGCCGAATCAAAATTTCTGGATTTTCTCCAACACTCTAACGGCTTCTTGTTCGACGAACGTAGCATCCGGAATTTTTAAACAACTTTCTTCTGACTGGGTCATAGAAATATCCCGACCATATTCTGTGGAAAACTTTTGTATATTTGTAAGTAAAAGTTCATCATTTTTGAAATATTGTGAAATAGTGACACCACACTTACTAACTCTCAACTGTCGGCTGAACCAAATTACCGCCCAAATTTCCCAAATTCTTTAAAGATCCTTTAGTAACCCACAAGGTTAAAATAATTTTATATGTGATTTTGCATCTGTCGCGACCATGTTGTTTACTATTTAGTTACTGATGCCAATTACCCTTCGCAATTAACACGATGCGAGAGCAAGTACAAATGATGAAATAAAACTATATTACTAAATGAGTGTTCGTGTCATGAGGTAAAAATACGCGAAGTTCACAAGGTAGCTAAAAGTTACTGTTTGAGGTTTCTAGCAGGCGGCGTAAACAGTTTTTACTTCTTCAAACACGACGTTGGTGAGCACTACAGATAAATGATAACTAATTTGCTTGAGCTTGAATTCAACGATTTGGACGTGAACGACTTGACAAGATGGCGAGGACGGCGCTACATGCCATACAGCGAACGCCACAATGGCGACGTGAATTCAAACCGGCTGTAATTTTCTTTGCGGGGTTTTCTGAAGCTGCCGATCGGTAGCAGAAAGTCTTAATAAGGCTCAAATTTATGTAATTTCACATAATTTCCTTTAGACCTCATGCGCAGCTTGTCTAGTTCCAGTTAAATATCAACGCTTAGAATTCTCACTCTTCTCAAAAACTTATTTCAAGCAATCGGAAATATATTTTCACATATTCGTTCGCATAAGTTCCATTCTTCAATATTTTGTTTAAGGACAAAGACAACGTTTTAGAAATCCCTTTAGCCATAACATTTTAAAATTTCTTTATGCAATTCAAATATCTCAGTTTCATTATTTGCACAGTTGATGACAAACTAAACATGGTGAAATCACAACTAGATACAGCTACTAAATAATAGCCAAGATCATTGCCCGCTGAGAAGGACACTGACATTGTAAGGGACACATACTAAATCAATACGAATGGCTCCTTTTTTTTAATAGTCAAACAAATAATAAAACGCTGTTTACTTTTAAACAATAATTCATATTACTTTGTTGGTCACTTACTTCTTTTTCGTTTTTGTTCTTTTTATGTTGTAGTTGTCGTTAACAATGAGACTAAAACAAACAAATTTTTATATAAATAATTTAAGTTAAATCTTTTTTCTTTATCTACTTAAACACTGCGTTTTTTCCGTGGAACTTAAGATTTGTATAAAGTTGTTCATACAGCACTCTGACATGAAATGTAAGGAGAAGTTAATGCGAATTACGATCTAGATGAAGATCAACAAAATGTAGACAAGACAGACGAAAAAATGGGCTAAGAAAAATAACAATCTGTGAAAAATAATAAATTGTTGCAGCAATGAGGCCAATTTTTTCTTTTTGTTTTTGTGTTCTTATTAAGGTGATCTTTAATTTATTTTATTTTCCTTAACATAAATGCTTACTTTACTTGATATATTGTTGAAGTTGTTAAGATTTACAACCCCTTTGTATTTCAACTAAAGATTAACAAAAAAGAAAAGCGACTGGAAAAAAAGCAACTTAAACAAAATCACTGTTTAACAAAATTGTTGTAACGACTGTTTATGAACCCCTCCTGAGCTGTAACAATTCTTTTCCAATTTCATTACGTGCTTTAACAAGTGTGGCCAATGTCATGTGTGTGTCTTTGACTAAGAAGGCAAATTTAATGTAGAAGAAGGCTAAACAAGCGCCTTTTTGGCACGCATAAGTGATTTGTAACTAAATTTTGTTTTATTTCTGTTCTTATTGTTGTTTGCAACTAGAAAACGAAAAACCATTACACCGTGTTGGAGTTTTATAAATTGTATTGTTTAAACTGTTGTTGGGCTTTGATCTTTTAAAAGTTTGTTTCTAGTTTTAACTCTGTGATATATGGGTCCGGTCTGTGGCTGTTGTTAAAGGTTTCTTCCTGTTCCTTTTTTTGTTCTTTGCCTCGGCCTTAAAAGCCTGACATAATTGAGACATCGAACTATTTAAATTTGTATTTAATATAATTGATTAAAGAAGGTTGCGTTTCTAAAGTAAAATTATAAAAATGAAATATGTATCTTAAGCCTTTTATTATCTTGCGAAACGCAACGAAAATATATTTCAAGTAACAGACAGGTTAACAGCAAAATTATTCAGTCTCCTAAAACCATAAATCTTGAAACTAGTTGAAAACATTTCTTTTGTTTTATGCAAAAGCAATTAAAATAAAATTTAATAGCAACACGCGCCGCTTAATGAACGAGCAATAAAAATAGAATGGCTTAAACAGGAATCAAAATTTAAACAGGAATCTCCTTTTCATTTCGTTTAACTTATTATTTCTAGTTTAGAAAATAATTTAGGAAACCGTCATTGATATAATATTTGACGTTGCTATTCAGTAACATTTTCGTTGTTAGCTAAATGATTATAGAAAAAATTAACCAAACAAAGTTATGGCGTTACCTACCCGCTCGTTAAACTAAAACTCATGTCACCTTTTAGTGGCAGTGTTAGTTGTTTTATAACTCTTTTATATACCAATTTTTGCCCGGACAACATTTTTTGACTAAAAGGTTTCTACAACATTTGGCAAATTATTTTAGCGTTTTGCTACTGTGTAATGAATATAACAACATTTGTTGAAGCAATCGCAAATAGGTGAATCCATTTTATAAGTGAATAGGTAGCTTTAAAATATGTTTTAAGATAAAAATCGTGAACTTATATCCAAAGACTTTTCAGTCTAAATTTATACTGCTAATGCGGCTATGTAATAGTGGTATCAATTATGAGCTATTCTGTGTCGTCATCTCTGGCAGATACAACTTTAACTGGCGCTCAAAGTAGTGTGACCAGAGTTTATTAGACTTTATTCGAAGTATTTTCTGAAGTTGCAAATTGATGCCAATAAGCCGCATTTAATCCATACCCTCAAAGTCAGAATTCGGCGGGCCGTCTTTCAAATGTAGCCGAATCTCTATGACAGAGTTATTGAAAATAGGAATTCTAGCTATAGTGTGTCCCCACGGCGGACATTTGAATGATATCATATTTCATACATAATGGCATATATGGGCTCCCTACTTTGTTTAAAGCTATTTCAACACCGGGCCGCTTTTATTGGAAACGCTTCTACCGTAACATAAAAGATATAATAGTTAATAATAATTAATTAAAAATGTTTTTTTTAATTTGTAAATTTAAATAAAGTCTTAAAAAAGGTCTTCAAAAATAATTCTTTAGTTTAAAAAAAACTTGAGTTTACTAAAAACTCTCTCAATGATAATAAAGAATGATGAATAAAGAAATTTTAAGTAATGCATTATAAAAATCGTTCAGTTTCTTTGCTCCTTTCCCCCGGCTTTTAAGCCTACATATGCCACCATTATGTCATTAGCTTTAAATAATTTTTTTGCTTTTTACAAATACATATTTTTTAATGTGCCTTTTTAATGCTATTTTAAGAAAAACTTATTTTCAAATTCACCTTCCCCAAAAAACGTTTTTTAAGCAAAGAGCCAAATATTAATTTTTTAATAGGGTGCCCCGGTAGACTAGTTGGTAGTGTGCTAGTCTATCAGTTGGGGGTTGTGGGTTCGATTCCCACCTAAGACACTACAACGAGTGAAGGTCTTTGTTACTATGCTCGGTAATTTAAGTTGCAATATAATTTGTAATTGTATTGTAACATTTAAAAATAAATAAATAATAATTTTTTAATAGTTAACATTAACTAAGTAAATAAAAAGGATCATAAAGATTTTATCTTGCTTTTCATGTCATTATTACAAATCATATGTCAAACTCATAAAGTAGATAAGATTTACAGGCATATAACATAACAATAATTGCCAAAAATGTGTAAAGACATTGACAATAAGCCTTTGTAACTGCCAAAAAAAAATACACATGAGCTTTACTTAAAACAACATTAAACAATTTTGTTTCATTGGGTTTATTTCTTTAGTTTGATGACTATTTAATTGAAATATTTCCTCGTTTAAAATAAAGGAAACGTAACGTAAAAAACCGCTACCAGTTTGTCTTCAAAAAAACCCATTACAAGTTTTAGTCTTAAGTCTTTTGTTTTGTTTGGAACTTGTTAAATTCTATAGCCGTTGAAATTTCTATTCAAATATTTTATTCAAACTATACGTAGGTAAAAATTCAATTATTTTCCTCTATTTTATTTATTTTTATGAATTGCAAAAAAAGAGAGTTAAGCTAACAAAAAATAAAATAACTCTGTTGTTATTTTTCTTTTGTATTTCTTAGCTTTAAGCTATTAGTTACAATGCACATTAAAGACATAAGAAAATCTCTTGGTTTTAGAATAAAACCGTTTTGTTTTTCTTTCGTCCAGCATTATTTATACTTCCTTGTGTGTTGAAACTTGTAATAAGGGCAAAGTAAGAAAAATCTTTGTGTAAAATCATAATAAAAATAAGTACAGAAAATTAATGGTTAAAAGACTTGCAACAATAAAAACTTCAACAACACACCCAACTGGACTACAATTTTAGACGTTAATTTGCAAGTTTTGCAATTTTTTCTTTATAGTAGAAAAAGCAGAAATTCTTTACGAGGTTGGTTCCAGAATTACCCGATATGATGGGCACTTTTCAATAGTAAAAAACTCTAATTTTGTTAAGCGATAACCTTAGTATTTGATGAGGTCCGTTATTGGAATGAGGACGCAAGATAGGCGATAAGTTTGTTTGCAATAGAAAAAGATATTTTTTAAAATTTAGAATAATTGAAGTAATACGGATTTAAGAATAACCATTTTAATTACTAAATTGTATATGACTGATCTGCCAGAACACTATTTTAGTTAAAGAGAAAATAAAGTATATTAAATATTAGATGGAGTAGTTTCTTTTGACTAGTTTGAAAACTAACAAGACTAAACAACAATATTGTGAACACTTTGCTATCAAGCTCTGATTTAAGGTAACAGATGCAAACGAAAAAAACTTTATACCTAAGATGGAGCACCAGTAGTAAAGCTGGTCGGATAAAATAGGCTTATGCCAGAAGAAAAGAAGAACATGACAGAAATATTTGCGTTATTCAAATATTAAGTTGATCACTTTTAGCCAGAAATAACCGTGCTGATGTAAAGTCTCTTATGTGCTTGTCAGTTCTTGCTACGAAAAGAGTCTTGAATTTTTTTTTATACCAGTGGAAGAGATGTTACGAGCGGATATAAAATTGCGTTCAAATAAAGAGTTTTTTCCCCCAAATGCTGAGTGTCTTTCTTAGAACCTCAACCAATTTGGAACCACCCTCGTAACTAAGTAGTTCTTTGCTCTTAGTACTTCGGCTTTAATGTGTTTTTGGTTTATTTATCTACTTTTGTTTATCAGCTAATAAACGCTTTAAAATATACATAGCTTCAGCATAATCATGATAAGGCAGCTTTGTATGCCATAAAATAAGAAAAGCCTTTTGGTAGGTATTTCTCCAATTGAAACTTTGTAAGCAACCCCGTGTTGAAGTCTTAATACAAAGTCTGGAATTTGAAGTCTAATAATGTTTTGCTTTATAGTCTTACGCTCAAATTATGATTGCTTAATTAACTAAAATTGTTTAGGGGTTTGGTGTACTTTAAAATCTACAACTGCCTGCTTTCTTAATCATGATTTTGTAATCGGCTTAATTGAAGTTAATTAAAGAACCTTATAACAAAATAAACTTCTTATAAAGTAGCGTCCTCTAATTAAATGTTAAATAAACCTGTCCGCTACTCCTTAAAACTTGTTTGAAAAATCTTTTCTAAAACTATTTTCTGCCATAAAACCCCAACTTATCTAAGTTCATTTTGAATAATGGGAGTAATTAAAATTTCTACTTGTTTCTCTTTTTTTCAAACTCTTTAAGAACATGTCAAGAAACAGTCAGATGCTGCGTATGATGATATCACATTTGTTTTTGCGTTTGGGTTTTTTTCCAGTTGTGTGCAAAACTTAGACCAAATGAAAAAGTGACATACATTTCATCAAAACTTGTCTTGCCATTAAATTACTTTTTATACAATTTTTTTTATAATATCAGCTTAGTTTATATTAATCTGGTTTGTTTGTTAAATATGTTGGTTGTTGGTGTCTTTATTCTTTATCTACTTATTCATAATTTCAAGGATGGTCTGCTTGAAAACTTCAAAGGTGTGTTCTTATGCATTAATCAGTCAAGATGTGTTATAGGCCTTCTTAATTGATGTTTATATTTCTGAGTAAAATTATTTTAAAATACGGGCGACTGTCATGTTACTCAGGTGATACCTGTACCTTTGGGAATCTAACAGTAGTTGGGACAATTTGTAATCCGGGTATTTTTCTAATTAATCAAATTTCAGCTTGACGTTACATTTGACAAATAATAAATTAGGCTTTTCGTATGACAGAAAGCATATGAAGGTAAAGTAAAGGGGTTTAAAATAAGGATTTGCCATTTAAAGGCTTCTATCAAGTGGGTTGTTTATTTTTCAATCACTGAGACCAAACTACCACGGCAAGCTACTTAAAAGTGCAATACGCCAAAATCGTATAATATAATTTCCAAAATTAGCGTCCATTGCGTTATGCACCAGAAAAGGTTGGGTTTGAAAGAGAACTCTCGCACGTTTGGCGCTAACTTCCATACGGGTGAGTCAGACAACAATTAGTCTACACTCGTATGTCGAGGCGAATTTCATGTTCCACATTAGTGCATATTAAGAAACAACATTGCCGTTTATGGGACGATGCTAACCCACACGAGGTCCACCAGGAGTGGGTCGCCGACATCATTCCATTGCCATTACCATCCACCTCGAGTACTGAAGATTATTGGCAACATATCTTAGAATTGACCACCAAGATCGTTCACTACGCTAGAGTTTTTTGTGTGGACCAAATGATGCGCGCAAAGCCATTCAAAACTTATTTTAATTATATCTCATACAATGATATCTCATACATCTTCTTTTATTCAAATCCAATACCGATCCGTCCTTATTAAATCTCCATTTACAGGAATGTAAAAAATATCATGTAAATACTTACTGACTTGAGAAAATCGCTTCACAAAAAGAACCACATAAAATAGGTGGCTTTAAGAAACATACGTATCTAATTATTAAGCAATTTTTTTGAGAAAAACACTTTTTGAAAAGTAAACTAAACTAAACTAAAGAAGTTAGAAAGGTACTTTCCAAAAGAGGGGCTCTATTAGTATTTTTCGTGTTAAATTTAGCATACCAACGATGGTAATTGGTATTTTATATAACAAAAGGCAGGGATGCCATGTTACGTTAGAATGTCACATGACTTTACTTAATATCTATGACTCTATAGGACGGTAGTTTACATAAATTGATATATACACGTCTACAAGTACTGTGAAAAAGGATACTTTTTATCTCACTTCTAAAAAAATTTTTATTGCAGTTCAATACTTATTTATTAAAGATTTGCCAAAAATAAACCGGAAATTTCTTCAGCTTGACCCGCTACTCATTTTAAATTGCATCTAAAAATCCGCACTTATTGAAATTCTAAGAATTTTTCGTTACGGGTATGATTTTTTTCATTAATTTAAGCATCTATAACAGATCTCAAAAAAAGCATTGTGCGCCTTTCCATTCTCGTTGAAGATGCATGTGGCATGAATCGATCTTACGAATTGTAATGGTAAGAAAAAAGAACTATATTCCTTACAAGGTATAACTGGCCAAGTTTCTTCTAAAAGCGCATTGTATGCCTAAACGTTTAATTGTTTTTAATCCATTGATGTCTTACACATAAACTAAGACAGTACGAATTGTAATTTTTATTGCACTCTGCTAAAGACTCAATCTTTTAATTATCAGCGGTCTCCTTAGCATGACTATAAGCCTATTACCTTTATAACCACCATCACTACTTTACTATAAATACCTGGCCTAACAACACACACACATACAAACAAAATATTTCAGAACCTATTTACGGCATGAAAAATATACTTGCCTTAAGAATTGCCTATGTCTATTAAATTCAAATAACACATATTTGAAATTCATTTTGCTTAAAATGCCAAAGCAGATTTAACTCGACATATACGTCTTGTTGAATTTGTTTATTACAACTAGAAGATTTTTTGGTCAAAACGACTCTGAAGGCAAATGAATTTATTTGCCAAAGTTGTAAACAACCAAGCAGCCATTCAACCAACCATCAAATGAAACGGACACAAGCTTTTTGCACGCAAAACAAACAAAAACAACAACACTACAAACATGTATGGTTGCATATCAATGTCTAATGCACTTTTCATGCCTGTTACAAACAGGCCCAGTGCAATCAGGAAAAAAATTAAGACCAACAGCAAAAGTTAATCAAAACTAACGCACCTGAAATGCATTCAAAGAAAACTATACAACTGCAACATTTTAGAAATAAATTAAAATAAAATATTAAAATGCACCCAATTTCCGGTTTTACTAGATTTAGTGAATAGAAATATGAAGACGAAGTCTAGTTTTAAATGGCTATAATCAAAATGACAGAAATTCTGACAAAAGCTTTCGGGGAAGGTTGCCAGACCTACAAGTTGAGCCGCTTTTGGAAAGGAAGCTCCAAAGGTAGCAAAAGATTCACGTTTACATTACACCTTTCCTCCCAGATTGACCAGTGGGCTGTACAACACACTACGGGAAAAAATCGTTCTTCAACCGTTTGTATGTGGTTACAAAATCCCTGCAGAGGTCCTTGCTGTCACTTGTAATTTAGGCAAACTTAAATCGAATGTTGACAAATACTATCTCAGTATATCGCTACCCATGACCTTTTTTTCTTAGGTCCGAAAATCAATAAAAATTATCCCCAGAGTGCTGGTCCAAACAAAAAGTGTTTAAAAATACCGCGTTATTTAGTAGATGAATGACGAAAACACACAGTCCACATTTCTAATGAATTTTATTATAGTGAAATTATTCGCTACTAAGAAATAACTCCCTATGAAATGAGTTCCGATAAAAACTAAGTATCTGCTGACCTTAAAAATAAAATAAGAAAACAAAACCAAACTTGAGCCGAAAGAAATTATTTGCTTGATTATACAAATTTCAGTTCGATAAATTCGTTCAAGCACATTATGCAAATATTGTATTTTATCTCCTGAGATAGGGGCAAAACCCATTCCGCAATGGCCGCACGAGAGGACTTGCTCCTCTGGCATAGCTGTAAAGCTGACTTCGCTTACTAAGACTCTTCGCTAATAGAAGTTTTACAAAGGGCATTTAAGAATTGCTACAATAAACATCAATATTTATTGAAATGCAATTTTCAGTTAAATTTAATTACTCTCAATTGTACGGAAAACTAAATAAATATAGTATTGGGTCTTGTTCCAGAAATGATGAAACAGAACTGGAGCATAACGAGTTTTACGATACAATTTTATATTTCAAAATTGTTAAGCTATGCAGTCGTGAGATATAATCTATTTTATTTTGAGCGAGCTTGGCCTTATGCTCTCTTTGCAAGACACTTTATATAAAATGAAAAGTCGAATTCAAAATTTAATAAACTTATTTGAAATCAAACCTATGCTTTAACTGTGGCAAGGTAAAAAAATATCGGTGGGAGAAATCTGGCAACTGTTTGTTCAGAACGAAAAATTATACTGACAAGGCACATTTGTCTCCAAACCAAACTTGACAAGAGATGACAGAAATTCTTTCCAAAAATCTACACTAAATCACCCTGTCAGAATATTAAATAAAGGATAAGTTAATTAGGTGCATCAAAGAATTTATGTTTCCTTGCTAGATGGGATAATGCTGAAACCAGCTTCGTACGTTAAAGATTAGTTTAAGTAGATTCGGTATAAAAACCAACACTTGTAATAAAGTTAAAACTAAACATTAATATCAAGTGAAGCAGCGAAATAAAAGAAATATTTTTTACACTTTTTTATGTAATTTTTATTATTGTTAATATTTTTTTTGCTGCCAACAAAACACCCAAATTAACGTTAAAAATATTTTTAATGTCAAGGTTTCCTATTTCAGACATTTCTACAATAAATATTAAATAAAACCAAAACCGGTTACATGGTAACATGCTCTTTAAATGAACACGGGCACAAGTATCCAGCAAACTACATTTTAACGAGACTCTGTTGTAAAAAATTTGTGCATACATGTTGTTAATATTGAGTCAACTTTAAATTACAGAGTTTTTCCTACAAGAAATTCATTCATTAAAATCTCATAAATCATAAGAGGCTTCGAAAAACAAAAAAAACTAAAACAATAGCATACATAATGAGGCCCAGATGGGCTGGCAAATGGCAGAATATTATATATTACACCAGCCTGAAGCTAGCTAGTCCTTTTTTTGTGCAATAACCTTTGTTCTGTACACTTAATGAAGTAATAATGGTCGAAAAAAACATTTTGCTGCTGATTTTTCCTGTGCCTTGCATTGATTTTATACTGTATTCTGTTTTACAATATTCTTGTTAACAGATGTTGAATTAAGAATCTGTGTTAAAAATGTCATTAATATGCAGTACAATCGTGTTCATAATTTAAATTATTTTATTGACCAACGATCGAAATTAAACACAAGACCTCATGACTTTTTGATGTAATTCAGATCGTAGAAGATTCAATTAAGTCAAGCAATGTTACTAATAATTGGATAAAAATCATGTTAAAAATATTTAATTATATCATGTGATACGAGCAGAGAATGTCAAGAATTCATATAAACATCAGTATTCTGGATTTTTTACAATAAATCGAACATTAATGGTTTCTTATGATTGTTAAGTAAAACTAATCAAGCAAATGGGTTAGGGAAGTAATGATAAAAAACTGTCTTTGTATGTTCTAGTAATAGACTTCACTTAAATAATAAATAGTTAAGAGTTTTAAAAGAATTGGAATAAGAAATTAGCAAGAAAATATTTTTTGAAACAACAATGAAATCTTCCTAAGGAATTGATGTTATTAATAAAAATGCAATTACCTGTGCAAACTACGGCAACATGGGCTACTTTTTACTTTTATACCTAAAGAGAAAAACAGCTGTTTTTTTTTTATGTGTGATGTTCCCTTACTACTGCATTTAGTGTTGGCAAATAGCCAACCGAATCTAAAAAGGCGAGTTAGAGGTCTTAAGAATTTTGAGTAAAAGGCATCTCGAGTCATTCTAAAAATTTCGGTAAAGGTTATCTGATTTAGCAAGAAAATATTGTTTGAAATAACAATAAAAACATCCCACGACTTCTTGTTATTAATAATGCAATTGCAATTATATATTTTTTGCTTTTATTAAAAAAAACGGGAAGCCATAGATGATTCATACACTTCGAATCAGCACAATTTTGAAGATTAATCGAACAATTAAATAAAGATTGTCATTTTAATATAAAATGAAAATAAATGTGATTATATTATTAAGAAAAATTAAATTATTATGTTTTATAATGAAAATCACAATTCGGCTTATAGGTTTCAACTATGAAACTTTTATTATCCCATTACTTAAGTTATGATTATATATTAAAAAGCAGCAATGATCAACTACGGCCAGAAATCATACTACAGTAGTTCGAGCGCTTCTTTAAGAAAGAATTTATAAATTTTTAACGTTGATCATAGGACTGTGGTCATCCGTCGGCGTCTCTGAATTATCGGAGGTGGGACTACAGGGAGCAGCAAATGGTTCGGGAATAACTCCATATCGGCAAAAATAAATTAATCTTCTCTCTTTAGCCTGGTATTTATCTTCTTTGTCTTCGCTATTTTCCGATTTTTTACTTTTATTTTCCTCTTTTCACGTAACTCAAAGCAATCGGATTTTCAAATCCACTTGAGTCTGTGATGCAGATGGCTTGAATGCTATTTTCGATCGATGTTAAATAGCGGTATAATTTTATATCTTAAAATTTTAAGTGCTTCTAAATTAAATATTTTTTAACTCTAAATGTCTCTTCCATGGTTTTTATTATGTTATGCAATGGAACGTTCCTAAAAATATAAATAAAAGAGTTAAATATTAAGAAAAGCAAAAGCTAGAAAGTTGCCAATGCAATCGAAAGTACTAAAATTATAAGAAAAAGTCGAGTCACTTGTCTCAAAACTTCATTTTCTACAATAAAAGCAAAGGAAACTTCCCAATCATTCAGCAAACACTCAGTATTTTCTGCCTGCAATATTAATTTGACCTTTTTCAACATTACATTTAAATTTACAACAATTGCCATTGCTCTGCGCACCGTTACGAAGGAAAACAAAAATAATAGGTATTTTGTATTGCTACATTAAAACGTAAGCAGATAGAAGAAATTCCTGCTTAAAACATTTTATAAATCAAAAAAGTATACAAAGAAGTAAATGTGTACTTTAGCACCAAAACTTCTTAAAAAATAATTTGTTAAAATTTCAAACACGCACTTGATTTAAACACCTAAAAGCTTAAGAACACAATAACATTTTGTGTTTAATTCGTGCAAAAGAAAGGAACAACAACATGTAGAAAGACCAACCCACTGTGAAACAAAAAGCAATGAAAAAAATTATTTTCCTAAGAAAAGATAAAAATGATTTTATTTGTTATTTTTTTATTTCAAAAATTATTTTAAAGGTGAATAAACTATGAAAGAAATTAAGACGAATATTTAGCAAAAACAAAACTGAAAAATTATGTATAAAAAATGTTAAACATTGTGACAGGTAACTGAACTCTAAGCTTTGGTGATTTTCGATATTCTTTTGGTAAAGTTTACTTAAAAGGAAACGAGTAATTTTCACTGCAAGTGTTTCATAGGGAATACGAATATTAAAAAATATATTTGGTTTTATGAAACATATCGAATTACTCTCTTTTGGTGTTTGAAAGTTTAAAGAAGTTTTTTCAGTATCACAAGGTTTGCATCTTAAGTCTTTTGTATATATAGTCTTTGAAACCCGTTCTGATGTTAAATATTGTGTCTTCAATATTATTTGTATTATGTATTTCAATAAAATAATTAATTCTAAATAACAAATTCTGCATTATTATTACTGCAAAAAGAAATGTCACTGAAGACGGCACATAGCCAAAACCGGTTTGTCACCAAACCAAACTTCACGGGATAACGGAAAATCTACCCATTTTATGTGTTTTTTTTTCTTACCAAATCCACTTTTGTGAAATTTTCAAGAGCAACTTCATTAAATTTATAAGTTAGTCTTACAGCCAAACATCGTTATTCTAACCAACCGTAAGAAATTGATACTCATATTAGGATTATTTAGCCTTTCCTCCATAAATGTTGTCTTATACGAGTTAAGTTTGTGTCTTTTAGTTTAATGTTGTAAAATTCACTGTCAAATATCTGACAGCAACAACTAAATCTAACCTTGAATTGAATTTCACATTTTACTAAAGCAAGACATTCTGCCCTACCTTTTGGCCTCTTCGTTTCATTTATCAACACATGCATATGCCGAGATATATTTCACCTGTTTAAACAAACATGCTTTTAGAATTTCTTCGACTCCATGATTTATAAACACTTGTTATGCTTAAATGCATAAAATATCAACTTACGCGATTTTTCTTAGTTTGCCTAAGATTCTCTTTCTTTTTCATGTTTTCCTTTATATATTTAGCGAGAGTTGCCAATGCAGACTTCGCTTATCAAAAAATAAACTTTGTTTGTACTAAGAATAGACTGTATTTTGGTTTTGTACTTCACCGCCTTTTGGCGTTTAACAAATACGTATATGGCGCCCTTGTCGAAAGGGTTTTTAGCCTCTCCCTGCTATACTTGCAGTGACAGTTTGACATTGAAAAAGTGTAATTAATTAGTTAGTCATAGTTTAGGCGCTTAAGAGACGCTGTTACTCACATGCTATCAATTAATGTTGGACGACTCTATAATTTTATTTGCTATTATAGTATTTTCATTTAAGAAGTGAAACAAGCTACTACTGAAGCTTCAAATGTTTTAAATGTTTGGTTTTGGCGAATATTGTGATAAATGATTTTAAATGCATTTTAAGTTAAGAATTAGTTCAATATATTTATTCACAGACTTTTATGATTTATTTTACTAATGTATGCTTTTTCTTTATCTTTACAGCAAAAATGAAAATATTTTTGCCACTAGTCACGTGGATAGTGCTACTTTCGAGTACAGTAAGTATATTTTTTATTTTTACTAGTTTTATGTTTAGAATGTAAAGAAGCTGTCATAGTGACGGGTCAATATTTATAATTCAGACTTTGTATATTTTATAGCATTTCTGAAGAAAAATTAATATACTTACAAATTCGCTTCTAGTTGTGCCTGCTGCCGGCGGTGGCTGTATATATTAAAGTTGTCTTCATATATCTAAGACCGATGAAAACACAAGAGTTTGATAACTTTAACCTCATAACATTTCCAAGATAAATATATGACTTTTAGTAGAACGTCTGAATTATTTGGACCGATGACATTAGGTATATATATATATGTATTTGTTAAAATGCTACAACCACAGATAGTATTTCGCACATCAAAATTGTTTAGCAGTTTACTTCGGAGGCGGATCAGTGACAGTGAGATATAATTCGGCGCCGGCTAACAGCCGGCTTTCAGCCGATGTGATTTGTTCTCTATTTAAATTTCTAAAATTGTTTTGTTATGAAAATGAAATCTTGCTAATGTCAAAAAATCCAGTGTAAACGTTTGCGATTTCAAGTATTGAAATTATTTTTGGCGCTCCATGGTATATGACCAACATTCCAATTCATAGCGATCTAAAGGTAGTTTAGTAGTTTAGTTATAAGTATGCAATTAGACTATGCAACCACCAAAACCCATCGGCGACCTTTTTATTAGATGAAACAAACGAAACTAGTGGACTGAATAAGATCTCCAACTTAGAAAATGAAGGAAAGATTAAGCCTTGAACACAATGAACTTTTTATACACAGCTAACACATGTATGTATGTATACTATATATAGCTTATTAGACTTCTTGTAGCTTAATAACCTATGTGATATATTTTATTAAAGTTAACACATTTTCTAAATATTGTAAAATAGATTGTGAATAGAAGTGGAATCAAAAAATCAAATCTACTTTTGTGTGTTTAGTTTCACTTTTTATTTAAAGTTCCCAAACACATTTGCTGCCACATAACTTGACAATTTTATTAAAATACATTTACAAGAGAATACCATAAGGGAAGAACCATAACTCAACGATGTTGTTTTTTTTTTATTAAGACCATATTTTCTAATAAATTCTGAAACACAGCTGGGAGTATGGTTATGCCCAAAGAAGACCATTTATAGAACTAAATTTATGTTTAATGCTATTCTAAGTGAACCTATTACTATAAACAACTTTATAGAGATTAACGATGTGTAAATTTCGAGACTACGGTCCCTTTACAACAACATACAATAGCACATTTGATTAGCACAATCATTAAAATTTTCTACATAACGTTTTTAATAATCTTAAATAAAATATATGAAATTTATAATAATTATATTATCTGAAGCACAATTATTACATTAACAATAAAAAATGTTCTCAGAAAATAAAGTAAAACAAAAGGATATTTAAGGACGAGTTTTTTTCTGGGAGCTAGCAATGGTTTAACCCAGAAGCCACTAAACAAAGTTAAAAGACTTTTGATTTAAATAGAAAAGATCTGTTCCAAAGAACGGTCATTGATCTTACGTACTCGTATTATTAACTTTATCGACTTCCCCTATTGTCATCGCGCTGCCAACTTGATGCCGAATTTTATTAGTTAACCTGTTTTAATTGGCATATCTGTTAGAGATTATCACTAACCTTAATTTTGAAGCAAATAAATATTTTTCATTTCATTTTAAATGCCATTTAACAGTAAGTGGTGTCTTCTTTTTGGTTTTTATTCTTTGCAAAGACACAAAGTCTTTAGAATTTCTTAAGTTTATTTATTTATTTTTCTATTATTTTATAATATTATTATATTGGACGACTAATTAATACTCATCGAATTTGATAGAAACCGAAAAAAATTATCCCTATACACTGTCAACATAGACACAGCCGGTATTGGAAAACCTTTTCTTCATAGTAGTTAAATATTTTTTTCTTGTAAATGCTTTTTAAAATGACTTCTTAAAATCACTGTGTTTGTGTATTTAATTTGTTTTCTGAAAACTTAATAGTATTTTATTAATTAGGCGATAATAAAATTTATTGTCTTGTTTGAACTTAATAGGAAGAAATTTTGGGTTTATTCTGAGACACTAAAACAGTCATTTTTTTAAAGTTAAAATATCTTAAAAATAAGCTCCGTGTCATTGTGCAAAGCTTGTTGACTTTAACAGTTAGAATTAATATAGTTGATACTAGATTAGATCTCTTACTGTAGGCTCTGTGGCAATATTGATTGAATACTTGTCCTTTCCTTGCAAATTTTGTACATTTTCTCAAAAAGCGTATGTAGGAAACTAAACCGTCTTCTTTTGTAAAATATAATGAAGAGTTTATTATCCTATTGTTTGTCTTATTTTAATGATAGGCTTCTAATAGTGGCGCTAAAACTCAGTTTGGCTTTTGTTAAGAAAGCATTATCTACTTTTCATTCCTTTTTTAAGTCCTCTGAGCTGTGGCACGAGTCTCCATTCAAGGAAGACTCTAAACTAGGTACCGTAAGAACGGGGCTTTGTCTCGTGTTAAGCGAGAGAATTTGGAAGAAGCACAACGTGTATTATATAAGCAACAAGTTAGGCTAGATCTATCTGCACAGTCTCTTTTACATCTTCAAGAATTGTGTTCTTTTCCTGTTTCAAATTATTTTTCGGCGGTTAAATTGTTTTGACTGATTTTTTCAAAAACAAAATTTCCTGTAATCAAGGAGCCCATATAAAATTGTTTATGCCTACATAAAAATGATGGTAAGAGATATTACATTTTTCGTTTTTGTATTCCTTTTTATTTGAGAATCGCAAAAAAATTTGCTTCTGCATATTCTCCGAAAGTCAAAGCATTTAAGCCTTTTCAGTTTGAAACAAAACAAACATTTAGAAAAAAATTCAATTTTTCTTTTAATTTTTCCTTTTTCCTATTCCCATCTCACATCAGTGTATCTATTTTACCATGTCGACAATGTTTATTTTTAGCTCTTTTATGAAAATCAAACTAGTGATACAGATGACTGTTAAAACAGGTGCATTCAACTACACAGAGAATTACAAATAAGAGTAACTATGTTGCAAAAGTGCTTTGGAAAGTTATTGCAACGCTTAATAAATTTAATTGAAATTACACTTCAAGTTATAAAAAAAATGACTTGAAGTATGAGTTATGAAAAAACATTACTAGGGATTTTAAAGTAAACTTACACATCCCCCTCCTTCCCTCTCGGGGTATTTCTCTTTCACTAACTCTACGAAACATGATAGACAAGGCAGGCTTTCATTTTATACATTGTATTCAATTAAATGCATACGAAGTCAATCGTAAAGACAGTCAGACGGACAATGTCATGGGAATTTGCAATCAAGCAAAAGCAGATAAAAGACTCATCTATTGTTTTAAGATCATATTTTTCTACTTACTTTAGCTCAAATGTTTTAATAGTATAAAAGAGCGAGGAAGTTACGAGTACTTAAGCAGCAGGCAGTGATTTACAAAAATGGCAAAATCTGGAAAAAGATTTTATTTTTCTAAAGATGATAGAGTTATTATTAACAAGGTTAGGTTATGTTATAATCTAAGTGCTTTAGGTTAAAAAGGAAATAAATTAAGAATGTTTTTCAACTGTTTTGCTTGAACAACGGAAAGCGCTTGCACTTGGCTTAAACTGCAAAAACCACTTGTTTGGAAAAGACTAAGCATGATTAAATAATTAAAGTGATTACAATGATTAATTTTATCAGAGATGAAAATAATGTAATTAAAACAATCAAAAGACTTAAAACACAAACAGCTGAGCTTAATTATTTGTGATTTTTTGTTTTTTTCATTTAATTGAAACTTAGTTTTGCTAAGAAAAAATCATTAATTCGTTTTATTTTGTTTTAATTAACATTTTTTGTTAATCTCTTCGTTGTTAATAGCTTTTCATTCACAGATTTTCTCTCCGAAAATTATACGCAAAACTCAACGATGTGTATCTTAAAAACATGCAACATGAGTATAATACTTAAGGTTATTTTGAAGATAAAACATATGCCTTGTTTTTTTAACTGAGTTCTCTCTATTAGGTTTTATTTATTACTATTTAAGACAGATAGAATGGGAATAGATGCCAGTGGGTATATGGAGAAAATTATAAATTAATATGGTGTTAAATTGCCAGCCATTGTAATTTGAAACAAATTTTTATATTATATTATTATTGTAGGGGGGATAACAAAGCAGACCGGTTACTTTTTGGGTCCCTTATCGACCGATTTAAAATTTACAAGTATCTTAATCTCATTTGAGTCTCTTGCTGCCACTAGCATTTATTCTTGATTGCAGTGATTTCGGACTGTTTACTATAGGCCTTCTTTCTTATCACAAATTCTGTTGTAATTGCTTGCATTTGTCTAAGGCTTAGATCCCCCGTCACATTCAAATTTAACAAGAATCTGCCCCTTCCGAGGGTTTCATATTCACATCTTCAGAATTACTCCATTAGCCAATAAACAGTGGAGTTCCACCACGAGCAGGTACAAGTCAGAGCTTCTTCCCGTGCACTCAGTTTCGGAAAGCCATATCGTTATGTCTGCCAGCTGACGGTCATATTTTTAATTTAAAACAACTAATCCTTTTTCTATAAGTAAGTGGAAATGTAGGAATTATTTTCTTGAATGAAAGACTTATGTATAGAATGTGACTTAGGTTAAAAATCCGCTTTGGCTTCAACCGGTGACACATATCCGAGGTTAAATATTCAATGACTCTGCATAAATTTAAGCCGTGAACAGCGTTGACTTTTTCTTGCTCGATTAAGGCGATTCTCATAGACTAAATTCGAGAGAAAATCTCAGAAGAAATATTTGGCTCTTTAATATAGACATTCATTCCGTAATGAGCGCCATTGCCTGTGATGATATTCCGGCCCATATTTAGTTCGTCTTCCTAGCACACATTTACACGTGCTGCTCAATCGTGCCACCTGCAATGATGACTTAGCATCAGGTTCAACAAACCCCGTCAAAACAATATACATGGCCGCCACTTAATGATATGATTTCATAGAGCTAACACATTGTTCTTTCGACATTTCGAAGTGATTATTTAATGTCTATATAGGCCTCCGCCATTCCTTTCAATTTTTAATTTCTCCAAGCCTATAATCGGTTCCATTTTCTTTGCAAATATGGACATTTAATAGACGCGAGAGATAAATATTTAATTGATCCATTAACTAAATTGTCAGTCAATACGTTTTCAAATATATGCAGAACTAAAACGCTTTAGACATTCAACTGCCCGCAGGCTTGTAATAGAAGGCCCTTTAGCAAAGCCCATGGGCTTGGATCCATTAAATACATGGCGGCAGAAACTGAGTTTGAGTTTCTTTTAAAATCAGGTATTACATATACATACCATCAAACTCTAGTTTAAGACAGCCGTAACAACATCATTTGAATTACCTAACTCCGCTTAAACTTTACAGAGATTTATTAACGAGGTTTTCCATGCTTTAGAGTTTGTCTTTGTTTACATAGATGATACATTGATATTAAGTCAGAACGAGGAGCAACGTCCACTGTAATTAAACTCCGTTTTTGAGCGATTAGAAGAGTACGGATTAATTTTTAAGAAATCTACCCTTTTTAGATACGCTATCATTCAGCTTTTGGCAAATATTGGATATAGCGTAGCGATTTGCTCATGGAAATACGAGAAGTTATCGTTACCGTGCAAACTATAGTTTCATATATATAGTAGAACCGTAGACCGTAGTTTGGTCGAATACAAAGTATCCCGAAATAATCTTGTATTTACCGTAGCATAGTGACGAATACGAGGTTGTCCGAATTTGTCTTATATTCTTCATATATAATCGTATTTTGCCAAATATAAGATCTCACAAAAAATACCTTATACTCTTGGTTTTATTTAGTCGTATTTCCCCGAATACAAGATCACCAGAAATCATCTTGTACCTAACTTGGTATAGGCGTCTGGTATACGAATGTAATATTATTCATTCGTATTACTCCGAATACAAGATTACAAAAAAATTATATTGTATTTGCACTAACCTAGTTACCTACTAGACGAATATATGTACATTCATCGCTAGAGTTTGGTTAACAAAATAGATGTCTTTATACAATACCTTCAACGTATTTAAGTAAGCAGACCTTTATTGAAAATCTAGGGAGACTGAACCTAACCATAGATGGAAAATAAAACTGGGTTACAGTGTTTGTCACTAACTTATTCTACTTTTATTTAATAAAAGTAAAAATATACAATTTATTAATTAAATTTCTTTGTCAATAGTTGTTTTTAGTTATAATTAAACAAAACCGAGTTTAAGGCTTACCTCTTTTCCTAAACTTTAATAAACAAATAAACATATGAAGAAAATAATTTCCTACTCTATTTTCATATCTTTCAGGTACATTCACAACTACAATCACCACAGTTATACACACAAACACAATTATCGCCATTTAAAATAAATTTAAAAAGTAGTCGATTTAGCAACGAAGTGTTTTTTATAAATTTGGAAGATGGCTACTTTGGTTGTCAAGTAAATGCGTCAACCGATTATTTACAATTATACGAATTATCGAAATTATGCGACGGCAATCAAGACTGTTTTCTTGGTACCGATGAGCTGAATAAAGAGCTTAAATGCACAAGTAAGTCATGTAACAAAATAAATAAATAAATATAATAGAAAAACCAAAAGAATTCACATGATGAGGGGCAATTTAAAAAAAATGTCTTTGATGTTTTATTCGTTTTAGGTGACTGTGATAAAGATGACACTCATTGCACAAATGGTGTGTGTCTGAATGGTGTCTGCCATTGCAATGATGGTTGGGGTGGTTGTAATTGCAACGCTGAAGGTGGGTTCAATCTTTCTATTATGAACAATATTTAAAAATATATTTCGGTACTTAAACATTGAATTTAATAAATACATTTGTTCATTATTTCCTTTATTTTTGTAGATGTGAATGAATGCAAACTTCGGCCTTGTGATGTATTTGCACACTGTACGAATACACTCGGCAGTTACACATGTACCTGTTTCCCCGGCTATCGTGGCGATGGTCAGCATTGTGAAGGTAGGTTTCTAAAAAACATCAAAACACCTTTTCAAAACTTGAAATATTTACGTTAACTATCATTCTTAACGATTAAAAATTTCTTTTTCTAATAAAATTTCTAATTTTGTTTAACAATGCTCACCTTAATCACAGTTATTCTAGAGTGTTGAAAATCATGTTAGAAATTTCATACCCCAAAAACTTCTCTCATGCATAACGTCCTGTTGTCTTGTTTTGTTTGCTCTTTTGTTGTCGTCTTTGTAGTCTTAACGGTTTCCATACCTGTAAGCATAACCTTAAATAATATTTCGAAAATATTTAAAACTGAATAAAAAACTATGAGCACAACAAAACAATAATCATGAGCCATGTAAACAGCATTTGTCTCTATATGGATACACATACAACCACACTATCATTACGCTCATTACGGTAGAGGTTTTTTGTTTAGAATAGTAATGAAAACGAGTATAGTACGACTTTAGTTGGTTGCATTCAAGCAATTGTATATGTAAAGGTAGAACAAGTAAAATAATTCAAGCTATAAAGTCATCTAATGATAGCATCTTGCATACAGAGGAGAATAACAACAGTCAGATCATAAGAAAAATAAAACCTTACACTTTAGGAAAACAAAACACAACGAAACACACCATTACCCTTGACAAATGAAATGATGTATTTCTTGTAATTCTTAAGTAAATGATTGTGTTTCTAGTTTTCATACTCAGTTTTTCCCTGGCTCGCAATGTTAAAAATGCTTAAATATTTGTCAAAATTATTAACAAACCATAATTTAATATTTGAAGCATATTTTTTTATCGTATTTTTAAATTTTGAAAGTTTAAAAATTTGCTGAAACTGATAACGGTTTTTTAAGTTATTATACCCTATAGTAACTTATATACCAAGTGTAAGGTGTAAGTTGCTTATATAAGTCTATCATTGCAATTTTAATTTCAATAATATTAATATTTAACGTCCGTCTGTCCGAAGTTGTAATGCACTTTATTATGGCCCTCTTCCCTAGAAAAATTTTGCAATTTGATCAACGCATTTGGCGAATTTTCATTATTTGAAATTACGGATTGGGTCTACAAAGTTACGAGATATTTTCACAATTACGGGAAAACTATTACCTGAATTCTTATCAAGTTTAATATCAAGTTCCTCTATCGGAATTGTCTAGCCGATCTCCCCAGATAACTTACGAAACTAAATTTTAGACATAAAGAGAAAAAATACAAAATTTAATGAAGCTTACAATTACATATTCGTGTGAAAACCGAAATTTCATCATTAACCAATTTTATAAACTTTCTAAAAATAGATATTTTGTTAAAATTTTGAATTTTACCCAAACTTTGAAATTTCACAACGAAATCGAAATTCAGACAAATATCAAAATTATATGAAAAATTTCACATTTTAACAAATTTCCATATTATCCAAAACTAAAATTTCACCACAAGTCGGAAATTCACCATATAAAAAAAATTCACCAAAACTTGACAATTATGAAGTGATAATAACTGTATATATAAATATTGGGAAAAATCGAAATTTCACCAGAATTTGCAAGTTAACTAAAAATCTAAAACTCACCGCAAAATCAATATTTGGACAAAAAGAATTTTAATTACCAGACGCACAAACCATTTAAAAAGAGCGAAATTCCACAAAAAACTAATTTCAATAAAAAATATCAAAAATTCAAATCCACCACGAACTCTAACATTTTAGAAAAAATCGAAAATTTCAAAGTATAGAAATTTTACAAAATCAGGAAAAATTCCGAAAATTTAAAAATTCACAAAAAATTACAATAGCTCTAAACTTGACCAAAAGGCAGAAATTACACAAAAAAGATCACCAATAAATACAGGTTTACCAATATTGGAAACTTTATCACAAATTACAGCAAACATCTCAAGTTTCGTGCTGTCAAGATTTTAGAAAAAATCTAAATTGTATAAAAAAAGGCGAAAAAATTTTAAAAGCATATTAACTGAAAGCGCAAATTAAGTTTTCTCACATTTGCCAATGAAACAATACGAGGGGGCTGCGAGCTGAAAAACGTTTCGCCCTAAAAGGGCAATACGTGGTAAATTATTTAAAAAAGCCTACTAATAAAGTAATGCAGAAAAATTTCAAAAGAAAATCGAATTTTTTAGAGCACTCTGCTTTAAGGAAACAGTGTAAAATTTTTTTATACAAAAATATATTTTATACCCATAAATGCTTGGCTGAGTAGAGAAAATAGTTTTTCCTTGTTTTCTTAGCCATTTGTGTTGTTTGTTGCTTGTGTTACCATACAGAATGATACGATACGTGTTTAAACAAATCTTTTCCATTGATTTCGTCTTTTCCCTACTACGAGTATTATTGACTACAAACATGCGCACGCCTCACAAACTACACATACACACACACACACACATACATATCTATCGATCAAACTGAAATACAACTTGATTTTGTTATGTGGCAAAGTTAGAAATATTAAAAAACAAATGCCCAACATGTTACAACGTTATAGAATTTAGATTATGTAATAGTAAGATATAATATAATACTAAGGAAGAAACATGAATGTGATCGCAGCTCTTTGGCATCAAAAGAAGTAACAGAAATATATTGACAAGATGTTCATATCACTTTTTATGTTAGAAATTCAACTAAAGCAAAACTAGTGAGTAAGACATCGTCTGAGCGAGAGAGAGAGTGAGAGAGAGAGAGAGAAAAAGATTGCACGACCGAACGAGGTGGCCAGTGAGTGGCTCTATTTCGACAAATTACATGCTTGTCAAATATTTCCTTGAGTACATTAAACATAACGGGAGCTGTATGGCATGTGCCGCTGTGCTACGAAAACTACGAGTATGTATTCAATTCTCATTGACGCATAAAAAATTAATCCACGGGGCCATAAAGCACCCCAACCAACATCTCTTTCTGAATGTAATTTTATTAAAAACTAACTTCTTAACAATTAATAACTGTCAAATCGGATGTTACAATACGCAGGCTTATTGCATTCCAACCAATAACACCGTGTTTTAGTTTAAATTGTTAACAAATGGTTTGAGCCAGAATTCCACAGTTTCAATATTAGTAGAATTGTTGTAACTTTTGTGTAGATGTATCAACATAGCAACTAAACTTAGATTTTTCACCTTAATTGCGCAATTACGAAATTTAAGCACTTAAGGCCTTAATTGAGCTTAACTTACTGTACAAGAAGTCAATTCATATATTAAGCAATTAGTACTTAATTCCACCATTAAGTGAGTGAAGTTCCCAATGCAACATTGGTGATGTGCGTTTAGTGAGCAAAAAAACCTAATTTTTCCATGTTCATAAACACAAGTCTTCTCGAACAAAATGAACACATTTAAAGTTGTCAAATGCTAATTGAGGAATACAAATTGTGTATGTGTAAACACCAGATTATATAACTCAATTTGAAATTTAATGGCATCAATTAAAGTGCATATCTGAACGTAGTATAAAGCAATACCTTATAATATTTTACCTGTTTAATGCAGCGCAACCTTCAACTTATATAAAAAAAAACTGCACGAAATGACGTAAATATTACAGGTTTATAAAAATTAAATATAACGCCCAACTGGAATGCCCGATTGTTTATTTTTCTTTAACTAGATGAAAATCTCGAGTTCCAGTCGAAAAATTACCCAGTTGACAACCTTGGTTTCATTTGCCTTGAATATAAATGGACAAACATTTAAATATTTTGTTACAAAAACGGCATTAACACGTAGAATAAGTTAAATTGTACTTAAGGGATTTGTAAAATAATGTGGAACTAAAGAACTTCTTTTTAACAAACAACTACTAAATATTCGTATATGGCATGTATTAAATACACGTACAGCGTTGCTGCCTCAATTAAGTTCTCTGCAGATGGCTTGAGCGGCAAGCAGGAAATGAAATACGCAAGTTATAGATGTCAGGCTATCAACATAGCCCCATTGAAATATTAGTCAATTTTCGTTTACATAAGTTGTATTCAATTTTAAATCTGGGATTAGGAGTTGACTTCATTCCGATATGACATACTAACCGGTTGAGATTCAAAATTTATCATATGAACATATTGATGAGGCAACTTCAAAAGCATTCTGGCGATGAAAGAGATAGTGCTGGTAACATAAGGTTAAGAGAATAAATCGATTTCCTTCAAATGTGAATGCGAAAATGATTATCAAATCACATTGTAACTTGAAATAAAATAAAGAAAAATAAGATATAAAATCATGGGTATCTACAGGCCTTCCTTACAGCCAAACTGAATTGAATATTTATAGCGTAAAGTATGATCTGTGTTTCGTGGAGCCAGCTTTATGAGCCCAAAATGGAAATACCATTGGTGGCAAGTCAAAAAGATAAAGCGATAAAAAGTCGGTGTCGTAAATGGACATTACGGCATTGTCAAAACTCTATAGCCTGGTTAAGGAGCCGCTAGCAGAATTGACTTGTCTGCTCAGCTATTTATTAGTAAAGTTTAATCCCCATATTGTATGTAAAATATGATCTGAATAATGCAATGCCTGATAATTGAGACCTCAGGAAAGCGTACCACGTTATATGCAGCAACTATCGAGTATAAGTCTCCTCTGCATTGCATACTAACAACGCACAGTTTGGTCCAGAAGTTCGAAGAAACATAGTCAGTATGTAACATGAAAACATCTCAGCATATTCGGCCAGGTCATTCGGACGACGGAGTTTATGAAAGTGTGGCCGACGAACCAGGTACATCTATTCCTAGTCAATCGAAGTAACTGGGACTGTCATGCACATATATAAAATAAATTGAAAAGAAAAGTTTTTAATAAAACTGGAATTCAAACTTAATTCACTCTTCATTTGTCGACTATAAAGCTGAGTGTGATAGTCATCTTCGTATACCTACCATTTTAATGCTGAGTGTGGTTGAACGTCGGCATCATTGGTTGCAACACGAGGGCAGTGAGTAGATCATTTGAAAAACAATAAACACTGTGGTGACTAAAATTGACCCGGGACTAGACGAAGTAGTTTTTGTTGTAGCATTTTAGTTTTTGTTTGTAGCATGACAGCGTTGCGAAACATACCAATCGAAAATTACAACTTTGATATTGTTAAAGACTTCGGGTAGTTGGGTGCCAATGTTACTTACAGCAATTAAGTCAGCTTAGAAATTAAGCAAACAGACGTCTCTGAAAGTAATCTCCCTATAAACGAAAATAGTACTCTATGTGGGAGAAATGGAACTTAGATAGTTTAGTACGCTAAGATCTAACAATGTTTTATTGTCTCCCTTTGGCGCCAGCCTGGAAGAGACAGAAGTAACTGCCGATCCTTTTTATTTCTAGCCCAAACCAAACCACGGTTATAAAAGTAACATAAGCCTGAAGTTGACTCCCAAGAGTTGCCTGAGTAGGATATTTTAAAATAGAGACCCTTAATGGCACCATAACTTTAAATTTAAAATGTTTGCCTTTTCTTTTTGTTCCTTAATTTTCTTCTGCAGGCTTTTAATAAACTTTCAAAATTATGCGACTAAGTGCATATCTTCTTACTAATTCCCAAACTAACCCCGCTGTTAAATGACCGCATTTTCCTGTTCTAGATTTGACATCATTAGTGTAATTTTAATTAATAAAACTCCATACAGTCTACTGCCACAAGTTTTTCAGTCCAAGAAACTCCACGCCAACTTGATCTTGTGTCTTTCTTTTTCGGTGTCTCGTGTAACATTGTACTACATTCATATATCATAGAGTAACATCTTTTACACTCAAGTAATTACGCGTGTCAATGCATGCTCAGCGCGGTACGAATAGCAGTAGTAGTAGTCGTGACATAAAATTAAAATTGCAATAACAGTAACAAGCTCAGTAATATTGTAATATAAAACAGAATCTGTTTTGGTAGCTTAACTATCCGGTGATCTGATTTTATATGCAAAATATTAAAAAAAAAAGTTTTTTTTTTGTACGCCATATAGTAGATCATGTAGACAGGTCGCTAAAGCTGATGCATCACCGTCTAGATGACTTTGGTGTTATAGTGTTTGATTTTCTCTCTCTCTCTCTCTCTCTTATAAACTTTACATATAGTATTTTATTTTCGAGTAACATGTAGTAAGCGTAACAAGTTTATCAAATTTTCAAGATCTTGCGTTATGCGCGTGTAAAAAAAGTTCAAAAGAAATGAAACGAGAAAAATCGTATATCAGTTGCTGTTGTTTTTGTTTTTAAGGCATGTGTTTGCACATGTACGTATATAAATAGTAGGTAGTGTTAAATACGTGCTGTTTTATTTGGGGGACGATTTAGTTACTTTGTCTTAAGATTAGTGAATATGTTTGACCAACAATTATACATGCTTGAGATAGAATTTAAAACTAAAATTACAAGAAATAATAAAAGTTTAATTTTAAAATAATATCATGGTTTCAATTTAAATATAACCAGTCCTACTGTTCTTCTGTTGCTTGCTTCGTTCTTTGAGTTCAAACCGTAATCACGAAGTTCTTAGTTTATTATGCCATATTGATTTATTTCTCAAGAGTTTAATTCCCCACAATTCATTTCCTTTGCACTTTTCAGTCTCCATTAGAAACCAAAAAAAAAAAAATAAACATGTTATCAACTTGCTTGGGAAGATGTTTTTCTAATCTAATATACCCCAAGTTATGAAACTGTGCATGCACGCTATCTGTTATTTTTTTCATTTTTTTGCCTATAATAACAGGTGCACAATTATGGCTAGGGCACATTTATATGTAGCAAAGAATATCTTTGGCTAAAAAAAAATTATAAACCAAAAGATGTTACCGCAACACGTAACTTTACTTCCAATGCGAGTAACAGAAGCAACAATAAAACGAACTCTTTCACTACCGCTCGTTTTTAAAATTCTAAAAGTATGTAGCTCATAATAAGAGTATGATGTCGAGGAAGTAAATAAATAGTGTAAGATTTCAAGACAAATAACTAAAGCTAGTTAATAAATACAATTGCAAAATTATAATGGTGAGAAATATTCTTGTGATGGGGCTGAAAATTAACCGAACCAATTTAAGATCAACATCTTAGCAGAACAATTAAAAAATAAAATAACAGTTGACGGACCAATAGAAAGCCTTTTATGATTAGAGCCAACCGGGAGTTTCTTTCGTTAGGGTGGGCAATCACAGCTTTCGAGATTGAGGACAAACGATGAAGAAAAGCTTGCGGGGTAGAAAAAAAATGGCACGAATTCGGGTCATACACATTACTCTCTGGTGGTATATTCTCTCTCCCTCTTATTTGTCATATAATCGTGGGTATTTCTCAAGTGATGGGATTTAACATTTTAAATTTCGTGCCGGGCTTGTATTAAAAAAAGTACCAAAATACCGTGTATATATAAAAAGTTTACAAGAAAGGAGCGATAGTGGTATACAACATTAAAAAATTCCATCATTGATGCAAAAATAAAAAAGAATATTAAAACTTAAATGACAAAA
This sequence comes from Phania funesta, assembly GCA_963932375.1. Taxonomy (NCBI): domain Eukaryota; kingdom Metazoa; phylum Arthropoda; class Insecta; order Diptera; family Tachinidae; genus Phania; species Phania funesta. The sequence continues at coordinate 44,750,485 of OZ010653.1, forward strand.
AGTTGCTGATAGTAGCAGAGAAAACAGTTTATAATACAAATGCGCAAGAATTTAGTTAGCAGCTTTAAAAAAGAATTAAGAAATCACACAAACAAAAAACTCCCCGCATAAATTGGCACTTAGAGACATTAAACATGATACGAGCATGAAAAACTAAAAAAAATTGAAGAAAAAAATATTTTTTTCTTTTCTAAGAACAATGTAAGTTGCTCGCGTAATAGCTCATTTAGGCTATCGCCAAATTTAGTAATGAAATGAAATTCATCCTTTTTATGTAAAAAATATTCTTTGCAACCGTGAAGCGACTTATGTTCTGCGCTTTAAACGCGGCAAGTTACATCCCTTGCGTTAGACAATTTTTTATTTTCAAAAATGAGTTTGCTTCAAAATTTTAGATTATTCGACTTTTTTCAATTATTTGTAAGTGAAGTAAGTACCAACACATAATGCACATGGATAATATTCAGGTTTATAAAAATAGAATAAATTGGCCGTAAAAAATTGATTGGGTACCTGAACAAAAAGTGACCTTTTAGCATAATATTGGTCCCTAAAAGTACTTTTTTTCTGATTCTATATGAAATTATCCTGAAAAATTACCTTTTGTACACATAAAAACATACAAGTAAGTTTCTTCTAAACATTATGAAGCTTCCTTAAACACATATTTGTTAGATAAATTTTACTAGAGGTGCCTGCCTGTAACTGGGGAGTGAGTGAGTTTCATTAAGCAAGTTTAGCTAGAATGCTCTAGACATGTACACTGTAGAATAATTTTCCCTAACTAGAGCAAAATTAAGCTAAAGTACTCTGTGGACCTAAGCACACTGTCAAACTTAAATGTAGAAGGTAGAGCAGCGGCGAGGACAATGTAAGTCTAGTTTTTTTTGGGCTATGTTGTGGCGATAAAAAGTCTTCAAGAGTGCATTTAGCTGCAAAACAGTTCACCACTGACTCTACGTAGTGCACTTTGCGAAATTTTGACCGGACAAATGGAACTGCACTGGTCAAGCTACGACAACCAAACACTGTGTATACTTTAGAGTCGGCGATATTGAACAAGCGCTTAGAGCGATCCCCACTAGGGTTCTTTAGCACCTGGGTACGCTGGTCCTGGAACTAGAGCTTTAGCTAGAGCGAAAAGTCTTTGGTTGCCATCTACCATAAAACACTCAATGTACCTTTCGCAAACGTAACTTTGAAAAAAAAAATGTATTAAAAAAGTTTTTCTAATAACAGGTACTATTAAAAAAGTATTTTTTTAAAAAGTAAATTTTAAAATGAGCCATTGCAAATAGTCCGCTTGAGAAAACCATCTTTATAAAGTATCTTGTAGTAAGTTAGCTTTTATTGCAAAACTTTAAAAAAATGGCTTTCAGAAAATTACTTTTTAGAACTTTTGATTACAATGGGTCAAATAATCTTTCTAAGAAGCGAATTTACTAGTTAAACAAAACAAGCAAAAGTGTAGCTTGTACACGTAATGGGTGATCCATTTGGAGGTTTATTTCATTTGTTCTTTTTGAACTGGTTAGACGTATCTGGAGAAATGTTTTTCCTGCTCTACGAGCAACATCGACTGTCCAAACCCACTATTGCCACTACCATCCGCAAATTTGTGTCTGAATGAACATTATTGCATGATACACGTTCCACTATACCATATCCAGTCAGCAGTGAGGAGAATATTGCGGCTGCAGCGGAGAGTGTGGGTAAAGACTGCGGCCAATCGGTCCGGATCCTACGCCACACGCAGCGGGCGAATCAATAGCTTTATTGAGAAATAATTTTTTTTATGGTTATGTGACGTCAAAAGTTTTTATCAATGGAAGCAATGCTGAAAAGAGTGCTCGAAGAGAGGACCTGCCGAGTTGGCTTTTGAATAGAATTATCTTAACTTAAATGTCAGAGATTGTTCCTTTGGATCACAATCAACTCCGACAATTGTCTGTTTAAAAAGGATTTTTCCAAAAATTTAGTTTTAAATAAAACCCCTAAAACCTGCAACATCTTAGCAAGTAATTTTTCAATTAAGAATGTATGAAAGTCCGCACCTATTAAGACATACAGGAAACCTTTAATTCTTAAAGCAGCAGGGAAGTTAAATTAATAAGTGATAAAATTTGGTCAATTTGTATGTCCCTGCTATAACTACTTAGTACTTTAATTAACAATTAATTCTACATACAAGACGATTTTCTTCCCAGCATCTTTAAAACTTAAATAACTTTATTACGACTGGTTGCAAATTATCCTGCACGTGGCTTGGTTTTATGTTATAAAACATATACAAATTTATTTCAAACACTTCCCGCTGTAAAAACAGACATCATCATATCGCCATGTCTTTCCTTTGCATGCTGGAGCGTTACCCATTCAAGTTTTATTTGCCGGTATTTATTACGCATAAATTTTTGTAATGTCATTCGCAACTCCTTTTCTAGCTGAAAAGACAAAAAATACAAAAACTGGCAACACCTGTTTCATTTTACGGCCGCAAAGATAAGTTTGTTTGTAGTTTAATTATTTATTTATTTTTTTTTTTTTTTGATTTAAACTCAGTTTTTTAATGTTTATACGCACGCATGTTTATGGGTATGCAGCGGATGGACAGACATTATTATGCAACTTTTATAGGTCTTGGCTGGAGTTTCTTTTTTATGACATTTCTTTGCTTTTCCTACACATTTTGTTTTTTTATTTTTATGTGCTAAAATATATTTTTTTATTTATTACTGACGATGGTTTGAGAGAAATGGGGTTAAGTGGAAATTTACAAGCGTTTGCATTTGCATTTTTTTCTCTTCCTTTAATTTACTGCCTTTCTTCTCCATGATGAAGCTTAAACTGCATTTCTTGTTGGCGTTTTTGAGTTGTTTTATTATTTATTCTGCAAAGTTGCAAATGATATTTCATTTTATTTAGTGAGAACCTCAAAGTCGTTTACTTTCAAGACTCCCAATATAGAAGTTGCATAAATACCAGTATCTTTTAGCCTGAGTTTTATTTATTTGCCCCATCAAAATTTGCTGTGTGTGTAGGTAGGTATGTACGAGTCTGTATATTTTTGTTCATTGGTGGTAAAATATTAAAATTTATATCACGAATTTCTATCAGTGTGGATGTGTAAGACAGAATGGAGTTGTTAACGGTTTCGTAGCATAGTTGCAGGTCGTTGCTCATAGTCTTTAAGCAAATTTGTCAGTATAAAATTGTTTGAAAATAATATAATTTCAATAAAAAAAATTTATTAAACTGCCAACACTATTTTTTCAATTCGTTAGGGTCTGCCAATCCATACGGACTACGGACTCAATTCCAAAATAAATTCACAAAAATTAACAGTTATGTAGATTTTCAGACCAAGTTAAAGCTTATGAGTCTGTTCAAATATACTTGCCTCTATGGGAAACCGGTTTTTATATTTCTGCAGTTTAGTTCAATTTTTTTGCTGAGCACATGCGTACAATAAAAAGTTTCTTCGGCTAGCAGTTCTGTATTACATATATTGATTTCTATGCCTCAAATACTCGCTGATTTATTGTCATAACCCTGACTACTCGTAACCCCACAAAAAGTTTTGTTTGATGCAGTTTGTCATCTAATCTTTCGAAATAGATATTTAATTTGCCCATCGGACTCATCTCTCAGTCAGTCCACCGTTATTGGTGATGTGTAAATCTTAATCATCGAATGATAGCGCGTACTTTTCTCAAAGATTCAGGCACTGGTTTCGAAGTTGGATTATAAAGGGTTTTAAATTGGGGGAGGGTCTATAAGTCCGTCAAATCAAACGTGAACCGTCGCAGATGACACTGCACTTGTAAGTGTAAATAAAGACCCGACGATTGCTTCGGAGCATCTACAATCTCATATTATCGAGTTATGCGCTCACATAACTTTCACACTCAGAAGGCAAAATTGCCCACCAATAAAACTAACTAATGTCACTGTCCCAGCAGAAAACCATAAACTATTTCGAAATTCATCTCGACCGATGCCTAACATGGTCCCGACATATTAAAGTAAAACTAACAGCTATAACACTCAAAACTGCTCATCTGCAGTGGCTTGCAAGCACCAACTCAACTCTGTACGAATCCATTATAAAACTCATATGGAAATATGGCATCCAGCTGTGGGGTACTGCATGCGTATCAAATATTCAGAAGTTACAAAGAAGACAGTATAAATTAATATGACTAATCGTCATGGTACACACGAAGTAAAATATTAACCGGGATTCAAATATGTCCGCAGTCCAAGAAGAAATTAAAAGTTATTCATGCAAATACGTGAGCAAATTACCAAAATATTCCAACTCATGTGTCTAGGATTTGCTGTTGTATGGTGGACACCAGAGGCTAAGAAAAATCGATACCCTGATCCTCGGCCCTTTGGACCCAGTATAAACTGATGCAAGATTTAAACGCAACACTTTAGTTACTACATTGGTAGTAATTAAGAAATATAACAAGCAGGATTAAGATTTGAAAACTTATTGTAATTTTCATGAAGAAAGATTCAATAATCATAACAACAAATAAACAATAAATTTAATAATAATAAACGTTTTCAAAATTGAAACACTTTTACAGAAAACCAAAATTTTGAAATTGAGTAAAGTAACACCACAGCCAAATCTCTAGCTCAAGTAGGATAAAAGCTATAGTGATTTCAATATGTGCCGATAGCGTTTTTTGCCCAATTTCGGGAAAATTTATACAGCCGTGATTTCTTAACCATTTGAGATTTTTGAAAAATATGTTAATCTCTGTGTGGGCAACCTTTATATGAAGTTTAACGAAATTCTGATGTGGTAATTTTTTTTATATTTTAGTATTTTGATTTCATACGGAATTACTCGCATCTAAGATTCATTTAAATACATTTAAATAGCAACTTTTTTCTTCTTTCTATTCATTGATGACAAAAGTAATAATATGAATCATAGTGCAAGAAATAAAAAACTTTTAGACAATATCGAACTTATGAAATAGAAAAATTAACGATAATTACATACATGTGATTTTAAAATAAAACGTACTCGTAAATACCAAGCGAGGCTGATAAAGTATGCGGAAAGAAATCATTTCCACTCTACTAAAGGTTTTAATTGGTTTGAAACTATGAATCTTCTGAATGAAGTCTCTTATTGATTCAATTAATTATTTAATAAAATTGCGCTTTATACCATGTAATTTTTGGGCTTAAACAAATAATTGTATAAGTTAAGAACTTAAGTTATAAGTGAATATATACCATAAATTAAATCATTTCAAAAGAATTTTCGAAGAATTTTCACTAAAATATATTTGAATAATATCTCTTGGCAATACGAACATTAAAATGCAATCGTCCCTGTTCTATATTCCGAGTGGAATGAAAACGTGTGCAATTGTAAAAACAATTTAAAAGTTCAAAAATTACATGTTCTAAATTCCACATATTATTCCTTTTGTTCGAATTGATTAGTCGTTGTGTATGAAAACACATGTTTTCGCTTACGTTACAGTACATCTCCACGAGTCATAGACAGCAACAAGACAAGAACAAAACGTCGGTAGAGCGAATACGTGTTGATCTTATTTTGAGTGATCATAATTTTTTTGCAAAGTGATCATATCATTTTTTTTTTGGTTCTGCGTCTGTATTGTCATTATTTTTAATGAGAGTGAAGCAGTCACACCTAGAATGAATTCTATGATGAGCATCACGGCGAACATGGTTGTTCAAACAAATGTTTCTGCTCGAGCAGGATTCGTGTGCGACGAATGGTTTGCTCGTTGTTCATACCAAGTCGATGGCTGGAGATTGCTAATAAACAATAGTCCTCACCAAATGTGTTCAGTCGTCCCATAAAATTTAATAAAAAATACTCATTTTAACATTTAAATAAAATTTTAATCAAAGAAAACCTGATTCTAGTTCTTTCCACCAACCTTTTTTATTATAAATAAAACGAACAGCATTGTCCGGAAGTGGAATATAAAACAGCTGAAACATTCGGAAATTTTCACTGTCAAATAAAATATTGCGAATTTGGATTATGGAACAGAATTTAATACCTCCTGATTTTAGCGGAGTACACCTTCGTATTCTGCGACCCAATGTTGTGTTTAGGTGTCACAACAGTTTAACGTATCCTGCAAAACCTAACTTTACGTATGGTGAAATTGAACGAAAAACTTAATTAAATTTCTTAATTATATCTTAAACAGGTGTAAATGCTAAATACCACCTGATACTTGCAGTATTTACTATACATTGGATGTGATGTATTGTCATAGCGTGTAGGCCTGTCAGTCATATTTATAATGTTTTACTCCTTATACTCCACCACAAGTATTATTGATTTCACTTCTTTTATTTTTTATATGTACGAGTATGTCAATGGTTAGAAATGAGTAACGTTTTTTCTGACACGTCTTTAACCGGACTAGTATTGTATTTTTCTCATTTGATATATTATTATTAGAAAAGATCAATGGTAATGCTCTGCTGAATTAATGTGGTAGAGAAAATGTATGTTAAGTTGAGAACAATTAAAAAGCCTCATGGCCGTGGCTTACTTTGTGCATATAGATGCTATTCTCTGCCCTTACTATTCAAAGCAAATGTGCTTGTGGGCTTAGGACTCACATCAGAATACTTGTCATTTTACAAATTTCGGCATTGATCACTTTCAGCAAGTTCTTTTGTGTTATATTCGTTTTGAGAGCTGCATAAATATTTTGCATTTTTCCACCGTTATGTTGTCTTGCCATGCGTTTTGAGTCACGAATGTCTAATTTTTTAACGCAGTTCTTGTAGCTTGAAGAGGTTTCGCATTTGTATAATTATGCTACGTCAATCATGTGTCAAGTAATGGTTAATAGCATTTATGCAGTCCCTAATTTCATGCTTCCTAGCCTAGTCAGCTATTTTCAGTGAAGCTAATAGCCTCTATTGGCCGTGGTTGTATCTCAAATAGTTGCTTAGGTTAGATTAAATTAGGTCAAGTAGGCACGCTGCATTCGACGCAAGCGTACGTGGGTCCGCTAATCCGGTCCCTTTGTTTTACCTGCATGGGAGAGGATGTGAAGAAAAAAGAAAAGTAAAGAACTGGAGTTTAGATTGGCAAACTAGTGGATTATCATAGATTCACTATATTTGGGCCGCTATGCAAATATTATCAATCTAGATGGTGATCCTTATGAAGAAATAAAATCCTTGTATTCGCACCTCCGATATCGCGGAGAGGCTAAGAAAAGTCCTCCGCCCGAGGTAAGTCTAGCGCTTGACCATGACTGCCAAATCTGCAATGTCCGATGACCATTGCCAGGATATCTCTTAATTGCATCTTTTGAAATCTTATCAGATATATGGTACAAGCGCTGTCTAAGCTGGAACAAATATGATTCGTGTTCCCACATGTGGGTTCCCATCTGGCCTGAGCGATATGTGTAAAGCACCATGACCTCGCACCCACTTTAAGGTGTCTTTTGAATGTCTTGCCGTGCACTTTAAGGATGTCGAGCATTTCTGAACCGAAAATTCATATATCAGAGACCTAATTGCGATGCGGCTGCTGGCGAAGATCCGAACATTTCTGTCGAAAACTATATAGCTTCGCAGTTTGTGGGAAAAAGAAGATTTTGACCCGACTACTGCGTTATCTGTGTATATGTTCAGATGGTCCGAACGGGGTTCTCTGCTCGCCGATAATGCTGGGCTTTTCGAAATGGAGAATTGGTCATGATTAATTGACATGCTGTATTTAGTGCTCACCTTCTGTACAGAATATCCAGTTCAGTATGGCAAAGATTGTTTTCGTTAAAGTTGAGCGCATATCTGTCGTAATTGGGGCCGCGTTGGAAGTTTTTGCCAGTGCCAAACCAAAGCTCCATAATATAATACCGGTTTAATAACCACCGCGAATAGCCAGTTAAAGTTATAGGGGCTAATTCCCCATGAAGTTCCTATAGCCTTCATGCATATATTTAGGTAGCTGCCAGTGCCTTAGTGCCTCTTGCTTCCATGTTGGCCTTGCTGGATATTTTACTATCCAGAATCACGCCTAAATATTTCGCGCTACCGGATAGGCTTAATTCAACCCCGTTAATTATAAATAGCCTGAAGTGTGGAATCTTGTATCTACCAGTGAATAGTGTATGTTCCGTTTTAGATAGTTTGGCCCTCAATCCATTTGTTGTACTCCAACCCCAGAGGGGAAATACCATTCTGTCCGAGATCGTACTCAGGTAGGACCTTGTTAATTCCAGTGCTATGTCATCCCCTTAAGCGACACTTTTGAAGCCCAGAGAGTTAATTTTTCTGCAAAGCAAATTTATGGTAATGTTCCATTGAAGGGGTGATAGTATCCACCCTTGTGGTGCACCTCTATTGACCAACTTAGTAAGTCTTGTCGTACCTTAAAGAATTGCTAAGTTTAGAGCCATCTGTGTACAAGCTACGGTTCCGTTTACCCAGGAGTGCTTGTCCACATTCAGTGTTTTGCAATTTGTTGTGTTTTGAAAGTAATCGGTACCGGTTAATTGTACCGGGTATAAGAAAGCGAGAGTACTTTTAGTTGTCCACATATTATATTATCTTTTGATGAAGTGATATGTAATTCCGATTCACACATAAGGGATGGCTATTTTTTTAAAGAAGAGTTCAGATTGGCCAGTATTTGTCTAGATACCAAAATCTAGTTACCTTCAAGTTGTTAGATACAATTCATTTATTTTTTAATCTAGAAGAATCCATATTGTATAACAATTATTTTTCCTCCATCATTCTGCAGATATCGATGAATGCCAAGATCCCCGAATAGTCCAACGATGCGTTGAAAATGCCGAATGTTGCAATTTACCCGCGCACTTTTTATGCAAATGTAAAGATGGTTATGAAGGCGATGGTGAAGTTCTGTGTACAGGTGATTATTGTTATTCAAATGTGATACGAGTACTTAATTCATATACTATTGTATTTACGCAATTATCTTTCGCTTCAGACATCGATGAATGCCAAAATCCTCAAGCTTGTGGCCTCAATGCCCACTGCATTAATACAGCCGGCAACTACACGTGTACCTGCCCCGAAGGCTTCTATGGCAATCCCTATGATGGTTGCCATGATATTGATGAATGTAGCAATGGAAATGTCTGTGGTCCTGCAGCCGTATGCATAAACATGGAGGGCGGTTATCGCTGCGACTGCCCTGCAGGTTATGAAGGCGATGGACGTTCAGAAACTGGCTGCATTGATTATGATGAATGTTCACGCATGCCATGCGGTCGTAATGCTCAGTGCTTGAATACGGATGGTAGTTTCAAGTGTCTCTGTCCCGATGGTTTTTCAGGTGACCCGGCTCAAGGCTGTGAAGGTAAGTGCTCATTTTTGTAGAGCTTTTTGCCTTTTTTTAGCCAGCACAAATTGAATTAAATGCTTAAACAATATTTCTTATTTTCATTTCATTTTATTTAAACTGCACCCACCCAAAAATACCAAAAATCAAAAAAAAAAACTTTGTTAAAACCAATTTCGACTGAATTTCACAAAAACAAACATCTTTTATGAAATGGCACTTCATTATTACATCAATGCAATTCAACATTAACACACGACTTCATTATGGTTTAAATTACAATATATTTTACAATAACAATTGCAAATAACTCATTAATAATAATAATGGTTTATTATTAAAACAAAACAAAAAAACAACTAAAATACTTGTGGCAAAACTAATACACTTAAACAAATTCAATCAAAACCAAACACACATACAGACGTCGACGAATGCTCTATTAATAATCCATGTGGTTTGGGTGCGGAGTGCGTGAATATGGGCGGTAGTTTTGCATGCCGCTGTCCGCCTGGCTTTATGCTCGATAAATTTGTATACGATGATCGTAACAGTACTACGCTTGAAACAACACAAACACCTACAACAGAAACAGAGAGAAAAGCTTTATTACTGGCCAGAGCTGGTGTCGGTTTGGCTTGCATAGATGTGGACGAATGTAATATGGATGATGGTGTCACTAAGTGTGGCACCAATGCTAAGTGCATAAATTTTCCTGGTTCATATCGTTGCTTATGCCCCAGCGGCTTTCAAGGCCAAGGTTATTTACACTGTGAAAGTTAGTATCGTGAGCCAGCCTTTGTTACATATTAGCTTTCTGGTTGCTTAATGAAAATTTGTAAGCTTTTGAGCAGGGTAGTATTTTCAAATTGTTTGCTTGCATTACAGTGATACCGAAGTGCTTAAAACTAAAAATATTTTATATAAAACTTAATCCTTTAAAGCTTCTCCCAAAGCAAATAAGATGTCAACTACTGCAGTTCTAGTAGTTCCACTATCATATTTAATTAAAAAAAAAATACTTTTAAAAATCTCTCATCACAAGCTTACAAATTTTCCACAACATTTTGTATTTCAATCTTTACATAAGCTTTTCAAGCGCGCTTTATATGAATTCCAAAAAAAGTCGTGACTTAAATATTTCATCTCTCCCTCATTAATTTATTCTTAATCTGATATTTAAATCCTTTTCTTTGCCTTCTGCTGCTGCTCAATTTTCACTATTTTCGCTATTATCTAGATAGTTAAGTTTTTTTTTTGTATTCTAAGATACTAATTTCATTAACCATTAATTTATTTTTACTATTACACTTTTCACCATGTCACCTTTACTGTGCGACTGTAAAATTAAAACAAAACAAAAATCACAATTGCTTGATGGCTTTCACAAAAAAAAAACAAATATCAAACAAAATTAAATACAAAAATTGTGTGTCTCACTTCCACTGCGTAACTCTGTTTTTGGTAAAACTTGTGTTCTCATTTCTAAAGATATTAATGAATGTCAAGATAATCCGTGTGGCGAAAATGCTGTCTGCACTGACACAATCGGCAGTTTTGTCTGTAATTGCAAACATGAATACACTGGCGACCCTTTCCGTGGTTGTACAGATATTGATGAGTGTTCAGCGCTGGAAAAACCCTGTGGTTCCCACGCAATATGCGAAAATAGAGAGCCTGGCTATGAGTGTAAGTGTCCGCAAGGGTTTGCAGGCAAGCCCGATGCTAAGGCAGCGTGCGAGCAAGTGGATGTTAATATACAATGCTCGAGCAATTTCGATTGTACCAATAATGCGGAATGTATAGAAAATCAGTGTTTCTGTCTGGATGGTTTCGAACCGATGGGCTCCAGTTGTGTGGATATTGATGAATGCCGCACACATTCTGGAATTTGCGGCGATCATTCGCAGTGTACAAATACTCCGGGATCGTATAGATGTGATTGTGAGGCTGGTTATGTGGGTACTCCCCCTAGAGTGGGTTGTAAGGAACCTTGTGAGGACGTACATTGTGGTGAACATGCCTATTGCAAACCCGACGGCAATGAAGCTTATTGCATTTGTGAGGACGGTTGGACTTTTAACCCTAGTGATGTGAGTGCCGGTTGCGTAGACATTGATGAATGTGATTCGGTACATGGGCCTTTCGGTAGTTGTGGTGTTAATGCCACTTGCAGCAACTCTTTAGGTAGCTATTCTTGTTCTTGTCCTTCTGGGTTTTTAGGAGATCCTTACACCAAATGCTTGGATGTCGATGAATGCCAAACTGGAAATAAATGTGGCGATGGGGCGGAATGTATAAATATAAATGGTGGCTATACTTGCCAATGTCCAGAAGGCTCCATAGCCGATCCTCACCCCACGGTCAGATGTGTTCCTATAGTAACATGCACAGATAATAGTGATTGTCCCGGAAATGCTGTCTGTGATCCGGCAAAGAGATGTTTGTGCCCAGAGCCTAACATAGGCAATGACTGTAGACATCCTTGTGAATTTAAGAATTGTGGCGCCCATGCCCAGTGTATGTTGTCAAACGGTCAAGCACAATGTTTATGTGCCGAAGGTTTTACTGGCAGCCCGAATACACTCGGTGGCTGCAATGATATCGACGAGTGTAAAGCTAATCCATGTGCTGTAAATGCTATATGTTCTAACACTCCTGGCGCTTATTTGTGTCAGTGTCCTACCGGTGGCTCCGGTGATCCTTATCGTGAGGGTTGTGTTACTTCTCGTACACCTGGCTCTTGCTCTGATACCAATCCCTGTGCACTCGGTGAAAATTGTGTGCCAGATTCATACACCGGCACCAACGTTTGTATATGTCGTCAAGGTTATGAACGTAATGTTGGCACAGGCCAATGTCAAGATGTAGATGAATGTTCTGCCACTCGTATCAAGCCTGCTTGTGGCTTGAATGCTTTATGCAAAAATCTTCCGGGAAGTTATGATTGCCGCTGCCCTAGTGGTTACAATGGCAACCCCTTCGTTTTGTGCGAGCAATGTAATTCTGCTGAATGTCAGTGTCAAGCTCCTTATAAATTAATAGGAAACAGCTGTATTTTATCCGGATGCTCGAATGGTGGCGAAAAATGTCCCAGCGGTGCAGAATGTATATCAATAGCTGGGGGAGTAAGTTATTGCGCTTGTCCCAAAGGCTACAAAACAATGTCTGACGGTTCCTGTGCAGATATGGATGAATGCTTAGAATCTGGTAGCAGAGTATGTGCTTATGGAGCCGAATGTATAAATAAACCAGGATCATTCTCTTGCATTTGTCCCAATGGTTTTACTGGAGATGCTTATAATGGCCAGTGCACACCAGCCCAACGCAAATGTGCCACGGATAAAGAATGTAATACTAATGAAAAGTGTTTACAACCCGGAGAATGTGTTTGTCCTCCTCCATATTTCTTGGATCCTTATGACAACAACAAATGTAAGAGCCCCTGTGAAAGATTCCCTTGTGGGATTAACGCTAAATGTACACCTACTGATCCGCCTCAGTGTATGTGTGAAGTGGGTTATAAAGGAGATCCGCTCTTGGGATGCACCGATGAAGATGAGTGTGCTCATTTGCCTTGTGCATATGGCGCATATTGTGTCAACAAAAAGGGTGGATATCAATGTGTATGTCCTAAAGGATTTACTGGAGACGCTTATAAGAGCGGTTGTATTTTGGAATCAGGTGAAACAAAGAGCTTTTGTGCCACTAATGATGATTGCGCGAGTAACTTAGCATGCGTAGAAGGAACTTGCGTTAGTCCCTGTGCCAGCCTACTCTGCGGGTCAAATGCTTTTTGTGAAACTGAAAACCATGCTGGTTGGTGTCGCTGTCGTGTTGGTTATGTTAAAGACTCAGAAGGGGATTGTGTATCACAGTGCAAGGGTGTCATTTGCGGCGAAAGGGCTTTGTGCATTCCCACATCAGAAGGGCCTACTTGCAAATGTCCTCAGGGATATGTCGGAAATCCCTTCCCAGGCGGTTCCTGTTCAACTGATCAATGTTCTGCTTCAAGGCCTTGCAATCGAAAACAAATTTGTATAAATGGTCGCTGCAAAGAAAGATGCGATGGTGTTGTTTGTGGTGTAGGTGCTATGTGTGATAAAACAAGTGGGAAATGTGTATGCGAGCCCAATTTTATTGGTAATCCCGATTTAATATGCATGCCCCCTATCAAGTATGCTGAATGTGATCCTCTCTGCTCTGTCAATGCTCATTGTGAATATGGATTCGGTACTGCCGTTTGCGCTTGTAACAGCGGTACTACAGGTAATCCTTATGAAGGATGTGGAGCTGAAAGTAGAACCGTATGTCAGCCCAATAGCTGTGGTAAAAATGCTGAATGCAGATCGGATGGAAATGCCATTACATGCATTTGTCCTCACGGATTTGCTGGCAATGCTTATGTCGATTGCCATGATATTGATGAATGTATAAACAAACCTTGTGGCCACAATGCTGTTTGTCTCAATACTCATGGAGGATTCGAATGCCTTTGTTTAGCTGGTTTTGGAGGGGATCCATTCACAAGCTGTCAACCTGTTGACAATACGTTCTGTTCAGATCCCTCCCAATGTAAATGTAATGAGCGTGTCTACTGCCCAGATGGTTACTCTTGTGAAAATGGCCTGTGTGAGAATCTGTGCTCTAAGATATCATGTGGTCCTCGTGCCGTTTGCGATTCTGGAAAATGTCTGTGTCCCTTAGGTTATATGGGCAATCCGCTTAATATGGAAACTGGTTGTACGATTAAAGGCCAATGTAGCAATGATGGTGACTGCAATAATTCTGAGATTTGTTTTCATATTAGTAAAGGCTTGCGTAAGTGTGTTGATGCTTGCACAAAAATCCAATGTGGTCCCAATGCTCTTTGCATTGTTAATAATCATAGATCTTCTTGTATGTGCAGTGAGGGCTACTACGGAATCCCAAGCAATCTACAGTCGGGCTGTCAGCCGGAAAGAAAAATACCCAATATGGAAGATAGATGCAAAACAGATCATGAATGTGAATCGGGTTATACTTGCTCCGCTGTTAACGAAGGGTTCAAGGACTGTGTTCATCTTTGCTCAAAAGTGGTTTGTGGTACAAATGAAGTATGCAAAATTGATAATAATGGTAACGCAATATGCAGCTGTGAAAATAGTTACGTTTGGAATCCTGTTAAATCTAATTGTGAAAAGCCTAGCTTACCCGATTGTACTTCCGATCTACAATGTCCGGCTACCTCTGCTTGTAGACCTGATGTAGTCGGTGTTCTAAAATGTATTTCTATTTGCGACGAATTTACCTGCCCCCTCAATTCGGTTTGTATAGCGAAGGATCATTACGGAAGATGCGAATGCCTGGCAGGTTTCGCAGGTAATCCGAATGATCGAAATGGTTGTCAGCCTAAACAAAAGCACCAGTGTCGTTATAATGCAGAATGTGCAGAATCAGAAGCTTGTATTAAATATGGCCCTGATGAGATTTTGGCTTGCAGACCAGCATGTAGTACAGTAAAGTGTGGCCCTCGGGCCATTTGTATCACTAATAATCATCAAGCCCAGTGTCAATGCCCACCAGGTCCATTTGCCGGCGATCCATATGACCCTTTCCAAGGTTGTCAGAGTGTACCTTGCGTTTACAACAAGGACTGTCCAACACATCAACTTTGCAACCGTATGTCACATACTTGCTTCGACGTGTGCGACCAAGAATCATGCGGTGTGAACGCTATTTGTTTGGCAGAGGATCATAGAGCTGTATGCCAGTGCCCTCCCGGCTTCAAAGCTAACCCTATTCCTGAAGTAGAATGTACAAAGAGTGGAGGTTGTATACTTGGCGCCTGTCATCCATCTGCCATTTGTGAGGTTACAATCGATGGTCCAGTATGCAAATGTCCCGAACATTTTATTGGAGATCCTGTAAAACAAGGCTGTCGCCCAGAAGGACAATGTCCTAATGGCGACGTTGATTGTCCACCTAATACAGTTTGTGCCGGAGGTCGTTGCATGGATCCGTGTGATAATGCCTGTGGCCCCAACTCAGAATGCAAAGTTTTAAATCGTAAGCCTATCTGTACATGTCCTTTCCGTTTCCAACCTCTTACTAAAACAGCCAAAGAAGGGTGTATTCGTTCAGTATCCAGGTGCTTGTCGGATGTTGATTGCGGCGGTGAAGTATGCTACAATGGCGAATGTCGTGTTATATGCCGTGAAAACAATGATTGCTCCTCTGGCGAAACATGTTTGCAAAATGTTTGTGTAATTTCTTGCTTAGACCACAGCCAGTGTGGTCAGGCCTTAGCATGTCTCAAAGGGGTGTGTTCTATAGGATGTCGCAGTAATAAGGATTGTTCTCCAGATGAGTCATGTATTAACAACAAATGTGCAAATCCCTGCCAAGAAGGAGGGGTGTGTGGACCAAATGCGCTTTGCAATATTGACAAACATCGTAGTCATTGTTCTTGTCCAGAAGGCTTTGAAGGTAATCCTACACCCGACCAAGGATGTGTTAGAGTTCCGGCTCCTTGTCTAGCTACTAATCAATGTCCCAGTGGTCATATGTGTATTGGAAACCAATGTAATTTACCCTGCCAGAAAACTGCCGTATGTGCTACAGGCGAACGATGTTATCAGCAAGTTTGTCGCAAGGTATGTTATACCAGCAACAATTGTTTACCCGGAGAGATTTGCAACAATGATGGCACTTGCCAACCCGGCTGTGATTCTGATGCAGATTGTCCTCCTACTGAGCTGTGCTTGGGAGGTAAATGTAAATGTGCTCAAGGATTTATTGGGACCCCTTTCGGTTGTGCGGATATAGACGAATGCACTGAAACTCCTTGTCATGAGTCTGCTAAATGTGAAAATATTCCTGGCTCTTATAAATGCATCTGTCCTGACGGTTCCGTAGGTGATGGCTATGTTAAGGGTTGTAGTGAACCTAAAGAATGCTACAAAAATGAGGACTGCTCTACTGCATTGGCTTGTATAAATGATAAATGCTCCAATCCTTGTCTAGCTACAGCATGTGGCACAAATGCTTTGTGTCATTCTGAGCAACATCAAGCATATTGCGAATGCCCTGCAGGCCATTTGGGAGATCCACATGACATAACAATTGGTTGCTTTAAAGTTGAGTGTATAAGTGACGATGATTGCGCTAGCGATAAGTCTTGCGATGAAATAACTAATCGCTGCAACAGACCATGTGATTTGATAAACTGCGGTAAGGGAACTTGTAATGTCGCCGATCACAAGGCTGTATGCTCTTGTCATGAAGGATATATATTAAGCAATGGAATTTGTGAAGACATTGACGAATGTCTAAATCGTCCTTGTCACAATACAGCCTTCTGTCAAAACTTACCTGGCTCATTTGCTTGCCAATGCCCTGAAGGTCTAATTGGCGATCCAAACCATGCTGGCTGCCGCGACCCTGGCGAATGCTTAACTGATTCGGATTGTCCATCCTCGGCCAGCTGCCAGAATTCTAGATGTCGCAGTCCCTGTGAACGCGAAAATGCTTGCGGAATCAATGCTAAATGTTTAGCACAATCACACAGTGCTATATGTACTTGCCCGTCCAACTCTCGCGGAAATCCTTCAATAGAATGTGTTCATATTGAATGTACTGACAATGACGATTGCTCCAGTGAAAAAACTTGTTTAGACTCCAAATGCATAGATCCCTGTTCACTGCCAAATACCTGTGGATCTCAAGCTGAATGTACTGCCCACAACCACATCGGTTTATGTTCCTGCGAGAAGGGAACCACCGGTAATCCTCAATTGGGTTGTGTTTCACTACAATACTGTAACGCCGATGTCCAGTGTGCTTCAGGTAGCATTTGTTCGAATGGAATCTGTTCATCGTTGTGTTCATCCAACCGTGATTGTATAGCTGATCAATTATGTATTCATGGAGTGTGTCAGGCTACGTGCAAATCGAATAGCACTTGCCCGGAATTCCAATTTTGTTTAAACAACATCTGTACAAAGGAAGTTTTGTGTAGAGAAAACTCTGATTGTAGTCCAAATGAAAATTGTATTGTTGATAATTATGGTAGAGCCAGTTGTGAAAATGTATGCTTAGGTCGAGCGGTTTGTGGCCGTAATGCTGAATGTATTGCCCGCAGCCATGCTGCCGATTGTGAGTGCAAAGAGGGTTTCTTCGGCGACCCCAAGAGCAGTTGTCGCAAGGTCGAGTGTAACAGCGACAATGATTGCAGTAATGATAAAACTTGTGATGGGAATATGTGCAAAATTGCGTGTCTCATTGGTGAACCTTGTGGCGACAATGCTCTCTGTACCACCGAGAATCACAAACAAGTTTGCCATTGCCAACCTGGTTTCACCGGAGACCCAAAAACACGTTGTGATGTCATTGATTTCTGTAAAGATGCTCCCTGTGGACCTGGTGCCAGATGTCGCAATTCGAGAGGTTCTTTTAAATGCACCTGTCCTCCTGGCCTTGTGGGCGATCCTTACAACGAGGGTTGTCGCACTTCGGTGGAATGTGAGACCAACGAAGATTGTCCACCGCATGCTGAATGCACGAAACTTAATGGGGTACCTAAATGTCATGATGTATGCGCTAATGTACGTTGTGGCCAAAATGCGGAATGTATTCCGAAAGGCCATAAGGCTCAGTGTGCATGTCGCAATGGTTACGGTGGCCATCCCGCTGACCGGGTTAGTGGCTGTAAGCCATTGCCAATGCCTTGTCAAGTTACCAGCGATTGTCCGACCAATACATATTGTTCTGACAGCATTTGCAAACGTAAGTACTAACACGTACATTTATGTTTTATAAACAATGAAACAAAATAATGGTAAAAGGGGTTTAAACTAGGGCTTAAAAGGCCTACTCAATAGAGGAGCCATTGCAATAATTAAAAATTTCTATGTATTTCTTAAAATCTTTTCTATTTGATAGAATTGTATTTAGATTTACCTGATGTGCATGATTAATTCAAATTTATCTCATGGTATTCACTTTCGTTTATATTTCCGAAATTCTTGGTCAAAAGGCATTAAATTGTAAGGTACTAAATACTAGAGTGCAGTAAGCTGTTATTTAAAATCCGAAAATATTTTAGTTAAAACTTAAGAAATTGTTTGAATTTTAAGGACAGGAATGTATGATGTGGTTAAGTGGAAAGAACACTATTTTTAGTTTACGTTAAAGGAACATTAAATTGAAGCGATGGAATGAGGCTCGATGAAACTTTAAGCCCTGGTTTAAATAAAATTTTAGATTAATCTAGTAGACATACATACTTACCCCAGGGGTAATGGTTTAATAAAACTAAAACACGAAATTTTACTGGGACCTCGCTGTTTGCAGCTATACTTAATTCACCGACACACATTCTAAAGACAATTACACCCACAGGAATATCCAAATTTTAATTCGACTTGAAGAAAAACTCTTGAAAAATAACAAATACCAATTAACGAGACTATTAAATATTGAACACAAGATTAGGCAATTTAAATAAAATGCAAATTTCTTTAGAGAAAATTGTTTTCCTTTTGGCAAAGAAAATACCTAAATGACTTAGAAATCTGCCGTCAATTTCAAGAATGATGTCCCCTTTAATATTATGCTTTCACTTATCTTTGCAAACAAATATATATGTAACATATATTTTACTATCTTTCGTTACAACCAAAAAGCTGCTTGCGTTTTGGATACCGAATGTTCGACTAGTGAAATATGCCAAGGCGGTCAATGCACTGACCCATGTTCTCAACCACAAGCATGTGGCATGAATGCTTTATGCTCAATCAATACTCACTTCAAACAGTGTTCCTGTCCAGCTGGTTTCACCGGCAATCCGGAAGTAGAATGTGTTCGAATACCAATTGCTTGTTTAACAGATTTAGAATGTGGTTCAGGCTTAAGTTGTCGCGAATCAATGTGTTTCCCCAAGTGTTCAGCTGACCAGGATTGTGCCCTTAATGAAAAGTGTTTAAGAGGCAATTGCATCTGTAAGTATTTTCTAGGCCTGTAGACATTGTTAGCAATAACAGCAATAGAAAATATGGTGTCGTACAACAATATGCTTCCCTTTTTAGTAACATGCCGCGTCGATAATGATTGTTTCTTGGGTCATGTGTGTTTGCACAACAAATGTGTTTACGGTTGTCATACTGACGACGACTGCAGTGCTTCGGAATCTTGTCGCAATGACAAATGCATTAGTCCCTGCTCCGAAAACCCCTGCGGTCCAAATTCTGCTTGCCTAGTTTCCAATCATCGTGCATCTTGTAACTGTTTGGATGGCATGGTCCCTAGTCCTACAGCTCAAGTAGGCTGTGTCCGTTCGCCTCCTCAAGATTGTAATGAAAATCGCGATTGTTCCAATGGTTTGGCCTGCTTTGAAGCCGTGTGCCGCCCCTTGTGTGCGGATGATTTGGGATGTCTTTCCAATGAACGTTGCCAGAACGGTGTATGCAAACCTTTGTGCAGACGTGATGATGATTGCCGCAATAGCGAAGTATGTTTGGGCTTGTCCTGTTTGCCTGGCTGTCGTTCCAATCAAGGATGCCCCGATAATTTGGTTTGTGTGCACCAACAATGTGTTGATCCTTGCTCAGATGCTCGTGCGTGCGGCACTAATTCGCGCTGTGAAGTGTATCAGCATCAAAAGTTATGCTCTTGTCCTGAGGGTTTGGCAGGCAATGCTGAAGTCTCCTGCAAAGCACCTGTAAGCATTTGTTCCAGCAACAGCGAATGTAGAACCAATCAATTATGCTATGGCGGTAGTTGCCAGAGTAAGTGCCGCAACGATCAAAACTGTTTGGCTGATGAGAAATGTCAACGTGGTATATGCCGTACTGTCTGCAACACCGACTCTGCCTGTGCGCAGGGACAAATATGTGAAAATCGTATCTGCCAAATTGGTTGCCGCAATGATTTAACCTGCGCCCAAAATCAAGCCTGTATTAACAAACAATGTAAAAATCCCTGCGACACGTCTGGTCAATGTGGCCAGTGCGCGAACTGTTTGGTGGTCAACCACGGTGTCCAATGTAGTTGTCCAAGTGGTTTTCTAGGCGATGGTCTTACTGGCTGTCAATTGCCACCACAAAGATGTAATCCTTCATGCCATTGCGACGAAACGAATACTTATTGTGCCGAAACCTGCTCGAGAACGAGTGATTGTTCCTGCGGCCAAATGTGTTCTCGCGGTAAGTGCCGCTCTAAATGTGGCCCGAATATATCTTGTTCTTTAGGCCAACTCTGCGAACGTGGAGCCTGTGTAGCTGGATGTAAGACAAATAGTGACTGTACCACCGATCAAAGTTGCGTAAATGGTAAATGCGCTGATCCGTGTGCTAACAAAAACGCTTGTGGTCGCAATGCCTTATGTACCGTGTCTGAACATCGTATGCTTTGTTATTGCCCTGATGGCTATGAAGGGGAGCCCAGCAAAGAGTGTTTACAATTCGAATGCCAACTGGATGAAGATTGTGAGCCAAATAAACGTTGCGATTCGGGTAAATGCCGCAATCCCTGTTTAGAATATGGCGCCTGCGGCATTAATGCTCAGTGCCGTGTTGTCGGGCGCAAGCCTCAGTGTTCCTGTCCTCCCGATTTCTTTGGCGATCCTGCCACCGAATGTCAGCCGTTGGAAGGCGGCTGTGCTGCCAACCCCTGCGGACAAAATTCTAAATGCAATGAAGTCCCTGGAGGCTATGAATGTTCGTGCATGGATGGCTGTGTGGGTGATGCCCAAAAGGGTTGCTTGTGCGATGGCAATATTGTGGACTCCTGTCATGATCAAATTTGTGGCCTTAATGCTGCCTGTCAAGTTTTGCCACACGATGAGGCCCAATGCTATTGCCCCGAAGATTTTCCAAACGGTGATCCCTATGTACAGTGTAAGTATCGGAGGTTAAATAATAGAAATATAATAAGTAAAATTGTTTAGATGTTAGAAGAATGTATTTGAATAGTTGTAAAAAAGAAAAGGATTTATTACACTCACTTCCAATTACACTTGCGTTCCTGCAGAAAGTATAGATCCACACATGCGCATGTGCACGTTTTCTTTTTATTTATGCAAGTTTTTCATTTTCATAAATGTATGTATGTTTCGTTTTCCTCACGATCTTGCACAAAAATTTGTTATCAGTTAATTTCACATGACGTATGTTAGAAAGCAATGTTTACTCGTGTCACTCACCTGATTTTCACATTCACACACTGTTTTTTATGAAACCGTAATAAATTAATTTATTTTCACCCACCTCCCAGGTTACTTGACCCAACCACCCAAAAACTGCCTGACCGAAGGATGTGCGGTAGGTGAATGTGTGCGCCAAGGTTACGATTACGTCTGCAAACAAGGTAAGTGTTTACATGCAGTTCAAGCAAGTCACTTTGATTCCCCCTTTTAAGCTTTTTAGGTAGCTTAAAAAGTTTCCCAGTTAGAATAGTTGAGGATTCCCTTTAGAATACTTTTTTTTTACATTAATATTTTTAAATACTTTTTATTAATAATTAAATTGTGTGAGTAACATTTTTTAATAATGTTTTTAAAACAAATTTGATATTAACATTTAATAAAGTTTTTCTTTACATGATTTTTCTAATAATATAGGTTTTGAAGTTGTTAATTAAAAATTATTTTCTTTAATTTTAATCCATAACATTGTTACATTGCTTAACAAGTTCTATTAAAATAATATTAAACAAACAATTTTGTTTCTAAAAAAAATTTAAAGAACTTTAATAATTTTTGTTAGTTCAATTACCACTAGTCATATTAGTAGTGTGTGTAAATACTAAAGTTTGACTTTTGTAACTATTAAATGAGCTTCATTCAATATTGTTTGGATAACAATTTATACACATGTTAAATAAATCATACAATTATCAACAGGAAATCTAAATCCAATGGGCTTTTTTTAATTCAATGGAAAACCCAACACACAAACACACACTGTTAGTTTTTATAGCAAAAAAAAAAAAATTAAAATAAAAATAATAATATATATAAAAAAAGTACACTGAAAACAACTTACTCACGCATATTTTGTTCATTGTATCAATATTTATTCCCCTTTCGTTTTAATTAAAAAATTAATGCACCTGTTTTTAGTTAAGCAAATATTATTAGTTAATAATTTTCTTAATCAGCAATTTAAGCCTTTCATTAGCTTTGAGAAAACTTTAATAAAAGTTTTGTTATTTTTTTTATCTTCTGCCAGTATAGGTCACACACATATAAAAAGTAAAATTTAAACATACCCTTTTGCCAAATAGCAAATAGAAAATGCACCAGAAAAAGTTTTATAATTCGTGGAATGTCACTGTCGCTATCGCGGTCTCCCAATCTGTGCCTTATTATTATTATAGTTATTTTAAAATTATTTTAAGCCACTTTAATCTCCCACCATATAAACCCTGACATTTCTAAAGAAACCCAAATAAATAAAAAAAGAAATAGCAAATTATCTAACACATCCCTAACTTTAACCTTGGAACTTTTTTTAATCCACTCTAACAAAACATGATCACTTTCATAAAATTAAAAAAAGAACAAAGAAGCACATTTTACATCAGCTTTATCTGTGAGTCAATTGAGAACAAAGAATAAATGTCTAAACACTTACGCTATTTTAACAAGATGCTAATTTCCCAATACCAGTCGTGGATCTAAGGTAAAAAATATAAAAAACTCTTAATTTCCCAAAAAATTTACTCCCTCAAGAACGTAAGCTATACCGATACAGCCCAATATAGTTTACAGTTTTGAGGAGACATAAATTACAATTGTTTCAGAGAGGTGGCTCAAGTTTTTACGAGCATTTCATTTTAATTTTTTGCAAGAAACAAACGAGATTTATTGCAAGTTATTGCTGCAATAAAAAGTCTTTATTAGCTCTAAGCTGCATATTTGATCAATGAATACAACTCAAGTTACACAAAACATCCTACAATAAAGAGAATATTATCTTCTGCTTAAGCTTTTTTTAATCAAATCCATTATTTCCCTGAAAAGTGTATAAATCACACCAATCATACGTAGCCGTTTTGAAGGGGTTGCTGTAGAGGGTGGGTCGATTTTGACAGTATGTGCCACGTTGTTTTCGCGGCGCCTGTCAATTGTGTTGTTTATTATTTTTAATTCAATGATGCCAGGTTACACGATTGAGCAGCAGGTCAAAATGGAATTGGGCGCAGCTGTCAAAATTTTAGATTGGAGAACTGGTATACTATCAAACACCCAAATATAAAATAATTGCCAGATCGACCGTGAAGCTCTACCCAAGGCTGGCAATTCGCCAAGGTAATAGCGTAAACTTTCACAGATTTCAGTTAGACGATTTTTACATCGGGAGCTGCGCCTGCACTGTTAAGCTTCAGACCGTTTTAAAGAAAACCCCAATATTTTTGTGTAAAAATTGTATTTATCGACGAGGCAAATTTTTAGATACATGGCTATGTTACTAGCGGTCACCACTTGCAATCGACTTGGTACAAGCAACAAACATACGATTTGTCGCACATAAATTCGGTTCGCGTAGGCAGCTCTCGTTCATTTACAATCATGGTTGTCAGAACATTTGTTCGAGGAACCATGTTCGCCATGATGTTCGTTAATGAACGTCATTTTAGGTATTACAGCCTCTATTTCATTAAACATAAAGACCACCCCGGAGGCACAACTAAAACAATTTACGATATAGATGCTTTGATAGACTTAAAATTATATATTATATATAGAACATGAACATCAATACGTATTCGCCATATAGAATATGAAGTGAACAATTTAGTATCGTTGCTCTCTCGACGTATATCCAAGTCAATGGCTCCTGGAGATGTATTGTTTAAAAACAAAATTGTCAAATATGGGACACTGCCAATACATTTGAGATGGCAATCC
This sequence comes from Phania funesta, assembly GCA_963932375.1. Lineage (NCBI taxonomy): Eukaryota > Metazoa > Arthropoda > Insecta > Diptera > Tachinidae > Phania > Phania funesta. Next base: position 44,774,727 of record OZ010653.1, read on the forward strand.
ATTCATACAAAGTTATTGGTTGGTACGAAGCTAATGCTGACAGCATCATTGCTTCAATTAGAAGACAATTTTTTTTAATTTTAATTTTTTTTTATTGAAAGTGGTAATATTCCGTACAGAATGGCACTTGCCTTTCATACAAAAAGATAGATTTTACTAATGCCTCATATACATTTTGTTTTATCCCCATTCAATACCCACCAGTCCTTTCCAGTGCTCTACATATGTTTTTCTTGTAACGCCTTTCGTTGCTTGCCATTTTTTTCGATCTCGTATCACATTAAACAGCGCTGGACCTACTAAGATGATGTTTAGTCTAAGTATGACTAAGAGGCAATCATACAATTTTGGTTTTCGAATAAAAATCATTTCTTGATCACAACCGATATAACTCAATTTTTAGGTGCGGTACACAGCTTCAATTTTCCGGAGCTTAGAAATTGTTTAATAATTTACTTCCAGTGATCGTAATAATTTCTTCTCAAATAAATTCCGCAATTATCCATTTTAGAAGGCCTTTATTCTGGATATTTGATGCTCCTAAAACTATCAGAAATTCATTTCGAACGTGACCGAATAGACTAACGGACAGTAGTGACTAAAACTAAACATAGAAATAGTTATTATCTATTTTCAAACCAGTTGTAGATCTTAAATAGTCGTTTTTTAAAGAAAACATTTTAAAAGCTTATTTTTCAGTTTATTGCCGTTTCCGTATGAACAACTTTTTAAAAAGATCAGTTTAAATTAAGGTTAGGAATATAAAACACTTTACAATTGACATAATTAAAACTCATTGTAATACTGACACAATTGTAGCCTAACAAGATCGCTTAAAATGTTAAAAGAGCTTTCTTTGCTAAAAAAAAACTAATTTACCGCACGCGGCTTTTTCCATTACAAAACATTATAATTTAAAAATTTCAAAATAAATATATGAAATAGTTTTTAAAATTTTTGCGTCAAATAATTTAAGTGTTTTGATAAACGAAAAATAACAAATAGCACATGAAAAATTAATATACCTTTGAAATGACCTGGTGTAAGTTGTAGACCTTTTGAGAATATCATTTTGTAACTTTTAAAAATTCAATTGCATCCTCAAAATTAAAAGTTATCGATTAAAACTTGGCATACATTATATATTAGGTATTCAACTTTTTTATCAAAAAAAAATCTACAAAAGACGGTTGTCGATTTTCACAAATGTGATCGCCGTTTTTGAATTTTTCCCTAAAATATATTTTTCCAAAAAAATTCTCCTCCATTCCGTTTCAAATTTCAATATCGGCGCAAAAATAACTCAGTTTAACATTTTGTTGTCCACGAAGATGCAAAGCTGAATTTTTTATCGAGAACTTTAAATTTTGAGGCTGTAAAGGGATTTTTTAAAATTACAATATTATCTACACAGGTAGGCCTACGACCTATACTCAATGAAAATTGTTGTACACATTTTGTCTCAGTTTGAATAATAACACCATGTAACGCCAATAACACAGATCTTAAAACAATACTTCTCCTAATCATCAAAGCAAACATGAGCTTTAAAGGCCTCATTGGAAAACTTTAGAGTGTGGCTTATAAGAAATTTAAACCCGACTAATTTAAAGAAAAAATACCGCGATAGCGATATGTCTAAAGGAAATTTTTTTTTATGAAGAAAAATGTATTAAAAAGCAAAAGGAAACCAACAAGAAAATAGTGAAATTAATTAAATCTTAGACTAAAAATTAAATATCCTCTCCTGCTCTTTTTCCCACATCTCTCTCTATCTTCCCCTCCAAATCCCAATGACCTAAATGATTCCTAAATATATTGTAAATTTACAACTTGTATTAAGATAAATAATTTTGAACTTTTTGATAATAAACATTTGTAAATAATTAAACGTGTTCAACTGCCAACAAAATGAAAAAAATAATCACCAGCAAGAAAAGTCTCAGATTGGGAACTGTGGACGGGACAATTCTCACACATAGTTCACATATGCTATTTTAATACTCTATCGCCCATTCTCACACGCACTATGTCTATTATACAAAAGCATTTTTTTATAACAGCACGCCTCACCTTGAATTAAATATTGAAATTTAAATAAAATACAATTAAAATTTATTTACAAATGAAAGCAACCAAAAAGTCATTATCCTTTTATGAAATTAAAATTTAAAGAACTAAACACAAAATTTCAAGCAAAAATCATTCACTAGGAATTTCATTTTATTAAGTTTTTTTTTATAAATTTTTGCCAAACAAAAACCTACAAATCTTTATCTACTTAAACAACAAATTTTTAACTAAATTTTTATACTCGTACTAACACTTGATTGATAAAAGCCAAAGAACGAATTCGGTATTTTAATAAATAAAAAAATAGCAATAAGTTGTACATACTTCTCCTTATAATTTGTATATAATCCTTACAAAAACATTCAAATATTTACTAATCCCTTAACCTCATGTAAATATAAAATCAAAATTTTCCAAGTAAAATTTCTTTAATTTATTTTGTAAAAATTTTATGAAACAAAACAAGAGATGCTTATCTTACTAACCTTCGAACTAATTTTCCTTTAATACAAAATTCTCTAAGGAATAAACAAACAAAAATCTCCAATAATGTGTCCTCGCGTTAGGGCAGAGCGCATGTGTTGGATGTCGTTTATTTAACGTTTTTAATAAATTAATTGGTTTAATTATTTTTTTTCAATTCAGAATTATTGGGCTTACTTTTTTTTTGATTATCGAAACAACTAAATCAATCAATTAAATCACCATCAGCTTGTTTTAAAATTTACCTAAACCACAATTTACAGTGTAACACATTTTTATAGCATTAAAAAAAAGAGTTCGTTATAAAAAATTAAATGTGAGATGTCTACTCCCCTTCACAGTTCTCCAGAGTTGCGGAACTAATTATTTAACGGAAACTCAAAATAAAACAACTCAAAATTATTATTCTTTTTATAAAAAGTTCTTTTATATTTTTAATCTAAAAACGCACCCTTGATACTAAAAATTTACTACTATTTCCCCCTTTACTACCCCCCAAACCACAAACACTATTTCCAACTCAGTTTTTAAGTACTAAATTTTATTAATTTTGCATTTCAATTATTTTTTTTAATATTATAAAGAGATGTTTTGAAATTTTATTAGTTTTGTGTTTCGTTAAGGCCGGATTTTTGTCAGATTAGTTCCATAAGTTTACACTTTAGTACACTTTTATCCCATGAAATATATTCCAACCTTAAACCACTCACTAAACTACCCACTTAAAAGTTACTCGTTCTTACAAAAGCCACAAAACAAAAAAACAAAAAAATAAATTTTAAATACCCAGCACAGTTTTTAATTTACACTTTAAAAAAGTTCCCTTGAATGTCACCTACTAAGGAAAAACAAAACCAAACTATCACTCTATTTCTACCACACGACTACTTCATTATTATAGACACTGAAAAATGTACAGCTGACACGGATTGCCCCAGTGAGAAATCTTGCCAACAAGGTCATTGCATTGATCCCTGTACTCTACGAGGTGTTTGTGGAGCGAACGCATTGTGCAAAACCGTACTGCATAGACCACGTTGTTCTTGCCCAAGTTGCTTTATAGGACGCCCGGATGTGGTATGCAAACCCGATCCCAAATGTGCAGATGACACGACGCAACCCAGAGACCCACAAGAACAGATTTTGTGCGCTCAAGATAGCGATTGTCCAGATGATTTACAATGTGGTGCATATGGACAATGTACAGATCCGTGCCAGAATCCGCAATTTATTTGCCGAGGCCATAAGAAGTGCGAAACCCGAAGACACCAACCGGTGTGTGTTTGCAAGACTGGCTTCATTGTGAATGAGTTTGGAGAATTGACTTGTGCTCCTGAAAAACGTGAATGTTACCGTGATGATGATTGTGCCTCCAATATGGCTTGTACCGATGGCAAGTGTAGAAATCCTTGCATTGTTCCAGTGGGTCGCACGCTCATCTGTTCGGAGAATAAGTCTTGCGAAGTACAAGACCACAAGCCGGTTTGTATATGCATGAAAGATTGTCAGCCTTCGATATCGATCTGCCTTAGAGATGCTGGCTGCCCGGCTGGTTTGGCATGTCGCAACTATCAGTGTGTAAATCCTTGCGATTTTGCTCAGTGTGCTCCCAACTCACCCTGCATTGTAGAGGATCATAAGCCGATATGTAAATTCTGTCCCAGTGGATTTATAGCCGATTCTCGTTACGGATGTCAAAAAGGTAAAGCATCACAAAAAAAAAACAAAAAAAAACTATCTGTCTTTTTCTGTTCTACTCAAAATAAAAGCAAACAACTAAGATTCCATTTATTAACTATTATTCTTGCTGTGTATAGTTACAAAGGCAATAAACCAAGTTTTATAAGATAACAATTTTCAGAAGAAAAGCTTCTCATCTTAAAAAAAGCTTTTTAATAGATTCTGTTTTCATATGCCCTTTGTTACTGCCTCTTTTACTCTCTCTCTCTCTTTCCCACATTTTTTTAAACCAAAAACTACACATATTCACCACAACAAAACTACAAAAGCTCAGCTGTCTCTAACCGTTAATTTTTTTATTTTTACACTTAAAGAAATTATATGTGCGATTCATAATAATACAATTTTTTTCCTCCTTTACAAGTCTGATTTAATGAACAATTAAAACAATAAACATTAAAAATGTATTACAATAATAAATAAAATCCTTATTAAAACATTCACACACGCTCATGCTCACTACAGCCAACAAAAACAAAATGTTAAAAAAAATAAAACAGTAAAATTTTGGTTTTCCAATTTTTTATTGTTTTTAACAATATTTACACCAAACCGCCATTAAAAGTTATTGACCTCTTCCCCTACTTACTCCCCTGCTCACTTGAATCTTAATCAACTCTTATTTAATTAAAAATTGGTTTTTTGCTAAATCTCTGATACATACATATTTACAAACCTACTAATTTGTATATAAAAAATAAAATAATTTAAAAAATCCAACAAGAATTAAGTAAACCTTAGTAGCTGTAGCTAACTCGTGTAAATATAAATTTAGTCCAATTAACTTTAGATAATTTACTACAAATTAATCTTTTCTACGGTGTATCTTGTATAAAGAGACTTTCATCAGCATACGTATTTAATTACAAAACTCACTAATTTGTAACAATTGTTTTAAAACATAATATTGTACAAAACTGTATAAATTTAAATTATTTAAACTATTTTATATAAAAATAAACTTCCAACATCCTGAAAATTATATCTATAAGATCTGCCGCCATATAACGAGATCAGTTATTGTTCTGATTTTTGCATTATACCGCTACCGAGACGGCTTTGGGCTCTAGCGCCAACTTGGACTGGCAAGCATTCGTTAGTTCAATCTTTTGTGGAAAAAAATTTACTTTAAAACATAGTGATCGTAAAAATTATTTTTCTTCGAAACAACGATCTTCCAAATTAAAAAATGCCAAAACTTGTTTAAAATAATAATTATGTGAAACTAGTGCCCTTAAACATTAAGCCTTCCTCAAACTCGGATAATGCATTGCTGTGCTTTATCAGTTATGAAAGCCGCCGATTATAGGCGCTTATAAGATCAATTCAAATTTCATTTTATAAACACACAGCGCTTGAGGCCCTTCAGTAGCAAGGTTCCAATTCAAAGTTAGCCTTGATACAAACAGCTAACAGCAGCAAATGATCTACATGTGAGAAATACATAACTCCATTATATTTTGCATAAACAGAACAAAAAAAATGCAAGTGAATTTTTCACACTGAAGCGCAGTACTGACACTATACTCTCTCTTACTCTCTCTATCTCTCTCTACTTTGTATTACAATTTATGAAATTAATTTTATATATATTATTTCAATTTTTTAATATATTTTTTTTAATACTTTCTCATATAAAATCGTAAAACAATAAATTCACCAAAATATAAAATTGTAAAAAAATATTTTACATTTAAAAAAAAAATTTAACTTAAAAAAACTGCACTAAAACATAAAATCTGGTGACACAGCTACTGCGATAACAACAACAGAAGTTAATATAATCTGTTCATCCAATGCCGACTGTCCAGATACGTTGTATTGCTCAATAAATGGACTATGTTTGGATCCGTGTAAAACGCTATGTGCACAATCCAAAATATGTATAGTCCGAGCACATAGGGTTATGACATGCATATGTTCAAACGGTTTTATAGGCAACACCACCCATCAATGTATACCCTTGATGGGTGGAAAATCAATGGACACTACTACCATACGTTTGGTAAAAGACAAGACCGACTTGACTACTGTACAAGCCACTCAGGCGATAACTTTGGAATATCCATCCACTAAAGTTGACGCTGCCAGTACTACCAAAGCTTCCTCTTTCAATGGCACCACACTCGAACCGAAGGTGGTCAAAATGAAAGATACAGAAATGGAAATATCAACGTTAAAAACCCTGGCGCACGAAACAACTGCATTAGTGGATACGGAAGCAACGCAATCCTCTTTTCATCCTGAAGCGGAAGAAAAAACCATGACCATTACCTCCAGTAAGAGGTTAGACGAAACTACTGTTAAAATAAACAAACTTGAATCTACTCCCCCAGAAATAACTTTCTCCGAGGAAACAGAAGAAAAAGTCTTGACTAGTATAAGGTTAGACGAAACTACTGCTAGTATAAGTGAATTTGCCACCACTTCGTCAAATATAACCTCTTTCGAGGAAACGTCAACCATAAAGTTAAATGAAGCTACCACCGCGATACCAAGAGAATTTGATACTACTGCTTCAAAAATAAGTTCTGTGGAGGAAACAGAAGAAAAAGTCGCAACTACTTCTTCTAGTATAAGGTTAGACGAAACTACTGCTAAAATAAGTGAATTTTCTACCACTTTACCAAAAATAACCTCTGTCGAGGAAGCTTTCACCATCAGGTTAGAGGAAACCACTGCCAGGATAAGTGAATTTGACACCAGTTCTCCAAAAATCACCTACATGGAGGAATCTTCCACCAAAAGGTTATACGAAACTACTGCCAAAATAAGTGAATTCTCTACAACTTTACCAAGAATAACCTCTGTTGAGGAAGCTTCCACTATAAGGTTAGACGAAACCACTGCCAGGATAAGTGAATTCTACACCGCTTTCCCAAAAGTAACCTCCCTCCAGGAATCTTCCACTACAAGGTTGGATGAAACTACTGCCAAGATAAGTGAATTTCATACTACAACTCCAAAAATAAGTTCTGTGGTGGAAACTTCTACTACCAAATTAGCCGAAACTACTGCTAATGTAAGTGAATTCGCCACTACTTCTTCAAAAATAACCTCCCTCGACGAATCTTCCACCAAAAGGTTAGACGAAACTACTGCCAAAATAAGTGAATTCTCTACAACTTTACCAAGAATAACCTCTGTTGAGGAAGTTTCCACTATAAATTTAGACGAAACCACTGCCAGGATAAGTGAATTCTACACCGCTTCCCCAAAAGTAACCTCCCTCCAGGAATCTTCCACTACAGGGTTAGATGAAACTGCTGCCAAGATAAGTGAATTTCATACTACTACTCCAAAAATACGTTCTGCGGAGGAAACTTCTATTACAAAGTTAGCTGAAACTACTGCTAGTATAAGTGAACTTGCTACCACTTGGTCATATATAAGCTCTGCTGAGGAAACGTCAACCATAAAATTAAACGAAACTACCGCCACGATAAGAGAATTTGAGACTATTACTCCAAAAGTAACCCCCCTCGAGGGATCTGTTACCGAAAGATCAGGCGAAACTACTAAAAGTATAAAAGAATTTGAGACTACTCCTTTTAAAATAAGTGCCGTCGAGGAAACTTCCACTACAACATTCGGCGAAACTACTGCTAGTATAAGTAAATTTACTACCACTTCTTCAAAAATGAGCTCTGTCGAGGAAACTTCCACCATTAGGTCAGACGAAACTACTGTTACGATAAGTGAATTTGATGCCACTCCTCCAAAAATATCTTCCGTTGGCGAAACTTTCAATACAAAGTTAGACGAAACTACTGCTAGCGTAAGTGAATTTGCCACCACTTCGTCAATTATAACTCCTGTCGAGGAAACTTCAACCAAAAAGTTAAGCAGAACTACCGCCGCGATAAGAGAATTTGACAGTACTACTTCAAAAATAAGTTTTGTTGAAGAAAAAGGAGAAAAAGTCGAAACTACTACTTCTAGTATAAGTTTAGACGAAACCACTGCCAAAATAAGTGAATTTTCTACAACTTTACCAAAAGTGACCTCCTTCGAGGAACCTTCCACCATAAGGTTATACGAAACCACTGCCAGGATAAGTGAATTTGACATCAGTTCTCCAAAAATCACCTACATGGAGGAATCTTCCACCAGAAGGTTGGACGAAATTACTGCCAAGATAAGTGCATTTGATACTACTAGTCCAAAAATAAGTTCTGTGGAGGAAAATTCTACCACAAGGTTAGACAAAACTACTACTAGTATAAGTGAACTTGCTACCACTTCTCCAAAAATAGGCTCTGGCGGGAAAACGTCCACCAGAAGATTAGATGAAACTACTGCCCCGATAAGTGTAAGTGACACTACTTCCATAAAAATAACTTCCATTGGGGAAAATTCCACAACAAAATTAAATGAAACAACTGCGATGATATATGATAAATTTGACACCACTTCTCCAAAAATAACATCTCTCGAGGAGTCTTCCACCACAAGGTTAGACGAAACTACTACTAATATAAAAGAATTTGAGACTACTTCTTTCAAAATAACTTCCACCGAGGAAACTTCCACATCTCCAAAAATAACCTCTATTAGGTCAGACGAAACTACTGCTAGAATAACTGAACTTAATACCACTCCATCAAAAATATCATCCGTTGGTGAAACTTTCACTACAAGGTCAGACGAAACTACTGCTACGATAAGCCATTTTGATACCAGTCGCACCAAAATAATTTTTGTCGAGGAAGCTTTTACGATAAGATTAGATGAAAGTACCGCCACTATAAGTGAATATAACACTAGTTCTACTCAAATAGCCTCTGTCAAAGACAATGACGAACAAGTCATAACTACTACTACCTCCAATGTAAACTTAGACAAAACTACCGCCGATATAAGCAATTTTGATACCACTTCTCTAAAAATAACTTCAGTCCAGGAAACTTCAATCGAAAGGTTAGATGAAACTACTCCCAAGGAAAGTGCATTTGACACTACTTCGTCAAAAATAACGTCTGTCGAGGAAACTTCCACTACAAAGTTAGACGAAACTACTGCCAATATAAGCGGACTTTCTACTAATTCTCCAAAAATAACCTATGTCGAGGATAAAGAATTGTATACTACTCTTCCAATAACAACCTCTTTCGAAGAAACTTCCACCAGAAGATTAGACGAAACTACTGTCACGATAAGTGATTTCGATACTTCCTCTACAAAAGTAGCCGAAGAAAAAGTCGTAACTACTACCTCAAGTGTAGATTTAGACGAAACTAGAAGGTTTGACGATACCACTGCCAGGATAAGTGTATTTGACAATATTTCTCCCAAAACGACCTCTTACGAGGTAACAGATTTCACCGAGATGTTGGAAGAAAAAACAACAATAGAAATGGTAACAGAGAAATTTGGCGCAAGATTACCAACTACTGGATTTGTAGAAATAACTACTTCGGATTCGTCAACAACAAGGGAATCCACAAAAGCAAGTTCTAAAGTCTTAGGAACTACCACTCCCAAATTCATTTTCATGGACGGATCAACATTCTCTAGTGGTATGGCACAAGAGTCAACAATGGGTATTGGAACAGTGGAAACCACCACACATTTTGTGGAATTAACGAAAAACTCCACATTAAAATCTACTGGATCCATTACATTACTACCCACAGAAACTGAAACAGAAAGGTTAAGGAAAACTGAGGAAGCAACTGAAAGAATTACGACAACTGAAACTTTTGGTGAAAAAACCACAATAACTACAGAAACTGCAAAAGAAAAGCATTTCTCTACAGCGGGGGCTTCAGCAACTCCCAAAATATCTGAAAATGGCTCAACAATTATGCCACCAACAACAACACCAATAGGTGTAGAACCTGTAGAAACTACTGCATATGAAACAAATCTAACAACCAAATATAAAACAGGAACTGAAGAGACCTCAACACTAAAAATTTCCACGCAAGTTCCAACTGAAATTGATAAATTCACAACAGTTACGAATGAAATACTTTTCGCAACTACTGTCCCAAGCATATATACGACAAAAGGTTCAAAGGAGGTAAATATACCTAAATTCACTACCATAGACACAGATGTCACTACACCAACGACCACTGTTGAAGGAGAACGAATCCCAGAAATTGAAATTAGTACTTCCAAACTTGAAACGATTGACTTAACTACACTTAAAGAAATTGCGCCTCTCACTACTTTAAAAGCAAGTGAGGATTCCACAACATTTAAGCCATCAGAGATAATAGTGTCAACGCAAAAAATTGACGAAACTACAAAGCTTCAAGAAAGTCAATTGAAATCTACGACTATTGATAAAGAAATAAATATGAGAGCAACAACTTCAATATTAGAAGAACCTGTAAAACTTACCACTGTTAGTCAAGAAATAGAAGGAACTACGCCAAGTACTCGAACTCGCTATATCACAACTTTAAAGTATCAAACAGAAACGTCAACACTGGCTGCTAACGAATATGAAGCAATGACAGCTAAAAGTGTAGAAGACGATAAGGACAAGAGTATTAGAGGAATGTCGGGATTAATGGAAACTTCAACCTATATAGAAAATGAAATAACTACATCGAGATTACCACTTGCTGGAAAACCCTCCACTCATAAAGCAACACCTACTGAAGGCAACTCTAATGAAACTACCTCTACTAAACAATATCACTACGAGAAAACAACAACACCTAAAGAAATCGATACTGAAATAATTTCAACAACATTAATAGTTGGAGGAGTTGTAACAGAAGAATCAACAATAAGCAGTGAGCATGTAACCGGTAAAGGACTTAAAAGCACAACTGAAAGCGAAGAAGCAGACTCGTTTGAATTGGAAACAACTTCCACAACAATTTTTAATGCAGAAAAAGATACAACAGAAAATGAAAATGCGCCTGTTACAGATATTTCTGCAACAACAAATCCCGAATACGAAAATTTTCAAACAGAAAATGCAATTACAAAATTAGAAGCATCCACGGAAATGTTTACAAAAGAATTCAATACAACTCCAAAAGCAGTTACACTAATAGCGGGTTATGACTATACAGTGCCCAGTGGAATAACAACTGCAGAAACTACTTCCAAGTATGCTGAAAGCACAACCTTAGGAGCTCAAGCAAAAGATCTTACAACGATTGATAAAACAATGAAATCCGAAACAATGATGCCAAAACTAGCAACTTTAGGAACAAAAACTACCAAATCATCTGGAACTACTAGACTCGAAATACCTAGCACAACGCAAAAATTTGTTGACGAAGCAACTGTAAATGGAGCAACTGCAACGGCTACTTATGAAATAATTAAAACTACTGAGGAAGGATATATCAAGGAAACGACTACAAAAGAAGTAGAAAAATCGACGTCTGCTGAAGCTGAAGAAACCATTACAGGCATTTCCAGAGAAGAGACAACTGAACTTACTACTTCTGAAAAAGCAACACGTCATGAAACTGCTACAACAAATTACGCATACGATACTATAGAGCACATCACTTTGCCACAGAAAACTACAATGAAGGATGATGTTGGAGTTAAAATCGTTACCAAAGACGACAGAAAATCGAATACAGACGAGGGTTCTGAAGACACAACACAAACACTGACAACTGAAGGTTTAGCACAGAACACAACAATTCCGAGCGAAATAGTAACCGAAGCAACAAAAGTTGGTGTTGATAAAGAGTACGAAGCAAGGGCTGAAACGTTAGGATTTATGGAACTAACTACTGAAGATAGCAAGCAATTTGACACCACAACGTATGAAAAAGGAAAGGCAACAGAGTTTGAAATTCTAGGAGGTAATACAACTCTTGACGTTCAAATTAAAGCTGATGCATCCACGAAAGCCACTATCCTTGTAACAATTGCTGGAGAATTTGAAACTACAACTTTTAAAAAAGAAAAGGCTACTCCACATGAAGTAACACCAGGTAAAAATACTAATAGTATTGATGCGGAAACTTCAACTAAAAGCATTGCAAAAGAGTCAAGTACAACGGCATTCGAAAAAACAACGATTTCAGTAAAACAAGAACCGACGTTTCAAGAAACAACTCAAACAGAAATTGCCAGCACTGCACAAACTTCAGTTACTGACGAGCAATCCACAGTTAGTAGTTTTGAAACATTTAAAACTTCCACTCAAATTTTTGGAAAGACGACGGGAATACCCTATGTAACAGCAGGTTTACCCACTACATTCCAACCTGAACTCCTTGATGAAACTTCCATTACAGCAACATTTGAAATTGGTAAAGAAGAAAGAAAGATATATAAACAAACTACTGAGGCATTTGTCGCAGCCAATCCTCCTGAGACTAATTTAGTTCCAGTTAATACAACTGAAAAAATGGCAGATGAATATGGAACTATTTCACAGGTTCCAATTACTAGCCAGAAACAAATGGAAACGACCACTCAGATAACACATATTACAACTTCTTTAATGGAACACACCACAGACTCCGAAACTACTTTACATTCATCTAAAGAGTCCAATGAAACTACAAAATTTACAGAAGAACAGGGAACTACAATATCTACAACTGAAAAACTGAAGGTCAGCACTCCAACAACCACGAAACAAATATCCAGAAAATCCTCCACTGAAACTCCTTCCTCAAAAAAAGCTGCAGGAGACACCACGTCAATTTCAAAAGAAACAATGTCTTTCAAATATGCAACTACAGTTCCATATGGTAAAACAACTGGTATTCCCTACATTGAAGTTTCTTCCACGCCAACGGTTTTGGCAACTACCACAGAAAGGGTGATCAAAGTGTCAACCTTAGAGTCAAAAGTTTTAACATCAACCGAAATGTTCACAGAGACAAAACCTAAACCGGGCCCTGCATATACATATTTACCGCCCAATAAACCTTTTGAATATTCCACTTTAAAGCCAAGTGAAAGAACTACAGAAGGAATGATAATAAATGCACAGGTTGAAGAAATAACTACACCAAAAGGTGAAAGTACAAAACTTGGAGGCATGGGTTCGAAGAAAGAAGATAAGCCTACTACTCCCTCAACACTTAATATGACCACCATGAAAACTTCAGAAGTAAAATATACGCATAACGAAGACGATATGTCAATAACTTCTGAAACAACTGGGGACTCAAAACATGCACCTATCGGCACTACTACACCAAAATTATACGAAACACCATCTGTTCCAATGGAGTCAAAAGCGACAATCAGCAAACCAGTATTAGACACAAAAAATGGTATTGAGAACATGACTGAGAGATCTGCGATAGAAAGTGGCAGTACTTTCAGAGTTGATACTAAAACAAATAAGACTTTAATTGAATCCAGCATTAAATCCGAAGAACAGCATACCTCTACAGTAATTTTAGAATTAGAGACTATCTCTCAATATGAATCGTCTACTCAAACCTTTACAACGAAATCTCTTGGATCTGATAAGCCTACTACGCTTGAAATACTAGACACGTCAAAATCATATGAAACAAGTATAATGCTTACAGAGCTTCCAATTTTGGCAACAATAGATAAAGAAAATAAAATAACTAAAACTCCCACAGCTTTACACACTGATGACGAAGCTGACATTACAACCACATCCTTTACAATGACAACACCTACAGTAACATTCTCTGATTTAGAAACTACAAATAAAGCCACTACTCCAGAATCTTCAGACACAGCCATCAAATTGGAAACGACCATTACAACACCTGCAACAAAGGAAACAGGCACTTCAAAAACTTCACAAATACTAGATACAACTCCCATGAATTTAGTAACTGAAAGTAAAAATACAACGTCAGGTTTTGAAAAAACAACTGTATTGGAAACAATATCTACCTCAAATTTGTTTACAGTTGTAACCAAACCTACACGTTTAGCCACAATGGATACTACTGAGTTGCAAACAACATCAGGAACGCTTCCAAAACAAACTAGCGAGTCTACGAAAAAGCCAATAAAATCTAGTCAACCAGCAGCAGAAACTACAACATCTCAAATATTTACAAAGGAAATTACTCTGAGTCCAAATGAAATTGCCAATGTGGAAATAAAAGAAGTGAATCCAATTCAAACAACAGATCGTTCCACTTCTGAATCACCAACCACTGAAACATCATCATCTGGGAATAACGGAGTCACAACATCAGAATTAGAAAGAAAAGAAATTACTGAAAATGCAACCAGAACTCCAAGTAAATCTGCAGAGGAAACTACTTTATCATATCGCACTGAGACAAATATCCCACTTACACAAGTTTCAGAAGACAAAATAAAAATGTTAACCACATTTGGAGATTCAGTACTATCAACAACTGAAAAAACTACACAAACCTCAATCTTAATATCTGAAGAAAAAGAAACAACAATAGTATCGACTACAGCTCCAACACTTTCAAAAGAAGTAACAGCAAGTCCAACCACAATGGAAACACTGACAACATCACAGGCATCAACAGTTCAAAAAGAAACAACTGATATCCTTCCATTGATATCAAAGCAAGTAGTTGAAATTCCAACTACTACCAGTGAATATTTAACTACCAAATTCCAGCTAAAGACAACCACCGAAATACCAACGGAACTAGTCACCTCTAAGCCTGACGAATTAACTACAGTCACAATATCCATAAATCGTACTGAAATTCCAGCCTCAATTGAGGGCTCATCTAAAACCACTCCAAGCGATTTATTGGTTATGAATGAGTCAACTAAAATACCAATAATGGCAGGTGAAACCACAGAACTATTCACTTCAAAACCAAAAGGAATGGCAACAACTGAAGCACAAACTACAAACATTCCATCAGAAGAAAACACTGAAGCAACGAAAATTATATCTAAGCTTCCTAGTGACATACTACCAAAGGAAGTAATGCAAATATCGACAACAATACGTTTTCCGTTAGAAGTAACGACTGAACTGCTAAAGGAAACCACTAGGTCGTCAATTGATACTGGCGCATTGGGCGAAACAACAGAAGCCTTGACTACAAAATCTGACGAGACAGAACCTTTAGCATTATTAACAACTTTAACACCTGAACGAAACTCTGAAACTCAGAGCACCACGATGCTAAAAGATTTAACAGCTTTCACCACAACGGAGCCAAGCACTCATAAACCACCCAGTGAACCATTTGAATCATTTACTCCAACTTCGAGAGATATTTATAGCACAACAAAAATTTCGAAATATACCACTGTGGCAAGTAGCACAGACTTGATTACCGATATTACAACTGAACCGCATGCAAGTGAAACGACAGATACGTCAAAATCTTATGAAACAAGTAGAATATCAATAGAACATCCAACAGCTACAACAACAGAACTATCGGGCCAACAAAAAGTAACGACCACAATTCCCACAATTGATCCTACTATTCCATCTGTTATGACGATATCCCCAGAAGGATATACTACTCCTATGACATCTCTTGAATTAGAAAATACAACAAAGCCTGCAACGTTTGGCAATTCTCCAGTAGAAGTATTGCAAACGATAACTTCTATACCAACAACAACAATGACGTCACCAAAAGATATGGGGACAATTTCATCAATATATTTTACTACGAAAATAGCTTCACAAATAACTGATACAACCCCTTCTACTGTAACAACTGAAAAAGATGATGACAGAAAGGAATTTACATCTGCATTTACTGATTATACAACAGCCGATATTGCAACTGAACCGATAGAAACAGATACCACGACAAACTGGGATGAATTCACTATTAAACCAGCAAGTGCAAAACAGCCAACCAGCACAACATATTTTCAAACAGATTCCCCTGAAAATGTAGAAATCGTAACTGCTACTATATCCGAGAAAGCAACAGAGGCTGTACAAACAACAGCAGTAACAACGACGGATTCTGGTGTAAAGATTGTACCTTTTACGGAACTCGATCGCACTGGGTCAATTTTTGCAGCAAAGACTACAACAGAATCTGAATTATTTTTGGAAATCCAGACTCAAATAACAACTCAGAGAGATATTGTTAAGGAAAGAACTACAAAGTCTTCGGAAGACTCTGCCAGTCAACCGGAAAATGTATCTATGAAAACAACTACCCCAAGTAACTTACAAAAGATAACAACATTCACAGGTAAAACCGAACCTGAAATTCCAGTCATTATGGATACAACCACCCCATTGGATTTAACCGAATTATCAACTACAGTTGAATCAACAGAATTTACAACTGTCGAATCAGAAGGAAAGCATACTACTGAATCATCAATTAAACTTACCAGTAAATCATCTACTCTGTCATATGGCATTGACACTAAAATTCATATTACACAAATTCCAGAGGACAAAGCAAGCATTCTAAACACCACTGTCGATTCGTTGCTACCAACAAGTGAATTGCCAACAACAATAACCGTAAAGCCAGAAAAAACTGAGAAAAAGGAGACAACTACAAGTATAGTCACGCATTTGGAAGAAGTTACTAATCCAACGATTTCCGCAGATGTAATAGAGAGGCGAACCACAATGGAAATATTGATAGCAACACCAAATACATCTACACTTTTAAAAGATATAACTGAAATACCACACCGTGAAATTACTCGCACGCCCGAAACAGTTTCAATGATACCAAAGGAAGCAGTTACGGATGAGTATTTAACCACAACAAAGTTTCTAGAGGTAACCACACAAATACCAACCACAAAAATGGAGGAAGGATCAACTACAATCATAACCTCCGCATATACTACTGAAAAACCAGCCACTGTCGACTTGTCGTCTGAAACTACTTCTTCAAGCGGACTATTGGAAAATAAAGAATCTACTGAAATACCAGTAACCACGGACTACATAACATCAAAATATAAAACAGAAGCTTACGAATTACCAACTACAGATGCAAGTACATTTTCGGTCAAGGCAACTTTGATAACTGAGAGTGATTTTGAAACTCAAAGCACCAAGGTGCCGAAAGAATTAACGGAAATACCAATAACAATCGCTACCACCCAGGTAGACTCATTAACTCCCGAAACTACTACAATATATACAGAATCATTTACTTTAACTTCGATTAAATCCAAACCTATAACGACTATGCCATTAGCGGAAACTTCAGTTCAATACTCTAAGATGACTGAGTTGCCAACAACTATGCAAACTTTTATAACTGAAAGTGATTTTGAAACTCAAAGTACTACGCAACCGAAAGAAGTATCGGAAATACCAATAACAACAGCCGCCATCAAGGCAGAGTCAATAACTCCCGAAACAACTACACTATATACAGAATCAAATACTTCAACTTCGAGTAAATCAGAACTTACAACGGTTAAGCCGTTAGGGGAAACTTCAGTTAAATATGCTGAAATAACTGAGTTGCCAACAACTATTCCGGGTTTGCAAACGATTGTAACTTCATTTTCCACTACAAGGCCTTCAAAAGAAGCTGCAGAATTGCCGTCCGCTTTTAGAACTCCCACTATCTTCTCAGAAGTACTTGATTCTACAACTGAAACTTCTTTGCTTCCCGAAATATCTACCGAAATACCCACAACCAGTAGAATCAAACCCGCTCAATCATTATCTACAACATTTTCAATGTATCCAAAGGGAATAACCGAAATGCCCACTATATTTTCCACTGCAACAGTTTCCAAACACTCCGTAACCGATTTAACTTCAGATAAACCTAGAGTTTTTACTGATACAACCACGCAAGGTACAACCAAAGTCCCTATTGATATGACCACAAACGTTGCAAATGAAATGCAATATAGAGAATTAGGTAGATCTGAGATGTCAATAGAAAAATTCACGATTGCAACAACATTACCACACAACGATACAAACGAAGCTCCTGAGATAACTTCAACTATTCCACCAATACAACTTTCAACTACACAAACTTCCATCATTCAAACGATTAAACATTTAAATTTAACAACTTTACTAGGAAAGAATATTTTACGAACCGAAGGTCCTTATTACACCACTCCACCTACATTGGTTTTTCCACAAACGTTTGGGCCATATAATGACACTGCCGGCTTTACTCATTCCTCGAATGAAACCAAAGTAAGTTGCAGTACTGACTTTGACTGTGACGACGACGAGACTTGTATAGGACGACTCTGCACTAGACCTTGTGACTATTATCCAAAACTTTGTCGTAAATATAAACCAAAATATAAACATTGTCATACCCTAAATCATGCAACAATGTGCTACTGTAGCCAAGCTGATCTCCTGTACCCAACTACCAGTGATTGTCTTATAATAGCAGGTAACTGAATTTTAGAAAAACCAAACCAAACACAAGTGTCTTCCACCCACCACCACGTGTTTTCTTCTTTTCATCTTCCTGGAATGCAAATTATGTCAATTTATCTACTGTTATGTTATGCGTTATGTTATTTGTGGTTTAAAAGGAAGACTCAATGATGAGTGTGTGTGTGTGTGTGTATGTGGCATTACTCTCATGGGAAACATCATATGACTAGATGAAATGAGATAAGCACTTGTGCTCAACTACACACATCCACAAAGAACGTCTAGTTGTATCCACATCAATACATGTTTATCTCGCTCTTTTCTTCTACCACATTGAAATAAATGAATGAATGAATTCACCCATCTTTTCCTATACAATCTATTGTTCCATTGTTTCTTTCCCTCAGCATATTGTCCTGCATTAAACAAAATCATGAATTATCTTTTACGAAAAATGGTTAAGCCGAAGTAGGCAAATAATTTTGAGAAGATTCAGTGCATCGATCGATTCGTCTGCATGCAAAATATCACACTATATGAATGTTTCCCCATTCCATCATCCTTCCTATATTTGTACACAATCCACATTTTTTATACCCTGCCACGATCAGTTATTGCATTGACTTGCCAACTAGTTTTTTTATATTCTGTGTGGACCCTTCTTTTTCTCTTAAACGCTTACAAGGCCCCTCATCAGCACCACTTTCTATTGATCAATTATATATTAATTGTTTGAATGTCTAATTTAAGGAATCTGATGCAATAAGAATATTATAATAAAGCATGTTTTGCTATAGATTCAAATTGTTTGTTGTACTACTTTTGCTCCTTGTTACGCCTCCTAAAGGATAAAAGCTCTTATAAAGGAGCATAGCACGAGAAGAATTTCTGTTAAAAGATATGCAAACAAACGTTTGCGTTAATTGTGTAAATAAATTAGTTTAATTATGGCGAAAGGTTCAGTAACAAAAATTAATATACAAATACTAACTAACCCTGGTGATGGCCGGCTATTTTGTAGAGTTATTGGCTTTGTAGAGATGTAAAAACGCAGCATGTGTATATGTTGTATGGCTTTTAAATAAGAATAAATAAATCTTGAAATATTTTATGCTTAACGGTAACTACTAATAATTTCCAAAAAAAATATTAAATTCTAGTCAATTAATTAGAAGAAACATGATTTTTTTTAATTTGGAAAAAAAGTTTTCATTTTAGTTAAAATTTAATAAACTGAAAACTTTATTATATCCAAGTAATAATAAGAGAATGACCTAAATGTTTAATTGTCTACTTTGTAAAAAAAACCTTTCATTAATATTTGATAATAATTTTCTAACTTCACTAAACAAAAAAATCAACAGAAATAGGCTGTGCTTCCAATCAGGAATGTCCGACTCAAAAAGCCTGCATTAATGCTGTCTGCAGTGATCCTTGCTCATTGGCCAACCATTGTGGTCCCCAACAGGAGTGCAATGTTATTGAACACCAACCTGTCTGCTCCAGAGTATGCGAGTGTCAACGTACAAATGATTGCCCAGCAGGTTTTGAATGTGACGGCTGTCAATGCCAGCAAGAAGGTAAGAATTTCTAAATATTTTTGGATTTTATTTTTACACAAAATTTGCGTTTTGAATTCGTTGCGTTTTCTTTCCATTTAATACTACAACACATTCACACACGCACGCACACAGGGCTTATTAAAATAAACAATAGTCTAGTTCGAATTTTTTTTAATTCTTAGCGTTTTTTATGTTTCGAACCTCTTATGAAGTAGCCCACTTGCACTCCAAAACATGCGACTGACTGTGGCTGACTGTCAGCCATTTTAGAAGCTTCACTTGTAGTTTTTGTATGCAAACTACTAAAGCCCCTTTCACACTATTATAAAAGTGCTTAGATTTTAATCTGAGAGAAATCTAATGATAATCCTCCGTCAGACTATCAGAAAAATCTAAAGTAAAATATTGTCATTAAGTAATTTAATATTTAGGCATAAATTCGTTTTCTTTTTATTCAGAAAGAAAATTTATTTGATATGATAACTTTGCAAACAGTAAAAGTTTTAAATTTATTAGACATCTAGCAGAATGGAATGCATTTTCTATGCCGCTAAACACGTTTTCAACATTCGTCGTGTCTTATCTACTAGTTTTGTGTCAAATGTAAACATCATCTATTTAACACAACACTAAAGACAAATAGAATATTTGCTTTGTCTAATAAAATTTTAACTTTAACTGTATTCAAAGTTATCATATCAAAACCGTTTTCCTTCTGAATAGAAAGAATAAAAAAATGAACTTATGCCTAAATTACTTAATATTAATAATTTTAGTTTGACAATGTTACGTCAAACAATAAATTTACTAATCGCTGGGCACGGCGAAAAATACGTAAAATATTCGCATTATATTTCTTGTCTACACGTTCACACTTGTGTAAAAATGCTGCCCTAATAATACGAAAAATCTTAGCTTTTAGAAATTAAAATCATACGGCTGTCAAATTTCCAGCCATATTTTTGCCAGATTCATAACATATTGTTTTCACGCTATAATACTTCTCCAAGTTATATGCATTTTAGGCAAGTTGTTTTACTCAATCTAATAATGTGAAAGGTTTATTCTTGATTTGATATTCCGACAGGGTGTTTTGATGTAGAATTTTGGAACGAATTTCTGTCATCTCTTGTCAAGTTCTGGAGAACGAAAAATGACACTGAAGATGGCACATAGCCGAAACCGGTTTGTCTCCAAACCAAACTTGACAAGGGATGACGGAAATTCGTTCCAAAATTCTACAGTGTGAAAGGTCTCTTACTGATCTTCTGTAAGTTTTACACTCTGCTATTCATGTGATGAAGCTTACGTTTTACGACCTAAGTTCAACCTGATATTTGTTACTCATGCCACTCTGTAGCTACTGCCTGACAGATGTTCAGTTTAGGAAATTATTTTTGGAAAGAAAAAAATCTCTAGGTATCACGTTTGCAGTTCACAATGTTTATTCAACTTTTTCAACTGAAACTTGTCCCATTTAAAAGGTTCTTATAGTGCTTTATATATTCGGTATCATATAGCTTTTAAGCCACTACTTACTTGAGAACAATCGTGCATGTCTTTCACATTAATATTAAATCTTTCAAAAATTACCGCAAATAGTTACAAAAAAAATCTAATTAACAAAATTTACAGGCATAGGACGTTCACCAGTTTGCGAACACTGCGCTCCTGGTTATCACTGTGAACCAACTACTGGCGCATGTATACGAGGTAAGTTTGGGTTTTCAAAAATTCCTTTTGCCCAAAAACAATAACAAATACATTTCTGGCTTTTTTAAAATAAATTTACAAAAAACTAAAACGATAACCGAGAATTAAAAAAAAATACACAAATTCCATTTAACCGCAAATTAGTTGAATTAAATTTCGATAACTTGAAAAATTATTATTGTTTTTACTTACATTTGATTTAATACAAAACTAAACAATTTGTAAATACATACTAAAATTTTGTACATATATATATTTTTTCATAAATGTCTTTCCGAACCCGCAAATAATGTTGCCTTCCAAAATAAAATATACAAAATCAATTTCATTGCCACCAACTGTGTAAATATGTTGACCCCCAACCAAATCACCAACACTTTTCACAAAAAACTAATAGATAAAATAACCAGTAGCACCACAACTTCTCCAATTCCAACAACACCTAAAATAGTTACCGATAAAGATACAAGCACAGTTGAAAATACAATAACAACAACTACTACCATTGTCACAACTTCGACTGCTTCTAACACAACTGACACGGCCGCATCCACGCAAAAACCTAAAACCACCAAAAAAGAAGATGAAGCCGATGAAGCTCCTAGAACAGTGCCAACGGACGTGGATATATCAACCACACCTAAAGTTATAACTACCACGGCTAGCACTGCTGCAGATACAACCACTGCCTCTGAGGCTGCGGAAACCACTTCTGCTGGTAAAACGGGCTTAACAAAGCATTATCGTGATGGTGAGAATGATATTACGGATGCTAACACTACCAAAAGCCCTGCTTCAAAGACTCCAGCCACTACTCCGGCCAGAGGAGAAGATGTTAAAGGGCCGTTCGACTATAGGACCACACCCAAAATGAAGACCACACGCATAGACACTTCGAATGAAATGGATGAATTTAATATTACCGCATTATTGACTACAACACCAAAATATGATAGCACCACTTTCCCCGTGATAATGATAACAGAAGAAACTAAGATTTATGATATTACCACACCCCAGCCCAAGCACACAAAACAGTCTACCATCTTCCCAGTTATAACACCTGAATCTACCACACCAACACAAGCACCAGTTATGATATCTGGTACCACTCTTTTGGCAATACCGGAGTTGATGGAGCCAATCACTACTACCAGCACTGCTAAGGGAATAATAGAATCCAATACAACCACATTGCGACCACCCATTATTATGGCAACTGCCTCAACTATTAAGCCCAAAATAGTAGAGGACTTAAGCACTACCATGTTCCCGGTAATAACAGGCAAGGTTACGGATGTATCTGAAATACCTGGCACCACAACATCGCTTCGTTCAGTAACAGTTGTTGAAACATCCACACTAGTGCCGGCCTCATCACAGTTAGACAAAAGAACTACGAGTAAAATAGATGTGACCTCCGCTACCGCCACCGCAATCACAACAGAATCAATAACTACTCTTATCCCTAGCATAACTACTACCACTCCCAGCACATTGATCACAGTTATTAACACTACTTGTACAGTTCATACTAATTGTGCCCCAAATCAATTATGTGTTTTGGGCCAATGTCGTTTTAAGTGTCGTGGTGATGGAACCAATGAAAACAATTGTATAAAAGGTATTATATTTATTTAAAAAACAATTAACAAAATGTTTTAGTAGACGATAAGTTAAAGTTTTAAATTGATTTTTCGTTAATACCTAAAATCTGCTTTCATATGCAGTTGATTCTACTATATACATATATGTATATTTATACCGGAGGATGTGTTTATATAGAAGTTTGTCATTCCGCTTATAATTTACTGCAACATTCGTGTCCGATGTCGTAATGTATAGGTATATATTATAGATCCCTAAAGTTCACTTAACGAAGTCCGGCTGTCCGGCTATCCGTCTGTGCAAAGTTAAAATCAAATTCCACCAGCCCATGCATACATACATACATATTCTGCATGCTTATGGAACTGGTTCTCATAAATCATCTACACTAGTTGGGCTCCAGCTTACGGACCTAAATGTTGCATCGAATTGAAAATTTGCTAAAAAGAGCGAAATTTATAAAAACCCAACTTCCAAATACAGCAATAAACTGGATTTCACCGCATTTTGAAATGTCATCACAAAATTCGATATTTCACCAAAATTCTATATTTCATCAATCATATCAAAGTTCAATATTTTACCAAAAATTTAACAACAAATTTTAAATTCGCCAAAAAATTTAAAACCACGACAAATTTGAAAACCACCAAAACTTCAAAATTTCACTGAAAATCAATAATAAACTCGGGAATTCGCCAAAAAAAATCTCCACAAATTACAAATTTCCCTATAATAGTTTTCGAAAAAGGCAAAGTTAACCGATTAAAAATGAATGAATATGAAACTTGTTTTACACTTTAGTACTCGTACTTTCTCTTATCTTTCGGGCGGAATACAGAGCTCATATTAAAAAATTTGTCATTTTTAAATCCCATCTGCTAAGCAATCTTGCTTTTCGTCATGAAATTCAGCGATCAAACGTGTGGAGATTACCGCGGATGTGTATCAAGTCCTAGCTATATCGTACAGTTTGTGCCGTAGTGCTCGGCTAATACAAACGCGTTAATTGCATTCGACGATTATAGTCCCTGGCTGAGTTTTTAATTCACTACGCCGAGCTGGCCCTTCGAAAAAAATGGCAAGTCCCTATGTCATTAAGCTCTCAATGTGGTAGAAAAATCATCTTGGGGTGTCTTAATTAAAACACACAACGTAGCCAATCTCCCTTCTTTTTTATTACGTATTTTTTAATGTCTTGTGAGTCTGTCAATGCCTATGCTAGCTCAAATTCTTCTTGCCTATAAGTATTGATTTTAGGGGTCAATGCCATTCGAGAATGCCTAGCAGTTTCCGCCGTAGCGAAAGTGAACACTTTCATTAGGAAAAATCTACTCATTTTTAAAAATTTCACAATAATTATGCGAATTGGAAAATTTTGAACATTTAAAATTTTAAAGGGATTCAACAGAATAAAGTAAAATTATTCTGGGTCATCCTTGAGTAGATTAAGCAAGGTTTAAGATTTAATTCCATCAGATTTGAGTTCTTTTCTAGAATGGCGAAGGTAAATTTTAGGCCAGTGTTTCCCTAACAGTTTATATCAAATCAAAATATCTAACATTAAATTTGTACATAAAAGCATTTCATTATTAAATTTGTAAATATAATTTAGAAATCCTCGCAGAAACAAGCATCATTTGTAAAAATCATAATTATTATTTTTTCAATTAAATATTTATTTTACATTTAACTGACATTTTAATACAATTAAATTTTTAACCTTCTTTCTAACAACCAAAAAAATCTATTCATCAACCTCATCAACTTACAAAATAGAATCACCAGGTTCACCTAAAAATCCAGAACCCTGTCAATCGAATAATGACTGCATTGAGAGTGAAGCATGCTATATGGGTCTGTGTCAAGATCCATGTGAGTTTGCTAATGTTTGTGCTGCTACAGCCAAATGTATTGCAAAAATGCACCGACCAATATGTTCATGTCCAGCCGGACATGAAGGTAACCCGACAATAAAATGTATTTCATCTGACAAGACAAGTAAGAATACTAAAACGAAACTAAAGCAAAAAAAACTAATAATTAAACGAAACATTTCTTTTTTTGTTTATAATAAAACATTTTGTTTTATTCATAAAGATTTGAAGTCTGTAAATTTAATAAAATTTTATTTTCACCTCTTTAGTTGAATGTGGTGAAGATAGCGATTGTGCTGTAACAGAAGCATGTATTAATCGCCGTTGCCAACGTCCTTGCGATGCTCACAATCCATGTGCTCAAAATGCTATATGTGTTAATGTCAACCATGCTGCCGATTGCAGTTGTACTGATGGCTACGAAGGCAATGGATATGTGGGCTGCCAGCCAGGTATGTGCTTTGAAAGTCTTCATTATTCTCTGTGCCGCACTACTTTTTATAAAATTTTCTAATCTATAAAATATTTATGTTTCTTCTTATTATTTATAAAAATCAAAATAAAAATACAACACTGTATAAAAACAACTCTGCAACAACAAAAACGCACGTGTAAAATACATCAACCCACTCTACATTGTTCTACTTAAACGAAACACTGTTAAAATGTAATTAAATGTCTGTCTCCCTGCCCACTAAACCTAAACACTTTGCAATTGGAATTCAAACAAAAATTAAAAATCTTTTGTTGTATACATACACCCCGACAACCAAACAACCAACAAAATTCTATGCCTCTTCACCAACCACCCATCCATATCAACCATAAAAACTCCCTCCAAAATAGCTTTTATTTATCCCCCGGTATGTCAGTACAATGAGGATTGTCCACCAAACAAGTTGTGCGATCGTTTAAATCGTCGTTGCATTAATCCTTGCCAAGAAGATTCTTGTGGTGAAAATGCTGAATGTATTCCCACGAACCACGGTATTGACTGCAGATGTTTGGCTGGTTATGTTGGTAATGCTTATGTGGAATGTACAGTATTGCAAGGTTGTCGTTCCGATTCCGAGTGTGATGCTAGTCAGGCTTGCATCAACGGAAAGTGTGCTTCGCCATGTAGCTGCGGAGCGTATGCCTTGTGTGATGTTATAAACCATCGTGGTATTTGCAAATGTCCACCCGGCTATACCGGCAACCCGGCAAATGCTTGTACCCCGCCCACAAACCCGTGTGATCCCAACCCATGTGGTCTTAATGCTTTATGTGAGTTGGACAATGGTAATCCCATCTGTTATTGTCCTAAAGGTCTTACAGGAAATCCGTTTAAGAATTGCAGTAAGTATTAAGTGAACTCAAGTGCAATTATTCTTTTAAATACATTGTACTCTCATACCTTTAGTACCTGAAGGAGACGAATGTACACCGAATCCTTGCGGCCAAAATTCTGGTTGTCGCATGGTATCTAATCAGCCCCTCTGTTTTTGTTTAGCGGAGTACGAGGGACAACCACCACAAATTCCATGTAAATTGCCATCGAATCCTTGTGAGCCTTCTCCGTGTGGTCCCAACACACAATGTACTATGCTGAACAATGGTTTCTCGAAATGTACCTGTTTGCCAGGTTATGTCGAAAGTCCGAATACAATTAGAGGATGTATTGAACCCACCAACCCTTGTGATCCTAATCCTTGTGGTGTGGGTGCAATTTGCGATTCAACACGCAATCCAGTATGTTTTTGTCCCGACAACAAAATTGGTAATCCATTCCGCTTTTGTGAAAGCCCTGCAGTTTCTCTAGAATTGTGCAAACCTGGTCCATGTGGACGAAATGCCGACTGTTATGTGACAGGAAATCGCGAAGAGTGTTATTGCAAACCAGGATATGCCGGAGATCCTTACCAGGGATGTCGCGAACCACCAAGATCTGCTTGCGAACCAAACCCCTGTGGCCCTAATGCTGAGTGTGTGAAAGCTGAAGATGGTCAAAGCGTTTGTGTGTGTCCACATGGTTTGTCAGGTGATCCAACATCGTTGTTGGGTTGTCTCGCTTACGAATGTCAAGTTGATGATGATTGTCCTTCAGATAAGACCTGTATGGGTTTTAAGTGTCATGATCCATGCCCTGGTGCATGTGGTCATGGTGCTAGCTGCCATGTACAACAACATCATCCTGTATGCTCTTGTAATCCTGGACTGACCGGTAATCCTGGTTTCTACTGTACCGCTATGGATGCTCCCAAGAAACCCACAAATCCTTGTGTACCTAGTCCTTGCGGTTTGAACAGTGAATGTAAGATTATGAACAACAGAGCTGTCTGTTCTTGCTTGCCTAACTATTTGGGAGATCCGCATTCTGGTTGCAGACCTGAATGTGACATAAACTCAGATTGTGGTTCCAATAAAGCTTGCGTCAATCATAAATGTGTGGACCCATGTGCTGGTACGATATGCGGTATTAATGCTTTGTGCTCTGTTCAGCACAATACACCACTATGTCATTGTTTGGATGGCTTCACTGGAGATGCCTTTCGCCAGTGTATTGCTATTGGTGTTCTGCGTAATGTTTCACGCGATCCTTGCGTGCCTTCACCTTGTGGACCATCGGATATTTGTTCTGTATATGCAGATGGTGTGGCTCTATGTGATCCTTGCTTTGGCCCTGAATCTCAATATAATCCACGCTGCAGACCTGAATGTATATCCAATTCGGATTGTCCATTCGACAAAGCTTGTTTGGGCTCAAAATGTTTAGATCCATGCGCCGGATCCTGCGGTCATAGGGCCGTCTGTTATGTCTACGAACATAATCCTATCTGTCAATGTCCTCCTGGTTTATACGGTAATCCCTATGAACAATGTGCAGTTCCACTGTCAGAAAAGCCGGTGCCCTCGCCTAGTTGTGCCAAATTACAATGTGGAGCTAATACTGAATGTAGAAAACAAAATGGTCTCTTAACTTGTGTGTGTCGAAGAGGTTACTTTGGTAATCCCTTTGTAGCGTGTAGACCAGAATGTGTTTTGAACACCGATTGCCCTGCTGATAGAGCCTGCGTTAATTCAAAATGTGTAGATGTCTGCTCAGGAGTATGCGGAATTAATGCTTTATGTCAAGTTGTCAATCATGGTCCTATCTGTCTTTGTCCTGAAGGATTTACTGGAGACGCCTTCAAATCGTGTTCAAGACATCAACAAATACCATCTAATCAATATTTACCTGTACCCAAAAATCCCTGTGAACCCTCACCTTGTGGACCCAACTCAAGATGTCTTATTTCACCGGAAGGTTATGCTGCCTGTTCTTGTTTGCCTAGCTACAAAGGTTCGCCTCCAGTATGTCAACCCCAATGTATTGTTAGTTCTGAATGTCCGCTGCAACAAGCCTGTATTAACCAACGATGTACAGATCCTTGTCCTGGCACTTGTGGCGTTTTCGCCAGATGTAAGGTCTTAAATCATAATCCAATTTGCTCCTGCGATGCGGATCATGAAGGAGATCCGTTTGTAGCGTGTGTGCCAGCTCAAGAAGTGCCTAAAGGCGTAGAAAAAGGGCCGGAAAATCCTTGCGTGCCATCACCCTGTGGACCAAATTCAATATGTCAAGTCAAGCAGAGTAGACCTGTTTGCTCTTGCGTGGCTAATTACATAGGCAGTCCACCCTACTGCAGACCTGAATGTACTTTAAATAGCGAATGTCCTTCAGATAAGGCTTGTATTCAAGAGAAATGTAAAAACCCTTGTGCTAATACATGTGGCCACAATGCCAAATGTACTGTCATAGCTCATGCAGCCTACTGCAGTTGCGAAGATGGATTTGAAGGCGATGCATTTGTAGCTTGTTCTAAGATAATACAAAGTAAGTATTATATTATTAACAAGGTGTTGAATAAATATTATATTCTAGAATGTTTTAAGAACCACAAGATCATGTTGATCCATGCTATGCTAATCCCTGTGCCGAAAATGCTATTTGCACTGAACGCAATGGCATTGCCAAATGTAATTGCATAGAACCTTATATAGGCGATCCCTATTCCACTGGCTGCCGGCCGGAGTGTGTCTACAATGGTGAATGTCCTTCCCAGTTGGCATGTATTAAGCAACATTGTCGTGATCCATGTGCTGGAACGTGTGGCAAGAATGCCGAATGTTCTGTAGTCAACCATGTGCCTGTGTGTAGTTGTATTCGAGACTTTGTTGGAGATCCCTTCACTGGTTGCAAAAAGGATATTCGTAAGATTACTGATCTAATTTCAAATGCACTTAAATCAATTTCCTTGTTTATATCTCTTTTATAGAAATTAAACCAATTAGCCCTTGTGAACCTAATGTTTGTGGAGCTTACAGCATTTGCAGAGTAGTTGAAGGTCGTCCAACATGTTCCTGTCAAGTCAGCTATATTGGTACGCCGCCTAACTGCCGTCCTGAATGTGTTGTCAGCTCCGAGTGTAGCCAAAACTTGGCTTGCATTAATCAAAAATGCGTTGATCCTTGTGCCAATACCTGCGGTTTTAATGCTAAATGTCAAGTTGTTAATCACAATCCAATTTGTTCTTGCCCGGAAGAAATGTTTGGCGATCCTTTCGAGCAATGTGTACCTAAGCGTAAGTTGTTTTACTTTAATTGCATTGTAAATTATTTGTTGGTCATATCATACATCAGTTGGGACTTTATGGTGTAAAAGTATTTAAAATGTATAGGGTACATTATGAAATATTTGGCAATCTATTTATTCATATACGAGTACATATATAATTAATTCCTTATACTTCGAAAATTCTAGCTACCGGACCAAGTCGCGATATAAACGCATGCATACCAAGTCCGTGTGGACCAAACTCCGAATGTCATGAGGTAGATAGCAGAGCTGCTTGCGTTTGTCTTCCCGGCATGTTTAGTGCTCCGCCGAATTGTCGACCTGAGTGTGTTATTCATCAAGATTGTCCCTCTAATAGAGCTTGTATTGCTCAACGATGTGAAGATCCATGTGTGGGAGCGTGCGGTTTCAATGCAGTCTGTACATCGCATAATCATAAACCTATTTGCTCATGCATTGAAGGGCATGAAGGTGACCCATATGCCGGCTGCAGTATGAAATCAAGTGAGTACCGATTTTATAAACTCGTTACTCTCCTCGGAAAACTATATTTAAGTTTGTAATGCACAGATGTACTATTTTTTACAGTTTCAGTATATTTTATATATCAATTTGTTACCGGTATATGGCAACCCTCTTAAACATTTTATTTATGCATGTTCTTTTATTTCATTATACTATTTTTATTTTTCAAATGTGTTTTCACAAATAGTTTGTATATGTGTATATACTATTTCTATGGTTTTGTTTATCGTATAGTTGTGGTACCAGATTTGCCTAGTGATCCTTGCAATCCATCACCTTGTGGCTCAAACGCCATTTGTAAAGAACGCAATGGTGCTGGAGCTTGTTCATGCATGCAAAACTATTTCGGCGATCCTTATATTAACTGTAGACCCGAATGTGTACATAATTCTGATTGTCCTCGTACAAAGTCATGTATGAATATGAAATGTGTAGATCCATGCCTAAATTTGTGTGGTTTTAATGCCGTATGTAGAGTAACTAATCATCAGCCAGTTTGCTCTTGTGAAGCAGGTTTTACTGGAAACCCAATGCGCATATGTCACGAAAACCCGTCAAATATGTATTTACCAATACCCAAGGATCCGTGTAGACCATCACCATGCGGTTTGTTTAGCAGCTGTCGCGTTCAAAATGGTCATCCAGTATGTTCCTGCTTGCCCGATTGTATGGGTCAGCCTCCTAATTGTAAACCAGAATGTATTATAAGTGCTGAATGTAGTCCGGATAAGGCTTGCATTAACCAGCGTTGTCAGGATCCATGTCCGGGTACATGTGGGCATAATGCTAGATGTAGGGTAACCAATCATTCGCCCATTTGTACCTGTGGTCAGGGCTACTCGGGAGATCCTTTTCACCAATGCATGCCCGAGAGAAGTAGGGTTTTATTTTCTTCGCTATTACAATCAATTATTAATAATTAGTACTAATGTTTTTCAATGTAGAACAATCTGAATTGCCAAAATATCCTATATCGAAATCAAATCCCTGCGTACCAACACCTTGCGGTCCTAGCTCTCAGTGTAGGATGTCTGCAACGGGTCCAGTATGCTCCTGTTTGCGTGGCTATATTGGACGACCACCAAACTGCCGCCCTGAATGTTCTATTAATACTGAGTGTTTGTCACAAATGGCTTGCGTAAATAATCGCTGTGAAGACCCTTGCATCGGCTCTTGTGGCAACAACGCCTTATGCCATGTCAGTAATCATGCTCCGGTATGCATGTGTCAATCTGGTTTTACGGGAGATCCTTTCTCAGGATGTAATCTTTTAATACAAAGTAGGTTTTATTTACCGATAAAGGGCAATCAAATTAATAAATGTATATGTATGCTGTGTTTATCCTGCTTTAGTTCCCGACGAGCCTATTCAACCCTGTCACCCCAGTCCTTGTGGCTTAAATGCTCTGTGTGAAGAACGCAATAATGCAGCTTCTTGTAAATGTATACCCGAGTACTTTGGTGATCCATACGTTGAATGTAGACCAGAGTGTGTTTTGAATTCGGATTGTCCGAGGTCGAAAGCTTGCGTCAATAATAAATGTATGAATCCCTGTACGGGTGTGTGTGGCAATAATGCTGAGTGTTTTGTGTTGAATCACCAAGCTAATTGCGAATGTTTGCTGGGCTTTACGGGAAACCCAAGTTTGGGTTGTCATCTTATACCTGCAACTCCCAAACGTAAGCATGCTAGAAAAATTACATAAAATAATTTCCACTTACTAATGAAAGAACTAGGATTATTAACCATAGTAAGCAATTATTTATCCCTTCTAACCTCTTAACCTACGAGCCCTATTGAGCCGAAATGAGATTAATTCTGAAAGACCTCCTAAAAAACTAAAATACAACTCAACCTCCAATTAACTTGCACACTCTCATAACCACAGAAGTGGTTTAAGATTATAACACTCTTTTTAATTTTGAACTTTGTGTTTAGATGATATTATTGTACCCAGCAATCCTTGTGTACCGTCACCCTGCGGTCTGTATAGCAACTGCAGGGAACAAAATGGACATGCCGTGTGCTCTTGCATTCCCAATTATATAGGAGCTCCGCCCAACTGTAGACCTGAGTGCATGAGTAGTTCTGACTGTTCGCAAGACCGATCATGTATCAATGAACGTTGCAAAGATCCCTGTCCCGGAACTTGTGGCAATAATGCTTTATGTCGTGTGGTCAATCACAATCCCATCTGTTCATGCATGTCTGGCTTTACTGGTGATCCATTCACACGCTGTGTGTACGAAGAAAGTAAGATCATTATTTCATCGTTTATTTCTCTCCATATGGTATTGCATCAACCATCTGCCCATTTCATCATCATCATCATCATGTTCTTCATTCAAACAAAACAAATATTTATGTTCCTTTTATTTTCTGTTTGTTTCTTTTTCTTCTTTGTAAAATGCTTTAAATCATTTATGCATGCTTACTGCTATTCTTCTAAACTTATATATGTAAATACGTGTCTGTATAAAAAGAACGACCGCTTGTCAGGGATCCGATTAATCCCTGTGAACAATCGCCTTGCGGACCAAATTCACAATGTCGCGTTTCTGCTACCAATGAGCAAGTAGTTTGCTCCTGCTTACCCAATTACATAGGAAGGCCGCCAAATTGCCGACCTGAATGCACATCTAACTCAGAGTGCCATGGCAATATGGCTTGTATAAACCAGCGCTGCCAGGACCCTTGTCAGGGTTCATGCGGTTCATATACCACATGTATTGTAAATAGTCATAGGCCAATATGTCGCTGCATTAATGGTTATACTGGGGATCCATTTTCAGAATGTAGTCCACAAAGTAAGATTTAGTTTTAAGTAGTTCATTGCATAGGATGGTGTGTTTTTATACAAAGGTGTTAACAATAATAATGTAATGCTTTCCTGTTTAGTTATTGTACCACCTGAGAAGTCTGAACCCTGCAATCCTAGTCCTTGTGGTGCTAATGCCGTTTGCAAAGAGAGAAATGGCGTAGGATCTTGTACCTGTTTGCCCGACTATAATGGTGATCCCTACACAGAGTGCCGGCCGGAATGCGTTCTTAATACGGACTGTACAAAAAATCGTGCCTGTATAAATTACAAATGTAAAGATCCCTGTCCAGGAGTATGTGGTGTGGATGCAGAATGTCATGTTATCAATCACTCGCCCAGTTGCAGTTGCCCAACTGGTTATACCGGAAATCCTTCACAATATTGTCGTAAAGAAGTTAAACGTAATATTAATTAAGGAAATTGTTTAGGGAGAAAAAATTTTGCTACATTTGTCACTTTCTTTTTGGTTTAGAATTCGATGACATCAAGCCCTGTCGTCCCTCACCTTGTGGGCCTTATAGTCAATGTCGTGAAGTTAACGAGCATGCGGTTTGTTCATGCATAACTAATTATATTGGTACTCCTCCAGCCTGTCGCCCAGAATGTTCTGTTAGTTCCGAGTGTTCTCAAGACAGAGTATGTTTGAACTTGCGTTGTATAGACCCATGTCCAGGAACTTGTGGCACTGAAGCCACTTGCAAGGTTACTAATCACAACCCTATCTGCTCATGTCCATCGGGTTATACCGGAGATCCATTCATAAGATGTCTAAAAGTCGAAGAAAGGCATGTTGTAGACAAACCATTAAATCCTTGTGTGCCAAGTCCTTGTGGTCCTAACTCGCAATGTCGTGCGGTAGACGAAACTCCTGTATGCTCCTGTTTACCCAACTTTATTGGACGCGCTCCCAACTGCAGACCGGAATGTACTATTAATTCCGAGTGTCCCTCTAACTTAGCATGTATCAATGAGAGATGCAAAGATCCTTGTCCCGGATCATGCGGTTTTAATGCCTTTTGTAATGTAGTCAATCATTCTCCTATTTGCAACTGTGAGTCAGGCTTTTCTGGGGACCCCTTTGCCGGCTGCAATCCAACACGTAAGAAATCTGTAGGAAAAGTAAATACTTTTTGACTTTGCTAACTGGCTTTATTGTATTTTTGGAATACTCAGCGATTCCTGAAGAACGCCTTACCCCTTGTAACCCTACACCTTGTGGAACAAATGCAGAATGCAAAGAACGGAATGGTGCGGGTTCTTGTACTTGTCTTGAAGGTTATTTTGGGGACCCTTACAGCGGTTGTCGTCCGGAATGTGTGGTTAATTCTGACTGTGCGCATGATAAATCGTGTGTTAATCAGAAATGTACAGATCCTTGCCCCGGAGTTTGCGGTATTAATGCTGAGTGCCGTGTTGGTAACCATATACCAACCTGCCTTTGCTTGCCGGGATACACTGGTAATCCCCTTAGTTCTTGTCGCGTTATTCCGGAAGCGGAAGCCTTACCAAGTATGTTATCTACGCGTGCGTTTTCAGCTCACTGCCACTAGTTTCTGTAATTTCTTCTATATTTTTACCAGTTGCAAAAGAAGTTAATCCTTGTCAACCCTCCCCATGTGGATCCTATAGTCAGTGTCGTGAAGTAAATGGCCATGCCGTTTGCTCTTGCCAGACCAACTTTATGGGCTCGCCACCCAACTGTCGCCCAGAATGTATAGTCAGCTCCGACTGTGCTCAAAACATGGCATGTCAAAATCAAAAGTGTATAGATCCCTGCCCTGGCACTTGTGGTATGGAAGCAATTTGTCAAGTTATCAACCACTACGCAGCATGTTCCTGTCCTCCTAGTTATACAGGAGATCCCTTCAATAGATGTTTTAGAAATAAATGTAAGCAAATTTCCATGTTCTTCTTTTCAACGAAGAGAATTGGAAAACGAAAGAACCGTTTAGGGGAGACTCTAATATTAATGTTTGCATGAACACCTTCCTGTTTTCAATTCTCTTCTATAATTTGGGATTGGAAGTTCTTCCGACTTCCCATCCTTAAATATTTTTTGATGCATGCTTTTTAATTTGTATATATAGATATTAATGTTAAACTATTTGTATTTATCCTCTTTTTATTTTATTATAATGAATGTGTGTGATGTGTATTCTATCCAACTATAAAACTTCTACACC
The DNA here is from genome assembly GCA_963932375.1 of Phania funesta. NCBI lineage: Eukaryota > Metazoa > Arthropoda > Insecta > Diptera > Tachinidae > Phania > Phania funesta. The sequence continues at coordinate 44,810,155 of OZ010653.1, forward strand.
TACACTCTCATCTAAATGTAAACGTAATGTAACCTGTTCCTATCCAACTCTTCACTTCTACTATACCAACACAAATCTACCAACTCCATGTAAACTCTATCAATGTAGTGGATGTAACACCTGTGTCAAACACTGGTAACCCCTGTGTACCTTCTCCATGTGGACCCAACTCGAAATGTATCGATGTTGGAGATTCGCCTGCATGTTCCTGCCTGCCAGACTACCTGGGACGACCACCTAATTGTCGTCCCGAGTGCATGAGTAGTTCTGACTGTCCCGCCAATTTGGCCTGCATGAATCAAAAATGTTCAAATCCATGTATGGGTACTTGTGGCGTACACACTCTATGTAGAGTTGTTAAGCATAACCCCTTATGTCAATGCGAACCTGGCTACACTGGAGATCCTTTCTCTGGCTGTAGTGCTGTACAAATAAGTATATATTTTTCCGTTTATATTGAGCAGAAGCAAAGGATTTAAATTAAGCTCTTAAAAAGAACTTTCTCAAAAAAAATCAAATCCTTTGCTTCTTTTTAGCTGTTTGCTTAACTCAGCACTTCCGGTTATTAACTTTGAATTTGTGTTAAATTTTCAGTGACGACAACGGAACGACCTCGTGATCCTTGCAATCCCAGCCCATGTGGCGCCAACGCAGTTTGTCGAGAACGTAATAGTGCTGGATCATGTGCTTGTTTACCGGAATATTTCGGCGATCCATATAGCGGCTGTAGACCAGAATGTGTTCAAAACTCAGATTGCGATCGCTCAAAGGCTTGTCTTAACAACAAATGTATTGATCCCTGTCCAGGAGTTTGTGGAATTAATGCCGAGTGTCATGTTCTTAATCATGCGCCTAACTGCCAATGTTTTGAAGGTTATACCGGAGATCCACATCGTTTTTGCGCGGTTGTTGAAATTACGACTATAACTCCATTAAAGCCTTGTCAACCATCACCTTGCGGACCTTACAGTGAATGTCGCGAATCCAATGGCCATGCTGTTTGCTCCTGCTTAGATAATTATGTTGGCGCTCCACCTTCTTGCCGTCCGGAGTGTGTTGTAAGCTCAGAATGCGCTCAAAACCGAGCATGTATACAACAGAAATGCGCAGATCCTTGTGCTGGCGCTTGTGGATCTCAAGCTAGATGCCAAGTTGTAAATCATAACCCCATTTGTACTTGTCCAGTAGGTATGACTGGTGATCCATTTGTTGAATGCAGTGTTGGTAAGGAACAACCACGAGACCCTGAAAATCCTTGTATTCCTTCACCTTGTGGTCCAAACTCGTTGTGCCGAGAAATTGGCGGTCAAGCTGCATGCTCATGTCAAACATATTATGTGGGCAGACCACCTAATTGCAGACCAGAATGTACTAACCACGACGAATGCCCTAACCAATTGTCTTGCCAAAATGAAAAATGTGTTGATCCCTGTCCCAACTCTTGCGGCGCGAATGCTTTATGTAAGGTTATTCAGCACAACGCTGTGTGTTCTTGCACTGATGGCTACGAAGGAGATCCATTAACCGGATGTCAGCTTATACCTAATGTTATGCCAAAACAACCGCAGTCATCGCCATGTGAGCCATCACCTTGTGGCCCACAAGCTGAATGCCGTGAACGTAATGGAGCTGGTGCTTGCTACTGTCACGAAGGCTATGAAGGTAATCCCTACGATGTCGAAAACGGTTGTCGCCATGAATGTGAAGCACATGATGACTGTTCACCAGCACAAGCTTGTGTTCGTTTCAAATGCAAAGATCCTTGTGATAATATATGCGGCGAATTCGCAATTTGCACAGTGGATAAACATGTGCCAACATGCACCTGCCCTGCTGGTTTTTCAGGGGATCCATTCTTCCAATGCAAACCGATTCCAGTTACACCACGGCCTATTGTTAATCCATGCGTTCCGTCTCCATGTGGTCCAAACAGTATTTGCCGAAATATCAATGATCAAGCTGTGTGCTCATGTCAGTCGGGCTTTGTCAATCAACCACCAAACTGTAGACCAGAATGTATCGTAAGCTCTGAATGCTCTGCTGAAAAGGCTTGCGTAAATAACAAATGTGTGGATCCTTGTCAACACACATGCGGTCAGCTTGCGATATGTACGGTCAAAAATCACAGCCCCATCTGCACGTGTCCTCGAGGAATGACTGGAGATCCATTTGTTAAGTGCTCCAGAATATGTAAGTTTATATTAATTATACATATGTACATATATTATTACAAACATCACCAAACGTGTAACGGGTATTCAAAAGTTTGTCGTCTCATTTTTAATTTCTACAATATTCATTTGCGACTTTATAAATTATTAAGGCCCCGGACAACTTACAGAGTTCATTCTTCAACCAATTTGTAATATGCTTTTGACAGCAATTTGCTGTCAATCCAGCAAAATCGTCCCACGTATTTCCTAGATATGAGCCATAATATAATTTTCATGTTGGTTTGCATTTTTTACTCCTATTGGCATTAAACATTTTTTAAATCTAAAGAAAATTTTAAACAAATGTTGAAATGAAAAATAACCAAACTTAACCAAAAACCGAAATTTCACTGAAAATTCTCCGAAATCTAAATTTACACAAACTCAACATTTTAGCAAAAAATCAGTAACAATTAAATGTGATCAAAAACTTATTTCACCAAAGAATCTAAAACTTAAAAAAATATTAATGAAATTATTTGTTTGAACGAATTTATCGAACAGATATTTTTTAATAATAATGCGATTGATTTATTCAGGGTCAAGTTTTCTCAACTAAGAAAGATTTTTTTTATTTTTCTTAATGCGATAATTTTTAAGAATACGAAAAAAGTTAAAAGAATGGAATGTAACGCAATAGAAAAATAATCGAAAAATTTGAATAGACTCTCTCTCGTGTTCAATTTTCATCATTCGGTGGGTTGCCAGTATGTGCTGATAACATGCGTAACGGCACAGGAAACGAATGCATTCCGTTCTGCTAGTGTTCTAAACTTTGCCTTGTCACTATTCTTGTTAATAGAAACAACATGTTTTCTTTCTTAATTAAAAGAATAGAAAATAAACTTGAGCCTGGGAGAAAAACCCATTACTTATCGCATCAATTAGCATTTTGACTAAAAAGTCGATATTGTTGCTTACCAGTTGAAATCATTCAAAATTGGAAACATTTCCAAAACCGATAGAAGCAAAAAAACGGTGAAATTGATTCACTTAATTAAAGAACGTCAGTGATGGTTTAGACCGAAAAATATCTATAGTTTTGCATTGAAAAAAAATCATTTCAACGCACCTTAGTAGAAATCTTTCAATTCTAAAAGTAAAAATACGATGTCAAAAATATTAGTGCAGTTTACAAAAAAAATCTGCAGAGACTAAGACACATTTTTACTACATTATTTCGCAGTATAGAATATACGAGTAAAGGATTATAACATCCGAAAATAGCACTCCCAATTATTGTTATATTTAATATACTTTTCCTTTGCAGCGATTATTGTTGAAGATAAACCCACTACAGAAAAACCACCATCATGTATTCCATCACCTTGTGGTCCGAACTCTAAGTGTCAGATTGTTGGGAGCAGCCCTGCCTGTTCTTGCTTACAAGACTTTGTTGGTGCTCCTCCAAACTGTCGACCAGAATGTGTTCTTAATTCAGAATGCGGTCCTACTGAAGCTTGTATTAATCAGAAATGTCGTGATCCCTGTCCTGGGTCCTGCGGCTTTGAAGCAAAATGCCATGTTCTTAATCATGTTCCCATATGCAACTGCCTGGATGGGTATACTGGTGATCCATTTATACGCTGTAGCCCTGTACCTGTTACGGAAACACCAAGGATTCCAAATGATCCCTGTGATCCAAATCCTTGTGGTCCTAATGCCGATTGCTTCAATGGTGAGTGCAGATGCCAAGATAATTATCAAGGCAACCCTTATGAGAGCTGCCGTCCCGAATGCTCGCTATCTGCTGACTGCCCACGGGACAAAGCCTGCATGCGAAATAAGTGTGTCGATCCTTGCCCAGGAACTTGCGGAGTTAATGCTTTTTGTGAAGTTCTCAATCACATTCCTGTATGCTCTTGTGTGAAGGGTTACGAAGGTGATCCATTTAGTAACTGTCGCATAAAATTAGATGAACCAGAAAAACCCGCCACGCCATGCTCGCCTTCTCCGTGTGGTGCCAACAGTCAGTGCCGCGACATTAATGATCATGCTGTTTGTTCCTGCCTAGATGGTTTTATTGGATCACCACCACAATGTCGGCCAGAATGTGTGGTTTCTAGCGAATGTTCTGCATTACAAACTTGCGTTAACAAGAAATGCATCGATCCATGTGCTGGATCTTGCGGCATTGATGCCCGTTGTGAAGTGATCAATCATAGTCCAATATGTGGTTGCCCACCTGGCAAGACTGGTGATCCTTTCAAGAGATGTTTCGATATACCTATCGAAGCTCCAAGAAATCCCGAGATACCCAGAGATCCTTGTGTGCCTTCACCGTGTGGACCTAACTCTATTTGCAAAGAAGGTCCCAGCGGTCCATCCTGCCAGTGCATATCTGAATTCTTTGGATCGCCACCTAATTGTAGGCCTGAATGTATTATCAATCCAGATTGTCCCTCTACTCAAGCTTGTATTAACAACAAATGTCGCGATCCATGTCCTGGCTCCTGTGGCACTAACGCCGAGTGTCGCGTTATCGGTCATTCCGTATCATGTTCATGCCCAACTGGTTATGCCGGAAATGCGTTTGTGCAATGTATTTTACAGAAAGAGGAACCGATTAAGCCCTGCGAACCATCACCATGTGGCCCTAACGCGGAATGTATTGAACGTAATGGTGCAGCTGCTTGCAAATGTATTGATGAATATCAAGGCAATCCCTATGAAGGATGTCGGCCTGAGTGTGTTCTCAGTTCGGATTGTACAACCGATAAGGCTTGTATACGTAACAAGTGTCAAGATCCGTGTCCCGGCATCTGTGGTTCAAATGCTCAATGTTATGCTGTTAATCATGTTCCTAATTGTGTATGTAATGAGGGATATACCGGTGATCCATTCTCCAATTGCCACACTCAACCCAAGTTGTCCCCACCAACACCAGGAAACCCTTGTCAACCTTCCCCTTGCGGCCCTAACAGCAAATGTCGTGAATCAAATGGCTTGGCTGTATGTTCATGCTTGAATTCCTTTATTGGTTCACCACCAAATTGTAAACCAGAATGCACGGTTAACGCTGAATGTCCCCAAAATAAGGCTTGTCACAAATTTAAATGTGCCAATCCTTGCGCCGGAACTTGTGGTAGCGATGCCAAATGTGAAGTTATTAATCACAATCCAATTTGCAGTTGTGCTCTAGAAATGACTGGCGATCCATTTACCAGATGTTATCCAGCACCCATTCGGCCGAAAGATGAACCAACTAAACCGAAAAACCCTTGCCTACCTTCACCTTGTGGCCTTTATTCAGAGTGCCGTGTTAGTGGTGATCAACCATCATGCTCATGTTTGCCTAACTACATTGGAGCTCCTCCGAACTGCCGCCCAGAGTGCATAGTTAACACCGATTGTCCGTCCAGTTTGGCATGTATTGCTGAAAAATGTCGCAACCCTTGTGACGGTACCTGTGGCATTAACTCTGAATGTCGTATACAAAATCGTTTGGCTATTTGTAATTGTCGCTCTGGCTTTACCGGAGATCCATTCAGCCAGTGTATTGAAATTATTGAAGAAAAAAGTCAACCACCAGTGGAAGAGGATGCTTGTGCCCTACAGCCATGCGGAGCAAATGCCGAATGTCAAACAGGCGGTGTCTGTGTGTGTTTAAGGGACTATCAAGGAGATCCATATATCGGCTGTAGACCAGAATGCACTTTAAGTACGGACTGTTCACCAAGCAAGGCTTGTTTGAATAAGAAATGTGTTGATCCATGTCCTGGAACTTGTGGCCAAAATGCCCAGTGTGATGTCAGCAATCACATACCTATTTGCACCTGCCCCAAGGGTTATACCGGCGATCCATTCATTAATTGTCGTCAGGTAATACGAAATGATTTGGTACAAACAGATCCGTGCCAACCCAACTCATGCGGACCAAATAGCAACTGCCAAGTGACAAATCAAGGTATCAGATGTGCATGCAAACCCGGTATGCTGGGCTCACCACCCGCCTGCAAACCTGAGTGTATTGTTAGCTCGGAATGTTCTCTACAAACGGCTTGTATTAATCGCAAATGCGTAGGTCCCTGTCCTGGGGCTTGTGGTCAATTCGCTAAATGTCAAGTAATAAATCACAATCCTATCTGTACTTGCAATATTGGCTATACCGGCGATCCATTCACTCGCTGCTACGAAGAAACAAAGCCTGTAGAACCTGCACGACCAGTCAATCCATGTGTTCCATCACCATGTGGTCCTAATTCGGAATGCAAGGTTATGGGCGATAATCCAGCCTGTTCATGTGCCACTTCATTCTTTGGTACACCACCGAATTGTAGGCCCGAATGTACCATTAATCCAGAATGTCCGTCAACTAAAGCATGCATACGTCAAAAGTGTGAAGATCCTTGTATAGGATCATGCGGATTCAATGCTCGTTGCTCCGTTGCCAACCATATGCCAATCTGTAGCTGCGAACATGGCTTTACTGGAGACCCATTTACTAGCTGTCAACCAATACCAGGTAGGATTTTTGTTTACATCCCTTTTCTGTTAGCTTTTAGGCATAACCACAAATTTATGGTGGAAGATGATGATATGGGTTAAGCAAACTATTACTTGCTTATTGATTTACAATTATGAATGGTATGCCTAAAAATTAAATACTAAACGAGTCAAACCATGTAGGATTTGAAATTAATCATTTTCCATAGAAAATATCTAAATATTTTATAAAAGAATGGCCACTCTTAATTTCTCTCATTGTTTTTAAATACGAGTATTTAATGAAATAGAATCGAGCAAATTGTTTGTCTGTTGCGCGATTAAAAGTTAAGACCTTAATAACATTTATTAAGAGTTATGGTTTCACTCGTTTGGTTTGAATGCACAAATTAGAACTAAGATTTTCACCGTGTTTCAAATGTCTGAATTCATATTTCCAAGGTAAACTTTTTTGGACACTCAAACAACAACATTTTTAGTTGAAAAAAATATGAAAGCTAGACAATAAAAGTTTTCTAAAAAATTCTCTTCGATGACGATTAAAATTTATACGCCAAATTAATTTTAGCCCCTGATGTAAATATATAGCAAAGTATTTCTGACCAGATCTTCATTCGCAACTAACACGAATAAACGAATTACAATTTTTCAAATCCGTTATTCTGGAGATCTCGAGAGAGTCAAGCAATGACAATGCCTAACAGTTTTGCTATTTCGCAATAATATTGGCATTTGTCAACATTTGTCTGCACAAATATACGTCAACCAAACGCTGCTACCTCAGTCAACTGCTGACATTTCAGCTTGACGACTAATCACTAAACTTTCTTCACTTTTAAAAACGTGATGTAAAGAAGTGTCAAGGATTAAAAAATATTTCAAAAGAAACTTTTTCTACTATTGCTGACAGAGATCCTGACTATATACATATATGCTTTATACATTTTACCCTCTATAGCATTACCCATAATCTTCTGTCTGAAAAAAGCTAAATTATTTATTTTGCTATTTCCAATTTCGGTACGGGTTTATGGCACAATATAAGCCAACGAAAACTTTAAATAAATCGTTTTCTTATACAGAAAGAAATTTTCTTCAGTGTTTTTTTAACAATATACTCGTAGAACTTTAAATTGAAATAAAATACAGAAAAATGGTGTTAATTAGTATGAATTTTCCTTTATTCGATAGATGATTCTATGCCATTTTTATTTGAATATGAATTCCGCGCTAGAGCCACCTCCGCGGTATAACGCGGCTCCATCTTGCGAAAATATTTTTTCAGCAATCGTTTCTCTTAATAAATTAGTTGTGGCAAGCGCTGTGTTGCATATTGCAGCGTCTAGCTGAAACCACAGGTCGTCTACATTAAGGTCATTTCATGGTGGTACGAAAAATGCAGTGATCATGGCCATGTAACGGTCGCCATTAATTGTACCGTTCTATCCGGCATTAGTTTTGAACAAATAGGGACCAATGCTTTCACCGGCTAATAAAGCACTCCCAACACTGACTTTCGCTAGACGTAATGGTGTTTCGGCAATAACTTGTGAATTATTTTCACTGCAAAAATGCGGCAGTTTTTGCTATTTGATGTAACCATTCACCCAAAACTGATCTGCATCGCTGAACAATATTTTCTTCTGAAATTCGGGATCAATTTTAACTTCGTTTTGAGCCCATTCACCAAATGTACGGCGTGCAAGGTGTGGCTTCAATTAAAAATAGGCAAAGTGCGCGATAAGTACCTCGCCCTAAGCCATGTATTTCGCAAAAAATCTGCACAATTTTCAGGCGTTGTTCAGGTGTCAGTCTACTCATTGTGGAATGGTAAACCAAGCTAAACACAAAACGTAACAGCTGTCAAAAACGCGCACATATCAACCAATATTGCCAACTTAATGTTATATACCATTAAAAAAAGCACGTGATACATATTACCTTTATGCAGCCAAAATGAGTCTTCGGAAAATACTCGTAACTAATTTCAATTCACAAATAGAAATTTATTCGCAATTGAAGAGAATGCAAATGAAAAATTCTTAATTCAAGTATTTCGGGAAATACTTTATTATGTGTCTGCACTTAAAACTTTAAATGTTAACTTTAAATGTTCCGTGTCATCACTGCAAATTGCACCTTTGTGTTGTGTTTTAACACGTTTATATATCCAAACTAGGGAAATCCATATTATTCTAGTTCTAATTTGTGAAAGCTTAGTTAGTTTAGTTAAGCAAAAAAAATAAATGGTTATATCACCACAAAACACAACTGCATTGCAAAGAATAAGAAAACCTCATGCGATCATATTGTAAAGCAAAATGCAGATTTCAATAACTGCCTTAATTCTGTACGAGTTGTCTGAATTTCAAGGCATATTGAAAGTGTTTTAGGGTTTTGTTGTCCTATACAGCAATCGATAGGATCATTTCTTTTATCTTAAAAGAGAAATTAACTCGTATTCTAGCATTAATTTAAGTTAATCGTATTACATACTACAAATACAAACTTATTTTATATATACAAATTTATCAATATATAACGCAATAAATATCTGCCAAGAAGCCTACTACATATTTGCCTTTTTAATTTTACTGCCTCTTAATTATGCTACATATTCTACGCCTTAGAAAACTATGCTCAGCTGCAACCACTTTAACCCATTTCGATAATGCTTATTTTACCCTTTAATGGTACAACTTATATGCAACAACAACAACAACAAATTGACACAAGATCTAAAAATACTAAAGTAGTGAATAGTTTGTTTGGAATTGTATTTGAACAAACAATAATATTTAAACTCACCCCATGCCCTGCCTTAAATAAACCAGATTTTATAGCGAATAGAAATAAAACCACACAACCACACAATGCTTTTTTTAATTGACCCTTAAGAAATGTTGTAAGCTTCGTTTATTTTCTCGATTCGACCTCTTAAAACAAACAAAAATGTATACCTAACCCTTTATGAAAATGGTACAACGAAATCTTTACGCCAAAATAATAAATTATCTAATAAAATTAAAAAAATGCTGCGCTTCTTATAATTGTATGATTTTTGTCCCTGTTTTGACAAATCAACGTTGGTACTTTTTTGGGGCCTTTTATTAAAAAAAAATCCAAATAAAATAAAAACCAATAACAAGCATTGCTCCTTAAACTTAAACAATTTGATAGTTTACTTACCTATAAGTAATTATGTTAAGAAAATAATTGTAACCTTAAAAACTAAATAAAATCAATTAAATTCATAACAACAATAACAGAGATTTATTTTATTTAAGTTCAATTTACACAAAGAATAAAATTACAACGCGTAACCTTTAACATTAAGACACGTTTATTAAACACAGCTCTTTTAACACCGCTAAACACACCTTAATAATTCGACACTGAAAAAAAATCCCATTGTGCACGTTTATGATTAATGTTTTCTGTTAAAGAAGAACAAAAGCAAGTAAAGCGCATTAAAAACAAGTAGTGTTGAACACACGTAGTGAAATAGTTCTTAATCCAAATAACCACAACTGAAAAAATGTATTAATTAAAAAGCTTCACTGATCAAATAAAAACTTATGGAAAGTACTCACCAAATTAAAAACGCAAACACCTGAGTATGTAGTGCTAACCTGTTATTAAATGTTGTAATTAATTCAGAGGAAATTAATTGAAATGATTTTCTGTTGTTTTTGCTCTTCTCTTCCTTTCAAACAAATCTTCGCCCATTGCATATCTCTACTCTAGAACGTATTTTCAATGAAAACGTAACGCCATGTGAACCAAATCCATGTGGTTCAAATGCTGTATGCCGTGAACAAAATGGCATTGGTTCTTGCCAATGTTTGCCTGAATACTACGGAGATCCTTATCAGTCGTGTCGGCCAGAATGTATACGCAATTCTGATTGTCCAATAACAAAAGCATGTACACAAAATAAGTGTACAGATCCTTGTTCCGGTACATGTGCATCAAACGCTATATGCTCGGTAACGAATCATATACCGACGTGTTCCTGTCTACCCGATTACATAGGAGACCCTTATAGATATTGCCAAAAAGAGTCCAAGAAACGTAAGATTGATTCCAATTTTGTTGGTATAGTATTATTGATTGGTTTGCATTATTACCCTTCAGCTATTCGATTGCAAGAACATTCAAATCCATGTGTACCATCACCTTGCGGTCCCAACTCTCAGTGTCGTGAATTAAATGGCCAAGCTGTATGTTCTTGTTTCGATAATAATATCGGTTTACCACCTAACTGCAGGCCGGAATGTGTATTAAGCACTGAATGTCCCACTGACAAGGCTTGCATTAAACAAAAATGTCAAGATCCTTGCCCAGGAATGTGTGGTCTTAATGCCGAGTGTAGAGTACGCAATCACAGTCCATTATGTCAATGTAGGTCTAGGTTCACTGGTGATGCCTTTACACGATGTTTTCCCATACCACGTAATTAAAAAATATTGGAAATTAAAGAAAAGACCTTTAATTCTCGTTTGTTCATTTAGATCCAGCTCCAATTATAAATCAAAATGAAAGAGACGCTTGTGTTCCTTCACCCTGTGGTCCAAACTCGGAATGTAGAAATATTAATGGAGTGCCTTCGTGTTCTTGTTTGGAAACATTTGTGGGTGCTCCTCCCAATTGTAGGCCTGAATGCTCAATAAGTTCTGAATGTGGCTTAGATAAGGCTTGTATACGTGAAAAATGTATTGACCCATGTCCAGGTTCATGTGGATTTTTAGCAGTTTGCAATGTTATCAATCATACACCTACCTGTACTTGCCCAGAAGGTTACACAGGTGACCCTTTCCGTTTATGTACACCAGCTCCGCAAACGGAAGTCATCAGTAAGTTTTTCCCTAAAATTGATATCAAGCGACTTGCACTTACTAAAAGTTGTTTTGTGATTAGATAAACCCTCTGATCCTTGCCATCGTGCCCGATGTGGCGCCAATGCTGAATGCATTAAAGGCATTTGTTCTTGCCTGCCCGAATACCAAGGAGATCCTTACTCTGGTTGCCGTCCAGAATGTGTTTTAAATTCTGATTGTCCACGCGATATGGCCTGCTCTCGAAGTAAATGTGTTAACCCCTGTTTGGGCACTTGCGGCGACAATGCCATATGTGATGTAATTAATCATATAGCAATGTGCAGGTGTCCCGACGGTACTCAAGGAAGTGCTTTCATTAGGTGCACACCCCAACAAAGTAAGATCAATTTAGATGTTACATTTTAAGCAAACATACTCATGTAGAGATTTCTAGAATTAGTGTCAGCAAATTCTTGTCAACCATCACCATGTGGACCCAACTCTCTTTGCCGTCTAATTAATCAACAACCTGTTTGTTCGTGCATACAAGGATTAATAGGTTCTCCGCCTTTTTGTCGACCAGAATGTAATGCGAACTCTGAATGCCCACCCATGCAGGCTTGTCTGAATCAAAAATGTCGCGATCCCTGTCCCGGCACCTGTGGAATAAGTGCAATTTGTTCTGTAGTAAATCACAGTGCGTTCTGTACTTGTCCAAATGACTTTACTGGTAATCCATTTATTAGGTGTCAACGTATTAGTAAGTTCGGTGAATTGAAATATTTTACTGTTGTTAAATTATTTATTTTTTGACTTGAATTTAGTTAAACCCGTCAGTGATATAGTAGCGCAGGATCCTTGCCGTCCATCTCCTTGCGGACCATATTCCCGCTGCAAAGCTAAAGGGGTTTCTCCGTCATGTTCCTGCATGGAATCATACGTAGGAAGACCTCCTAACTGTCGTCCTGAATGTGTAACTAGTTCCGATTGCGCCAGCAATTTTGCTTGTTTTAATCAAAAATGTGTAGATCCATGCACCGGAAGGTGTGGTCTGAATGCCGAATGTCATGTAGTTAGTCATGCTGTGCAATGCGTTTGTGTCGTAGGTTATACAGGAGATCCGTTCACACAATGCAGTCCTCCTGTTGAAAGAGATATTCTCGAAGTGCTTACACCATGCAATCCCTCACCTTGCGGTCCAAATGCTGTATGCAGGGAACGTAATGGCGCCGGATCCTGCCAATGTTTGCAAAATTATTATGGTAATCCGTATGAGGGCTGTAGACCAGAATGTGTTCTTAGCTCAGATTGCCCTTCGAATAAAGCCTGCCAACAGCAAAAGTGTCAAGATCCATGCCCAGGAACTTGCGGTCAAAATGCTGAATGTAACGTGGTCAACCATTTGCCTAATTGCATTTGTTATTCCGATTATACAGGAGATCCTTATCGAATTTGTAAAAAACTAGTGGAACGTAAGGAACTAAAAAATAGTCACATTGAAAATGCTCAATTTCCTCTCTCTCTTTAGCGATACGTATAGAATATGTTAACCCTTGTAAACCCTCCCCATGTGGTCCAAACAGTCAGTGTCGTGAAGTTAATAGTCAAGCTGTTTGCTCTTGTCTACCAGAGTATATGGGCCAACCTCCCGCTTGCAGGCCTGAATGTGTTATATCTTCGGAATGTTCAGCTGATAGAGCCTGCATTAATCAAAAATGTGTGAATCCATGTGATAGCTTACCTTGCGGTCAACATTCCAAATGTAGAGTTCGAAATCATAGTCCTTTATGTTCTTGTAATCGCGGTTACACTGGAGATGCTTTTACTAGATGCTACAGCCTTCCACGTAAGCTGAAAGAATTGAAGTAGGAGTTTCATTAACTAATAGGTCATATTACTTTATAGCACCAACTGCTGAAGTTCAGCAAGAAGAAATAAGAGACCCATGTCTACCATCACCTTGTGGACCAAATGCAGAATGTCGCAACGCAAATGGTGTTCCTTCGTGTTCTTGTTTGGCCACCTATATAGGCCAACCTCCAAACTGTAGGCCAGAATGTACTATAAACTCAGAATGTCCCAGCCAACAGGCTTGTATCAATCAGAAATGTAGAGACCCCTGTCCCGGAGCGTGTGGTATTAATACCATTTGTCGTGTTTTAAATCATATTCCATCATGTGCTTGTATTCAAGGCTACATAGGAAATGCCTTTACTAGCTGCTCACCTAAACCACCAGAACGTAAGATACAGATAAATGCTTTAGCAACATTACAAAATCTCAAGTTACTTTTACAATTGAAACAGTTGTTACACCTCCGCCCTTGGATGACCCTTGTATATCCTCGCCTTGCGGTCCCAACGCTCTCTGCAGTAATAGTAAATGTGCTTGCATATCGGAGTATCATGGAGACCCTTATGTTGAATGTAGACCAGAATGCGTTCTCAACTCTGAATGTCCACGCAATAAAGCTTGTGTACGTAACAAATGTGTGGATCCCTGTCCAGGCACATGCGCCGCAAATGCCATATGTGAGGTTCACAACCATATTCCCATGTGCCATTGTCCCGAAAAAATGATGGGAAATGCTTTCTTCGAATGTCGTGCCATATTAAGTAATGAAATTGCAATACATTTTCTCTTAGATTCGCTATATAACTCTTACTATTTATTTATTTAGCCCAAGTGCCAATAAATCCTTGTCAACCTTCACAATGTGGCCCCAATAGCCAATGTCGGGTGATACAAGGAACCGCTGTCTGCTCTTGTCTGTCTGATTTTATAGGTAGCCCACCACAATGTAGACCGGAATGTACAACAAACTATGATTGTGCTCCAGACCAGGCTTGTCAAAATATGAAATGCGGAGATCCTTGTCCAGGAACTTGTGGCTTCAATGCTGAATGCAGTGTAATTAATCACACGCCATACTGCAGGTGTCACAATCGTATGACTGGTGACCCATTCATTAGATGTCAAGAAATTTTAAATCCCATAAGGGATGAGAAAATTCCAATAAATCCTTGCCTACCATCGCCATGTGGTCCAAACTCGGAATGTCGTGTTAGCGGAGGTTCGCCTTCCTGCTCATGTTTAACTAATTTCATTGGCACTCCTCCACAATGTCGCCCGGAATGCATTTCTAACTCTGAATGTCCACCTAATCAAGCCTGTACAAATCAAAAATGTAATGATCCTTGCCTAGAGTTGTGTGGACAAAATGCCCTTTGCCGAGTTTTCTCGCATACACCTATGTGTTTATGCAATGACGGCTTTACTGGTGACCCGTTCTCTGTTTGCACTCCACTAAAACAGCCACTTTCAGAAAAAGTAAGCCCATGCATCCCTGATCCTTGTGGTGTTAACGCTAAATGTATTGAACATGGAGACGCTGGATCATGTCAATGTTTGCCAGAATACTTTGGAAATCCTTATGAGGGATGCCGTCCTGAATGTGTTTTGAATACAGATTGTGCATCAAATAGAGCTTGTCAGAATCAAAAATGTGTCGATCCCTGTCCCGGAACCTGTGGTCAAAATGCTCAATGTCAGGTCATTAATCATTTGCCCTCGTGTAATTGTTTAACTGGTTACACAGGGGATCCATACAATATTTGTTCTATCCTTCGTAATGAACGTAAGCCTATTATATTATGCGAAAAGAATTTTCCTACAATAATTTTATTTTAGCTGTTCGCGAATATATTAATCCTTGCCAACCGTCGCCTTGTGGTCCTAACTCACAGTGCAAAGAAGTAAAAGGTCAACCTGTTTGCTCTTGTCTGATAGAATATATTGGTTCTCCCCCAGCTTGTAGGCCAGAATGCACATCTAGCTCTGAATGTTCTTCCGATAGAGCCTGTGTAAATCAAAAATGTGCAGACCCGTGCCCTGGTGTTTGTGGTCATAACGCGTTGTGCCATGTACGTAATCATAGTCCAATTTGCAGTTGTAACAATGGTTTCACTGGTGATCCCTTTGCTCGATGCTTCCGCATACCACCACAAATAAGCAACTCTCTACAAAAACCACCCAGAGATGCTTGTATTCCTTCGCCTTGTGGTAGCAATTCTCAATGTCGGGATATTGGTGGTGTACCGTCATGCTCTTGTTTGTCAAGTTATTTGGGTACGCCGCCATCGTGCAGGCCGGAATGTACCATTAATTCTGAATGTGGGTCACAAAACGCATGTATTAATCAAAAGTGTCGCGACCCTTGTCCAGGATCATGTGGAATTAATACATTATGCTTCGTACGTACGCATACACCCATATGTATCTGTCAAACTGGTTTTACAGGTGACCCATTTACAGTTTGTAATCCGATACCCCCGGCTCCTGCCAAAAGTAAGGCTATACAACTTTTCAGTGTTTTTTAGAGTATTTTATATTATTTTCATTTTTGCAAAAGCTGAAATTGTTCCCAGTGATGAATGTAATCCATCGCCTTGTGGTGCCAACGCGAATTGCAATAATGGGCAATGTTCTTGCCTACCGGACTATCATGGAGATCCTTATACGAGTTGTAGACCTGAATGTGTGCTACATAGTGAATGTTCGCGCGATACGGCCTGTATTAGAAACAAATGTGTAGATCCTTGTATAGGAACATGTGCATCAAATGGTATATGCGAAGTTATCAATCATATACCCAACTGTAGATGTCCTGAAAACATGCAGGGTAATGCCTTCATATTATGCTCTCCAATACCTAGTAAGACTACAACAGCAACTAAAAAAAGTGTGTTTTAAATTAAATATTCCATGCTCTTTGTAGAACAAGATATACCAGCACATCCTTGCCAGCCTTCACCTTGCGGGCCAAACTCACAATGTAGAGAACTCAACCAGCAGGCTGTTTGTTCTTGTATTGAAGGATTCATTGGCAGTCCACCGTTATGTAGACCAGAATGTACATTAAATATAGAATGTCCTTTGAATTTAGCTTGCTTAAGTCAGAAATGTACCGATCCATGCCTTGGCGTATGCGGTCGCAATGCGTTGTGTCATGTTAACAATCACATGCCATATTGCAGATGCCCTGATAGGTACGATGGTAATCCGTTTGTTAGTTGTCAGCTAAAAATAGACGGACCCTCACCGAAAGTGCGATTGCCTTGTCAACCGTCACCTTGTGGCCCGTACTCACAATGTCGCGAAATAGGTGATACCCCATCTTGTTCCTGCTTGCATAACTTTGTTGGTGCACCTCCAAATTGTAGACCTGAATGTGTTACTAGTTCTGAATGTCCTTCGAACCAGGCATGTATCAACCAGAAATGCAAAGATCCCTGCCCAGGTCTCTGTGGAAGAGACGCTGACTGCCGTATAATATCTCACACAGCCAGTTGCTATTGTCCACCTGGTTACGAAGGAGATCCTTTCTTACAATGCAGAAAACAAGTCACACCCCAGTTAGATCATACTGATCCTTGCCACCCTAGCCCTTGTGGGCAAAATGCACTTTGTGTTGCCAGAAATGGTGCCGGATCATGTCAATGTTTGCCGTTTTATTTCGGTAACCCTTACGAAGGATGTCGCCCTGAATGCATTCTAGATTCAGATTGCAGCAGCAATTATGCTTGCCAAAATATGAAGTGTCGTGATCCATGTCCGGGAACTTGTGGCCAAAACACCATTTGTAATGTTCTCAATCATATACCAATATGTTCATGTATAACTGGTTATGATGGAGATCCTTATCGGTCGTGTTTACCTGTAAAACAACGTAAGTGTTTGAGATGTCCAATTTATTATCGAATGCCTAATCAATAAGCCACATTCCATTATTAGCCATCAAAGAATATGTTAATCCTTGTCAACCTTCCCCATGTGGATCTAATTCTCAATGTCGTGAAATAAATGGACAACCCGTTTGTTCTTGCTTAGCAGAATATGTTGGCAGTCCACCATTATGTAGACCTGAATGTACTCAATCTTCAGAATGTGCCTTGGATAAGGCTTGCCTTGGTCAAAAATGTATGGATCCTTGCGAAGGCTCATGTGGCACTAATGCTAACTGTAGAGTTCATAATCATAGCCCATTATGTATATGTAAATCCGGATTTACAGGAGACCCATTCTTTATCTGTCGTCCTATACCACGTAAGACTACAATCATTTGTAATTTCAAGGAAGGATTTTATTTAGCTTTTTTGCTTTTAAAGCTCAACCCCCAGTGCAGGTACAAAAGATTGTCGCCGATCCCTGTGTACCTTCGCCATGTGGCTTCAATTCACAATGTAGACGCAAAGAAGATTCGTACTCATGTTCATGTTTGCCGAATTTTATAGGTGTGCCTCCTAATTGTAGACCTGAATGTGTTATAAATGCCGACTGTCCTAGAAACGAGGCTTGTATCAACGAAAAATGCCGCGATCCATGTGCCGGAGCCTGTGGTTTAGGTGCTCTTTGTGAAGTAAATAATCACACGCCAAACTGCAAATGCCCTGCCGGCTTTGCTGGAGATCCGTTCTCAATGTGTGAACTTGCCCCACCAGCACAAAGTAAGATTCTGTTTACAATACAAAATAGTATAAAGTAAAAGTTTATCCTCTCTCAGCTTCTGTAAAAGAGGAACACTGCAACCCCTCTCCGTGTGGCGCTAACGCTAAATGTGATAACGGAGTTTGTTCCTGCATGCCTGAATACCAAGGTGACCCTTATTCTGGTTGCCGACCTGAATGTGTTATGAATTCAGAATGCTCTCACGAATTAACTTGTATACAAAATAAGTGTCGCGATCCTTGTCCCGGAACTTGTGCCTCAAACGCTGTTTGCCATGTTATCAATCATATACCAATGTGTACTTGTCCAGAAGGCATGGCAGGCAATGCTTTCGTCTTATGTTTCTCTATTCCACGTAAATACCAGTCATTTGAAGTGCATCTATCTGCAAAAAAATAACATACATTTTGTATACATTTTTAGCAAAACTTGAAGAAAATCCGTGTCAGCCATCTCCGTGTGGGCCAAACTCTCAATGTCGCCAAGTAAATTCACAAGCTGTATGTTCATGCTTACCCAATTATTTAGGAGCACCCCCTGCATGTCGTCCAGAGTGTACCGCAAACCAGGAATGCCCGGCGAATCTGGCCTGTGTAAATCAGAAATGTGTTGATCCATGCCCAGGATCTTGTGGACGAAATGCTCAATGCTCAACTGTTAATCACAACCCATTCTGCACATGTTTTCTTCGCTATACAGGAAACCCATTTGTGGCTTGTCAATTGATCATCGAATCGTCGCAGGATACACAACCTCAGGATCCGTGCAGACCATCGCCATGTGGCCCTAATTCTAAATGCAAAGCAAACGGTGGCACACCGTCCTGCTCTTGCTTGGATGGTTTCACAGGTTCAGCACCGTACTGTAGACCCGAATGCGTCTCTAACTCTGAGTGTCTTAGCAATATGGCATGTATTAATCAGAAATGCAAAGATCCTTGCATAGGTATTTGTGGCGCTTCCTCTATATGTCGTGTTGTGTCACATTCTCCTATGTGCATGTGTCAAATCGGTTTTACAGGAGATCCATTTAGTATATGCTCTCCTATACCAGTTCAAACACAAGTAGAAACTTTACGTCCCTGTAATCCTTCGCCATGCGGCGCCAATGCTCTGTGTCTAGAACACAACGGAGCTGGTGCTTGTCAGTGTTTACCTGAATTCTTTGGTAACCCATATGAAGGCTGCCGCCCAGAATGTGTTTTAAATTCGGATTGTCCCACTAACAAAGCTTGTTACAATCAAAAATGTCGGGATCCATGTCCAGGTACATGCGGCAATAACGCTGAATGTTCTGTTTTAAATCACATATCGATTTGTAACTGTTTAATTGGTTTTACCGGAGATCCTTACAAGTATTGCTCAAAATCTCAAGAACGTAAGTTTCATTTTTTTAGAAAGCATATTGTTTTAAGTAATTACTGATGGCTGGTTTGAAAATATATATTATGGTAATGTAGCGATACGCCAGGAATATGTTAATCCTTGCCAACCGTCACCATGTGGCCCCAACTCGAAATGCCGCGAAATGAATGGTCAGGCCGTGTGTTCATGCCTTCCTGATTTTACAGGCGTTGCACCATCTTGTCGTCCTGAATGCACAGCAAATAATGAATGTCCATCGAATAAAGCTTGCGTAAATCGTAAATGTACAGACCCGTGCCCTGGAATGTGTGGTCTTAACGCTGAGTGCGAAGTTCGAAATCATAGTCCGTTATGCTCCTGTCGTTCTAATTTTATTGGTGATGCGTTTGTGCGCTGTTACCCACAACAATGTAAGCTACTTATTTACTGACGCCTCTGAAGTGGACTTGTAATTTTATTGATACTTTTTTACTTTTCTACTAATTAGCTGCACAACTACCTGTAAAAAATGTGCACGTTTACAACGATCCTTGTGTGCCTTCACCTTGTGGGCCGTTTTCGCAATGCCGTAATCAATACGACACGCCTTCTTGCTCTTGTCTGCCTAATTATATAGGTGCTCCACCAAACTGTAGACCTGAGTGTACAATTAACGCCGACTGTTCATCTAGCCAAAGCTGTATTAACGGAAAATGTCGAGATCCTTGTCCCGGTGCCTGCGGTATTAACACCGAGTGCGCTGTCATTAATCATATACCAAATTGCAAATGCAAGTTGGATTTTGTAGGTGATGCTTTTGTAATCTGTCAACCTCCACCGAAGGTTATAAAAGACGAACCGCTTGATTCATGTTATCCCAATCCATGTGGCTCCAATGCTATTTGTTCAAATGAAGGTTCATGTTCTTGTTTAGAAAATTACCAAGGTGATCCTTATATTGCTTGCAAGCCAGAATGCATGCTCAACTCAGAATGTGCCAGCAATCAAGCTTGTATAAATCAAAAGTGTCGGGATCCCTGCCCAGGCGCATGTGCTACTAATTCTATATGCGAAGTAAGAAATCACATACCAATGTGTCATTGCCCTGAGGGAATGACCGGAAACGCATTTGTGCTGTGCAAACCCATTCAACAAAGTATGTTACATTAAAACAAATCTGCTGTTTATCAAAATCTAATTTTTAATTATCTTGATATAGCCGAGGTATATCGTAACCCTTGTCAACCTAGTCCATGTGGTTCTAATTCACAATGCCGAGAAATAAATAATCAAGCTGTGTGTTCTTGCTTACCAAATTTCCTGGGTACTCCACCAAGTTGTCGTCCTGAATGCACAACTAATTCTCAATGTTCCGCCTATTTAGCATGTCAAAATCATAAATGTATTGATCCCTGTCCGGGAACTTGTGGACGATTTGCACAATGTAAGGTGGTAAATCATATGCCTTTCTGCACTTGTCTACAAGGATACACCGGAAATCCCTTTATGCAGTGTCACCAAATTAGTAAGTTAATACTGTCGAAATTTAGTTTTGAAGGGAATATTTTTAACTATTTGAGTTGTTATTGCGTACAGTTGAACCTCAGCGGGACGTTGAACTTTTGAATCCATGCCAACCTTCGCCTTGTGGACCAAACAGTATTTGCAAAGTCATTGGAAATACTCCATCATGTTCATGTATGTCGGAATTTGTAGGACAACCACCAAACTGTCGACCTGAATGTGTAACCAATTCGGAATGCCCATCAAATCAAGTATGCTCTAAGCAAAAATGCACAGATCCATGCCCTGATTTATGTGGACAAAGTGCAATTTGCCGTGTTAGTAGTCACACACCAATGTGTTATTGCGAGAATGGCTATACCGGTAATCCATTCATTATATGTTCTCCAGTAAGCATCCAGAGTCCTATCGAAAATGTGGACCCTTGCAACCCTTCGCCGTGTGGGGCATATGCTGAGTGTCGCCAACAAAATGGTGTAGGATCGTGTCAATGCCTACCAGAATATTTTGGTAATCCATATGAAAGTTGCCGTCCAGAATGTGTAGTTGATTCTGATTGCCCTTCTAATAAAGCATGTATAAATGAAAAATGTAAAGATCCTTGTCCAGGTACATGCGCTCTTAATGCAGAATGTTTTGTCAGGAACCATCAGGCGACATGTAATTGCCTATATGGTTATGAAGGAGACCCATATCGTAATTGCAACAAGGAAACTAAACGTAAGAAATGCTTTAAAACTCAATTAATAAGTGTGCATACTATTATTTTTTTCTTTAGCCATAATTAGAGAATATGTTAACCCTTGTGAACCCTCACCTTGCGGCCCCAACTCTCAATGTAAAGAGAACAAAGAACAAGCTGTTTGCTCTTGCTTATCTGAATATGTAGGATCTCCCCCCACTTGCAGACCTGAATGTACAATAAGCTCAGAATGCCCTTTGCATAGGGCTTGTATAAATCAGAAATGTAGAGATCCTTGTCCTGGCGTCTGTGGATTGCAAGCCTTGTGCAATGTTCGCAATCATGTACCTTTATGTAGTTGTCAGAATGGTTATACAGGAGACCCATTTACACGCTGCTATAATCTACCTCGTAAGTGTTCTTTTCTATCAGGATATTTCTCAACGGAAAATGTATATAATGCTCTGCGTTTTAGCTCCTCCACCTGCAGGCTTAGCTCAGCCTGTACTGGATCCTTGCATTCCCTCCCCTTGTGGCCCTTATTCCCAATGCGTGAATATAAATGGTCAACCGAAATGTTCATGTCTTTCTAACTACTTTGGAGTTCCTCCTAGCTGTCGTCCAGAATGTTCAATAAATTCGGAATGTCCTCTTAATATGGCATGTATAAGTACGCGATGCATCGATCCTTGCCCGGGATCTTGTGCTTATAATGCGTTATGCAACGTTCAAGATCATATACCTAGTTGCCATTGTCCAGAAGGTTATGTTGGCGATCCATTTATAGCCTGCCAACTTGCTCCAAATCGTAAGCAGCTCCACGAATATTTTTCTTTTACCTTTTGCAAATATTTTTTTTACTTGTTCAGCTAAGCCTATTGTTAAAGACGATCCTTGTAATCAAAACCCATGTGGTATAAATGCTTTATGCCATAATGGCCAGTGTTCTTGTGCACCCGAATATCATGGCGATCCCTATGTTATCTGCCGACCAGAATGTGTTTTAAATACAGAATGTCCATCTGATAAGGCATGTATTCGAAATAAATGTACAAACCCTTGTCCAGGCACTTGTGGAATGAATGCCTTATGCGATGTATACAAACATGTGCCAATGTGTCACTGCCCAGAAAGAATGACCGGTAATGCTTTTGTTCTATGCGAAGTCGAACCTACACCAATCGAAACAAATCCGTGTCAACCTTCACCTTGTGGGCCCAACAGTCGTTGTAGAGTTCATCAAAACACAGCTGTATGTTCATGTATCGAAAATTACACAGGTAATTCTCCATCCTGTAGGCCAGAATGTACCATCAATTCGGACTGTGCTCCACAAAAGGCATGCCAAAATCTTAAATGTGTGGATCCCTGTCCAGGTTCATGTGGTTTAAATGCAATATGTCATATTGTCAATCATGCTCCTATTTGTACTTGCTCTACACATTTTTCTGGAAATCCTTTCGTAAGCTGTCAACCTATAGTAGAACCACCTAAACAATTTGAAGCCAAACCAAATCCATGCCAGCCGTCTCCGTGTGGCCCTAATTCCGATTGCCGTGTTATTGGGGTCACCTCATCGTGCGCGTGTTTACCAGATTTTACTGGATCTCCTCCAAATTGTCGGCCAGAATGCGTGGTTAATTCAGAATGCCCATCCAATAAAGCTTGCATTAATCAAAGATGTGGAGATCCGTGTCCTGGAGTATGTGGCCTTAATGCTTTATGTAATGTGATTTCACACACTGCCACATGTGGATGTTCGCCTGGTTATACGGGTGATCCATTCACAGAATGTAGAAAGCAGGCGGAAAGGCTTACTAACTACATTACACCTTGCCAACCGAATCCTTGTGGTTCCAACGCTGTTTGTCGACAAGAAAAAAATGTCGGCTCTTGTCAGTGTTTGCCGGAATACTTCGGAAATCCTTATGAAGGTTGTAGACCCGAATGTGTTTCTTATACAGATTGTGCATCGAATAAAGCCTGCATCAATCTTAAATGTCTTAATCCTTGCTCGGGCGTATGTGGTTTAAATGCTATTTGTAGTGTCGTCAATCATTTGCCAACTTGTCAATGCATGCCAGAATATGATGGTGATCCTTATCAGTATTGTCAACTACCAAAACAACGTAAGTGTATAATGGGTTCCTTTTGATATGATATAATTAAATATATCCTTTTCACCAACCCTCCTACTTTTGAAACTAGCACTTGTTAATGTATATGTGAATCTCTGCAAACCTTCACCTTGTGGACCCAACTCCCAATGCCGTGAAATAAACGGTCAGGCTGTTTGTTCTTGTTTACCCGAATACATAGGGGTACCTCCTACATGCCGTCCTGAATGTACAATAAATTCGGAATGTGCTTTCGACAAAGCTTGCATCAACCGTAAATGCATTGATCCTTGTCCGGGCTCTTGCGGTAGTAATGCTGAGTGTCGTATCATTGGTCATTCACCGATATGTTCTTGTAAAAATGGATTCACAGGCAATGCATTCACGCGTTGTTATTCTATTCCACCTAGTAAGATATTCTTTAGTTAAGAAAAAAATTAAATTAACGCACTTCTTCTTTAGAATACCCAACACTACCACAAAAGGATGTTTCTCCAAATCCTTGCTTACCATCTCCTTGCGGATTATTTTCCCAATGCAGTGATGTAGATGGTTCACCTTCTTGTTCCTGCTTACCAACATATCACGGTTCACCTCCCAACTGTAGACCTGAATGTACTATCAACTCCGATTGTCCCACTTCATTAGCTTGTATAAATCAAAAGTGCCAAGATGCCTGCCCAGGAGCTTGTGGCTTTAATGCAGAATGTCATGTCGTTAATCATACTCCCATATGCCAGTGTATTAAAAATTTAGTAGGAGATCCATTTGTCAATTGTCATCAACCAATAGCAGAGTCAATTAAACCACCTCCTCTCATTGATGATCCATGTCTTCCTTCACCTTGTGGAGTAAATGCATTATGTAGCAATGGGCATTGTTCATGTTTACCGGAATACCACGGAAATCCTTTGATTGGATGTAGGCCTCAATGTGTTATTAACTCAGATTGTCGAACCCACGAGGCTTGCATTAATCAAAAGTGTCGGGACCCCTGCCCTGGTACTTGTGCAATTAACGCTAATTGTGAAGTACACCAACATGTAGCTATGTGCCACTGTCCCGAAGGTTTGGTTGGTAATGCATTTTCTCAATGTGTTGAGCCACCACCTTTACATATAGCTCAACCATGCCAACCATCGCCTTGTGGACAAAATGCTCAATGCCGTGTTGTTAATGAGCAAGCCGCATGCTCGTGTTTACCAAACTATATCGGAGCACCACCTACATGTAGAGCAGAATGTACCTCGAACAATGAATGTGCATTAAATAAGGCATGTCTACAACAAAAGTGTCAAGATCCTTGCCCAGGGTCTTGTGGATTTAATACCGACTGCTTTGTACACAACCATAGTCCTATTTGTCGGTGCAATAATGGATTCAGTGGTAACCCATTTATAGGCTGCCAACTAATCAGAAGTAATTTTTCCAATACTTGCATATATCTCAGATTTCGTGAAAATTATTTAATATTTATTTAAAATTTTAGTTGCTTTCCAACTAGATGATTCCAAGAAAAAAGATTATTGTAGACCATCACCTTGTGGTCCTAACTCCGATTGCCGAGTAATCGACCAAAGTCCTTCTTGCTCGTGTTTAAAGGGCTTCGTAGGATCTCCACCAAATTGCAGACCAGAATGTGTAACAAATTCAGAGTGTTCTTCAACACAGGCTTGTATTAATCTGCATTGTCGTAATCCCTGTCCTGGAGTATGTGGCTCTGAAGCTAAATGCCGTGTTGTTAATCATACCCCAATGTGCTATTGTCCGCCCGGTTATTCAGGCGATCCCTTCTCTTCATGTTCACCAAGAAAAGCAGCCCATTCAGAGATAATACAACCCTGCCAACCTAATCCTTGTGGTCCGAATGCTGAATGTTTAGCACGTAATGGAGTAGGGGCTTGTAGGTGCTTGCCTCAATTCATTGGAAATCCTTACGAAGGTTGCCGGCCAGAATGTATGATCAACTCTGATTGTCCTGCGCTTCTCGCTTGCATTCAAAACAAGTGCAAAGATCCTTGCCCTGGATCTTGTGGCCGTAACGCCGAATGTTATGTACGCAATCATTTACCTACTTGTACTTGCATTACTGGTTATACAGGAGATCCGTATTCTTACTGCAATCCTCAACCAGAACGTAAGACACATTCACAATATTATATCTAGCATAACTTAAGACTACTTACTGTCCCTCCACTTTAGAAGATTTTAAACTCGAAACCCCTTGTCAACCTTCACCTTGTGGACCTAATTCTCAATGCCGAGTTTTGAAAAATCAAGCAGTGTGCTCATGTTTGCCCGAATTTATAGGTCAGCCACCAGCTTGTCGTCCTGAATGCACTATATCTAGTGAATGTTCCTTTGATAAGGCTTGTAGTAATCAAAAATGTGTAGACCCTTGCCCAGGAATCTGCGGCACAAATGCGGAATGTCGTGTTGTAAACCACAGCCCCATATGTTCGTGCCGTGCCAGTTTCAGTGGTGATGCTTTCAGAAGATGTGCACCAATTCCACTAGAACGTAATAAAATCAATTTTTGCTTTAAACGAATGAACTAATTTATCACTTTTCTTAGCTCTTCTCCCAGTTAAAGTAAATGAAGTGTATAAAGATCCTTGTATCCCGTCGCCATGTGGTATGAATGCTAAATGTAGAGTAATAAATGAACAAGCCTCTTGTTCCTGCATAACAGGCTACATTGGCTCTCCGCCTTACTGTCGACCGGAATGTATTATTAATGCCGAATGTCCCCCAAATTTTGCTTGCATAAATGAAAAATGTATTGATCCTTGTCCGGGATCATGCGGCATTTCTGCCTTATGTACGGTGGTAACTCACACACCCATATGTTCTTGTCCTGCAGGGAATATGGGAGACCCGTTTACCGCCTGCTTGCCAAGGCCAGCCACCCAAGGCTCAGGTAATGTTTTTTGCTTTGCCTTGTTTTAAAAGAATTGTTATTTTAAACCATAGTTAAAATATTTTATAGTGGTACCGAAAGATCCTTGTCATCCACTGATTT
This sequence comes from Phania funesta, assembly GCA_963932375.1. NCBI lineage: Eukaryota > Metazoa > Arthropoda > Insecta > Diptera > Tachinidae > Phania > Phania funesta. The sequence goes on from OZ010653.1 coordinate 44,836,829, forward strand.
GTGGTGCAAATGCAGTTTGTAGTAAAGGTCAGTGTACGTGTCTTCCAGAGTACCAGGGTAATCCGTATGTCGCATGTAGACCAGAATGTGTTTTAAATAATGATTGTCCCCGTGATAAGGCATGTATTGAAAACAAATGCAAAGATCCTTGCTCTGGAACTTGTGGTATTGGGGCCTTATGTGAAGCATACAATCATGTTCCCATGTGCCGCTGTCCCACGGGTATGACTGGTAATGCTTTTGTACAATGTGTGGCCATTGAAAGTAAGATATCATCTTTAAATTAAACAAGTCTTTTCATTGCAATAAACATATACTATAATGTTTTTAGCTGCAGTCGTCAAAGTTGCTAAACATCCCTGTCAGCCAACTCCTTGTGGACCGAATTCACAATGCGACGAACATCACGAACAGGCCGTCTGCTCCTGCTTGCCAAATTATTTAGGATCTCCTCCCGACTGCCGACCGGAGTGTTCTATTAACTCTGATTGCCCACCATATATGGGCTGTGTTAATCAAAAATGCCGCGATCCTTGTCCTGGTGCTTGTGGAGTACAAGCCGAATGCAGTGTCGTTAATCATATGCCGCATTGCAAGTGTCCTACCGGTTATACTGGAAGCCCATTTATTATGTGTCAGCTTCTACCTCAACCTCCGATTAAAATACAAGAGCCCCTTAACTCTTGCGTACCTTCACCATGTGGACCCAACTCAGAATGCAAGGTTGACCGAGACGCAGCTTCTTGTTCCTGCTTGCCGAATTATTCAGGAGCACCACCAAACTGTCGTCCTGAATGTATAAGTTCATCGGAGTGCGCCAATAATTTAGCTTGTATTAATATGAAATGTCAAGATCCATGTCCTGGAGTTTGTGGCAAATCGGCGGTTTGTCTTGTTTTAAGCCATATTCCTTCCTGCGTTTGTGTTAGCGGTTACATTGGCGATCCATTTACCTCTTGTTATCCAAGACCACAAATCGAAATGGATCAAGTTAACCCCTGTTCGCCTCATCCATGTGGTAGCAATGCCAAATGCCGCGAACTTAATGGAGTTGGTTCATGCCAATGTCTTCCCAATTATTACGGAAATCCTTTTGAGGGTTGTCGACCCGAATGCGTACTAAGCACAGATTGTCCTGCTAATAAAGCTTGTCAAAATCAGAAATGCCGCGATCCTTGTCTAGGAGTGTGTGGTCAAAATGCCGTTTGCTATGTTATCAACCATTTGCCAACCTGTTCCTGCTTTGATGGGTTTACTGGAGATCCATATAGTTATTGCAATATTGTTAGAGAACGTAAGACTTTAAGTTTAATTAAGTATATACTTGAGTTGTTTATATGAAAAATAGCTATAAGAGAATGTGACAATGTTTGTCAGACCTCCTCTTCCGTCATGTATTATGTTGTGAAATGAATCAACAAACTACGTGCTCCTGTTTGTTCAGAACGTCCAATTAATGTCAAGTGCCTTGTAGTAAATGTCAAGATTCTGGGTACTGGGAATGCATATTATAGATGTCCGATAATACCTGCATTCCATGATCGATGTGTTCCTTTACCTTGTAGACAATATGCTCAGTGTAGATTGGTGAATGTCGTCTAGAATATATTGCCCTAAGTGCATAAGTAAGCTCTGTAATTATCCCTGACCTGTTTACGTAGCGCTAATGCTCTATGCTCGGTAATTATGCTCCTTTCCCTTATTAGATTCTTAAATATTTCCGTCTTACCTAAATTTGATAAATATAACTTTTATTGTACAGCGTATCAACCAATAGGCGGGAATCTTTGGCAGCCTTTTCCTTGTGGTGCCAAAAGGTCATAATTGCGTAGTAGGCAATCATATCGACTTTGTAGACCCGAATATGTTTTGAATTCAGAATGTATTCGTGATAATGCTTGTATAAATAAAAAAATTCTAGCCGCATTTGTGAACTGCATGTGTTATTGTAGCGATGTCATTTAAGGCGACGCTTTTATAATGTACAAGAGGAACAAAAAAGTAGTACATATTTCATATCTTGTATACAGTAGCTTCTTTAATTACAAAATTATACTCACCTCCTTCGAACTACGAGTTTCCCTCTCGTAGAGCTCCTCTTAATAAGTAGATCCCTATACACGAAGCTATAGTTATCCAGATTCAATACGTAAGTATTTTTTAGGCCATAGCTCTTGCAACCATATATTAATTCAGAACTAATAGCTAAACTGCACTGCAAAATCCTTGCCTACCTTCAACGTGCGGTCCTTTCTTTTAATTTCAGTCGTCTATTATAGACACGCCGGAAACGTCATCATATACTCCACAAATATGACCTCAAAATATAGCACAAGCTGCACCGCAGCAATATATGTCACCGGTTCTCTATGAGCATATAAGTTTATGTGAAATTAATCCTCGTGGGCATAGACTGTCAATCTAATAATAATGTTCCGCCCAGTGTGTGTTTACCCAACATTACTCCATTTCCTTACGAAGCTTCCAAGCTTCTATATATTTTTAATTCCGATTGCCATTCCACAAAAGCTTATAAGCAAAAACAGGTATGTGTGATCAAAATGCTTGTACTGGGGATATGGTATATTAAGATTTGACTGCAGTTGCTTATGTTTTGTGAAATCCTCAACATGGGCGTGTACTTTTTGTAAATCATAGCCAACTTTCGCCAAGCGGTCCTGACTCTCAGTGTCGTGAAATAAACCAAGGGGCAGTATGTTCTTATTTACCAGGATTCGTAGGCTCGCCACCCAATGTATAGTAAATTCTGATTGTAAACTATATGGCTATTGTGGCTTGATTGTCATCTACAATTCGAGATGTCTACACACAAAGCTGATATACCGGAACATGTTTGTCAACTTTCTGCATGTGTTCCATAGGCGCTGTTTTCTGTAGAGCAATCATATAATTCAGCAAAATGTTCTTGTTTAGATCAGTTCGTAACACAACCTACACAAATGCCCATTATGCTTCGAACAAGGCCTACATTAATCGAAAGTGCAATGATTCTTGTCCAGGTTTGCGATCCATATATAAAAACATATAGTTACCAATCCGTGATTGTCTAGCAGGTTATCAGGGTGATATCATTATAGACAATGCATTAAGCAAAAAATTCGTTAGAAAACTCCTTTCAAGCACCGACCAAATAAAGCAACAATTTAGGTAAAGCTACAAAGCTATTGACCCTCCCAGTGTTGGGTTCAAAAGCGTTAACTCATTAAAACCACAATCAATAATAAGCCTTTCAAGAATATGCTAAAATTCTTCTATTTAAGCTTTCGTTCATTTCCTTTCAAACTCAATTTTAAATTGTGCTTATACATGCTTTGTTGAAAAATATTATACGTACTACTTTTTAATGCCTGCTATAACTAGTTGAGCTGAGTCTCCAAGATTTTAATATTTTACACTTTAAAAATCTTTAGCTAAGCCACCTGTTTATGTTAACCCATGCCAACCCTCGCCATGTGGAGCTAATGCTAAATGCCATGAAGTCAATGGGCAAGCCGTATGCTCTTGTTTGCCGGAGTTTGTTGGCTCCCCACCAGCTTGCCGACCGGAATGTGTCATTAGCTCTGAATGTCCCTCTGAGAAGGCTTGTATTAATCAAAAGTGTAAAGATCCTTGCCCTGGATCTTGCGGTGTAAATGCTGAATGTCATGTACGTAGTCATAGTCCCCTGTGTTCCTGTAAACCAGGTTATACTGGAGAAGCTTTCACCAGATGTCAAATTATACCGGAACGTAAACAAGACCATACTCCATCTGTGCCTGTAAATGCATGCTTACCTTCTCCATGTGGACCATACTCTCAGTGTAGAGAGGTCAATGGTGCAGCTTCATGTAGCTGTTTACCAAACTATATTGGAGCAGCACCAAATTGCCGACCCGAATGCACAATAAACGCCGAATGTGCCAGCAACATGGCTTGCATTAACGAAAGATGTCGCGATCCATGTCCGGGCGCCTGTGGTTTTGCCGCTATATGTAACGTGATAAATCATACACCAAGCTGTTCTTGCCCAGTAGACTACACCGGCGATCCTTTCACTACCTGCAGAGTTTTGCCGCCCCCCTCAAGTATAATCATTTTAAATTTTAAGTAGTTATTGTGCATTTACTTATAACCAATTTACAGAACCAAGGGACCATATCGATTTGTGTAATCCTTCTCCTTGTGGATCAAATTCTGAGTGTCACAACGGCGAGTGTTCATGTCTGCCTGAATATCATGGTAATCCGTATGTTGGCTGTCGTCCAGAATGTGTGCTAAATTCAGATTGTGCGCGAAATCGTGCCTGCGTGCGTAATAAATGTACTGATCCTTGCCCCGGAACGTGCGGCCAAAATGCTTTGTGTGAGGCCACCAATCACATTGCAATGTGTCACTGCCCAGAACGCATGACAGGCAATGCATTTGTTTTATGTGAACCAGTTCGCGACGACATAATTAGGAATCCTTGTCAGCCGTCACCATGCGGTCCCAACTCACAGTGCCTAGAACGTAACGGAAATGCTTTATGTACTTGCATCACTGGTTACTTAGGTAACCCACCAAACTGTCGGCTGGAATGCCACTCTAGTTCGGACTGTTCCCCGATGTATGCTTGTATTAATAATAAGTGTGTAGATCCATGTCCTGGCAGATGTGGTTTAAATGCCGAATGCCAAGCTGTACAGCATAGGGCTCATTGCGAATGTTTGAGAGGTTTCGATGGCAATCCTTATAAGACCTGTACCCGAATAGGTAGACTTTATTAAATGAATTCTTGTCTCTTGCGTGTAAAATCTTTATTTTTAAACTCTTTAGAAACGCAACATGCACCTCCAGTTAAACATAAAGATCCTTGTTATCCTTCTCCATGCGGTCCCAACGCTCTGTGTTCTAAGGTAAATGATAAGGCAAAATGTACCTGTATAGCAGAATTTATAGGTTCACCTCCCGACTGTCGACCTGAGTGCAGCAGCAATGACGATTGCAGCAATACATTCGCATGTATAGCTCAAAAATGCCGTGATCCCTGCCCAGGTTCCTGCGGCTTCAATGCCAACTGCATTGTAACGCTTCACATTCCCAATTGTTATTGTGCTAATGGTATGACCGGCGATCCCTTCCGTATGTGCTACGAAATTAGAGAAAGTAAGGCTTCGACGAAATATTGCGTTATATATTGAAAGCATTATAGAATAGGCAGTTTATAATTACATATATTATAATTTATTTCTTTTTCAGTTTTACCCCCTAAACAGGAAACGCCTAACAATCCTTGTAATCCATCGCCTTGTGGCAGCAACGCAAAATGCCGCATACAAGGCTCCGGTTTTACATGCGATTGTATTAATGACTACGTTGGAAACCCTTACGAGGGTTGCCGTCCCGAATGTGTTGGAAACTCTGAATGTCCTGCTAATCGTGCATGTATTAGACAAAAATGCGCCGATCCTTGCCCAGGCACTTGTGGCACTAAAGCAGTTTGTTCGATCAACAATCACATACCGAGCTGTTCATGCCCTGCGGGCTATACCGGAAATGCCTTTGAGCAATGCTTACCTTTCGTAATCAGGGATATTCCACTGAATAAAAATGATCCCTGCTATCCTACTCCATGTGGACAAAATACCATTTGTAAGGTACAACGCAGTCAAGCAATATGTGAATGCTTGCCTGGATTCTTCGGAAACCCGTATGGCCAAGAGTGCCGACCAGAATGCACACTCAGCTCCGATTGCGCCAGGGATAAAGCTTGCGTCAATAATAAGTGCGTCGATCCTTGTCCTGGCATCTGTGGATATGGTGCCGTTTGTCAAACAGTCAATCATAATCCTGTTTGCAGCTGTGGTTCGTTGTTGGTCGGAAATCCATTTGTGGAATGTCATGAAGCACCCAAACAAATGGAACCTGTAGATCCATGCATTCCCTCGCCATGCCGTTCTAATGGTATTTGTCGTATTGTTAATGGCGTTGCGTCATGTTCGTATCCGGAATGTATCGTAAATGAAGATTGTTCAAGAGATAGATCTTGTGTTAACCAAAAATGTCGGGATCCCTGCATAAATGCATGTGGTGTTAATGCAATTTGCAATGCCATCAATCATAAGGCTGTCTGTATCTGCCCACCAGGCTACTATGGTTCTGCCTACAGCAAGTGTCTACAACAAATAGATGTGCTACCTGCACCCAGACCAGAATGTTCCTCTGACAGTGATTGTAGCAATGATAAGGCCTGTGTCAACGAGCAATGTAAAAATCCTTGTGAATTAGGAAGTATTTGTGGTCAAAACGCACGCTGTCACGTTCAACTTCATAGACCGTTGTGCGTATGCAATGAAGGCTTCACCGGAAATGCTCTAAACAATTGCTACTTGAGTGGCTGTCGCTCTGATGATGAGTGTCCAGCTACCGAGACCTGCATCGACAAGCAGTGTACAGACCCCTGCTTATACACTCAATGCGGTATACAAGCCGTATGCAGGTCCGATTACAATCATAAATCAAGATGTCACTGCCCCGATGGTTATCATGGCAATCCCCTTATACGTTGTAAACGCCCTGATTGTACTCGAGATGACGAATGTGCATTCGATTTGGCCTGTAGAAATGAACACTGTGAGAATCCTTGTAACTGCGGAGTGGGAGCTCAATGTCGTGTTAATAACCATCAAGCTCAATGCAGATGTCCACCTGGTTATGTAGGAAACCCAACAGTACGCTGCGAAATCGAAGAAGCCAAGGTAGCTCCCCAATGTAATATGGACTCCGATTGCAGCAGTAATTTGGCTTGTTTCAGTGATGATTGTAAGAACCCCTGCATAGTTACAAAGCCATGCGGAGCAAATGCAATATGCTCTGTAAAGGACACCTTACCTTTTAGGACAATGATTTGTGAATGTGAACCCGGTTATGTGGGTGATGCTGATGTTGGCTGTCGCATAGGTAATATTTAATATATACTCGTACAACGATAGCAGATTTACATATATATTTTTACATCACATATATCACATATGAAATGAGTTAAACTTGAAGATCTTTTTCTTTTACAGCTTATTTTTGTACAAAGAAATTTTAAGAAGTATTATTTCGGTGTATATAATCAATTGCAATACCTAATCTCCTTAGATTTCTATCACTTTATAATTTAGGCACAAATTTAATTCAACACTTGCAACGCAGCGCTTGGAAATAATAACTTAGATTAACTTTATTTCTCCTATCTCTTTAGAACCTGTTCAAGATCAAGTTTGCCATTCCAATGAAGAATGTCTTTCAACAGAGACCTGTCGCAATGGAAATTGTGTCAATCCTTGTATAGATGCTTCACCTTGCGCTCGAACAGCTGAGTGTTTGGCCCAGCAACATAGAGCCGTTTGCACGTGTGCTGAGGGCACTCAAGGAGACCCGTTCACCAACTGTTATCAACCTAGTATGTACAGTTTAAAGCACTGCATAATAAGGAATGATTAAATGTTTTACAATTCTTCTAGCTCAAATTCTGACTGGCTGTACACATGATTCGGAGTGTTCGCCAAATACGGCGTGTATAAATAAACAATGCCAGGATCCATGTGCAGATGGAAATCCATGCGCTGGAAATGCTGAATGTAGAGTTTCAAATAACCGTCCCAAATGTGCCTGCCCATCTGGTTGGGGCGGTGATCCGCAAATTCAGTGCTTTAAACGTAAGTTGTGTTTTACCCTAATCTAATTTCGTATAACATAAATGTAATTTCTTGTGTATTTTTTTCTAGCCGAATGTAAAGTAAATACTGACTGTCCTTATGACAAGGGTTGTATCAACGAAAAATGTGTTAGTCCTTGCACCTATGGCCATGTTAATTGTGGCCTAAATGCTATATGCGAATCTCACAATCATCAAGCTGTATGTGTTTGTCCAGTTGGTACCCAAGGTAATCCATTTATATCTTGCGTTACCGGTCATTGCCAATACAATGAGGATTGTGCCGATCACGAGGCTTGCGATAGATTGAACCGCATATGCCGTCCTGTATGTGATGAAGATACATGTGGAGTCAATGCAATTTGCTTAGCTAGACAACATGAATCACAATGTCAGTGTCGCTCAGGTTATACTGGTAATCCTTACCAAGACTGTACGCTTCCCAAGCAACCACCAGTAAAACCTAAAGCAGAGTGCAGTCAAGATGCTGACTGCCAATCACAACTGGCTTGCATCAACCAGAGATGTTCCAACCCCTGTGCGCTGCCACATATGTGTACACTACAACAAACTTGTACAGTGTTAGATACTTTACCGTTGCGTACCATGATTTGTAAATGTCCGAGTGACACTATAACTGATGCGTCATCCAATTGTGTTCCCATCAAACATGATGTTATTATTGGTTGCCAACACAACCAAGAGTGTGCTAGTAATGAAATATGTCAAAGAGGTGCTTGCATTGATGCATGCTCCCTGGAAAGGTGTGGTGTTAATGCTCAATGCTTGTCCAAAGATCATTACTCTCAGTGTAGTTGTCCGAAAGGTTATGACGGTAATCCACGTGTCGAGTGTAGATTCATGGCATTCGAGGAACCCAAAACTCATACCGCAGAATGCATGAACAACGATGACTGTACAAACGATAAGGAATGCAGTAACGAACGTTGCGTTAACCCTTGTGTTCACGAACCTTGTGGTCGTGGAGCTTACTGTCATGTCCAACATAGAGAACCAGTTTGCCGTTGTCCACCTGGATATACTGGCGATGCAAATCAAGCTTGTGTACCACGTAAGTATTTGTTATAAAGTTTTCTTTAGGAAGAAAATCCAAATTTATAATATTGGCTTTTTAGCTCGTGACGTCATTACTGTTGGCTGCAAGTCCAATTCAGACTGTCAACTGACTGAGGCTTGTGTTAACAATCAATGCATAAATCCCTGCAACTGTGGCCCCAATTCTATTTGTCAAGTACGCAATCATCACCCGATTTGCTATTGTAAACCCGGATTCTCTGGTAATGCTCAATATGGATGCATTCAAACCGGATGCCAATCGGATGACGAGTGTTCCACCGACCAGCAATGTATTAATCATGAATGTGTGAGCCCCTGTTTTATCAGTGATCCTTGTGCCTTGAATGCGGAATGTTATGGTCGAAATCATAGAGCAACTTGCCGTTGCCCGCTAGGAATGCAAGGCGATCCATTTGTTCGTTGTATTCGTGTTGAGTGTAACTCTAATTACGATTGCGCTTCGAATCAAGCATGTGTCAACAACTTGTGTCTTAATCCATGCCGAGATCAATATAATCCTTGCGCTCAAAATGCTCTATGCCATACCATACAACATCTAGCTGTTTGCAGCTGTCCGGAGCACTTGCCTTTGGGTAATCCCTACGCATATTGCGAAAGTCGACAAGAGCAACCTATTTGTCGAGACGACGGTGATTGCTCAAGTAGCTTGGCATGTATCGATGGTAAATGTCAAAATCCCTGCACAAAGCTTTCGCCATGCGCCGCGTCTGCTAAATGTAATGTATTGGATAGCGTTCCAGTGCGCACCATGGTATGTCAATGTCCAACATCTTATGTACCTGATGCAAGGGGTGAATGTAGACAATTAATTTTACAAACACCAAGCTGCGTTGCAGACTCTGACTGCTCTGACCAGGAAGCGTGCATTAATCGGCAGTGCCGCAATCCTTGCAACTGTGGAACAAATACTGTATGCCAAATATCGAATCATCGAGCCATTTGCTCTTGTCAAGATAGCTTCGTAGGAAATCCTTACATTTTCTGCCGGTCTATTGGGTGTCGGGTAGATAGTGAATGCGAATCCGGCAAGGCATGTATTAATAACAACTGCATTAACCCCTGCTTAGTAAATGATCCTTGTGGTATAAACGCCGAATGTTATGTACAATCTAACCGCGCCCAATGCAAATGTAAAAGCGGCTATAGAGGTAATGCCTACGAAAGATGCCGAGTTATTGGTTGCCAATCGAACAATGATTGTCCCACAGATAAATCCTGTATGAACGAACAATGCACTAACCCATGCGTCTATCACAATACCTGCTCTCCCAGGGCCGAATGCAGACCACAAAATCATTTAGCTGTATGTCGCTGTCCTACCGGATACTTAGGTAATCCGTACGTAGATTGCAAACCGGAAGTTCATCCAACATGTCGCCAAGATTACGATTGCCCTTCGAGTCTGGCCTGCATTAATAACGAATGTGTAGATCCTTGTTTAGCTTTGGAACCTTGCAACAGACCAGCCCATTGTGTCGCTCTATCTACATCACCTGTTAGAACAATGATTTGTGTTTGCCCAGAGGGATACATAAGTAGCGGCAGTGGCACTTGTAAGCCTACAAAATCAGTCGTTGAAATTGGCGGATGCATTGCTGATTCAGATTGCGCTGCTGAGAAATCCTGTCTCAACGGTGTATGCCGTAATCCTTGTAATTGCGGTATCAATGCAGAGTGTCGCATTAAAGAGCACAAACCAGTTTGTACATGTCTCCAAGGCTATGAAGGCAATCCTGAATTTGAATGCTCGAAAACAGAATGCTCGATCAACTCTGATTGTCCTACAACCCATACTTGCCGCAATCAATTGTGTGTACCAGCATGCCAAGGCGAACAATGTGGCATTAATGCACAGTGTTTGACCGTAGATCATCGGGCTGTGTGTGAGTGTATACCCGGCTTTAGAGGAAATGCACGAGTATCGTGTACACCCTTGGGTTGTCGTGCTAACGATGATTGCCCATCGGACAAAGCTTGTGTCAATGGCAAATGCGAAAGTCCATGTGATACTACTGCAGTATGTGCAATTGATGAAGTTTGCAAAGTTTACCAGCATAAGCCACAATGTACCTGTCCACCCGGAACTATAGCTAGACGCAATGGATGTGAGCCGTTACGAGATCTACCGATATGTCAGTATGACGATGATTGTTCTACGCAAATGGCTTGTATTCGTGGAGAATGCATCAATCCTTGTATTGCAACACAGCCATGTGGTGTCAATGCTGACTGTCGCGTTCTTGATACGGTACCGGTAAGAACCATGATTTGCGAATGCTTAGAAGGTTACACCGGAAATGCTGCAGTACAATGTGATAAACGTTCGTTATGTGTTATTGAAAAAGGCTTCGTACGCGACATAGATGGTCAGTGCGTATGTCCACCGGGCACTGCTCTAGATATTTACGAATACTGTACTCCCTGCTTGCCAGGAGAAGGCTATAAGATAGATGAGACTGGCCACTGTGTTTGTAGTTTGGAAAGAGGTTTTGTTATAGATGAGAGGGGCCGTTGTATCTGTCCGACAAATCATGGTTACCGTCTAACAACAAGTGGAGAATGTATACCTGAAGACAATCCTGAATGTAACACCCACGAAGATTGCGCTGACAACCGCTATTGCCACACAGAAACTAAAACATGTGAAGATCCCTGCTTACTTAAGACTTGTGGCATTAACGCTTTCTGTAACACCATTAACCATCTTGCCCTTTGTCAATGCATTACCGGCTACACTGGCAACCCTGAAACAATATGTAACCATACAAATTTCCGTACCGATTTCCCAAGACCTGATATGGTAGTAAGCTGTTTGGCCGATGGAGTCCAAGTAGAAATTCACATTACCGAACCTGGATTCAATGGTGTACTGTATGTTAAGGGTCACAGCAAGGATGAAGAATGTCGACGAGTTGTGAACTTGACTGGCGAAACTGTGCCACGCACTGAAATATTCCGCGTAAGCTTTGGAAGCTGTGGCATGCAAGCTGTTAAAGACATTGCTAGCTTTGTTTTGGTTATACAAAAACATCCTAAGTTGGTAACTTATAAAGCTCAAGCCTACAATATCAAGTGTGTCTATCAAACAGGCGAAAAGAACGTAACTTTAGGTTTTAATGTATCCATGTTGACAACAGCCGGTACTATAGCCAATACTGGTCCACCACCGATTTGCCAAATGAGAATAATAACACACGAAGGTGAGGAAATTAACTCGGCTGAAATCGGTGACAATCTTAAATTACAAGTCGATGTGGAACCAGCGAGTAAGTATTAAAAAATCTAGAATATTTTTTTGAAACTAAAATAACATTTGCTGTCTGTGTGTATATTTTTAGCAATTTATGGAGGCTTTGCACGATCCTGTATCGCCAAGACTATGGAGGATAATGTCGAAAATGAATACATTGTCACAGATGAAAATGGCTGTGCAACGGATCCTTCAATTTTCGGTGAATGGGAATACAATCCAGATACTAACAGTCTATTAGCCAATTTTAATGCCTTCAAATTCCCCTCATCCGACAATATACGCTTTCAGTGTAATATACGAGTTTGCTTCGGCAAATGCCAACCGGTCAATTGTCGTGGCTACAATGCTTTTGGTCGTCGTAGACGCCGTGCTATAGCCGACAATTCTACCGATGATGCTACCGCTATTGCGACGAACGCGGGTATAGAAGGACAGTTAAGAGAAGAAATAACCATCTCATCCAATGCAATTTTGACATTTGAAAAGAGAACAACAACGGGAGCTAATGATGCAAGTAGTAAGTAATGATAATTTAATTAAATTCTATTATACTAAGCTTGCTTTTAATTTTATTTTAAGTTAAACCAGCTGCTCAAAGAGTGGAAGATATTTGTGTCTCAATGGTAGGTCTTATCATAGCTTTGGTTATAACTGCTCTACTTGCCTTAGTGGCAGTAGCTGTAGCTGTTTCCTGCTGGCTTATGGCATACCGCAGACGACCCAAGACCTTAGCTCCATTACCTCATCCTCCAGAATTCCCTAACCCGTTGTTTACCAATCCCGAAGCAGTGCCAGAACCCACACCAGACTATTTGTCATAAGATACAAATAGATACTACCGCAATATAAGACATCACAATCTTAAACTTATATTAGAGAACAAATAGATAAAACTAGAATTGTAAGTATATTGATTTTAAAAGAAATTAATTCAATTTTGTAAAAAATGCTAAGTGCAAAACTGTTTAAAGAACAACTCATTAAATAAGAAAAAATTTAACGTTTAAAACAAAATCGAACGAAGAAACACAAAAGTATTTTAAAATGAAAAACAACGACGTGAAGTAAATTTAATTAAAATAATTAATTTTTTTTTTTTGTAAATTACCCGAAATTAAAGAAATAACTTAAGAATTTAAGAAAATATTTTAGTAGATACGTATTTAAAAAAACTAATATGAGAATTTCAAATAGTTTTTTGCCAGACAGAAAAGAAAACAAAACAAAGTTACAGCGTTTCTTAATTGTATAGTATTTTTTAACAAAATAATTCTAAATATTTAAGACAAATAACTGAAAACGAAACTGCCAAAGTTAAATAACAAATACTGCTTATAAGTTACAAATACATATGTACGTACATGTACATATAAATATGTATATATAGGGAGTAAATGGGCACAAAAATTATGAAACGCACACGCTCCCTTTTGCACACTTTTATTAAAAAAAAAGACAACTAAAACTATTCTGAAATTCTCGTACTAACGACAACTTCTTCATTAGTCAGAATTTGTTTTAGATTTGATTCTTTAATTACTTTAATCATCAATTTACTAGCACAGTTGCCTAAAACTTTGGGTAATTTTTGCTATTTTTTGCACATGTATATAGCACAGATATTTAGACAAACGTACATATAAGATGCCTATCGGAAATTGCTTCGGCACTTTTGGGTTGCCACACATGAAATGTAAGGCTGATATTTCGAAAGGCTTACACTTTTAAAACTGCCAATTAAGCAATGCATATATTTGATTAATAAATACTCTTCACGCTATAACACCAAGCCAAGAAATACCATGACACCCAGAATAATTTTCATTTGGAAACGTTCAGTAAATTTACCAGAGAGTTTTCTCTAATGTTTTCCTAAATTCTTTTTTAAGAGAATTTTTTACAAAACTTCAGTTGCTAAACTTCTTTAAGTCCAACCATCTTCTTAACGAAATGAAAAAAAGAACGTTCTTCACACTCTAAACACACACACACGCACACATTTCAACTTACTAAAAGTTTCTTTAATGGAAAAAAGCTCTGGAAATTGATCTGGCTTTCAAAATGTGCACATTTTATACTCACACATTAATATTTATTGTAATTTTTTAAGGTTATGTAAATTATTGTTTTTATTTTTTATACATGACTAATGGAGGATTTGATACAATATTTTTTTTTTACAATTTATTTTTTGTTTTACTTAACTTAATAAATAATTGCTTTATTTTAATTATCTTATTGTTTTGCAACAGGAGTGAATGCTTTTAGAAAAGAAAAATTAAAATGTTTTAAACAAAAACAAACAAAAAATATATGAATAAAAAAACTCGCTTCCAATTAATCAGTATAATATAAATAGAACATTTGGCATTAGAGGGATATTTCAAAGTACAAATTTTATTCAATATATAAGCGAAATATTTACTTCAGTTGAACACTGGTCGTGTATATAGCAACCTAACATACATATCTTCTAAAAACGTCAACTATTTCTTACAACTTTAAACCGTAAATTTCTTTTATCATTTTAAAATGTTTTTCTTGATTAGTTTTTGTTTAGAATGTTTTAAATATCATATGTGATTTAAAAAGGCATATTACCTCTTGAAAATATATACACAATTGGCTTCAATTTTCTTTCAGTGTACGTACAAATGTAGAATATTTGCGAAGAAAATTGCCTTGAACTTAATAATTGTTCTTAAAGCAGCGAAACTTATTTAAAAGAATTAATTAATAAGTTGTGTGGCATGTTTTCCCTGTAATATATTCATTACTGAAGTACAGTACATTAAAAAAATATATAATTTAATACATACAAACATACAAATATGTATGTATGTATTTATATAAAAAAAATACAAACAAACAGCAAAACATTTTTAAAATAAAAATAAAAACACAATGTATAGTCACTACTTTAAGTCAACTTCCTATTAAAAATATATGTTTTAAAGAAGATTATAAAAGTATAAACCCCGAACGACTAAAACGTTTACTCAAAATAAATTTTGTATTTTATTTTATATAATTTTTCTTTTTATTTAATCTTGTAAATACTAGTTCTTTTTCTTTTATATAGAAAAACGTTTTAGAAAGAATTGAAGAAATTTAATTTTTTTAGTAAATATCTCTCTGACTTAATTTGTTTTTAACCATTCCTATTTTGCTTTTAACTAAAAATATATGGATAATAATTTCTTACAAATGAATATTCTCCTTTTAGGTTTTATATGCCAGGGTTTTATTTAATTATTATTATTATTTTTTTTTTTTGCTTAACAAATAATTTTCAAAAAAAAAATATTTTCTTAAAAAGTCACAAACTGAAGTTTCTTTAAATCGATTTGTTTTTTAAATTCCTGTATAATTGCAATGAATTTAACTATTTTTTAAGCTATACTTTTTGCACTGGCATTTTAATATTTTCTTTTGAAGTAAAATAAAATTAAACCACTGTACATTAAATACATTAATAGGTAAATTCAATTAAACGATAAACCTTGAATAAAAACGAAATTATAATAATATTAATAAACCATAAATAAATTAAAACTAATAATAAAAAAAATTAAATAAAAAATACTCTTGTTGTTATTACAAATTATGACAATGGAAGCAAAGAGGAAGGCAAACGTGATATAAACAATGACGACACAGATCATTCAGAAAGTGACTATTCTTTGTGTCATTGAGCGAAACAAGTGATAATCAAGAGAAGCATTGTTTGCTGCATAAAATACCGGATGTAACTTTTCGACTGCCTGCTGACAGTGGACCATTTTCCGAGAGGGCGGTCAAAAATCGATAACTTTTGATTGGAATCTTGCTACCTTTTTTTATGTTGTATGGGAGGGACTTTGGCTTTAAATTTTGCTATTAAAACGTAAAAATCGAACGGTAAAGAAAAATGTTATGGAGGGTATTTTAACATAATCATTTTTTTATTTGAATTTTAGGTTCGAACTTAGTTTTATTGAAAAAGTCGTATTTCTATTTTAGTAAAATATTTTTTATTATTACTTTTGTTAATATTTCTATATAAATTTCCGTTGTAAATTAATGAAATAAATATTGATTAATTTACATAAATGTTATCCATATATTTTATTTAATGTAGGAGGGGAATCTAAGCAAATCGCTTACTTTATGGGTCCTTCCTTTTCGACCCTGTTCTTTCCTCGACGGACTACTTTAGTTTCATTGTGTCTCGTGTTACCACTAGCCTTTAGTCTTAATTTTAGTGATTTCCGACTGTCGACTGGTAATTTTCGGCCTTCTCCCTCGTCACGAAGTCTATTTTAATTGCTAGCATTTTTCTAAAGTTTAGAACCCCTATGACATTCACATTTAACAAGTGTCTGCCCGCGCTAGACATTTACACCCTCTTCCTAAGGAGTATCTTTGGAGACTAGCCCGTCCACCCTTTACAAGGGTTTCTTGTCTATATCTTCAGAATTCCTCGATTGGCCATTAAACACCAGAGTTCCTCCAGAGATTCACCACTCCACCTTTTGTGAGGCTTCAATGTCCATGCCTACCGGAATCTCGAGGTCCATCGCCTTAGAAGTACCTTTTGAGACTGACCCGTCCACTCCTCGCGGAGCATTCTTGTCCATCTCATCCGACAAATTAAAACTGGATTTCATTCAGAAAAATTCATTCAACTATCGCGAGTAATTGAGAAAAGGATGTCCACCAACACACCGCTCCATATGCGCTGTAAGTCTGTATTAAAGCTGGAGATCGACTGGTATCCAGAGTTTGCGTACTAGAGACCAAGCACCCTCTTTGCCACGCATCCCTGGAATAAGCTGTTTCAACGTGGATTAGAGATTTAAAAAAAAGAGGGTGTTTACTTCTCTCCGCTCGAATTATTTAGCCAGACTCCTTGCAGAGACAGGAACCTGTTACCGGCCGCCACCATGTGGAGGTATAAGTCAAAACTTCTGACTTCTCCCTGCTAGCTGATGTATAATTTTTTTTTTTCTAAACAGCCTTGATTTGCATCTTCAACTAGTTGTTTAGCTTCCTCGTCTAATTCAATAGAGACAATTTGCTGTTTTTGTCGAATATTAGAAACGGCTCTGAAGTGTACAACAAAATAGTGGTCTTCATTAGTGCAACATCTACGTCTGTTGCAAATAAATATTAGTGAAATATCTATAATGGTACTTATAGCCACTGTAATGGATAATAAATATGTAATCATTAATATAAATACTCTTTCTTGCAATTATCTAAAATACAATCGTTTACCATGTATTACCTATTTTTGAAGCATAAAAAAACGCTGTTCATAACGTTTTAAAAAGGTCAAGCACAGCTGCTTGACATAAGTGTGTTTGGCAGTTTTTTTTTTTCATTTACCTCCTTTTAAAATTTGTTCATTTCTTTCGCATTATTTCAGGTATTGAAAATTTTTCAAAATTACGCTATTACACTATGGCCGAAATATAATGGAGTATAGAAAGGAGTTTCACTATATTAATTATGAGATTTTCACGCAGTTTGGACCTTTATTAAAAAAAGTTTAGAAATTTCTAAACGACTTATTTTAAATTCAATTAATAGCTTATAAGTTACATAATTATACAGAATTTATTTGCTATAAAATCTCTTAAAACATTAAAGAAAGTAATTTAAAATGAAAATTTACTTAGATAATTTTAATTTTACCAAAATAATGTGAAAGTAAATTTTTGATCACCCTGTTCGCTCCCGAGGTTTATTGATGTTTACTTACAAATCAGCAATATAAACTTAAAATCGATAACCACAAAAAATGATATATGGCCACCTTTTCAAGGGCGTGCAGATTTATATGTATTTTCCTGATTTTTTTACCGCAAAATGGAGAATTTTTTTAAACTCTGAATATAAAACTCAAAGCCCAAATAGAATTTTCTTCTTAAGCAAAGAAAACATAAGGGAGAGAATGAGAATTGTCGATTATATAACAGGCAGTATTAGAGTAAAGAATGCTGCTTAGTTGAAGCAACATCGCCTAGGCCTTGTTAGAAACACTTTAATTTAATTAAAAACGAAAAACTCGCTTGACAATCCAACATTTGCTTGCTATTTTCAGTCATTTGCGGGCAATTTAAAAATATATTTTTAAGCAGCAGCAACGACAAATCATTTACGAAATTCCTATTGCTATTTTTATATTGTTGAAGAGAAAAGAGCACAGAAATAGCATATGTGTGCTCTCAGATTTCTTGATCCTGCTATTTGTTTATTTTGCCCTGTCAAAAGTCCTTATAAGGAAAAAGTTAATTTTTTTAGCTACGTGAATACTTTGAGAAGAAAACTAAAGGATTATCAAAAATTACGAGGAATTTCCAGGTACTTAAAAATTAATAAATCGAATTATGTGTATTTAAAAATGTCCTATTAGTGCAAAGCATGGCTGCTGTACCATTTCACAATGTTGTCAATGTGATTGCTGTAATATTTGTGTGGTGTGTTTTTCATATTCTCAACAGTACGAGCATAGCAATAACATACATAAATTAACCAGAAAGTAGTGCGGTGTTGTAACATAGCAGCAAATGTTTATGATTTTTGCTATTGCTATTGCTGGACTGTATTTATTTTTAACACATTAACAGCAAAATTATTGTTAAAAATTTGCAAGTTATAGCCTAATAATTACAATAATTTGTATTTTTGATAGCAATGCAATCTACAAATTTTAATGCTACAAATCCTGAGAATCGTCTGTAGTATTATCTAGTATTAGGCCACCCTCTTCTAACTAAATAATGATTATAAATAATAAATCAAACGTTTTATTACAGCCTATGTTTCCTTTTTTCATTTAGTATTGATGATTAAAGAATTTCTTGCAAATGTATTGGCCTTTCATTTTCTAATTTTGCTGCGGTAAACTTTCATCATAGGCAAATACTTATCACAGTCGTACAATTATAAAATACAAATAATATATGCAGGACTAATATTTCAAACTGTTCGTGACAATATATCAATTTTTCAGTTATTTTGCCTTCATCTTAAGAAAATGAAACATAGGCAATATAAAAGTTGAGTTCGCAGCTATAAGCACAAAGAAGAGGATATAAAAATAACGGTTTTGGTTCTAGGCTACAAGTTGCAAAATTTTGCAAATTCCGAGCTGCTTATCGTAAACATGATAAAGTGTTTTATTAATAACGGGTATTTTTTTTAGCAGTACAGAACTTTTAAGAAAACATAGTTCAATTGTGCTAATTGCCATTTGGTTTTATACGAAAGATAATTCTTTGTCATTTTTATTGGAATATGACTTGTGGCTGGCTCGAGTGAAGTACATATAATCAATAAGTATAGTTTTCTATGACCTTTTGCAACAATGGAAGTTGCATGCTAGTGATAGAGCGGCGAATGCAGTCTTCTAAGACGTCAATCAGCTGTGGCTTGTCGCCGTATTCCTTCACTTTACATAGACATAATAAAAATAGTCCAGCGCTATTATTGGATGCCAATTTATGTGCCCATTACGCGAAATTATTCGTTAACTGAACGTTGATTTCAATAAATCAATTGCGACTCGTGCTGTGTGGCATATGGCACCGTTGAAACCACAACTTCCCCACAATAAGGGCATTCAATTGTGGTATAAAAAGTCTGTGAACTTGGCATTGTAGCGGTCACCATTAACTGAAACGTTTTGGATGGCATAGTTTTGAAAGAAATATTAATCAGTCTTGTGAAATTCACCATGTGTTTCTCGAACTGATACATGTATTTCGTTAAAAATCTGCACAATTTACAGGCAGTGTTCAGGTGCCAGTCTATTCACGATGAAATGGTAAACAAAATTAAACACAGAACAAGTAGTAGCTGTCAAAATGTCGCACATATCAAGCAGTTTTACCAACTAAGGATTCTATACAGCTAAAAGACACGCGATAACTGCTTCACTATAAGTATTGGAAGGAACGCATTCATAAAAACCAATAAAGCGGGTTATGATAAAAACACAAACGAACCAATATTTTGCTTTCTTCTAGTTAAAGCTAAATGATGTATGTACAGTCTACCATGCTTTGAGTAGTCGTTTATCGCCTTTTTGCATACAAGAATCGTCCTGATGTAACGCCATTAAATTTTCTGTGCACTTTTAGACACTCCGTGGTCGCATGATCTTCTGCTTGGAGAGCCGTGTTATGACCGGAAGTCGGAAGTATATTTCGGTCACTGGTTCCGCAATAAATATCCCTAAATCCGCCCTATACTATATTTTAGAGCCGTCTATAAAACACCTGGTTAACTCGGGAATCAGTGCTAATGTTCCAGGAGCGTCTGTCTGGTATCAGTGTCTCGCAATTTGCTATAATCTTTGCTTCAGGTATCCGGGTCGCTAAAACCGCCCTTGCATTTATAACATTAAATAAAATCTCGATAAAATCTAGACGACAACATTTGCAAAAGAATAGGGTTGGTTCAAGTAGCACGTTTTACATATTTTTATAATACACGTGCCAGACATTGTACTTTAGAAATTTATATTATTTAAATGAATAATTTTAAAATACAATTAGAAAACTTTAAAATACATCGGGAAAGCAATTGGAATTAAAATTTTGTGATAGATATAATTAAAAATCAAACCTTTTTCGGTGGTGGTCACGCAAGCGTGCATGAACCTTACGCACATGGTACTCACGACCCCAACTCTATACTTAATGTGCACTAGAACGGCAGCCTGTTAAGAAATTTCAATATTTTATTATTAATTCGAGTGGCTATTGTCAAAAATTTAATATTCTAACTTATTTAAATTAACGGATTCTTTCAAACGAACTTTCTTTAAATTGAAGAAATAGCTTTCATCGAAAATAAAACGAAAATTGATTTCAGCTCATGTATTAAGCACAGGGATGGTAAAATGTGAATTTGATATATTAACCACAAAAAACTGGTTACTGTTCGATTTGAAAAGAAAATCTTTCCAATTTGTATTCTAATATATTGTATTTCATAAATGTATTTTTGTTAATATCTCTTTCGTTTACAAAATAAAGACTTAAGTCCGATCCGCTCTTATATTTCGAATGTTTTTCGACCATTGCCTGTTCGTTGTAGTTAACTTATTGAGCAAATAATTCAAGCCGTGGTAACGAATTTTCACAAGAATTTTTTCTAATTATCCGTTTCCATACCCAGTAATTACAATAGGGGTTTTAGCTGCAGAGAGTATTTTGAGCACGAGTAGCAGTAAAAATGAGCGTATAGGATTCTGATCGTATATCAACTGAAACCGAAAACTTCTCTCCTCCAGCAACTGGTCTTATTTTTTCATGCTTTAATGGTTATTTTATTAACCAAAATTATTGCCTTTGATAAGATGAGTAACCAACCCATGGCTTGTAAATTCGTACAGTAGGAACACTTGTCTGGTGCAGTTTCTACGACGGCCGCGGCCAGAAAACATAATATTTTCCAATTACCGCAAGACATAATAATTGAAATATGGTATCGCAAAGATAATTTTCGGCATAGTCATTATAAACATAAAAAATATATTTTGACTAAAAAAATCAAAAGACTAATTTGTATGAAAGTGATAAATAAAGCAAGATTTTGCAAAAGAAAACTATATGTTAGTAAGCCATCTATTGATTTATTAATGTCTTACTGGAAAAAAAGGTTTAACTTTATAAAAATCTTTCCTGAAAGAACTTAAGCAGTTACTACGTAGTTTGTAGTGATACTTCCACCCCTGGCATTAAATAAAAAATAAAAGACAAACGTTTAAGTTGACATTTATATCGTCACTTCAACAACAACAACTAGAGTGATCTGAATAACGTAGAAATTTTATCTAAAGTATGAGAGAACGAAAGTTCTAACAAGAAGACAGATTGACGAAAGGAAAAAGTTTTTAAATCGTTATCAGTTACCGGCCAAACAGTAGATAAAAGGGTAAACAGGTAAATTTTGCAACGAAAATATTTGTCAGATGTTCTGCTAGCCTACACCCACCACAGCAGCAAATAGTAAAAAAAGCACATTTTAAGTAAATTGAGCCGTCAGCGCTTTTTCTTGCCTTTCACATATCATTCTCGGTAGTACTCGTACAGTACGTGCTAATTATTTACGTGCATCGCATTCTGAAACTTGATAGGATGGTTTAAATTATTTGCGAAGGTGCGACTTGTATAATCGTTGATCGACTGATTTATTGATACTTTTTCCTTTCTTTCAAAATAGCACCCAAAAAAACATACAACTTGTTTTTAGTTATGAGTAGAGTATGTATCGCGCAAAGGGGATTTGCATGTGTTAAATCTTTTCATTTCAAGTAAATAAAGGAGACCGCATACATTTTAATTATAAAATTTGGAATATGTTCACTAATAAACCGATAGCTGTGATCGATATAACCGTATATCCTGTACATATAGGGTGTCGAGACAGAAAATAAATTTATATAAAACAACGGCGTGAGCTATCAAAACCGTTCTGATTTTATCTTGAAGCTTCATTTACGCCATTATATGTGTAGAATAGCACATAATTAAAATAGTCGCCTTGGCCTTGCTGACAATATTGCAAACCGATTTTTTGTTGTCATTTTGATCTCCTTGATCTTAATTTCCAGCGCATAACGGTTGAAGTCACGGGATTTAATTCTTTCATCCGCACAATATTATAGGGATTGTAGGCCCATCTCCAACTGCAAAATAAGTCGGGCTCTTTCTGTGGCGATGCCCCATTCATCTGATCGGCGCTGAATCGATATTCTTGGGTTTTCTGGGTACTGGCCGCTACGGCGGCTATTCTTTTTATTTCGCACCAATCTCTATCTAGTTGGTGGCTTAAGGTCAACACGCTTCTCCTCTGTTCCTCGAACAGATTCCACACATTCGGCCAGGCATGACCACATTGATAACTTTGACAGCTTCTGAAATATAACAATTGGAAAGACTATCATAGTATCTGGTATTTCTACATATATTTTTATGTTCATAGTCTCAGTAAGAATTCAGTATTTCGCTTAAGAATAAAAGAGTTATTTTTGGACAAGTTCTCATATTTTTATTGCATTGCAAAGGAATAACATATACGGCGAATGTGGCTGAATCTTACAGATGACGCATAAACCTAAGATTTCACATAATCCCAAAGTTTGGAATCGCACGACTTTAAATCATACAAACTTGATGACCAGTTGACATCAGTATTTCGTGAGATGAAATCGATTGTTTTATGCGTGGTGTGGCAGGTGGTACCGTCCACGTTCAAAACCATTGAGAAGGAAATGCTCTTATTCGGTGAATATGACTTTTTTCCCAGCGTTAATTTCTAAATTTTGTGATGACTGTATGGTTTGCTAACACATCTAATAATAACTTAAGAATAAGCAGATTTAAAAACTTTGAGCCGATGGCATTAGTGGTCCAAACTTTTACGAAACCATCGTTGCTGAAGCCATCACCGTTCCTGCTAAATGTAATTAATTGCAATTACTCGAAAAAGAATCGAATAATCCATAACATTAGCTAATGTTAAAATTTATATCATAAATAACAGAAGAAATTATTAAAGATATTGGATAAAAGGATTTGTTGGTACACAAGTTCCAAACATGAAACAATGTTTTTATATCATTATCGTTTTATTTGGTCAACTGGAGCGTTGGGAAAGAAGCTTAGCTCATCACAAATATTTGAAGAGTCATTCATTATCCTTTCTTTTTCTCTTGTGAGCCAAAGACTTTTTCTGAGACCCTAAATTCAATTCGCCACCAATAGAAGACGTGACGCTTCCACTTCCAATACTGTCATCTGAACGAGCATTTTCAACCATTTATTTCACTTCTTATATCATAATCAGCATTTTACTAAAAAAAAAAAAAGTAGCGGCGCATTATAGGTCTTTATTATTTATGTATTTGTTTGAAATATTTTGGAAAAAATCGATTTATCTCCGATTAATCGAAAAATATATTTCGATACAATTAAACCGTTAATCGCAACAAATGATTCGATTATTAAACGCTTTTCTTTAATCTTGCCATTAGTAGTTGTTTTCGAGCCATGACACTTTGTTGTTTGTTAAATTTTGCATGATCGAGAAAACAACAATTATTACGTTATCAGGGAAAATTGAGGTAATATTTAAATATTTTTTAAATATTGATACAAACATATAATAAAAAGCTCTCAGTGAACATATAGCATTCCAAGAATTGTTGTCGCATTGTCTATGTTTAATTTGTTGTACTTAAATCAAAAATTGGAATTATATAATAATTCAATAATGATCGTAAAAATTGATCTTTGCAGCCAATAAATTCAAACAAATATTCAAATAAATTATTAAGCTCTATTATTAAAAAAGAAAGGTGTTATACTTCGATGGATGTTGTCTTATATACTATTAACCTTTCGGTGGCCAAATCCGAGGCAAATAAATTTAGTGAACAGCCACGGCTCACGTGATGTCGCATTTTGAACGATACCAATCCCCCACAAAATTGCAACAACGAAACGGCATAAAGTCATTTTTCGGTGTGGTTTATGGATTGGCAATTTCATCTGCACGTGCACGAGGATATACAACTTATTTCGGGCCAAATGGGAGGAAAAGGGGTGGTTCTAACAGGTTGGTGCAACGTTCCACACAGTGGAATACAAAAAATAAATGAGCATGATTATTTAAAGCAGAGGTGACGTGAATTGGCCACTAAATCCGACAGTTTGAGCTTGTTAGACTTTTTTGAGTTTAAAACAATTGAAGAGTTGCTTACTTTCATTAATACCTATATTTAAGAAATTGTTAAAGTTATGACGATTTGTAATTTATATGAATAAAGGAGAACTAAATACCAGCCCTCAAACAAATTTCCAACACTATAACTTAAATAAGAGTGTAGAATTTTATACATTACAAAAAAAAAACTACAACTACACCAACAATAAATACATAAAAGAATCTGCACTTTATTATAAAATTATCTTGGACGTTTATGTAGTTTGAAAATGAAAATTTACTAAAAATTGTAAACGATATTCTCGTACAATAGATCAGTTGACATTTGACAGCGCGTGTAAAAACACGTACCGTAGAAATTCAGAAAATAAACGAATACAAAAAAAAACAAATTAAATACTAAAAAGTAATTTAAAATTATAACACAAAAAATATTTTAATCAATAAACGTGGAAAATCCCTGAAGAATAATTTAACAATAATTAATTATAATTTTTTTTTAAAGATCTTACTTTAACTGATCTTCACTGCAGGTTTTTGTTAAATTAAAGATGCAAAAACTATTTATTGTGAAATTTTTAGTATAAAAACTAAAATATGTTATTAATTTAAATACGTTTTTTTAAAGAAGCAAAATGTAATAAAAAAACACAAATATTTTGCCTCTAAAATATCAAAATAAAAATATAAAATAAAAGTTTTAAACAATAAAAAAATATGCCATAAATAAACATTTCAAACAATCGTTTGTCTATCAACTGCCTGAAAACGTTTCCTCATTGCGGGTGTTTTTCTGTGCAACTTATTGAATACTGTTCGCAGTTAAGCGTTTTGGATAAAATAAAAGTGTTTGTTAAAAAAAAAAAAGGAGAATTAGTAACAATTGCTGAGAAAAATCTGTATTAGCTCCACAACCGCTTGGTTTTAGTTCAAATTAGAGGAACGGAAGCGTTATGGAGTTAGTTGTCATGTTTTACAATAGCTCTAGAACTAGTTGTCGGATAAATGATTTTTATGACATGATGATAAGAAAAAGCTGTAATAGACTTTTGATTTTGAAGTCATTTCAACACAATTAGATTCTAACTCTATTTAAGCCATACTTACACTATAATATTTTTGGTTAGAAGCAAAATATAACAAAAGACGAACCGGATTGAAAGAGGAGAGGATAAAAATCTTTTGTAGGTTTTTTTACGTTAAGACCATACCACATTGTATAGCTGTTCGCAAAGCAGTTATACATATATAATTTTTTAATTAGTTTTCTTAAAAATACATATTTATTTTTCCTGATAAATATTTTCCCGAACAATATTTTTCTCCTGCTTTTCTATTAATGTGCTTGCAAATGTGTACCTTAAAATACAACTCTGATCTAACGAAATAAATTGATTTCATGAAATGATTTAAAAAATAACGAGACCAAATGCTCATCCGTATTCTCTCTCAATATTGAATAGTTTCATACAATATTACGTTTACACTATACCACTTGCAGTACAACAAAATTTGACGAGATAATGTAAAACGGACTTTAATATTAGGTATTCGTAAAACTAAACAGGCATGTATGTTCTCCATTCTACTTTGAAGTGTGATTCATTCGAAAGCACTGCAGGTTAAATTTTTGATGTTTTGCATTCAATATTCAATACAAATATTAATAAAGTCCTAAAGCACGCAGTGTGTATATTACACGAAAACATTCGCGCTGTTTTTACACCCCTCATAACTTTGCTTCCTTTAATAATAATAAAATTAAACTTAAAACATGACGATTCTACGTATAGGTTACTTCATTGGCCAAGTTTGAAAGATTTACCATAATAAAAGCTTACAGAGATATGAAGGTGTAAATGGTGTATATTGTGGTACATATTCATCCGAAAATATCGGTCGTAAAAAGTATTGAGATCAAAATGAGGACCATGTTCTTCATATGTACAATAACGTCCCATTTCTAGGCAAATTGCTTGTTTGGTAACATTTTTCCCATAATCCTTTCCCATATTAGAAAGTTAAAAAAAATTTCCCAACCTAGTAAGTTGCATAGAAATGGGATGGTATGGTACATACAACTTGGTCCTCATTTTGATCTCAATACTTTTTACGGCCGAAACTTTTGGATAGGAACTTGGCCTTATTTTCACAATTATGTTTTTGTGCGGATCTGCGTTATTTTTTCCAACTAACTTTTGTTTGTTAATGTATGTATAAAACATCTTGTAACTTGAAACTTACAGAAGGTTAAGTTATATAAAATTTCAGCTCTCTACCTAGCGTGGAAATGCTCCATACAAATAATGGTGAACCCTTCAAATTTAAAAAATTACAAAATATATTCAATTTGGGCCGCCAAAATAATTTATTTAGAAAGTCATATTTTGTACAAAAAACTCATTACATGTTTAGAAACCATTTTTTTTTTTCAATATTTTACAATTTTGTATGGAAGATTATATCGCCCTAGTTCAGATGGCATCATATAATGAGGTTGTTATAATTCTCACCGATATTTCTGCAAAGCGCAAATTCAATGCACGTTACTTTGCATCGTACCAATCAAGTTTTGAAATTGTATAAATACAATTAGAAAAGGAATAAATACAGTTTACGACTCTTTGTTGAAGACTGGAAGTTTTCCAATCTGCCATTACATGGCGTATATTCTGTGTTCGCAGAGTATTTCTCCGCCACCTGCAAACATTCGCTGTTCCGCCAATCGAATTTAGCGCTTGTTAACGGTTCTTTGCAAGCGACAACTATCAGAGAGGTTATCAACCTATAAAAGACTTATTGTTACAATTGATAACAATATCGTTACAACTGACAATTAAGTCAGTCTTCTTTTTTAGAGACTAGTCAGATATTAAAGATTATTTGTGTGTAAGAATATGTTTTTTTTTTTTTTTTTGTTTCCATGAAGTAGATCTTTTTAAAAAGAGTACGATTTTGAAAATGGAATTGCTTCGGAATGGTTAAGTGGAAAGGCGCGATGGAGGTGGAGTTGTGTTTCACTCATTATCAGTTCAACTAATTACTTCAATAGTATAATTGTGCTTCTCCTAATTTCACACAGCTTTTGATAGAAAAAATGTTTATTTCAGAGTTCAGTGAAAAAAGGAATAAAATTGAAACGTAACGAAATTTATTCAGACCTGCACTTCAGCGTTGACTCTTTTCATATAAAAATATTTTTACACCTACATATCAAGATGTATGAATAAAAAATTGTTTTTTTTTTATATTTTATTTAATTTTTTTATCTTTGTTGTTTTAAATTTATTGTCAATATTAAAGCTTAAACACTTTCTTTTTTAGAAGTGTTTAACTAATGTGATTAAAAACACAGTGGTACAAAAGTATGCAAGGGTTCTCATATAGCAATTCTATTGTGTTGCAGTCCATAGAGTACGGAAATAAAGTTGCAACTTGAAAATATAATGTGTTTGTTGTTTTGAAACGCATCTTCAATATATTTTGTGTGTTTGAAACATTTTAAACCAGATAAAAATCGTGAAAATGGGTTCGGAATTGGCTAAGTTACGGTCGGTTAAGTTAAAAAAACGTGCTTATTCATAAAAACAAATATTTTCTGAAGGCTCTAATTTAATTGTTATATATTAAGGGCATTATTTTAAAAAAAGCAAGGTAACGCCAGAATTTGTATGAAAAACAATAACAATTTTCAAACATTTTTATTGTTTTTCATACAAAATTTTGTTATATCAACGCTATAAAACATGAAGTGTTGGCCTCCCTTTCAAAAGCCCAAAAATTTATATAAAAAAAGAATAAAACATTTTTGAAATTTGTTTTGTTGCGTTGCCTTGCTTTTTAAAAAAGAACGCCATCAATTTATATTTTTATTATTGAAGAATAATATTGAAGATCGGTTACAAAACATCAAATTTATGATATTTTGAGGTTGCAATTTTAAAAATACCGTTACTTCACTTCATTTGCTAAGAAACGAAGTGATCGAGAAAAACTATAAGTATTTCCGTACACTATGGACTCCAACAAAACAGAATTGCTATACAACAAGCCCTGCATATGTATTTACGTGTAGCACAGTGTAATTTATGTTTAATTACAATTAGTAAGAGTAATAATGAAATAAATTCGTTAATTAATTCCAAGCATTATGCTTAAGGGAACCGTTATAAATCAACAAAGTGTTCATCGGATGTTACCTCGAATGGATTTAGGCCCATATAATATTAAATTAAAACATTTATAAACACATCAGATAAAAACGTATTACTTGTGCTCATCCCGACATTTTTGTAACAGTTGAAATAAAACAATAACCTGTGATAATTTATATTTTTGGATTAATTCTCCTCTGTTTTGACATTTTAATGATAAAATGTAAAATTTTTTTCACTTCACGCTAAGCTAAAAGTCAACTAACAAGTTCTTAAGCATTAGTATCATTAAATTTATGCATATAAAAAAATTATATAAAATCAGCTTTAATATGTAAAAAAAACTAAATTTAATAAATAATAAAATTCTGCTCCCATAATGAATTTTCTTAACAAAACTCTTAGTTGCACATTCGGATTTTTTGAATTAAATAGCGCAATTCGTCGTGTGCTTCATCGGAAAATTAGACACAAATCTCATGTGTGGAAAAAAGCCAAAAAGAGATGTTTATTAAGAGGAAAAAATACTGCTAAGTCTTGCAAAATAATATAAACATAAGGGCTGGAAAATTCAGAACCTTTGGCAAAGGGAAAATACACCAAAATCTCCGAGACATAACACAGTATAAAAACAATCTAATATTTACTATTAAATTAATTAGTCTGCGGTTTAACTATAAGAAGTGCGACTCATATTTGTTAAAATTTAATATTTTAAATTAAATCATTGATCAAACGTAGCGAAACGATCTTTGAACATCTTGTAAAAATAAATGTGAAGTTTTTCACTTCTTTTGATTTCCTACTGGCCGTTCAAAAATAAAACATCTGCCAATGCGCCTACACGTCTTTGATTTTAAAACTTACAAGAATATGCAAATTACAATGAGTATCGAGCTAACTCTTTAACAAATACCATGTACCTAGCCCTGGTGACAAAATTATGAAACGCTCGTATAATTAGATGATATATTTTCAACAAGTAACTGTTCATTACGAACTTGTTGCTATTCCCTGTTTTCGGCCAAACTAGTAAGTACCAACAACGATGTATAATCAATGTCAAACCCCAATCGATACCATGGTGCTTCTTTAATCTTTATGCGTGTCAGCATAAACGAAGTGTATCAAAAGACAACCGTTTTATGTTCTCTACAACAATATGCTGTTGTCTCAAATATATAATACTTATCTAAAAACATTACTTTAGTTGAGACAAACAAGTTATTGTTTACATTTAATCATTAAATGATTTCCACCAAAAAAAATTCTAACCAAAACAAAGTATTTTAACTAGTCGCATGCAAATAATAATAGACTTTTTTAGTGTTCAACCAAAGTATGAAGGTGCTGCGGTGAGTATGTTGACTATTAAACCTCAGTCACTGTCAATTTTTGGCATCAATTTTTTTGCTTTTCTATAGTTCTAAGAGGATCATACTACATAATAATTATCTACATTAATAATATTTGTTGCCAACCATTTAATTCAATCTAATTTTGTATTATTCTTAGATTATGGTTATCTCGACCATGTTTTTCTTTGCGTGTCCCTACAAAGACAACAAAGATAATAACACGTACCTCAAAATATCCGAAAATCAAATAAAAAAGCCATTGTTTGAAAACATCGAGGAAAACTAAGTTCCAATAATCATTTAGTGATGGTGTTTTTCAGGACGGTAAAATGGCTCGGCTCGCCGTATAATAACTTCAATGATCCTCAGTAGCCAAATAAACTAAGTTATGTTCCAACGGAATAACGATCCCAAACATGTGGCACGGATTATAAAATCTCTAACCCAACTTGTGGATAATAAAAAGATTTAAGTACTAAGTACTTAAGTACTAAAACCGCTAATAAGGGATCTTGCCTGAAAGGAAATGAAAATAAGAATGACGAGGAAATAATTTAATAATTTACTTCTAGACATTTGATATTGAAAACAAGTATTGAAAAGTTATAAGGCAGAATTTAAGACACCCCATTTTTTAAAAGTAATATAATGACGTGAGAATATAAATAAAAAATATATTAATTGTTTAGGAATTATTACATTTATAGCAGAAAACTTTCAAAATCTTTTCTAAAATGTCTTGTTCTAGCTTATCTGACAGAAATTATAACAACTATTGGAGCAAACTTTACATTCTTCCAGTATAACTCTCAACTTGTTAATACGAAAAATTAGTAAAACGAAAAGATTCTAAGAAATGATTCAGTAACTTACTTATAAGTATTTATTTATAAGCCGAACATTTTATAGCACCAATTAAAGCGATTAATAACTATATTAATTAAAATATAGTTACGTTTGTTCATCAAATATTTGCATCGGCTGTCCATAACTTTAGCATTTGAAATTTTCTTACCCCAAATATCTGAGCCATTTGCAAGGTGTCTAGGCGCCTTGAGCAATGTATAGCGTGCAATTTTGAAAAGAAATTAATAAAGTTTTATAGATTTTAAATAATGATAAATAAAATTCAAGGACGAAGTCAACGGGTCTAATTTTAATTAGTCACTCTTTGTAGCATGGCTCTAATGTAAATGTTTCCTTTTGTTACACGACAGTGACTCTACGTCTAAACTCGTTACTTCCACTAATTTGGACATAGCTAGCCAGGAAGCATCTTGAGATAAGAATTTTTAATAATTTTGCGTATTGCATCTATTATGTTTTATGTGGAATTTAATTCTGATTATTTTGGGTTGGCAGCTGCTTTGATAAAAGTCGATATAAATTAATCTTTGGTAATTACGGAGTTTTAATTTAATATTGTGAACACCAATTACGTATGTTATTCCTTCACAAAGCGATGATTTTGATTGTGAGTTACAAGTGTTAATTATCTATTTCTATCGTAAAAATAAAAATATCTGAAACAACGCGGAAGCCATAATTTATAACACGTCAGTAAATTTGAAAATTATTATCAAATAACTGAAGAGGTCTTCATTTTGAAATTTTAAGGCATTTTAAACAATTGTTAATTTAAATAGATGTAGTGGCATTCCCTTTTTTGGGTATGATTATGGTCAGACTAAAAAAATATTTGACGAAATATGCGTAACCATAATATAAATAAATATTTGTTAACTTAGAAAAGTTTATAATCAACACAATTGGCAACATACCAACATGATTATTTAATCGGATTTTATCCAATATGCGACGACAAGTGAGATTGAATAAATATTTGGCAAAATAGTGGTTATCGTCCAACATTGGCCCGTCTGACCACATCTTAAGAACCCGTCCTAAGATGTTAAATTTTTAAATTCAACTGCCATCACAATGATTTTTGATACAAATTTTATAATTTCTTAAGATTCAGTCTATGCTTGCATCACACTATACCCAAGACAGCTTCATCAGTTCAGCAGAGTATATTATTGGTTTGATATCGAGGATGGTTAAATTTTCCTTATATAATTAATTAAATTATAAAACTGCAATTTTCGAAGAATTATATTACGCGAAAATAATAAAATCAACGTCATCGTTCCCATAGTGCACATATTCGATTTTGGATACTTCCTTACATGATCAATTCAAAAATGATTTTAAAAAATAATGTTCACCAATAACTTAATGAAGTGTAATTAGTTGTAACAACTCGTAACTAAAAAAGCCATTGACATAAAAATGTTTTCATCAATTTGTAAAAAAAAATTAACACAATAGAAATATTTGCATATTCATAAATGTAAAATAAAATAAAATTATTGAACAAAATATTCGCGTCTGGCAAAATATTAAAATAAAATTAATTAAGAAGAAAAAAAATTGTGGGCCACAAAAAGGTCAAATTAAAAAAAAAAAAACTCCCCAGTTGCAATGTGTCATCCATCGAGAGAATAACGACAACAAACTTAAAACTAGACCAACATAAAATTCTTAAAATATAAACAAAAAATAAATTAATAATTTAGTTGAAATGCTTAACACTTAAAGAAAATTTATTTCATTACTAAATTGTTTAGACAAAAATGAAAGGAATCAAATACAAACAATAAGAAACAACAAATAAACTTAACCAACTATTTCAATACTTGCGATATTTTACAACCAGATTAATATCAATTATGGATACGAAGCCTAATGACGAGCCCACTACAAGTAAAGCTGCACAAGCGGGAAATTCACAAAGACCAACATCATCAGCAATTGCAAAGATAATTTCATCACCCAGTGCTCTAAACAACATGGGGGCCTCGAACTATGCTTCTTCAATCACGTCGCCAACCACTAACACACCAACTCTCCGTCAAATAGGCAAACAAGGATCGTTAAATTTTCGACAGAGCTACCTTAGCGACAGTGATGCTGATGACCAGTCATTTTTGTTACGCACCCCCTCGATACGTTCTCATAAATTTATTATAATACCAGCCACCTCATCTGTGGGACAAGATAAAAAATTTCCAACAGCTTTGTCAACAACATCATTGACATCGCTGCAAAAATTGCCCCTCCGTTCGCCAACAAATCAAAATCTTGGTGAATTAAATATCACACCTATGGCTCCAACCCCCTTCTCAACTTTACCGAAAGCATCCACAAACAAATTTCGCACACAACCAGAACCAACTACAACATCTACATCACCACCGTTATTATTTCGGTCGGATATTTCTCATCATCAGTCAAATGTATCTGAGCCGCAGAAAGTAAAATTGACAACATCAACTGCACCGTTAACAACGGCAGCTTTGTCAAATGTAAACACAAGTGTTAAATTTACAATTGAGGATTATGAATCTGATAACGCCACTGACGCAACAGCGACAACAACTGCACCACTAACTACAACAATTGGCTCAACAACTACGACAACGTCATCTTCATGCACATCACATGCATCGTGTTCATTTAATAGGCCTGCTGCTATCACATCAATTTATTCTGCCACCAATAATAATAATAATAATAATATCACACTTCCATCACAATCAACCTCTAGACAGTTATTGTTGTCATCGCCGTCATCAGCATCGGTCTCACCATCAGTATTAACGCTCACTAAATCCCCACCATCGCCCAGTGTGCGACCTGTCTCAGCTCTGTTGGCATCATCATTTAATCATAATAATTTTAATAGTGGCATCGTCAGTGGAAACGGCACTCCATCACTGGGAATCGGTTTGCGTCCTCGAAACGATCGTAATAGCAGCATGCGTTCTGTTGTATCAGGTGAGTGAGTGTGTGCGTGTAAATTGAAATTGTGACTTTTTCTTCTTTATTCGAAAACATTATTTAATTAAATTTGTATCAGCTGCAAGTAAAACTTATTAGGGGTTGAATTTTATAATATTCCTTAGCAGAATTGACTTAGAAAATATGTATTTTTATCCTAATTTAATAACATTAATTTGTAACAAATATTTATGCAAAGTAATAATAAAAAACATTTTCACAATAATAACAAGATTTAATTTCAGAGAACACAAATCAATGTATGGAGGTATGTTTAAGAAACTTTAACTAGTGAATTATTTGGATTTTCAGTGTAAAAAGTCAAGCAGCAGTTCATTTGCAATTCATGATCTCAGACAAGGTCAAACGAAAATAATGCAAAATTTTACACCTGAATTATTTTGTGGACCAATTTCTCTCTTTATCTCTATTAATACACGATAACGTCCTACAACAACATTTCTGTCTAGAATTATTGAGCATATGAGAAAGCCATCTAGATCTTGTAACTTGACTAGAATCCAGACAATTTTAGAAGGGTTACATGCAGATTGTCAAGGTAAACAATAAAATATCTATTATTGGCGAAATACGTTACTTGCTATGTTCGAAATGTTTTAAGATTGAACTTCTCGTAGTCATGGTCAACAATTAGAGAAAATTACAGTCAGCTTTTTGAAAAGCAAACAACTTTAATAAACAACCAGTGTTTGTTCAATTTTGTTCTATAGCAGATGGGTGAAATTAGACCATCTGTCGAGATCTTTTTATTTAGTAAATACCAAACAAACAGATATTCGGAGTATAGTCCACATATAAAATTAATTAGAAAATTGTAAAATTTGTCTTAATTTACAGCCATATCTTCCAGCAATAGCTACGCGAATGTTGGTCGCGAGCCCAATTTTTCTTCACAGCTTGATGTGTCATATAGCGCCAAACCTGTTTGGGACCACAGCTCGGATATATCGATGTTGTCTAAATTTATCCATAGAAAAGGGCTCTACACCGAGGTTCCATGATGCCGCCATGCCATAAACCGCATCAAACAGTCAGTCTT
This sequence comes from Phania funesta, assembly GCA_963932375.1. Classification (NCBI taxonomy): domain Eukaryota; kingdom Metazoa; phylum Arthropoda; class Insecta; order Diptera; family Tachinidae; genus Phania; species Phania funesta. The sequence continues at coordinate 44,872,002 of OZ010653.1, forward strand.
TGTGTATAAAGTGATGCTTGGTCGAACAGTTCTAAGTTGTGTTCGCTCCAACAACGGCAACTTTGCGACGAACTGCGCACTGAAGCCATGATGACCTCACCACAATATTCAATTTGCGTCTTTACAACTAAGGCAGAATTTCGTTAATAATTTTTAATAATTTCCAAACGATCGGCAGATGCAAAACGATGCCTGGATCAAACGGAAAACCTTACTCAATATTTTTCCAATATTAGGTAAAACTTTCCACCCGCTGTTTACCAAATATTTGTATACTGGTACAGCACATTAAATCGAGTACTGTTATGGTGGAAAATTATAGATTCGTGGCTGGTTGCTTGTTCTGGACGCTTTTCGTTGTTTGCTCTCTTGTTGGTGTTTGTACAGCTTTCATGCGAGAGATCTTTATCAAATAATGCCTCTAATTCTGAATCGTTAAACTTTTGTGTCCTTCCCGAATGTGCCCTGTCTTCAGCATCAAAATCTTTAAAGCTTCTAGGTGCTCGCCAAGTGCTCGCCATTAACTTCCACAAGACTGCGGTGAATTTCTGCAGCACTTCTCTTCATATAAAAATTTTCAATGCTAAAAAAAACTGTTGTTGCGGAAAACTTTATTATAGAAAAAATAAGCGAACATTTCAAGTATTTTTTCGTGTTTCGAAACACATACGTGGACGACTAAGATTTCAGTGAGGCCAAAATAAGTGACCATTTCATATCATATAACTACTATATTAGCTATAATGTCAACGGCCATGGAGGCGGCAATGTCTCCCATATGATCGCCATCGACAATGTGAATCATAGTTAGTAATGGCGAAAAAGAAATATTAATTATAAATTTATTGCAAAAAGTGCAAAAGTTTCAATCAGAAAACATTATTTTTGTACAAGTGTGTAAAAGTTGAAGAAACTCTGTTTTCGTTTTGTCCCATGCATTAACAAGCACTTTCCAGCATTTCACTTCTTACGTCATAATTATTAACGGATCTTGTAAATGTAGTTTATTTTAAATCTAACGTCTACTAAAGTTGATGCTGCTGGTAAAAATGATTTTTTCATTATCCTAAACGGGTGCTCCTACTGGCTCGAAGTGGTTATTTTAAATTGAATTGCAACCAAATATATTAGCATTATATCAGAAAAATCATTTTGCTGGCATATTAAAGGCCTTTATTGTCTATGTATTAGTTTCGAATATTTTGAATAAAATCGATTAATCAAGGATTGTAGAAAAAGTAATCTAGATATAATTAAATCGTTAATCGCAACAAAATAATCGATTCGTTTTTCGATTAATCTCGCCCATCACTAATCATAGTGTCACTCGTATGTCGTGTTCGACTAATACGAAAAGAGCAAACATGTTCATGGTCACTATAATCATATTATGTTATCTACAACAATATATTGTTGTGTCAAATATATATTGGCTATTTGAAAATAGTTGAAACCACACTTTAGTTACGACAAACAAGTTATTGCTTATATTTAACCATTAAATTCCATCCATAAAAATTGCAACATGGTTGACTTGAACATGCAAATTTTTACTAAACTTGTACCACAAACAAAGTATTATAAATAGTCATATACAAAAGTAGCCATAAAATATTATTAACAGACATGATGTTCAAAATATTTTTGGAGTTCAATCAAAATAATAGGATGCTGTAGCTACTTCAACCACGTTTTATTGCGAGTATTTTTATAAAAAAGTTTTGTACGCTTTGCATAAGCGGCAGCCAAAGTTACGTGCGGGAGTCCTGTACACATTTTCTATGATATCTTCAAACTGCATATAAATGTCAAAACTACAAATAATTTCATTTTATAACTCATTCAAAAAATATTTTAAAAATCACCCTCGACTCACTCATAAATGTAAATGCCGTTGTGCAAATTAAGTGCGACAATGACAGCGATATCCGTTTGTCTTTCGAACATCATTTTAAATCAAAAAAGCACTTAATTTTTCATTTTTCTTAATAAAAAAAAACGGTCGTTTATATGGGTCACATTTAGAATCTGGTGACGAACCAAATTAACTTGAACTTATTGTGTGTCTTTAAATGGGTTTATATTTAATGCACTTATAAATGCTGTGTAGTGCTGCAAATTTTCAACGAAAAATAAATTGCAATTAAGATTTTTAAATCTCTGAATAATAATTTAACTGTTTGTTAAATGTTGCAATTTAATATTTTTATTATTGAATATGTACTAATACAGCGCTACAATTTAGTAAATAGAATTAAATATGTACAAACATACAGTGGCTAGCAATACTGTCAACATGTTTGCTTATTTTTAAAATGTAATGAGAAAAGCTTTGTTTCAATAAGAATACAGGTAGGCCTTTGTACGGCTTTGCTCCAATCCGTGTAGTTTTTTGTGACACATTCTTATTTAACACGAAAAAAACTTATCCTTACAGTTTATCGAAAAATATTTTATTTTTGTTTTTCGAATTTCTGAATAGTTCTGATAGCAGCTTTACTGAAAAAGAGGATGACAGTACAAGATTTTAAACAGGGAATGAGAGTAGCGAATACCATGAGAGTCTTTCTTTTTAACTGTGACATGCATGTTACCGTTTAAAGAAATCTACAGACTCATCTCAAATGACCACACAAACATACTTGTATGATTTAAATGTTTTTTGTAGATTACGATTCCTGTCTGATTGTTACGTTAATTGGCGTTTTGTTAAGTTTATTGAAACAATTGAGTATTGTGGTTCTGTTTCTAGTAAGTACGTACATATACATACATTATTCTGTTAAAATAAAATATGAAATAGAAAAACTAAGAAAGGTTTTTTTAAATAATGGAATCCACATTTTTTACTAGTTTCTTGTATCGTTTAACACGACTTCGATTAAAGCATTAAACACTTTGACCACAGTAAGCTACACGGCTACAGCACTAAAAAACCCACTGGCTACAATTGTCGCACTGTAGCCAGCAACTTAATTATTTTGAAAGCGACAGGTACATAGTAATCTTAAAATATTTCCAGCTGTTACAAGAGCTCATTTATATTTTTCACTTTTTTAAGTTCGGTTTTGTTTTATGGAACAAGTCCTAAAGTTGGGCGGAACTGTAAAGTTGAAAATATAATCAGATACATCTTCTGAACTACGAGTACAGTAACAAACTATTGATTAAACTAAAGCTTAAAAAAACCTTACCAACAACGCATCAACCTTTCTGGAAGTGTGGACTGAAAATAGGTTAATCAGGGGGGAAAAGAATTTTATAAAGGACTTTTTTCAATTTTTCTGAAATATCGAGAAAAACCATGTATACAAGTACATACTTTATGTATATATTTTAAAAGCAAAGACAATAAGCTCACCTGTGGACCTCTGGTCTACCCACAGTTGCACTGAGGGTTGGCTTAGAGCGTAAACTCATTACACCTGAAAAGGTGGAGGGAGGCTAACACATGTAGACAGGCTCGAATGGCCCCCTCGGTGGGAAGGCCGGCAAGGCACTCAGATATAATAGGGCTACCTTAAGCTACATCACTGCGTTAGTGACAGGTCATGCAAACTTCAAGTATCATAATGAAAATCGTAGAAGATGATACTTGCAGACTGTGCCTGGAAGGAGCTGAGACGATAGCGCACATTGTGTGTGAATGTCCAGCACTGGCTAGCGTAAGGCTTAGGACCACGGGCAGACACTTGTTAAATTATAATGCCATGGGGGTTAGCCCCCCTTAGACAAATATTAGCAATTACAAGAGACCCCGTGATGAGCAGTCGGCAGTCTGAAAGCACTACAGCCAAGAAAGTAAGGTAATCGTAATGAAAACTCGGTTGCCTGAAATCAATTTCATGAGCGAAGGGGGTCGAAAAGGAACCCAAAGAAGTAATAGATCTGGTTCGATAATCCCGCTATATTAATAAAAAAAAAATCTCTCATTTGATGTACAATATGCTAGAGTAGTTACGAAACAAACGTGTAGAAATATGGGGCCGAGCAGTTTTAAACTATCTTTAAACTATCAATTTTGTAATCAGAATTGAAGTATTTTTCAATACTGAAACGTTGAGCATGAGCGAAGATGTGCACATAAAATAAGACTTAAGCCGAAAAACATACATGATTCCAGAAATGCATATAAACTTCACTCAATATTATAAAAATACAATTACTTATTTTGAATGCATGTACATAAATTTATTTATTTAAAACTCCTGATGCAGATGTATTGCATATCATTTAAATTTGGCAATTTCTAGGGACTAATTTGCTTTTCATATTTTGTTTTATTGTCAACATGGTTTTTGTTTTGCATCCAACAAAAATGAAAATGAGTTTAATATGACTACAGCGACAAAATTAGCATGGACAACAACCTGCAGCCATGCTGTCGTCAAAATACTCGATCTCATACACACGTGTGTATTTTAATTTTTAAAGATTGTAGTCTGTAGCCTGCTATCCTCTATGTGTTTAATGCATAACGTGGCATTTCCGAGATACGTAACTCTCATGTTAAGCGAGGTTTGTTTGTTTTGTTGGAGATTTATTTATTTCTATTCGATTCTTTATAACAGTTTGGTTTTTCAGTACTTAATCGATAAGGCCCCGGCTTTTTATTACGCCTGTTACTCGCTACTTTGTGGTGTATATTCACACTCCGCTTAAGCTTTGCTCCTGTAGCTCATTCATGTCTACTGGAGGGGTTTCATATTTTACGAACTGCCGCTTGACTTATGACCACAAATTTTCAGTGAGGTTAGTGTCCGGGCTTTGTGGATGCCTTTGAAAAGAGTGAAATTGCCAATTTTAAAGGCATTTCTTAACGATTTTTGCATCATATTTCTTGGAATATTTTTTTATGGATAGGGTAGGCCCATTCATCAACAAATTCTGTCAAACTGGTTTGTAGAATATTCGGGTATATTTGCTTAGAGTCCTCTTTTAAATTCGGATAGTTGATAGCATCAACAAAATTTTTGAAATCTTTTTTAAAATTTTCTTTGGTTTTCCACCTTATGTTTTCCTTTGCTTGAAAAAGGAAAGTTTAGTACAAAAGTGCACCATGCTTCAGGTATAAACTACGAAGAAAAACAAAACGAATTTGCCGAATACAATATAGTCTGCACTACTCCCATCCTCTTCCATAAACTCAATACTTTGCAAACACAACTATCCCAATGTAAATGGTGACTTATTTCTCAGTGGCTCAATACTTCACCACGGAAAGCAGCCACAGATCATCAAACTTCCTCCACGGAATTCAACTAATCATTTTACCTGTCCACGATGAAGACTTTCGTGAAGATAATGCCAGAAATAAGCCCTATCCTCGGACCAACTGTATTTTATTTTGATTTCTTCCAACCAAAAGGCATCCACTCTTTCGCTCCGTGGAAAACTTTAGCCTCACTTTTTCGGTTCGTTCGGAAAATGCTAGCTTTTTTTGTTTTATTACTGCTACCATACCAATATTGTTCAGTGCCCAATGAAGTGTCCTTCACTAACCTGATAAATTTAGCTGAGTAACAGCTTCACAGGCGGTTCGGCATTCATTTTACGAAGTACTCGTTTAATAACTCAAGCGTCTCCAAGCAACATTCACAACTCGTTGGCGGCTAATATTAAGCCATCCAGATAGTTTTCTTGCGGAACAACCTTTTTCAAGTGAAGCCGATTCTCAATATCGCGTGATGGCTTTTGCAATTGGTTTATTATCAGAAGTAAAAATGTTAATCATTACTTTGCGATGTGAGAGTTATGACACGGCTGAGGTTGCCTGTCGTGGTATTACTATTTATTAGTAAAAAGCACTTACATTAAAAAATTCCTAAGTAAAGAAGCTTTCTTTTCCAGTTGACTTTTAACAGTGGTGTAAAGATATTTATTTATATCATTTGTATAGACACATTAACATCTATATTTTGCAGCACCCAAGTTCATTTAGATTTCTTTCATATTTACTTCCTCTAATAAATGAAGGATATGAAAGTAATCGTTCTTAATCCCGAAAAGGGGTTAAACAATGAAAGTTAGTTATTCAAGATATATCACCGTAAACAAATCAGACGCCTTTTGCTTTTGGGATTTGCCAAAAATTCAGTAGGTTTGTTTCACGTTTTATTTATGTGATAGCTTTTATTGATTGATCAGTAACTGTACGATAAGAATCTACTATTTCTTCTACCATTCCTTCCTTTCGCAAATCACTAAACTGGCATTTTCAAACCAGAATATCTTCTTAATTCACATACAAATGTACTAACGGTTTTATGCCGCTTTCATGATGCACTCGCATTACCAAGATCTTTTCCTTTCTTTTCATTTTGATAAACTTTATCGCAAAAGTCTTCTACTGGATAATCTCCGAAGGAATGTTTTATTCCATTTATTAATGTTTGTTTTATTTTAAAAGAAAAATATTTTTATTGCAGCTTATTTATCGGATCCGAATGAATTAACAATCAACAGCTTCATCCAACAAGATGCTGACTCGAGTTCCTATTTATATCGAGATAGTGTTGCCAATCAAATATATTCGGATGTAACGTCAGTAAGATCGTTAGCATCAATTGGTATTGGATCAACCGATGGTCGTAGGTTGGTGATAAAAAGAGTACCGCAAACTCCAACGGAATTATTAAACATTGTTAATCCACCAACCCCACAGTAAGTATAAAACTCTGTACTAAGCAATCATAATAGAAAAAAGAACAGCGATCATGTTGCTTCAACGCGTTCTGGCAAACCTGTTGTTTATTATTCAATCCGTCCTAATGATAAAACTTTATTATCAATATGAGTGTTCGTTTGAGCAAACGACGCACCCATTTTAAGGCAGTGACCACTAAAACTTTAGTCTACTAAATTCTAGACAACTGGTGCGGTAAGCACGCCGCCACCACCCGCGCTGTGAGGCTATTACCGTCAACGGTAAACGTTACAGACCAATGATAACCAATTTCCTTTGAACCGCATTAAGTAATATGGACGTGGACGACATGTGGTACATAACAATAGAAATTCAACATAAATGGCTCGAGGGTAAGGTTATCTCTCGCAAAGATGATGTGAACTGGCCACCTCAAACACAACTTGTTAAAGTTACGGGCAGTTTAGGCAAATATTTGACGAAAAAAACGTAACCACTATATCATATACATACGCATCTATATGTCCTTTCTCGCGTGGTAAACAAATATTCATCAACTTAAATAAGTTTCTAATTAATTAACTTGACAGTAAACATACTAACAATATTGTACTAGTTATTCTATTTTTATCCTAACTGGGGAACGTGAGATTGAATCAATACTTTATAAAAATAATGGTCAATCTTATATCGTTAAAAGTTTGATTAATCAGAACGTACCTTAAAAATTTAATGCGAATAGGAATTAATTTTTTATAAAAGTTTTATTCTTTATTCGACCTTCTTATTGTTAGATATTCCGATGTATCATTTCCATTCGAGCCACCCAAAACACACAAAAATAAATACTGCCCTTAATTTCGCAAAACGTGTACTGAAAATCAGCGATAAAAAGTTCCACAAAACTAACATCAAGAAAATAAAAGAAGTATTGCACAAAAACAGTTTTCCAGACTCCATCTCCAGGAATATTATAAAAAATGCGGAAAAAAACTTTGACGAACCACCAAAAGAAAAAACAGACACGAGAATTTTCAAATCTTTGACACACGTCCCGGGATTTTCGGAGAGAATTTTACATTCCGACTTATTTGACAAGCAAAATATTGGGATTGCATTAAGGACAAACTACTCCCTCAACGTGCTATACTCAAACACAAAGACGAGAATGGATAAACTGGACAAAGCAAATGTAATTTATAAAATACCGTGCAATGGTGACGGAACGAATGTATGCAAAAAGGCATATGTTGGAACAACAGGATCAAAGTTAAGGACTAGATTAGCTGCACATAAATCGGACAATAAAAATAAAAATGAAATGACAGAAAAAAGAACAGCGCTTTCAGCCCACTGTGCAGCAACTAGACATTCACCAGACTTAGGCAATACAAAAATATTACAACAAGAAAATAATAAAAGAAAAAGATATTTGATTGAGATGCTACATATAATAAACACTCCCGCGGATATAAGAATAAATTACAAAGCGGACACAGAAAACTGCGCCAATACCTATAGACACATAGTACAAAAATGTAAACAAACATATTAGTGAGCTATCCACCCCCAATGAAAGTGGTATTAAACAGACGTACGGAGATTCTTTAATTTTAATGTAAGAAAAACCAATTATAATTGTAAAACAGAAAAATATATTATAAAAAAATTATTAGCTTTTGGTTTAGTATAATATATAAATATGTATGTACATATGTGTAATTGTGTTATTCAAAAAATTTTTGTTTTGTTTTTAAAATTATAGTTCCTGAAAAAGGATACCAATGGTATCCAAAATATCGAAAGAATAAAGAAAGACATGAATAAATAATCTGGTAAATACGAGTTTTATTTACATATGTTTTTCAAATCTATCTAGACCTAGAGCCTGACTAATGATACATCGGAATATTGAATTTTTTATAGTTTATTGATCGCATTAACTTCGTTTTAAAATGTTTGAACAAGATGAAGCCTTCTCAGAATAAGTGTGCGAAAAATATCAATTTATCTTTTGAAAAAAAATCATATATTAACAATAAAAAACGCCTTTAATAGTTTAAAAAATATTGTAAATTAACGCCTTCATTGAATGTCTTATAGAGCACGACTTTATGTTGATTTATCAAAAAAAAAAAAAAAAGGAAAAACGGCCCAAAACAAGACAGTGATATAAAAGTTTATGAGAGCGCTACATTAAGCTAAGCTTAAGAACATAATATAAATGAGACAAGTTTTGATCATTTTATTATTATTTCTGCGTTACTGCCAACAACGTTTCCCCGGGAAATTATTCCCATTTCATCTATTATGAATTGATATTTCCTTAGTTCCCCCATGTCCTCTTCCTTTTATTCCCTGTCTGGAAAAGCGAAAATTCACCCTGAATATTCCCTGGGATGTTAGAAAATACGATTTTTTTCCCTCAAACAAATCATGAAGATGGGAAAAAAATCTCCGGGAAAATTCGAAATTGGGCTGTACATGAACTGAACATCTATATTCTTACAGCGAAACCCCATGGTAAACTATCATGCGGTTTAAATTAAACAGTATCAGGCCCGAAACTGGCCGAAATATACAGATACCAATTCAATGGTTTCATTCACTGTTGATATGTTAGGCAAAATTACTTTCTGAGAAAAATACATGGCTTGATTTTGGGGAATTTAAGCTCATGTAATTAATTTGACACTACTGCTATATGCCTTGCAAATCTCTGCGTGCATTGGTTTAACAGAATTATCCGCCCAAAGTTGAATGACATCTGCAACTGTATAGCACCCGGTGTGACGCCAGTATAAATAGCGTTCATATACGTTGTGAATAGCACCGGCCTTGAGATATTAAGCATAAATCATCTCTTCCCTCCAAACTCATCATACTGAGATCGATCTAATAGTAAGAACGGCCAAATTAAACGGCACAGAGATATGTTTCTTTTAACTCTTGACATACAAATTAAATAAAGCTTTTTTGCATGTCGTGATCATTCAGAAACGTAATGATTGAAAAAATTTAAATTATTATTATAATTTGATTTGATTTCACCACATGGTGAATTTCGTGAAGTCATATTTTTAACGGGTTCATCAGCTTGTAGATTTTGGAAAATTCACACTGAGTCAATAAGTTTTGCTTTTATTTATTTTATACTTTTAAAACGGCCTTACTTAAGGTTTTTCGTTCAAAAATTTTTTTAAGTCCGCAACTGAAAAACTAAATAAGTTTCATTTCGTTTTTTTCGAAGTAAGACATTTGGTATATTTTCGAAATCGAAAGACACCACCACCTTAAGGGTTCATATGTGGGAAATAAAAACCAACTTCATAGTTTCGATTTTTCCATTGCTCAAAACCCACATACTGCATGTTTTATTAACCTGGCAACACTGTTTTCAGTGGCAGCCATTTCTATAGTTTTTACGTAGCTTATGTTTGGTTGCCAGACTACTTAACGTGTATTATGGCCTGATGATTCTATTGATCCAGACAAAATGTTACAAATAATACCACAATACAGCAATAATCAATTACTTGTTCAAACCGGAAATCAAGAGTCTTCTTTCAAGAGAGATGAGCTATCAACAAGATTGCGAAACATGTCACACAGCGCTCACAACTATCGATTCATAAACTTTTTAATTTTGGCCTGTTTATTGGCAATTTTAATCTTTCGATTATTTCCTGTTCTGTACGTAAAAAAACCAATATTTAAATATTTTGGTCTTACCCCAGTTCAGTAGATGCAGGATCGGATTTCCCTCCTACACGACGAAAAATAAACATTTTCTAAACGAAAAATATTCAAATAAAAAAAATTCTAGGGATTTCATTCTTATATTTGAAAAATTCAATAAGTTGCAATTTGGTTATTGGGGGATCAGCTTGACTCTATGCTCGTTTCGCTAAAAAGCAAGGAAACCTTTAACCAACATTTTCGGATAACCAAAGATGTCTCAATCATTAATTTCTATAAACAAATTGTTTTCGTTTTTACTTTCGTTATCCCATTTAGTTGGATTTTTGCCAATTTCCAAATGAACAAGTTAAATTGGTTGTGTTCTTGAAAATTTCCCCTACCAAAAGCTCAAGCTGGATACGCGCCTACGTAGATGTTACTAACTTGAGACAGTTACTTGTTTACAATTTTTTGATATGGGGTTACAGCAGGGAACAGAGATTTAATGATTGCTAATGTAAGAACATTAAAATAACGGAAAAGGTACAGATGTCGTGAAATGAAATTTGGAAAATATTTTAAGAACGGTGGCTTTAATACCGTAGGCCGTTAAATCGATGAAGAAGGAAAGGTTTCCGGTATGCAGAATTGGACTTCTTCGTGATATACATATGTGCATTAAATTATGAATTAAAAACAAACGGCAATACATCGAGGTTTCGTAGCGTAGCAATACTTAATCCCATGTTACGAAACATTGCACTATAGGAGAAATGACGACTTATGCTGCGCGAAATTCAATTTTGGAAACTGACGTTATATTTTTTATTGCCAACCAGTTCCTAATTAGTTTTTGTAATATTACAGTGCGAGATCACGCAGTGAAAGTTATTGTTTCGCCACGCGCTTAAAAATCGTGTTGGAGTAACAGTATTTCATCAAAAGTTTTAAGCGTTAATTGCAGAATGTTCTGCAATGAAATCCTACTTTAAATAAAAATATAATGAATTTGAAGTATTAGAAGCGCTGAATACTAATCGGTTCTTGTTTTTTTTTATCACGCACAAATTTGTTTTTAATGGGCGTGGCAAATATGACCCCTTTAATAGGGGTCACTAGTTCATTTCACTATAATTCAAGAACAGCTAATCCGATTTGAATAAACGAAGCACGATGCGGTATGAAATAGCCTTTGAGGCATTTTAAAATTCTTTTTGGTATGCTGAACAATTTTAAAGTTATTTTGAAATTAGTAGCAAAAAACAAAATTTTTTAATGCAAAATTAACAAAATTTTGCTCTTCAAAAACTCATTCGAAAATTAGTGACAAAAATAAAAGTTTAAAAATGCCTAAAAGGCCGCCCTTTTAAGGGGGTCAAATTTGCCACGCCCATTAAAAAAATGTACGCCTGAGAGAAAATAACTGAAACTAGATTTTGATTAACCAACTTAAGCCGTTCTAATTCATCACATTCATCAAAGGAGGCAAACAAAAATTTTTTTTTGCAGAACAGTGTAATTAATAAAAATTTTGAGATGGAAAAACTTAATGTTTTTTCTTCTAAATAATTGAAAACTAGTTTCTCTTACTTGAAAATATAAAATTCTTTAACATAACCTTGAAATAGTTGCATTTGATTACAACTCTGATTTTAACTTCTTAAAATTTTGTTAACGTTTGTTAAACCTAAAGAAAGAATGTATGCAAAGATTGCAACATTATAAATTAATTCCACTTTACTACAAATTGCGCTTATTTCGTTTTCTGAGCAATATAATTTTTTCTAAGTAACTATGCGACGAAAAAATCTAACTTTTTAAAATTTGGTTGAAGAAACTCTTAAAGGAGACAAATTATATGAAGCCTCCTGTCACTCACGATGGTTCCAAGAAATTATTTATTTAATTTGTCCGCCTTTTTTGCAATAGCAGGAGACACGAAGAAAAATTTCGAAATGAAAACGCTACATGGCTTAATAGTGAGACACGATTTCAATTTAAGAAGGCAGCTGTAGAAGGAACTTTTTACGCTGTCGGACGTCCAGGGTTTTATTTCGTAGTAAGTCAGAATATGGAAAAAGAAGCGACAGAGAAATGGACACTTTTCTTTTTGGAGGGAGCTGGATCATTGTGTAGATATGCCTAAAGTTGGTGGCTTTGGAAACATAAACAGAAAACAGTGATATCGCCAAATTTTCTAACGAATTATCACACTCTTCTATACTACGACGCACTGATGTCCTGTTTCTAGTACTGTAGGGCATTAATGTAAAACTATTTAATTTTTAAAGTACATAAAAAACCAAATACTCTTGAAGTTTTTCACAAACTTTAAATGCAATAAATTTGAATATTTAGTAGTCGATAAACGGTCTATTAAAACAGAGCGCCTCTCTGAAGTCTGTTGAAAAATAAACCCGAACGCAAATCGATTTTCTGGCAATGGCTATTTATGTTAAGTAACAATTAAATTAACTATATAAGTTGATTTGCACAAATTTTTTGGTTACAAAAGTAAAAAAAGAACTACAAGGAATAAAGCAGTTTCGTTTAAAATGCCACGTCGTACCCATTTAGAGCATTTATCCTCAAAATATTCCGAACAGTCTTACACACATTTTAAAAGGGTTGCCAAAGTGTAAGTAATTGAAGCTAATACTACTCATTGACACTGGATAGAAACCAGAAACTGTGTTTCAGTTGAGGTTTGCAAAATAAGTATTTAAATTCAGTCAGGCTTCAAGCAGTTCGCCTAGGTGCTCACAATACTGGTCCTATTGTGCCACTATTTCAATTTTAATTTTCAATTAAATTAAAAAAAGTTTAATGAACCTCAACGATGGATAGAACATCCAACGGTTTAGTTGAACCGAAAAAAATTTGCACTCCTTTGAGTCACAAAAGATGAAACTGGACTGCCGTCCACCTCCATTCACAAGGCTTTGTAATTCGATATGCTACAGTACAATGTAAGTTATTGTATGAGTGTAACACCAGGCAAGTGAGCGATCATGCCAGCCTCAATATAATTACTGCAACAATTTTATTCAGCTTTAGATTTAGGCTTTACTTAACTTAATTTTCCAATTTTCCAACGAAACACAATTAAAGACAATTTTATTTAATTATTCTCACGTGATACGGTAAGAAAAGAGATGGGAAAAATGCAAAACTTGTGGAAATTTACTATTATAAGTTTTTATTGTTGCGATATTTTTAGCCTAATTCAATTTAAACTGATCGGATTTTTTTGCACACTTTGTGACTCAACTGTTTTAAATATTTATTTAAACAATTATAATGTATTTAAGTTGATAATGGGTAGGTTTTGAGCAAATTACTGAAGCGTTAAAAATTAAAATTATTAAATTATTTGTATATTGCTTCTCCTTTATTGGTTTTTATGTTTTAAACAAATAAAATATCTTTTACGATCGCTACGGACAAATGAAATTGATAAATGCCAAACCAAATAACACAAGAGTTGCTACATTTTAAGCAAAAACTCAGTGTAACATACACATACATATGTATGCATTTATGTAGGTATGTAGACATAATCTTAAGTACGCACTTATTATACATATTATTTATTATATAGTGAAAAGAAGTGAATTTATTAAGAAATTAAGAAAAGTTCTTATCTTCTTTAAAGTGAAATGTGTCCCCTAAAAATGTTATTTAATCCGTATTCAGCCGATGCGATTCTTGTTGATAAGATTCTCACTTTTTAGGCCAGAAAGATGAGGGGAAAAGAAAGGAGTACACTCTTTCATATACTTGAAATTCTTTTTGCTTTCTCATTCGTAATGTCAAAAACGCACACATGTAAACATACATCATACATAAAAAAGAAACATTTCCCCAATAAGACTTGCATTGTGTGAACGCAAAAAAAAGTTAAAAAAAGAAAAAGTAAGAATCTTATCAATAAGACTTGTTTCGTCTGAACAGAGACTTACTCATCAATATACTTATAAGTTCTCGTATAACTACACACGGAGAAAAAGATTCATGGGATATCGGTTTTCATTGGAATTTTCTCAGACAATTATATCTCTAGTAATTAAAATTATGCAACTCAAAAGTTTGCTTAAATTTCGTATAATTATTTAATTTAACCGATTTGTATTCGAAAGTGAACAGCTGGCTTCTCTTTTTCTATGAAGTTTCAGCAAAATGTGATCATGTCGTTATAAGCTATTTATTTGTCGATTTTTTCTCGATAACGTATTCGAATACAGCCAATGACGGTGCATTTAATTTGCCGTTTATAATTGCTGCAAATCAAACAATGTCAATATAATTTGTTGATATGTCCACAATCTTCAAGCAATTAAAAATTACCTCTTTGTACAAGGCTGGGTCTAATAAAATTCCTAGTAAAACATTTTGATCAACTGTGCTGACAATATTTTATTCTTTTAACAATTTTATTTAAGACGCCAATAAAACATGATTATTTTTATAATTCGCATATTTAAATAAGAAAATAAGTCTCATGTTGGAAAATATCGTGGTATTGCAAAATTGAGTATTATTCACCTAATAAAAAAAGAAATATAACCGCGAACATTTATGTCATTAAAGGGCTTTTCACACTCTTAAATTGAGTAAAACGACCTGTCAAAACTTCAAATAAAATTAGATGGTGTTATAGTGTGAAAACACTATGGTATGAAACTGATAAAAACTACAGGCGGAAATTTGAACATCCTATGGCTCTCACCCTTTTTTTAAATATTCTAAACGGTGGCACTTTTCACTTTATCAGGGTTGCATTTTTACATTATAAACGAAGAAAATAACAAAAGCATTTATTGAACAAATATACAAAAGCCCGGTTCACCGGTACAAAAACGGCCGATGTACTTATCGGTTATCAATGTATTTTGTTCATGGAGCGTAAAAATTATGACTTTCTTCATAAAAACCAAAATATTATTGTTATTTCTTAATTTTTTATATTTCTTGACAGTAAAAATTCATATTTCCATGTTATTTTTTTTTGTCGGAATAGTTATTATTTATTGATTTTTATTTAAAAAAAATAAAAAAAATTATTGCTTCTTGGGTTTTATTTTTTTGCATTAATAATTATTATTTCATTTTTATTATTTTGTCCGAAATAATGATTATTATTTTTTGGAAAAATAAAAATTAATTATGAATTTCATTGAATGTAGCTTACTGTTCTTGGCTTTAAATTTTCAGAAAATAATACTTATTTCTGCCCAAAAAATTTATATATTATTTCTTTAAAAAAAAAACAAAGAAAAAAGTAAAAAAAATAATTATTATTTCTGAAAATTAAAAACATTAAAATCAAAAAATAAAAATTGGTGAATTTAGTAAAAATATTTCTGCTGATCACTAAGAGAGAGGCCTTCCCGAATATTATTTTAATCTTAATATTCATTATTTTCACTAAAGTTTGATATAATTTTACAAAATTTGTGACAATAAGAGGTTTTATGAAGTGGATATCACCTTATCTGAGTTTGAATAGATACGATAAAGATCTTGTAATATTTTAATATTTTAATATTTTAGACAATAAAGAACAGTTGGTGAAGTAGAAGGTTAGAAAAGCTTCATTGTTTAACAAAGCTGCAGTTATTTCAAAGCAGTGCCTCCTGGCGTTATGTAGGCGCATTAATAGCAAGTACAGCATTATAATTTTACTTTGCTGACTATTTAGTACTGTAGAGAAATACCGATACAGGACGATCCGTGCATTGTGATATAAACTTACTGATATGAATAGACACTAACTCATGTCCGGAAAAATAATGTTACTGATTGATTGACAGCGGCTGAGGCACTAACCCACAAGATTAACGTAACCACATGATTAGTAGTCAACGCGTTATTTGCGCTACAGCTCACTTATTATCGTATTCAGCACAAATAAATTGTATTTAAACAAAAGAATTGCTTCCCAATTTTTTGTTTTCGTTTTGTAATTTACCGTAGATCTCAGCTGTGCTAAAACTATGGACTTTGTTAATAAATAATTATTAACAATTTTAACGGAAAAGATTTTATTAAAAATTAGGATAATATTTGTCTTTTTTTTATTTCAGCCGTTTATTGCACAAATTGGTTAATTCCTGAAAGTAAAAACATGAGAAATGCAACGAAATTAAATACAATTCTCTGTATAATACAAATTAAAATAATTATTGTCGAATGGCGTTATATGAAATTCTTATAAATTAATGCCAAATTATAAAAAACTTACAGATTTCCACTTTCGATAAAAATGAATGTTATTAGTTCCGTTACAATATATTAATTATGATGAATCCATCAGCAATAGAAAGGATGTCATTTTCATCAGGATAATGGGAAGACTCGTTTCGATTAGCTATCGATTTTATACAGTAATCATGCTTAACACGCTGAATAAATTTCAGCATATCCATCATGTCTCTTACCTTGTCTCAGGGCTAGCATTTGTGTATTACAAAGCCCCAATTACAATTTATTTTCCTGGTAATAAATGTGT
The DNA here is from genome assembly GCA_963932375.1 of Phania funesta. Classification (NCBI taxonomy): domain Eukaryota; kingdom Metazoa; phylum Arthropoda; class Insecta; order Diptera; family Tachinidae; genus Phania; species Phania funesta. The sequence continues at coordinate 44,888,840 of OZ010653.1, forward strand.
TTGCAACAATACTGTTTTGGGAACGAAAAATGATACTGAAGATGGCGCATAGCCGAAATCTGTTGTCTCTAGAGCAAACATTCATATTTATTTCTTTAAAACATATGACAAATTTACTTCAAAAGTACTTGATGCTGCAGCAATTAGACTGTGACTAATTTATTTTTCTTTACTTCTGATAAGCTTGATAGTGCATTGCAGTTTCGTTATTACAAAGATTTAGATTAGAGTACGTAGTTAAATAAAATGTCCTCTGAAATAAATTATATATTATAACCAAGTTTTTTCTACATTTACTGGTTTAAATTAAATGTTTAATCAGGAATACTTAAACTTTTTCAAAAATTGCAGTTAATCTATTTGTGCAGTGTGCGGCTTATTTATGAAATCTTACAACACCATCGTAGCTTTTTTATGAAATCCAACAACTATTTAACATTTTGTTTGTTTCGATGTTTTGCACTTGCACTTTTGCAAGATCATTTGCATCAAACACAGAATACGGCTTATATTAAATTCTATTATAACTTAAATTAGCGAGCAAAGTTAAGAAGGCGTTCAGGCGTCCCAGACTAAAACACTACTCGCTAATCGACCGTGGCAAATTCACACAACATCATTAATAGAAAATCATTATAAAGACAATTCGTTTTCTACTCGTAGATATATTTTATTTAGTCAAAAATTGTCGCCGATTTTTAAAGAATATTGGTTTAAATAAATTAGTCATCTATTTACACGCAATTTAGCATGTACTTGCAACCAAACACATCCCATATGCTATAATTAATTAGAACATGTTTTCGTGGCATAAATCATGTAATTAATTAAATTAAATTATGAAAACAACATAACAATTGTGAGCTTTAAATACTAGAGAATGACATACTTTTATTATTTTAAATGTGTAACTTCAAACACATACACTATACAGTCATGGGCCTAATGAGAGCACACTTTTAAGCAGCAAATGTCAATAGACAATTCGGATTGGAATCCCTATCGAAAAACGTAGTATACCTACTACGAGGGAAGTTTTATAACTCCGTGACTATTTGGACTTCCTTCTGCTAATGGACTACTGTCAAATATAAAGCAAGCTGTGTCATTTATTTTGTGTTCGAGAAACATTCAAAACCGGCAGGCAACCTCGCAAAATGGAAAAAAGTGTATTTGATAAGCAAACAAAATGTTTATTTTCGGCGTAAAAGAGCATCAGTGAAAGCGAGAAAACGTTTAATAAATACAACAGAGACATAATAACTATACTAGTAGTGGACTTCTCGGGGTAGCCGCGCACCACAAAAGACTAAGGTCGGTTTGCCGTGCAGCAAGGTCATGTTAACAGTTTTTTTATGATGCACGCGATGTCAGCTACATCGACTTATCAATAAATATTATTTACAGCTATTTAATAGAATCTTCATTGATTTGTAGCAAATAGAACTGCGTTTGGCGAACAAAAAACTGATGTCATACATTAGGCTAAGAACTTCTACGCCAAACAGAATATTCTCCAAGTTTACCATACCATCCCATTTCTAGGCAACTTGCTAGTTTGGTAACATTTTCCATGATTCTTTCCCATATAAAGAGTTAAAAAAATGTTTTCAAGCTAGCAAGTTACCTAGAAATTTAAGAATTTGGTCCTCATTTTGATCTCAGTTCTTTTTACGGCCGAAATTTTTGAGTAGGTAGTTGGCCTTATATTCACATTTACGTTTTTGTGCTGATCTGAGACTTTTTTCTAAGTTATGGTTTGTTAATGTGTGTATAAAATCTCTTTTAACTTAAAACTTACAGAAGGTTAGGTTATATCGAATTTTAGCTCTTTACCTATTGCGGAAATGTTGCATACAAATAAGAGGGAACCCTAGTCCCCTAGATTAACAGCGACCATTTTTCCCACAAGTCTCATTATTTTATGATCAAAAGAAACAAAGTTATGAAGGGGTAAAAACAGCGCCAACAGTGGTAAACACTCTGTGTACTTTAGGTCTGAACTTGGCCTAAATGGATTCGTATCTTAGGTTTACGGGTCAGCTGACAAAAACTGTCATTACAAATAAAACTATGTTACTGTTTGGCTAATTTCAAACTAACGTACAACTTCGCTACATTCCAGAAACAAACAGACGTCTGATTTGTATGCGGTATAACGTTTTCACTAACTTACACCTCTTAGGTTTACGACACACAAAGTTTTAACGTAAAATGATACGAATCTATTATACGAATCTATTTTACCACAAGTATAATTCAATTGCCTATTTTCGCATTAAATTTGTATACGTTAATTTTAAATATTTTATTTAATAACCACATGCCATTAATACAATTACGTATCTCCGCCCGTATTGTTAAATAATCATTATAATTGAATAAACAATAAACACTACACAGAATTGTAAAACAAAATTGCTATAAAATTTGAAACAACAATTGAATTAAAATAATTGTAAATACACACGATTATTTTTTACACATCACGTTTATAGTAAGTATTTAGTAGACAACAATTCGTTGAATGAAATATTTTCGATCTTTCGATTTAAAGCAGAATTAAATACAAGTTTTTATCTGACTTGCAACAAAATTTTGAAATCGAACACATTTTATAAAGTGACAAAGAACACTTTTTACTCACTCAAAGAGTTTGTCACATTTATTAGATAATAAAGCCTACTTAAAACTGTGTTCGAAATTGTAGATCTTAAATTCATGAAGTCGATGCGGAAAAATATTTTAAATGAATATAGAGGTTGCCATTTAGGGCGCTGGTAAAAGTGGCGGACATATTTGTTATTCAGTCACGCGTTCAAATGGTAATGGTGGGCATTCGAACTAAACTCGCCACAGTATAGTCCAAAATTAAAACGGTCGGTTGACCATCATTTAACCCGGTGCATTAAAGAAACGCCGAATCGGCCGATAACATAACCGCTGTCCGTCAAATTTTGCAAAATGGCCCCCGGCTCAGACTTTCATTGACTTCAACTTGTAGAATCTTGCTTCGGTACTTGGTTCACCACTCGTGCAAGATCCAACTGGCTCAGGAGCTTAATGTTAATGATCGTGGATAATTCCGTTTCTTCGAGGCCTTTAAAAAGGATCCAATTTTTGCAGAAACATTATCCTTAGCAACAAGGTGGATTTTTCAATTACTATATTAGGGATAACGCTAACCCTCACGAGGTTCACCTGGTGACAATGCATCTACAAAAAGTTGCTGCTGGAGGCAAATTTAGGGCCAGCAGAATCATTGCTCCGTAGCTCTTAGAAACTAATATTTGTGAGGCCATTACAACCAATTTGAACGATATCGAACACCCCAGTGAACATTCCCCATGAATGCTTTGAGGGTATGGTATACTCCTGCGGAAGTGACCCTGCTTGGCATTTTCTTATTGCTTTTCTTGAAGTTGCAGTTTATAATAAGACGCCCGATGACGGCCGATGACCTCAAAGGTAACATAATCCACTCGATAACACTGAAAGTTGCACCTGTCAGATCATTGTCGCCATGCAATATATCGCCAGATTGCTTTATATAATATATTTTGTTTTTCTTACTTTCTGTGGCGTTATAAATTAAGTGGTAAGTCGCCATTTTGATGCGGTTGCGTACAAAATATAGTTGGAATCTTCATTTAATTTACCCAATTGCTGCAGCCTAATGGATGCACATAGCGAAGCAAGTTCATTGAATGGGTTATTGGATATTAATAACAAAATGTTGATTTAACGAAAAAAGAAGACTGCGCAATGAGGCTCGTGGCAATTCGTTAATTGTCTGAAACCCCACACGGGATTGCCAGTAAACAAATATATCTACAATGCTGCTGTTTGATGCGTTTTTCAGGCTTCTTTGGGAAATTTTCTGGCCGTCTAATCTTTCGTTTCGGTGATCAAAGTTCACACCCTGCATTGACGGAAGAATTTCAGCGAGGGCCCTTCGAAATTTGTCCATACTTATGCAAATCGTCATGGAAAATTAGGAAACCACGGCATACAAAAAATTTCTATTTAATTAAAATCTTTTGAAACATTTAGCAATTATTTTCAGACGTACAGTACAGTGTAACCCGTCACTCTTGTTGTAGTGTTTTAATGCTCTAGTTTTATTTGCATAAAATAAATATACTCAGAACTCGTATACAACTATTAAATCTAATATGCGGATCGTTTGTTCATTTTTCACTAACAGACTACCCGGAATCGATGATGATGACGATGACAGTTTAATGGATATGTCTGATGAAACATCAAATTTGAAACCCAGAAATCAACATTGGGGCAACAAAATGCAATTTGTATTGGCATGTATTGGTTACTCAGTGGGTTTGGGCAATGTTTGGCGTTTTCCCTACATGTGCTACAAAAGTGGAGGCGGTGAGTGTTTATATAAATATAAAATTTTTTAATTCCCACGTTAGTACATACTTAATTGTAATTTATATCAAACACGTGCACTTAAACTATAAATAAAAATACTTTGATATTTAAATACTAATTTCCTTTTTAAGTAAAACAGTAGAAAAAATTATATGAAATCCATATGGTATGACAATGATTGTTTGTATGTTTTTCTGTATAGAAAACACATTTCATATTTTCTAATCAAATTCGAGTCTTCTCTTAGGAATAAATAAAAAGATTATCTACAACTTCCGCTAAATTCTCGTAAATAAATATCTTACACACTTAAACATATCACAACTTACGTTTTCAAAAGCAAAATAGTTGCTGTCGTGTGCAATATTTCATTTGATTTTATTAATTTCGAACTTTTGAACGCCGCATCAGATACGTTTTATTAAATGAAACAAGTGCGAATGTCACAAAAATTTGTCATACTTCCATATGACACTTGACATCCAAACGAAAGTAAATGTTTATACTGCAATTAAGAAATTTACGACATCCTACGAGATTAGAATTAATCAAACAATTTATTAGAATATAAAAAAACATATTGCTAACGATGAATTCAAGTTCTTTATTTTATATTTTCTAAAATGAAAACTGAAATTTACTAGGGGCATGTGAAACATGGAAAACTTAACATGCCGTTTGGACTAGCTGTAGATCTGTTCTGCCAACGTACACGTTTGCTGTTCGCACAAAAATTTGGCTCGTGAAGATCGTGGCTGTCCGGACTGTAGTTCGAGTACAGCAGTTCTGCCATCACACAAACAATACGCACAGGCAAAATTTAAAATATGTGTGTATGCGCTCGACTGTAAACACCTGCTGAGAACACTGAACACTGAAACATTCTCTATGACAAGAGATAATGCTCAATACTGAACAGAACGAAAAATGACACTGAAGATGGCATTTAGTCGAAACCGGTCAGTCACCAAACCAAACTTGTCAAGGGGTGACGGAAATTCGTTCCATAAATCTACATCAAAACACCCTGTCGGAATATCAAATCAAGAACGAACAGGAACATCTACACGTATTCTCCAATAAAAGACCACGAACATATTTCTTTTCGTTATTCTGCCGACGTTCTCTCCATGTGCCAAAAATCTACTAGCCATTCACGACGGTATATAAACACTGCATGACCAGCAATTTGTGTTAAACCTGCACATTCGTTTGCTGTCTTTTGAATATGCAAGACTCCAAGTCTCCAGATGAGGATCTTAAAAAACGGGAATTATTGCTGTATATGAGGTTTTTTTATTTATAGTCTCGGGCTTTTTTCTGTACAGGAAATTTGGGTCAAAGGTGAAAATAATGTTGTCTAGATGCCGGCCGGCATACTGCTCTAACCTCAAACGAATATTGGTAACAACACGTTGACATAGTGCTCGCTAGAATACTGCTATTTCTGATGATATTGTGCTTCAATTGCATCAGATCCGTTTGCCTGTTCTCGTATATCTTACCTTTGACGTATCCCGACGGCAAACTGTCAGGATATTGTGGAAGTATGGCTGTATTATGGCCGTATTGCTGAAACTTGCTTAAATTGTATTCTTGAAACTCTTCGGCGTGACATCCTTTTAGCATTTCGGATTAGCATTCACTATTTACAGTAAGTGCTCGTCCGCGGGGGTCTTCGTGGAAATACGGACCGATTATGCTATACCAAACATTGCAGTCCAGACTTTTTTGGTCGCTGAAATTTCTGTCTTTGATTTTCCTCTGCCCAGTACAGACAATTCGGCTTGTTAACGAATGCTTTCAAATGGAAGTTCGATTCGATAATACACTCACACACAAAGTGCGCGATGCTTCGCTTTCTTCTGCAGCTCCACCACTCCGCGAACCGTCACCCACCCCCTTACGACGTTAGCACAAACCCCAAACCTCGATACCCTTTTTAGACACCTTGTATTATAGTTTCTCAAATAAGTATCAAGTTTTGCCCATACTTAACTTTAGCTGACATAAAGGACCAATTATTTCAACTACCAAATTTCTATTAACATACAAATATTCATATTAAAATAAAATTTACTAAAATACCGAAAACAATACTCATTATTCAACCATAGTTCCCATCAAAGATTTCGTGATGTGCAGTCAACCGGTAAATCATTATTAATCGGTAAAAAAAACTTTCCAAAACTATTTCTAGCTTATTTTACCCAAACTCGTTTTATTTTAAACATGCAATTTTTTTGTTGAGAGTGGATAAGCTAGTTTCTATGCGCATTTCGCTGGTTGCTTAGGCCTTTACACCCAACTTTTTAGAAAATCCTCAACGTCTTGTGCTCGGAATTTTTTAGACCAAATGGGACATCCAAATAACATCAGGGCAAAAGCATTAAAATTTTAACAAAAAAGCTCCCACTACAAACAAATTGTTATTTAATTTTTCTTACTTGCCTTACTACGTTTGATTTGTTGTTTGCCAAATCTAAATGTAGCTGTAAGCGGTAACAAAATAAAAACAACACATGTTATGATTCGTTTTCGGTGTAAAAATAAAAAAAAAGTACAGCAAGTGTTGCCAATGTTTGCACTTAATCGACAAATTATTCGGATAATTCCAAGATAATCGTAAAAAATACACAAACAGTTAAAACTGAGTGGAAATTTCAAAACTACCGGTAAAACGAATTTCGCAATTAAAGAACAGTAAGTATACACAATACAAAATCTTGCAATTCTTGTTATAAGAGTGACAGACGTAACCGAATACTTGTACAAAAAATCGTATTCATTTTCATAGGTGTCGCGTTTTGCTTTGTTGCCCCATTATGTTACTCCCGAAGTCATTATAAGTCTTATTAAGTTAAAAAATATTTAAATAATTCGTAGTATATTTATTTACTATATAAACTATAAGAAAGAGAATTTACTTGGCCGCAATTAACAACTCTCTAGCAAATATACGAATATGTGTAACTTATTGTAATCGTTTAATGTTTGCTCAATTCAATTAATTAACTGTAAGGAAAATTTGAAAAGTTTTTATTTGTATTTTCAGGTGTATTCTTGGTTCCGTATTGCATTATATTGGTCATCTGCAGCATACCTTTGTTGTTTATGGAATTATCAATTGGCCAGTACACAGGACGAGGACCCATAGGTGCCTTAGGTCAACTATGTCCATTATTCAAGGGTAAGTTAAGATGTAAAACCAATATATTCAAAGAAAGTGTAGACATTACAACTGATTCGTATTGGTGAATCGGTTGTATTATTCTATTTAATTACAATAGTGTAAATTACCTCCGGTGGGTAATTCTTTTTGGAAAATATGGCATAACTTTACCCTTTTGCTTGATATGTTTTTAAAATATTCCATTAAATTTCATGTTATTTATATGTTATGCTTGAGCTGAACAGAAACATAATAATAGTGTCGTTCATTTATATTCTCCCAAAAATTAAAGAAGAACTGAAACAATTGCGGAGGGATCAGAATAAACCTGGGAACACTCGAGAAGAGTTTATCTAAATCACATGGATGCAAATAAATAAAAAAAATCTTACAAACTGATTCCCAAGCACATCTTTGGTAGATCATGTAACTGCGATGTTTCGTTTTCCATTTACCCATTTCGTCCGAATGAGGTAGTTTTCAGCTTCTTGATCAATAAATTGTTATTTATGTATGACACAAGAAACAATAACATACATTAATAAAAAAAAAAAGGAATGTCGGCCTTAATCTGTTTAAGCTCAGACCTTAATCGCAGTCTTTTCGACCTAACGATCACTCAGTTACTGAAGGTCTTCAAACACACGTAAAAATATGTGTTAATAATATTTTTTATACATTAAATTACACCGATCCGGATAACTTATTGACCTAACTGTTGAGCCAAACTGAAAATTCACCAAACAATTTAGCAAAATTACGTGTGGAAAATTTACGAATAACCCAGAATTTTGCTAATCTTCACAAAAAATTCAAAAATTCACCAACAAACTAAAATTTGCTTAAAAAATTTTAAATTACAGGGTGTTCGCCGGAAAGGTATACTATTTTGTTTTATCGCCATTTTGGTAAACATTAGTCTTGAGAGTTCATATTTGGCAGTCGTGAAGTAGAGACATGACAAATTTATTATTATAATATTCGGTAAACCAACGTGTTTTAATCGTTAAAACATTTTATCAAAATCAATCATCGATTACTGTGATGATGAGAAAGTTACGTGAAATTTTTGGGAGATATAACGTGCCAACAAAATGAACTATTTATCGTGTAGTGAATGATTTCGAAGAAAGAGGGACTGTAGCTGATAGGCCCAAGCATGGACGAAAACGTACTGCAAGATCGGTTGAAAGCATTACTGCTGTTCAGGAAAATGTTCAAAACAATCAACCTCAATTCGACACCGTGCTCAGGAGCTTGGTCTTCAAAGAACAACTTTGGCCACAATTTCGCACAAAGATTTGCATTTGTTTCCATTTAAGATTCAGTTGACAAAAGAGCTTGTTCCAGAAGACCATTTACGCCGCCATACATATGCCAATAGGATGCTACAGCTCGCCCATGACAACCCCGATTTTCATGAAAAAATCATAATGAGTGACGAGGCACATTTTCATTTGAATGGATATGTGAATAAACAGAATAGTCGGTTCTGGGCAATGGAAAACCCTCAAATTATTCATCAATCACCTTTCGATCCATTAAAAGTGACAGTCTGGTGTACAATTTGGTCAGGAGGAATCATTGCACCTTACTTGAAAACTTTTTAACGCCACAACTGCATGCTTTCGGCTTGACTAACATGTGGTTTCAACAAGACGGTGCCACGTCGCATACAGCCACGATTACAAAGGAATTACTGCGAGACCTCTTTCCACAACAAGTTATTTCAAGGAATTGTGATGTTGATTGGCCTTCACGGTCGCCTGATTTGACTGCTCCAGACTTCTTTTTGTGAGGATATCTGAAAAGCAAGGTTTATGCAAACAAACCAGAAACGCTGGAGCAACTTAAACAAAATATTCGTGATGAAATTAATATAATACCGCGTGAAATGTGTGAGAGGCTATGTGTCATCTTCAGTGTCATTTTTCGAAAAATGTCACTGAAAATTCTACATCAAAACACCCTGTCGGAATATCAAATCAAGAATCAAAGTAGTATACCTTCCCGGCGGACACCCTGTAAATGACGAAATCAGCTATTTTCATGCGATTTCTTAAAGTAAAAACCACACCGAAAAACACAAAAACGGTCTGATTTACTGAACAGGTGGTTCGAAATCACACGATTTTCAGAACAGGCCCGATTTGCAAAAAATTGTTCGGTATACCAAAAAGTTAAGCATACCCCTTATATCGGAGAAGATAAACATAAGTACACTGTGGTGAAATTTTATAACCGCATGCTATAAAATTTACTAGGGTTGCATCGATTCACCTTTTCGCCGATACGATACCGATAGTAAATTAAAAATAAAGGAATTAAATAAAATTTATTATGTATGATATCGCACACTAAATCAGTAAACGTTATGCGTATTTTTATTTTACTTGCCTCGCTTACCTCGTCAACTAAAGAACATTTGGGGTTTCTTGATTTGTGAATGTTATTAATTTAGTGTGCAACACGTATGTTAACAAATAGTTGACCGGTCACGAGTTAACTCGTGTTTTCATGCCCAAACTTTGTTGACCGATCACGAGTTAACTCGAGATTGCACTTGCACTAGCAATTTAAATTTATGAAACCCAGGGCAATATAGAATAATGCAAAAGCTTTGTGTATCGTATTTAGACGTGTTTTATTAAAAAAAAAAAACAAATATTTTTCTTGATACTCGTATTCAGATTTGTATAACAATTTTAGTTCTGTAAAAATTGCAACCATGGCAGATCGTGATAACGAAGAATTTTTCAATGAATTATACGCGGATGACTTATCTGACTTGTAAATAAATTGTAGTGCTTCGGAAAGTGATAGTTTATCAGAAGACAGGTATGAATCTGAGATTAAACCATCAAAACGGCAAAAAATAAACGTACTGGACCAGTATTTGGCAAACAGCAGTATCTTTAGAAAAAGTGTGAAGTGGTCTAAGAAAACTGCATTCTTTCTCATTAATTGTACTTTGTTAAATGCTTACAAAATAAACGTAGATTCAAAAATTTCTATTAGAAGTAGCTAAGGAATGGATAACGGTCAATTCAAATGAATGCAGCTTTGAACTTCTTCGCGTACTTCAAAAATGGCTCCGTTTTAGAAAAAATAGTCACCGGTGTAAGCCAAATTCAACAAGAACGTGTAGAGTATGGTCTTCAAAAGGAAAGTGCTGGGAAAGCAAAGCCTGCTGTGTACCATTGTAGGTGATTGCTATACGGCATATCATACTAAAAAAATATTAAAAGTTATATAAAACATACGAGCATGTAAAAAATTTTATTTCAATTTTATTTCATTATTGAAGGTTATTTATATTGTTTCAGTTCCATATTGAATTACGAAATAATAGCCGGTGACATGAGATAGTTTCAACGTAAAATTGCCGGTCAACAATGTGTTAATATATCGTATTGGCAATAAAAATACCGTCGATATCGATATATCGAAAAACCTTAACTATCGCCATTACATCGGTATCCCTTACATTTGCTTATGTCATCTGAAATAGCATTAAAAATTAATAACTACAACTACAAAATACTTATTCGTATTTCAAAACTGTTACATCGAGTAATTATTTTTTTTTCGGCTGTAGTATCAAAAATCATATGTACTACTTAGCTGATGGTAAATGTATCCTGCTGAACTCTAAATCGTCTTCTACAGCAATATACACTTATTTGCCGCCAAAAATTTTAGAATGCGCCACGGGTACTTGCTCGGCACAGAGTACATCTTCGCAATCGCAAAAACTTTACAAAGTTTTGTATGCAGATACCTACTTCCAACGAGAAAAGTATGTACGGTTATTGATGTTTGGCAAACAATCGTCGACAAAGTTCTAAATAAAGTTAAAAGTGAAATAAAATTACTAAAAGAACATTTTTCGAACACCTTGCAAAGGCGTCAATTTTAAAATATGGCTTCGCTATCACGGGTGACAATAAGAAAGGCTACGAGAGTTGAGAAAATTAAGGGTATTTTACTGCTATATATCGACCTGTGAAAGTAAAAAATAAGTATGTAATCAAATAATGAAGTAGTTAATGATAATGCTCGATACAAAACACAATCTGTATACATGTATTAAATTTTATAAATCATGAAAATGGCACAACCACTACTTAAATACATTTTCTTTATCAAGGCACACATTTGAGGTTATGCAAGGTCATTATTCACTATTAGATATAGTCGTTAGATCTGTCAACAAACGCTTCAGTGCTCAAAAAATATTATAAAGTAGATTAAAAGTACATATGTGCGACATATTTATTACATTTTAAAAACTGCATAAAATATTTTCTAAGCGATCAGAGTTACATTCTGTTTTCTCATATTTTGTGTGATGGTGTAATGATCACTGCCTTAAATAAGGTTTTCATTGCTAATAAAAGAACGAAAAATGACACTGAAGATGGAACATAGCCGAAACCGGATTCTCTCCAAACGAAACTTGACAATGGATGCTGGAAATACGTTCCAAATATCCATATTGTAAATTTCTTTTATAAAGATTCAAGTAAAAGAAATTAAAGCCTAAAAAAATTAATCCGAGGAACACCTAGACTAATGTAAGGAGAAGAAACTACCTATTGCGGGCTCATTCTAAAAATATTACTACTATTTTGGTGATTACCGTTGCATTACGCACTTAATCATCAAAATATCTTTTTGTCAAGATACTATGGCTACCAGTTGACCCTTACCTCGATGGTCAGTTAGAGCATGCAAAATGGCTGTCTTGGGATCCATGACGTGCACTTCTGGAACTATCGACTCTCGCCAATCCTTCCACCAGAACGACTTACTGTATCGATATCTGAAATATTGTCATTTACGAAAGCTACGTGTCAACGAAGACAAGTACGAGATCCTGATTTGGCAAATATTGCTGCCTGGAGCAAGTCAGAGTATAGGGGCATGCAATCGGATATGTCGTTGCGGATAAATTAGCACGATCTTAGCACCCGTCTTGACAAGTCGGAAATAAGAACTACTTTTCCAGAGCCCACATGTTTAATGTCAAAAATTGCATGAAAACGTCAATTCTTGTGAGATCACTCCGAAACCAAGTACACACAATGGTAGGAGTGCTGATACATCATTGTGCCATAGGTGCTAACGCAAGAATAGATCATAAAATTACTTCTAAGTTGTCATGACAAGGAAGAGTCAGACACCGTAGAACATATCTCCCTGGCACCAAACCGATTGTTGATACATGAGAAATTTCTTCATTTCCAACGTATCCTATCAGGCAATACAAACGGATTGCAATTAGACCCTAGTAAGTCAGTATGTATCTACTGGTAGTCAGTGCAACCCAACCTTTATTTTGTCCTGCCCATAAAATAATTAATAACTAACACCTTCAATTAAAACAATGTAAAATAGATATTGTATTTTATTTCTATGGTATCGTCAATAGTACATGCATATGTATAAGCACGTGTGTAGACGGGAGTGCCACTAAAAGTTGGAATAAGGGATGGTAAATAGGTTTATTGTACTTTTAAAATAAAATATTTAAGACATACATTTGTAAATTTGTTAAACCAATTCATATTACCATCTGATAATTGCTTTAGTTTTCCTATTAAGAATTTTTGAGCTGTGATTTGTTCTAAATATTGCATATGTATGTACATTTAATAAAATTAAATAATAGTAGTGTTTGCAGATAAAACAGTTCAAATAATAAAACATTTAAACTTTTGCTGCAAATCCTAAGCTACGCCGGCAACCATTGACAATTCAAAGTGAAAAAGGAAGTGTCAATATTTGAATTTGCCAGTGTTTCCAGGAAAACGAAGTCAAAGTGGCTTTTGAAAAAGTGAAAAAATAAATAAGTAAAACAAGTTTTAGATATTTCTTAAAGAAAAAAACTTGTAGATATAAGAACACCAATTTAGGAATAATGTGAATTTAAAACTAGTAGAAACTTCAATCAAACCCGCATATCTGACAAATCTGACCGATGTAAGATACCTGTGGCCTTCAAAAACCAGACAAAACGTCATTAGTTCATAAGGTCACCTGTAAGGAGGATATAACAAAAAGATGCAGAAGACTAATTCAGGAGATAGACATATCAGCATAATTGATCAATTTCAACAAAAGAATTTTTTTTATATAAAAAAATGTTTCGATTTACTGTCCTTTACTTTATAAAAAATTATATATTTTTTTTTTAATTTTAAAAAACTAAACCATCAAAGAATCATTAACTTAAAGACTGGATATAGAAATTAAAGGCATATCTTAATCAAAAATGCTTTATTTAGTGGCTCTGAATGAATTAAATTATTTCATTTTTTTGCGCAGTGCTATTTTAAAATATCATATGTGTATTTCTTATTTCTGATAAAAAAAAATGTTCACTCTCTAATGAATTTGATTTATAGTAAAGAAGTGCATGTATAACAGCTATTCTTTCAACTGTATGCTAATTAGAAAATTGTAACAAAGCGGAGAATGTGGCTAAAGTATTTATTTGAATCGACCAGGAAATAAATAAATATTGGAAAAACAATTTTGCTTACATATTCGAACACATTTCTGTATGTAGGTGGGTGTTAGATTTGAATAGTAACGACTTTTAAGGGATACGAAAACAAATTAAACAAAATTAAAATAATAAAACAATTTAAGTTTCTCTGTTCATAAATACGAAAAAAAACAATCATAGACATCGTATTATTTAAATATCGCCTCCACTACCCCCTTTAGACAGCAACAATGATCTTAGTCCAAAGCAAATGCAAGTGAGCATACGAATGAACTCGTTACTAGAAAAATACAGTGGGACATGAACTATTTGTTAATTACAAATTAAATATGAATTTATTTTTTATAGGAATAAGATTTGCTGAAAGGAATGCAACGTTCAGGCATTTAATTAATTGAATAATTATGTTTCATTGGAAAGGAATATACTTGGACTGGTAGTAAAGAAGTTAGAAGATTTTAATGTCTTTCGTTGGTGTTTTCTTTGTCTGTGGATATTTTCGAAGATATGAAACGTCTACTACTTGTCTACTAATTGTAAGAAAAAGCCATTTTCCCGTAGATAAGTTTTAATTTATGAATATTTAGAATTATTTTTCCTAAAATTCTAATCAAGAATAAATTCCCCGAAAACTTTCGCAACAAAAAACAAATCCCCGTGTCATAAATGGCTTACTCCCCTCGAAATTCGTTGACTATTATTTTACTTTATTTTTGCTAGGGAACTGTTTAGTTTATGTAAGTATTTTTTTTAATTATAATATTAAAGTTCATATTAAATTATTTTAGGTCAAAATAAATACTAAGTGTAGCTCGATTTCCGGCAGAACTCTTGGCCTGTAACTCACCATAAACTTTTTTCTAAAGCATCAAAAACTTGTGAGAGCACCATGTTGATTCCAATCACAATCTCCTGCCTACCCCTTTCTGATATCCACCCTCTGCAGGCACTGAAGTTTGGATTTACGGAGTACCGAATGGTTTTTTGTAGATGGCAGATAGTTATTAAGCATATCAAAAATATATAGAAACACAGATTTATTTACCCTGTAATGTTGGGTGAATCTAGTACAAAAATGGGAGTAGGAGTGTATTGTTATAAATAAAGTTGAATTTCGCTTTTAAAAGCTTTTGATTTATTAGATAACATTAGTGCGAATAATATTTTAATATAACTGAAATTTATTCGGCCAATCTTTTATATCTGTTAAAAAATATTTGCATACATTTTCCAGAGGCTTTGATAAATTCTAATTTTCAAGATAGTACGGTTTACATAATTTTCTCTTACTTTTCTTTAATCTGTTTTTATTTCATAAATGCAAAACTGGTGTAGTATGAATTTTAAAATTTTTGCTTAATAAATTTAACTGTGTTAACATGTAGACAAAATGTGTAATAAATATTTATTGGACAAACTTCTATATTAGACTAATCATTATTCATAAATTTATATATGTACAACCAAATCACTTTGTACTTAAAAAATATGTAAGCAGATCAGTTCTACACAAATCATACTAATTATGGTTGCAAATAAATATCTATTGTAGTTTAGACTTTTGATGATAAATTTTTTAGAAAAATATGATCGCATGCATGTATGGTATGTCTAGACTCTTTAAAGTCAATTAAAATTTATGTTTTTTCCAGTTGAATTAATTATTTTTGTTTATAATTATTTAGCGTATTTGAATATTAAATAATTTAAGCTTTTTTAAACAAGAAGAAATTCAAATCAAATAACAAGAATCAACTCTTAAAATAATCTACATGAAAGAATATTATAATTAGCATGTTATGTTTTATCACTTCCGCAAAGCTTTATTAAAATTGGCTTAACAATTTTTGTTGGTAAAAGCTGAGGGTATTCTATTCATTAAACCTTAATCGGTTAATCGAATTTTATTCGAATAATTTAAAAGTTCGTATTTGTAATATATGAACCGATTAGTTTCTGTCAATGAACCAATTAAGCGATTTTTTTAATCTGCAACTTTAAGGTACGTTGGCTTGCAGTAGTTACCATATTTCGGAAATAAGTTATTTTCTAGAATGTTCAGTGTTTAATTCTTTTATAATGTGTCAGATTAAAGAAGCAACCAGAACAGGTTTCTGATTTTATTATATACTAGGCTGAGAGATTATTAGACATTTGCCAAAAACCGGTTTTCGTATAATTCGAATTTTAGAAACTTACGTAAACGGGGTAATCGTTCACGCAAACATTTAATAACATTTAATGTTTACATTATTTGAACTCTTATGGAAAACTGACTTTAACCTCCACTAATATTAATAATAAAACAAGTTATTTTCCTTCAAAACTTTAAGTTTTTGTTTGGATTTTGCTTGTTAGGAATTCAATAAATCACCCGCAAACGGAATAAACGGAATTGACAGGAAACCTTTTCAAAATTTTCGAGAATATTTTGATCAAATTTATTAAAATTTGCAACTGTATTTGGAAGTAGTTAGATGAATTATGACACGCATAGGTACTTACTGTTCGTAAATACGTTCAAATAATACGATCTAAGGAATAAGTCAAGACACAATGAACCTTTAAGTTCGGACTTTTCGACAGAATGCACTCCAGTAAAAGTTTACTCAAATATTTTTTCTAAACCTTGCGATGTAAAGATGAATTATTCGAATTTGTTAAGCGAATTTAAAGGACTTGGAATATGCTTTAAGAAGTAACTGTTATAGAAAAATGTGTATAATGTAGCTGCTAAATACCAGTTTGTTTACTTTTCTTTTTTAGTTTCAACTTTTTTTAATTTAATCGACTTCTTGCTTGAAGCTTATAGGTATTTTTTATATAACAAATCTTTTATATTGATTCTCGATATTTCGCTACTCCATTGTGTAGCATCTTAAGGAAATAAAATATTTTTTTGGTTGTTATAAAAAATATTTTATTTCCTTAAGATGCATAAAAAAAGTCTTACGAGAAGAATTTAATAAATTGAATTAAAAAGGTCAAGAAAAAGCCACAATTCGATTTCTTCTATTTTGCATAATTTTAAGAAATATTTTACAGATCTATCAAACATACGGCCACTGTTCAATTAATTAGTCCCACATAATTTTTGTTACTTAACAGGCCATGTTTGTTGATATTTTATGTGTAGAACAAAAATTATACTACCAGCGTAGTAGCGTATTTAATTAAGCTTGAAAGCATATCGAAAAATTTTTAAAGTAAAACGCAACTGTATTTTTAGCATCCTTTTTTGACAAAAAATTCACAAAAGTTTTATTTGTTTTGTTCATTTGATTTTACTCACTTTGCATTTTAAAGCTTTTGTTGTAAATAATAAGCCTCGATGATAAGCCTAAGTGAAGCGAAAGACCTGAAATCGATGTGTATTTGTCGTTAATTTATTTCTGTAGTGCCATCGGCCGCGAAATTCGACGAAGCCACAAAAAAGTGTTCAGATACATGAAGGACAAAGAAATTTGTGGACAAAACTACAAAGAAAGAAATTCTCCAGCAGAAATTTCGCTGAATTGTGTCGAACTCAATTCTTTCGGTTTCACAAATTAGGACGGAAGATGGCATACAAGCAATTATCTTAACAGTACGTAGAATCATTATAAGTTGTGAACACTTGGAGTGGCGAAATTTAAGAAAAATCCGCCATTGAATTGAAAAAGCCAACAAAATACATATATTGAAATTTTCTATCTAGCATAAGGAGTCGCTTTTATTATTGGAGAATTGTCGTTTTCACTGATGAGAAGTTGTACCTAAATGGACCTGATGAATACGACTACTATATTTGGATATAACATGATAATGCTCTTTTACATAACGCTAGAGCTATAAAATAATTCATTTCAAGACAAAACATTCGCCTTCTTGCTTGAAACCGTTTGAGGATTGCAAGCAGTCACTTATTCAAGTTATTAAAAAATGTTTTGGAAATAAATTAATTTTAAGACTTAAACAAACTAATTTTATTAATTTCTTTTTTACAGTACACACATTTCAACAATGTTGGAATGAAATATCATTGGGCTATTAAAAGTCATTTTATGACTCACTAAAAGATTGTATATTTTAAGTTATTGTAAAGTGTGGAGGACACACCTACTATTAAAAAATGAACAAAAAAATCTTTTCCTAAATTTATCCAAAAACTTATGCTAAAAATATCCTTGCATTTTACTTTTTAAAAATTTTTTTATATGTTTTTGAGCTCAATTAAATATGCTGTCCGTTGTACTACAATTTCTGCTCTACCCATAAGATATGAAATTGTATTGCCTGCTAAGTAACAAAAATTATCTGGTTCTAATCATCTACGGAATATGTGTTTAACATCAACATTTTTATGTTATTTAATTTCATCAATTAGTTATCACTTTTTCCTATATGTGGAACGTAATAATAAGTCAACATTTGGCGAAAATAGTGCTTACGATTAATTCGTCAAATATTTGCCTCGTCTGACCATACCTTTAGACACTGAATGAATTTTTAGACTCTTTAAAGATAAATACATACTCGTATAACATGAAAAAGTGAAGAAAAGTAAAAACAATTAATAATTCCTTCATCTGCTTATAGGTGCTGG
This sequence comes from Phania funesta, assembly GCA_963932375.1. NCBI lineage: Eukaryota > Metazoa > Arthropoda > Insecta > Diptera > Tachinidae > Phania > Phania funesta. The sequence continues at coordinate 44,907,506 of OZ010653.1, forward strand.
CTTGGCAAGTGTTGTAGTGTCGTTTTTAATGTCCACCTATTACAGTGTCTTAATTGGATATTCCATATACTACTTTTTCACAGCTTTTAAAACAGATCAACCCTGGATAGACTGTAATAATCGGTAAAAAAAATATCACTTTTCAAATGACTGAACAGATATTAATTGTTTAACTAAACTTTTTTAGGTGGAATAGTCCCGACTGTTGGGTACCACAACGTTTAACAAAGAACGTTACATCACCGGCATCATCAAAAACGCCCTCGGAGGAATTTTTCCAGTAATTGATACACATAATTTCAACTTTTATCTATTAAAATTTTAAACTCTATTTGACAGAAATAAAGTGCTGCAGATTAGCCCTGGCATAGAGTATCCTGGCGACATGCGTTGGGATTTATTTGCATGTTTAATATGTGCCTGGTTAATGGTGTACTTTGCCACCTGGAAGTCAATTAAATCGTCAGCAAAGGTAATTCGTATTGAAATATACATATATGTATGCATATGCGATTTTTTTGTCTTAATTCATATGATTCCCCGTAGGTGCGTTATTTTACCGCTACTTTTCCTTTCATTTTGATTATAATTCTTATGGGTCGCGCTGTAACTTTGGAAGGAGCCGACGACGGTTTGGCTTACTTTTTCAGGCCCAATTGGTCTGAATTGAAAAATGCCAATATTTGGATTAATGCCGCTTCGCAAAACTTTAATTCATTGGGCATTACTTTCGGTTCGATGATTTCATTTGCCAGCTATAACAAATACAATAATAATATTTTACGCGATACTGTGGCTGTTAGTGTTGTGAATATTCTGACAAGTTTACTGGTTGGCATCTTTGCTTTCGCCACTTTAGGTAATTTAGCTTTGGAACAGAATACCAATGTCAAGAATGTCATAAGTGACGGACCGGGCTTAATTTTCGTAGTCTATCCACAAGCACTAGCTAAAATGCCCTACGCTCAGCTGTGGGCAGTAATGTTTTTCTTTATGTTGTTGTGTTTGGGTTTAAATTCACAGGTGAGTTGCAAGAACGACTTTCCTAATTAATAATGATGTTTATGAATTTGCACATTACTTGTATGTTTTTTAGTTTGCCATTGTTGAAGTTGTAGTCACCTCTATACAGGACGGATTCCCCAACTGGATCAAAAAGCATTTGGGTTACCACGAGATTGTTGTTTTAATAGTTTGCCTCATATCGTTTTTATTTGGATTACCAAATTTAATGCAGGTAAATGAAATATGAAATCTCAGAGATAAAAAATTTTAAAGGAAATAAAAATATGGTACAGAATAAAGTTAGCTAAACATCTCCTCTTCTATAACGGGTTTTCACCATCTGTTCCTGCTTTTACCGTAGAAGAACAATACTTCAGCATTAAGTAAAAGTTCTAAAATGGTCCAAACTAATTCTTTTAAATTTAAAATTATTTCATGTAAAAATCAAGAAACTTAAAAATGTTGCTAGGTAGTTGGAATTAAAAGCAGTTAGAAACTATATACTATAACTAACACATTCATTTGTTTATTAATTTTATTTTTCAGGGTGGTATATACTTCTTCCAATTAATGGATCATTACGCAGCTTCTGTTACGATTATGTTTTTAGCATTTTGTCAAATGATAGCAATTGCTTGGTTCTACGGCACAGGAAGATTGTCGAAAAACGTTAAACAGATGACAGGCAAAGCACCGTCTTTGTATTTAAAATCATGTTGGATTTTATTTGGACCATGTTTGTTATTTGTAAGTCATCAAGAGGTTAAAAATATGAAAACTTTTGTTCTGTTTTTTTTAATTTGCAGGCTATTTGGGTATTAAGTTTAATAAATTACAAAGAGCCCACATATCATAATGGTCACTACACATATCCCAAATGGGCTTATGGAATTGGATGGATGTTTGCATCTGTTTCTTTAATATGCGTACCATATTATGCTTTAGTTAATCTATGGAAAGCCCAAGGTAGCACTTTACACGAAGTAAGGAGTTATATTAATATTAATAAATTTATGAAATTAAATTGTAAAAAATATTTTAGCGCTTTCAAATCGTTTTACGTCCAAATATTTATGAATGTAAAATCTGTGGTGAACACCATTGTGAACATGATTATCCAGAACAGGAACAATACATGTTAACGCGGGAATTATCCGGTGTGTACAAAACTAAAACACCCATAGATGCTTATCCACAGCCCTCATTTCCTGTTAACACGGCACAAAGAGCCGGTTATAACCTAATGCATTTGCACCAACCTTTTGAGTCAACGTTGCCCAGGAACGAAAATGTATATGAAAAATCTTCTATTTCCGTTGAGAGACAACCTACAACATCAACCTGATGATTTAAATCGCTGTAAAACTTGAGGCTGTCATTTTGTTTGCATATTTTGTAGTATGCTTTTAGGATGAATATTTGGAAATATTAATTTTTTGTTATGCGAAAATTTGTTTTCATTTTTAATTTAAATTGCTTAACTTTATTAGTTGAATTGAAATTTACTGCCTTGCATTCGAAAATAAACTATGTAGTATTAACCAAAGACTTGGCGAATTAAATGAACATTGAAAAGTAATTTTTTGCAAGCTATAGATTTATTATTTCTATATATAAACAATGGCTTAAGGTACGATCGCGTTAGTCTAACATTTACCATAAATTTTTTGTTTCATATTTGGCCAAATTTTTTTTTAGCAACACACAAATTGTTTTGCTATCGCACAACGCACATTTATTTGGTTTTTTTTAAACACGTTTAAGAATTATTTGATCAAACTTCCAAAAAAATATAATTTATTTCGCATAAAAATTATAAATAAACTTCTTCATGGAAAATTATAAAAAACATCAATATTTTTTTAAGGGAAAATTAAAAGGGAGGAGAGAAAGGACAATGAAAAGTGTGAATTGAAAAATTATAATCATGTGTTGCGTATGAATTCCCTGTATTTTAATAATTTGTAAAGTACTAGTATCAGATTTAGACCAGAAATGTTTTTGTAATAGCATCTTCTAGATAAAATTAGTGTCGTCGCTTATAGCTTAGTGCAAGATGATGAGATTTTTTGTTGCACCGAAAAGAAATCCACAAAGATTATTAAAATAGGTTTAAAAAATATATATGTTACGTGTCAGAGCGATTTGCTGTAGCACGTCATAATTTCCAGAAATTGGATTTTTAAGATTTAAGCTTTTAAAAGCAATATCTTGGAAACGTTATAAGATAGAGACGAGAAATTTTGTCAGGGTGTGTAATTTTATAACGGAAATTTTATTATATTTTGTGTGGGATTACCCTTTTATTTTTTACTGATTGCTTGTTTAGTGTCACACAGATTTCGTACAAGTATCTTTGTAGCGGCCATAAAATTATATATCCTGTGAATACTATGTAATAATGTGTGTTGTACGGTGTAACAAAAGACAATAAAATTCCCATTTCTCTGTCCGAATGCATTTGATATTTGATCTGCACGTGTTCGAGTAATGCAAACACAAATTAAGCATGAACCACTATGCTGGGTATAACACAACTATTTATAGAGTGCAAAGAGTACTACATTCGTTAGGCAAAATCTTGTTGATTATTATACCGAAAACGGCGCTCTATTTCCTGGGGAATAGTTCAGTGAGGAGATATATCACAGTTTTCTGAACCTTAAAACGCTTCGTTTCTCGAGAAGTTGCCCTTTGAATATAACAAAATATAGCATAAATAAAAATATTTCGAAAAAAAATAAAAGTAATTACTTTTAAAAGAAACCCCTTTTGCTCTTTTTTATTTCAGTGTTTTTCTGGATTTTTTGTAGTACAGCTAAATATCATATATGCAAAATTTACGTCAATCGACATACAATTGCGCCAATTACTTCTATTCCTTTTCCAAAAAAGGAATATGTTTGGCTTAGGTAATTATTTTCAATTCACGTCACAAATTTTCTATTCCTTCTAGCCCATTTGATTTTCGTAAAAAAAAGATAATGTTTCCTAGTGACTTTGAATTGGAAAAATAGAAGAAAATAATTTCAATACTTTTGTACGTATAATTTTCGTACTTTTGGGATTTATAAAGAGTAGTTTAAACTTTAAGATTTTTAGCGAATTTGCTAACATTTACGTTTTTTTAATTTATTTTATTCAAATTTCTCATTTATAACAAGTATTTTGTGGTCAAACTTTGGTAAACAAAAATTTGACACTTTAGTCACATGTCAAAAATGAAATCTGAGAGGTAATGAAAGTTTCTTCTTATACATATCATTTAATTCCGTTCTTGTTAAATTGATATTGAATAATATTAAAAGCTAGTAAGATTTCAATATTAAACCATCAAATCAAGAATCAATATTATTAAACCCTTTAATTAAAACTTTTCAAAAGCATTGTATGCTTCTTATAAAATTATAATTCACGAACAGACTTAATGCTACAGGAAACATTTTTTTTATATATTTATTATAGCTTGAATTATTTTAAATAAAATCTTTTTAGTTTAAAGCATAAACAAATAACGATATATTTTGTCCATTTCATCAATTTTTGGAACTGCATTAAAATTACGTGGAATTTTGCAGTAGTCTTCATAAATACGCTGACTTTTTTCACTTACTGTGGGTGGTTTTACAGACAAGTATGAATCTGTACCATAATCACTTAAAGGTTTCAATCGTATACCCATATTGCGTGTACTTGGTATGTTAGATGTGGCAGATAAAGTAGATGTAGCTGTTGTTACTTGTGCTCCCATTCCACCAACGTTAACCACCGGTTGGGTGGTTAGTTTTGCCATTTGCACATAACGTTTGTAAATAGCCATATTTTCTTTAGACGGGTTACTTACCTTGCAGCCGTACACTTCTTCCATAGGAGGCATTATGCTGGTCAATGCAAAAGGAGTTTCTATTTCCAAAGTCTTGCTTAAATTTTGTTCTTTCAATGATAAAGATACACTAAATTCCTCATCCGATGAACTAACTGAAGCTTCAGACGATGAACTGGAATCGTTGCTTGTAGTGGAACTTGTTGAACTTTGGCCCGTAAGTGAAGGGTTCTTGGGTTTTTTACGTTCCTGCACTTGCCGTTGGAATGGTGAATAGTTTGTTCGAAATGTCGGCATATGTCGCATGGCCAACTGACTGATTTCAAATGATATATGTTCACTTAAATCAGTCCACTTAAACGATTGATGGTAATTCGAATAACCATCAATCATTTCTAAATCATTGCTGTGAACTCGAAATAGCTCTTTAACAATTTTATTAGCTTCCGAACAGGATTGAGGTAAGGATTTGCGAACTTTCATCCGTACCCAATCGGTGATAAGGCGAGTCTCATTACTGGGCGATAACGGTTTGTAAGCATTATGCATATAGTAATCCGATTGCAGTTCCCAAATAGGTTGGTTTTCTGAAAATATTTAGCAATAATTGCATCATTATCTTAATGAGATGTAAACCTAACGGCAATGGAAATTATTTATTTAATGATATCGGTGTTAGGAAACGATCTTTCAAAATTTGCAATATCAAAGGTGCGAAAGTATCTTATTAAAAAGTATAAATAAAAAAATATAATATGTTTGAAAAATAACTAATTACAATAAATTTAACAAAGTCTCTAAAATCTAAAAAACCAAAAAACGTTCTTTTCTGCGATTTAATAAGATCAGTTTTGTTACTTACGTTTTATGTGACTCTTGCTTGGCTTATAATAGCCTAAAAATAAATTTATGCTGTGCTGTTTTTCGGTATCATTAAAGGTGTTGCTATAATAACGACTGAGTGTTTGCATTATGTCATTGCCTTGTGAGGCCCAAGCGGCTGTTTTGCGATAAGTTTTAATGCGGTGAACCAGCTGAGAGCCGCCATATTGCAGGGCCAACGTATCGCCATGTTCTTCATACAAATTCTCCAACATAGTAACACAATCCGAATCAAATTCCAATTTGGCAGACTTAATAAAACCTAAACGTTCTAACTGATGACCCAAAGCACATTTTCCAATTGCAAATTGTGCTGTATTCGTGCGATCCAAGCAATCAACACAATTTGTGCGCACTAGACCAGTTTGATATGTGATGGGATGGTCGTGTGATTTAAAAAACATGCCCGTTTGTTGCACCACCGATTCAGCAATATCTGCTAACATTTCCATAACATTACCACCGCCTCGGCTTTTCCGTGCCATATCAAAGTGAATGTATTTCATACGGTGGTGTGGTGGCAAAAATTGGTTTAGATACCGTATACTGTTGACCAATTCTTTGGCTATAATATTTTCATGTTGCCTTTTTTCACGTTTTTTAACCAAATTTAATATAATAATGGGAGAGCCATAATGAAAGAGCAATCTTTCAAAATGTTTCGCCGGCGTCTGGGCATAAGGATCAGAAATATCCAGTTGTATAGGTGGTTTCGGCACCATCTTGCTTATGTCCTGAGACCAATGCGACGGTACAGAACCTCGCATTTGCGTAAAAGAGCACATATTATGACCATCTGTAACAATTTGTTCCGTTTCCACCTCATTGGCCACATCGCCACGAACGTTTGCACCACGCTTAAGGAATCGTGTACCTGCGAATCTGGTACTGCGTCGTGCTATTAAGCAAACGTTTACTCTACGTCCGAATACACTAATACACGATTGGCTTACATAGCCATGAGTAACTTCCAAAAACCAATCCCTTAACATAATGCCACATGACAACATGGGCTCAAGGAGAAATGCATTCCAAACAAAACGTTTACGCGAACAGCTTCTGAATGCATACTCAACACGTTCATTTGAATTTTCTACATTATTTGTCAAGGAATCCCAGTCAGGTAAAGGATCGTCCTTTTCAATATCTACATGTGGGCCCACATACCTTGGAGCAGAACAGTTATACTGTAATGTACGCGTTAAATCGTAGGAATATGAAAAATAAAAGTTACTTCGTAAATCGATATTTTGGAACATTTTCTTATAACGTTCTTCGTAAGGATGTGGAGTCTTAAGGGCCATACTCGGCTCATTGACCTTAACCATAACGGTATCTTTAATGGTATATATTAAATGCATACCCAAATGGGAACAGCATTTTCTCTTAGTAACAAGTATTAAATAATAGCCCTCCAAGAATCTCACAAATCCCAAGACTCCATAAGCTGATATAACTTTGGGAGAACCCCCCAAAGAACTGAGAAATCTGCGAATTTCCAAGGCATTAAATTCATTGGGGTTTTCATCAATAACCAAACGATCATGTTGAGTGCGGTCGACGGTTAATAGCCGAAAACGCGTTTCCCTATTATTGCTGCCCACTAAATACAAACGCTGAACATGGAATTTATTAACAATTTATTTATAATTTTTTCAATTTATTTTGTTACCGTTCTGGTTTCATATAATACAACTTTCTGTATAACACTTATTAAAGGATGAAATAATATATTCGGGTTGTTTTTATTCATTCTTAAAAATGTTTTTATCAAAACAAACGAATTTTTCAACAATGAAAGCACTGTTGCCAGATTTGCCGATTTAGCGCAGTTGTGATAATATTCGCGCTAAAAAATGTTATTATGACGAGATTTATCTCAAATTAAATATTTTAGAAAGACACCTCTGTAATTCACCGCTATATATATTAGGTCTGTTCCAGGTGCATAACAAAATAGTCCGGAAGATTGAGAGTAAAGGCCTCGTTACTCATACGTAAATGTTTCGGATACGTAAATTTTACGTTCAGCTTCGACGTGTGTTAAGGCTCAACTATAATATGCATGAGCTGGCTTAAGCAACTGTGCAATTACATATAAATCATATGTGGCAAACTATAATGTACTTAACAACACTTTTCGTTAAGTTTCGTCAACTGTCATTTGCTTAAGCAAAGTACGAAGCTGATCGCACATTTCGTACGAAAACAGCTGATTGTGTTATAGATACATACATTAAGAAACAAGCTGTCCTCCATTGCAGCTTGAATGAAAAAAAAAATTTTTCTAAATTTAATAGAAAAAAATTGTTTGTATCAAAAAAGAGACGTATTTTATTATAATTGCAATTCAAAGGAACGAGCATGGAAAAAAGTAGCACCAAAATGCAAAAAAAATTTTATTGTTTATAAGTTGAGTGATGCACACCGCTGCAGTTTTTAGTACTTTTGGCCAAAATTACACAAGCAATATGAATGGTATTAAATATATAAAATATATTTATTCATCACCTTTTTGTTAACGAATTTTATTTATTATGAAATAAAATATGTTTTTGCAAAAGTACGAATAAAATAAATGTGCAACTGTGGCATTATAGTTTCCAGGCTCATGTAAAAACATTGTAGCCACCTAAAAGTCTTCAATAATTTGCTTATGCATTTGACAAACTTTTCGTTCAATTTTTGACATTAGCTTAAGCTACTTTAAGCGTATTATAGTTGGGCCTTTAGTTACTAATAAACGGAAATGTATCATATGCGTTTTGTTTACGTTTCATATATTTTTAGTTTTTTAAAGTAAACAACATTATTGTGGTCGGTGATTGCGATTGTTTTGAAAAAAGGCATTTTGTTAATTTAAGCTATTGTTACTTGTGTGTGTGTTATATAAAAATGTGAAGAAAAGAAATAAACGTCGTCGTGCATATTCTTTTTAATGTTTATTTTTTCAATTGAAACAAAATTTATACATGTACATATATATTGGGTTTTTATTTTATTTTGTGGGTGCTTAAAAATTCTTTTTATATGCAAACAGCTGGTTAAAACGATGCTGCTTACTTCATAGTTTTGAAATACAAATTAATGCTAAAAAAAACGAATATAAAAAAACATGAAAAAGTCTAGCTTATTGGAAATAAAACAATTTTTGGTGCCAATAAGTAGCTCTGGTAACAAAAGAAGGCTACTGGATGTCAAAATTTGCAATATCGGTACATATATGGCCGGGATACAGCACAAACTGATTTTTTCGTATACATGCGAACGGAAACGACTTTTGTTATAAAAAATGGATATTGGGGTCAAATAAATGGAAATTTGCTATATCGGGGTATATAACTTAAATTTTTATTTTGTTATTTTTTTAAAAAAAACAATTTTTTGGAGCTGAAAAGCTCTTTATTTTATTACCGTTTTCTTAAAACTAAAAACTTTATAAAAATATTTCTTAATTCTAACTTATTTTGTTGACAACCCAACCTGCAACATCAGCATATTCTTTGGTTGTGAAATTGTTTTAATGTTGGTTCCCACCAATTGCAACGGCGCGTGTGCAACGTCAGCAAAACAGATATGTTGCGAAATTATTTTATTTAGTAATTTAAATGGATTTTGTGGGAATTTCCTTATCTTGTAATATTAGACGTGGAATATTTTAAATAATAATTTTGTTGTGAAATAATAATTTTAATTCTATTTTTAAATGTGGAATGTGTTAACTACTCCCCTCCTAAATTTCAAACGTCCTCGTTTGGTAATTCTGGTTTTTTAAATAATTGGTTTAACCCTTTTATTGCAGTGGGGGTCAGCTGTATGGATTCCTTGTCTTTTTGAATAAATACGAGTCTGATAATAATTATCATGATGATTATGATTAAGATGGTAAAGGAAAGGTTTATGCCGTATTTGATTTTATCCCTTTTTTCTAGATTATCAATGTACTTGGTGTTGTTTGTGTTCACTTGTTGGAGCATCTGTAAGGATAATATTTCTTCTACAGTTTCAGATATGGATGGCGGCTGTAGCAATGCTGGAAGAGGTTTACTTTTTGATTTTTCTTCGTTGTAAAATTTTTTGTTCTTAATTTCAATTGTAGCGTTGTTGTAATATATTAAAAATGTTCCATTAAGAATAGTGGGGTCATTATTGATTATGATGTCGCCCTCGTAATTATTTAGAAATATAATTCCAGGAACTACTTCTTCAAAGCTTGTTATATGTTGGCTGTTGACTTCAGTGCAGTTGGGTGATCGGCTTTTTAAAAGGTTGCTTATGCAAGTATCATTACTTATATCAACTAAATTATTTCTTAAACATATCTCTAAATTATTATAGTTCCTACAATTTTCCTTAATTCCATATAGTTGTTCCTTACATACAAGAATTTCATTAAAATTAATTTTATTTATTCTTCCAAATTTCTTTACTGATCTTAATTCTAAATTTTTACATATATCATCTTCAACAGTTGGTAGGCTTATAATGTAAATTATTAATTTTCCATTTGTCGCAATTTTTATCTCTGAAAATTCTAGTGCTTCATCTAAATTAACAAAAGGTAGATTTCCTTTATTGACAATATTTTTAGCAATTTCAATTTCTTCATTCGATAAAATATAAGAATTAACAATATTGGCCTTTGCCCAATGAATTGCATATGCAATGTTTACAATTTCTTCTTTTATAATTTCTAGTTTGAATTTTAATCTAAGCAATAAATTTAGTATTTCATTTGACGAATCATATCCAATTGATTTTACAATATTGTTAGTTATATTTGTTATTTCATTAATTTTCTCAATTGTGAGTTTGTTTATTAAAACTTGATTGTTATTGTTTTCTAAGACATTATTTAACTTATTTAGAACTATCTCATGGTCATGGCGATCCGGGTTTCCCGCTATCCATTTCCATGCGCTTCCTATACAATCTAAGGATCTTTTAACATTTTTTATTCGTAAATTATTTAAATGTGATTTTATTTGATTTATTAACAATGATATAAAAGGATAATGAGGATTATTTTTTACTGTGGATATATTTATGTTATTCTCGATGCTTTCAATCACATCAGTATATTTTTCAACGTCAATTGCATGAATCATTTTAAATCGTCCTGTTTGTATTCTTGATGTTCCTTTTTCTATTGTTACCAACTGAGCGTTTGAATAGTCCAAAATTTGTATGTCCGCATCGTTTACCGATACGAGCAGTCTGGAATAAAAATATATGTCCTGTTTTAGTTACGTATTCTGCTTTTATGTATTATCTGTCCTTTCTCTGTTATCACTGTGCTATTTCTATCTTCCTTTACAATTTCTTTCGAATAGGGTTTGGAAAGTTTTGTGCCTAGTCGTTTGTTTCTTCTTACAAATATTATTTGTCCTGGTAAGTACGATTTTAATTCATGTCTATTTTTATTATGATACTGAATGTCTTGCTGTTGTTTTTTTGTTAATCTTTCTAAGTTATCATGTCTAGTTTTCTCTATATCGTCTGGGCTAAAATTAACATTTCTTCCGAAAAAAAGATCTACAGGTTTTTTTTGTGTTACTGAATGAATAGAGTGATTGTATTCTGATACTGCTCTTTCTAATAATTCTTCAAAATTTCTATGTCCTCCATTCTCCTTTATACATCTCATTATTTCTACTAATGTCGAATGAAATCTTTCTACTTGGCCGTTAGCCTGGCTTTTATATGGGGGTGTTGTAAAAAGTTCTATTCCCAATTCATCTTCTAGCATAAATTTAATTGAGGCTGAATTTAGAGATGGTTCGTTATCTATAACTATGAATTTGGGTACGCCAAATGCGAATATTATATCCCTAAGTGGTCTCCTTACATCTTCGATTGATCTACTTTTAAGTATCTTTGTTTGGGCATATTTTGTGAATTTATCAAGAGCTGTTAAAACTACTTTTCCTTCTGTAAGAAAAATGTCTATATGAACCGTATGACCAGGGAATGTTGGAAGGGGGGTTTCACCCAGTTTTGGTCGATTAGGATGTCTTTCATATTTATTCTCTTTACACGTAGTGCATTTTATTATTAAATTCTTGATTTTTGCAAGCATGCCTGGCAAATAACCTTTTTCTAATATTTGCGCTTTATTTTCGGTTGCGTTCCTATGGGTGCGCAGATGTGTCTCTAATATTATATTTTCTTGTTCCTGTTCATTTATTATATCCTCGACGAGTTTTTGTGTATAACGGGCTTTGTAATTACTAAAGTTTTGTGGATAAATATTTTGAATCATGCCCATTATTCTTTCCTCAGTGTGTATTCCATTTATTACCGATGGATTGCGATATCTTTTTAACAGTGATACAAGAGTTTGCTCATTGTATGTTGGTTCGGTAATTATATGTCTGTGAACAGTAGGAAATATTATTTTAAATTGATATGTTGAGGTATTGCCTTGCTTTAGAAAAATCTGATTTTTAAAAACATTAATTGGTACTTCCGCACATGGAATTAAATCATGTGGAGAGCTTTCTGTACTATGGGCTGTAGACGTTAGTGTGTTTACTTGATCTGGTACTCTTGATAGTGCATCAGCTACCACATTAGAATAACCAGGTTTATATTTTAAATCATAATTGTATTCTTCTAGAATTGATTTCCAACGTTTCATCTTGGAATTGGTATTTTTTGAGCTTAAAGCATAGGTAAGATGTTGAAGGTCTGTGTAAATTTTAATTTTTTTTGAACCATATAAATAATTTCTAAGGTTGTTTAGTGACCATATAATTGCAAGCATTTCCTTCTCATTCGTTGCGTATCCCTCTTCTGTCTTGTTGAGTGTTCTGGAAATGTAAGTAATTGGTCTTCTATTCTGTGATAAAACAGCACCAATTGCAAAATCGGATGCATCGGTCGTGAGTTCGAAGTCTTCTTCGAAATTTGGATGGGAAAGTACCACGTCTCGTGATACCAAAATATTTTTTATTTTATTAAAAGAGTCCAGTGCCTCTTGATTTAAAAAGATTAATTTATTTTTCGACGCATTTTTAGAAATATTACCACATTCACCTCGTAAAATGGTTGTAAGTGGTTTTGCAATTTTTGCAAAATCTTTTATAAATCTTCTGTAGTAACCAGCCATTCCGAGGAATGAACGAAGCTCTTTGAGATTCTTTGGAGCTGGCATTCTAGAAATTGTTTCCACCTTTTGTGGATTTGATTTGATTCCTTCTGCTCCTACCACATACCCTAAAAATTCAACTTCGTTTTTAAGGAAAGTACATTTATCTATTTGTACCTTCATGTTGGCATTTTCCAAAGTTTTGAACACTATCTCCAAATTTTGTAGATGTTCTTCCTCATTTCTGCCGAAAATTATAACATCGTCGATGTAAACATAACACTTTTTGCCTATATGGTTACGAAGGATATCGTCTAAGGCTCTTTGAAACGTTGAAGGCGCATTTTTTAATCCAAACGGTAGGCGTAAAAACTCGTACTTGCCATTATTAATGGAAAGGCTGTTTTTTCTATATCAGATTCGCGAAGGGGTATTTGATGAAATCCGCTTTTTAAATCGATAACTGTAAATAGTTTGTTTTCGCCGAGGTTGGAAAGTACTTCGTTTATTTCTGGAATTGGGTACCTATCAGGAATGGTCACGGCATTAAGCTTGCGATAGTCAATAACCATTCGGTATTCCTTTTCTCCAGAACTATCCATTTTTTTATTAACAATCCATACCGGTGAATTATAGGGGGACTTTGATTTTCTTATTATCCCATTAGCAAGGAGTTCTTCGACCTGACGTTCTACTTCTCCCTTAAGTGCCATTGGATATGGGTAAGGTTTTGAATAAACTGGACTATCTGTGGTAGTACGTATCTCACCTTTCACTAATGTAGTAAATGTCAATTTCTCGTCTGGATCCGAGAATAAATTAGGACATTTCCTTATTATCGAATTTAATTTAATCTGTTGGCTTTGTGTTAAATGTGGCAACTGTAGTTCCACTTTGTTAACTTCTTGAGACATTTTTTGTTTAAGAGGAATTTTTTTATATTGGGAAATATGACCATAAAGTTTTGACTGGTATGAATAGTTGCTTTAAGCTTCTTGAGTGTATCATTGCCTATTATACCATGAAATGACTTAAGTGTGGGTAAAATATAAAACTTTATTTTTTCAACAGGTTCTCCGAAAATGTTAATGTAGGTATGATGAGTTATCTCTATATCACCTGCAACCGAACTTACTTTGAAGGGCTTTTCGTTTGGGATGGGATTCCTAATACGGGTTGATTGAATGTAGTTTTTATTTGATCCTGTATCTATAAGAAAGTCAATGGTATCTCCTCTTCTTGTTACATATTCCATATAAGGAAGAGAAGACGGCATTAATCTAAAAAATTAATACTGTCATTTTGTTCAGAAATAGTATTTTCATTGGATGATTTCATTTGAGGAATGGTATCATTCTCAGATGGAACATTTTGCAAATTATCGAACATCGGGTAATTATAACCACCGAGTTCGCACATGTCGTGAGTTTCGCAAGGATATTGTGGTTCCAAATGGAAATTACGCTGAATTTTATTAGGGGGATGAGACATTTGACTAGCGAGTGGTCGCTTAAAGTTTTGATTATGACTGTTTCTTCTAAGTTGGTTAGAATCATCAATCTCCATTGGAGTAGGTTTCGGGAAGGTATTGGAGTAGTTATTCTTAAACTCGTTAGAATGATTTTGTGCATGAGGGACTTGGTTAAATCTATTGAAATGTTGATTAAATGGTTTTGGTCCGTTGAATGGAACAAAATTTGGATTATGTCTATGAAAATTTTGGTTAAAGATTTGAGGTTGGTGTCTATTATAATGTGTTGGTATATGAGCCAACTCGGGATAGAACCGTTGACGTGGAGGCTTTGTATGAATGGCTGTTCTATTTGCACCTTGTGCGTAATTTTGGCGGAAATTCATATTTTCCAATTTCAAGCACATATGCAAGGCTTGAGGTAGAGAAGAGGGTTCTCTAACACTCAATAATCTAGGTAAGTCACCTCTGAGTCGTCGTATAAAGGTGTCTAAAGCTTTTTCCCTGTAGGAATTAGTCATCGCAGATAAACTAGCTGTGTCCAATTCCATGCATGATACCTTGTCAAGAATTAGGGACAAGTGTTGGTAAATGCCTTGGTAGAATTCAGTAACTGTTCTACCGCCTTGACACATGGTAGTCATCTGATATTCTAATGTGCCTAAATCACGCTTATCAGAATAGTGCATCATTAAGCACTTCTTAATCTTTCCCCAATCTAGAGGAGTTCTGTATGAATCTAGAGCTGTATCAGCTTCTCCTATTATTTTGGTGCGAATAGTATGCAAAATTGCATAATACCGACTTGTCCCTCTAATACTATCGTAGAGTTCTAGGACCCTATCAACTGACTTCCTCCAAGATCCGAATTCTCCTGCTTTGCCTGAGAATTCTCTGATGGTTTTTACAATATCGGGGATTTTGTTTAATTCGTCTATTCTAATTTCTCCAATAGGCTGATCCCTATCTTCTTCTACTGAATCCTGACCTATTAATTCGCGAAATATTGATTTAATTTGATTTTTTTGTATTTGAGAAAATCCTTCTACAGTCCCGTTTATGCTTGCTGTACCTCGTCTACTATTTGTCTCGAACGATAGTGCCCTATTCAGTCTGTCAGTTATGTCCTCAATACTAGGTTCTCCTGATGTGGCCATTTTATAAGAAATTCGTTTTTCAAAATCAGAATAAAAATTTTCCTCAAATAAATTTACGGTAAGGACGTAATATAAAAAAAATTTTTTAAGCACTTTAATTTTAATATAAAATTTAATAATTTGATTTTTAATTTTATTTCAAATTAAACCTTTTACTTAAATTTCCAATTATATCCTCTTTTCAATTATTTTTCACTTAAAAACTCTTTCAAATTTAATTTCAAATATCCTTCAATAAAAATGTTTACTTATTTCTATTGTTCCACTTATTTTTCAAAAATTTCTTTTTTAAAATTTTAATTTTAAATTAAATATACTTTTTCCACTTATTTTCCAAAAAAAAATTTCTTTAAAATTTATTATTTAAATTTTTATCTATTTCTCTTTTTTTTCCAAAATATTTGTTTCAAATTTGATTCTTTATTTAGTTTAAATTTAATTTATCTTTATTTTCCACACTTATTTTGCAAAATTTTCTTTGAATTCAATCTAAATTTAATATTAAAAATTTTTACTTATTTATCTTCCTTTGCATATTTTCCAAGAAATTCTTGCAAATTTAATTCTAGATTTAATTTAAACTTTTATTTATTTCTCTTTTCACACGTATTTTTCAAAAGTTTTTCAATTTTAATTTCAAATTAAATATATTTTTTTTTTTTATTTAAATTTTTCATTATTTCTTTCTGTTTTGAGCTTTAAACTTTTCCATTAATTTTCCAAAAAATTCTCGAATTTAATTTTTAATTTAATCTAAACTTTTAAACATTTCTTCTCAGGATTAAAATAAAAATTGTAATAACTTATATTTTACTTACAAAATACTAAAAATAATTTTAAACATTCCACCGTTGGGCGCTGGTTTGTTGGGCAGTTCAGATGATCCTGTTCCTTTTGTACTTGGGGTCTTTGCTGCTACTAGTGTCCAGTCCTCTTCCGTCGCAAAGTATCCGCTTCGTTTTATTTTGTTTATAAATTACTCAGCCTTACTTTTTGATTTTCAGGCTATTTATTTTATTCATAAATCACTGAGCCTTACTTTTTGATTTTCAGGCTATTTATTTTATTTATTCATTGTTTTATTTGAAAACGCACGGAGCCTTACTTTTTGGTTTTCAGGCTGGTTTTACTTTGCGATCGCGGTGGTCCCTGCTCGGGCGCCACTTAAATTTTTATTTTGTTATTTTTTAAAAAAAAACAATTTTTTGGAGCTGAAAAGCTCTTTATTTTATTACCGTTTTCTTAAAACTAAAAACTTTATAAAAATATTTCTTAATTCTAACTTATTTTGTTGACAACCCAACCTGCAACATCAGCATATTCTTTGGTTGTGAAATTGTTTTAATGTTGGTTCCCACCAATTGCAACGGCGCGTGTGCAACGTCAGCAAAACAGATATGTTGCGAAATTATTTTATTTAGTAATTTAAATGGATTTTGTGGGAATTTCCTTATCTTGTAATATTAGACGTGGAATATTTTAAATAATAATTTTGTTGTGAAATAATAATTTTAATTCTATTTTTAAATGTGGAATGTGTTAACTTATATAGTCGGGATATAGCATAAACGAACTTTTTAACAATTATGCGAACTAAAACAATTTTTGGTACCAAAATGTTGCTCTGATAACAAAATTAGGTTATTAGGCCCCCCATTCACGTACAGTTTTAACTGTCAGTTAAAACTGTCAGTTATAACTGTACGTGAGTTGCCGGTCTTAAACTGTGAACTGAGATGTACACACACGTCCAGTTCAGTACTTCAGTTTTAACATGGATTCGAACGAGCAGGACGGTTTGGCCGCTCTCGGTTTAGTTTTTGTAATTTTACAAAAAAGAAAAAATAAACAGCGTAAACAGTGGTGCAAGAAGTGGTTATTACAACGAAATTTATCTTCCCACATTAGTTTATTAACAGAACTAAGTGAAGAACCATTAGATTTCCTCAATTATTTGCGCATGACTCAATCAGTGTATCAAAAACTGCTTTCGTTGGTTTCCCCTTTGATTATGAAGAACGATACAGTCATGAGAAGAGCAATTTCTCCACACGAAAGATTAGCTGCTACATTGAGATTT
Organism: Phania funesta; assembly: GCA_963932375.1. Classification (NCBI taxonomy): domain Eukaryota; kingdom Metazoa; phylum Arthropoda; class Insecta; order Diptera; family Tachinidae; genus Phania; species Phania funesta. The sequence continues at coordinate 44,925,014 of OZ010653.1, forward strand.
CTAGCAACAGGGCGGTCCTATGAGTGCCTAAAATTCTCTACAAGAATATCTCCCCAAGCGCTTGGAAAAATTATCCCAGAAACATGCGACGCCTTGTATAAAGTTTTGCGGAAATATATTGAGGTATGTACATATTTTATAATTTTAAACAAATAAAAGGAAATAGAACATTATTTCATTAGGAAAATGCTTTTATTTTTCAATGCAAATCAAAGTTCATTTTGTTTTATACATCATTATATTGAGAAAAAAAAGAGGATGCTGTGCTGTCGTGAGAATAGAAGGCTTGTCCATTGCCGCTGTTATAAATTTCACTGAATGAAGTAGGTATCTCCGTTGACGATGTAGTACTTTGGGTAATATTATTAGGGCTCTCACTTGTTGATGAACTTTGAAACCCCATTTCAGCCTCATATAGTATGTCATTTATTTTTCTTTCTGCAATGAGGGCCACGCGTTTTTCTAGGCCCTTTAACCTCTCAGCAACACTTTTTCCCATCAGATCAAAACGGCCAGGTTCATTCCTAGGTTTTTTGAAGTGGTCACGCAATGAAGTCAGCACTTCTGCTGACAGGTCATCATTTGTCTTTTTATTTTTTTTTTTTGTTACAACCAGACCTTGATTTTGGTGTTTGTTTTGCTGGAGTATCCTCATATGTTGATGTAGAGGCTTCTTCATCCTCATTCACATCTTCTCCTAATGGAAGTAAATTGTCAGACGTTTCCTTAAAAAATAAAGAAAAAAATTTTAAAATAATAAATTTATAAAAAAACATTTTAATATTAATTGTTCCGTCATTGTTTCAGTTTCCCAGCTCAGAAGATAAATGGAAGGAGATTGCGACTATGTTTGGTGAAAGATGGGATTTCCCACACTGTATCGGTGCCATGGATGGGAAACACATTGATATAATTCCCCCTGAAAACTGTGGATCTTATTATTACAATTACAAAGGAAAACACAGTATGGTTCTTCTAGCAATAGTTGACGCAAAATATCGATTCTTACTGGTAGATTTCGGAACAAATGGACGGATTTCCGATGGCGGTGTTCTTCAGAACACATGTTTCTTTGAAAAGCTTGTGAAGGAGAATTTACATATTCCTCAGCCTGACGATGTTAATGAGAATTTCAAGAATGTTCCGTATGTATTCGTTGCGGACGATGCCTTTCCTCTCAGAACGGATATTTTGAAGCCATTTAGACAAGGACTTCTAGATTCAGCCGAAAAAGAAGTTTATAACTACCGATTATCTCGAGCAAGGTACATTGTCGAAAACGTTTTTGGGATACTTGCAGCACGGTTTCATATCTTTCAGTCCCCAATTCATTTACAACCACTGAATGTGGAGAAGGTAGTAATGGCTACTTGTGCTTTGCATAACTTTCTGATTGAACATCAATCTAGTACTTACGCCCCTGCACAGTGTAGGTATCAAGAAAATAGTCATGACGGGTCTATTATTTCTATGGGTTACGATAGTTACCAATCAAACATGATTCCACTTAATCGTCGTCGAGGAAATACTTGTAATGACGCAAAAGAAATCAGAAATAAGTTCATGAACTACTTCATGAATGATGACAAAGTCCCATGGCAAAGCAATCACATTTTAAAAAACAAATAAATACGTACTCAAGATAAATACATATTAAAGATAAATACATACATACTATACATTAATTATATCCTGTTTTTCTTACCTCGTCCTTATCACTGTCCAGATTTGATGTTGACGTTCTTGGGGTGTCTTCATCATGTAGGAAATCAAACAGGTCGTAGTACCAAAGTAACGGCTTGTAAATGCTGTCTGCAGATGCTCCAGACTTCTTTGATGACTCAACTTTTTTTTTTCTTTGCGAAAAGCGGATCTTAAGCTGTTTATTTTTGCCACAACAGATTTCTTTTCCGCGTCAGGCTCTAGTTCTTGTAACTTTTTCGCCAGCTTGTTGTAGGCAGCATCTTTTTTGGCGCGATCATGATACTCGCTAGACTTAACTTGCCGTAGGCAAGGTTCAGATCTATATATTTCAATAAAATCAACTATTACTTGGTTCTGTTTACGCGACATGATGATACGCACTCTCGCTCGACACAAATTGAACTGAGAACAGTACAGTTGAACCCCCACACACGTTCACTTCAGTTAAAACTGTCAGTTAAAAATATAAAATTTTTATATTTCTCAGTTGAACTGAACAGTTGAGTAAAACTGTCAGTTATATACCACACACGTACAGTTTCAACTGACAGTTTTAGCTGAACAGTTGAAACTGACAGTTAAAACTGTACGTGAATGGGGGGCCTTAAGGGCAAAAGAACAAAATTTGCGATATTGGTCCATACATACATATTATGTCCATCCGAGATATAGTACAAACTGATTTTTGATAAAAAAAAAATACCTTTGAGGCGAAGTAAAACAATTTTTGGTGCTAAAAAGCAGTTCTAGTAATAAAAGAAAGTTATTTAAAGGTCAAAAATTAATAAAGAATTTTTAGCATATACTTTATACGGACGTAACTATTGTGAAGGGTATTTAAGACTCAGTCCAGCCGAGTATATCACTCTTACTTGTTTATTCACAGTTTTAACCTTAACATAGTTAATTTTTTGGCAGTCTAGACGGAATTTGCAAATTATCAAAGTTGTCCGAAATTGCTGGACGCCAAAAAACCACAATTGAACATCTTTAAATACGAATGGTGCCTACGTTCTCAAATAAATTTTATTTTAGTAATTTTATACGCTTAAAATGCATTATAATTTAAAAACAAAAAATTTGCATCATTGGCAGCAGCTGTCCATAACTTCTTAAGTGCCAAGCCACACAGGGATTTTATAGTTGCGTAACTTTTTATAAATTTTCTTTTGAAATTGCCTTCGTGTCCAGACAAGAATATTTTATTGAACAATTTTCGTTCTTTCTCTTGCTTGCATTTTTTTACAATTTGACATTTATGTATTATACAAATAAATGAATTTAACTAAGTTTGTATTTCAAAATGTTATCAAAGAAAAAATAAGGGATCTAATTTTTTTTCTTTTTGTGTTTATATCTAAATATACTTTTGTATCTAAGAAAAATAAAACAAAAAAATTTATAACAACAACATTAATTAATATTTTTATTTTCTTTAATGAGTATTAAAAAATTCATTTAAAAAATAAGATATACATATATATTATATATTATAACGAAAAAAGTGATTAAACAATAACTTTAAAATTATCATAAATTTCACAAGCACGACTACACCAAAAAGCGAAACAAAATATGAAAGAGAATGTCAAACTACAAAAAAAAAACGAATGAGAGAACAATATCTATTGCCAAGAACAGGCAATTTGTTCCCCTTTTTATTCCCCACACCGTAAGCTTCTATAAACTCAAGAGTTGCGGAACTATAATTGCCCTGTGTGACTTGGTACTAACTGATCGATAAAAGCATTTTTTTTTATTAAATAAAGTGATAAATATGCACAAATATATGTACTTACAAGTTCTAGTTTACTGAAAAAATTTTCCGTTTTACTTTTTAATAAATTTAAATTAAAAACTTTCTTCCTTTATTTAAAAATTTTTTGATCTTTAAATATAAACAAAAAACGGCTGATAATTTAATATTAGTCCGAACTTACCCAAAGAAAAAGTTCGTACGACTTTGTACAGGAAATTAAAAAGTTTTACTCTCTCATTTTCTCTCATAATTGTTATTTGGAACGCGTTTGGACTAATTCGGGCTAGTTCGAACTGTTTTGTTATGCACCTGGAACAGATCTATTCTTTGTTTTAATTCTAAACTTTTGTGCGATTGGTATTGTCATACATTCGCCTTGCGTGCGTCTGTCCAAGGCATATATAACTAGGTGCCATTGCTACGACAACAAATACAACAACACAACAACAACAGGCAACTTTGTGTAAAATCAATGATTACTGTCAAAAACATGTGACAACAAAAAGCAAATTAAAAGGAAAATAGTTTAAAAAAGTTTTGTTGGTAAACAAAATCAAACATTTTTAGATTAACAAACTCTAAACAAAGAAAACTGAAATGTTAGCAAAAATTAATCACCTGCAGTAGTGATGCCACCTATTTAAATATGCCTTGCGTCTGTTTTTAATTTGCCTTGGTACTTTAAAATTTTTGAAGCAAATTAAGCTGTAATTCACTGACTGATGTCAAGTCTGCCCTGGATTATGTCTGTGGTGTATATTTTTTGTTATGTTGTGACTGGCTGAAATGTATTATTAAAGAAATATTTAACTCACAGACATATGTATGGCTGTGATTTAACTGGAGAAAATTGAGTGTTTTTATGTAAAATAAATGTTCTGATGTTTTGTCTAGTTTATTACGTACTTTCAATAATTTTGATATAAACATTTTGTGTTAAATAATGCCGTGGGGTAAAATCTGCCGCATCTGTGCCAGTCCTGCAGATTATGAAATTTTTGCAAAAATACCCATATATTTACATGCACATTGTAAAGATTATATAGATTGGCAAAAGCCCATAAATGAAATGATTGAAGAAACAACAGGACTTAAGGTATTTAATAGAATCATGTGTTTTGTTTGGGCATTTAAGATTAAAATTCATAATATTTTTATGTACATTACATATGTGTGTAAATTCATAAGTGCAGTAACACAACTTTTTAACATAGTACCACCAGTTGGGCAGTCGTCTTGTACACAAAAATTTCAGACGCCGAACAACAACAAATGTATGCAGCTTGTGTTTTATGTAAAAAAGAAAATATTTAGTAAAGTATATACTTATGCGTTGTATGCATCCAGTAAATATTTTCTGTTTCATTTCGTTCAAGATTCGGATTTTGTAAGCAATATGCCTGGTTTATAAGGAATCGTAACATTTTTTAAAGGAAATTCAGATATGATGGATTTTCTTTGAGAAAGTGTAAGAGAATTATCGACAAGTCTGAACGATTTTGGAAACCTTAGTGGCAAAACACTGGAAACTACTCCGGCGCAATATTTGTGTAAATATATGTAATTGTAAAAATAAGGCCAAGTTCGCATCTAAAAATTTTGGACGTTAAAAGTACTGAGATCAAAATGATAACCAAGTTTTTGATATGTACAATGCCATCCGATTTATAATCAATCTGCAAGTTTCGTAAAATTGTTTCAATAATTCTCCATATTAAAAATTAAATAAATATGGCCAAGATAGGAGGTTGCCTCCACTTCATACGAACTGCCATCGATCATTTAAATAATAATATATTAACTGGCATGAAGATTTAGAAAAGTCAAAGTTTATAAGTATGTCAATGCCTGAGGAGTGCATCTTTCATCAACTCGCCAAGTTAGTATCTTCTCATAAGAATTGTAAAATGTACCTAACTCATTTGTTCCACAACTTTTAATAATTTTAGTGTCATCACTTATAATTAAATTATATTAAAATAAAAAAAAACCTTGGAAAGGGGGAAAAATATTATGAGCAGAAGAGACGAATGTAAATAAATTATAATTTAAATAAATGCATGGCCTAATGCTGAAGAAAACATTCTTCTAGCCTTTTGGCGAACAAAATCGAGAAGTATGGGGCGAAGATAATTCACATTTTTCCAGGATGAGGAATGTGTTTTAAACATAATTTTTTATTTTATTTTTAAAATAAAATTTAAACTGTGCATAATAGGCTTATTTATTATATAAATTGTAATGTATAAAAGAAAAACCAGCAGATGTATTGCTATCGTATGGTTGCAGACGGGGCTCAGTCTGGTCGAATTTGAAATTTCATATATGTATAAGGTTGTAGTGTCTTACGCAAAAGCTCCATTTAAATAATGCCCGGCTTCTAGCATAAATTCAACTTATTTTAGAGTAATACATTAAGAATTAATCTAATTACTGCAGATTTTTAAAACTCAATTCAATTGAATTTGTTCATTTGCTCTACTATATGAAAATAAACATTTGAATATGAAAGATGTTAAACATTTCACATTTTCATTATCCTTCCATGCATTCCAGGCGAAACGGGTGTTCGTTGTAATGGTGAAAGCAATAAAGTTTAATATCGTGTATCAAAATGTTCAGGTCTTGGCTAGTACTCAATTGGAATAGAACACAAAAATTTTAATAGATTTATGTATATGTGATGATTGCGTAGAAGAAGTGCAAAAACTATACGGCTGGCTGCGTTACAGAATTTAAAAATAGAAAGAAATATATGTTTACTTTTATAGAAAAAAACAGCAAAATGTGTAGTGAGATAAAAAAAGCTTTAAAAGAAACAAGTGTCACTAAAAACAAAACGTTATATTCCGAATCATTGAAAAGCAAAACCCAAATACAGCCTAAAGATAAACAAGAAGTTGATAATCCTAAGCAGGAGTTAAGTAAACAGGTAGATCCTCTAAACTTAATTTTGAATAATGTTGAAAATAAAAATTAATGGACTCTTAATAATTCAACCTGCAAATGTCCAAAGGCAAAAAAAAATAAAGCTTGTATCGAAATCGAATGAGCGATACTGAAAACGAATTAATGGAAAAATAAGAAAAAATGTAACTGTACAGGATGGTAAAATTAAAATTATTAGGAAGCGTGACTTAAAAAAATAATCAAACTATATACAATGCGAACTTTAATATAGAGTCTTACAAAAAAGTAATAGCAGTAATAATGGGTATGTATGACATCATTTCACTATGAGCAGAGAATGACCGGTTTACCAAAATAATTGAAAGAAGAAAAATAGGATTAAATGATTATAATTATATTGTATAATTATAATCAAGTGGGAGAGATTGCCGAAAATAAAATAATTAAATAATTTCGGAAAATTATAATTCGTATTTTTTGGAGCATTTTTAGACTATAGTTTTGTTTAGTGTATAATTTTTAAATTTTTAGTTCCTAAATTGTGTTAAAATTTCGATTTTTATAATTTATTTTTTTTTTGTGGTGAAATAGGAGTTTTTTTAATTTTCGGACTTATGGTTAATTTGCAAAATATTGGTCAAGTTAAAAGTTTTTGTAGTTAACTTCCAAAATTTGGGAATTTCAGCTTTTGTGGTGTTTTTCGGTAAACAGTAATTTAGTAGTAAATCAAATTTGTTATTCCTGTTTTTCGATTTATGCTATATTTTCGTTTTTTTTTGTGAATTTTAAATTATGGCAATTTCGTAAATTTTTCGTACAATTACGGTTAGTTTGCAAATTTCTATTTTTTAAATTTTGTTATTTTTGTAGTTTAAAATTTTTGGAATATAGTTTGGATTTGAAATGTAGTGAATTTTCAAATTGCGGTAAAATTATTTTTTTATTTCAGATTAGTTTAGATTTTTAGTAAGATTTTTAAAGTTTATGATATTTACATTTTTTTGTGCAATTTTTACTGAATTACCCATTTGTGATGAAATTTTTAATTTATTTTTATTATTTTAATATTTTTTAAAATTTCGATTAGTATTAAAATATTGATTTTTTAGTAATTACATTTTTTTTATTCCTGTTTTAAAAACTTTGCTGAATTGAAAATTTTGCCAAAATTTATGATAATTTTGTAATTTATAATTTTTGAACGGTGTTGTGGATAATTTTCGGATTTTGGGAATTCCCAAATTATGGTAAAATATCTTGTTTTTTTATTTTTAATAATTATTAATTATTATTAATCAGGATTTTTTATAAAATTTATCGTTTTTAAATACTTTGATGATTTTTTTAGTTTTTTTGGAATTTTTAATTTTTTTTTTTTCTTGTTAAATTTTTGATTTTTGTTTGCATATGTTTGTTAAATGACGATTTTGTTAAAATTCCGAGGTTTTTCATAAAATATTGACTTTTTGTTTCCTTTCTGCTTTTACGCGAAGTGACAAAATTTTAAATTTTGTAGTGAATATTAAAAATTTGAATTTCGATTTTTCGAAAAAAAAATTTTTTATTGTCATTTTGAGCTGAATTTTGGAATTCGTGGTGAATTTAAAATTTTGGCCAAATTTCGAACTTGGGTTTCTTATTTAGTTATTGAAATTTTTTAAACTCGATTCAACATTTCCTTATGTTATCAAGGATCCTCGCGATAAGCGTTTCCCCGATAGAGTGAAAACCGCCATATACCGGGAACTTTTGGACCTATGTGGCTGATTTCAAATAGCAATACTTCGCCGAACTCAAGTGGCCCAAGTTTCAAGATCCTAGGTTGTCTTATGCCTATAGAAAGCTTATTTCAACATCGGATAGACGGACATCGTTAATTGAACCCCTACCTATAAGGATCCTGAATATATGTATATACTGTATTGGCTCGGAAATAAATATTCTAGAAATTACAAACGGAATGACAAACCTATATATTTTTGTAAAGGGCATACAAATTAATAAATTAAAATTAAATGAAAGTAAAACCAAATTATTGGAAGTAAACATGAACAGCGGTTATAAAATTACTACAAAAATCTTAACTTTAAAGATCACATTGAATGTATATGCAAAAAGATCGGTAAAAAAATAGGATACTATCAACGCATGAGAAATAAAGTTTCTACAAAAACAACGATAGACTCTTTGCCATGTATCGTTAAAATCGTTTCTACCATATTTTTAGCTGTATTTATAATTATGCTTTTATTGTGCTTAAGAAATAGTTAACAATTCTCCCAGGTGCTGTTGGCTTCTGATACCAATCTATTATTAAATGGTTGCCCCGTCTTATTATTAATGTATCCAAATACGGAAGTTTTGAATCACATTGATTTTCATTCGTAAATTTAATGTTATCATTAAAGGATTTTAATCTTTCCAAAACATCTATTTGATTTTCAGAAGTAATGCAGGACAAATCATGTACATATTTAGTCATCATTCTTAGTTTAATATTTAATTTCCCAACAATCGTAACGTGTCCAGTAACAATGTCCGCTACAATTAAAGATGCTGGAGATTCCAGCGGAAGACCTTCCTTTCGTACATATATCTTTTCGTTATATTGAAAATACCTATTGTCCTCTATACAAAATTTAAGAATACGTAAAAATAAGCGCTTCTCCATTTTAGTGTATGTATTCTTTTATTATATTTCTTTTTTCATTAATTGTTGTTATTGCTATTGTTGTTAGAGCATAAAAATGATTGAACTAAAATTATATTGAAATGTCAAAGAAATATAATAAAATTTATAATTTGTACTGTTTTGACGAACATTTTTTTGCAGACGAAATACGAATAATTTTTATTTTTGTTATTTACATATTTTTAAGGAAAATAATCTGAATTAAGTTTTTTTAGAATTAAATACATTACAAAGTCATCAACAATTTGTCAAACGTTGGAAAACAACTTGTCGATGAGTTTTTTTATGCTTATATAATTTTTAATATTCATCTATTAAGTAAGAATTGACATGAACAATCTGTTTATATTTTAATTAATTATTTTTTTTAAATATCATAGAAATTTGTTTTCCTTATTGAATACTGATATTATTTGCATTAATTTCATTTAAGGTCTCTCCCGATGATGGCCTGCCAAAAAATATTTGCGCATTGTGCATTTCGTACTTAAAACACGCTAAAACATTCCGAGAACAAGCTATTAACACATGCTTAAATTTTTTAGCTGTTAAGGAATATAAAAATATATTGAACGAGAAAGAAGTATGGGATTATGACAAAATAATTGATGATGACGCGACAGAGACAGCTCGGAATTACTACGACGGTGACAATCTAAAAAACAGTCAAAGCAAAGATCAAAATAAAGTTTCCAAACAACTAATGTCCACATCAAGCATAAATGCTACGCCTATTCTGTCAAGGCAAATTCAACTTTCTTTAAAATATTTAAGTAAATTGTATGACAGTAACGTAAATGCGGGAACAATTACATCCAATTTAGAAAAGGAATGTAATGGTGGATACAAGTTGCTGGGTACTAAACAAAGAAGGCAATACAACAAATCAATTGATATAATAAAGCCTAGTTCGAGCAGTTGTAACAGTAAAAGACGTAATTTGGAAGATGATTTACCAAGGACTACATCAAGTGATGAATATGAAACACCCGATGAAGCTGGAACGGAGCACATTAAAAACAATATATTCTCATATAAGGAGAAAAACTTCGAAGAGGATGATATTATGGATTTGGATGAACTCAAAGATTCTATAACCATTAACATACCGTCAACATGCAAAGAACACAAATGCTCATTTTGCTTTAAACGGTTTATGTTTGAAAAATCGTTTGGTGATCACATTAGGACCTGTATTGAGTATAAATTTGCAACATTCTTGGAGGAAATGAATAATCTTTTATACATAAGACGCGCTAAAGAAATTTCACCCCATGAGTTTATACGACGAATGATATTTAGCTTACGTAAAACTTGTGAATGGTTAAGGGAAAATTGCATCGATACTACTTTGCCTGACTTGCTACAAAACAATCAAATAACCGGATCGGGTATTAAGCAGAGATTAGAAAGTGAAAGTAAGTCTACAGGCTCATCTACAGAGGAACATCATTCACAAAAAATACGACATAATACATTGAATAAGTCTTCATTAGCACCATCTCCTGATTTATCTTCGAGGTCAGCAGTTGAGCGCAATACTCCCATTAATATCAGCAATAATATTTTATATGAAATTGAAAGATCAGAAAGTGAAAATACACAGAAAGTTTTGAAAAAACCCATACCTATATTAGCCACCTCTTCAGGAAATAATATTGCAGGCAATTTACACACGACCATTGATCAAATGACTTCACAAGACTCGGAACGGCTAGCATTTATAGAAAAATTGCAGAATGCTGCCAAACCAATGGTAGCGCTTGAGACCACTTCTACGCCTATTAAGCGAACACTCGAATTAAAACCCAAAAAACCTTCTGCACTTATTAGTGTTAGACAAGACTTATTATCGTTTAATACCACTAATACAAACACATCCCCTTTATTAGATTTACCACAGTCTTCATTTTCTTGTAATTCAACAACTCCTGTTGCAAATCCTTGCGCCCGTTGCCCTCAATGTAATTTATATTTCGAAACATTAGATGCATTAGAAATTCACAACGCTCTTCAACACAATTCGTGTACACCTAATTCTCAAACACAACATGACTTGGATTCTGAACACAAACGTATAATTGCGCTCTTTGAAGATGATGAAATTTGAATTCACATATTTTGTATTTACCAGTATCAACTAATTGTTCTTAGGCTCTTAATGTATTATAAGGCTGTAAGCTGAATGTAACCGTCAAGCGCTCTGAGTGTTTTAACATGATTTGATACCATATAAGATTGGGACAGTAAAAATAATATTTAATCGTTTTAAATGAACCGCTGTTCATAATGATTTAAAACAATGTGTATACGAATATACTAATGTCCCCCATATTGGCAAAATAAATAATTGCTCTTGACTTGACAGATAAACAATTGGGAATAATACCAAAACACATTTGATAAACGTTACAGTGCAGACTAAAATACTGCAATGTTTACAAAAATTCTTATATAAATCCCATACGAAATTTTCTTAAGATTAACCATTACGTGAGCCAAAATTAATTTTAAAGTTTGTTTTACTATATTTTTTATGTTTTATTTAATTTTTGTACTTTATTTTTTTAATAACCTTTCATTTTGATGAAAAAGTTTTGATACAATAATTCTACTCGAATACATAGTTAAGTGTATTGAATAAATGCATCTTAATATTATTAGTAATAATTGTATTAATTTAATTTAAGAATTCTTACTATGGCATATTTATTTTTATTTTAACATACATACACATTTAAAAATTATAAATTATGTTTTGTACGTAAATGTACGTATAAATATATTTAAAATAAAATAAAAACACCTCCAGACTAGAAATATTTTAGATATGATTTGTTTTTGTAAATTAATAAATTTGTGTACAATAAAATGACATGCAATGTTTATTTAATGCACTATTACACCGTATTATTCAATCATGTATTGCGTTTATGTGGAAAATAAAGGATGTATTTCGAATACTAGAAGAGTTAAACAATTACTTAATTAATTTTATTGACACAATTTTGAACTTTTTACGATGAGACGGAAAATATGAAAATACTAAATATTAAAATGTAAAAAAAAGTATTCTCCTAGATACCCGAAAGTAAATGAAATGAATGCTTACTTGCAAAAAAGTGGATAACCTGCATTTACACCAATATCCAACACTAAGGTAACACAATCTGTACCGCGTCGTGATTCAGATGTTGTCTTTTTTTATCGGGTGTTGTTTTTAGATTAAAAAAATTAATTAAGGCAACCAGAAAATTTTCTTAAATATGTGTTATTTCAAACAATAAGTAAGTTTTCTTTTTACAGATTTCAAGTCAATTTTCTTGAATCTTTTTCCCCTTATTATTTTTGTGATCCGAATTCCAATTTGGCGTAAATACGGTTCTTAATTGTATATTTGGTTGTTAGCATTTTAACAGAATTTTCTAAATATTTCAAATAGGTATGCGGCTTTCTTTATGTCATTTCTAAAATATATATGCCTTCTATTTTTATTTCCGTAGCATATACATGCATTGCAATTATATTTAATCAGTTCAACGCCTTTATATGAGTTTTTGTTAGACTTTCAGTTAGCATCATGATCTGAAATTTGTGTTCAATATTTATGTTAGACGTAGTATTTTGATTATTCGTATTAATATAGTCTATTATTGTTTTCGAGTTCTTTGTTATTTACGAAAATTCATCTATAACTTGTTTAATGACATTGTCATTAAATAAACAATTCATTTTATTTTTACAAAAATGAATCTTACCAATCAATATTGATATGGGCCGGTATTATTATATCACGGTTTTCTTCATTTAATTCCTCTAATATTTCTTTAAATGCCTCGATAAACTCCGCCTCGGCGCTGCTTGATGATCTATACACTTTTCTCAACAGGTTTTTTCCACATGCCATTTATTTTTAAAATAAATGACAACTCCGCCTGTTCGTGTTGAATTCGACCATGTTGAATATTGATTATATCCGTTAAGTTTTATTTTCTCTTCACTCGCCATATTGGTTAAGCGTATTTCCCAAAAAAAAAAAAACTCGGGGTCTATTGTTTCACAAATTATTTCAAGTTGGTTATAATTATTTACCAGTCTTTGTATATTAATGATATATGACTCTTAACTGATCCTTCCCTTTTCAGTGTCATTTTTCCTTCTTAGACATTTGTATAAATTCTTTGATGTTTTATTGCTTGTCATGTAAGCTGGTAGCAGATGAATCTCGTTTATCACGTAGACATCTCTTAGGAGTGAACAGGTAAAGCTCGAAAAAAATAAAAATACACAAACTAGACACTCCAATGAGGCCAATCGTAAACTTTGAAAGAAATATTGAAATATACTTTAAAACTATCAAGCACACCACCACCACTTTTCACTTTTTTTATAAAACTTTTGTTTACTGTAGCTAACTTCTTTGTAGCGTTTTTTTAGTACTTTTACAAAATTAGATAATTACACTTGTATTTCGGTGCTACACGAATTTAATTTTAATTTCATTTTAACGTAACTAAGAATATCTTCCTGGTTTTTATTTCTAAAATACTCTTAGGCCAGTTATTTATAACTGAAGCTCTCCATATTTTTGTGAATATTTTTATTTGTGTCTGTTATGTTTTATCACTTGCAAATATATGTACGTCCGTACACGTAAAGGATTAACTTATTATTGAGTAACCCCTATTTTTAGATATGTACATGTTATTCCCACATTGATCTTCAATTTCATAGCAGGTGGTACTTAAATTGAACAAAACTGCACTTGTTATCCAGATCTTAATATCAGGTAAAACTAAATGGGGTTGTTTTTTATCTTTAGTGGTTTAATGTCGCCATTATTATTATAAAATTGTTTATGACTTTGGTTGACCCTAACAGTTGAAAACAGGTATATTAGAAGGAGATCATATGTTTACTGTAGAACCTATTGTGATATTTTTATGACTTATTTTTTTGCTGATCAAAACAAAGCCATAAAACCCTTTCGCAGGTATTATATTTAATTAAACGCTAGAGCGGTAACCACTTACAACAACTAAAGACTATAATCCTGCCAACATTATAAAAAAGACCGCAGGCCATTATCGATGATAGCTTGCGAGTTGTAACCATTTATTTTTGACAAAAAACAAATAAAAAACACCTTTTTCTGAAATTAAAAAACAGTTGAGTTTGACAGCATGCCTCGCCCACAATTATCAATAGTTTAACCTAATTTTTTGGTTCCTTAATATGGATATATTAGCTCCAAAAAAAATTTTAAAAATCGGTGACAAAAAAAATTCAACTTTTGCCCAATGAAAAACGATTTTCAGAAACGATTTTAGAAATCATAGAAAACGCGAAAATAATATCATTCGATATTAAAGATCTATATCCATCCACATCCATAGCGGAAACTAAAAACATAGTACATGAAACAGTACTGGGAAACACGAAAGACAAAAACTTCACTATACAGCTCACAAATACCTTACAAACTACACTACAGAACTACATCCAATTCAACAACGTCATCTATTGACAAACAAACGGACTTGTAATGGGAAACCTAACCTTAGCAATACTCATGGCAGTATTAATGCAATACCTAGAAAGGCAATACAAGTAACAAATGACTGGAATACCTCAACAAACAACACAAAAACATCACATTCACAATGGAGCCGGAAAAAGAAGCCGACAAAACAGTACTAAATGTGATATATACCATAGCAGCAAACAACGGTTAGAATAAACCATGTCAAAAAAGAATTGCAAGGATCAGAAGACACAGCAACGAAAACGAAGGAAAAACGTAGACAACTTCAACTTACTTAACTAGACCAACACAAGCAAAGGCGTTCATCTAGATCCAGCGCACATTTTGAAACGGTAAAGCTACTACACTCACATCCCAAAGGCTGGCGACTAAACGATCTAGAAAAAATGGAAATTTACAAACAAAAGACATTTGACGCATCATAGACGAAAAAAAAACTCCAATTCAGACGTTATATTTGAACCTCTAAAATTAATATACAAAAATAACGGACAAGAAACACAAAGCAGCAAACCAATAAAAACATAATACCAGAATAGTAAACAAATTCATAATCCAATAATCAAAGACTTCTTCCAACCCCAACAAAAAACACTAATAATAAACGTAAAAACAATAATAATAAACTCTGGTTCTAACGTTAATAACGTGCCATTCGCAAACACCAATTCTCAAGCAATAAAATAGTAACCATAAACCACATAAAAAAATACACGACCTACGAGCTTTACCTCCCCCCTTGTCGCAATTTTAGATAGCTACATGATAAATGAAGAAAAATTCTTAATATAACATTTACCTTCCATTCGCAAACACATGTTCTAACGCAATACCAAGCAATGAAACAGTAATCACTAATGTCTGCCAATCCTTACAAAAACACGCCTTCACACCGAAGAGATGCCTACGTGATAAACGAGATTCACCTGCTACCAGCTCATATGACAAGCAGATACATGACAAACAATAATGAATTGATACAAACTTATCAGAACGAAATATGATACTAAAGATGGCACATAGCCGAACCCGGTTTGTCTTCTAATCAAACTTGGCAAGTTATGACGGAAACTCGTTCCACGTATTAGGGCTCTGAACTTATAAGTCATAGACGAAGGCAACTATGTAACACGGTTGTTGAAAACAAACTAGATGTCATCTGGTGAAAACATTGGCCTTCAAGATTCCAGACCTGCTGTGACGAAAAATATCAAACGTACTCCAATATCAGTAAGTTCTTATGATCTACTCGTATCATCTGACCATTCACCAACAATTTTAACTTTAAACTACAATTATGTTTGTTACTCTAGAAGGGCACTTTTGTGCGAAAGGCAGTGGGTGGATAAGGGATTGCGGGGATCAACGCATTTGGTGTGTATTATATATACAAATATTTTGTTTTGGTTTGTGATTGCAAGTAACAGAAAAATATATAAAGCATAGTTCAAACAACTCAAATGAGTAAGCGGATTCTCTAAACTCATGCATTAAAAGCGATAATTGGAATCCAAGTGACAATGTAATTTTACACGATATAGTTAATATTAATAATGAAAGGAAAAGAAAAAACGGAATATGAATTGCAGCAACGCTGCAAAACATTTTACATCAATCGATGATTACTCAGTGCTTGACTGTGAGGAAGATGGTCAATGTGATCAAGAGGCATTAAAAAAATATAAGACTCATGTTAATGATAAACAAAACAAGTCCAGCTCACAAAAAGTCCACTCAAAAAACGAAAGTAGGAATTCTTCAAGAGTAATTTCTGAAAATACAGCATTAAATATACGTCCATGTTCCGACACTCACATCTCACACAAAATTTGCGATTGTGATTTCAACTCGCATGTGAGGTGTTCTGTAACTCGCATTCGCAAGAGTTTTGGCGAGTTCAAGTCACAAGAGTATACTGAAGTGAACTGCTGCATTTAAACTAAACTAGTTTTTAAAGAAACTACAAAGTTATGAATAAATTAAATTAATAGTGTTTTCTTTTTATTTTAGTCAAAACTAAAGACATTTTGTAACAAATTTTTTCTAAAAACATGAATTTTAAAAACGTTCTGTGCTTCTGCAACTTTTGCCTCTGTACGATATTTCTTCTTTTGCACTGGCGATTTCAATAAACAGCTAATACGAGTCATCTTCGAACAATATACGCAGCTAGTGCTGTTATTAATTCAAATGAAATGCCCGGGTATTTTTTGTAATATTCTAGGTTCAGGTATTAGAAATATTAAAAATACAGAGTTTTCTTTTAAAACTTTTCAAAAGCAAATCGCAAGTAAAAGGCGTGAGTTATATATCTATGTTGTCTACCAAATAAAACACTTGTTGTCTCTTGAAGGTTACACCAATAATTAATTTTATTTGTTTAAATTAACTTAACATTCGTAAATAAAATAATTTTGATGAGTCAGAAAAATGCAGTAAAATAATAAAACAATAATAATTGTACAAAAGTTGGTAAACACGAGGTAAGTATTAATTAGTATAAAATTGTTGCAATGTTTTATTTTGCTGTTTTTAACAATTTAAAATAAAAGAGAAAATTATTATCAGTAGTGTATATTATTACAATTTAGTTTGTCACCAAAATGATGTTTTATATTGCTAATCTAAGCTATTTAACATTAAAATGAGAATTTTATTAAGTGTGTCGATTCAGTAAAATCGAATAAGAATAAGAACACAATAAAATAAATTAAATGATTTGTTGTTGTTGTATTATTGGTGGTTTTGCTGGTGTCTTCTGGGTTTTGGTGGGGGTTGATGTGGCGACATAAATCCTCCCCCCTTAGAGTAGAGCGATGGCCACAGCGAATTTGGTGGGGACAGAGCGGCTTCAGTGGGCTTAGGATAATAGCGAATTCTGGAATTTTTCCATAACAGAGCCAGGCTAGTGATAGTTAAGATGATGAGTATCAACGTTGTTACCATTATTATGTTTCTCCTTTGAGTTGTATCTTTTCTTAGTTTTATAATATCATTTTTGTTAATGAAGCTGTAATCTTTGATTTTCTCCAAGCTTAGTGTTTCTGTTATTGATGTAATTTGCACTTTCTTTAGATTTGGTGGTGCAAGGCAAATTGTATCCCAATGGGCTGAAGGATTGTCTTTATATATTGTTCCCGCTACCGCGACGGAACAATTCGCGTAGTGGAGAAGGGAGGTTCCGTTAATTGTGAAATTTTGTCCGCAATCAGAAGTTATCGGTAATCCCTTCACATTGATAAACATTATATAATTATCCTCAGGTTGAAATATATTCGATGTGGGTCCCACATCATTCACAGGACATATTGGTGTTTTATTATTGAGCACCCTGCCGATACAAGTTGAATTATTGGTGCTTTCGAAGTCATTCGACCTTTTGCAATAATACAAGTTCTCAATCTTTGGGCAAATCGCTGTTAAGTATTGGAGCTCGTGGTTATTGTAACCTACGTAAGGTTTCGTTTCAATTATTTTTGTATTATTTATAGGAAGAGGAATGAGGTGGAAAAGTGTATTTGTATCTTTAGACAAATTTGTTAGTTTTATATTAAAAATTAGGTTGCTATTATTATAATATGCTTGGAGTTCCAGAAGTTGATAAAGGTGTCCGTCTGAAACTAAGTCAATATTCTGAGATCTAAAATGATGTCTTATTTCATCCAATTCATCTGGATGAAGAATAAGTTTTGATATTATACCAAGCTTTGCAAGCATTACAGCCTCTATTATATCAGAAATATGATTCAATAATAAATCTATATTATAATCAAGTTGATTCATATATTGGATTTCCAATAACGCATTTTTTCTTTTAGAATATGATTACTTGTTTCTGATGAGAGTTTTTTTTAAAAAATTGGAAATGTTTTCTTGGTTGTTGTTTATATGTTCTGTCAGATTTTTAAATCTCTGTATCATTTGTATATTCAAACTTTTCTGATTTTCTTCTATTATAGTTGATTTTAGCTCTGCGTCTTGAAGTTCTTGTATTTGTCTATTTATAGTCACTGCGTCATTTGCATCCATGTTCCCAGTTATATATTTTATTACAGAGCCCAAACCGTTGAATAGTCCTCGTCTTGTACGTTTATATGGATTTAATGTCTGTAGTTTGTTTTCAAGTCCCTTAAGTTTCAACTTACAAACTTTAGCGGCATCTTTTAGAAGACTATTTTTTTTCAAATTTGTCTACGATGTTAATTAATTTTGAAGTTTGTGCGTTGTAGTTGTCTAAGTCTATTATATGAATGAAATTGAAATGACTGTTAATCGTTCTCGCATGTCCAATCTTCAGGGCTATCA
Organism: Phania funesta; assembly: GCA_963932375.1. Lineage (NCBI taxonomy): Eukaryota > Metazoa > Arthropoda > Insecta > Diptera > Tachinidae > Phania > Phania funesta. The sequence continues at coordinate 44,943,929 of OZ010653.1, forward strand.
TATTCTGGTTTTTGTCAAAATTCTGTATCTCTAAGATTTGTCCATAAGCAAAGGCTATGCTGAAAGTGAGAAAACGTAAATAGAAGCATTGATTATTTTCGCGGTCTCAGTTTCATTTTTGACTTGTGTAGTTTCTTGTCCCTAGTAGTTTGTAAAGTAACGCCATTGTCCCTTAATACTTTATGTTTTGAAAATCGGTCGGTTAATTTGTTTCTTCTGCATTCTTTTCTATATATTTCGTCATCTTTGTCCCTACTCTCTGGAGGTTTCCTAACTTTATTAAGGCAACTAATATTCTTAAATTTAGCTTTCATAACTTTTTCTTTAACAATGGGATATAGCTTTTCTTTAAATTCATTTAACTTAACCAAAAATTCGTGTTTATTTTCGTATTTTATATCTCTTGAGAAGTTATATGGTCTTCCGAAGAATAATTCATATGGTGTAAATTTTGTAGATGAATGGATTGTATTATTGTAAGTTATAAACGTCTCGTCTAATATCTATTCGTGATCTACTTCCATTTTCTTGGATTTTCTGGTTGTCGTTATAATTCTATAAATTTCAGTTAGGGTTGAGTGGAGACGTTCCACTGGAGAGTTACTATTGTTGGAATGATGTGAAGTGAAGTATTATTTCATATTGTCTACAAAAATCTTTAAATATGTTAGACGTGAATTCAGTACCTTGATCACAAATAATTTTCTTAGGTATTCCTAAAAGATTCATAAACGTTTTTAAGGCTTTGAGCACACACCCCCTTGTCCTCGATGGTAATGTATACCCTGTCGCATATTTAGAAAATTTATCGATGATGGTTAGAATACATTTACTATTAATGGTATATATGTCAATGTGCAAAATCTGAAGAGGTTCGTTTGGTGTTTCTGTAACTTGAAATTCTAATTTTGGTGGATGTCTGTCATACTTGAGTGTATTGCAAATTTCACAATTATTTAAAGTTTTATTTATTATGGATTGCATGAAAGGGAAATAATATTGTCTCTTTAAGTATTCATAGGTATTATGCTTCCTATTTTCGTGACAATTACGAACTAGCTCAACTTGTTTATCATTGTCAGTTATATCTGATAAAATTTTAGTGCAGCGAACGATACGAAATTGTTTTCCATTGGAGAAGTATTTTGAATATACTAGTTGAATAGTTTTGAAAGTTAATTCATCAGTGAAAATGGCAGTTAATTTACCCGAGGGTATACATTTTTTGAAAATCTGAACTATTGTGTCCTGGGAAAATTCTTTTTCTCTTATAATTCTACGTTGTTTATTTCTAAAAATTGTTTCAACAGTCATATTGGGTCCTTTGTCAGACTTTTCTAATAAAAGTTGCAAGTTAAACTCATTTAAAGGTTTTTCTGAGATTGGTATACCATCATTCAAATTCTCATCACATGAATGTATTGTAGACAGTTTGTCCGAATCACACAAGTTTATATCAGCGGCATTATCATGATCCAATTTTATCCTACTCAATGCATCTGCATTACTATTCAGTTTTCCTTTTTTATATATGATCTCGTAGTCATACTCTTCCAGCTTTAGGCGCCATCTAACCAATTTCGAATTGGGCTCCTTAAGACTCATTAGCGATGTAAGTGGCCTGTGGTCCCTAATTATTTTAAATTTACGACCGAAGAGATAAGGGCGGAAATATTTGGTTGCCCACACTATTGCCAGAAGCTCTTTCTCGATAGTGGAGTAATTAATCTCGCTCTTAGAAAGAGTCCTACTTGCGTAGCAAATAGGTTTGTCACTACCTATGTGACCTTGAGAGAGGACTGCTCCCAGTGCAATGTTACTTGCGTCTGTTGTGAGCAAAAATGGCTTGGTAAAATCCGGGTATTGCAATATTGGATCATTCATTAAAATGTTCTTGCATGTTTCGAAAGCTCTTACATATCTGTCGTTTAATGTTATGCTTCTGCACTTTTTCAAACATTCCATTATTGGTTTTGTGAGTTTTGCCAGGTTCGGAATAAACTTCCTATAATAACTAAGTAAGCCTATGAATGATTTTATTTCACGGTTAGTGCATGGTATTGGAAATTTCTGCATAGCCTCTATTTTTGTCGGATCTGGTTTTATGCCCTCTGTTGTAACTACGTGTCCCAAAAAAGCAATTTCTTTCCGCATAAATTCTGATTTGTCCATCTGGACCTTAAAGTTTGAAGATCTTAATTTCAGGAAGACTTTTTCTAGAATCTCGATATGTTCTTGGAGGGATGTCGAAAATATAATGATGTCATCCAAGTACACCAGACAGATTTTTCCAACCAAATCATTTAGTACATTATCCATAACCCTCTGGAAAGTTGAGGGTGCGTTTTTTTAACCGAAAGGCATTCTCACATCTTTATAATGGCCCCCTTCTACAGTAAAGGCCGTTTTTTGTATATCCCGTGGATCCATTTCAATTTAATGAAAGCCACTCGCTAAATCCAGGGTCGAGAAGTAAAGGCATTTGCCCAGTTTGTCCAATATTTCAGATATGTTCGGGAGTGGATATCTATCCGAGACAATTTTCTCGTTCAGCTTCTTATAGTCAATGACCAGTCTCCATTTTATATTCCCTGATGCATCCTTCTTTTTTTGAACAATCCATACCGGAGAGCTCCATGGGGAAAAGCTCGGCCTAATAATTCCCTGTTCTAACATATCCGACATCTGTCTCCGAACTTCCTCTTTGTGAACGAAAGGGTACCTGTAGGACCTAGTATGAATAGGGATATCGTCCGTTGTAAACGTTAAATTCTCATCCTCTCTATAAAAGATATCACTATATTTATTACATAATTTCAAAAGTTTCTGTTTCTCCTCGCTATTTAGATGTTCCGTTCGGAGTAAGTCAGATAAATTTGCAATCCGTTCATTGCCTGATTTGTGATTTATATTAAAGCTATAAAGTTCGACGAAGTTTTTCGAATCATAAGGAATCGTTTTAAGGGGTTGCTCTAAGAAAATTGTTTGATCATTCCCAGTGGGATTAACTACTTCTATTGTACTAAACCAATCCTTTGCAAAGTATATGCCAGGAGAAATAAATAAACTATTGTCAAGAGTTACTGTATTTATAATAATATCTCCTTCTTTAGAATCAACTGGCAGTTTTAGGAGTTGATTCGAATTTGCCGCTATTGTGAATTTATCAGAGGAAAAATTTGGTTTCGTTTTAAGAGGTATTGTCACATCATTTGTAGTTAGTATTTTGTTTTCCAGATCAATTTTAGCTCCAATTTTTGTCAGAAAATCTAAGCCTAACAGTCCGTCAAAATAACCATGGAATATAAAAACTAGGAATGTAAAAAAATCCAGTTTTCCTAATTTCTTTGAAAATAGGTAATGTCACTTGCTGGTCAATTGTATATTTATGTAAGATAGTAGATATAGTTATTGGAATACATTTTTTGATATCCAGAGGATTTATAAATTCTGGATTTATAAATGAAGAAGAAGCTCCGGTATCTATTAGGAATTTTAATGGTCTGCCAAATGGAGAGCTTATATTGATATAGGGCAGAATACTACCATGTTTATTACAATCTATATATCATGTTTGTTTCTTGAGGCTAATTGCCAAAAATCCTGGTTGTCATCAATATTGTAATCTTCATATTTGTCCAGGTTTATTTTATTAGCGTGATTAGGACTTTGGACAAAGCTTTCATTCTGAGGACTTCTAAATTCGTTAATATTATTTACTTCGTTTCTATTTACTATCCTACTAAATTGAGTGCTTGGACTAGTTTTAAATTTTCTTGTACCTTTTTCAAACTTTGTAAATCCACTACCAGTATCCATTGGTTCTGGTGGCGGCTGTGATTGCCTCCAATTTGTTTGTCGCGATAAATTATCGAATCTTTGGTTGGGCTTATAATTTGAAAAATTTTCGCGGTGTATTTGGGAATTTTGGGGTAAAAAGTTACGATTCTGATTGTTGAAATTTGGCTCAAAATTGTTGTTATTGACATAATAAGGTCTGGCTGAAAAATTAAAATTTCTTCGAGGTTGATAATAATTTTTCTGTCTTGATGCGTTATTTACATAATTTTGTGAATACTTAGGATATGGAGTGTATTGATAATTTGGTCTCCATTGAGGATACTTGGGTTTGTTCAAATTGGATCTTATATAATGGATATTTATTTCCCTAATGCAATCATCAAGGGCTACTGGCAATGATTCCGGTCTCATTGCTCTAATAGTAGAACCCATAGGTCCCAGTAAACCCGACAAAAATGAATTTAGACACATTTCATAAAAGAGATTTCTCTTTGCATTAATTACATTAATGTCGGATTCATGAATTGATAAGTTATTTGATAGAGCTGATTGGATTTCCATAACCTCGCTGTAGAATTTTTCAATTGGTTTGCCGTACTGTTTTAAAGAATGAAGATCTCTAATTAGGGAGGTTTCCGTCCGCTTATCCGAATAGTGCGATATTAAATTTCCTCGGATCTCATCCCAATTGAGAGATGTACCGTACATGTTCAGGACTTCATTGGCTTGACCATAGATTTTGTTTCTTATGGCCCTCAAGAGAATTTATCCTTGAGGAGTATTATCCGCTCCCCTAATGTGAAGAAGTATTTCTTCCACGTTGCTAATGAACTCATAGAGCAATCTTGGATTACCATCAAATTTGGGTAAGTCTTTGATTGCATCCGGAATTCTAAGTGAATTCAAAATGTCATTACTACTAACTGTCACTTGATTCCTTGCTATACTTGGAACTTCTGTTTCCGAAGGCATATTAAAATCTAATCTAATATTCTCGGGTAGACCGGGTAGGCTTCTTGACTTAAAAATCTTAAAATCTTTAGGATATTGAAGAAATCGAGATTTACTACTCATCAAAGATATAATAAACTTGTTTTGTTTGCATAAAATAATTTGGTTCCGATTGATTAAAATTTGAAATTATATATGTATAAGTAATGCCGACACAAAGAATTTTTTTATTCAAACTTTTCCACTTCTTTCTTTAAATTGTTCCTTAATATTTGTTATTTAATAATTCTTTATTTTCCCTTTTTGTACAATATATATTTTTATAATATTGGTTTTTTTTATATTTTCGTTTTCTTTATCTTTTTTTTTATATATATGTGTATACTTTCTGATATTTTTGTTTGTAAAAAAAAATCTATTAAATTTATATTACTTTTCCTTTACTGGAGGGTGCCGTAGGAATCGCAGCAATTTTCAAGTAAATTTTAATTTAAAGTTTTCAATAAAAAAATTTTTATGTATGTTCTTTATATTTTTTTTAAAATAATTTTTTGTTTGTTTGTTGCTTTTATCCTTCTTTTTTTTATATATTTTTTTATTTTACGTAATTTAATAAACCACACAGTACTTACAGAGCCCCTATGAGGATTGTATGCATGAGGAATTTAGGTCCTTTTTCCAACGGTTACTCGGGTATTTCCACTTATTTCCTTGTAAAGCCTTATACCAAAATGCTCTTGATATTTGTTCTCCGTTCGATATTCCCTCGAATTTTTGAACAGGCGGCCCCCTTTTGCGGTGCAAGGATTTTTATTTTCTTTTGTATTAATACTAGTTGCAATTTAACTTAAGCTTCAACCCGATCCGTTGGCTTTTTCGACTGCGCCAGTTATATATCTATGTTGTCTACCAAATAAAACACTGGTTGTCTCTTGAAGGTTACACCAATAATTAATTTTATTTGTTTAAATTAACTTAACATTCGTAAATAAAATAATTTTGATGAGTCAGAAAAATGCAGTAAAATAATAAAACAATAATAATTGTACAAAAGTTGGTAAACACGAGGTAAGTATTAATTAGTATAAAATTGTTGCAATGTTTTATTTTGCTGTTTTTAACAATTTAAAATAAAAGAGAAAATTATTATCAGTAGTGTATATTATTACAATTTAGTTTGTCACCAAAATGATGTTTTATATTGCTAATCTAAGCTATTTAACATTAAAATGAGAATTTTATTAAGTGTGTCGATTCAGTAAAATCGAATAAGAATAAGAACACAATAAAATAAATTAAATGATTTGTTGTTGTTGTATTATTGGTGGTTTTGCTGGTGTCTTCTGGGTTTTGGTGGGGGTTGATGTGGCGACATAACTCGTGAGTTGCAGAACATACAGAAATAAGTTCGGCGATTTGCTACTCACATGCGATTTGACACTCTTGCGAGTGTCAGAACATGCCCGATAGAAAAATGTAAAATAAAAAAAAATGCATCCATTACACATAATCGACATTGATACAAAACAATTAGTCGATTTTATCAAAAAACGTTTAAATGTTAATGAATTTAATATAAGAGAGTATAGAAACAAAAAATCTCTGTATATGGATTCAATTAAAAATTATCTAAGAGCAAAAGCATATTTAAAAAAAACTAAAATCAATTTTTTTACTTTTACACCCAAAGAATTAAAAATTAAAACCTATTTACTGAAAGGCATAGATGCTAACGTAGAGGCTGATGAAATACTATTGGAGTTGTTAAAATTTGATAGTGATGATGTGAAATTTATTAAAGTTAATCCGTTTTCAATAAAAACGTCGGCTGAAAGAGGAAATAAACTTCCAATGTTTTTGTTATAAGTTTCACCGGAGACCAGTATTAATAAATTGAAAAATATTAAGACGTTACTTCACCGTATAATAACGTGGGAGCAACTTAAGCGACCCGAAATACCTCAATACCGCAATTGCCAAGGTTTTTCCATAGCGCAGTCAATTGTTATATGCCGAGATGTGTCAAGTGTAGCATGGATCACGAAAAAGGTAAATGCTCCGTAGAGAAAGGTTCAGCCAAAGAAAAAGATAAATTGTTCTGTGTTCTATGCAACAAGTACGGGTATCCGGCATTGTATTAAGGATGTGAGAAGTATAAGCAGCTCAAGCAAAAAATAAGCGCAAAAAAGAAAGACATAATAGCAAATAAAATATGCAATAGTAAGGTATTTACTAATACAGAAGCTTCATTTGCAAACGGAGTCAAGGGTTTTAGTACACCAAATCTTAGCTCAGATAAAGTAGATATAAGTAGCTCGGTTTTAGAGGAAATTAGAAGTTTTATGACAAATATAAGAGCTCAAATTGCAAACTTTCAAAAACAGCTTAATACAAACAAATAAATTTTCAAAGAAACTTCAAATAATACATGTTAATGTTATTCGTTAATACGAATTAGCAAGCGGTATGAGTTGCATCAATTAATTGCAAAGCAAAATCCGGATATAGTGCTGCTTAATGAAACAAAACTAAATTAAAAACATAAAATCGAATTTGTAAACTATAATGTAATTAGATGTGATAGGAAAGGTGCCACGCAAGGTGGAGGACCAGCCGTATTAATTCAAGAAAATGTTAAGCATTCTCATTACACAAATACTGTCACAAATTCTTTCAAAACTTTAGAAACTTGCATAATTCATATTGGTTTGGCTTCAAGTAAAATACTATATATTATTTCAGCGTACTATCCCTCTTGCAATAATGATGCCCATTTTAAAAGGGAATCTTATAATCTTTTTGTAACGTTGGATTTAGGGAATGTGAACAATTATTATATTTTGGCGGGGGATCTTAATTGCAAGCACTTAATATAGGGCAACTCTAGTAATAACCAGAAAGGAAATCTGTTAAATGAATGGCTTATTGACCATGAAATAAGTTTTAAATGTAAGCTTTATGCTACAGTTTCCCCATCCAACCGGTTCTTACAGGTTCTTATTTGGACATTTGTGTAGCGGACTGTAGACTACATATAGGAGTTGTAAATAATACTATAAATACACTAGAGACTTTAGACAGTGACAGTGGTTTTAATAATTGCAACTAAGAACAACGAGCAAGAGAACTTCACATTTTTAAAAAATTATCCCAAATTTAATTACAATTATAAAATGGCAGACTGGAAGAAATTTCAAAACAGTATCACACAACAACTTAATCAAGATATTAAAATCCCTAAGAATCGAAATCTAAAGAACACAGAAATAGACATACACCTAAATAACATTATAACTTCAGCTATTCAAGAAACAGTTCCAAAATACAAAAGAGAAAATACGTTCACAAAAATGAGTAACTCAATTATAAGAATGTTATACCGGGAAAAAAGTCAAGTTTTGACTATTATAAAATGGCATAATAGATTAGAGCATCAGAAGAGAATCTTAGGATAACAAAGAGAATTTTAGGCTAGCATAGACTTAGCTAAAATTAATTGTAAATTAAAACTTTGTTTCCGTTGTTAATACGCGTATTAGAGAGAGAATGGCAAAAATAGATCCCAAAGATTCGAAAAATATGTTTAGCCAAATAAAAAACAACTTTAAAAAAGTTATAGCCTTAAAACGTCAAGAGCTAAAAATTCCAGAAAACTTAAAATTTTTTGCTTGAATTAAACTCACAATGTTTGGAAAAAATTGCAAATGTTAGATACCATAGGAGCTTTTTTTGAGTCAGTTCATGACCATAAAGCAACTAATCCGAGTAATGTTATACAACAAATAAATGAAACATTCGGTATGTTTTTAGAAACAAAAAGAGCTTATGAGGGAAATAACAAAGCTGCGATCGATTTCAGTGATACAGTTCTGACAGATAATTTAAGTGAAACTCAAACTCAGGATTTCTTAATAACTAAAGATAGTCTATTAGATATTTCTCTTGTTTAAGGAATAAATTATCTTCAGGTATTGACAACATACCAAATGTGGTATTGAAAAGGATACCAGAAATAATGGTTCATGATTACTGCATATTATTCAATAATATGCTTAATAACTCACATTTCCCGAGTATTTTGAAAATTGCAAAGGTTGTTATCCTTTCAAAGAAGGATAAGGAACCAAATAGTCCCAAAAATGTACGCCCTATTAGTTTATTACCTAATATAAGTAAAGTTTATGAAATATGTATTAATAATGCCATAAAAAAGTTTTGCAACAAAGGAAAGGAACATTAGTAGTGCAAAACAGTTTGGTTTCAAGTTTACACTTTCCGCAGTCAATGCCATGTATAAACTTACTTCTGATATTAACTGCGATTGGCATAAAAGTTACTGTACGGGAGCCTGTCTCATTAATATGTAAAAGGCTTTTGACAGCATATGAATTGCAGGTCTTATATACAATTAATTAATTAATCGAAGTACAAGCTTCGAGTTTATCAAATTATATTAATATATAATATTGTTACGTTTATTACCACAATAAACGTTATTTTGATGGGTTCGTTTAATTGCAAATATGAAAATACACACTCTTGTATGATTTTATCAGTACACAGTTTTATTCGGTACTTAACACTCTTATATACAACTCTTTAGTACTAATTGATACTGTACACTTAACACTTCTTTTGTACACACAAATGTTCACTCTATGAAATCTCAAAGTCAACTATGTCTTCTGCGGTGGACGGCGCCTTTATATACAGATCACGGCCGCTTCTTGAAATGTCCCGAACATACGCGAAATTGCGCATCAGTTATTTCAGTTGTTGGCTTAGTAGTCTTGTATATGTGTTTGTGTGTATCTTTTGTTTACTTTTGCTTGCTGTAGAAATTGTTTTTGTTTCTACGCTAAATCGCGGTTCGGGGAATTTCTTTGACTATTACTTTGTAACAGTATGATAAGTGATAAAAACTTCATAATGTATTATGAAATGTGGCAAGCAGTAAATCTTTTAAAGTGAAAAATGGCTTACAGCAAGGAACTGTAAATTCTCCATTGTTTAATATATATATTTTGGACCTACTAAACCAGATAGAGAATATAATTTCGTTTGCGGTTGATATAATAATTTATCACGCAGATGACAAAATAGAAAAGTCAATTCGAACCTTCAAAAGGCTTATAATATTGTTGAGCAATGTGTAATTAATTGGAATATTAATTAATACGCAAAAATGTGAAACAATTCTTTATAGGCCGCCGTTAAATAAATGTAATATCAACATTAGTAAAAATTGGAAAGGGTTCGAAATAAGATCTATTTTTCATAGTTGCACAATTCCAAATAAAGAAGTGGTAAAATATTTAGGGGTATATAGAACATTATTTTATTCAAAATATATAAAACATAGGGTGAAAATAATAAGGCCTGTTTTAACATACGCATGTCCAATTTGATTTAATATATCACCCTCAAACATGGAGAAAATAAGAGTTTTTGAACCAAAATGCTTAAGAGCTTGCATTTCCCGATATAGAAACCCATAAAGTGGTTATGTAAAATATATTTCAAATAAAAAAATGTATGATAACGCAAATGTTATACGTATAGATAATTTCAAAATTAATTTAATTAGAATTTATATTCTAAGGTGTTGACAGTGTTATGAAAATAACCTAATAATGGCTCCATTTTATATTAATGGCAAATATATATTTGCATGCTTAGAGAAAGGATTAGTTCCACCTGAAGCCTTTCCTTACCTAGATCGGAAAAGTATTATTAAAGCTATTATTAATTAATGGCATTCCAGTCTTGTACCACAATCATAGACGTGCAACTGTTAAAGCAATCAACTGCAATTTGGAGCACTTCGATATAAGATATAGTACAAGTATATCGCGAAAAGATTTGCGTTTAGTGCAAAAAGCGAATTCCAAAAAGTTTTGGTGGTTACTAAATAGCTTTTTTTCTTTCTTTACTCCTTGACACTTGTAGATCTTTTTTTTTTATAAAAACAATATTTTTTGAATTTTTTCATTGCATTTAAGATTTGTATATGTATTATTCTTGAAAACAAATAAAAATGTAATCATATTTTGTAAAAAGCAACTCACATTTATATAAAAAAATACTAGTGTGCTAGATTTAGAGATATTGTATGCATACATGTGATTAAATTCCTTTTATTGTTAACTAGAGTTTATTATAGTTTAAATATGTATATTAATTGCTAGCCAATATACTCCACAGATTATTATGGGGTACTCAATAAAATGTCGCTCAAGGTAGTATATGAGGTCCGCTACTGTATATACTTTATACGGCATATATGGTAGCAAACTCAACCACATATACGACAACACTGCACTTGTAAGTGTAAATAATGACCCGAAGATTGCATCAGAACATCTAGAATCTCTTATTCTCGAGCTAGACGATTTGTTAAAAAAAATGGGATATAAAAATTAATCCCTCGAAATTCATTCACATAACTTTTATACTCAGAACGCAACATTTCCCGCCAATAAAAATAACTGATGTCACTGTTCTAGCGGAAAACTAAGTGAAATATTTGAGAATTAATCTTGATAGACGCCTAACATAGTCCCACCATATTGAAGCAAAAATAACGGATATAAATCTAAAAACTACTCAGCTGCATTGGCATACATGCCCCAACTCAGCTATGGATTATAGAGCCATGCTGTACAAATTCATCATAAAATCTATATGAATGTACATATGACATCCAACTATGGGGTACTGCTTGCGCTTCAAATATTAAAAGTTACAAAGAAGATAGTCAAAATAAATACGACTAATCGCCTACGCTCCATGGTACATACGAAATGAAAATATTCACTGGGATTGCAATATTCTCACAGTCCAAGAGGAAATAGAAATTCACTCATGCAAATACGTAAGCAAATTATCAAAGCATCCCCCGGGATTTCCTGCAAATTGGTTTAATACAATAATCTAGTTACTACATTGGTAGTAATTAATAAATATAATAACAATTAGACCTTAGTTTTGATAACTTCGTGGAATTTATTTTTTACTTTACGAAAGATTCAATAATAGTAATATACTATACATATGTAAATTTTTTTTTATATTTTTATTTAAATTGCAATCTATCAGTATATACTGATAATAAGCAAATTTGTTGAAACATAAATATGACAATTGAAGTTGAACTTTTACATACAAGTACAACTATAAAAAAAAAATCTTATGGTTAACAAAATTAACAAAAATAAATATATTTGTATGAATATTACTTTCAAATGATTAATTTATAACAAAATAGTATATATGTATATCGTATAATATTAAGTGTTAACAACAATTAAACTAAAAAGAAAAACTAAAAGTTAATAAAAAAAAAATAAAATAAAAAAAAAAATAAATAAATAAATATGTATTAACATTATTCTTTTTCTTTGTTAGTTCCGGAATGGAAGATCTAAGATATGATATCTCTTAAGTCTATTTATTCCATCAGTTTCATCTAGCAGAGTAATTGCCAAGGGGTTTACATGATTACTAAGTCTTAATAAATATTTTTCACTAAAGGAATTAATTGTATCTTTTACCGTTTTAATCTTGAGGTCATTGTGAATTGCTTCGTTAGTAATACACCAAGGTAATTGAACTATGAGTCTTAGCGTCTTGGACTGGTATCTTTGTATTATTTCAATATTTGAATGACTTGCAGTTCCCCATAACTGAATTCCGTAGGTCCACACAGGTTTTAAAATAGCTTTATAAAGTTTTAATTTGTTTTCAATATTAAGTTGAGATTTATGACCAATTAACCAGTAGAGTTTTTTATTTGCTAAATTTAAATGCTGACGCTTATTTTTTATATGTTGTTTCCATGTAAGTCGACGATCCATGTACAAGCCAAGATATTTAACATAGTCATTTTTAGGAATCTGAACATTATTAATAAAAAGATTAGGACAATCTCCCTTTCTAAGTGTAAAAGTGAAATGTACAGATTTTTCTGCATTTACTTTTATTTTCCATTTCTTTAGCCACAATTCAATTAGATTTAACTCATTCTGTACAATATTAGATGCAATTAAAGCGGAGTTATCTGCTGCTAAAATTGCTGTGTCATCTGCATATGTGCAAACATTAACATTTTCTCAAATTGGCAGGTCAGCTGTGAAAATCGTATATAACACCGGACTTAGTACGCTGCCCTGAGGGACCCCTGCTCTAATACCAAAAATATCCGATCTCTCATCTGCGAATTTTACATAAAAGGTTCTGTTTTGTATATAAGATTTTATGATAGAAAAATATGTAGCTGGAAGAAACTTTTTTAATTTAAATAAAAGACCATTATGCCAGACTCTGTCGAATGCCTGTTGAATGTCTAAGAATACTCCAGAGCAGTATTTCTTTTCCTCAAATGATTTACGAATGACGTTGATTACTCTATGGCACTGTTCAGGAGTCCCATGATTTTGTCTAAATCCAAATTGATGATCGGGAACAATATGTAAATCTTCAAGAATTTGTGATAAACGGCTCAAGAAAATTCTTTCAAAAATTTTTGAAAAAATACTTAATAGACTAATCGGTCTGTACGAAGTTATTTCATTTTCCGGTTTGCTTGGCTTCTTAAGCATTATAATCTCAGCACATTTCCACTGAGATGGAAAGTGACTTAAGCGCAGAATAGAATTAAAAATTAATGTCAAAAATAGAATGGCCTTCTTTGGTAGATTCTTAACAACTCTGGCATCAATAATATCATATCCAGGAGACTTTTTTGAATTTAGGTTTTTAATTTGAAACTTGACTTCAGAAGGAGAAATATGCTTTATTGGTAAACACATTTGATAAGGTCTAATTCTAATATTTCTTCATCTTCTGTAGGATTGCCGATTTGATGAGTTTTAAAAATATCATAAAGGTATTGCGCAAATGCCTGTGCCTTTTTTGCGTCTGACTTACACCAGTACCATTATTATCTTTAAAAGGAGGATTTTTTTTTGCTGGTCGTTTTAAGTACCTTGTAGCTTTCCATAAATTGTGATTGTTGTTACTTGATGCCATATTAATGTTGTCGAAAAATTCACCAATAGATTTTTTTTTTAATCTATCTAAATGACGTTTAAGATTTTTTGTTGCTTGGTTTAAGGGATTTCTACTAATCTGCCAAGCTTTTCTGAGCCTTCTTTGAACTCGAATAAGTTCACGAATATGTGAAGAGATTTGAATTCTATTTTGAATAACAGGTAAAGTGCTTGATGGATTCGACAAGAAAGCAGCTTCATGGATTAATTTTGTAAAGTATTCAACTGCATTATCTAGCTCAAAATCATTTGTTATATGCAGGCTTAAATTTAAATTTCGATCAATCCAATAAGAAAAAGATTCTGTATCAGTTCTATTTGTTACCAACTTTTGAGTTATACTATTAAGTTGTGGAGATGAATTATACGTTAATAATACTGGTGAGTGGTCTGAGCTAAGATCGTAATTATCTAAGATACTAAATTGACTTGCAGGTATTCCAGCATAAACAAAGAAATCAATTAAGTCCGGAATTTTAGAAGGGTCGGAGGGCCAATAAGTTGGTTTACAAGTTGAAAGTACAGAATAGTTCTTTGAAGTCAGACTCGCATAAAGTTCTCTTCCTTTTGGATTTATTAGACGCGAGCCCCACAAGGATGCTTTGCATTGAAATCTCCTCCAACAATAAACCGTGGACCAAGCATTTGAAAAAAATTGTTAAAGTCGACACAACTAATGTTATTCGGAAAATAACGGTGTTTTGTTTTTGGCATGATGAAAATTAGAAAATTTTTGCTGTAACATCCTTTTATATTCCTGATGTATAATACATCTTCTGTAACTTGCAGGGTGTGATTCTTGACAGTTTGCACATTTGGCTGGCAATGTCTTGCTTTTTGTACATTCAGCTGATAAATGATTTTCTCCGCATTTTACACATATATATGGTTTGTTTGTGATGGGTGCCCCGGTAGACTAGTTGGTAGTGTGCTAGTCTATCAGTTGGGGGTTGTGGGTTCGATTCCCACCTAAGACTCTGGGTGTTTTCACTACAACGAGTGAAGGTCTTTGTTACTATGCTCGGTAATTTAAGTTGCAATATAATTTGTAATTGTATTGTAACATTTAAATAAATAAAATAAAATATATGGTTTGTTGCAGTATGAGCCATACCCATGTCCATATTGTTGACATCGGTGACATTGAGGAATATCTCTAGATTTCCGAGGAGGTTCAATTGTGATAATAGCATTATTGATAACGGTCAAGTTATAAATTTCTTTATTATTGTCACTTGGTTCAAGATCCAGAAAAAACATGGAAAGTGGTTGTTTGGTAATATTACTTCTAATATTAGAAATATTTCTTACTTTATGGCCATGATTTTCAATGAAGTCTTTAATATCATTTACGTTGGTTGAGTAGTGTAAATTTTTTATTATCACTCTGTACGCTCTTTCCTGTTTTGTTTGAAATGTATGAAAACTTATTTTTTTAAGCTTAAGACTTGAGACAAATGTTCGATACGCACTAATAGATTTAACCATAACTCTAACTTGGCCGTCTTTAAGAGCCTTATAGGAATATTGGTCTGCAGGAATAACATTAGAAAAGTATTTGGTCATATCTTTAATATTTGTTACATTGGGGATATATAATGGTGGTAGTTTTGGTTCGGTGGGTTTTGAAATGTTTATATTTTCGGAATCTTCAACGGAAAGGTCGATAAACCTATTGCTGCTCGATTTTGAGGATACAACATTGTTGATAATTTGTCTTCGTTTATTTACATACAACATTGGCGAGTTGGGACGTTTTCTAGAGTTTGAAACAGCTTGCCATTCTAACCCGTTATCCTCTTGGTCGTCATCAATTTTATGTGCACTAGCACCAGAGCCAACGGCACTAGTACTAGCCATAGGGACTGCTTTATTTTTTGTAATTTGTATTACACTTATGCCCTTTTATAAAGATAATTTTTTAATACTATATACAATGCAAATATAACAGAGGCTTAATGTTTGTAATGCGAAAACGAATCGCAAATTTAAATTTTTATATTTTATTAAAATTGAAATAAATTTTTATTTTATTTTATTTTTCAAAGCAAACGAAGCCTTTAGACGTAAATATCGAATTCCCCATACGTATGTATATTTAAAAAAAAAAAAAACATTTCTGGATGATTGATTGTCTATCTAAAGTTATATATTGTATGTCAGTTCCTTTTTCATATATTAAAATAACTTCACTACTTCCAGCTTACTCTCAGTAAGTATATATGTATGTCATTTCATTTTTTCAACTTTTAAATTAATTCACTTTCTCTTAATTTAAGTTATTATTTTTATTTCTGTTTGATTTGGTACTTTAATTTTGCAACGACCCTCCAGAGAGCTCTAGTAGAATTCTCGACATGCTCCAAAAAATGAAAAGTAATGCTTAACAGTGAAAAAAACACAAGCCATTTACTTGACTAGAAAGAGGAGTTTGTTACTCAATACAGTGGGAGCAAAAAGTTAAATAACTTTGCGTTATATTAGACCAAAAAAAAAAAATGAAATTCAAAGACCATATACCGTATGTTGTCAATAAGATCAATATTTTAATTCGCCTGCTATATCCATTGTTAAACAGAAAGTCAATACGGAACGTTACCAACAAAAAAATTATTTCCAAATCCATTCTTCATGTCGTTATGTTTTATGCAGCTCCTTTCTTGGCGGTTAGTGCAAAAAACATTAAGAAGCTCCAAATTTTTTGTTTAATCTCTGCTCCAGTTTATTTGTCACAAATAAGTTTTCATCTAGTTTTATAAATTTATTTTTTAACGTAACTTTGTCGAACTACAATAATTAATTATAAGTAATTTAATTTTAAGGCTTAACTTTCAAAGTTATCATATCAAACTCTCTGTGGAAGAAGCTATACTTTAATTAAAAACTGAAGAAACTAAATAACATTTATTTTAAATGATAGATTAGACCTGCGGCTACTCTAATGGAAAAAAAATAAATAAAAATAAACTGTCTTGATGGCTTGGAACTCGTCAAATTTACTTAAATATATGTATGTGTTCATAAGAATGCACTACATATAGCGAGAAGGTTAACGAACTTTGCACCAGACAATAACATTTGTTAGCCTTGCCAACGAGATATTATACATCAATTGTATGATAATAAACAATGTATTCCGAATCTGCAATATTTTAAAGTGGGACTTTCCGAATAATTTCTTTAGTTTTATTTAGAATAAGAAAACTTTATTTAAATGTTAATATGACAATTTTGTTTAAAATATTTAAATGAATTGCAAAATATGGAGGAAGCATAACGGCTAATTTTCGAATTATTCAATTGCAAGTGTTTTTGCAATTCAACATGCTTTCATTCCACTTGATATACAGAAGAGGTGCGGAAAGTACAATCATCTGGAAAAAATTAAAGTTAAATTTAAGTCATCCTCAAAAAACGGCCTATAAACGTCAATTAAAAATATAATCCCTTAAAATTCTTCAATGCCCAATTAATATTTTTATCACACCTTGAAAAATAATTCCCAGTTGCGGAAGCCCTCTAATCTGACAACACTATTACTCGATTATGTTAGGTGGTTTTATTTTTACATTTTATTATACTACTATTTCTACAACTCTGCTTAGACACCCTGTTGAATGGATATACTACTAACACATTTTCATTCATTTAAGTAGTTGGTTGATTAATTTTTGTTATTAAATAAATTGCTGAAAGTTATGCAATTATAGACAAGTTAAAGAGTCCTTGAAAGTGTTTATAGTGATATTAAAATATAAAGCGATACACAATCAATGAATGAATAATCAGACACAAGAATCTCCAGAGAACTCATATGAAGTAAAAAGCAAAATCGAAATTCTATTGCGCAGAATTGCAAGCATACACTTGGTAATAATAATTTCTTTGGAGAGCTGTGTAAAGGGTGGGTGAAGTACTGCGCTTATGCTGTGAACGATGTTATTGTGTGTGTTAAGTAGTTTTCTATAAACTAATGGATCACAACATTAACAAACTAAAACACTTGTAAGACTTGCTCGTTAGTGCACTGGGAAATGTACTTTAAGCAACAATTATAAAAAAAACATATTCTAATTAGAAAACCGTTGTCTGCGCATAAATTATTTGCGAAGAATAGAAGATTTTAATGTTTTTATAATAAACGGAGAAAATAATGATCTCTGTTGCAAGTACCTACTAGGTTAATTTAAATTCAACAATAACACCAGCAATATGTTAACTTTACTAAGTGAATGTCATTTTTGGACAACCCGCGAAGATGTTCGCATTAAACATACAGACTTTGGGGCTTTTCGCTATACACGCAATCGTGAATTACAACAAATGCCTACGGATTACTATGCCGAAGCTAAACGTGACTATACAAAGCGACGCAACGGGTTGACAATATTAAAAAATTCTCGTAAATCTCGTACAGGAAGGTTGAAAGATAATCTTAAGCGTTTGGAGGAACTGATGCGTACATCTAATATTGTCCACATACATTGGACAGACGTTTCACAGGTTTTGTTGCTGTTTTGTAATGGTATTATTGCCCACGTTTGCATCGATGTGTTCACGGGAGATATTTCCCGCATGGTGTATGAAAAATATTTAGTGGGCAAATTGGCAGCTGACACAATAACCGATGGTAAGTTTTTTTTTGATAATCATTGTTGATTTACCCGAAAATTTGCAGACTAGCTTATGCTAAATAAAAGGTTTTAAAAAATATTTCCTGCCAATGCAGTATTTAATGACCTTTGAATATCTTTCTAAATTCTAATAATATATGTCATTTTTAAACTTAACTGCAACATACTTAATCGTGCTATTTATGGGCAATTTACATTTCCGCACTAGTAGTACATGTCAAGTTTATGAGTAGAAAAATATGAGCATGAATAATCTTATACATACTTCTATACTATATATACTAATATAATAAAAAAGTAAATTATGTTTGTTTGTAAGAGCTAATCTGCGGCACCACCAATCCGATTTCTAAAGTTCACCAAAATGTAGAATGGAACCACCTATATATTGTCCTGTTGAAGTACGTAGAATAGCTTCGGGGGTAGTAAATAATTTTAAAAGTGCGGTGGAGTAGGCATCTAGATCAATCACTCTAACTGTCGAAGGAATTTTTTAAACTCTTTTATCTTGTACAGACTGCTTAAGCGCCACAAGCGCTCTCTTTAAAAAAAAACGATAATTTAATAAAGAAAGAGTGCTGTACGTCTTCCAGATATCACCGATATATTTACTAAGCATAATATCCGTAATATATAGAAATATTTTTAGATTTTTCTTTTATTATTATTTGTATTTTTTTCTCATTTTAATCAAAAATGAATTCATTTTTGTTATATTTATTTTTATTGTTAGTATAATATATCAGCGCACATGATTTAGTCACTCGATCGGTGCCTTTTTCATATTTTATAAATAAATTTTTAGAAATATGGTTCAAATAAATACATATCCAAAAATTTTAAGCAAGTGTGTGTACTTTGTAATCAAGTGAAGTTTGTTATTTCATCCCACTTGAACTAAGAGCTTCATTTATTTATGGTATTGACTTCTAACTAGAGTTTTTCACGGGAATTCTTGGGAATTTTAGCAACCACTAATCGTAGCTTTTTTCACCAATACACATTCACATATTTTAAAACCTAAAATGCGATTTGCCGAGCTAAAGCTAGATATAGTATAATGAGCTCAATATGTGCAAAGTTTCAGAAAAATCGGTCCAGTGCAAGTACCTCAAAATTATAACTTTTTATGGGCGTGGTCCTGCCCACTTTTTTAATCACAAAATTATATAGTTATGACAGTTTAATATGTGTGCAAAGTTTCTGAAAAATCGGTCCAGAGCAAGTACCTGAAAATTATAACTTTTTTATGGGCACGGCCCTGCCCACTTTTCTAATCACGAAATTATATAGTCATGACAGCTCAATAAGTGTGCAAAGTTACAGAAAAATCAATGTAGCGCAAGTAGCTAAAAATGATAACTTATTTTTTATGGGCGTGGTACTGCCCACTTTTCTAATTACGGAATTGTATAATCATGAGAGTTCAATATGTGTGCAAAGTTTCAGAAAAATCGGTCAAGTGCAAGTAGCTGAAAAATTAATATTTATTTTGTATGGGCGTATTTCATTTTTATGTATGTATATGGGCGTAGCCCCGCCCACTTTTTTTTAATTACCACCCATAATTACTCCCTGGAATGTGTACAACAACTTGCCAAAGTTTGAGTCCGATCGGCTTTACGGTTTCGGAGTCTATAGCTAACACACACACACACACAGACAGACAGAGTTTCACTTTTTTATATATACATAAGAAAATAACTGAATTATCATCATTGTTAGCAGCTCTTTTTTGTACATCAAACACTATCAGGTGCTTTAATTATATTTAAAGTTCCAAAGATCTACATATTAAAAGTTGTTTTGTTGCCAGTAAATACAGTCACAAAGCACATATGGGTGGAAGAACAACTTACACGTTATTGTCATTATGATACATGGGTATATTTTATAGATGAAAGAAGGAATTCATGGGAGTACATTTCAAAAGAAAAACATTGGACACTGAATTTTTTCTATGCTTAAATACAAACTGCATTTTTTGTTTTTTTTTTTCTTTTTAATAGATGTTAAAAATTCAATGTTTATTTAAAACAATTTTATTAATTAAAAAAATAAAAACTTCGTTACCATCGGAAGGAGCAGCACTTTCTTTAGATTACAAAGATGAGAGCCACATTATTAAAGTTTATCGCAACATTATCTTAAAGGTCCTTTAAAAAAAACGTACTTTCTAATAAAAATTAGTCAAAAATGGTCAAGAAAAGTATTTTAAATACAGCGGAAATAGCCATTGCCATTGCGCAGGAAATTGGGCGTAGTCTCAAAACTGTGCTCGGATTCTTAAAAGACACTAAAAAACATTGAAATAATTACAAAGGAAGGATGGCACCTCTATACCTTTTTTTTAAATTTTTTTTATTTATTTATCAAAGATATAACTATGTTTGAAACATAGATAGTGGCCTTGCGAAGCCGTTTTGGCTTGTCTCCTGGCATAATGAACAAATTATAGCTTAAATTATACAAGTATATTTAGTGCATTCGTTGCATATTTACTACATATAAAAATTTTTAAATGAATTCATTAGTTCAGTTTTAAGAAAAAAGAAAAGCAAAAACAAGAAGAAAAACTATATAGTACGTGATATCGAATAAAAATAAAATATAAAAAATAAAAACTAACTAAAAAATTAACTAAGAAGAAAATATGATATATTGCAATTAATTATTGAATGCTTAAAAAAATTGTTTGAATAGTTTTTTCCTTTTGTGGCAATTTGTTGCGGTACTTAAGATCTCCAAGGGCATATACAACACATATTGTAGAAAGTACGACAGCTAGAGTGCTTTTCCCATAGTTGTTTTTGTATTTCGGAATCTTGTATCTACCATCAGCGTTTCGTCGTGTTTGATATTTGTGATCAATTTTATGAAAGAAGCGGGCATCATTGTGAAACTCGATGGCAAGTGTTGTGAAATAGATATTTTTAACATTTAAAATATTATTATCTCGTAGTGTTCCGATTGGATTGTCGTTGTTGATTATTTTTGTGGTAGTGGTGTTGTTTTTATTGTTGTTGTTAATGTTATTGTTAATGTTATTGTTGCTGTTGTTACTGTTGTTGATCGTGGTGTTGCTGTTATTATTGATGGTGTTGTTGTTGTTGTTCACTGTGATATTTGTTGGTATATTTGAGACGGTTGATATGATCATGTTAGTTGTTGTATTATATCCGATATGACTGTTCGTTGAATTGTTGTTCAGATTATTGTTGTATATTGTAGCACTTGTTGTTGATGTTGGTGTCTGCATGGTTGAATAGAGCATTTTCGCCAACTGATATTGCGTTTGTTGAAGCTTCCTGCAGTAGGTGGAGCTACCCCAAGCAGTGATTCCATGTCTGATATACGATTCAACCAATGAGAAGTATGACTGCCTAAGTACCCATTTGTTAGAGCAATATTTAAGGTGGTGTAGCATATAAGAAGCTTTCCTTAGTTTTTTCCTGAGATCTTCTAATCCACAATTACTCCAAGGTATTTGTACGTATTTACGATTTTGGCCGATGTGTTGCACTGATTCCCATTACAATCGATCATAGTTCTTTTTGTGTCGTGTAGACATTCTGTACTGTGGAATATGAGCTTTATGTCGTCCACGTATCGGAAATGTGGTGGTTTAATGTGCATTAGATTTGTTTTTGTAGCATTTATTACTAAACCATGATCATGCCACCATCTTTGTGTCCTTTCCAGTTGGATTTGCATAATTTTTACAGCCTCTTTAACTTCTTTATGTGCAACTACTATGGCTGTGTCGTCTGCATATGCATATATTTGCCTGCTGCTAAGATGATTAATGAGTTCATTTGTATATATAATAATTAAAATTGGACCCAATTTAGAACCTTGCGGCACACCATAATTCATTGTGATTTCTTGGCTAAGGTTGCCAGACACTTTGACAGAGAATTTTCTACATTTAAGGTAGTTTTCAAAAAGTCGTAGGCATCTGCCACGACTGTGGATAATAGCTTTACATGCGATAATGTGTCAAATGCTTTGCTAAAGTCAATAAACAACGTCAGACAGTGATTGTTTTTACTCAGCTGTTCATTAATATAATTCGCAAAGTTTCCCAGCAGTTTGTTTATATTATTTCCTTTTTGAAAACCAAATTGATGTTTACTAATAACATTACACTTTTCTATAAATATGTTTAGCCGTTTTACGATGATTTCTTCCATAATTTTTTCGATAACAGGAAAAATTGATATCGGGCGATAGTTATTATAATCCGTTTTGCATCCACTTTTATATATCGGTCGAACACAAGATATTGTTATTTATTTATATTATAATTATTGCAGTGTTCAATATAAGGTTGATTAATTTTGTTAGAACGGGAGCCATAACATGAGCATTATTCCTCAGGTCAATAGGTCTAATACCATCAGCACCAGCCCCTTTGTTCGAATTCAGGGTATGAATTATTACAAAAACCTCCTCTACGCAAGTTGCAGCCAAATAAAAGGAATTCGGTACTACACGAGATGAGTATCTTGCCGCGCTCAAATCGCATTTATGCACTATTTTTTCTACGTTTTGCTTAAAATTTACTGCAAAAGAATTACATATTTCTTTTATACTAATAGTTTTGAAGTTCTTAATAATTATTTCATCGATTTTATTAGATTTTCTTCCTAATATTCCATTAATTAATCTCCATGCTAAACGAATATTATTTCTGTTTTCTATAAACTTTTTCTTATAATAGTTGTTTTTGGCATAATTTAGTTTTTTATTTAACACATTTATAAATTTTTTGTATTCAATTTCATTTGCTTTATTATTTTTATTTAATACCCATTTTTTATAAAGTTTATCCCTATTTTCACAGCACTTTATTAAATTGTCATTTATCTTTTTTGTTTTTTATTATCTACCGTAGATTATTCATATACACTTTTAAATTTTTCATTAATCAAATTTAACATTGTATTTGGATTTGTTTGATATTCAACTTCTTTCCAATCGATTCTACATATCTGTTGGGAAACTCTATTTTTACTTATTTTTGTTTGCTGGGTTGTTATTATTGAGTCGTCATTAAACTTTTTATCAGAGAGACAATAAGCAAGAGTATAATGATCAGAGATATTGATTTTTATTATGGATGAATATTCTTGTTTGTTTATTTGTTTGCTCCTTACGAAGAGATGATCGATGCATGTTTTTGTATTTTTGTTTACGTCCTCTCTTGTGCATTCGTTTATTAAAATTTAAACCCATTAGATGTTAGCATATCGAAAAAAATGCGTCAAACTCTGCTCTTTCAGAACCAGATATCAGGTCTCAAGCTGAAATCCGGCAAAGAATCTTAAAATAAAAAAAGAAAACCGCAGTTGAGTAATGTAAGCCAAAAATATCGATTAGAATTTGCTAGAGCGCATATGACATGGGATATTCAAGGAAGAGCTCTTGTTAGTGTTAGGCGTACTGTGGTTTTTAGTGACGGAAACAAATTCAATTTGACGGCCCAGATGCCTACAATTATTATTTTTACGATATGAGAAAAACTAAGCTATTTTTAAATCGCAATCACAGCAGAGAAGGTGGAGTTCTGGTCTGGGGTGCTATAACGTATTATGGCACAATCGAGTTAGAATTTCAAATTGCATAAAGGAAACTCTCACAAGCTTCTTAAGAGCTATATGGGGAATGGGAAAATCTATGCAGGAGTCCCCCAAGGTAGCATTCTAGGGCCGCTGTTATATATCCTTTACACAGTGGATATGCCAACAAGGCCAAATACATATACGTCATCATTTGCAGGCGACACGGCATTCATAAGTGTTGAAGAAAATCCAAAAGTTACATCCGAACTCGTTCAATCTCATATTAATGCGCTAGAAAACTGGTTAAAAACGTGGAGAATAAAAGTAAATCCACAAAATGTGCTCACGTAACGTTTTCCCTTAGTAGGGAAAATATTTGGGAATCCACTTAGATCGAGCCCTTAATTGGTCTCGCCACATTGAGGCAAAATAACGGCCATAAAACTTAAAAGTAATCAACTACACTGGTAAATAGGTCTTAACTCAACACTGGCTTTCGAATACAAAGTCCTATTATACAAAAGCATTATAAAGCCAATATGGTCAAACATCAAGAAGTTACAAAGAAGACAGTCGATGATGTTACCACTTATCATTTGCCCTCCTTAGTATAAACGAAATGAAAATATCCATATAGATCTAGAAGTTCCTACTATCCAGCAGAAATTAAAGAGAAACTTGTACAAATACGTAAACAAGTTAGTAATCCATCCGAACACTCTTGAACGCAATTAACTGCCATTTGATGGTCACTAGCGGATGAAAAAAACTAATAAATTGAGTCTGTCGAGATCCCACTCCCTAACCCAATAGTAGATAGTTTGCTAGAATATGAATAAAGTAAATTAGTTATTGCATTGGTAATAATTAATAAGTAATATTTTAGATATTAGATTTGAATACTTATTGTAAATTCTCCTTTAAAAGAAAAGATTCAATAAAATATAAATTAAAGTTAAAAAAAATATTTTTAGCAATTTTTGCTCAGTTGTTTTGAATTATATACATAACTATTGCTTATATTTTTACTGAAGTGAATAAATACATACATATGAATATGCTGTATTTTGTATACAATTTTAAATATCTTATTTTGCTTCAATTGTTAGAAGTGAATATCTGACGGTAAACTGAGCTGGTTTGATCTCGAGTTTTTAGTGTCGAAAACACGAACCTATTAAAAAATGTGTGAACCCTGTACAAAAATTAGTCGAGAACGAAAAATTCGACCGTTAAGAATTGTTGGCATATCGACCTCAGAATGGGTATAGACTACAATGGATTCGTTTGTTTTACTCTGAAATATGGGGTATCGGTGTTATATTGATAAACCTACGCTTTTCAAATATTAATTGACGGTGTATTTAATTAAATGTGATAAACATCATAATTGAATCATGTACAAGACGGGTATTAAAATTTTAAAACCTCTATAACCAACCAGGTTATAACTTGTGTAGTGTAATAAAACATTTTTGTGAGTCGATCTAATTTACATTTTTTCCGAGATGGCGATTTTTAGTGAAAAACATTCTTTATCGATAGAATTTTGTTTAGAGATTTTTTTATTTTTCTCGTATCCACAAAACTTTTGCTTTTAGATCTAATAAAGGTACTATCAGATGTTACATTTTATTTTCTTGTTTGTTTTACACTCATTTAGCATTCTTTACAAATTCTCACATTGTTTTGGCATACAATACAAACCAAGTGACTGTTGTTCATCTGCAGAAACCCAATACCCGTTCACAAGGTCCAGAAAAAATTTCTCGTATGGAACCGAAAATATTCCATGCTATTATACCTGGAGCTGCTGAAAGAAAGATAGCACGTCGTCTTAGTTTTAATACAACATGTGATATGTTCGTTATATGGACAAAGTCGTCTCAAAACGAAGTGTTTCCTTGGCGGCCAACCATGAGAGATCAAGATCGTGCCAATATACACGTATTTAAACTAAAAGGGTATGTTAGTAATGTATTGTGATGTTTAATATACTCTATATTTTTAATATTTTTTAGCAACCAGTTGGATTTTTTCGCTTATTGCTGGTCTGAAAATGATCCATTACATGTAGACTTTTTGCGAACCACAGAAAATCAAATTTTAACTTTGGAACAAAAAATTTCTCGCAAGGGTGAAATAACCGCTGAAGTTGGTTCATATGAAATATCTGTGGGAAAAATGCAGAGGTGCCCATTGTCTTCAATATCTGTAGGAACTCAGATAACTACATATGAATTTAGCCCCGATCAAGAGAAATTGTTTTTGGGTACTGCGGATCGCAATATATGCCTGCATGACTTAGTTATGCAAACAACAAAATGTGTGGCACAAATTGATATTGTAAGCAAAGAACGCAAAATTGTTTTTTTAAAAGCTACTCTTAAATTTAAACTTTATTTCCTCTCCGATACTAATAAGAAGATCAAAAACAATTATACTTTTAATCTTCGAATAAAAGCAGCACAATTTAGCTCTTTTTTAAATAATCAAATTTTCTAATTTCGTTTACATGTTTAATTTTTACTTTCACCAAGGTTCCAACACAATGTTCCTGGCATAGTGACTCAAGTATGATAATGATCGCCAATACAAAGTCGCAATTTGAGTGTTTCGATCTAGCTTTAACACCAATTAGCAATCAATTGCAAAGTGAAGACGTAACACCAACAAACCTATTAGACTTATCTCACTATTTCACCACACAGCCGCCTCTCCTGCAAATTTCTTTTAGTCGCAAACCCGAAATCGGACAAAGTATGAATAACTACGCTGGTACAGACTGTTTTTTATTATTGCTTTATCACCAAGGTCCAATAGGATGTTTACGTTTCTTTGCTGGAGCAGGAATGCGTGGTGATATACATAATTCTGGTCTAACGGCAGATGTAATACTGGACAAATATTTATCTCTCAATCAATTAGAAAAGGCTGTCAATTTGTTGAATGCTTTAAATTGGGAAACTTATGGAGCAATGTGTCTCATATCTTTACATAAAATAGCAAATCATGTGTTTTACAAGGGTGATCAGCGACGAACACGCGTAGAATTAATGACCAAAGCGTTCAAAACGTTTAGCGATTCACTTACCGAAGAAACAAAGGATGCATTTAGTGATCAAGTTTTTGATTTAAAGCGAAGATTTTTCTTTTTTCTACTAAGGTAAGTTGAATAACTACATAGTATAAAACAAAGTCGCTTTCTCTGTCCCTAAATCCCTATGAATGCTTAAATCTTTAAAACTACGCAACGGACTTTGATGCGTTTTTTAAATAGACAGATTGATTGAAGAGTAAGGTTTATATGTATAATAACATCCATTAAATAGTGGAGAAATACTGTTATTTTTGAGATACTAAGTATTGTACACATTGAAAAAAGTAAATAAGTAAAAATGTTGTGTAAGAATTTAGATATTCCAAAGATAGCAGGAAATCTTCATGGTTTAGGAAAAGAAGAATTGTTTTACTCTAAATTTACCGCGTGCGGGCCACGGGCAGTAATGAATAAATCGAAACTACTGGATTGAATTTAATCATTTTTTCAGTGAATGACATAGGCTATATATATTATACCCGTGCGAAGCCGGAGCGCGCCGCTAGTATAGTATAAAATAAATTTATTACGTGAATTTTTTTGAAATATTAATTTGTTATATGTAGCTCCTTATTGTTATTAAAGCTAAAAAGCAAATATATTCTTAAAACTACCCATATTTATACGCCCAATTAATAAAGACGTTCATGAGAAAACGCTCCGTTCTAATATTCTTTTGTCATCTGGCAATATCTATTAGCAACCATTGGAATATAATTTAAATTTGGCGAATAATCTGCACTACCAAATTACGAAAGGCACAACGTTAGCTTGCAAACCTATTGTAATGTTCCAATAAGTTGATGCGTTTTGCATTTATTTAAAAAAATAATTTGTTTTCAAACATTGTTTATTTTCACTCCCTCCCTCCTTTACTTAAGAGTCGACTTTAGGCCTTTCATTCTTATTATCATAAAACAAATACTTGAATGTACATACACTCCTGTTCAATTGATCAGATCCGCATACCTTTTGTTACTTAGCATTCCATACATTTTGATATTTTATTGATAGAACAAGAATTGTACTACCAGCGAATCATATTTCATTGAACTCCAAAGCATATAAACATTTTTTGGAACCAAACATCGCATTAATTGCAAATAGTTACTGGCACATTTCTCTCTATTTGTTTATTTTGTCCTGTCTTAGAATTGCGATTTTTCAACCTATTCGAATACTTAGAAAAGAAAACGAAAGGATAGACAAAAATTACCGTGGAATTTCTGGTACTTAAAAATTAGTCAAATTATTTGTATTTAAAACCTCTTTATTAGTGCAAAGCACTGTTAATGTGATTACTGTCAATAATACGAGCATATAAATAACATTAATAAATTAACGAAAAAGAAGTGCTGTCTTGTGAAAGATTGTGTTTTGCAGGACTATTTATTTTCAACAGCAAAATGCATTATTTTTTGTGCTATTACTGTTTCTTGCTGTATGCGAACGCTTTTCGTTATAATTGAGATCCCGCGGGTTTCTAATATCAAGTACTTGAATACAGCTAATTTGTAATGCAATAATTTTATTTTCGATAAGGGAAAATCAATAAGGTTTTATGATATTCATATGTATGTATGTATGTATGTAATTATCAAATAATATTATTTACATGTTTTCTAGATTTGATCTATTTGCTGAAGCTTTTGAAGTAGCTCAAGACGTTGAAGATTATGACTTGTTTATGGATCTTTTTAATATTACCAAATGTGATCCAAATTTAATAGAATTTTCTGCAGCTTGCTTTAGTCAAGCAGCTGCAATACTTCATGAAGAAGATAGAACTAATGGCAATCTTAGTACTGCTAGTGAATATCGATCTGAATCGGTGTGTTCTCAATCTACGATATCAGATAACATTAGCCGAAGCAGATTAAAGCAACAACAACAGCAGCATCAAAACTTTCTTAAAAACTATGTACCACCTCTGCCATCATTTAAGTCAAAGGTCCTAAATGCTGAAATGATTAAAATTAATATTCCGAAACCAGGCTTACGTATCGATAATTCTATACAACAGGAAAAAAGTAGGCCTCTACCGCCCCCAGTTCCGAACAAAAAACAAACTAAACTTAATACAATAAATGCATCAACATCAATTGCCTTAAGTAGTAATCTGGCTAACTTATCATTAAAAACTGAATCCTCAAAATCAGCAAAATTAAATAAAAATGGTTTTCATACATCACCACAATGGGGAAATCTGAAAAATTCACTTTTAAAATCAGCTTTTGTGCCACATTATAGCACAAATAATATTACGACAAAACCAAGTTCCGCCGCCTCATCTCCGCTTTCCTTAAATAACAACGCATCATCAGCATATCTTGCCACACCGATTATAATAAGTGATTCCCATGCGTGTATAGCAACGCAGCGTACATACCAGCAGCCACCAGCTCCAATAACACCTATTAATTCCTATCAACCCAAATTTTTCCAACATCCCCTTGTGTCGGGAAATATTCCATCAACAGGCACAACTTCTTTGGCTCCATACAGTGTATCAAATGAAGAATATCAAAAAATTTTGTTGAGCAAAAAACCAACCGCATCTATACTTTCGAACGGTTCAGCTGCACAAAATGGAAGCAATACCTCCGTTTTGAGTAGCAATAGTTGCCAGAATGGAAATATTAAAGATGTCAATAAGCATTCTAGTGGAGAAAAAAATAAAGTCAAGTTTTCAGATACCGTACAGGTGGCTGTAGTGCCGGTAAGTAACAAACTTTATAATAGCTTGGTATACTTACGGTGACCATTATTGCAACAAAATAATAGTTTACATAATCCGTCGATTTCCGTATATGAAAATTAATACTTTACAAAAAGGTAATAAGGAAACAGCGTCTTAATTCAAAAAGTTTTACAGGAAACTGCTTCTCTGTGGACAATTGAAATTAAGAAAAAAATTAAAATTATATTCTATCAAGATACGATTATAAAAGATATTTATATTTTTCATACAAGATAAACAACGATATTGCGATTAATGCTGCATTATGAACCCAAAATAAAGATTAATGTTTAATTATGAACTTGTTTGAGCAAATGAGATTTTTCGAAATGCACTTCTGACACACATTTCTCTGCCGAATATAATATTTTAACGTCACGCCTAATCGCCAAAAATATGTTAAATTCAAAACACTCCATTTAAAAATTGCACTTTACGATTAAGGCAGATTCCAAAGTTCTTAATTTCATTTGACATTTTTCTGAAAACCAAATATTGTTTGATACTGAAAAATCTATTGCTGGTGTAATGGAAACAGTGGACAAAAGTAAACATTTATTTGGGAAAAAATATTGTACAAAAAGGGAACGTGGAAAAAAGTGGGTAAATTGTTTTTGTAGCATAATTTAAGGCTTTTATTACTTTTCCATTTTTGTATTTTTTTTTTCATAAAAAGAGTATACCCAAGAACACATTTTCTTTTTCATTATGAAATATTGAATTTTATTATCGAAAACGAAAACTATTAGATTAGAAACTATATGCCTGTCACTCTCAAATAGTATAAAAACCATGGTCTGTCAGAGACATAAAGAAATGTTTGGTAAAGTAGTGTCGGTTGCTGATAAATAAGCGTTCGGTCAATCATTGAACAATAAACAAACAAAAAACTATATTGAGGTGGTAGATTTTTATTAAAACGAAGTTATTGGCTATTTTCAAAAACAAGCAAAAAAATAGAAGAGAATACAGTAAGGGGATAAATTTTTACGTTTTCAAAAAAAATAGTTTTCTAACACTTCGAATATTTGGATACCGGTTGTGTTATTAAAAATTCATGAATCACGGTAACTTTTTCTTAACAAATGAAATTACTTTACGACAAAATGAGCCTTATTTTTTTAAATGAAAATTAAGTCCCATTAAAGTTGTTGTTTATAGTGAGATAGTTATCAATCTTTGGGGGTTGTGGATTGGTTCCCCACGTAAAAGTCTTCGTTATTTTTTATAAATTCTATAATTTAAAATATGCATAATTTGTAGTTGCATTGTAACGTTTAATACAAAATTTTGAAAGTTAGTGCGTAGCCAAATTGTTTAAAATAATCTCTGAAAAATAAGATGCAGTTAAATGCTGAGTAGAGTATATATTTGTCTCATTCTTTTATTATAAAGCAACACAATCAGAAAACTCCTTCACTTAATTCGCACTAGCGACCAATAATTTACATTTGAATCTAAACGAATTAACCTCGATTAATCAATATTTTTGACCGGAAGCCATTCTGTTTAAATGGCCTCTGGATCTTGATTTGATATTCCAACAGGGTGATTTGTTTTATGTAGATTTTTGGATGGAATTTCCGCCATCCATTGTCACATGATACTGAAGATGGCACATAGCTGCTACCGTTTTCTCCAACCAAAAATCGACATAAATTTGCCTCCTTTACAGGTAGAGTTTTAATTGTCGATTTTAACAACGATAGCCGCAATTTTATATGATTATTCACAATGTCACATATATTTAGAATAGTAAAACTATTTATGTCATGTGTCAAGTGATTTTATTTTGAATGATGGTTCTGTTGGCGGATCAACTCTGGGCGCGGCAGTAACGAAGTATGTAAAATGCTTCACAGCTGCTTAAATATTTGCCAGATTTCTCAGTGGGATGTTTGGAGATAAGTGAGAGCTCTAACATTCATTTTATATTTCAACCAATTCGTGTTTTGATTTTGGATAGGAAATAGGGGCTTCAGGAGCAGTGGCAAAACTGCCGTGTAAAATAATGATTGTAGGTGAATGATTAGAAGATCAATCACGCCATTATCCTGCGTGAAGCAAACTTTCGAAGCTAATTTTCTTTTTGGGAAATCCTCGCATCAGAATAAGCGATACAGGGTCGAACTTTGACCGATGTGTCCATAAATATGTAAACCGTATTCGTTGCAAGTAATTTTGCTCCATATTTTTGTGAGTTTCGTCAAATATTTACCGTTTTTAACCTATTTTTGACTTGCATAGGAGCATAAATAATGAATTTTAATTCGTATAGATATCATGTCATTTTCGCTTACATATGTCTCACATACATTAGTCACATCCAAATAAAAAAAAACCCCCTGTCAACACAAACAGTAAAATTCTTATAATTTTTGAGCTTGATATCTTCTGAAAATGATAAGCAGCAAATATGAATAGATGCTTTGTATCCAATGGACTCCAATAGCCAAAGTTCTAATCCATGACACGAACACATAACATCTAATTGCTTTTTTCAGTAAAGTAAGTGAGTGTTTACTGCGTATTTCGCAAAAATTTCTCTCAGAAAATATTTTTGTACCAAAAAAGTACGCGAACGAAAAACTTGTAAAAACTATTAAAATTAATCAAAACAACTCAACGCTAAGAAATGTAAGGCAATAAATTTAGCATTTTTTAATTCGAAATTTGCATTTCTTTTCTAAAAACCTAAAAAATTTAACTGCTTCTGATATTCTACATCTTTAAAATTCTTTCCATTTTTCACCAGTAGACGTTAAGTCTCTCGCATCGCAAGCAGACGAATTGTCGGTAGGAACTTTATTACATGCTTATAAATAAATTATCAAACTAAAGTATTAAATAAACATATAATTTTTTTTCTTTTTCTGTTTTGTGTTATTCCTATTTTGTCCTATGTAAGCATGAATATATATTTACATACACATATGTATGTAAGTATTTTGTTTTTTAAAGATATTGAAAAATGAAAAAAAAATTATAACAGTGGTTTATCTTTTAGGTTTGGAATAATATGATTTTCGATTGTAAACAAATTCATCAAAAATATTATTTGCAAACATTTTTCATTTTTGTATGTTTACATTTTTGTAAATCGTACGAATACTTGTGGCACTCACTGTACACAAAGTTCTAGAATTGAAGGGTACAAATACTTGTGCTACCAACTGAATAGAAAGCGCTATGCTCAAATAACAACAAACACAAAACCCATAAACTCATACAAGTTACCAGGAAATTGAATAAAGACAGAATATAACAATTGAATTGAATAAAGACAGAAAAACACCCTTTTTGCTTTGTTTGGATCGCATGTTCATCAGAAAAATTATTTTAATATTTACACTGTTTCTTTCTTATAAATTTTATTCCAATCAATAAGAAATTTAAATAATGCTTTGTGCAACACAACACTTTAGTGACAAGATTCGTAACCTATTGTGTTCTTTCTATATGCAAAAAATTTTGCATATACATATGTAAAACAAAAACGGAGCAATAATACTAAATAAAAAAACTTTTTTTATTTTTTTTTTTCAATGTATGTATGTATATGCAAATCTAAATAAAGTTTGTAGAAATTTATTAATAAATAAAGAATTTTGAGATCAAGATTATTTGTAATACTTGAATGCATTTGCTTAACATTGCATAAAACCAAAATCGATAAAAAAAATGAACGGAATTTTAATTAGACTAAAAGGCCAAGAAACGCGTATTTCTAATTTTATGGATGTATTACAAGTGATCCATTTAGTTTTTTTTTATTTGTTAAATTTTTTCACAGATCACGAGTGACTGATTTCATGCTGTCAACTTATTTTTATTAATTTTGTATTCAGTATTGTTTGACACTTCATCATGTTTTATGTTTCGACTCACGTCGAAGCAACGTCACCGTATTAATTAGCTGTATTACGAAAATAAGTGTTGAAAAGGTTTTTAGCACACTATCTGCAAATTTGAGTCTCTTTGTACGTTATTCTATGATACGCGTTCGAATAGACAATATCCAGTCCGTAATGAAAATAATATTGCGCCTGTAGAGGAGAGTGGGTGAACGCCGTGACCAATAGATTCGACGGCGTACAAAGTCATGGTACCGTCGTACGGTGATACTCTACACGGAGCATTCACTCGCGTTATTCGCATCATACCAGAAGAAAAGCTGAGGAGTGATAAAATTGAAAATTGGACCTTTTGAATGCACCACCTACAACTTTTGAATGAAATTATCTTTAATAAGTAAATGACAGAGATCGTTCTTTGGGGTCATAAAGATTCCGATATTCAATTCTATTTGAAGTATTTTATTTATAATTCAGAAAAGGTCTAAATATATCATCCTTTGGCTGACTGATTCGGACGATTTACTTAATGTTCCGAATTTCGTCATTCCAATTGTTCAGAGCAGAGCAGTGGCATAGTTAAAATATAGTACATAGGTAAAACTTTTTGTTTTTTTTTCTACTAGCTTTGCTGGTAGCTTAAATTAAAAACTCTACAAATGGCTTCGTAAATCGAACTTACTTTTAACACCTTAAGTGGACTAATGAAAACAAATTTTTAAGAATAAGCTTAAAATTAAGTGAATATTAAATTGCTTTTACATTTTGTTCTATATACGAGTATATACCTCAAAACAAGAAGCTTCGTAAATAAGTGCATATAGGACTGAACAGTTGTTTTTAATGTCTTACTATTATAGCAACGTTTCCAAAGACGGAAACGACAGAAAAAACACAAACTACAGAACTTTCCTTGGCATGAAGGTTGTGAAAATTTTTGTAGCTGTCTTTTGTAATTAACAACTAAACTTTAACTGGTATCTACAAAAAAACATTTTTGTCATATAGAACACAATAATTTGCGAACGACATATGTATGTAACATACATATGTATAACTATTTTAAACGTATTTAAAGAGTTTGGTTTGGTGACAAACCGGTTTCGGCTATGTGCCACCTTCAGTGTAATTTTTCGTTCTCTGACACCAAACTTGACAAGGGATGACGGAAATTCGTTCCAAAAATCTACATCAAAACACCCTGTCGGAAAATCAAATCAAGAATCAAATAATATTAGTTTGTAGGCAAAATAATCAATTACAGCTTACTAATTTTGTATAAAACGTTAAATTATTTGCGATAATGGATTGATTGCACTAAAAATAAATATGCATGTTCATATACAGTCAAAATTATAAGTACATATGTGTTTCTCGATCTCCTGTTTTCAGATCTTTTTATTGTGGTAATATAACTTCATTACATTTCGCATTTGCTATTTGAGCAATACAAATGTGGACAAAAAAGTCGTAAAAATATAGTTGTATTTGATATTTATCTTCTGTTAAAGTGCTTCTTTTATTGGTCAAAAAAATTAATTCGTTTTCTTTATTTAATGTTGCATTGAATTTAAAGAAAATTAAATAACTGATCGATAGATGAGTAAAAAAAATCACTACACAAAAGAAGAAAAAAAGCTGGAAGTTTAAATTAAGAAACAAGAGCCAAACCTTTCACTTGCTTTATTGCCATATACATATTTGGGAAGATATCTGTTTATGGATAACAACAGATTGCCCTAAAGCCAGAATTAAGTTGTTGAACTAGCGAAAGGCTCATCCGGCAACCGACAATTACATTGACTCTCGCTAAAAGAGACGCATTTTAAACGTACAGGAAATTTTTTCCGAAATAAAATGTTTGAGGCATTTTTAACATTTTGACTTAGATCTTTTATAGTATTTATATAAGTACACTACAAAAGAATTACGAAAAAAATATCTAATATCAGTTCTTAAATACAATATCAAAATAGTTTATTATTTTTTTTTTAATTTGTCAATTATCAAAGCTTTAGGGTCTTATATACAAACTTCTTCTTTAAATATTTTTATTCACAATCGAATTTAATTTCTGTATATAATAAAAAAAAGTTTCGTTTTCGCACTATGCTACACACAAAGGCGTAGCGAAATTTTGATTGTGAATAAAATACAAAAAAATAAAGGTTTTATACAAGACCTTAAAGCTTAGATAATTAATTAATAAATTATCAAAATAATTTTATTAAGTCTTTATTTTAATTAACATTTATTTCAGGAAATACCCCGTAAAGAAAAAGTTCTTATTAAACGTAATGGTTATGCTAGGCCATCACCCCGAAACTTTACTAACCCAAAAAAGGAATTGCAAGATAGTTTACCACTTTGCCACCCAAACGATGACTACTTAAAGGATTTTAATCCCTTACCAACAGGTAGTTAACCATAAGTTACACAGACGAAAATTGTTTATTAATTTAACAAAGAAAATATCGTACATTTTTAGCAGAACCACCACAAAGAACTGCAAATAAAATTAATGTAAACGAAGAACATCACCAAACAATTAACAAAACTAACACTACAACTACCACTATCACCAAAAACAATAATTCCTTATCTCCCAACACCACTACCCCATCTATAAAAGTAGTACACTTTGGAGTAGTCTAACTTACTGCAACTATTAATTTTTTACTAGTTTTCCATGTTACTGCAAATTTTCTCCAACTATAGAGTATTCATGCCTCAAATGCCCGCCTGCCCATCCATAATAAAAAGCTTTAAATAAAAAGGAATTTCATTATTCTACACATTCTATTACTATACATACCTAGTTTTAATTTAATATGTTAAATTATTTTTATCCACGATTTTTTTAGTTGATTTTGTTAAAATCAAAATCTTAGCAATATTTAGATAGTACAAGCGAGATTTACGTATTTATAATTTATTATTTTTTATTGGTTTTTTATTTTTTACAATTGTAACATTACTTAAAATACAAATAAAGCAACAATTGTGTATTTACTTTTTCTTTGTACCGCTTTGCATTTTGTCTAACTCAGCTTTTAGTTCCAACAGATCCTTGTCTGGTACGTAACGTCTTTCCTCACATTCATCGGTATGTTCTTGCACAGTAAGTTGTACGCCTTCAGGTAAAGCTGCTTGAGCAATTCTTAAAAACAATGGGTACAATGGTACATTCACATCTTGAAAATGTAGGTTACGCTCATAAAGAGTCAAACGGTACTCAGATTCGACTGCTGAGGAATTTGGCTTAAGCCTTTGAACTGACATGTTTTGTGGCGGGAAAGCATAGCTGTCAAAATACAAATCAGATATCATTACATATGTATTTTATTATCAGAAATTTGACATTTTTTATTAAATTTATTAAATTTTCCAAGCTTAAAGGTCTTTTTAACATTTTTTTTATTATTTCCAATATTTCGCTACTCTATTGGGTTGCATCATCAGGAAATAATTTTTTATATCAACCAAAACCACAATATAATAAACAATTCAAAGTTAGGATAGTGATTAAATTCAAAACAATGAGAAAATAATGGTGTATTAAGGGAATATCTGCAATTTAGATCTCATTTATGTCCAACTATTTTAGTTTTGAGTTTATTTTTTTTTTTCTCCTAAACATTTTCTTAAGAAGGAACTTTCAGTCTTTTTCAACCGTTCTGAAATTTTCGGTGCATACGTTAACGTCTTGTATTCCTTTTCCAATACGTAAGCTATATTACGTTCCCTCCTAACATTGTGCTGATTAATTAATATATAAATAAAGTGATGTGGAAAACTATTCCTGCCTAATACACATATGGCCATTAAAATATGTACCCTATTTTGACTGTTACAATTTCAGGTTTTTTTGGAAAAACTAAAATTTATTTAACAAAGTTTTCTTCGCTTTAATTTTGGTAACAAGGTTTTCTTTCGACATAAGTTATTTTCAGTCAATTAGTTTCGTCTTTAGAGAGAAATTCGTTGAGAATAAAGAAATTTTTGTGGCCATTATAATAAGTACATCGTTGAAAAAATTACAATTATCAAAAATTTAATGTTGTATTTTAAATTTTAAGGTTTGTTATCATATTTTAATACAATATTAATATAATCACTCCTATTCTGCATTTCGATAACATTCCCGCATTCAGTTACGCATGAATCGAAAAAAGGTATTCCAATCAAAAACTGAATCGTAAGAAAAAAAAAGGAAGACCGAGAGTATTTCCAAACCCAGCTGTTTCGCTATGGAACGTGTGAAATATAAACACAAAAATTAAGCAATTTTATACACATTGTAATAAAACGTTAAATTTTGTACAATAAAACAGTAATTTAATAATACAAACAAATGAGAATTATATATTGTGGGTACAATAATTAAATAAATACATCAGGTAAGTACGGAAAGACAAAAAAAAGCCCAGAACATAAATAAGAGGTATTTGTGGTCAAACTATTCCAGTGCGAAGAATTCTCTAATAAAATTAAAACTTTAACTGTTTTCAAGGTTGTCCATATTAAATAAATAATTCTCTTTCTGAATAGAAAGAAAAACGAACTCATGCCTAAAAATTAAAATTACTTAATAATTAAAACTCCTCTTATTTATAAAAAGCAAAATTATGCTAAAAAATTTGTCCATGTATCATTATTAGAAACCCTTTTTTATAATTTTCCAGACTGCTTTAATGATTTTGAATGCATACAGCCTTTGCTTGATGTATTCAAAAACCCTTTAAGTTGTGACATAAGCAAGTTCGATTTACAGATTCAATCAGAGCTAATAATACTTAGATCTGAGGTAATAGCTTTCGATAAAATCAATACTCTTGAGTTTTGGAAAAATATAGATGGTGCAATATGTCCCCACCTCAAAAATATGTATTTAAGATATTTATCTTTTTTCCATCTACTTACTCATGTGAAAAAATTTTTTCAGACATGAAAAACATTTGTTCCCAGCAGCGCAATAGAATGACCATGTCGAAATTAAAAAATATTTTACTAATTCGCAATTGTCATCCAACTGTTAACATGGAAAGTTTCATTGGAAATCTTTAAAGCGATTTTAAAAATTATAATAAGGAATGGCACATGGTCAAACTTTTTAGTATAATTTTTCATGTCAGAAATCTTCAATTTGAATTCCAGTTAGTAGCAAAAAAATTTAAGAAATTTTCGGCCGTATATATGCATATTTTTTTTTCTTTAAAATTTAACTTACATTCATTTAATAAGTTGGTTATATCTGACAAAAAATCTAAATCTAAATTTTTTTCTTTTTTTATGTTTGCTTGGTTAGCTCTCTCACCAAACATCTTCATTTTTATTTTTGCACATCACTGGTCTAAGGCGATTGCATCTGCTATAAATTAACGAATTTCAGCAAGAACTGTTCTTCGTCGGATATTTGATGGAAATCTTCTCGGACGAATAGCTCGTAAAGTTCTATTGTTATGAAATGAGAATCTGGCGCAGAGGGGCTTAAAACTGGCACAATATACTTTGGAGCGACGAAACAAAATAATTAGTTTGGGAATTATGCAGATTATAAAGGTCGTACCTATTTTATTGGCCATATGTGTATATTCCGAATATCTTCCTTCCTTCCCACGACTTATAAAATTTTTAGCTCTGATAATGACATTTGTATAATAGTTAATAATCCTGCCCATAGATGCATGCATTTGGTATCCCAATCTATTACCAAATCAGTTCCTCGCTTTATTATCAAAGTATCTAAATAAAGTTTCGAATTATGGTATTTTTCTATTGTAAACTTAATTTTATTATTAAACGAATTAAAAGCATCAAACAGTATTACTTACACCTTCTGAAATAATACAAATCAACTTGTCAACTTATTTTATCAATATTCTAGGTTTTTCAAATAATCTCGCAATACACAACCTTAATTGTTCCGCCATAACTATATCTGCTACAATTGAAGCGGGAGAACCCTTTTTCCTTTTGTAAATAAAACCTTATACTGGAAATATCGAATGTCCTCTATACAAAATTTAACCACACTTAAAAATAAACCCTTTTCTATTTTCGTGTGCTCCTTGATTACATAGATATCTTGATATCCATAGATAAGTCTACAGGTATACTCGGAAATAAAAATACTACCTACGCCAAAAGAAACTAACTTTCCTTTTTGTCTAATCTCTGATGTTTATTCTATTTCGTAATACTAGAGACTCCTTCACGTTATACTTCAAAAGTTCAGTAATCTTTTTTAGTGTAACAGGTACATATTGCAACGACGCTTTTTCACAGTTAGCGTGAGTACAGCTCAATTAAATTTAGTAAAACTTTAAAATAATGAAGCTACAAGTAGTTGAGTCGAATAAAATATACGCATTGCTATTATACTTGTTTGGCTGAGTCTCACGTATGCACACCATCATGCGATCTATACCAGCTAATCATTTGGCAGTCATTGTAGTGTTGTATTGAAACAGTGATATCATTAGGTGGAGGTGTTACCTAAAATTAATAAAAGGAACAATTTGGTCTTACGGGGAAGTCTTCCTTATGAATTTTTAAAGGTCCATACAAACTAGGCGTAATAGCAATTTTCGTTTTCAGTTTGTTTCTTTCAATTGCACTAACAACTTTTAACTTAAAAAGCCTCTCAACTATTTCAATACTTATCTTGTGTCACTTATTTGTCGGATCCCTACTTACCAAGTTATATTTTGTAATATCTCTTACAATGTATATGTAGAAGTGATGTGAATTTCATAACAACAATAAGGAATAGATTAGGAATATATTAGTCGACAATAGTTTTCCAAATCAGCTTACTTATAAATTAATTAATAAAGGATAATGTTAGAAGTGAACGTAAGTAATATAGGTAAAGTATTGAAGCCGAAGGCATACAAGACGAAAACGACTAAAATACAAAATGGTTTTTAAAGTTTATAATACATTGAAGAGATTGTTAAGTAGAACTAAGGATAGAATTCATAAATTGGATAAGTTAAGGAAATGTTCAGGAGAATTGTAATAAGATTTATGTAGGGACAACAAAAAATAAACTTAGAACTAGAATAGCTGGACATAAGTCAAATCTAAATTGCAGATATTCCCTTAATACAGCATTATCTTCTCATTGTTTTCAATTTATTCATTATCCGAACTTTGAAAACGAATCGGGTTTGAATACAAAGATTAGTTATAAGCGTCGTTATGTAATAGAAATATAGCAAAAATTCATTTAAAGAAGATACAAATAATGTTCCGCAGATATATATGTAGGCACTTCCATTAAATAAGATAGTTAATACAAGTGTTTTTAGTGTTTTGATTGATTTTATTTAAATAAGTATCTGTAAAAATGTAAACATTTTTGAATAATTTTTTTGTGGAAAAGTAAAATTGTTTTTAACGCTCGTGTGTGTTATTTGCTTTTTCTATAAATTTTTGACTTCTGAAAAATTATTTTTCTTATATGTACATATAATTAGTTTGTTGTATTGGTTGATATAAAAAATATTGTATTTCCTGATAATGCTACGCAATGGAGTAGCGAAATATCGAAAAAATAATTGAATTAAAAAAAAAAACTTAAAGCTTGCAAAATATTATAACTTGAAATCAAACAAGTCAAGAATACCCATAATGAAATGAATGAAACTTTTTTATTGTTCAATTCGCAACGCTCTGCTATTGTATCATGTATTGAAATACACTTCCCTATTGTGCTCTTGTGTACCCCCAGTTCATATTATATAGGTTGGTTTTTTATGACAAAACATCAAATAATAAATAAGAGCATATAATTACATTTCTTGAAAGAACATACATACATATTTACAAACATGTTTATTTTTTATAAACTTATCTCTTTAGCTGTATTAACATTTGCCATTTTTACTTTAGCTTTCATTAAAAGCTAAATGTCGACTGCAATAAAAATTTATTCATTTTTTCTGTTCTTGTTTAAAAATAAAAACTAAACAGCTAGAACAAAGTTTATTACAAGATTTGGAAAACACTTGACATGAACATTACCAACAACGAGTTTACGCTATTATAAACTAATACAATCAATACACCAATCCAGAAACAAAGGAAACCAATTTTATACAAAACAAGCAGTTTCCTTAGAAATTTTGGAATATTAATATTTATAAGTATGTGCATAAAACCTAATTTTATTACAAAAATAAATAGAAACTAATTCATATCAAATATATACGTCCCTGTTTTGTATTCCGAGTGGAATGAAAAAGTGTAGAATTGTAAAAACACTGGGAATTGATTAATTCAAAAATTAGCTGTTCTGCATTCCACATATTTTAAATATGTATTTTAAAACTGTTTGAGATAAATAAAGGAAAATTTAAAAAAAACTTTTATATTTTAATACAAAATTATCATTTTAAAATTTAAAATATTGTTTAATTTGAAGGAAACCTGATTTTAATTCATTCCACCTATCTTTTTTATTCTAAAAACATGAAAAAAATTATTCGGAAGTAGGATACAGAACAGCTAAAGCATTCGATATATTTCGAATACTTTAGAATAAATTATTGCGGATTCGGAATACAGAACATCACTGAAAATAACGTTTGTATTTAATTCTATACGAAATACTTGGAGTAATATTGTTACAAAGTAATAGTCAAAGATGTGTGAAACGACCTATTGTACAAATGTACAAATACGTAATATAAAAGCAAAAACAAAAAGCAAAAACAAATTGTGTAGCAGAAATTCCAAGAACCGCGATTCAATGTAGAAACAAAAACAATTTCTGCAGCAAGCAAACGTAAACAAAAGATACACACACAAACACATATACAAGACCACTAAGCCAGCAACTGAAATAACTGATGCGTAATTTCGCGTATGTTCGGGACATTTCAAGAAGCGGCCGTGAACTGTATATAAAGGCGCCGTCCACCGAAGAAGAGATAGTTGACTTTGAAATTTCATAGAGTGAATATCTGTGCGTACAAAAGTGTACAGTGTAACTTAGTACTTAGTACAGTTGTAAATATAGTCTTAATTGCCGAATAAACTTGTGTACTGATAAGATCATAAAGGAGTGTGTATTTTAATATTTGCAATTAAACGAACCCTACAAAATAACGTTTATTGTGGTAATAAACGTTACAATATTTTTTGTGCGCAGAACACACTTTGCGTGATTTGAAATCACTTTGACATAAGTGATTTGCACAACAAATCTGTATGGCTAATATTCCATTTTTTTGTGAATTATTAAAACGAAACCATTTTAACATTTCCGTCAGTTATGTATTGCTACATTGCTATTTTAGAAATATACCTATAATATTACTTTCATTTTGCTAGTCATGCATACTTTAAATATTTTCTAGTGATGTGGAAACTTTAAAATTAATAAAATTACTACGTGTTACGCGTATGATAAAATACAGTTGGTATTTCTATATATATAAACAGGAATGTTCTGGAAATCAGTTTTTGTCAAAGTGGTTTGAAATCACAAAATAAGTGTTCTGTGCACAAAACTTTGTGATTCATACCGTCTTCAAATACGTTGATTTTCGGTTTATATATCAGCTGTTTTATGTGATTTCTTAAAAACACAAAAAACGTGTGATTTACAGAACACGTAAATATCACACGTGCAACAATAGTGTATTAACTAAAATTAAAAAAATATTCAGTAGAAGCAACAACATTTTGATTTAATTTGCGTTGAAGTGTATATGGAGCGGCAAATTTAAATAGATTTTTGGTACGAATTTCCGTTATTCCTTGTCAAGTTTACTTTGGAGACAAACTGGTT
This sequence comes from Phania funesta, assembly GCA_963932375.1. NCBI lineage: Eukaryota > Metazoa > Arthropoda > Insecta > Diptera > Tachinidae > Phania > Phania funesta. Next base: position 44,987,425 of record OZ010653.1, read on the forward strand.
TCGGCTGTGCTTTCTTCAGAGTCATTCTTCGTTCTGAGAAGTTCGGTGGTGCTTTATTGACAAGCCTGCTACCTGGTCATGTGACCTGGTAAAAGAAATTCACAATAAGTATTCAAATCTTATTTCTAAATTATTATTTACTAGTTATTACTAATGTAGTAACTAATTTTTTGTATTCAAATCTTAAAAATCTATCTTCTATTGTGTAGCGAGAGCTGCCTCACCAGGCTCAATGTGTCAGTTCTTTTTAGTCTCTGGTGGCCGTCAAATTGCAATAAATTGCGTGCTAGAGTGTTGGGATGTGCGACTAGTTTGTTCACGTATTTGGACGTGGATAGTGGGAACTTTAAGATCCCTATGTATGTTTTCATTTCTTATGTACCAGGGGGCACATACGATATGCGTAAAATCCTAGACTGTCTTCTCTGTAACTTCTGGATGTCTGATGCACAGGCAGTACCCCACAGCTGAATACTATATGACCATATTGGCTTTATAACGGATTTGTATAAAAGGACTTTATACTCCAAAGCCAAAGTTGAGTTAGGACTTATTAGCCAATGCAGTTGATTTGTTCGAAGCTTTATGGACGTTTTTTTTTTGCCTCAATGTGACGGGGCCAAGTTAGGCGCCGATCTAGGTGAATACCTAAATATTTAACGTGCGTTTCCGCTGGAACCGTGGTATTAGTTATTGTGATTGGTGGACAATTATGCCTTCTGAGGGAAAACGTTACATGAGCACATTTTGCTGGATTTACCTTTATTCTCCACTGTTTTAGCCAGTCTTCTAGCTTATGAATATGGGACTGCAGCTTTTCAGATGCATCCTTTGGATCATTACTGACACTTATAATTGCAGTGTCGTTTGCAAAGGTTGATGTATATGTATGTGGGCTTGTCGGCATATCCGCTGTATATATGATATATAATAGCGGCCCTAGCACACTACCTTGAGGTACTCCTGCACTGATTTTCCCACATCTTGAAAGCTGGTCCTTTGACTTTACTTTAAAAGTTCTATCGGACAAATAGCTTTTTATAAGCTTGTGGGTGTTTTAAGGCACAACCCGAGCTATTTTAGTAAGTAGCCCATCATGGCAGACTTTATCAAATGCTAGCGAAATGTCTATAAATAAAGCTGAAAGGTATTGCTTTCTTTCAAAAGCCGATCTAATAATAGTGACGATTCTATGGACTTGTTCAACCGTACTATGCCTTGCTCGAAAACCAAACTGATGATCTGGGATAACGTTTTGTTCATTTAGAAAAGAGAGACGAATAATTTTTCAAATATCTTTGACAAAACTGACAGTAGGCTAATAGGCCTGTAGGATGTAATCTGGCTTGAGTCCTTTACAGGTTTCGGGATCATAACAATTTCAAACATCTTCCAAGAGCATGGGAAGAAGCCGACGCGCAACATGGCATTAAATATGTAAAGTAAAATTCTTACAGCTGAATTAGGTAAGTTTTTTATCATTGATCCTGTTATACGATCAGGTCCAGGTGATTTTTTCATATCCGTATTTTTAATTGTCGATTTTAAAGAAGACAACCGAAATTTCATAGGATCATTCACGATGTCGCTAATATTTGGAATAGTGGAATTACTTATATCATGTGGTGCGAAAACCTTCTCTAAGTGCTTTGCGAACGCATTTGCATTTTCACTTGAGTTTTTAGCCCAAGTACGGTCTTCAAGTCTTAGTGGGGATTCGTAAGCAATAGGACATTGTAAGTGCTTTACAGCTTTCCACAGACTATAATCCGTATTTTTCATTGGATCCAAATTTTTTAAAAAGTGGTCGATAACGAATTCGTGTTTCTGTCTCAATTTACTGCGTAAGTTTTTTTTGGTATAAGTTCATTTGAATTTTTATGTGTGGAGAACGAATATTTTGCCATTGTCTTCTTAGTCTTCTTTTCTCAATGACGAGCATCTGAATATCTGCTGTTGGCTGGTACGATATTATTTTAGCTGATGGCTTTGTTGGCGTTGCCGCTATGGCTGCGGCAGTAAAATGATCTACAGCTGCTTGAATATCAGCTGGATTTCTCAGTGGGATGTTCAAAGATAAGTGAGAGCTCACATACATTTTATATTTTAACCAATTCGTGTTTCTGTTCGGGTAGAACTAAGGGTTTTAGGTGTAGTGACAACACTGTCGTGTAAAATAATAATTGTAGGTGAATGATCAGAAGATAGGTCATAGGATGACCTAACTAACAGTTAGTCGCGTTTGATGTTTTTTACTATAGTAAAATCAATAAGGTCTGGCAACTTATTAAAGTCTGCGGGCCAATAGGTGGGTTTACCGACAGATACGACGTCCAGCTTGTTCGCTTGAACTGTACAATACAACTGCCTACCTCTAGGGTTAAGGAGTCTGGATCCCCAATATGTGTGCTTTGCATTGTAATCGCCAGCGGCAATAAATTTTTGTCCTAGCGTAGCAAAGAACCTGGCAAATTCATGATGTTCGATTTTATGCCTAGGCGGGCAATACACTGAGGAGACTACAATTTTAAAAGCTGTAAGATTTATAGTCGTGGCTTGCAAAAAGTCCTCCCTGAATTCAAGCAATGGAAAATGCCTTACGTTTTTTCGGACTATAATGGCACTCCCACCACATGCCCTTTCGCTTGGGTGCTTGGTGTCATATATAAAAAACCCATCAATTCTAAAGCAGTTTTTTATAGTATAGTGTGTTTCAAAGACTAATAGTATGTCTATATCATGTGCTAGCAGGAAGTGTTCTACTTCGTATTTATGTTGGGAGAGCCCGTTAGCGTTCCAGAAGCATATTTTTAACTGGTTCATTTTTTGCCAAGCAAAACTTGCAGAAGCATGTTTTGGGTTCGCATCATTTCCTGAAGCATACCCTGCATAGTTGTCATGAAATTATTTATTGTCTGTATTAAGTTCTCGATCGAGCTCGAATTGTTGGTGACGGGTGTCTGAGCACCCTCTTTTAAGACGTGGGCATATGAATGTTTATGAGCATTAGAACTTTTGGCATTTGCATTATGTAAATCATTTTTCAATGTTTGAGAATATGAATAGTTTGGCTTAGTGTGTGGCTGTGTAGCTTGTGTACTAGCAATAGAACCAGCATGAAGCCGAGGAAATTGCGAAGCTCTATATTGCTCATATTCAGGTTTACGTACGACTTTCGCATTATTTTTTACATATTGAAATACTTTGCAGCCCCTGTAATTTGCTGTGTGGTTTTCACCACAGTTGCTGCATTTTTTGACCTTGGGGTCTGTTTTGGAAGAATTGCATTCCAAAGTCCGGTGCGCATCACCGCAAACAACGCATACAGATGGTAGCTTGCAGTAGGTTTTCGTGTGTCCGAATTCCTGGCAGTTTTTGATTTAAGCTGAGATGCGTTAAATACGATTTCAACACGATGCATAGGTTGGGGAACTTTATTCTTATTTTGAATATTGTGCACTGACCTTACGGCATAACCTTCCACCTCTATGGCACTTTTTATTTCCTCAGTGGGAACAGAACTGTCAATGCCCTTTTCGATGACAATCAAATCTTTAGCACTTTTGAGTTGATACGTATAACAGCTCTTATTATCTGCATCGAGGCGTCTTGCGATTAGACGATAATTCTTCTCAGTGTGAGCTTGGATCTTTGTTTCTTGAATTTGACCTCTTCGTATAGAAGCTACATAAAAGCTTTCCTTACCTACAAGCTGAGACATGTTAACAATTTCGTTAGATGTTTGCTCGCGCAAGTAAATCGTCGGAGGTTTTTGCTCCTTGACAGCTGTTTTCGCTTACCGGCATTACAGTACTTGGGGAGCTTTTATATTGTTTAGCAGTGCGCTCTTGCTGCGAAGACTTAGGACTGGCCTTCCTTTTGGTTATGGTTATGTAACGATCCATACCTGTTTCCACTTTTTTACGGGGTTTTTTAAATTACCTGTTTCGTTGGTTTGTTGTACTATTTTTGATATGGTACCTGAATTGTTTTTTGGTTGAATAGTAATTTCTTCTGGCGTTATTAATTGCGAAGATTATTTTATATTTCCGGATAAAGAACGCGTTCGGTCAATTGGCCTGGCGCTTAACCTGTTAACTGATTAGTGTTTCTTTGCAAGCTCGATTTAATGTGCTGAATTAATTTCAAGCAAAGACGCGTATTTACGACATGAGCAGAGTACGTTACTATACGTTATAAAAGTTGAAAATTGGGTTTAACTTAAAATTAAAAGTTTTATAATTACAAACTGATTTATGCAAAAATATGAAACTTTATTAGATATTTTATGAACAAAATAATTTAAATTTAAATCCATATGACGAAATAGAACAGAAGTGAACAAAAATGCTTATAATAGTTTATAGCAAAAAGAATTAAAAAAGAAAAATCCAAAAAAGTAATAGACATCTAAATTTAATAAGAAAATTAAGCATTAGATTCAAAAGATAAATTGATTCATAAAGAGGTATGATATTCTTTAAAGCAAGGAGCAGCACATAAAGCTACCTTGCACGTAGAGCACCAATACCTTGTCTTCTTACGTTTGTTGTTTTTGGAGCACAGCGAACATCTCCGCCTAGGATTATTATTGCATTTTGCAGATGGAATGAAATCAGGGAAATTTAGCTATTGAACCAAATATTGAAAAAAAAATTCCAAAACTACACTGATTGCACTGTTATCGCCGCTGCACTGCAGAAGATATACTAACAACTTGACGCTAAATGTTACAATTCTTCATAACTCACGCTTATGATAACGGTAATCAGCAAATTCAGTGTTAATAATTACTTTATAATATCAAAATTACAGGGGAATCCTTATTTTGTGCTTACCTTTAAATTTCATAGCAAATGCAATTTTTTTTCAGCATGACGCACATATGCGACATTAAATAAAAAATGAACTTTTGAAATTAACGCATATATACGATATAATCAGTTAACAGGTTAAAAAAGCACTGTCATCTTTTTTTTATTATTTGTATTGTTCATTGCATTATTAGCATTTGTGTAAGAAAAAGAGTAATAAGCATTTTTGTTATTACGGTTTATATTTTTTTCATTAATATTTGGTGCGCTCATACACTATCAATTGTTCAAACCGGTTTAACCTTGCACTATATGTTGTTGTTTTTTTTTACACACAGTATATTATACTGTTTTTATTTTTTGTTATTACTAACTGTTCAATTGAATTCTTATAAAAATATATATTTGTTATGCGTTAAATATGACTTACGTCTGTACTCAAACACGGGCACTGATCAACTGACAGACGTTAGTGATGATTGTTTTGTAGCTTTGTATTGCGTCAGAATTTATTATTGCGGGTGCCAAGCAAATGTTATAGGCAGAGTTTATTTCATTCTTGATTTGATATTCCGACAGGGTATTTTGATGTAGATTTTTGGAACGAAATTCCGTCATCCCTTGTCAAGTTTAGTTTGGAGACAAACCGGTTTCGACTCTGTGCCATCTCCAGTGTAATTTTTCGTTCTGAGAAGTTTGCATCAATTCGTTAGTGTTTTATTGTGTGTCAGGTATTTATTTGTCATGTAAGCATCTGTAAGGTGTGAACAGGTAGCAGGTAAAGCTGGTAAGTCGGGTGTTTTGTACGGATTGGTAGATGTAAGTTATGACTGTTTTATTGCTTTGCATTGCATGAGAACTTGTTTTCGGATGCCAGGTTGATGTTATAGGTACAATCTTTTTTTTTTCTCACATAGCTACCTGCAATTGGGACCTGTTGTTTTTGTATAGATTAGACGATTGTGATGACTATTTTATTGGGCGAGAATTTGTAGTGCGAACGGTATGTGTACTTTGTTTTTATTTCTTTATAGTGTTTTTGTTGGGGTTGAAAGAAGTCAGTGATTATTGAATTATGAATTTGTTTATTATTTTTGTAATGTGTTTTTATTGTTTTTGTGTATCTTGTTCGTTATTTTTGTTGTGTGTCTTGTAGATTAATTTTAGTGGTTCGAATATAACGTGTGAATAGGAGTTTTTGGTTGATCGTTTATGACAAACAAGAGCTGAAACCGGTTTGTTTCCAAACCAAAATTGAACAGGATGACGGAAATTCATACCAAAAATATACAATTATTTTTAAATTAGTATATAGTTCTATAATTTAGTAATTTTAGCAAGTTCTAATAAAACATCTAAGATTGCCTAGAAAAGGCCGAGGCATTTAAAAATAATATTCCAAAGAAACTGCTGAATTGCATCTTTATTTTGCAATGTTTCTTTAATGCTGGATGACGTTTTTCTTTGGAGTTTTGTGTGATTTAAAAAACTAAATCTATAGTTTGGTTTTGAACAAAAATTCCTTTAAGATAATTGTCGTTAAAGCAATTACTTTTTTAGAGACGATCTTAAAGCATTTTTATTAATGTATGTGCTTCTGCTTTTATGTTAACAACATAAAATGTAGTTTATTAACTCAAAATTTTAAATTTTTCAAAATATGATAAAGAAAAACAAAACTACAGTAATTTCTACAGCTATTTTGTAATTTAGTGAAAGCATACTCGTAACGATATCCAGGTTTTCAGCACTGTGGAACAGACGTACATAAATCTAATCAATGCCATGACATATGTTAGATAAGTATTAAACGTATTTACATAGTTTTAATGCTTGTTCTCCCTTTAAAATTGCATTATTTAAGATAATATCTAATAAATTAAAACAAAACATGTAACATAATTTTAACCTTACCAATCAGCGACATCAATATCCAAAAACTCCGCAACACTGTGTAAATAACGTTGGTAACTTTCTAATATTGGATAATCGTATCCTTTGATTTGTACATTTAAACCTTCATATTGAGGGTATTTTGGTTTTAAAGACTAATAAAAAAAACCATCATTTAACAATCCTTTTAAAACAAATAATTTATTGTACCTCTAAGTAATCCGGTTCATAAACACTGGCTCGAAAAGCTGACGTTGTGTTAATAGTTTTTACGAAATGATAATTACTTTGCAGAGCTATAGTTCTGAGCAATGGATTAAGCTGCAAAATTTTACAAATTATAAAGAAATATGTGTTTTAGACAAAATATAAATATGTACCTTTCGCAGCATGTTGTATTGCAGAGTCATGGGCCGTCATAATTTATCAACGGCGGCGGTGTACGCACAAAAATTTTCCGGCAGCTAAAAATATTTTCGGGGAACACATTCTCAACTGGTTTTTGTCAGGGATTGTAGCTTCTATAGTTCAATTCAAAAATTAGTTTTTAATAATTATTTTCCGTTATAAGTTCAATTCAAAAATTAGTTTTTAATAATTATTTTCCGTTATATATTTCGATTAAAAAACAATAATTTTATGCTTTGAAAGTAATAGTTATGAGTGAAGATAATATTGACCTTAAATCAATTAATATCAATTTTAGGGCAGAATCTGATTTTACTACAGTGACTTGTTAACTTACAAAAGTTAAATAAAACAAGACAAAAGTGGTTTTATTTTCCATTATTGTATTATAACCATTTAGTAAATGAGAAATATATATTGATAAGATTCCGCAAACAAATATTTATTATATTTTTAATTTTGTTTAAAATTATTATGTGTTTTAGTTATACAGTTTCGCGTATAACATTTTGATTTGTTTACTTACAAAAGTTTTGTTTTACTTAATAATGCTTTTAGATTTTGTATTAAATAAGCATTCAGGTAAAAGCAAAATTAAACCGATCAAAAATTCCTGTACTGAGACGAAAGGAGAGTTTAAATGCAAAATAAAACGTCTTAAACCGGAGGTAGTAGATTTTTATTTGTTCATACATTTGTGAAGGTTATATGTGATTCGGAATAGCCGAATATATGTATTTTCCCTAATTGTTTTCTTTTAACTTTAACGTTATTAAACCTTCAATAATCACGTTCACGTTTATATTTCATCTTTAAATGAATACACTATGCCTAAAAATATTTTCAAATTACTACCGCAGCCAAAGTGTAATATTCAAAATTTGAGAACAGGCACAAAAAACCTATTTGTTTTAATAAATGTAGTAAAATTACCTCATCTGTTGCCGATTCTAATATAAACACCATCAATAGAGCCCACAAAGGTCCAATTAGCTGCTTCTTTACTGGCAAAAAGATAACATTTAGACCGTTGTCATGAAAGTACACTAAGTTCGTTGCCATTAAAAACCTAAAAAGAAATTAAGTTGTTGTTTTATTTCATTTAAAGTCTAAACGTAAGTATGGCATAGTTTTGTTATTCAACAAAATTCCATAACTTTTGAGAACAATGTCTATATAAACACTGATTCAGATAATATCTAGACGATAGTAGTCTCAATTTTCTTTAATTCTATTGCCCAGTTTGAGGATCGTTTTAATTAGCAAACTATCTCAGATATTGCAAATATTATGATAAAATCATATTGATAACCAAAATTCAACAACGAATTTTAAGAAGTTGCTGTTGATATTGAACTATTTATTTCTGTGTGGAATATACTCGAATGTATGTACATACTCGTCGTTACTACATGTATGTATGTATGCATGTTCAAAGTTACCAAAGCATAGAAAATTGCAATGATAAGTTAAATTGATTAAATAATTTAGATCTTCTGCTGTTACAAAAAAGTTCCGAGGTGTCATAATGGCTGCAGCCAGTAAGTAGAACACAACGTATGTATAATTCCAAGGACCGGTGGGTACATCAGAAATTTTAATTTGAGAATGTCGAGTTCAATGTTGTGAACAATATTTTTTGTGTCACCTTACGTGACACAAAAAATTTACATTATCCCACTGTGAAGTTCAAGTACGTAACTTATCCCATATAAATTCACATATTCTTGCTGATTGTCCTCAGCAACCTGTTGTTACCTGCTGAACAGCTTTTCTCGACGATCCTCGTCACTAATTATATTATAGGTCAACATCAAACCGGTTGTCTCCAAACTAAACTTGACAAGGGGTCGTCAGCTGGCAGGCATAAAGATATGGCTTCCCGTAACCGACTGCACTGTCAGAAGTTTTGACTTATACCTTTATGTAGTGGCGGCCGGTAACAGGTTCCTGTCTGGCTAAATAAGTCGAGCAGAGAGAAGTTAACACTCTCTTATAAAAATCCCTAATCAACGGTGGAACAGCATATGCCAGGGATGCGAAGCCAAGAGGGTGCTTGGTCTCAAGTATGCGAACTCTGGATACTAGTCGTAATGGTAAATTACAAATCCGTTGTCTGAAATCAATACGAGAAAAGAAGTGGGTCGAAAAAGAATCCATAAAAAAAAACTTGACAAGGGATGACGGAAATTCGTTCATAAAATCTATGTATATCAAATCATCCTGTTGTCCGAATATCAAATCAAGAATTATATGTTTTATTCATTAGTCTACTACTTTTTTAAAACAATTTGTTTGTGGCGTGCACTGTTATTTACATATGTATACTAAATTTTCTCACTTTTCAAAACTTATGTACTTATATCTAATCTTCAAAAACCAACACATTTTTGCTTCAAAACAAAAAGAAAACAAGCTACGACTTTCTGCAGTGCGCGTTTGTAAAAAAAATTATTTTTAAATAATTTCGTTTTTCCGTCGGCATTAGAACTTACCACACCATAACTACAGTGGAGACACAAAAATACAAAAACAATTTCAAAAGAAAAAGCCGCTATCAAAAAGCCCAGATGTAAAAGCCTTTTTGATAAGGTCTACCGGCATGAAGCCAATAATTCGTTCGTCAGCTTCTGTGGTTTGAGATGTTAATTTAAGTTTTAAAGTTGTAGGAAATTAGAAAAAAGATGTTTGTATTCATCAAGTCTAGTAGATTTGAGCAATTGAACAAATTCCAATTTTAAGAATTTCAACGAGTACCTTTAAAATTTTCTTATCAAAAAGAAAACTACAACTATATAATAATCTTTCTTCTGAAACTTGCAAACTAATCTTTATACATATATGTATTTCAGTTTTGTGAAGGGTATCATATCTGGCTTTGGATACTTAAACCATAAAGTTAATTATTTTATTAAAAATCACACACATTAACAAGCAAAATCGATTATAGTTTTATTTGTAAGCAAAAAATAAATAAAAAAATAAAAACAGCCAGCAGCCGATATATTCAAGAGACTTTAATCTATCAGACTGCAGGGTTTTTAACCAAAATTGTGATCCCAATCCCTTCTATGTAGTCTTAAAGAAGCTAATCGCTTTATTCGCTACCAAATTCTTTCAAAACATTTTTTATATCCTGAAGTTAACATACTTCCTTAAGCTTTTTTTCGAAGCCACGTTTAGAGTTGCAATCGTTGCGAAACTTGTCCATAGAAATATTATCTTCACGCGTGGGACTAGGCAAAAGTGAAGACGGCGAGTAGTCCAACTCGTCTTATGCCGAAAACATCCAAATATGGTCGGTGGCTGATTTTAAGCCGAAATAAGCCAAATTAATATCGACAGGGGATACAAACATTTAGCCGGCTATTAGTCGTTTTATATCTTTTAGGTTTTTATTGATCAGCTGTTGTTTAAGTAGCTGAAAATCTCTAGAAAATGTTTAAGGGTGCCTAATGCTTTAGTAATAAAATTAGGAAATCATTTTTACAGATTCTTTGACTTCTTAAAAAAATGTACAACTATTTTACTATATGTAGAAAGCTTCGATGATTTTCCGTAGAATTAATTAGTGCAGTTTTGATTAAAAACATTTTAATAATATGTTTTTACTCTAAAAAATATATATTTTTACATATTCACTTTGTTTGGGAATCTATCGCAACTTTTAAGTCAACTTTAACTTTATTCAACAAAATTTTAATTTCTTAAGTTACGATAGATAAGCCCTTGTAATAATAAATGAACATTCGTAACAGTAGTATCAACTTAGGTACTAAATTATTCGTGTTAAGCATATGTACGTGTCAGTATATTCTTTTTCAAGATTTTGGTTTTTTGTTATTATTTGTGATGTGATTGGAGAGCCAATACAAAGTTTTAAAGCTTAAAGTAACTTTAAGAAGTGGATTCTTCACAATTATTAACTTATGTGCATTTTTATCATACGCAGGGCAAGGCAGCGCCAGATTTTTTATTGAATACAAAAACTAGTTTTTAATTTTTGATAAAATTATAATGTATCGAAAGTGTACACAACTTGCATAACCTTAAAAAATAAATTATAATTAAAATGTGACTTCACGTACTCTGACTGGGAATATCAACCGACTAAAATTTTTTGGGTTTAATAAATTCTCCTACTTATAAACGTTTTGGAGGCTCCTATTTCGTAAGTAATGGATTGCCGCCGGCTTGTTCATAATTCACGGGCGAAATCAACGCGTTTCCGGCGCAGTGTCGGATGTCAAACTAAAAATGGTGAGTTTAAATTTTTAAATTCGTCTTTTTCCTACGAATCTTGTTTTTTGGATGAGCTGACGAATTAGCCTGCTGGCTGTCAATTTTATACCGCCAGTTTTTCAAGAGTTACCGCCGGCCCAACAATGACGTTTGAAAAAGCGTGTAATCAAGTGTTTTGCGTTTTTACGTACAAAATTTAAAATTAACCCGATTATATGAAAGAGATAGTTAAATTAGAAACGGTAAGTTTTTTATCTCTTTTATAAAATCGAGGTAATGTTTTTACAAGTTGTTAGTAGTTGTTAAGGCCTATTTAGCCTACCGTTGAAATCGTAAATGTAACGTAAATGTAAATGCAACGTAAATGTAAATGTTTGTGCGCTTATATAATGCCTAAATCCGTGTCAGGTGTTTTTGAGACAAAAAAAGCCAAAATATTTGCAGATTAAATAAAAGAGAAAACTGTGTTTTAATTCCGGGTGTTTTTATTAAAAATATAAAATCAAATGGATAAAGAAGATTTGTTTATTACCTTGAACTTTTTGCGTATTTGTAAAATGTACAGGGGCATAAAGAAAAAACCTCATCCATTTTTTAACAAATAACAAATAAAACACAATACAGCTGTTCGAAACAATGATGAGAGTACAGCATGTTTAGTATATCCGCCAAAAGTACGCATCTTATTTAAATAGTACCAAAAATTAAATTTACCTTTTTTAATAAAAACAAAATTGATACACTTAAATTACATACATATTATTTTTACATTATATACATATTTATTGCACTTAAAAATATTTATATATCTTTTAATTACATACATATGTACTCGTATATTATTTTCATTATATTTCACAGGCCTAAATTTAATCTTGAACTTCTCTTTATGTTTTTAGCAGCATTTAATTTGCATTTTAAACCGATTTTCAAAATTCATTTTTTAAAGAAATTTATGCGTATCAAATACTTTTGGAAATCGAACGGATAAAGTCTTCGCCCTATTGTTATTGCAAAAATATTTTAAATTTGCATGTATTATCTCTAACATACCATATATTATTTACGCAGAAACGAAAACACCGCAAAATTTAATAAAATATATCATGCGTGTACATAAATTTATCATTTGAAATATTAAAATATCAAAAAACAAATAGTACTGCAAATGGGTTTTTGTGCCGTCTTCTCATTCACAATAATATATACCATCACTGGCTACATCTGTCACGTAAGCTCGTAATGAAATTCTATTTTCTACAGGTTGAGACCTTACGGTTACATTTTACTACAGTCAGATAAGCATTTTCATAGCTACTCGTATAGCAAAAATTATCAGCTGATACAGTTACATTTACGTTTCTACATTTACGTTCGGCTAAATGGGCCTTTAGTAGTCTGTGCCGCCGGCGTTTATACATGCGGTGCAGGCCTCTGATATGTACGTGGTAAAAAATAAGTTTCCTAGGGAGAATATAAAGTTATTTTGGTATTTTGCAACAAACTAACAATTGAAGTTAAAAAAATAATTTTAAAAGATAAACACTAACGATACAAAAAAATTAAAATGACGCAGTTAAAAAACACAAAATATATATTGTGTTGGGTGGTGTTAATAACATGGGGAAAACTCCTGGTTGTAGGAATATCTGATCCCGGTATAACAGATTTTGTATTAACACCGGTAGGGAAGAAAAGCACTTCATTTTCAAAGGAATTATTTTATAATTTATATCCTATTTTTAGAATTTAGTGACCGAACGGGAAATGAGGCCTTTGTTGGCCAACACCAAAATTTATGTGAAAAGTAAGTTCTGTGTGTTTCTTGCCTCAGCATTGCTGATAAGGGATGTTAAGTAAATATCGATTTAACTTTTGCCTTTGTTACTTATATTCACAGTTGAGTGCCAACCTACTAATGAAAATATTTTTGAAATTCAAATTTTGTGGTCCTTGGTGGAGCGACAATGTTGGTTCGAGGCTCTAGACGTAAGTCACAAAAATATACATTATGCAGTAATTTTATTTTGTTTTTCTATTTTAGCTTCAAAAAGCTAGTATTGAGTTTGAGAATCAACAAAGAGCTAAAAATCTATCTTCTCAATTAGAAATAAAAGGACAGCTTACCACCTCATGCCCAAACCATATAATCGTTTTGGAAATACCCAAGAAGAGTGACACGTCAAGTAGCATTGTTAAATCAACATCGGTTGACAGTTCAACTAACGAAGGAAATAATGTGGCTTTAATTGCCAAGTCACCAGTTAATAATTTAAAAAATGCAAAACATCCTCTTTCAGTAAGTGTTTTAATTTATTTATTTTTTGGCGTTCATTGACAACATATTACGGCTACACCTTTTTCTCTTCATCTGCAACTTTTGCTTATCTTACCATTATACCGTTTATCATATTCCGTAATAATAACAATATTTATTTTCAACATCATAGAATATTAATATAGTGGATCCTTATAGGTTTAGGAATGTTTAAATAACATTTCTAAAGTCCGCAATATGTCTTACAAATGTTTATTTAGAATAATAAAAAACGAAGCTATGCGCACAATTAAAAAATTACCTAATTAAATAACTGTAGTTCGTCGTAGTTTTAAAGTCGCAAGGCATGGCGAAACATGGTTACTTAACCACAATCGGTTAGATCCTAAAATAGAATCAACCCAGAAGAAAGAGGAATGCATACAATTGCTTTCATTGCTAACCAGTGGTTGGTTGAAGCATAAATATATGATAATAAAGAATACAATAACAAATAGTTAAAGTAGTTAAACTTTGTTCTAACCCAAAAAAGGCAAAAAACATTAAATTTGAAAAATGTCTTATATTTTATTTGCCTTGATTATTGGGTTGTTTACAGCGCGCACTAACTTAGGAGAAAGGCACAAAGAACCGTAATAGAAAATGCATTACATTTCGCTCATTGTCTAATAAAAATTTTAAATTTTAAACATATAAAACAACATTTTCTTTCTTGTCAAAAGTAAAAAACGTACTTAAGCCTAACCATAATATTAATTACCCAAAATAATTTTAAAACAATATGAAATTCAGTTCGACAGAAAAATCAAAGTGCAACGAAAATATTGACAGTGTTGCCAACTTATAATACGACTACGATGTTCGAGCAAAGATCGAATAGGGAATGCAAGTCATAATAAGGACCTATTTTTTAATGTAATTTGCTGATTTAGTTTGTCTTTATGTTATAGAATTTCTTTATATAACTTCTAAGATTTAAAAATTTTTCTTATTCTAGCCTACAAATAAATTATTTTATACGGTTCAACATGATGGTATTTACGAAATATCAATAACAATTGAATCCAAAGAAAAACAGATAGAATATTCAGCTCCAGTACATATCGAAATGTTGGGTCCCTATGGTTACATATCAGCGACAGATTTTCCATTTTTACCGGTAAATTATTTTATAATAGAATACATAAGAAATTTTTTTTATTTTTTTTAACAAATTTAGTTTTATGGGATAATGTGCATGGTATATGTAATATTTGGTATAATTTGGCTAGTGGTGTCATTTACGCAATGGCGCGACTTATTACGTATACAATTTTGGATTGGCGGTGTTATATTATTAGGGATGTTGGAAAAAGCATTCTTCTATGCTGAATATCGTTCAGTGAATACTAATGGTGTTTCGGTGCCAGGTGCCGAGCTGACTGCTGAATTCGTTTCATGTGCAAAGAGAACTTTGGCTCGTATGTTAGTTATTATTATGAGTTTAGGATTTGGTATTGTCAAGTAAGTAAAAAAATTAAATATGTAAACTAAACTATTATTTATATTACTTCTTGGTTACAATTTTAGACCTCGTTTGGGACCAATGCTACATCGTGTCGTTGGGGTCGGAGCATTGTATTTTCTTTTAGCTTGTGTTGAAAGTTATTTAAGAGTTATGCGTAACAAACCAGATGTACAAAATGAACTACTAGTAGCCAGTATACCATTAGCTGTTTTAGATACAGGAATATGTTGGTGGATATTTACGTCATTAGTTCAAACAACTAGAACGCTACGCTTAAGAAGGTTTGTTTTAAACATTGTTCTTTAGATTGCAGCCCTATCAAGAACCATGATTTATGTATGTTTCCATATTTACAGAAATATGATTAAGCTGTCGTTATATAGACATTTTACCAATACTTTAATATTTTCTGTTATTGCTTCCGTAATATTTATGCTGTATGCTTTACGTCTACGCAAAGCTGAAAATTGTACTCCAGTAAGCTTATGAAGTAAAACGAGGAGATTTTTAATTATATCTTAATTGAAATTAATTTATAGGGCTGGCGTAATATTTGGATTGATACAGCATTTTGGCACATTTTGTTTTCGGTTTTATTGTTAGTCATAATGATATTGTGGCGACCAACGAATAATAATCAACGTTATGCTTTTACTCCTTTGCTTGATAATCCAGAAGACGAAGATGACGATGGTGAGTAAAACCTACAACATTTCCATCTTAAAGTAAGCGTTGAAATAAAATGTAACACATATTTTTGAATTAAGTATTTAGATTATATAAATTTTTTTATTTTTGGATTCCATTTATATGTCCAACTGAATAGCATAATGCAACTAATTAAAACCTAAATGAAATCTAACGTTCTGTCTTAGGACAAGAAATCTTATTCATGTAAGGCACGGGTTTGATTCCTTCTTAGCGGGCTGATTTTGTAAGTAGTCTCCTCGACTTAGCTATATAAAGTTTCTGTTAAGAGAGCTGCAAAAAGCTGGCAAAAAAGTATATTTCGTTATAGAACGCAACGCATCGCCAGAATTAATATAGAAAACAAAAAACAGATTCAAACATTTTTAAAATATTTTATTGTTTTTCTTCCAAAATTTTGGGTGTTGAAAAGGAAATCAATGCTTTATATTTTCTGGCGTTGATTTGTTTTGCGTTTGATAAAATACTTTGGATTTTTAAGCCCAACGTTATCATTAACTGAAGCGTAAACTATACTTAATATTCGTGTCTGTTCTGTAATACGCGTCGACAAGATTAAATTTTACATGGAAAACAAAAAAGTTTTTCAAATTATACCTTCTAGGTTATGACCACTCGTAACTCTAATATGAACTAGGGCACGCTCTTCGATCAATAGCGATCTTTTCTCTCGAACTATGTTTTGCTGTTTGAACCACCCAAAGGGGCGAAGGCTGTTAAAAAATGTATCTTGCGTTTCGATAAACTGCGTAGAAGCACTGCATTGCTGTTAAAATAACTGTTAGAAATCTGTGCAATTTTCTGTTATGCAGTCTTTTTTCTTGTTTGCTTTATATTAAAGCACCACGAGTGCTCAATTCAAACGTTTATTCTTGAGTGAGTTTAAGTTATAAAGCGTATAATAATAAAAAAAAAAGAATGAAAACCGAGAAGTAAATATTCGCTTTGTTAAGCAGCGTTGTACTATGTATGCAATTCAGTTTTCAATAGTTTCAAATGGTCATTTAACTTCATATATTTGGCCCATTCTGTATCATAATTAAAAAAAATTAACTAGTGACTATAAATGATTGAATAGTTCAATTAAACTAGTTCCTTCATGAACTATCTAATTGTCATATGTATAGCTCAGTATTCTATTTGTCTAAATTTTAAAATTTAACATTTATTCGATCATTTGAGGCCTTTTTTAAACGATAAATAAAATATAAAATTGAAAGTGTAAAAGATGTAAAAGAAGTAAACCTTCGACGATGACGCTCCAAAAAAACTGCTATATATATAATTATATATAGTAGATACATGGTTTCACATCTACTAATCATTTGTTAGTACATTATAAAAAATACCGAAATTTGTTAAAATTATTAGAAGCGATTTATTTTGCAAAGCATTTTCTGGTTTAATTTAAAATTTGTCCAACAATAAAACCAATGGAGTTCAGCAACACATAGCGTCGATTAGAATATCATAATTTGCGTGCACTTTTTTTTATGTATTTGTTAACATTAACATTTATTGAATATTTTTAATAGTATTTGTCTTAAACATTATTTCTATATATTATCTGCTATGAGTACTTTTTGAAGTTTTTGACATGGTGACTATTGTATTATGACTAGTTTACTACCGAAATTTTCGTATAAAGGGACTGATCGGATTATGCGGTGAATCGTGATCCCTAAAAAAAAAAAACTGTCATGTGCATCGTTCAGATTATTTTTAAATAAAAATGGCTAAGATGATAAACGTATACAAGTTAGCTGAGTGTCTCTTAGAAATGAAGGAATACTTTTTATTTGAAGAAGGTTTTATTTTGTGTGCTCGTAAAGGCACAGATATATATTCCAATAAATTATAAATGAAAGTTAACTCAAAGGAAAGAAAAAGTGTTATCGTTCATTAAATAATAAAAAGTATTGCCAAGACTACACAATACATATTTCGGAATTCAAATATAAGAAATATAAATGGTTACATAATTTAGAGCAGATAATTAATTGCTAACAGTGTCAGCACATATTAGATATTGGTTTTACATTGTGATATATGTATTATAATAAAATTTATAAAAAATGCATTTATAGATCAATAGTCAAAAATATGCATTATGATAATTTGCAATTAAATGGCTGAATTTTCATAAACCCTTAAAAACTGATTGCTGTAAAAAAGCGCAATCTAACTCAATCTGAAAAAACACTAGCTACACCAAAAATCTCTTTAATCGGAAAACAAAAATATTTAATTTTATAGTGCTAAGCTAAAAAGTATCTAGGGTATAAATAACTACATATTCGGCAATAAAATGTTAATTCTGAATCAATTTATCTTTTTAGAAGCGGTTGAAAACAATTTTTTGATGTAATTTAATAAGAAAGACTTTTAATAAGATATATAAATAAATGAAAAATATTATATGGTGCAGAAAAAATCGATTCGTTTAAAATTCTTAATAGCGATTTTTTTTTTTTAAATTTTTATTTGCAGAGGAAGATCAATTTGTTGCCGATGTATACGGAGTAAAAATGCGTGGCACCAGCAACGGAGCTAGAACACCACCCTCAAATCAAAAGACTACTACTAACGAGGAAGATGACTTGCGATGGGTAGAAGAAAATATTCCCGAATCAATGGCTGACGTTACTCTACCAGCATTAGATTCTGATGAAGAAATCCTTAACACTAAATTCGAAGTTTCAAAAATGCAATAGAGTTAAGTAATACACAAATATATGACAACACGACTCATTGTTTGTACCAACAATGGCAACGACTGTATTGCTTATGTAGAAATTGTTATTGTTTTTGGCTATACTATATTTTTATTAGTTTTTATAAAAATAAAAAATAAAAAGTATTTAATATAAGTTAGATAATCATACATTAACTAACTAAGCAAAAGTATTATTTTTTATTTAATATTATTTTTTGTTTATGGTAATTTTCATAAGCTCTTACTTCTAATTATAATTGCTTTTTACTTGTAGTGCATAAATTGCTGGTCAATCTGATAAAGAAAACATTTTTGTTACAATTTCTAAACTCGTATGCTTCTTTTAATTGTTCTTAAAACAACAAAAGTACGAATATTAAAAATAATGTAAAACAATGTACAATATATTTTATGTCAACATTTATTCGTGATTATTTTAATTAATTCAAAATATATATTTCGCCCAATTCGTATGTTCAAATATGAAATTTCTCAATTGTGTAGATAAAATAATAATTAAAGAAAGATAATTTCTTTTTACATTAATAGTAATCATTAATTAATAAACTATGTAAATATATTTAAATTCGTATTAATAAGTTTAATAAAAAACTTTAGATGTGTAAAAAATCAGTTTGTCTCTTTAACATTAGCAGTTATAGATAAAATTAGATTCCGACAACTTTATGAACCAAAATAAAATAAATAATTATAATTTTATATATTCCAACAAATTATATTAAATTCTTGTGTTTTTTTTTTTTTATTATTGCAAATTTCCAGAGCTGCAAACGAACGATTCTCATATATGTATTTTAATTTGTCATGCATTAGAAATATGTAATTGCATGCATTTTGCACAAAATATGAATTTAATTAATTATATATAATTAATTAAACGTTCTTGAATGCAAATTAATTCTGTTCGGTTATTCCCGAATAGAAAAAATGTATTTTTTTTATTTAAATGTCTTAATTTATGTATTAGTACATTTTTAATTATTGAAGCCTTTCGAGGGACCTGCTTGTAAGGCTGATGCTAGATTACGACTAAATGTTCGGAATTTTCTGGTTTTGTGTTTAGTTTTCGATTTGTGGTGAATTTTGAAATCTTTTTGATTAAAGCGTTTTACTTTATTCTTATTACTTTTTTAATATAATATTATAATGTAGGGGGATATCGAGAAAGACCGCTAACTTTATAGCTCCTTTTCGACCCCCTTCTTTCACCGAAATGATTTTAGGCAACCGATTTGTAATTTACGACTACCACTCTCATTTTCTCTCGACTGTAGTCATTTCAGACTGTCGGTCTTATTCCTCATCACGGAGGCTTAGGTCCACCATACCATTCAGATTTAACAAGTATCAGCCCGTGCACCTAAACCTTATGTTATGTGCTACCGACTAAGCCTCTTTCGCAAGAGTATCTTTGGATACTGACACGTCCACCCCTTGCGAGGTTTTCTTGTCTATTTCTTTAGAATTACTCCAATTGCTTCTTGCGAAGCTTCATTGTCTATTCCTATCAGAATCTCACGGTCAAAGATTGACCCATCCATCCCCCGCGAGGCAGTCTTCTCCATCTCTTCCGGTTTCCTCCCAATTAAAACTGTAGTTTCGTCAGAGATTAATCTCTCCGCCTCTTGCGAGGCCTCATGAGTCATCCATGTAATGGAGAAAATAGTGTCCGTCAACCCTCACAGAGCTCCAAATGCCCAGGTTAGTCTGTATAGAAACCAAGCACCCTCTTGGCCATGCATTCCTGGCATGTGTTGTTCCATCGTGGATTAGGGATTTTTTATAAGGGAGTGTTAACTTCTCTCCGCCCGACTTATTTAGCCAGGCTCCTAGCAGAGAAAGGAACCTGTGACCGGCCGCAAGTACGTGGAGGTATAAGCTAGAACTTCTGACAGTGCAGTTAGTTACGGCAAGCTACTTATATCTTTGTGCCTGCTGGCGGCGACTTGAAAAAACTGTAGACCATGATCTAGAGAGTCCGTCATAATATCGTTTATTTTATCCTTTTGACAACCACTTTGAAATCCTATACGCTAAACTTAACATTTTTATCCAGTTGTATTTTTCAGCAAAATACTAGTTCGAAATACACTTCTTATAATTTTTCTCTAACACGATTAAGTCTTACACAAAAGTTGGTCACTTTTTACAAGAGGCCTTAACAAAGAAATATTAAAATTTTGTAAACAAATAAATTATAAAAATTATATGGACTTTTTTTCATTATATCTGCACATTTATGTGACAGATAGCGAATTTCCTTTCGAAACTCATAAGTAAGAGCCACTAAACCAATAACTTAAAACTACGCGTTTGTAAAATCGTTTTCTTTCCGTTTGTTCTTTTGCTCGAAAATAGGTGTTCTCTTCATACATATTTGACAACATCAAAATTCGTTATAACTTTTTTGTATAACTTTTACTTTTTTAAATTTGAAAATAAAAGTTGGTAATTTCTGTTAGAAATTTATCATACATTTTTCCGCTGAGCTAGAGCCCCTGCTTGAAACTAGATGATAACACATTTATTCATGATCAGTTTCCAAAGTTCGGAAAATTGGTATTTTCGGTATTTACAATCGGTTTTAAGATAATTTCCCGATGAGTTGGGGATTTAAAATTTCAACAATTTTTGGTCATTGTTGAGCTACATTTAAATTGGTTTTCGAAATTTTTTAATAGACGAAATTACTTTGTTGGACATCTTTCGAATTATTTTTCGAAAAATTAATAATTATTTCATTTTAATAATACTACGGTGTGAATATTCTATTTCAGATACATATGATGAAAAATCTACCATTGAGTGCATCCCCAGGTGTTCTGTAGGATAGTGCGTGTTCAACCACAATTCTAAGCAAATGCTCGAGTGTTTAAACAAGAATAGAGCTAGCCCAAAGTGACTGATACAATTTTAACAACTGGTGGTGTTACTCTGGGGAAGCTCAGGCACTTGAGTTCGTTAGGGGAGAGAGATAGGTTGTACGATGTGCAAGTGGTCACTTATGAGGTAATCTAAACCAAACTTGACAAGGGATGATGGAAATTCGTTCCAAAAATCTAGGTGACTCATTTTAACCTTTATCACTCTAAAGCAGCGTTAGCTACTACAAGCTCTTGTTAGCAAATTGTACAGGTTAAATACGATAATCTATTGTAGCTAAAAAGTATTTTAATATCTGACTACATTGATGAAAATACAGTAGCCGCTTATCGGGAGAAAGAGAAGAACACCACCTGACTTCTCTCGAGCTAGATGACGCGCGACCACGTGGACTGCCCGCCGAATAAACCGGCCCATAATATGGTATAAGCGGCCAATCTCAGGCGTATTAAGCTATAACTTAGTGGTAGAGGGTAAAGACACAGATCTTACCTTGGTAGTTGCAAATAGACACGAGGTACTGAATATTATTTAACGCAGATTTTACGCATTATGTAGAAAATTGGACGGTCACCACCCTTCAAGTACTCTGTAAATCGGGTACGGAAGATTATCATGCCTTTTATAAATAGTAGAAAGCAAACTGAGAAATTGTGGTGGTCGACCATCATATTGGAATCTTGCAGGAGATACCAAAAACTATTCAATAATGCTCAGAAGGCGATGATATGGTCGCCTCTGTGAACGAATTCAAAATTGAGGTAAAAATTTCTTTGGAAACGTTCAAAATTCATCCAAAACAAGCCGTTTGCGCTAGCTCCAGATTAAATCTAACCGCCCTGAAACACTACATCACTCCAAAACCTTGATACTCCAAGTTCACGATGGAAAATACGGGGTCATAAAGGGGAACGGAACCACATTCAGACCATTTCCACATACACTCCAAATGGAGTAGGCGGGGATGTCTACATAGGGGAATCGGGAGTCAACATGTCTTTCAGAATCACAAATTAATGTAGCGCTTTACAGCTTGAAGTATCAGCGATATTATAGGCGACGAACTAGCTACTGTACTCTGGAATATTCGGATTTATACCGACTGCCGCGCCGGAATTGAGTCGAATGGGTATCTTTTTGACATCGAAACTGGTCCAGGATTGCCGGGCATCTTTTTTACAAAGGTCGAGGCATTCTAGCTTCATCTTGAAATGCGTGAACATGGGAACAAAATGGGCAATTGTGGAAGGATCTTTGTTAGCCTCTCCGAGTTATCGGAAGTTGGAATATTGGGATTATATTCCTTCATAGAGATTATCGATTGGCTTGGTAATGACACCATAGCTGCACAAACACAGTGACCAATCAACCCCTACTAATTTTCCAAACTACACTCTGCCTCATCCAACTATACTGATTGTTATCGCCACTGCCGAGTATTCAATGAGTAGACATCTTTATACTCGTGAAGTTAAAGTAAAAAAAAAAAAAAATTAACAGATAATAACCTGTAAAATTATTAATAAAACAATACATTGGATTTAATAATATTCGCTATTTTTACACTAAAAAAGTATGTAGATTTTATTGAATTTATCTGTATGCTAAAATAAAAAATATTTTTCTAATGCAGGAATTTTAACATGCAAAGTAGCAATTGGGGATATTCCCGGAACACTGATTGTACTGAATTTTTGTTAGCTAGAGTTTTGAATGACTATGAAAATACCTGTAAAATGTTAACTTTAAAACCAAGAACGTGAGGCACTTGCAATTCATATGAATGTTTGTTATTGTAAACACTGTAATTATAATAATATTGTAGGCGTCAAAGGAACTGTTAATGCATTACCGTTCCTTTTCAAGCACGTTACGTTTTTAGTTTCGCTATTTTTTTTAATAATTAATTTTTTTTATAATCCATTGACATTGACATTGCGTGCAGAATGCTTTAACATGTACGTACATACATATATGCACTATTTATTAGCTACATCGGAATAATTGAAATGTTAATTTAAATAGTTGTTACTTTTACTCAAGAATAGCAAAGCTTGAAGAATTAAATGAGTAATAAAAAAGAGTTTCGATCACTTTTCAAAAAATTTGAAAATTGGTTTAAGAAGAAACATTTATATCATAGGTAATATCTTCAACATCTTTATTAAATAAATTTTCACAAATTAAAAGGAGTTCTGGAATTTAGATTATTTTGGGGGTTAGTAATTATCATTTCGTCATGGAATATAATATCGATTTTTCTATTGACGTTAACACGATTTTTTTCGGATTCAATAAGTATTGACGTTGATACAACATATCTTCGATGGAACAACACATTTCCAGCAGTTAGTTTCTGTTTAAGCAAAAATCGTTCCAGCAGTCGCGTTGTACAGTTTGTGAAGGCGGAAAATATTCCACACAAAGCATCACCGACGAATTATGCTAAAAATCTTCACGATTATATGTTTACGAATCCGAATAATATTAATTTTAAAGAAGAGTACTGTGACGGTCTAAATTCCACTTGTGGTGTTGATATTTTGCGAGTAAGAAAAGAGGTATGTACTCGTATGTATTTAATTAAAAAATATATATGTACTTGAAACTTAATGAATGTTCCGTACTAAAAACATGCTTAAGTATTTAATTATACTGTAAAACCACGAACAAGCGATAATAACTATATGAAGAGTTCGCAAATATTTAGTACGGAATTAGTATTGAATTGTGCATGTAACTAAAAATATAAAATTTAAGCTCATGCCCAATTCCTGTGAGGATATTGTTACAAATGTTTCTTTCTGTGGAACGTGGTATAACAACTGTTCAGATATATTTAAATTTCACGAACTGGAGCTGGGTTACTGTTATTTGGCCAATAATATACTTGACTAGTGAGTATAACATACTACATAGATATCATATCAAGAATCTACATACATACATACGAGGGCGGATCAATAATTCCGTGACTTTTTGAATGAAACACAGTTTTTTTTTGCAAAACAAAAATTTATTTTTCAATATAATCTCCTTTTAACTCAATACACTTAGTCCAACGTTTCTTCAGTTTTTGTATCCCTTCCAAAAAATAGGATTTTTCGAGGTCCTTAAAATAGGCATTTGTTTGGCCAATAATTTCATCGTTGGAGCTAAATCTCTTTCTACCGAGCCATTTCTTTAGGTTTGGAAATATGATGTAGTCACTAGGGGCTAAATCCAGAGAATATGGCGGATGAGGTACCAATTCGTAGAGTTTTGCCATTGAGACTGCACACGTGTGTACGCGTGCATTATCTTGATGAAAAATAACTTTTTTCTTGGTCATATGGTCTAATAAGTTGGCATAATATTCGCCGTTTATTGCCTTTCCCTTTTGAAGGTAATCGATGTGGATTATCCCGCGTGCATCCTGAAAAACTGTTGCCATCACCTTATTGGCCGACAAACTTACCTTGGCCTTCTTCAGAGCAGGTTCAGCCGGAGAATTGTTTAGACTGCTGCTTGGTTTCCGGAGTACAGTAATAGATCCATGTTTCATCCACAGTTACAAAACGCCTCAAAAACTCATTCGGATTGCGGTTAAACAACTCAAAACAATCCTTTGAAGTTGTCACACGTTTACATTTATGATAAATTGAGAGCAAAAGCAGCACCCATCTTGCAGACAACTTTCTTAAACCCAGCTGATCATTTAAAATCGAAACCACACTGCCATATGAAATGCCTATGGCATCAACAATCTCATGCGCTATTACTCTTCGATCGGCCAACACCATATCGTGGATTTTTTCGACAATTTCGGGTATACTGACCTCAATTGGCCATCCAGAATGTTCAGCGTAATTTATACTTGCGCGACCACAACGAAGTCAGTAAATCACTTTTTCACTATTGAAATCGATGGTGCAGAGTCCCCATAGTATTTTTCGAGCTTTCCCTTGGTTTGATTAACGGGTTTTTTCGCAAAAATAATGTTTAATGAGCACTCGAAATTCACTTTTTTTTCATTTTTAAACAAATGCACGAGGTTGTCTGTTTTGAACAGCTATTAAACGCAAAGTACTCAAAATTTGACAGTAGTATATTAGGTGGTACTTGATGGGAACAGTGTTGCATTTCATATAACTACGATGAAAGTTCGAAAAGTCACGGATTTATTGATCCGCCCTCGTACACACATTCATACATATCTATAGAGTACTTACATAAATATTAATTGTTTTTCAATATTAATTCAAATAAATCGAACTTAGTCTTTGGTAGCCAATAACTAATTGACAATTTGTTTTTCGAAATATATCTCAAAAGCCTATAAAAATAAATTTTTCCATTGGAGAGACTTCGACCAACTGCACGGAATTAGAGAATCGAAATTGCGCTGCGACGGGTCAGCTGTCAAAAGGCATTAGATAAATGAAAGCTGTTACGGTTTACCTAATATTTATCGTAATTTTTAAACATAGATTTTTCGTTATATATAATTGTATAGTACTTACTTTAAAAGAGTGCTGTTGACTCCTATAACGAAACGATAATCGTTCTTTTTTAAAAGCAGAAAAAGAAATTGTTTGATCGAAATGGGGAAATTCCAAAACGAGCAAAAGCTACTAAAATCTATAAAATCGACAAAAGGAGATCAAAAAAGCTGAAATTAGAAAAACGCATAAAAAACGTATATTAAAAACGTCATACAAAATTCACAAAATCCCAACACATATGAGTTCCCTTTAATGATTAATATTTCTTTAGGCGTTAATCAAGAAAAAAATATGAATATTAAAACGGAGAAAAAGAAGGAAATTGATAACAGGTAAACTCACGGGCGAATTCAAAGCATTTTCGGCTTCGTTGCGGATTTCGAACTCCTTATAAGAAAAAGCGACGGAAATGGCGAAACACTTTTTTTATATGAAATTTGACACTCAATCAGTTAAAAAAAAAACTCATCAGTTGGTAAGTTTACCTATGTAAATTCTCCTTGGGAAAAAATGTACATACTCGTACATATGTATATCGCAAAAAGTGACAAAATAGTGATTGTAAAATATGTCTGTAAAATCACCTTCGTAGAGAACGATAAAAATGGTACTGAAGATGGCAACTAGCCGAAACCGGTTTGTCTCCGGAAAATCGTTCCAAACATATATTTTAGAGCACCCTGTCGGAAAAACAAATCAACAAGGAATTAGTATTCCGGACTTGTGATCATTCGTCGCGCTCTCTTTTGATACCCTCTCTTTTGCACATACTCATATATGTATGTCGACAGTTGCACCAGCTGTAATTTGGCTCTTAAGTTGTTAAAACACATAAAAACGTTATTTGACAAAAATCCCACTACCGGATTAAGGAACTCTATCTTCTTTTATAAAAACTGGGTTTAACGCAAAAACAATTTAATGCTCTGCCAATTCAAATTTGTATAGTTTTTTCACAGCATGACGGTAGCATTTGTTACTGCCAACCGGTAGCACACATGAGAAATCGCATTCATTTATATGTATATGGGCCATCAATATGCTAATGGAGAATTGTGTTGGCATATAAAATTTTTTATGGTTCATTTGAAGATGTGTATGTATATATGTACATATATTTAGATTTTTGGAACGAATTTCTGTCATCCCTTGTAAAATTTGGTTTGGAGACAAACCGGTTTCGGTTATGTGCCATCTTCAGTGTCATGACAAGGGATGACGGAAATTCGTTCCATCATCATCATCTACATCAAAACACCCTCTTGAGTATATTCTTTTATAAATAATTTTTACTCCTTATTTCAGTGAGTCATTTAATAATTTGCCGTTAAAATACGATATTTCGCATAGCGATAGGTCTCTGAAAATATATTTAAAACGGGGATTTTTATGGAGATATGAAGTAATTTTCTTGATATATTTTAGAGTTTATCGAAATGATTTGTTTAATATACATTTTAATTTAAGATGTTTGTACACAGTCCGGAGGATTTTCCCTATTTCAATTCAATAACTTATGATGCTTTTCCTGAATCCGCAGAATATAAATTTAATGTTGAAGAATATGAAAATAATATCGATGTTAAACACGAGTCCATTCAACAGAGATCGTGTAAATTTCCTGATGAAAGAGAACCTGGGTCTCCGTGGCATTATAGGTATGTACGCAAATTGCTCAATTTTGCCAATTAGTTCTTTTACAATTATGGCGCTGGAGTTTTTGATATACATAACTCCAATCGATATCAAATATAGTTGAGATTACAACTATTTAGAACATAAAACATCTACTTTTCACAAAAGAAATGTTAAATATACTTTAAATATATTACAATTTTAGTATTTACAAGCTTATTCGATCACGTACATGGTTATGTCGTTACTTAAGCTGTGTTTACATTGTTAACATTACGTGCACAAGTCATATCGAATGTCAAAATTACATAAGTATGTCAAATGTATAAACATAGTGGGATCCCTATGAAATGTAACATGCGTGTTTTTTGTACGTGCAGTAACATGTGTTATTTTTTTATTTATAGCACGTTCTATTTTTATGTGCAAAACTATGTGACATTAGCTGCTTTCAGTGATATTAAGTTTTGTTTTCAAATTTCTGAACAGAGCTTTTTAAATTAAGATTGAAAATAACCCATATACATATTATTTTCTAATTCCTCTTATTAACCTAATGAGGACAGACTTATAACTATATCTTACAGGTTAGAAAAATAATATTAGTAATTAATATTAATTATTATATATAAATTAATCATTTTATTTATAATTAATCATAATTTCATTCTTAAAGTCTGGTATAGCAACATCCAAGCAAAATTTTTATTACATTACTTATAGTCCGTAAAATTTTGCAAGCGATATAGTCAAAGTTTCTCTGCATATTTCATAAATTGGAACAGAGTACTAAACTTAACATTAAATTGTAAAAAATAATCGGACTTGAGCATGAACAAAATTAATAATTTAATTATTACCAGTATAGTAGAGTGATAAAGCCAATATAATTTTTATTAATTATTAAAACCGATATAAAAAGGTTTGGAAACCCTTTCTTAGCCAATATCAAATCATTTGAACTCAAAATGCAGGCCAAAAGATACGATTTAAATAGTATAAAACAATTAAGGAAAATCAACTATTAATAAATTTATGAAAATTAATTAAAACATATTTTAAGCCAAAAGCAAAATAGAAATAAGAAGAACATCACGACCTTTTTCGGTTTTAAATCATTTCACTTTCAATATCCATTTCCATCATTATTTTTCCTGATTAATTTAATATATATATATATAAATATTATTTATTTATTTATTATTACTATCGTATCGCACAATTACGTAATTATTAAGTGGTTGACATCACTGGCTGTTTGTTTTTGCAGTTGCTATTTTGATTATGCTGCATAAAACAATTTCAACAATTTCAATTTGGAATTCAATTCTTTTTATGTTTTACTCACGAAAACAATTTGAAAATCAGCTGTTTAAGGAATTTTATTTTCGTTACCAACAAGAAGAGGGAGGTTATATCATATGTACGTCACATACTTATGTATGTTTGAATACAAAAATTATAAACCACATGTAAAACACAGATTTTGGCATATACATGAAATTCTATATGTATATCAATTTTGACATCCCATATGACACGTAATGTAAATACAGCTTTAGATAAGAAACAGTTATGCGTAAAAGATTCATAATATACCTCTATTAATTTTACAGTTTCTCCACTTGTATGTCAAATATAAGAATACAATTTGAATTGACACAATGTAATTGTACACACTTCACTTCACCCGAAATGTGTAAGTTTTAATAAATCTGCAGGTTTGTATATTCCAAAATAACAATAATTATTACTATTTAAAAATTATTACCTATAATGTGTGGCATTGTTATTTAATGAAAATATATACTTAATTTTAATTTTATGGCTAATAACTTATACGAACATTCACACATACATACATACATACATGTAAGTATTTAAATTTATGTGAATTTCCATGAATACGCTACACTCTTTTAAATTGTGCATAGGATATCTATTACCTTCCGACGATTTGACGATTTTTTAAAAGGTAAATTCAATACTAATTTCCACATCTTATTCGATGAAAGAGAACCTAGTTTCATTACTGTTTTGAACACGGATTTAGAAAGACAGTACTCCGTCTAGTTTGGCATTGCAACCACTATTTTTACTTGAGTAATTATATTTAATAGTAGATGACCCGGTGAACTTAGTTTCACCTACAATTTATGTGTTTATAAATTTTGATCAGGTTTTTATTAATCTTAATTAACCTGCAGCTCCAATTCATTGAGATTAATAATTCCGGCTTGGTTATTTAATAAAACTCCGTTGAAATTAATAGGGATTCAATGTAATTTTATTTAATTAGAGGATTAATACAATTATTTAATGTAAAGCTTTCTGACAAACTACGTTTTTTGTTTAATTATCCGGCTCGTAAATACACAATAATGAAGGTGTTAAAGACCATCACACAAATTCATGATTTTTGGAACTCACCTATCTAAAAAAATGTCATGTAGTCTGCAGCCAGTCGGAGTGCAATCTCCGTAATTTAAGACATTGCGCACTTGTTTTGATTTTAATAATGGGGATTTTTTTTGACATCTTCCAAACAGATTTAGATTCAACAATTAGTTGATGTATTAACATCCAGAGTTTGTATTTACCAAGCGCTTTATAGGCGTGGAGCCACTTTCACCTTACGCCCAAGAGTTTACGGCTTCGACTGCTACTTTGTTCTGAATAAAACGATATATCTTACCTTCTGAAAAAGCTTTTCTTAATAAATTATTGGTAGTTACTGAACAGTGCTTCCCGCGGCTTATTTTAAATATTTTATCCTTGAAAATGTTCATTGCTAATGAATGCAAGTAACAGCAAAGTAATAAAAAATGCTTATTCTTTTTAGAACTTTGTATGGGTTGCTATAATTATTGAGCATTTTTAAATAAATAAATGTAACTTCCTTTCACAGACGCGTAGAAAGAGACAAATGTGTTTCGGTAAAATTATAACGCATTGCCATATAACTCGCTTTTTATTTCTAGTGTAATTAAATTCCTAGTGTAGGAATTATGCAATAAAAAAATCGCAAAATATATAGTAGCGCTACTATTGTATTGCACACAGCTGTATATTGATAGATAATCGGACTTTCAAGGTCGGGTAGTGTACATAGATACATATACAAATGAAATAAATACGCTTTAATTCGCATTTAAAAGAAATCTGATATATAACCGGGTAACGCAGTTAGAGTGAGTCAATTAATTAATTAACCCTCTCATTAGCACCAAACTTCGTTGAAGACAAAAAGTAAACAATTGTTGCACACATACAACAGGGTGCATAATTGGACTAAAGGCCCAACTATAACATGCATAAGCTGGCTTAAGCAACTGTGCAATTCCATATAAATCATATGAGGCAAACTATAATGTACTTAACAACACTTTTCGTTAAGTTTCGTCAACTGTCATTTGCTTAAGCAAAGTACGAAACTGATCGCACATTCCATACGAAAACAGCTGATTGTGTTATAGATACATACATTAACAAACAAGCTGCAATGGAAATTTAATAGAAAAAAAATTGTTTGTATCAAAAAAGAGACGCATTTTATTATAATCGCAATTCAAAGGAACGAGCATGGAAAAAAGTAGCACAAAAATGCAAAAATTTTTTATTGTTTATAAGTTGAGTGATGCACACCGCTGCAGTTTTTAGTAGCCAAAATTACACAAGCACCAAAAATTGTGTATTTTTTTGTTCGAAAATTTCTTAAAACTAATGAAAATAATTATTAATTTGTATATGAATGGTATTAAATATATAAAATATATTTATTCAACACCTTTTTGTTAACGAAATTTATTTATTCTGAAATAAAATATGTTTTTGCAAAAGTACGAATAAAACAAATGTGCAACTTTGGCACTAAAGTTTCCAGGCTCATGTAAGTACATTGTAGCCACCTAAATCTCTTCAATAATTTGCTTAAGCATTTGACAGGCATTTTGTTAAATTTTTGACATTAGCTTCAGCTACCTTAAGCTTATTATAGTTGGTATGTTTTACATACGAAACATTCCTAATTTTTTGTGCTGATTATTTTTATGAAATTGAAATTCAAATTACGAATGTATTATGAATATGTTATAAATTTGACTTTAATACTGACTTTTATTCATTTTAGCAAAAATAATGAATAATTTATTTTCTGACTTGTTATCGGCAGGAAATTTGCACAATAAATAAGGGTAGATCTTATATAACACGCTGTACAAAAATACAAAAAAGTTATAAAGTAATATTATTGAGTTTTCGTTAAACTTTCGACTTACGAAGAAACATTTTTTCTTAAATTCATAGCAAAATTTCAAAGCTTAATAGAATTCGGTTTTGGGTTATTTTTTCGCGATATTTTGTTGGAAATTTATTTCTTTCGGTAATTTTATTTTTTTAATTTTGTGGTGAATTATTGGTTTTGTCGAATTGCCGATTTCTAGTCTTAAATTTTTGGCTTAATTTCGGTTGGTAAAAATAAATGTATGTTTTACTGATTTGAACTGTTTGTGATTTTTATAATTTAATGCTAAATTTAAGCTTTTTCGATATATTTTCGTATATTTGTCTTGTGAAATTTTCATTTTTTTATAATTATAAGTAACATAAAATTCTGGTAAAATAATGGTTATGTGGCGGAAAAATTCTGAGGTTTGTTGAAATTTAATTTTGCGGCAGAATTTCAAAATTTCCATACTTTCGATTTTTGTCCAAAGTTTTTTACATTTTTATTTTTTGGTAGTTAAATTTTTTTTACAAATTTCCTATTTATCCAATATTTTTGTATTTTTAGTGGAGTTACGATTTATTCTAAATTTAATTTACTGCGAAATGTTGGTTTTGTCATGAATTTTGATTGGTAAATTATTTTAAACTTGAGGTTTCGTAGTAAATTTTCTATACGATTCAACATAGAAGTCCGAAACTGATCTGGGGCCCCTAGTTAAAAATGTCTTCTCTATTGAAAATTAAAGGAATCAGTGCTCAACTGCTAATTATTTCAAGTTCCTATCTTAATTCGGAGTGGAGAAAATCCGACTCAAAGGTGTTGACCATGACTGAAGCTAGCACTTTTCCAAGCTTTATAATTCAATATGTCAAAATATATTTGAAAAAAAAAATTATTTTGCATATCCATATAGCTAATAATATGTGTTAATTTTATGAAGTTTTGACGTCAGGTTGAAATTAATATTTTATGTATTTATACTATGTAGACTGACTCTTAATATTTTTTTCTTTTAGATAAATCACAATATTGTGATATAAAAGGTCTAAAATGCATTAATGAAGGTAAGATTGATTGTCCTTAGCTTAGAATGCAAAGTTTTAATAAAGCGAACTTCTCAGCCTTTGCAATCTTAGCTAAAGATATTTGTAATTGTGTATGTACATACACACATACATATGTATGTTTGTTTCTATATTAAAATTTGTTGGTACGTGACAAGAAGTTCAACCGTTTACAATTTAAAAAAACATTCATTTTAGCTCAAATACCTATTCAGACGAAAGAGTATGTTGTCAAAAATAACGCATGTTATCCTTCATGCCTGGAGCAGCAAGTTACATTAGTTGCGTAAGTCACAAACGGTTACTGCGAACTCGAAAGAACCGACAAGTATGTACATATGTGTATCATAACTGTTATAAGCAATAAAAACTATTTGAAATAGAAAATGGAATTGCCAAAATTCTAGTTCGCTAAAATCGTATTCGACTATATAACAGACAAACAATTAAACATTTCTTACAGAAAGAACATTTTAATTTTACAGCAATAATGAAGTTAAGAATACATTGATTCCTGGTACATCTTATGTAGGAATAAAAATAATGAATTTACCGACTGTTCGTTATAATCGTGTTGTCACTCAAACCTATTTGGATTTAGTAGGTACAATTCATTAATATTTATCCAAAATCATAGCCAATTAAATGCATTTATTTATTCTAGTTTCAGTTGGAGGCGTTATTGGACTATTTGCCGGTGCTTCAGCTTTAAATATCTTTGAAATATTCTATGTAATATTGCGCAGAAAATGATTTTAGAAACCAATTTTAATCTCTTTATAATTTACCATAACAATGTAATATACTATATAAGATATAGAATAACTGACAGTAATAAATACATATTCATACAGATGCATATATGTACATACTTACAAAAATACTTCCATTTACATATTATTTTAATTGTTAGGCTTAAGTTCGTTTCTTTACTTTTTCTGTTAAGAAAGAAAATTTTTATTTGATATGATAAACTGTGAATACATTAAAAGTTTCAATTTTATTAGACAACTAGCAGAATGGAATGATTTTTCTATGCCGCTACGCACTTTATTAACATTCTTTGTTTGTGTCTTTCTACTAATTTTGTGTGCACTGTAAATTTCATTTGTTTCGCTCAAAAATCAAGATAAAAGGAATATGAAAGAGAACATTTTAAAATGTCATATTTTCGTCATTTTCTTACTCCACTTTAACTTTCTGTTATTGCATTCTTCGTTATCATATGCATTTTGCTTCAGGCAACAACCATCAGTTAGCAATGCAAGCCTTGTATGTATGT
The DNA here is from genome assembly GCA_963932375.1 of Phania funesta. Lineage (NCBI taxonomy): Eukaryota > Metazoa > Arthropoda > Insecta > Diptera > Tachinidae > Phania > Phania funesta. The sequence goes on from OZ010653.1 coordinate 45,021,588, forward strand.
ATCGGGCATGTTCTGACACTCGCAAGAGTGTCAAATCGCATGCGAGTAACAAATCGCCGAACTTATTTCTGCATGTTCTGCAACTCACGCCTTTTACTTGCGATTTGCTTTTGAAAAGTTTTAAAAGAAAACTCTGTATTTTTAATATTTCTAATACCTAAACCTAGAATATTACAAAAAATACCCGGGCATTTCATTTGAATTACTAACAGCACTAGCTGCGTATATTTTTCGAAGATGACTGGTATTAGCTGTTTATTGAAATCGCCAGTGCAAAAGAAGAAATACAGAAGCAAAGAACGTTTTTAAATTTCATGTTTTTAGAAAAAATTTGTTACAAAATGTCTTTAGTTTTGACTAAAATAAAAAGAAAACACTATTAATTTAATTTATTCACAACTTTGTAGTTTCTTTAAAAACTAGTTTAGTTTAAATGCAGCAGTTCACTTCAGTATACTCTTTTGACCTGAACTCGCCAAAACTCTTGCGAATGCGAGTTACAGAACACCTCACATGCGAGTTGAAATCACAATCGCAAATTTTGTGTGAGATGCGAGTGTCGGAACATGGCCGAATATCAAGAATCGCACTTTCAATGCAATATAATTCTTACAATGCCACCACAATCGCTGTTCTCAACCTTATACGCCGGGAACAAATGAATTATAGCTTTGGCTAACGCGATTTTCTCCTCGCGATTAGGATAATTCCCACTTCGTTGGCGCAAATTTATGGACTCACGTACCATACAACGACGAGAAATATCGCTCAGCGTTTGTTTTGTGCGATATTCTTCAAAAATTGCAGAAGAATCTCCTTTCTTTAAATATGATTGTAATTCCTGCAATATTTGTTTCACAATAAATCAAGAATGAAATGAATAGCTTTTTACTTACCTTCTTAAGATTGCTGACTGATGAAGGTGTTCCGTCTAGGCAAACTTCATGAAAAAAACAGCTGCAGGTTTTGTACTGCGATAATATTCGTGGAATATCATCTAAATTGATTTCAGCACCGTCTCGATCTTTAAATTGTAGTTCCCTGCCTTCTACGCCTATGTTATGCTTGTTGATAACTAAAGTTAAAAAACTGTACTAAACAAAGTATTTAATATTAAACGCTTGTAGACAATATTCACTTGATAAAATTATTCCATTTGGTGTGAAGTCCTCACTTTCTGAATCACTAATTTCAACATAACAAAAATTACCACCAATTTTCACTTTTACAAACATTATGATGTTCTTTTGTTCAAGTCCCTTGTATGAATAAGCACATTCTTGTTTTTAACCCGCATGGTTTAAAATGTATAAATTTAATACCTTTAACGGTATTAAATGAAAGAAAATAGAGAGTTTTACTTCTTTTTCAGGTGTTGTTTTTAAACCAAACAAATCATTGCAAATGAACTGGAAACTGGATGTGTTTAAATTTAAATGGCAAATCGGTTTGTATCATAGGCATGTATCCTCGGAAAACAGGTGGGAACGAAATCTGACCTGCAGTAGTTTTCTAAAGTCTAACATTGCTTTGAAAGCACATTTCTTGATCGATCATTTTCTAGAGCGACCAGCATATTTGCTTTTAACTTGTGTTCATCTTTATAAAACTGATGACTTCAACCAAGCGTTTATTTTATAATTATAATTGGCAGCGTTTGGCGATAGAACCATAATTACTCCAAATATTTGTTCATTAATTATTTCGCAATACTTTTAATATCCTACCAAGTGCCTCTAACGCTGGGTTATAAGCCATTGTCCATTCATGCGATAATTATTTTGCAATTTTGAAGTTCTTTTGAAGTGTGAACAGGAAATTGAATCTGGCATCCATCACTTTACCAACATATTAACTGAAGCTGCTAGAGTATCGACATCTTCTGCTCCTCTGGCAAAGAAACGAACATTTCACTGTACTAATAACATAAAAGGTCTATTACAGCAGAAAAGGAATCTAAGACGCCAATGGCAAGAGTTTCGCTCCCCAGGTCTCAAGTCTCAACTTAACTAGTGCAATAGGCTTCTGCGTGCTGCTCTGAAGAAGGACAAAGAGTCGAACCTGCGAAAATATTTAGAAAATTTAGACGCAACAAAGGAGCCAAACTACAGCTTATGGAAGGCGGTTAAGAAAATGCGGCGACCTACTACGTATGAATCCCCCCTACGACTACAAAACGGTGACTGGGCAAAAAGCGCGGCGCAGAAAGTGGAGGCTTTTGCCTCCCACTTGGACAATGTCTTTAAGCCAAACATCACTGGTTCAAGTATTGCTCCTGTTATTATTGACGATGAAGTTCGAGGTCCAACCAAGTTCCGGCTACCAGCAGTAATTGCCGTCGTTAAAAGTCTAAAGCCACACAAATCTCCTGGTTGTGACAATATAACAGCTACAATGATTAAAAATTTGCCTATTTCTGCTGTGCGTTTTATTTTGTTTATTTTCAACTCTATGGTGCGAATAGGTTACTTTTCTGCATCTTGGAAATTATCAGATTTAGTAATGATACCCACACCAGGCAAGGATGTCACCCAAGTATCATCATATAGTCCAATAAGTTTACTGCCAATACTTTCTAAGATGTTCGAGAAATTGCTGCTAGATAGTTTGGTAACTCATATTGACGCCAACGTTGTAGTTCCTGACCATCAGTTTGGCTTCAGGCGGAAACATAGTACCACCCAACAAGTGCACAGAATAACTAATCTGATTAGACGTGCTTTTGAGAACAAACAGTACTGTTCCGCGCTATTTATTGATATATCTCAAGCCTTCGACAAGGTCTGGCACGAAGGACTTTTATTTAAGATCACACGGTTGTTACCTTTGAACGTGCATAAATTGCTAAAAAGTTATTTGTGGAATAGGTACTTCCAAATAAAAACAAAAGCTGCCACCTCTTGCCGCAGAAAAATAAATGCTGGTGTACCTAGGACTGTTCCTATACTTATTGTTCACTGCTGATATGCCTACGAGTAAAGTTACTCCCACGTCTACATTTGCGGATGATACGGCTTTCTTGAGTATTCACAAGGAGCCTGCAATTGCGTCCCTAAGACTTCAATCTCACGTCAATGAGTTGGAAAATTGGCTGCAAACATGGAAGATAAAAGTCAACGCTTCCAAATGCGTGCATATTACGTTCACATTAAGGAGGGGAAATTGTCCACCCATCACAATTATTGGGGTTACAGTGCCGGCACACAATAGTGTGAAATATCTTGGTATTCACCTAGATCGTCGCCTTACGTGGGCCCACCATATAGATGCCAAAATAACCCAGCTTAAACTCAGAACAGCACAGCTTTACTGGCTTATTGGAACTAAGTCAACCCTTGACTTAGAACTTAAGCTGCTTTTGTATAAGGCAGTATTGAAACCTATTTGGCTGTATGGCATCCAGCTGTGGGGAACAGCGTCACCATCCAACGTAGAAAAGCTTCAAAGGCGGCAGTCTAAACTTCTTAGAATAATTACGGGCGCTCCATGGTATGTAAAAAATAGTAACATCCACAGAGATCTCAAAGTGCCGTTAATTCGAGAGGAAATCAAGATAGCAAGTACAAACTACGTCGTTAAGGTTGCTGAACATCCTAACCGTCTTGCGAGAGACTTACTCACATTCGAGGGTCACAGGCGTCTCAAAAGGGTTCAAACAACTGATCTGATACGTTAAATTCTTTTATTATGATCACTTACAGTTGTGTGGTGCAATGGCAATAGCAACTTTTTTTTTAGGTTAAGATTTGAATACTTATTGTGAATTCCGAAAGGCAAGATTCAATAAATAAAAATTAAGGAAAAAAAAATTTTTTCAAGTACTTTTGACATCGGTGATTGCTTGGAAATATTACATGTTGGGTCGCTCCTCTGACGGAGGTACGAAATTGTCATGGAAGAAATAGCACTCTCGATTGCCTTTTGGCAAACTCGCTGCGTCGCGTCTGTCAGAGACGATGGACCCCTTATCCAGGATATATATAGGCATATGGCTTCACACATCAATCACATCAATTTCTTCCTTATCCACTTTTTGATAAGCCACGGACGTTTTAAACATAATCTGCACAGATTTGGATACGATAAAACCGCAGACCACTTGATCTTCCAATGTCAACGGTTTTAAAGTTGGACCACTCAAATAAGTGAATAATGAAATATAATTCAGTACATGCTCCAGAGCGGGAAAACTGGCGGAAGGCATCTGTATTGGTACCAAGTGTCTGACAGAGCTAAAACGAATCGTGTCGCTGCGGATAACAGACGTAGAATTGCGCGCACGATGATAGCTAACCACCACCCACGCAGTAATACTTTACAGCAGTCCTGTGGGGAGAGTGGCAGGAGGGTGTGTGGTTTAGTGCTTAGGCGCCAGGAATAGCGAATCATACAAGTAACCAGTATCTATGAAGATTCCACGCATCAAGTTTCAAGCCATACATAAATAAATAAATTGTGCACGTGAAGTTCTTTTACTTTTCAAATAAAGTACACCATTTTTCTTTCTTGCAGATTAATATGTTCCGCAGATTAATATGTTCCAAAAAAAAATGTTCATACAAAAATAGGAAAATAAAAACTTGTGAACATGAATAAAAGAGTACCGCAAAATGATGTTCTTTTTTTAGCGATACAATGAGTAGGTCTGTTCCAGGTGAATAACAAAATAGTCCGGACTATTGAGAGTAAAAAGAAAATTACTCTCTGAATGTGCTAAAGTTGTCCGAAATTGCTGGAACGCAAAAAAACACAATTGAACATCTTTAAATACTTTCTCAAATAAATTTTATTTTAGTAATTTTATACGCTTAAAATGCATAAGCAGCTGTCCATAACTTCTTAACTGATCGATAAACGCTTTTTTTTATTAAATAAAGTGATATGTATTCACAAATATATGTACTTACAACTTTAAGTTTATTGGAAAAATTTTCCGTTTTGCTCTTTAATAAATTTAAAATAAAAACTTTCTTCTTTTATTTAGAAATTGTTTGATTTCTATATAAAAACAAAAAACAGCTGATAATTTAATTCTAGTCCGAACTTGTTCAAAGAAAAAATTCGTACGGATTTGTACAGGAAATGAAAAATTGTACTCTCTCATTTTCTCTCAAAAATTGCACAAAAATTGTTATCTGGAACGCTTTTGGACTAAATCGGACTGTTTTGTTATGCACCTGGAACAGACCTAGTATATGCATAGTATTCATAAACATACATGCATATGTAATTACGTACAAGGCGAAACTGAAAATAGTCCAGTAAGCAGATGATGACAATTATACATACATACAGACATTTGTATCCACATCCATACTAATGGAAGGTTTTTCCTACCTATGAATTTTTAAACATTGATGTGAGTATATTTTTTACTGGTAAGGAAAGGTGTAAAACCCAGCCTTAAAAACAAGTTCGTTTATAACATCTTTTTTTTATACACTAGCTGTTACATGAAGACAAAAGACACCTTATTTTAAGATAAAAGTAATTCTGGTAAAATTAAATCTTTTTCATACATACTTACATAAAATTGTTTTTAAAAATTTTCATTTATCATGTTTGACAAAGGCGATTAAAACTGTATAAAATATCTTAAAACGTTCAAACTTCATTATAATATTCGAAATTATTATCTTTTTTCATGACATCAATATTTTTATTGTGAAAAATAAAATTAAATTTCACGTAAATATAAAACACTTAAATTTGCACAGCAAAAATTAGTTTTTAGTGAGCTTTCGAGGTACTTATAACTAATAGGAATATATTTAAAGTAAGAAATCAATAATAAGAAATTAATAAAATAATATAAAATTATACCAAAATCCAGTAGTCACACAAAAAAGTTTAAAATTTAATTACTTACGTACATATGTATGTACGTGCTATGAACGAATAGTCACCCATTTTCTGAATTTCGATTAGAATTGAAATTTCTCTTTTTGGGCAACTTTGATATTCTGCGTTCCGTTTCGATTGGATATTTTACGACTGTGTGTACGCTCGTAATGCAGAAATGCGGAGAAATTTTTTTAGCTTCAAGAAATGTGTAATTAATGGTCTTACATAATTATTGTTTTTTTTTTACTTTCCGGACTTACCTGATGTGTTTATTTATTTATTTATTGTACCCACAATATATAATTCTTGGTTTATTTATTGAATCACTGTTTTAGTGTCCAAAATTTGATATTTTATTGCAATGTTTATAAAATTGCTAAATTTTTGTGGTCATACATATTTCACACGTTCCACTGCGAAACAGTTGGAAAATACTCTTCATCTTCTTCTTTTTTTACGATACAGTTTTTGGTTAGAATACGTTTTTTCGATTCGTGCGTAACTCATTACGGAAACGTAATCAAAATGGGGGTGATTAAAACAAATAATATCAACTAGTTTGAATTGTTAGGTATATGTACATCGAATTTAATTCATAAAAATAATTTTTATATCGAACTGAACGTTCAACATTTTCTTCATGTAGTACTTGGTGTCAGCTGCATTCTTAGACTTAAAAGACTTTTACCAGCGCCTTATTATTTGGTTTTGAAATCGTGTTTAAATGAACGGTACTTTTACGTAGGGGTAAATAATACGATGTCGGATCTTTGTGAAATGGGACCACTGTTATATACCATATTTACTTCATGTATGCCGAGTGTTATTGAAGTAACGGTAGCCACATATGCTGATGACACAGCATTCCTGGCAACGAGCACATCTGCAGCAGAAGCATCCAACTTGATTCAGCAGCAGATTGATAAACTTCAATCATGGTTAACCTGTTGGAATATACAAGTAAACGAAAATAAATCTAGACAGGTAACCTTTGGTCTAATACTACATTTACACCTGCGCAAAATCTAGTAGATTTCAGCTCAAATCTCGAAGAAAATTTCTGCCGTTTACACCACAGCTTTTTGACGTATTATTGGATTTCATTTTCATAACAAAAACAGCTGACTGTAGAAAGAATAAAACATTGGCTCTAAACTTAATTAAATTCGTACTACAATTGTTTTTATACACATAATTACAAATGTAATATTACTTACACTTTATTTATTATTGTTTTATCCATTTTGAAACCACTTACTTTAAACTTTTATTATTTTTTAATGTTGCTGCAAATATTTTGTTTCTACTGCGCTTTTTTTTGTTACAAATGTCAAAATTTTCTTGTATATTTCAGTACATTAGCAAAAAATACATAGTTGCATCATTCAGTATTGCAAGATTTTGAGAGATTTTGCCAAAATCTAGTTCGTAAGTAGATTTTGTTTTGTATGGGTAATCTGGTAGAAATAAACTAGATTTCGCACAAAATCTCATAAGTACCAGATTTTGCGTAGGTGTAAATGTAGTATAAGGAAAGGTGATTGCCCATCAATAAATATGAATGGATCGCAAATCCCTAGCAGTGACTCTGTAAAATATTTAGGCATGTGTTTAGACCGGCGATTAACATGGAAATCTCACATAAAAGCAAAGAGATTACAATTAGACAATAAATTTAAAAAAATGTATTGGTTACTTGGCACAGTCTCAATTAAGTTTAGAAAATAAAATCCGACTCTATAAGAGTATTATAAAACCAATATGGACTTACGGTATTGAATTATGGGGAACAGCCAGTCATTCAAATATTGAAAATTTTCAGCGGTTTCAATCTAAAACGTTGCGAGCGATAGCTAGCGCACCGTGGTATATTACAAATAACGCGCTACACAGAGATTTAGATATTCCAAAAGTTAAAGAAGAGATTAATAAGTACAGTAGTCGATACCTTCAGAGGTTAAGCGACCACATCAACCCATTGGCTATTTCGTTGTTAGATGAAAGTGAAGACATAAGAAGACTGAAAAGAACTCATATTTTAGATCTCCCATTCAGATTATAAATTCTCAATAACTTTTGTTACTTTATATTTTTCCCGACTTATTTTAACATTTTGCTTTTGTAAATAAAATGTATATAGAATAACTGAATTTTATAAATGTAAGTATATATACTTTATTAAAATTGTATTGTTATAATTTTGAACATAAAATGAACAAAAAACAAAAAAATGCATATTGGATAATATTATTGATTTTAGTGAAAATCAAAAAGCTTTGAGCACATTTGCTTAATATCTTAATATAGATTGCAAATAAAGAACACAAAATAAAAAAAAAATGTAGTACTTGCAGTACATGTGAAATTTTGAGCTCATATCATGTTTCTTAAACGAATATATACAACATGCACTGCGGACGCGGTACTTAAAAATAGAAAAACATGTACACGTGGTGTTTCGTCAATTTTGTTGTTCTGAAAATTGTGTATTTTATTTTGCTCTGATACTTCGAGTAAGTGTTCATGCTACACGTGTACTTCACGTATACAAATAAAATTGTGCAGACCTCTAGTATGCATGTACACATTTTTGTTCTCTTTTACATCATGTTTGTATTCAGTTTGATTCGAGTCAATTAACAAATTTAAAACGAATGTATTTTTTACATTATAATTTTTTTTAACAAAATGAAAAAATATATTGATTTTTATAGTATTAATTATCCACTTCTATCACAAGAATAAAATTTTGCAAAACCTAAATTTAGATACATGTGTCCATTTAACACATACATATGTATGTATTTACATATACCTATTTTCTCAAAATCGTGGTTTCAAATAAATTATGAGTGAAATTTTACACACTTTCAGTTAATATATCTTAACACATTAAAAATTACGTTATTTATCCATATATGCAATAAAGCAAAACGTAACACTCTCACAATATATTTTATTAGATATATTTAGCTCAAGTCTTCACGCATACAAATTGTAGACTTTTAAATCTGTAAAGTAAAATTTCGACGCTTTAAAATTAAGTGATCTGATATATTCATATATTTACATACATATATAGTAGTTCATATATTTTTTTTAAACACTGATTAGAAACGACATTAGCATCATGAAGAACCACTTTTAATGCATTTCTTACAGTTTCATTAATGTTTTCTGCAAGGAGTTTTAGGGTTTTTAATATTTTTATTTAAATATGTTTATACAATTTATTTTAAATGACTATGCGTATATAAATTTTGTTGGTGTCTATGTAATTGATTGATTTCCTAAACAAATAAAGTATAAAAAAGTGATCTATATGGCATGTAAATGCCCAGTCATCTTGAATACGTTTTCCATTAATTTACTTTGTTTCCTTTAACGCCATGCCTACGATTCCCAACAAATGTCAACTATTAAATTGCTATGATGCAGCTATTGAAATCATAATTATTTCAATTTGAATCTGGTTTAACGTTGCGTCTCAAAATAGCTGCAGCTAAATCCTGTTTCATGGCAACTTGTTGTCGTTGGTCTGCCAAAGGTTGTGTACTACGCAATCCATTGACGATATCTTTTGTTTTACCAAAATAGATTTCATTCAAAGTGTTGCGTATTTTATTTTCCATTTCCTCAACCATGCGTCCGATATTAGCAATGTGAGGCGAAGATTCGCTTACATTGGCATCTTGTTCCGTTTGACGGGTAAGTGAACCACCCAAATTCATTGTACCGGAACCTTGTTTGTTAGTTTGCAACCACAGCATCGCAGTAGAAGTAAGTTTATAGTGAGCTGTACGTCCGGTAGGTTTTTCTTGAACTTCCACAACATGTATGGAATCCCAACAGCCACGAATTTTTTTACTGCCATCGCCAGCTTTCTTAATAAGAATAACTGCAGCAAATCCATGATCTAAATCCCATAAATAAACTGAGGAAACACCTCCCTCATAATACATTTCGCGGTATTGATCAAATGCGTAGTTAGCTTCAATTTCCAGCTTACGTAAACGTTCGGATGGCATTTGCCCATCTTCCAACGGAGGGTAATAGGTGTTGGACCAAGGAGACCTATAAGAATCGCCATCACGATTGTAGTCGCACAGTAAATAATCTTTTCCATGATCCTTATCTTTGGCAATTTTTAAAGGCTGATCTACAGAAGAGAGTAAGTCTTCACATAAATCGGGTGCCAATTCAATTAAATCACTTAAATTCTTCTCAATTTGTTGGGGAGGTAAACGCCGCATTAAATCCAAAGCACAATCCATTTGTAATTCAGACTAAAAAGTATATATGAAAACGCATTAAGTAAATAATAAACAAACAGCATTAACATTATAGTTTCCTTCTTTAAAAAAAATTGAGTCGTCGTTTATTTTTAAGACTCTTCAGGGCCGGTAGTGCTTCTCCATTATAAACAAAGGCCACTTTAAATGAAGTCGGCTTGAATTTATATTCATGCATGTATGTATGTATGTACGCTACACATATATAATCTTTATTCTATTATTTCCTTTAAAACAATTCGTTACTCACCATTTTCTGTTGTTGCTTTTTATTTCAATTTTTAAGTTGCTAATAGTTTTGTTTATAGAGATTATACCTTATATTTTATTAATATTAAGAGTTGTTTTGTTATATGTATATTGATATTTTATTTACACCATAGACTATTATTCTGTGATTTACCACAAAGTCTCCTCTGTAGATTTACTATGAAATACTTTCAGGTTTTGGGGTCAGGAAGTTGCTCACAAATGTAGCAGCGATTTGCGCCGTTACAGTATATCAGCGCCGCCGGCTTTTGAAAACGCTTTTACGGCGGATTAAAATCTATTGTCAATCGACTAATAGAGTAGCACTTAAAAAAATTGTGTGCGGAGTAGAACAAATTATTTCCGAGTCTGTATCTTCCATAATTTTTATTCCTAGCAGACGTCGACCATATGCTCAAATTTTGACTAAAACATCCGATGCTATTACATATTAAATATTTGTTTTTTAGCATGTCAGCCAAGTTGGTAACGCTAGATTTATTATTAATTTTATAAACATCAATCACATCGATACTAAGCTAATAATTATAAAATAACCGTTCTTAAATTGAAGCCAATTTCCCTACAAAAAAAGGTCACCGAAAAGTATTTACCTGTTGCTCTGTTGCTGCTGTCAAAGATGATGTCACATTTTATATGTATTATATTGTTTTACTCTCTACCTTATTTCAATATAGTTTTTAATAATTTTCAACTTCATTTATTTTATGTGACGGAACCCTTTTCTTGGCTTAACGCAAACCGGAAATAGCTTATCAATCTACCCAGCCAGCTCAGGATGTCAGGGGAGGTACGACCAGCTACATACGGTGCAGGTCCACACAAAATTTATAACTAAAATATGAAACAAAATTACAAAATAACGAACATTTTACAGATCAAGCACGTTTAACATTAATTTATAAACTCGGATCACTCGGACATTTACACCAATAATAACGGACACAACATTAGAATGCAATCATTCGACCGGTGAAAATGGAGACTTATTGTGGAATGTGTCCCCTACTAGATGCCCACCCTACCATGGTAACATAAATGTAATAAATCCTTTATGTTACCCCGGATACCTTTACACATTAGATCACTGCTTCTTACATAAAACACACCTTTAGATTTACTTAGCCGGACATTTCCGTGCTAAGCTTAACCAATAAAAAAAGATCAAATTTAAAAAAAAACGCTATAAAATTTTTTATTAACTAAACGCTTATGCCTACATAAGATTGCTCCAAATACAAAAGTTAATATTAAATAAAAGAGAATTCAAAAATTATTTATAATTAGAAATAGATTTTTAACAACAATAAAATTACAAAGAAACATCCCAAAAATACACTTAAACACAGCTAACTGACCGTTAAACAAAATTGGAACAACAGAAAACACCTAACCCGAGAAAGCTCTCTGAAGTTATTATTTTTCTTGTCTTGTAGGGTTCAATTTTACCCAAACCTAGCTTTATCTATTTAATACCTAATGTAGTTTTGGGCTTACACTTATTATTCCTTCTCTTTTATTTTTATGCTTATTTTTAAAAGTTTAATAAGGATTTATTTATTATTTATCAAATTCTTTTAAACTTTTTTTGTGTGTGTTGTATGAAATTGTTAATTTTTACTAATTATGAGGAAACAAATCGTATTCTTAACAATTGAAGTAATAAAAAAAATTTGAATTAGTTTTTTTACTTAAAAACACACCGCTTAACGGAAACAAATCGGTTTGAACTCACCAATACCCAAAAAAAAGGACCTTCACCACGTTCTCCTGGCACCGTTTTTAACCAGCCACAACCAATTATGGTAAACCTTCCCAGAACACGGACGTATTAGCAAGCCCCACTTAAGTGAATCATCCAAGAAATAAGAATAGTTTCCCAAGGGATGGCGATAATATTTTCCACTCCATACGCACAGAAAGCAAATCTTCAGATTTATTTGATCAGGAAGACCAGGACAACAATCAAATAAGCTTAAGTTCTTCCTTCTTAAAAAATCAAAAAGTCCAAAATTCCTCAGCTCTAGTACTGTGTTTCCTCTATCGCTGCCTTACTAAAACTTTTCTTATCCCCGCACTTTTCCTTGCAATTCGCCGTACTCCGAATTAATGTTACCGCTACTATTTCTATCCCGCTCTAGCAACTGTTTCTTCACATTATTTATCCCATTTACCCCTTCTAGCATTCCCTAGATACAAAAATAAATGCGATATCTTCTGCTAAAAAAACATCCTTAGCGGTATTAAAATTACCAAGCGGTCCCTAAGGTTCAATGACCAGCTTCATTACTTCGTCCTTGACTCATTAAATTGATCCTTTTAGCATCACTAATGCAGTACATATTTTTGTGGTAATAGGAGCTCAGCAAAAATTGAAAGGGACCGTTACTCTATTTAGATTATTGCTGATTCTCACATTACCGTATTTTTCTTTTACTATTTGTTTTTATTTTCCTTTTTTTTCTTTGTTTGTTTTGCATTTACTATCAGCTGATCATTTGTGTTTGTAGTTGACAACCCACACTCCTTATTATTTAAAATCAGCCGGTACATTTATTCCACAATTTTTACACCCTCTACAAAAGAGGCACATTTAAAAATGTCTCATGAAATATTATGAGTCATTATATAAAGTGAAAAGCAATTATTATATTAAGAAACTGATTATATTCATTCAAAATGTATATTAAAAATAGTAAAGGAATTACTTAATAATAAATACACTTCATATAGTATATGTATTTATCAACAGCAGTGCAGTGCAAATAGTGTATTTTTTAACAATTGGCAATAAAAAAATTAACAATAAGCAATTTTCAAAAATCTTTATTTTCGTTCATTTGTCAATATATAGCGATTTTTCCTCAAATTACAGAATTTTTTTGTAAGAGTTAATTTTTTTCTGAACATTTTTTCTAATCCGGTTTTGTTTTGAATTTCGGCGAAGTTCACCTTTTCTTTTCTAGTTACTTTTTAGTTAATTCATAGTTTGCTCTGAAAAGTGTCCATAAATTTTAAAATATTCACAGTTGATTTTTGATTATTTTATGTGCAATTTTTTCGGTTTATGGTAAAAATTTTGAAATATAATTAATTTTTCGATTGTTATCAAAATTTTAACCTTTTAGCGTTTTAAAATTTCTCTTGTGATATTTAAATTTTTGTGTGATTTTTATTTTTTAAATGATTTCAAAAGTTCTTGATACATTTTAGGTATTTTGGTAATTGAAAATTTTTAATGCATTTTTCGTATTATTTTGGTGAATTTTCAAATTATTGGTGAAATTAAAAACTTCGATGCCATTTTGAATTTCTCCGAGATATTTAGCTTTTGGTAAAATTTGTTGTGAATTTTTCAATACTAAGTTCTTTAATACATCCGGGCCCTCGGGTGGATAATTGACATGCTACTCAATTTCATAACATGTCGGGTTGACTAGTCATAGATCTGTTCTTCCAACGTACAGATTGCTGTTCGCACAGTGATATGGCTCGTGAAGACCATTTCTGTTGATGATCTGGCCGTGTTCAAACACAGTTGTCCGAACAGCCCTCCTGTCATCACACAAAAAATATAAACACAGAGTTAATAAAAAATATGTGTATATGTGCTCTCCTCCAAACACCCGTACACAAACTAAGCTGCGAAAAATCCTTTTCGTTATTCTGTCAACGCTCTCTCCATGTGCGAACAATTATGTGCCTAGTGAAGACGTAGTGGTAAGTCTTCAGAACAAATACATATACCAAACGAATTGGTCTTACTCCTACAAGAAATACAATAGAAAAAACCACACGGGTTTTGTTTGTGTAAAAGTCAAATGTCAAACATAGTTAAAGCAAACGAAAAAATTCTCGATATATATTTAATTGAAAATTGTAAATAAAATTTAAAAACATTTCACAATAAATTTAGTGGTTTCGCTTAAAAAAATGTGTTTCGACCAAAGTAATTTGATACAGGTAGACTCACGGATATAAAAAAATTTGCCGTATTCGGACAATTTTGTAAGTCAATTTTCGCGCTGGTGAGTTCACTGGTTTTAATTTGCTTTCCTCTTAATAAACAATTACCAACTTACAAATAAAATAATTGGTTCCCTGTACAGGTAAACTCACCATCCCAGCTGAGTACTTTTGTTGTAACTTATTGGAAGTCAAATTCCATATAAAAACTTCTTGCACCATTTCCGTTACTTGTTTATATATGGAGTTTGACATCAGCAAAGAAGCCGGAAGTACTTTGAATTCGCCGGTGAGTTTAATTGTATTCAATTTTATGTTTTCTTCAGTTTTGAATTTAACAGGCAATCAAGAATTAGTGTTACCAAAGCATATATTTATAAAAACGCCTTGTATGAGTAAAAATTATCTAATGTAAATAAAATTACACCTAACCTAATGTTAGATTAACAATATGTTATAAAAGCCTGTTACAAACAGCAAATACATATGTACATTTGTATTACTAAATTTTAACGGTAATTAGTCCCAAATAAACAAAATATGAATTAACATATGTGCATAAATAAAATTATGAATTTTTTAAAGAAGCCGGAAATACTTTGAATTTGATTGTGAGTCTACCTGTTATCAATATTATTAGCAAGAAAATTTATAACAGTATTAGTTTACGGGTATATGTTTTATCCCACATCTCGGAAATATGAGGATCGACGTTACTTGTATCTTCTACCAAAGATATATTACAGATTAGTTCCAAAACATAGTAAATTAACTGGTGCCATACAAAACTGATTTCAATACCGTGCAGATCGAATTGTTAAATGAACGTTGCTATCTATATGGATCTACAACATACGTATGTACTTTATTGGATCGGCAATGTATATTGCAGTATAGTTGATACATTTTTTAATGATTGTGTGTCTAATTCTTTGTAAAATACGTTTCACTATTTCCTAAACTTTTTTATATGGAGTTCGACATCCGCAACTGGGCTGAAAATGTATTGAGTTCGCCCGTGAGTCTACATGTTCTCAATTTGTGGTAAGAAAAATGAAGTACAGAAGCGTGCACTACTAATCACGAAATATGGACGAATGAAACGTAATGTTGAATTTCTAAAAATTTAAAACCTTAAACAGGATCCGCTTTTAGAAAATATTTTACATAGATTAAAAAAACGGATTTTTGTACTAAATTGATCAGAAACGCTGAAATGTTAGACTATCGTTATATTTTGATGTGGATTTGTATGTAAAATTTGCCTTATGGTACATCAAATCACTCCTTTAACTCGATGAGATATATGTTGGTAATTTAAGTAAAAACAGCACACACACTATCATGCTACCTGTGTGACTTTTTAAAATTTATTAAAATCTAAAAACAATCATATCCCAGTATTGGATCGAACCTATTGTATGTAAATTTTTTTAGTGCAGCCAAGTATACATGTGTCATAATTTTATATCATTCAGATTGTGTATATTAACAAATTAGTACACTAATTTACAGCTGGGAGTGGAGACGTGTTTTTTTCCTTTCATTCGTTGCAGTACAATAAAAATTTCACTTCCTAAAGTATTTCTTGTAATTAATTAGTTTCTTATTATTAAAAATTTCCTGTTAAATGTATTACTATGCAATAACAAAAGATCTTTGAAATTATGTAGAAATTATGCTCATGCAAGCAACTTTATTACAAAAAACTGGAGTTTGAAACTGTTAAAAAAAGTTAAAGAAAAAATGACGGGTGTATGCTAAAATATAAAAAATTATTGAAAAGAAGTGGGGAAAAAAGAATGAATCAAAAAGAATATAACAGTAAATGGAGATGTAAAACATCACTTGTGTTGGACGTCATTTGTTGTAAATACTAGAAAGTCAAGGAATGTGTGTATGCATAATATAATGCTTTTCTTAATTGTATTAACATTATTTTTCATGTAGAACAAATATAGTTGTTTCGATAATTTAATACGCGTGAATGGCTAAAATGGACATGTGTTAGTGTTTTAGTAAGAGAAATAAAATATATTAAAACTTTCCCAAATTGCTTGTTGTTTTTATTTTCTCCACCTTTTCAACTGCAGGAGTCGCAAAACGAAAAATTTTACCATCGTCATAATCATCACGCCTCGTTTAAAAAATGCCACAATTTAATAAAAACAATTGGCAAACAATTTTCCCTAAGTTTACTGTCTGAATAAGTATGTTGAATGCAAACCTAATTAAACAATTTTTTTATGAAAAGTATTTGTTTACAACAATTCTTATTTCTTGTTGAGGATTCACTACGAAGTTGTACATTGTATTTTAGGATCACGGAAGCGGTTTAAAGTGAAATTTAAGTTTGGTGTTTGTTGGTTTGCAGATTCCATGCTTTAACTTCAAGAATTTGATTGGGCTTCTCAATTAAAATGTAAGTCTTTTTGTTTAATTTCCTTTTTAATTTTTTCGGTTCCGTTTTTGTAGATTAATGTGTTATGTTTTCGTATACTTTATTTTATAAAAAGAGGGAAAAAAAGGTTGTCCATATTAAATAAATAATTCTCTTTCTGAATAGAAAGAAAAAACGAACTCATGCCTAAGGATTGAAATTACTTAACAATTAGTTTTATATGAACTTCATTTCTATTGGTTCTCAAACAGTCATTTAGTATCAGTTTTAACTAAAAGCTAACTAATCTAATGTAGCTTTCGTAGAATTTTGATTGTTAATTAAAGAAAGCGTGTTGAAAGTCTAATTGAAGTCGTGCATGTATAGTATAGTGTACAGAAAGTAAAAATTATAATTATTTACATAACTGGGTCATGGGAAAACTGCATCTAACATAAGTCTAGCTGCAATCAGATTAAAACTTAATGTAGATTATTTAATAAGCTTGGAATTTCTAGGCATGTGTTCGTTTTCTTTTTTCCATTCAGATAAAAGTCCAATCAAATTCTAACGTTTACTGTACCTATTCAAAGTTGTCATATCAAATAAATTCTCTTTCTGAATAGAAAGAATAAGGAAAACGAATTCATGCCTAGAAAATAAATTACTTAATATTAAAAATTAATTAGCTCATATACCTACAATAGTATCTAGGTATATTAAATAAGGAATATAAGCACAGAAATAAGGGCCACCTATCACGTATATTTATAGCTGCTGTTGTAAGATATATTAAGCAGGGACTGTAAATATTATAAATTTAATTCAAAAAATTACTTTTTATGATTATTTTTCAAGTTTTATTTATTTACTATTCAGTCATTTTGGCCAAAAATATATTACACTGTTGTAATACCCAAACAGTTTATAATAAATATATCCTTAGTGTAAAAATATTAAAACAATAATTAGTCTAAACATATTTCGCATTAACTTCGCCAACACATTGTAAGTAGTATAAATAGATTCTAGATGATAAAAAAAAAAGATTTATGAATGAAGAGGTCCAATTAGAGAAAATAAATATGTATGTACAACAACAGTCATTAAATATGGCGTTAGTACCTTCAGATAGCAATCATTGACATGTCTCATTATAGCATCAACGGATTAAATTTAGTATTAATACCTTTCTAGTGAGAGAAAATTTTTGTTTAACAACTTTATTAAAGTGTGTGAAACGACTCATTCCAATAACCAATGACTTTGGAAGAAAGGGCCTAGATAAAAATGATCTAGAAAATAAGAGGTGAGAATTCCTAATACGATGCGAAAAAACGAAGGCATTCCGCAACTCGAGAGGCATGCACTAAACTCTTCCTGAAATTTTACTCGATATGGCATCAATAAGACTACTAAAAAACGAACTTGCTGGCAAGAATTATACCTAAACATGTATGGCTATCAGCAAATGTGATTCTGCCATTGCCCAAAAGTAATTAAAGGCCATAGAAAAAAACGAGATGTAGGCCCAAATAGCTTTAGTTTTTGAAGCATTAACAATATAAAATAATTCTTCCCGGTCGAATCCAAGACTTGTTCTAGGCTTGATTTAATATTATACTAAAACATCCTACTACCTTTGAATAGGAGAAAGACATCTTCAGCAAAATCCAAACCATGCACGTAGGATCAGTTGCACTTAAAATATCATTAATGTAAAGAATAAGGAGAAGGGGACCCAATACAGGTTCTTGAGGGACAGCAGACGAAAACGGAAGTATATTATATGCAACATTATTGGATACTAAGAATTAAATCGCCCAGTTAGATATCACACTAAAAGTCTACAAACCGTTCTAGAAAAGTTGACATCGTTAACAAAATAAATAAAATTGAACGCCTTAGTTAAGTCAAGAGATATGATATTGTGTCAGTACGACCCTAAAGAAATAGTGCTTAGGTAACTACGGATGCAGAGATCTTATTGAATACAAACGCTAACATTTGGTCTTTCAGCATGTTCTCCACAACCTTATACAGTGTTGGGAGTATGGAACTAGGTCTTAGAACATCAACATTACGGTCAACATTGGTTTTAGGGATATGAACAATGCGAGCAGTCTTCCACCCGAATGGAAATATCGATATTGTTAAGATCGAGTTTGTTAAGTCCATTTTGAAACCAGAAACAAAAGAAAAAACTATCTTTATCAACTTTAAGTATAGCTCCGAAAAGATCAGAGGTTACAAATTTGTCAAAAATAAAGTCCTCAGACACATACGCACTAGGCCAGAAGTAGGAATTTATAACATTGGCATCCAGTTCATGGGTAGGAGTGACCCTACCAGTAGTACCAGTTTTATTAAATAATCTCCACAATCCATGCGCTTTTTAAGAACCAAAAAGTTTCAAAAAGTATTCATCCCTTTTCGCATAATATTCTTACCTCTTACAATATGCTTGCCAGTTTTAGCTAGATGGGTCTGTTTTAAAAGCTGAACGCGCTTTATCACACAGATATCACTCTGAAATGACATTATTAGACTTCATTCAAACATCATCTTTACTATGCAACATAATTTTTTAGGCACAAAGCAAGAGAGGTCATTCTCAACCACTTTAATGTTTTTTAAGTCACGGTACTCGAAGAAGTCGTCATGGCAGTCAACATTGAAAGAAATCGAGGCACAACTAAGCCTGGATGGGAACTGCACCTGGTGGTAAAAACCAACTGACGTACTGATTGCTCAAAAAAAAAGCGACTTAGTACGAGTTCTCGCATCAAAGTGAATGGGCATAAAATTATGAGCTATGCAAAGATTACACCTCTGACAGTGCGAACGAGCAATTTCACCTTTCGAATGCATGAACAGATTACAATTAAAATCACCTACCACAATAATGTCAGTAAATCTGGAAATGAATCTGAATGAAGTATCTCAAAGGAATCGATAAAGTTAATTTTTTTAATAAACCTCAAACAAATAAAAATTATTGCAACCAATGGTAGTCCGCGTAAGATGGATTGCGTTGGTGTATGATATTTTCGGTTGAAATATGAAGAATAATGATTATTTGCGGCCCCTGATTTCAAATGATCTGCATAATAATAAAATGTTTCAGTATGCTTTTAAAACTCACAAAATATGCAAACAACCAACAAATATGATTTTTTTTACCAAAATATACAACTATTTACATGGCTATACCATCAAAATATGCAACTACACAAAATATGCAATCCACAGTCGCAATACCTACTTGTTTTGAAAAACTTTCTTTATACTTCTTCATAGCTCAGCTCTGCGATCTTGTCCAATTTTAAACCCATAGCTATCTGTGTTCAAGCTGGTATGGATTATCCTTACATTGAAAAAGATGGTTTAGGTCGTCAGGGAACGTTTCACACGCAGAATGGAGATCAGGAATAGTGATATTTATCCTGCGTATCTACTGCATTAGGCTTCCGAATTCGACTGATTTTCTTTTAGAATCTAATTACGTAATACCCCCGCTGGAACAGTAGAATTTCAAACAAGAACTCCAGAACTTAGGCCAATACCCTTAATGACCTTTGGTCTTACGTGACACAGAGTCGTACAGGAAAGAAATTACAGTGTATGGCAGAGGACTTGTTTGAAGACACACTAACCGTAACTCCACTCTCTGTCGGTGCACAGATAATAATTATTTTCTGAAATTCTTTTTTTGTTTGCGTACAATTTGTTATCATTTAAAATTACGCATAAGGATATAAGTATCAACTACAACAATTAATAAGTCTGTATCCTTTTTAATTTTTCTTACTTCTCTTCCCTATAAACTCTGATTTCCAATACAAACCGAAACAAAACCATTACTAATTTAATTTAGATTTTGTTAGGATTATTTTATTATTACATAATTTTTAAAACCAAATTAATACAACTTTCAAGTAGATTTTGTTTAGCCAACCAACTTAAATATTGCTATCCAACTGCTACAATATTGTATAATACCTAAAATTAAGAAATAAATAAAAAAACAATTTTATGAGTAACAACAAGTTTGTTCACTGATGCTTAAAAAACGCTGTATTTTATACAGTTGTGAAAGTTTATGAAGCACATTTTACATTAATTATATTTTATCGAATTTTTTTAAACTGGGTTTAGACTTTACCTAAAGTAATTGTTTTCTTGAATTCACGTAGATTGTAGTGCCTTGTTTTTTTTTTAATTATGGAGGCGAATTTTATTTGTAAAATAAGTTCTGCTTATTTTCGTTGTTTATTTTATTAAAAATTGCTATTTATTTGTTGGGGAAAAAGAAAGTCTCGAATGCGTATTTCGCATATATGTATTTGTTTTCTTAATACACTAAGTTGTGAATAAAATAAAAGATTTAGTTTATTTTTATTCAACAAAATCTATTTTATACGAATTTTTTGAATTTTATTCTTTCTATTTCAAGAATTATTTCTAGTTAAATTTATTATACCAATTAATTTTAATAAAAAAATTCAATTTATTTGTTAAGAGTGGATCATTTAGTCTCTATATATAAATTTGGTAAAATATTTAATTTTTATGGACTTCTAATTGTTGGTAATTTTTCGGTTGATGGTGAAATTTGATTTTTTTATATAAAATATCGTTTATTTTTTATTATCGGCTTTGGTAACTTGGTAAAATTACAAAATGTGAATTTTGATTTTTGTGCCATTTTTTTTGGTAAAATTTCGATTTTTTATTATTTATGGTATACGTTTGAATTTTAAATTTTCACAAATTATTTTTGTGCAATTTCGCTTTTTTAAAATATTGTTTTTTTGAAACATTGTTATTATTGTAGTTTAAAACTTTTTGGACTAAAATTATGATGAAAATTTTGATGAAAGTTTTCTTATTTTCAGATTAATTTGGGTTTTTGATCAAATTTACAAGTTTTACAATTTTTAAGTTGTTTGGTGATTTTTTAAATTTTTTGTTGAATTCATCATTTGTGGTGAAATTAATTTTTTTTATATATGTATGTATGTATTTGTTAAACATTGATGTTGTCAATATTTGGTAAAATTTTAATTTTTGTGTTTTTTTGGTCAAATTTCGAAAGTTTAGTGATATTTAAATTTTTGTGGTCTAATTTGCGAATTTGGTGTTTTTGATTTTTTCGTAACATATTGAAAAAATGTCGGAAATTTATTATATATTGTTTTTAATTTTCGAAATTGTTGAGAATTTTAAATTTTGTACATTTTCGAATTTTAACAAATTTTTTGTGAAGTTTCCATTTTTTTCTGCTTGTTGAATAATTTATAAAAAAATTATTAGTATTCTTTGCTTGTTTATTTTAATAATGAGTTGGTCTTCAACGATTTTGTATGCACTCAAAATCTTTTGGGCATTGTCAAAAATAAAAATGTATTAAATAGTCATCAACTTCTTCCCATCCCATTGGATGGTGACATTGCTGCTGATATGACAGCAGACTACATTCCAGAAGATGAAGTATGTACCTCTCATTTTTGTGGATAGCAGTTGTAAATCCAGTGCGCCATCTACTGCAAATACTCTTCAAGTCATAAGGCTACCACCGTCAAAGCTTCGCTTAGGGGAAATCTGTGGTTCCTTGCGCAAACACCGCCAGTATTTATTACAACCATCTGGACCATACGGATTCCGCTTTCTCTAGTTAGAAAAATTGATCTATAAATTAAAATCTGGGGGTTACTGCGTAATTCGATTCGAAAGAAAAAATGTACGAGTTCGCACTATTCGTACTATGTATTACGATTTTCGTACAATTTGTTACGAAAGTGCGGAAGTTTTTTGTACTCTAACGAAAAATAAAATTCTCTTTCTATAGAGCAACTCTGTGTTACGAAAAACAAAAATCCCTTTCGAAAGGTCAACTCTGTAGTACGAAAACAAGCGTCAGTTACGCAAAAGGCGTTAGGAAATTGTTCGAAAGGTATTTTGCTAGTGACAAATTAAAAGAAAAGTAAAAAATGTAAGTATTTGAACGTTTCAAACGTTTAAACTTAATAATGTTGCTTTTAATAAAAAAGTTTTTAATGTTTTGATTTTGATATTGCATGTTTTTAAAGAAATACTCAAAAAAAAAGTAGTTATACATATAAAAAGCTATATGAAGAATTTGTTCAATTTATGTCCAAGCATTCAGACCTAACAAAGGGTTAACTTAACGTTCCTGATGCTAAGAATAAATCAAATTATATGTGGCAGAAATTGAGCACAGATTTAAATAAATTTGGACCACCTGAGCGTGATGTTAATGGCTGGAAAAAGACAAATTTCTTTAAATATGGCTCTATGCATTTTGAGTAACATTTTTGCAAACATCTTTTAGGTTTGGGCAGACTACAAAAATCATATTAAAAGCATTGATGTGTGAGTGCCATCCACAGCTCCGATTATACCTGGCATTCCACTTATATTATAAAAATATTTTCTGGCCTCTTTCTGTTTTTCCTCTGTTGCTTTTAACGTTATATGCTTGGGGCAAATAGTTTTCCCAATAGCATGGCATACTTCTGACAAGCAATTAGCAAGGTGCCGATCTTGTCCAATTTGGTGTTGGTACCCACCTTGTGCCAGAAATTTTAGAGTAGTTGCCAGTTTTAAGGTGGGTGTAATGGCAGTGTATCTTTGTGCTATTCTTAATTCACCGTCTATGCTAGTAAGAACATATGCAAATGCATCCTTACTGAGTCTGAAGTTTTTCACAAAACTAAACGATACATTCTGTTAATATAATTTATACAATAATATTTATTGTATCTTAGCATTTATCATTAAGATTCATACTATTTTTCTTTGTACTCTTTCTGGAATTGAATCATCATCTTCAATCCACAACGAAACACAATCCATTATTACAATAAAAAATAAAATTTAATATACAGAATACTATAATATTTAAACTTTTTTTTCACTTGTTTTGTTTTGGGTTATTTTTACCAACTTTGACAATTAAGTTGCAGTGCTACCAACTTTTTATCATATTTTCCCATTTATTTAAAAATACAACTCTGTCATCGTTTCGAACGAGTTACGCAGTACGATTTAACTTTCGATTCGGAAATTGCTATGGAAAAATCTTAGCTTTCGAATCGAATTACGCAGTAACCCCCATGATTAGCATTTGAAAGCAGAATTTTTTTTAACTAACTTGAATGAAATTAGCGTTCACGTTGTTTTTCTTATCCGAGCACACTGAATAAAAGGATCCATTTCATTATAAAAGGTAGAAAAATCATAATAATTTTTCAATTAAATGAATTATGCCAAAGTTAATCAAAAACAAATTGCATAAAAGAATTGTGTAAATTTCGAAAATTTTTCTAAAATTTTAAATTCACCACATATTCGAAAATTCACCATAAAATAAAAAAATGGATTCATAAACTCTCAAACCACCATACATCCGAGCTGTAAAAGAATTTATTTAACGCCAAAATATTTAACTGCTTTGTTAGGCGCCTTATTCTTCTGATCTAAATATACATATGTTCAAGTCATTAAGGAATATTGAAAAGAATTATCACTGGTCTAATCAAAGTCACTTTATGGCTCACTAAAATATCGTATATTTGAAGTTTTTTTAAACCGTGGAGAACACATCCCCTATTAAAAAGCTTATAATCTAAATAAATAAAGTTTTTAAAAATATTTATGTTTAATGATAAAGTTTTTAGGTCAAAATAGTTTGATTGGTATAATTAAACTATTCAATGCATTTAAATATGCTGTCCGCCAGTAGTATGATTTTTTGAGTGTGTTGTAGAAGAAAAAACCACCGAGTCATTGCGACATGTATTGCCTTTAGTGAACATAACTTTCATTAAATGTATGTAAGTCAATTTGCAATTGAAGCATACTCTCATTACAATAATTTTTGGGTTCGTAGCTAGGATTGCTACGCGGGATGATTTCAGGGTTTTTTGAAGATTCATGCTAAAAATTGCTCAAGCTAAAAATTAATTTAAGTGATTCTTGATTTGATATACTGACGGTGTTTTGATGTAGATTTTTTGGAACGAATTTCCGTCATCCCTTGTCAAGTATGGTTTGGAGACAAACCGGTTTCGGCCATCTTCAGTGTCATTTTTAGTTCTGAACAAAAAATGACACTGAAGATGGCACATAGCTGAAACAGGTTTGTCTCCAAACCATACTGAAAATGGCACATAGCCGAAGCCGGTTTGTCGCCAAACCAAACTTGGCAAGGGACGACGGAAATTCGTTCCAAAAATCTACATTAATTTAAGTATTTTTTTCTCATCTGTATAATTGCGCCTTTAAATAATGTAAAAAATTAACCAACTTGTCACTTGTATTCTAAAGAAATAGAATTTCATTTGACTTTATAAATGCCCAATAATGATAAGAATTAATATTAATAAAAATGTGAAATTTTCAAAATTTCTTTATGTATCAAAACGAAAACATAATCTTTATTTATTTTGTATTCTCTTGTTTTACATTAATTAAATTAGATCAGAAACATTATACTAAATTGTTTTTAAGTTTGTGAAGCTTGTGTCAAGTTTTTTTTTTAGTAAATCAAGATTTTCTTCCCTGAATGTCAGTCGCGCTTTTTTATAATTTGTATCTGGCAACCCTAATTTTATCTCATGGTGAAACCTTATTATATCTGTCAATATTCTATCAATTGTAACACCTAATTACGTTTGGTAATATCGTTTCGTTTCAGATTACTTTGCTCGGGGCTGATTGTATATATAACCTAATGATGTAATGGCTAAAATGGCTTCAGGAGATCTCTCTTTAACCAGTACTAGTAGCCAAGAAGGTAATTTTAAGTTTAATTTTAATACCGCGTTGTATTATGCTATATAACAAATACAGAAAAGGATTTAATATACATATTTCGTTATAGTATGCTTATAAAGATCTTAGTCGAGAGACAGTGATAGAGAGTTCCTCTTCAGGAATGATAGAAATAAAGTGTAGATTTTTGGAACGAATTTCCCTTGTCACGTTCGGCTTGGAGTCAATCTGTGTCCCTAAGAAATTATTATTTCATGCAAAACAATGTAACTATTATGTGAGAGTTGGCGACCCTGCAATTACTTGGACTGCCGAAAATTATTAGCCAATACACAGTTCGCGTGACGTCACTGGTGCTACATGCGCAGAAATTTAAATTTTATACGCGGGATGGCAGCGTAATCTTGTAATTCTATCACTTTAGGTTGCTCTTTATTTTTCCGAACATACAATGAATAAAAATATTTATTACGGTTTATTCTTTTCTGGTGTTACAATAAAACCAAATAATTTTTACGTTTAACCTTTTTAAACGTAATTTCTCAAGTTCTTTTAGCTATAACGTTTTTTGTTTACTTTATATAACACTTAAATAAAACACAGCGATTACTTCTTTAACACGATGTTCGCACTTTAAACGTTTCACTCAGTACTAACTGTTAGCTTAACCACCCAAGACTTTATAGTAGGTATCTATAGTAGATACTTCTTTAGCTATAAACATCTTTTCTGCTGTTTTTTTATTATGACGTTTGTTTTTGTAACTACTGTCTGCTTTGTAACTTATGGTGTTTGTTTCCTTGCGGTGTTATTGTTTTCC
Source organism: Phania funesta (assembly GCA_963932375.1). Lineage (NCBI taxonomy): Eukaryota > Metazoa > Arthropoda > Insecta > Diptera > Tachinidae > Phania > Phania funesta. The sequence continues at coordinate 45,047,959 of OZ010653.1, forward strand.
CACATTATTCAGTTCCTGGAATTCGCTTGCACGTGTTGATGCTGTATCGTTGTTGCTGTTCTGTGTGTATTCAATTTCCTGGTAACTTGTGTGGGCTTATGGCTATTGTGTTTGTTGTTGTTAAAGCATAGCGTTTCCTATACAGTGTGTGACAAAAGTATTTGTATTCTTCAATTCCAAAACTTTCTGCGTAGTGAGTGCCACAAGTATTCTTACCAATCAATTCTTAAAAGCAAGAATACTTGCAGTTATTTTCGTAATACTGCCGCCCGCTTATGCCTATTCATCCCGAAAAGGTACACGACCACCCTTCCCATAGTGCGCCAGCCGCTCAAGTGCACGCCTTTCATTTTGGACCTTGAGCTATTGAACTTATGTATTCCAAAACTTTTTAATTTCCTTATAATGTCCACTCAGTAAGTCTGTAGTTTGGGAGACAATCCTTTCTTCGTATGTGGGTTAAAAAGAAGAAACAGTTGAGTCAGGCACAACTGACCGGTACGCCAGTATAAATTTTGGAATTAGCTCGTGCTAGCCTTTTTAAGCGCGGTCACTACTTTTCTCAGGTATTCTTCTCCACCATGCGATCAGATTTTGGGAGTAGCGTTGTTGTTCTCGTTTTATTTATCCCACAGAGCTCGCATATTCCCTTAAATGTACTCCGAATGTTTACCGTGGTTGGAGCGTAGTTCTATGGGCACAGCGTAGCTGCATACCCAGTTGTTCACAAATGCATCTACAATCGATCTTGCCTCCTGGTTTCGTCACTCCAAGATGGCCGCCACTAGGACCGTTATGAAACTCATTTAAAACGTCATTCATCTTGGCGGATGGCACGAATATCAGGTTGGAATAAGACTTCATAACTGATCTAGTGATGGACTGCGATGCTCCTGTGTCTATAGTAAAAATGTGTTTCTGGCCATCGATGTGTCCACACGCTGTAATATAATATAACTGTTTTCCATCAGACCCACTGATATGAAGATTGTGGGGCCATCGCTTGTGTGAGCTAGCTCGTACCCCTAAATGCTATTTCGTTTAAATTTAACGGGGACTCCTGCCATGTCAGTTGGTTCACCGTGGAGAAACGGACCTCACTACTTTGCTTGATGCCTTACAGCTGCGCTGGAAATGCAGATATCGTTCTCGCCATCTCCTATGCTAACGCAAGAGATATGCAAAGGTTGCCTTTTGCTTGGCGCATGTTGCAAGTTTTACCTCAAGATCGCTGAAGTAAATGATGACTTTTACCTGGATAAGTTAGCAGAACAAACCTTTTAATTTCCATAACGAGAGCTTGCTGCACTCTTCCTCGAAATTCCTACGCTAAAGCGCCGCCATATTTATTTCAGCAACGCACAGGCACGGTTTCCAGTGCTTATCCTGCGGTAGTTTCTGCCAAATGTGTCAAATTGTAACTGAAATATATTAAATAGTGCGCTGCCGCCAAAACTTGGACCCTTTGCCTGTTACCAGCTACTGGCATGAGTTTTTCATCGAACTTGCTTCGAACCTGTATGTGTTGATGTTATATCGTTTGCGTTGTTATGTGTGTATTCAATTTCCTGGTAGCTTGTATGAGCTTATGGCTCTTGTGTTTGTTTTTACTTAAGCATAGCGCTTTGTGCACAGTTGATGCCAGTACAGTGAGTACCATTCAATTCTAACAAGAATATTTGTTTCCTCTTATCTGCATAACAATATTATGATTTGATATTTAAATAGGAATTATTGTAATTAATAATGTATTGAATAAGTTCTACACCGAACCAAGTGTTATTTTTAATATAAATAAGAGTCCGGAGTGAATTGTGTTCATGAATAGGCTCAAAATGATGGAAATAAAGATCACGCCATGCGCATGATTTCCCGTTAGATGACGTACTTTGAATAAATGTATGCATTATGTGGGAGTCGGCCACTCTGCTATTAAAATTATTTTGACTGCTGGAATTTAGACAACAAGCAGTTCGCATAACTTCATTTGTGCCACATGCGCAGAAAAATTAATTTTCATGCGCGGATTATCGTAATCTTTATTTCTCTTCTTTATGGTTTATAGGCAGCATCGTCGCTGTTTTAACTAACCGACCTGACATTTTTTTTTTAATTGCAAACGTATAAATAACTAAGGCCCTAAAATTTTAAAATGCTTGAATTTTTTTGTTTTCTATATAAATTCTGGTGTTGCGTTTTAGCCTTATAGTCTGCTTAATGCATAGGAATAGGAATACATTTTTATAAAATTCAAAATAAAATAAGAATCTTTTTGTTCCTTGCAGAAGAAAGCCCAGAATATGGCGATTATGATCGTACACTACGGCCACCTTCGAACTCTAGTGGCAGTACAACGGCAGGTAACATGAATAATAATGCCAATAATGGGAACAGTAATGGTGGCGGATCTGGCAATAAAAAAATTTATGAGACCATTAAAATACAATATGATTCCGCACTGATGGAATTGAAAACGTTAAGACATCAGCATGCTGACTCAGTGCGAAGATGTGATAATCTCGAAAATCAATTGGCATTTTATCGAGAACAATACAATGCAGCTATGAATCAAATCAAAAGTTCAGAACGCAATAAACTAACGGATGTGGCTGCAGAAAACATACGCCTGAAACAACAAAATTCTTTGTTAGAAAGGAAACTTATCCGTTTAGAGAATGAAAGTGCGAATCCACAAGCTGAGAGAAATGCTAATTCATATTATTGTGATTATAATGATGGTGGTAGAGTAGGTTCAGGAGGAAATGGGGCGTCCGTTGTTGGAAAATGCGATGGCACATGTCCGAAAAATGAACAACTTAAGGATGAACTTATTTTAAGTACGGAGAGAAATAGTGATTTAGTTAAGGAAAAGGAAAAGTATAAAAAGAATTATAATGCCGCTTTAATGGATTTCGAAAAAGAAAGAAAATTTTTTTGTGATGCTCGAGATCAATTCAATATGCAAAGGGAACAATTTCAATTGCAGCGTGAAATTATGGAAAAAGAAAATCAAAAGTTGAAAAGTTTATTAGCGGCAGAATCGAACAAAATTTTAATGATAACAATGCAAAAAGGTCGCATCGAAGAGGAATTAAATCAATTGCTATCGGAAAAAGATAATGTTTTACAAGAACATCAAAAAATGTCCGATGATTTAGTTGCAGCCAATAAAGAACTTGAACAGTACAAGAAGGATGAAATAATGTATAAAAATGAACTGAAAGCTTTACAACAAACTATAGCGGATTTGAAAAAAAGAGATTTGCTGAAATCCCGGGAGAGCACATGGTCCAAGGAATTCTCCGACAGCAAAGATGATTTTAAAGAAATTGAAAAGTTGCGTAAAAGTTTAGAAAAAGCTCATGCTGAAGTTGACCGAGCCGCCCAAGATACCGAGGAAGCCAAAAGGGTTAGGGACTGGGCAATATCGCAGAGAGAAAAAATTGTTCAAGAAAGAGATTCGGTAAAAACGTTATGTGATAATTTACGCAAAGAACGAGATAAAGCAATTTCTGATTTGCTGTCGGCTATTAGGGACAGTGAGAAAATTAAGAAGCAGAAGGATGAAGCTCAAAAGAAAATAGATGTTCTTAAAGAGCAGTTGGAACAAAACCAAAACAACGTATCATCCTCGCATCGTAATTTCCGTATGAGCTCTTATGAAGCTGAAGACATAATGGAGATTGAGCTAACAAATTATCATGCAGATTGTGATATTGGCATCATCATAGACGACAGCCAGCAAAGGCAACTGGTATGCGGTGTTACAAATGTTTCGCCAGCTTTTGGCAAACTGAAAATAAATGACGTTATAGTTAAAGTCAATAGTTTGGATTGCCAGGGTCTGAGTAAACGAATGTTAATTGATGAAATCCGTTCTTCGGCTCCACGATGTAGCCTATTGGTGGCTCGTACCCGTCACAGCAAGAGGCATTTTTACACAGTGCATCTGAACTTACAACAAAATCCGAATCACGGTTTACACTTAGACACAGGGGTATTCATATCAAAAATTGAACCGAATTCCTTGGCGGCATTTGAACCTGAACTTGAATCCGGGGATAGAATATTATCAATTAATAATAAATCTATGGAGGGAATACAATCAGTAGAAGACGTTATGTCTATTTTGAATGATGATCGTAATGAAGCTATAACGATATTTGCATTAAAAAATGTTCAAGATTCATCTAATTCGGAATCACAGAGAAGAATGACTACATCGGCAGCACAAACTGACTCAATGGATTCAATGCACCGCGTAACTGGAACAAAACATCCGTCAAAAATAGCCGAAATGCTAAGTAAATTCAAAGAAAAGATTCACATTTCCAAACCAGGTTCCGATGGTGATCATTTTGCTCAAGAACATGATGCTTTGGCGGCTTTAGATTCAGTATTAAGTGAAAATTCCTCAGAGAAAAGTAAAGAAAATCTCTTTAAACGTAACAAAAGTAAGAAGAAGGAAAAGGAAGCAGCTGCAAAAAGTATGGGTACATGGCCAAGAACTAATATTTTGCAAGCTTCGCAGGAAAATCCTACTGGTACTATTGTGCAAAGGGAGAAAAAACGCGCACCATTGTCGCTATTTACAGCAGGACCAATTAATGTAGACAAGGATGACGAACGCGTAGATTCAGACGAGGCGCCTCCACCTTTGCCGCCCGTACAAAATAAACCACAAATACATATACGCAACGGGGTGGGTTCTAATGTGAAACACAACCCTAATAGAAATTCAAATCCAATTCCTGCTTCCGTGCTCTTTCAAAACTCAAATTCTTCATCTGGCAATGGAAACAATGGGAACAATAACTACACAGTTAATAATTATATGAGACATTCGGTTTATGCCACACCATCTGGTATGGAGTCAGAACCTTTGGTTATGGAACAGTCTAAGCCTTTGCAGAGACCAAATCCTATAATGGCAGCTGCTCCTAATATGAGGCCCAAGCAAACAGATAAATATGGTAATCCAAGAGTACAGACTCACAACTATCAAAATCGTTATTCCTTGAATATCACACCCACTGAATCGTATAAAACTATGGGCCAACAAGCACAGCAACAGGTTATAAACAACGGGCAACATAATTCACAACATCAGCAAGTGATAATTGGTGGGGATTTGATATCGCGAAAACAACATTTGTTTGACATGTTCCATAACCACAACTCGCCAAACAGCAAATCTGCTCCTCACCCGGCGCTGTTTGTGCCATTGCAACCTCCCCAACCCCCACCACATTCAACGAGTTTTATACGATCAAATTCGTCAAATCAACAACAAAATTCGTTAGATATGATATCGTTAAAATCTCAAAATTCTATAGATTCAATACTTTCCACTAAAAGTCCACCAATTAGTGAATATGCTATACTTTCCAATTATCCTAAACGAGGCATTCCAATGCCACAATCGGTTCCTGGACCGGCATCAAAAAATGTGTCCAAATATCCTAGCGACAGTGAGAGTATTGCGTCGGGCATAACCAGTGGCGGTGGACTCTTTCACTCGTCCAACAATGGTCCACCGTCAAGACATATGCCCCTATTTCCTTCCTTTACGCAGTCATCACATTCAGCTATGAGACCTATACGCCATTCTAGTCCTTTAACTCTGCCCTCGCCGCCACCTTTGCATCCCGGAAGTAGTGGTTCGACCTCAAACGCGCATTCTCATCATTTGGATTCGTCGATTGGTATACCTACTTCATCGGTGGATAAATTCGATATGGAATATATGAATTCTACACACAGTCAACATCAACAAACACATCCCCATTATTTAAATGAATACCCGCCTAATATACCCACCCACAATGCCTACCATCCTCTTCCCAGCATCCCTTCTTCGGGGCAAGGAGTTATATATGAGGGTGGTACTTTTCCTCGCAAGAAAGATCATCAGCGTTTACGCATTCCCTCCAATCCAAGTGTAGCTAGTAAAAATAGCGGCGTTAAAAATAGTTCTGGTTCCATCGATCATCATTATGCCTCTGGGAATAATCCTTCAGCCCTAATGTCAACCTCCATTGCGCCGTATTCAGGAGGCGGAATTATGTCACATCATCATCACACTGCGTTGGCAAATGTGGCCGCCAATGGAGGCAATAGTGGCCGCGGTTCGCCCATGCCTCAGGTTCATGTTGAAGTGTTGTCTCACGGCGGTAGTAAACGCAATTCAAATGTACCGTCGGATTTTTTATGCCCTGGAGATCTTAGAAGAGTCACGATTGAAAAGAGCGATAAATCGCTTGGTATTACAATTCACTGTAATAATAATGGTGGTGGTATTTTTGTGTCAACTGTAGCCGACAAAAGTATTGCCACTCGTGCCGGTCTTCAGGTGGGCGATCAACTCTTAGAAGTATGCGGTTTAAATATGCGTTCGGCTACAAATGATATAGCAGCTAATGTCTTGCGCCAATGTGGTAACTCTATAACTATGTTGGTGCAATATAATCCAGAAAGTGAGTACGTCAATGTAAAGAAATGGACAAAAATTATTTATTTTATTTACAGAATTTCACTCAACTGAATATGAAGGCAGTCATAATTTAGAACCTGAATCGCAGGTAAATCATTCGGGATCCCCAACTCCACGCAATTCTCCCAGACCACCCACACGTCCAATAATGGCCTTGCCACCAATGTCAATGCCAACATCTACGCCATCCAATTCAATGGCACAAAGTGCAATAATGCCCCAATCATCTATGGTTTCACAAAAATCTATAAAAGATCAAAGTTTTGCCGACAGTTTGGAAAATCAATCCGATATTAGTAGTAGTCAAGACATGCCATCGTCAAATGCTACAACTACAACGGCATCGATCACTTCAACGTTGCCATACGAGGAAGAACCGCGTTATGTCACTCTACATATGGATAAATCAAAAAACCCAGGTATTAAACTATTTGGGGGCAATAAGGTGGGAATATTCGTACATGATGTCCATCCGGGATCGCCTTCAGATCGTGCTGGCGTACGCAAAGGGGATCAAATATTGGAGTATAATGGTGTCGATTTGCGTTGCGTTACTGCGGAACAGGCTGCTAATGAGATATCCAAATTAACAGATACTGTAACAATGTTAGTGCAAAATAAATTAAAAAGTAAGTTTATTATCTTTTTGCTTTTTGATGGCTTTTAATTTGTTTTATATTTGAATAGAATTAAAGCAAATTAAGGATAAGTCGGGCGATTCTTTTTATATACGGGTGGGGTTTGATAGGACCGGCGATTTAACTGAAGGTGATTTGCGTTTTGTAAAAGATGAAGTTCTTTATGTTGACAACACAGTTTTTAATGGTACCTTTGGTTTATGGCGTGCTTGGAAGTTGGATGGCAAAGGTTATCGTAAAGAATGTGGAATCATACCTTCACAAATGAAGTGAGTATAAGGCCGAATTATGAGATAAGTTAAACGTTATATGTGCATAAACTCTGTGTTTCTGTAGGGTAGAGGAAGAATTACGAGCCGCAGAGGTAGTAGAGTGTGAAAGTGGCAGTACAGCCCGCCGTGGGAGCACATCTACACGTCGCTCGTTTTTTCGTCGCAAAAAACACCAGCGTAGCTCATCGAGAGATTCCACAGAAATAGCTAGTTTTAGTAATACACAGCTAAGTTACTTTCCAGATTCAGGAATTCTTAATGATGATGGAGGGATCTTAAGTTATCAACGGGTTGAACGGTTGGATTGTAAGTAAAGAATTATAAAAAATTTTTAATTTGAAGTCAAGCATTAATCGCGGACTTAATTTGATATTATTTGTGAGCGATTTACTTGTATATATATAACACTAATGTTCTCCCTTACTTTAATACAGAATTTCGAATCATATAAAATAAATAATTTAGAAAGATCAATATCTTATACATACAAATGTACATATATATTTTTGACATTTCAAGTAAACAAAGTAAATAGAAAAATATCACTAATAGTCACCATATTATATGTGAAAAACTTTCTCTATTGGGCGAAGCACTTCCCAAACAAAGTGAATGTTAAACATCTTAGTTTTATATATGTCTGTAGATATGAAATTGACGAATGGCTTAGATTTTTAATTTCTCCAGACAATCCCGCTCAAAGATAACGGGCGAGTTGATTTTTGTGCAACGTCATAATTGATATAAGTATCAAAATTTAAAATAATTTTTTCTTCCTTCTATGTAAATTGTGTTCCGTTCTTTAAAATAAGGCCCACTATTACGGGTGTACAAGTTACACCTAGTTGCAGCAAGCGGTCCTAGGGAGGTAAACAGACCAATTACGGATTACTAAATTACCTATTAATTAAGAATCTTATTGTGTTTGTAAAGTTCTAGAATTTCGTCCTAAATATATAGCTGCTACATAACGTCGCTCTGAACGTTGTTTATAAAAGATATGCGAAGTACTTCTTAGGTAAGATTAGGTTGCACAGCCTGACATTATAATCTGATATCTTGAGGATTTGCTACATATCCAAGCTCGGTTCGTCGCTAAACCATCCCTACGCTTGAGTTAAATAATTTATCTTAAAACATGTTATAGTTGCTCTAAAAATTGCAGGGCTGCTCTGTCCAGCAAACATCTGCAATTGTCGTTTGTGCTTAGAAACACATTTAGGGATTAATTTTTATTTATATTGATTTATGTATATAGATTTAACATTGAGCTAAATTGGTTCAGTCGTTCTGTAGTTTTTCGCTTAGCCACACATTTCAGGACTCATTTTATTTATATTGATTTATATACCATTATGTATTAAAACATCCCTTAATTATAACATTTATAGTAGTTAGCAAATTATATAATATTAAATTGGTTGAATTTGAATCATCGAAACAAAACTTAAAAACTCTATTTTACATATACTATAATAATCATAAAGATAAAACTATATGTTAATTAAATTTTGCATTAATTATAAATTGTATTAATTACTTATCCATAGTCTGTAAGGAACTTTGTTCTATAGCCATAGAAGATAGGAATTTTGGAGAACATGAGTTATTACCCTAATGTACATATATCCATTTACGTGTGCTACCTGAATATAAAGCCCCTATTTGTTTTTGCAGCTCCCGTCCGTCGACCTGTTTTAATAATAGGGCCACTATCTGAATGTGTAATGGAACGTTTAACTATAGATTTTTCAAATCTCTTCAAGTTTTGTGAAGTAACAGCAATGGATTGTTCTCAAGATGCCATGGAAGAGGGTTTACAACAAAATATATTTGTTGATTATCGAAGGCGAGGCAATAAGTTCGAATGTACTACGGTAGAGACTATTAATAATGCATGCAAAAATGTAAGAAACAATAATTACAGTTATTATAATGAAATATAATTTATAAATTATGGTATGATGTATTTAGGATCGTCGTCACTGTATACTCGATATATCCATATCAGCTGTGGAACGTTTACAGCGTTTACAGATCTATCCAATCGTCTTACTTTTACGTTTTAAATCGGCCAAACAAATACGGGAAATTCGTGACTTTGGCACTGATAAAATATCAGCCAAGGCAGCTAAGGAAATGTACGAGCGGGCACTTAAATTAGAAAGTGATTATAAGCAGTATATATCAGGTAGGTTTATATGCAGTTTTGAAATATTCGCGCTTCGATTTAAAATAATTATTGTTTACAGCCGTCATACCGGGTGTTAGCATCAAACACATGTGTACTCAAATTAAAGATGCGGTTGACAAGGAGCAGGATAAAATTTTATGGGTTCCTGTTTCAAATATTTGATAAAAAATAAGAACCAACTACTCCAAAAAATAGAAATTGATGGAATGTAGTTTTTTTTTTAATTCGTATTCTGTGCGCACATTAAAGTATATTAGCCGTATTAAGTGTTTGGTACAAATTGTCTTGCAAAACTGCAAGCGCAAAATGTCCTAGCGTTTTAATGAAATCCATCAACAAAATACACAACGTTTTTGAAAAATGTCATAAAAAAGCTATGACATTTTGCAATTGCACTTTTGCAAGATCATTTGCACCAAATACTTAACATAAGTATATATGTACATATATTCTTACTTTGAATTGCTATGTAACACAAGCTTAACTATTTTTTATGTTTTACGAATCATTTGCTTTTGTTTGAGCCTCTTAGCTTTTCGTTATGTTTATGAAATAAAAATTAAATTTTCAACTAGTATTTCTTCTTACCATTGTATTGTCGTATTTTTTATTATTTATTTATTTTTTTACGTTTTTGCTAAGCGCTTTAAGTGAAACCAATTTTTAGTTTTTCATTTAAATGTAATGTTGAAAGAATGTCTTTATTGTTTAATATTAAGTTTAATTTTCTCATTATGCTTCTTTAATCTATATTTTTAATGTGGTTGCCTGCAATTTTGCGTCTTGTATTTATTAAATTTCTATTATTTTAAGTGATTATTTTTGCACCACATCACTATGCATATCTACTTGTATTAAAATATAAAAATCTGATGATAAACTTACGTAATATAAGTGCCTTTAAGTGTTTACTTTTCCAAATAACAGTTCAAAATTTATAAAATTTTGTAAAGTCTTCTGTAATAGACAATAATACTAAAATTTTGTAGTTTACATATACATTAATTTCCTTATACATATATACATATTTATACTATACTATATGTATACATAACATACATATATAAACTGGGTTACAGGGTTCTATTTTAAAAATATTTTTTTTATTATTACTTACATTTTACATAAAGCTACTTATATATTTGATGTTTTATATTGATATAAATAAAATGTAACCTAAAATTTTTACAATTTCTTGTTTTAATAAATATTTTAAATAATGCAAATTTGCGACACTAATGGTACTCACGATGGGCACTGAAAACTGTGCAAACGATGCAAATGTGTGCAAAAATCCATTGTTTTTCTCAACACAACAACAAATTATACATAGTTGCAATTTGGTTTATTTGCATTAAATGAATCTGTACCAAATACGTCTGTGCATATTTGCTCAGTTGTAAATATTAAATAAATAGATATTAATATTTATTTTTGACATATCCAGCCGCCATATTAATATTTCTAAAAAAAAAATAAAAATAAATTTAAAGCGTGTTTTTAAAATAAATAATAGATAAATTGGTATAATTGGTGAGAGTGTTCGTATAAAACTCCATTCTTGGATATCCCCAATAAAGTCTTCTGATCTAATTTTGTCAGCAGAGGTGGCTTTATAACGTACATTGAGTATTATAAGGTCATTACTTTCCGAAAGATTTTTGGTTATTCATTTTATTTTGAAGTTTTGATTTATTAATATGCCTTTTTCGTGATCGTGCAGAGCTGATCGGAAGAATTTTCGTTTGGTATTCTTACGCGCATTCGAAAAAGAACAGCGCTATTGTGAATATCACTTATTTGCATTCATTTTTCAAAATAGAACATTTCTATCAAATTGAATAAAACAAATATAGAGGGAAAATATGAATACGACGAAGTTACGGCTCGATAATTCGACAGAGGGCTATGAGCAGAAAACAGGGAAGCTCCCAACCCTTTAGAAATTAATTCCATTGCGTAGTTGTATCCTTTCAAAGAATTTTGACATGTATAACGTTTAGAAAATTTGTATGCAGATTTAAAAAAAACTTCCGCGAAATCCTTTGCGCAAAATGAGGAATTTGCTCCAGTTGTACACTAAATTTTCGAAATCATCGTTATAATCATACTGTGCATGAAATCCATCACGAATTGGATTGCAAACGGAATTCAAATTCAATTCCAATTGGAAGGGTCATTTTACTACGGGATAGTATAATCTCCGAGAAATTTCACGAAAACTAAATGATGAAACAGAACTGGAGCATTACTAGTCTTACCATACAATTTGACATTAAAACAAGCTAAGTTATACAGTCGTGAGATCGAATCTACGGTTGGAAATAAAATTGTTAAGAGTCGGTTGGTCTAGCGAGGTTTTCGACTAGCTCGAGAGTTTACTCAGGCGGTTTCAACCGTTTATTTTTTGCTGTCCCTGTGTAAACCTTATTACCAGTCTCCTGATCATTTCCCTTACAAGGAATTTTATAAACTATATTTGCCTTATCCAATTTATGAATCCTATCTTTGGTTTTACCAAGCAATCTATTCAATGTTGGCTTCTGGTACCAATCTATAATCAACTCATTACCTCGCGTTATTATCAAAGTATCTAAATAAGAAAGTTTTGAATCCTGTTCTTTTTCTATTGTAAATTTAATCCTATTATTAAACGAATTAAAAGTATCCAACATTGTACTAATTGCACCTTCAGAAATAATACAGAATAAATCGTCAACATATTTCGTCCTTATTCGAGGCTTTTCACCCAGTTTTTCTATACACGAATCTAAAAACTCCTCCATAACCATATCTGCTACAATTGGAGAAGCGGGGGAACCCATTGCAAGTCCTTCCTTTTGCACATAAAATCTTTCCTTATACTGAAAATATCTATTGTCCTCTATACAAAATTTAACCATACCTAAAAACAAACTTTTTTCTATTTTCGTGTGTTCTTTGATAATATTCCATTTTTCTTTATTTATGTCCATTGCTAAGTCCGCCGATGTACTAGGAAACACAGAATATAAACAGAATACCCAACAATGACGTTTGAAAAAGCGTATTATCAGGTGTTATGCGTTTTTACGTACAAAATTTTAAGTTAACCCGATTATATGAAAGAGATAGGTAAATTAAAAACGATAAGGTTTTTTATCTCTTTCATATAATCGATGTAATGTTGTTGTAAGTTGTCTCGTCTAGTTAGTAGTCTATGCTAGGAAATAAAGACATTACGTCAAATGAAACTAATACTACATTTACATATACGCAAAATCTAGTAGATTTCAGCTCAAATCTCGAAGAAAATCTCTGCCGTTTACACCAATTCTTTTTGACGTATTATTGGATTTCATTTTCATAACAAAAACAGCTGACTGAAGAAAGCATAAAAAATGTCTCTAAACTTAATTAAATTCGTGCTACAATTGTTTTTATACACATAATTACATATGTAATATTACTTACACTTTATTCATTATTGTTTTATCCATATTAAAAACAATTAATTTAAACTTTTATTATTTTTTAATGTTGCTGTAAATATTTTGTTTCTACCGCTCTTTTTTTTTTGTTACAAATGTCAAAATTTATTTGTTCAGCGCTGTATATTTCAGTACATTAGCAAAAAATACATACATAGTTGCATCATTTAGTATTGCAAGATTTTGAGAGATTTTTTTCGTAAGTAGATTTTGTTTTGTATGGGAAATCTGGTGGAAATGAACTAGATTTCGCTCAAAATCTCATAAGTACCAGATTTGGCGTAGATGTAAATGTAGTATAACTTTTCGTTATTTTCAATTCTCTGATGTCTTTTGGAAGCCCATACAACCTAGGTGCAATAAAAAATACTTGTTTTCATCTTATTTCTCTCCATCCCCAGTGGCGGATTTAGGCCTGGCCCATCTCAGGCACTCTTTGAAGTGCCGCCCTTTTTGATTATATGTGACATTTAAGTCACATATAATTACTAACAGTCTTTTGTCCACTGCAGTGTAATTCATTTATTAAATCTTGTTTATTATTTTCGACCAAAAAATTTCTAAAATTTTACACATAATTGGGGTGTTTTAAATATTCTTTTATTTCAAATTTTCTGTTTTTTTAATTAGAAATTTCTAAAGTTTTTAAGTTTTATATAAAATTAAATATGGTATCTTAAAATAAAATACTTCATACGTACATGTGTTTGTGTACCGATAAAACACAAAAGAACCGGTTTTTCTGAAAAGTAAATATAACTTTAAATATACTATTAATATGAATACTATTTTTCAAAAATTAGCAACGTTTTTTTTATCAACGCTTATTTTATTAATTTAGTCTTTCGAAATTTTTCTCTGGCAAAGCCTTCAATTAAATCTTCATAGTCAATTTCATCCACCAATTGCGCTTCAATAGACAATAATGCAAAAGCATTAAGTCTATCTTGGACCATACTTGCCCGTAGATAGTTTTTTACTCTTTTCAGGGTTGAAAAAGATCGCAAGAAAAATTCGCAAAGCTATGTATACATTGGGGTAAATAGAATATACTTTGTGCAGAACGCACATCTTCAGTATTCGACAATGAATCTTTGATGATTGCTTTCATTTGCTAATGTCTCTTCTAGATCATCAGGATAATTTTTCACCAGTTTATTTGCTTGTTGTATTAATTCATTTGTATCTATTTCTAATAAATTATAAAAAAAATTAAAGTTTTCAAAAAGTTTTACGTATGCATTTTTACGTTCCGATAACTGTACACTCAGAGTATCCAAAATGGGATAATAAATATTTGTACGAAAATGTTCCTGTCCAGAAATTGGTCCTCTTTCATTTACCCGTGATTCATCTGAATGAAGTTTCCTAATTTTTCTACGACGAGAATCATAATGATAATAATCTTGAACTCCAGATAGTAATTTAGCCTTTTCCTCAAATTCAGAAAATTGTTTATTTCTAATATACTGCAGAAATGAGGCAAGGGAATCATAAATTTTGATAACAGATGATAAATCAGCGTGGGACCCCTGAAGTTTCTTACTGGCAGCATTAAAACGATTTAAAATTACATTCCACACATTGACCAGGATAGCTGTTTCCAGATGTTGTAATTTGTCGTTGCAATCCAAGAGCTTCAGATCGTGTGGTTGGTTTCTCGTCCTCGTTTTCTGCAATAAAATCGAATGCTTCAATTATTGCAGACCACCCTTTTTCTAAAGCATAACATGCATCATGTCGAGGTGACCAGCGAGTTTGAGAGAGGTTTTTGAGTCTTAAATTTGTCCGCTGCACCAAGATCTCCCAACGATGTGTAGATATTGTAAAAAAATTATAAAGTTCTTGTAAAGTGTAAAAAAAATCGACTTCTTCGGTTACAGATTCAGCCGCACAAGTACCTACTAAGTTTAAAGAGTGGGCAGCGCAAGGCACGTATTCTGCTAAAGGATTAATTGCTTTAAATCCTGAATATATACCTGACATACTACTTGCATTATCATAAGATTGACCACGGCAATTCATTATGTCTAAACCATTTTTTTTCTAAAGAGTTTAACACGACATTTTCAATATATTTGGCTTTATGACCAGTATTTGGTAAAAATTCTAAAAATCTTTCAACGATTTCACCATTTTCATGTACATATCTAATAATTATAGCAAGCTGATCGACATGTGCAATATCAGGTGTAAAATCTACAATGACACCAAAATACTTAGCCGATCGTACTTCACTAGAAATGCGTTGTAATACTTTATCCCGAATCAAGATTATAATCTGTTCATACATTGTTTTAGATAAGTACGAGGTCATTCCACTACTGCGATGCGCATAAGATTTTAAATGCTCAGATAAAAATGGATCGAACTCGGCAAGATGTTCTACTGTTCCTAAGAAATTTCCATTTTGGAGATTTCCAATTTGTTCTGAATGTCCCGAAATGGCAGTCCTCTTTTTGCGAGTGATTTAACAATTGCAATTATTCTGTGTAAAATTTTTCTCCAATATGAAATTTCTTCATCGGGTTGTTTTATTAGACGTTGATCCACACGGCCTTGAACTACTGCTCGAGTTTTTAAATGATAAACATTAGTGATATGTATGCAATATGGCAACCGTGGAAGTGTTTCAATGCATAAATAGATATTACAATTAGTTTTATGAAAGTCTGAATTTTCATGAGCTTCAAACCGTGCATTCGAGTTGTTCCAGTCACTAAACGCTTCGCCGGTAAAAGCATTATTTTCCCCACTTTTACCAAATAACAAACAAGGCACACAAAATACAGACCCTTTAGTTTCTGAATAAACCAACCACTCATGGCGCTGAATTTCTCCGTTTTTTAACGTTCGTTGAAATAAGTTTTTGGAACAATACCTTGTTTTATCACTGTAAACTCTTTTTGAATTTTTTAAATTTGTAATATTATTTTGCGGTATACCGTTTATACTATTTATTAGCCTTTAGAGCATCAGCTCCAATCAATTTGTCATTTAATATTTCCTTGAAGGCGAGTTTGAATGTATTTCTTCAATATCTTGTGCTGAAGTTTGTTCTAATACCTGCTAGACAAAATATTACTTTTTACAAACACAATTTTTTTACTTACATTAAATGTGAATTTAATCGAAAAAATGATCAAATAATTACTGCAGATGAACATGATGGTTGTTGGTCATTATTTAAAGATGTCGTCAAACAAGTTGTAAAAAAATTAGATTTTTTTTTGGAGTTTTTTTTTTGTAAATTATCCACATTTGCAGTCTTTTCTGCCTTTTTTTTACGATATTCAGCACCGCTGAGTTTTTTTCTATAGGCACTCATATTAAAATTGCAAAAAACACGAAAAGTTGAAACTTGTGTACTTATGTGAACAGTTCATATGTATGAACATATTCTTTTGTTTGGCTTTTTATTATGTTATGGTCTTTGTTTTCTAAATATTTAGTTGTTAACTCTTCAAGAGGAGAATAAGAATAAAGCATAATAGAAAAAAAGCAAATGAGAGGAAAGAGAATATGAAAAAAGTTACCAAAAACAGAAAACGCGACTTTTTTTCCATTTTTCTCGCCTTTTCTATACAAACAAAAAAGTCAAGACTTTAAATGTATGTACATATGTTTTATCAAAATTAAAAGTTTAGGTAAACAAATTTTTTACTACTATTTTATTTCCTTTCTTAATAAATTAAATAAATTCATTAATTAAATTACTAAATATAATTTACAAAAATCGTATTCGTTTAAAGCATATTTTTTAATTTACCATTAAATTTTGGCGCCCTTTATATTATGCCGCCCTAGGCCCTGGCCTCATGGGCCTAGGCGTAAATCCACCACTGTCCATCCCATTAATAATTTTTAACTTTAAAAGCTTCTCATTATTCCTCTTCTGTAACTTATTTGTCGGATCCTTATTCACCAAATTATTTTTAAACCTCAGGTTATTTTTGTTTTATGTTAACTTTGAAACATTTTTGAATTTTTGTGACAATAATTTTGCATAACCATATTATTTGTTTGTTGTTTTGTAGATTTTTATTTCCTGATGATGCTACACAATGGAGTAGCGAAATATCGACAAATAAAAATATAATTTTTAATAAAAGACCTTCAAGCTTGAAGAATTTTAATAAATTATATTTTTTTATTTTGTAACTTTAACGTAAATGCCAAAATATTTATGTATGTATATCAGAAATAATCTTCAACGAATATACATATGTATGTATATTGTTATTTAAAATTATTTATAAACAATTTTACTTTTTCATTATTGTTGAATTGTACCGGAAAAAGTACAATTATACTGAATGTGTCATCCCTGGTTTGTTTACTTTTGTTTAATTTAATAAAAGTTAGACGGAAATATGTATCCGTCGTTTTGAACTTCTTTGCTCTCTGTTGCTCTCGCTAAATTAAAGAAAAATAAAAAAGCAACAAAATAGTAATTGTTTGTTATATTCATTTAGTAATTGTTTGTTATAATAATTTATTTTGTAAACAAAAGCACAAAACAGCTGTTTGAAAGATTCTTGCTAGTAAAAATTTTACTAGCAAAAACTTGCAAGCAAGCCTTGCTTGCAAGTCATTTTTTTTCTCTCACATTTTTATTCTCTTGTTTTACTCTCTCGTTGCTAGTTTTTCGAGTTTATGGACACTTTTCCAGTAACAATTGGTACTAACTTTCAGTTACTAAACAGAACTATTGTCTCCGATCAAAATTTGACAACGGATGGCGGAAATTCGATCCAAAAATCTACATCAGCCTGTCAAACCAAATCAAGAATTCTTTCATATTGTTTTCGATCAGCATATAAATCTTAAGAAATACATAAGTTTGGTACATTATTGCGACATTTTGTCCTTTTTATTATGATCAAAGTTCAATAATCATTTTTATTACTTACTTTTCATTCAAAAATAATATATTTTTTCTATAATGGCGTCATGACTAGCCACAAATCTGCTCAGCCATCGTACATTTTGCTGCTCGCACAGAAATTTGACTAGTGAAGACCGTCGCTGTTGATGGTCGGTTCGTGTGCAAACAGAGTTCTCCGAACTATTGTTCGCACAAATCTCTCGTTATTTAGCACACGCTCTCTCAATGTGCGAACTAATTTATGGCTAGTCAAGCTTATTTTATATCAGTTATTGCTAGTTATTTTAAGCACAATACATCAACTTATTTATTTATGTATCTGTTATAAGGTATCTTCGACTGCTGGTATTTTTGTCACTAAAATCAGGACGCGATTAAATGACAATGCATGTTGTCTCAAAACTCTGCTGATAACTAAACATTTTTTTCTTATAGTAATTACGGTCTTTGTTTTAATGAATAAAGAAATTAACATTTACTTTGTTAAATTACTCAATTTATTTAATTAATATATTTATATTAAATTAATCGCGAGTTGTCCGGCAATCTTCGATATATATTCGTGTCCCGGGATTCGAAAATGATAAACACTTATATGCATAAAGATACTTCTGGTTTGAGTCGGAATTTGCTCGACATCGGAGAGTTTTAGCCGGTTTCAAGCAGTCAAACCGGTTCATAACGTTGTCTTGGAGGAATCCCAAGTGATTCTGAGGCTAAATAAGAAGGAGCTCAAGATAACCACGAGATGATCTAAGATATCACTACTTTAAGTTAGGATACTTAGAAATCATCAAGTACAGATTGTGCAACCTGAGTTAAGAGACATCCGAGCATGTGCTCTGCGATTGTCCAGCTCTCGATTCTCGTAAAAAAAGTATTTGGCACCTTCTCATTAAGTTCATTCTCACCCGAGGGAAAAACTGAGAAATATTGATTCTCGTATTCTATTTGTCTTTAGTGTTGGGTTAAATAGATGATGTTTACATTTAAACACAAAATTAGTAGCTAAGACACAAAGAATGTTGATAACGTGTGTCACGGCATAGAAAATGCATTCCATTTTGTTAGTTGTGTAATAAAATTTTATCTTTTACTATTATCATATCAAATAAATTGCCTTTTTGAATAGAAAGAAAACGAACTTATGCCTAAAAAATAAAAAATTAAAAGAAAATACTTAATACAGTCCATATTCATATCTGTATTTCTAATTTTAAAGTAAAACAATTCAAAATGTAATTATTAAAATGTTAATATGTATGTATTTAAATTTTATTCAGAGAAATTTTAATATACATATTGAAATATAATTAATGCAATAATTCATAAAAAGAAACTAAAAAATTTAAATTATGTTATGAATAATTAAATATATGTCATACATACCTATACATATGTATTACGAGTATATCGATAAAAAGCTTATAGAACAAAATTTCATTATCACTAGCCTTAATATGTAAATTGGTTACAAAATATATACGAGTATTTATATATAAAAATATTTTTACTATAAAAAAGTATTCAATAAATGATGATCTTGATAATGTGTTAAATAATTTAACTCAAATTGTATAATTATGAAAAAATTAACTTGTATGGCCATTTTATGCGTGACAACATAAATATATATTAAAAATGAATAAAAACAAAAAAAAATTATTCTAAACAATTTAAAACTTTAGCTCCTTTTACGCGGAAGCTGTTCTAAAATATTTTCAAGGTACAAACGCTCTGTTTTAATGCTCTCCATTAGAGAAAACACTATGCTTAACTATATTCACAAAAAACATAATGTCAGGAATTAAAAATAACCTAAAAATATTACATACGTATTTAAAATAAATAACAACAAATTTGGCGACTAGTTTACAAAAACAAGAAAAATATTTAAATAAAAAAGTTTAACACAACAACGACATAAAGAAAATCAATAATCTGCATATAATTCAAACAATATAAATTTGCTTGGAATTTAATTAACACTCAAGCCAGTTAGATGCTGATATCAACCGTCATAGAAATCAAAATCATCTTTTGGCCGATACCATTCCTCGGTAGCATGTTCATAGATGGCATTTTGAACATGTTGCTCTGCCACTTCGATGGGATGTCTGTACTCAGTAGCGCCACTTTCTGAACGCGGCGACCTTGATGTGGCCCTTATGTCTAAGGGAATGTTGTAACATTTGCATATACAGCAAGAAGGAAATCGAAACCAATCCGAAAATATACCACGACATTCATTGTACGGATCGTAGGCCAAGAGGCGATGTAGACGGTATTGCTGCTCGCAGCGACATCCTTCGCGGCAATACATTTGTTTGTGTTCATGAGTACATTTTTCCCAATGTACGTACTGTTCGAAGGGATAAAGATTTAGTAGAGCCAAGACCTCACCACGTGTATTGTTGGCCCAAAATGGTGCGACAACTTCTTCTTTGACCGGGCACGCGTTACTACAATAAAAATAAATAAATATAATAATTAGTTTTTGCTTGGTAAAGCGTGTACTTTTAAGCATTTGGGTAGGGGTGGGAAAATATTGCATTTCTCAGTTTTTCTTTCCCTGGAGTTGTGCATACCTTGGCCAAAGGGAAAACTTAGGCTACTATGCTGTCTTTTCTAAAGATTTTGTAATACTTACACTCCTCTTGAATAGATGGGCGGAGCAACTGGGTCCTGTTTCAGAGTATCCTGGAATAATTGGCTATCCTTCAGTAGTGGCTTGGCGGAGACTGCCCCTGCAACACCTGGTGTGCCATTTGCTGATGTTTTTTTTATTTTTTCACCCAACAAAAGTTCTGCGTTTGTTTTGAACGGATGCATTGATGCCGATAGGGATTGGGCATTTAAAGGCGAGGTAGTGGGAAGCGCATAACGATTGTTATGTAAAGTTGTGTATCGATTATAATATTTATTTAAGTTGCTCTTAAATGGTGATGTTTTGTTTGACGTTAGAGTTGAAGTAGTAGCTGAAGTATTTGCAATTTTAGTTGCGTTGTTAGAAGTGGAGTTTAAGGTTATGGTAGTTATTCGAGATGGTGTCGCTTGTGTTGGATTCATTTTCAACTTTAATTTGGCCGATATTGTAGAATTAACTTTGTGCAAATGCTGCAATGGCCTTTGTCGTTGTGCTGAAGGTACAAAAGGGTTTTTTTGTTTGGCGGGTGCTCTTTCTGCAACAGTGTCAGGTTTTAAAGAAATCGTAGTCTTTGCGGTTGTACTGGTGGTAGAGGTGGTGCTGGTGGTATCAGTTGTTTGTGTTGTTGAGATTGTAGCTGGCAGATCTGTGGGATCGGTTCTTAAATTAGTGAAACCCAATTGCGGCGAATCTACGATTTCGATATTATCCCCGAACGTTTCTTGTGGGGATGCAGTTTCATTAGATGTCTCATAAACACTATTAAACTCAATATTAACACTCTCATCTTCTTTATTCACGGCGACTATAGTGTCGTATTCGTTAACTTGCTTCTCAAGATCTATTTTTGTTGTTGTTAAATCTTGACCTTCCTCTAGTTCAAGAAATTTTGATTTAAAATTCGAATCAAAAATGTCAGTAGTGGTAATGTTGCTATTTGGAGAAGGTAGTTTGGTTTCTGCCTCCGAGTTGGTGGTTTTATCACTATTATTCGTTGTTGTTTCCAGTTTCTCTGTCGTATTTACGGGAGATTTTGTTGTTATTGTACTGGTGGTAGTTGTTGCTGGTCTAAAGTGTGGCTCGCGTAACACATCATTAGATCTGACATTTTCAAAGTCCTCTCGATTGTGCATGAATTTCGAAGCTCTGTGATTATAACCATCTCTGGAGTATCTCTCTGAAGCCATCTCTATATCTTCGACATCGATTTCATTGTTGATAATTTCGTCGCGCAATACAGATATATGACGAACATCACCATACATTCGTTTCATTAAACCTTGATTTTCGTGAACAAATCGTC
This sequence comes from Phania funesta, assembly GCA_963932375.1. Classification (NCBI taxonomy): domain Eukaryota; kingdom Metazoa; phylum Arthropoda; class Insecta; order Diptera; family Tachinidae; genus Phania; species Phania funesta. The sequence continues at coordinate 45,069,864 of OZ010653.1, forward strand.
TAACGGCGTGCCAGGGATAAGCTGCGCCTGGTAGATTACAATATGCTTGTGTAGTCAGATCACAAGGTATGGCGGCTAACATTTGAGCACGTCCTCTTCTGGATTGTTTTGCATTTGGGCTGCATGATGTTGCCGAATCGAAACCAAACGAAGAGGTCTTTTCGATTATGTGAGCAAAGAGAAGAAGAAATATTAAATTGCCCTGCAAAAAATGACAAGTAAGAATGAAATATAAATTAATACAAAACGAATATGAAATGAAATATCTTAAACTTATATTGCTATTTTATATTTTGTTCACAAGTGGAAATCTTGATATTTTTTAAGATTCATTTTATTAAATAAAGATCTAGATGTTTACACTATCCAATAAGAAATAACAAAAACACTCGTACAAATATGAAAGCAAACTACAGGCCTATCTGGCAATTTGATAGGTTCCGGAGACTGAAAAAAGACAGACATATTGAGCCTGGCGAGACGAATCTCCCAACCCAATCATAGATAGTATATTAGGATTTGAATACAATAAATTAATTATAACATTGGTTATAATCTGGAGATAAGAATTTGAATACTTATTGTGAATTTCTCTTCACAAGATTCAATAATATAAAATTTAAGTTAAAAAAGAGGTTTTTATATAAAGAAATGCGAGGAAGGTTATTCTTGTACACCATAGAAATTGAAAATTTTTTTTCATAAAATTCTACCATGAGATTTCAAGAATTTCACCTTGTAGAAATTAATTTTAACAGTGTTAAATTCGGGTTATTTTAAAGCATACATTTTTTAATACTGTTTTTTATGTCTTTATTAACAAATATTTGTTGTTAATGTAAATATATTTTGAAAACTTATAAATTGTTTGTCCGCCCTCGACACATACATCCAATGTTATTGTAAATTTTAAATCGAAATTAAAAATAAATTATTTAATGAAAATGAAAGTGTTGCTGTTTATTGGTTGCCTCTGTTAAGGGTTTAGTGGTTTTGATTCTCTTTTTTGGTTTGCCATGTTACTTTCGACCAAATTTTTTAAGCGTCATAAAAAGTGAAAGAGAGACGGATGGGCTGGGCTGATTGAAAATAGAAATAGTTATTAAAATGAAAAATGGTTTTTGTTTTGTTTGCCATACAACTTTTACATGTACGCTGTTTGATTGACTGTCTATTTTATATTTTTTATGTGCATCAACATATTAAAATTTTTCTCTAGACTGTTTTATTTTTGTTCCGTTTTAGTTCAACTGTTTATAGTTTGGCTCGACCACACTGGCTGGCAATATTGCAAAGTTTTAATATTTTCTTTCGTTAGCAAAGAAAAAAAATATTAAAAACGTTTTTACTTTCTTTTCTATATGTATGGAAAAATAATTTGAGATTTTAGTTGATTGAATTTGCATTTCACCTGATAGTGGAATGATTTATTGTAGTTAAAAGTTTAATCTTGGAGAAAATTTATTGAAAAATGTAACCAATTTATTTTGAGTTTGTAAGTTGTTTGTAAATAATTTTTTGTTTCTTTAAATTTATCACAATTAATTTTCTTCATGTTGCAAGCAGATTTTACAGGCTTTTTTTAAACAACTTTCCGCACGAGCAAAATATAAAAAAATAAAACTCATACTTATTAAAATATGTTAGAAAATTTGTAAATGAAATGATTTTAGACTTCCAGATACGCTTAATTATAATTATATAAAAAAAAGAATAAGCTAAATTCATAATTTCTTCTTCTCAACTGATATGGCATGGATATTTCTTATTATCATTCCTACACTTCTAACAATTGCCGGTTAAGTCAATCCCAATGCTAATCCCACTCAGACAAATAATGCCCACTAATTATTACTACTTTGCTGCTTTCTTTGGAAAGTAAAAAATTATAGAAAACTGATAGTGAAGTCGAGGCGATAGAAAAGCTTCATCGCTTACAACTCTGCAATTTCACGTTACGTTTATTATTAGAACAGTGTTGCAGCGCCTCTGGTGTTATGTATGCGCATTATACTTAAGGATAGTATATCCTTTTTTTAATTATATTACTTCGCCGATATGTTAGTGCTATAGAGTGATATCGAAGAAGGTGGGCGCTGTGATATATACTAGTATGAATAGAAGTTAGTACGTATGAGAAAAATTTATGTTATTTAGTGGCAGCGGCGGGGATGCAAGCCCATGCACCTATTTATTTCCACTACTTCTCATAGTGTGTCTATATAATCCCTCTATAAAATTTGCTTTTGGGCTTTGAGAAAACTTTCAGCACTTACAACACCAAAGACCACTTTTAAATTTACGCCATGAAGAAAACCAACTATCTTCCTTTTATTATATCAAGCGTCAGCATACAGTCATTGTTTTGCTAGTTAATCACTTTTAAGATCACCTTTGTTTAAGTTGAAATATTTTCGAAATCATAGTGGCATTTAGCACAATTTAAATGAATTATGAATTTTAAAATTTTTAGCGATTACATAAAATCTTTCAACACCTTTTTACCCTATAATTTCCTTATAACTTTAAGTTTAAGCAGAGAAGATACAAAATTTCATAATCGACCTAGATATGAAGAAGCGCACAGAGTAGTTTATTATTACACACACACATATACATATATGAGCAGTACAATAAGCCCCACAAAACAGCTGAAAAAGAAGCAGGAAAAACGAAATTAAAAAAAAAATATCAGCGACAGACAACTTAATGAAAATTAAATAAAACAAAAGGAAATAAATAAAAATAAAAAAGCTCCACAACATATAGACAGAAACGTTTGAAAAACTACTTCTAACATAAATAGTTTTGAAAACTAAATAAACATCATAATGACGATTGTGACATTTCTCAAATGAAACACTAAACACACTTACATACGCATGCGAAATGGAAAAATAAATAAATGAATGTATTAAGATGAAGCAAAACTACTTTCATGCGCGTTAGTTTTAGTTAGTTAGTTTTAGTGGTAGGCAGACATTAATTCTAAGAAAAACTGTATTAACATTGTATTAAAACAAATCTCATTATTAGAAAAAATTTGTCATTCGTCTTGTACATCACACATACGACCAGAGTGTGTGCTGAATCAGCTTTGGCGATAAGTCTTCCTGTCTGACAACGTTGCCAAATGTGCAAATTTATCAGTTTTTTCTAAAGTTATTCCAACTGTTTTAAAGATGTCTGCCAAACAAATAAGTTTTTTTTTATAATTTTGACAAATTTGTACAGTTTTTTTAATTAATAAAATTTTGAAGAATATTATTAAAGAGAACATAATAGGGTTGTCGCGAGCATGCCACAACCATGTTTTTTCCTTTGTTGAACCAAGGCTCAAATTAGTAAGAATAGAAGTATTGCCACAGGGAACTTTTTGAAAAGATGAAATATTTTCTGTGACACAGCCTAGCTTTCGCATACATATATGAACCCACTGTTTCGCTGTTGAAACTGGACGTCACTCTCGTTACCACTGATTGAGGAACTCTGAGAAATGTTGATGAAGTTCCTATAACATTCAAAGGTCTTTTCATGGTTCATAATGGATAGGCCACAACACTCCAAACTACTGGATAAAGAGTGCGTCATCAACATCGCCGATCTTACAATTTGAGTGCTTGAAATCTTCGCTTGGCATCGGAAAGTAAGATTAAGCCTTAGTTGCAAACGAGAGCCTTGCCGCAAAACCCCTATGGCGTAAAGCAGTGGCTCTTAGTTTTGCTTCTCCAAAAGCTATTCTTTCGTATTCTGCCATTATGTAAATTTATTATGTTTTTTATTTGAACGATTTCTGGATGATCTTACCTAGATACTCCCTTAGACTTATGCGACTATAGCATTTACTACTTCTTTGTTTAAATATATATACTTATATTTATGATGAAAGTAAAATCATAATTTAAAATCAATTCGTTAAAAAAATAAAACCATAAACCAAAGTTTACCGCAACTGTTCTCTATTCACCTAATAGTAGCTAATGTTTCTCAACATCCTAAAATATTCTTTGTTTTAATGCAGTATTTATGTTGCCATACAATGCAACTAAAACTCAGAAAACTTTCTATGAAAACACAGTTACTATATGAAAGAAAATTGTCAATACAAGTGTGAACTTTTGCTGTTTTGTCGTTTTATATTTTACCCACAATAAAGACAAGTTTTTATTTCTTCTTACGCACTAATTTCGTTGTTCTAACAACATCAACACTAAACCAAATTACGACAAAATAACTATCCATTTACGAAGAGTTAGTGTGATTTCTAAGTTATTGAAAAGAGTATAGTGAGTCTAATGTAAATAAGTTTGCCTGTCCGCTTGTTTGTCTCTCTGTCAGTCTATCTATGAGCAAGTTTGTTTTATGTGTGTGTGCAGCAGTAAGGCGAGTATTAAAAATAAAGTTGCTTGTTACACTTATTAGTTTTTGGTATACTTGTTGCAGGTAGTTACTTTTTATTACCATAATTCTTGTGGTTGTTGCATTTATTTTGTACGTTTTGATGTCTATTTTAAAATTAATTTTAAACACTTGATCATATTAAAAAATTTATGAAAACAGCTTAGCATGTATTAATTTGGTGTGAAATTAAACATTAAATCGTTTAAAATAAATGAACAAAAAACTCATTTAAAGAAAAAAATTAAATATAATATTTTATCTTCTCTCTATCGTTGGGGCGTTTTAGTATCGTATAATCGCAGGACCTATAAGAGTTATTACGATAAAATTTTTACTATAGATTAGATCAATCCGATATGTGCTATCGGGGCTGAGTTATTTCGAAAAAATGTGTAATTCGACGTTGACCTCTGAACAATAATGTAAACTTGCATCACGTTAAGGCGGAAAATAAATAAATTTTTGTGGGCCCAGCCAGTTTAGAATTCTGTGTTAGAAGTAATAGAAAGCACTGTTAATAAGTCTTTCTCACTTTTGCCTAAAATTCACTCATTTCCAGATTTAGACTGACATTTTTTAAAACGTGTCTAAAACACTTTAAATAAAGTTTGTTTTCTAAATCTTTCGTATGCTCTGTTAACACACTGAATAAAATAAATTTTAATCACGAGTCAATTTCTTATCTGTTAAATTAAAATATTTAAATATGTAAACTAAATTTTAGTTAATTTAAAAGTTTGAAAATATATCTGTATGGTCTGTAAATCAATAATTTGTTTGTAAGAGGAAACGAGCACGTCTTAAAATAAAACATTTAGCATTCGTTTGCTAGGTGACACAGAGTTCAGAAAGGCGTGCGATAATGTTTTATTAACATGTTTCACTATTACTGAGATTTCGTAATATGGTTTTTAACTTATTAAATGTACTTCGAAATGAATAAGCTCACATTTAACAACTTAATTTAAAGAAATATTGATGTAAAGTTTAAAAGTCGCTTGTGTTAAAAACTTGTTTTTGATTCAAATATTTACTTTTATGCTCAAAAACCCAAAAATGTTTATGAAAAAACAAAGTATTTCTTAAAAATTATTTATTTTGAAAAAATTTGTCAAGCTGAAATTGTTTAATAATTAAGCGAATAAATTATTCAGGCTCACGTTCTAATTGTAACGTGTCTAGTAATACACGACAGAACTTATTTTTTATACACACTGTTACTTTATTTGTTTCACTTAGACACTTAAACGGCTACTTCCTTAAACGTTTTAAGCGATAGTAAATTACTAGCCTTGCAAACCAAGCCTTTTTATATTAGTCATCTATTTTTTTCGAAGCTGGTAGAAGACTCAAGAATCCAGCAGATACGTCTTCAGCTATAAACATCTTTTCTGTTTTTTTTATTACGATATTGGTTTTGTAACCTCTGGTTTGCTTTGTTGATTGTGGTGGCGATTTTTTTGCGTTGTTAATGTCTCACACTGTATTTAAATCCTGGTAATGTTGATGTTATATCGTCCGTGTTGCTTCTGTGCGTATTCAATTTCCTGGCAATTTGTATGACCTTATGGGTGTTGTGTTTGCTGTTGGTTAAGCACAGTGCTGGGACTTTCTGTACCATATTAAATTAATACACCTAAGAATATTTGTGTAGACTTATGTTTTAGAATACTGAAAATGTTAAGTTTATATCGTACCTTACAAGCATTCTCTGAGCGTTTCTACTGATTACTGTCTGTTGTAAACATCATGTAATTAAGCCACTTAATGTTAAAATAATTTAATACGAGAGTTTCTGATATTTTTATAATATCGATAATTTGTTAAAAATGTTTGAAATTTGTTTTGGTTTTCTATATAAATTTTTGCGTTCCATTGCATTTTATATAACATGGCCTATTACTTCAGCATGATTGCAGTCATATTTTGGAGTACGATTGAATTATTGTGGATCTTTATTAGACTATCAGAAAAGTGGTATCAAAGAAGTTAAGAGATAACCAGTGCTGTTCTGTATTACAAATCTGCAATACTTTATTCTAAAGTGGAAATTTCCGAATATTTTAGCTGCTTTCTTTTCCACTTCCGAACAATTTCTTTGGTTTTATTTTCAATAAATTAGTAGGAACAAAATTATAATCGGGGTTTCTTCTAATAAAGTTTTATTAATATGTTAAAATGACAATTTTTAAATTTCCTTTATTTTTGTCAATAAATTTCAAAATGTATATATATATATATATATACTGTTATATGTGGAATGCAAAACGGCTAATTTTCCAATTATTCAATACCGAGTGTTTTTAAAATTCCACACGTTTTCATTTCTTTCGGAATACAGAACAGGGACGCATTTCTTTTGTTTTCTTAGGAAATTCAACCGGAAATCCTAACGCAAAACAGTGCATTACGCAGCAGATCTATTAGTTTAGTTCCTTTAGAATTTCTCTTATGCATTAATATTTAAAACAACTCGAAACTTAACTCTGGTGCATTATAATTATATAAACCTGTGTTCTTGTCTGACAGAAAAGAAATAAAACAAAACAAAAATACATTATTTTGCAAGCAAAATTCAAAACTCAGCAAACTACTATTATTTTTCGAAATAATTGTTTACAGTTGACACAAGATTAGAACAAAAGACACAAATAATGTTGGAAACGTATTTAGCGGCACAGAAAATACATTCTATTCCGTTCGTTCTAATAAATTTTACTGTTATCGAATCAAATAAATATTCTTTCTAAATAGAAAGAATAAAGAAAACTTCAGCCTAAAAATTAAATTACTTATTATTGCTATTTTTCAAGCAAAAAATCAAACTTGAAAAATAATTATTAAAGTTAATTTTTTAAATTAAATTCAAACAAATACAAATAAATGCACCCGATGGTAGTCCGCGTAACAGGGATTACGTTAGTGTATTTCTTATTCTTGTAGCATTTTTCTTTCATTTTGTTTTTTTTTTTTGGTTGAAAGTTGAAGAATACTGATTATTTGCATTCCGTGGTTTTGGTCTGTAATGGTTCTAATTGGTTAATTAGGCCTGGGAATAAGTTTGCGAATATTCTAGTTATATTAAAGTGAGCAAATATCATGAGCTTTTGATTAAAAACTGGAACAAGAAACCACACCACAAGTTAAAGTATCAATATTATATTTTAAAGATTTTAAATCAAAACTTAAATAATTTTGAATATTGTAAATCCTGCTTCTAGCAGCGTATCAGCTTGTATATTTTTGCACTCAACTTTAGACCGATGCACAAAACATTTATGAAATTAATTTCTACATAAACATCTTTTTAGTTTGAGAGATGTTTAAAAATTATTTGTATATAATCAACCGCGTTACTAGGTCGCCAAACATATTTAATATGTGTCGATTAAAATGAATTTCAAAACATTTGAGTCTGTCTTCCAAGAATGACCTGATGCTGTTAATACAGATTTATGAACTTGCAGATACCAGTGTAGGGTAAATATATAGAGTAAATATATATTATCTAAACTGGTAGAGTAGCACAATACTAATGGGTGCCTAGTTGAGCCCGTTTAAATAAAATACTTTTGTGAAAATAATGTTTATATACATATCTGAAATATTCGAGATATGTTATAATTAATTTATATCTACATTTATTGCAATAATTATTCGAATGTCAACGTCTGGTAAACGAAAATGATAAAAAGATAATTCTTTTGTAGAAATTATATAAGAATCAAATTATCTCAGTGTCGGATGTCAAACTCCATATACAATTCTTTTTGTCTGCCAATTTTTTATGTAGAGTTTCGATACCTTGGTATTATATTGCGCGCGAGTGAAAATTGGCCTAAATAACCGGCGAAAAGCATATATGAACTTGACCTGGGGCATCTTAATTACAGTTAAATTACAAAAGCAATAACATGTAATGTGCAATTGTTATTTGATAGAACAATTACGAGTAGTTATTAGTGATTTAGAGACTGAACTTAATTACAATTGTGCATGACTGAACTTAATTACAATTGTGCATGTAGTTGTGATTGACAAATCTTATTAAAATTACTTGCAGTTGTAATTGCGAAAATTATTTGAAACACTTAAGTTGCTTTGCTTCTATTTTAAAATATTAAACCTTTTTTATTTATTTAATCTATTTTTAAATGAAATTGATAATTTTTTTATTTAATTTATTTTTGAAGAATTTCTCGATACACTATTTTTTAAATTAAAATTACATAAAATTTTTAATTGAAATATTTCTATTTACTTTGGATTTAATAACAGTATCATGTAATTACCAGGTAGGAGTTCAATTACATGGAATTTTGTAATTGCATGTGTAGTTAATTACAATATGTACAGGGTGTCCGCCGGGAAGGGATACTACTTTGTTTTTTATAATTTTTTATTAAATGAAAGAGAATGGATCGTATATTGATACATGTTATATTTAATATCGGCAATTATGTATGGAATGCAATATCAGATAATTGTCCGCCTCTGTTAGCCTCACAAATTGGAGTCCTTTTGAACACATTTTACATTACATTCTCACGCGGTATTTCATTAATTTCATCACGAATATTTTGTTTGAGTTGCTCCAGCGTTTCTGGTTTGTTTCCATAAGCCTTGCTTTTTATATATCCCCACAAAAAGAAGTCCGGAGCAGTCAAATCAGGCAACCGTGGAGGCCAATCAACATCACCATTCCTTGAAATAACTTGTTGTGGAAAGAGGTCTCGCAGTAATTCCATTGTAATTCTGGTTGTATGCGATGAGGCACCGTCTTGTTGAAACCACATGATAGTAAAGCCCAAAACATGCAGTTGTGGCGTTAAAAAGTTTTCAATCATATCACGATATCGCTCCCCATTGACTGTTACCGTTACGCCGTCACTTTTAATGGATGCAAAGATGACTGATAAAACCGACTATTCAATGTATTCACATATTCATTCAAATGAAAATGTGCCTCGTCACTCATTATGATTTTTTCATGAAAATCGGGGTTGTGGTAGGCGAGCTGTAGCATCCTATTGGCATATGTACGGCGGCGTAAATGGTCTTCTGGAAGAAGCTCTTGTGTCAACTGAATCTTAAATGGAAACAAATGAAAATCGTTGTGCAAAATTGTGGCCAAAGTTGTTCTTTGAAGACCAAGCTTCTGAGCACGGTGTCGAATTGAGGTTGATGGATTGTTTTGAACACTTTCTTACAGTACGTTGTGATCCATGCTTGGGCCTATCAGCTACAGTCCCTGTTTCTTTGAAATCATTCCCTACACGATAAATAGTGCGTCTTGTTGACACGTTGTTTCTCCCAAAAATTTCACGTAACTTTCTCATCGTCACAGTAATCAATGATTGATTTTGATAAAATGTTTTAACGATTAAAACACGTTCACCACTGCCAAATATGAACTTTTAAGACTAATGTTTACCAAAATGGCGGCAAAAAAAGTTCCCGGCGGACACCCTGTATGTGAAACCCAATTGATATGAACCAGCTTTTATCAGAATCTAGAGTTTTAATAGAATTTTTCATTCTCCTAATTCTCTATTCGAGTACAATACATATTTCATCTTGTACAAACAAAAGCACATTAATCAACATTATTGCCTGTTATGGGAAATATGAAAAGTAAGAGAACAATGTAATTAAATTAAAATTGAAAACCACCTCTAAAATTTCTCAAGAAAATTGAAAGTTGTTGATCGTGTATTGCGAGAAAATATTGAGCAATAAGTTTTACTCAAACTTGATTTAATGCCAACAATTAAAATACATCGTGAAGAATTCCAAACAAAAAACAATCGACAAATAGATACATGTATGCATAAATATAGCAATATCTCGCATATTAATTATAAACAAACAATTTAAAATCCCATAAAAAGGCAATTTATTGATAAAGAGGAAATTAAGAAAGCAATAATAAATACAACAAAAAGTACACTTCAAATTACCAGCCAACTAATAAACAGACATATTAATACAATTCACTTGAATATTATTACATTTTATAATTATGCATGTTTGTGAGTGCATATTGTGTATATACTCATATACGTGTATGAAGTATTTAAAAATAAAACGGACAAAGAGAGAAAAAATTCAAAGTTTCACTTTCTTTAAGTTTTTTTTATTTATTTTAAATATGTACGTGTATGTGAAAACCAAAAAACCAAAAATCACACCATCAATACCAAAACACATGACACATACTCATGCCTTTACAAATACAAACAACGTGCTATGCTAATTCACCTAACATAATATAAGTACTATTATACAAATTTGCTTCAGTGTTGCCAGTACATGCTCCTCTTGATTATGCGGATTTCTGTGACTTCGAGGAGAATTTATGAGCGCGGAATTATTTGAACTAACTATTTCGTGTGATGAGATATGAAAAAACTAAAAAGAAACAGTAAGAGAATTAATCTGCTGCGGAATGGAGGTTGATAGACTCTAGAAATTCTTCCATTTCTTCGAACGTGCTAGTGCAACCGTATTGTATGTGTCTAAATTACCTTAAGAGACTAACTGATCTTTTTTGGAATTGAAATAATATAATGGGATTACATAATTAAAAAAAATAGGCTTTGTTAGTAGAATAACTTTGTACCATCAATCTTTGGATATAATTTTAGGCCTGTGGGCACCGCAGCTGGATCGGATGTAGCGCATTCCGAAAGTCAAATTTTCGGCAGCTTTGTTAAGCTATGTCTTGGCAACGGTCCGCACAATGTCGTCTTCGAATTTGCCGAAAGTTGTTGGTTTGTGTGTATAGAGTAATAACCCAAGAGAAAATAATTTAAAGGCGTTACATCGCACGATCTTGGCGGGTAATTGAATGGAGCATATCCAGATATAATTCGTAAGTTTGATGCGTTACCTGTTGAAAAGCCAAGTTCATCGAATTGGGGAAAAATTAATAATCGTCGCTCTATACAGCTGATCGTTGACAGTAAGCTTCTCGCTAGCCCAATTTTGGAAGAACTAGGGACCAATGAATCGCATCAAACAATAATTTTTTTGTGCGACTGTTCAAACGCCGGTTTAGAAATATAGAACTATAATTTTTACTGGCGACATCAGCTCTAGAAGACTACAGATTTAAAACAAAATCAGTGATTAAGAGATATGTAAGAAGCGGAATAGTTGAAGATATTCGTTCAGACGACACAAATCTTTGGCTCACAAGTGAAAAAGAGAAGATGAGCTAAGCTTCTTAATCAGCTCAGTTCCCAAATTAGAACGAGATGTGGTTAACGCATGGGATGAAACGACAAAAAATTACAAACCCAACAGAGCACAACTGAACATAGAGTTGCCAGATCTAAGAATCGTATGACAATTCAATCCCTATGGAACCTTAAAAAACACACACACAGCACAAAATGATATAAATTTTAAAAAGATTCCCTTTGGTAGATTTTTTCACAATTTTTTTTAAATATTCAAACAAATAATAATTTTATACACATTCGATGTGTAGGTGGTGGAAAGGAGCCCAATAGGCTCATTGTGATGCTCTTACGATCACTTATCTTTCTACCACTACGGTTCCCTATAGAAGAGCAGGATGTCCAGTCCGTAAGAACCACCTGCAGTGTCTCACAAAACTTATCAGGCTCATCGGATCCCTAAGACAGTCCATGTCCTGAAAGTATCTTTGGCCCAAATACTTGAGCCTGCGTTCTTGCAAAGCCGGTCAAAGCCTTATCCAGACAGCTCTCAGAACGAGACATTCTTATATGCTCCGACATATATATGTCCAATCACTCATTTCCCCGTTATGATAAATTGCATAGTATGCAACTTAAACTTCTTTATTCCTGTATTTTGTTTGCCATTACTATAAATATTGAACCTACTCTAAAAGGAAAAACGAAGACTCTTCTTACACTGTCTGTCAATATTAAGGTCTTATATTACAAACAAGAACTAATTATATGGTTTTATTTATTGTAACAATTTAAATAATGCTAACTAATAAATTTCTTAATATTGTTATTTAAATTAATGGCATCTTCAAATGCGATTATGTAAATTTTAATTGATGAGGAACTGTTTCTGAGCATTACGAGCAAACGAAACAATAGTGTAAGAAATGAAAATGAACTAGACAGATCTAGAACGATAAACAAGTTCAAGCTGTTACAAATGAATAAATTAAAAACGAATCTTAATTTAAGAATGTGAAAAGTAAAACAAAAGACTTAAGATACAAACATTTCGAATAAAATTATTTAAAGAAAGAAATTAAATACTTACAATTAATATTTTAGATATTTTAAAACGTTTTTCTATATTTATATATTCCATGTCTTTATTATATTCTTGTCTTCTGTAGATAAAAGGAAAAAAAGAAAAGAACGAAGAAAGTTTTCGAGGTATTTTGAAAACCTTCAACACGCCACAACTAGTGAAATAAAAATTATAAAGGCTTCTAATTGTTGTTTTAACCAATTAATTAATTATTTCTGCAATATAAGGCCCACATTTTTGCAGACAATATCTTCACTTTAATTGCTTGCTTTTTGATCATTATTTTTTTGAAAATTAAACATCAAGTTTTCATTAGTAAGACAATGTTTTTCTGTTTGTCTGCCAAATTTGTTACAGATTTTTTAAACTTAATTTATACACAAACTTCTTTTATTTGAGGTGCTTATTGATTTTCGAAGCACGTACTCAAATAATCAACTATAAAATACACAACGGTTTTTTATTTCTTTCTTTTTAAATCGTTTTTTTTTAATTTTTTGTTTCAAACTTTCACAAAATTAATTTAGAAAACTTTGTTTGTTTTACAAAATTGTCATATGCATTTTTATATATTTATATTTATTTAATTCTCTTGCGAAAAAATATGATATAATTTCTTCTTTTTACAAATGAATTTTTTTGTTTGTTGTAATTTCCTTGTTGGTTTCTTAAGAAAAATTAAATTCACGTTCACACGCTTTGCACTCACGATTGCAACTGTTTTGTCTGTCAGGTTTTTTGTGACTTGGTAGTCTGTCTACGAAAACGACTAGTACCAGGCTATAAACATACACCCAAAACAACCAACAATCATCTCGACTGAAACTATTGAACAAACTAACAACCAGTCATTCATCGTTTTTGTTAGCGTATTCGTAGTAAACTACCTATAGTTAGTTTGATTTTGTTTGTGAATATTTTTTGTTGGGATTTATTTGTAGTTAAACGTTTATGAGACAAAAAAAAAAGCACAAAGTCTTCGAGCCAAACTAAACTCAACACAACTTTTTCTTCCAACTACTGATATAGATATTTTTTGTTGTTTTCTGGTGTTGCACGTCGTTGTTGAATGACCACCAAACACGTCTTTTTTGCTGCGTTTGGATCACTTTGAATTCGTATGAGTGCAAATGACTAACGTTAGTACTTGCAAAGAGGATTTCAATTAGGCCGGAGGAATGGAGAAAAAGAAGTGTATGTGAAGTTTTAAATGTTCATCGCCGTTTCCCACTGGACCACGGATTAGAGTTAAACTATTTTTTACCATTGGCTCAAGTTTTCAAACATCAAAAAACCCACTAGAAAAAATGTATATAGGGCAAATCGTACGATTTTGGTGATCACAAAACCTACGTGAGAGATAACAATGCAACAATACCCTCAAATCGTTCGTGCAGAATATATATTATATTTTTATTGCACTCCCGCTGGAACCTCATGTGGTCCAAATCACTAGCGTTCAGTTTGGGACAAAATACAATTTTTATTATTTATGGCCTCACCAACTTTTAACAAACTCCTTGAAGAAATACTGTATCGCCGGCCCGAAATCCGTAACAAGCAGTAACTTTTAGTGGGCACATTGCATGCTGTTGAACCTCGTGCGTCGTACCTAATACGTAAATTTTTATTCTTACAGTCATGTGTTTATAAATGCGCGCAGTCGCTACAGAATTGGGGTGCTCTTCTCTACGCTCACATGGGCGTGCTGCCCACGCGTGTAACTTACCATGGTGATTTAGCATCAGTGACTGAATAATAGGCAACAGGTTTGAAAGACGGCGCCCAAACAACGTGGTCATCATAGACAGTCAACATCGACCCGCCTTTATTGGACACCTCTTTAGTTAGTGCAGTTAATGTGTACATATGGTGCAGTTTATGAAGTCTGAAAAGTTTTATTTTTATTTCTTTTTGTTCTCATTGTGTTGGTAAGAAAACTTGGGATTACAAAATATTGACATAAAGACTAAAGGGAAGGAACCAACTTTCATAAAGGTCAAAATCTAAACAGTTTAATTATCCACTACATAAACAACACCAAAAGGATATTCAAAAAGGTATAAATATTGACGGTGCTTAGATTTATTCAAAAGGTGTAGATTTTTGGAACGAATTTACTCCATTTCTTGCCAAGTTTGGATTGAAGATAAACCGGTTTCGTTTGGAGATCCTGTTTGTCTCGAAAAATCCACATCAAATCATCCTGTCGGCATATCAACATGTTTTATAGCGAGTGATTACTTTGATATTTTATATTACATGTTAAGGATTCATTTAACTACCAGCTTGTTAAATGAATCCTTAAGAAACTCAATAAATCAGGAAAAAGTTTCTTGAAGAAATATTTAAGAAAATAATTACAAGTTAGAATTTTTAAAAATTTGCTAAATCTTACCTACATACGGTTTTATAGGTAAACGAAGTATTATAAAATCATCTTTCCTTTTATTCCATTTTTATGAATTTAAAGCTTTAAAAGACATTACCTAAATCCCACATTTTGCTAGTCGGTGCTGAAAATTTCATCAGCAATGCCCTTTATGACAAATCAATGCTTATGATTTAGTTAGTTAGTTAGTTAAAAATGTACGATGGCGAAATTGAACGTACGTGTAGTCTACAAGCTCAGAACTATTTATTTTCCGTCTAGTAAAAAGTATATTTTCCTAAAAAAAAAAGAATTTTTTCAAATCACTATACTCAGTTAGTATATTTCTTATCTGTGTTCAAAGTTCTTTGGGGCCTTATTCTGAGGATGCCAAAAAAGAAAACAGTCAATAAATATAACAACGTTTTCTTGATGTATCACAAAAGACTTGGATGTAAACAAAGAAAGTGTACTGAGATTCTGCAACTTTAAATGGGATTCAACGAGAGAAGAAGAATTTGCTTTTGCTATGGCTCATCGAAAATAAAACTTGTAAAGAGGTTGTTGTTTTTATTATTTATTTTGATTATCTCTTAACCAACATTCAGAGTTGCAAAAAAGATAACGTAGAGTGGAAGGAAAATGGTAAAATTAGTAGATTGGTATCGTGCTGCTACAGATCAGCTGACGAAACCAGTCACATAAATAAAGCGCTTTACTGATTATGTAAAACTTATATAACGTACAACAAAAATCAAAACGAAAGCTGACGTATTTGTTATCATAAATACGCTTTGATTAACTAACAATCGGGTAATTTAACAAAATTGTTTACAAAATTTCTTGATTTGACAAGGGAAAACGGATATTCGTTCCAAACGTCTATATCAAATCAACCAGTCGAAATTTGGCAAATTATCCCCCCAACAATAAAAGTTATACCAGCTATAATAATAGTAGTTAAAAGTTCCAAATAATCAATATATATTATTGAAGAAAGTGTATAATATGCGTGCAAATGAAAGTCAAAAATTACTCCCGGTGTGATCAAGGAATTGTAAGCCCCCCATACATAAGTAGGTTCCCATTTTTGCCTGAAGGGTGTGCTTTTGTAGATATAATGGCTGAGAGTGTCACCCCCTAGAAAGTTCTAACACAGTCCAGAGCATTTGAGAGCGTTCCAGAACATTTCAGATCAATGAGGATCATTCCAGAATACCCTTAAATAAGAGTACTTTGAAATGCTGTGGAAAACTATGGAACATCGTAGACAATCTCATATCAACTCCCTGAAGGCGGAAGGGAAACCTCAGCTGATATAATAATAAAATAAAAAAGCCTTACGAGAATTCAAACAATTTATTTTTAATGATCTGTTTCTGTAACAGTTGGTCGCTACACCTCTATGAAAAGCACTCATTCATGTTGATGATTTCTTTCGTTTGTGTTACAAATTTAAAGAAAAATTAAAAATAATAAAATTGTATTTATATTTTCGGGAAACTTGTAGCAAGCATAAATGCCGATTAGTATGCTTTCCCACAATGGAGATGATAATTTAAAGAGAATCGATTTGTTAATTCTCTTCTACTCTCTGCTGCTGCTGCTGCTTAATACATTATTTCGCGTTATCACTTTAGTTTCTTCTCTATACTTTTCGCGGTTTTTGTGTGTGAGTTTTGTACGACTTCAATGGCTTAGTATAAAACGCGTGCTCGAGCCTCTTCTTTTAGTAGGTCAGTAGTGGTCTTTTTCATTAAACCACAACAAAAAGAACGTCAACATATGTATGCTGAGATATTAGCAACAATAATGATACAAATAATAACAACAATCAACAACAGTACTCACACACATTGCCAGATACACATACATATGCATGCATGTATGTAGTCAAAGACATATTTAATAATAATTTGATTCAACAAATTTTTTTTCTAACATGATGTGAAGAAAATACGAGTACATGTAGAATGATGATAATTTTTAAAAAGACCACGACTAAAAAGAATATTGTAAATTAGTTTGGGTTTTTTCAGTTTCCGTTTTATCATTTTTAAAAGTATGTAGGTATATATTTTTATTTAGTATCCCAGGTTTTAGTTGTGTTCAAATAAATCGATTTTTTATTTGTTAATTCTTGTCCACTAACTGCTCAGTTTTAGTTTAGGTGTTGAATTTTTTCACTTAGGTTTTTTAATTTGAAAGTCTTAGTCACTTTCTTAATTTTTTAGTCTTTGATTTATAATATTGCATAAACATTACATAATATAAAAGCCCAGTGTACAGTGTTTAATATATTAAAAAACTGGAATAGTAAGAGAGTTTAGAAAGTTGTCTGCGATGTCATCCAGTTCTAGTACAAAAGGTCATGGAATCGCCCAATATTGACTTCTTCCGAAAAAGAAAAAGCTTTTGGGCCCTTGTCACTTTCAGTCGACTTTAAAGATTTTTGCATATATTTCCATATAAATGTTGCTAAAGAATGCGATTATAAATCGATTTTGAAAACGAAACGGTTGACAGTCAGACAATTTATATGATAGTGGTTTTTAATATATGTATGAATGCTTCACTGGTCAAAGCGATTAAATTTGTTTGTAAGCGTTAGTTTTAGAACACGTTGGTAAGTCCCAATTTCAGATATTTATACAAAAAAAATTCTTTGATTCAGCATTTAAAATAAAAAAGTATTTATTTGATTTAATCGCAAAAGAGACCTTTTTAGAATAAAATTTACACTACTATGGTCATTCTCAGCTTAATTTTTAAGGAGCTAAACGATTTGGTAACTGAGGCATTAATTTTATTTAACTTTATCTCGTCTTGTTAAGTTACAAGAAGTTAAGATTGTTTAAAAATTATTTTCAAAAACCATTAAAAATGCATCAGACCATTTGGTAACGGCCATTATTAAATCGATCGATTGATTTCTACACATGGATTTAATTGTACCAAACTTTTTTTAGTGTATTTACCTTGTATAATAAAAAATTGCATAAACAGATGCACGCAAAGAAAAAACATGGTTGGTAACATAGTTGATAACAATATGATAAGATTAAGCTAAATGGGTGTAAGCAACTCATATTATCATTGTAGATAATAAAAATACGCCCCGCTCCGTCTTAGAACGATAGAAACGGAAAAATATTATGTAACTGCTTGGGAGCGACTGAGATACGAACACAGGCTACTGAAGCCATCGAATGCTTAATAGTCAAAGCGCTAATCGCACCCTCATATTTTTATTAAACACTAAAAAAATTGTACATATTATGTCTGTTAGGAACATTTTATGGTTAGAGTTATTATATTATTTCTGCATACGAATAATTAAGATACTTTGTTTCTAGTTCGATATGAGTAAAAATTGTATTGTTCAACTCAACAATTTTGTTGCCATTCTTATGGATGGAAATTATTTAATAATCGCATCTAAAGTATTGTTTAAAATATTTTCAAATAACCATTATATGTTTGCTACAACAGTGAACTGTTGTAAGGAACATAACATTGTTTTCATTATCATGCCACAAACATGTTTTTTCTTTGCGTGCAATTGTTTCTGTTGCTTCATCATCGTCTTTTTGAATTTGTAGGTGTGACAATTTTTGCATTGCTTTATGTTTGATAAACGGGTTTTTTATTTAGTAAAATCATTTTATTCATAAAAATGCATATATTTTCACTTCTTGATAAAGTTGCTATTTTAACCATCAAATTCAAAATGTAGTCATGCAACCCATTTTTACGCATTGCATTGCCTTTTCATTATAGTAAAAAAAAAAAAAGTTTTATAGGAAAAGAGTTATAACATACAAATTATGCAAATACTCGTATAAAACCAATTCGTATTTGATAAAAAGATTCTTGTACGTTTGCAGCAGTAAAACAATAATTCGAATTGAAACCAAAATCTTGAAAACGCTTAATACTCTTATGCTGAGGTAGACGACTTGGCTTATAATAAACATCCGCAAAGGTAATATTATTTTTTAATATTTCGACAAGCTCCAAGTGAAAAAAACCATACACAATAGTCATCGTTTAAGGCAGTACTTTAGCTAATGATAAATTGTGTGTTTGATCTTGCTGGTTGTTTTATTATTTGATCGTTTATTTGCTTAAACATATTTAGTGGGCTGTTAGTTTTTACATGACGTTTTCTTGAGGTTTTGAAAAAAGTTAATTTAATGTTGGAGAACTGTGAGAAGTTAACAAAAGTTGGAAAACGTTGTCGGTATGTTGTGAAATATTTCGTAATAAATTGCTATGAAATTTATGCCATAATCGTTAAACTTAAAAATGTCTTAAAAAGATATTTTTCAGTAACAGGAATCTACAGTACTCGTCTATTGATAAAATTTTGAAGAAAGAAAAATATAAAAAATAAACAAAAAGTAGCAAAAACATTTATAACAAATAAATTAAACTTGGAATATTAAACACCTCCATTGATTGGCTAGGGTAATCGATACATGGCCAGGTGGAGAATTTTTTTAAACTATATTATAAATGAAGGAGACCCTGATCTACTACTTTGTGGTGTAACTTTATATTAGTCTAGGAATTGCAGGTTTCAAACCTACATATAACTTGTTATTTTATTGTTACTCTACAAGTTAAAATATATACAGCCTAATGCATATACTTAACAGCTCATTGGCATATAGTTTTAATCCGTCCGTTTAATCCGTAATTTATCATCGATTCTGTAATTTAACGATACCACATTGTAATAAAAAAAAAACGTAACTATCTATTTTGAAATCATCCTTGAATTTGATATTTCAGATTTTGTGGTTCTCTCCATCTTTAAAAAGAAAATTTACACAGACAATGCTATAAAATTCTGACATTTTTATTAAAACCGCGTTAAAAATCGAGAACTCAGAAAATCACCGGGACTTGATCATATTACAGGATAAACGATAATATACTTATCTAATTCTGCTGTACAAATTTTACTATTCATATTAAAATCCAACGCTCTAAAAAGATGTCTGAAATTGTTACGATTCTTAAAAAAGATTGCGTCATACAGGCTAATTAGTCTACTATTAGTCTACAATTTTGTTGAAGCTTTTTGAAGAATTATTCGTTTGGTGTTTAAAACATTATCTTAATGAGCAAAACATTATCCTGGGTAAGTCCATAGAATTGTTACCGTTATTACATCTGCAATAATAATATTTAATTATAGATATTACTCACTAAAATATCTCAAGTTCTTTCTGAAAAGTCCCGCAAGCTCTTTAGGAGCTATTTGATAGAACGTTTTATAAAAATGGATAAGTCTCTGAATGAGACCCTCCAGGTTACTGCTTGGGACGCTGTTTTATATCATACATATATACAGCGTATATGCCAACGTTTGCTAAATACATAGCATTAGAACAAATCAACTGTATTGGTTAGTAACTCAACCCTGAAGGCCATCGTATGTTATACGTCGTCTTTTTCAACTGACAACCAAGTTGAACCGCAGGTTTTTTTATGAGCTTTGTTCCATTCGGTATGTCTCCGTCAACGCTAAGTACTAAAGTTGGGTGACTTTTAACGTACGTTGAGTAGTTTGATAGCTATCAGTTTGTTTTTTTTTCTTTATTTTGATTTAGCGTTTTGTGTTTTGTGGCACCAATATAATAAATGCAACAAAATAAAAAACAGCTGATTTAATATCCAGCAACAAAGTATTCATTGTGTTAACTTCTTCCGCCGTTTTGTTAATATCAGTTGAACATTGCAACGTATAACGTACGTGCCTCCGTCTTGAGTTTGGCAAATAAAGTCCATTATAAAATATGGCATCCAGGGTACTGCTTGTGCATGAACACTTATCGTTTGCGCCCCTTGGTATATAAGAAATGAAAATATCCATATAGATACAAAAATTCCCACTACCCAGGAAGAAGTAAAAACATACTCCTGCAAATACGTAGGCTTACTCCAATTTCATGGGTATCAGAGGCTAAACATAAAAACAGACATTGAGCCTGGTGAAACGGCTCTCCTAACCTGATAGTTGATTAAGATTTGAATATAACAAATTAGTTATGACATTGGCAATACATATTGCCGTAGAACAAAGACGTAACAACAATAATGTGCTAATCTATTAAATTAAAAGCGCTCTTCATACTGCTAAAGTAAGCTAAAAAAACGTATCAGTTTTGGGCATAACAAAAAGTTAGCATGACGTTAGCATTACACATTTTTGAAACTATAGCTCAAAAGCTGTTAGCTGTTGAAAAACAGCTGTTAAGTGTAAAAAAAGTAATTTTAAACAATAAAAAAAGTAAAGGTGGAGTGCCCGAAAGCATAAAGAAAAGTTAGGATACTGGAGTAATTAGAGGCCCGCTGTGAGGCCCAAAATGCAGCGAAGAGGAATACGTATGAAATATAGATTTTCGGGAGAAAATAGTCGACATTAATAAGGCAGCGGTGACTGTCCTTAAAGCCAAAGCAAAAAGGGATAGCAGTAGCTGGAAGCATTAAGTTGTTTGTTCCGGAACCATCTACAAGATGATTGTGTAGAATGGTTTTTCAAAGATTTCCTCTCCCAGTTTACTGATACTTTCACTTGTTTCTCCATAAAATTCTTTTTTTTATCATTCTACTAAATGTAATTTACATTAAACTAATTGACCAAAAAGCTTGGCAGGATGATAGCTAAAATTAAAGTTTAATTTTAAATCTGCCAAATTCATTCATTTAATTATTGATTTCTCGCCGCCAATTCGCTTGGACTTTGAACAAAAAACTCTACACGCGCATCATTCAAGTTTTCAAGTAAAATCCAAAAGTCGGTTTAATAATCTTGAAACTGTCTCATGAGCAAAATTTACCAAATACAAAAAACATGAGTAGAGCATTAGAATAGGGGTACGATTTTGGTTACAATCCTGAAATTTTTTTATTATAAAACTGCTTTAAACTGAATTACATTGTAAAAAAACAACGTAATTTACAGCCCCAAAGCGCTGTTGTATTTATAAAAAAGTATGTTACTAGATGATAACTAAAATTAAAAAATAATATTTTGGGGTTTCGGTAGACAAAAACGTCTAGAATTTGAATGTTTCTTCTATAGAAATATATAAATAATTTTAGTTCATTTTCAAAGAATGCACAAAGTTTTGGAAGAACATTATAGTCTTAATCCATGTTAGCTCCTTTTCCTGAGGAACTTCCTTTAATGACGAGGAGCTTTTTAGGAACTTGCAACTATTGCTCATAGTAAAAGCTGTTCATGTTCATAAGTCCTTTTTATAGTTTTTGGTACAAGATTTCCAAAGAAATATAAGTAAACAATCTATAGGTTGCATTTAAAGACATCGAGCTGCCAATTTATCTAAAAACAATAATATTGCCAAGATGCTGGACTTCACGGTAACAAAGCCTTGGCACAGTGCTCGCGAGGCTGCCGATTTTGCTTGCTGCAGATTCTTCGGTTTGTTCCCCTATATCTTATCTTTCAAGTATCTCCACAGAAATTACTCAAGAGGACTGAGCTCGAGACGGCTGGGAAGCCAGTTAATGGTGTCTCTAAATGAAAATATTTTGTCCGGAAATAGTGCGTTTACAACAGCGACTGATAAGTGAGAATTATGGCAAAAAGCCGTCTCCTGTTGGTACCATGTTTTCGAACTGTATCTTTCATTTTCAGCTCTAACAGATTGCAGGTGAGCTGAGCTTTGAATTTTCACAGTCGACCCTGTATTTTGGAACATCCGAATTCATGAATAATATTCCGCACGATTCCAACTCTGAGCACTAACTGCGAAGTAGTGAACAACGTAATCCGTTTGTTTTGGACTCCGAGTATAGGTAGGCAAAGGCAGTCTTTCCTTTTTATAAACCATTTTTTTCTCTTTTTGTTTTGTAACCCTTGACGTGCTTTATTGCTATCAATAAGAAAACAAATTGAAAACAGTTGTTTTCCCCTATCCATAAAAGGTCGAATTTGTTGGCGATCACTAGTGTTCTAAATTATATTATTATTCTGCTGTGATTTAAAAAATGGTTTTAGGTAAGTAGTACATCTTAAATAGGGGAAAATAATTTTAAAGGAATTCATTTCGGTCTAAATTTGTTTGTAATTAACACGCGTTTTCGAAAACTTAGCTCTGACTGCCAAAAAGCAAATACCCGTCCTTATTCTAGCGGTGCGTAGTATACAATAATATGTACAAAATATATTTAACACACAATGCATGTGATTTAAAATAAGTTAAAGCATCAAAGATGTGAAAAGAAACTGAAAATTTCTTCACACACTAACGCCGCCTAAAGGCAAATTTAAAAATGAAGAAAAAGGCAACGAGATAATAGTTGTCTCAAGAAACAAAGTAAAAAATATTAACGTAAAACTTTCCTTGATCTTTCTGTTAAAGACAACGGCAGTGTGTGTGAAAAAGTTTTTGCGCGGTATAGGCGGACTTCATAATGGATTACTTGGTGAAACGACATGGCTGATCTGCCTTTTACTGGTTGCATGAACCTTTCAATTTGGGGAATTGGCTAATCGTAGTAAGTTTTGTGTCATTGAAATTTGTTAAAGGCTGAAATTATTTAGCGATTGTTAATATGTATCTTAATCCGTCAAAACAAAGTGAACAATAACTCAGGATGAATCAAATCACATTTGAATTTGTATACGCACAATATGTCTTTTAATTCAAATGAAAGTGTTAGAAAATTATCGTTAAAATAAAGCCAATTTCTTTGTAGTAATGAAACTATTCTGGTTTAATTTTCAATTCTTTATACGTCTAAAAAAAACACCCTTTAAATGCTTTATGTTGCCAGCAACTTCTTCTCATTGAATGCAAATCTCGGCAAACGAGTGTGTCAGTGTATTCACGTTTGTATGTGAGTGCAATAGTGCCTTGTGATTAAGTGGCAAAAGTGCAACTTATAATGAAATTGGAAGTTGTGGGAATGTCCTGACTGCAGTCAACTCAAGATGCAGTTAAACTAAACTGTATTGAGCTCCACAGAGTGCTGTGTGTGACTTTTTTGGTTTATTGCTTTTAGTTTGTTTGTGCTGACTTTTCATTTTTTAATTTCCATGTGTTTAAATACAAAACTGGCGGGTGGTCTCTTGTATTTGCAGTTGATCTTTCTGTCGTAAGCACGAATGTGTGCTCACTCGTATTTTTGCTGATTGGTGATTTAGTTGAATGTAAATATTTTGGATAAATACTTGTTTTCTCCCACCACCAACTAACAAACACACATTTATGTACATATGTGTCTTGTGTTTCATCATAATCACTTACATCATTATCACTGTCGTCATCATAATCATGATTGTCGTCATTTGTAATCAGTATGATCGAGAGCGGCCAGAGAAACATGATCATCTCAAACAAAAAAGAGTGTTAAATCTTGTGTTGTCGTTGCTTGTATTTTCATTGACTGTAGTTTTTTGTTGCTCAACAAACAAGTTTTATTATGGAATTCTTTTTTATTGTTATTTTCAAATTTAATGTATGTATGTGAATTTTATATTTGGATTGAAACGTTTTCCTTCTTCTTTTTTGGTAAATTATTGCAAAATTCAAGTAAATGACATTTTGATTTTATTTGATCACAATTTCTTGCGGCGCTTATATTTCTGCACAATATAAACCACTACTATAGCAAAACAATGAGTTGTTGCCAGACTTGATGCAGGCAAAACTGTTCCGAGCAAATATGAAGGCATGGAGGATGTAATTAAAGCTCATTTGGCCCTAAGAAGTACATACGTAAATTATCCAATTAAAATGTCATGGGGCATAGCTCTAACAAATTTTATGATAATACTGTTCTTTTACTAGCTGCAAGTGATGTTGGTTACAATTTTAAGAGGACGGACTTTTGGCCAGCAGGACCCTTAGTTCATTTGAGCTCAAGCCATATACATACGTAAACTAAACGGCGTTCGAGTAAAAATTAAAAGATTTCGTTAAACTTTTCTGCAAGTTTCTTAGTGACTTTAACAGTTATAAGTCAATGCTTTTTTCACAGATATCTGGCAACTACGATTAAAAAGAAACGTGTTTATTTTTTAAGTTTTATTTAGTTTTTTGCTTGTTTCTTATTGTCTCTTTATTTAGACGTGCGTTTTAGTGCGAGTTTTTTTCCTGTCCCTCGAATCCTATTTTGGTTGGGTGCTCCTTCATCTCTTCTTCGCCGGTTGTTGCAGATTACGTTTGATTATTTAGCTTTAAAGTTTATTAATTTTGTTGTTGTAGTTAGCTTTGCTTTGTTATTGCCTTTACGTTTACACGATATTTAGGGTAATATAAGTGAAAGTGCAAAAAATTATGATAAACTTACTAAGAAAAGAAAAATACGTATATGTGTGTATGTATATAGATATACTCTCTCATACAAGCGCACATACAAGCCAGCACTGTCACTGATACTTTGTAGTACATATTATTACAAAATATGAATAAGTGCGTATGGTTGCGTTGCACAACTACTTATAGCGAATGTAAAAGCGGAAGTAAATGCTTTTATTATAAACATTTATGTCACTAATACGTTTCGTATTTGTTCATGTGTTACTGAATCAAAAGACTTAAGCAACGAACTTTAGGTTATCATATTAAAAAAAATTCTTCTTGCATTGAAAACAAAACAATAGGAATACAGTCGTCCACAACTGTAGATTAGCGCAACAATTTAGTACTATCAACATCCAAAAGGAAGTTACGACTTTTCCAAATAAATTATAATATTTCAATTATTTAATGTCACTGAGGTTAACTTGTAGATGGCTAATATTTCCATTTCTTTTCACCATCTTAAAATTGTAATTAATAAAATTGTTGTTATATTAGGTTGTTTGATTTTTTATAAAAATGAAAGGCGATATTCATGTAGTTAACAGATATTTTATTCAATTATATATTGTCCGTTTATAAACAGTGGCATTCGATAATTTTAATCTCTTGGCGATTTCACGAGTTGTTGTTTGCATTAGTTAATGCCTTCCAGAACATTGTCCATATTCAGCATCAAGCTTGCCAAATCGAAATTTTGCAAACCAGTTTTGGCACTGGCGTTCTGTCAAAGCCAACAGATTTAGAAAAACAAGCGCCTCTCTACACCTCTTGTCAACAAACAAAAATGTCATATCCTAAGCACTTGTAAAATTTTTTTTGTTAAATTATTCATTCCATTTTTTAATTTCGGAAATTAAAAAAAAAATCTTATTTCCATATTAAGCGGATCAGAAGCGTTTTTCTTGGACCCATTTAAAGATTTTGAGCAGTCAGTAGGATATTTTAGACACAAATTGCAACATACTGAAATTTTGAAGATTTATATCTCCCTTTTTACAATACAAATGTATTTCTATACAATTTTAGCATCAATTAGTTTTAAATCGGCCCTCTCATTAAAGTAACGCTTGCGAATATCATTTTAATACACATTTATTTCTATAAGATATTGGTACAAGGTTGAAATTAGCAACAAATACTATTCGGGTAACGTGTACTTTTAATATCTAGTTCTACTATTAACTAATATTCTATCCTATTCCAAAATAGGCTAGGCTCAAATAATCTTCCTATTAATGCTAAAACAGTTTTGAATTCATTACAAAATAATTTCCGACAAGAAAAAATCCCACTTCCGAAATTTTGCTCTAATTAAAAATGTTAAATTAATACAGAAAATGAGTTTCAGATATTTTGCTTTTACGATCTTAAATGTACTAAACACCTATTTTTTTATTCCAAATATATCAATCGTCTGGAAAATAAGCAATATTAAAATATTATTATTAAGCATTCTCCGTGGCTTTCTAGTGAGTAGGTTCTGCAAACATCATCCTATTTAACCCATCTTATGATGAAACTTAAATACGAGAGTTTCTCATATTTTCGACCACATTTCTTTCTGTTGGGTTAAATGAAGAATAAAATATGAACTTGAGCCTGAATAAATTGATTCGCTTAAAATATTTGTAATTTATTTGAGTGATTTTTATATAAATTTGGGGAAAAATTTATTTGCTTGCGATACAGAACAGGGTTTAAATACTCAATTGTACTCAATATTTTTGTAAATGTTTGCGATAATTGTTTCATATTTAATAATTTAAACAAAACCTACGTTATATCTATACGTAGTTATCTACATATATACGGCCATGTTTACGTTGTGTCAAACGATAAACGTAGTGGAAAATGTTGCAGGTGTTCTACAATTTATTTTAAATATAAACTATCAATAACATTGTACAACTTATAGAGTATCTGATATCATGCAACTCTGACAATAGGTTGTGAATTGTACAAATATTTTTTTTATTTAAATTTTTATATACTAAAAGGGAATTCCTTTTAGTATTTTACGACAAAATCCACTGCAATTGTTTGTTTTGGGGATTAAGTAGTAGTATGCGCATTTCGCTGATTGTCTTTGCTCATCAGGAAGCTTATTATGGGACGTGTTTATAAAGTCTTTCATAAAATAACTAAAAGCCCAAGAAACACTTCTTTCTATTTTTTTAATTTTTATCACTTTTTGCTAATTTTTTGTATGCAAATTTTTTATTATTAAGATGCAAACAATTTTATAACATTGATAACACTATTGTTATCTGTATACCAGAGTCCGAGAGTCGCATTGACAATTTGATTCAATATAAATTCTGCTCAATTAAGGTCCTAATTGCGTACATCTCCTAATTGCACATTTAAGGTGGTTTTGTGGACATACTATTATCGTTAAGCATGGAGTCTAAATATTTGTTCCGAACTAAGTATTACAGTATTTGTGCAAAACTTATTAATGTCCAAATGGACCCATGAACTTAGTTCCAAATATCCGACTTAGCTTAGTTCTTTAATTTCCTACTACCGATCTGGTTTTCCTTACATGGTTCACGAATGGCTTGTTAACCATAAAACAATTTTCTAAAATTATTTAAAAGATTGTCATGTACTTAAAAATATGCTTTACAACAAAAAAGGACAAATTATCATGAGAATATGCGCATACACATTTATGATATAGACCTCATAAAAATTGAATTGATCAATTTGGTCTGGACATAAATGTCGCTTCAAAACAATTAAAATTTACCATAAAATTTAGCTTTTCCAAGAATGAGTTTAATTTCTATCGGCTGCCTAATAAATTGCAAAATTTTATGAAGTATTAAAAATATAGAAAATTAATCGACTAGCTTTGAAGAAAAGTAATTATTTAACGGAAAGAAAAAATATGATATTACTAATCGTTATGAGAATTATGGCTTATATTTATTGAAAGTCTAAGAACTTGGGTATTACTGAATGGATTTAACCCATTTTGAACAAGAACACAAACTATGCATCATTATTTTCTTGGCCTGTTATTAATTTCTTTTTATTTATATTTTGCTTTAACAGCTTATTTACCCCAACTCGTGTTATAATAAGAAGGAGGCCGAAAGCAAAAACACGCATCGTTTTTAGCGCAAATAAAGTAAAATCAAGCAACTTGCAAATATGTATTTAAAGTTTGTTGTTGTATTGAAATTTTGCATCTACCCACATCCTCTGTGTGCACTGTTTACAATACTCGTAACAGTCATGAGTAGCCCAAATGCATAATTTGTCTACATGCTTCAAATCGTGATAGAATTAGTTAATCGATCAAATTTATATTTGGAAAATAATCCTTGTTATCCAAATACCCAGTGATATGTAGAATTTTGGAACGAATTTCCGTCATCCCTTGTCAAGTTTGGTTTGGAGACAAACCGGTTTCGGCTATGTGCCATCTTCAGTGTCATTTTTCGTTCTAAAATTCTACATCAAAACACCCTGTCGGAATATCAAATCAAGAATCACCCAGTGATATCCTAACGTCCTTCTAGCATTTTCTCGACTAAAATATTATAAACATCAATACAAAAATAGTTTGGGCGCAAAATAATTTTGTTTTTAATTTTTTATTTGGGGGTTTATTTGAAACTATTAACTTTCACTAAATTCGTAGACCTCTCTTTCTGTATAGTACTACATTGCCATGTTGCTCCTATTTGGCTTATGTCTGCGCGTAGAAATTAGTAGATATCTGGGTAAACATTGTTGTTAACTTTTCCTGTATTCGACAAGAAAATGTTTCTTTCTTAATAAAAAAATAATTAATAAAAGCAGATCAAACTTGACTGAGAAATATTGAATTTCATGGCTTTTATATGCAAGTGGCGAGACTGATATTTAACAGCTCCACCCATGATTGTTGATTCTTAAAAAAGGAGCGCTACAAAAAAGAAGAACCCGTTATTATTACGAAAACCCATTACAAAAATTAAAAAAATGGACTCTTAAAAATGGAGCGCTACACAGAAGACAGAAGAATTTATCATTGTGAAAACCCAATATCTTAAGAGGCCGCTCGCAATCTTTAGGGAATTTTCGGTAGAGAAAGTCCAATGTTTCAACAATTCGAAAAGTGCTCAAAAAATTTGAAGAAACTGGGTAGTTTATGGATTGCAAGTTTCCTTCTCGTCTAGGTACTAGTCGGCCTCTTAAAAATATTGTAGTTGTAAACGAGAATGTCGACAAAATTCCGAAAGCTTTAATTCGCCAGTGAATGTAAACATGAATCGTTACAGGAACATGATAACAGAATTCTTGTGGACTTCTGATTTCTTTTGTATAATTAATGAGAACAGTTGATATTTGGTTGATGTGGCGACTTAAGCTTTCCACATGTGCCTCGTAAAGTCTTCTAATTTTGAAATAGGGGGGTCATTGTGACAGCGTTCACAATTCTGCGTATAATTTTTGACTAATACCTCTGTAGATTTTAAAATGTATCAACTGCTACCTGTTCCCCATAGCTGATTTTGATTTTAGGCCTAGTATTAAAAGTGGTATCTTAATATTAATGGTTATGAGTCTTTGAATTAGCTTTGAATTCAAAGGTCCAAAATTATTATTTAAAAGATCTATAGTTCGAAGTTCAAACTGAAATATATGAGTTTACTATTATTGTCAATCACAGTACTTTCGCTTTCTGATGCGAGTAAGTTAATACAGGGCTCGCAACGTCACATACGTCAACGTACAACGCTGCACGTTCAAATACCTTGTTCAGATTATGGCATACGGGAACGCACTGCACTGAATGCATGCAAACATTTTTCAAA
This sequence comes from Phania funesta, assembly GCA_963932375.1. Classification (NCBI taxonomy): domain Eukaryota; kingdom Metazoa; phylum Arthropoda; class Insecta; order Diptera; family Tachinidae; genus Phania; species Phania funesta. Next base: position 45,100,061 of record OZ010653.1, read on the forward strand.
TTCCAATAAAAATATAATTTGTTTTAAATTGCTGCGAAAAAAGTACCTTTGCTAACATTGTTTTTAGGACTTATTACAACAAACCCAATCTAAAGCAAAAGGAAGTTATTGTAACTTAATGAATTGACTCCAAAGCTTTGCAAGAAATATAATATAAATAATCACTATTGCCAAAATAGACATCCTTACTGCCAATTGAAGCACTGAAATAACCGCTTCGGCATCCGAATAACTCAAATTTATTTCCTATCTATATGTCATAATATAGAAAAGCCTCTTTGATCAAGCGAAATTATTTTTATAATTTTTAATGAATGCGAAACTGAATTTTAAAACTTTTGCTATGATCAATAGGGCCAGTGGAATACTCCGATCCGTCGCCTGCCGCCGAATTATTTATTTGACTTCCTCGCTATCATTTAAAAGTAGAGCCGGTTCCATATCTTGAACTAAAGATACTATTCAAAGTATTGGCGAAGTTTTAAACTCCTGTGATTTCGAAAAAAATTGCGATCCGTTTGCAATCGTATCTTATGATGCCACTTAGTTCGTACGATTGACGTATCGCGCACGGATTTGACAGTTTGAACCTTGTGAAGCTTCAGGTTGCTATTTCAGTTTGTTTTTTTGTTGTGCGATTGGGAGAACTGTTTTAAGTTTTCGTGATGAATAAATGAAGCTTCTGTTCAAACTGAATTTCGACTACAAATAAGTTAAAACTGTACTGTAGAACAACTCCATCCGTTCATATAAAATTCATTCAATTGGAAAATAATGCAAGTGTTACATATATATTTTACAGAAGTACTTTATGTGTTTTATTGCGGTTATGTATGTGAATGAAATTGGTCTGATGCATACATGATACTCGTAATACTATTCTCTTATATACTCTATCGATACGTTTAACTAGAGATTATCGATATTTGTATTTGTTGTTGTTACTGATGCTACATATGCTGCAGTAGATGACTACGATGACGATGATGATCTTGGTAAATACAAGACCAAATATCACAAGGCAAAATCAACTGACGCTAATAAGTCTGTGAGTGAAAAATAAGAAAAAAATGTTCCTGTATTGCCCCGTATCGAGTTGTGTTGTGTGGTTCTGTAAACATGTATAATGTTGAAATTGAGATTAATTTTATTACTGCAAATAAAGTGCTGCTAGACAGACTAAAAGACAGACAGTTGGTTACACTTGTTTTTTTTTGTTTGTTTAAGAAAACAAAACTAAATATGTATGAAGCAGTCTAATAAGTCCTTCAACAGTTTAATTGTTCCATTCTACATGTACTAAAAAACGCATGAACTTGGATTTTAGACATTACTCTCTCTCTCTCTCGTATTTTCTCTATGTTTCATGGATTTTTAAAGCTTAAATTTAAAGCTTAAATTATTTGAAATATAACCCCAGTTTTACACATAAAAAAGTGCTTTGGAAGAAAATACACATTTATTGACTTTTCAGTATGTCGTCGTATGATGAAAAGTTGTGTGCTTCTTTTATGAAACACTTTTAATTGTAGATCGCTGGAAATACGCTGTTATGGAGTGATGATACATAAACCCAGTCTAGCTGTGCGATGATATCTGACAACCATTAATGATAATGTTGTTGTCAGTACACTATATACTAATGTGAATGTTGTTGTCGAGCTTCATGCTGTTGCTGCTGCAGTAGCTACTGATAATGTTTTTGTTATTTTTCTGTTTTCTGTCGATGCTGCTGATAATATTTACTTATGTTGCGTTGGTGAAAGTAGAACATTTGCTTAGTTTACTTGGTATCCAATGACAATGACGACGATATAGAGGATTGTGTTGAAAACGTATTATTACTGCCTCTAACGAACAATATTTAATGGGAGTTATTTTATATTGATTTATAACTTTGACGTATGTAAACGCTTTATGCTCTTAAAAACTCTTCTTAATTTATGTATATTTTATATATTAAGCCTTTTTTCTAATTAATTAAATAAAATATGATTTTTGCAAGTTCTGAAAAAAATAAAGAATCTTTTGAATAATTTTGTTGTGTTATTTTTCTTTTAATAACAACTTTTTTCTTGCCTAGTGTTATTACTTTTTATGGTTTTGTTTTGAGTTTTGTTGCTTTTGCACACATGCAGTGTAGAGTTTCGTCATGCATTGATTCCTGTTTGTATATTTATGGACTTGGAGAGCACTTTCTTCATAGAGTTTCCGTAAATGCTTTTTGTATTCGTTGTAGCTTATACTTGTGTGCGTATGTTTATTCGTATTTACTTTAGACTACCTGGCGTCATTACGTTTGGCTTTTTTAAAGAAAATTGAAATCTAGAAACTGATTCTATCTCTAGTTTTTCTGCTCGAATAATTATTGTTGTTATTGTGTCTTGAGTTAGTACGTAGATTTAAGTAATTATTAATCGCTTAGTTGCTTAGACTTTTTTACACTTAAGTTTTGTTTGTTGTTTGGGGCTTTTTTTAATTTTGTTTTTTTTTTAGACATACAAATTTTTAAAAAAATATGTGTGCCTGTATTCTGAAATATTAAAAATCTCCCACCAAACAAATTTTTGATTTAATTACACTTAATGTAGTTTTTTCATGTCGGTAATTACAGAAATTCTTGAAGTTTCTTATCTAAAAGCAAAGCAATTGTTTAGAAAAATAAAAAAAAAGAAATATTGAAAGTTTGTTGCTTAAGTCTTTTGATTTTCTTTGTCTCTTAAAAAGTTTTAACAATTAGAACACTATAAAAAATTAATATTAAATTCATTATTTGGGTCACGAATTGATGAAGAACGAAGCAAACTGTGTGTCATCATGTGAACTACAGGGCATATGGACATCGAAATATTGAACGCATATCCTAGTCCATGCTGTAAACTACTTAAATTTACAATTAAAGTGCTGCCTTAGGGTTGTAAGACTATGCTAAATGAGTTGCTTTTTTAGGTTTATGTTTTAAAGCGCATGTTGTATTACTGGATGAATAGATGAAGATATCACAACGCCACTCATTAGTTAAAATTTAAAGTCTGAATACTTTTACTTTATTCGTAGAAGCTCTGGCGTAAAATTATTATAATTCCACACCCACCTAGAAAATAGTTCTGCAATTCGTCACTTTGTGAAATGCATTGTATGGAATGCCAAATATCTGGTATTCGAAATTAACGAGGGTGCCATCCCAGTGTAATGTAAATGATTACTAGAAGATATTTTCAAAAACAAAATAAAAATACTCTACAGTTTTAAAAGATCTAAGATATTTTGACAAGATAATTGAAGTATTTCTTTAATATTACTACGTCATGCTATTTGTATTTAAAGAAGAATATTTTAAAATTTTAGGATTTCCTTATTTTTGTTGAGACTTAGCGAAATAAAATTCTTTCCATATCCCAAATTAAATGAATAAACCAAATGATTTAAAAGTAAAACTTCTAAAAAAATCTTAGCGCTGTTATCGACTTTTCTAAAAATTTTATATTCTTCGTCCTTGCATGATCTACTTAGAATGTATAAATACTGAAATTGACATTGTTTTGTTGTTTTAATAAAATTTTTTGTGTTTTGGTAAAATTTAGATTTTTTCGATTTGTTTTAGCTTTAGGAGAAGTTTGATTTTAAATTTCCAGTTAGCGAGGTTTAAGCTCTTGGTAAAATTAAATTTTATTACGATATTTTTGGCAAAGTTGGCGTTTATTAAATAATCTAAAATTTGTGTGTTTTTTAATATATAATTTTTTCACGATTTTTAGAATTTTTTTTTCTTAATTTTTGTATTTCTCTAGAATTCCCTTTTTTTTTGGTGAAATTTCAAGCTTTCAAGCACGTCACATTAATCGCTTTTCATTTTGATCTTTTAGTGGAATTTCAAATGTCTATTTCTATAAACAAAAAATTAAAAATTAGTTTTAATAAGTTAATTTTTCAAGCTCTAGGTCTTTAACACAATATTCCGCACGACTATTTTTTAATAAATCAAGCAAAATAAATTAATAAACTAATTAATTAAAATTCTTTAACAATGATAAATACAGAATCGATAATAAGTCTTACAATGAAATGAAAATCTTATTTAGTTAGTTTTACTGCAGATAGAATTAAATTTATACGGCTAACAATTGTTTTCTTGGTATAATGCTAATACATATATTTGATGGGAAATCAATTAAGAATAACAATTTAAAGCCTTTGTGAATGCTCATTTAGGAATATGGAACAATAATTTTTACTGGCAGCATTAACTCTGTTAAATTTCAGATTTGAGAATAAAATCATTTTACAAGATCCATGACGAAAGAAGTCAATTGGTTTAAAATGGTCTGCTCGTTCAAACGGTAGTATTGGAAGAGGAAGTAACAAGAAAAGAGGGGACAACGACTCTACAAATCTTCAAGAAATATGGTTAACTTGCACAAAAATATTGTTTTCTGTTTGGAACTTCTGTACCATCAGAGCGTCCTTTTTTTAAAGCAGGCGCACCCGCTGCGGAAAATGAAGTAGGTTAACTACGAAGCGCCTTTCAAACATAGCTGTTAAGTAATGATTAGTAATCGTAATCATTATTAATTAGATTACTTTTTTTTTAAAGTAGAAGTAATGATTACAATACGATTACATTCAGTTTTATACGATTAGTAATTGATTACGATTACAAGTAATCAAAAAATAATCAGGATTACTTGCGATTACTGAAAAATAATCAAAAATAATCAAAAGTAATCAAAAATGAGTTCGACTACTTTAAAAGATTACTTTTGACTATTTTTAATTACTTTTGATTACTTTTGATTTTTTGTGATTACTTTTGATTATTTTTGATTTTTTGTGATTACTTTTGATTATTTTTGATTTTTTGTTATTACTTTTGATTATTTTTAAAGGAATCTTGTACATTACATTTATTGAAAAAAAAAACTATACAAAGTTAAGTTAGGGGGGTGAATCCGCTAAATAATTGATAATTGAAAATCTGAATTAAGCAAACTATTACTTAAGATTATTTCAGTATGGCAGGTCGCGAAATCGGTATGAGAGTCATAGTAGTCTGTTTGTCAAAAGTTTGACATTTCAATATATGTCAGTTTTGATTTTTTCTGTTCTCGTTCTTTTGCCAGCTAAAACCGAAAGGTAACGGAAGTACAAATTCCAATTCAATATAAATAAAATTAAAAAAATTAAATTATAGGTGAAAATGTCTCAAAATATTTTCGAAAGCGATTTTTCCGCAGACGACAGTACTGAGGATCCGGACTTTAATCCTTCTACAAACAAGAGAATAAGGCTATCAAATAAAGAAGCAGGAGGGGCCCTCAAAAAACACACTCCGTCTGATGCACGAAAAATAATTTTCAAAGCTGAATTTTACACAGACGTACATAAAGTAAGTTTTTAAGATTAATTTGCAAGAAGACAAACTGCATTACGTAATGAACACGCTTTGATTTTTATTTTATATCTGAACTTTCACTTCAAAACGAAATGGGTGATTGTTTTGCAGAGATTAAGCCCAGAATTGCCGGAATTAACTATTGAGAGCATAACCAGCAGAGTTTTGGATACTCTGTACAGTTTTTACGACAAAAACTGTAATTCGTTTAATTTTGAGTCTAAAAATAATAACATATTGACTATGCCCGATTTTTTTGATTTCAGTAATGATGGTGAGCTAATGCTACCATCATTACTTTGTTTTCAACTTTAAAGATTTCACTTTGCAGATGATGAAATTAACACAAGTTTATCTTCAAATGACCAGTTTTTCAGTTATTTAAATGATAACTCAAGTGCTGATGACATTTGGCAAAATTATGATTTGCTCAAGGAAGCATTCATTTATTTTAACACACCCTTAACATCTTCACCTCCAGTTGAACGACTGTTTTCGTTTGCCGGGATCGTAAACAGTCCAAGGCGGCAATCATTGTCGGATTATTCTTTTGAAAAATTAGTTATAATGAAAGCCAATTCAAATTTTATGTAAATGAGAATTATTATTCATTATTTCCTCATTTTATTGTAGCAGAATTTAATTTATTTATGTTACTTGCTTAATTCAGATTTTCAATTATCAATTATTTAGCGGATTCACCCTAACTTAACTTTGTATAGTTTTTTTTTTCAATACTTCCTAAACTTTAGATTTTAATCTAAATTTTAAATCTATTATTATGGTACTTGATTTCGAGTTATAAGTTTTTGTTAAAGTTTATATGAAATTTGAAGGAAATTTTGTGATCAAATTTATATATTTTTGTAAATAATGTTTTTCTTTGTCAACTTTCAGAGAATCTTCGATTTTAATTTAATTTCGGATTTTGCTAAATTTTATAGTTGTTAATAAATTTGTTGGTTAATTTAATATGTTTTGTTAAAATGTCGAATTTTTGGTAAACTTGAAAATTTTGATTTGTCTGTTGATGCTGATGGTTACGAAGGCTAAGAATTAATAGCAAAAGCTCTGACGATTATATGTACATTAGGCATGGCTCCGGATTAGGCTTCTGGAGGGGAAATATTAACGAAAACGTACAATTTACCTAAGTTTTTGAATGGGGAAATGGTGATTTTTAATGGTTTTCGACGGGGGCAATTTCCCTTTTTACACCCAACCCCCATGGATCCACACCTATTGTACATACGTATATATACATATATTAATTATTTTTGTATCTTTCCGAGTTGCGTACCGTAAAAAAATTTTAGTATGCAAATATTTTGTGAAATTTTAAGTTATTTTTCGAAGGATTTTAATTTACTTCCCCTAATAAACGTTATTTTCTATTCTTTCGGGAAGGCTTCCTTAAACAAAATTAAAGTCAGATTCTTTAATTGTTGTCGCTCTGTTTTTCTATGCCTATAGTTCAGCTTTGCTACTAACATTTCAATAACAATCGTCTTGTCCTGTTTGAAGTGGAATATATTACTTTTACGTTAGTAGCATTAAATAATTTTTTAAGTTGATTCTTACAATACCAATATTTGATCTAGTTGTTTGGTATTGACCACATTTCAAATTTAACCATAAATAAAAATTACCGCACTGCGGCTTAGCCTCAGTGGTTGATTTTAACACACCCTTTTTTTAGTCGCGTTGTAATATTAGCAGTCTGATTTTAGTACTCTAAAATGCAACGCTGCTAGTTTTATAACATAACACAGCTGATGCCCTCTTGTTATTTTCGTGGCAAAAATAAAAACAAATAAAAATTTTATTCTTATGAATAATATGGACTTAGAGAGCGAACGAATAGTAAAGTTAATTTTTCCTGATGGTGTTCCAGGTAAGAATATCAATCGAGCGCCATACATAAAAGGTTTCACCAACTTCCATTACAGAAAATTTGCGTGATAATCCGGAATTATTTACATACCTCAATAAATTGGGCTCATGTAAGGTGGATCAATTAAAAAGGGAGCTAACGCGTCTAACCGAGGAAAATAAAAATATAGTCGAACAGACTCAGGACTTGGCTATTTCCAATTATAAGACATTTATAAAAACTGCCGAGAATTCACGTTCTATATACAGCGAATTTAAAAATGCTGAATCCCAAGTTGGGACTTTAATTGGTAAATTGCCGGAGTTAATTGAAAAATGCGAAAATTTTCAAATTGAATCTGCAGATATAAACGAGCAGCGTCGTTTAAACTCGATAACATTAAAGAAAAATGCCCAATTGCTTGAGATTTTAGAATTGCCACAGTTAATGGAGCGCTGTATACGAGAGGGTAGATATGAAGAAGCTTTAGAGTTGGCTAGTTATGTGCAGAAAATGGGTGAAAACCAGGGAAATATCCCAATTATTAAGGTTTGCTTTAATGACATTTAGGAGAGAAATAATTCAGAGCAACACAACAATTTTTCAGAATATTGTCCATTCCATTGAGTTGTTATGGCATACAATGTTGGTACAACTTATAGCACAACTACGTACAGATTTACAATTGCCAAAGTGTTTACAAATTGTTGGTTATTTACGCAGAATGCAGGCATTTGGTACTAATGAACTGAAATTAAAATTCTTACAGGCAAGGAACGCATGGTTGACGAATTCATTGAAGGCTATTCCTACTGATGATGGTACGTTTATTATATATGTTTATGTTATTATCTGATACCAACTCAATACTAAACGGTTATTACAATTATTTTTTTTAAATGCGAACTTCATATTGCAAAATTGGTGATTAAGTGAAGCTCTATCGACAAACTTATCAGTAATTTCGGCTAGCTCATGTAGATGTTACATCTTCTTGTTTATATTTAAAGGAAATGAAACGATCAAATTGAAATTTATATAAGATTCGCATTATTCCGAATGATAACATTCACTTCGGTTTTGGGTCTACTAATTTTTAGTAGCTTATTAACTGTGGAAACTGTATTCTTTGGCTAGGACATTTCGATAGGATACAAACCGGCAACCTATAAACGAATACTTTACAGGTTGTCAGTGGTACACACTGATTTACTTGCGTCATTATACAATTTGTGTTATATGTTAGAGATAAGTAAAAAATATAAGAATATAGTTTTTCCTCATTAACGTTTACTAAATAACGCAAAAAAACATACAAATTAAAATTTAAATATTAAACTACAATCGGAATAATTTCATATCTCATGTAGAGTATGTCAGCCATTTGCATTTGCTGATAATATATAAATATTTAAAGGCGATTCTGATTTTATTCATGTATTCCAGAATATGATCGATTATACTGTTAGATTATTATGTGATTGGATATCTGATAATGATCTTACTCTTAATGCTAGTAAGACGTAAGGTGATAAGTGCAATAGAAATTTAGCCATTTTTTTGAACGATAATTTGATTGAATTTGTGGACAAGATTAAATGTTTCCAAAAATGGGCGTTGAAAGTCATATTGATTCGATTGTTTGAAAGGGTTGGTTTTACTTTCCGTAAGCTCTACAGTTTGGATTAAGTCTTGGCAGTACTTATTATAAGAAACGGTTTCTTTATGGATTGATTACACCAATTTTTTATGTTTGCATTAAGAAAGTCAGACTTGCTTTTAATAGAGTTTTTAGAAGTCTTTACTTTCTTAGTTTAAGACAGAATGTTTCGCCATTTTTAGTACCTTAAATTACAGGTGTCAGTATACTTCGTTAAGTTGTTTGTATTTGGAAGATCAATTAGGAATAGGCAGTTTAAGATTACATTGTTACCACCTACTTTTGAGCGTACTTTACTTTTAATGTAAATGGTGCTTTTATAAACCTTCTTTTCTTGGGATTTTTATGAACCTTCTTTTACCACAATAAAAGAAAAAATACTATTTTTGGTAAAAACTTTATCATTGTGCAGTTCAACCCTGTCAATTGTATCTTACACGCTTATAAGCTGTTCTTCTTTTATATACATATATATTTTATTAATTATTTACTGTTCTTTTTATTGCTTTCAGATATGTTATTGATTGATATATGATTTTTTTTTAGCACATTGATACCGATTATGGCCTATTAGGCTAAGTCTCTATAAAAGAATGAATGCAAATAAATAAATAATATAAACGAACTTTAAGCCTAAAAATTAAAATACTAAATATTAATAACTGTAATTCGACTAAGTTACGTCAATTAATACAACAAATTCTTTATATGCCTGTGAACAAGTGTCGTAAATTTAATATTATCAATAACATTTTTAAAATACGTAACAATTAGACTTTATTCTAACCAATTCTTGTGACAGTTATTTATTTTTAAATATTTATTTTATTATTATCGTTACGAATACTTTTAGCTCAACAACATCTAACAAAAACTATAGAAGTAACACGCATAAATCTTTTCAATATTATCAATCAGTATAGGGCTATATTTCCAGAAAAAGATACGCTGTCATCTGAGCCATTAACAAATCCAGCGACAACCGAAAACCCATTACAATGTGTAAGCAGCGATGGCTCACGCATATTTCAAACTTGGTTGCACGAAAAGGTAAATCTTCATTTAATAATTTGTTAATGTTTACAAAATTTAAATTGTGTTTTAAAATTTGTTTCAGATAAGCGACTTTCTAAAAACTTTAGAATTCGATTTGCAACGAGGTGTTTTACTTTTTGATACAGTTCTGGGACAATGTATGTATTTTGGTTTATCCTTTAGTCGGGTTGGAGCTGATTTTAGAGCACTTATGGTTCCAATTTTCGTGAAAGTTATAAAAGAAAAGTTTTTAACTACTATTGCAACAGTAAATCTAAATTTTGAAAAGGAATTGGAAAAGTATACTCTTATAAATAAAGTAGCGGTACACCATAGGAATGCTACAAATACGACTAATGAAAGCGATTCGGAATCATATTCGCCACCTGAAACTCTTCTAGATTTTCATCCCTTAGCAGCATTGTGTAATGGTTATTTAAATGCTCTTAACGATTTGCGTTTGTGTGCTCCAACAGCTTTAGCAAATGATGTCACCAACAGTTTGCAACAATCATTGGAAATGGTGGCTAAAAAATTTTTAGCCTTTTATCGCCAGGAACAACAGGCTTTTACAGCTAAAGAAAGGGACATATTTGCAAAATTATGTGAATGTTTTGCTTATGATTTAATAACCTATGTACAGCGTTGTATACATGCTATATTTCCTCCTAATGTTCTAAGCAGTCATTTGGGTTTGAATCTGAATGCTTTGGAGAACACGAAAATAACTTATTTACAGCGAAAAGATATTTTAGAACCAATGAAGCATTTAATACCCAACAAAGTTGAGGTATATGCGAAGTCAGAATTGCCAAAGGACATGGAAATGGACATTAATGCAACTATAGCAGCCGAAAGTTAGTGATATTCATTCAATAATATTTATTGCGTCAATAAAAAAAACTAAAAATATTTCAGAACTAATTTTAAAATCAAACAATAAAGTTTTGTTCTTAATAATTTATTTTACCGACAACTAACTGTTCATGTGCCCTGTTACACGATGTGAAAAACGTGACTGAATTTGTATAATTCTATTTATCTTTTGATCTAAAGTGCCCTAATATATAAAAAAAATAATTTTTTTTTTATAAAACAGTCATCATTGCTTTTTTAGCATTTTCAAGGCTAAATTGATCTCTTTTTTTTTTGTTTAGCCTCAAAAATTGTGTTTTAGCTTCGTCTCATTTTTTAAAGGCTAAACTTGGTTAACTTTTTTGTTAATTACAAATAATATAACAAAAAAATTTCACAGAATTATCTTAATATTTTCTATTATGATAAAATGCTCGCCACGGCTTCGGTAGCATACCTCTATCCGTTCGTCGATTTTTTCAATGACTCTGAGACATAATTGAGGATCAATGTCGTTTAATGTGCCGAATTATCTCATCCTTTAGCTCTTGAATTGTTCTTGGCTTATTGACGTACACTTTATCTTTTAAATATCCAACGATGTCAAATCACATGATCGTGACGGCCAATTAACATCGCCACGAAGTGAGATAACATTTGAATTTCTCACGCAAAAGAGTTATTGTTTCGTTGCCCCTTCACTTATTTTCATTTAGATGCAAAATAGCATAAATGTTATAGCATTCATATTTTTAGCCCATTATTTAAATTATTTTGAATTTACTTCTATATTGTAACTTTGAGTTTTTGTAATTATTATACATACTTGTCGTGGATGCTAAAGCAAAATGTGTTTAATTTAATTCCGAATATCACAACCAATTTTAAAATAAATTTACTGTCCATTTTTGTATCTCACTGAAATTTGTACTTTCTGCGAACGTACTAAACAAGTGTTTTGAAGGCGGATTGTGGTGAACACCATCTATCCTGAATTCCCGTATTATTTTTTTTCTGTATAAAAGTTCCCTTATGAAGAGGTACTACACAAACTATCCTAGATGGCAGATCGAAAGAAAGGGCCACGTATGGTAGCATTACAAGTGCAAATAATGTGAATTAACATCATCCCTTTTCGGTGTGTTAACATATTGAGAAATATACATACCAACATTGTTATTATCCCTTAATTTCATTTTATCCTACATGTATGTTGTCATTAAGATTTAGTAAACATTTGTCAAATATTTGCCTACTGCCCTATAGCTTTAGTGAACTTATAAGATTTTTTGACTATTAAATAGAATTGGACATAAATTGCTAAATGCATTGCCTCTAGGCCCTTTCAAAATCAAGCGGTTTCAAAAACCTTTACATATTTCAATTTGTTTTTAATTAAGTCTACATTTGGACCGGGGCTGTTTTGTATGTATAGATTATCTAGGAGTTATCTTTCTTTAAAATTAGATATTGCCAGTTTCCGGATATTCTAAAAAATAGGCAAAATTTAGAGATGACTAAAATTTTTCGAATAAAATATTTTTTTTTTAAGTGTAACAAATTTTGAATAGAACCAAAGTTAATACTCGTATGTTGCTTTTTGAACTAACTATATAGTAACTGAGTTTTATTAATTTTGAATTTGTGCTTCGATTTTAAATATTTGGGTTCACATTTTGGCTGTTGCAGTTTATAAAAGTGTATGTCCGCTTTGCCCAATTTTAGCTATATAAAATATTTTGTTCCTATATATAATTTTTCCCCCGATCTGATTGAAATCAGTAGATAATTGATTCCTTGAACAAATTTACATACATATTTTGGTGCCCCTTAATATTCTGTGAAATTCTACATTTTTGTTCATGGTTTCGGTTAAATTTCGATTTCTGCTCAAATTTAGATTATTTTCTGGTATTAGGGTCGTAGGTTGTCTAATACATTCGAAAGACTGATATCAACAAACGGGCAAACGTCTGTTCCGTTGAGAACTCAAATATACGTATATCGTTTGTACGTATTTCCATATAAAGAAAGCACAACAAAATCCAAAATTATAATAAACAAAATAAATAAATCCGAAAATGTTAATTTTTTGGAATTCCGTTCACATTTAGTCTGGCTGGTAGATGAGCGCGAAAAATAACTTAGAATATGGACGGGTCATGAAACCGCATTGCTGTTTATTAATTCCTGTGTTTTTTTCAAAACTTAAAAAAAGCATAACTCAAAATTTGTATTAAGGCGCACGGTAGTGTGCCAGGCCAAGTTCAGGCCTAATGCACACAGTGTATATATTACACGAAACCATTCGCGCTATTTTTGCCCCCTCATAACTTTGCTTCCTTTAATCATAAGCCAATGAAACTTAAACATAAGGACTCTACTTATAGGTAACCTCATATGCAATACCATCCCATTTCTTGGCAACTTGCTAGCTTGGCAACTTTTTTTTTAACTTTCTAATATTGAAAAAGATAATGGAAGATAATGTTACCTAACTAGCAAGTTGGCTAGAAATGGGATGGTATTATACATATGAAGAATTTAGTTCTCATTTTGATCTCAGTACTGTTTACGGCCGAAATTTTTGGATAGTAACTTAAGCTTATTTTAACATTTATGTTTTTCGACATCAATTATGTTACATAGTCGGTAACGGCACTTTTCAAATATTCGATTTTGAAATCGTTTATGGGTGAAACTTAGCAAGAATACTGGCTTGGAACATTCTATATACATTTTAAAACTTTTTGTCTAGCTATTGATTTGGGTTTGATCATGTTTTGTAGGACTTTACAAAGGCTTTTAGTGGAAATTTATCACTGTTTCAATTCTATGACTTGCTTACGTTTGCTAAGGAAACCGCATACAGTTACGTTTTAATATCATTATATGTGTCAGGACACTGGATGAGGGAAAATTACATTATTAATAGTATTAACGAAAAATTCTTTAATTTTTCGTAGGGGAACATTTCCGTTTTTCATCCAGGCAGTAAAATAATAATAAATTCACAAAATTTATTGTAAGGGGATAACGCTGAAGGTACATACCAGGCGTTTAAGCGTCAACGCGTTTCATGTTTTTTATCCCTTCAGGGCTTTAAACGCCGACAATTACATAACTTGCATAAGACATGTTTCTATTTGCAAACAGTTTAATGAAAACAATCAACGGAAATGAGCTTGTTGTTTTAAAGATTTTATTGAATTTTTTTACTTTATTCAATAAATTTTAAGTGTAGTTAGTACAAATGTACATATAATGCGCGAAGAATTAAAAAAGAATGATTACACACAAACCATCAGCTTTCGTGAATTTACAACGTCAGACGTGATGCAAACTTGTGTTCTATGAAAATACACTACTTCAACTTTTTTGACAGAGGTCTGTACCGAGTTCAACGCATGGCCCTTATGCGCATTTCGTTGGTTGCTCAAGCAAATTTGTAGAAAAACTAGAGATCTCGTAGTTTTATAAATAAATGCTGGTAGTTTTATAAACAAAATGAGAATTAATATTAAGTAATTTTAATTTTTAGGTAGAAGTTCGTTTTCAACATTCTTCGTGTCGTTTCTACTAATTTTGTGTCAACTGTAAACATCATCGATTTAACCCAATACTAAAGACAAATAGAAAACTAAGTTATGCCTAAAAATTAAATTGGTTAATATTAATAATTGTAGTTCGGCAAAATTACGTCAAAACAATAAATTTTAAAAATGAGAATTCTTTATGAAACCTAGAAATTTAAGTTTTAACAAAAATCTAACAACAATTTTGAGACTATGTTTCTTTTTTTTCTACCTTACTGGCTTTAGCTGGCTTTTTTACAACTCAAAAGTGTGGTTGTTAGTGGCAATCAAAATAAAACCAAAGTAAAGCAACAAATGTTGCTTGGGGAGCTTTTAAATTAATTATCTAAATATTATTTGGGAACTTAAGTGTAGAGTCGAAAAATAAAAAATTGTTGTTAGGTTTTTGTTAAAACTTTAATATCGCATGCTAGGATGTTTCATAAACATTTGTCATTTTGTTTATGAAACTACAAGAATAAGTTACGATATTCTTGGTTTTTCTAAAAATTTGCGCATAGACTAGCCTGTCCTATAAAAGTAAATTTTGTGAATTTATTGTAAATTAACTGCTTGGCAAAATTAGCGCAGTTAAATTAGGAATTCATCCGATACCGATATTTCAGCGATATTTCACGTTTCCGATATACCGGTGTCGGCGATATTGTTATTGCCGATGCAACATACGTATCGCACGCTGAGACAAAAACAGTCACAACTCAAAAACCCCAAAATGTTCTTAAGTTGACGAAGTAAGCGAGACAAGTTAAATAAGAATATGCATAACGGTTACTGTTTTGAGTTTAGCGAAGGGATGGAAGTGGAGTATTAAGCACCAGGCGCCACTGGCAGAGGGTCCCCAAATTTTAGTTTTTTAGAAGTAGAATTCTCTTTCTTTACAACTTCATATGTAAGATTTTTAATCAGCAGAAATGCAGCTTAAAGCCCAGTAACATATACATGCGTACGAGACATAATTGGGTTCCAAACAAATTGCATGTATGCACATAAGTATCTATGTAACTCTTTATTATAAAAATAAGTACATAGAACTTTGCTCAATGCATCTTCCTTTCACTCTTAAAATAGGTGAAATTACTATACCCAGATTAGCCAATGTATCGACATTAGTTAACTTAGGCTTTTGGGTTTTGTGAAGTTTCGACTTGTTTGGAAAACTTAGTCCTTTTAGTAATATTTTTTTTTTTTTTTTTTGGGAAATTTCTGCTATTCTAATGAATTTTTTATTCCTGAATTTTGGTTAACTTCTAATTTTCGGTGAAATTTAGTTTTTTTTTGGATTTTTCGCTTTAATTTTCTGCTTTTGGTCAAATTTATAGTTTCTAATAGGATTTAAGTTAAAGAGTTGTTTGAATTTTACATTTTTATGAATTTTTGATTTACAATGTAATTTGATTTTTTTGTGAAATTTATGTATTTGGCGAATTTTCAAAGTTTAGTGAAATTGGGTTTTTGGGTAAATTTTGTCAATATTTTTTTGATTTCGGTTGGTAAAATTTATATTTGAATTCGTTTTGTGGTAAACAACATATTCTGATAAAGTTTCTAGGTGTGTCCTTAAATGTTGGTCTTATGGTGCTGAAATCCAATTTTGTAAAGTTTTGAAACTTTACTTTTGGATTTGTTGACGAAATTTTGGGGGATTTTAATTCAAATCTTTGGTAATTAAAATTTGCTTAGTTATTAAGTAATTTTAACTTTTAGGCATGAGTTCGTTTTTCTTTCTATTCAGAAAGAGAATTATTTATTTAATATGGACAACCTTAAAAACAGTTAAAGTTTTAATTTTATTAGACATCTAGCTGAATGGAATGCATTTTCTATGCCGCTATGAATGAGAATGAGTTATTTCTCAATTTTTGAATTTTTCATATTACAGTCTTTTTTCCTTTGGTTGAGAATGAAGTTTTACAACACACTCTAACTTTTTTTGTTATTGAAATCTAGGTTACCATATGCAATTTGCTTTTAGCCAACCATTGGTTGGCAATGAAAGCATTGTATGTATTTTTTCAGTTTCATCCTGGATCTATTTTAGTATCCAATTGATTATGATGAAGGAAACATCTATATTATTATGTATATAAATTTCTCAGGTGCTCAGACACCCCTCACCAACAATTCGAGCTCGATCGAGAACTTAATACAGACAATGAATAATTTCATGACAACTATGCAGGGTATGTTTCAGGAAATGATGCGAACCCAAAACATGCTTCTGCAAGTTTTGCTTGGCAAAAAATGAACCAGTTAAAAATATGCTTCTGGAACGCTAACGGGCTCTCCCAACATAAATATGAAGTAGAACACTTCCTGCTAGCACATGATATAGACATACTATTAGTCTCTGAAACACACTTCACTATAAAAAACTGCTTTAGAATTGATGGGTATTTTATATATGACACCAAACACCCAAGCGAAAGGGCATGTGGTGGGACTGCCATTATAGTCCGAAAAAACGTAAGGCATTTTCCATTGCCTGAATTCAGAGAGGACTTTTTGCAAGCCACGGCCATAAATCTTACAGATTTTAAAATTGTAGTCTCATCAGTGTATTGCCCGCCTAGGCATTAAATCGAACACCATGAATTTGCCAGGTTCTTTGCTACGCTAGGGCAAAAATTTATTGCCGCTGGCGATTACAATGCAAAGCACACATATTGGGGATCCAGACTCCTTAGTCCTAGAGGTAGGCAGTTGTATTATACAGTTGAAACAAACAAGCTTGACGTCGTATCTGCCGGTACACCCACCTATTGGCCCACAGACTTTAATAAGTTGCCAGACCTTATTGATTTTGCTATAGTAAAAAACATCAAACGCGATCAACTCTTAGTTAAATCATCCTATGACCTATCTTCTGATCATTCACCTACAATTGTTATTTTACACGACAGTTTTGTCACTGCACCTAAAACCCTTAGTTTCTACCCGAACAGAAACACGAATTGGTTAAAATATAAAATGTATGTGAGCTCTCACTTACCTTTGAACATCCCACTGAGAAATCCAGCTGATATTCAAGCAGCTGTAGACCATTTTACAGACGTCGTGACTGCCGCAGCCATAGCTGCAACGCCATCAAAGCCATCAGCTAAAATAATAACGTACCAGGCAACAGCAGATATTCAGATGCTCGTCATTGAGAAAAGAAGACTAAGAAGACAATGGCAAAATAGCCGTTCTCCACACATAAAAATGCAAATGAACTTATGCCAAAAAAACTTACGCAGTAAATTGAGACAGAAACACCAATTCGCTATTGACAACTTTTTAAAAAACTTGGATCCAATGAAAAACACGGATTATAGTCTGTGGAAAGCTGTAAAGCACTTACAATGTCCTATTGCTTACGAATCCCCACTAAGACTTGAAGACCGTCCTTGGGCTAAAAACTCTAGTGAAAAGGCAAATGCGTTCGCAAAGCACTTAGAGAAGGTTTTCGCACCACATGATATAAGTAATTCCACTATTCCAATTATTAGCGATATCGTGAATGATCCTATGAAATTTCGGTTGTCTTCTTTAAAATCGACAATTAAAAATACGGATATGAAGAAATCACCTGGGCCTGATCGTATAACAGGATCAATGATAAAAAACTTACCAAATTCAGCTGTAAGAATTTTACTTTACATATTTAATGCCATGTTGCGCGTCGGCTTCTTCCCATGCTCTTGGAAGAAGTCTGAAATTGTTATGATCCCGAAACCTGGAAAGGACTCAAGCCAGATTACATCCTACAGGCCAATTAGCCTACTGTCAGTTTTGTCAAAGATATTTGAAAAATTATTCGTCTCGAGTGTAACTCCTTTTCTAAATGAACACAACGTTATCCCAGATCATCAGTTTGGTTTTCGAGCAAGGCATAGTACGATTGAACAAGTCCATAGAATCGTTACCAGTATTAGATCGGCTTTTGAAAGAAAGCAATACTGTTCAGCTTTATTTATAGACATTTCCCAAGCATTTGATAAAGTCTGCCATGATGGGCTACTTACTAATATAGTTCGGGTTCTACCTGAAAACACCCACAAGCTTATAAAAAGCTATTTGTCCGGTAGAACTTTTAAAGTAAGGTCAAAGGACCAGCTTTCAAGATGTGGGAAAATCAGTGCAGGAGTACCTCAAGGTAGTGTGCTAGGGCCGCTATTATATATCATCTATACAGCGGATATGCCGACAAGCCCACATACATATACATCAACCTTTGCAGACGACACTGCAATTATAAGTGTCAGTAATGATCCAAAGGATGCATCTGAAAAGCTGCAGTCCCATATTCATAAGCTAGAAGACTGGCTAAAACAGTGGAGAATAAAGGTAAATCCATCAAAATGTGCTCATGTAACGTTTTCCCTTAGAAGGCAAAATTGTCCACCAATCACAATAACTAATACCACGGTTCCAGCGGAAACGCACGTTAAATATTTAGGTATCCACCTAGATCGGCGCCTAACTTGGTCCCGACATATTGAGGCAAAAATAACGTCCATAAAGCTTCGAACAAATCAACTGCATTGGCTAATAAGTCCTAACTCAACTTTGGCTTTGGAATATAAAGTCCTTTTATACAAATCCGTTATAAAGCCAATATGGTCATATGGTATCCAGCTGTGGGGTACTGCCTGTGCATTAAACATCCAGAAGTTACAGAGAAGACAGTCTAGGATTTTACGTCATATCGTATGCGCCCCCTGGTACATAAGAAATGAAAACATACATAGAGATCTCAAAGTTCCCACTATCTACGAAGAAGTTAAAACATACACCTCCAAATACGTGAACAAACTAGTGGCACATCCCAACACTCTAGCACGCAATTTATTGCAATTTGATGGCCACCAGAGACTAAAAAGAACTGACACATTGAGCCTGGCGAGGCGGCTCTCTCTTCACATTAGAAGATAGATTTTTAAGATTTGAATACAAAAAATTAGTTATTACGTTGGTACTAACTAGTAAATAATAATTTAGAAATAAGATTTGAATACTTATTGTGAATTTCTTTTAATAGAAAGATTCAATAAAATAAAATACAGTAAAAAAAAATATATAAATTTCTCGCCGTGCCCAGCGATTAGTAAGTTTTTATTGTTTTTTTCGAACTACAAATATTGCAAGGTTGTCTATATTAAATAAATAATTCTCTTTCTGAATAGAAAGAAAAACGAACTCATGCTTAAAAATTAAAATTACTTAATAATTAATAATATTTGTAGTTCGAAAAAAACAATAAAAAATTTGTTTAAGTTTCTTCTGAATTTCTTTTGTTAAATATCGGTTAGATTTTGTTAAATTGTTGGTTTCTTAGTAAATTTTCAACACTGTTAAACATTAAGGTCCGTAACTGATCTGGTACTCTCGGTTAAAATGACCGGTGTAGTTAGTTTCAAAGCACAAATTCTCTTATATGATGTTTCTGATATAGTATAATTTACTCAATTGTTTTTAATAATATAACGGTGGTACTTTGCCACTGTAATTTGCTTTAAGTTTAATTCACTGGCATATCGATATCGCCGATATTTTTGTTTCAGTATACATAGATATCGTATCGGCCAAATGGTGTATCCATGCATCCCTAGTTTAAATTTTATTTATTTATAAATGGTCTTTAAATGTTAAATATTTGTCAAAAGCCCAACCATCACCTGAAAGTTGTATAGTGGATGTTTGTATGGTTGAGAGAATTTATGGTTCGTCAACAAAAGGTTACCGCCGTGAATACAAAATACATTTAGAAATTGTAAATATTATTACACTACGTCTTGACTAGTCATAAATTTGTTCGCAAAATATGTTCGTGGTCTTCTGTTTTGAGAATAGGTGTAGATGTTCCCGTTCAGTGTGATCATAATTTTTTATCTCTCAACGAGAGTGTATGGATGCTTTTAGCATAATTTATATACTGGTGCTTACAGAGGAGCGCACACACACTAAATTTTTATTTTGCCTGTGTGCACTTTCTTTTTGTAATGACATAACAGAGTTGTTTGTTCGGCCAACTCTGTTAGAACACGACATCAACACCGATGGTCATCATTATGCAAATTTCTGTGCGAGCAGCAAAGTGTAGGATGGCTGAACAGATTTTTGGCTAGTCAAGACTCCATGTTACAAGCAACTACCTCGTTTAAGTTTTTGGGTAAGGAATCACCATGTTTCATATAATCGAATAATAGCTTTTATATAACTCGATTCCATGATTAGTATTTTGCAGTGTTCTGGGCATTTGTCTAAGGTAGCCGCAATATATACCAAATACACGCGTACTTATCTAGTCATTATCCTTCGTTACTTAATGATATGTATGTGTCATTTAACATCGTTGTCATTTCATATACTCGTTTTCTTCCCCCCATTCCTCTAATAGCATTATGCTTTAAAAGTTCTGCTCGTTTATTTAATTTTTGTGCCATTCATTGTTCTTGTTGCTAATTTATCGGTATAATTGCCAAATGACCAAATGGGGAGTCTTATTACACCAGCTGCAAAAATGATGACTAAAGCATTGAGAAAATTTCATTTGACCATCCACTAGTCACCCACCCCCAGTCAGTTTCAGTCAGTGCTTAAGTATAAATAATAGCAAAAATGTTTGAAAGAAAAATATTAGCTGAAGGATTACTATTGTGTCGATTTTGAATGTGTTTTCTGTAGATACTCTTCCTTCCATTGGAGCGTGGTTGTTTTGGATTCATGTGGCTATTATTTTCTTTTTAATTGTAATTCATAAATTACATTATTTACTTTTCGTATATAGTGTACGTATGTATTAAGGTATTTATGTATGTATGTAGTATGTATGTGCATTTTTGAGTAACGGGGAGCAGCGAATTAAAATACATATAAATATATTTATTTCACACATCTTTTTTTAAAATGAGGAATTTAATAATTTTCTTCTCCGAATTATTGGGAGGAAATTATCATTTAGAACAAACACCCAATTGTTACATACGTGTTTATTCAGAACATTACGTGTTGTGTTGTAATACTTTCCTGTTCTGAAAATCACACGATTTTTGTATTTTGCGGTGTGACTTTTATTTTTAGAAATAGCTGCGGGTTTCGATTCGAAATACATATGTAGTAAGACATTAGATATATAGAATGAATTTTATTGCTTGCCAAGTTTGGAGACAAACCGGTTTCGGCTATAAAACCCTTGATTCCTCTAACAAAAAAGGAAAATCATGAGAAAAATCACAAAACCAACCAACAGTTTCACAGACAAAGAAGCGTCTTTTAAATATTATTTATTTTTAAAAGCTTATTTGCATGGAATAACTTATATTCGTACAACAATTTAGCGTTTTAATTATGAAATTGATTATAAAGTCCACAATAGCATACTCACAAAAGCAAGTGATTTGGAAACGACAGTGATTTATGTGACCTGTTTAAAATGACAAATTTATGTTCTTGTGACTTCAAACCGCTTTCACAAAAATTGATTTTCAAAAGGGACAATTTTTTTTAACGTGTATGAAATGGAAATTAAAATTTTGGTGCGATAATACCTTTTGAATTTCGGGTTTCATATTTAACGAAATATTAAAGAATTGTTTTGCGAAATTGGAGTTTTTCATGTTAGCAATTTTTAAAGATTTTGTCTCCGTCACTATTTTTATCATTATTTTAAATGTTGGCCCTTTTTCCGTTTATGAATTTTTAATCTGCTACCTTGTTATACCCTTCAGAAAAAAAGAAAAGCATATATATAGGAAAGAATAGGTCATTTCGTTTGCAAAACTAATCGGGAAACTACCAAAAATTAAAAATTCACCAAAAAATATAAGAATCACAATAACTAAAAAATTTATCAAAAATCCAAATTAAACGGAAAAATTATAAAAATCACAAAAATTACCAACAATGTTAAACTAAATGAAATACCAAAGTTTCAACAAAAATTAAAAAAAAACAAAAATTCACATTTTAAAATTTCACCATTAAAATTGAAATTCCATCAAAATATTAATATTTCACTTAAAAGTCGAAACTACACCAAGAAGCAAAAAATATAAGAAACGTTGAAATTTCACCAAATTTTGACAATTCACCAAAAGTCGAAAATTCATCACAAAACCATAAAATGTTCAACAAACATTTTCAATTACCGAAAGAACAAAACTTTTCAAAACAGCAAAATTTCACAAAATATTGAATTAAACTCGAATTTCACTAAACTTTAAAATTTCTCTAAAAATAAAAATTTTGACAAAAAGGAAAATATAACTATATTGAAATTTAAAAAAATGCTATTTTATCGAATAAAGTTATTCAAATTTAAACTTCATCACAAATCGCAAATTCACCATAAAGTCTACAATTCAACAAAAAAATCTAAATTTCGCTACAAATTTGATAATTTACAAAAAAAAAAATTAAAAATTTGTATTACCAAAGGTTTTCAGCGAAAAGGCAACAAATCCACAAAAAAAAAAAAAAACAACAAATTGAGTTTTATTTGCAAATTTGTCTAACAAATTTCAATTTCACCCAAAATTAGAAACGTTATTAAAAAAGTCGAAATTATTCGATATTTTACCAGAAAGTCACAACAATTCGCAAATGCAACAGAAAATTGAAAACTAACCAATAAATTTCAATTATCCAAAAAAAAATCTAAAAATACTTAAAATAATTTTTACCAAAAAAAAACATATTTTTAACTATGAAGAAACATTTTACCCAAAGGCGAAAATTGAACCAACGAAATTAAAAACAAATTCCATTACAATCTACAATTCGCCAAAATAATGTGAGAACTCATTAAAAATTCTTAAGCGTTCAGAGAAAAGGTAAAAAATATACTATAAACAAATTAAAAGAGCCGAAATTGTCAAGGATATATACGATTCGGCACGACGACGACTATAGCTTCCCTACTTGTATTCAATTTTTCGATCTTGTAGATACATTATCCTTCTGGAGTTTTCTCGAGAGTTTATATGCTTATCGTTTTCAATTTTTTCAACGGTTTTTAAAGAATTTAGTTTTTATTGCAGCAAATTTCATTTGTTTTAATTTTGGTTCGCGATTTGAGATAATTTTACAAATTTTTTTAGGCTTTTAACGATTTTACTGATCTATTTTTATTTGGATTCTTATCTTTGAAAATTTTTTGTTTCATCACTGAACAAAATATTCTTCGGAAAACCCAACTTCATGTTCACGCTGTTATGATTTCCTTTTCTTATACCAAAGCTAGCGGCTGTGTTTTGTATAGGTGTAGATTTTTGACACGATGGCTTCATACAGCTACTCGTCGGCTATAGGGGGATCCTTTCCACCACAAAACACATAAAAACCAGTAACATAATATTTCTCGTGTCAGGAAATGTTAGATCATAGGTACCAAAGAATAGTCCGCCTACAACTATTGTCCGTTGTCGATCTATCCGTTGGTCTGGGTCTCCCACCCCCTCTTCAACTTTTGCAGCCTATGTATTGCCTGTTGACCCAAAAATACAGTACAATGCAATACCCATACACTATTTTATTACCCGAGAGTCAGTTAATTAAAGTCTTAACGTCCACTAAGTCCATCTGATTTCTCATCTTAAACATGGAAATACGCCCTCAGATATTCACAGCACCCGACACCGACCACAAGAGGGAGTTACTCTAACATGTTTAGCAACGGGTGTTTAGAACAAAACAATGCTGAATATGTTTAATTTAATTGTATCCGTAAATACCATTTTTTTTATGTTTTTATTATAAATTTTATTTCTTCTTTTCTTAGAAGATATTATTTAAACAAATTATTGGTACAATTCAAACATATTAATTCATACAAATATATATATATATATATATATATATATATATGTCTGTATGTATGTATGTATGTATGTGTATATAACCTACAAGAACTTACTTATACATAAAAACATATCCAATACGTTAAAACTAGCAATAATAATGCAATAATTATGTATAATATATTATTTCACTTAATTCATGTGTTACTGTTCTTTGTTATGATAATACAGAAAAAGCATACAAAATTAATGATCAGAATAACAAAAGAATAATCACTTGCTCGACATACAACCAAATATCGTATTTGCAACTAAATACTCTTATCTTACTTCAGTCATACTTCACTAAGAGAATTGAAGGAGCCTCTGGCATTTCTTTTCACTGTAAATCTCCTTTAGATTCCACAATTATTTACTCGTAATTATTATTATATATTTAATAATACGAGTATGTAGCTATGTATATTCTTCAATGTCATAAGGTTATTATTATTTTTTATTATTTCCTTCAAAAATTTCTTTATTGTTTGATTTCTTTTTGAATTTGGGTTTTTTCGGCATACAGAATTAATTTTTTTTTTTTTAAATATTTATTTAAATCTTAATTAGTATAATACATGTACACAAATTATGAGATTTTACTAAAAATGTACTACAGCAATTAAAATCTAAATAGTTGAATATAAACGTAAAATTAATAATATCACAGTGATTAAGGAAAAGATTGCTGTTAAAAACTTTACGCATACATTAAAGGTATAGAAATTTTATTAACAAACGCTAACTATAATCTTTCATACAAAAGAATCTGAGTGGTTGTTTAGCAAATTTCTTATAGTTTCGGATTCAGACCATCTGCATCTTACATTGAATGACAGAGTCAGTTCCCTCACAAATGTATTAAACATTTTATGGTTAAAGTTTTTGTGCAATAACTCTGTTGAGTATCTAGGAGATAGATTGTGTATTATTTTCAAATTTTTGTTCTGAATTATTTGCAGTTTCTTTTAATGTGTTCTAGCGGTTTTGTGATACCATACTTGGCAAGCATAGGCCATAATGGGACGAATACATATTTTATAGGGTAATAATTTGTTATTTACGTTCAGCTTTGATCTTCTACAGAGTAGAGGATACAGGGCTCGACCGCATTTAATTGCTTTATCGCAAATGTTGTTTACATGTTGTTTGAATGAAAGTTTCCTGTCAAGGATTACCCCTAGATATTTAATGTCTTCTTTCAAAGGAATAGTTATTCCTCGAGAAGTTAGCTGTAAGCTTGGCATCCGTTTGGGTGACTTATTATAAGGAAATACAATAGCCTGCGTTTTAAGGTCATTGACTTTAATTTTCCATTTTTCGAAGTAATTCTGTGCTGTTAGCAGACAGTTTTGCATTTTCTTAATTATCGCATTTGAAAGTTTTCCGCAACAAATAAACGCGCTATCGTCAGCGTAGAAGGCTGCTTCATAATATTTATGTATTACTATATCAGATGTATAGACTGAGTATAGTGTAGGAGATAGCACCGACCCCTGTGGCAAACCAGCAGGTATTTGCCTCTCACTCGAAAAAGTATTATCAACGCAAACAACAAACGAGCGATTTTCTAAAAAGTTTTTAATAATCTTTTGAAGATAAATTGGAAAACCGAAAGTGTTAAGTTTAAACAGTAGGCCGTCATGCCAGATGGAGTCAAAGGCTTTTTCAATATCGAGAAATAAAACGCCAGTGCTATTTCTATTAAACTTATTATTTTCGATAAAGTTAACAACTCTTTTTAACTGGTGTGTAGTGGAGTGTTCCCTACGAAACCCAAACTGCTGACTATTAATAATATTATTGTTATTACAAAAATTTAAAATTCTCTTATGAATGATTTTCTCAAAAATCTTATCTATCAAACTCAATATGCTGATTGGTCTGTAACTGGTGGGTAGTTTAGGATTTTTACCAGCTTTCTGAATAGGAATTACTTTAGCCTTTTTAAAAATGAGCGGAAAGTATCCATTTTCTAAGCAAAAATTAAATAGCTTACTTAACGTCTCGAAGAAGTAATCGGGCATATTTTTAAGAATAGTAGAATTAACGCCATCAAGGCCAGGAGCCTTATTATTTTTCAGCAATAGTACTTGAGATTTAACTTCATTTGTATTTGTTAGTTCAGCATTTGTTCTAGAATCAGAAATACCGTTTAGGCGATTAATGTAATTTGACACCCTATGGTCCAGCGGGCATGGGTTATTAATAGTTATGGTGTGGGCGGTTTCGAAAACGTCTGCACATGCATTTTTTTAATGTCATTGTTTTTAAAATGTCATTGTTTACGTGTAAGTCTGTAAAATTATTTTTATTACCTTTAAGAGCTTTTGATAGTTTCCAAAACTTTTTGGACCCGGTAGGCAGTTTTGAAATAAATTTTGACCAGCGTTCGTTTCTGTCTCTATTGAGGTGGAAATTAATTAATCTATTCAATTGCTTTAATATGCAATCTATTTGCATTCTTTGGTTTGAATCTCTACATCTTTGAAATTTGCGATTATAATTATTTCTCTGTCTAATTAAAAATTTACTAGTGTCAGAGATTTCTCTCTGCCAAGAACTTCTGGTACCAGTAGGAATTTGATTGAAAGCCTCATTAGCGATTGATATTAATCTACTTAATGACAGCTCTAGGCTATTAGGATTACTTACGGTCTGATCAATGTACTGGCTTCTAATTTTATTATCGACCCAGTTTCTGATTGCCGGCCAGTCTGCGCGATAGTACAAGGGAACTGTCTCTATGAATATGATCAAAAATTAGGCAAGTGATTGGTGCGTGGTCTGATTGTAGTATGTTAGGATGGGTTTCTAAATTGGAAAAATTAACACTAGAGTTCGTTAAAAGAATATCAACCGTAGAGGGTTGAACTTGAACCAAATTCTGACCAAACCGGGTAAAGGCATTTGGATGGTGTATATAATAGTTAGATCTTAAACAATGATTGTAAAGTTCATTCCCAGTAGCATTGTTCGCCACACAATTCCAATGAGTATGATGTGCATTCAGATCTCCAAATATGAAAAACTCGCTTGTAGAGTTGGTTAATAAATCCAGATCCCTTACAAAGTCAGCAGAATTGACTGGCGGCATATACGCTGCAGTCACAATTACAGGCCTTCTATTAATCATTATTTGTATCGAAATATTCTCGATAATGCGCGTCTTTATCTTCGGTAATAGCTTGTGTTGAATATAACTTTTAATTGCAATAAGCACACCTCCGCCATGGGTAGGCCGGTCTTCTCTGTAAATTTTAAAGCCTCCGAGATTAAATTTATGGTGAGGTTTTAAAAAAGTCTCATTTAGGAGTAGAATTTCAACTCCTTTGTTACGAATTATTTGCTCCAGCTGCGCAGCAGCTGATTCAGTCGTTATGCCTTGTGCATTCCAATGCATAACATGAACATTTTGTAAGACGGTAGAATTATATGGCATGTTTAAGCATATTACCCAAAACTCTTAATTTGTCATATTTGTTCTGACATTTTTGAAGAGCATCTACTGCATCAAAAAATATTTGTAGCAGGGTCTCATTGGAGATATCATCATCATTATCCCTGGCATAATGATTATTTTTCAAAACATATGAATGTTGGTTACCTGCTTGAGGGCGGGTATCACGTGTGTCGTTAGTACGTGCTTGTTTTGGCAATTCAGGAAAATTATCATCGCCTATGTTGAAGTATGACGTATTGGTACGTCTACTAACCAGTCTGGACTTAGTGGTAACTTGTTGTCGAATTTCAAGGTATTCCTGACGACATGGACACTTGGGGTCATCCGCTTTGTGGTTAATATGTTTATAGCCCTTCTTTACACAGTTGTGACATTTATACACCACACTAGTATCCTGGGAACTTCTATTCAACTTACATTCCGTGTAGTCGTGATTCCCGGCACAGGCTGAACACACTGCCATTCTATGACAGTTTTTTGCTCCATGACCATACATAGAGCATTTGGAACATTGAGTAGGACCCCTGTTGCCTTTGATTGGCCTTCTCCAGTACACTGCGATGTTGCAAAAATATTTAATTTTTAAAACTTCACTTTTCGATACGTGTTGACGGTTGAATTCAATTATATATAAAGCATCATCAGTAGAAGTTTTTTTCGTTTTTATTTCCGAAACGCTTACGGGAGTTATGTTGAACTCATTGACAAATTCATTTTTGATAATTTCGGTAGTAAATTGAGGTAACCCAAAGAGAACCATTTTAAAATTCTTCGCATCCTTTACTTCATGCGTATAATAATGAAAACTTCTGTTTTTGAGAGTTTTCAATGCTGCTTCATATAACACCAACGAGCTGGACATTATTTTTGTACCAACTGACATTCTCTTAAAGGTGTATTCTTCACCTAAGAAATCAATTACATCTAAAAACTTATGAGTGGGATCCACAATTATTGGTGGAACTTTATCTTTGACAGAAACTTCCTCATTTTCCTCGGAATCGGCTAATAAACGAAATCTATTAGCATTTCTTACAGGTCCATCATTGGTTGTTTTCAACAACTTGAACTTGGGGCTGTTACCCTAATGCTTTTTCCTTTTTGGAGCAAACATGACCAGAAGCGATTAAAAAGACTTTATTCAGGTCTTTTTAATTAATTAAATTAATTTAAACTAAATAAATCACTCACGAATATAAAAACACGTTGTTTACGATTTGAGGCAGAGATGCCAGATGACAGAATTAATTATGTTATACCAGCCAGTTAAAAATTTAAATAAGTATATAATTTGGTGTATGTACATACCAATATATAATATATATACCAATATATAATCTATAGATATACCAATTCATATGTTTTGTCTTGTTCATGTTTGCATATTAAATATTTAAGGCAAATGTATGTACTACCTACTTATATGCATTTTCTGTGAATAAGTTGTTGCTGTGCTTAAGTTGTTATTTATATATAAACTGTTATGTTTTATTCTTCAGAAATAATTTTTTTCTACGTTTGAAGGAGTTTTATTTATTTTTATTTTAGGTATTTCATTAAAGTATTATCTTTCACTCACATATTGTTTATGTTATAC
Source organism: Phania funesta (assembly GCA_963932375.1). Lineage (NCBI taxonomy): Eukaryota > Metazoa > Arthropoda > Insecta > Diptera > Tachinidae > Phania > Phania funesta. The sequence continues at coordinate 45,129,350 of OZ010653.1, forward strand.
ATTCTTCTTGCTATCTCCCCATCAAAATTAATTTTTTTTTCTTCTTCTAAACAATAATATCTTTGGCTGAACAGTAATTGATTTCTATTATATCGATTAGAGATGACATAATCGACGTCACGTAATCGTAACAACGCATGAATCAAAGGAAAGAGATTGCGCATTCCTCTATTCAAAATAGTTTCCTCACTGCGCATGTCCTCACAACAGCCACTAAGTGGCTGTGTTTGATGTTTTATATTCATGCGTAAAAGGCTTATTTATGGTGCTCACGCAGCCATTCGAGTTTTTAATGCAAATTCATGCAAGAAATTTTTTGATAAGGTGAAAAAACACGTAGTTCTTCTCTTAAAGAATACCAAATATATGTAATATTAATATCCAAAAAAAAGTTCCAAGAAGCGATAAAATTCCATCACTGTTTCATAAAGAAAAAAATAGTATTTAAACTTAAACGGCTATAAAGTCTTGGGAGTAGCAAAGAAATAGTGTTATATGTACGTCCCAGTTGAGTTGTTCATCGGCCACACTTTCACGAACTCTGTCAATATTCTTGTGTCAACAAACCGGCATTATGAAGGTGGATTACGTCAACCAAAATAATTAAGTAAAGCACGATCACTTTATTTCATAATGCACTTGAATAATTCGTGCACAATCTTCCGTTGTGTATTGATCCAAGACATACTTCGTAAAGGTACGTAGAACATTGATGGTTCATGGTCTAATGTGGAAACTCAACTTGTAAAAAGCAATTAATCTAAGAAGCTATGTTCAATAGAATGCAAGAAAATTCGATCTCATTTATGTTGTTTTTAAACTTTTATAAATGCAACAACATGAAAATTGTTTCTTTAGTCATTCGGATCTAACAATGCTTAATGGTTTAATTTTCCGTTGTTAGTCATTCTCGCCCTAGAATATAAGTTGACGTTTGAATAAAAAAAACTTTCCTTCTGCCTTCTAAAATCTAAAAAAATTTTAATATGAAAATTCGAATGTTAAGTCATACAAAAACGTGTGAAATGTGGGTTTACAAGCGACCAAATATACAATCATATCCAAATGGAAAAAGTAATTCATAAAACAGCGTATGAGAAGGAAGAACGAACTGACTGCGCACATGAGGTCAAATAACCAAAACCATGCAATCTCTTCCATTCTTCTAGTTTGTTTATTTTGAATTTGAAAAAAAAACCCCGTTAAACGACAATATATTTATTTATGCAATTTCACACGAAAATATTCGCATTTCTTTCTAAAACGAAAACGTATTTCAATGCACGGAAACGAGTGAGGGCATGTGCCACCTTTTTTTGTTCTCCTTTGAGGTTGTAAATGCATGATTTAAATGGGAGTTACAAATTGGTTGGTCGGTCGGATGGTCGCTCGTTAGGTCTTTTATAAATAATATCGCAAATTGGTAGGTGGATTTTGAATGCTTTTAAGTCTACCACTAAATACAAACGAAAGCACTCAAGCTGAATTTACAATGGGCAATAGGTTCTGTGCATGTTCGAATGTGTGTCTGTAAGTTCTACTTTTGTTAGGGCTCTTATGTGCTATCGATTTGAAAATATTGCGAAGCATGTATGTTGGAAAAAAGAAGAGAACCAGGCAGACCAAAGTGTATTCTATATACAATAAAACCTCACAAAACCATTGCAACATTTATAGAGGCATGGAAAGGCCAGAGCTTTCAATCTATGTATTATTCGTTTAAGATTTAAGAACTTGTAAAGTGTAGATTTTTGGCACGAATTTCCGTCATCCCTTGTGCAATATTCAGTGCCATTTTTCGTTTCGAAAAATGACATTGAAGATGGCACATAGCCGAAACCGGTTTGTCTCCAAACCAAATTTGACAGACAAAATACCCTGTCGCAATATCAAATCAAGAACCAACTTGTAAAGTCATTACTTGTTGGTCTTCTAAAGGTCTTCTTGAAAAATATTTTAACTCCATTAAAGGCATAATAACTTTTTAAGCAATCTTTGCATGTTGTTTTTATCTAACAATGATTTTAGTCAACTATCCATTATTACATCGATCACTTGTGTTACAAACCGCTTTGAATTTTGAATAAGTTGAGAAATCGAAAAAAAGTATGTTTCGATAGATCGAGAATATTGATAAACAGGTTAATTGCTCTAACCGGATGTTTTTTCTCCGTTATCAAGCCTATTTTTTTATAAAAATACAAGAGTGGTCATAATTTTTATTTAATGTAGGAGAATTATTGGTCGCTTTTCGATCCTCTTCTTTCCTCGAATTGATTTTAGGCAACCGATTTGTAATTTAGGACTCGTCTGGTAACTGTCGGCCTTCTTTCTCGTCACGGAGTCTCTTGTAATTTCTAGCATTTGCCTAAGGCTTAGGTTTCCCATGGCACTCACATCAAACAGGTGTGTGCCCGAGGCCTTAGGCCCTATGCAAGCCACATATTAAATAGAATGACTTAGGTTTAAAGTACACAATAGTTAACAAACACTTTTACACTATTGAACCTTTAATAAGACAACGTATTAATAAACACTTTTTAACACATATATTTTTTCATTTTTATACTGGCAACAACGCATGATTTTTTCAAGCTTATGTTTCACAAATATGATCCAATTGATCCGAGTAGTCGCATTAATAAATAGGTTTTTATTGCTTTAAACTAAAGATATAAAAAGTGTATTCGAATAACCTTCCTTTCGATTGAATATAGATCACCAAAATGAAGGAGGATTTTAAAATAAAAAAAGATGTATAAATTTGATTGAATAAAATCGAGGAAATAATTTATACTGCGTAATTTTGTTAGGTTCTGGGCGGATATTGTTTCTAAAACAATTTTTTCACAAAAAACTTAAACAGAACCAATTTATTGTAGGTATATTCAATACAATTTTGGTTCTTAATGGTTTATTTTATATGCCAGTTGTAAGTTTTTATGAATACGGCCGTCAGCCATTTCATCAGGAGTATCTTTGGAGACTGAACCGTCCATGCTTTGCGAGGATTTCTTCATCTCTTCCTAATTCTTCCATTAGCCAATAAACATCGGAGTTCCTACAGAGATTACTATCTGCGCCTTTTACGTGGCTTCATTGCCCATCCCTATCGGAATATTACGCACCAACGGCTTAGGAGTATCCACTCCTCGCGAGGCATGCTTGTCCATCTTTTCCGGATTCCTTCCTTGACCAATTCAAATCGGAATTTCTTCATTATTTTTTCAAAATAAAGCCGCGACGCTTTTTAAAATTGGCCTTCAGACCTTCTATGCACGGAGTCGCTTTTAATCATACAGTAAACCACTTATACAAAGCTATTTCTATTTCGGGATATTATTTTTTGTTTGTTAATTCTGCTTATTATTTGTACACTTTATATTCATTAGAATTCGAATTAACGGATATGCCTTTCTCTAGTCTATTAAGGATATCACTTTTATTAACTTAGCAACATGTCCACAATTTCAAGATTTTTTGAACCTAAATCTTGTGCATAAGTATTTGCCATCATAAAAACAATAAACAGCAAGTCGATAAAATCTTGGAAGCAAGGTTGGAGTAAGTTTATTTTGACAAGTTGGGATAACAGAGTCAGCAATGTGAAGAATTAGTTAGCTGCAGTAATCGAGGAATTGCGTTGATCGAGTGCTGCGTTGAGCGATGGTGTACTGTATTTACAAACTTGGAAAGTATATCTACTGAGCTGTTCATTAAATTTTTTATATTACGGTCACATGACAGTAAAGTTAGGAATTGTATCGCGAAATTTAGGTTTATAGGAAAATAAGCGATATGAAGATATATTCAGGATTACTCTTACATGATAACTACAGTTTGTTTCAAGTGGGATGGAGAATATCAGCCAAATAATTAAAAGAAACAATTGGCTAAGAAAAATCTTTAGTTTTTTTAGGGTTGTGCGAAAGTAGTCGATTATAGGCTCAGAAGAGCCGATGTTTTCTTCCATATGATGCCGATGTTTTATCAATAGTGCGCCTAGATCGTGTGATATCACGCCTCTGACTTATTTCTAGCGGGAGTTGCCAATCTCTTAACGGGCGCATACTCAGGTGGCAGAGAGGGGAAAGAAGTGGCGCATCTTCTACTCTCAACTGAGATTTGCACTCAGGTGGGTGAGGTCAGTAAGAGCAAAGGAAAGCTCAGGAGCAAAAGGAAGCGGCTCAATGCATAAAGATGACGAAGTCGCGCCGACATAGCGAAATGGATAAATCGCTAAAAAATTAAAAGACCTCCCCGTCCACCTGGAAATCAGGACAGCAAAGGACCACCCCGAAGGAGGGTCTACAACAGGCCAACATTTAAATGAAATCATCTTTAAAAAGTAAATGTCTTTCGGGTCCTAATAAATATTCCGCCACCAAATTGTATTTTAAGTGTTTTATTTAAACTTAAAAAGGCCTGAACAAAGACTTGTGGCTCAATTTAAATACATCGAAATTGTTTGATATCGTGGGGTGAAAAATAAAAGGAAGCTGATATTGTTCATGAATATAATTTAAATTTGCTTTTTGAATTCAGTCCTTCATTATCTGGACTTAACGTGATGTGAACACACACAACATACATTACGATCAACATTTTTTATTTGGGGAAGATGGGGGGAAACTAACAACATATTTACTGAAATTTTCGTATAAAATCAAAATCGGCTCTTTTTTTTTGTGGTTATTTTTTGGTTGCATAAAATCCATACATTCATCTAAAATTTTGTTTTATTTTTTGTTTAGAATTTTTTATGCAACTACTTGGTGCTTCAGCGTTGTTGCAGTTGTAGGTAGTGATAGTTACTCTGCCTGGTTTACAAAACTAACTCAACTTTAATTCAAATGGAATTTAGGATTTTGATTGTGTATTTACAAACACACATGTTCGCATTCGCACATTGAAACGTATAGATTTTGTGGCATGTACGTGTACATACATATGTATGTATGCATGTATGTAGTTTTTAATGCAGTCCATTTTCACATGTGTAAATATATTTGTGTGAGAGTATGTATGTTGTTGCATGCACCAATAGTCTTCTATTGCTAAAATTGCATTTTGGCAAAAAGGGCCGTAATTCTATTCGATAAAGTTGTATGCAATTCGCACTCTTTTTTCTCTCTTAATTTTTTCTTTTAAAAATTGCATTGCGTACGCGTTTTGTGTGTGTGTGTTGAGTTCCCCCTTCAGTTTGATTGATGGGGTTTTCCGATTTTTTTTTTTTTTTTGAAGAACAGAGGTTTTAGTATTCTTTGTTCTACTACAGTTGTGTTTTATTTATAAATCTTTACTAAAGTGCACCATTGTACACATTTTAATAGGTGGGCTGGTTGACAAGTCATTGAGTTTTTGATGATATTGTATGAATGGAAAAAGGGATACGACGGCCATTGTTTATCAGAATTATGAGTCTATATTACATTTCAATTACAATTACATATTTGTATTTGTAATTTGGAATAGCAAATATAAGTAATTGTAATTGAATGAACTCAGTGACCATTACATGTAATTTGTAACGTTAATGTGCCAACTACAAGAGCGATTACACATTAGAAGTGCAATTAAAAATATTCAATTCCAAGTTACAAGTAATTGTAATTACTTTCTATCTGGTATGTATTCTCCAAATCCCAGTAACTGATGAAATGAACTCAAATTGAAACCGTAAATTTGAATGTTTAAGTGTATCCTTTTCGTTTGTGTAGTCCAATATTCAGAGGCTCTTTATGCCTTTTTCTCTATTTCGTTTCGTTTTAATTCAGTACAAATTTGGTTTTGTTAACCTGAAAAAGCTGATTTACGCAAATACCTAAACATTGTTTTTCCAATTCAGTTTCCTAATGTTTTCCATATACGAGTGTGTGTTTGTAGATATGGATGTATGTATGTTTTATTTGCACACCCCAACGTCATTTACATTGTAATAGTTGGTTGAGTGTTTTTCATCAAATTCGTTTTATTTAATATAAAATTTTAAAACCTACAACAAATCCTTGTATTATTGTCTAGTGTTAATTTTATAAATGCAATGGTGTGAATTCTGTATAAACCTTATGAATGTAACGTGAGGTTGTGTGTTACTTTCAGGCACGATCGTAGAGGGCATTCATTTAATGTATTTATTTATCTGTTTAGCAAAAAGAAAATAAGTTCTTATATGGCCAAAAGTTTGCCCAATTATCGAAATTGTACCACTCGACAACCGTCTAACGTAGGGTTAAGAATTAAATGTCGTCAATAGCTGCTAAAAAAAATAAAAATTTTGCAATTCGGTTAACAAACAGAGGAGAAAATGGTGCTGAATACGTTTTGTTTATTTTTTAACTTCCCATTTGTCCAAGACATTCGTTTATGATATTGCTTTCGAATGCATCTCGAACATTTTTTGTGCAAAACTTTCGAAATCGACAATTTAAAACGAATCGAAAAAGGTTTAACTGTTGCTCAGTTTTATTGCCAATGATAGTAGAAACGAAACTTAAGCAATTTTAATTTAATTCATTTTCCAGTGAATCGACTTTGTCATCGCCGAAAGTTTGCAAAAAGTATTTTTTCAATACAAACGTTTACAAAAGACAACTTTCACGATATCGAGAAATATTATCTTTAGATATTGTTAGCGGGTCGACGTGGATATTGCTATATGTTTATTTTCCTTAAATCTCGATGATCGCACTATTTTTTACAAATCATTAATAATAACGTAGACACTTCTTTGTTTCTAGGCTTTTTTCAACATTTATGTATTAACGATATATTTTCAAATACTTATTGACGAAAAAATTAATGGAGGAAAGTAACGAACATTCGTTATAGCTATTATAGATAATTTATCGAAGAATTTCATTTTGAAAATTCATACTTTAGAATCCCAGGACAACTAGGTTAAAGTTACATACATATACATGTACATTGTGTATTTTTTATGCAAGTATTGGTGACAACTTGAAACGATACTGAACCAATTTGAATCAAATATACGTTGTGCACACTTGCAAATAAATATTTTTAAGTCTTTGACAAAATTTTACTTATAATATGAGCGTGAAAGAGATAACAAAACGTTTGGAAGATTGTTTGACGAGCACGTTAATTTCACGACCCTTGTTTTAATCGTTTAAAGTTGAAATAAAAGAGTCTTACACGATTCTTTTCGGCGCATAGTCGCCATGACACAGTTTCTCCCTTTGTATTGAACTTGTCTATTCGGTGTACAACATCACGGACGATTAATTTATTCGTTTATAGTATTTTGGAGAGAGATTTACAATCAAATGTCAGTACGAAAAACCTCTAATAAGAAAATATATTCATAAACAGTTTTTAACAAATATGCAGATTATTTTTGAACTTATATACATCATATTCTTAAGCTAATGATGTAGAAAAATGTTTCAATGGATCCGAATAGTCGCATTTATAAATAGATTTTTATTGCTTTAAACTAAAGAAACTATTGTTTTTTTTAATAAAATTTCTTAAAAATTGTTGTTTTAAGTAAAACTAAGAAAATAACAAAATATATAACTAAAAATTCACGCAATTTGTTTTTGTAAGAGATAAAAATGTATTCGAATAACGTGTGGTTTTTATTCGTTTCAATTGAATATAGATCACCAAAATAATTTTTATATTTGCATTATTTTTTTTATAATTTTTATAGAAAAGCAATAAATAAAATAAAAAAAAATTTAAAAATTTAAATAAATAAAATAGAGGGAAAAATTTATACTCCTAAAATTTCGTCCGTTAAAAGTACTGAGATCAAAATGATGGCCAAGTGTTTTATATGTTATGTTCAATATTTCCCATAACTTTTTCCCATATTAAAAAGATAACCAAAATATACGAAGCTAGCAGGTTGCCTAGAAATGAGATGATATTGTACATAACAAGAACTTCGTCCTCTTTTTGAACTCAGTACTTTTACTTGTATACCAAATTTCCGCTCTCTAGCTAAAGTGGGAGGCTCCCTAGACCCTCTAGATAAAAAGGCATGTTTCAGATTTTCCAATTACTCATTTTCCAAGACCTATCATAATAATGATGAGTGAGCCAGTGAATAGGTACTAAAATATGCACTTTCTACACCTGCATATCTCGAAAAGCTTTTATGGTAAAACATTCCAACTTCACCTATAAGGCAACCAATATGTAGAGTCCTTATGTTTCAGGTTTAATTTTTTTATAATTAAATAAAGCAAAGTTATGAAGGGTTAAAACAGTGGCTACTTGCTAGTTTGGTAACATTTCCCCCATAGTTAGAAAAATAGGGGAAACCCCCAGATGAAAAGTAGCCGTTTTCAGCTTTTCTGTGTACATGTACCTGTATAACAAATTTCAGCTCTCTAGCTACAGTGAAAGTGCCTCATAATACTGATGAGTAAGTGAGTCTGTGAATCGTTGAGTCAGTAAATATTTACCTTCATATCTCAGGCTTTCTTGGCCTCTGAGGTTACCTGTATGTAGAGTCCTTATGTTTCAAGTTTCCGGAGGGGGTTGGAAACAGCGCAAATGGTTTCGTGTAATATACACACTGTGTGCATTAGGCCTGAACTTGGCCTGGCGCACTACCGTGCGTTTAAAAGTATGCAAATGCATTTTCAAATCAAAATATACATATGCAACAGGTTGTATCGCGATTGAGACTGCTTGCCAAAAACGCTAGCCTAGAGCGTCAGAAGAGGAAGAGCTTTTAAATAGTGTAGTAAAATATATTATAGTTGAGCTTCTAGATTGGATTAGAGAAACAATTTCGTTATTATTATTTTTAAAAAATTAAAAAATTTGTACATTTTTCTTGGGAATTAGTAGAGTTAGATAATGAAAAGAGTTAGCAGATCTACCGTATTTTTGTTCTTATTTTGTTGTTAGAGAAGTTAGAAAAAATTTGACTCAATCTGCTAATTTATAGATATCCGCATTTAGTCCATACGAATTGATTAAAAAGTTTCTTTCGTAAGCTCAAACGAAGATTTCCAGCATAAAACAATACTCTTAAAAATACGACGCTATAATTAAATTAACTACTGCGAATAATATTGTTAAATCTGACAATAAAATAGAATTGAAACACTTAACTTAGACAACCGAACAAAAGCCAAAATTAAATCAATTTAAAGTCATATTCTTAAATGTGGATATGGCCCAAGGGCAAATTTGTACGTTACATTTCATCAACATTAATATTGAGAAGAAAAAGTTAAATGCGAATAAAAAACATTAACTTTTCTCTTGTCAAACGCCTAAAGGCGGCAACACTTTCAACAGATGCACACATTATACTAACCCAAACACAGGCCGAAACAAGCACACATATACGTATACGTAAAGCATATCATTATAAGGATGACAATAAAATTATTTAAGCCAGTGACAATTTTCAAATGGAAAATTGTAAAGAAAAGAAAAACTATAAAGCATTTTTTTCTTATTCAACTTTTAAATAAAAGAAATCTGATACTTTTTTATGACACCTTCTTCTTTTTGCCAGCTTATTCCTTTCGCAAGGACAAAACGGCAGTTGCGATTGAACAGGCAGTAAGAGAAGATGAGAAAGAACAGGGGAATTGAATGTTAATAAAATTACTTAAGAGATTTTTATTTTCTTACTACAAACTTTATGAATTCCATAAGAAAAAGCATTTTACCCATAACTTGTTTCCTTTTATTTTCCAAAAAAAAAACATTTTTTTTCATTCAATTTTCTTGTGTTGTCAAAACACATAATCACTTAAGGCTCTATATGAGGATATCAATGTATGTTTGCATGTGGGTGTGGGTGTGTTTGTATATTTTTATAAACTTTATCCTTAAGCCATCAACCCATTCCACCTCTCAAGGATAATTTTCACATAAAAAAGGAATAACGGGAAAACTCTAAAGAGTGATTTGTTTGTCAATTTACATATTCATACTCGTACATTATGTTTTTCTTAGACGACTTATATCTGTAATGTAAATATGAGAGAACTATGAAAGGAAGTGAATCCTTTACAATACTGTTTATGGTATGTGAGAGTATGTGTGTGAGCCATTAGTATAAAAGAATATTTCCATGTCATATAAACATTCATTGCCACAACATATACCTACATACTTTTGTATTCGTGTGGTGTATTGAAGACTGGCAATTGAATGGAATACCATTCCATTTGTTGCCACTAGTTAAAGCGTTAATATGATAACGGCAGCAGCAGGCACTATAGCAGTGCCACTGAAAGTTGCCTGTCATTAATACTCCCTGATTGCTTTCCAATTCGTTGAATCATATGTTTAATTTTGTGTTGTAACATTTACTCTGCTCTTTCGAAGTAATAATTAGTTTATCAATTGATAAGTAACAATAGATAAACTTCAGAACGGAAATAATACGTTTGTATAACAAAGATTGCAATTTCACATAAAATAATACAGTTCACTCCTGATAACACAGGAAATTTCACACTCCAAAATCAATAAAAATTTATATTTTTTCATAAAAAGGTTTAACAAATACAAGAATTGTTTGTTTGTTTGTTTTCGTTAATATTTCCTCCTAAAACCATAAGCTGGATTCGCGCCTGCTTCTCACAACCATTTTATTAATTAAGAAATTCTTGCTTTTACATTTACAGATATTGTCTACCAATTCAATAAATAACCCATCTTTGCTTTAAATTTTGGCCTTTCGTAAAGGTAACCTGTTCGGAACACTATGGAGTTAAGTTCACGTTATCGCGAATACATAATTGGATCATATTCGTAAAAACGTATTTACTATCAATTTTTCAGTCTGGGTTACGCTATTCGATACTGATCTAAATTTCAAAACACGTATTGTGAATTCATATGTTTTTCAAAATTTCGCCTGGGTGTTGCAAAATCGGTGCCACTATGGCCAGACTCTCGTTTCGGTTTCAACCTCCAATCGTCACGCACGAATCTTGAAATCATTTCGATGCTGTTATTTTCTTGTGAATATCTCACTAACCACCATCAGCTGGACAGATGACTGTTTTTTTTTATCAAGAGTAGCGAATTGAATGACTTGAACTGCGTTGACGAGTTAGATGTATTTGTCGAACTTAAGCTCAGAAAATCTGATCAATGTATTTAATAGGGAAGATATGTTTTATCACTTCCAGTCACATAAGCTTTTTTTTTACCTCATGCTCCCTAGGCCCCTCTTCATTTCTCAATTATTAAAAGTTGCGAGTGGTTTTTTCGACACCTTAAGACTATATATGTGTCTGCCATTTTACACTCGATCATGTAATACATTAAGCTGCTTTCAGGCTTAGGACAGTTAAAATCTTCTTGAAACCAATACACAGCTTGCTAAAGGCTATGACTCGTAACGGCATTTAGTTGTCAGATCTGTCAAAAATTTCATATGTGCATAAAGAGTAGGATGGTGTGAATTAAAATAAAATATGCTAGACGACAGATTTGCTAAAGTTTTTGAAAATTTTCATAAAATTGTAGTTTTCATGTGATCAGGGATGCATTTTGTGGAGCAAAGAGAATGTAAGACTTAAACATTGTTGCTTAAGTTTTAAATTATTTCAATAAATTTAATTTTAACACAAAATATTTTAAGGAAAAACATATGCTTTTGAATCATTTTTGTGTGACAGTGCGGCACTACCAAATACAATCTGGTGGAATTCTTATTCAGTAGGATAGAGCGCCATCAGATGTTCTTGTGAATGAATAGTACGACTGTGTAGGACAGTGGGTTATGGCCTTAATGAACAGCTGTCACCTATCGGTTTTATGGAGATCAACGATAGCTCCATCCACACTTGCCACTTTTTCCCGATCCTGAATATTGGGATTTCGAATCCCACATTCATTTATTCCGCTTACATTTACCGATTTACGATGCTTCATTGTATATCTTATTCGGTTCTCTCCAGTCCGGTAAGGGAGAAATAATGTCCCTTTGCGCAGAGCTCCTCATTAAGCAAGTAAATCTGTAATAAGGCTGGAGATCGACTGATACCCAGAGTCCGTATTCTAGCGACTATCCTCCACTTGGTAACGCACCCTGTGGGATACTTTTGATACTATCCACCGCTATTATACTGCAGGGAGTATAAATTTCGGTACAGATAAAAATATAACCGTTTAACTTAAAATTGTTAGTATTTCTTTAAGAAACTGGTGTGCGCGGAACTGAAATTAATCATTCGCACTTAAAGATATTTTAAAATAACATATTGTCGTTCCTTGATTAAACAAATCCTCGATCCGTAAGCCCTGCAATATAAATGCAACATTTTCTGTCACCTGTAAGCGAATTGCTGTATAAATCGAAGGGCATACGAAATTCGTTTACAGCAGACATTGCAGCATATTTAAATTCCAAACCCCTTCACCCTATGCCGCAGTTCCACACACTTCTAAAGATTTCTTCTGTGTATCAATATGTTTTGGCAATAATTTTGCATAATGTATTAAAAGGAAAATAAGAAGTATAAAACTGAATCTGCTGGTACTCGTTTATTGTCAGCCTTTCCCTCTTGTATTCTTGTAAATTATTCCTTTAACTTATTAGGACGATCTTTTCGTGGCTGAAGGCAGCATGGCAAATGAAATCCCAAGTAAAAGTATCAGTTTCATTGTTTGCGCAAAGGAAGGGGAAAGTAGAAAAGTGTTTAAAAAAGGGAAATAATAAAAAGTAAAACTTGTCTAAGGGCAAAAATGTTAAAATCATTTTTACCATTTTCCATTTCTATAGGTGGGGTCGTTAACCAATTCTTACAGTACTTTAAGTATTTTTGTTATTTGTTGTTCAGCTTTATATTTGAATTCATACAGGCAGGAAAATTCGTATCAATTGTGGCGGTTCTAAGTAGAAAATTCAATTTAATTTGCGTTTTAGTTTTATATTTACGAGTACGATGCCACTCACTCTGGTTGTTATCAGGGCAGGTGTTTAGTGTGGCCAAAGAAATGAAATTTTAAAAATACTATATTTGAAATCAAAGAAGAAAGTAAATGGATTATAAATGAAAAGCTTATTTCAATATAAATATTATGCAGGGACTTTTATTTAACTGGCTTATTTAACGATTTTCATACCAATCGTATTTGTTCAGCACTTTAAGCAAAAATAAAGTTAATTTTAGCGTTTTGTGTGCTTGAGAACTTTTAGTCTCGATTGCTTCGCTGTCCAATCAAAGAAGGTGCATGGAATCATTTTTTGCTTCGTTAGAAAATTTCATATTAAATCATGGTGGAGTAATAATATTTCAGTTAGGTATTAATATTCCTTTATATTTCGCATCGAAATTGTTCCTACCGTACTACAGTGATATCCAATAAGGATGGGAAGACATTTAAATAGATCTACTGAGAGCGTTGCTTTGTTCGTCTTTATGGACACTGACGATACCTTCGACAAGATCTCTTTCGGGAAGGTGAGAAATGCTCCTACTGAGCGTTAATATATCGACGCTATGTTTCGGTCTAGGGCAATAAATTTCAGAAAAGGTGGTGTCAAGATCCGAGGTAGGGTAGTAACGGGTTGCCCGCAGGAAGGAGTTTTGTCACCTCTTTTGTGGAGCATCACCGTTGATCGCCTTCTTGAAAAACTAGACTCAATAGACACATCAATATGATTTCGTATTCCGATGATCTGGCCCTTATGTTTGATGAAAGCTCATCGGGTCCATTCAAGATTGCATGAGATAGGCTCTCAGGGTAACTGAGACATGGTACAGTGAGCAAATGCTAACCATAAATGCTAACAAATCTGACGCTATGATCTTCACTCGAAGGAGGTCCGGATCGGAAAGCAATGTGTACAGGAAGGTGAATTATATAGGCGTTGCTATGGATAAGGAACTTATATGGAATGAACACATCGAGTTGAAGATACGGGTACTTTGGACTTATTTATTATGTCAACGGTAGCAATGCCAGCGATGAAAAGCGATCCCATGTGGCATAGATTGGGCCGTACCTCGGGCATAAGATAATTTGAACCTAATTAGGGAGACATAAATACCGATAGAAAAGCTGCATTGGACACTCAATGCGGAAGGCGTTATACACAATGAGTATATAATGACACGACCTCAGCAGGTGTATACTCAGCTGAGCAGAGCTTGTCCTGTAGTATGCTTCTGGAAGATTACGTGTCCGTTTATCATGCAGAATTTCTTGGGTTTCTGCATGCTTTGGATCACCTGCTGGAAACTCCGGTGAATGGAAGATAAATTCTTATTGCACTTGACAATCAGTCGATTATAAAACGCATGAGTCATGTGAACGTGTACTCCAAGTTAGAGCTGGAATGTGTTCTAAAACTAAACAGATGTGGCTCGCGAATGAGGTAACAATAATGTGGGTTATAGGTCACATCGGCACAGCTGAGAATTCGTTCGAATGGTGTTCAAATAGCCACTCTGTAGGAACGCCTTTAAAGTGCGTCGATATAATAGGAAAAACTAAATTACTACGTTATTAACAAGTCTGGCCAAGATGAAAATCAAAGAATATTATACTTGGCTGCTGTATCTAAGAGAAGAACGGTAGCAAAAATTGCGTGTAAATGTCCAGCACTGGGTAGCATAAGGCTTAGGGCCACGGGTAGACACTTATTAAATATGGATGCTATGTGGGATCTAAGCCTTAGATAAATGCTAGCAATTACAAGGCACTCCATGATTAAGAAGATGGTTAAGAGTTACCAGTCCACAGTCTGAAGTCCCTTCAGTGAAAAGTAACGAGAACAAATGAAAGTAAAGTAGTCGAGAATTACAAATATGTTGCCTGAAATCAATTCAAGGAACGAAGGGACCCATAAAGTAAGACATTTGCTTCGTGTTATGGAATCACCGTCGAATTCTCATGGAAACTAACGATGTTTACTTTTCTAGAAAAAATTTTACTTTTTTTATACTCTCATTATACCTTAAATATGTTTACACTCCCAAAAGGTGGTATTTCTTTTTATTTATTGTACCTTAATAATGCCGAAAGGCATTAAATTTTATGACAAAATAATAAAGGGGTGTTTAGCAGGGCTGTATTTTATTTAAGAAACGTAAACGCTATTAGACTAACGAACACGCATTTTAATGTTATGTAATTTTCCGAAAGTGGGAATTGATATGGAAATTTGGAACGAGTTTCCGTCATACCTTATCGAGTTTGGTTTGGAAACAAATTTTATCATATATTTTAACAATCTTGGACATTGCCATAATAATTTGGAATCAGTGACTGAACTATAAACTCACACGATCGTAATGATGATTCTTTTGCTGCTTTCTCTGTCAGGTCTTCGATCTCTTTGTTTTTTTTTTTGCAAACACAACTCATGCTATTGTGTTGGAAATAGTAAAAAAGTTTATCTAACATGAACAGGACGGCTGAGAAACTCGCTAAGCCACTAACGAATGGATGTCTGTATGTGTATATGTTCGGGTATTAGGAACTACGAGTAGATTCCTAATTTCATTGGAGCACGCACCGTTGCAGTAACGATAAAACTGTAAAACACAGCTCACATTGCGTCTATGTTCCAGTGAGTCAAGAGAATTGGATACCCTTCTTTTACCGATAAGCTGCTTAGTCCTCCTTTGTTAGCGTTCGAGAAGCTCTAACATAGACTTTTCGGTCGGTATTAACAGCAAGGAGGAAAGATGGAGTGAAGCGTCTCTTACATCGCGATCCGAAGAATTTGCTTAGTTTAGGTACTTCCTCTTTCTACTATTTTGAATTGGGTTGCTCGTAGCAACTAGACACAGCAAGCCGATTATAATATTCGTCTCTGTTCCTTATTCCGGGTGGAATGAAAACGTGTGGAATTGTAAAAATACTTGGAATTGAATTATTTGGAAAGCAGCTGTTGTCCATTCCACATATTTTTCTGATTAATAGCAATGAATTGAATTATTTAATCAAAGATAAATATTGGGCTCGACCCAGTTAGAAAATGCCATAGATAGGCAAGGCATATGCCTAGGTGCGTAGAAAATAGGATATGCACCGGCCCCTAAAACTACTAAAATGTAAAGTCGTAATAATGAAATTTTCTAAAAATTCGCCCCATAGTCACATACATCTGTAGTTATAACTTTGTAGATTTTGATACATTTATAAACATCTTAACAAGCTATTTTGGCACTACTTCATTCCAATTATGGTTGCTGTACCCAAACTGAACTGCTAGTATTTGTCTCTTAAAATTATGAATTATTAATTTGAAGACGGACATGTGACACGCAGACACACAAGAAGGAAACGACGTACATTTTTCAACAAGTTTCTCAATATTTGTTCTCAAAGGTTTCAAATTAATATTTCACTAATGTTGCATAAAGACTTGAAACCTTAATATAACCGCAAGTGCGACGTTTGTATAAAATGGCTGCCACCTATTATGACTCATATCAGACTTCGAAGAAGAAAGCTAAAGAATAATTTTATATAAATTTTTTAGTGTCGATTTGTCTGCTTCATCTACCGAATGGCTCCTTCTATATTATTTGTTTTTTTTTTTGTTTGTTTTACAATTTTTATAATAACATATCGACGCGAACCAATAACCAATGACTTGACTATGGGATATGAAACTGAGGTAAAACGCCATTGGTTAGTTAGAGTTAGTGGAGAGAAAGCATTGTACGTAGAGTTTAGATATTTTATTTTAACGTACTGGACTGACTCGTTTCCTAGTTACCATTAGCTACACATTTGTGGCATGAGCTAAAATGACTTGAGTTGACCTCAATAAGAAAAACAACAACTAAAATGAAAGTTATAAAAATCAAAGGAGCACCTGAAAGAAAAGTAATGCAGGCAGAGAAGAAGAGGTGCATAAGAATAAGATGTTATTGCTGGAATAGACGTACGAAATGGATTGCGGATAAAAAGGAAAACAAATCAAAATTCTGTGGTTAGATAAAAAACAAGATAAGATTTTATTTTTACTCAAGATTCTTTTATTTCTCAAATATGTTGGTTTCCAAAGGAGTTCCACTGTATACATGCGTATATGTATGAGTGGTGTGTGTGCTGTAAAAATATTTTTCTTTTTCATAAACATTTTCCTATTGGTTGGTATGACGTTGTTATTTTTACGCACGTGTTTCCTTAAGATTAAAATAAAAAATCTCTTTATGGTTAAAAGACGACAACAACAAGCGATTTTTAGAGCAATTTTTCAACATCCTTATTCATATCTCATATAGGAAAGTGATTGCGTGGTGGTAAATGAGGGAGGGGTGTGGGGTGTTAAGGTATTTCTTCCCCTCCATAACTTTTGCTATTTACCATGATTTATTTTATGAAACTTTGTTTTACTTTTAGGGTTTATTTATGATTTAAGCTTTTTATATTAAGGCCCCAATTACTCGGCTTCATATGGATGTTTTTTAGTTATAGATTCTGTAAGTCTCCAACTGATAGTTAAACTTGGCTTCTTTGGTTCTAAACTTATTTATCTGGTTAAAATTTAGTTTATATAAAATACTTTTTTATACAACGCGGCGTATTAATACAACTCCATATTTCTAATATTTGTTACCATCACGACATACATAATATGTATGTATATTATATTTATTTAGATTACCATTTTTTCTAGATTTGTTTGGTCTTGTGTAGGAATGTTGTTTTTTTCTTCAATTTAATGTTTACCTATCATTTATCTTCATTGCTTTGGCTTTAGCCACAGGTATTCTCCTTTAATGGATAAAAACCATTTTTTAAGATTGTATGTGTTTATAGGAATGTAGTTTAAGTAGGATATAAAGAATGTTAGTTGCTAGGAACAGTGATTTACTACTGTGGGCAAAAAATAGTATGACTTTTTAATTTTTCGCGCGTAAATCCATTCGTCGAAATTTTTTTTCTACATTTGTATGACTGTCAGTGACATCTGTGCCAAATATCACATCAAAGCAATCAAACCATGTCCAGGACGGTCAACAACATCAACTGATGATCAACACGTCAATAAAATCAAGAAATTAGTGTTCGAGAATCGACGATTAACAGTCAGAGGCCTTACTGATATCGTTGGAATATCGGAGGGATCAGTGAAAACCATTTTAAAAGATCATTTGGGCCTTAATTTTCTTGAAAAACAGCGTCGCGTTGACGTTTGTCAAACAATGCTTTCCGACTACCAGGATGTCATTAAATTATAACTGGCGACGAGCCGAATAACGTGCCAAAGGTGAGCCGAAGCCGAATAAACCACGTCAAAGCAAGTCAAAAATCAAGGTCTTGTTGACAGTTTTCTTCGATCATCGAGGTGTGGTGCACTCCGAATCCCTTCCGACCGGCTAAACTGTCAACAAGGAATACTATTTGAGTGTTATGCGCTGTTTGTGCGGAGCTATTCGTAAAAAGAGGGCGGAATTGTGGGCCGACAACTCTTGGTTTTTGCACCACGATAATGCACCGTCGCATACCGCATTGATTCTTCGTGAGTTTTTCGCCAAAAATTCAATAAATATCTTTCCACAACCACCGTATTCGCCTGATATAGCTCCGTGTGACTTCTGGCTGTTTAGCAAACTCAAGCGATCGCTCCGGGGAAACCATTTTGAGTCAATTGAAGACATTAAACGTGAATCGCAACGCGTATTGAAGGCTATTCCGGAAATTGACTGTTACGAGGTTTGGAAAAAACATTGGCATAAGAGTATCGCGGCTCAGGGGGATTACTTTGAGTGGGACGAAATAGATTTGGCAGAATAAATAAAGAAATTTAAAATTATGAACAAGTTTTATTTGTAACTTACTACAAATCCAGGGGGCAATGAGATCATGTTGCAAACATGATATTTTTTTTTATTTTCTAGTTTTTATTGGATTTTTCTAATGAAATTGGTTCATATCTTAATTCCATTAATTATTTATTAATTTATTAACTACTAATTTACCATATTGAAATTCTATGATACCAATATTAATTTTTGCATTTGATTAGAAAAGTCCTCTCGCTCCTTATGCGTCTGGTGTCCTTCGAACTGTAACGGATCTCGTGCAAGAGAGTTCGGATGTGCCACCACTGTGTCTGCGTATTTGTGAGAGTAATTTTTAATTTATTCTTCTACAGTAGTGAGATTTAGGTCACTGTGGATAATTTCACTAACTACATATATACTATGAAACGCTGACTATTTGTCGTAATATCTTAGACTGCCTCATTGTAATTTCTAGATGTTTTATGCGCATGTGGAACCCCACATATTGGTCTTATAGACGAATTTAATAAACTTTTATATTTCAAAGCCAAAGTAGGTTGAGTTGTGATCAATGATCCAGTAAAGATCATATTAGGCATCGGTCCAGATATGTTCCTTACTATTATGTGGTTTTCCATTGAAGCAGTGATGCCATTTATTTTTCCTTTTTAACAATTTTGTGGAGGTTAGTGGTGGAGGGTTTAATTTTTTCATTTACATAGCCAGTTCCTTAGTTTGAAAATATGGATTTGTAATTGCTGAGATGCTAACGCTGGAAAATACGATTCTTCGATAAATGCTTCTCTGACTACGGTCAAGCCATGACTTCCACTACAATTTATTTTTAGCAAAACGTATATAATTCTCCCTAGGACGGTACGTATGCTATACATGTACCATTTTAAAGTTTAGGTCCGATATCACTCTCGTGATATCGTATTTTAATTTCAATCTTATTATAAATTTGTATCCAACAAATATTGTTATTTAAGAATATATCGGAATTCATTTTCTCAACTTCAAAGAGGGTTTTAAAGCACATATCTATCAGAGGTATCGTTGGCTTTGCCGCACAAAATAGAAAGAAATAACGTTACCTTTCTAGTGTTAATGCTAACGTTTTAAATGGTGTTCGTCTTATTAATTCAACTATTTGAATAGTTATAACGGCACACGCTGCAGCCGATTTACGATAAATTGGGTTTTATAAATAACTTTGCAATAAGCGCCGGTACGGTGGAGTCCCACAGCAACCGTATAACACCGCGAGAAGTGGTGTTCATCCCCTATAACACTTTTTTAGTAGAAAGCTATTTTTAAATTGAAATCAGTCAATATTTTTTTCTTCGCAAGGTTTTTAGCACATGGATAAGGCAAAATGTTTATATTGTTGTCACATGTCCATACAAGGAACCATTACCAAAATGTTTTATTGCCCAACAAAAATTAATTAAGATTTTGTAATGAATACTAGCTTTTTCTGGAGCACAAATGCGCTTTAAAAGTTAGAAGTTAGTGCTTTAATAATGGCAATAACTGTGTAATGGCAGAAAATGTGAAAATACGGGTATATATTTTGGTGGATAATAAAATCAATAAAATCAAATTATTTTTACTCCCACCAACTCATTTTTATTATAAAATAATGAAATTATTTTTGCGTGTTGGATAAGCTAGTCTCCATGCGCATTTCGCTGGTTGCTTAGGCTAGATCATCTGGAAACCTTTACCCAACTTTTCAGAAAAACTTAAACGTCTTATGTCTGAACTTTCTTATATCAAATGAGAAACCCAAGGAAAACAAAAACATTAAAGTTTTAACAAAAAGCCCCACAAAAAATTGTTTTTTTTTATTTTTCATACTTGCTTTAATACGTTTGGTGGGTTTGTTTGACAATTTTAAATGTAGCTGTAAGCCGTTAAAAAAAATAAAAACACAGGCTGTGCTTTTCTTTATGTAGGTAAGCAAAAAACATTTATGAAAAATATAAATTTTACCACATTCGCTTACAGTCATGCATTCCAGAATGCACTGCTGTAATGCAATGTACACAGAATTTATCATTTCAAGATAAGTTGCGAATAGAACACGACCAAACGTGAATACTCATTTAGTGAATCTCCAGGACCCTACGTAGGGTTGAAATAAGCACTCTGAAAGGAAATGCCTCAAACTGTAACTCAGGTAAAATAAATCGCATCAAATTATATGAACAGACTTTTCCGGTTTCGAAACGCAAACATGTTTTTTTATCGGTAAGGGTGAACTTAAATTGTCTATGATAAAAAATGTAACCACCTCCCACAGACTCAGCTTTCTTAAAATTTTCGACTTTTATCTGTCTTGTAAATGTTTGCCGAAATTTTTAAATTTTTTCCACAGTATTTCGTTGCAAAAAATTGTATTCAACATTTCATTTTCTATCTCGTTTCTTTGCATTTAAAATTATTGTTATCTTTTCCTTTCTTTTGTCATATATTTATTATATTTTTTTAAAACATGTTATTGTTGTTGTTCTTCTTCTATGTTTTAGTTCTACCTTTTCTTCTTACTTTGTCTTTCCTGTACCTTATTTTTATAACAAAAGCAATAAATTTAATGTTTTTTTCTGGACTTACGTCTGTTTCTTTTTTATCATGCGCTCATTTTTTCCGCTGGCAACCTCAAATGCATTGCTTTTCTTTCATTATATTCGTCTTCCATTTTTTTGCAGTCTTCAACATTTCTGCAATGGCCATTACATTTTCTAAGGTGTTTTTTATTTTTTTAAGAGTTTATTTTTTCAACCTTGGGTGCATAAGACTTTTTTATTTGCCATAGCAGCTTCATAATTTCTACTTTACCTTATCACGACTATCACTATCCGATTTTAGATGTCTAGCAGGTGAATTTTATACATAACTGTAGCTGACCACGCTTTGATCCACACACTCATACTTGCAATCAGCAATTATTTATTTTTCCTCCCAAATCAGTCACAATGTATGTGTTTCTATATTTGAAAAAAAAAGAAAAAAATCACGTGGTTTAATTTATTTTGCTATACGTGTGTATTTCATATTGTCCTGAAAGTTTTATAGTTTGTTTCTTTTACTCTTTTCCGGCCCGCTTATCATTCCATCTTTTAATCTTTTTTGAGGGCATTACGAGGTATAGAAAAAATTGCGCGTTTCCCTGTTGTGCTTCATTTCTTTTTGCTCCAAGTTCGTATAGCTGATACGCTAGCATACTTTTTGGCGTCTCTAAATATTTATACGCACCAATGCAGACCAATGTGCTCAGACCATTGAATTCATTCATTCATTTACTATAAATGTATGGTGTGAATTTGTTTTGAATATGTGTTTATTAAATTCAACAGATTATTTTTTATATTAATTGCTTTAAAAACGATATCTTGGACCAACAGTGTCAGGTTTGCAATAGTGCATTTAAATTAACAATTCAAAAACTACTTAAGGGTCATTATTACAACTTGACAATAGTTAATGTTGGGATGTTATCAGATGGATAATTTGGTTTTTGTTATTATGAATATACTTTAAGGTAAAACTGGCTTTTAACGGTAGATTTGTGCATTTTAAGTTACCATATTTGGCTATTTTTGCACATAATATCTCTATGTTTATTTTTGCGAGTAAACAAAAAATAAATAAATTTACGTCATGCCACTATGTATTATTAAGACGCAATTTGATTTGTTGAAAGTAGTCGGTTTTTGGTCTGGCACTTCCATTTTTGCGAAAGAATATTTTAATTTTACAAGGAAGTTGTAATAACTTAAGATGCAAACTTTAGAGGCAAGTTGTAATAATGTTCCTTAATGTTGCAAACCAGTACGAAAAACCACACTGTTTACATTAGCAATTTTCCACAGTCATGTGGCGTCTTCGAAAAATTATAAAATAGCTCAAAATATATTTATAACGTATAAGCTTCAGATATATCTCGTCCAAGTTAACATAAAAATTCTAAAAGTCACCTAATTTAAATGGTACGTAAACGTTAATAAAATCCTTTGAAACAGCTGATGAATCGTAGCCAAAACCCAGTGATGTAAACCAAATATGGCCAGCATTGCCAATTAGTTTATTCAATAAACTGGTTTACAGATTGCTTATAATTTAACTTGTATAAACCAGAACAGAAACTCCTTTACCGAAAACCTGTTTCCGACTGCGATGTAAATGCATACTACTAGTATAACCCCTTTTCTTGAAAAAATTAATAAACGAATTGAATCAAAACCTAAATCACTAAATATCCACATAACTACAAAAATTAGTTTTCACAACCTGAAACGAAAATATAGTCAAGAAAAATTAAAACGCTTTTCAACTTTAAGAAATATTTTAAAATACGTAATGTTTTAGTCAGTTTTCAACACAATTTTTATTTAGAATACTCCAAACATTGCAATTGCTTTGTTTTATTTTTATAGTCTCTTCCAACTAAATTTTCTTAATTAGTTTAAAGAATTTCAAATATAAGATGTAACTAGTTTTGTAAACTTTCAATGCGGCTCTTTTTGTTTGTAAAGTCATGATAAAGGAATAAAACATGGTGTCTTTGCTGCTGCCAAACTTTTCGCTTTAAGACAGCGAGGAGGTCTACTATATGAGGATAATTATTACTTCAGACGAGATGCAAAGCGATTAATTAGTAAAATTATAAAGCCTTATGAAACAATATCATTATATGTCTGTGGGCATTGAAATTAGCATTAAAAACTAAGGTTCTAGAACTCTTCTACTAAGTAACTGATTCCTCTGATTTGTGCACATTACGTACATTATGTACATATTATAGGAGCTATAAGTATACTGATGTAAGGGAAGTTTTTGACTTAAATTATGTTGTTTATTAATAAGGTGTCAAAAATATTTTTATACTTTGTAAGTTCGGCAACGCAATCATAGTGTACTCGTACAATTCAGAAGAAGTCACCCAACGTCTATTAAACAATTGGATCAATATTTCAAAATAGAATTTTAAATCGAAAAATATGACTTCTGGAATAAATGGTTAATAGGAAGGAAATCTGTTGCATAGCCTTAGGAGCATAGGGAAAATGAAAATATTTTAAAACTCATCTAAAATAGTTAAACTTGTAACGAGAAAATAAAGAATATGTGCCCAATATTTAATAAACATATATGGGCTATGTAGATAAATTGAAATTAATTCTTTTCAATACTGGATGGTTTTCTTTACGTTTCATTACATTGCAGGACTTGACGTTCCTGTTTAGTGGTTGTTTGTTTGAACTTTTCACTAAAATGCTTCATTCCTTCTTGAGTGTAACCAGCACCTCTCACACAATCCCAATCGAATTTTGCTCTCAGTTTAACTGTTAAAATATGATGTCATACTTTTGATTAAAGTTATACTTTTGTCTTTTTTACACATACACATAAACATTTATTTATTTATAAAAATGCTCGTACATGTGGTCAAGTACATACTATTTTTCTGTGTGAGTATATGTATTGTTGTGTATATATGTATATGTATCTAT
Source organism: Phania funesta (assembly GCA_963932375.1). Lineage (NCBI taxonomy): Eukaryota > Metazoa > Arthropoda > Insecta > Diptera > Tachinidae > Phania > Phania funesta. The sequence goes on from OZ010653.1 coordinate 45,153,579, forward strand.
ATTCTGTTTATGTGGACTGAGTTCTTAGACTCGTAGGTGTTTAGTTATTTTTCGATTCAACAAAAGTTGGGGGTTAATTTTTTTTCGTTACTTGTTTTGTTGTTTTCCAGTATTTGAGTGTGATTTTGTGTGAATTGTGGCATGTGCAACAGAGTGTATAATTTTTATTGTCGATTTTTTTTTTGCCATGAGTAAATGGGGAGATTATTTCTATACAAGTTTGTGTGTATATACAATGTCATACATATGTATTTTTTGTATAAACTTTATGTTGTAGTTTTTACTTTCTTTCAAAACCATTAGTTAAGTTTTTATATATAACATTTTTTTTATATTATATTAATTCAATTACTTTAGAATTTATGGCCCCATAATGATGGGTCATTTTTATAAGATGAAAAATAGCTGATGATTCATAGTACATACTCATATGTATAGAATTCTTATTCGATGTCAGTTTCTTCTTTTTAGTTTAATTTGATTTTGTAAAATAGAGTCTAAAGAAAAAAATATCTTAGAAATTGGTCTGATTTATATCGATATTTATAGTAAAATTTCTATAACAAAAAATATGTGTTTACGTGAAATATTATTTGATCATCTTGGTGGTGACGTAAAAAGTTGTCAATTTAGAATACAAAACAAGAATTTCTGAAATTTTTATAGTTCCGTCAGTTTGAACACGAATCGGACAAAACGTACTAAATAGATTTTGATTAAATTTCAATCAGAATACATAAGTCCACTTTTTACGGCGAAAAAATGTTGCTCTTCCAAACGGAAAATAGAGTAAAAAGCCAAATTTTACCAACACTGGGAAGTTAAGAAAAAGAAGAAAAAAATCTTGCGATATCAAAATTGTATAGAAAACAACTGTTACTAAATCCTGAGTAACTTAGGATGGGGTTAGCGAAGTATATATATTAACGATGTATTATATATATTATTGGCTATATTCAATAGAGGGTGGACCAGAATGATTTTTAAAGTGGAATTGAATCGGAACAATAAAGAGGAATGGCACGCGTGAGGTGGGGTTGTGCAGCTTGGTTCACGGAAAATTAATCCCAAATGTTTTTGATAAACAATATCATCTGCCGACTAAAAAGACGAAAAGTAAATCACGGGGAATGTAAACTAAACAAATAAAGTTTCTAATTTTGTATGTAAAATAATTAATTTTATTATAAAAATAAATAAAGAACACATTACATTAATTGTATGTAATCAATTTATTAGCGAGTTTATAGCAAAGTGCTTAAAAAATTCCGAATTACTTAAGAAGTTATTCTAATTGAATTCTGAATACCTCTATGGATTCTTCCTGTTTTATTTCTTTTTTGTTGTTGCTACCGCTACCGAGATCTAACTGTGAAACACTGATTCCAGACAGACACTCCTGGTAAAAAGGAACCACAGCCCAGATGCCTGTGGAAATCAGCTCCTACATGGACGGCTCTTAACTGGGGAACAAAATCTTTATAGAGAAACTAGGGATTAAAATATATGTACATCCGACTTCCTGACAAAAACACGCTTCTTCAGGCAGAAGTACGGCTATTACGGGCTGTATAAAATAGGTGCCAGGCCACAAGAAAGTGTTTGACAATGAACGGGCAAATATTGGGGCAACCAAAGTTAAAGAATTACAGAAGATAAAATCAGATAAACGAAAGCCATTTGATGCTATTAGTTAGGATCAAGTTAAAAAATCGGGCAAAATTCAGCCATGTCAAATTAGCGAACAACGAAACGGTGTAACAAATTACTAGAAATTGGTGGCGTGACCCAAACCCAGATAAAACGAAGAGACTGCTGAAATTGAACACGGCCGGAGTTCAAGTTTAGAATCATACAATATCGTTTACAGGGTACGCAGTGAGGAATTAACATCCAGAATTTCACGGTGGACACGTTACTACACATAACTCACCTAAGAGGCGAATTATTATAATATGCATGGACATTTTTTTGGTTTCATAGTGAAGAGCTCACTGCAATTCCAAGCAATAGATTAGGTCTATGTTTACGGACGTGCCAATAACTGACTCAACAACTTTTAGATGTAAATTTATTCAAATACCTTAATTTTTATGTTAAGTGATTTTTTTTTTTACTTTTCCATGAAATTGACATTAATTGTTGAAAGTTTACAAAAGTTTAAAAAGGAGCTTTATGAAAGAAGACTCGTAAATTTGTGCACATTTAAGAATTTGAATGAGTACCTAAATGAAAAATTTTTACAAAGGAATAATAAAAAGGAAAATCGAAGAAGTACCTTAGGAATGCACATTTCAATATTCATTAAAAGCCGGACTTCTAGATTTTTTTAAACTAAACACATAAGTATGTAGAAATCGTATGATGATCAACGTTTTATTAAGCTGTCATACTTATTCATATTTAATTCACAGTAATCGTTTAAAACCTTTTTTCGGTCGGGGAAATGAATACCGCTAGCTTTTAAAGTTTTGTTTTATTTAAGCATACCGATTTCTGTGAACTGGTGAACAATTTCTGTTTACCTTCTCCTTTCCTACATTTTGGAATTATATCGAATACCTTAACAAAAATATATTTACAAAAAAGTACGCCATTTTCCACCCTTGTTATATAATTTCATATTTTCTTATGTCACAAACTTATTAACCACAAAAACTTCTCGCTCATTCAGCCAACTGGCCAACCAACGAAGAACACTCTCCTTCTGATTCAACATAGAAAAAGGAAAACAAATTCATAATACCACGCCCTGTTTAATAAATGTTATATAAAGTTATGCCATCATATCATAAACCATAAAAAATAAATTTCATATCTCGGCACCAAACGAGCACGAAACATATTTGTAAGCGCTCTTCCGCTGCACGTACGAGTATGTGTGAGTATAACAAGAAAAGCTCTATTTTCATACACTGTGGAAAAGCAAAACTCGTGAGAAGAACACGTAACAGAAGGGAAGTGACGGAAGGAAACAGGGAAAAAATTCGAAATCAATGTTAAAGTATACACATGCATTCATACCTTTTCCACTAACACTAATGCAATGTAAATACTGAGAGGGTGAAAATATTATGAGTAGGAAGAAAAAGAAAAAAACAGCAACAAAAGTAAACGAACGTAAAAAAAGCAAGCAAAACATGAAATGGCAAGGGTGAATAAATGGGGGAAATTACGAAAACGAACACACACCAATACATCCATAAATTAAAACAACATTGAGACTGCTAAGCAAACACACATAGGCAGGGTGTTCTTTTTTTTCCCTTGGACTTTTGACCCACATCCACCCACAATTATAACATTATATTTCCTTTAATATCAAGTACGGTACGAATACATATATAAATACATGTGCATAAATATGTATGCATGCGTGTGTATGTGTGTGTGTATACATCGACGTGTGGTTATGTTATTGTTGAATTTTGTTGGATTTGAAGTTACAATTATTTCGTTTGTATTTTTTTCCTTTTTCCACTTTCAACCACTTAGGATATGCGAAGAGTGTCAGGAAAATTATGAGAATTTTAAAATGCCTTGAAGGATATAATATGGTAGATAGATCGTAATGGAAAACATACAGCACTTGTGCAACAATAGTCATAGTCAAGTCAAAATTTAAATCAAAATTTAAACATTATTAGTAGAAGCAAACCACTTATTAATTTTACGTTTCAAATATATGGAAAGGGAAATTTAAAAATGACATTTCTTTTAAAAAGTATACACAAAACAGCAGTAAACTTTTATAGAAGCCATTTTCCTTTCTATTTTCCTAAAATATTTCTAATTCATCAACAAAATATACATCCTCACATCTGTCCGGTAGCCAACAATCTGTGTTTTCACTTCAAGAGGAAATCCATATGTAGGCTGTTTAATAACATCTCACCACAGAAACTATCCAGTACTATAATTATAAGACTGAAGAAGTGAGTTATATTGAAGTTCAAAAGAAACTAAATAACTACAACTTTATTTTTTTCACATAGATGCAAATTTCGTGAGGGAACCCCTCACTGTTCTTGAATATCTTGGAAGCTCTTCAAGAATGAAGTAAAGTGTTGAGGGTTTTTTGCCTTGACAATGGAGGCGAACATTATATTCTTCGGATTCTCTTCTTCTCTTTGTGGTCTTGTAGTAAATTTAACATTCAAAATATGTGTGGAGACAGAAAAAGACTTTCCATTGCTTTTGCAACACACTTCGTATTTGTATTTTTGCAAAGTTTTTCCAGCTCAATACCGATATTGGAAGAGAGGAAAAATGCTTTCTTATATTATAGCTATGTCCAGCAAATATAGTACGAATAAAATTTTATATTTGATCTAAGTCCGCGGTAATGGATTTCATGCTTTACGTAATCGTTTAATTACTGCCAATACACCTTCAAGTTTAAGGTTAAAGCTAAAAAATTAAATTAAAAAGTGCTGAACTAAAGTGCTATAGCTTCGGTAGCTTTGTAAGTAAATAGTTGTATTTGAATTCAAGCGAAGTTGAGAGAAACTCACCAGAACAATAAAAACTCACCAAGCTCTGCTTAAAATAAATTTACTCGCACGATGCACAAGACATGACCGATTGTGTGTTAATGAAAAATTTATTGAAGATTTTGTTGTTTTGTTTTTTATTCTTAATGTAGGGGGGATATCGAAGTAGCCTGATTACTTTACTGGTCTTTCTTCGACTCGCTTCCTTTCTCGAATTGATTTCAGGCAACCGATTATTAATTTACGACCACCTCAATTTCATTGAGTCTCGTGCTAGCATTTGTTTAAGGCTTAAGTCCTCCATGGAATTCACATTTAACACGACCTAAGCCTTATGCTAGACAGTGCTGGATATTCACACTCAATATACGCTATCGTCTCAGCCTTTTCCTCAGTAGTATATTTCGCGCCCACCCCTCGCGAGACATGCTTGTCCATCTGCACTGGATTTGTACTCAGGCCAATTACAACTGGAGTTTCTTCAGAGAATTCACATCAATCCCATAAGTAATGGAGAAAAGGTGGACATATGGACATAGAGCTGCATACGCACCAGTAAGTCTGTATTAAAACTCGAAATCGACTGGTATCCATAGTTCACTTACAAAAGACCAAGCACCCTCTTGACCACTGCTGCATGGCATATGCTGTTCCACAGTGGATTAGGGATTTTTTTATAAGCGAGTGTTAACTTGCCTCCGTTCCACTTATTTAGCCAGTCTCCTAGCAGAGACAGGAACCGAACAGTGCACTCAGTTGCGGCAAGCCATAGCTTTGTCCCTGCAAGCTGACAGCTAAGGTAGAGTAAAAGTATGTACTGAAATACATATCACCAAGCCGAAACTACTTTTGTTCATATAAAATATTTCTTGCGGATACAAGTAAATGTGAGAGGATGCAGATGGAGCATATAATATTCCTATCATAAAAGGGACAAAACAATAACAATAAAAATCAAGTTGACCAAAACCTTACTCCCACACATTTTTTCCACGACACACACACACGAACTCACAGCCACTTGCACTACTAATATATACTACGTCGTAGTATATACGTATATACACAGGATACAAAGTTATATTTTATCTTTATTTTATTTATTTAGTTATTCTATTTTTCCAAGGGATCCTTTTTATTCGGATTGCTTCTTTTCCCGTTCATCCTTACAATAATAAATAATGAAAATAAAAAGTATACAATAAATACTTTTATGAAATTTATCCTTCGTACATTTATATTGGTTATTTATGTACCAAACCATTAACACACACACACACACACACACAAGTGCTGGTTACTACAGCTATAAGTTTATAGAAGGACCTATGGAGCTCTTATGTGCGTATGTATGTTCGGTAGAAAGTAATAAACAAAATTCAACGAAATTTTATATTAGTTTTTTTCTTCATTTTGTTGTTAATTTTCTATTTATAAATAAAACTGAAATGTGTTTGCGATTTTTCCATTATGCTTTCCCCGCATTTTCACAATTAATAATAGTTTATTCTGTGTCTCATTAAACATTAATGACTAATTTTACTTATAAATGTGAACGTATCGTAACATTTACGTGCGTCGTTTGTGCCCTCTAAAGCCTTTAATTTAATATTAATTATACAGCCAGTAAATATTCACAAAATTTAATAACTTTGTGAATTTTTAAGAAAAAACTTATTCATTCAGCTACAATGTGGTGTTGTTGAAATCGAGTAGAATGTTTGTTAACGCTTTAAAGTGTCGGCCCTCTAACGTTCGGAATTTGATTCGACTACAAAAAGCCGAATGAGTATTCTTTTTTTTTAAAGTACGGGCTTCTTATAAAGAATAAGCTTTAATATTTTCCCTTTCCTTTCGAAAAATCATTATTTTAGGTGACGGGCATTTCCACTTAGAAGGTTATTGCAGTAAAAAAAAGTTCGGATTTGGGGCTGATGCCGATGCACCCAAAATTATTTACTGTTTGGTGAGAAAATTTACCATCTTAGATCCGTGATTTTGGGTTGTTGAAGTGGTGCTTTGAAACATGAAATCGAAGTTGCCATTTATGCCCAAACAATCGCGCGTATTCACAAAACTATATCGCGATTTCTGCTAAAATAAGTTTTTATTTTAATGCAATTAATGATAATTATGGAGACCGACGAATACGTGTGAAGTATCATGTGAAATAAAAGTGGATATGGGTGGAGTACCATGTAAAACATTTAATTTGTAGAGTTTTATCATTCTATACGAAACTATAAGTTGGTGGCCCATTTTGAAGAAGAATTCAAACGAAATTTGATGTCGAAAAACAAATAAAAGTCGTTGTCATGAAAAATCTGAAGACCCATCTAGAAATTTTTTTGAGTAATTACAGAAAGAACCATATCCAAGACTTTTCGGCATTTCTGCGCGATTTAAATAATCATTTATGCGCTTGTTTTTGACTCGAAAATTACTGTTTTGTCGACAGGAAATGACCCTTCGAAGAGTATTCTCTAAATATTTAAAGCTCTTTTAGTTTTTAGTCGTCTATGGTTGTCTTAAAATTACATTTAATTGTACTTGAAAATTTTCAAGTAATTATATAAGTAATTGTGCAAATATAAGTAATTGTAATTGTGATTCGTTTTAATTTTATACTAAAATATAACAAATTAGTTAATTATATAAATAGAATTATTTTTATTATTTTTAAAGTTTTTTCTTTTTTTAGGCTTTAATTTTAAACTATTGAATTTTCTTTAGAAGAAAATTACAATAAATATGCAATTGTTATCTTTAAAATGTTAGGTATGTATTAATTATTACCAATGTAATAAATAATTTCTGTATTCCCATCTTAATAAACTATCAGGATTGAGTTAGGTGCTATCTACCAGTGTAGTTGATTTTTTCTAAATCTAATGGCCGTTATTTTTGCCTCAATGTGACAGGACCGAGTAAGGCGTCGATCTATGTGGATCGTTAGTTTCCGCTGGAACCGTGAAATTTGTTTTTGTTATACGTGGGCAATTTCGCCTTCTGGGAGTAAATGTTACGTGCGCACGCTTTGATGGATTTGCCCTTCTCTATATTTATATCCAGTCCTCTAGCTCACTAATATGATACTGAAGTTGTTCGGATGCAGCCTTGGGAAAAAATGCACTGTCGTCTGCAAACCTTGACGCTGATCGGGCTTGCTACATTAAGAAACTGCAATATCCTTTTTATAGTGCATCGAATTTATTCAATCTTTTCTATTTTGGTCAAGTGTAGCGATTACCAAAATGGCAGTCTATATAGTCAGCAGGCGGTCAGCGGCACGACAGCGTCTGCTTGGGCGACTAGTTATAAGTACCAGTTGATGATGTTGTCAGCTTGAGGTAGAAAGTCATACCATTTTGAAGCGGGTGAATTACAAAATATGCATTGCAAAATTTTTAATTGAATTATTATTTTTGATGAAAGAAAAAGCATGTAATTGCACGGTTTAAATGTCAATAAAGTGAGGTATTATTACCTATTATATCACTCATATAATTACACTGTTCTGCAAAAAAAATTTTTTTGCCTTCTTTGAAAAAAAAATATGATTAACTTGCTTAATCAAAATCTAGTTTCAGTTTTTTTGTATCACGCACAAAATTTTTTAAATGGGCGCGGTAAATACGACCCCCTTAATACGGCGGCTACACTCGTTCATTTCACTGTAACTCAAGAACGATTTCAATAAACAGAGCACCAAAAGATGCAGTATTAAATAGCCTTTTAGTTATTTTTAAAATTGTATGCTGAACAGTTTCAAAGTTATTTTAAAATTAGTAGAAACAATTTTAAAGAGCAAACATTTTCGGATCTTATAATTAATTATAAGACCAGGTGTATTACGAATAAAATAAGCCATATATCATAAAAATCGATGCACAAATGACAGTTTGACAAAAACTGGGTAATGCACTTGCATTTTATAGACTTTAGCAAAACTATCTCAAGTAAAGTATTGATTTTTTCAGATTCTTGGAATTAAATAATACAGTAATCATGCCTAAAAGGCTATTTCATACCGCATCTTTTGGTGCTCCGTTTATTGAAATCGGATTAGCTGTTCTTGAGTTATAGTGAAATGAACTAGTGTGGCCACCCTATTTAGGGGGTCATATTTGCCACCCCCATTAAAAAAATTGTAAGTGATAGAAAAAAATTAAGAAAATAAGAAATTCATTGCAGAACAGTGTCACTAAATAACTCAGTGTATTTGGGCTACATATTAATATCTAAATTCTAAATACACATTTTACAAAAAATATTGCTTCTAGCTTAGAATTTGTTATTCGACCATCGTACATTGCACCTTTGTTATCTAAAGTTTTCTTTATTTCTTTAAGATTTTCATTTACTTGTGCTGTTCGTATCCATACTCGACTTAGCGTCTCTATAAATAAGGTTTTTATTAAATACAATTTCGGAGGTCACGTTTTTCACAGTTGTTGGATTTATTTTTATTTTTCTAACTTTTCCTATTGATGATTGTGTGTGTGTGTTAATACACACACATACGTATGCAAGGCTTTCAAGAGTATTTAGAATTGAATTGAATTGTGTGAGTATGCATGTGTATTTAAGAAATATTTAATTCGTCTGTGTGTTGGAATAAATCGCGTATAATAAATCTCACTTGTTCCTCTAGCGGAAGTCTTAAGCAAATAAAAAATGTGCAAAACTAGAAGTTCTAGTCTAGTGAAGGAAAAAATATACAAGAGATAAGTAACGAAAATAGAAAATGGAATGAAAAATATCCGATAGTCTGTTATGGAAAAGTAGAAAAATTACAAAAATAAAAAATCCTTATTTATATTATTTTCAAAGCAATGTTGCTTGACCATGTAAATAAAATAAAAAAAAATAAGGACAAGTGTATGTATCAGTGTGTTTGTGTGTGTAAATATATTCCTTTACGAAGATTAAAATAAGGTTCCTGAAATATTACTTATTTTTGATTTCGGGTTCTTGTGGTTTTAAATAAAGGAAGTGTTTAATAAAATTTAACATAAATTGAATCGTCATACGATGCTTAGAGATTAAATCGTATAAGTTACGTCTTTGATAAACTTTTTCAGGCTGTGGTTTTTGAAGTATCTATCTAAACTAAGCATATGTTAAGATGGACTTCTATCTAATTTATAAGATTATCACCTCTATTCTACATTTCGCTTCGAATTGAAATTTTCCCCGTTTGGCATCTTTGATATTCTGCGTTTCATTTCGTTTCAAATTTGTACACTTATGTGTATTCTGTATTACAATCGTTTTGTTGTTGCATTCTTTGTTATCATATGCATTTTGCTTCAGTCAACCATCGGTCATCAATGAAAAGCATTGTATCATATAAAACAAATTTTCTTTCTTAACAGAAAGAGTAAATAACGAGGTCAAGCCTAACAATTAAATTGTTTAATATTAACCATTGTAGTTCGACAAAGTTACGTAAATTAATAAAAATAAAAAAATTTTATTTCACCACAGGCTTCTTCACACTAGAAATTTTTGGCCACAAATGAATCTTACTTATGTACTGGCTTTTTCTTTTGTCATTTCGTATTTAATTTTTTTTTTTAATTCTCAATTGTTTTAGTGATTAAATAATCACTGTTTTATTGCACTAAATTTAAGTTTTTATCAAAATGTTTACAAAATTCACACGTTCAACAGCAAAACATAGGGTCTTGGTCTTCTTCTTACGATTTGATATGATAACTGTAACTGTATGCGGAAACGTAATCGGAATTGAGAATAGGGCTGTATAATTTCTAGAATGAGTTTTAAAGTCGCTTTGACCGACCAACAGTGACCGACCAACGTTGATGGGCTAGCCCTGATTAATCTTGGATTCTAACAAGTAACCTCTGAGGACAAACAGGATCATGCTGTGCTCTGATACAGCATTAGCTGGTAAATTAAAATGAAACAGAATCCGTCCATAATTTGTGTTTCGGCAAAACGTTAAAGTTTTTCCCTCGATTAAAAATTGTTGCAAATCCTAACTAGTGTCCTGAGCGTATAGTCAAATTTGGACATCAAGGCTTACTATTTGCGAAAAAAGCTTTCAAATGCAAAGTGTGCCAAGTCAAATGACTCAAAAAATTTAACTTTCTTTTCCTTGCATTTTAATTGCCCTGAATTTAATACTCTATCCGCTGGTAGTTAACTTTTGTTGTACCATTTAATATCAAAATATATGGACTGTCATGGAAGAAAATTATGTGGGTCTAATCAATTGAATACATTCTACAAATAACAAGTTACTATGGCAAGTTATAGGACAGATGACGTATGTCTACGCCAATAAACCAACGCCGGCTGATACAATCACAGACAAGAAAAATCGTGTCTTCGCTAAAATTTAGCCGCATGTTTGTACCAAAGTCATCGAAAAATGGACTCGTTTCATTTATATTTCACACGCAGCTTATGCTTTATTTTTACTTACTTTTATTGAAGCCTAAAAATGCAACCCATATTCATTCATCCTTTGAATTTAAGTTGAAAATTTGTTACAGTGGTCGCAAAGAAGAGAAGTTTATAGCTGCATTTTTAAATCAATCGCTCCATTTATTCTATGAAGCAAAAATATTCTAATAATCTGGATATTCTGATTAGTTCCTAAATTAATTTATGTAAGTGTTTAAAAAAAATTGCATATTAGGAGAAAAAGGATCAGAGATGCAGGAAGTGATATCAAGAATTTGATAAAAGCAAACGGGCCGGGATTTGGGAGTATCAAAAAGTAAGTTTCTTAAATCCAAAGGTAATATTGGTTTAAGTGGACTATCCGTACATTAAATTTTACGTCCAATTGAAAAATTACCAAGGACAAATTTAAAGGTGCTTCGAAACCATTAACAACGATATGCTAAATGTTGTGATCGGACATAAAATGGCGACACAATAGACCAAGGACTGAATAGAGCGTATTTATGGGCGTGGCAAACATGTTAATGGGTGTTTTTGAAGCGTCATTGAAATAACTTTCGTTCTAGGGGATGACTGGTGAAGTTTTTTCGACCCACTCTACTATATACAAAGGCCAACTCGAACGAACTTAATACCAATAGCAAGATGTCCTATTCGACATTGATCAACCGTAATCGATGTTTGATTCTCTAACCTCTTAAGGGTACGTTGGCTAATGGCAATATATTTTTAAATCAGATTTTATTAACCTACAGTTATAAAAAAAAAACCTTTTTTCATGTGACCTCTCCGAAACTAAGTCTATAGTAATATCAAATACTGAGGTTAGTTCCTTGTCATGAAGTTTTGTACAAATTTCATTAATAGAAAAAATCCCCCCAATATCGCTATAGAAATCAGCTCTTCAATAAAACATTTTTAAAACTCTACTTATTTTAAAATGTAATTATTTCCGCAAATTTATTTACCAACTGTGTTTACTGCTTTAAGCCATCTTCAAAAGACAAATATTATTGCATAAATATTATATTCAAATTAGAAAACAGATTAAAAATATAAGTAACAGCTTAAACTTTCTTCGCCAGACTTTCAGTCAGTGCAAATAGATACAAGTAGATACTTGAGCTGAATTTATACAACAACAAAAAAACTCTTAGCGGAAAAAACAAGTTCAAATGATAATTTCAAGGTAGAAAACCATAATGAAAATGTCATTTACTACATCATCATTTTCATCCTTTTACCCATCCACTTTATGGTGGCATGTCATGCCAAAAACTCCAACAATTGCCAAGAAAAAGTTGTCGACTTCCAGACAGAATGAAGTCTTTTTACGTTACGTTATCACACTCCTTAATCAAAATTGAATTTTATTTGTATTTTCTTATGGCTTTATGGAAAATTGTAGGGAAAATTGTATGGAAAATTGTTCTTATAATTATTTTTGCTGTGAAATGAACAAAACTCTATATTAAGAAGTTAGGCAGATGAAAGGGTTGTTGACTTTAATTCACTCATTCTTTCATTCATTCATTCCGTCAGTCATTTGTGTTTATTCTTTGTCTCTTGGTAGGTGTCAGCCAGCAACCAAGAAGACAGTCACTTCTCACTCAGTTCTATAAATGAAATCTTTATTATGATAAAATGTGTGTGTAATTGAGGATTTAAGAGCTGAATGGGTTAGATTTGTGGTGGAAAGAGGTTATGAGTGGAAGGAGGAGGGCGTTAGGAAGTTTGAAATTAAACTTTTCCCATGAAGCTCATGATTTAATGGAAATGTTTTATTCTTCATTTTATTCTTTTCTTATCCTGATAAGAGCGCAAAAATAATTGTTGAACGAACGGAAAAAGGCAAGTTTATGAATTAAAATTAAGATGTTGTAGATTATAAGGACAATGTTGCCTGAAAAAAAGCGATTTATATGAAATTATGTGTTGCTGGGCGGAATGCTTTCGGAAGTGATGAGTAGGGGGTTAAGTATTTCATTCATTTAAAACTCTGTTTAATGAACTTCAAATATGAATAATACGAAAAAAGCAGTTAAAATTTAATTTATTAAATTTTTATTCCAAAATATTTTAATATAAAAAAGGACTTCAAGTATCAGTGCTGTTCTGTATTTTGAATCCGAAATATTTTATTCTAAAGAGGAAGTTTCCGTATGTTTTAGGTGTCCTGTATTCCACTTCCGAATAAATTCTTTCGTTTCATTTAGAATAAAACAGTATGGCTGAATGAATTAGAATCAGGTTTTCTTCAAATAAAACTTTATTTCAATGTTAAAATGACATTCTTGTATTAAAAATTTTAAAGGTTTTCCTTACATTTTTCCATATTTTTATCTATCAATTTCAAAATTCATATACCCGTATATGCAAAATATGTGAAATGCGGAACAGCTAATTTTCGAATTTTTGAATTCCGAGTGTTATTACAATTCCACACGTTTTTATTTCAATCGGAATTCAATACGAGTACAGGGACGTGTATATAAACAAAATTTAGTTGCATTTCTTACTTAGAAATTAAAACTTTTATCTATCGAAGCAATCGAGTTATGTTTTTTTAATTGGCAAAAACAAATCATTGGCAAGATAATTTTATGGCATTAATGTATCAGGTGAAGAGTGACCGAAGTCCGTTTTTACTTTTGCAATATACGAGTACATACGCTGTTTTAATATCTGTTGTATGTACAAGCATACAAAAACACTTATGATTATCGATTTTAGAAATCAAGAACTTGGAGTAAATGAAAATGAGGAGAATCGTTAAACACAACCATTGATTATCATAAAAGCGGAATATTTTTCATCCGAATCAATAAATTTTAAAGCACAAAAATAATTTATTTTTATTTTATTTAATATTTACATTTTGTATTATAATATTTTACACTAGCTTCCTGGGAAACATTGTTTAATATTTACAATTTACTTAATTTTAATATTAATATTGTAGAGTTACAGATAAGTATATTTTTTTGTTTAAATATATTGTGCATTGTTTTATAAAATTTAAATATATATATTAAAGATATTCTTTATATTTGGAGATAAAAGTTTAGCACAAAAACTTATTTGAATATTTTAGTAAAAAGAAAGATAAAAACAAATAACCCTAAATTCTAACTAAGTACGCTAGCTCATTGATATCATTATAATCCGATCTTAAGCATCCTGCTATTAAAGTCTTCGTTGAGTCTGGTAAGTTTATCGTTAACTAATTCAATACCTGCAAGCGAATGGAGACGCTCGATAAAAAAAACACGGAAGATTATAAATTAACTTCAACAATTTGTTTTAGGCTATATGAATTTTCGTTGATACATGAACACCTAATATTTCAACAGCTCTTAGATGACGTCGACGTATATTCGAGCAGTAGGAGAATTATTTTTGCTTAGGACATTGTAATGCTTTTCTATGGTGAGAGCATTTGATCAAATTCAGCTTTGCTTACTTGTTTAACTTTAGCTGCTGCTTTTAGGCGTCTTCATCTGCTTTAATCTGGCACACTAGGTTGAATCGTCTTCAAACTGACACATGACTCAGAGAATAATGTTCGAACCCTTTTTACAGTTTTTGCCCTAATTAGCACATATTAGCAGTATTTGTTTTTTTTTGCTTTTCTTCCTAAACCACATCATAGCTGTGTTGTTGTGTTTAAAAAAAAAAACAATTTGTTTTGTTGGAGCTTTTTGTTAAAACTTTAATGCCTTTGTCGTGATGTTCTTTAGAATTCTCATTTGATTTAAGAAATTTCGAGCATAAGATGTTTAAGTATTTCTTTGGATAAGGGTTTCCTGATGAGCTGACTTAAGCAATCACTGACTGATAAGCGCATAGAGACTAGCTTCTCCACCCTTAACAAATATATTTTTATTTTTGTAATAAAATGAGGTGGGATAAAATTTGAAATAAAAAAAAATCTATAATATTCAAAATTATTTAAAAACCATTTTTATTTTATAACTTCAATTACTTATGCAAATAAAATACGTATCTGCAAAAAATGTTATACAATCAATCTGACTTATACAGTTTTTTTAGGGACAAGGGTGTCTTCCTATCACTCACTCGTTCAATAACAAAAAAAAAACATAGAAAACTTGGAAATGAAGCATTATTTTTGATATTAATTTTACTCGACAAGATTTTATTAAACAAAATCTTAAAAAAAAACCAAACGTGGATCTGAATTAGGTGAACTTAAGGGGTTCATTATAAAAATGTAGCTTTAAAACTTTCAAAGAAAATTATATGTATTTGACTTTAATTATAAAAAAAATCTTTTTTCATGTTTTGCACGAATATGAAAAATGTACCAACTGCAGATAAAATGTGCGATCTACAACAAGGAGTACAAGAGATGATAGTTCTGCTTGATTTTATCTTCTTTTACCCGCACCTACAGTTTTACAAAAAAAACTATTCTTTAAATTCAACTTAGCGCCATTTTGAAGGCTATCGAACCTGAGATCAAAATGAGGACCAAGTGCTTGATATGTACAATACTACCCCATTTCTAGAAAACTTTCTAACTGCATCAATTTGCCAGGTTCTTTGCTACACTACAAAAGTTTATTGCAGCTTTCTTAGTCCTAGAGGGAAGCACTTGTATTATACAGTTCAAGCCGAACAGTAGTGGTAGTACTAATGTTAGGCCGAAGGTTGGTGCAAAAGTGAGACCATCATTTGCACAAGTTGCAAATAAAGATCTCACTTTAGGTGTCACTGACATATCTATGGAGGGTCCTCTGGAGAACGCACATGTAAATGCCTTCAAGGCATCACTGCTGTGTGCTCTGCATAACCTTTGTGATGATGCTGGTGACATAGGTTTCGTAGGTAATGCTAAACTTGTTGATGGGTTTATTGTATTCACGTGCAAAAACCAATCGACGAAGAGCTGGGTGATCGAACTAGCGAAATCCCTGACCAATCTTTGGGAAGGGGTAACACTAAGAGTCGATACCCTGCAGGCGCTGCGAAACAAAGTCAGGATGATCGTCGTTGCTCACGGTTCTACCGAGGGTAAAGACATTGTCCTGAAAAGGCTGCAGAAGCAAAATGGATGCGTGAAGGGCACTTCTAAATGGAAGGTTTCTCGCGCAGAAAAATTTGTTAATGCAGAGAATGAGGGCGTAGTGCTCACGATATGGTGTCCGAAGAAGGATGCGGAGGCTATTAGCAAAGCAGGGGGAAACTCCACTGCGGACTTGACCAGGCTGAAGTAAAATTCAAGAGGAATGACCAGTGAGCACGACGTCCTCCCTGGTGCGGGGGTAGGCAACTCTGACAAGAGAGGTCTATCAGGGAAGGTGGTGGGCTCATACCAGGAAAAAATAAGTATATGCTAGCTCAATCTTCATCACAGCAAAGCAGCATCAGCAATGTTGGTGCGATGTTTTGAGGAGGATAAGCTGGATATAGCCTTGCTACAGGAGCCCTGGATTGTCCAAGGTAATATCAGGGGCCTGTCTCAACAGACCGCCAATCTGTACCACTCACAGACTGATGGTAAATTAAGGTCATGCATCATGGTGCGACATGGCGTACGAACAGTACCTATGACACATCTCTGCTCGGAGGATCTTACGGTAGTAATGATTGGCAGTGGTTCGGGATCATTTCTTATTGCATCGGCTTACCTTTCCTATGAGACGACAGGTACAGATCCGTCACTGGAGGTGGAGAACCTGGTGAGTTTCTGCAGGCAAAGAGGTATGGCGCTGATCATGGACTGTGATGCCAACTCGCTTAATACGGTTTGGGGCAGCGCAGATGGTAACTACAGAGGACAACAATTGTTGGAATTTGTAGAACGACACGATTTTCTGGTACTTAACAGAGGGGTAGAACCTACCTTCGTGGATTCACGAAGGGCAGAGGTGATCGATATCACTCTGTGCTCAGTCAATATGCTAGACAGAGTTAAGGACTGGAAGATCGTGGACAGATTAACCATGTCTGACCACAGGGCAATCCAGTTCGATATACTGTATGGCAGTAGACGGAGGAAAGTCCGCAAACGTATAAGAATACCGAAGAATACCGATCATACCAGTTATGAAGAGTATCTGTCGGTACATATTGGACGTGCTCCATACAGAGCACCTCGCAACACGGGCGAAATCGAGCGGACGGTGGAACAATTGAACTCCACGGTTAAGCTAGCTTTCAAACATGCTTGTCCCTTGACAGTAGTGGATGAAAAAGATCCGACACCTTGGTGGAACGGAGAAATTGAATCCATGAAAAAGGAAACAAGAAAGGCCTTTAACCGATACATGAGGGAGAGAGACTCGATCTCATGGGATGCGTATAAGGAGAAGAAGAGAGAGCTGAAGAGAACAATACGTCTTCTGAAACGAAGTACGTGGAGGGAATTCTGCTCTAATATGATAGGATACATCTGAAGTATGTAGAATACAGAAGATATTATCTAAAGACCCTGTCTCTAGGATGCGACTAATTCGCAAGAGCGATGGTTACATGACTGAGACAGTGGAGGAGACATTGCGATCGCTTATGGAGGTTCATTTTCCTGGAAGCTTTAGTTCGAGTGGCTCATGGGCTCCTATAAATAGGGGGGCTAGTGAGAGAAGACGAGCTGAGGATGAAAGAATAATATTTATGGAGAACCATACGCTGATGGATAGGCCCTTGAGTAGATTTCAGCATGCTTATAGAGCCTGTAGACCTACTGACACCGCTTTGCGCGATCTCGTCAGAGTAGCGGAAAGATAAATTTTCAATGACGGAGCTGCTCTGTACGTTTTTATGGACATTGAGGGCGCCTTTGACAAGATCTCTTTTGGGAAGGTGAGAAATGCTCTTACTGAACGTAGGGTTGACCCCATTATTATAAAATGGATAAACGCTATGCTTCGGAAATCTCAGAGGTGGAAGAACCAAGATTCGAGGTAGGGTAGTTATGGGGTGCCCACAGGGAGGTGTATTGTCACTTCTTTTGTAGAACATTACCGTAGATGGCCTTCTTTGGAGATTGGACTCAATAGGCGTCCATACGATTGCGTATGCAGACGATCTGGCACTAATGGTTGGTGGTAAGTTCATCGGGGCCATTCAAGGTTGCATGAGACAGGCTCTCATGGTGACTGAGACATGGTGCAGTGAGCCATAACCATAAATGCCAGTAAATCCGATGCTATGCTTTTCACTCGTAAGAGGAAGGGTGTAGAAGCCTTAATGCTTTTCGGATCGGAAGTAAATGGAATGAACACATCGAAACAAAGGTCCAGAAAGCAAAAAAGATTATGCATCAATGTAAACGAGTGTGTGGCCGTAGGTGGGGAATCTCGCCAAAGGCTGCATTCTGGATTTACACAATGATGGTGCGACCCATTATAACTTACGAATCCGTAGTGTGGTGGCCGAAGGCCTCTCAGAGCACAATTAAGCGTAAGTTGGATGGGATTCAGAGGGTTGCCTGCATGGGTATAAGTGGTGCAATGCGCACGGCGCCAACACAGGCAATGGAGGTAATGTTGGGATTGCTGCCATTGGACTTATTCCTTAGGTCAACGGCCGCATTGGCTTCTCATTGCACTTGACAATCAGTCAGTTATACATGAGGCAAGTGACCGTGTATTCCAAACTGGTGCTGGAATGTATTCTGAAACTAAAGAGATGTGCCTC
Organism: Phania funesta; assembly: GCA_963932375.1. Lineage (NCBI taxonomy): Eukaryota > Metazoa > Arthropoda > Insecta > Diptera > Tachinidae > Phania > Phania funesta. The sequence continues at coordinate 45,172,175 of OZ010653.1, forward strand.
GTTGATGTGGGTTAAGGGACACATAGGCACAGCTGGGAATGAAGCAGCAGCCGAACTAGCAAAATGAGGATTTCTGTGGACCAGAACCCAGGGTTGCCCTGGGGAATGGCCTAGTGCTAGCTAAAGTTCTTCAATGGGTAAACTCATTACACCTGAATAGGTGGAGAGAGAATACCACATGTAGACAGGCTAGAATGGTGCTCAAAGAGCCCCTCGGAAGGAAGGCCAGCAAGGTGCTCGGATATAATAGGGCTACTTTCAGCTCGATCACTGCGTTAGTAACCGGACATGGAAACTTCAAGTACTATCTGGCTAAGATGAAAGTCGTAGAAGATAATACTTGCAGACTATGCCTGGAAGAGGCTGAGACGGTAGCGCACATTGTGTGTGAATGTCCAGCACTGGCTAGCATAAGGCTTAAGACCACCGGCAGACACTTGTTAGATGTGAATGCCATGGGGGAACTAAGCCTTAGACAAATGCTGGCAATTACAAAAGACTCCGTGATGAGGAAGAGTGTCGACAGTTACCAGTCGACAGTCTGAAATCACTTTAGTCAAGAGTAAAGGCTAGGGCTAGCACGAGACTCAATTCAAAGTAAGGTGGTTGTGATTACGGATCGGTTCCCTGAAATCAATTTGAGGAGCGAAATGGGGGTCGAAAAGGGACCTAGAAAGTAAGTGGTCTACTTCGATATCTCACCATACATTAATAATAATACAGTTCAAGCAAACAAGCTCGTATCTGGCGATAAATGCACCTATTGGTCCACAGACTTTAATAAGTTCTCAGACCTTATTGATTTTGCTATTGTAAAAAACATGAATCGTGACTGTTATTTAGTTCAGCCTATGGCCAATCTTCTGATCATTCACCTACAATTTTTATTCTACACGGCAGTTTCTCCACTTCGCATGAAACCTTTATTTCCTATCCAAATAAAGACACGAATTGGTTAAAATATAAAATGTATGTGAGATCTTACTTATCCCCGAATATCCGACTGATATATCCAACTGATGTTCAAGCAGCTGTAGATCGTCTCGACTGCCACAGTCAAAGCTGCAACGCCAACAAAACCATCAGTTAAAATAAAATGGCACCAGTCAACAGCTGATGTACAGATGCTTGCCATTGAGAAGGTTTATAAGGCCGTTCTCCACACATAAAAATGCAAATGATCTTATGCCAAAAAAAAACTAACGTAATAAATTGAGACAGAATCATGAATTCTCTATCGAGAGCTTTTTAAACAACTTGGATCCTGCGAAAAGCATGGATTATTGACTGTGGAAAGCTGTAAGGCACTTACAATGTCCTATTGCCTACGAATCCCCACTAAGAGTTGAGGACCGTACTTGAGCCAAAAGCCCAAGTGAAAAGGCAAATGCATCGGTAATTACTTAGAGAAGGTTTTCACATCACATGGCATAATTAGTTTCACCATTCGACAATTATAAATATAGTTATGAGAAAATCACCCAGACCTGATCGTATTACAGGATCAATGGTGAGAAACTTACCTAATTATGATGTGGAAATTCTTATATTCGTATTTAATGCAATTATACTGCCTTCCCATGCTCTTGCAAAAAATTTCTGAAATTGTTAGGATGCCTAAATCAGAAAGGGTCTTAAGCCAAATTGCGTCATACAGGCCCAATAATTTTGTCAAATATATTTGAAAAACTATTCATCTCGTGTCTAACTCCTTATCTTAATGAACAAAACGTTATACAGACTATCAGTTTGGTTTTCGAGTAAGGCATAGTACTACTAAACAAGCCCATATAATCATAGAACCATAATTAGATCGGCTCATGAAAGAAAGCAATACTGTTCAGATTTTTTATAGACATTTTCCAAGCATTTAATAAAGTCTGCCACTAAAAGAGCTCGAGTTCTTTCTGAAAACACCCACAAGCGTCTACAGAGCTATTTGACAGATAGAACGTTTAAAGTAGGGTCAAAGGATCAGTTTTCAAAAAAGGGAAAATCTGTGCAGGAGTACCTCAGGGTAGTGTACTAGGGCCGCTATTATATACAGCGGAAATGTCAACAAGCCCACGTACATATACGTCAACGTTTGCAGACGACACATGCAATTATAACAGTTAATAAAGATCCGACGGTAGCATCTGCACAACTTCAGTCTCACATTGACGAGCTTTAAGACTGTGGATTTTAAAGAAGTTTTCCCTAAGAAGGCGAAAATGTCCACCAATAACAATAACAAATACCACGGTTTCAATCGAAATACACGTTAAGTATTTGGGTATCCACCTAGATAGATGTCTAATCTGGTCCCGTCATATTGACACAAAACTGAACGCCTAAAAACTTAGAAGAAATCAACTACACTGGTATATAGGACCAAATTCAACCTTTGGCTTTGGAATACATAGTCCTTTTATATAAATTCGTTTTAACGCCAATATGGTCATATGGCATTCATCTGTGGGGTATTGATTGTACATCAAACATTGAAAAGATACAAAGAAGGCAGTCTAGGATTCTACGATTTATTGTATGAAGGAAATGAAAATATCAATAAAGATCTAGAATTTTACACTATCCAAAAAGAAATAAATAAATGCTCTTGCAAGTATGTAAGCAAACTGTTTGGAACGGCATTTATTACAGTTTGATGGAGACTAAAAAAGAAAGACACATTGAGCCTGGCAAGGCGGCTCTCTCGCACATATCATAGATAGTATATAAGGAGTTGAATACAATAAATTAATTATAACATTGATTAAAATCTAGAGGACTTGAATACTTATAGTTAATTCCTTTTCGAAAGATTCAATAAAATAAAATTTTAATAAAAAGAAAACCTGTAAGGTGGCCAGTATGTAGAGTCCTTGTGTGTCAAGTTTCATTACTTTATGATTAAATGAAGGTGTCGTGTAATATACAAACTGTGTGTATTATGCCTAAATATGGCCTGGCGCACTACCGTGCGTCTTAATACGCATTAAAAAATTCACAGTTCATCTTTAATATAAAGGTGAACGTAAGGCGAATAAAATATTTTGTGTTACAAAATCAATTGTTGTAAGACTCCATTCAAGTATCTAATAAATTTTCAAAGTTTTGGAATATAAAAATAAATAAATATTGAAAACCAATTTTTTTATTACACGTGAGGTTTTCTGTAATAAATTTTATACTTTAAAACTTTGCGCAAATGTAAAAAAAACAAAACTATGTATGTATGTATGTATGTAAGTTTAACACATGCATACATAGTATAAGTTTTATTATTTTTCCATAGGGAATACAAGAAAACGAAATAGATAAACTTTCTCTTACACTTGTTTTAAAACACATTAATAGTTAGATGTTGCTCAAACATTATTAAAAGGAAAACTCATGTCAACTAAATGATAAAAGTTAACATATGGCTGGACAATATCATAAACCCATCCATGCATTGGCTTGGTACCTTTATTTCATTGTATTGCAAAGAGATGAATGGTCGATGGGTCACTTTATATGACAAAATATAATCACCCTTAGGTTGTCTTACGAAAAACATGTAAAAATTAAATTGATTTTTTGTTCGTTTGAAGATGGTTTTTGTCAAAGTGACAGTCAAAATAAAAAAAATATTACACTTTTCCTTTTTAGCTAGAAAATTGTCAGGGAGAGGCAAGTCTTTTAAAGTTAGTTTAAATAAGCTGTTGGTGAAAACACCAGTAAAAACGAAATAAAAGTAGGTTTCGGATCAGCTTGATAAAGTTAAAACGCACGGTAATGCGCCAGCATTCAAGGCTAATTCACACAGTGCGTGTATTGAACGAAATCATTCGTGCTGTTTTTACCTCCCCTCATAACTTTGATTCGTTTCATCGTAAAACAATTAAACTTTCAACATACAGTTAAGCTCGTAGGTTTTAGCATAAAGGCTTCCCGAGATATGAAGGTGCAGTGAAGGACCTATTCACTGACTCACTGATCAATATTATGGTGGACTTCCACTACAGCAAGAGAGCAGAAATTCGGTATATAGGGAGGTCTTGGGAATAAGTAACCAGAGAAGTCTGAAAACCCTATGTAGATTAGGGTTTCTTCTGATTTATATGAGATACTTCCACTATAGGTAGAGATCGGAAATTTAATATAACCTAACCGTCTATAATCTGGAAAAAAGGCGTTTAAAATTACTTATTTAAAATCGAACAACACCATCCTATTTCTAGGCAACTTGCTACAGAGAACCTACAGTGATTTAAGACAAAGAAACGTCAAAAGCGACATGTTACTACCAATGCTAGTGCGACTTTAACTAGTGACATCTAGCCTTAGATTTCTATGAATATTAGGTGACTGAAAATTCCAAATTATAAGACACAAGCGATATCGCGAAAAATATCCGCGTGAAATAAAACAGACGGAACAGACTACTATTTTTGGTACTAGCTCTGTGGGAGATTATTTTCCAGGGTTAAAATGTCTCTTCAGTTGAGTCGTGATTTGGTCCATGCACTGAAATTTTATGACAATTTGCCGTCTTCTCTAAAATCGTCTGGTCGTGCATATAAATAGTTGCAGTCCATGTTTTGCACTGCAGAGTGAGTGCCTGGATAGCACTTACATAGCAAGTGCTATGATAATATCATTTAAATAATAGGACATTTTGACATTTTCATAGAAACCTTTTTAGCCTTATGGTAGATACTTAACGTGCAATAATGACACGGTTAGCAAAAAGTGTGAAAATAGTTTTACATATTTTATAAATCGCATTTAGGAAAAAGTAATGCATTAACAATAATTTTTAACGAGTTATCCATTTAGTTCTTTCAAATGCTGTCAGCTGTTATATATCTGTTATCTGAAGTGTCAAGATTTGCCACTTAGGAATATGACTCGTTTTACTACAAAAGGGGTGGTTCAAACGTGGCCACTTTTTAAGCATTACGGGGTGACTATGGTCGTCATAATCGACCTACTGTGTAAGGAATTGGCAAGGTTATAAAGAAATTTGAAGAGACTGGACGCGTTGCAGAAGTGACCAGGCCTGTGCATCACCGCAGTGTAATCCGAATTTGATGATTTCACAGCATCCTCGACAACTGTGCCTATCTAACGGCTCATTATGGCTTATTTCGTATTTGGATTTGCACCTCCATCGATATAAAATCCAACTTACGCAACAATTAAAGGCGGCTGACCATTCACAACGGCTTAAATATTATGATTGGGTGCTAGAGCAACAGGCTTCAATGTTGATTTTTCGAACAAAACTTTCTTCAGCGATGAAGCTGATTTCTCACTCGATGGTTACGTCAATAAGAAAAAATGTCGCATATGGAGCAAGCCACAAAACTAGACCGATTTTGGCGACGTCAACTGGCCACCACTCGCGGATAATCTTCTAACATTGGTGCATTTGAAACCCGACGTTAGGGAAATTGTCGCCGAGACACCTTCGCCCGAAATGCGCGAGAAATTGGTCCTAAACTACCTCAAAAGAATCGACTACTACAACCAATCTAGTAGCGGTCATTTAAATGATATTTTTACATGTAACGGCAAGTCCAAGCATTATAATGAAATAAAAGTTTTACCGCTAAGTTAAATAAAACAAACTTTAGTTTTTAAACTAACAAAAGGATAACCCTTTATCCTCTTGTCGTCTGTTTCAATTCTATGTCTTGGTGCTCGCAAATTTAATAGCGTTTCCCTTTCTTGGAAAAATATCGTCCAAACTCTTGAAAAAATTTACGTTTTGCCCAGTTGTTTGTTTTCTTATTTCTAGTGAAATTTAATGAAGTTTAGCCAAAAATAAAACAACAATCAAAATAAAAAATTAATTTGTTTGACTATTTATCTGTTATTTAAGGACTAATTTTGATCATTTTAATAGAAAGATTTTATAAACGTTAATATCGTTAATTTTAATACCGATAAAGCGAATATCGTTAAGCTCCCCTTCTTAATGAAAATTAGTGTAGGAAAGCAAACGAATATTGCAAAAATTACCTATGAAATAACAAATTTGTGCATCCTTTATACCTGTGATTTGTATAAAGAGACACTATCAATCATAAAAGACATTCCTTGCAATAATTTGTATCTTGCCTGTGTGTCAAATAAATCTGGGCTTACTAGAACTTATCCAAGACATTAGGATTAAGAATCCAGCCTGTTTTTCATAATTTTCCTAAACATTTTTCCAAAGATCCTTTTTTCTTACCTACAGAAAAACAACTATTTCTCGGTTTTGCTCGATCGGTGTCCATAAGATATCACAGCTCTGGTTAGCAATATTACTTTTTCAACAATATGAATGTGTCATTTGCTCATAAAAAATCTAAAACTTACAAAACATATTAAAAAATCCTTAAACACCCTTCTAAGAATTTTCCTACTACAACAACAACAAAAATTTAAAGAAAGTCTTTTGTTGAAAACTTGTAGTTTTTATTGACTTGTTCTTACATGTTAATTTTTTGCTCACTTTTTCTTATTCGATGTTGTTTTACTTTGACTTGAAAAATATTTTGTCATGCCAGGACTTGGCTGGTGTGAGTGACTCAGATGAAATTCGCATGAGTTTATGTGTCCTTTCAAACTCGTGTATTGGTCAAGTAAGACATGTTTCAAAGAAACTATTTTCGTTATAGACTCCCTGGAGTATTTTCTCTATAAAATTTTGTTCATTTTCAACTTGTTATTGATTCACGTTTTCATATGAAACATGGTTACTGAAAACGTGCAGAATTTGTTTTCCTCATTACTCGGACAAATTCTCGTTTCTTTTTGGAATAAATAAATAAACATCGTTTTTCATAAAAATTGCTTGGTCATTTTGTGTTTTGCAATTTATTGTATTAGAAATGTCCGCTTTTATATTCTCAATGCTTCTTAAAACGTGCAGGAAAGCGATGATGATGCAGGGATGGAAGAATACGAGTAATATTACTCCTGATGTTGTAAGCAGTCAAGCGTTGATGGCTGGCTATTTGCCTCCCGTTAACCGGAAAGAGGAAACAGGAAAATGAGCTGTGCAATAAAATAAAAGAGAATATTAAACTCGCATGAAGCGATATTTTATACAATTTTAAAATTTTGATTTCGTTTGTATAAATGAAGCTTTCAATAATTTTTTGTATATTTACTTTAGTCAATAAATTATTAAAAATCTCCTTTTATTTGTTGCCAGTGAACATGTCTGTATGCGCGTGCATCAAAATCTGTGCAGTTTCTTCAATAGAAGTCGTAGTTTCTGCATTAAATGACCACTCAAAAATTTATTTAAAATAAACTTTGTTCAGTATATAGTGTTTGCATTTGAGTTTTTTTTTATTTGATAAATAGTATTTGTTGTTTGTTTGAAGTAACGAGTATGAATGTATTTTTTGTTGTTAGTTGTCTTTTTTTTTTTATATATTTCACATGCCGAACAAACAGGACAATTTTGCTATATTCTAAATTATTCCCAATTCAATTTCCTTTAAACAAATAAAATCAAAGCTATTTTGTATCAACTTTTTATACATTATAAGTTTACTACATATGTGTATGTGTATGTATAGATATGTATGTATGCTTGTGAATGGTTAAGTGGAAACATTTTTCCGAAAATCTCTATTTTAAACAAACAGAATGGTCAACTACAACAATATCAACAATTCATATTATTAAATATTAAAGTGGTAAAATGTACAATTTTTTATAAATCCCCTTAATAGTTCTTTGTTAGATAAAGCTAATGGGAAGTGTTCCCATTTAACATGTTGGTTTATAGAGAAGTTCTTTCAATATTTTGCAGTGAGACTTCTTTGTACATAAAGGTTACATATGACCAGTTAATTTGAAACTGACATAAGACACTTTGTGTTTCAGATGAGATATTTAAGGTTTTGCGTTTTAATATGTTCAAAAACATTGAACTGTACCTTTTGATTTTAGGATTCTTAAATTCTTCTGAGTATAAATAACTTTGTATAGTAGTTGAAACATCTGTTATTATTACTATTTTCATTACGGTAAAGTGACTTATCCCACTTTCAAAATCAACAGTTTAGAGATATTACTCGCTAGTATTTGGTTTGCCCGATTAATTTTTCTAAAGTGATGTTATAATGGGTAACGTAAGCATTAGGGAATTACAAGCCCTTAATGTTCTTGTCATCAAAATCCAGTTCGATGGATTAAGTACATTTTTCAGATAAGCATTAAACAATCTCTTGTTTTTTTCATACTACGTACGAAATATATCACTCCATCTAATCTCCTTGCTATTTATTCCACCTATATCCGAAGGAAATTGGAATGCAGCTATCACACATGGACCGGGGCTGCAAAGTCTAATATGGAGCCTCTCGATGAGAGAGTGACAGCAGGATAACTTTTTCAATTAACTGTAACATCGATAAAATGTGGAACAGTTTTATCGCTACTAGTGTGGCCTTGTTATTATGGAAGTCGTATTATTTACATCCTTTAAAACAAACTGGACAATATAGAAAAAACTGACAACTGATTTTTATTAAACATGTTAATAAACACTTTAAGTTCATCCTATTTTGAATAATTAATATGGAAAATGTATTCAGGCTTCAGTTCGTTTATTTATTCTTTCAATTGTGACGATGAAAGTCGGTGCCTCGTTTTCATCACACAGAATTAACAACAAATTATAATATGTTTATATTATTTCTTTTATTATTATTACTTTGTTGTTATTACCATTGAAAGTATTTGCTAGAATGTAAATTATTATTTTTGTATAATAACTCGTTAATTAGACATTACTATTAACGTGAATGTAGTATTATATATGGTAACATAAGTTACAAAAGTGAGATTAAGACTCCTATGAATATTTTGAGTTAATTGTCTATAAAAATTTCATTCCATAAAATTAGCCTTAAGATATACTTCACAAATGTAGTGAATATTTAAGTAATTGAAATTAACGGCCGTAGTGAATACTGGCACCACCTAGAAATAATTTTAGGAAGTAATTAATAACACAAACACGTCTTTTATACAACCATGATAAACAAGTACAAAAAGATGCAACTAATTTTTGTAGCCACAAAAGGGGTATAAAAGAACGTGTTGCGATATATTTTAGTCAGTCTGCGCTCGGCTGCGATCGAGGTAAGAGCTTACTATCGTTGGCGTATACCCTTTAGAAAGTTATTACCAAGATTTAGTGGAAATTTGGAAGATAAGAAATTCGGTGGCGTCTACCCTTTTTTCTTATTGTTCAAATTCTTTATTACAGATAAAGGTAGGGTACCCGAGGTGTTGCCCAGGTGCCATACCTACATCTGTGTCACGTAAGAGACCATCTCGTCTAACTACGTTGAGGTATTGTGTCCGTGGCGACCTAGACTCAATACATCAGCCGTCGTTAAAGAGAGCTTTAGCTAACGTTAAGAGAGGTGTAGGGTCCCCGTGGTGTTGCCCAGGGACCATCCACCTATCTTAAGCAACCGCTGCATCGCGGTAGTGCGTCAGTACACCGGTCGGCAGAAAGTTCTCTGACATCGCTGTAAGGTGTGGTAGTGTCCAGGTGGCGTCCACTTAAGAGAGTGGCTGTGTTGTACCTAGCATAGTATAGGACTATAAGAGACGTTTAATAAAGACCATTTAAGTAACGAAGAGCGAGTTTCCTTCATCAAGGGTCCAGAAATAGAAATATTCTGTGACGGAACCTCCTAGAGCGGCGAGATATACCCCAGCTGAGAAGCATCGTTACACAATTAAGAAAGAAATTTTTGTAGAACACTGAATAAGTTAAGTTTTGAACGCTAGCAGATCGGAATACATGCATTTTCTGCTCCGCTACACACGTTGTCATCATTCTTCGTGTCTTCATACTAATTAGTGACTATAGCAAACCATATCTATTAGAACGAAGTTCATGCCATTGTATTCTTTATCGTGCTCTTCTTTCATAATTGGTCATAATTGCACATGATTTACTAAGACCTATGGTTATATATGTTCTTTTTGGCAAGTTATTAGGGGAATATAACAGCCTTAAAACTGAGCACCACCACCACTTGGTTGTTTTCAAATCCTTTTTGAAGTTAGACGTTCTTTCTTAGCAAAGACCGATTAGCAAAGACCGAGTTTTCGCTTCTAGGGAACAACAACAAATAAATAAATTGGAAAGCCATCTTACGGTAGGTCTTTTATATCTTATTTTTAAGAGACGACCCTTAATTTCTATCATACAACAATTATTTATAAAACAATATTTCAGCGAAATTCCCATAACCGCACCATAGACGCTTTTATTTAGGCTCTACTGTTATTTTGTTGGACAAAACTTCATTTTTCTATTTCGCATACTTCCCCAAGTTTACGAACAAAGAAAAAACTAGCAAAGGGGGATTTTAAAATCTATATAAAATCCTTTTGGTATAGAATTCTAAATAAACTAAATTTTAACAAATTTGTTATGTAGACATACTTTTTTCACTTGGTCTCTTGGCCAAAAACAACAACATAAAAGAACTTTTATTGTACTTTTCTAAACATTCGAATACCAATTCAAACAACATACACATGGAAAATGTTGCTTATGTAACACAAGGTTGTTATTAATGTTCATCTGGTTGTAACTTTCAAAAATTGTACTGGACTGGACTGAACTAATGGCCGCAGTGGAAGCTGAACCAAAACAAAAAAAAAAAAATAAATAAATAAATAAAATTCTATTCGTATTGATTCATTTTACAAAACGCATAAATATTTCTCTTTGTTTATCATCATTTTGTACCTAAAACTCAACACAAATACAAACATTGCAAATGTATTTGAATCTCGTACCTTTTTTGAACAACAACAAATCGATAAACCTTGAATCGCAATTCTAATTGAAACGGTTGCTTTTGGGTTGGTTCGTTGATGGTCAGTTCATGTCATACGAAAGTTTGTTTAGTGTTTTGGTGCGAGCCCAACATGTTTGTTAATCCTTTTATTATTGCCATTTCATGCAAAGTGTTTCACCTTCTTTTCCCTGCTCGCATACATGACACACACGCACACACACAGCCACACTTACAGCATTTATGTCAGCTTATTTTAAACTAAATAAAACTAAATTTTATTTACGCATATTGTAGTATAAGTGTCGCAAAGGGCTGCATGAGACTCATGAATTTAGGTACATATATATTTCTTTTAGCTTTCGTTAAGCTAAAGTTCGGTTTGGATACCAAAAGATAATTTCGTTTCTTATCACCTTCTTTGAGTGATTGAATATGTGAGATATTAAGTTTGTTCTAATAGAGAAATATTCATATGTATTGAGAGATACTCCTCTCTTATGCTGCTTAAAAGTTTGCAAACTTTCTAAAAGGAGTAATTTTTTACGCATTTTATATTTGAGTTTACATACAGGGTTGCCATTGCACATTTTCAAACTGTGTCTTTATTTGTTGGTATGCCCATGTTGCTAGTGGCTAAGGCCAGCTCATTAGGAAACCAACTTTTTAGAGAAACTTAAGCGTCGTATGCTCGAAATTCTTTAGACCAAATAAGTAATTCAAACAAAACCAAGACAAAAACATCAAAGTTTTGACAAAAAGCCCCCACAACGAACAAATTATTGTTCTATTTTTCTTACTTGCCTTACTACGCTTGGTTGGTTGTTTGGCAACTCTAAATGTAGCTGTAAGCGGTAAAAAATATAAACAACAACACCGCTATTATTTGATTTGGGTATAAAAGCACAAAAATAGTAAGTGTTTTTCAATTTTAGTTCAAAAATTTTTTACAATTAATTTTGTAAATGCTCTAAGAAAAAAAAATAATTATAAATAACAAATAAACAAAAGGTCTTGGATTTATATAAAACATATTATTTACATATCGTCGCAGAAGATTATATTTGTGGGTAAAGATCTGCGAAATCTTAGACGGATTTTAGCGGCCCTGACGACTAATTTATGTCACCTTCGCGAGATGTAACCATATCCTCAAATCCTTAATGCAGAATGTGTATTGTGTGTGTTCTCAGTGGTGCACTTAACGTCATCCTGCTTGAATCACTCGCCCACAACCACGTTCGTATTTCTGAATTCGGGCCAAAGAACATTGGCATTCAGTGATTTGTAGTATTCGCCGTTGACGGTGATAGTGTTTCAAATGTTGTGTTCGCTCTAACACAAATGCTTGTGGACCATATTTGACAGATGCCGCCAAAATAAATTTCACCAATAATGGAGAATCGATGTTAAGAGATCCTTAATACTGGAAAACATAGCAGTAACACAACTTAGGATCATCTGTAACATTCTCTTAACACTTTTGATTTGAGGAGTCATACAATGTTGGTCATAAAGTTAACTTTTATATAAGTTAACAACAATTTCATTATCGTTCTTACCTTTGCATGTTTCTGGTTCATTGAACTTTAAATAAGTAAAACTCTAATTTCATTTTATTTCATAATAATTGTATTTATGGGAAAATGCCCAATAAGCGAAATATTGTAATTGCATTTATTATGATAAATAAAATATGATCAACTACGAATTCTTCAGTCGTAGTCAAGCACTCGAAATCAAAAGTGGTTTAATAATAAACATTAAAATAACTGGCGCCCAACGAAAAATCCTAAAGTGGACAAATATAATTAAAAATCCTAAAGTAGGATAATAATTATATAAAAATTAAAATCCTTAAGTGGACAAATATAATTAAAAATCCTAAAGTAGGATAAAAATTATATAAAAATAAAAACCCTAAAGTGGACAAAATTAAGCTAAAAGCCCTAAAGTGGACAAAATTAAATAAAAATTCTAAAGTGTTATAAAATTAAATAAAAGTCCTTAAGTAGGATAAAATAAATAAAATCCTTAAGTAAAATAAGTGTTACTGATTTTAGTATACAAACCGAAATTGCCTTAAATATATTAAACTATTTTGAAAGGCTTTAAGAACTAGAAGAAAATTTTCTCTAAAATTAAAATCCGGAATCTGCGTACAAAAGTGAACTAACTGGTTGAATAATCCTTGCTGACAGGCGAAATAGGATCTGACAACTGAAAAATCTACAATCCTGCAACCTCAGGCGATATTAGAAGCAGATATCCTCCTCCAAAAGGGTTCCAAACAAGATTCAACAACCATCTAACAGACAACAAAAATTATGAAAATTTTACTAATATATCTTTTGTAAGTGGAATTATTATCTCTGTTATTTAATAACCCGCAAATTAATATTAAGGAATACTATAAAATTTAAGAAAAGTAAAGTGAATTAAAAGAAAATTAACTCAATAAACAAAAAATTCCTTTAAAATTTATATATTTTTTTGGAAAATAAGTTAAATCATTAATATTAATAATGTCCAATCCAGATAATTTAATACGTCCCGCGGTATTATCCACCAATAATCCTGTCCCAAATCCTAGTAACAATCCTGTAAATGCACAATCCCAAGAGAACCTCATTAATATTATAAGTAGAATTTGTATGCAACAATGTAGGAGTATGATAGACGAAACCTTAAATCCCCGCTCGGATTTCTCAGGAGTCGATCAACAAATAGACGAACGGTATAGGGAAAACCTCGCGGACTTAGATAAGGTCCCCGACGTCGTCCGATGTCTTAGGGAGTTAGGGGGGAACAATGTAGAATTCAGTTCCTGGAAAAAAAGCGTGGAACGAATTCTGAATTTATATAATTCTACTATAGGAACACCAAGATACTTCGCGATCCTGAACGTAATTAGGAACAAAATAGTTGGCGCAGCCGACGCGGCCCTAGAATCCTACAATGCTCCCCTGAATTGGGAAGCCATCTCGCGAATCCTTACGCTCCACTACGCGGACAAACGTGATTTGGGTACTTTAGAGTACCAGATGACGACACTCATCCAAGGGAATAGTTCACCTCAAGATTTTTATCAAGAGGTATATTCGAATTTATCTTTAATTATAAATAACATCTCTTGCATGACCATAGGCAGGGAAGCAATGGATACACTTATACAAACATACAGAGATAAGGCGCTAGATACATTCATTCGTGGACTCAGGGGTGATCTCTCTAAATTGCTCTGTATTCGAGAGCCAACAACTCTTCCGCAGGCACTGCACTTGTGCCTTAAACTGCAAAACCAAAATTTCCGCACGGAACACGCTTACAATAGAAACACGAAGAACTCCCAAGCACATATAGGAAGTAATCGAAACTTTAGAACACAAAATGGCAATAAGCCACAACATTTCCATCAAAATCAATATGCTCTAAACCGAACCTATGAATTCCCACAACTCCAATACTACAACCATGGACCACAACAAATTCATAATCATAGGCAATTCCAAAACCAATTTCAAGGAAACACGAACAATAACTGCCCCTAAACCTTTGCCGAGACCAGAGCCTATGGATATAGACCAGTCCATACAAACACGAGCGATAAACTATATGAACAGACCTCGTCCCAACATCGATTTTGTAGGTAAAAGGCCATTGGAACATATTAACCAACAACCTCGAAAGTTTCAAAGAAATTTTCATATAGAAACTGATGAGCAGGAACACAACAAGCAAGATTGTCTTGACGAGGGTTATAATGAACAGATGAATGCTTATACTCTGGAAAATAATCTCCAAAATCTACAAGATTACATTGAAGATGAAGAAGAATCAACTGAAAGTCTTGACTTCGTTGATATTCATTTTTTAGAATAGAGAATTCTTCTTTGCCTTACTTCGAAGCGAAGACGAAGGACGGAAAAATTGTAAAAATATTAGTCGACACAGGCTCAAATAAAAACTATATACAAAATTCTATCATAAAAACTTCAAAGCGTAATAACACTAAATTTTATGCTAATTCCGTAGGAGGAAAAATTGCTATAACACACCATACTTTTGTAAATCTTTTTGGTTTTTAAAATAAGAACATCAAATTTTTCTTGCTCCCTACCTTAAAATCGTTTCATGCAATATTAGGTAACGACACTTTAAAAGAGCTGTCCGCAGTCATCCATACTGCAAGAAATTGTATGATTCTTAATGGCAACGTCAGAGTGAAACTTAAATAGCAAACTTCACAAGCTGTTAATAACATTCAGATAAGATCCGATCATATGTCGGACGAGCAAGTGCATAGGGTAAAAAACATAATCGGTAAATACCCAAATCTATTTTCTGAACCAAACGAGTCGCTGACGTACACCACGGCAGTAAAAGGTGAAATAAAAACCACCACTGAAGCCCTTGTCTACTCTAGATGCTACCCTTATCCCATGCATCTAAAAAAAGAGGTCGAACGCCAAATTAAGGAACTATTAGATCAAGGAATTATAAGACCCTCCAAATCACCATACAACTCACCAGTAGTCCCTAAAAAGATGGACGCATGGGGAAAAAATAAATACAGAGTAGTCATTGACTATAGGAAACTAAATATGGTTACAGTGGCTGATCGTTATCCCATTCCCGAGATAAACGAAGTAATAACTCAATTGGGTGAAAACAAATATTTTTCGGTCTTGGACCTAAAGAGTGGTTTTCACCAAATTCCATTCAGAGAAAAGGATATCGAAAAAACCGCCTTTTCGGTTAATAATGGAAAGTACGAGTTCACTCGACTTCCATTCGGACTAAAAAACGCGCCCGCGATATTTCAAAGAACATTAGATGATATTCTCCGAAAATATATTGGAAAAATATGTTATATTTATATCGATGATATAATTATATTCGGTAAAGATGAAAAAACACATCTACAGAATATCGAAAAAATCTTTAGCACATTAGAATCGGCAAACATGAAAATCCAGCTCGATAAATGCGCGTTTATGAAGCCAGAGGTGGAATTTCTAGGTTTCGTGATATCCACAGCAGGATTACGCACAAACCCGAAAAAGGTAGAAGCAATTAACAATTTCCCCACTCCTAAAACCATGAAGGACTTGAGATCATTCCTTAGAATGTCGGGTTTTTACCGCCGCTTCATAAAAAACTATGCCAAACTAGCAAAACCGTTAATGGCTCTTTTGAGGGGGGAAGAGGGACGAATGTCCAAATCAGCATCCTCGAAGATAACAATTACCCTTGATAAAAATGCCTTAGAAGCATTCGAAAAGATAAAGAAAAGCCTCACATCGGAGGACGTGATGTTGACCCATCCTGAGTTGAAGAAAGAATTTAGGCTCACAACAGATGCTTCCAATCACGCCATCGGAGCCGTTTTAGAACAAGACGGCAAACCCATTACATTTATTTCGCGAACATTAAATAAGGCCGAAGAGCACTATGCGACAAACGAAAGAGAAATGCTGGCGATTGTTTGGGCCTTGAAGAAGCTAAGAAATTATCTGTTTGGTGCGACGACAATTAAAATATTTACGGATCATCAGCCTCTAACTCACGCCTTAAATAACGGAAACTCTAACAGTAAGCTGAGACGATGGAAGGCAACGCTGGAGGAGTACAACTATGAACTATTGTACAAGCCTGGAAATGCAAACATTGTAGCGGATGCTCTGTCTAGACCACCGCAACAGATATTTGAAATAAGGTCAACGGACGCAACACAGCATAGTAGCCAAAGCTCACCACAAAACTTAATTCAACACACGGATGCACCCATAAATGTATTCAAAAACCAAATTATTATAGAACCAAATGAAACACAGTCATACGAATTTCAAATCATCTTTCCAACATACCATAGACATATTTTTTTGGAACCAGACCCCAATAAAAAAAGATTGGAAGAAATATTCAAGAAATGTCTAAATCCATCGGTAACGAACTGTATTAAAACCACTGACGAGGTATTGGGAAGGGCGCAAGAAGTATATCCTAAGTCCTTTCACAAATATAAAGTTCTTTACACGAGAAAGATGGTAGCCGATATATGTAACGAATCAGACCAGGAAATAGAGATAATAAATGAACATAGTAGAGCCCACAGAAATGCTGAGGAGAACAAACCTCAACTTTTAGAGAGGTGTTACTTTCCGCAAATGGCGGCAAAAACAAGAAGATTAATAAAATCATGCAGAATTTGCAAAGAGAACAAATACGATAGACACCCTAATAATATCTCATTGCAAGAAACCCCCATACCTCAGTACCCTGGCCAAATAGTGCACGTGGATATCTACATAACAGAAAGGACATTCATTTTAACAGCTATAGACAAATTAACAAAATACGCACAAGCAAGGATACTGAATTCCAGAGCAGCAGAGGATATTAAAAGGCCACTAAGAGAAATATTGTTAAATTTCGGAATGCCCGAAATAGTTGTTGTGGACAATGAAAAATCATTCAACTCTAGAGCGATAATATTCATGCTAGAAAACCAATTTAACGTCAAGGTGTTTAGAGTTCCACCATATGCTAGCACCGTCAATGGACAAATCGAAAGGTTCCATTCGACACTCTCGGAAATTATGAGATGCATCAGGTCGGAAGGAACTCAAGGTCTTCTGCCCGAGCTCCTAGACAAATCTATTTACGAATATAATAATACTGTCCATTCAACCTTAGGTAGGAAACCATTTGAGGCATTTTTCGGTAAGAAATCATTTATTAACCCTGAAGAGTGGGAAAGGGAGAGAGCCCAAATGGTTAAGGACTTTAAGAACAGACAGAAATCAGTTCTGGAGTACCATAATAAGAATAAGAGCGATCCAAAAAATTATAAGGTGGGAGAAAAAATTTTCGTAAAAGAAAATAGGAGGTTAGGTACGAAGTTATCTAAAAATTATAAAAGAGAGATAGTCAAAGAAAATAGGCACACAACCATGTTAACTGCAAGCGGAAGAGTGGTCCACAAGAATAATATCAGAAATTAAAACAACAATAAACATAGCCCTTGTTTTCGTTTCCCTTTTAGAATACAGATACCTGCCCTAATGAGTGAAGTAAGAATCATGGATTACTCCAATTCGCGGATTGTCGCTATCGATACTGTGGTTGCTAGAGTGCAATCGGGTACGGTGAAACTAGTCCATGTGGTGCAAATTGAGAATTATGAGGCGGTAATAGATGACATACAATCAATCATCAGGGCTAATGTAAGCACTTCCCATCCCCTATATCCCTTCCTTTCCTATGAAATAACACAGCTAAAAGAACATATTAGAAATCTTAAACCAAGAAATAAGAGATCCTTAGACTTTATTGGATCTGCATGGAAATGGGTTGCTGGTAACCCGGATCATGCCGACTTCGAAATTATAGAACAAAAGATAAACAATGTATTAGAAAGTAATAATAAACAAGTTATAATTAATAGAATGTCTCTGGAAAAATTAAATGAGTTAACTTCAAAAACAAATGAAATTTTAAAATCTGTAATAAATGAAGAAAAAGTAAATTATTTAATAAATGAATTGAAATACGAACTAGAAATTTTAAATAGTGAAATTCTGAATCTTAAGTATGCAATAGATTAGACAAAAGTAGGAGTCATTAATTCATTCATATTATCGAATTATGAAATGGAAATGATCAAAACTTTAGCCAACGAAGAAAACATAAATTTTTTAAGTATCGAGGAATCTCTTAATTTTGCTGATGTAAGAATAGCTTCCAGCAGCGATTCTATAACTTATATTATTAATATTCCAACTACTTATAAAGAATCATGTAACAAGATTACCATCAAACCTGTAAAAATAAATAAGATAGCTACTAAAATCGAATTCGATGATATTTTAGTCTGTGACAAAAAAGTATTTGGTATCAAAAATAAATGTAAAACTTTTAGTGAACTAACAATATGCAAGGATGATAATGTTAAAGACATTACAGACTCCCAATGCCTTCCTAACTTGATTCGAGGAAAACCCTCAACCTGCGTCATGGTGAATAATCTTCACATGCCAACTATACAGGAAATATTTCCTGGTACAATTCTATTGAATCAATTTAATGGTACAATTTTCGTAGGTCAAGAGCACTATGATCTAAATGGTACTTACCTCATAAAATTCCAAAACGAAACGTTGTCAGTAAGCAATAAAACATTTTCTTTCTCAGAAATTTCTACTTCTAAAGTATTACCACCGGTGGTACAGCCAATAATTGGAAAGCCACATGTAGAAGAGTTGTTAACATTAGAACTAATCAAAGAAATGAACACTAATAATACAGCAGCTATTGAACTTCTAAATATAGAAAGTAAATACGGCGATGCGATAAGTTATGTTTTGGTTATTTCCGCAGTAATAATAATACTACTAATCTTTCTAAGGAGAGTGACTAAACACGGAAAAGAGCATCACTCTGAGAATATTAATATCAATTCCCCATTACCCTTACAAAATATTATCTTGAGTGCCAATGATTCAAAGGGACCATCCATAGCAAAAATTACTCAGATACCCTACTTTTGATTGTGGACAATCAACTTAAGGGCGGAAGAGTTAACAACAATTTCATTATCTTTCTTACCTTAGCATGTTTCTGGTTCATTGAACTTTAAATAAGTAAAACTCCAATTTCATTTTATTTCATAATAATTATATTTATGGGAAAGTGCCCAATAAGCAAAATATTGTTAAAGTTCCAAATTCTTTTAAATTGTTTTTTTAGTGTATTCTTTCATAATAATTGTATTTATGGGAAAATGCCCAAT
The DNA here is from genome assembly GCA_963932375.1 of Phania funesta. Taxonomy (NCBI): domain Eukaryota; kingdom Metazoa; phylum Arthropoda; class Insecta; order Diptera; family Tachinidae; genus Phania; species Phania funesta. The sequence continues at coordinate 45,191,771 of OZ010653.1, forward strand.
AAGCGAAATATTGTAATTGCATTTATTATGATAAATAAAATATGATCAACTACGAATTCTTCAGTCATAGTCAAGCACTCGAAATTAAAAGTGGTTTAATAATAAACATTAAAATAACTTATATAAACAAATCACACAATTATTATTTACTGAAATGGTTCCATAACCAGCACTGCCAATGTGTCAATTTATATCTTTTTCTATGTTGAAAAGATCAGATTTTTCTTATGAGTAACCTGCTCAAAATTCATTATTAAAAAACTTTTCATATCTTCGTGCGGTATGTTTACAAAAAATTCAATAAAATTTAATAATAAATTTGCCTTCATTCTAAATGGCTGTTAATTTGCTTTTTTCACATAGTCGTAATATTTAATGCAGTTATCGAAATAAAACTTTATATATATCTTCGGATCAGTGCAATCCTTTTGTTAGCTATAGACCTATGAGAATCCAATAACATTTTTCAATTAATTGCAGAGTTGAAGACAGAATTACATGTAATTGTAATTAGGATTTTTCAATTACAATCGTGCGTAATTAAAACAGAAGTAAAAATAACTTACAATTACATGTCTCTCAATACAAGTAATTGTAATTAAGAATGTTGCAATTACACATTACAAGTAATTACATTACAAGTAATGTGTAAAAAGGTTCAATTATAAAATTACATACAATTGTAATTGAAAACATTCAATGACGATTTAAAACATTACCCTATAATAATCGCATGGATCCAAGGAAAGAGTAAATAGGGTAATTCGACCTTTATTAATAAATGATTTACCGAATTAATATTTTTGAAAATAGTTTGTTTTAATAAAAATTCACCACCACCAAAACGCAAAGGCTCTATTCGCGCCTGACTTATTACTTTTTTTATTATTAAATTAAATACTAAAATTTCGAATTAGTATTTATATGAAATATAATGCTTTTCTAATTCCATTTAGAAAGTCGCCTTTGTGCAAGTGGGAGTGATTGATGGAACGACCATCATAAAATGTAGAAGTAAATATCATCGTGGATGAAATAGAATGTCCATCTTATATTTGAAAGCATATAATTTTCATAAGCTCTACGAGATTAAGCTGGGCTTATAGTAGACTAAAACACGCTTAAATATTGACGGAATATAATTTAAAAAAAATTATTGCATTGTTTATAGTCACATCATAGGTATGACATGCGAATATCGTTATGGAAAAAGAGTTGGTGTAGGGTCAGCCTCCCTTCCTATTCTTCAATCTTCTCCAATCATGCCTTATAGGAATACGCGTATATTACGCAGAAATTTATTATAATCGAAATAGAAAAGAAAGAACTTCATTTAAACAGACAAAGGGCGTTCTTCATTAATTTTACTCTTCTGTTAACAGTTTGCTAAATCCATAAAATTGTTTCTATATTTTCACATTATAACGTGACCTTTGTATTCCATTCTGCATTAAATACTAATCAAAAATTCGTTTAGATGCGTAAGTTCTCCTCAAGGATATTTTTTATGTCGTTTATTTCTCTTCTACTTCTTCTCCTCCTTGAAATTGATATTAAATAAACAAACACTAATATAAAAGGACAAATATTTGATTGGCAATCGGTAAGTGTGTAACGATAATTAATAGAAATTGTGCAGTGAATAGATAATGAGCCAACAGAAAAAATGAGCATAAAAACCTTAAAACAAATACGAAGGACAATAAAATTAAATAAGAAAAAATTTACGTTACGTAGGCATTATAGTAGTCTTTGCCTATCTATACAGACTCCTCCTAGAACAACAACATCAGCAGAGCTTGGCAGGACATAAAAGAGGCAGAATATAATCATGAATATAAGGTAGCAGGAGTGTGCAAGAAAAAATATATATTTGCTTTTAATAAAGAATCTTGCCTTCATTTTCAACACTTCAGGGAGTAATTAAAATTTTTGTTAAAATATTGGCGGATGGCTCGATGTAAAACTCAATATATCATTCGCGGATCCGGATTAAGTTTGAAGGGTAAGTCGTAAATGAAGTAAAAATTTTTCGTTCGCCAAACGCTTATTTTTCTTCCTCCTGGACCTGCACCTGACTACAAGAACAAATTTCAAGTAATGAGAATAAATTAAATAAATTCGCACTTATACGTATTCTAAACATGAACTGGAATTTTTTTTTTAACTAATTTTACTACTACACATATTTAGATGTTATCCTAAATACTTGGAAATTGCAGTGAAACAAAAACAATTCTAACGCGTGATAACAACAATTTAACAAACTTGAAAATATGCTAAACGAAAGATTGTTCACGGACGAATTGTTCATCGCAAAAGAAACCTTGAAATTTTTCTTAAAAGCTGGTCTGCTGTTATTAAACTTGTTCCTTTAAAAATTGAATTTTAGATAATTTAAACCGTAAAAAACATTTCTTCTATCTATAACCGGTGTTCAAAGTATATTTTAGAGCCACTCGACCGCAACAGCGAACGTGTTTATCGATCATAGTAGTCCCTCATTCGAACATCGACACGATATGGGTTGTAATTCAATGTTTTATCGAATTCCCGACGACCGAAAGTTTTTACGTATTACACGTTCTTCTTTACGTGGTCGTAAATTTCTGGTCGATTGGTTTGTAGGTCTCACAATACAATGAATAAGAGATCATCCATTTGAGGTCGATTGACCAGTGGATCGTACAATAATGTGAGACAAGGCCCCATTAAATCGAAAGCCAAGCTACTTTAAAAGAGACATTATAAGCAAGTTTTTTCTTCCACTGTATTAAACAAGAAAGCGTATTTCCAAAAGCCCTTAGCCTCTGCTATAAGCTGCAATTTTCTACATGCAAAAGTTTTAAAGTTTGCTACGTCTTATTTTTTTATTTCACGTCCCTGCAAAAACGCTTACTTGGGCGATTAAGAAGTAATTGTTTCTATGACAAGTACGAATTTTAATACTTTATAACTTTTTAGTTCGTTGGTTCTTTTATTTTTCATATATGTTCTAGTCATAATATCTACATTAGACTGGGTCGATCCCTTCGACAAAAGATATTTCTATGACGATCATTAAACGCTCATTAACATTTTTGCCACGCCCCTAAATATCGTACAACTCGTTTAGTTTTTTGTTTATCGTGTCGCCTATTTATGCCCGATTCCAACATATCGTTGTTAAATGGCTTCCCTTTTATTCTTGGCGGGCTTTCAATCGGAACTCTAGATACAAATTCTGATATCTTGGAACTTTCTCCCTAATAACAAATTTTTTGCAAACCCTATTAAGATGTTAAAACTAAGCCCTACTATGCAATCTTTCCCTTGACTGGTGTCTCTTTTTCTTCGACGCACTCTAATATTCACACATATAATACTTTAGCTAGTAAGAGTAAGTCCAAAGAAGTTTTTGAATTGTTGTTATATCGAAATTTTTGCGCAAGAACTTTAAGAAAGAATGTTTGGACCATTATCACGTATGTAATGAAGAAGTCGTGATCTCACTGCCATTATTATTTAAAGTTAACATCTATTCAACAGGAAGTTAAGACACACTTCAAAGTGTATCTTTAATCGAAAAAATATTTTCAAGAAACCCTTTAAAAAGCCTTTTATAAATTAAAACCTTTTTGCAGAAGACTATTTAGCATTTTTGTCATAGATTTAATTTTTTTCCTAACGGCAGGATTTTTTAACTTCTTTTACTTTAAAACACTACTTGATTGATTTGGTATGCAGTTTAGCCGCCTTTAAGGCCCTTGATTCGTATGTGGTGAAGTCGAAATGTGTACTGACGTGTATTCAATCTGGCACTACTTGGATGAAGTCGTTTGAAAATTGTTTGTGTTCGGCTTGAAACTAGATGTGATAAATGCACAGGGAGACATCATGGCTCCCCTGGCCGATCTTTTGATCACCTTTTGAGAGTCGTCGTTAAAACAAACGGCCCGTAGGTAGTCTACTCTAACCACTTGCAGATTATCCAAAATTGTCAGCCCCTCAATCGATGGGGAAAGGACAAAGGTCCTCGGAAAAATATCGATATCGCTACTAGTTGGCATTATAACGGGACAGTGTATGATTGGACGTATGTCGAGGCGTAAGGGAATCTGTCGTGATGAGAGATGCAGAAGTTATCACCACCTTGTCTGCGATTGCCCGGGTCTGCAAGAACGCAGGCTCAAACATTTGGGCTAACCTGACTGCCTGAGGGCAGTCGAGCGACGAGTATGATAGGAGATACTGAAGGGATCTGTGGGGAAAAGGTGGCGGTAGATGGGTGGTCGCCGAGGTAAGCCAATTTGTATTCGTTGTATGGGAGCTGCCCGTCTAACCTTAACTAATTGGTTTTGTAATATTTTGGAGATGTCTGACAGCGCAATACCAACGCAATGAAGCGTATGCCTAAATTTTATATTGTAAACACTATTTCGACTAACATCTTTATAGGAGTACTAAGAGTGTAAAATAATATCACTATAAAAGCACAATTAAAAATATATTTTTTCCTCTGTTTGTTTTTTTTTTGTTTTGTTTCTTGTCAAAGGCATTTTTTGCTCTACATTCTTTGGTCTACTGCTTCAGTCACTCTCTCACACATTTACTCACACTACCAACTGGAAGAAATGACTGTGTTGTGTTCCAAACAGGAATTCGTTTGTGTGTTAGTTTATTTACTTACATAAATTTGTGTCCTTTTGTCTATTTGTTTCTTAGCGTGTCGCATTATAAACGCTTAATTACATTTACATTTCCTTTTATTTTATATGAATAACAATGAAATGAAATAAGTAAAAATACAACAAAAAAATAAGAAAAATATTTAACATTACAGATTTTATTTTATGGAAATTACAGAAAAAATTCCTGTTTTTCCTCTTTTTTCAAATGACATTTTGCGACGATTATAAATTTCAAACAAAATGTCGAAAGATTAAAATCTTAATTTTGTATTATGAAAATAAAAGAAAAATTAAGGAATGAAAGCAACAAAACTGTTCGTGATGATTTTAAAATTTTATAAAAACTATGAGGACAAGTAACATTATTTGATTGGAAATTATCACTCATACGGCCACAAGTCTTACCTTTCTATTTTTTTTTTATCGATATTGAGTTGTTTATACGACCCTCAACCTGTTTGAAGCAATTAAAAATATTTTTAATAAAAACAAATCGTTTTCTCCGCTAACGAAATTGCGGACTAATTATTTTAGCATTAAAAAAATTGTAAATACTTCCTGTAGTTTCTTAAGCTTTAACCTGCATTAGTACAATTTTTGTTCAGCAAAAACTACCAGTGTTGACATAAGTTGTTTTATCAGTAAACAATTTTTTAATGCACTTTTTCTCTTGCTATTTTTCCCAAAATTTTTACATCGTTTCATATTAAACCTTTATGACCCGTCTTAAAAGTTTAATTTGAAGACATATGAAGAATTCATTCCCGAAAGCCCCAGACACTTAATTTGCAATATAAATGTGAGATTCACAGTGACCAGACTGCTTTTTCTACTGATATTACCAAAACGAAATCGAAATAAATAATCAATAATTCAGAAAACAATTGCAATTTCAGAAACAATTTGGTCACACGATATAACTACAAAATTAAATTTGATTTCATATCAATCGAATGTCTAAAATGTATCCATCTAATAACAAATATATGGCTCGAATACTACAGTAAGACCAAATACTACAGTAAGACCGAATACTACAGTAACACACAGACGCACGACGGACTTTGCTGCTCCATCTGTAGTTATGGATGGTATAGATATTGAGGAATCAGAAGCTCTTGATGTTCTTGGCATGAAGATTCAATGTGATGTCCGATGGACCCAACACATCTTTCAAGTGTCGAAAGAAGCATTCAAGTGCCTAGGCTTCCTCAAACGGTGTAAGAATTACTTCACCCCATCCGATCTTCTAACTATCTATACCACTTATATCCGACCGAAAATGGAATACAACTCTCATCAAAATAGGCCGGTGCTTCATCGGTGACAGTAGGGTATCCAACTCTATTGACTCTCTCGAGCATCGTCGCAATGTGGGGTGTGTTTCGCTGTTCTATCGCTACTACAATGGATTGTGCTCTGATGAAATAAGGGATATTATTCCCGAAACCCGCTCATTCATACGCACCACACGTACTTCATCAAGAGCACATCCATTTGTGGTGGAATGGCCAGACAGAATTCGTTCTTTAGCCGGACCATTCGTATGTGGAATAAGCTGTGGAAAAGTTCAAGTCAAATGTTAATAAACCTCCTTCCCATAACCTCTTTTCCTAGTTCTAGCACAATGCATTACATGAATAGGGGTCATCCCCTGAGTGCTGGTCCTACCATAAAAAAAAATTGTTGGGAGCCATTTTCAACCCGCCTTCATTCTTCCGAGATTTTCTTATTGACAAATTGTACGTTCCTCATATAGATATTTTGTATTTGCTTTACAAATAAGACAACTGACTAACTTGACTTCGAATACCATGGATTTGCTACGATCTTTGAACTTGGTCTTCTTTCTCATCTCTCTCACTTTATACTGTTGCCAGATGTGAGACAGCTCTGGTCTGTATAGAGTACATTAAGATTTCTTAGTTAGTCATGAATTGTCGTTCACAAAACTGATGAGCAAAGTAAAAAAAAAATAATAAAGGCGTTTAAAATAGGGATGGGGATGACGTAAATATTTAAAAAAGCATCTACTTGTTAAGGAATTTCTTACTTTAATTTAAGACCTTTGTATGATTTTATGTGTAGAATGTGCCATCGCTCAAATGCCCGCCGCGGCTTTGTAAGGTGTCATGGATTCCAAGGATCGTATAAACCGGCGACTTTAGATAACTCTACATGAAATAGTGTAGCGAGTGTTCGATCGACTACCATATCCTCAAGTCGTTCATGCAGAAGATTCATTATGGCCTTTATTGAGTTGTAAGTAGTACTTGATCGTCGCCTAAATTCATATCCTAGAGTTCGGGTCAAAAGAAATTAATTACAATTGGTGTGAACCGCTCACCGTTGACGGCAAAGTTGTTTTCAAGGAAGTACGGGCTAATAGTGACGCTGACGCGATGAATTTTGTGCGGATTAGCGTCGTTTTTCCTTTCGTATAGAAATTCACCAGCGCTATATAAAATTTTTCTTATAAGGACGTGTTCCTCGATCAAAACTACGTATAGGTAATCTCCAACCTTCAATGACATGTATATTTCGTTAGACATCGGAAAGTTTACTGTGCGACTGCCCGAAGATCGGAGACATTTCATACGACTCTATTGACTCAAAACGATGTACGAATATATGGTATCTAACTAAACAAGATAATTGGTCTTATTTGTTGCCGAAACCTGTTTCGTATGTATCGAGAAGGATATGGCCTCCCTTGATAATTACAATAAATTTAACTTTCTGAAAACTCATTTGACAAGTTTTTTCTTCTTTTAATATCTGTTTGGAAACCCCTACGATCATCATTAACTCACCAAAGACTCTTAAATCTCTGCTCTAATACTTTTCAAAGAATCATTTAAATGTTTGAGAAAGGTTCTTCTTCTACGAGGCCATATCAAATTATTGCAGTTGATGTGGGTCTATTCCCTTAATGCACTGTGAAATTTTATTGAACTCTAATAGGTGGACAAGTTCTTCATCTCATGCACTGCTCGTGTTTTAAACTGCAAGTGTAAACTTATTTCAATGTACAGAAAATAAAATCCGAGTCCTTAAAAACTCGTTAATAATCTAATATTGCCTGTTTATTTATTACTTCTCTTAATTTCTTTCGTTTAGTTTTGTAATAATCGATGTCGGTAATACACAACAAAAAATATATATTAAAATAATTCTCTGTCCGTTTAAATATTGCGATTCAAGGATTAAATGTATAACGCGAAGTAATAATTATTTATTTTAAATATTAAGATATTCAACAAAAAAAACTGAGTAAAATGTTTGCGAACATCATCAGGCTTCTTTTCAATTGAGTACTGGGGGAACTCAGTTACCAGCCTTTTTTTATCCTTTTTCTCTACAATAAAAAAATTCCAATTATTCTTTTCTATTTGTCTTTACAATTGAATGTTGTATTATTTTAAAAAGTCAGATAGAACCTTTTTATTTCTATACAATGTTTTTTTTTTTTTTTTTGCTAATAAGGCACAAAAAGAAGACAGTTAAAATGTTCTAAAATTTTAATGAGAATTTTGTTAATTTAAACAAAAAATGGAGGGCGGAATTTTTTATTATGTTTATTATGTTATGTTTATTGTTTTGCAAAGTTAAACCGGCAAACAAAAATACAAATAGTGAAAAAGGGTCTTCATTAACAAAATAAAACCATTTATTATTTCTTAACATTTTTGCATCTAAACTTTGTTAGAAACAGGGACATGCAGCGTTGTTGTTGTTTTGTTTAAAATATATATCACGAAATTTAAAAAGTTTTCTCTTCTCTACTGACTTTAAATAACAAATTACTTAAAATGGTGAAACGCATCCATTTGTCTGTCTGTCAAATTTTAAATTTTCTATAAAAAATTTAATTCGAACTCTATGAAAAATATGATTGATTCAATAAAAAAATCTCATTTCTGTTCTCAACTTAAAAATAATATTATCGCCTTCAAAATGAAATCTTACTAATCTGTACGATTCTTATTTTGTAGAATCAAACAAAATTCATCTTTAGGTCTCTGAACATATAAAAAGTGATGGCGCTCCAACATATTAAATCGCCAACCTGACACTCTTCTTCACAAATGAAGAAGTAACAAGGTTATCTTTCGTTCTTTCCGACAAATTGGTTCAAAATTAATTAAAAACATTATCAGATGGAGTTAAGTTATTTTTTGCTACATTTCCATTTGATTTGATTTGTCCATTAAACATCACAATGTGTTCTCAATAGTTTCTGACTTCTAGACATATAATTGTAGGTTTACATACTCGTATGGTAGCCAGGTATTATGTTAGTCATGTCAGAGCACTATCTTTCTCCATTTATGTAATTCCCCGAAGGACCCCATTAATGCAGGGATAAGATACTGAGGTCTTTATATATTTCGGATCAGCATATAGTTCCTTTAAAACCATCATGTTCAATGCACATACCGTTAATCTCAAAGCATATCTGAGAGCCCGTATGTTTTTTTCACTTCAGACCGACCCGAGAACTTAAGTCTGCGTGAAGACAACAATGCAAAGTGTGTGTGACACTCATATAAGTGACAGAAAATGGAATATTTTACAAGATTAATTTATGCTGTTAAAGTGATTAGCACTTACATATTTCCATCTGTACTTTAAGTGAAGAAAAATATACAAGAACATTTTTTGTGACGCTGGCCCCTTATAGTAGGCTACAAAAAGCGCTTTATTTTAATTCTATCAAAAAAAGAAAATCTTAATTATATATTTTTTTAACCATTTCGTTAGAAAGGAAACACATTATTCTTTAACAAAATTATTTGCTGTTTCTTGGTTTCAGGTTTATTTGAGTTTTTTTTCTCTCATTTAATTACTTGCTTAGTTTATGAGTTTCAATATTAAAAAATGTTGTCTAACGCACATTCAAACAATAATGTGCCGGGAAAATATTTCAATAAATTTTATATAATTTTACACATTAAATGACAGCATTATATCGTATATGAAGGAAGCACACATACGTATATTCTTCCAACATACATAAATATATAATAGTTTAATTTTAAAAGCCTTAATTTAGTTATGCATACATTCATACTTGTACTATGAATAGTTGTGCGAAATGCAGTCAACACATAAACCTTTTTATAAATGAAAACGAGGAAACGAAAATATACCCTGAATGCCGAAAAATAGTGCTACTGAAATTATATTACTAGCGATATTGGTAAATAATAACTGGGAGGGTGGATAATGAAGCAGTGCATCCTTCAATTATTACTGAATTCCGTCTAAGCATTAACTTTTAGCTTTAGCGACAATTATCAATCGACTGGTACTTATCGATCTCCTTTCACATCACTCGCATAATCACTAGAAATTAGGCTGATGTTCTCCAATGCATCCACTTTTGTTGGATGTTTTTGTAACTCTAATGCTGAACTTTTACATAGGTGCGTCTGATGACATGCGTGCGTTGTTATTTAAGCCTATTCTAGGAATAGAGAAACAAATATCATCTCGGTTAGTTTGTATTTGAGACCACAAAAACTGTTGCTCAAAAGCGACTTTATCTCAGAATTCTTTTCTGCTCAAAGAGTTTACGAGGCTCGTTCGAGCTTGCTCACAAGTAGCTGGCTCCTGGCACTTTTTCAGACAACAAGTAGCTGGTTCCTGGCACTTTTTCAGACAACTGTTAAAAATCGTTACCATTTTGCAATGTGTTTCTGTGCTCAGATCCTCAGACATTCACATTGGGCTAGGACTGTTGGAAGTCATCTCCTCGTACATATAATTTATTTTTTTTCTCCACACATTTGCCCTCCATTCCACTGGTGTGGCTTAATTTACAGTCTTGTTCGGTTTCCGAAAATCAGAAATATTGTATCAAACATAGCTGCATAGACAAAAGAGAGTTAGGTACGTTTTTTCTCACTTTGATAACAGATATTGTCAAACTATTTCAAACAACTCGTTCTCGATTTGGCCAAAATACGTTGTCAATTTGACAACATCTCGTTCTCATTTTGGCACGAACCGTTCTCGTTAAAAAGAAACCCCTTGTGAAGCCAGACACTGATTTTTTATTAATTTATAATTTTTCAAAAAAAGATAAAGAGAAACACAATATCACTTCCGATTTCCTTCAAATAACTTTTTCCAAACCTCACGCGTAATCCGTTTAGGTTTCGTTTAGGTCCTCTTATTCTAATAACTGCAAAGTTCTGAATTTGACATGGGCAGCTGAAATAAAAATAATAGAATTTTAAACATACGGATGCATACATGAATATTTGTATTTAAGGATTTTATTTTTACCTTTTGAGAAATTAAAACACATTCCATATCTATGAGTTTCAAGAGACTTTTAAGTTTCTCATCGTCACTATTAAGCTCAAGAGTTGCGCTTTAAATTATCTTGTCCAATGTTCAAGATTTCTCGTTAAAAATAAGTTGTTGACTTGATTTTTTTCATGTTTTTTATCTACATATGAAACATTTGTGTTAAACAATGACAAAAATTATAAACAAAACAACGGAGAAGGCAATAAATATTCTTTTTTACACGACACCATATGGTATTTTTACACGTTTCGTTTTCGATTTGACATCGGATTGTTCTTGAATATTTAAAGAGCAACCATTCATTACGTTTGCGTGAAAAAAATATGTTTCCCACTAATTTCTGCATAACTCCGAAACTTAAAGGCTGTCATATTAACCTCGCTTATTACAAAAGAATTTGTGCGTGATAGCTAGAGAGCAGGAAAGCAGATTTTTTATTAAGGACCTTAAGCCCTTCATATTCAACCTATCTCTGTTTAAAGGAGGAAAAAACGTTTCTATTTTTTCATATCAAAAACAGCTACTAACTGGAATATAGTTTTTACGATTTCAGTTTTAAACTTGGTTGTTCAACCACACGCTTACTTTCTCCCCAAACAAGATTACTCAGCACTCTTCACAATTTGACTTGAAAAAAGGCCAACATTTTAGCTCCCAACCATTTTTTCAAGACCTGAAATTCAAAATGCCACTCACTTACTGTACAACAGCTGTTTGAGTGTATGAATGCGTATTCATTACGCCATATTATGAAATTTATATGACAGGCTTAACTCACACAATCAGACTAGTTTAGCTTGTGTTACTGTATCTCCTTCGGCGTATGCTCATGTAGTGTTCGCATGGGTGTTAATGAGTGCGGGTGAGTATTCAAATTTTTGTTAGATGTAAATGTAGCTGTAACATGTAAAAGCCACATTTTGTTTATTTTAGTAAAAACATGGTTGGGGATTAATTATGATATGACTGTACATGTAGCATAAAACACACCATGTGTATGTGTGCGTGTGGGGATATTTAAACATAAAACCTTTTCAAGAGTAATTCTTCTATGTGTTGGTATGCGTAGGAATTAAAATGAAATGTAATAATTTTACGAGTAGACTTTTATTATTAAAATTTTGGAATTTGTTATAAATTTGGAATTTTTTTGTTGGTATCTAAATTAAAGTGGTTTATTTTTGCTGCTAATATGAATAAATTTACATAAGTACACTGTGCGATAAATGTTTTCATACGCTTTTGACATACATAGTTTCGCTTTTATGATTTTTAACGAAATTTAATATTTTCCTGCACCCAGTATCTGCTTTAATACGCAGCACAGTTGGCAATTAGTGACGAAATAAAAAGATAAGTCCAGATAACTAATGAAAGAAACGATTTTTATGATTTTGTTTGGAACATCGTTTACTTTTAATAGACTTGTTTAGGGATATCTTGTTCTCAAGCTTCAATCAATGCCGGAATGTAAAGACTATTCCGATTTTTAAGCAAATGGTTTTCGTAATCTGAGTACAATTAATTCTACATTTATCTATTTTAAGAAAATGTACGCAGTGATGACTTATTAAAAAACCAAATTACTTTTTAAATTTAGTAATTACTTCTTAATTACTATTGTAATATGTACGTCAGATCTTTTTGTATTCCTCTTAAGTATTAAAAAATAAATTAAAACGATTCCAGCCAGTAAACGGGAAAAGAAAGAATGAAGAGTATTTTTAATTGAAAATTGCATCGTATTCTCATAAGTATCATTCTTATTCATTTTTATTTTTTTACACTTCTCTCTTCAGTTAATTTGTTTTTTAACAAGTATATTAAATTAATTAAGCGTGCCAAGACATGCAGCATTTTTGTTACAATTCCAATGCACACACTCACATACACAAAAGGATTCAAATTATGAAGGTCTACTTAATAAAAAAAATTCGTTGAGTGGTTTCTTGATAAATTGGTAGAATAAAACCGAAATTGGCACTTAAAAAACGAACGTCCAGGAATGTTATGGAATTTTTCAATAGCACAAAATAACTCTAACAATAGCCTTAACCCATCGGGTACTGTTTATGTTATAGAAACAAATCACGTGAAATTTAAAGGCTTTTACCAGGTTGTGTTTTAATATATACCTGCTTTAGCAAGATCCAAAATTGCGTCCAGTTAAAGATAATTTTTCACCCAAATTGGGGTCCTCTTCCACACGCTTCTTGCAAACACACAGAGTTGTTCACGGTAATTAGGGGTTATGCTTAACTCCTGCAAAAGTCCGAGTGGTTGTGCAAGCCAAAGAATCGTCTGCCTCGCGTTCTTTTGCACACGTTCCTTTGACGCATGGGTATTAGGTGATTTTTTTTTACTAAGCTAACCGTCTTGAATTTAGAGCTCACTAAAAAAAAACACCGCGTGATTTGGATAATGAGATTTTATCAATTGGTCTCATCAATCTTGGTGGGTTGACGTCAGTAGCTAAATAATGAATAATTTACCAGTTACAGCCACAGTTTGTTAACATTGCACCCCTTCTAGCGTAGATCAAAATAATCAATTTGCTCAATAGAGGGTGTGTAGTAAAAAATGCCATTCCGCCTGCAATACAGGCTTATGTGAGTCTTCAAATCCGGTCCGTTTCCGTTGCCTTCAAAGAGAAAAATAGAAAGTCGACAGGTGGAAAGTGAAGAAGATTAGTGAGTTTTTATATCATGATATGGAGAGGAACAGATTTAATAGTCACTGTAACTGTACCGATGTAGTGTCATTCCTAAACCTGTTGCTGGGATATATTCCCTGTACTCTCATTTCCGAATGCTCGGGGAACCTGCACCCAGACGAATACATCGTTGGGCCTCTAAGGCAGCACAGAGGCATAGGAGTTGAAATACTGTCCCCTTTTGCTCCTTATTGTGACAGCTTCTACAGTTGTCATTTTCTAGTAACCCCATTCTCTTGGCTAATAACCCCATTCTCGTCATTCCCACTTAGCTTCGTGTTTCTTCAACCGTCTATCTTGAGCGATGTTCTATAAAGAATTGTTAATTTGCATTTTTCCGACTACAGAATTTGTCAATATGCGAGACCTGCAGCTTACCAGGCCTCCTCTGCCAGCATCTCGGTCATGCTATTGTTCATAATGGTCCCATTTTCACGCAACCATCCGATTCAAGGTTGTCCGACATTCCTGGAACAGGATGTCGAGAAGACTTTCTTGCAATGTTGCTGTCCGTGAACTTTGGGATATTTCTATGTCGTAATTACTGATATAAGTATCAAATTTATGTTTTACCCCAATAGGAGGTTAACACAACTTTCCTAAATACAGGGTATAATATTGTTCTTATGAGCATTTGTTGTATTATTTTTGAAGATTTTTTCTTTTTTGTCTTCCAAAAAGTAGCCATTTGTAAGCTGTCGCTCACGTAGTCAGTGTCCGTGCAATTAAATTAAAATGAAAATATCCTGTGGATTAAATTAATTTTCATTTGCATAAGTTCTTTCAATTTTTTTTTTTTTTTTTGCTACTCACACTTCACGCCTGCCTACTCCAATATACTCCCATATACAAGAGTCGTGGTAATTATTGTGTGCCAATGTGTGTGTTGCACACGTATTGTACTTTTCTTCCTAGTTGCTGTTGTGTTTCTTTATGTTTTGATAGAAATTATTTCTATTTTGTTTAATATTATTTTTTTATAAGCAACAGAATTGTTTTAATAGCTTCGTATATATTTTTTTCTCTAGAATTTCTTGCTGTAATGCAACAAAAAATGTTAATTGTCATTGTGCCTAATTATTATTTTTTCCCTTGTCCTCCTCCCTTTTTATTTTTTGCAAACAAGTTTTCCGCCATGTCCTTTTCTTCATGTTCTGTACATTTCTGGTCGAGCAGAGAACAAGAAGGCACAAAGTTAGCCCCAAATGGGAAAAACGAGAAGTAAAAAGACAATCAAATTAAAAACAAAGTTTATGTGACATTTTTAATAATGGTCATCCTTAAAAAAAAAAACAACATTTTTACATTCTTATTTCGTAGTAAACATTAGTCTGTCTTATTGTCATTTTATTCCTCACATTCCTTTCCTGCTTATTTTTGTGTCGTTTTATCTGCTTTCTTTCGTCCTCATTTTCATCTGCTCAGTACATTTATGCACAAGTCCCTTTTTGATTAGCAGCGGGAGTTCACTCCCCACATTTTGTTAAAGCGTTTTCACATCCTTTAAATGACCACTAACCCATTCCTTCCAGCAGTAAATAGATTATGTCCATTTGTCATGTACGTATTCTATTGTGACGCCATATTTGTTTGTGAGTTTTATAATTTTTTGTTACTTGTGCTTTTGCTGTCATGGCGTTTATGAATTTGTATCCACAAAATATTGTACTCATATTGTTGTCACACACACACACACACACACACACATGTGCACAGACATTTTTTTATTCCAACATCGCATGAGTTGTCTGCCCTCTTTCATTTGTTAATGTGTTCGTTATTTTGCTGAAACAGCATCCATATTTGCTCCCAAAAATTTATGAAGTAAATTCATACTGCCTCACACATGTGTATGTGTGTATGTCTCTCGGAAAGCTTGTTAAAACGTTTATATTTACTGCCCCCACTTTCTTACTTACTCATCTATTTGTGCAGTGTTATCAATTTAAAACCCTGAACTCCTCAACGGCCAGCCAGTTTGTCGGCAGAAATACAGGCAACCCTTATTATTTTGTACAGTTAATAATAAAAAGGTCGCAAATAGTTACGGAAGGCTACAATTATGATTGTAGAAGTTAAAACCGCAATAAAATCCAAATTTATAAAGAGAGAGGTTTTTGTAGCGTACGTTTTATTTTGCTTTGTCCTTTCGAATAGATGTTATGTATCAACAGGATGTTTTGAATTAAAATAAAAGAAAACGCCAATAAAATTTTTAAATTATTAAACAAGTTGTCAGACTTTTTTATTTGAATATTATAATCTGGCTGATCATAAAGCAAGCTTTTGTAAACTCCCAATTTAACTGGAAAATTTTGTTTAATAAATATAGCTGCAACCTTTATTGACGTAAATAAAGAAGGATTGATCCTACCATCAGCAAACTGAATTAAATTTTCCTGATATAAAAAGCTATGCTTACAAAAAGACGACACGAATCGTCACACAGCGCATGATGGTAACGTTGGAATCGCTTAAGGTACCCAAACACTAGGATATGTAATCAGCACCTAGGACATTTAAATAAAAGTCTCTTAAAACATCTGTCAAAAAAAGACAATTTTGTTGCAAACAATAAGTTCATCAGGGGCTTATTTTTTATCTTAGTCGGTCGAAAAAGCCGCCATTATAAAGTTGCATAAAATGGTTGATTAGAGTAAATTTTACGACTAATTTTATCAGTTGGCACTTGAATTAATGAAGAAATAAATATGAAATTTATGGTCTTATTTACTTTATATATTATTTCGGAAATACGTTAAGTTTTATTAATGAAGCAAATATCGATAGAGATTTTCATATTTTCAAGTGGAGCTTATTTCAAGATGATACTTGCGACAGGTAAAAAAAGTTATACCAATAAAATATGCCATTTGTTTATCTAAAATAATTTTTATTTAATAATTTTTTTAATAAAGAGAATAATAGAAGGGGAAGAAAAATCAATGCATGAAGATGAAGATGGAGAAATTTATCAAGAGAGATAACATTAAAAATGAATACCAAAATTTATAAAATACATTTACTAGCAATTGAACTGAATTTTTTTATAACCAGTTAAAAGCGACGTCTTTCACAACCATAAACAATCGGAATTTGCAGACCGATGAATAATTGTATATAAAATTAATTATATTAAGTTTTTTATTTCAATTAAAATTTACATTTGCAGGTAAAATATGTAAATATGAAATATGCATATTGTTCACTTTTGTAAGGACGTGCCAGAGAAAACTCCCCAGACCTAAGACAGACAGGCGGCAATTCCTCCAGCAAATCAGACCGGTGAATTCAATAAGGCCGTGTGTGAATAGGATGATAGTACCAAAAATGCAATGGCCACCTAATATATAAAGAATTTGTTAATACGATGTTAATAGATTTCTAACATAAAAAATAAAAGAATCTACAGATTTTATATTTAACGAAAACGTAATTTGGACAGTGGCTCGAATTTGTTTCAACTTAATAAAAATATATTTTTTATAACTGGGATTTTTTATGAAAAAAAACTTTGCAACGTGAAAAAGGCATCTAGATTTTTTTAATTTGATGTAATGGTGAGGCCTCATGGTGTCTATTGGAAATAATACACCTGGACAGAACACATGCTTAGTGGTTTTAAATATGTGTTGGTAACAAGGGAATTAACTAGACTTGCTTCGTAATCCATATTGTTAATTATGATCAGTTTAATCTACTTCCTAGATGCAGATATAATATACTTGTGTGTTGTAAGGAATCATCTTAAGAGAAGGAGCGCAAGCCGTAGCTAAGCAATAATATACCAGCGATGCCAACAATTCTTTTCTATATCAAATATAGCTTTTCTTCAAAAGTAGCTTCTACAAACGTAAATCTAAATATAGTTTAATAAAATCATGGATTTCCTGGCACTTTTTTAATTTAATGTATTAAATTTTGTGTAAAAAGGACTTGCAAGCTTGAAAAAATTAATAAAGTGAATACAACTTTTTTTTTACAATGCTTGCACTTCATTTTATGAACTGATTTAAACATCCATTCGAGTACCTTATTAAATATTCATTTTAGCTAAGATGTCTTTATAATGTTTAAGTTTTCATTCATTTTCCTAACGCTAAGAATAACAGTGCAAATATTCCCATATAGCGAATTCACATAGTAAAATAAAGTTATATGTTTTATAATAATAGTATGAAAACATATCACTGCTATGAACAACCCCTTATAATTTATTGTGCTATTTCAAAAACCTTCATAAAGTTTAAATAAAAGTTCAGGGTGAAAACTGAAATAAGTGTTTTAACACCAGAAATGCACTTGCAAGTAATACAAAACCAGAAAAAAACAATAAATAAAAAATAATAATGAAAGAACAATAAACATAACACAAAATCGTTTCTTCTTTTAGGACATCAACGCAACAATAACATTATTAATATTAGGATATTATGACAATATTACTTGTGAATTTGAAACCAACAAATAATACAAACGAAAACGGGTTAAAAAAAAGTAATCCCATACTTTATTTTGTAGAGGCCATTCTGTGATAATTTCAGCTTTCTACCAGTTTCATTTTCAAGACTCTAATTTCGTAGAATTCTAAGGTCCTGCAGTAATTCGACGAGATACATTTGGTATTCTCTAAGCCTAATTTCATTATCTTTCGGACTTCCACTTCGGTGCAAAATACTGTCATTTTGGTTATTTGGGCATCGGTAACATAACATAACCAACATAAAAAACTCTACTTTTCCCCAACTTGTATCTTATGCAAGTTATAGATAAGTTTCATATTAATTCTCCAAATAGTAATTTTTCCCCCATTTTGTCTAATTGTTCGCTCTTTTATCACACTATCTTAAATGAACGTGAGTATGAAACATCCGCATATGTAAGCGTGCATAGGTAGAATTTTTGCGTGATTGCGAATTTCATTTCAAATTTCTCATAAACTTTAGAAATTTTTTGTAAATTTATTAACCAATTATTCAAACAAATAATAATATTATTTGACAATCTTTTATTAAATATTTTTTTTTTTTCTAATGATGCGCGTGGCGAAGTATTCTGAATCGTGAATACAAATATTTCAAAAAGATTTCTATTTAAGACCTTAAAACTTGAATGATTAATAAATACAATTTCTGAGAAACAATTCGAAATTTAAAAAATACAAATAAAGATGGCAGCAACTTTAATACAGTTTTGATAGTTTGGATAATTTGTTTTATTTCAATGAGTATATCGGGACGCTGACTTTTTGTAGTCGTGTCTAATTTTTCATTATATTCACATTAGCGTACATGCAGCTGAACAAAAAACAAGGTCGTGCATTAGAAATATTTTTATCGTGCGCTTGCATGATCGTGAGTAAAAAAACGTTCACGGTTCATCTCTAGATAAAAATAAATCAAAGCTAACTGTTACACGAAAAGAATAAAACATGGTTGAGGTAACCATAATTTAAGAGCAAGATCAGATTGAATTACATATATCGTTGTAATCACATTTTATCGTTATAGTTTAGTTAAAATACTTTGTTTGTGGTTTGAATTTTAGTAACAATTTTATTGTTCAACTCAATGAAGATATAATTTTTATGGGTGGAAATCATTTCATGATTAAATAAAAATAACATCTCTACCGCAAGTGAAGTAATATTTGAAATTATATATTTGCCATAAAAATATAGTGTTGCAGGAAGCATAGTATGGTTGTCGTAACCAATCCATAACCATGTTTTTTCGTAGCGTGTACGTATGTTAGTTACGTTATTTTTGCAGTCACGCAGAACGGTGGATGTTTACCTTAAAATTGGAAGGCTTGTATTTATGTAACTATTAATACGTTCGATTCAATATTTTATCAGCCGACCTATTAGAGGCTGTAGAACAATTATGCATCAAGCAGTCAATTTCGCAAAATAGGCCACATAAGTTACTTTCGCGTTTAGAACTCGACATGGCTAAAATTTATTACCACATAATTCAAAATACATACTTTTTTTTTTACTGTATTTTATTTTATTGAATCTTTCTATTAAAAGAAATTCACAATAAGTATTCAAATCTTATTTCTAAATTATTATTTACTAGTTAGTACCAACGTAATAACTAATTTTTTGTATTCAAATCTTAAAAATCTATCTTCTATTGTGTAGAGAGAGCCGCCTCGCCAGGCTCAATGTGTCAGTTCTTTTTAGTCTCTGGTGGCCATCAAATTGCAATAAATTGCGTGCTAGAGTGTTGGGATGTGCCACTAGTTTGTTCACGTATTTGGAGGTGTATGTTTTAACTTCTTCGTAGATAGTGGGAACTTTGAGATCTCTATGTATGTTTTCATTTCTTATGTACCAGGGGGCGCATACGATATGACGTAAAATCCTAGACTGTCTTCTCTGTAACTTCTGGATGTTTAATGCACAGGCAGTACCCCACAGCTGGATACCATATGACCATATTGGCTTTATAACGGATTTGTATAAAAGGACTTTATATTCCAAAGCCAAAGTTGAGTTAGGACTTATTAGCCAATGCAGTTGATTTGTTCGAAGCTTTATGGACGTTATTTTTGCATCAATATGACGGAACCAAGTTAGGCGCCGATCTAGGTGGATACCTAAATATTTAACGTGCGTTTCCGCTGGAACCGTGGTATTAGTTATTGTGATTGGTGGACAATTTTGCCTTCTAAGGGAAAACGTTACATGAGTACATTTTGATGGATTTACCTTTATTCTCCACTGTTTTAGCCAGTCTTCTAGCTTATGAATATGGGACTGCAGCTTTTCAGATGCATCCTGTGGATCATTACTGACACTTATAATTGCAGTGTCGTCTGCAAAGGTTGATGTATATGTATGTGGGCTTGTCGGCATATCCGCTGTATAGATGATATATAATAGCGGCCCTAGCACACTACCTTGAGGTACTCCTGCACTGATTTTCCCACATCTTGAAAGCTGGTCCTTTGACCTTACTTTAAAAGTTCTACCGGACAAATAGCTTTTTATAAGCTTGTGGGTGTTTTCAGGTAGAACCCGAACTGTTTTAGTAAGTAGTCCATCATGGCAGACTTTATCAAATGCTTGGGAAATATCTATAAATAAAGCTGAACAGTATTGCTTCCTTTCAAAAGCCGATCTAATAATGGTAACGATTCTATGAACTTGTTCAATCGTACTATGCCTTGCTCGAAAACCAAACTGATGATCTGGGATAACGTTTTGTTCATTTAGAAAAGGAGTTACACTCGAGACGAATAATTTTTCAAATATCTTTGACAAAACTGACAGTAGGCTAATTGGCCTGTAGGATGTAATTTGGCTTGAGTCCTTTCCAGGTTTCGGGATCATAACAATTTCAGACATCTTCCAAGAGCATGGGAAGAAGCCGACGCGCAACATGGCATTAAATATGTAAAGTAAAATTCTTACAGCTGAATTAGGTAAGTTTTTTATCATTGATCCTGTTATACGATCAGGCCCAGGTGATTTCTTCATATCCGTATTTTTAATTGTCGATTTTAAAGAAGACAACCGAAATTTCATAGGATCATTCACGATGTCGCTAATAATTGGAATAGTGGTATTACTTATATCATGTGGTGCGAAGACCTTCTCTAAGTGCTTTGCGAACGCATTTGCCTTTTCACTTGAGTTTTTAGCCCAAGTACGGTCTTCAAGCCTTAGTGGGGATTCATATGCAATATGACATTGTAAGTGCTTTACAGCTTTCCACAGACTATAATCCGTGTTTTTAAAAAGTTGTCAATAGCGCATTGGTGTTTCTGTCTCAGTTTACTCCGTAAGTTTCTTTGGCATAAGTTCATTTGCATTTTTATGTGTGGAGAACGACTATTTTTCCATTTCTTCTTAGTCTTCTTTTCTCAATGACGAGCATCTGAATATCTGCTGTTGCCTGGTACGTTATTATTTTAGCTGATGGCTTTGTTGGCGTTGCAGCTATGGCTGCGGCAGTCACGACGTCTGTAAAATGGTCTACAACTGCTTGAATATCAGCTGGATTTCTCAGTGGGATGTTCAAAGGTAAGTGAGAGCTCACATACATTTTATATTTTAACCAATTCGTGTTTCTGTTCGGGTAGAAACTAAGGGTTTTAGGTGCAGTGACAAAACTGTCGTGTAAAATAACAATTGTAGGTGAATGATCAGAAGATAGGTCATAGGATGAATTAACTAAGAGTTGATCGCGTTTGATGTTTTTTACTATAGCAAAATCAATAAGGTCTGGCAACTTATTAAAGTCTGTGGGCCAACGTCAAGCTTGTTTGCTTCAACTGTATAATACAATTGCCTACCTCTAGGACTAAGGAGTCTGGAACCCCAATATGTGTGCTTTGCATTGTAATCGCCAGCGGCAATAAATTTTTGCCCTAGCGTAGCAAAGAACCTGGCAAATTCATGGTGTTCGATTTAATGCCTAGGCGGGCAATACACTGATGAGACTACAATTTTAAAATCTGTAAGATTTATGGCCGTGGCTTGCAAAAAGTCCTCTCTGAATTCAGGCAATGGAAAATGCCTTATTTTTTTTCGGACTATAATGGCAGTCCCACCACATGCCCTTTCGCTTGGGTGTTTGGTGTCATATATAAAAAACCCATCAATTCTAAAGCAGTTTTTTATAGTGAAGTGTGTTTCAGAGACTAATAGTATGTCTATATCATGTGCTAGCAGGAAGTGTTCTACTTCATATTTATGTTGGGAGAGCCCGTTAGCGTTCCAGAAGCATATTTTTAACTGGTTCATTTTTTGCCAAGCAAAACTTGCAGAAGCATGTTTTGGGTTCGCATCATTTCCTGAAACATACCCTGCATAGTTGTCATGAAATTATTCATTGTCTGTATTAAGTTCTCGCTCGAGCTCGAATTGTTGGTGAGGGGTGTCTGAGCACCCTCTTTTAAGACGTGGGCATATGAATGTTTATGCGCATTAGAACTTTTGGCATTCGCATTAGGTAAATCATTTCTCAATGTTTGGGCATATGAAAAGTTTGGCTTAGTGTGTGGCTGTGTAGCTTGTGTACTAGCAATAGAACCAGCATGAAGCCGAGGAAATTGGGAATCTTTATATTGCTCATATTCCGGTTTACGTACGACTTTCGCATTATCTTTTACATATTGAAATACTTCGCAGCCCCTGTAATTTGCTGTATGGTTTTCACCACAGTTGCTGCATTTTTTGACCTTGGGGTCGGTTTTGGAAGAAGAGCATTCCAAAGTCCGGTGCGCATCACCGCAAACAACGCATACAGATGGTAGCTTGCAGTAGGTTTTCGTGTGTCCGAATTCCTGGCAGTTGGTACACTGACGGGGGCCGTTACGTTTTAGAGGCTCTTCCACCGGTATTCTTCTGTTTAAAAGGTAGCGCAAATTATATATAGGATGAACCGAGTTTTTTGATTTAAGCTGCGGTGCATTAAACACGATTTCAACACGATGCATGGGTTGGGGAACTTTATTCTTATATAAAATATTGTGCACTGACCTTACGACATAACCTTCCACCTCTATGGCACTTTTTATCTCCTCAGTGGGAACAGAACTGTCAATGCCCTTTATAATGACATTCAAACCTTTAGCACTTTTTAGTTGATACGTATAATAGCTCTTATTATCTGCATCAAACCCACTTGCGATTAGGCGATAATTCTTCTCAGTGTGGGCTTGGATCTTCGTTTCTTGTATCTGTCCTCTTCGTACAGAAGCCACATAGAAATTTTCTTTGCCTACGAGTTGGGACAGCATATTTACAATGGCATTTGATGTTTGTTCGCGCAAGTAGATTGGTGGGGGTTTTTGTTCCCTTACAGTGGGTTCGGCATTTTCATTATCCGGGGTAGCAAGGACAGAAAATCTATTTTCACTTACCGCTGTTGCAGCTACTTAATGAGAACCTTTATATTGCTTGGCGGTTCCCTCTTGTTGTGAAGACTTAGGACTCGCCTTCCTCTTCGTTATGGTTATGTACCGATCCATACCAGTTTGCACGCGTTTAGATACAGTACCTGGTTCTTTTTCTTGTGATATTTTTTGTGTATTATTTGTTTCTTTCGTTTTATTTGTTGAATTCGTTGTTTCTGTAGCGGATATATTTATATTTGCTGATAATGAACGCGTTCGGTCAATTGGCCTGGCGGTTAAAAAAGCACTGTCATCTTTTTTTTTCTTATTATTATTGTTTATTGCATTATTAGCATTTGTGTAAGAAAAAGAGTAATAAGCATTGTTGTTATTACCTTTTGTATTTTTTTCGTTAATGTTTGGTGCGCTCATGCACTCACTATTAATTGTTTAAACAGGTTTAACCATGCACTTTGTTATTGTCTTTTTATCACACACAATATTATATTGCTTTTTATTTTTTGTTATTTTGTTGTTGTTACTAACTGTTAACTGTGTCTCTGCACTTGTTCAATTTTTAAAATAAAAAAAGTCACCTTAAATGAATTTAAATTATGCGCTTAAAGTGAAGTACGTCTTTACTCAAACGAAGTTATAAACTTGAATGAAAATACATACGTAGCCATGATATTAATAATCCATCTGCCAATAATCATTAGATAATAAAAAATATTAATTCTTTTATCAATTAATAATTTAAGACAATAAGTAAAACAAAAATTTACAAAAGACAACTGATATATTTTGTGCAAATTTACATTCTAATGATCGGACTTTATTAGAAAATAAGCTTCTTTTAATTCAATTGATTGTTCTTTCTTATATCTAAGTATGTCGTAATAATTTATGTATATCTATAAATATTGCCAAAGTATACAATTTGTTGCCATTTAGGATCAAGCGTCAAACTCTTTACTTAGAAACAACAACAGCAACAACTTCATTTGGTCCCTAATTCCTTGGCTAAATTAAAGTATCCTGCTTGGCTATCCTGCTCCTTGGCTAAATTAAAGTATCCTGCCGTCCTCATATTTTATGCAATAGAATGCACTTATTTTTAGCGAAAAGCTTCATAAATATTCAATTAATCAATTTCTTACAATTGCAATTATAATAAATCAAATTATATTTATGTTCAAATCGAGTAACGCCTATTCCCTGTCACAAACAAAAGTACACAGACAATAAAGCAAACATTAGAACATTAATAATTTCCAAGAGTTATTTAACCCTCTCTTAAATAAACAATACAACAACCCGCTCTAAAACCTCCACGTTCTAAACAGAAAGCACAAATATGACAATAAACCCCTGTTCTTCTAAAAGGCACTGACTGACTGACTGACTGACTGCTACCTTCGACAAAGTTGAAGGGATACAATTAATAAAAGCAAAAAATATCAAATTAATAAACAGGAATAAATGATAAAACAGATGTATTCACTGATATAGCGAATCGAATAGAAAAGGACACCTTAACTAATGAGGTGACAAAAAATTTAACGCAACTGGTAACAAAAAATAAACTTAACAAGTGTACAGAAGAAGAGGTACAAGAAAGACAAGCACGAAGAGGGTTACAATCAAAATGCCAACTTTCAAAAAAGTATCTCGAAATATGTTTTAATGTGCGAACAATGTTTAACATTTTACGACAACAACAATTTGACAAAGAAAATCATATGTCATCATTATTAACACCAAAATGATTTCAAAAGACGGTGGAAAAAACAAATAGAAAATTTCATCCATATGTCAGTTTATTGTTAAAGCGGATAATTTTAAAATAATATCATAATCATAACATTGATAACACACAGCCACAGGACATATAGACAAGGGTTTTGCTATGCAACAGGGTTGTTTGCCATATAAAATGCAAAAGTCACCCCTATAAATCTGTTACTCGTAGAAGGATGACAGACAGGCTTTTTTGCATTTTATCTTCAAAATTTTACACTTTTCATAAGCCGCATTATTTGCCAAAGATGTTAACACTTTAACGTAAATCAAATTATAAAATAAAAATTCTTTAAATATATAAGCGACACGACAAACAGTGGCGGAAGTAGGAAAACGGCCAATTGAAAATAATGACAAAAATAATAAACCTTCTAAAGGTGCCCGAGGTCTTGTGAACTCATAGCAAATTTAAAAATCTTTCTCTTTTGTTGCGATATTTATTTTATGCATAAAACATCTGCCAAAGGATAATACAATACAGATCCATTTGATTCTTGATTTAATACTCCGACAGGGTGATTCATGCAAGGTTTTGGAACGTATTTCAGCTATGTGCCATCTTTGGTGTCATTGTTCGTTTAGATTTCATCGTATCTCCAGTGCAGGATAGAAAAGAAGAAAATCTTCAATTGTCCATTCTTTATCTTCATCATGAAAGCTTTTCATTAGTCATTAGGGGAAAACCCTAGACACCAGACGCCATGCGGTGGCTTTTGTACACGACAATACATTACAACAATCTCAATCTTATACATCTGTAAAAGTGCCACTAAATAATTTTTCAATACTGTTCATACGAATTCATATAATTTAAAAGTTAACCCTAAGTGGGGTCTACTATATCATTCATAAAAGTCCCCCTTTTAAGAACTTTCAAATAAAAATTATACATATTTTACAAAATAAGGGAAATCTATTATTAAAATAATGAATGAAATTTTAAACTGTCTTTTCCCGTATCACCTCCGCCGCCATCATCTGCGTACAATCTAATAATAATCTCTAATGTTTACAGCTTGAGGTGGAGGAATAGAGATGAATAAAAACAGGATATTTTTCATGGGTTGATATTTTACGAAGCCCACTCACTCAGTCACTGCACAAGCCAACAGTCTCTCGAATACCATTTATGGGTTTGTGTGAGCGTGTTTGAGTCAGTAGAACTCACTCCTCGAATTCAGAAAAACAATTGGAAAATTATACACTTGTGTCCTGTATTGTTATTATTGTTGTTGTTGTGAGGGTTATAATAATAACAGCAACAACAAACAAAAATGTTTAATGTCAACTTCCACAATATTTTTTATTGTTTAAAATAAATTTTGCATATTAATGCACTTGTTCTTTTTATTTTATGAAAAAAACAAAAGTCTTCTAAACCTTAAAAAGGGGGTGTTATACATTTTACCCGACTGCTTTTCTTCTGAATTTGGTTTTTATAGACCGAACAGCA
Source organism: Phania funesta (assembly GCA_963932375.1). Classification (NCBI taxonomy): domain Eukaryota; kingdom Metazoa; phylum Arthropoda; class Insecta; order Diptera; family Tachinidae; genus Phania; species Phania funesta. The sequence continues at coordinate 45,218,583 of OZ010653.1, forward strand.
AGAGAGTAGATTGAGGAATATTGAGTTTATTATGTCGTCATTTGAATTTTAGATTGTTTTTTGTTTTTGTGTTTTGAATGCGATTTAATATTTTATATAAACAGCTGTGTTTTTTTACAATTTAATTACTTTTTATGGTCTTTTAAAAGTCATATTTAACATTGAAAAAATTGAAATGAGTCTAATTTCCATAATAAAAAACGCCCACTTTTTCCATTTATTAGCTGGACAATTTTTTGTGAAGTTTTGAGGAATTTCCATTGGATTTTTTTAATACGAATATTTGTCCAAATCAGTTCTGTTTCGAAATTAAGGATTAAGTTCAGTCACATTTTAATGTATATAACGGGTGTTGCAAATTGATCTTCCACATGACAGTGGGAAATATTTCACTATTATTAAATTATGCATCACTAAGAAAATTAAATTATTGTTCTAGGTAACTTTACAAAATATGTCAAGAAACAATAGATGAGGGAAGAGTGTATTGGAATTATCCAAACGTATTATGAAAATGGGCCCTCTAAATAAAATGCACAAACATGCTTTACATGAATATTTTTGCGTCAATAATCTAAATTCTGATGGAAAAATTTTGAATTTGGTCCAAAAGTTCAAACATTCCGGGCCATTGTGCTACGTGAGCAACGCAGATTGTCGAGTCGAGTTGTTAGGACGAGAATACATTAAAAGTGTGGCTGAATGTTTAGTTTACTTTATGGTCTGAATGAGTATATGGTGAGCGCTATTGGAACATAATCACAAGTTTTTGGCAGAGCCAATTGGAAGATATAGACAGCGGGCACCTCCGGTTTCAAAAAGGCGGTGCCATCTGCCACAGATCAACAGAAACAACCACGCTATTGCTCACTCAACTGCCAGAAAATACGAGGCAAAATTAGCGCCATGGAAGCAGAAATTGAATCAGCCTATTACAAGTATGTACTGGTATATCGCCCTTTTTGCCATATGAAGGTATGTACAATATTGATAAAACAATTATTCGGGTTGCGTTTTGATATTTTGGAATTAAAAAAACTATTTTGAACATCATCACGTCGATAAACTCATTGCACTCACTAAGTCAAATAGCGAAGTCTGAAAGAGGTATTAGAGTTCCATGTTCAAACATTTTTGATTGTCATTTCCAGATATTATTTAATCGATGCAAGCAATAGATGAATTTAAAAGACAAAATTTTAGAACAGCATTTTTGACTTATTCGAATAAATGCTTTTTTAGAAAAAGTTTATATTTTATTATTCGAAGTAAAATTGTTATTTATTTGTTTAATTATGGAAGGAATTTAATGTAATTGAACGCTTGAGTATTAAAAACGAAAAAACTTTTAATCTTTAATTAATTATCCTTGCTATAGATCTTACCAAATTCTATTATATTTTTTTTCTTACCAAAAAATGTATACTTTGTTATAATATAGTCATATTATTCATTTAATATTTAAAATTTATTTTTGAAATTTTAGCAGAAAAGAATAAAAAGTTAGTTACACGCCAGCTAAATTTTTTTAAATAAAATTCAAGGCCAAAACACGACCTTGGTCTAGTTAGATTCTCCATATATTACACTGTACTGCATCAGTTGGATCAGTTGGATTAGTTGACACTATAACATATGTGTATGTGTGTGTGTGTGTGTGAGAGAGAGAGAGAGAGTGAGTTGGGAAACCTAAAAAAAAGCGATTAATTATCAAATAGTATGTTTCCTCGTATTTCGATATCTCTTCGCCTCTGTAAATTTTTACCTTCCCTGTTTTAAAAAAATTGTCACAGAAGACTTTAGCTTCAAAATTGGCTCCTCTTTAGCTGCTTTGAGGGTTATTTGCATAATAAATAAATATAGTCGTAAACACTTCTTCGAGCTGAACAATTGCAGTATATTTGTTTTAATGCTCAGTGTTTCGGACGTAGCCCCCTAAGTTTGGCTTTTATAGATAACAAAAGCATCTGCTATGTTCACATGTCTGATTACAAGAGGTATATTTGTTTCATTATTCTGCTTTAAACATAAAATTAAATAAACTCATTCATTTATTTAAATCCGTAATTTATTAACAACAAAGAGATGACTGGGATTTTTATATTCAAAATTAAAAACTCATCCCCCTCCACTGACTGGCTTAGTGCTTTTAGCCCTGTTTGCATAGAATTTATGTAAACAATATTAAATTAGTTTGTATTATTTAAAATTTATTTATTTACAAGAATGACATGAGTCCCATGCTAAAGTTTCCATCATTTGATTATTCACGACTACATCCCGCTGTGGTGAAGGTTTACTCAACTCGTCTTATTGTTCTTCGATCATCCCACCTGCTGTTGCGAAACTAATCGTTATTGGTTATTTGTGTAGAAATCATAGCGTTTATAAGTAAATTCTATGACTTTCCATTGTAAATAAACAAAAAATTAAAGAAATTGTTGGGCGTAAATCTTTATGCAAACACTGGCCTGTAATTGTGAAAATATTGTTTTTTCTTTAATATATATTCTGGCTTGAAATCCAAATTTTAAATTTTAAATTTGTTTAATTTAAAAATTGATAGTGACCGTATAAATTGCTGTCAATGAGTTTTTACAGTTTTGAAACAGGCACAGATACAGCCTAGAGTAATCGGAAATTAAAACAAAACTTTTGGCAAGCCTTTAGATTTACGTTTTGATCATAGGGAAGTAATATCCGTTTTCCCTCTCCATGGAACCGTTCGTGTGTGAATAAAAAGTGTTAATTGTTGCAATCAAAATAAAATCAGGCTATCCTGTTCCGGATGTGCTCTGTAATTAAAAGTTCTACTGAGAACTTTTAAATATTTAAAAATTTGCTTAGAATTGATGTCTCAATACAAATAAACTTGACGATGTTTGTAAACGATTTTTTTATTTAGAAGAATTTACTTAGTGAATAATAAATTCTCATACCTGCCTTTGTAAAAAAATATTTTTATGAAAAACAAATCTAAGAAGAACCAGATAGACCCGTTTGCGCTAAATTATTGGATGTAACATTTTTTTGGAAATCGCCTTTTGTTATGCAAATTAGTTTTAAAGTCATCAACACATCACCTGACAAAATATGAGAGCGATAACAATTAATGTTATTGAGATAACACTAAGTGAATTTTATCGTATGTGACAGTTTTATTTACTTTGTGCTATCCGTTGGGAAACAAAGAAGTTACAATTGTTTAAAGATGAAAATATCAGAAAACCGGTTTTTCACTACATTTACCGTTATAAAATCACTTTTTGAAGTGACCTAAAAAAACCAACGGTATTTTTGTCATCCAATGACTCCAACAAAATAGAATTGGTGCATTAGAACCCCTGAATAATTTTTTTCTCAACCTTTGTATCACAGTGTAATAATTAAAACTCATATCCTGCAGAATTCGTCCTTGTAACCTACGATAATTTTGAGAAAAAGGTCGATATTTTGCCAACATCTTTAGAATTTTGGAAGACGTCTTCAAAACATTGTAACTTATTAATGGACCAAAGTTTTCATTTATGGACATACGCTATTACTGATGATTTACGCAATAGTTTTGTTTAGAAATCTAAATTCTTAAAAATAATACATAATTGGCTGTTCGAGCTTCAAGTTAATATTGTCTACTTAACACTAGAGTCGTTGTAACCCAGTTTAAACAATTAACGCAATGCGCAATTGCAGAGTTGTTAAACAGTACATTTCTTATCCCTCTATTTCAACACCTTCGCAACTCAAACTCTCGCCAAAAGTAAATCAATTAATTAGCAGGCATTCAGTTTTCTGAGTGTAACTTTTCTTAAAAGAACTCCAAAAATGTTAAATATTCAGGCAGTCTTTTTATAAAAACTAGGAATTTTTAAATGATTTCAATATATTTAAGTAATTTCGTCAAACGCAAAGTCCTTGAAATGTAAAATCAAAATTTTGTTTCAAAAATATAAAAAGATTGTTTGTAGTCACTTTTTTAAACCGAAAAAGAAAAACTTTTAACTGCAATTTCCTTACAACTAAATAATTATTTATGTTATTTTATCAATCCTTTTAAAAAATCCCCTTCCTTGAGCCAGATCATACCCGGCGTGGAGCATTTTTCTTTTGCTTTGTTCCCTGTCTGCAAACGCTTACATTTATAAATGACCACTCATTTTTCATATGTAAAAATGTCTTCGTAGTTTCCGTTTTTATTTATATCATTTTCGCTTTTTTGTTTCATTTTCCTTCTGCCTTAACACAATCTATCGTATTAAGTACAAAAAAAAAATTAAAATAAAATAGACCGGAGTCCCACGTTGACCAATCAGTCTTTAAATATCTAAGAAGGATAAAATACACGGAGAAAATCCATTATTAAAATAGTGAATAATCAATAAAACTGATTCTTATTCAAAAATTTAAGCTTCTTTAACTTTTTTTTCGAAATTTTAAGCTGTTTTCGTAATAACGAAAGTAACGATAAAGAATGCCTCCTCTTTTTCCAAGGAAAGAAATCCAATTACAATTGGAGCCACTCTCGACAACCACCTCCAAAGAGATAGGGATGAATTATAACACAAGTAAATGCGTTCTTTTTTTCAGATATACCAGTACATCAAAATATTACCTTTGCGTTTAGAAGTTTCAGAAATATAGAGATTTATTTTTTTAAATTCATAAAACAGTAGCAAAGGCTAAATAAAAAACGACCACTATCTCAATAAAATCGATGCAAAACTTTTGAATTTATTTACAACTAAATGATGGAATTTAAGTTTGAAAAAAATTTCGATATGCAAACCCAATAGGATGTGGAAACTTGAACATTTGAATTTAGCACCCCAAATATTGTAGAAAATAAATTTTAATTGTTCCAGTTCAAAAAATGTTTGTGCTATTAAACGGCTGTCGGGATTTTTGAAAATAAGTCTAACATGAGAAAATGACAAGAAACATAAATAGATTTTATTATAGCGCCATTGTAGCTAGCGACCTGTGTTCCATACGAACTGTATTCGAAGCTATTATTGACAGTGGTTGTGATGACATTTGTAATTTTGTTGTAAAATCGCAGCCTGAAAATATTATGAATATAAAAATAGTTTGCTTATTTTTCTGCGTGTTAAAAGAAAAAGCTGGTAGGCAGGGCAAGTCATTAAAAATGTTTTTTTTTTTTCGTTACATAACTAAGTCCTAATGAACAACTTACCTTTAATACGAGCAATTACTGTTTGAGGTCAACCCTTTGGAACAACTCTTTGCTAAAAAATGTAAATGTAAAAATAACGCCTTTTCACCTCACACTCTTTCACTTGGCCATTATCTGCCGCAGATAGTGGAAAACACATGTGCCACACATAATCCACCAATACATATACATACTAGTGCACAAACACAGGCATACTTAAACATATATATCCGTTGAAACATTTTTCAAAAACACAATAACAAAGCGAGAAGAGATAGCAGCCCATGTCCTTTCTTATTTTTATATTTTATTTCATTTGTTTTTGTAAAATAAAAAAATTAAAATAATGTTTCTTATGGCGTAAATTATCTAAGACCCCATTTATATACTCACCCACACACAAGCATCCAATACAAACCATCAGACTTAGGCACATAAGACCACTAAATGGTCAATGGATTTAATATCAATGCCAACACGTGTATGTACCAATATTAAACGTTGTTCTTTGAGTGAGTTTTATATCCTTTTTTATATTTTTTTATATACACGGCAATTTTATAACGACGTCCTGATTATGCATTAAACATTTGATATGTGCGATTGCGATTGTATGTGTTTGTATGAGTACTACGTTCTTTAGATCGCATTTTTCTAGCAACATTTGTCATTTCATGTCCTTAATTTGATATCGTCCTTTAGCATCGGTTTTATATTTCATGCATTTAAAGGTTGCCATATAATCTAAATCATACACCCACTTCATCACTGTCTTCTTTAACTGGAAAAATACCGTTATACGTTGCGTGGGGCCCTTACGAGAACTTAACTAATTTTTTTACACCCCAACATTGCTATTGACAATTTCTGCTGCGGGTACATCATTTAGAGTTGAACATTTTGAAATCAGCTTTTTTTGTAAATTTTTTTGTTTTTTTTAATTTATTTATTTTGGACAAAAGAAATTAATTTAATTAACAATAAATTCACAATTAATGTTAGAGGTAAACTAGCCTCTATGCGAACTTTATTGGTTGCTTACGCCAGCTCATCAAGAAAACTTTGCCCAAGTTTTTAGAAAGCTTGATAAACAAAATGAGAATTGGTTAATGAAACCAAACACACGAAATTTAAGTTGTAACAAAAGCCTAGCAACAATTCCGTGATTTTATTTATTCTTATTTATCTTCCCTACACTTGGCTACCTTCTTTTCCAACTTAAATATTTAGTTGTAAAAATTCAGTTCAGTAATTTTCAAAATATCTTTTCATCAAAATCTGAGACATATTTCAATTAATACCGTAATTAATTTATACAAATTTTATGTTCAAAAAGGTATTGTAGCACTACATTATTATGATTCATTTCAGTTTGCACATTTGGCTCACTTTAGTCCAATCAACTGAATAGTTCAATTGCACTAGTTAGTTCATGAACTATCAAACTCTGTTTCTCATTGCATTGAGTGCAACAGTATTTCTATAACTGAATCCCATGTAGTAAAAAGTTCCCATAATATTTTAGTTAATTTCAACTTATTTTCAATACTTTACCATGCAAAGCGAGCGAACGTTATTATATTAATTTCGTTTCTTTCGACAAGAGGTTTTAAAATAGGTTCTCGAATAATCTTCTCGAATAATCTTCAACATTTTTGGAACTAAAGTTATACAATATTGCATAAAATATTAAACATTTGGCTGATGTAAAAATAGAGCATAATTTCCGTTCAATTACACGAGTAAATACATCTTTAGATTATTATACGAATGCGTATGGTTAGAATAATCGGAATAGGATAAGGTGGAGCAAGCATTTGGTGAATAAAAAATCTTTATTGTTTTAACAACTTTTCAATTGCGCGTTATGTTTTTCTCAAGCTAGAACAGCCATTTATTAGTTATTTTAATTCACAGACAAGTTAGTGCAATAGATAAAATAGGCAAAGCAAAGTGCTGTGGCGTATTCTAGTATTCTAGAACGAAAGCTAAAGTCAGAAAAGATTATATTAGGGATTAGCAAAGGCTGAACTATATACCCACGCTTAGAGGTCAACGTCTGTATTTTCGAATACATAAATCTTGTAAATTAAAAAAAAGTATTCGGTTAAAATTTGTTGAATTTTCGAATAATTATTAAAAAAAAAACATGTGTTCGAAGAGATATTCACAACACAAGTACAACGTAAATCAATGTATCGCCTTTCGAGAGGATCCACAAATCAATCCACGTTCTTGTTTTCTTATAGGACCGGAAGTGCACGCTTTTATTTTTTTATTTTTATTATTATTCTATTATTATTATTCTTGTTGTTTTATATGTAGAAAAATTATACTATATTTGTCATAAATGGCGACTGCAAGGGGTTCTCACCCAGGCTCGGAAATCTCTAGAACTCCCGAGAAAAAATGTAATTCCCCTGGTTGTTTTAAACCTTTATGTGTAATTAATAGGCAATACCTTTCTTTGTTATCCCTGTCCCAAATATTAAGCGTATTAATTGTTTGTTTGCGTCCATTAAAATTAACGGCTGAAGCATTAGGTCCATGTGACATAGATGTAATAAAAAGTAAGAACGTTAGATAATTCAATGCAATACAACTTCAACTCGAAAACTACATATTTTTATTTCAATGGTAAAGTACCAGAACAATTCGAATTTACCGTTGAGCTTGAAATTAGGCAACGGCAATTCAGTAATGCGTTAACTTGTCTCAGTACTCATCTGAAGAACTCGTCTAGTAAATTAATTTTTTGTTCTATTAGTAATTATGTTCTTTGTGTTAATGAAAAAGAAATACATACTTACATACATATACATGTGCACATGTACGAGTATAATCCTGTGAATATCTTCGAAATATTCTTGTATCCCGGGATATAATATATGCCGGGAAAGCCCAACGAAACTATACAGTAATCTTCATATGGTATCAGAAACCCAATCAAGCAATAGCGAGTTAAGCCATTGATTTTGTAAAACGCAACGCCAGAATTTATATGGAAAACAAATGTCAAAATTTGTTTCTTCTTCATAAAAATTTTGTTTTTATGAGAACTGATTGATTTGCTTTTAAGGGCACTGAAATTATATGTAAAACAAAACAAATTTTTGAAATTTGTTGTTGTTTTCCCTATAAATTCTGGCGTTGCGTTTCATAAAATAAGGCTCTTAATAAGGCAACAGAAATTAAAGTTTGAAAGAAACAGAATAGGAAAAAAGATAATGCTTATTACTATTTATCTGGACATAAGGCACCATTGAGAAATGTTGAACAATATTATTATTTGCCAAATAACAAGAAAGCCAGTATCTGATCCCGGAGTCTTTGTGGCTTCTTCTGGGAAGTAACGTGACATTACTACTGTTAAAAAAATGGCGAGATTATTATCGACTTCTAACGAAAGACGTCAAAGATACGGCAGGAGAATAAGACAACATCAGTAAGTGATAGGCCTACGGCACAGACAATCGAGGTCTTGAAACATCCTAAACATGTATAGCAACACACATGGCGGTGGTAACACTACCGTCGGATAAACGAAACAGCAGCTGCCGAAATTAATCTGTACCACGTCGGATAGTACTAATGAATGTTAACATATTAAAATAAGTGTCATTTTAAATCTATCACCATCATGCTATTCCAATTGAGGAAAACAAAATTCTGTTTCTTCATCTTCCTACTTGCGTTGCCGTTTTGAGATGAATTGATATAAATATGTTCGTAAGCAAAGTTATAATTTATTTCCCTTCAACTGCAGTCCACGGAATTCTTAGAATGTCTTTTAATTAAAGAAAATACATGAATTGCAAAATTTCATAATTATTTCAAATACTTGAGAAAATTAAATTATTTCCATAATCGTTTTCCTCCTGCCACTAAAAACTCTCCACAAATAATTTCTAAAAATTTAATTAAAAAATCACTTAATTACTAAACAGAAGACAGACACACAAAGAATAGAAGCTTTTCATCAATAAAGTGACAATTTCAGCACTCAACCTAAACGAACGTCAGCAAGAACAGCAGCAGGCTTTTAATAACGCCAAAACACCCTCAATGAAATTTTTAAAAACATTTCATAAAGTATAAACTTTTACACCCCCTCATGCTGGCATTTCTTTAAATAACTTTGTAGCAATTCATATACTTCCAAACAGAAGTACTCCCACACACACACGGGCATTATGATAATATTTAAATACAACATGGATAAGATTATGTGAGTGTGTGTTTATATAAATTTATATTTGTATGAATAAATTACTTCCCGCTTAACATCATTTGACATTGTAAAAAATATTTAACTTTGTCACAAAGATTTTTTTTAATTTAATAGCAGACGTGTGTGACCTAACGTCAGTTTATAAGCAAAAGACTGAGCGAGAAAGTGTTGCAAAGTCTGAGTGGCTGGCTGTCTGGTGGCTGTGGCAAAAAAACCCACAATTTGTCAAATTCTAAAATCCATCAATATGTTTTACATACAGGCGGAATGAAGCACGCAGCATGTTCATTATTGTTTAGTACTTTTAAATTGCCCTTTCTTTCATTTATTAAAATTTCCATATCAAAGGCCCACGATAAATTATGGTAGTCGACAACCCCTCGAAATATAAGCATACAGAAATATTAAGCATATTCATTATTATTGCACAGTGGTAAATACAGGTCTTTAACACGTTACCGTTCAGTGGAGACTGGCTTTCCGATTTTGTTAAAAAGATATTTTTTTCAGAATGTCTCCTTTTCTTTTATTTTACGACGACGGTTCGCATGCTTTAACAGCACACATGGATGTGTAAGTTAGATTAGGTTCGGTCCGCTCGCTTTGTGTTACCTGAAAGAGAGGAAAAAGAATATCGAAAGTTGGAAAGAGAAAAAGAGTAGAGAGTATTCGTCTCAAGATGAAGAGAGGACGGTGTAGATTGGTCACTGTGAACTGATGAAGGTCCTCCGTTAAAATCAGCGCTGGCTCTCCAAGGCAGGATACATATCCAGACCCTTTCCTTGAAACTCCATTCTGAAGTCTTAGCAGTTTGCTGGTACGAACCACGTCTAAAATAGGCCAGCTTCGACTTCCTGCATGTGGATTCCTCCCATCTTCGAGCCTGAGTTATAACATATAAAGCATTGCTAATTTGCATTTTGGAAAGACGTTAGAGGCCAGTTTAGATGTTTAAAAGATACCTATCAAAAACTTAATTACGACGCAGCTGTCGCTTGTTTAGCCTGTAAACTGCTACATACATGGGATTCCGTGCCCTCTCCTGACCACGAGTCTGTGTATATCGAGTCGTTAAAACCCCTCGAGAAGCAGGCTTTCGGATTGGTGTAATCTGTGAGGTCACGTCAATTACTCGTACACGGCTAAATACAAATGGATTTGTGCAGGCCTCTAAATTATACCTCTCCTTAAATCATGATATTCCCGAAAACAATAATTTGTACCATCGAACTTGTGCTTGTTTTAAAAATTTTCCTTAGCGTTTATTTTGCAATCAGTCCCACTGTACATCGCTAGAACTACTATTCACTGGTTTTTCGTTCTTGCATAATGACAAAAGAACGAAGAAAAATTATTAACCTTTCGCGCACATATCCGCTTCCGCAATTTTGGCTTTTAACTCGAATTCTTGTGTATCTTTAACAGCTTTATACTTTGGTAAACAATTTCACCTTCCCACACCGACCTCTCGGTTGGATTTTATTGTTTATGTTTACAGAAACTAAATAAATTGATTAAAAACACCCTCCGAATACAAGCGTGTATGAATTTCTGGTGAGTTTTTGAATAATTTGCGTGTGTGTGTGTGTTATTCGCAAGAAACTGAAGGGTTAAAATCATAAAATTGTCAAATTGCTTGTAAGTTGTAAACTCAGTACTGAAATTTGATAGAGGTATGTATGTAAAAACAAATATGAGCTTTGAAAATTATTGAAAACGGAAAAAGGGCGAGTTCTTTTGAAAAATTTCCACTTAGTTTTGTAAGAAGTCTACCTCTAAAGAAGTTTTGATAAATTATGGAAATGATACTGCGAACCTTAACTTTGATCATCACAGGTACGCAATAAGAAGCGATAATGTATGCCCTACGACTAGTCTGGAACATAAATAATTGTTCGTCCATTCCTCCAACTAACAAACAAATTGCTGTAACGATGCCGGTTGCGCAGTCTGTGCATGTATGCATGTATTTTTATTCAGAGAACAAATCTGATTTACTCTTAGCACAAGTTGTTCGAATAATGCAACATTATTTAGCAGGTCAGTACTGAGGTCGAGGAAGTGCTCCTGATATCATGCGAACACATCAATTTTTAATACTAATTAAAATAATACAATCACAAAAAATGTGTGACGTTGTTTTATCCTACTCGATGAGTTTTATGCCTTCTGAAGGCATAGGCGACACCAAGGGGTATTATTATTATTTCCCTACCACAAAGGATAGTTCTGTAGAAAATGACCGGACAGAAATGCTGGTTCAGATGACAGTATGTGATGTGGAAACGACACGTCTACTATTTATTCAATTTACGGTCTCACAACAAGTCATTGGCTCACAAGCGAAAAAGAAAAGACAATGACTCTACAAATCCTCAAGATGCCAGGCTTCTGGCTCCAGTTCTCGAATTAACGCTTGGTTAACCATTGGCTTGAAATTAATACCGGGAAATATAAATATATTCACTACAAAGCTCATTTCAAAACCCTTATTTTTAAATTCGGGTTTATAAAACTCAATTTAAAAATCTTCTAAACCTGAAACCCTAACTAAACTTGACAAAGAATTTTCACAAACTTATTTATGTTTTTTGCAATACTGAAAATACTTATTTATGTTGATTAAGATAATTTTTCAAATTATCTAAATTTATCGATTATTTTTCACGATTAAATGCAATTAATAATTTCTCGGTTCGATAAATGTATGAATGTATGTATGGTGTTACATCAATTTCTATTTTTTGTTTTCTTTTCCTTTGCCAATATCACTTTTGCTTATTATTAATAGTATCCAATATCAATAACCTCACACAATGACTAATGCTCTTTGCTGAACAATTATTTCTGCAAGTGACCTAAATATGCACCGTTCTCAAGTTTCCGCAATTGCCCTAAATATTAAGCAATTCTTTTATGACACATGCATTCATGGGACTTTTCGTTAGCATATAAGTCTTAGTTTTATTGAATTCAATAATTAATATTTTGATGATTTTTGTTAAGAACGTTTGATGTTTGTAAATCAAAAAAACACAATAAATAAACAAACAACTACAAAAAGTTATTATTTATTCAAACAAAATTGCGGAGTTAAGATGGCGACCGTGTAGTCGAATCTACATATAATTAAAAATAAAGTGGAAAAAGTAGTGAAAATAAAAAATGGGCTGGTGGTCAAAAGTGTTACAATCCATACCCGCCATATTTGCGGGATACGAAGTTGGTAAAAGTGTTAGTGAAACTGAGGAACAAAAGGAGGTAAAAAAAGATGACACTAATACCCACTTAATTATAGAAGTTGGTTTAGGCCTAGTATTAGTAGTACTAATCGTTGCCTATTTCTTAAAAAAACTAATGACAATAAGTCAACGGCCTCAGCCCCGTATATAAAAACGTAAAAGCAAAATAAAAGTAAAAATAAAAAAAAAACAAACAAATAAAAAACAATTTATCAAAAACAAAAAAAAAAAACTTTAAATAAAAGGACAGGCAGTCATGAATAAAATGCTTGTGGGAGTGTTTATGAATAGGTGCAACATACCAACTCAACAAAACAAGGCCATCAAACATCTGGTATTTCAAGCAACCAACTGATGGACCATCTAAAACTTCCTGATAAAGATGCTGGTAAACTTTTTATATATATATTTTGCTCATATCCAAACACGAATATATTTATATATTTTTACATATATTGAAAGCATAATTACAAAAAAAAAAAAAAATATTTAATAAAGGATGCTTTAACATAAATGAGAAAATATTAAATCCTATACAAAAATGTAAAATTTTATTGTTCGCCTTTAAAATCAAAATGTTACTTAAATTTCACATAAACCAAAACAATTAACAATAAGAAAGACAAAATTTTATTGACAATGAAATTTGTTTTATCAAGTTTAAAACGTCCAAAATAATTTCAAAAACATAATATAATTAATTACAAAAAAAAAAAATATTATTAATTAAAGAATAATTTGAAAATAAAATACCTGAAAGCATTCAAATATGTAAGAAAAATTTCCTTTTGTTTGTTTTCGTTTTAATGGCTCAGGACAAATGGTCAATTGTAGTTAAAGAACTTCTTTCTTATAGGACTGAATTTGATAAAAGTTTCAAATGTATAAATAAAACACAAAAACCAAGTACAGAAACTATCAACAAGCATTTAGAACTTGTGGAAAACTACTATAACAAAACAGTTACCTTAGTCAATCAAATTAAGGATATATTAACTGACGAGCATTTCACCGAATGCGAAACAATTTTAGATAACTTGCGAACCAAAATTTCAAAAATTTGTGAAGAACTTGAATTGCCAATCTCCACATTACCTTCCAATATCGAAAACATAAAGCTTCCAACATTGAATCTACCTCAAAGTACACCAATAGAGTCAACCATGACTGATCCCATCAAATTTCTAGAATCGGCTAGCAAAATTTTACCTGATTTTGATGGTAATTTTATAAATTTGCGTAAATTCATTGACGCAATTAATTTGCTAGTATCTATAAAGGGAACAAATCCAGAATCCCTCCTTATAAATATAATACATACAAAAATAACGAGCAATGTCAGAAATAAAATAGAAGGACTCAATTCAATTGAAGCAATAATTGAGAAATTAAAAAACGTTGTCAAAGGAGCCTCCGCTGACACTCTAATAACAAAACTAAACGCAGTCAAAAAGTATGAGAAAAACAAAACCCAGTACGTAAAAGAGATTGAACAACTCTCTAATGAACTGGCAAATGTCTATATGTCAGACGGCATGACGGAAGTAGCAGAAAATAAAATTGCTACAAGAGCTGCGACAAAATCGTTCATCCAGAATGCGAACTCTGAAAGAGTTAAACTAATAATGCAAGCTGGCATGTTCAACTCAATTGAGGAGATTACATCAAAATTTTTGGAAGTAGACGCACAGCCACATAGCTCATTTATGTTCATTGGATCTAGAAACAGAATATCTCACTATCCCACTAATAATCGAGGTTATAATCGCAATTCTTAACTCCGCAGTTTTGTTTGAATAAATAATAACTTTTTGTAGTTGTTTGTTTATTTATTGTGTTTTTTTGATTTACAAACATCAAACGTTCTTCACAAAAATCATCAAAATATTAATTATTGAATTCAATAAAACTAAGACTTATATGCTAACGAAAAGTGCCATGAATGCATGTGTCATAAAAGAATTGCTTAATATTTAGGGCAATTGCGGAAACTTGAGAACGGTGCATATTTAGGTCACTTGCAGAAATAATTGTTCAGCAAAGAGCATTAGTCATTGTGTGAGGTTATTGATATTGGATACTATTAATAATAAGCAAAAGTGATATTGGCAAAAGAAAAGAAATCAAAAAATAGAAATTGATATAACACCATACATACATTCATGACAATATGCTTAATAATTGGACTGATAATTTGTTTTCCCATTACTACAACTTAGTAGACAACCCTCATCTCAGAGCTATTGGAGAAGCTTTCCTTAGAGCACTGAGTCCCTATAGCTCTTCAAAGCCCTTTAAATCTTGGTACATAATGCACAGAGCACAACAATTCCAACTACTGGATTAAGTGTATGTTCACGAGCAGTAGACTATTCTTCTTAACCTAACTTAACCTAAGCTACAGTAATAAATTTTTCGATTGAAGAACCTGAATAAATCAGTAGCCGGACAAATCGGTTTCTTGAACTAAAATCTATTTTATACTAAAATTAATGAATTCAATTTTATTCAGGGAGCATGTTTGTGTAGTAATTAAAAAATAATAAAAGAAAAACATGCTGCAATTTTACTATGGGCTAAAGTTTTCACGTGTTCTAAGAAAATTCATTGTTTTGTTCGGTTTAATTTTGCTTTTATATGTTATCACTCTCATAATTATAAATACTTCTTTCCATTAATCGTTAACAATCTGAAATTATTTAGAAATTACATAAAAATTAAAACGATTTTGGTACGTTTTAAACTCAAACTGAAATAGTTAAATCTTTAGTTGAATATCAAATTGTTTCTGCAGAAGAGGCTTTGCTGCAGACCACAAACAAAAGTGACACATTTTAAATGCATTTAAGGCACGCGTGTTTATGTTTTGAAGTTTTAATTTTATGATTTTTTTACATATTTTTTTCATGCCGTTTGTCATATTTGTTGTTTTGGTATTTACGCTACTTGCGTTTCGTTGTTTCACCTGTGATAAACGTTTTCTGATAAGACCAGAAGCAAATATCAAATGAAATGGTTTAAAACCATAAAAGAGTCATAATTTTAAAGCTTTGGATATTAAAGTGCGTTTGTGTATCAACTCTCTTAGAAGGAACTAACCGACTACCAAACTGTAACAGTCGTTGCGTTGTGTCACGTGTCAGTTATATCTTGTAATGTGTCGATTTCTGTTGTTTTCCGAGAATGAGTTTGTGAACAGAGAAATGTCAGTTTCAACATGTTTAATATCACTAGGCCGATGTCTGCCGCATATTTAATATTTTATTTTTTATTGTTTATAAAAATAATGCCTTTTAGTTGTTCTTGTTTTTAAGTATTTCGTGTATCAAGATTTTAAATCGTTTAATGTATTTTCAGTCATGTATTTAGATTCATAATTTTATGATTTGTTTCCCTTCTTCGTAAAATGAAAAATTTCGGCTTAAATGAACTCAGCGTAACGTAGTTAGTTTCATTAGAAACCACGAGTAACCGTTTTTGTTGGCCGTCAGCTGGCAGCCTCAAATATATGGCTTACCGTAACTCACTGTCAGAAGTTCTGACTTATACCTCCTTGCGGTAACAGGTTCCTACCTGCAATATCGGGATACCAATCGATCTCCAGTTCTATTACAGACTTATAGAGCTCCGTGTGAGTGGACATCTTTTACTCCATTACAGTGATGTATCAGCAAGACTCGCAAGGGTTAGAGGAGTTAATCTCTAAAGAAACTCGGATTGTAATCACCCAAGGGAGGAATCCGGAAGAGATGGACAAGAACGCCTCGCAAGGGGTGGACGGGTCAATCTTTAATGGTACTTCTAAGACTTTGGACCGTGAGATGTCCATAGGGATGGACAATGAAGCCTTGCAAGACGTGGAGAGGTTAATCTCTGTAGGAACTTTGTTGTTTATTGGCCTAGGGTGGACGAAGAGTTTCCAAGGGGTGGACGGTAAGTTTTCAAAGATACTCCTGAGGAAGAGACTAAAACAGTACCAGACATTGTGTGTGAATGCCCAGCACTGACTAGCATAAGGCTTAGCATCACGGGCAGACAATTGTTAAATGTGAATGCCATGGTTGACCAAGCCTTAGACAAATGCTAGAAAGGACAAGAGACTCCGTGATCAGAAAGAAGGCCGACAGATACCAGTCGACCACCTAAAATCGGTACAATCAAGAGTAAAGGCTAGTGTTAGCACGGCATTCAGTAAAAGTAAGCTACTCGTAAATTAAAAATTAAGTTAGCGCTTTGCTTCGATTAAATATAATAATAATAACCGTTTTTAGCAACCTGTTTTTATTAAATGTTATTTTACAAGTTTATTGTGTACAGATGCAAAGAAATTTATGCTATTACTCCTACAGATGCAGCATAAAATTTCATCGGATCAAATATATGCTTATGAGTTGGGTTTTAAAACCTAGAATATATGCGAAACTTGTCACCTGCAAAAAAATTACGAAAATAAGAGAAAGTGGGTTTATTTGGCACAAAAGATGCAAAATTGATATTAATCAAAATTCTTTACAAGTTGTTATTATATAAATAAATTAGAAAGAAAAAATACAAAAGCAAAGTGGAAATATGCACGCAAAGAAAAACATGGGTGTGATATAGTTACGACAACCTTATTATGGTACATATTTGCAAGAATATAATCATATGTTAACCTTATAATGGTTATTTAAAAACATTTTAAACTCTACATTAGCGGCCATAAACAAGTTATTGCCTACATTTAGTTTATAAAAAAAATTAAAAATTAACATGGTTGAGTTGGACAATAAAAGTATTCCGGAATTCTAACAAAGTGTTTAACTATATAAAAATATTATAATAACTCTTAAGCTGTTTTTGTGTTTAATCAAAGTATGAAGGCGCTGAAGCTGAAGTGGTTAGCGATTTGACTATTAAGCATTCCATAGGGGTCACTGGAAAACAGTAACATTAATTGTTTGCATTTCTATCGTTCCAACAGGTCCCTATTATTTATATTTACAAGATTGTAAGATTGTAAAATGAAAGATGCAAATTTAAAAAAGCTGCTTCGAAATATTATTGCAGAAGATGGGGGAAATAGAGCAAATTTTAGTAAACAGAGTTTTTCGTATGTATATTTTTTAATTTCTAAAAAAGTGAAACTTTGGAAGTTCGCAAAATTGCGGAACAAAAACAAATATTTCACTTGACTGTAGTAAAACTTTTGTTATAAAATTCATGTTATTCCCAAGCGTGAAAAATTTGCCAACACGAATTCAATCGATCTCAATTAGTAGACTAATCTATAGCAATTTATAATTCAACACTTTATTAAAAAATTTACCTTTTAACTTATTGTGCTTCTTTTTACAGAATACAAAATGCCTGATGTTATTCGAAACCAGCAGAATTAAATATGGGAATGCTATTCCCATCTTTTCATTCTAAACATTCACTTTTGTTGGGTCAGAAACTATTCGATTTTCGCATTTGATGAGGCTTGTAACACATGACTCCGAAGACGACTAAAAAGAGCTGAGCCGCCTCGTCTCACTAACGGCTATTGTCAACACAAAACGTTTTTCTTAATTTCAAAATGAATTGCATAAAATATAAAAAACTTTGCAATGGTACTTATTACTAATCAACATAGTAATTTTTGATACTGAATTATATTTAATTTTGGACATTTTTATAAAAATGTTCAAAATTTTTTACACCTACAATTACTTTCTCTCCGCTGAATTTTGATAAGTATTATTTCTTCAGTTGTAAAATTTAAAACACAGCTACAAAAGCGGCTTTGACATTATTGGATCCAGTAAAACGACCTATTAAAAATTCAAGTAAAATAAAAAATTATTATGTTGTACAGGCGCGGATCCAGGGGGAGCTGAAAAAGGGAAATTTTCTCCTACAAAACTAAAACTTTAGAAAAATGAAAAAATTCTTACTTTTCGCTAGTATCTCCCCCTCAAAAACTAAAGCCTTCTTTACCACTTTATTTTGCTAATTTTTTATTATAAAAAAAAAAGAAAATCTGTCTAAAACTTTAACCGCCAAATTGCTCAGCCATTACCGCCGAAAGCACAAAGTAAACAAAAGCGACACAAGAATATAGTGATCTCTTTCTCTATCTGTCTCTTTCTTAAATGATTGACCTCTCCAATTCTCTTTTGTTACATTTTTCTTCTTTATTTTGGATAATTTTTCTGGCACATTAATGAAAAACGTATGCACAAGGTAAAAATAAGGATTGCAAAATTTATATTGATTTTAAATTAAGGCTAGGTCATATTTTAGAGCATAACTTATGCTGTCAATATTAAAAGATAAGTTTAATTCTCATTATTTAATTTTTCTGGTTTTTTGCTTTTGTTTTGATAATTTTTCGCATTTTTTTCTAATGTTATATTTGGCTTCTGCCCACGGCAAATGCTGATTTTAGCAATTCTCTAACGTCAAAGTTTACACCTCTGGTTGCTCTGTGGCAGAAAGTATCGTTTTGGCTTCGTTCCCTGCTACTTGCTCGAAGTAACATTATTTCAATTGTAATAGTGTAGAGTCTGTAGACACACAATGAATGTGAATACTTTATACTTGTGATAAACTGACACACAATCAGTCATATTTATATTTATACATAAGTATTTTGTTCTCTCTATCCTGTCAACAACTGGCAGATCCAGAACACAAATACAAGTTTTTTATATTTTAGAAAAACAGTGGCGATTGTTTCAATGTGAAAAATTAATATTTGTTATAACAACTGATATCTGATTTTAGTTACATCATAAATCCCACATTCATATTTCTGAGAGCTGAGATTAACATCTGCGAATGTCATAAACAACCACAACTTCACTTGACGCCTAATCGTTTCAAGTGTTTGGACCACTTTACTCGATTGGTTTTATATTTTTTAACTTTAAACACTTCATTACAATGAACTTGATTAGTTGCTAATAAACATGTTTCTTTGAATTGTATTGTAAAACAATAAGAAAATGACAGCATATGCATTGAAGCACTTGCCTCTGAGACAATCAGCGTAACAAAGATCTTAAAAAACATGGTGACTGTTTTAGCCATTGTTGTGGTATTTACTTGCCACCAACCAACTGCTTATTCAAAGTGATTGTAGGCGTTGAAAAATCACAAACAACACGAACATCATCCCAAATCTACACTGATGAGGCTGACAACACCAAATGCTTTTACACTTTACCTCATCCAACACAGTTCTTTTTTAGCATTTTGTCGGTGTTAAACATCTTGTCATGCACAGAAGGAACAACGACAACAAATGCAATCAATACAAGTTAATTCATCTAAACAATACAACAGCAACAACGTTTAAAATGAATTAAATAAATTTTAGAAATTGTTTATTTTAGTTGCATTGATTTGTTTCTTTTTATTTTTTCATTTTTTAATTTTTATTTTATTGTTAAGTGGCGCACTGCTGCTTACGCTTTAAATTGTCAACAACAGCAGCCAGCAATTATTGCAAACGCGGTTCAAGACCACACAGTCGAGTGAAAAAATATTTGTTTTGACACTAATTTACAAAATACACACTCGCACATACAAACAAACACATCATATTAAACACATCATTATACGAGAACAAACATATTAAGAATAGTTTGATAAATACGAATAATTTTGTAAAAAATATTTCAAATTTTAGTTTTTATGGTCTTGTCATTGCCAATCAAAAATCCACAGAAAAAATAAAATTAAAATATTATTTTCCTATTAAACGAGCTGGACTAACTTTTGCACAATCGGTTGTAAATATTATTCAGGATCATATGAATTGGCGCAGTATATCTTCATCCCATAATATTGAAAATAAGATGAACCCAACACTAACGTTTTTTTTAATATAATAAAGAAAATCTAATTGAATTTAATTTATACCCTCCTAGAAAGCGTACAATATACGATCACCGCATATGGTAAATGAAAAAGACGATCCAAATTGGTAGATGGCGTTTAATTTTCACCCCGTTTTTTACAGAAACACTTCGAAACCGTTGAGCATATAAAAAATGTGATCAGATAACTGGAAGGTAATATTGCGACATATAATGCGGTGTTCGGTTTTCAAAATCGGACCGACTGTCGTGAACGGAGGTAAAATAAACTAGTGTAAGCGCGCTATTAAGAGGATCTAGTTTTCTGTACGTGATAGACAAAAACTAAACAGATTTCTGTTATTAAAGGAGGAAATAACATTTGCTTCGGAACAGTATATTTGATCAATGTAGCAAACCCAGCTTAGACATCTCTTTTTGGTCTGATTGCACGATAAAAGTACTCTACCGCGAACAGTTGGTAGGCGAATATGTACTTTATGGTCTTTGTGACACAAATGTTAAATATATGCTGCCATTTCTGTATGTTTCTGTTTCTTTATAAGAAATATTTATGAAAAACAGCACGTTCCTTTCTAAATAAAAACTGGTAAAATGTCAAATTTTTTGCACTGTACTTTAGTGTAGTACAACCGTATTAACGACATTATTTACACAAACAGTGTTTATTTTTGTGTTGAAATTGAATAGTTTTCTACCATTATAATGTTCAAAGGTGCCTCACTTTGTGAAGTTTTGGGCAAACTGAAAAAAGTACCTTTATCTTTTTGTATGTACCACCGATTTATAGGGCAGTTAGCTTCCTGCGATGAAAAAACACTTATTTAAAGGTGGACATAAATTTGTATTATTGGTGACAGTGCCCACGTTTACGCAAACACCCTGAGGCTCTTTATTGGTTTAAACATGTGCTACACTGGCAGTTATGTGTGTTTTGGAGCACATTAATCTATATTTTCCAGAATTTAGCACAATTTTTGTCTCTCTGGTCCCGAAAAGTGGCCAATATTATTATTTCTGCCACATTCGGAGTTCCACAAGGCGCTGTTCTCAGTACACTACTATGGAGCAAACTGTACTACAAGGATCTAAGGTTTCTCTTATCACCAGGGGCATGATCTATTTCCCAATGACATTACCATAAGGCCTAGTTACGCAGCGCTACTGCCCGAGCTAGCCCAGTCAATAGCAACCTGTGATCCCATCATGCGAATAACTACAAATTATTTCGTTTTGACTGTCACGCAAGTACATAGGCACAGTAGCTATTCACTGTCAGGTCACCAGCTCGTACTGTGTCACCATAACAAAATACATAGACGAAGTTGAAGATTCTACCAGCGCAGCAACATAAATCTTGCAGCAGCGCTTGATATATACACAAATGGCAAAGCAGCGAAAATGTAGGCATCGCTGGCAAGGATGTTCTCTAATATATGTAGGAGGACCCAAATATACGCTATGTTAGTTGCTTTTCCCCGTAGAAAATTTAGTAATACTGTACGCCTCACCCCACGGCCGGGATTATGAATTATAAAACATGCATGAGCAAACTTTTTTCAGATGATATCCGACTATTCCGCTGGAATGATTGCTGGATCAATACTTAAAGGTAGTCTGGTCACTGAAATGGTAGAAGCCCGACAGATTATAGACAGAGTTCCAAAATCCTCGTAGAGGAGGGATTAGCATCAATAGCTGTCTGATAGTCTAGATCGAACGTATCTACTTAGCGATGGATTACACCATCTGGTTCCGCATATAGACAAAATGCTGCTAGTGCGCGGTCGTTACCTTGCACAGTTTCTGACGAACTATGGATGCTTTCAACAGGATATGCACAGATTTGGGCACGATGAGTAGCCCAGATGAAAAAGCTGTGTTGAGGAGGACGAAAACGTAGGCCATCTTATTTTCTGTAAACGATTTAGAAGGTGGACCTCTCAAATCAGTGAATAAGAATTCATTTATATAAATGCATGCTCCGGTGCTGAAAAAACTGGCAGAATGTATTTGTTTTAGTAGCAAAATTCTTGATAAACCGAAATCGAATTGAGCTGGTGCTGAGAAGTAACATGGGAGAAGGTTTGCTAGAAGGTCTGTGGCAATTATTACAATGCCTTGTACACCGAATGGAGAATTGGTGTTCATCTTCAACTAAAATTAAATATCCAAAAATACTGAAAGGCGTACTTGACATTCTAAATTGAATCTTGATATTATTTGAAAAGTGAGATCTTCTAGGGAGTATCAGTAAATATTCGTTTCTAATTATTTCCGTTTTAATGCAAAAACGCTTAGGGCCCCTTTCACATTATCCTCATAGTATTTAAAGTTTCGTTGGATTTTTGCAGACAAAAATCTAATGAAAATCCTTCTGACTGACAAAAAACTTTGAAGTAAAATATTTTCATTACATTCCTTAGCTACACTATCACACTTTTGAAAAAATTAAGTCTTCGCTTTTAGGCAATTTTAAAAAAAAAATGGTGAAAACTGTCAAATTTCCATCCGTATTTTTACCAGATTCATAGCATATTGTTTTACACTTTATTTCAATTTTTTACAAGTCCTTTTACACAATCTAATAGTGTGGAAAGGGCTTAAACAAGAAAAGAAAGATTTTGCAGGAATTAAGGTTGTGATATTTGTTTAACTCAAGACGGCAATTGAATATCTTTCTTATGCCAATAAATATGATTTGAAAATGACACATATTCCATGTTGAAGTTTATTTTCTCCTCTTAAATCGTTGGGTCAGCATAACTTGTAAACAACATAGCAATTCCCATAGTTATTAATATTAAATACTTAACTGAACTTTTCAGCGACATTTCCTAAGAGATTACAAGTAGTGCAGTTCAAATCAATGTTGGCATTAATTTCTAGGCACATACGTTTGTCCTCCCCTGCATTGAGGCATTCTGAAGCGCAATGCGTTGTAATTAATAATTGTGCAGTTTTTGCTGCCGCTGTTGTTGTTGATTTTGTTTTCATTATTTTAGCGGTTTTTATTTAAAGACCATTTATAGCGACATAATTTTAAGACTTATATTATTGGCCCACAAAAATATTGAAGGCAAAAACAAATAAGAAAAGCAGTAAAAATATCAGAAAAATAATCGAGCGTAATAAAAAGTAACAACAATACAATGATTCCCTTGAGACTGGCAACTGGCAGTCGGACGGACAAACAATCAAACAAACAAGCAACATGCAGCGAGCAAGCAGTACGCGCCATAAAGATTTTTTCTTTGCATTTGTTCGAAATATGAACGAGCGAGCACATTGATTTAATACTTATGACTGATACTTTTATGGTCAACAAACACAATGCGATTCTCGGCAATGATGTTTATTGTTGCTGCATTTATAAATGCTGCCGCCAAGGATGTTACTGCAACTGGTGCTGCTCTTACTGTATGTTGCACAAAAATGTGTTTTAATACATTTGGAATCATAACTGGCGGACTGACTAAATACTTATTAACAGCAGCAATAAGGATTGTTGCAGCGACAACAGCCTCTAAGCGTCAATATCCACCGACGATCTGTATATTTGCTTGTATCATTTGCCACTCTGCAACTCGTAGTCGCACAATAATATCATTCTTCTTCACTCATAAACACATGGCGTAATAAACATTTTTTTTTTTGTTTGTTTGTTTAGATTTTTGTGTTGTGATTTAATTTTCGGAATTGCATGTTGTTGCTCGTATATCTTAGAGAATGAAATATTTTTATGCGTCAGTTATGGCACGCTTCAGATAAAAGCAACAACACAAATTTCTATAATGTGCAGCATTGCAAAATAATGCAAACAAGTCACAAATTCAATATTGTTTAAACACCATTTCCATATGAAATTCCTGTGATCTCAGTTGTTGCTTTTTATATAAATTTGACTTAGAGAAACTTTGTGCGTACATAAACGTTTTGACCAGAACTGACGCTGGCCCTATCGTAGATCTCACAAAAGTCTCATTATTTTTAAACATGCTTGTTGAAAAATATCTCTCTTTCATTCAGAGAAAGGTTCCATGAGCTGAAATTAAATATGAGTTTGTAAACTTTCATATATAAAAGAACTTAACTCGTTGTTAATGCGCAATACATTCCCATAACACAGGCTTATGTTTTTGGATAAAACGATTTTACGTAAACTATAAAACTAATATTTTTAAAAATTCGCTTACAGTCATGTGTCCAAGCAATGAACTCAAAATTATACATTTCATAATGAGAACACGGCATAGCGTAGAAATATTATGTCAAACGTGAGCAAGTTCGTCCCCAATGCCAACCCCATATTTCATATTATCAAGACTTATGCTGGGTATATACCTCCGATGTGATTAAAGGTTCCAGCAAAATAAAATTGATATAGACATGCACTTAGGCATGATCAATTGGTAGCGAAATCAACGATCTAGATCTGAAACGCCAGATTAGCCCAGTCAAAAATATATAAAAAATCTAATCGAAGGAAATATTTGCTCAAATTTAAAAATTTTGCATTCTTTACATTTAATTAAGTTTATATTTAAATAAATCAATTTCGTTCTTTCTTTTCTGTATAACTTCAAAAGTGTTGATGTTACGTAAAAAATAATGAGCGACATTTTTGTGGGAAATTTAGTAAGCTTCATTTTTTGTGTGAACCAATTTATATTACAAGCAGACTTATTAACAAAAACCGCACAATGTCTACCACCAGGACTCTTTAAAGGAGCAACTGCGCCAACTAAAAAAAAAACAACACGGGAATTACTTCACTCGATTTGTCTAATTTGAGTGGGCTACTTAGCAATTAAATAAACATATCGACAAAATTACAAAATTATTCACCAACAACAATAACAAATATCACTTTTTCAGTAGAAAATCACGATGTAGATTAGCGCCTAAAATAGTTTCGCATTATTCAGGCCAACATAACAGCCATATGGCGTATAACGAATCAACTACACTGGTTAATGCGTTCTAACTCAACTCTGGCTTTGGAATAATAAGTTCTTTTATACAATTCCTTTGTGAAACCAATATGGCATTTAGCCGTGCGGTAGTGCTTGCGAATCAAGCATCTACTTTCTGCACCCTTTGGTATCTAAGAACTGAAAATTTCCACAAAAATCTGCAAGTTACCACTTTATAAGAAGATATAAAAATACTACTCGCGCAAATATGAAAGCAAACTATAGGTCATCCTAGCTCTTATGAACGGGTTTAATTAAATTTTAATGGGCACCAGAGACACACAAAAGCAGACACATTGAAGCTATTAAAATTTAGACGACAGCAAGCTACACAACTACACAAATGCCGTTGGCAACAATTGTCGCCATGTTGTGAGCAACTTAATTATTTTCGAAACGTCAGCAGCGGATATTGAAACTGCACGTTTCGATACATATTAAAATTCTTAATATTTGTGATGCTAAAATAATGACTGGGGAATATAAAGTGATCCATATTTCTACCTGAAATACATAC
The DNA here is from genome assembly GCA_963932375.1 of Phania funesta. Taxonomy (NCBI): domain Eukaryota; kingdom Metazoa; phylum Arthropoda; class Insecta; order Diptera; family Tachinidae; genus Phania; species Phania funesta. The sequence continues at coordinate 45,244,569 of OZ010653.1, forward strand.
ATTAAAATGATAATCAAATAATTACCAACTAAAATAAACACAAAACAACAGAATAATGAAAAATTGAAAATCGTTGCTGTTCTGTGTTCAGAGTGGAAACAATTCGAGTGGAATTGTAATATTACTCGTAATAAAAAAAATGGGAAATTTTCTGTTCTGCTTCTGCTTCTTCTTCTACTTCTTTTTTTGATTACGAGTGTTTTTGTTAAAATTTATAGACAAATTTTAATTTCATAATTTTTAGGAATTTTTATTTAAAGAGTTATATAAATAATATGGAAAATAAAACAAAACATATCAAATTATAGTACACAATCGTTGTTTTAATATTTCAGGGGAATTTTATTTAAAAAAAAGTTGATTCGGTTTGATTCCATTAACGTTTTTCTACTCGAAATAAAACGCAAAAAATTATTCGGAAGTGGAATATAGAACAGCTAAAACATGCGGAATTTTCCGATTCCGCATAAAAACTCTCTGATTCGGAATACAGAACAGCAACTGTTTTGGAAATACATATTTCCCTAATGCCAATATTCATAAAAATAAAATCACTTATTCAAAATATACTGACGTGTATTATTCCAAATTTGATTTTACTTTGATACTTGTATCACGTAAAATTGTGAAAACAGGCCTCTTGATTGTTAATGCATTTGCAATATTTCAATTTTGTGATGACCCTTTCTGTTCAAGAAACTTAATATTTTTAAGCTGTAATTTGTTCATATTTCTTATTATATTGGCAGCATTAGATATCTTAATTGCCGGTGAATAATATAAATTAGCTTCAGTTTGCGACAGCGGGAAATGCGGTCGTGAGTGGTGTAGCTGTGATGTTGTCAATATAATCGTCTTAATACGAATGTGTGGATTTTCGCTTTGACAGATTGTAATCGGTAGCCTGATGTCGTCTAAGAGTTTAATGCTTGAGCCTGGCGATACAGCTCTGCCAAGCGAATCATTTTGAATATAATAAATTATTTACAAAGTGGTTCTAACTAATAAATAATAATCCTGAGCTTAGACTAGACAGTATGTTGAATCAGCAAAGTATTCCATATGCTTTAAAATAACAACAAATTGCTCTGTCAGCATATTCTCACAGAGACTCCACGATATATTGAATTAAGTGGTGTGAACATTTAGTGGAATTTTATGGCCACTACAAAAAAATTGCCAATGACGGCTAAAAGAAAAACGATAATAAAAATTGTTATTCTGAAATGAGGTTTTCGATGTGAGGATGTGAAACTTACACAGATAAGTCAAAACACAACTATTGTACTCGCCGATTCGAATAAATTAACATGTGAATAATTCTGTACTCTAAATTAAGGGGGTTTCTAATAAGTATGGATCAGTTATGAAAGTGTCTGGTGGTCATGTCAAGTCTGTTGTATATTATTCAGCTACAGATGCCAACTCACCACGTGAAATTACAGCTTCGATGGCAAGCATGACCACCTCTACCAGATTCACCGGATAGCAATGTATACACAAAAGGGCAACTGGTCCGCGCTTCGCCGAAAATAGCGTTGGTGAGCCCGTCAATATCAACAGATCAGTCAGAAGCAATTCCTTCTAGGCCGAAGTAGTCGCCATATGGGTTACCCAGGCCAACGCTAGGTGCTGCATAGCGAACGCCATCATTGACGATAAACTGTTTAACTGTTGCGGAGATGGCCTGAATTAGTCGCGTCGTTAAAATTTTGTTATGGGGTTTTTAAACCTTTTGTTAATAAGCCACAAAAGACCGATGCCCTAAAATAATCCAGGCCATCGCGCGAAATTAATCGAAACTATGCCGATGTCCAATAAACGCGATACGAAACAGAAAACTGTGGTTAAGGATTCTTTCTTTTTTGGTTGCCCAATGGCCGAATCTTAACGGACCCACTTAAAAAGCTAAGACTTTCGTTTTGCTCTGATTTGGTCAAATTTATTTATTTAGAAATGGTGTAGTTAACAGTAAGTTGCAATATGTAGTGCATAGTTAGTTATGATTGGCAAGAATTTCGTCCAAACTTATTGACGTTAACTGTTTAGCTAAACATTTACTGCTGTTTGGCGGCTATTATCGCCGTATTATGACCATAACTGTCAATGGCCATCTTGTGATAAGAAAACTTACTTAACTAAAAAAATATAAAACTACGACAAAAACTTCATATGACTGTCGGAGTACTGCTTGACGAACTAACTAAATGACTGGCTAAGTAGCTGCCCAAGTGACAGACTGTATTGACTGAACAACCAACTAAGAGTGTGTGACTTAATAGCTGACTTGCCACAAAAATGTTTTAATATTTTCTGTTTGTTGGCTTGTGCAGTTCAGAAATGAACAACAAAAATGTCATCTTCAGCCATAAGTGTCGCTTTGTATGTGGTTTGGTTTGTAATGCCCCCAGTACGTGATCAGTGACAAACTGACTTGTCTCAGTTTCAGCTGACGTACAACTGATTGACTATCTGGTCTTGATGATTTTACTTTGAGTTTTTAACAAAAATTATATCATACTTTTCAAGTTGATTTACTCTTGTGCATTTTCATCTATTTCCATTTATATTTCAACATTCATATTAATGCGCAACTACAAATACTCAGACTTACTTGAAAGTTTTACGAGTGGAAGTTTGTTTGTGTGTTCTGCTACTTTTTTTTATTAAGTGTTGCACTGATATTCCAACTGACGTTTTGCTGACATTTTCAAAGACGTGTGTGTATTTGCATTGTTGTGTCGGTGTATGATGCATTTTGATGTGTAATAAATCGCAATTTTATATTTGTAATCGAATTTATGGGGGGTAAAGTTATACAATATCCCCTCCCTCTCAGTTGACCAATGTTGTTTGTGCCACAAATACTTTTGCAAGTTTTGGAACTTATTAATTTGTAATACAACAATTTGTTTATTGCGTTGTCGAATTTAAATCTATAAGATTTTACGTAGTTGATTTTACGTGCAAATTTGTACTATTTTCGATCCACGTTTTCGTATTTAAATTCAACAAAACGACAATAAAAAGAATCTAATGAACTTAAGTTAAGATCTGATGGACCACCACAAAATAAAAAGTTATATTTATCACACTGAAGCAAGGAGGTGAAAATTTCATAGTGTTTTGTTTCAACAAAGAACTTTTATGATCGGTTATGCTTACGTTAAAGCCTCATCGGCTTAATGTCTAAGGAATGTTTCAAGGTCGGTGTGGCTTGAGTAGTTAGCGCGTTGGCTATTAAGCATTCCGATAGCTTTAGTCGCCCGGGTTCGCATCTTAGCCGCTGCTGCATAATATACATTTTTCCAATTTGTACTACTAGCTTTCTAATTCTACCAGTGTGTATCACAGCGCACTCGTTCGCTGGTAACACTCTATACTCTATAGCAGTTATTCGTCGGCGAAGTAAAATAACTTATAAAATTGGCTATGTACTTAGCTTTAAGTAATGCATCTACACAACACCCACTGCCGCTTTTCTATCTCCTCTACTTCAGTGCGTGGCTACTACAGTTTAATAATTTTCCAAAAAAAAGCAACATAATTACTCTATAAATAATAATGAGTTGGGCATTGCCTTGCAATGTTTGAGTACTGAAGTCTTAGTAATAATTGCTAGTAATGCCAATTAGGGTCGTTTCAAACGTTTATAAAATATACTTTTAAATTTCTTAATTCAAACTTCACTGTTGGTTTTGAGTGAATAAATATTTTATTTTTGGTTTTTAAAACACCTCCCAGATTCATTTGCTTGGAATGCAGTTTGTGACTGTTAGAGTATCAGTAAAAATCAATATAGAAATCTTTATCACTCTTCTAAACTAAATATTTCTAATAAAGAAAAAAAGGCGGTGCATCAATGTCGCCCAATCTTTTTTAATATTTAAAGCAAAACCGAGATCTTTCGTTAATCTTTGAGTGGGTTGGTGCGAACAGGGCCGATATTAATGCACATAAAAATTTATGTTGAGTGCTAGCTTACAGACGCACGACAGATTTTGTTGTTTCACCTTTAGTTATGGGTGATACAGGTATTAAGATATCAGAAGCTCTTCATATTCTTGCCATGAAAATGCAGTAGGATGTTCCTTCGACTTAACACATTTTTCAAATCACTCAAGTGCCTTGCCTTTTTTTAAACGGTGTAAGTGATATTTTACTCCATCTGCTCTCCTTATCATTTACACTTACTATACCCGATCGAAAATGGAATACAACTCTCAGGTATGGGCTGGTGCTACAAAGTTTATTTTGAAGTTTCTCAACAGCTTACAAAAGACGACGAATATGCTTATCGATGTCAATACTGTATCCAACTCTATTGACTAACTGAAACATCGAAGGAAGAAGGGTTGTGTTTAACTGCCTTATCGTTACTTCAGTGGAATATGCTGGATGTAATCAGGAAACTAGTTGCTGGCACTCGAACATGTGTGCGTATAACACGTTTCAGATGAAGGATTCATCCATTCGTGGTACATTAGATATTGGACCGTACAACACACCACTCGTTCTTTAGCCGTATTGTTCGTATGCGAAATTAACTCCCTGCACGTATAATTCCTGCCACTTTCAATGTAGAAAGTTCCAGCACAATGCCTTGTATGCTTGCCAAACAAAATGAGTCTCAATATCCTTGCAGTCTCGCTCTTGCAGTTTCCCTTTATATAAATGAATGAAATATTTTATCGACCTATTTTCTCGGCTTATGTACCTCGCGTACACACACCCTAAGTTTGATGATTCGAGTGCTTACATTTAGCCTGATAAATGAAAGTGGTTATTTATTATCTTTGTATGGAAGGTTCGACGATTATGTTTGATATAAATATTACTGACGCAAAGCTTGAAACTTGTAGTGATAATTATTCTCTAGGTAGACGATAAGTGACATGTATATTTGAAATATTCAATATTCGCGTGTAGTCCAATTACGTATGCGAAATGTCAAGGGAAATCTCGTACTACAAATATAATTCAAATGCATTAACTAAACGTGGTATATTTAACAGTAAAACTATGTTAAACGTTAGACTAACGTTTCTTAATATAGCCCCTACAATCAGTTAGTCGTGAATCCACAAATTCTTCTTTGCAAATTCGGCGACCACTGAATGCTTCAGATAAGATCAAATTGTCTAACAATTTCTGCTTCGACGTACACAATTTTTTTAAATTCGGACAATTAACAAATTGTCACTACCAGAATGATTACATATATGGACAGAATTTTATTGCATTACTATTAAATTTATAATTGGATATGAGAGCTTGAGGCAACTGTAGACCATTTCTTTACATCGCAAGACGGGATTTGTATAGAAGGCTATGGCAATTAACTTCAAAACTGCGGCCTTTTAACATAACGTCTGTACAGCCACATGGTCAGACTAAGTACAAAAGTTCGAATGAACATCGCCAGATAGATAAAGACTCATAACCTGCTTCCAAACAAAGGTTGTGAAGTCCTGCCCTAAATTCTCAAGCTGTATTTTTAGTTTTTTTTAAAATTGATTTGCTGAATAATATAGTGTCGGTAAATTTGTATAATTGACAATCAACAATTAACTCATTCCACATAATCCGAGATAAAACCTTATATCTTCGTAATTAAAACCTAAGTTTTATAATTTTAACGCATTTTATAATTTTAAGGACTTAATAAAATAGAATTTTCACCTAAGCCGAACAATGTCGGCATCTGTGAAATAAACCAATTGTTATTTGAGGTTCGCTTAGTTTTCGTGGCGAGTTCAGCGGAGGAATCTCACTGTCTGCCCTAACAATTTTGAAGCCGGAGTACAAGGTGTTGTACAAAAAAAAAAAGATGCTGAAAAATTATTTTAAAATATTCCAATTAGCTTCAACCAAAAGGAATCTTCCGGTTAATCTTGATTTTGTCTTTTATAATGCAAAAATACTTGAACGTGTAATTATTGCCTTTTTGCTGCTGCTTACTGATAAATTTAATTTGACACTTGGCACGTTCTCTCTTTGCAATTTAAAATTTTCCATATTTAGAACTTGAGTTTTTCTACATTTCATAATCAAATAGAATCTTAAATAAATCGTAATCCTTCTTTTTGTATTTTTGTTTTTTGTAACACTCACAAAACAAATACGAGTAATAATCTACAATTTGTTAAATAATAAACATCATAAGCTGATGACAAGATGTGATAAAATGTTGCATCGCCATAAGTGAGGCAGGCGATCAAAATGAAATTGTACAAATTGAATTATAGTTGTTGCCAACACAACAAATATGGAAACAGCATCTTAACAGAGTTGTATTCGCAAATGTACATATTTATTCTAGACATTATCTCGATTTTAATCATTAATTTACACAGCTTACCATTTTATTTAATTATTTATAATTTAAAGTAAAACGAATAAAATAAATGTATGTCAGTTATTTATTTTAGTTTTTGCTATGATTTTTTAAGCCACTGGAATCAAATATTTTTCACATTAATTGGCAATAAATCAAAAATCAAGTTTGATAGAAAAACAAAGACACAAATACAATTCTGTGTCACCCGTTTATCAGCCAGTTAAATGCCAGTACAGAATTATACAAATGCCAAACATTAAATAAACAAATCAAACATTTAATAAACATTTTTAGGTAATGAAATGTTTTCTTGGCACAGTGGGTAGAGATCTTGGATTACTTCACCAAGCACGAATTAAAGAACAACTTTTAATCTAATTAACTATTTTCTTTAATATTGGCTGTACAAAAAAGTTATCGCTTTTATTTGTATAAATAAATATACTTATATATAAATATACTTCTGATCACACCAAATACTTATTGGTAGCAATCCAAGCTAGACGGTATTCCTGCACTGGTCTGGAAAGACTGCTCTTTAACCTTCTTAACAAATAATTATTATGCTGGCGAATTTCCAATACGTTGGAAGGTTGCTAATGTAACCTCAACTCGTTAAAAGTGTGAGGCCAACGAACCTGAGAGTTACCGTCCAAAAGAATTTTCTTCTGCGCATTCTTAAGTTATGGAAAGTATGAAAGACTTTCATCTTATGGAATATTTAGAGTCTTACAATCTATTTCGCGGTCACTAGTGTAGTTTCCGTAGAGGAAGCTCTACGGGAGAACTGATATTTTTCCTCTCATATATATGATGTCATTCCATACACACTTTCAGGGAATATAAAGTAGCGGATGTTGATATTTCTAAGGCGTTTGATAAAGTGCGGCGCGGTGTACTCCTGTCAAAACTAATTTCTTTTAGTGTGGGTAATGACTTCTCTCGAATCGTATCAAGTTTTCTCAGCGATCGCACTATAATAGTTGTTATAGATGGGATCAAGATCATTTTTTCTAAATGATATTCTATATCAAACTTCCAATCGTATCTATTCTTTTTAAAATGACAGTAGCGCTTGCCACTCGATTGCATTCAGTAAAAGACCAAAAACTTAACCGAGATCTTGTCATAATCTCTGAATGGCTTCAGCTTTAATGCCCATAAGACCCAATGCTGTATGCCTTTGTACGACCGATTATGTTGCTCCATCGGCGATATAAATATTAAGGACACAGATGCTCTTAGCGTTCAGGGTTTGCAAAGAAGCATTCAAGTGGATCGGTTTTTTAAACGTTGTAATATGTACTTCACTCAATCTGATCTCCTTATTATATATACTATCCTTATCCGACTCCTTCGAATGTGGAATAAACTCCCTGCAAAAGTTTTCTGCAAAGTTTTCTCTTTCAATGTGGGAACATTTAAATCGGACATAAATAAAAACCTTGTATTTTGATTGAAAAACGAATATAATTTTTTTTGGAAAAGTATTGTTGCACTTTTAATCAGGAGGAATATTTTTATTAAATTTCATATATTTATGTATATATATGAACATTATCTCTGATTCTTTAATTTTTTTTCCAACCTGATTCTGGTGCTTTTTGGTATTCTATTTTTTGAATTTTTAATGCCATGGTGGCGTCCGGTAACATGTTCCTGCCTCTGCTAGGAGTCTGGCTAAATAAGTCGAGCGGAGAGAAGTTAAAATTCTCTTATAAAAAATCTCTAATCCACGGTGGAACAGCGTATTCCAGGAATGCGTGCCCAAGAGGGTGTTTGGTTTCTAGTATGCGAACTCTAGACACCAGTCGATCTCCAGTTTTAATACAGACTTACCCGTTTCTGAAACTACGGTTTTAGTTGGCCATGAGAGGAATCCGAAAGAGATAGACAAAACTGCCATGCGAGGGGAGGACGGGTCAATCTTTAAATGTACTTCTAAAGCGTTGGACCAGGAAATTCCCAAAGGGTGAAGAGGTTTATAATTATGTTCTACGTTTTTATTTTTACTTTTATTAAATTATTTCTTTAAATTTATTATTATACCTTATCGGTTTGCTTTCCTTAACAAGACTCTATTTTTTATTATGAGGCGTTTACAAGGTAAAGAAAAATAACTATTTATTTTGACAAGCAATTTCAAAGCACCCTTTAGTTTATATTTAACAAAGTATACAAGAGACAGGTGAGGATTTCTCTTAACAAATAAACTATAAACGTAAATACATACATATACATAACTGTTAACCTCTGTAGGAACTCCGGTGTTTATTGACCAATAGAGGAATTCTGAAGATAAGGACAAGAAACCCCCGCAAGAGCCAGTCCCAAAGATACTCCGGCGGAAGCGGCTTACACGGTAGCGCACATTTTGTGTGAATGTCCAGCACTCGCTAGCATAAGGCTTAGGTCTACGGGCAGACACTTGTTAAATGTGGATGGCATCGTCGACCTTAGCGTTAGACAATTCTAGCAATTAACAAGAAAATGTATGATAAGGAAGAAAATCGACACTCACCAGTCGACAGTCTGAAATCACTTTAGTCGAAAGTAAAGGCTAGTGATGGCATAAGACTTGAATGAGAGTAAGGTAATCGTAAATTACTTATCGCTTGCCTAAAATGAATTCGAGTAAAGGGGATCGGAAAGGGACATTTAGCGGTTTGCTTCGAACGTTGGGGGGCACCGTTAAAAAAATGCTGAATTACGTTTTTAAATTTTTTGGATTCAAAGTGTTCTTTCGTCTTTCTGATCTAAGTTGTTCTTCGATCTAAACAATTTTTCATATTTTAGGTTTCTAGAATAACCTTGCAATTGTAACTCTATATTTTTTTTAATTATTTTTGCGATTTCAGAAGTTTTTTGTTTTTATTTCTACTTTCAACGCTTTTATCCATTTCGGTATTTAATTCCATGGCGATAAAATTTAAGCTTGAGATACTTTACTTCAGCATTTATGCGGTCACAGTAAAATTGATCTAGCAAGTAAAACTTTTTAAAACAGCCTAGAAGTAAATGATATATTTGTACCAAGAAACTAAAACTGGGTTGCAGAATTAATGATGAACTTGTTATCCTGCCAACCATTACAGGGAATTTTCAGGTTGAACAAAAAACCATAAAGCGAAAGAAGTAAGGAAAGCCATTATTACAAAATTTCTCTCCGATAAGTGGCTTTTGACTGACAATAATTATTTCTTGTCTACTTCCGAATAAAAATGTCCACAATACAAATCACGTGCATTTGGTCGGATTCAAATTTGCGCACATTGTAGCTAATAATGCTCCACCGTGCAAGTGTCAACTTTTTTGCTTGTTACTTTAGAAGTACATTTGTATATTATACGCACTTTGTTTTGTATTTGAAATTTTTAGTCATTTAGATTATGAAAAATATTTATGGAAACATGATTTATGTCTCCAGCCCACAGATATGGCTGACAAGCAAATACGACTGACTCGTTTCGTATGGCTAACACATTGGATAGATTGAATGTGTGTTTATGCGGACGATTTGAACATTTTTCCGTCCGTCTGATGGCCGGTGTGTTGCTCATACGCACCGGGTGTTAGTTGATCGCGTGCTTTTCTTGCTGCCAGCATGTGTGAGTGTTTCCCACTGTAGCTCTAAAAATAATATCAATAAAAAATAAAATGTTTTAACAAATTTGGTTAAATTAACCAATATCTGAGTTGAATATGAACTAAACAAATCCCTTGTTTGAAGTTTATTTAAGTTTTTATTTTTTGTCAAATTACTTTCAACACCAGCAACAATAAAGTTTTGTTGCAGCAGCTAAACCGTCAGCAGCAACTACAAAACCAAAAAAAATTTGTTTGCAATCATTAACGAAATTGTCAATTATGGTCAATATGTACAATAACCCACTAGAGTCATACAATTAATTAAACATATTTAGTTAAATCTCAAAAATGAAATAAAACTAAAAACAAAAACAACAACAAGAACAAAGTAAACAAAAAATTAACTGAAAACAAACAAAAAAAGTAATAAAATGTTGTTGGTTTGTTTATATTTTGTGTCAATGAAAAAACAGCAACAGAAAAAACATGTTCAAAAGTTGCAAAATTAAAAACCACAAAATTCGAATAATGAAATTTATCATTCATTAATTTGTCTAAAAAACCAAAATTTTCTTAATTAAAACAAATAGAAAAACAGAAAAACCTAAAAATAAGAGCAAAGCACAACTAAATCCAAAAGTAATTTGCTTGTTAATCCTCTTGATTACAGTGCAACACAGTCATTAAATTCATTTCAATGCATTCAGCACATTTCTCTCAATAGAAACAACGACGTGGAGCAGGAAAAAAGCTCGCAAAACTTTCTTGTATTTAGAGAAACCTCAAGATTTCTTTTTCTATATTCTATGGTGCGAGTACTTGATTGTACTCAAAGAAAATGTGTTAGAAAACTTTACCAATAGCTTCCGCATCATAAGATTTTCAGTTCTGTTCTAAAACACCCTACTACCGTTCTGTGTCATCGTACATGGGGAATGCTAAGCCTAGGAAATGTAGTACACGACTTTAGCACCAGTCATTTTTACATAAATGATTAAAGAAGGGGGCGATTACAGACGATCACTTAGAGAACTAAGACATTAATAAGATGAAGTTAAAAGTTCGTTAATATTAAACTGTTAAAGCCTCTTTTACACTATCCTACAAGTGTTTCGATTTTCGTTGGATTTTTGCAGAGCGAAACCTAACGATAATTGTTCTTACTGCACTAATAACCTTAATTGACATATAATTAAAAAGACGTGTTTTAAACAAAACTTTAACCAAGTAGCAAAGAAAGAAACTGAAACGATACTTTCGGCAGCAACGGCAGAGCACTTTCGAGTAGCGAGTCAATGGCTCTTGAGAATTTTTGTTTGTTTCTTTAAAAATAACAATATGAAGTGGTAAAAAAGCTCAACAATTTTTAACACTAGACTGAACAAAATGCATTGATAATAAATAAACACAACGGCAGTATTGTTCCGACGCAAGCTGAAAAATAATAAAAGCCATACGACTGTCAGATTTCCATCCTTATTCTTTTAAAACTCTGATTACATAATGCTTTCACACTATAATAACATTCTCACTTTACTTTAATTTTTGACAAATCGATTTACTCGCTCTAGTATTGTGACAGGCGCTTAAGTAGTTGTTTGGCTGCCATAAAACTTTCAAATGTGTTTTATGAACGAAGATCTCGAAATTTGAATAAAGACGCAGAACGGTTCATAATATCAATCAAATTGGTCTATTTAAAAAAAATGTCTCTCTCAAATCGTAGAAAAAGTTACTTTTCATAAAATTAGTCTTTTGTTGAAATTGTGATTCAGTAATTTTAATTTATCGCACGCTCTGTGTCATAAAGCGCCAGCCTACTGACGCCATTTATTTTTAACAGTAATTTTTTCTAATCGATAACTCTTTATCTTTGTTGGCAGTAAAGCTTAGTCCGAAATCAGTTTTAAAAACATTTAGGTAATTTCGCTGGCCCATGAAGCGCATTAGGCGATGAGTTATAGTATTTCAGCAAGGTGCAAATAAATAGGTTTAAATAAATTATAAAGAGAATTTTAACTGATCCATCGTCCGAACACAAGCGTTCAGAGTTAAAACCATGTCTTTTATCAACAATTTCAATAATAATACATTCAGAAAAAATGTTTCTCTTTGTTTTATCCTCCACAAGGCATAACCGACATAAAGAAGTACTAATCTGATTTCCATTCGACAAAGGATGATCGGACAACAAATCAATCAAAAGGTATTCCTATTTCATTTCTCACTTGTGATCACTAACATCACCGTTGCAAACATACCGCCATAAAACGGCTATGGACCACGAATCGGAGTATCAGAGGCTAATTCATCTGGTAAATAATTGTCTTTATCTCCAGGTATCCACTACAAGAAAACCTTATTAGTTGCCAGTTTTTGATGTCTTGTCTGGATAGAATTTCCTAAAAAGGAGGTAGCTTGACTATCTGAGAAAATAGCAAAATGCGCCCCTTTAGACCAGAATTTTCGCTTCAAAAACTTTTAATAAAATCTTAAACGATTCTCAAAGATTGTTGGTGGTCCTTGCTTTTTAAATGCATCTTTTCAACAAAATATTTCAGTCCGTTAAACAATCTTTGAATATAAGTATCACAGAGGTTGACCTTTGGAATTAATCACAGTAAAACCCGCTAAAATCGCTAACCTAAGCTGTTACATATAAAAGACAAAGCAGGCACTCTATAAAGAGTAATTGTTTGTATAACAACTAAAGAGGTAGGTATACATGAAATGCAATGGATGTTGCAATCGTGGAAGGAACAATCAATATTGTGGACTAAAAGTCAATAATGGAGTGAAAGACACCCAAATATCCGCAGGAAGCCACCATGACGAAAGTATCTTGTGATACTTTTCGTACAATTTTTATTAATTATCTTTAGTAGGAACGGTTAAGCAACACACAATATTATGCGAGCTTATTGATACGGTTGAGCGACGACAGCAAAGTAACATATTTTATATCAAGCCACCTACCAAAATATTCGACATTGCAGTCATAAACATCAGTTATTAAAAGTTGAAAGGGGAAAGAATGGAATAAAACTTCGGTTTATGATTATTTTAAGGTGCTTGCGCGACTTGACTATAAGCAGGACAGCGACGTTCAATCACTTGTAGCAGTGTAAAACCCTAAACGATGAAAATGTTGGCAATAATTTTAGAACACACTTTATTGTTTTTTTGTTTTTTTTTTTGGTATTTAAAAACACTTCAAAACTGTTTGACTTTTAAGCAAAATTATATTTCCGTTTAATAAATATGTATTCTCAAACTCATTATAGTGTGTATCCCAAGTTCATTTACAACTTCTCAATGGCGCATTCTCCTTGAAAACGTCAGAAACAAGAGCTGGTGAACGCGTTGTTTTTATTTGAGGAAATGAAACTGTATTTTATAGAATTTATTTTATATAAAATTTTATAAAAACAGATTTGCTTACTTTGTTCAAATAATGAAGCCACAGAAACCCACTTAAAGGTTTTCTTTACCAGTTCGTTGGAAAATGTAAAAGATGAAAAACTTTATTCATTTCCCAAAGCTGCAGATAAACTAAGGAAAAGGCAAGAAAATTGCGTAGCTAAGGAGTTTTCAAAACTAAAAGAGGTTATAAATTCATTTGAAATAAAATAAAATAAAAAAAGGGGAAATAATTTAAGACAAAAGAGCCACGAACAGACATTTACAGTCGCTTGTAAAATAAACTCATAACAATTTAAAACATAAAGAAGAGCTAAAGCAGAAGAAGTTTAATGTTTTTCGGTAGTCAAGGACAATGAAAGTTAAAATGAAAATCTTTTCGGACAAAATAAAGAACTCAGACAATTACGACAAAACTCCAGCTTATAAACTTAAGAGGCGGCTTTTCAAACAGGAAAAAGGAAGAAAAAGTCAGAATTAAATCCTAAAGAGAGGGTTTCTAAATGTGGTGCGTGTAGACTGCACATCTTTATTGGGTAAATAAATATAGAATTTAAGTAAAAGATCACCCATATGTTCGTGAACAACTACCCTAGTCCAAAGATCGCCTTCTGCCCGCTCGAGGTTTATGTGTCGTAGGAAGGATTTCGTATAGCAATGTTACGCATATGTATCAAATCAAAAAATCATAAGTCTATATTTTTATAAGTTGTCATACTTTTCGCAGTTTATGTTATTAGAAAAAACCATTCCACTTAGAAAAGTACAAGTTGTTTAATTCCGACAAAATATCAGCTTTTTGTGTTTTGAAGAAACAATTTACGGATTCGATATGAATGAATTTCTGTAGCATCTGTCTATGCTCCGAGACGTATATGCACTGAAATAACACCACGCAAATTTGAATGCAATGCAGTAGATTACATCTCTTAATGCAGTCCATAATTTATAAAAGAATGTTGTTAAAAGGAAACAGTTAATCGAGGTGTTAGCACCAATTCAATGCGTAAGTGGGATTCAAAACGCTCGAATATCGAAAATCAAAGACGGGTTGATTTTTATTAAGAAATGAAAACGGTGTTGCCCCTGTTGTACACATTGCAACCATATCTGTTAGGTACTGGTTAGTTATAAGATTACTATAATTTGAAAGAGCTGAAGTAATTGTTACATTTTTTCCATCAGCAATCAGGGGATGACTCCTAATCATGTGCCGGCACAAAAAAGAAGGGAGGATAGCGGGAGTAGTATTTGTGGACAATCGATTTAAATTCTCCTACATTGAAAGTGGCAGGAAAGATTTCTGCAGTGAGTTTATTCAACATACGAAGAGACCGGCTAAAGAACGAGTTTGCCCTGTAGTGCGTTCTGCAGTCTAACGGACAATCTACAAAGAACGGATGAGCCCTTAATGAAGAACGTGTTATATGCACATTTGTTCGTGTAATGGAAAACAGTTACGCTGTGGAAATGATACTCGTACAAAAATGACATGTAACCTACATTGCGTCGCTGTTCCAGTGAGTCAGTAGAGTTGTACACCGATAAGCATCTAGCCGTTTTAAAAAACAGAGGCTCATGGGTGCTTCTTTGGCGATCTGAAAAATGTGTTTAGGATAACCAACACTTTTCATGCTTAGAGCATCAAGAAATTTCTATTTCTTAATACCCCCAACACCAACAACTTCAGATTAAGCAACATAATCTGTCGTACGTCCGCGAGTAAGATCACAATATTCAGTGTAGACCTCCCCATTCAGAGGTCTACACTGAATGAAAGCGAATGACAGATGCGGGTATCATCTGCAAGAATATAAATAGAAATTGCAGTTCAATATAAAAGGTCACTTAGAAAAATAAGGTAAAATGTAGAAAGAAGAGTTCTTGCTTTCACTTTCGTACTATTAATAACTGATTGCGATTGCAAATAATCTATAAAAATCAGGATTACTTGAAATTACTATCAATCCTCTAATCAAAAGAAATAAAAAATAGTTCGACTACTTTTAAAGATTAGTTTCGATTATTATTGATTATTATTAATTATTTTCAAAGTGTAATGCATTACAAGTAATTTTGTTTGTTAAAAATATAAATAAAACAAAGTTATCTTAAGACTATAATGAGTTATCTTAAAAACGAGTGAATTTTTAACAGCACCTTGCTTTTGCTTTAAAATATTTTCCAATATTGATTTAGGCTTCACGTTACTGTTAGGGTTTTCATCCACAGATTTTGTTGATAATTCACTTTGGTTTTCAGCTTATCTGGAGGTAAGAACTGTTGAACATTTTCAGGAGGTTCATTAACTTTCATTTTTAAAGGCATCAATTTAAATTCAATTAATTCTATTTCTTTTGTTATATTTGTAATATACATTAATTTTTAAAGACCAATTTTTAAAGTTTTATTGATTTTCGCAAATATTTTCTATGAATTGTATATATATTCTTAAGGATATTAAACAAGTCTTAAAAACTTATAAAAGGGTCGCGTTAATTAAAAGCGCAGGTGATGAGTTGATTCGGCACAACCCATTGTTCAATATTGTTACAAAATATATTAATTTCAAATAAAATTTATGAATTTAAAATTACTATAATAACACATATATGAATTAAACTAATTATTTAATTAATTTTCGTTTTTTTTAGCTTTTGTTTGTTTATTTATTGTGACTCAAGGCGAACAAATTTTGGCATTGGATCGAATTTACCAAACGTCCAATTCGCTTTGCTCCCACGTTTTCACTAATTCGCCTTGCTTATAATATGTAAAAATATATCCGACAACGATTGCCGCCTTGGACTGGAAATAGTCAAAGTAATATCTGAAAAAATTAGATTTATGTGCCCTAAGGTTACCGCAACCATCGACTTATGAAAATCCAAAAAGTTGATCTCGAAAAATGGATCTGTAAATTGACATACAAGATCGTGCGATTGGCCTGATAAATCAACAACAATTGATGCCTTGGAGGCCAACATTGATCGTGTTATTCATGACACACGGTCAGCAATGCTCGAAAAAGGCGCCAAAAATTGGACGTCATTTTCAAGTGTTAATTTAATCTTTGGGATAAATTTTGTGTTATTTTAAAGTTCTATCAGGCTTAAACAACTTAAGCAATATTTATTTTAATTCATAAAAACTGTTCCAATGAATTCGACGATTTGCTCGTAGTTAAATGTATAGTAGATTTTTTTTGTTGTTGATGTAAATTATTAATTAAATTTTTGTGTTACTTTTTCATACCCGACAATAGGGTTGAGAACCTCCCGAGATCAAAGTGAGCTAGCCGAGTACGTCGTCGGGTCCAGCAAACCGTAACATAAATGGCTAAAAAAGTCATTTCTCAATAATGAACAACAAGATAACAACCTTTTTATATTTGTTCAAACCCTTCTTTTTACTGTTGAACCTCTGGCGAAAAAAATTAATGAATAAAAAGGCGAAGACAATTCACTTTCTATTGTAAATCAAATTTCTTTAATAAATTCTTTTATAAGAACTGAGCGAATGCAATTTTTTTAATTATAGAAAATCAAATAGTACAACATTTATGCTTCGAGATTTTATCCAAAAAGTTTTCATATTGCGAAAATTATTATATATAATACAATCGATACATTTTCGAATGTTTATTGCCGAAATCCTTTTTAAAAAACAAACATCCATTTTATTCGATATTGCAGATAATTCATCTTACATTTTTGATTCGAACAAACTTCAGTTCAGAGTCCGCATTATTTCCGAATCAACCGAGTTCTTTCAATAGCTATAATGGAATTATCAGGCATGTTCTGTATATCACGTGGTTTAAATCACGAGGGCGATTTGATGTGGTTCTGCAAATCACACTATTTTACGTTTTTCGAAAACAATAGAAAACAGCTGATTTTCAACCGTTGCATTTTGTTTGTTTATTTTGTTACATTCTTAATAAATATATTAAGAGCAAATTAAGTAAGTAAAAATGCCGGCAGCTACTTTATTGATAGCAATTGCTTCAAGAAATTGTCATTTAAAAATTTGACGTCAAATAAATGTTCACAGGCCATAAAAAGAAGACGAAAATAAATGTCAGTAAACAAAAAATATGAATACAAGAACTACGAAGTTACCATTGTTTTTATTGATTAAATTTGCTTACATTTTGGACTTACTAATTCATAAATCTGCACAAAAATGACTCGGTTATTGACTGTTATTAAGTTTTAAAACAATATATTTCTTAAATAAAGAACATGATGGTATAAATTGAATATATCTTACATGACTTTGTAAGAATGTGTCACTTTGGCAACAAAGATAAATAGAAAAGACATCATGTCTAATATATAATAACATATTTAATCAGAGCTATACGAAATACGTGAAGACAATAAGCAAGTGATTTGAAACCGGAAGTTATCTTGCTCGGCGGTTTCAAATTACGTGATTTCATTCTTTTTTGTACGCAGAACACCTTTTGCATAATTCAAAATCACTTTGATAAAAATTGACAAATTCATCTGTCTAACGAATCTGTTTCGTGTGGATTAAAAAGGGTACGTTTTTACAGATTTTAGGAGTCTTAGAATATCACCAGTTATGACGCTAACTCTTATGTTCTCTATCCGAATCGCACAGTGGGTCCAGAATATAAATACATTTTCAATCTTCTACAAGTGAAAACATTTTTCTCCAGTTTGTTTAGTTTTTTTTATAAAGTTTTTAAATCTGAAACTTATTCGGAAGTAACTTAAATATTTTCATTATTATTTGTTGTAAATAAAACAACAGCAAACAGTCCTACCTCCTGCATCCACGAATACAGCGCGCAGAATAATATTCTTGTGATAAAATTTGTTCGTTAAACTCTGTGTTTCTTAAGGTTTTTGTGGTAAGTCAATTTCTGTTATTGGAGTGAAGAAAACAACAACAAGAAATACATTTTTCAATTATAAATCCATTGTCGATTAAAATTTTTTGCCATTTCTTGGTAAAAAGCAGTGAAAGAAGATTCCTTTCTTTTTAATTCTTTTTTCTTAGTTATATTTAGTAAAATAGTTAAGTTAGAAAAGTGCAAAGTAATATAAGAATAGACTTTTGTTTCATGTGTGTGAAGAAAGATAAAAAACTTTGATCGAAAAAAAGGTCCTGGCTTGAGATACTTCACATGCGAGTGTGTTGGGAAGAATGTTCATGTGAGTACGTCGATGTGTGTTCTTATCTAGTGAGTGAGTAGTTGAGGTTTTATTGTTTAAAAGAAAATGAAAAAGTTTTTCATTAAAGTTTTATAATTTCGATGATATTTTTTTTCTTTTTAGAAATGTGTTTAGAAAACTAATGTTCTTCTGTCGTTGATGACGGTAATGATGGCAAGCATATTGGCAAATATTTTCGAATGTAAGTTTATTTGTAGAATTTTGTGTAAATGAATTTTAATATGAATTATATTTCAACATACATACAAAACTTTGTCCTAATATCATCTTTTATAATATGGGCGTTGCTCTACTCCATTACTTTCCATTTTAAGTTTTTTCAAATAACGTCGCGTGATTTTTTTTTTTTTTTAAGTATCGAACTTTAAGTTGATAATACTGGTTGAAATGTGCGCCATTTTTACAACTCTTACTAGTTTTGTATTTATTTCGGTTTGCCGTTTCATCATGAGAAGATTGGGACTTAAACAACGCTTGCAATTAGTGGAGATTTTTTACAAAAAACATGGAAACATAATAATCGTCTATCAGAGGAAATAATTCCAGCAACCATAAACCGATTTCGCAACACTTTTACTTGACAGGACACCACGCATCCTCAGAGACGTCGAAGAGTGCGTACCAAAGAAACTGTTGCTGCTGAAGTTTGTGGTACCGTAGACGAACTATATTAATCCATATAACATCGTGCCTAACAATTGGAGCCAATTGTTTTGCGGAAATATATGAGTTTGCAGGCTTCCAAATATAACTCGTACAAAAATGGAACTCACGACCAACCATACGTTTGTTTGATAATTATTCTTAAAACGAAATTGCAAATTGTGTTTCTGAATTTCGCAAGAAAATTTTGTTCGGCGAATAAGCAAATTTATGGTTGGAAGGATGCGTCAATGAGCAAAACAGCTTCACTTGGAGCCATTACCGAAAAATTATTTTATCTAGAAAAAATCACTTTTTGGTGGAATTATTGGTCTGTATTTCTTCAAAATCGATTCTGCCCAGAAAGTAATAATCCATGATGACCGCTACATGACCATGATCATTGACAGTTTTTTACCACAATTGAATGTCCCTAAAGTAGTGGAGCTGAGGTTCAACATAAAATGGTTCAAATTGCACTTTCCGATTAGACTTTCCCCGAGCCAGCTGAGGCGGTCATATGCCGGAAATCATATTCATATAAAAATGACAAAGAACAGCTGGTTCGAATAAAGCAATTAACACCATATATCTATGTTTTATTTAAAACGCATTTGAGATGATAATTTTGATGTTTGGAGAAATCAAAAACTCATAAAATGTTTTCACTTTTATGAAAGAGATAAATATAGCAAGAGATTTAATTGACATTTTAATGCAATCAGATATAAAATTGAATTTGGATAATCTACACACAACGGCAATAAAACCACTTGTTGAATGTTGTGACAAGAATTATAAAAGCAGTTTACCTTATGAGAGCAGCAGACAACTTCTTAAAATATGTTGATGAATTACTTTTCCTACAACTGAAACAAAAAATGTTAATGCATTTAAATAAAACTTTACAAAAATAAAAATGTTTCCCCTATTTACACTTACCAGAAAAAAACTCCTTCAATTTTATTGTACCCGAAAATCGAAGTTAAAAAATAAGAAAGAACAAAGAACTGTGGGAAAGAGACGAATGGAAGTGCACATTATCTTTCGTCTCATGACGCTTTAGGGTGTTCTGTATCTAAACGCTATGGATAACATGTGTGAAATGGTAATGCGTGGATGGATGCATGCTGCAACATGTAGCGAGCTAAAAGTGTTCATAAATTGTACGTCTAAACATATATTTATAAAACAGTAAATAAATGTCACTGTCACAGAGTGATTTGCCCTAAACTTATTATTTCTACCTATTGTGGAAGAAAAACTTTGGGTATTTTGTAAGAAACAATTCAATTTTTATATTTTATTTTCAAAAACAAAGCAGGAGTAAGTACCATATCATTTTGCGCGCTGTGTTATGTAATATATTATTAAGAAATAGTTTTGTTTTTTACGTGTAGGGGCCGGTTCGAGTTCTAACACTTTGCATGAAGGGGACATTGGCATTGGAGAGGTAAATTTATGTCTTGTAGACACTGGACAGGTTAACCGGCTTCGGTTAATATAGCACTGGTATCGTTATACTATAGTTTGTGTATTAACACGTTGAGTGTCACGTGGTTTTATAGCGACTTCCCCGTCAGGCCGCGCGGGCAGGTATCGTAGTACAGCAATGCGAAGCGCAATACTGGCAAAATAGAGTTTACTCGATTGAAATTTTAAAACGTATTAGGGCCATTGTTTTTTAACAAAGTGGAAGCAGCATTGCATACAGTAAAAAATGACACAATCTTCAGAAAAACCTGTCTGAGTTTCAGCAGTGCGAAAATATTGCAAATTGTGCTATGAAGAAAATGTGGCACAGAGTGGCAGAAAAATAGCACGAAATTTGCCCATACAGGTAATAACATTTTGTGACACTTTATGTTTACCTTGTTCCAATAAAATCCATTATAGTTTTCAAAAAAAATGTTCAATTTTTACTTTTATCATCATATTTTATACTGTCAGTCGCCGGCGACTGACGCGGCCTAAGCGCAAAAGTTGGTATCAGTCACCGGTGACTGACGTGGTACTCATACAAAAGAACAGTTACATGGATATAATCTGTTTTCACCGGTCTTGGGACCAGTCATTTTCACTAGTCACGCCACAAGACCAATTTACACAAATTGCCCACAGGGAATGCAAGTAAGAAGAAAAATTTTATATTTTTCTTTGACAAAGCAGCAGATAAACAAAATCTTCTGGTGTTTGCTAGTGACCTGAAACGAAGCTCATTTCAGTAAAGTTCATGTTCTGTTGCTGTTCCCATATAAAGCATAAAGAGATAAATATATTTTATTTATCACTTCATAGAAAGTGATCCACATGAAAACGTAAAAAATACCAAAATCGTTAAAAGTCAACTTTTTTAATTGTCTTTTAATTAACGATACAAATTCATGAAAATAAAATACAAACGTACTGGGAAGGGAGAATAATTGCCAGCATTCTAACTGGAGAGAGTTCATGACAATACAGACAGGATCCCTCAATTTATTCTTGCAGAAAACGTTGCTTGATTTTATAGCGTTGATTGAATGACTGACTGACTAAGAGAAATTGAGTGACTATAAAGCATAAATTATGAACGTTGTGAAAATTATAATGATTTCGTTAAATTTTATATTTTTAATGTTTGACATTTTATGACACTGAAGGTAGATGGAGGACAGAAAAGCCAATTCCAATTTTACCTGTGTCTTTTGTTTTAAGCAGCAATATAAGGATTCATTTTCATGTCGTTTTAAAGCTGCCCGTACAGAATGATATGCTACACTCGCATAGCTGCAGCGTCAATAAAAAATAAATACCAAATCATATGCAGCACATGCTGCATAAAGTTCTAGTGCAAAATGCTTTCAATTGGGTCGGTCATTAAGTCAATCAAGAAACAATCCATTTTAGTTTTATTTAATATGTGAGTATAAGGTTGCCAACAAAACCCAGAGATCTTCATATACTAGACGAATTTAAAGCAAATTTTTCTTTAGTAATATGAATTACTAGTAAGTGGAATGCTTAATATTTTCC
Organism: Phania funesta; assembly: GCA_963932375.1. Taxonomy (NCBI): domain Eukaryota; kingdom Metazoa; phylum Arthropoda; class Insecta; order Diptera; family Tachinidae; genus Phania; species Phania funesta. Next base: position 45,266,784 of record OZ010653.1, read on the forward strand.
TACCAAATGTATCCTTGCAATTACAGTGCTTACATCGTTGTTTTAGAAGAAATCTACTACAAGATATTTCGAAACAATAATTTTGAATTAGAAATCTAATGTTATTTTGAGGGCTTTTTTAAGGCAGAATGCATTTAAATATTCCGAACAATATGGACCTTGAGTTGTATATTCCTGTATAATATATTCTACTAAGTTCTACAGAGTGACCACATAGTTGTTTCAATTGTTTTATTTCGGAATCAGACAAAGTTACCAATGCCATTCAGTTTTTAGAATATTCAGTAAGGTTTCCCATTGTTTCACAATAGCCAGACAGAAATTGATGCGATGTGAAGACAACATAGCCGCCGTAGAAGCCAGTATCGAAGAAGTAGCAGAAATGTAGAAGTCAGCCTATATTCACACAATGTTGTGATGATGCACGAATTGAAGCCGGGCGATCATAGACAACCCCATATGGGAAAAAAGGAAAACTAAAAATGTTAATAGAACAAACTTCTAAAAACCTCTTCTGCTTTTAAGTACTTGGAGTAAAACTTTATTTGAATTTAATTGTTGCATAAAATAATAAGTATAAATATATGTATGTACTAGTAAAAACAGTACAATTCCACGACTAATTTTAGATCGTGTTTTTGTTTAAAACGGTCGGAACTATTTAAAAAATAGTACTTTATTAAACAATTTCTTACCTAAAAATAGCACCTCTGCATTTGTGCTATGGCTACGAAAAAGAGAGAGAGAGCTCCTCATGTTCCCTTGTTTATGACAAATAGCTGTAGCAGCGCTCCCTTTTTAAGGCTCAAAATCACTTTTACTGCTTTAAGATCTTTTCCAACTAGTAAAGTTATACACTTTTGTATTATTCCTGCCTTTTGGCAACTCTGTTCTTTATCTTTAATTTCACATACTGGTAACAGCCATCATCACCGACATTAACAACAAAAACAGCAATATTTTGTATTTTTAAAAAACTTGATTTGTTATATGGAGCCAAAGCGAGAACAGAACTCAACTGAACTGAACATCAGCCAGAAATCACATTCGTCATAAAGATATTTACGAGCTTTGGCAATTAATAAATTTGTGGTAACTGCCATATAAATCTCACCAAAAACTTATACATACTTGATTTCAGAAAAACAACGACAACAATTTAAAAGGGTGACTTTTCTCATGTTCTCAACTCTAGAATCAAATTTCAGATAAATTTAATATTTATTTAAATACAAATTCTTAGAATGAGGGTCAGGCATCTCAGAGAGGTCAAACTTTTGGTCATATCTTGTAGCCTTTCAGGTTGTATGCTGATAATGAAACAATGGCCTATTAGATTATGATAGTGTTTGGCCAAGCTCGCACAGAAAATGATTCAGCAATGTTAAATTATAAGATTCGGAAGATATTTTTAATCCAACCGCGAAGTTCAACAAAATTATATACTCGTATCTAAAAGGATATTTAAATTAAGTCAATTTCATTGCATCTACATTTAAATTCTTTACTTCTAAAAATACACCCTTTATGTACGAAGTAGAGTGTGGCAATATGCATTTATTCAATGTAGTTTTGTTCGGATGGTTTGTGGTGCTGTTGGATAGTGTGTGGTGTATCTGATAGTTTAGGATGCATTTCAGTTCTGTTAAGTTGGTTTCATTTTTTTTTTTCGTTTAAAGAAATCAGTGATACCGAGAACAACAACAATGCAGGGGGAAAATATTCATAAATTGTATGAACATTTATTTGTTTATTTATTTGAAACTAGAGTGTCATAAACCAACTATCCACCTTGATTTGTTTGTTATTCGCACAAACTGTTTGCGACCAGATTCTTATTTATTTAATACGAGATTTGATCCATTCATGGTGTGTTTGTATGTGGTGAGCACCAGATACGACACATTCAACCAGCCCATCTATCCATCCATCCATCCATTCATAGCATATTGTATTTGTTGTGTATTTTATTCATTTTTATCGTATCTTGCTGTGAATTATTACCGCTTCAATATACTTTATGGTTCTTTTTATATTTTAATTTTAGTATATTTTGCAGTCGGTCGATTTCTTATAATATTTTCAATTTTTATTTTATTTTTTGTGCACAACGGAACGGCGAATTATTATCGTTAATAAAATTATGAGTCACAATAAACTAATAAAAATTTAACAAACGAAAATTACACACACACACACGCACATTTAGAATTTTATGTTTTATGGTGGCGCCATGACCCCCATGGTTGTGGCCTGCACTAAAAAAGTTTTAAGTTTAATATTTTTGTTCAAAGTTTTTATGATTTTTTATAATCGTTCCTACACTTGGAGGTTACAAATCTTACAGGTAATCATATTTATTTGCAGACTAAATATTCCAGTATTTTGTATTTTTAAACACAGGTTCATTGCATTTGCACAAAGCCAGTGCAAAGTCCAATGTAATTATAAGTAAAATAAATAAAGAGTAAAATAAACACAAATCTTCGAATCGGGATTTTACTTGGCGGCTGTCATAAGCTACGCAGTTATTATAACGTAAGACGCATATAGTACCGAAGTTCTATAATTTCCCGTTAATAACGTAAAACGAAGTCTGCATATAATCTAGGATCTCTGCTGTGCTTCCGAACTAAATTAATGATTGTTAGAATCTCTATAATACACAACTATATAATTTGAAAGTAATACAATAAGAAAGATATTTATGTTTTACCAAGAACAGCTTTAGCCAGCAATCGTCTATTTTTAAGTACCGAAATCTTTGCTGCATCGGAACTGAGACGTAAAGATCAGAAAGATCTGATTCATCAGAAATATGACCACTAAAGGTTAAGAAAATGAACAGCATGAAAACATTTGATATGTGGCTATTGAGACAACACTTCAGATGATATGAACAAATCGGGTTATCCAAGAGCAGGGAAAACAAAATTTGACCATTAACCCGCTAAATATGCAGCATTTCATCACAGGTTATTTAGCATTGGTACATTTAATATCGAACAGAATGAAAGTTAATGAAGCTCGTTTTATAAAATCAATTGTGTTACTATTTCCTTTCACAAATAAATTATATGATTCGCAAATCCTGAAAAGGATTACAGCATATGTAGATCGAAATAGTGAGTGAGAGTCAGATAAGATGGTATGAGACCGGAATAAAAATACGGTGGCATATACCAATAAAAACACATAATAGCAGCCTCCGCCCACCTCTATATTAGGTTGAGAAAGCTTACTAACAATTTAGAAATATTGAAAAAATCAAACTAAAATGGAATTCTGCATGCTTATATTTGAGGAATTATTTCTTGTACTGCTTGGAGAATCACAAGCAGGTTTTTAAAAAAATAGCTATTTCTGTTGCTATGAAGCTTGTATTAAAAATGCAGCAGCAATAGGGACAGTTCAAATTTGACAGCAAACATTTTTGAACAGCACGCTAAAAGCAAATTAAAAAATATAAAAATTTATTTCATACAGCAGCAGAAAATATTTATTTACTATTTTTGTGCTATTGAATAGAGAACACAGCACAGGCATAACACATGCTTGCCATCGACCTTCTTGATTTCGCTATTTGTTCATTTTCAAAAGCTTGTCTTGCCATAAATTCTTATTGACTTTTTACCTATTGGAATACTTGGATAAAATTAGAGGATAAACAAAAATTACAATGTAATTCCCGGTGCTTAAAGATTAATAAATAAAATTATGTGTGTGTAAAAATTCCCTATTAGTTCACAGCAGGGTTGTTATACCATTTCACAATGCCGTCAATGTGTTTGCTGTCATATATGTTTTCCTTGCCCTCGTATATTTTGTAACAACAAATATTTTTGATTTTTTCTATTGCTCGACTGTATTTATTTTAAACAGCACAGTAATAGCAAAATTATCGTCAGTGAATTTTGAAGCGTAGTATATAATATTTTTTGTGCTATTGCTATTTCGCAGTTAGCATTTTACACACTGAACTCTAATGTAATAAGCGTCAACTTGTTTGTTTGCATAATTTATGTTACTTTAGTGATAACAATTTTTAAAATTGTTCTGTGAGTTTAAATTTCTTTTGAAGGAAATATTCTTATATAAAGGAGATCGATTGGTCTAAGTTCTATATAATTTCTATTACTTACTGCCACGCTCTTTATAAATTTGATGTCATTAAGAAATATTTATTATTCTTGTAAAATTACATTACGAAATAATATATCCCCTTACATGCCATAAATTTCAGAACTCCAGCAACGAAAACATTAATCAAACACAAAAATGATGCTATAATTATTCTGGTGCGTTTAAAAACGAGGCGCTCCAATTACTTAGTTTGCCTTTAATATAAATTTAAAAAATAAACTACTTTAAACTAAACACTCCATTAAAAAATCCATTGCAAGCTCCCCAGGGTAGCTTACATTATGTCAACTGTGTCAAAGTAGCACAATTTTCCCTAAAATGATAAATGATATTGCCAGGTGTAAATGATAAAATTTCTCTAATAATTAATATATGGATGCATAATAGAACGAGCAATTGAATTCAGCGTATTATAACAACTACAAAAATCTAAAAAGAACAATAATGTAATAAATACATCCCAAGTAGACATTGAAAAGGAAAATTTTTCCTAAAACTTGTCTCATTCAAATAAGAAAAAAACTAACGAATTCACAATGGGACCAATGGTGAAATGAGATAAAACTAAAAACAAACAGGTTACAGTATCTGGTAATCAAATGGGAGGTTACAGCTACACTTACACACATGTACTTATGCGTGAAAATATTCTTGAGAAACACACACGCACACATTTCAATCAGCTCAATTTACACCGGATGAAAGTATAGTAGGAAATATATATTTAATACTCTAATTAAGTTGGAATCCAGAATATGAAACCTGTAAATGAATTAATATGTTTTATATTGATGTCCATATGCAATAGTTATGATTTATGTTTGAGTTGTAGTGTTCTGTTTAAGAACATTTCATAAAAAATGACTTGCGTGGTGCAACATTATTTAAATAAAGAAAAGTATATTTTTTGTGATTGATCACTGAGCAAGTGCATTCGTACTTACTATTGCGTTTGGTGGTTGAAGGAACTGTCCCTGTCTGTTTTAAGCAACATGTATGCGACATCAGTTTTTTACACTCCCCATGCACAGGACACAAACCATATTAATTTACCACATTTCCCGAAATTAACTTATTAAGTTGGTAAATGATTTTCTTTAGGTAGGGCAAAGATTAGCTACGGCGATCGGAGATAAATAAAATATGCATACTCAAGGTAAATAACATACTACCAAGCCCACGTTAACGTTCGCCTGACTTCTAATAACCAAACAACTGAATTGTGTCCCACTAATCGACCTTTTTATGACTTTATTTATTTATTTAGTCCGTAACTAAATAGATAAAATAGTTCGTTAAAGGGACGTGTGTTTTTCAAGCGAACGTTGATGTTCGACATAGCCTGGCAGATAATTTCAAAGCTAAATTATCACAAATAACATATGTTAAAATTTTTGTAATTAAATTTTATTCGTTTTAGTTTTAAATATTCAATGATCCAAATTAAAAATTTTTCTAACTCATTACATGTTTAAATCGTAAAATGTTATAATCTTAAAAGTACAATAATAAAGAAACCGGTCTTAAGTTAATTTTTTGTGCTTACCTAAATGTATGCTATGTTTTACTGACACATTATGGATCTGTAAATCGAATTAGAGTCTCTCTCGTGTTCAAAACGAATTCACTTTATTTGGTGTACGGAAAATCGCAATAAACTAATTTTACTCGTTCTACTTGCGAGTGTATGAACCTGTCCAAAAGTAAATCCAGCACAATTCGTGTTACATTTACTTATGTCCTTCCACTACTGGACTTAACTAGCCAAAGATTTGTTAGCACATAAAGAGAACGCCGGCAGAATAACGACAAAAAATTTGTTCGTCGTCTTCTGTTTGGAGAATATGTGTAGATGTTCTGGCTCAATTTGAGCATAATTTGTTGTTTCTCATCGATATCGTTTCCATGTTCTCAGCAAAGTTTATGTAGGGATGTTTACAATTTTTTATTTTGCCGGTGTGTATTTTTTTTTTTTTTTTGTATGATGGCAGAACAGCTTTGTGCGAACAACTGTTTGAACAACATTGTTTGAACACGAACATAGCATCAAAGGTAACAGTCATCACGAGCCATATTCCTGTGCGAACTGAAAAATGTACGATGGCTAATCAAGACGACATGTTATAATAAAAATGTGTGGCACGATCAGAAAACAATAGGCAAAGTCCCAAGTGTTCTTTTAACAATTGTTGTTAAATTGCATGCACTTAATCCTAATTTTACTGTTAAAATTCGTTAAGAAATTACTCCCAATTTATTATTTACATAAGTGATTGCCATTTCATCATGAACAACGATTGTAAATTGTACAAAACGTGGTTCAATTCAGTTCAGTTTTATGCTTCGTTAAGCCGTCCAGCTCAAGTTCTTTAGGCGAGTGTGTTCTATGATCATAGATCCATATGCTACAACAGCAAAATTTTACTCTGTACGAAGTGATATTAGAATTTTGCTAAAACAAAATTATTACAGTTTGTCATAATAATAATAATGTAATTATAGACATGTTTCGTATTAATAAATTAACGAAAAACTTAGTCGGCAGCACGAAGATGCCTCTTAAGAAACTACACTTCGGCAAATGCTTTTGCAGACCACTAAAGCCACAAAATTTTACTTATTTTCTTTTGCTTTATTGCCAGATTAACCGTGGGCCATACCCCACATTCGCTTTGTTTTCTTCTCTTTTACTTTTGCAGTATTTATGACCTGTCAATTATAAACAACGTGCAAAAGAAAATTCTGTAATTTAATACTTTTGTGCAAAGAAGTGGATTTCATTTTTGAAAAAAACAGGTTGGGAAACGTTTCATGAGTATTGAATTATTTAAAAAGGCAACAAGAAAAGGGTTCGTACAACACGTGCGATTTGATTGAAGAAAAGGGTGAAAATATTATGTAACGACATTCGTGTGAGAGCAAAACACAAAAAGCCTCTTTCGATATTTCTTACAAATAAAATAAAAATCAATCATTTTTCTATAAGTCAGTATTTGATTTATTTGATAAATTTTTTTGGCAATAGTGGAGAAACTGGGTAATATTACATAGAATATTATTAAGAGATGTAATCAATTTGATTGAAGGATAAATATTTGCATTAAAGCTGATAATACAGTTTCGGTTAAAAAGAGAAACCAGTAGCTGTAAAGCTTTCATAGCCACTGATAACTGGTTCAATTATAAGTCTTTCTAGCTTCTTTCAAAGTCTTTATAAGATATAATCATTACAAGAGTCTAAAAGGTCCATTTTAAATAAAAATATGCACCAGAAAATTAAAGCCGTTGAAATGGCTCGGATAAATAATTTAATAAAACCAAGTAAGAAAGTCTTTGATCTCTCAAAGAAGTTTTTCGGTCTGCAGTTAAAATAAGCATTAAGTAAATAACATTGTTGATAATTAAAAGAAAAATATGAACACATAATTGGTGTAGCGCATGATCTAACAACACGCTTAGAAAATAATTCACTAATGTTCAGAATTTCTATAATTATGAAGCATCACTTATATAAACAACATTAGCAAAAAGTAAGTTGAATTAAGTATTGATGTGCTTGTCGCATTAGTGGTGCATCATTCATAAGGACATGTGTCACTATTAACACATGTGTAACTAATGTGAAGTAAAAAGTACAACAACATTTACTCAATAATAAAAAAGCAAATCCAACAACACTCCCTTGTGATTTCAATCATGAGTTTAGATGTCCCATGTCAACTTAATGTAACTGCCGCTGTTGTTTTTTACAGCATTTGTCTTTTTTTATAAAATTTGTGCTCAAAAAACTTAGAATCCATCCGAAACAAGTGAAATCAAAAAGGTACTCGTATTGATGATTGATTTTGAACGACCGCAAGTTGTAACAAAACTTATATAGAATATTGAAATATTTAGTTTTTAACGCAAAATAAGATTGATTACCTGGCGAAAGTGTCTTTGGTACTTTGTTAAAAAATAAACATGCTCGCAAAGTATTCATCAAACAAACATACATACATTTATACATTTTTATATCCGAACGAGCCACACAGTACTTCGTTTTCGAACAAAATTAGACAACAACAAAAACGCAGGTTATCATACTTGCTGTTGATAAGTATAGAAAAAATGCACATAGACTACATTAAAACTTCGGTCTAAATATAGTTGCTACAATAAACCGATTGATACATTCGCAGTGTTGCAGGTGGGGGCATCCTGCTGAACCACATGTTGCCAGATATATGCTGTACTGTTGAGTCCACAAGAATTCCGCTATCATGTTTCTACAACAAGTGCAGTTCACAACTCCGGCTTCATTTTCAAAAAAGTTGTTCTCTGCAGATGCATTTATTTCTTATGTATCGCGTGCGGATTTTCAGGCAGCCATTCCGATGCAAATGTGCTTCAAAATATTTTTTTTTCGAAAAATCGGCGTTACATTTTTTTTCTTCGTTAACCATTTAACGACTTACCGGCGTTTTAGATAGTCTGCTGGTTTAAGGTCTGAGTAAGCTGAATCTTTACAGCAACAATGTTTTTCAGAAACCGACCTATGCATCAACGCAAAGCAGATATACTTTCCATAATCGAGGCAGTTTCTTAAAACACTTTTCAATTAGTTGGACATTAGGTGAACTTTTTCGACCAAAAATTCCTCCAAGTTTGCGAGCGGCCTAAGCGCAACTTTCCCCATTTTTGTAATTGGTTTTCACGATGAGAATGCAATGAAAAAATTCACAAAATTTAAATAGTGTATCAGCGTTGCCATTGAAGCATAAAAATTGTTACAAAATATGCAAAATGCTGTTTTAGCATAATTCGGTTAACGAATAGTTTTTTATTTGTAATAATTTGCAGAGTTTCACTTAAAAAAATATCTATTGAGGTGAAAAAGGAAAAAAAAAATAAAGTTAAGTTTATAAATAAAGAATTGTTTTTTTTTAAATTTCTTCACTTTACAACTCCAAAATGGTTGGTGTTATGAAAAAAATGAATAGGAGCATTTCTGTGGGAAATTTTGTCAGCTTTCACTTTTATATAAAACAATTTTGGGTAAAAGTTATAGTTTATTTAAATAGACATATGTACCAAGGACCGACTATGCCAGTTTTTAAAACTCTGAATTATATCCCTCCATTGAACTTTTCATGACGTACTTGACTGGACTATACAGATACAAAGTTTTTATTTAGCATTTTTGTTTTTGTCTGTCAAACGTTTTAGAATTCCCTTTTTGCCCGTTTTGCATTCTTCCAGGTAAATTTTCTGGCATCAATGTAGTGCATTCTTATTTATACACTCGATATAAAATACTGCATCTGACGTCCTTAATATATATATTATATAACGGTATCCAGGGCCATAAAACAATTTTTAACATTATTTAACATGAATTAAAGCACTGTGCGTACACAAGTTCACTCCGATCGTAAAAAACTCATTTCTTAAAACACGGTAATTGCACAAAACATTTGTCCGTCCAACAATGTTCCAATGCCACTCGAGTTATATTGACCATTAATTTGATTAACTTTTACTTCGGATAGAAATCAATACTATGGAGTATAACGTCTGCGCCTTAAAAACTGCTTTTCTGCTTTTTAAAGATTTAGACCCGACAATTTTAGAATTACTGAGATAAAGATTAGCATTTTACTTGCAAGTTTATGAGCAACTGACTTTTTGTACAGACATATTAAAGAAATAATAAATTTATGGATTTGTTTAATTACTTATTGATTTTCGTTTTTATAAATCTCTGTTCCAAAGGTATCCATTGAAATGCTGTATTATTTTCTAAGAATTACTTGTATTAATGTTATTTATATTGTAGATTTTCGCAACGAATTTCCATGAATCCTTGTTAAGTTTGCTTTAGAGACAAACCGGTTTCGGCTATTTGCCATCTTCAGTGTTGTTTTCGTGCGTTATTTATATTCTTCTAATATTCAGTTGCTACTAGCAGAAAAATTATTTGTTGAATCCCTTAACACCAATTAAGCTCGTCTCTTTTAAATTGGTCATCGTATTGGTATGCATTCGAATGTGTTCTCTCTTTTACGAGTTATTCCCGTTATTTCTGCTATCCGATCAAAATTTTGAAGCGTCAATTTAGACTGACAAAATACTTGTCCACAGTATGAACTACATGCTTGATCTGCATCTAAGTGTCTCTTGAAACCGAAATACATTGAATATTCATTTTATCTATGTCGGGTCTCTCTTGACCTTGTTCTGAGCCTCGTGTATTTACTTATTTCTCAGCCTTTAGGACTCTCAACGCCTTTGCTGTATCACAATCGTTTTATGCAATCAAACTTTTAGTTTCATATTCTATTTTTGACTAATTTTTTAAATTAACTTATGAGATCCAAAAGACCAGGATACCGGATACCAGGTTACATCATTCCGGAATAAGCAATACATGTATTTAGTTTCGCAAACTATTTAACTATTGGACGTATGTAACGAAATAAATACTGATTATTTTTCCAGGACCTAGAAGCTTCCTTAATATCATAAATCATTATTAATGGCGCATTGTGATTGTGTTCTTTTTGAACTTCGACTACGGTAACAGTTGCATAAACCTAGGATAAGCAATACACTGGCACAAACTAATCCCAATAGGCTAAATAATAATTCTACCGATATCTATTGATATTAGATTTCGAAGTTTCAGCACCAAAAGTATTGAAAGAAAAAAATTTAATAAGAACTCGTAGATAATCGCATCGCTTTAACAATACTAATGGCCTGAAAATAAAATAATATGATTAACAAGGACTGAGTGTACAGTAGTCATCACCTAGTGGTTTTACTGATTTAGAGGACATATTTCAAGTCTCTGTAAAGACATTGTTATGGATCTGTAAAGGCATTGCCACTTTCCGGTATTCTTGAAGGAGTCACAAATTATTACAAGCAAGAAAAGGAATTACAATAAAAAATTTTGTGTATGAACGTAAATGCGAATTGAAAAGAGAATTAAAGAAAACTTGCTGTGTGTAAATGAGGTCTATGTTTGTATATCCGCATAGACGTACATTTCTACACACCAGAGGGCATGCACTCATACATACGCACCTCCTTTCTTTTATGCATTAGAGATAAACGGAATATGTATTTTGTTTTAGGGCGTTTATTCACTAATTTTTCAAAACCCAAAAATACAAACCATCAGCATCGAACAGGTGGGTGAAGAAAAGTAGAACGTTAAGGAGTACAAACATGTACAAAGAGATACAAGTGAAGAGCTTAAATGTAAAATTGCATACAAATTTTATGAGGTTTTAGACCTCATTTCACCACTGCCCCAACGTTTAACAGAAATAATGCTTAAAATTTGAAATCCGATTTGTTTTCGAATAAAAAAAAACATTTTGTACTAAAAAGGTGGCTCAGGAGGTGCCATTAAAAAGTAAAACAAGTTTGTAAATGGTTACAAATACACAGACAGTTTTCAAATACAAATTTTGATTGCATGCAGTCCATATCTAAAAATGCATTTTTCAACTACTGATGTCAATCACGAGGATGATGAGCATGATGAACGATAATGAAATGTATGTAAAATACCAGAACTGAACCTTATGGACATAGGGCCAACAAAAACAAAAACAAAAAACAGAAAAAAGCTAAATACATACAATTTTTCACCAACCAAATGCGTATTTGTTTGCTTAAGAGTTGGAAACATTTGCAAGTCTTCATTGAGAATGAATACAATGATATTTTCTGGTAGAACGTGGGGGCTGAAGTTTAAAATAAAGTTAAATGCATTTTGGGTTTTTCCTAATGCACAAATGTGCATTTCAGATCGACGAAGCGTAAATTAGGATTTCAAAATGACATTTGGAATATTTACGACTTGGTCTTAGCTAAACATGCCTCTATTTCCATTGATGCCATCCACTCCTGCCAATGATGGTGAGTATAAAATGTGCAATGTTTCCCTTCGTCTCCACAACCCACCACCACTCTTAGTTTTGCTATTATTTCTGTTAATTGCAAAAATGTTTGCCAAACTACAAAAAGAGAAAAGTGTTTGTATGTTGGGGTAGTCCCTGTCAGAATTTTGAAACGTATTTGAGCTTTTGTTTGGTAACTCTTTTCATTTTATAATCATTTCATTTATGTTTGTTTAGAAGTCTCGTTCATTTATTTGGCTTTTATGGTTGGGTTAAAAATGCCGACAGATAGAGACATGAAATCAAATTGTGAAGGAATGAAAAATAACGTCTTTCAATTAATAAAATAAGCAAAGTGCTGCGGGAGTAAAAAGTATAAAATTATTGACAGTCTATAGAGACTGAAGTTCCAATTATTTTAGAATTTTTAATATTACTTTTATATGGGGTTGTCATTTTTAGCTGCATGAGGACATAAAATGTTAATACAAGACAAGGAACATGGTCTATTCGATCAGTCCAAACTTTGACCACTTTTTCCAATAAATCTGGTCGTATGGCGTTAATGGTGGCTTGAATATTGGCTTCCAATACTTCAAGAGTTGCCGGTTTGTCGGCCTCCTTAAAAGTAATCCAGTGGCGTTAAAGGACGAAGTAAGGGAACAGGACCACTTCTGGAAATAAAGTTGTCACCAGGTGATGGGTTTTACAATAAATCGATTGTTTTTGATTAATGCAAGTTAGGCCGCATTGTTGGAACCAAGTGTTTGACTGATTAATTGTTAAAATCAAAGATTCCGTCAGCATGGTTCGATAGCGCTCGCCATTCACCTTTGCTCATTTCGCCACTCCTTGCTCATTTCGAAATAAATAAGGGTCGATGATGCCGCCAGCATGTGCACCGCATCAAAAAGTCAGTTATAATAGATGTAATGATGATTCGTTACCGGCTTGAGCATAGACTCCAAATACAGCAATTTTGCATATTGACGTAACCATTTAATCAGAAATGGCCTTTATCACTAAACACAATTCTTTGATAAAAATGCTCATATTCAGTCAGTTTCAAATGCGCCCATAAGCAAAAGTGCGACGCAAACGATGTCGGTCGACTTCAATTTTTGCACGAGCTGTATTTTATAGGTACGTAAAAGAAGATCCTTCAATAAAATTGGATACGTAGTCGAAAAACAAATGCCAACAAGTTGAGAACGACGAATTTTAGTTTACTAAAGTCAAAGTACTTGTGTATGACGTAGATTTTACTAGATCGCGCTCTCCTGCAGACTTTTACGAATAACGGCGATGTTCTCAGCTGATATGGCGTTTTTTGCCGTGCACTTGTACTAGCTGATTATAGCACAAATCGGCTGCCAAATAGCGATTTGGCATAAGTAAATGTACAGTAACTTGTACGCCTTAGTTGTCGACATTGATTCACCATTATTGGCAAGCAATTTAAAAATGCCACAAATAAATGTTCATCATGGATCTTTAATTTTCCTGTTACATCCCGAGCTCATTTGATAGGGATGTAAAATATTGTTCACAGTAGCAGACCATTTTGTGCTACCAACTAATCGACGCGTCGAGAAGTACTGTGAGTTTTGTGCGGTTGTTATTTCACTTCCTCGGATCATACTAATTGATGCGAAACAAAATTAATTGTAAGTTTATAATATTTAACTACGCAGTAAACCAAAACAAATATCGTTGTTTGTTTCTAATTTATCCAAATTCTGGTAAAGTCAAATAATTTAGAGGAAATACCCGATTCTAAAATTGTAAAAGTGTCTCATTTTGTAAATTACATTATATATTAAATTTCACCAGCCATAAAAATTAAAAGAAGAAAAAATTTACTTATAAAATTATTGAGAAGTACAATGATTTTCCAAAATGATACCAATCAATATTAAAAAAATTAAAAATACTTTGGGTTAAAAAAAAACCAATAAAGTGTAATTCTGATTGCTTTGCAAGAAGAAGGCGCATAATAAAATGAAATACACAATTAAATTCCGACACTAAATATGTCATTAGAGATATAAGATACATTTAAAATAACACGCACTAATTCCTATACACCTGCACGTATCTAGATGACACAAATATGTTTCCATAGGAAACTCAACTAAAGGCATCTTATTTAGAAATAAAGCAAACGTTAGTATAGTTGTTTCAAAACAAGTTTGAATTCAGATGTGCTCTACTTCCAAGTTGCATTCGCCTAAAAACACCAACTGGTAACGGCCTTATTATTTTTTAATTTTTTAAATTATTTACCAGACACAAGAATCTGCATACTTAATCCGACGAACCTTTGCATATTCGCTATAATTATATTATTGTAGCGACTACATTTAGGATATGTCAAAAGTAATTCAGTAACCACTTTAGCTACAAGCACGTTTTTCTCCCTGACCCTGAATGTAACTTTAGGAGAATCTGGAATGTCAGAAAAGATAGTTTTATATATATAGTCCATACTCTTTATAAGGCCATGTGTAGCCTTTGTTTAGTTAAGTTTTTATATAGTTTAGGTCTGCTTTATATATGTACATTAGGGGGGATCGATTTGATTCTCTAAAAATCGCATAGCAAAAACGTAATCTACGGACAATTCTAATAAAATTTTCACCAATAAACCATAGGCCGGAAGTGAATTCCTAGCCCCACCAAATAGAATTGAAGTTTTGCATATCAATTGAAAACCCCATTGCATATCATTGGTTTTCGGCTTGTTTAAAGAAAATTTCTTCAGAACTTCAAGTCGATTTCCGTGGGCCAGAAATGAATTTCTGGCCTATGGTTTCCTGCGAAAACTTCTTAGAATTGTCGGTAGATTACGTTGCTGCAATACGATTTTGTCGATTTTATTGTCTCATACAAATCAAGCCGCCCTAATGTACATGCATGTAATTTGCAGTAAATCTATGTGCAGTCCTTATTATGAACTGCATTCGACGTTCGAATTACGCTGGCTATCAGACAACAAATATCGAATGTCAAATTCGTATTATGAGATGCAAACACTCTCTAGATATATTTGTTGCGCATCGAGTTTTCTGTCGAAAGGAGTATTGCTGTCAACGTTTTAGCGTAGTGTGCAATAGTCGTTCTAAGCCTTATGAGCCACCATATACTAATTTCAAACTATTTTTTGTTAATTTCATGCAAGTTTAAAGTCGTAAGTATCAAACAATAACTCGAAAGTGTGGCTTCAGTTATATTCTTCTACTTCTTGTTTGCAATTCGTATTTAATTTTAGTCTCAGCGGATTGAAATGTACTATTGTAGTCCAAATTATTGTTATTCGCAATAGCAATATTCTTCATCGAACGCGCATCGATGATCCCTATCTTGTTCTTAGACTACGTCAATTCATTGAGTTGCTCATCTAATTTCTCAATATATTTCCCTTGGCTCCAAGTATTAACATGTGGTCTATGTCTTCTCTACGTTGAGTTTTTGCGGGCATTTTTAATAACAAAAAATTTTAAAACTGTTTGGTTCTCGTCAAAATATGTCTGGTCTGTGTCTAGCACTTCGATCAACCCACCATGCAACTTGGTCCGGAGTACGGAACTTATGTACCTTAATTTGGAATAATAAAGCTTGGTAAGTGTATCAAAGGGCAAGTGTAGAGCATAAAGAAGAAATATTCAAAACTATGATAATGAATTAATTGATTGACTTTTTATTAAGTGTTTATTTTTGATAAAGAGGCTTTTTATCGATGTTTCATTACGTTTCTTGTTTCGAATTAGTCTTTAAAGAATATCATAAAGTGTATTCGAAAAAGTCGATGATTTGTGAAGAAAATAAACGTCAAGAACAAAACAAAACCACGCAGCTTTTCTGAAGTACAAGAAAACCTGCAATTTAAACGATTGTGTTTGGAAATGTTAAGAAAATAAATCTTTAATTACCAGTTCGAGTGTGGGATTAAAATTGAATGTGATTCTTTTAGCATTTGATGCGTTTTCTTTGAACGCAATCAGAAATTTAAATATCTTTTGATTTTATTTATTTTATTCACAAATAAAGTAGAACTTAAGCTTTATAGCAACCATTCATACAATCAAACGTTGTTGAACCATCGCGTCGACAGTAATAATCTAATTTAAGCTGTGGAGTGGGTCTTCTTTCTTTTTTTATTTCTTGCCGTTGGATGAATTATTATCCCATGTATTTATGGACCATGCCAGCATTCAAATTGATTAATTTAATGCCTTCACTTTGACTGTAAACAGAGCTTTGCTTCAATTTTCTTTCTCTTAAAGACCATTTGTATTTTTTTTTTTTTGCTTCGTTTAATAATCATAAAGTCCATCCTTTAAAAAAATTATATACAATTGCCTTTAGTGGCTTCTTACGCATGATTGAATTTCCGTTTGCGTTGATTTTATTCACTGTCCAAACAATTATCTCGCGCCTTTCCCTTTCCACACACTATAATACGCGCACAAATTGTAAAGTACTATTAAGCGCTGCATGCTTTTCACTGATCAAAAAGGGTTGAATCGCAAACAGAGGGTTGCCTGTGTCTACGTGCAAAAGAAAGACGACTAACATGTCTAAAAAATAAATATATTTCCTTTTATGTAAATCAATATTACGCCATAAATATTATTCCCAGCAAAAAAACATCCAGATTTTGTAAGCAGTACATAATTTTTCTGGCACACAAACACGTTTCATAGGAAGCTTTTTTATTTTTCCTTTATAAATGTAGTGCAGAACGGCAGAAAACATAAAACTTTTTTATTTTTAGGCATTTGCTTGCAGCCAGTCTTGTATTTATCCATTGCACTATGAGTTACGCACGATACAAGACAAAACTATTCTAAGTATTCACGCCTACTCTTGGTGAAACGAACATAAAGTGAAAACATACAAAAAGCTAACTCAACCATCCAAATAACAATCGCGTAGAATTTTGTGCGATTCAGTTTTCGATCACGCACTTGAGATTCTGTTTTTGTTGATATTGCTGCGAATATAGGAATAGCCACCGATTTCTTCCAGGATTTATCCGAAGAAGATGGTTTATAGACTTAGTCTTTTGAAGTTTACTTTTAGTGCAGGCTTCACTGTCGGTTTCTCTAATAAACATAGTTTCCAAGTTATATGGTTGAAAGTATGCAAGGAGACAGACCTACGTAGTCTAAGTCACGTAACCGCTTATAAAGGTCCCACTGAATTGCACTGGACTATTCAAATGTGTTATTCATCATAAAGTCCAGAACATTGTTAAACTGATGAAGGTGACACAACGCAATCCTGTTGTACACCAGTTCTTATATCATTTTAATGCCAACTGTGCTCTCATGTAATACTCGGCAGCAAGATGCTTAATAAGCGATATAAATTTTGATGTAAAACCTTTCTCTGATTTATCTAGTCGGATAAAAGCTTCTTCTAATTGGAGTTCCAATACCACGGCGGTTGCGATTTTTTCTTCGAAAATGTGAAAACATCACAATAAAGCGTTGGAAACTCCGGCTTTTATCAGTTGAATAAATTACACCGGCATAAAGAGTTGAAGGTAAAAACCTACACAATTCAAAACAACAAACAAATTTGCCGCCAAGATTTTTACATTTTACTTGGTACTAAATGAAACGCAAAATTACGCAAAAAGTAACAAAAAGCAGGAAAGATTTCGACAAAAAGAAAAACATTAGCAAAAATCATCATCATCGTCAACTCATTCCATTTGGTTTCAAATACATCATTGATTTTATTAGAAAAGAAACAAAAATATCTAAATTGAAAAGGAAAAATATGCTGTGATGTCAAAAATGTTGTTTTTATATAAATCTTGTTATTTTATGGTGGATTTTTTACGAATACGTTGTCTGTTTCCCTAATCCTTTAACATTTACTTTGTCAAATTCCTCTTCTCCCTCAACTACTCGTTTACAAACAGGATTTTTTCTGCAGTTTTTTTATGTCACACTAAAGTCTTTTTATGTGTCGCCTGTCAAATATTTGTCAATTTTATATTTGTGCCTTTGTGAGTGAGTAATATTTTTTCGCTGATTTGTGCTGCAGGACATTTTTTTGCATTTTGTTGTTTTTTTTTTGCTAACGTTTGGTTTAATCCTTTCTCAGACGCAAAACACTTTTGCGCGGAATATCAATCATGTTTTCCTTGCAGATTTTGGTTTTATAACATGATTTTTACATTTCTTAAAAGACATTTCAACCACACACAGGGAACGACACGTTTTCGCCAAATACTAGGGTAGGTTCAGCGGCCTCTACGGTCGCCAATTAATTCTTCATGACGTGGTTGATTTAAAGTATTGACTTGACATACTGCTACTTAGTAATGGTAAATGGTGGATAATAATGTAGCCATTATAAAATACGATCTATCTGAAGCTATTATTTTTCCACAACTGTATTAAAAACCATCACTGCACATGTTTTCCTTACCGTAGTTCTTATGATAAATACCTCCTTGAATATGACATTAAATATTTATACTTTTTTGGGCCACTCTGATAATTTTGTCATTAGGTTTGTGATATTTAAAGATAACTTTAAGTAGAGTGAGCAATAAAGTGGTAGTGAAAAATTTTTTCGCTAACACATCCTTCTTGAAAAATAAAACTTATTATATTGAAACTAGGCGTAGACCACAGCAAACCCGGATTATTTTTCCCAAATTATCGTCAAAGATATTGAAAACTTAAAAACACGAAAAAGTAGCAACTTAAAACAAGTTCTTGTAAGAATTAAAAAATAAAAACTTAGAAAAACTAAAATATAAATTTTAAACTAAAAAAACGTCACAAGAAAAGGTGCTGCACGCAAAAAAATATGGTTGTGGGTCACGACAACCATGTTATGTTCCCTGCAACAATAACATTTCTGTAGCAAGCATATAATTAATATTTGAAAAACTTCTCAACTGTAGTTGCGATAAAGGAGTATGTTTACATTAATTTAATAAATGATTTCCATTAAGTATACAAAAGAATTACATTAACTCTAACCATATATTTGTTCTTAACAAACATGTTATGTACAGTTCTTTAAGATATTTCGAAAGAATTTCCGCCCTCCATTGTCAAGTTTGGTTAAGGAACCAAAGGGTTTCGGTTATGTGCCATCGTCAGTGTAATTTTTTCCTTATTCTTCGTTCAGTTTGAGTTAATTCGTTGGTGTTTTAGTGTTAGTCAAGTAGCCATCTGTCAGGTAGAAGGTAAAGCACGTAGGTCGGTTCTGTTTTTGTAGGGATTGGTAGACGTTATTGATTACTGTTTTATTGCTCAGTGTTTCACAAGAATTGGTGCCTCCGGGTGGCAAATAAATCTTATAGGCAGAGTTTTTTTTTATTATTTATGGTAAGGAATTATTGGAGTATGAAATCACTGACTTCTTAAATTCCATACTAAAAAGTCGGCTAAGTTTATTAAAATCTAGAAAACATCACCATACAGCCTTATAAGCCTATTCTAAATTTTATCAAAACTTATTCGTCTGAAACATTATCTTAATGAACAAAATATCAACCCGAACCATAAGCTAGGTTTTGTGCGAGGCATAATTCTATTAAGCAAGTCCACATATTTGTCACCGCTAGTAAATCTGTATTTAAAATCAGCAATACTGTTTAGGTGTATGATATTTCCCAAACGACCACAAGCTTCTTTAAAGCTACTTGTCAGATAGAGCGTTTAAGATGAGGTCAAAGGATAGATTTTATGAAAATGGAAAAATCTCTACAGGAGTTCCTCAAGGTAAATAGTATACTACGATCGCTAATATACAGCGGATATACCAACAACTACAAATACATATACGCCAATGCGTCTAGCCAGCAATCAAGACCCGAACAATTTGAGTATCATATTAATGAGCTAGACGGGGTTGGCTAAGAAAGTGGGGAATACAGGTAAAATCATCGAAATATGCTCATATAACGTTTTCCCTCTGAAGGCAAATATATCCGCCAATAACTAATAAATACTACTGTTCCAGCGGAAACCCACGTTAAATAGTTGGATATCGACATCCAACTTGATCCGGCCATATTAACTTAAAATAACGGCCATACAACTTTGACCAATTCAACTACACTGGTTAATAGGTACTGACTCTGTCTTGGCTTTGAAACACAAAGTTATATTTTACAAAACCGTTATAAAACTAATATAGTATATGGTATTCAGCTGTGGGGTACTACTTGTGCATCAAACAATATCCGTAGAGATCGTGTAGATCCAAAAAATTGGTTATTTCATTGCAATAATTAATATACAACAATATCGAGATAAGGTTTAAATAGTTAGACATAAATATCTTTACTGATGTATAGATTTTCCGTCATCCCTCGTCAAGTTTGGTACCAAGAATCTTTACTGAGCTCTTCGATCAAGTGTTAGCAACGCTTTTGGTTTCGTACTTGTGTTTGTATTACAAACTCATATTCTTGCAGCTTCGCATATAAATACTCTTAACTGCATTAAAAACAAACACAGAAAATTGTTAATAATAAATCCATCCCGACAATATTTAAAATGCCCCAAGAGGCTTTAGTTTTGAACACAGTGATGCAGTGGAAATATTCAACAATTAAGCAAAATGTTACAGTTGTTTGGAAATCAACACATTTGTAATAATATTTGTGACACTAATTTTAGAACTCGCATACGTGAAGAGGGACGTGAAACACCAGGGAGACCCTCTTTTGAACAATTTAGCCTACGATGAACTTGTAGGATTTCAATCAAACTTTGAAAAACATTTCGAATAGACAGTTGATAAATTTGACATGAGATTTTTGATGTGTGCGCGTGATTTGTCATTGACATTATTACAATATTATGTGTCATGAGTATTGGGAGAATAGCTAAAACTTTAGTAACCATTTTGTGATAAGAAATCCCGCTCGTATAATTTCGATGATGTTAGAGACACATCGGAGCATGACAACTACAATTAAACATTTGCTAGTGATGTTTAGACACGAAAATGATGACGGCGCGCCGCGGCGGTAGCGAGTGAGGGGCTGATGCATTTCAATTGTGTCATTTGTACAAACGTTTACAAAAAAATTGGATAATGCATCACGATTTACTTTGTATGTGTTTTTAAGTGTGCACGTGTATGTTTTGTTTGTTGCAAGTAAGAAGTATGTTGCCACATTTTTCATATTGATTTAAGTTTGTAAAAATAATTGTAGTTTTTGACATTTTTGAGTAGCAACATTTTTGTTTGTGTGTTTTATGGTGTTTTTTTTTCTAGCTGTAGTTTATTTTGTACTACGAGGGTTGTGTGTGTATAACATAGTGTCGAACTTGAATCATTTTCTTTTTATATTGAAGCACTAAGTTTAAACATTAAAAAGTAAAGACAGCATCCCATCATTTTCAAAATATAGTAACTTACTGCAAAACCCTCGTATTTAATTAGTAAAAATTCCCCCCAACCACCATGTATGGTGATTGCCTTAGATTATGGTTAATGAGCCAGAGTGTTGTGTGGTGGGGCAGAGCAAGAAGGGAAGTAGATGCATTACAAAACACTCACACATAAGCACTATTTATATATGTATTTATGCATGAAGCACTACATACGTATGCCGCCCCATCGACCTAGCTCAGCTCCTGCTGCACCGCCATTACTCTTGTGTATCTGAGAGCCTTTTAAGCTAATTGCTCTATACGATCTTTAAGATACGACTTCTTTTTAATATAATTTATTTCTATGTATGAGTGAGTGTTTGCATTATTTCCACTTTTGGTGCAGCCAAATGCAGCAAATGTAAAATTGAAAATAAAAATATACAACAAAAAGTTTTGCTTGAATTTTTAAAATCCTGCTGCCACCTCGTCTGCAGTTTCTTGCACCGCGCCGTGAACAAACGAACGAACAAACTTACGAATCATTGTATGAATAAGTGTGCGGTACGATACAGATATGATGCCATAATTAATTTAATTTATGTTCGATATTTTGTTATAACTGTCTGTTGTTTAGTTTCGTCTATCTGCCCGCTTGTTCTTGTAGCTGTTTCTGCTGCATTTTAAGTTTTAATTTTCTCTCATTTATTTATTAAATCGTTTTGGAACGTGCCGCTGTTCTTGGCACTTAATGGTTAGTTTCCTTTAAAATACATTTATGAAATTTATTGTTATCACTTTGAAAATATTAAATGAATTTCTAAAAATATCAACCAAAGAATACTCGCATTATTTTGTAATTTATTAATGTATTAAAATATTTTTGAAATTTGGTAAATTTCTTTGAAATTTATGAAAACTTATTTATTACGGAAACTGTTTATTGCATTATGTTGGTATAAAATACTCAAATTTAGTATCAATCACATTGAATAAAAATTCCGTTCTTAAGTGCACTAAAGCTCTCGGATATGTAAGAATTTTAGAATTTCATAATTGATTTGATCAAAAGGTTGATAGATATCGTGACAGCTTTCTGAAAACACTCACTAACTCCTTAAAAGCTACTTGACAGATAGTAAATTCAAAGTAAGATCAAAGTATCGATCAATTTTCGGAAATTCGCAGAATGCCGGCGGGTCTCCATTAAGGTAGTATATTAGGGCCACTACGAGGGCGGTTCGGAAACTTCTTCGCCTATCAATGAAAGAGAATAGTTAGTTTTTCAAAAATATTTTTATTTTTCAATATAATCTCCTGAAACTTCAATACACTTAGTCCAACGTTTTTCTACCAATTCGAAGAAATCCGGCGGGTCTCCATTAACGTAGTATATTAGGGCCGTTACTGTATATAGTATAGTTTACACAGCAGATATGCCAACAAACTCAAACACATATACGTCAACCTTCGCAGATGTCACTGCGCTTGTAAGTATAAATAAAGACCCGAAGAGTGCTTCGGAACATCTACATTCTCATATTATCTAGATAAAGGAAAATCCCTTGAAATGCGATCACATAACATTCACACTCAGAAAGCAAAATTACCCACCAATAAGACTAACTTATGTCTTTGTTCCAGCAGAAAACCAAGTGAAATATTTGGAAATTCATCTCGGCCGATGCATGAAGCAAAAAATAAACAGCTATAAAACTCAAAACTGCTCAGCATTGGCTTATAAGCCCCAACAACAAAGACGGTCTCAATGAGAATAATTGACGGGATTTAAATATATTCACAGTGCAAGTGTAATTCAAAAGTTACTCATGCAAATACATAAGCAAAATATCAATCCATCCCAACACCTATTCCGTGGATGGTGGACAGCAGAGGCTAAGAAAAATCGATACCCTGAGCCTTGCGAGACCATTAAAGAGTAGTGTAAGATTTGAACAAAACAATATAGTTACTACATTGGTAGTATATAATAACTAGGATTAAGATTTGAAAACTTATTGTAATTTTCTTTAAGATTGGTTTAATAATGATAATAATTATAAATATAAAAAAAGAATGATATAAAAGTTAATTTGGGTAAACCGGGCGAAATGATATCCGTCCCCCGTTTAAGATTATTTACACTCTGCAAAATAGCTATAGTTTTTTTTTTTTTTTGACTTTTGCGAAGTTATTTATGGCTTCCTAATGTTGTAACGTTGGCTCTCAATCTTGAAGCCAATTAGAATATATTGTTATTAGGCTTACTTAATTTAGTAATTATTTGTCTATATACTGTGGCGAAAACTCTTAAAGCTCAGTTTTTATATTCGCTTTTTGTCAAATAACTGTAGCATTCGCAAAGTTTATAAAAAAATGTTTTTTTTACTTTTGTTAGCTTGTGATGACGCGGTTTTGTATGCACTAAAAAACTCTTTTTGACATCGAGAAAAACAAAGATTTTATAAAATTATAACCAATCTGCTATAATTCTTCCAACTGTTTTCAGCTCATCAAAGATATGGAATAGGTTTTTGCCTTTATAAATCCATTGCAAATACTCTCCAAGCAAGTCATAAGGCTAAATCGCGCCAGTATCCAATACTACCATCTGCGCTATTGAATTCAATTTGCTTGCCTTCATCGTTTTTTAACCAAAAAGCTGTAGATTTTGTCTACAGCTTTCTGGTGACTTATAACGAAGTATTACATACGGCATAATTATAATACCAACTAGCCTATTAATATCCGGTTTTGTGGAATATTTAAGCACTAATTTTGTATAAGTTCGAACGCAACCCTTCAACACATTTTAAGTTTTCACCAATTTCGTGCATTGAATCTGAATTTTGAGATTTGGTGTCTTCGAGTACCTTTTATGACAAATATTTTTCTATGACATTTTAGCCTGCTATATCGTTGTTTAAGGAAACCATTTTGCCCTTTTTCAAACAATGGACAAAAGAGACCCATACAGCGATGTAACTCATCGCTGTATGGCTAAAATGTTTCACAAAATCGTTCCCCGTGGCGGTCTGTATAAAAGTACGGAACACACTTTATACCTAAAATTAGGACCAGACGTGAATCTGTCACATCTATGTATGTATACTTTTTTTGTCTCCACTGCCGGAATCGTTATCTTGCACTGTATAATAGGACGACGATCTTGTCCTGTTATCCGTACATTTATTTATTTCTCTTACTAAGCTTTTCAGCAATATCACTAATTTTTATAATTGTTCTTTTTTACCCTGATTCTTTTTCATTTAAAACTTTTCCAATTTAAATTTATCAATAATGTTTCAAATATTTAGAGTTTTTGATGATCTTTCGGTTATTGACCAAAGTTTTTAAATGCTCTGAGTGATTTTTCTTGTGAAAATAAAATATTTATAGTTACATTTTTTAGTAAAATTTGTAATCTGACAATATTTTTGTAAAAAAATATTTTTTTCTTATTTGTTAAATCCAGTTTTTTGTGATTTTTATTTTGGCAATGTTTTGGTTTTTTCTTTTTTGAAATTTTAGTTGATTGAAATTTTGTTCAATTTTTTGGTGAAATTTAAATTTTTTTTATGAAATTATAATTTTGTTTGTTTTTATTTTTGGAAAACTCACATTTATTCCAATTCACATTTTTTGGTAGTTTTTAAAAATATGTGGTAAACTCTTGACGAGCTTTCGATTTTCAGGTAAAGTATAGAATTTTTAGTGAAACCTCAGAAGTTCCATTCGGTATTTAATTTTTAAAAATCAGAAAAACGGAATTATTGTAATATCAAGTTGTTGCTATTAAATTAAATGTCATATTACAAGATCTTCTAAAATCTCATCTTGTAACTACATTTCTTCAGCTGGGATGATGACAAGATAAGAATCATTTATCCAAACACAGTTGATATGATAAATATGTTCACCGGATAATATACGCTAAATACAGCCACGCGTCCTTCGAACAACCTAAAATATTCTTATATTTCCAAAATATGAAATTATACAGATTTCCAAAGCAGCCATACGAGCATGCAATGTTGACTTTCTATGTTGAACCCCATTTAACTCAAAACAAAAACAACAAAAAGACAAGCATAAAAATAGAGGCACCAATTGACAGGCACACAAAAGGACACACGCTTATTATTATGGAAAACAATTTCATAATTCGTGGGGTTGATGTTAAACACTAAGACTGCTGGTTGGTTGGCAAAACCTTTTGTAGGAATTTGAATTTGTTTCTTTATGTTATCACAGACTGCAAAATGCTGACAATGTGTTGACAAAGTGCAAGCGGAAAATGATTGTCATTATGACAGCAAGAGCATATGCTTTTCCTGTTTAAGGACGCCAGTCACAACAACTATGAGCATATGAATTGGTTTAAGTCCTTGTAGAGCATAAATGGGTGGTTGATTTCATAACTTTATTAATATTGTCCCATACCATAACCAAATTACTTGCTACTCGCAACATGCAACATTGTCAGTATTGACGAGTATTTTACAAATACTCCGGGTAGTTATAATTTTCTTTCTGTGATTTTATTATTAATAAGCTGTTTGCTTTATTGGCAAACAAATGCAACAGCTAACGGGGGAAAACTGTAGAGAAAAGGATGGAATTCCTTTTACTTTTGACTGAGACATTTATAAAATTAAAAACACAAAGTGATGGCACGTGGCACGGAAGGCGTTATGTTTACATATTTTGTTGGCGCCTGTCTAACGCAACATAACAATTCCTTGGCTGAGAACCACAATATGAAGATACTGCGAGGCGGCATGTCCTCGTATTATGAAATGTTTATTATAAAATCGTTTTCATATGAATTGAAATGAGTGCGTTTGTATGAGTGTGTAAGTTTATGGTAACTAATGTAAATATTATTTTTTGTTTGCTTGTTATTGTTGTCGTTTAATATTATGCGCATATTTCCGTTTCCCAGCTTATTTTAGGGGTGAGTGTTTTCTTCTGATTTTGCCTTTCGGGCAAGTGCAAGTACAAGTTCAGCTCACTTGTTAGAAATTTGCACATTAATGTGTAATTATCACAAAAAAAAGAGCTGTTGTACAAATATTTGACAGATACACACAAAATACACATATATAATCTTTCATTTATTTTTTTGTTACTTTTGTTCTTATGGCGATGATTTATGGTCATGGGAATAAAACAGGATGTATGCCGATTGAGCAAAATATTAATAATGTTGTGATGCTCTCAATAAAACGGATGTAATAAGAGAATTTGTAATTTTTATTCGCATTTTTTACAAATGCCTACGGTTTGCATACAGAAATGGTAACGTGAATTGAACAAAAATTAGATGTCGTTTCAGCAGGATTATAAAGTTTATGGAAGACAATTTCAAATATATCACTAATTGTAAAGGGGGAATATTAATGTACATGGGAGAATCAGGAATTTAGGTCAGTGTCTTGTTTATTGATTTTTTATTTTGCGTTCACTTGTAGATCTTCATCTTCTTACAGAGTCCAGTGCAATGATCTCTCTCCTGCCACTTTATCAATTTTATGGAGTCAAATAATTGTGAGACATTAGTACCCACAATTTTTGTTGCTGCTCATATGCTGGTTTGATTGGGCCACAAGTTTCTTTATGTTTTTGCTTCTCCCTGAATAGTAAGAACTTCTAGATCTCTATGAATATTATCATTTCTTATATGCCAGGGAGTGCACACAATAAATCGTAAAATTCTAGACAGTCGTCTTTATAACTTTTGAATGTTTGATGCACAAGCAGTACCCCTTAGCTGAATGCAATATGACCATATTGGCTTTATAACAGATTTGTACAAGAGGACTTTGTATTTCTGGCCTATATTTTCGCCCCAAAATGACGGGACCAAATTAGGCGTCGATATAGGTGGATGCCCGAATATTGAAGATGGATTTCCACTGGAATAATTGTATTTGTTATTGTTATATGTGAATAATTTTACCTTCTGAGGGAAAACGTCACATAAACACATTTCGATGGATTTACTTTTATTCTCCACTTTATTAGCTAGACCTTCAGCTGATTAATACGATTCTGAAGCTGTTCGGATACAACTTTCGGATCTTGGTGAACACTTATAAATACAGTGTCATCTGCAAAAGTTGACGTATACGTACTGGGGCTTGTGGTCATATCCTCTGTATATAGGGTATATAACAGCGGCCCTAGAATACTACCTTGAGGCACTCCTGCAGAGACTTCCCTTTTTTAGAAAATAAGTCCTTTGACCTTACTTCAAATGTTCTATCTGTCAAATAGGTCTTCATGAGATTGTGGGAGTTTCCAGGTAGAACTACAGTTATTTTAGAGAGTAGCCCATCATCTACATACTAACGGTGAAAAATCCATGAACTTGCTTAAGAACAAAACTTATGGTTCGGGAGACTGTTTCTTTCATTGAGATGAGGTTTTAAGCTCAAGACAAATAACTTAGATAAAGCAGAGAACTATTGAGCTTGTAGGACGTAATCTAACTTGAGTCCTTTACTGGCTTACAATTTACTCGCAGCTTGGCATTAAATAAACAGCTGGATCAGGTAAATTTCTTGATTCTGTAACATGATCAGGTCCGGACGATTTTTACTTTTTTAAGATTTTTAATTGTTGTTTTTAGTAGGCATACCAGAAATTTCACATTTGATAATTGAACTGGTGCAACTATTTATGCCATAAGTTGTGAAAAACTATTTAAATGATTAGCAAATTTCAATTAAGTTTTTAGTCCATGTGCGGATTTTAAATCTTTGTGGGTACTCGTAGGCAATAGGACGCTTGAAGAGCCTCACATCATACACGGAGCACTGGTTGAGGTTCTTTATTGTAACTTAGAACATTATGTACTGATTTTACGAGCTAGCCTACTACTACTTCTACCTCACTTTTTATTTCCTAAACGGAAACAAAACTGTCAATGACCTCTATAACAATTATCAAACCTTTAGCACTTTTTAGTTGATAAGTGTCGTAGTCCTTATGTTCTACGTCAAGGCGACTTGAGATCAGCCGATAAATTTAATTCGTGTATGCCTGGTTCTTTGTTTCTTCGTATGAAGGCGACAACAAAAATTTTCTGACCTATTTGCTGGGACAACATATTTACAATCGCATTTGACTCGCGAAAGGTTTTTGTTCCCTGAGAGCGGGTTCGGCTTTATCATCTGGGGTAGTAAGTACAGACAATCGATTTTCACTTATTGGGAAGACTTTGGACTAGCCTTTTCTTAGAGATGGTTATATACCATACCTGTTTCCAGTTTTAGAAAGAGAAATAGTTACACTATTTTTGTTATAGGACATAGCACCTGAACTTTGATTGGTTGTTACCTGCAAAGATATATTTATGTTTGCGGATAGCGAGCGATTTCGGTCAATTAGCCAAGCAGCTAAAAAAGCACTATCATATTTGTTTACTATTATTTAAATTGCTTATTGCATTATTATTTTCTGGTGCAGTAAAACAGTAATAAGCATTTTTGTTAATCTATTTTTGTATTTTTTTCACTAATAGTTGGTACACGCATTTATTGATTATCAGTGATATTTTTAACTGGTTTAAGTAACCATATATAAGTTGTTATTGTTTGCCAATCACAATATGTTGTTGTTTTTTATTTGTTTGTTTTTTTCTAACTGTTTACTTGTGTCTCCTAACTTGTTTAATTTTTTTTTTTAAATAAAGTCGAAATGACGTACGTCTGTACTCATCAACAGCCACAATGATAATGGTAACCAAATATTTGCTAACCCGGTTAAAATTGCTTGACTGAATGCGATCAACCATTGCCCCTAATCGACAGAGTATCCATAACTACGACTAAAAAATCTGCAGATGTACGTATGGAAGCAACCAATATCGGTAGTATTCCTTTATCCCGCTACCTTGATATATTGTTGTCTGTGTTAAATGGTGGAACTAGTCCCTGAGGCTTGTCTGGAACCTGAAACTTGAGGAATAGAACCTTCAAGTTTCTACTAGTAACTAAGTGTCTGATACTAACGGAACCGGCAGTCTCAGGGACGATAGGTACTGGACTCGTTATTTGTAGGAACGCTTCGGTGGAAGGTTAATCGATATGCCGTCAATAACGCCAGGAGAACACATAGCTTCAAACTCGTCAGCAAGAGAAAAGTTCATAGTCTAGGCAATAATGAGCCTATATTTGACACCTATAAAAGTGCGTTGTTGGTAGCATTAATTGAACCCCTTGATAAGGTCACCATCAGAAGTGGTGTGTGATTCCAAGAGTTACCAATTATCACGTTTGTTTTTTTTAGAAGTAATGAACTTCAAGTTGCCAATACTGCTAGATATGTTGGTTTGTCATTTCATTATAAATAGACTGACACAGAACACCGCCTTCAAATTGTGCAGAGTTTTTATATAAAACTATCGCATATGGAGTGAAGATAATACAGAAGCCATCATCGAAATACTATTAAATCCTGAGAAAAGAACTGTTTGCATGCTTCATGCGCCGGTGGAATCATTTTTCCGTATTCCTTCAAAAACAATGCCACAATGCGTGCCACAATTGATTTATTGCACGGAACGTTCGATAAACGAATAATTTCTTATAGCGGACCCCGAAATTGGCCTTCAAGGCGATTTAACACAGCTGGACTATTTTTTGCGAGGCTACGGCAGTAAGCCATAGAGGATTGACGACTTGTAAAACAGCATTCGCCACGTTATCACGGACATACGACCTGCATTTCTGCAAAAAAAGATCGAAAAAAAATCGTCCCAATTGAATATTCTCCCAGCCCGCCGCTTAAGATCACTTATCTGAGAAATATTTCAATATAAAGTTCTATAATACAAAAAAAAACACCCTTTATAAAATACCAGCCAAAAAAAAAACATTTAATGATTTGTTTCTCCTTGTTTTGATTTGTGTGTTGTCAATCTTTTTATTTCGAATTAATTGTATTTTATCCAAATCACATTTTTCAAAACCATTCAAAATTTTATGATCTAAATAGTCCATTATTTGTGTAATTACTCAACACATTAAGTCGACGAACTGTTTTTAATATCTGAAAATATCTAAAGGTATCCGTTCATGTATTCCAAAACAAATGACGCATTGCACACAAACATCATCGCAGTACTCATGATTATGTGATAAAATGTATGCAACATGTTGCATGAAAACCTAATTGTACCACTAATTGTTGTTTCAAGAGGAGATATGAAACGAAAGGATATTGTACATTAAAGAAGATTCACATAAAAATGTAAGTAAATGAAAAATAACAATAAGTTTACCAACTTGTGATAAAATAAAAATAAATAATTTTATGAGTTTTGAACTCATGACATGTACCATATCATCATCACCGTCATAAACACCAAGGCTTATGTGTGTGTGTATGTGTGTAGAAAAGGGTAAAATTTAAAAAGGGCTGGAAAATTCTTGGAAAAGTAAAACTGTGATGAGTGATAGGAACTTTGTAGCTCAAACTAATGCATATTTTCGTTTCTAGTTTACTCCTATTTTAAAACCAGCTATTTATATTTTATTATTCATTTGTTTAAGCATGTGCGTGTGTATGTGTGTGTATAAGTAATTATAAATTTCGTTATTAAATTTGTAAGTTATTGTATAACAAGGACGAGGCCAGCCAGCTCAGTGGCCATAGTAAATTCATATTTTCCTTAGTTTCTTCTAAAATATCTGTACCTTAATGTTAAATCACAAAGACTGTTTCCTCTCATAAAAATTTCTGTTTGAAATAACAAATTTATGTGAAAATAAAAATTTGTTTTTGGTACAATTATTGTTCGGAAAACATTTGTAAAGTAATAAAAATTTTAGAAATATATTATGTGATCTTTTGTTTAAAAGAATAGGCTGACGACGCCCTTGCCACTCGTTAATAAAATTAGAAAATATTTGTCTGCTTGCTAACAACACGCGTTTCTAACAATTATCCTCACACAGATTTGATGACTTTTTGTTGATTGTTTTACTCTCTTCGTTGGCCCTGTGCTGCCTTGGCTCTGTTTAACATTGTTAACAACCGAAAATACTAAACAAATAAAAAATTTTAGACGATATTTGTATAAAGTTACAGTTGTTGCATGAAATATAATTTTTCTCAAGCTTTTTTAATGGCTTTGTGTTGGTGCCTGAAACGGGTAGATCATGACTACGCGAACCAGTAGACCGCGAAAGATAAATTCGGGATCTTGTATTGGTAAAGCTCCTTCGGAGAAGTAACGTGACGGTTGGTGTATCGCACAAAGATTGTGATGCATCATCGATCGTGATTGAATAGATAAATCCAAACTTGTCAACACAGTGTATTCCCTCCTATTACATGTGTATAAGTGCGGTTATGGTTGCATTAACTTCACCGTGTGGTGAGACCACCGATGGATTAAGTTGAAAAACAAATGGCTACGTTACACACTATGATTTTCTTCCACTTCCACGGGGCCATGACTTCCTCCGAAGACAAGCGTGAATACAGATTGTATAAAATAAGATCTTGTATCCTTACGGTGGATCCGTAATCGCTTGTTAGTCTTATACGAGGCCCGAAAATAGAAGATTACAATCTTCGATACCTAACCAGCACTAAGCGGCTAGTACCACATGAACCACTGCCGTCACACTTTGAAATAGTTCTTTGAATTATTGAGAATTTCGACCTCAGTATAGAAAATATTTCAGGCGCTCATAGATTCTCCTTCTCTTATAGTTCCTCGCTATAGAAAAAGTTTTCCCGTATTCCACGTTATGTAGAAAAATAGAGTTTTATAGCATCTTTTTCATAAACATTCTTTTAATAAGAGTTCAACTAAATTCTTAATTAATATCACCCCAATATTTTTCAATGCTTGCAACCATTTTACACAAAATATTCTTTTAGTACTTTTGTTTTCATCGTGTTATTTTTCATTTCATACAAAATTTAAACTTTTCGTCTATTAAACTTGAATTTTATCGATTTTTCTAAGAATCAACAACATTGCAGTCTGATTTCGAATTGATTTTATCTGTCCCATTTCAGTGTCTCTAACTCTAGTGCGGAGCGAAATATTGGAGGAACTATTTTTGGTGAAATAAACACATGGCTGCCTCTGCAGCTCCTGCTGATCACAAATAAATGTCTGTATTCTGCCTCCATAGGAATGCGTAGATATGCGCAGTGGTTGGAGTCAGTCAATTTGCTGCTGTTTTTCCCTTAAACCAATTTTTTATGACTTTTTAATTGTTGTTAGTATTTAGTTGCTGCTGCTATTCGACCGACGGAGGGGATTTTTTGTGGCTTCGTCCATAATTCAATTATGAGAATTTTTAGCGTTTTTATGGTTTGTTTATTATTAACACTTTTTATGGATGAAATTATTGGTTTTCGGAGAATTAAAAATAGTTTATAATTATTTAGTGCGCTGCTCAATGGAAAATAGTTTCGGGAAAATTTTCATAGATCGGTAAATAAGTTTATATTTCTTTTTTTTTATTTAAAGGATAAATGATTATTATCTACATCTTCTTATTTCAATATGCTATAAAAATACTTTCATCTGTCTTAAGGAAGATAAAATTTTTTCAAATTGTTAGCGATTGAAGTTTATTGAATTTATTTCAATTTTTAAGTTCTAATTCGGTTCAATATGAAAATAAGCACAATCAATGCTTCGGGCGAATTACGACGTGCGTCACGAACTCTGCGATAAGTTTATATAATTTTTTTTTTATAAATGATAAATGTCTCTTTATAATTGTAAAACAGCAAAGCACTGTTTCGTGGAAAATTTTGATTTCCTTGCTATCATTACTTACAAGGCGATAATAGGGCATTCCTGGTTTCACGTCCTGAATTTTTATAAGAACAATGGACTGCAATCTTTAGACAGGTATCTAACAATGCATTTAAGTATCTTAAATATTAATCTTTTTCTTACGATACATCTTTTCACAAACACCTTTGGAGTCCTTCTTTAAGTAAAGTTGGAAGAGCTTCATTGTGTAGTTGAACATAAACATCATGTTTATAATTTTAATAATTTTTACAAAGCGAAACATTTTTACTCATGTTTTTGGAATACTTACTTAATAATTTTAAGTGACGTTTGAAGCTGTTTTTTTCTCGTCTTAAGTGTGGTACAGTCGACGAATTTATGTCTGCGAGTTCGTCGTTTATACCATTAAACGTAGAATTTTTCTTACTCAACGACGCGTCGTTGCACTGAGTTTTGCTGATGAAACTATGAAATGTAATAAAAGTCAGATCTCTTCTGAATCTCCGGCGACTATGCCAAAAAAAAGGAATAAAGCTTCTGTCACACTATCAAGATGTGTGATTTATTAGAATTGTATTTTGTGATCCAAATTTAGAATTCGTGAAATCCTTTTCCATAATTCGTCTCTTCTCTCGGTGCAACTGATTTATAAAATCGAACTTTATTACGTATGTTCTCTTGTTTCCTTGAATGAAATTCCTCGTTGCGTTTAATCTTAACTATACTTTACAATCTGACAATGGAGTTCTTGAATATTTTTTGCAGACGTTTTAGGAAAATACTCGTAGTTTTATCGGTCCTCGGATGTATAGGGCTCAAATCAGGAGGAGGAAGCAAAAATGGGACATTTCCGCATTTTGTTTTTTTTTTTATATTTGTTTTAGTTTTCTATGTAAAAAGTTAACCTGGGTTCACGCCTGTTAGCAGTATACGTTATCAAATGAGTTAAGATGCCTTCGATGGCCATTCCGATTATGTGCCGGAATAAATGTTTATATTAGAACATTGTGTTCTAGAACACGCAAAGAAAAAACATGGTTGAGGTAACCATAATTTGAAGAGCAACATGTTGACTGATTATGTGGCTGTAACGAATTCATATTATTATTGTAATAAAATTAGTAGGGTCCTCTTAGAATCATGAAAAAAACAAGAAATTGATGTTGCTGATTGGCATGATCACAGGCGATAGTTGATGTGGTTACCACTTCAGCTACAGCGCGGAACAATTATCGATCTTGTCATTATATTATTTTTATGTAGTTATGTAGTTGTAGAGAATATAATATTGTGTTTGTGAACATGCCACAAACATGCTTTTTCTATTCCTAAACCATACAACTCATACATACCCTTTTAAATATTACTAGACTAGAACTAATTATATATTTCACAAAAATAATCTGCCCATTAAAGTCGCCATATTTCTTTGCCATCTACTTATATAAGGATCTTGTTGACCTTGATATTTTAACACGTCATTTTGTAAATTAAAATTATCACCCTTTGACCTTGCTTTTAACAAAAACTGCATTTCACAATCTCATTAAAAACCCCCATTAAATATCGCATTTCCTTCACACAACCATTAAAACATTTCTCTCCATTTTCTCTTTCTGTCATGGAAAAATGCATTTCAAAATAAATTAAAAATATGGTCAGTTTCTTTTAAAAAAATGCCAAAAAAAAATTAAAGGATAATTTTGAAGGAATTCTTAAAATTTGCATATCATGCATAACGAAATGGATTTCGCATAAATGAATGAAATTCGTAGGAAAGTAGGAAGTATTCCTTTATTGCGGGGTTGTTTGTGTAAATAAACTTTAAATAGGAATATGCAATTAAACGCCCACACAAGGATAAATATCCTTTAATCCGTATATCCATGACACGAAACTCCTTTACACAAACAAAAGGGTAATTGCCGAAAATCCTACTCAAAAAATATTCATAAAACGTTTTAAATTTTTGCAACAATTACTTTTCATTCAAAAAGGGATAATAAACTTACTTCCTATTGTGCGTTAACACTCATATCCTTCTTCCATCCTCGTTGACATGTTCCTACTTTACGGCAAGGATAGAAAATAAGCCAAGATAATAAATAAGTCGTACTGAATTGCAAATATGCAAAATATTTTATGGAGAACAACTGCAACCAATTACAAATTTTAATCCTATCAAGCGTGTTTTCCGGCCAAAATATTAGGTGTATGTGCGTGTGTGATTGAGTGAACTAAAAAGGGGATAATAATTTTAAGATGTTTAAAATAATTGTTACCTGTTTTTATTTGCAATTCATTTAAAGCTGTAAGATTAAGTGTTGTGATCCTTGCACTAATTTTTGCCTGTAATCCCGAGTTTGTTTTACCTTCCAATTTTTCATTCTACCAGGCATTTGTAGGCAAATTTTCACCATGTACTCGCACACACAACGATCTCTTCCTCTGAGGTCTGACAGCAATATTTTTGCACAAACTTCTACACTTAACGATCATACTTTTTCTTTCTGCTGATTGATCCTGTTTGTTTAATCCTTTGTTTTACAGTAAACACTTCCTATGTGTGGGTGTGTATATTTTTCGTCGCGCCAGTGTCTTTCCCCGCATGCGGTAAAATTATAAAATATTTTTTTTTTGTCAAAGGATTTTTGCATTATCCTTTTGTTTTTTTCTTTAGTGTGGCTTTCTTGTCCAGCTGAGTTTATACCTATTGTGTGTTTTTTGTATTTTTGTGTTTAAGACCAGACAATTGTGTATTTGATACACATATTTTCCTTTGAAGGATTAAGCGTGTTTCATTCTGGAAAA
Organism: Phania funesta; assembly: GCA_963932375.1. NCBI lineage: Eukaryota > Metazoa > Arthropoda > Insecta > Diptera > Tachinidae > Phania > Phania funesta. Next base: position 45,302,771 of record OZ010653.1, read on the forward strand.
TGGTTCCGAGGTGTGCTCTTATTTGTTTTCCAAGGAGTTTTAGGTAGGCGGTAATATTGAAACAATTTAACAGGCATTTAGGGCAGCTTAAGTTGTGTATCTGTTGTAAATCTTTAAGTGGGATTTAAATTGTTAAATTATTTTCAATATTATACAGAGTTGAAGATTTCATAATCTTTAGGAATTGAAATGTTTCAATAATATTTGGAATAATGCGTTTGCTAAATTTTATATTAAGAAAAGCGACAAGAAACTCGCTTTTGAAATTGTGAATTTTCAAGATTTTTTGTCTCCATCATTACAATATTAATCTGCGTTATGAATCTTAAAACTGTTCACGAGCGAGTGCAAACTCTGTAATCCAACGAGAGCACAATATACTATCGATTGTGGTTACTAAAAACCCATTAAGTAGAATTACGCTAAATATTGGTGAGATTATGCCAAATCCGGCTGTAACCTTAAAACCCTTAAAATTCCATTTTTTTTATAAAATGTTTTAACAGTTTAAATAATTTTAAATAAGACCAGGTATCATAAACATTATTACGACGCCTTATGGCATTTGATTCATAGATCGACAGTTGACCCAGTTTCTTATAATATTTTTACAGTTCTTCACTATTTTAAATTCATTACGTTACTATATAATGAAATAGTTTTATACGTAATGCTCTTCTCCAGCTGAGACTTTAATGACAGAGAAATATTGAAACAAGGACTTCAAACTGATTCTTATGTGTACTTTTGAAATCCGTTTGGTATTTTGGGAAGTATAAAATAGTGGACATACGTACATGTTTTATTTCATTCATGATTTTATCATCAACAACTCAAAAATATCACATCATAAACATCACACTTCATACGCTGTCATTTTCCTGATTGGAATCTATGTGCCACTCAGATTAGTTCGACCATTGGTCCCTGCTGGGAATGAGGGCAGATAGCACAATGTACGGGTCGTTGTCAAAAAGATTTAGTATCCGAATATCCCTATCATGTCCCCAACTTTCATGCTGGTGATGCCCTGTAACCGTAGTGCGCTTCCTGCGTAACATAGATGTAACATAGTATGTGCAGTATTGCACCTAGAACATACGTCGGGCATCTTCTCATTGCCCCAGTGATTTGACGCACAGATTAGTCTATACCCTTGTCAAGCACTTGCTCTTGTTGTGACCAGATGAGTATTGGAGTTATTACCGTGAGAAAGGCCCACTAGATCATTCTTGATTTGAGTCTCCACGTTTTACCAAAGAGCCATTCGGTGGCGCAGAGCGCATTGGTGTCTTTTTTGTAATATCTTAAATATCTTGATTCCATGTAAGGGGCTAATCAAGAGTAACCCCCAAGTATTATACTTCATTTAAGAATTTAATGGTTTATCCTTTTAAAGAAGTCTCCATAATTTTGGGCATTCTGCTTTCGTAAACAGCACAAGGATAATGTTTATCGGCTTGATTTCCAATCCTCTGTCAATACACTCTAACCTATCAAGGATACGATTACGTCATCTGCGTAAACATGTGAACGGAAACCAAGGCTGTTGAGTTTCTCCACGAGTTCATCGATAGCCAATTTCTACAGAAAAGGCGATAATACGCCACTTTATGGACAACCCCTCGTTACCCGCGGAATTCAGACTCAACAACCCTTGACGCCAGCATTTCCAAGATCCAGTTCCTAGTAACTACAGAATCACATTTTCTGCTCAACGCAAACCCAATTGCGTCATGCGATGTGTTATCGAAGTCTCCCTTAATATAAATAAAAGCGCATAGCGTCATCTAATTTCAGCTCAGACCTAAGCCTGAGACAAATGCTAGCAAGAGACTTCATAAAAAGGAAGAATGCGGACAGTCGACAGCTTGAAATCTTTAAAATCAAGAGTAGTGTTAGCACGCCACGAAAATTACAAATCGGTTGCCTGAAAATAATTGGAGGAAATAATGGGGTCGAAAAGGAACGCAATAAGTAAGCCGTCTGCTTCAATATTCCCCCTTCATTGAAAAAGTCTAAAATGGTCAACACAAACGAACTTCTGTGTTTTCTACATTAGTCGAAGCAGTATCTTAGTCATCAGCTTATGCATATCCTTAATATTAAAATGGAGAAAAAGCAGTATCTTCAACTCCTTTTTATTTGCCAGTTTATATTTAAAAATTAATTAATTAATTAATTCCTTTGGTGGCCTGAATACAAGCCAAACATGCTGAACAAGCAGATTCACTTTGCTGCTAAAATAAAGTAATTTAATATATGTTTCGGCAAAGCGTGTGAATCTGCTTCGTAGGCAAAATTAATTTTAAATATTTTTTCAGTTTAGCTTGTAAGCAATAAAAATGTTTTTGAATAAAGAGTTAGTCTATAAACAAACGTAAAACCAAGCATGTGTCTTATCCTTAATATTAAAATGGAGAGGATAATCCGTATATTAGTTTCGTTATATATAAATTTGAAAACTGCGGAAAGAAATTAATTACAAATATTTTCATTCTGCAACAAAATCCGAAGTTGTTTTCTTAATTATGCTCAAACATTCCTAAAAATTGATTTGTCATATATTAAGAATTGAGAAATAAAAGGCTGTCCACTTTTTTCAGTCTGTCCGAACAGTATGCAATCATCCATGCCAAACATTTTTGATTGACCACCTAGGATTTTTCAACAAGTACATAAAATCGAACAGTTTGAATAAATAATATAAAAAGTGTTCATTTAACCGCACACATGTATAAGAAGTCACAAACGATGTGCCTGGAGATGCCTACCACTGCCTGCCAAAGTCATAAAACTCAATAAATAATTTTAAAAAACCAAAAAAAGCAAAACAAAAAATACAAATACTTCATTGGAAAAATCATAAAAAGAAAATAACTGCTAAAGGAGTAGAAATGTTACATGAATTTCAGAATACAGAACGATAAAGTCTACAAAATAAAAGAAAAAAAAAGAAGAAATGGAATGAACAGAAACTTCTCAGAAATAAATCAATCAATTAAAAATTTTATGAAGTTCCCGCAGTCAAATACCGAAAAGTACAAGTTTAAATACCAACATAATATGCGTGCGTAAACGTAAAAAAAGCCAACAACAAAAACCAGGCAGAACTTTCAATAAAACCACAAGACAACAACAACAACTAACATTGCTAACATTTCAAATTTATTATGACGATCATCTATGCCACTCTGACGGTATAGTTGGTTGGCTAGTGGTTGATTGTTTGGTGGCTGGCTACTGATTCCTCAAACGAATGATATAAAAACAATAAACAAAAACTAATAAAACTAAACACTGGCAGCTCGTCATATTTTATGACTTACAAGTGATTGTTAATGGCCCAAATGATGACGTTGCCGCACAATCAACAACCATCAGCCGCTTGTCGTGTTGGTCAAAATAATGTCGCCAACTTGGAGCCCCCAATGCATCCTTGTTACATTAACAAAAACACTAAAGTTTCCTTTTTTGCTTTCATCTTCTTCGCTGTGGACCAAAGAGGAGTAATTAAAATTTCAACTAATACGGCTGCCAAATTTTGAAAGTTTGTCATCTTTTAATTTTATTATTCTTTTTTTTAAGCGACAAGCATATGACATTTTGACAATTGATATGCGCCACTCAAACTCCAGGCGCTCTCTTGTCCATTAAACAAGTCTTAGCAATTTGACAACATCGTATAAATAGCTGAAATTTATTTATTTATGCTTTGAAGTAAACACAATTTTTTTAAAAGGATATTGATTTTGGCCGAATTATTTGCACATTACAACTCCTTTCATTACAGTAACGGTAGAACTGTGAAATACAGAATTGATTGCGAAGTCGAGCATGCCCAATTGTCCATAGCCGTCCATATGAAGTTTATTGAATTTTCGGTCAACTAAAATGACTGAATTAGTGGCATAAAAAAACTTTAGCTCCTACTCCTATATCGAGAGTACAGTTGCAAGATTTTAAACATTTATGTAGAATTTCATATTTTTTTAGACCTTGAAATTTTTATTACTTACACACAGCAGGACAAACCTTAGTAAGCCCTTCTCTCCTACGAATGAGAGTTTGCACGCTCACTAAATCGAAACTTCCGTGTTTTGTTTTAAAACAAAAACCTCTTCAAAAATTATTTTAAAAATTCATTTTTGGCATTTGAAATATTTTTTTGAAATCCTTCGATGGGGAGAAAAAAATCATATTAAGGCCAGCACATGATAAAAACGCCAACAAGCCATCATCATTGTCTTCATCATGTCATCGGCAGTCAGTCGTCATTTAAAAAGTCATCATTGGCATCTTGTTTGCGTTTGAGAAACCCCCTCATAAAAACGGCAAAAACCAAAATTTATATGACTGGTTTTTAAAATTTTTCCTTAGTTTCACATTGAACAGAATTGTAGTCATAGTCGCAGTTGTTGCTCTTGGCAAATGCATAACTTATTAAATCTCAGTTTGATTTTATATTTTTATGTTGCTGCTTTGCTGTTTAAACATCAAAAAACCATAACAAAAATGAGGCAACTAAATGACGCAAAAAAATTGTCAAATTTGTCCCAAAAAAGGATAAAATGTCTAAGCGCCACTCACTTACTAAGTAACAGACTGTTTCCATCCACATTTGGCATCAATATACAAGTAATAAACTAACTGACTGACTGCCTGTTTGATTATTTGACTCCATTCACTGGTAGATGAGAGAATGTTTGTGGAATGTTTCAGGTTGGCGCTTGATTGGTGGGCGCCATTCATTTCCATAATAAATAAATTCGTCAAAAATATTTGTTTTTTATGTTTGCAAAGAATTTTATTAAAAATATTCAAGATATCCCGCAACTGGTCTAATCATTCCAGATCTTATTATACCTTAAAAGAACGCAATTGTATGGAAATTTCGAACTCTAAGCCTACGTCAAGATATTGGAAAATACTTTTAATTCAATTTTAACTATTCATTAATTGTTTTTAATTCATTTCTATAATAAAATCCTTTTACTTATCGCTTTTTTATATTTTAGATTTATTATAATTTATGATATGTATGTCCTGTTACCCTTAACAAATAATTTTATTCAAATTAGACGTTGGCATTTTCTGGTTCTCTTGTTAATGGTAGAGAAAATGCCGAAAAAGATGAAGTAAATTTGTATTCAATATCTAAAATAATCTCGATCGCATGCTTCCTTCCTCAAAGATTTCATTTCATTATTTGTTACTGCCTGAAATCGGTTGTCTACAACCTTGATTTAAATTATACTAATGTTATTTTCTCTTGCTTATTAATTGTTTTTTATTGGAATGCTTCAACATATGTTGTTTTCATCACAAAATCGTAAATGGCAAATATAAAACAGATCGAAATACGCGCAAAGAGAAAATATTTGAAAAATTAAAATAAAGTTTTAAATTAATAAATATCCAAACATATTGTAAGTCCCAACCAAACTAACAAATTTTGACAAAAGCAGCTTATTGGGTAAAAATCACTAAAATTAAAACAAAATCCAAAATCAAAAAATTTTCCGACAATAAAATAAATCGCTATAGTTACAACACTGACGAAACTCCAAATCCCCAAATCACATTAAATTTTTTTTCCAAAATCCCGATTCCAACAAAAAATCTTATTAGCCAAATGGGTAACCCAAGCGCTTTTGAAATCATACTTTTTACGCAAAAGTAACTCGTTCAAACACACAATTTTGAGTTTTCTTTCCTTCATATCACACAAAATAACAACGTCTACATTCCACGAAAATTTCCGATTTTAACGTATTATATTATACAAGCGGCTCCTACAAACTCAACATGGCTGTACAATTTTAAAAACACCCGCCATAACTGCACAACTGGCTTGTAGAAGCGTAGAATTTTGACTTGCTTGTCGAGCCGCTTGGGTCCTCTATTAGGCTCTTTTAAGCTTGGAAATATACATATACAAAAATTTCATCAATAAAACAGTCACAATAGCAAAAAATCTCAATAATTGTCAAACGTGGCTCTGGAGTGGTAAAAGAGATCACAGAACAAGGTAAACTGGGAAAATATTGCTGGTATTGAAAATAGGAACAAATTAAAAAATAAAATGGTTAATGGTAATATTTTTCACAAAAATTTCTTAATATCGAAAGAAGTAATAGAAGTTTGCAAAATCCAATTTTACAATTTTCTATTCTTAAACCTGCTGGTTCTTGAGTTCACCCGCCCACTTTGGTTGTACATACTTCATTGAGTTTTGCTGCAAGTAAATCATAATTATTTCTTTTTCGTCTTAAAATTTTTATATAAATTTAAATGAAAGTTAAACATTTTTTATAAAATATTTGTTTCCTTTACAATTTCTGCTTGATTGGCTGGATTTAATATTAAATAAGCAGTCGTAGAAAGCAGACAAAAACACATAATCAACTATTATGTATGGAGCTATCAACTATTATATATGCTTTTCTAAAAGTTTAACTTTTATGTTAAATAAAACACAAGATAATTAATTAATTGGTTTTATAGGGATGATGACTTTATACCAATAACTCCAGCAAAAAAAACGTGGTTGAGGTAACCATAATCTAAGAGCACATATATTTATACATATTATTATTGTAGATAGGATAAGATTAGAACGAGAGGAGAGCAAAAAATTTATGTTATTGATTGACAGTGGCTGAAGTACGAACATTGGCGACTAAAGGTATGAAGTGCTTAGCACACTAACCACTTGACCCATTTAAAGCCAAACAAAAACTACAAGGAAATGTTTAGAAATTCGTTTATATATTTATTATTAGCATTATAAAAAATAGGAAATACAAAAAAATTAAAAAGTTGTTTGTTCAGGACATGAAAGGGGTGTTCCCAAATTGGTACAAAGGCCACTTATGAGTGAAATTTTGTAAAGCAATTTTTATCAATGTAAAGAGCCTTTTTGCATTTTTTGCAGCCCCAGCGACATCTGTTGTGGACAATGGTACAACGCACACGCTTTGGAATTTTTTCAGGACCGTGATTAGCGCCATCTAACTGTAAGCCTTCTATATTTGATGATGAAGCGTGAGCAGAGGGGGTTTTAGAAGACTGTTTCAAATAAAATCTAGCTATAGATCAACGGAATTGTAATTGGTCCATTTCATTTTCTTGGCCATATCGACCATGTACGTGGTTAATTGGCTCTTACGCGAGCCCTTTTGGCGGACAGTGGTTCATCATCACTAGAATTTTCGGAATTGGAAAATTCATTAATGTTACAGACAAACATCTCCATTTCACCAGGAATGTCATTTGGCAAAATTGATGAAGCCATATTTTCATCGAACTCCTCTTCTTCGTCAGTAAGAAAGCTAGGTTCTGGCGGAATTATGACGAAATCATATTTCAAGCCATCGTCACTACCCTCCATTATGGTATTTACGGCTTCCTCTAACCCGCGGAAGTTATTACTGGCGCTGTAATGTCGGCTCATCTCTGTAAACCTATTACGCGTGTTAACACCTCCAATGAAATGAGGTGGCAGGGGGTTGCATTATGCTATTTTTCTTTGGACACAACTAGCTGTCAAATTTAGTAATAAAAAATAAGAACAAACTTTGTTTACAATTTCAATAGATTTTTAGTGTACTTGTAGCCATTGTACCCAAATAGGCACAGCAATATTTTATGCCTCATAAGATTTTATACATTTGGTGGATCAAACTGAAAATGCTTCCAAATGTTTCACTCTTTATTAAATTTGATATTATAATGATATTATATCTGTAAACTAGAAACGCCGAATATAACTACTGCCTAACTGAACCTACCTCTACGGGTGTATTGTTGATGAAGTTTGATAGATTATTACAACAACACACATTATTGAAATTGAATCATCCAATATTACATGTAATCGTATCACTTTCCTTTGCTATATTTTGTATAAACGTATTCACAAACACCAACAGTTTTTTAATACAGCCTTAATTACTAAGTGTTCCCAAATGGGCACAGTGGCTGTAAATGTGTTCAGCCGCAGCACCCCCTACCTTTGATTAATCACCCAAAAGCACTTTTGCATATTATCCCTGTTAAAATCATTTTGTATTAAGAGTTATTATATTATTTTTGTATATTTAAAATACTTAGTAAAAGTTTTATTGTTCAATTCAATCACGTTGGAATTTTTATAGATGCAAATTATTTAATGATTAGAAGTAAACAATAACATTTTTATCGTAACTCAAGTCATGTTTGAAACATTATATGTTTGGCACAAAGTCATATTTTTGTAGAGATCATAATATGGTTGTCGAGACTATGCAACAACCAAGTTTGTTCTGTGCATGCTTCCCAACATGACTACAAAATTATATTTATTGATTAGAGGACATATTTGATGTCACTTGCATATGTGGAGTCACTTGTCTACTCTTCACTGGTCTTCTATTTCAAATGCATTCAATTACTTTGCAATTAATTAATTCATCCGTGTTCTATTTCTTTTTAAAGTAGTAAAACACTAAAGCAAACACCCTTTACAAGTATTTAAACGATTCAAATTTATATTACTTTTTGTACGTAACAACTCATGCATTATATTTCAAGAGCCACTTCATGGTTTCCTCAATTTATAAAATTTTATCATGTTACTGCTAAATGGTGTGAACTTTTATTACCCAAATAATAAACAAAATAAATATTTGCAAAGAAAAAATAACGACTATTCGAAACTTTCCTACACACATTTTTACATATTTTCTGTTCCTGTGCATAAATGTTCCGATCAGGTGTGTTTGTAAAGATGGTGGCAAATAGGATATCCCCCCAAACGGATTAAAAAATAACGCATCTCCCTACAAGTGTTAAAAAAATGTTGCCATTAATAACACACCATCCCCCTAAGAAGCTCAAGCTAGATACGCGCCTGATTTCGATACTAGGGCTTACCAACAAGTCCTTTGCCCTTCCTAAGTACTGAGAAATTGTGAAAATAATTCCTAATATTTAACATTTGTCTGTAACAATAAAAAAAAAATCTGGTAGGCAAGATAATATGAAAATGTTTTGTGTTTCAGAAAGGACTTTTAGTCCGGAATTTCATTAAACATCGCTGTGGTCCATATGTGACGGTACTCAGTGTTCATTTGAACGTATCATTAAAGTAAACATGCCTGCTACCACCATTTCATCATTATTACTTCAGAAGGGATTATTTCATTTCAATATTTTGATTTGACTGCTTGTCAAACTCAACATTTTCAAACTAACTTCTAAACGAGTGTGTTCGTGTTCATGTTCGTACACATACTTCAACACATACATATCTCCGAATGTTGTTATGTGGCCGTATATGTTCATGCTCAACTTATTATTTATTATTGTTTCATTTAATCTCCATTGTTCGGAAATAGTGTTAATTTTTTTTATTGTTATTTGCGTTTTTTATTTCTATTACGAATATTTGTCGTTTTTGTGCAAATTTTTTTTATTATGCTGACACTTGAACATCTTCCACTTCAATTCACTTCAATTGTGTGTCAATGAATTGCTACTCGTACAACTACAACTGCAAGTACAACAATAATAATAAAACTGAATAATACATAATAAATTTGTGAATTGCATTTTTAAAATACGAATTCGCACACTTATGCACTTGACTGAAGAGGTTAAATTTAATTTAATTAAGTGCTAGAAACTATTTTTCCATTTATGTTTTTCTTCATCTCATTTTTGCTAGAATGTAATTTGAAGTTAATAGCTGTCAATTAGAAATCAACTTTATTGTGGCTGGCGTTTATTTTGTTGTTTAATTGACAATTAAAATAGAACAAATTTTTTAAGCACAAGTTTTTGCGATTTTATCGAGAGTAAAGAGAACTACATTTAAATTTAATCGGTGTGTATAATTTAATTAATTCGTATCCAAGCCCCTTTTGAATTAATTATCCAATCTTTTCTCGATAAATTTTAAGTTTGTTCGTTTCCGAGTTGGATTTTTGAATATTGAAAATTTATGTCAAGCGAAAATAATTTATTTTGTATAACCCTTTGTGTGAAGGAATAGTGTCCGCTAATAACGGACTTTTGATACTTTTAAAAATATTTACAGCTTAATTAGAAACAATATCTTTTACAATTCTTTCAATTAAAGTCAATTAAAAATGAGTACAATGAAAAGAAGAATGATATAAGTCCATCCATGAATCGTTTGAATAAAGAACTGGACCTTCGTGTTCATGCGAACAAAAGATAGTTCCCAAGAGGTGACCAAAGCAAATATGCGTTTTCAGAAAAATCCAAATCCTAAAGTAACAAAAATCCAAAAAAGTTTAATGCAAATCGGTTGAATATTGTTCCCGATATTCGAACAGAACCAAAATAATAAAAAATTTGGAATTTATTTTGAATTTTTAAATTCGTATGCCTTTCTATGAGAAGGGATTCCATCAGATGGGACCAAAAAATGTACGTGTATCGTTTTGAAAGTTTACGTGTGGCCCCCTTTTGCACATTATTATAGTGAATCGGCATAAGAAATTTTGTGATCCTTATATTTTAGGTATAAGCTATATTCAGGACTTTTATGTAAAACACTACGAGGAAGATTTTTGTGGAATATTTTAACCCTATAACTCTTCGTTGTATGGATCGTTTTTGCTCTTCTCTGGAACTGCCAATAATCGCCTTTTAAGTTGCGATATAGCGGAATTAAATTTTTCTCGTAAGTGCTCAGAGACACCAAAACCTCAAATTCAACTTGAACGCTAAACATAAGTCAACACTTAAAATGTGTTTAAGGGTTAATTTCGTACTTATTCACAATTACTGCTAAATTATCGCACAAACCCGGATTTTACGAGGGTAGTTTGTATTGAAAATATGTCTGACGTAACATTTCATTCAAAAAATGCTCTAGATGTAGTAACAATTATTAAAAACATGAGAAGAAATTTGGATATTTAAACAAGTATTTACATATTACATTTTTCTTTTAGCTCTAGGCAATTCTATATGGTGGTCAAACAAAGAGTGAATTCTCTTGCCAATTGGGACTGGTTGATGATGACATGGAACAATACAAGCTGTGTGTGATATTAGCGAAACTGGTTTTATGTGAAAACTCCTTATAAGCCTTTATGCATGAATTAGAATATCTTTCACATTTCCCTTGCTTTGTGGTCTGTAGTGCTCGTTCTGGACAATAATCTCGGCATCAATGTCCTATTCGAAGAATAACGGTCCAATAATACCGAAGGCCCAAATACCTCTCCGAACAGTAAAACTTGTTGGTTGCATTTCTACATGACGAATTTCATATGCGTTGGCATCGTCTCATAAACGGCCATTTTATTTGTCCACATACGAGGCGAAATTCGCCAAGTGGAATTCCTTTGACATGGCGGTGCTAAGTAATTGTTGTCCGAACCGGCCGTCTAGAATTCTATCAAAGGCCACTATGTCTGCCTTAAATTAGGCGCAACAAATTAGCACTAACTTAAATGATAGGGGTACATCATTTGGATGTTGCACTGATTTGTGATTAGGCATCAATGTCTGAATAGTAAACAATCTATTTCACAGTACTGACAAAACAGACTGTGAATATCGACTGTGAATATCGACTGTGAATATCGACTGTGAATTTGCAACTTTTTGCTCTTTTATTTAATCAATTTTCCTTATAGCAATTATTTATATGAAATTTCACAAGTGTAAGTGATCTGGTATTCCTCAGGCAAAGCATTTCCTAGCAGTACATACTACAACCCAAATTAAGGCACATGAGTCTTAATTTAAATACAATTTTAAAATCACTACTCAATTATTTCGCATTCAAATTGCATTTTTGAATAATGAAGCATAAGAATTGTTATCACCCATTACCAAACAATATCACCTGTGGTTTTCGGTTGCCCATATTGCTGATATACTTACATTCATGGGAACTCCAAATTTAATATTCGTAAAATTATTATTCCTAAAACCTCAAAATTGTCCTTTTCTACTCAACTTATCCAAGAAGGAAACTATGAAAATCACAACATAAATTCTTAAATTGTTATCACTTCGATGTGTGACCCAAAAAAAACAGGGAAAAAATTAAAAACTTAAGGCGCCTCACGTTGAATAAATCTAAAACAATGGAAATTAAAACGGACACCCAAATATAAAAGGACAAGAAATAGAGAAGAATTATGCTTCCTGAAATAATAAACCAGACACACATACATACTTACTTGCTCATACCTGAGACACCCGAGTGCGCAAAAACCCAACAAATCAAAAGGATCAATTAAAATTCAGAAAAAAAAATAAACGTAACGACAGGACTAAAACACAGAGTGGCTAAATAACTGAGCGCCCGCCACTCTAGTAGGAACTTTGTATTGATACATGGGATTTTTACAGCCTTCATAATTCTTTTTTTAATTTTCTATATCTTTCTTTCAGAGACCGTTGTCAATGCGATCATTAATCGATAATGTTGTCGCCAATTTGTGTAACTTTTATGTCTGCAAGTACCAATGTTTATGTGTTTGTGTATTTCATTCATGAATTTTTCGTTTCGAAGACATATTTCATGCCTGTCTTAGTTGTTGAGTGTTAGTTTGATTTTAATTTTATTTTTAATGTCCTTCTTCTAGCACTTTGAGGCAACATAATTTACAGGTAAACGAACGTTGGATTTTCTTAATTCATTTTTTATTATTATAAAATTTAGTGCGCCTTTTTTATTTCGACGATAGTCATTGGCGTAGATAGGCAGGTCTACATAGGGGGAATTATGACTACCTCTTGACAAGGGATTACGGAAATTCGTTCCAAAAATATACACTTTTCAATATATTTACGTGAATTTATTAAATTCGGTGCTTTCCATAAACCAGTTCGGAGAACAAAGCTCTTACAACCGCAAAAATTTCTTTTCAATCGCTGTTTTCTTTAACTGGAAAAATACTGTTACTCCTGTTATCATGTTACTTGAGTGGCTTAAACCAAAGAGTACTATTTTTAGTTATGACAGTAGGCACGCAAACAATTGATTAGGTTTGCTTCACGTAAACATTGTGATTTCAGGTTATGACGATTCAACCATTTTTATAAAGACTGGCACAAAGCCCAGAACAATTTGGAATTTTTGTTTTTTTCTTATAAAAACATATTGGGTGTACAAAAAAATGTTCACTATTAAACAACAGGTGGCTCCACTTATATATCGTTAACGATGGCACAAATATTTTTTTAACGGAAATCTTTTACATCTGTGAACATTACACAGGTGATTGTTTCCTTCAGAAGAAAATTTTATTGCATGTAAAATGCTGAAATGTTTTTACTAAAAAAAGTTTGTGAAACAATTTGTAGAGACCAGTTTTGATGCTTGAAAAACGGTGTTGTTATTTTTGAAGACAAAGAATGTTCGAGAACGCCAGAACATTTTGAAAATGAAAAAAAAGGCATAATGCTTTGAAACGCAAAAACTAACTTGCAGAATCATCGTGAAATAGCAAGGAAATCGGGCGCCACATTATTTACTACCATGGCAACGCTCATCCTCATGTTGATGTGCTAGTAAAACACTATTTACAAAAATAACTGGTGGGAAGTTTTAAATCATCCGCCTAGAGCCCGAAATGTACCCCGTCTTACTAACATTTGTTTTTGTCGCTCCAGAACAGCTTCACTTCAGCCAAAGACATCAAAGACATTGGTTTGATCCTTTTCTGAACACTTCTTTTGGCGCGGAAACCATCTATTACTGGAAAAAAGGAACAAAGTCAAAGTTATGATGACCAACCCCTTCAATGACAAGGTAATTGAAAATAAAAATATATTTTTGAAAAAAAACAGCGAAGACATTTCTGTACAGCCAATATACAGAAGGAAAAATTAATTAACTTTACAGCGAAGTTAGCCCTAATGTCTGCCGCAAAGATGTTTGCTAATATTTGCCCACAATTTTTGGAAAGCAATACAGAGTTGATTTTGCGATCACACATGGCCCGTTTATTCTTTGCTCAAATAGGCATTAAATAAGGTCAAGCATTGCGGTGGGAAAGAATGGATGCGTTGCGGTTACACTGGATCAATTATTTGCCTTTACACTGTCTTAAAATATTGAAAATTGTTATTGTTATGTGCTTTGGAGCAGACTCTATGGTATGAGGTCTATGAATGAGGAAAAAGGACAAAGGAAGCAAAGAGCAATCAAATTATTTTATTTTTTGGCTACGTTTGTTTGTGCGTTTACTTTATTTATTTATTTATTTGTCTTTATTTGTATCGTATATTTATTTTATTTACATAACACAAATACTTTTAACGAAAAGGAGAATAATAATAATAATAATATTCCAAGGCTACTTTAATAACAATCCTTGGAAAAAAGAAATGAAATCAATTAGTTTTTTTAGCCTCGGCTATTTTTGTAGACCGTTTCAACATTTTAATAATGTCGCAGAAATTATGGCAACCACAAGAACGTTTTACATGTATGTCAAATGAAACGTTACTGGGTGATCTTTTCTACAATAATAATAGTTAATATTAAAAATTGGAAAGCACAATCATAATTGGTAAAGGTATTGGGCACATAGCATAATTAAAAACTTCTTTATTTTTCTATATCTTGGAAAGAAGAGTTTTGGATACACATAAGTAAAACCTTTTAAACAAATCTATTGCTTCAAATAGAAACATTTTAAATTAATCGACTGACGGTCCATTTTTTTGGGGTATTGTTATATCACGTTAAGGAACACTTCGAAATTTTTTCGCTTGATAAATACTGACATATATTTGTTCCACAAACGGATTTAAAAAAGAGATAAAACTATTACTAAAAAATTATTTATTGACAATTTATTGCCTAGAATATTATTTATATAGTCCGTGAGCAAATAAATAAATTCATGAATAGGGCTATTAGAAGGACGCAAATCAGTTTTTTTTTTCTATTAAAAATTAAGCGCACGTTCTTTTTCGACATCGTGGGCCTGGCTGGTAATTTAATTTCCGAAGTCAAAATACTACTATATTATTCTTTTTTTTAATTAAAAAAACTTCATATGCAAATTTAGTGATTTTTTTTTTCATAGATTTCAATAATGTAGTTCTAATACCAGACAATACGGCCTGAGACAGCTATTATTTGCCATTGTTTAAGCTTTCTTACAAAGGCTTCGCCAGTTTGCCAAAAAGATGGATAAAATTCGAATACAGAAATAGTTGACTCTTATTAAACCAGATTATTAGATCCAGTGGGAAAGGAAGTAGGATCAAAATCTGGCCACATAATACTTGCCGGTGACAAAAATCTTCGAATTTAGCGATTACTGTTTATTCTTGATTTGATATTCCGACAGGGTGTTTTGATGTAGAATTTTGGAACGAATTTCCATCTTCAGTGTCATTTTTCGTTCGAAAAGGGATGACGGAAATTCGTTCCACAATTCTACATTATTATTTATGTTATTATTTTTATCATGGATCATCATGGAAAATTAATTGTTATTTTATTTCATTTTATTTTTATAATTAAAAAATTCAAATTTTATCAAAATCGGTTTATTCAGTTGAATACCCCTCCCTAAAGACAAATAGCATAGTTACGTCACTGACGAATGTTGCCTGTTTACTTAATCTTTGATATTGATAGTTTCCTTTTATGAAATCTCATAAAAATTATTCTCTAGTGTACTTTATAGACTTGAAAATTAAAACAAACACTTTTATCAATTTAGAGGATAAATTCAAAAATTGTTTTAGATACAGTTTATGGGGACCAGAGTGAATCCCTACAAAGAGACAGTCGAAGTCATTTATATATAAACTACTTTAATAAAAAAAGACGTGAAAGTGTTATGATTACTATAACACGACAGATTTGAAATTTTGGATAATAGCCGAGTATGAACAATATTAAAGCGCTAATCTATTCACATTTTAATCTCGAATACTCTGTTTGTGGAAAGTTGTTCCTAACTATTGTAGGTAACTTTGCTTGTATTGTGTTGCATGGCTTTAATTAGATTAAGTGAGGTTAGATTAGACTAAGAAGAGGACACAATTTCTTAGTTTCATGCCCAAATGCATTCAATAAATCTAACGGTTATAATCTTTGTGCGTTCTCCTATATGAAACAGGATTTATTAAGAAATTTGAGGTCGGTCTTTAGAAACTCGGCGCTTCGATTAAAGTTCCCCAAGCTTTTCCCAGTCAATGTCTCTAAGATGGTTATGCCTGGTAATGTGTCAGTCGTGAAATACTGAGTTCCCATCGCTATTATCCGTGCTTTCTGCGATAGATTCTATGCTCAACGTGGCTAACTGTTGTTCAGATTTATATCACGTTATTTCCAGCAAGACCACATATAAATATTTTATTAAACTCTCACAAGCCAAAAAATGGTAATAAAATCTTTTAACGAAATAAAACATTCTACAAACAAACGTTACCTGCTGTAGCGCATGTAAAAATATAAAATTCCACTTCACAAATATTCATGATGTTTATAGCTTTTCGTATGAGTTGCGACTACAGCCGTGACAATGTTGCATGATGAATACAAATCTTAAGGACTTCTACATTGCATCATCACATACATACCAGAGTTATCAAATGAATTATATTCCTTTGCATATCGTTCAAATATATCTACAACTATTTTACGATCGTCATCATCTTCACGGCGATCGGGTTTTCATCTTAACTATGAAATTTGATTTGTATTTAAATTTGATTTTATGATTTTGCTAATGAATTTGTATCAGACAGTTGTTAAGAACAATTTTTTTTGTAGTTTTAGGCTTTTTCGACTTTTTGTTAGAAAGATTTTGGTTTGTTAAAGTAAAAATATATAAATCACATATGTCACTGTAATGAAGTCGATTTTAATTTTAATGAACTTTATTTGTAAACCGACTTTATTTATACACGCGTGTAGTTTATGGACATATTTGTATTAAAACCATATCAAAAAGTGTTTTATTTTCATTGCAGTTGATATCAAGATGAGAATCATTTCAAATCTTAAGAGTTTGTGAACTCATTTGCTCGTTGAGGTTATAAATCTTTTTCATTTAAAAAAAACTTTAGGTGCAGTGACAAAACGGTCGTGTAAAATAACAATTGTAGGTGAATGATCAGAAGATAGGTCATAGGATGAATTAACTAAGAGTTGATCGCGTTTGATGTTTTTTACTATAGTAAAATCAATAAGGTCTGGCAACGTATTAAAGTCTGTGGGCCAATAGGTGGGTTTACCGGCAGATACGACGTCAAGCTTGTTTGTTTCAACTGTATAATACAACTGCCTACCTCTAGGACTAAGGAGTCTGGATCCCCAATATGTGTGCTTTGCATTGTAATCACCAGCGACAATAAATTTTTGTCCTAGCGTAGCAAAGAACCTGACAAATTTATGGTGTTCGATTTTATGCCTAGGCGAGCAATACACTGACGAGACTACAATTTTAAAATCTGTAAGATTTATAGTCGTGGCTTGCAAAAAGTTCTCCCTGAATTCAGGCAATGCAAAATGCCTTACGTTTTTTCGGACTATAATGGCAGTTATAGCGTTAGCATTTTAAGACGTGGGCAAATGAAAGTTTATGCGCATTAGAACTTTTGGCATTCGCATTAGGTAAATCATTTCTCAATGTTTTGGCATACGAAAAGTTTGGCTTAGTGTGTGGATGTGTAGCTTGTGCACTAGCAACAGAACCAGCATAAAGCCGAGGAAATTGGGAACCTTTATATTGCTCATATTCAGGTTTACGTACGACTTTCGCATTATCTTTTACATATTGAAATACTTTGCAGCCCCTGTAATTTGCTGTATGGTTTTCACCACAGTTGCTGCATTTTTTGACCTTGGGGTCTGTTTTGGAAGAAGTGCATTCCAAAGTCCGGTGCGCATCACCGCAAACAACGCATACAGATGGTAGCTTGCAGTAGGTTTTCGTGTGTCCGAATTCTTGGCAGTTGGTACACTGACGGGGGCCGTTACGTTTTAGAGGCTCTTCCACCGTTATTCTTCTGTTTAAAAGGTAGCGCAAATTATATATAGGATGAACCGAGTTTTTTGATTTAAGCTGCGGTGCATTAAACACGATTTCAACACGATGCATAGGTTGGGGAACTTTATTCTTATTTAAAATATTGTGCACTGACCTTACGACATAACCTTCTACCTCTATGGCACTTTTTATCTCCTCAGTGGGAACAGAACTGTCAATGCCCTTTATAATGACAATCAAACCTTTAGCACTTTTTAGTTGATACGTATAATAGCTCTTATTATCTGCATCGAGACGACTTGCGATTAGGCGATAATTCTTCTCAGTATGGGCTTGGATCTTCGTTTCTTGTATCTTGTATGCCTACGAGTTGGGACAGCATATTTACAATGGCATTTGATGTCTGTTCGCGCAAGTAGATTGGTGGGGGGTTTTGTTCCCTTACAGTGGGTTCGGCATTTTCATTATCCGGGGTAGCAAGGACAGAAAATCTATTTTCACTTACCGATGTTGCAGCTACTTGATGAGAACCTTTATATTGCTTGGCGGTTCGCTCTTGTTGTGAAGACTTAGGACTCGCCTTCCTCTTCGTTATGGTTATGTACCGATCCATACCAGTTTGCACGCGTTTAGATACAGTACCTGGTTCTTTTTCTTGTGATATTTTTTGTGTATTATTTGTTTCTTTCGTTTTATTTGTTGAATTCCTTGTTTCTGTAGCGGATATATTTATATTTGCTGATAATGAACGCGTTCGGTCAATTGGCCTGGCGGTTAAAAAAGCACTGTCATCTTTTTTTTTCTTATTATTATTGTTTATTGCATTATTAGCATTTGTGTAAGAAAAAGAGTAATAAGCATTGTTGTTATTACCTTTTGTATTTTTTTCGTTAATGTTTGGTGCGCTCATGCACTCACTATTAATTGTTTAAACAGGTTTAACCATGCACTTTGTTATTGTCTTTTTTGTCACACACAATATTATATTGCTTTTTATTTTTTGTTATTTATTTTGTTGTTGTTAGTAACTGTTAACTGTGTCTCTGCACTTGTTCAATTTTTAAAATAAAAAAAGTCACCTTAAATGAATATAAATTATGCGCTTAAAGTGAAGTACGTCTTTACTCAAACGAAGTAGAACTTTAGCTTTGTCACTGCACCTAAAACCCTTAGTTTCTACCCGAACAGAAACACGAATTGGTTAAAATATAAAATGTATGTGAGCTCTCACTTACCTTTGAACATCTCACTGAGAAATCCAGCTGATATTCAAGCAGCTGTAGACCATTTTACAGACGTCGTGACTGCCGGAGCCATAGCTGCAACGCCAACAAAGCCATCAGCTAAAATAATAACGTACCAGGCAACAGCAGATATTCAGATGCTTGTCATTGAGAAAAGAAGACTCAGAAGACAATGGCAAAATAGTGGTTCTCCACACATAAAAATGCAAATGATCTTAAGCCAAAAAAACTTACGCAGTAAATTGAGACAGAAACACGAATTCGCTATCGACAACTTTTTAAAAAACTTGGATCCAATGAAAAACACGCACTATAGTCTGTGGAAAGCTGTAAAGCACTTACAATGTCCTATTGCTTACGAATCCCCACTAAGATTTGAAGACCGTACTTGGGCTAAAAACTCAAGTGAAAAGGCAAATGCGTTCGCAAATCACTTAGAGAAGGTTTTTGCACCACATGATATAAGTAATTCCACTATTCCAATTATTAGTGACACCGTGAATGATCCTATGAAATTTCGGTTGTCTTCTTTAAAATCGACAATTAAAAATACGGATATGAACAAATCACCTGGACCTGATCGTATAACAGGATCAATGATAAGAAACTTACCTAATTCAGCTGTAAGAATTTTACTTTACATATTTAATGCCATGTTGCACGTCGGCTTCTTCCCATGCTCTTGGAAGATGTCTGGAATTGTTATGATCCCGAAACCTGAAAAGGACTCAGGCCAGATTACATCCTACAGGCCAATTAGCCTACTGTCAGTTTTGTCAAAGATATTTGAAAAATTATTCGTCTCGAGTGTAACTCCTTCTCTAAATGAACAAAACGGTATCCCAGATCATCAGTTTGGTTTTTGAGCAAGGCATAGTACGATTGAACAAGTTCATAGAATCGTTACCATTATTAGATCGGCTTTTGAAAGGAAGCAATACTGTTCAGCTTTATTTATAGACATTTCCCAAGCATTTGATAAAGTCTGCCATGATGGGCTACTTACTATTCTACTAATAGTTCGGGATCTACCTGAAAACACCCACAAGCTTATAAAAAGCTATTTGTCCGATAGAACTTTTAAAGTAAGGTCAAAGGACCAGCTTTCAAGATGTGGGAAAATCAGTGCAGGAGTACCTCAAGGTAGTGTGCTAGGGCCGCTATTATTTATCATCTATACAGCGGATATGCCGACAAGCCCACATACATATACATCAACCTTTGCAGACGACACTGCAATTATAAGTGTCAGTAATGATCCACAGGATGCATCTGAAAAGCTGCAGTCCCATATTCATAAGCTAGAAGACTGGCTAAAACAGTGGAGAATAAAGGTAAATCCATCAATCCATCATGTGCTCATGTAACGTTTTCCCTTAGAAGGCAAAATTGTCCACCAATTACAATAACTAATACTACGGTTCCAGCGGAAACGCACGTCAAATATTTGGGTATCCACCTAGATTGGCGCCTAACTTGGTCCCGTCACATTGAGGCAAAAATAACGTCCATAAAGCTTCGAACAAATCAACTGCATTGGCTAATAAGTTCTAACTCAACTTTGGCTTTCGAATATAAAGTCCTTTTATACAAATCCGTTATAAAGCCAATATGGTCATATGGTATTCAGCTGTGGGGTACTGCCTGTGCATCAAACATCCAGAAGTTACAGAGAAGACAGTCTAGGATTTTACGTCATATCGTATGCGCCCCCTGGTACATAAGAAATGAAAACATACATAGAGATCTCAAAGTTCCCACTATCCACGAAGAAGTTAAAACATACACGTTCAAATACGTGAACAAACTAGTCGCACATCCCAACACTCTTGCACGCAATTTATTGCAATTTGACGGCCACCAGAGACTAAAAAGAACTGACACATTGAGCCTGGCAAGGCGGCTCTCTCTACACAATAGAAGATAGATTTTTAAGATTTGAATACAAAAAATTAGTTATTACGTTGGTACTAACTAGTAAATAATAATTTAGAAATAAGATTTGAATACTTATTGTGAATTTCTTTTAATAGAAAGATTCAATAAAATACAGTATAAAAAAAAAAAAAATTAAAAAACTTAAATCGTTACACTTTCTAAAATTTTAAAAATCGTAAATCGTTACACTTTCCAAACATTTTATTAAGTTCATAAATAAAGCCACTTTTTTCATTTGTCTTGTTATTTTTTGGCTTTATAACTTCAAAATGGTAAAAACAAAAATGCACGTTCATATGGCCCCGCCTCCCTCTAAACGGACAAGGAAGGATGTCCACAAGAACCCATAATTTCTTTCATATCAAATCGGTATGGCTGGGTACTCTTGCACTTTTTTTGACTAAAAACTGTTTTTGCTGAATTTTAGAACGATACAATCATATTAAGAACAAAGTTCCTGCAGAAATGTGAATGATGAGGATATTTGCATAAGAC
The DNA here is from genome assembly GCA_963932375.1 of Phania funesta. Classification (NCBI taxonomy): domain Eukaryota; kingdom Metazoa; phylum Arthropoda; class Insecta; order Diptera; family Tachinidae; genus Phania; species Phania funesta. The sequence goes on from OZ010653.1 coordinate 45,324,441, forward strand.
ACCAAAATTCGGCAGGCAGCAAAAGTTAATTGAGGTTCGAATGGATTAAACAACCTTACTACTCCATCAAACAAACGCATTTACGGAATCTACACTTGGATTGGGGCTGATCCGAATTAACCAAAACCGGCAATGTCAATAACACATCCGAAGCTGAAAACTAAAATTAACCAGCAAAAAAATCAGAAGTAATACTGCAGCAAATAATAAATATCGAATATATCAACAAGTCGCTATTGTAGTCATGCGAGTAATGGAAGAACGCAAACAAAAATAAATTGGTTAAGAACGCGTACGTCCAGGGATTGCTGCTGCAATTAGGCGGGAATCTAGCTGGGGATCGCTATTCATGGTAAATGAGCCCGCTGCATAGAAACCCAAGCTCGTGCACGAACGATAAACTAGTCTGAGCGGAAAGGAGGCAAAGGCTACTGGAACATTAAGCCGTTCCATCATGTCAGTGCTCGAAAAGCAGAGAGATTGGTAAATGTGGGTCAATATTTTCAGATTGATGCGGTTATTTCTGTGGCTGATGATACAATGCAAAAAGGGACCTGAGGGAGTACAGGACAACTTGTGAAAATGAATTGGTAAAACTGTAGCGCTACGTTTATTCAGTTTAGAATGAAAAGAATTCTAGTTTGTTGGTAACAATACTTCGGTAGCGGTTAAATGAGTTTCTTTAACAAGGCAAACGTCTACTGTTGCTGCAAATGGTTCTGAAGGATGAATCACCTTAGCTTATAATTCTGACTATATATCGTAATTCTCTATCCTACATCGTCCTACGATTCAATCAGAAAGTAATGTGAAACAATACTGTCTAACTCGAAAAAAAACCCATCAAAATGATTTTTCGCCACACTTTACACAAAACAGATCTGAAAACAAAATGCAACTCTGATCATAACAAAAAGAAAAAAATAGCAAACAATCATCTGCATGCACTTTTAATATGGTAAAGATCATACTTTTCGAGCACGCAATAGATCTAGCGACTAAGTAATAGCATTAAACATCAGATACCTTGTAATGAAATAAAAAATTGGAACGTAAAATATACTAGAACAGTTGACATGAACAATAGTTAGTGAATCAGGTTATTGGTTCAGAAACGGAAGAACACGTGATAAATTTAAAGAAGATTCTAAAAAATGCTGCTAACATTCCATTTTTACAAAAACACATTACAGTCATAAAAATCCTCTGGCCCGCGGAGGAAGTTCTAACTTCTTCAACTTAAGTTTGCTACTTGTATATTTGTTTTTTTTTTGTCGGAGAACTTTTAATTGGCAACATTGTTTTACGTCACAGCCGATCCGGTAGTTTTCGAATAATTTGGAAGTAGTTTACTTTGGCAATGCATCTAACGCCCGAGAAAAGTTTAAAAATTGTTAAAAAAAAAAGTTATTCTATTCGATTATAAATCTCAGTCTATAAGCAGAATAACCGCATTAGACAGAAAAAGTTGCCCTTCGAACGCATTATTAGGCATGCTTCAATACGGAGGTAGACATGCGGTTTCAGAATCAGCAGTGCTAAATTCCGTACAGAGATTGATATAATTAATTTCAGGAGAGAAACATTTGGCGAACAATTTTGTTCATGACCTGTTAACGGGACACCTCGGTCATGCGATTCGACGCCACCATATTGTGTTATTTTCCCCAGTCAAATATAAAGTCCCATTTATACGTAGATAAGGCAACATTCAATAATCTAATTATCTGCGAAGTGTAATGTATACGTAAATTTCACCCCATATTGGGCCTTAGCAAGCGATTTTCGCAAGTTATTACTGAGACACCAACGTATAATTACACGGAAGATGGCCCATAGCCCAAACCGGTTTATCTCCACCAAACTTAGCAAAAAATTCGTTCCAAATCATCACGTCAGAAAATCAAATCAATCAAAGGAAGTTCTTTCTGTCAGACAATGAAGGCGGTGAACATATGTTCTCTGTAAGTGTTTGAATGCATAAATTAGAATTCAAATACTTACGTTTATGTGTGTGTGTGCGTTGTTGTTGGGGTAAATTTAAATAATGGTGGTGATGACTTAATAGAGTTGTTTCCAACGTTTGCGCATGCGTGCCTTAATTTAAAACGTGCCTAATGATTTAATAGAGGCAACTGAAAAGTAGCATTTACCGGTCTAAAACATCTTCGTGGTATTTATGGTGTTATATACCTCTATTTTATATCATTATTATTAACACTACCCTTTGACTACCTCTTTCTTTTCTTCCATCTTTCATTTGATAAATCTAACACTATTTTATTCATTTTTTTTTTTTTTTTTTTTGTAGCCAAACAAACAGTTTTTGAATTTTAATCAAATTTAATGTTTGCGTGTATTTCTATGGGAATCATAAAAATGAGTGTGGATTTGAGTGTGAATATGTTATATTTAGAGTGATGGTTGTATAATTTATTTTATTTATTTTTAAAAGTTATTTATTCATTTTTATTATAGAGAGTAGCATTTTAACCCTTTAGTTTTGCGGTGTAGTATAGCGATACATATCGAAGTAAACATACTTGGATAGAATCGAGAATTAATCTTTATCATCTGAACGACAAGGCTTAAAAACTATTAAATTTATACGATCAAAATGAATGCGCTGTGCGCAGTGTTACCAGAATTTTTAGGCGTAAACTTAAAACGTGGTAATACCAAAGTTTATGAAATACAAAATCTGCATCTAACATTATTCGTTGTAGAAAAAAAAACATAATATTTAATTTCAGTAAATTATGCATTTTCACATGCATAACTTTCCTACCAGCCCAAAGTGGCACGGATCTAGGAGTGCGATATACCCCCTGCCCGCCCCATACCGATTAAAAATAAACGGTTCACCGAAGTTGTTATTTTATTAAACACTTTCGCAGAAGTTACTACCCCACAATAACATTAGACTGGATCCGCGCCTGAACTATTAATGAAAAATAGCCTAATCAACCAGCAAAATGCAACATTGAATCCTCTTAATGAATCGGCGTTTCTTTAAAGATATCTGAATATCGGTTAATGACTTCGAGCTCGTTTTGAACCTCGAGAAGTGTTGGCAACAATACTACGGTTCATATCAGCGTCACATGCAACAATTAAGCTGTTGATAATTGAGATCTCTAAAAAATTTCAGAATCAGTGAGTTGGTCACCTAGATGATGCGATTTATCACTCCTTTGCAGCCAATTTTTTAAGACAATTAACTAGCATTATAATTAAGAAGAGGCACTCATCAAGCTTTAACTTTAAAAAAAAAGTTTTCCATTTTTTGTTAATTTTTTTGTTTTAAAAAACGTTAATTTTTTAATATCTCAAATAAAAACTTCTCACACTCTTGTGAAATCTTGTGCATTTATTTAAGCTTAAAATCTAGCGCTCGAAAAATCCCCCTATATACATGCATTTAGGCACGTTTGGCTTTAAATAAGTCTATAACACACTCCTAAGAGCGTATGATGGTAATAATGTACTTTTATTCCCATGTTTTTAAATTATGGGGGTTTTCGTACTCGTACTTTTTGCCCGTTTGTTTTTCTACATCTTTTGGTCATTAACGCCATTCTGCCCCATTGGCTCCGTCCGTTTGTGAATTACTTTTACTAAGCTAAAGTATGATCATGATCGAGAAATTACGACAAATAAATAATTCTTGTGAACTTTCAAAGAGATATATTCACAAATATGTTGTATCCATCATGAAGCATTTGTATTGTATTGATGTTTGTACTTGTTAATTTAAATAAATACTTTAGTTAGTCGGCACTCAAGTATTTAGTGGAGTATATGAGCTTTTTAATTTTCTTCAAAAACTTTTTACTAAACTTCGTATGATTGAAAACAAACTATCAAGATAATATTTCGGAACATACTTATAATTCTTCTTAGAAATACTAATATTTTTTTAGTAACCACGTGTAATTTTCCTCTGTTCATATTAATATTGAATGTCTCAAAAATGAGGAAGAATGGCCAACTAGAACTAACAATATCAAAGATTTAACAAAATAAAATTCACTCTACGCACCGTCCAATTTAGCAGGTGGATGTTTATAGAGGCAAACCCATACCAAAAGCTCGTTCTTACTTGTGATAAATTGAGGAATACTTGCACATAAGTACCAGAATAAAAACATTTATCAAATGTAGTACTAGACTGCCTAAACAATACTGACGGAAAGTAGTAGTCATTCTAATATAAATTAAGTTTAGTCCCAGTTTTTTCAACTGGTCTCTTAACTTCATTAATTGAATTAAGGCGTAATTCTAATTAAACTTCTCTCAATCTTCACTAATCTATCTATTTACGTATTATATTATTCATATTACTGTGCTAAAATACAACGTGCCGCCAAATCATCACCGAATAATACGACGCTATAATTTTTGCATATGCCGATAAATGTCAATCGCGGTGTATAGACTAAACGACGTATTGCGCAATTGGACATCAATCGGTGGTTTTTTGCAGGTAGTTTTTGTTAGAAAACTTCAAGATATTCCTTTACAAAGTGCACATAGTACATCATTTGGTAGCTTCGACGAGGAAGACATTTTTACAACGACAGCCATTTGAGTACATATGTAAATAAGCTAATTTATCGCTTTTGGGGCTACAAAAATCCGCGAATATCCCACGAAGACCCCTTACAGAACCCTGCTTATTGTCTTTCTTCTTTTTCTATTTGAGGAATCGTGAATGAAGAACATTCGGTTCCAACAACGCATACTATACGAGCTACAACGGAAACGCTAAAGGCTGCATTTTCATGTCGTCTTATCCTTGGATGTGACGACTTACACTGACCTACAAGGTCGACTGATTTAACCGTTATAAATTTCTTTTTGCGAGGTTTATTGAAGTGAGAGGCTGTGACAATAAGCCTCTGTCTATTGTAGACCTCAAAAGGGACCAGCTGTCAATAATGCGATAAGCTATCGCCGGAGTGATGAATAACACCATAATTAGGGCCTATATGATCATGAATTCCAGCGGCGGCCAATTGGTTGATATCATTTTCACGACTTAATGAAATAAAACTACGACATCAAGCTAACATAATCCAATAACCGAACCGAAGTTTTTCATTCATAAAAAATACAGGCAAAGAATATCGGGTGATGACTTAAATGAAATAAAAATTGTTCCTTATTTTCGCTAAGAAAACAATAATTTTTAATCGCTGTGGGAGATAGGGGGTTATCCAATTTTGCTCTAACTAGATCTGTGCATGTCTTAATAAACAAAAGGCAAGAGTTCATTACAAAACGTGCTACACTTTTTGTCATTCGAAAAAATAGCAAATATTGGTCAGAGAACCTTCTTATACAAACTTGCATCTTATACACACTTACATTTACATTTCTCGTGTCAGAAATGAATTCATGCGACATAGTGAACGCTACCTGAAAAAATTGGACATCCAGCCTGACCGTTCTTATTAGCCACGGCTTCATATACCACAGAAGGTTGGATAACTTAGTGCATTAAAGTAAACGTCGTTGGTAGCCCCAAAAAATAACTCTTTGGATCTCCGTATTTGATTAATTATTGATACTAGTATGTGAAGATTACTAATTTTGATAGAAAGGGCAAAATGTGTTTTTTTCTTTTTACTTTCTAACAACTTTAGAGTTTTAAAAGAAAATATGTTTCCACTATTAATGTGGTTTCGGAAACCCCTAAGTGTCACGCACGGCAAAGGCTTGAATTTATTCATGCATAAAAAACTAATAAAATCTTTTAAGAAAAAATTAACCCAAAATTAACACAAAAATTAAAAAAACGGAATGAAAATTAATGAATGAAATAAAATACAATTGAAATTACTTCCGCCTAATGTGATGACATTTGTGTAATAAGATACAAAAATATTACCTCCGCATACACACACACTCACTCGGGCACATAAATATCTTAAAAAATAGAAAAGCAAATAGGGAAAGCATTGAAACCCGACTAGTACTTGTTCAAACATTTAAAAAATTTCACCTCAAACAACAAATTAAGTAAGGAATCCCTTAAGAGACAAATAAATAAAATGACAAAATGTGAAATATTAAAAAAGGAAGGCGCAAGCCCTGTAAGATAAATTTCTTTTAAAAAAAATTCTAAAACAACAACAACAAAACCGTGTAACCGTGGTCTGGTGCCTGTGGTTGTTTTTATGGTTTGCGCCTGGCTTCAGGGATCATGTTTGTACCTTCTTGTAATTCATGTAACTTTTGTTAGTAATATTTTTTATCTATATCAGTTTGTCATAAGCTAGGCAACGACAGCGGCAACAAGCAGTAACTATAAACCATTGTGAGTTACAACAAAGCCCACATTTCTGCTACCGTCTCAAGCATGCGCAGCCCATTAAAAATAGAACAAATAAACGGAACTTCAAACACACAAATTTCCTAAGAAATTATTACTCATGAACAATTGTTTGTTTTATAATTTTTTTTTTTAATATGAATGCATTCATTGAGTTTTATGGCCACCAATAAAATTTCGTTGGGCTGTGGCATGGGAATACCTAAACAAGACATTTTGAAACATCCTTAAAGTTCTGGGATTTGCTTAAACCAAATTATGCAACAGTTTTTATGGAAGTAGGAATAGGGTTTATGCTTCAACAAATAACACAAAGAAGAAAAGTAATAAATATTTCACTAAATTCAAGGATACGAGGAGTATGGAAAATTGTGAAAATTATTTGTAATCGATTGAAATAATTGCTATTTTTAACACTTGTTCAAGGTTTAAGAAAGCGTGCGGTTGTCCATCCGTTTTTGCCCGTCCTTTAACTGTTTTATTATATTTAAACAGAGTTGATTTGTTTATTTAAAAATCCAACGATTTAAATGAGGGTTGCTTGGTGCGGGTGATCGTAGTTCATATGAATGTTAGATACAAAATTACATGCTTCATTATTGGAATTCATACCATCATAAAGCAAATTATAGTCTTGAAAATTCAAATGAAAAGTAGGAAAATGATAATACAAAAAGTGATTTAAAGTTCATGAGTAAGTCTATTTCCCAGTAAGGTCTGGGGTTGATGTTGAAATGGAATAAGTCGAATTGTTCATAACTATGTCAATCGGGGTGGCTCGGAGCGTTACAATTTTAAAGGGCGCAGAGAGCAGCCGGAATTTGAGCAATAGCCTAGATTGTAATGGCTGAGGGTATCGGTAGATGCTGGATTATTGGCACCAGGCTTGATTCCAGGGGGAGTTGGAAATAGGAAATTTCATCCTTAAAATTAATAAAAAATAAACGTTTTCCTATAAACGATTTCCCAGAACTATTAGAAAAGTTGAAGAATTGCTTGTTTTTGTTAATACTCCTCCCCAAAACCTTAAGCTGGATCCACGCCTGATTGGCATAGACCAGATAACCAGAAAATTCTACAAGTCACCCCTTCGAGAGAGGTACATAACCACACCTGCTTATTGCTCATGCAGAATGTCGATTGTGTGAGGCACAAAAGATATCTCGACTAAAGTTCACGGTGGTGACCAACCTTGACAAAGAAAACAAAACTTATCTGATTTTTTTTACATTTTTATATTTGTATATTTTCTTAATGATGCGACGTCTTCGTATGCAAATTTTTGTTAACGATATTTGGATTTCTTCAAAATTCCAACCATTTGAAATCAAGCCGGATGCGCCTACTTAATTAAACAAGGTTTTTTACGTCACACTTACGCCATACCATTTGCGTTATAAAGTAAATTTTAATATAAAAGAAACGCTTTATATCGAGTGTTTTTTATTTTGTCAATTTTACTCCATACGCTATACGGGCATGATCACTGACTTTTTGGTACCACCATTTAATGCTCTCAAACATGGAGGAGCTGTGGTTTCAACAAGACGGTACAGCATGAAAAAACGTTCGGTGAACGAAAGATTTCGCGTAATGAACGCAGAAACTGGCCTCCTCCAATATCAGGCAATTTACCTAAGCTGGACTATTGTTTATGGGGCTATGTGAAGTCTCTAATCTACGCCGATTGACGTCTTGGAAGAAAACATCCAGTACAGGTTGATCGAGGATTGAGGGGTGGAAAAAAGTATAAACGTTTCACTAAAGAAAAAATTGTTGCGTGTCGATGCCGGAAATGAAAATACTTCGCAGCTCCAATTACCGAAAGTTTTAAAGTCGGCCGCCATGTAATTTTATATACTCGACATTTTAAAAATGTTGATGTATTCATTTATTTTAATTAACGAGTAGATGTAGTACCGAATCCTTCACCACTTGCAATGACACAGACCAGATCCTTTTGCGGGTATCGTACCCGCAACCCTTTGTCTGACATGCCATCATACTATGACTTACGAGCACTAATTTACATCAAAGCTACTAACAAATTTATTTTATGCGTAATTTTACTTATGATGACTGAATCCCAAGTTGTTTTTGATAATGTTACTAAATAAACACAATTAAGTTATACCTACGTCGACATCAAGTACAGAAATTGTTACTGTCACTAAATTCTCTTTTATTACTAGGAAAACGATTCATAAAAATGAATTTTAAAAAAATAATATTTTGTTTTTAATTTAAAAAAGTACAGAAAACATTGATAACTGATCATAATTTTTTTCAGAAACGAAATTGACATTAGTGTAACAGCTCTTCCTTAAAAGCTTTAAAGTAAGAATAAAAAAAATACAGTACCAAACTACACATGGATTGAAAATAAAACTAACAAAACTTACACACAATGTTATTAATAAATGTTTCTGACCAACACAAAATGTTATCAAACTAACTAACATTGTGTTGACTACATATCCAATAACATTTCTTATACAACGTATTTCTCCACCTCACAACTTTCGAGTATTCGAAACTGTTATAAAAACAAAAAGAAACAGTTTGAGCTCAATACACAGAGTTTACTGCTAACTACAGCGAGAGAGCAACTGATACTCTTATTTAACAAGGAAAAACGAGACAACGGTATTTTCCTTTTGATAACGATTAACTTTGAGTTGACACTCATTTAGCCATTTTGAAATTGTGCGCATGAGTTAGAAATAAAAGCAAAGACAGTTTTTCTTTGCAAGAGAGAGTAATATATATTTATTTGGTTTATAATATTATGTGAAAACAACTTAAATCTTATTTATTTTCGCTTTGCATATCTACCCTTTAACACAAAGTTAAATTTTTTATTCAATAGCCTTGCTTTTGCGGCGTTTTTGTGAGCAAGCGTTTTACTTAGTGTAGTTTACTTAGAGTTTTATTTTAGAGAAAAGTGCCATCGTCTTAACACAATTGTACTCTTGATAAAAAAGGAGTGTGCAACCGCCATAAACCCGGCGCTTCTAGTGATTGTTGTTGTTATAATTATGAGAAGTTGTCAGAGAAAAAACAATTTTTTTTAAAAGGGAAAGACAGTTAACAAGATTACACTCATAAATGAGAACCAGAGAACAATTCCAAATACCCACTCTCAGACCCATATGGTCTGCTTAATGTGTGTGTTTGTTCGTTTATGGAAGGAATAGCAAAAAATTCTTTGCACGAATATGATGGAAGATATAATATTTCATAAAGTCAAACCAGACAAGCAGTATTGAGCAGTTATATATGTTTTTGTTGCGGTGGCTGATGTTGCTATTATTATCAGCAATGAACAAACATTCATACTTCTTGTTATGAATTGAGTTGTGCTGTTTACTTGGCATGTGTGTAGCCGTGTTTGATTATTGCAGCATTGTTGTTTTTGCATTATGTTATATGAACACAACAAATACAATGATGTGTTGTTGTTATGCTTTTTTGTTGGGAGGAGTATTGTATTACTTTCGAAAGTGTCTATAATATTTGACTGCTGCTATGGATGCTTGGGTTCTTTTGGTTGGTGGTTACAGTCAACTACTCAAAATGAGTGAATATGAGTAGTTTGGTACCATGTTTTCTTTATATATTTTTTGTACAACAAATTATGAATTGTGTATATAAGAACACAAACAACAATATTATATCTATATAACTTTTTATTGCCTGTATAGGGTTTTCGCGTTTTCTTACTGGTGCATACTAGGTGGTTTTTTATTCCAATTTTTTTAAAAGTATTAGAAGCATTTACCTACACTCCTACTTTTTTGTTGTTTTTGTAATTGATACTGATGTACCGTTATTAATCAGGACTTGGGTTGATTTTGTTATCTACTTTAATTTAGAGCAGGGATGGAAAACTTACTTCTGTCTATAAATATGATTATAGGTACATAAATAAGGCTTTGAAGCTGTATTGTAATCATGAAGAATAATAATACATACTCTTTTATAGGTAACTATAATGAATTGTATAGAAGAGCTACATATTATAACTTGGTGAATAAAAAATTATTTCTCTCATGTTCCCACGTCGGCAGCTAGTAGCTCGGCGTACATACCTCCTGCGGACTGTTTATTATAAGGTCGATGATTCGCACATGGGCTGACTAGACGATTGGTGGGGATCACTTCTGATTTTCTAAAGAAGCAAAGTGGGTAATTTCCAGTTCTATTTAGGTATCTATCTGAAAGCCCCATTTTCCATGCTTAGCTTCGGGTGTCTTATTTTTTTATATATTTAATTTTCTTGATAGGTATTTATCGGCGAACAGAGGGTTGAATGAATGCTGTTCAAATTCCACTTACATTTTAAGAATTTCTTCTTTTTTATTATATAGTTCAGTTCGTTCGTTATTCATTCTGTAGGTGAAATTAAAGTTCGTGTTTTTTTATTCCACCTAGCGCGCAAGTATTGAATTTATGATATTTCTCTTTTTCGTCAGCTTTGGTGCTTTATTTGTTGCTGTTATTATTTGACCTGAGTTTTTTGTTGTTGCTTTTTTATTAAAGGTGGGGTTTTACTTTTTATATTTCTTTATTCTTTTTTTATTTTTCTTTATGGAGAATTTATAAATTTTTAAGTAATTTTTTTATTGGTTAAAATGTTACGTTCAGCAGTGCTGCTTAAAAGAGAAATATAATGAAGAAGAAGCAAAACAAAAGAACTTTGAAGTCTTGGAAAAAAGAAGGAAGGAAGGTAAATGAATTGTTTCAATTTATGGGCTACATTTTATATTTAAGCAGATTATTTTTTGTCTTTAACGGTAGAAAGTTAAATTGTTTTATTTTTTAATAAATTGTTCGAAAAACTTTTAACTTTTTTTTACATTAAGCTAGAGTTCAATGTAATATTCTGGTAACAAATTTGAAATATAATATTAAAACTCACATACATACATACATACATAGCATTCGCTGAAATAAATTACGAATATTTAAAATGAATTTTTAATAAATTTCGTTAAAATAGTCTTTTCAAATAAAAATTGTCATGAAACATATTTGAAAGGATAACAACAGTGAGCAAGAAGGAGACTGCGATGAAGATCACATGATAAGATTAAGTTATTTACATCATTTGAAGAAAAAAAAACTTTATATATCCCAAGATTCGTTGTTGTCATGGAATGAAAATTGCATTATACATAAAATATAATTTTAAACAGTCCGTCAGCCTACACCTTTGATGGTTGATGAAATAGTACTTTTTTGCTTATTACATACTTTTAATTCAATGCATTTCCAATAATTTTAAATTAGTATTCGCATTCGCTAAACTAAAATTCAATTCGATACATTCCTAGTCTTTTATAAAAAATTCGTATACTCATATACCTACGTATATACATATGTACATATTTATGTACTAAATGATAATGCAAATAACTAACTTCACAAATTGCCAGTGGAGTTACTGCTAGCTTAATTTGTTGAAAAAAGGATTTAAGCAATTTTTAATTCTAATCTAAAAGCGGTACATTTATTTAAGGACGCAGCAAAATGGTTTCGGTTGGCCCCGGAAAGTACATTTTTGTAGGTACAAAACAGTTTATAAGCCACAAAACAAATAAAAATTCCATATCATAAATATATGTATGTTTGAATAGAAAAACACTAGCACTATTTGCATTAAATTGTGGGTAGGTATTACCGCCTTTTTAACTGATCAAGTAGTTGAAATGATTTTAATAAAAAAAAAAAAATAAATAAAAGAAACATTCATTAAAACATTCAATAATGTATTTACATTTATCTTTCAACATATTTGATTTTTTAATTCATTTTACATACCTACCTACAAAAGTTGTATCATTTATATATACGAATCAAATATTTGGTATGAAACCCACCCAATCATCTTCAGTTTAAGGCTTCTATAATTTAAGCTAGGAAAAAAGAAGCAGGAGCAATAGAGCAAAAGCTCAATTTTCCAAGCACAAAAATTTAACCGCAAATACCTTGGTAAAAAATAAGAAACCTCAGACTTTATTCCTACAAATAAAATAGTTTCTATATAGCAACATACAATTATTCTACATCAACCGCAAAGTGTTATTAATGAAGAAAGTGGGAGGTTACCTTTCGAAGAAAAAAATATAAACCAACAACAACACAATTAAAACAAAGTACATTATCAAGAACACAACTCATAATAAACAACACAAAATAAATGTCGAGCAAACAGCAAGAACATGGATTAAAAATATTTTGTATTTTGCTTTTTATTGGAAGAAAAAAACCATCAAAATAAAGAAGTTTTTATATTATGAAAAGTGCTGTAGTAAGAAAAAACTTAAATTATTAAATATTAAAGATAAACAGAGAACGCCTCTTAACATCACGACCAAGGCAAGAGAAAACGAGACAAAAATCAATGGAACTAGTTGATTCAAGAGATTTGCTTTCCAACAAAAACAAAATTTTTTTTGGCTGGTGTTTGGTGTTCTCTTCTTTGTACACACAAATATAATGGGTATAAATTATGATCAATTAGGTATAAAACAAACAAACACAAAAACATAGCATCACATAACCAAACTAACAAATCCACAAATAAACATTAACTAAAGAGAAAGTAGTTATTTTGGTTGTAGTTATTAATTTTAATGAACTGTTGTTTTTTTTTTTGTAAATAGTTATTAATTTTTCTAAATTTAAAAGGGAAGTCGAAAAGCACAGATAATAATTTGCAGTGGGTGTCATACACATGCATCCATTTATATACATATAAAAATATATAAATCAATGAATGAGCTTATTATAAAACAGGTATTTTTTACTCTCTTTGTAAATAACAATTTCTCTTGTCATTCTTTACTTTGTTGTTGGAAATCATTCATGATTTTAGTTTAGTTTTTAAAAGAGAATTGAGATTTTTTGGAAAGAGAGCAGGAGTATGTGTTTGTATGAACTCGTTGCAGAAAAAGGGTGTGAGTATTTAATCGAATATGGTTGCATACGGTAGACTGAGAAAGCTTAACACAAGAAACATGTTTTATTTCTACTTGCCTGAAAGAGATGGATAGATAAAATATTAATAAAATTATGATGTTTTGAGTTTTCATAATAATATGACTTTGTTGTTTCTGTTTTGTTGTGCTGCCGCTTTTGCTGCTGTCGATTCATTGTTGTTTAGCCATTTAAAAATGGCAAAAGGAAAAAAGAGAAAAAGAATAAAAGTAATGTTGATATATGTTTCATATTTATATTAATAACATGTTTCTTGTTGTTGCTGTGGTTTAATGTGTGCGTGCGGTGTGTTGTGAATATCATGAAGTGCTATGGGTATGAGTACGCATTTAAGTAGTGGTAGTAAAATTAGTATTTTTGAACAAGCATATGCAGTATAATAAACCAAATGAAAAGAAATATAAACGTAAAGTATTATTTGAGTGACTTTTTGGTTGGACTGTTATTATTTGTGAAGTCAGTGTAAGCTTGACGCGCGTGCTGAACGTATCACTGTGTAAACGTTTGCGAGTAAAGCTAGAAAGACGAAATTTTAATTTTTAAAACGATAACAACGTTTGGCGTAATACGGGTTAATGATACGTACATTCGAATGGCAAATTACTAAATCAAAAAAATACCTACCTATTAATAGTTAAAACAAATTTATGTAAAAAGTACTAATTTATTCAAATAAACTTAACACATCTACTTAACAAAAAAAGCCGTCGGTATTGAAACTTATTTACCAAAAAAATAAATAAAAATATATATATATATATATATATATACAAACAGCCAACAGAAGAAATCTCGCAGAGAGTATGAGTGTAAATTTAAACAAAGTGCGTAATTCAAACAAAATGAGAGTTTTCCATATATATTAGAGCAATACTTTCTTTTCCCCTTTACAATGTATATTCACAGTATTTCATATATACTGTACACTCAATTACTTATGTATTGATAATTATTAATACAACAACAAAATGTTATGATGAAAACATCAATCTTCTGAGAAATAAAAAAAACCTTAAGGCCTAAAAAGACAAACCTAACAACTATTAAACATCATTTACCCTCCATCATCAACAACATCATATCAAATTTCTATAAAGGATATTTATTATAAAAAATAAAAATATGACAACAACAGCTACAATATCTATTTTAAACCAACAGAATTTATAAACGCAAAACATGACAGTTATTAAATAAACTTTCAATAGTACACAACGATTAAAACAACTCTATTTATTTGATTAAAAACTTTGGTATTTTTTTTAATAAAAATTAATGATATGCAAAAATTTTGGAAGTTATTTTTTTTTTGAAAAAGTTTTAAATAGAAATAATGTCGCGTAAGTGTTTTGGAAACAACTAAAAAATGGTGTAACTCTTTACTGTAAATGAACGCGTGTGTGTTTCCCTTTGCCTATAAATTTGTTTTCGTATCTTCTCTAATGAAAAATATTTTATCAACTGTTTTGTGTGAAATGAGAAGTGATTTTAAGGAAACCCATCAAGAAACCATTAATAAAATGATACAGTTTGGTACCGTCAAATATGGAATTGTTAAACAATTAAAAGATCGTGCTAAAAGCACAGAAAAAGGTAAGTTTTCTCACAACTTCAAAATATAATTTTTTCTTAAAAATGTTTGGGGAATCATAAAGAAAATTTCACCTAAATTTCTTAATTGATAATTTGTATAGCTTAAGTAGAAAATCAATTTAAACTTATTTGTTAGGAGTTTCATTCAACTAAGACATTTTAAACGTCACAAATTTTACGTGAAAAAATAAAAAAAAAATAGAATGAAGTTAAAAAAAACGTTACAAATTTCAAAGAAATTTTTTCTGTGTTTCATTTTATATTTGATTCAAAAAATTTATACATTTTACTTGCAACATCGAAGTTTATAATCTCTCTGATGAGTTGTTTTTAAAATGTTTAAAATGCAAAACTAAAAACTATTTCACATTGATTCAGAGAGCTTTTGGATTACTAAAAATTAAAACAGCAGAAAAAAAAGAAATTAGAATCACTATAGAAACTTTATAAAATGTTGTATATTAAAGTTCCGAGAGCTTTAAAAATGGAATATTAAAAATTGTTTTAGTACATTAACAAAACAAGCAAAATACCAGTGTAGTAGCCGATCGATCCAAGGTCAACTAACATTTCGGAAATTACAAAACCCAGTTACCGGTCAAAAGTAAATATTTCGTTATTTTAGCCATTTGTATACAATCGTTGGAATATATCCATCGAGCACTAAATAGAGTAGTGAGTGACAAGTAACCTGAAATCTTAAATTTTTTTAATTAGTTTCCATTTATCGTTATTTCAATTTCAAAGTCTTTATTTTAAATTAAAAATAAAACAACGTGAAGTCATACCTGCTAAATCGTCAACAATAATTTTTGTTAACTAATTTTTTTAATTTTTTCTGGTGTCGCAAATGTACATAATTGAAACCAGTTTTAGGAGCTGTTTCAAAAAATTTGTAAAAAATATATAATATTGAAATTATTGTTTTATTTATTGGAGCACAATTTTTTAATTTTCCTTTGAAACTTCCTTGAAAGTTGAGGTTTTTTTCTATTATATAACGTCTTTAATATTGGGTTGAAATAATAGATAAAAATTAATTAAAATATTTTTGCTAAATTTTAATTTTTGTATATTTAAATAAATAATGTCTTTTGAATTTAAATTCATTTTATTCAGAGATTATTTCATTATGATTAGTAGGACCAATTAAACAAAAATTGTATTCGAAATCAAACTCGTTTTGGACAAAAAAAAAACAAATTTCAAATACTAATTAAACTTCATACAAGAAAAACAGCAACAACAATATAAATTAATTTATCACATTTAATTTTTGCAATAATAAAAACTATAAAACATAATTTTTATAAACAAAAGCGATGAAGAAATAAAAATGGGTCTCTTAAAAACAACAATAGAATTTATGAAAAAAGAAAACAGGTACAACCAAATCATATCTGTTAAATTGATTATAACGATGGAGTCTGGCCTTAAACAGTTTAGTTTTCTTGGAATTTTCTTTAAACCTCTAAAATATTTTAAAAGTTTTTTAGAAATATGTAATTAAAATACATATAAACTATCTTAAAAATTCACACTAGGATAATATTCGCTTATTCCGTTCTTTGTTACTGATGGACTGAGTTTTTAATAAGTCCCCTAAATGCAGGAAGAATAAAACAACAAAATATTCTCCGAAAACACATGGTGCTGTAGATTTTTTTAAAGACACTCAGAGTTCGAAATTAAGTTTTGCTTTGACACAAAATTAATGCGAACGTCTTAGATATACATTTAAATGATTCTCAGAGAAGTTAAAGTGATTATCTGTAGGGGAACTTAGATTGAGAGTAAGGAGCTTTATAATTTAGAACCGTTTTTGTTTGCGGCCCAACCGGTTATCAAATATGGAAGCAGAGAATCGCGAAAGTGATTTCAGAAAAAACATGGACATTTTTATTGAGGAAGACATTCCTCCAAGCGGGAGTTCGTGCGACCACGGACTGCCTTAACGGGCTTTGTGGAACTGACAGGCCCATGGAGTTTACCATTCTTACGGATGCCAAAAAAATTTTATCAAGTTTTGATGTTTTAGCGGAATTTAACTATAAAAAATACTTCTTTAAAAAACTTTATGTAATAAAATGAATAACAACCCTGGTATTATTAACAACAACATTTTTTTAAAGCAATATATGCAAAGCAAAAAATATTTAACGGTATCACAAAATTTATTTAAAGTAATGCCTGTAAAGCCAAATTGAAAGCAATAATTTTGGCATATGTTTAATCAAATTTCTTTCTTATTTACGATAGTTTTAATGAAAAAAGTTATATTATTCAGTGGGGTTGAGAAGAATAATTTTTTCTGTATCATTATATAAGGTCTATATATACAGAAAATAAAAGTACCCCCAATTGGATTCCGTATAAAAAGGACCCATAAAACTACTTTAGCCAAAGAAATTTTTCATAGAGAAGTTTGGTCTTTAACAAAGCAAGAAGAAAGTCATAATCGCATTTTTGATTCATTATGGGAAAACAGTAATGCACAAAGTGTTTAAAATGGTGACAATTCTACATTAAGTAAGCCAAAAAGCAATTTTAACGAATGAAAATAATCATTTTCTTTAACCATTATGTAAATATATGTATATGAGTACATTAGGCTTAAACATGGCCTGGTGCACACCGTGCGCTTCAATTATAAGCAGATAATATTTTTTTGTTATATACGTAGACATATACATATGTATATAGATAAAATATATGTACATACATATCTTATGCTCATTCGTCATCACACTAGATTTTTATAAATTGTAAGATTTACTACCTGTCTTACCATGATCGCCATGTTTATTATTTTAAAAGAATGCTATGAATATTAACAATGTCAATGTTACCAGATCCGCGATAACGAATCGATTGATACTTCAGTTATTAACATCAGAAAACTAATTGAGGCGCTACGTAAAGTTAATACGAAAACGGGGCGATATATCAACACGACTGAATCTGTTAAATCTTGGTCCCAAAAATCATCGAGTTTTTTCTACATGTCTTTAAGATACAAACTTTAGCCCTTGTGAGCACAGATCCTATTGGGGAACCCAAATGGGAATAACACAAAGAGCTTGCCAAGACTAAGCAAATCTGCAATCAGTAAGATGGTGAGTGTACTGACAGGTCATTCTGGCTTGTTATATATGGTGCGGGATACTGATAAGAGCAGGGCATGCAGGGAAGAGGTTGAAACGTTGGAAGACTTCCTACGCCACTATCAGGCATTCGCATAACTAAGGAGCCGATATTTTCTTTGCCGAAAATCTTTGACGGGCAACTAGTCAAGAGGTTTGGCCAAGGAACAGAATTCCTCTGAGGCTTGAGACATTTTTAGAATAGAGACTGCACAACGAGCCAAAGTACTAACCTAAATATTATAAAACGAAATTGCAAAATTGTGTTTCAAATCTAACCTGAAGAATTTTCGAATCAAAAATGTTAGATAAATTAACCTTAATACCTCTTTATGAGAAGTGTTCGTTTATTGGAATATTTACTACATTTTATCTACAATACATTTGGAAATTGTGGCCTTAAAGTTAAAAAAAAAAACATTCGTATCGAAATTTTTTGGATAAAAGCTCTGAGCACGACAGCAATAAGAAGTTACAAAACTATTTTCAATATGCATATGACAAGCTGGAAAATACAACCAAATAAAAAAGAAATAATCATTTCATTCACTGACTGACTTCAAATATTTTTTTAATTTCTAAAACGATACAAATTTAAACTTTTAGTGAGAACTTAACTTGAATTGAAACAAATGCAAAGCCTTCCTTCGGAAAGTATTACTACTGTTAGTAAAAACAAATATTGGTATATTTTGTATCGAAATCGATTTTGATTTCGATTTCGAATGTTTTGCACGAAATAAATTCGTAGACACTAATTATTATCAAAGGTCTTCTTCAAATATCAACACAGCAGTAGTGAGCCCATTTATGGCTGAGCAAATTATAATTCTCTGACATATTGAACGTTTAAACAATTTTATTAGTTACAGTAAACAAACCCAGGAAAATGTATATCAATTATTATATTTGCATAATTCTTTTTTAATGCTGTTGTTAGGTTACTTCTTAAAATCTTTCACATAACTTTGTAATTTTTTGTTTGTTTTGTATTTTATTAAAGAAAAGATTAAATACGATTTTATTTCAAAAAATTATATACACATAAATAATTAAATAACTTTATTAATAATTTTAATAAAATATAGAAAATTTTATTTTTAATCAAGTATAAGACATGAAGATTTTTCAGTTAAAATATCCCACAGTATTTATATATTTCTTCATTAACATTTCTTTTTATGCATAAACATCAGATGCAGAGTTTTAGATACTCTTTTTTTTTGAATTGCAATAGGAATTTTTCTTAATCTCTATGCGGCCAACGTTCATACCAAATGTCATCGAATTCCGAGGGGGACAGGTTTTTATACCCTGTATTGATATATAGAATTACTCGAAAGCTGTTTGCAAAACTGTAGTTGAGAAGTAGATTCGGTAGCTCAAATGGGAGTACAAATTTTTGTACAACAAAACATGAAAACAACCTCATAATATATCTTTCGAAAATTGTGTTTTCAAACCATCTCATTTTTAATGCCCCCAACTGTACAGACATTTAATTTATTAACTTTTATTTTTCATTTTAAAATTTCTGCATAATAAAAATCGTGTTAATTTCAAATTTATTTTATCTTTTCCCAACTTTCCTAACTTATTTATTAAAACAAGTTGTGCTTTTTAATAATAAAAACCAAAACTGAACACACTGTCTTGTCGGTGTTGCCGTTTGAAAAGAGTGTCAATAAACACATAATGATGATTGAATTATGAAATTAAAGCAAGACAAGTGATATTGAGGACTCACATCATCATCTGCTATTTGCTTTTTTATTCTGTTTAAACATAAATGCATATTGAATAATACTTATTTAAACAAATTATGTGAATTTGATAGTGCAAGTCGAAATTTAACAGAAAAACATAATTTAAATTTATTAATCTTAATAAACAGAAAGCAAAAACTCATTTAATAGAAATTATTAGATTAACTTTTGCTATTTTTAATTTCACAGTCTCACGTTCCATTTCTGCCGTTAATTTTTTTTTGGGGCCTGACTTTGGTTGTCTTGTTCAAGATTGAGTTGTAAATTAATACCGACATCATTTTTTTTATTTATGTTTTAATTAAATTAAGAATCTTTAATAATTAAAAAGAAGACAATGCAAAACAATTGCCAATCGGAGACATCAGTTTAGACTCGAAAGTATTGGCGAATTGGTTTTTATTGCTTATTTAGGTTCATCACTGTCGCACACACAGTTAAGTGGCTGGCACTGGAAGAATTTGTAGATAAATGGTTATTGTAAAATTGATAACCAGGCACTTATTTATGCGAAACTTAAGGCTACACTATTTAGGAGTAAGAAGACTGCGTCGATAATGTTTAAAGTTCCTTGCGCTCCCCGTTATAGCTAACGGTAGGATTTGGTCTTTGAAATTCAGAAAGGCTTAGATAGCAAGAATGTTAAGGCTGAAAAAGGAATAATCATATATTATTTTAATTTAAACGGCCAACCACATGTATTCCTGATACCCCGCAGCTTGACCTTTTGAAAGATAGTAAAGGACAAACAGTGAGAACAATTAAACATACGCATATGTACAGCCAGAATACATAAAATTACTTTCGAGAGACATCAATCGAACAGTAAAGCGGTAGATTGACTTGCGGATAGATTCATATTGATGATTATACTCATAATTAAGAAAGAAAAATTTATTTGAAATAATTTTGACAATTTTGAAATAGTTTTGACAATAAAGACAAAACATTAGCTAGGACTTATTCCCTTTATCACGTTATTTCGCTTTCTAGATCTTTCGAAATTGCAAAAAGTTTAAATTCCTGCCAACCTTCCAATCCGAGAATATTTTTTTTTAATTTTTATTATAAAATTTATTTTGTTCGTTTTATAAAATTCAAAAAGAAGTAATGAATTTTTTGAGACAATTTATTATTGTTCATCTTCTTATCAGGCTTTTAATTTTCTTTATGGTCCCACAAACAACTCAATTTTATGATGAATAAACAAAATCCAGTTTGTTGACATTTTAAATTCAAATTAAAAAAATAATATTAATAATTAAAAATCTATTGAAAGAAACATTTAAATCATAATTAAATTGCGTTTATAAGCATATGTATATATATATATGTATATCCATATAAGTTCAGCAAAAATTAAACAAAAGTTAAATTTTCATGAAACAAATTATGATTCAAATCAACATAACGCTGAGATTAAAAGTTTGACAACACAATAAGCAGTTTTGAGCAAATTTAGATTTGGACCAGAGCAATGGTAATGAAAGCAAACAGGTTTAGTTGTAGCTGCAAGCTTTTAATCAAAGTAATGAACAAATTTGTTGGTTTAAACAAACCTAGTTATTATAGCCCCAACTAATGTTTGGTTTCTTATAGCGCTACAAATCTGGTTTGGGAGAGTAATCGGCAAACCGAAACTTTTTGGGTGTCGCCTCAAAAAATATTCTTTTATTCAGTGACAAGACGAAGCTATCAAACAAAGTTTTAAAAAGTACAGATTGTTTTGTTCTCTCTAAATTACTTCTCCAACAGATAAACCGTAAATTTCTCTCTACTCTCTTATAAATCTCTTTTTGTTGTTTCCTGGGTTACTCTACCTTTACTAATTAAAAACCTAAAAGTTTTTTATTTTTGATTGATGCCATAAACTAGTTTCGAACTTTTATTTTCATTTGAAACATTTTTACAATAAAACACATTAACGGAAGCTGGGTCTTTTATGTTGTTGTTGTGTGTTGGTTTAAATGTCGTCTTTAGAAAATAATTTATAATTTTTTGTATCTTTCCAAACCGATAGTCATAAATAAACATTTTTCTTTTGTTATCAGCTTGATTAAGCTGCCTTAAATATTTCCAAAATTGTATCTATTTCATTCGATATTGTTTTAGTTGTTTCTAGTATATAAATCATGTTTTTAAATTTTTTTCTTTTTGTTAATTTTTGTGTTTAGCCACATTTTGACAAATGAGTTCACGTTCGATTAAAAAAAGCAGCTTGTTTTCAGCTCTTGAACTATTTCTTAATGATTTTATCATTCATATTTAAAATTTTGTCTGTGTGTTTGTAATTAAAATTTTGTATACGTCTATATTTTAATGATGAAGAAATAAATTAATAAATAAATGTTTATAGCTGGAATAAAAAAAATGGTATAAACTAAAATTTTTTGCATAAATTGATGTTGATGCCCACAACTGAATAAAGAATAGAGAAATTTGAAGGCAATCAAGAATCTTACCAAGAAGGATGCCACTTAAACGCTTTTGTCTTTTTCCCATTGTGCACTCTCAATTAAACACTATTTGATTTGTTGCTTAATATGATTTTGCATGTGCGTTTGTCCCACTGTTGCCAAGTTTATCATTTTGATAATAGGAATTTTCGAAGTTTTTTGTTTGAATTGAAAGTATTATATTCGGTACAAGTATTTTATAATTTAATCAATGAATTTGCTCTTTGTTTTTCTTCCCTGTCTATTTCTACGAAATTCATAGATTCCTGTCGTCGCTTTATTTGAAAATTTCTTTACAATTCATCACAAAATGTGAAATTGTTGATAAATAGACAGAAAATTATTATTCGTTTTTCAATATCCAGATGGTTTAATTTCTTAAACTTTCAATGTTTTTGTATACAAGTTTTTCATAAAGTTGTTTTAAAACGAGTTCTTTAAAATTTCAAGAGGAGTAACTGTTTTTTCCACAAGATTGGTTCTGACGATTTTCAATCAATTTTGTGCGGCAACTATGTTAACTTTAAACTTGCATAATCCTTCGTACTTTTTTGTAGAAGTCAATTCTAAAGCAACAGGTCATAGCTGAAGTGCAGTTATATAAAAGATTTCTGCTTTTGCCTTAAATAATCGTAGCCACTAACAAAAATTTAATTTATTCGCCTAAGAACAAATGATAAATTTTGTTAGGATTAGGCTTTCATATCACTCGAAAAATTAGCTTAAAGGTGAAAGAACATAAAATAGGATTCATAAGCATTAAGTCGAAAGCCGTTGTTATAAGTATGTATATTATTTTAAAAGATCCCCGCAGCTAAGTTCCAAGATAGTACCATGTAATACTGCTAGATTATCTTTCTCTGGACAACACTCATCTATTATATCCGAGAAATGTCTTCGAATGCTGCTTCGAGGCAGAAGGGTGATAATTCCACTACCAACTTTTGTAGAGCTCCGTCTAAATGGTTCCGCATAAGGTCTAATATATTAAAACTAGTTTAGTTTAAAATCAACATAAGTTAATTATTTAATAATTTTTTTTAATACTTTTCTTGTTGAAGATGAAATATTTTGTCTTAGAGAAGACTAATGAAAGATTATTTAGCTAAGGTGTTGTTTTTTATTTAAGTATAAAAAAGCGTAAAAATTTTAATTTGAAAATTAATACATTTGATTTTGACCTTAAGACAAGTAGTACTTAATTAATACACTTCATAGTTGTAATTTTGAAATACTTTGTTTTATCTTAAGAATTAATTAAGAAAGAAAAAATTGAAATTCATACCATTTGAATTTTTCTTTTCTATTTTTATTTATGTATTTTCTTAAAAAGAAATTATTCATACCCTGTTGGCCCAAAGGTTCAAATACATTGTAAAAACAATAAACCTTACTAGTCGTATTTCGTATATTTTAACATATTTGCTGGTATTGTTGGCTTGTTTGCATTTTTGTGTGATAACCCCAATAAAAAGTATTGCTTTTTTTAAATATTTATATAAATAACAAATTCAAAAAAATGTATGTATGTGTGGAAAAAACTATACTTTGTGAACACATGGTGCATAAATATTTGATAAAATGTACAAGCAACCCAATAAACCTGGGGAAAAAATTATGCAAATTAAAGAAGCAACGAAAAAATTCGTCAAATTTATTTCAAGTGATATGAAAATTTCATAAACTAAAAAACCCGAAAATAAGAAAAAAACCACGAAAATTGCTTGAAAATCAAATATATGCAAACAGAATTAAATAAAATGAATTGAATTGAAATTTCGTAATAAGCCGAAACTGTTGAAATGATATGAATGAAATGTAATTCATATTTATTTAACATTTTATTCAAGTCTTAAATAAAATGCAAATTTTTCCTGTACCTAAAACAAGGTTGGTTATCTACCTTTTACTCAAACACCAAGGTTTTCTTGCAACTGATAACTGACCATTTTAGTTTTACTTAAAGTTTCATGACTCAATTGCTCTTTGGCGGTCAGTAAAAGTGCGAAAAATCTACAAATTTTTCTATTAACTGAAGCAAAAAGAGAAACTCTATAGAACAACTAATTGTTACATTAAAAGTCAATATAAAAGAATATAATGGCATCCAAGCATATGGTTGCAAATACATAAATACATGCTACATGCTGCAGCACAAACAACAGTGCAACATGTGTCTGCATGCGGTAGTAACAGTAACATCAACAAAACCAAACCAAAAAAGCCTCAAACGATTAAGTCATCTGCCAATAGACCAAAAAGCAGCAAAGAGACCAAAAGTAAAGTATAAAAACAAAATAAACAAACAAGAAAGACAACAACAAATACTAAAATATATAAAAAATTCTTGCATATTGGCGAGTAGCATAGAGATTGTCTTTGTAAGATTACAAGACAAAACCAAATTGAAGAAAGCAGGTTGTGAAAACACTCGCGCTGCGCTCTTCCAAACGTTACAATGATACTAAACTTAACTGCTGGCAACAAGTACACAGCTGAAAAACAGCTCAGAAACACAAGCAGTTCAAAGCTTCATATAGAGACAAGTTTATTAACAAGGCAACAGCTCGACACATGTAGAAGAAGAATTGCTACATCTTCTAAGCTTCCAAGTAATAATTGCATTAACGTAGCACGGAAACAGAAATTTTATAGATTTTGCTCACGAGAGTAGTAGAAAATAGATGAGAAATTAGTATGAATTGTGTGAAAAATGTTGTTTTACCAAAACAAGTTATTGACATGCAAAATTATGAGAAAAAATTTGTTTATTTACAATGAAATTGCAAACGTTAGAAAAAAAGTGATAATAATTAAACCCACTTTTTCATTATTTCTTTTTCTATTTATGTCTTCCCGCTTAGATTCAGCTAGTGATCATGAGGAGAATGGTACATGTTCACCTTTGGCTGCCACAACCGCCAATGAAGATAGTGACTGCGATAGAGAAGAATTAACTCGTTTGGCCGCTGGTAATGAACATGTTAATAAAATTAACACAACACCCACAGATGCCGATAAACAGCAGACTTCTACGGCAGACGCAGTAACAGGACAAGAAGATTTTAATCATAATAATAACATTGTAATGCCTTTAGAAGAGCAGCATCAACTACAGCAGCAGCAGGAGTTAAATGTACAATCTCCAACACAAACAGAAGAATTAAATGCAGCCTTAACACCTTCCAAAACATATCAAAAAGATGAAGAATTTCCCTCACCCACTCCACCTGATCTCAATGAAAGTCAAGAACCATTAACGAAAGCTCAAGAGGCCAGCGAAGAGGCTAATGCAACTGAGACTCCTACTAAAGATGAAGAAAAAGAAAATTTTATTGTTTCTAATATTATTTGTTCGGCATCAAGCGAATCGGAAGCATCGGATAAGAATCAATTGAATACGGAAGAAAATGAAAACAAAAAATCCTCATTCCTGGGTTTGGAAGAGAGTGCGGTAGCAGAAACTGATGAAAAAGTTGCAAATAAAGATGTGGAAATGGATGTTATGCAGCCAGAACCGAGCACGTCTTCTGTACCCACCGCTTTGGCACAACAATTTGGTGCTGCACCTGTTAATATAGAAGCTATTAAGAATATGCAATTGGCCATAGCCCAAGTAGCGGCCAAAACCATAGCAAATAGTGCTTCTGGCCAGGATAACGAGGCTGCCATGAAACAGTTGGCCTTCTTGCAGCAGGCCCTATTCAATCTACAACAGCAGCAATTATTCCAAATTCAACTCATACAGCAACTGCAATCGCAGTTGGCCATGAATCAAACCAAGGCAGGAGAAGAAGCCAATGAAATGGACGAAGACGAAGAAGAAGAGGGCGAGAATGGTGAAGAAGATACTTATGAGGAGGAAGAGCGTATAGCTCAAATGGAATTAAGGCAGAAAGCTGAGGCTCGGATGGCAGAAGATAAAGCCCGACAGCACTTAATTAATGCTGGCGTGCCTCTAGATTCACTTAAAAGAAAGCGTGACACTGAAGGCGGCGAAGATATGGATGTTATACCCTCTCGTCGCATTAGTGTTGATAAAAGCTCGAATTATGCTTTAGATAAACTAAGGGATATGGAAAATAGGCCCTTACCTTTTGGCTCAAATTTGGCCTCTTCCATTATAACCCACCACGATGATATGCCTGAACCCAATTCCTTGGACTTATTGCAGAAGAGAACTCAAGAAGTATTGGATTCAGCTTCTCAGGGTATTTTAGCCAATAACATGGCCGATGAATTTGCGTTTAAGGAGAAGAATGGCAAGGCAGGCAATGAGCCTTTCTTTAAACATAGATGCCGCTATTGCGGCAAAGTCTTTGGCTCAGATTCTGCCTTACAGATCCATATTAGATCTCATACAGGTGAACGACCCTTCAAGTGCAATGTTTGCGGTAGCAGATTTACAACCAAAGGAAATTTGAAAGTGCACTTTCAAAGACATGCTCATAAATTTCCTCATGTACCTATGAATGCCACACCCATTCCAGAACATTTGGACAAGTTTCATCCTCCTCTATTGGATCAAATGTCACCAGACAGTTCTCCCAGTCATACACCTGCCGCTTTGCCACAACAAGTGCCCAGTCAAATACCACCAATGAATTACTCAGGGCCCTCTAACAACTTTCCAGGCTTGGCAAATCTTTATAGACCTCCCATAGATATATTGAAGTCATTCTCTGCTTCTTCAGGAGCAGGATTTAGCAATCCTTTCTTTCCACATGTTCCTGGCAATTTGGGGGATGCAGCTGTACAAGCTCAAGCAGCGGCCCAAGCAGTCATAAATAAAAATCAAGAAATTGCTACAGATTTAAGTAAAACCTCAGAGCCTAGTTCGCCCGTTAATACACAAATAAAGTCGGAGATCTGTGAAAAAAAGGAGGATGCACAAACAGAAAGAGCAGCAAAAACAACTTCTGTAATAGAAGCTTCCGGAACAGCGTCACCCACGCCGTCGGATATCAAAATCAAAGAAGAAAAAGATGATTGTGAAATTGTGGAAGAAAGAACACCCAGTCCATTACCAGTTACATCTACCACAAGTCCCGCTATTTCCACAAACTCACCTTTAACAAATACCCTACCCCAAGTACCTAGAACTTCACCTGCACCCACCTCTAAGCCAACCAGCGCACAACAATTACCACCGGTAGTGCAACCCATACACCCACCTGCCATTCTACATCCCCAACCTTCACCGGGTTCTCATCATCACTTTGATCATTTACCAACTCCAGGGCAGCTTCCACCATCTATGCATCATCGTGATGACTATTTTGCCGAACGTTTCCCCTTAAATTTTACTAAAACTTTATCACCTGAGAGACATTCGCCTATAAGATCGCCTGCACACATACCTCGTGCTCCCTTTTTTAATCCCATGAAACCGCATGATATGGCTTTGTTGCCGCGACCTCACAGCAATGATAATTCTTGGGAGAATTTCATAGAGATATCCAATTCGTCGGAGACCATGAAGCTAAAGGAGTTAATGAAGAATAAGAAAATCACCGACCCCAATCAATGTGTGGTGTGTGATCGTGTTTTGTCGTGCAAAAGTGCTTTACAAATGCATTACCGCACCCACACAGGCGAAAGACCCTTCAAGTGTCGCATTTGTGGTCGTGCCTTTACAACCAAAGGCAATTTGAAGACCCATATGGCTGTTCACAAAATAAGACCTCCCATGCGGAATTTCCATCAGTGTCCGGTGTGTCATAAAAAATATTCCAATGCATTAGTGTTGCAACAACACATACGCTTGCATACTGGAGAACCTACAGATTTGACCCCTGAGCAAATACAAGCTGCTGAGATTCGCGATCCTCCACCATCTATGATGCCTGGAGCCTTCATGAACCCTTTTGCTGCAGCTGCTTTTCACTTCGGCATGCCTGGTGGTCCAGGCATGCACCATTTAGGTGGTATTCATAATGGAATGGGTTCCGAGTCGTCACATGGCGACTTTGATGATCATATGGATTGTGGGGACGATTTTGAAGATGACATGTCTTCTGATCACATGTCGAATAGCAATGACTTGGAACCAGGTAGTGAAAGGCCCAAGTCTACAGATGATTTCAAAGGTTTGTTATTCGAACAAAAATTAAGAATAGATCCTACTGGTGTAGTTAACACAAATCCTCGACCGCAATCAGTTACTTCCAACCCCAATTCAATAAATTCACCTTCTACTAGCCCAACATCTGCTGCAAAGCCTCTAAGTTCTACACGAGCTATATCACCGACAAGATCGGAAATGTCGCAAGGAGCTTTAGACTTAACTCCTCGTGCTGGTCCTTCTTCGGCTAATAGTAGCATTAGCGCCAGATCGCCACTATCTACAAACGCCTGCAAACGGTCACCCTCGCCAATTAATAAATCTCCAAAATTACAACAAATTAGCCCCTCCGCCGCATTGCCACCCACTTCCGCTGTAGATTGTCTGCCACCCAGCTTACATCATCACTTGCAGCAACAACATCAACAACTAATGCAACAACAAGCTGCCTTAGCAGCCGCCCAACATCACCAGCAAATGCAACACAATGCCGTCGTCGCCATGCACCAAGAACAACTAAGGCGCGAAGCTGTAGCACATGCGCAGCTTTCACCAAATACTTCACAATCAACCTCACAACAGCCACTATCAGGGCAGTCGGCTACCTCATCGCAACTACCACATCCCCAAGCCGCGAATCCATTAGTATCAGCTGCCAGACCACCATTTGGCATGTTTCCAAATCTCCCGCTGTTTCCACCGGCTTCCACGCAAAATATGTGCACAGCTATGAATTCAATTGCACAGTCTGTCATGCCGGCGGCACCATTTAATCCTCTAGCTCTATCGGGTGAGTTGTGAGTGAAAATTTTTACATACATACAATTCAAAGAAATCATGCTTTTTTATTCTTCTTGTCTTGTTTTTGTTTCCTCGTTATTTCTTATTTGTTTGCTTCAAAATTGGGTGCATGGTTCTTATTATTTTCTGATTTGGTCTTGTGTGCAGCTTTTTTGTATTGCATCAAGTTTTAGTAGATGGCAACAAGTAATTTTTCTCTCTTTTTGTTTTTTTTCCTCCGAAGGAGTCAGAGGCAGCACTACTTGCGGCATTTGCTTCAAAACATTCCCCTGCCATTCGGCTTTGGAGATTCATTATAGAAGTCATACTAAAGAGAGACCATTTAAGTGTAATATATGCGATCGTGGCTTCACAACAAAGGTGGGTGCTTAATGTTTCTAAAGAATAATTATTTATATGTATAAGTAGATTGCCGAATTATTATTTTAAATATTTTATATTCATCATTAGGTTTAAGTTTATTCACTGCACTGTGGTATCATTTTCTAAATCGATGTAGTAATTTTATTAATTTCGTTTCACCTTTTCTTTTTATATTTTTCAGGGTAATTTAAAACAGCACATGCTAACCCACAAAATACGTGATATGGAACAAGAAACTTTCCGGAATAGAGCAGTCAAGTATGTAAGTCTTCCAAGTCATTAGCATTAATAAATTACTCTCTCTGAAATTGTATTTTTTCATATATTTTCAAACCCCTGAATTTAGTGCTTTTTTGTTTCCCAAATTTCGCTCCTATTCGCCTTTTCATTCCCACGCTATGCTTTATTTACTGCTGCATTTAAACAAATCTTTTTATTTAACTTATAGTATGACATTACTTCTTCTCTTTTTAGATGAGTGGTGGCAAAGAAGATTGAGATTAATTTTATCTCATGCACTTCGCTCTAGATTTCCAACTCATACCCTTCCCCTTCTACCCTTAAATTACGAAAGCTGCAAAGGGTAAAGTAGAACTATTTTAAGTAAAATTTGTAAGACAAGGTTTATGAAATTCATACTTAAAATCTTATCGTAATGTAAACACTTAAAACACTCGCGCATAATTGATCTCACTGAAATATAGCCGATAATAACGATAAAAACTGTAGTAAAAAACACATACAGAGCTACGTTTTCTGTATTATTTTCGTTGTACGCCTGATATCGAAGCGATGATGAATCTTGTGTTTATGAATATGCTGGGAGTGTGTTGCGGGTAGATTGCTGTGTTATTCTAATAACGTTTCTCGCAGTGTATTTAGTTTTGTGTTTTTACACACATTCTCCAATAACTATCAGCGCTAGCAACACAGTCTAGCGCTGTCTAACCTACACCTTAAATGAAGGCAAATGTATCAAATATTAAATGATGTATAAATGTAGAATAATAAAAACATTTAACAAAATATTTATATGATGAACAAAGAAGAAGAAATCGTAAAAAAATATTTTAAACAGAAATGATGGAAAACATTAAATGAAAATGTTTTTTAATCATAAAAAAATTATAATTTGTTAAGAAAAATTCAAAGAAATTATTATATTTTTATGGTTAAAACAATCATCACAAGCATGCAACTAATTTTATTGAAACAAATCCAAAGATTTTTTTAGCAAAACAAAAGTAAAAACTAATTTTCCAAAATAGGAAAAAAAAACGCTAAATATTTTCGTTCAAATCAACAAATGAAAAACTTCAAAGAAAAGCAGGAAGACTTTAATTGAAAACGAAAACAAACAAATATTAACGAAAAGTTTACGGCTTTAAACAAATATTAAAGAAAAAAAAGAGACTGAGTTCGTTTCATTAAAATATTATTTAATTCAATTAAACAACAGTAATACAACAAACAGATACAAAAAGTACTAAAAATACAACAACAAATCATAAGGAAAATCAAAATTCGAATTTATAACAAAAACAACAAAATACCCAAATGAAAAAATACAAACAAAAAAATGAATAATATATATTTTATGTATACACAACTAAAGTCATATAAATTTACATATATTAAAAAAATCCTGTAAAATATTAAAAGAAAAAAAAATTGACAGGAAAATATTTCGAACTTGTTCTTTAACCGTTAGTTTTCGAACGCATATAATGTGAAGAACTGTGAAATCTCTAATAGCATCATTTTACTACCATCGATGGAACAAGTAGGATCGCAATAACTTCAAGAATTTGTTGTGTAATTCTTCATTGCTTTGTAAAGAGTTTCAAAGCAGTTAAGAACTAGTTCCTACAATCTTCTTTCTCTGAATACCTTTGGAAGGCTTTCGCTAAGCATCAACAACAGATTGACGAGAGAATATTAAAATTTAGATCGATAATTTTTCATTTTTTTATTTCATACAGACGCGGGTGGGGTTTAAACTTTTGCGGGCGGTAATTTTAGTTCATGAAAAATTTGTCGGAAGGGGATACGTATATTTTCAGTCATTTCAGAGGTGGGGAAACATTTTTCTTCCACCTGGACCTGTGCTTGATTTAGTTCCAAGTAAAATCAATTTAAGAAAAACAAAGTTTTGCAAATATTCATTCGCGCCTTAACAAACCTAGGTCGGGCGGTTAATTATTAATTGGATAATACAGAAAGTGTACCAAATATTTGTGGATGGCTCCAAGAATAAGAATTTCAAATACCGATCATGTGCTAGTTAAAGTGCTGCTTGCAGCAAAATTCTTAAACTAGTTTCAAACAGCATTTAAAACGTAAATTATTTTTCGCCCGTTCTAAAACTAGCGGTTGAACAAGTCAAAGTTTTCTGAGTATCAATAATTGTGCAATACAAAACATAGAAATAAATCTTTTTTTTAATATAATTTTGTATATATAGTTTTACTAAAAAAGAAAACTATTTTTATCTCCTAATAAAAAATATTAAGATAAAAATAATTTAAAAAATCAATAAATAACAAATAAATTTTTATCAAAAATTGTGATACTATTTCATACTTTAATTTTTATTTTTCCTTATAATTTTTCTTCCGGCTTTTTGTACATAATAAACATAATTAGTTTTTAAATCGTTTGTTTATGGACTTTTTTTTAGTTATAGAATAATAAGAGATAATTAATAAAATTGTTCTTTACCACTAAATTGCTTTAATTATTGTTTTTTTAAAGTAGATTTGTTTGCAAATAATTTAATTTAGGCATATTCTCCCTTTTCTTGTCTACAATATTCATAATTATTTAAAATATTAAGTCTTTAACATGTAATTGGTAATTAAAGTTTTAAATTAATTAAGTTTAAAACAAACAAATCAATAGTTATAAACATTACTGATATCATTTGTAGTAGTTTGTAAGTGTAAATGAATTTGAATTAAATATTAATAAAAGTAAAATAAAACAAAAAAATAATTTATATAAATATTGAGACAAGATGCAAATACAAAATTTAGTATGAAAAAGAAAAATAAAAGAAGTATTTGACAAAATTGTGCAAAAATATATGAAAATTTGTTTGTGTATTTTATTTTTTGGGGGACTGGTTAGTGAAGTAGGTGAAATAGTTCTGTAGTCAATTACTTGGTTACTGAAGTAAACACCCGATATAACGTGAATAAAAAAATTGGATATTTCAGTGCGTCTTTACCAATAATAGGCGGTATAAAGCAGGTGGTGAGAGCGGTGAAAAAACAATTTAAAATAAACATTTTCGCATACAAAGAGTTTAGAAAGGTTTAAGAACTGTTTGTTTTCGTTCAAAAACGTTTGCCATACATTAAGTCGTACTGTATATAAAAATACGCATTTTCGTCCTTTTTATACTTATAACAGATATTACAAGGAAAGGTAAACGTTTTTCCCCCTCCTCCCTGTAACGATCAAAATATACTCTTTACTCAAAGTAAAAACTTCGTTGAGGTAACCGTATTCTAAAAGCAACATTATGATTGAATTATATGGTTGTAAACAAATCATATTATTATTGTAGATAAAAATAAAATGATAGACAATCCAAAAATTTATGTAATGGTTAACGCGCTAAACACCACAAGAGTTTTAGATGTTATGTATATAAAAAGATTGTGTGTTTAAAGTTATTATATTATTTTTGATAATTAAAATAATTTGGTTGTGGTTAGAATTTTAGTAGAAACCATGTTTCACTCTGTTTGGATGGTAATCATTTAATGGCTAAATGTGAACAATAACACGTGTATTGCAACTAAAGTAATACTTAAAAGGTTTTCAAATAATCATTATATGTTTGCCACAAAAATATATTGTAGTATGCTTTTTATTTGCGTATACGTAAAATAAATACTAGACAGCAAAATCAGGCTTTACTTTATCGAAATAATTTAACTTAGCTCTTGCTAACCAATCGAAATTTAATGGCTTAAATATCCATGCAATCTTATTGCGACAACAAATTTGTTAACATTTTTATAGTTTCCGTGCAAAAAAAAAATCAAGTTGTCACACAAACTGCAAAGTAAAATCGGTTGGTAAAACTCAAAACGAATAAGACGAGTACGGATCCAACCAATGAATACGAGCCAAAGCAAATAAATGTATATGACCAATAACAATTACAAGAACAACAGAAGCGCACTAAAACAATGTGTATTATACTCGTAATAAAAATAATCTAAAAACTAAACATAAATGGATATTATTTTTATTTGCCTGATAGGAGTTAAAAAAAAAGGAAAAGAATAAAAACGAAACATCTTGCAAATGATAAGAATAAAATAGCGTCAAAATGGCAAAATTGAGAAAGAAATCAAAACAAATGCGCACAATTTGTAGTCAGTGGTCGCATGGCTCAGATTTAAATAAAATTGTATTTCTATACAATCTTTAAGCCATCACACTCGTCAAAGAATAATAAATACGAGTAAATGACTGAAACAAAAGGCGGGATTACAATTTGAAACGTTATTGAACTGGGTGTCTTACAGGAGTCTTAGATTGTTGACGTTATATATTTATTACAACGCAGACGACAATATGCCAAGGATTATGAGCATTATGATAACAAACACCAATAACAACATTTATACAACATACTTACTGTTTGTTATACGAACATAATAAATTGCGCACCAAAACGATAATGTCACTTTTGTTTGATTTTTATCCAAACAATAAAAATGCTTTTAGCGTAAATACTTCATGCTCGCATGGTGTTTGGTCATACACGTCGGCAAGGCATTGGATATTATATTCCTCTAAAATTCTCGGAATTCTCTTGACTATCGCCTGACAAATTTCGTCATGGTATTTTCTATATTGGAATTAATAACTTGTGGTACTGCCGGCGAAAAATGGCTTTGCTGGCTAAAGGCAGTCACTTGAGCTATTTATTGCACCTGAACTACCATCACTAGGGAATGCCGATTTTTTTTGTCATTTCACTTTACAGTTCACGTTAAAACTCAGATCTTGAGCTTAGTTTGAATAATGTGCAATTGAAACCTTTTGACACAGACAAACTAAATTTTATATAAGTCACATCACCATCTCGCACTGCATTTGCGTCCATTTTAGAAATTTCTTGAAATGCACATTGTCTGACCTTTGTGCAATTTACTATTTTGACGCATTTCAAAATGAAACTTTTCGCTATTTGGGTTACAAATATCCGCAGGTCCGAAGCCATATACTTACGTTTTGGAGGGAACGATAGTTCTGTCGAATTTTTAAAAAACCATCATCTTTTGCTCGACAAAACTTTTAGTTTTAACTGTTTCGGGGGCGGGGGGAAAGAAAACTGATTTTCTCTCCCTATGCAAGCGTTCCTAGATAGGAGCAACAAGAAGTTTAGATAATAAAGTCATTTAAAATTCTTTGCATTTTTGCACAACCTCAAATGACAATGGGAACCATATCACTTCGACGCGCATCATCCATATTACGACATTCAGTACACATCCATTCTGATTTTATTGCTTGTTAACAAAAACATTGATACTTCTCGTAGGTTTTTCGATGAGAGTGAGTGTTAATGCAATGCAAACGTAAACATCCTTTCACACAAACCCAAACACACGTACACTCCTATAGCGACAAAAGTAATTGATAGCAGATTCTTCAATACACACATACAAGCAAGTTTAGATTTGAGGTTGTTGTGTTAATATTTATTCATATTAGACAATTGTGGTTAATATTTGTAACTGTGTTTGTTTCTTTCGCTTATAGAACAAATATTAACATGGCACGTGTTAATATTAAATCTCTAACATTTGTTTTTAGAGAAGGCGTATTATTTTGTTTTGTATTTTCTGTCGGTTAAGCGATAAACGTACCATCCAAATATTAGGATTAAGTTTTATATGATTAATGGGACAGCAACAAAAGGCAGAGAATTAATTTAAAATTTTTCAGTTAATTTCAACTTAGTTTTATAAAATTAATTCAAAACTAGGTTAACACTAACAACTACCTGTTATGTAAAGTTTAATTTTTTCTGTTGTTTTATTCTTAAATATAATTGATACTCCAGCAAACAATCGTCCATAATAAGTTTAAATAATTGTAAAGTCATCCAAATGCTCGAAAACAATGCATGTAGTCAATGAAAGGACGCCAAAAAAACTACAGCTCGATAATTTTTTTATTTTATTATTTACTAGCTTTATTCATTGTGCTTCGCTACCCTTGTCGTAAGTTAAGAAGAAAACATTAATAATTAAGACAATATAAGCAGTAGTGCAGTAGACAATCCTCACGACCGATCTTAACAAATTCCAACTACATATTAAAAAAACCTTTAGTAGAGCAGAAAACCATTGTGACATGCCAAAACAATGCTATGCCGAAAACTATAAAGAATCCATAGTTTTAGAAATAGGAGAATTATTATGTAGTTACTTTGTATGAAGAGTATTTTGTCTGAGAATACACACGACTGCTTTTGAAAACTACGCAAAATTTGAAGACTGCAATATTTCCAGTTTTTCAGATAAAAGGAAATTAATATTTACTCTGTATGGCGGGTACCACTTTGCCGCTTCTATGTCTTCATGATTTTTCCTGAGGGCGCATTTAAAAAACTTTTCGAGAGCGCACATGGTTTTGAAAATAATCTACATAAAATTTAACGACGCTCACATACACAGTTATTAATATATAAGAAAATAAATAAAGTCTATAACTTTTGGAGTTCCTCAGATATAGATAAATTAACATTTAATTTGGAAGGGAGGTTTCCTTTTCCTCATATTTAAAAAGAAAAAATGGCCTAATTTAATTCCGGATCCATAGTAAAACTGTCAAAACGATCGGTACATACAAATAAATAAATTTTATTTCTTCATAGAAAGAATAAGGAAACCAACTTAAGCCTAAAAATTAATTACTTAATATTAATTTTATTATTACCTACTGTAATATTATGAATTGTTACAACAATATAATTCAATCGTAATATGTTGCTCTTAGATTATGGATGCCTTAACCATGTTTTTTCTTTACGATCAATAACTTTGGTTATAGGAATGCAGTAGCATCCCGAGTTTATCTGACGAAGCCCTTAGGAACTCAGCTGGCTACAAAACAACATTTGACGCACTCTGCGATCAAGGAGAAGTAGCTAGACATTCGCTACTGAAATATTGGTGGACGATTTTTGTAGTACGGTCTGCAAGCCACGAAACTCTAAGATAATGGTAGGTAGGATTTCTACATAAAATCAGCTAGAAAAAAACACCCTCTGTAATGAACTTCTTCATTACAAAGTGACACCTAATCTTTTTCTACGCAACTCTTTTTTTTCGATAATTCAATATCGTTTTTATTGGAATTTGAAATATTTTTATCTGATTTCGATGTATCCAGAAATTAATAATAAAACAAAATTTTATTTCCATGAAATCAAAAAATACAATAAAATACTACTAAATTCTATTAATTAATTGATTTCAATCTGTTAATAACTCTTATAGATGAAGAATTTCTCGTTATCGCCTCGTACATATAGGGTTCTTTATTATTAGTTCCAAGTAGTGCTGTGGTGGTGTTTGGACGATAGTTACCTATCATGTGTGTTCTTCGACAGCTTGTTTTTTTTTTTTACTTTTTATTAATATTTTATCTGTTTCTACGAGTATCTTTAAGTCTGCTTTTTCTGCTTTAAGTCTTCATTTCTCCTATAAACAGAATGAAATTCTTAAAAAAAAAAAAAATAAAAATCTATTTTATGTCTGTTTATTGTTTTTCTAAATAATTGTATCTTTGTGTGTGTTCCTGTATATTTGTGTATGTAATAGAGCTAGAATAATTTTAAATAGTGCTTGTTTACATTTACCTCTTGCTCAAGAATATAAACTCATGCATCTTGGTTCTATGTAACTAGATAGTGTGTATTTGCGTTGAAGTTGTATATCAAAACATTTGTCAGCACTACAATCCATCGAAAATTTTCTTTACAACCTTTAATCTTCCACACACGCACACATAAATCAAAAATTTATTTAATATTAATGATGGCCAATGTCTTGCTGTGAAGTGAAAAAAATGATACAAAAGACCTGGGACCTTGTCGAAGAAGGCTTGACAATGATGACTAATGATGACCTAAATATTTACCAGTGTTATTTTTTAACAGTGTTTTTAGTTTCAATAGTTGGTGTCATTGTTTAGGCAAAAAATAAGAGCAATTGTAGCAAGTGCAACTCAAGGCAAACATAGCGCATTTGTTAAGAAATAGCAGGCAATTTTCCATGCAAAATAAGAGCAAAAAATAATTATTTAAGCGGCTGCCAAGGAAAATACTCACAATTTCCTTATTCGCCTACAATAAAAATTTCTTTAGCCTTCAAAATCATAACAAAATATGATTTTTTTAAATTAAAGTCAAGGTTGAGTTTTTTGTGTGGCGCAATTTATCGTTTGGTAAACAAACAAATTCTTTCTTAGAAATACTTTTGTCCCTCAAAACCTTTGAGTTAAAAGAGGGAAACCAAACAAAAAAAATTTTTGGTTACATTTTGGTAAATTGTAACAATATTTCATTTATTTACGAAATATTTTCATAACTTTCATATATACCGACATATTCAAATATACCGACATATTCATATATACCGACATATTCATATATACCGACAACCATATATACATAAACGAACGTTAGAAAGTATCTGGTTATAACAGTAGACCTTAGACTTCATTCCAGAAGTACGAAGTGGTCAAATCTGGAAAATTACTAAAACTGAACACATTCATCTCATGCAGCGAATCCAAGAAAGAAATCTCCCAACCAAAAACTAGCGAAAAGCTGTTTTGGTACTTTTTAAATTTGCATTTTTATGGCACGGTTTCGTCTTGTTTTACAGCTAAGCTACACTTATTTGTATGAAATTTATTAAATACAGCTGAACAAAAACGACACAGAAAGTTAAAAAAAAATGTATTTGGCGTTAAAGTTCGAGTAATTTAAACATCTAAATAAAACACGCTCTTGTAAACAAAAACATAGAAACAGGGTGGCTTGCAACTGATATCTTCTGGATAATTACTGAAAAGTTTGCAGGCTGGTTTTGCGTTTTAGGGTAAAAAATAAGAGAAAACGGATGCACGAAAATACCCGATTTTATCTTTATTTCAAATATTGGAAAGCTTCGATAGCTTTTACAAATTGTTTTATAAGGCGTAATCTTATATGATTCCAATTGAACGTTATGTTTTCTATCTGTAACTCGACTCGGCCAGGGGATATGCGCTCCTGCTAGTGTATTGAATCTGCTCCACTATCCCGGTAAAAAGAGGTAGCAAGAGTGTTTTGTGTATCGGCTTTGTATTCTGATCAGAAAAGCAACCATCTCGAAGTCTCCTCTTAAAGAACAGTTGTATATTTTAATTTCACCCCTACAATTTTTACATTGACAACATTTTTTTAATTATCAAAGGATGTGCCCTTGGAAGGCTTGGAAATTGCTTTCCATTGTATACAAGGACAGCATGCAATCGTTTTGAAGACGTGTCAAAAAAGCGGTCAGTCCGGCAGCTTGCATGATGTTCTGATTTTCTCAAATAAGCCTGTCACGGCATTGCAATGAAATTCCGTCTTCTGTGGCAAAAAACATGAAACACTTTTAATGACGCTTACTTTGAACAGTTATTTTCGGAATTCGTAATATCCGAAAACGTCTCTTACAGCTGTGAGAGATTAGTAAAATCTCCCTTTTATTCTCCACGTGAATATGCACTTTTATGCACATTTGATCTAAATGCTAACAACTGCTGATAGTAAAATCGATTTAGAACTTCAAAACTTTCTTGTCGATATAAAACAGATAAACTCAAACTTCAGAAGCTAAAAATTGATATTTTGTGGCTTTTCGATGTGTAACATTAAAAGTTAAGCATTAAAACAAAAACCAAAGAAAACAATTTTTTTGCCGGCCTAAACGCCGGCAAACCATCTTCAGTTTCCATGAATTTGTGGTCTTCAGAATATCGCCGATTCTCTATATTTTCAAAAACAGATTTGGGCATGGCGGGCTTTTATTAAAATTTTTAAGATATCTATATTTTTTATGCCACACGCCTGCTTCAAAATGATTCAAAATCAATGAAAAAGTTTGTCAAAGTTATAACAGTTTTTCGACCTTTTTTTCTTACTTAATTAATTAATTCGCAAGGTTGAGATCTTTAAAAAATTTGATTATTTATAGTCAATATTTCGCCACGCCTTTGTGTAGCATCATCAGGAAATAAATTATATAACAAAAACTTCAATTAATATTGTTCATTAATTTGCCATATTAATTACTAATAATATTAATTAATTATTTGAAATGTTGGTCGATACAATTCAGAACTTAAGTAAATTTCTGTATCAGAACTTAATTTTGTATCAGAACTATTTTGAAATAGTTCCAATCAAATTGAAAATAATTAAATGGGTTTCCAATAAAGGCAGATCTACGTTGATAGTCTGTGCCGTCCATTGTTTGTGTGTTATTGTTTTAAGTGTTTTTTTAACTCTCACAACGATGACATGACCAAGATCTTGTGATATGACACTTCCAAACTTTTCAATGGCGTCGGAATTTTATTAATTGATAATTCGAGTTCTGGTCTTCGCAAAAACGTTAACGGAATCCGCCAATACATTCGCAATTACATATGTAAAACATATTGAAGTAGAAAATTGAAGCTCTAAAAGTGGTAGCTAGTAGGCGCGTCTGTAATAGTAAAGCCCAAATTCGTTCTTCCCTTTTGCACTTTGAACTACAAATGTTTGAAACATTTTTGATCTGAGAATAAACACATTTGCTGCGTTTAAGAGAAATCAAACTCTGATGAAATTTGGCAAACTAATTTGGTAAAGTTTCAGGCTGCAATCAATATGTCTGCTCTGAATACTAGAAAATAATTGAAAATATTTTCCAAAATTTTGAATACAGATTTATGGGCATTCCATTAGATCAACCCGCCCGCAAACGCATTAGAAATAATAAAAATGGTTTATTTCTTTGCGTTTTAACATTTATTATTGAGCAACCAATTTTAGGTGTTTTAAAAACGTAGAGCTTTCTTTCTTTTCATATTTTCTATTTAAATATTACATGCACTATGATTGTGTAATATGGACGTGTAACACCTTCTTATAGAATTCCAGAGTAATTTTGCTGTGTTTCTATTTTCTTCTTTACGGTTTTGGCTGAAAGCAATCACATAACTAATGTTTCCCATACATGAATTTAACAACAATGTAACAGACAACAAATTGTTAGAAATAAAATACAGAAAGTGGAGAACATTAACTTTGATTAGCTTTGGCTAACGAAGACGTACAAGTCGAAAGGAAACGGATAAAATAAATGTATCAAAGGAGTGTAAAAATAGACGTGATAAGTTACTTTCCTACTCATTACATCCATCCGTCCAATGGTCTGGCTGTTGGTATGCCTGTGACAGATTAAATATGGTCGAGGGAGTTGCATGATTTAAATTTTGCAATCACAGAAATGGCTACAAAAGAAAAATTATTCCCTGAGAGAGCAAGAAAATAAAAAAAGAAGAACACACGGCAATAAAAAAAGCGACAACAAGAATGTAAATGAATAATGGTTTTTAAAAAAATTAAAAACAAAAAATAAATAAACGACTATAATTGAATGACCACAAGAAAAGGTGAATTATATCGCAATAACAGTAACGTCGATTAAAAGCTAGTGCTTTTTCATTTCGAGAAAAACAGCGATAAAACAACAAAAACAATTTATTTAACTTTGAAATTTACTCCGAGTAATTATTTTTATACTCTATATTTAAATTTAACTGTTTTGATAGACAAGAAAACTATAACTGTCGTCATAAATCAAACATCTTGCCATGTGCCACATAAATGTGATATAGTGTTATAAAGTTGAGTTTTCCTTGGTCGTGGGCCTTAAACTAAACTAATTGAATTGATTTTAAAAGTTATTATATATATTATGAAAATAAATGTTTTATAACGGCAGGTCCAACTGTAAACTGAACGCCAACTGTTTCAATTGAATAGTCTTGAATGTTATAGGAAACTTAATTGGAAAAGATGCCTTTTAAGAAAGTCCATGATGGATCCGGTTTATGCTTATGCTTTTTTATGAGATTCAAATCTGAGATTCAAATGCTGATCAAACAAATTAACGTAGGTTAAGTATGTTTCCAGATTATTTTTTTTTCTACTCTCAAAAAAGTATAATAATTTTCTAGATCACTAACAATCTGCCAACAACCATAAGTAAAAAACACGCTGTTTCGGCCGCGGACTTCGAAGCTGTCGATGACAGTATGTAGGAGAACCCGGGCCTGTCGATACCTCCCCGTGCATAAAAACTTGGACTTTCGTAGACTTTAGCGTCACGAATATCAAATCAAATGGACTTGGACCCACTTTGGAAATTTTTTGTTTGGAATCTGAAAACAAAACATCTTCTTTTCCCTCGCCATGGAGCCGTGTCAAGTCAAAACTTACATGAAGTAGATAATAATTTGAATTGTTCTGAAAGACCGCAAATATCCTTTTTCTTCTTTCCTAACTAAGGACTCATCTAAGATTTTAAAGAACGGTAAGGGAAGTATAAGTGCCCTCTAAGCAAAAAAATTAGACACAAATAAGGGAAGCACTGACGAAAATGGATTTTAAGAGAACAAAATATTTGCAACTTATACAGGTTGTCTCAATAAGAGTCCACTATTAAAATCCTTATCAGGTTTCTATAACTAGTACCGATCGCAGTCACTGCCGGAATTAATATTTTCGAGTTTTCGGCCACGTTCTCGTTTTCGAGAAACTCTCAATTGTCAATTGCACGGCATCAATGCCGCGAAATTGAAATAGTGCACTCTTATTGAGGCATCTGTATTGCCGTGTTAAAGCGAAAAGTGTATAATGTCATGGTGATCAACTCCCAGTTGATAACTTTGTGTGTCTTTTCGAGAGTTAGAAAACCGAAAAAATATTTTTGTGATAGAATTGCTCATCAGTTATAATTTGGAAATGATTAGCGTTGCATTTAATGCTGCCACTGGAATAAGACTTTCTACTCTTTTTATCTGAGATAATAGAAATCACAGCTGGATTTATTGTCGAATAAAATTTCTTTACACAAGGGCTAGGCTTTATTAGTCCTATAATTTTATTAGTCTATTTCGTAGTGTTGGCTTCCCAATTTCTACTTTATAAAATTTATTTTATAAAAAAAAAAAAAAATAATGAGAGTTTTTTAAACAAAGTATTAACAAAATACAATCTTTAAGTTATTGTTAAGACGGTGGGCTTTTTTTTTCCAATTTTGGCAATCAGTAATGAAAACGAAAACTTCACAAAGGCGTTATTTTATTAAAAGAAAATATACTGATTATTGAAGAGAACGCACACGGGATTCAATCGCCAGCAAAGTGTGGTAAAACTGATTTTAATTAATTTTTTTTATTAAAATCAGGTACCGGGAAAATGTAGATAACTATACCTTACGCTTGGTTTTGTAGATCGCACATTTTCTGCATATATTCTTGCAAAACTTTTTAAGACTAAATTTAAATATATATATTTTTTCTCTAGC
The DNA here is from genome assembly GCA_963932375.1 of Phania funesta. Classification (NCBI taxonomy): domain Eukaryota; kingdom Metazoa; phylum Arthropoda; class Insecta; order Diptera; family Tachinidae; genus Phania; species Phania funesta. The sequence goes on from OZ010653.1 coordinate 45,367,615, forward strand.
CTAAGCTACAATATTATAATGAAACCGTCAATTGCAGGTAATTTAGGCCAAGGTTGAAACATTTTAAATTTGATATTTTAGTTATAAAATTATTTTTGTTGTTTTGGAATGTAACTAAAAATGTAACTTTGTAATAATATAGTGCAATATGCCAGCTTTCATTACAAAATAACATGCACGTTTTGTGCCATTATTTTTTTTTTTCTAATCATTGCAAAACTTAAAAAACAGAAATAAAAAAGTTTCAACATTATTCCCTGAGTTAAGCGCCGTTTTGTAGACCATTAAGTTCAGTGTGTGACGGCTATCTATATGATATGGCATTAACGCAGAAGTTTAGGAGAAATCTTACGGAATAAGCAACCACAATAAGGGCCGTCAGGAGAAAAGCATACAGTATTAAAAATATCCCAACATTTAATTCCATGATTTGATAAAGCAGCCATGATTTGATAAAGCAGCCACGGCGGAGAGGAAAAAGATATTGTGTAGAACCAAAGTTATATCGATTAAAATATCCAAATGAGTCATGTTGATCCTAACTTATATTGCCACGAAGAAATCCTTAAGTTTCAAAATCATTAACTCAGATTGTAAGGCGTATAATATAGTAAAACAAAAAAGAACACGTTTCATATTTCATATATATCATACCACGTCCCAACTAGTAAAATGTTTACTTGGTTCCTTACAAAAACTTCTTCCGAACGTTTTTTTAAACATATTTGAAACAATGTATATTTTACACAGGAATTACTAATTAACTAATGTCGGTCATCACAGTCTTTAAAAGTAGAAGTAAATTTTGGCATTACGTCAGCTTGTACATGATACATTCCATGCCATCAACAACATTTATGAATGCAGAAGCGTGTAATAACCAAATAAACATACTTCCGTGGTATTAGTGAAACTCTTTGACTACTCGTATGAAGCTAAAAATAAAAAAAGCGCATGCGCACCCTGCTCTACATACCAGCAGTTTATTTTGTATCGAGCCATAATTTACACATTCGCGGCCACAAAAATATACGGCACATTCGTTCATATTTTAAATGTTGAAAGGTTTACGAGGGCCAACTACTACAAATATACATGAAAGATCATTTATATTTTTTAGCACCCCATGCTGTCTGTTGTTTGACAAAAACGTTTAACATTAATTTTCTCTTTACGCGTGTTGCACTGCTACTGTTACATGTTGCATGATCTTATAGCGTGCCACAATTATTTAGTTTGGTTGTTTGTTTCCATTAATTCATGTCTTGTCGATTGTTTGTCATAAGAATTTGTTTGTTTATTTTTAAAAGACGACTCATAATTTTTCTGCCTTTAAATAGAATTTTAACATTCTCCTTGTCAATTGCTACTCGTACCTTTATGAAGGGTTGTTTTTCATTGTTGAACCTCACTCTAGATCATTTTGATGGAAATATGAGTTTCTTTTTTGTTACATAATAAGTATGTAGGGCACATTTAATTTTCATGATGATCATCATATCCCTTGTATGGTGTTTACATTTTCTACATTCATAAAGTTAATTTGTAGTCATGATCGCTTGTATTACACGATCACACATACATCGTCTAAATTTACAAATATCAAACACATGCTCATTCCCATTGTGATCAGTTTTATCTCCTGTTTGGAGTATTTAACAGTTGCATAATTATTAAAATATGTTGGAGTATATGTTTTTGTGTGACGTGTGTGTGTCTTTCTGCCTCATGTTGTCGCAGTTTTTCAAGTTATAAAAGTTATTTGAATAGAACATACAAATCATGTTGATTGATTAGGGTCAGAGATGATTGTATAAAATATAAGAAACATTATTTTTCTCTATTTTAATAGCAGGTTATTGAGAAATAAATATTAATTTTAAATGAAAACATATTCAGGTGATAAAATGAATTGAAATCGCATCAATGTTATTTAATGAAAAATTTTTATTATTTATTTAAAAGACAAATATTTCGTGGAACACAAGAAATTTAAAATTAACTCGTGTCGACACTAGAGTTTCTATACCTCTGCTTTGATTGGTTCATATTCTACTGCGTGCGACTTTTCCATAGTTGCAAGGCGATGATGATATGCAAGAAAGAATTCATGCATAACTTTATATAAAAGTATAACTTAATTGCTTTACCATTTGTGATTTCTGCTGTTAATTTTGAACAGAACGCTAGAGGACAATTGCAGCAAAGCCTGTAATGTCTGTATGTGGTGTGAATAGCCAACACTTCCCAACTTACAACTTCGTACATTCCCTTCCTGTGTTGTGATGAGAAGTATTATGAAGAATTTCACCTCCGCCAGACAACAATACAAATCTTTGTCGCAAGCGCAGATTCCCTACGAATTATTCGACTACTAAAGTATTATTCGCGGTAGGCACTCAAATTTTAAGGCGCCTTATAAAGAATGAATATTTTCGAGCCCTGTAAGATTTCAAAGATTAATGATTGAAATGTTATTGTTAATGTTAGGAGGGTATCGAAGCAGATTTAACAAGTGTCTGCCCATCGTCCCATTGGCTAATGCTAACCAGTGCTGGATATTCACACATGTGTGCTACTGTCTCAGCCTCTTTCTCAGAACTATCTTTGGAGACTGACCCGTCTACACCTTCCGAGGTTTTCCTATTCATCTCTTCAGAATTCTTCCATTGGCCAAAACACCGGAGTTCGTATCTCTTTGTCCATCCCTATCGGAACCTCACGGTCCAATGCATCACAAGTACCTTTAAAGATAGATCCGTCCACCCCTCGCGAGGCATTCTTGCCAACATCTTCGGATGCTTCCCTTGGCCAATTAAAACCGAATTTTCCTCAGAGATTAATTCTCTGACTCGTACTAGGCTTTCTGATTCATCCTTGTAGTGAAGAAACTGGAGAACGACTAGTGTTCAGACTTCATATATTAGACACATAGCACCCTCTTGTTCACGCATCCGTAGCATTTTCTGTTCCGCCGTGGGTCAGAGATTTTGTATAAGAACTTCCTAAGTTCGATTTATTTAGCCAGACTCATTGCAGAGACATGAACCTTTTACCGGCCGCCACGACGTTGAGGAATAAGTCAAAACTTCTCACAGTGCACTGAGTTACTCAGTTTGTGCCTGCCAGCTGACGAACAATGTTATTGTGTTAGGAAGAGTTCTGCTGTGAATTTCTGATTTCAAACGCATCGCTTTTTTAAAATGCGGTGTAGTAAATAGGTTTATCTACATTTTCTTTTTACAACGTAGACTTTACCGGCTATTGCCGCATTTTGACAGAGATGATTATGTCCAATATCTGTGCAATTATGCAAAAGCGTAGTTGTAAAAGCATATGCAAAACATATTTCTGGCATTATTATGACAACCATATTATCTTCCCTGCAACTTTATATTGTTGTGATAAACATACAATGGTTATTGCAAAACATTTTAAACATAACTTTAGTTGCGATACTAGTTATTATTTACATTTAATAACTAAATGATTTCCATTCATAAAAATTGCAACATGGTTGAGTTGAACAATAAAATGTTTACTAAAATTCGAAACAAAAACAAAGTATTTTAACAAAGAAAATGTTCTTAATAGACATAATTAATGTGTAAAATTCTCTTGGTGTGCAATCAAAGTATGCGAGAGATGTCGAAGTGATAGCGCGTTTACTCTTATGCATTATTTTCCTCTGCAAAACCTTTAAACACCAACGTTTCGCATACAAAAAATTAAAAAATTGTTTCCTCCCGCAAAAAATCCTGGTATCGTGACTAAACACTGTGCAGTCGCAGCTGCTTAATCACCTTTTAGGAATAAAATTTCATTATCACTATTACGAGGTCTTATTCTATTTTTAATACTCCAAGAATATATAAAATTTTTCTACTCAAGACTCTTCTTTTGACCCTCGTAAATCATATTTACGTATGTGCAAAAACAAAGTGCCTTTGGTTAAAATAACAAATATAGGAAATCGTAAAAGTGATATAAAAATTGCCAAACGGTTTTATAGACAAGTTGAATGAGCATGCCACACATGAACATATTTATTAAACAACAACAACAACAACAACAAAAACAAAATTCCGAGAGGGCGAAATATAAAACGCTTTCGTACAAACACATGATTAAGTAATTGTAGGAGTTCTAAACTCTTTGGCATTAGATTATTTTTGTTAGACAAGTGACAGTGCATTGCTACACAGACAAAGGTTTAAAGCTAATGATGATCATGACCGAGGAGATCATAATGAATACAACAACAAGAAGAAACGTTACGCAAATGATGGCGCTGGTCATGACGAAGTTATTTAGGAAAATAAAAAGGAAACGATAGAAAAGAAATAAATAATAAACCCCCAAAAGGAACATTTGTTATGTGGAGCAAAAAAAAAACTATAAGAGTTTATTTTGCACTTTGCACGAAACTCTAAATGTAATTTACTTAATACTGACGTGTGTACGAGTATGTATGTGTGTAAGTTTCATAAGATTTGTTTTAAAACGTTTTGAGTGTCACGTCAGCGTAATTTGAAAATCATAGAGTTCCAAATTGTTAATGTGGCAAAAATTCGAAAGCACTATTTTTGCATGCAGTGTTTTTTAATGTTGCAAAGCAAATTACTGCATTTATTTAACAACTAAAACACACCATAGTGTGTGTGCATGTGTGTGTATATATTTATGCAGACTCGTGTATAATAAAAGATTTTTGCCAAAAATTCCCTAGGATGCAATTTTAAAATAAGCTTCAAAACTGGCAAACAATCATCAAAAATGGAATATAATACATTTATTATAAAGGGTGTTTTTTACTTGTGTTATCATTTATTTTACCAGTGTACATTCGGTAAAATGGATCGTCAATGAACAAATTGCCGATTTTTATTGAGATTATAATCTTTAAGTTATAGTTAAGATGGTCTTACATCCAGAAAAAGTGAGGGTATGTTGTGCTATTATAATGGGCTGGCCAACAAATTGGTGCTCAAAGACTGGAGTTTTTACGACTTTGTGCGAAAAAATCGCTAGTCTAAGACGGTAATTCACATGCAATTTTTTAAAATTCTATACGAAAAAAAACCTTTTCAAAAACACATATAGCGCTATTGTTGATCACAATGACAATAACGTTGCTAATGTTTTTGAAAAAGGACATTGTATTTGTTGATTATTTTTTATATTATTGTCAGTAGGAAATTGACAGGAAAGGTGCAACTCACTACGAAAAACCGTACAATTGGCAGTACATACAAAAAAAAAAGGAAATAATAGTCGTCCGTCCGACATTTGCCAGCAAATGACTGAAATATTTCTGTGAAATTATTATTTTTAATTTTCCTTGTTGACTTATGTCACACTGTTTTTTACACAGACTCTTCATAACTGTTATACAAAGTGTTTTCATATACATAGCTGGAATCAAATTACCAATTGAGATAAAATAGGCAAATAAAAAGTTTGGTAAGATCAAATTGGGAACAACTCCGTTAAGCAAAAAAAAAAAAAAAAAATTACTTAAATTCAAAATGAATTAAAATAAATTGGCTTAAATAAAAGATCCTGAATTTGAAAAATCACAAATTTCGCAATTAAACTAAAAATGCTTAAAAGTTATTAATATTTTGATGTTCCCTGGAGTAAATAATTTATTAAATTCTGGATCACGGTCAATGGTGAGAGTAGAGGAGGAGTTGAAAAAATTCATTAGTCAAACTGCAACAATAGCCTAACCCACTTGCACAAGTACATGAACCCAATCTTTTGGAAGGATTTACATGGCGTATTCAAGACTCTCAGTTGAGATTAATTAATTTCTACCTTTCGTTGTAAGAATTAAATACGTCCTCTTAAGCCTTATAGGCAGATCCAATAGTGATATAAAATATATAAACATACTCTGTGATGAATATATATTAAAAATAGTTCCTATGACTAAATCGCATGTCATGACGACATTTGCCGAATTGGTGTATGTCTAATATTTTAAATGGCATTAACTAAATGAGAGTTGAGAACAAAAACATAAAATATTAAAACAACGTATAAAATGTGACATTGTGTGTAACTATGCCAAATAAATTCGATTGAATTTAAGCAATGTCTTGGTTTCTGTTGTCTTTAAAGGGATAACATCTCTTCTTCCTTATCATTCAACTCCGACCAAAAGACGATGAAACATTCGCCAGTGTTGTTCGTGCAGGCGTGCAGATGAATATTACTGTTCGCCTTAGATCCGAACTAAACAGTAACATTATGAGTATTCATTGCACACAGGTGCTTTTTGTGTGGGTCGTCCCATATACAGCAATTTTACTTTTTAACAGTCATTAATTTTATAACGCATCCGGCCAAATTGCGATTTTTTAGATATGATTTGCACAGGTTTATCAATCGTGTAACTTACCATGGTCTGAATAAACAACAACAGATTCGATAATCGCTGCTAAATACTCTCCACATCGACTCGTCTTTACGGGACACCCATTTGGTTCTTTGTCTTGTTCCGAAGACATCTTTAAAATTATGTTTTTACGCAAACAATTGCTAAATATTTGCGTTATTTTAATTGATTTCTGGGACTTCGCTTATCTGTTAAGTGTTGGTCAGTTATTGATATTCTTTTATAAAACCTGAACTTGTTATTGCTGAACGTAATTGTTATAAGAGTCGAAGAGATGTATAGTAGTGTGCTCAATTCAGTTTTTTATTTTTAGCTGGTTGCAGGGGTACGAAAATAGGAAATCCCCGCTCCCCTATTTTTAAGCATAATTCTCACTCCATCTACTTGTAAAAGTAATCACATAAAACGTGAAGAGCTCTTTAGTCATCTTACATTACCACAGTTCATTGGTGTGTTGATCATCATCAACAGCATCACTGTATCAATTTTTGAACATCTGTGTAAATTGTAGTTAACTCCAACGTTTTGAGTTTTATGGTAAATCAAACTTAAAACAGCAGTTAGGAGAAAAAATATAAAAGCCCGAATTTGGCTTTAAAAAAATCTTTCGTTGCTATTTACTCGCACTCGTACTCGTATAACACAATAGCTACATTTAACAAAACATTTGATTTCTTTGTTTTAGTTAAAACATAATTGCCGTTTTGTAACAGAGAAACAAAACTGAAATGCAAACTTCAGTTTTGATGCGGATTTACTGCCTCTGACACACATACGCTTTGTTTTCGTTCATTCTAAATAAAAAGAAACCAAAAATTACAATCATCTCTGGATAAAACAATTTTGTATGTTCAGTTATGCATTCATTTGGTAGGTCATGTTTTAGTTGCTCGGTCTGTCAGGAGTTTTACTCTTCGTACCAACTGCAGGTATAAAAAATTTATTATAAAACTTGCAACATAAGAATTTAATTTTTTGCAAAAATTATACCTCTCGTCGGAGTACAATGAGATCTGCTTTGCTTCCCTCATCATTTACCCTAAAAATACTATTCTTAAAAAACAAATTCAAATTAACTTTAATTAGTTTCTCTTCGATGTGAAAAGCGTTCATTTTATTTTTTCTTATTTTATTTATTTTTTTTATCCGAAAAGAAAATTTTTTCTAGCAAACAATACTTGTCCGTCGCTGTTGCTTAGGCAATATAAAGCTACCATTCCTAGAGGTTTGTCTGGAGACTGAAACTAGAAAAATAGCAATTTCTAAAGAATGATGCCATCGACACCAGTACTTCAAGGACAATACGTCCTACGCTGAGGATTTTTGTATGACGGCAAGAAAAAAATATTTTTTGATAAAATATAATAATTTAATGACTGATGTAGTTTTATTTATATAGTAGTAGAACATAAAATAAATGAGATTAAAAAACATACATATGTTATAAATATGTTAAGGACAAAATATACCAACAGTATAATTTTAATTTAAAAAGAGCCTTAAATTCGTTACTTATACCACTACGGTTTTTCTTGCTAAGCGAAGGAGTAAAATGTGATATTATCGGGTCTGATGGTACGATCATTCAATATCTAATATCTTCGTTCGTGGCAATGCGACTACATTCACTGAAGTGTCTGAGTGAATGTAGTCGAATTACAAGTATGTAACCAATGCATCAGATATTCCGTAATTTTCTTTTATATGTTCAAGCTTTGTTAACATACCCAAGGTTTTTTGTACACATTTTTGCTATGATTTTGAAATACTAGAAGAAAAATCAACCACTTTTTGAGGAAATACAGCATCTACTTCATATCTTTTGTATGGGTTGGCGCGACCACAACACTCCTTAAACGATTTCCGTGGCCGACCTAGTATAGAACTATTAAAACATTTACCCTTACTAAACTCAATTCTAAGCGTACCTTCAAGCCAATTAGCATTCTATTCTTCAAACAGGGGCTTCATACGAGTAGAATCCGGCCAACTTTGTTTAAATTGAGAGTAAATATTTTTGTATATTGTATCCAAAATATCACTTATTCTATCTTCGCTTAAGCCAACGTACGATTGCTCCAAAACCGTTTTAATTTTGTTCAGTCTTTGTCACATTCCATAAGCAAAAAATTGCGAATGAAATAGAAAAACTTTCCATTATATTATATAACTCACTATAACTCTCACAATCTGGAGCTTATTAGTAGTTACTAGTGAGTAAGATAACTATGAAGTAATTGTTTGCAATAACTACCTTCAAAATGCTGCGTCAATCCGAGAAGTTCAAAAATACAGATTTTATAGCGTTGCGTTATAAATGCAACCAATTAAAAAGGGGCACCTAGGTTTTTTTAAGTTGATGAAGAGAAACCATACGTGAACCCTCATCTTGGTCTGTTTAACTGCATCAGGCTAATTCTCTCCGTTACTAAGCTCAGAGAATTATACATGATAGAACATAATTTTAATTGTATTTGAAGTGTTAACTTTAGATATATTGTTTTAATTAGCCAAATTACTTATTTTATATTGTAGTGTATCACAAGGTTCGTTCATTATGGTCCACAATAAGAGTTTATATTTTATTTCCAGGATGTTGGCAATTTTTTTCTTATACTGCTAAATTTAAAATTCTCTTTGCTCACTTTTATTTTCGTGCCAGCAACCACAATTGGCCAGAGTCGGTCATCTGCGAAAATATTTAGTTCGTATCAGGGATGGAAACTTGTGATTTTTAAATGTAACTCAAATCTGTAAAAAAGTCTACGTAATTGAATCATTAAGTTGTCATATGAAAGCTGTCGTTCTATACAGCTGTGATTTCTTAGCAAATAGAGAAAGATATACTTATGCCAAGGTGAGTTAAAATATGCAAAAATCTGATGCGTAATTGCTAGAACACGAGAGATTAACCGTGTTATGCAGAGAAAGACTTTAGTTAGAAAATATATTTCTTAGAAACAAGTGAAACACAGGCGACTTTATAAATTTCTGCTGTGGCCCAAACAATAATCATGGTAGTAGAACTATTTATTACCTCACGAACAACGATACTCGTCGTGTGCCTTTTTAATTATTGGTGAAAATATTAGCTTAGGTTGAAGGAGACAATATCAAGAGAGAGAAAGAGAAGAGATTGCATAATCATACCTTGCTTGAGTTTAAACAGCTAGGAAAAACCCCTTTTCGTAGCAGTTGTTCTAATATGTCCAGCGATTTTTCAGTTAAGATTACTCGTGTCTGGGGATTTTGTTGGCTTTTTCCCATTTCACTGTTAATTTTCTCGGTTCTTATTTATTCTAAAATGATATAATATTTCCTACGCTTAAATGAATAGACCCACATATTAAAGCAAAGATACAAAGGAACCATCTTTTAATCGACATAATAATGTTTTATAGAAAAATTAGGGATACTTTTTCCATGAATTGCTTTAACGTCTCGAAGGCACGAAGAACGTTCATGGACTGATGTACATATAGACTTAGTGGGATGGTTAAAGAATACTGCAACAAATTACAAAAGGAATCACAACTTTTCATATGTCCATCTATTGTATCCAGAGATTGCACTGTTATAATGTGGCCAGTAGTCCACCCCTGTTTAACTGCATATTTCTGCGGTTAATTTGTGTTTTCCCCTTTTTTTATTTCTTTTAGTTTTATTGAAGTTTTTGATAATTTTATTTGAAATTGCAATTATAGCTTGTATTAGACAAGGCGAATAATTTCTTCAAAAATGATTGATAAATAAGTTGCTACTACTCGTGGTTGTATTCTTGTTCAAGCACTGGGGATAAGTGTTTAACCTCTTTTGAGAAATTCCAATATGCTATATGTTTATGTTTGAGAAGAACAAAAAAAATTGGACAAATATAATTAAAGTTAACTGTAACAGCAACTTTTAGCTCCGGCACTTATGTTTGCGGATAGTGGCTATTTCTAGCCACTTTTTAAAATTTTTTAAAATAAAAGTACTAGCGCTAAATTTGCTTACCTTCAGATAATGTATTACGAGTAACGGTGAAGTAGGTTAATTGAACACCAAGCAATCAACACTTAACTAAAGACGTTTTCCAATCCTACTTGGTAAATCGATTATTTTAAATAAGAAAAGATATTTGCATATACTTTTTACGGCGCTGCCAAATCCGTTTTCCACCGATTTAAAAAAATTAGTGAAGCTTTTATTGATTTAGTTAATAATTTTTCTTTAAAGCACAATAGATATTTCTTTTTTATAAAAACATTTTAAAGAAATTTTTAAGAAAAAGGTTATTTTGTTTTAATAAGTCTTAGAAACTACAATAAAAATCAAAATATCAAAACTAAAACCAAAGTTACGAGCTTTTAGAAATTTAAACATTAAAGGAAATATAATCCAGAATTTTCTATAACACCAAACTAAACAAATGTACAAACTGGAAATAAATGGCATGTCCAGGCTGAAATAAGCGTAAAATTGTGAATTTATTGTGATTTTTAATTTTTTAACGTATGAAGAAAAACATATATATTTTTCAAAAGTTAATTTCTTTTTATTAAATGTTTGCTAGTGCAACCTGTGATAAGTAACACTTGCTATTGTTTTTCATTTTCTGTCTAAAGCAACATAAGTATATGTAGCTGTTTTTGAGTTGGTTTCATTTTTTGAAAGTTTTTTTGGAGGCAAAAACCAACTAAATCTTTCTACATTTAGTTGGTTTTGACAGTATGAAAGAAATAATAACAATTTGGTTTTTGGTAAAATTTTGTTTTTTTTTTTTAATTTCTTTACCCACTCATTTCGTAGGAAGAAATTCATGCCTTAAACACTTCTAGGTTTTCATAATATATGTGTATAGTTTTCCTGAAGAGCACAAGAAACTACTTTAGCTTAGTTTAGTTTAATTATTTTACATAATTAATTATAAAAATATGTGACGTTACCCAAAAAAAATGACTTCAAATTCGGATTCAGCGACTTCGAAAACATTAAAATCTTTGACGAAACCCTATGGGATTTTTTTCAAATTGTTAAACAGTGTTAACTAACAAGCACGTTGCTAAGATAGTTTAGCGAGAAATAAAAATTTTTTTAATTGAAAATTGTAATTTTTTTTTGTGCTCCAAATCATAAATTTCTAACAAATTTAAAATGATTCGCAAATTAAAAAAAAAATTAATAAACAGTTAAAGAGAAATAACGAAATATTAACGTGTTGAAATATTGGCTAATTAAAACGTATAATAATGCTATAATTGCATACACATTAATGACATGAATGTAATTGGAAATTATATCCAATATAACAATGAATGTAAAGAAATGTATACAAATTCTTTTGTGCAACGAATACACACATTAATTTCGATATTCACTTGCAGATTACGAATGTATACGGACGCAAATACAGATATTGGAGCAAATATTCACATACGAGTACATACTCGAAGCGAGATACACGCTAGTAATGAGTAAAATTACAACAGCAGCAGCAGCACACAGTAAAAATAAAATCAATATTTATTTCGCACCATTTGCAATAAATCTTAATTTATTGTGTGGCTAAACAGTAACTGCGAAGCAAAAACAAGTACAAAGGTTTTTTATTTGAAGGGAAGTCGAATATGGGCTACTCTACAGCATAGTTTATAAGTGGGTTTCTAATAAGGACGGCACGAAGTTGAAATGGAATAAGCCAAGCTGTGCGTAAGGTATCGAAGTAATTCTTTTTTCAGTTTATGTTTTCTGCTACATTTATAATATGAAATCGTTAAAATGCCTGCTGCGGCTTCCGATGGTGATAATAAACCCAGAGATACAATTTTTAATGACTTTTGAGTCTGATTTATGTTGACTTGGAAGAAAATGGTCGATTGCTTTTATTAGCATTAATCTGCAGCTTCGCAAAACCCCACAATAAAAAGCCCGGCAGGGTTAAATGGCCATTAAATTAACGTCAACTCCGCGATACACTACTACTTTTATACACAAATCGTTCATGAAGAATATCCATCGGGGTTTTCGTTCTGTACCACGTAGCACAATCCTGCTCTAACGACATATCGTCTACGTTTATATCGAAAAATTCACGCTAAACAAGTCTGGTTATTATTGTTTGACCGGAAGCGCCCAACGCTGTTTTCGAAGAAGTGCGAAAAAATTGTCTTTGTAGCAACAGTTTATAGCTATTGTGTGAACCCGATGAGTTGCCATTAACACCCCCACGGAGCCGTTTATTTAAAATTCGACCATGATAATTACAAAACGTGAATTTCGATCTTAAGGGCTGTAGGAACTTAGTGTTTCGGCTAAAATTCCTCAAGATTTTTCAGTCATTACCTATGAGATAGGTTTTATCTGTCAAAATGTCAACCGAGAAATTCTAGGTTCTTACTTGTATGAAAGCTGGGTAGTGGCATAGGAAATGTTTCATACCTTTGATGTCTTTACTGAAGACTTGTAAGCACTATTGTCTGCTCTTCCTGTTCAAAGCAGATGTACTAGGGAGCTTACTCTGCTTTAGCAAGATCTTCTTTAATTTTCGCTAAGATTTTTGTAATTTTTCCGACCACTTCGTTGTTTCACCAGCGAAATATGTGTCATTCTTGCCAATGTTGTTAGCTCAAGTTTCGCAAGATTAATTCAATTTCGATTCTACAAATTTCGACCCTGATCTGGGATAGGGGTTTAGGGGTTAATAACCATCAAGTTATTAACCATAAAGGTGTTGCTCATTTTAAAGAAAAACAGCTTTTCAAAAGGGTGAAGTTCCGTAGCCGACCTCGCATACATATTTCACACTGTAGAGTGCGAGAATACTTAAAGCACAACACAAGTTTCAACACATACATATAATACCAAAAAGAGAATAAAACTAAAACTGAAAACTGGGTTTGACAACAAACACAAAACATGTCTGCAAAATAAAGTCAAAATATGAATTCCACAAAGTTGCAAGAATTTTATCGCAGACCAAAACTGAAAAAATTAAATACTAAAATACATAAATATTACAACATTTATTAAAAACTATAAATTTAATTAAAAATTTCAAACTCATGGCACAACGTTTTCAAAACAAGATGTAGAAAAATGTTGTTAACATAAATTTCCTTTTAAAATGTTTTCAAAATTATGACACTTGCTGGCAGCATTTGAAAAAAACTTTTAATAAAGAAAAACCAACAGCTACGTAAAAAAAAATAATTGTGCATTTAAAAATGTGGTCGATATAAGAAAAGAAACACATACGTATGTATACATACATACATACATACATACATACATACATGTATTTACACTTGCACTCATACAAAGAAAAAACATGAATACAATTGCACACAGGCAGTCACACTTTCTCAGAGTGGTCCGAATGCTTAACCTAGCTGGAAAAAAGCCATAACTCGCTTTTGATAATTTGTAATGACATGAAACTTCACACAGATTTATGAATATAAATAGTCTCACAAAAGTGGGCAAAATAACTTAACTGGGCGTGACAGATTTCTTGCTGGAACAATGAAAACATATCTTTCTTAAGTTGCATTATGTTAACAATTATTTATTTATTCATCCAAACTTTTGAATCTCCATTTTAAGTTGTAATGTACATTAAAAGAAGTAGCTGTAGTAAGAAATAGGATGGGGGATCTGATGATGATTTTTGTGCACCAGAACCCTCAGTTGCACTGGGGAATGGCCTAGTGGAAGTTAAAGTCCTACAATGGGAGGCTACCACATGTAGATAGGCTCGAATGGTGCTCAAGAACCCCTCGGAAGGAAGGTGGATCGCTGCGTTGATGCTAGGTCATGAAAACTTTAAGTATCATCTGGCCAAGATAAAAATCGTACAAATGATACTTGTAGACTATGTCTAGAAGAGGCTGGCGCACATTGTGTGTGAATGTCCAGCACTGGCTATCATAAGGCCTTGGAATACGGGCGGACACATTGATCAGCTAAGCTAGCAATTACAAGAGACTCCGTGATGAGGAGGAGTGTTGACAGTTACCAGCCGACAGTCTAAAACCACTAGAGTCATAAGTAAAGGCTAGGGTTAGTACGAGACTCAATGAAGGTAAATTACTTGTGAATTACAAATCGGTTGCCTGAAATCAATTTAAGGAGCAAAGGGGGTCGAAAAAAGGCCCAAAAATGGAAGAGGTCTGTAAGTAATGTATTCAATTTTATGGTAACATTATATTCAAATACGAAAATATGTTCCAAATGATAATGAGGGCAATATGTTTGCTTTAGTCTGACTCTGGTTCACTCTATGAATCGAGATGGGACTCTGGCATTGATGTATCTGAAAGCAATCAAAGAACTTGATCGCTCAAATGCTCTGTAGGTAAGGAACAGAATATTCTGTAGGTAATGAAGATATAAGAGGATTGCTTGTTGATTTGTTTTTCCGACAGGGTGCTCTGATATATATGTTTGGAACGATTTTCCGTCATCCCTTGTCAATTTTGGTTCTGTCTCCAAACCAAAATTCTGTCTCCAAACCAAAATTGACAAGGGATGACGGAAAATCGTTCCAAACACACACACACACACACACACACATATATATATGTATATATATATATATATATATATATATATATATATATATATATATATATATATAAGAGGATCTGAAGACAAGAGAAGATAGTAAAAAGATCATTGTTTCTTCACGGGATATTTATAGCGTGTAACTTTCTTGTATATTTCTCAAGCTCTTGTTACGAGATTCCAGTGCTTCTTCCGGCGATATTCCAATAGAAAGTGCTGCATATTGGATAATATTTAGTTTTGCTCTGTCCATTGAATACGTCTGAAATGTGTTTACGTTAGTAGCTAACTCACATCCCATAGTGTTTAAAATTACTCCAAATCTCTTTATTAAATAGTCATTAACACTAGTTATTGCTGAAGCTAGAGTCGGTTACTGGGAGAATCTTCTTGCCGTATTCCCGTTATTTGTTGCCCCACATCCAGGTTTAGATATGTCAATTAGCAGCTCACCCACCCACGATCAGTAAAATCTCCTCGAGTCCGCTATATCCTAAAACTAAGTATATAAGCAATATGAGGGATGCATTCAAAGCCCTTATCGAAGCATCCAACGTTAACAGGCCTTCCTTATAAAGGCTTTCATTAGGTTGTAATTTTTAAACTGCACTTAGTTCATTTATAATAGTGGTCGTAACTACACAAATAACACAGCGTCGCGGGGAAGAACCTGCGATCGTTGAAAATATTTTCCCATCTATGATTGTCAAATAAAATTGGATAACATTAATTGCTTTGATTTCGTCACATACTTGTGTTGGGACTAATGCAGCTATTTGATATTTTATTGCATCTATTTCTTAAATATCTAGCAGCAAAAGTCAGTTCTTCTGTCGATCAATTCTTTTTTTTTTTTTACTTTACTCTCTCACTTTAACTAAGAATCGGGGGTCCATCCAGAGGATCCTTCATCACGAGATGTTGAAGAAAGCTCAGCTGGAATAACAAAAGCCCCTTCTAGTCAATATTTGTTTACAGCTTCGAATGGGAGTCTTGTTCGATTGGCTTGAGCCCACTTTTTCCTCCGAATATATGGTAATATTTGAGTAGATTACTTTACTCGTTTGCAATAGCTACCCATTTCTTTATTCTTTTATTCGAACTTTTTTTCTTTTATTATACTAAGCATTTTAAATTGTAAACCAAAAAAAAAAATCGTGAAGCAAAAATCCGCAGCTAATTTTGGAAACATTGACAAGCTACTTATCGTGCATATGAGGACTACGCAAATATCTGAGCTTAAGTTCGATAAATTCGGCGTTGAACAACAGTTTTACATGTAAAGAAAAGCATAACACAAATGTTTACACATATACAAAACAGCCTTCTTTTAAATTAAATATGTTATCTTATATGAAATTAATAAGAAGTAATATTTACTCATATCTTTATTATATTAGTTACACTGAAAAAAAGTGTTTAAATTCATTGTTATTATTTTTTTACAATTATTTCACTTGCACTGTTAAATATCACTTGAGCCTGTTAATGCGTTAGCACAAGAGAAATTACATCTACATATTTGAATCAATGAAGCAAAGCTAATATCGCTAGTTAAAGAAAAAAATATGCTATTATGTATTATGGGCACTTGTCAGCATAATATCGAACAAACTATTGCTTTCGAAATATTAAAAGAAAATATCTTCTTCTGGCGAAATTCATATTTTGGACCACGATGTGTGTTGATATGTAAAATTAAAAGTTTGATTCAAATCAAGTCAAATCAGAGACTTGAGTTTTGGTTTCATTTATATTGCGCTGAATGAGTAAATTTTTGAGTGAATATGAATAAGATTTTGTTACAAAATAGCTACCAACCACTCACAGTGGCTTAATAGAAATTGTTTGGGCAGTTTTTAACCATTGAAAATATGCTTATTCAGAACATACACCGTGTGGTTCGTAAATATTTTAGGAAAATATTCAAAGTACTTTTAATGTGGTTTATGCATCATATTCCACAGAATGAGTATACGTTACCTCTTGCACTTTAAATTTGTTAGCAGATTTAATTTTTTTTTCAAGAACGCGAATAATTATTTTCATCAAGTTTTTTTTTTTGCTGCGATGCCCTTCAATGAGAATATTGGTATGTCAATTTTCTGTTTCTTCTTTTATTTTTGTAGTGCTCCATTTAAAAGTTCGAAATCATCAAGACAATTTTTGCTTTTAAGAGATTTAAAATTTCATTTTTTTGCTTTTTCGCTGCAGACTTTTTTCACCTTAAATTCCTGCTTTGCGGGCGTCTCCGTGGCAACCAAGAGATTTTAATAGTGCTGCATTTTCTAGTATTGATCTGTATGCAAAATATTGTTTTTATTTCTTTAGGTTTCATTTGTTGTTTGGAGGTTTTTGTCTATGTTTTCTTTTGAGCTTGTTTTTTTCTTATGTTTGTTCGTGGGTTCGTTGGTTCATTTTGATTTATTTCAATCCAATGTTGCTGTATTTTTTAATTTTTTTTGTGTTTTGCAAGTATTTTCTTTAGTTGCCTTATTGGATTTTTGCATTTGCAAACTGCAATGTACGATATACGAGAATAAACTGCTGACGCCACCACATGCGATAACAAATCTTTGATACATAATTAAATTACAGCGTTTTAATTTCTGTAATTAGTCACGATTTTTTAGTAGAGTTTCTGTTCCTTTTAATGCGACTGTAGAGAAAAAAGCAAATAGAAAATTAAAGAAAGCCCTTTAATATTAAACAGCCAGAAACAACCTTTAATTCGAATGTGTGCTGTGGAATCTTTAACATCGTATCGCCCGCTACATTTCTTGCAGCTCCAAGCATATGTTTTTTTTATTGATTATCAAAACTAAATATATATTTCCATTTTTGCCTGTGTTTTTTTTATCAAAAAACATTTTTTTTTTTCATTTATTTATTTGCAATCTATTTATAAAAGTTTACAATATTAAGCAAATTTTAGGATAGACTAATACGTTACATTTGTTTTAATCTCCAGTGAGACCAAAACATGCAAGTAAAACAATATATCAATATAGTATATACATAAAATTTTCTATGAATGTTTAATAATACTTGAAAAAAAATATATAAAATAACATATGAACATATTATCAAAACATTATTTTCTAAAAGGCAAATCTAAAACATGAAACCTTTTCAACCGTACAACTTCTTCACTATCATCTAATAAGGCAATAGCCAAGACATTACTATGATTACTGAGCCTATCGAGGTATCTTTTGCTGAATCTATTGATTTCATCCTTGACAGAGGGTATATTTAAGTCTCGATGAATGTTTCCATTCTTCATGTACCACGGAGCGTTCGTTATCATTCGTAGGGTCTTAGATTGGTATCGCTGCAATATTTCAATATTGGAGTTGCTTGTAGTTCCCCAAAGGTGAATCCCATATGCCCATACTGGTTTTAGGATGGCTTTGTAAAGCAATACTTTATTTTCAAGACTTAACTCAGAATTTTTACCGAGTAACCAATACATCTTTTTTGTCTTGATATTAAGCTGTTCTTTCTTGGCTTTAATGTGGTCTTTCCAAGTTAGTCTTCTATCCAGGTGCATTCCAAGATATTTGACACAATTAGATTGGGGTATTTGTTCTCCATTCAGAAAAATTGGCGGGCAGTCTCCTTTTCTAAGAGTGAATGTGGTATGAATCGATTTATCGGTGTTAACACAAATGTTCCATTTGTTTAGCCATAAAGCAATATTATTTAAATGATTTTGAATAATTTTAGAGGATTCAGTAAGACAATTATTACTTGTAATTAATGCTGTATCGTCTGCATAGATGGCCACAGTAACATTGTTTGAAAGAGGCATATCCGATGTGTATATAGTGTAGAGAACTGGGCCAAGTACACTGCCTTGCGGTATTCCAGCTTGAATCTCAGACAAGCTCGAATTTTCATTATTAATTTTAACATAAAAATGTCGATTGCATAAGTACGATCTGAACAGTAAGTAAAACGGCGTAGGTAGTGTTTTCTTTAATTTGAAAAGCAGACCAGGGTGCCATACTCTATCGAAGGCTTGCTTAACGTCCAGGAATCCTGAAGAGCAATATTGCTTTTTTCCAAAGCATTCTGAATAACATTCACAATGCGATGGCACTGTTCAGGCATACCATGTTTGCTGCGAAATCCGAATTGACATTCTGGAATTATGTTTTCATGATCCAGAATAGGTTGTAATCTTTTTAAGAACAATTTTTCGAAGAGTTTAGAGAAAATACACAGAAGGCTAATTGGCCTGTAAGACGGTACTAAATTTTCTGGTTTATTTGGCTTTAAAATCATTAAAATTTCGGCACATTTCCATTGTTGTGGATAGTGGCTCAGTCTTAGTATAGCATTATAAATGTATGTTAGCAGAATAATGGCTTTCTTAGGTAAAGTTTTTATAACTTTGGCATCTATTTTATCGAAACCAGGAGATTTTTTAGCATTTAACATCAAGATTCCTTGTTTAACTTCACTTGGGGTTATATGTTTGATTGGAAGATCCATTTGACATGGACTATCCAAAAAATCACAAACTGTGTTTTGGTCAAAAGTAGTATTTAATGTAAAAGGCTGAAATGAAGATTCCAGATATAGTTGAAAAGCTTCAGCTTTTTTTAAGTCCGATTTACACCAGGCATCATTTTGATCTCTGACCGGAATATTTCTTTTTATGGGTCTTTTCAAATACTTAGTTGCTTTCCATAATTTATGCTCAGAATGATGGAAGCTATTAATATTTTTTAAATAAACATTTACTTTCTCATTTTTATATTCATTCAGCCGTCGTTTTAGTTCATTTGATATTCTGTTAAGATTAGATTTATCATATGCGTTTCGAGTTCTTTTCCAAATCCTTCTAAGCTGTCTCTTATTTCTTATAAGATCTTGAATTTCAGAAGAGAATATTACTCTGCATCCACTATTTGAGTGAGCTTCAACTGGAGTAGATATATAAGCTGCTTCATGAATGAAGTTTGTTAAATGTTCGACCGCGTTATCGATATCTGAACCTTCTTTTAACCTTATTTTTAAATCAACATTTTGCTCAATCCAATAATTGAACGAGTCTATATCTGTCCGAGGGGAAAGCACATAATAGTTATTGTTAGTAATCAGACAAGAGTCATAATTGATAATTAATGGAGAATGATCTGAACTTAAATCATCGGAGTCCAAAATATCCAACAAATGGCTGGGAATTCCAGAGTATACAGCAAAATCCAGCATATCGGGTATTTTTGTTGGATCACTTGGCCAGTAAGTAGGTCTTCCAGTGGTTAAAACTGAATATTTGTGACGGATTATAGTTTTATACAGCTCATTTCCCTTTGGATTAGTGAGCCTGGAGCCCTACCAAGGATGTTTGGCATTGAAGTCACCGCCGGCGATAAATCTTGTTCCTAGTTTACTGAAGAAATCTTGATAGTCGTTGAATTTAACGGAATGTCTGGGAGGGAAATATACCGAGTACATAGATATTTCTTGGTTATTGCAAAAGATTTTTATGCCTGTAGCTTGAAGAAAATTTGTTTGGTAATCATCTAATACCGTGTATTTTATAGAAGATTTAACCAAAATAGCTGATCCTCCGTGAGCTCTGTTATCTGGGTGATTAAGGAATACAAGGTCAAATCCATTTACTTTAAAATAGGTTCTATTAGTGAAGTGGGTTTCTGATATGAGAAATATGTCGATATGATTTACATTTAAAAACGTTTCAACTTCCTTTAAATGGTTAGAAAGACCGTTGGCATTCCATATTGCTAAACGTAAATTTATTTGCATAGTTTTGATATCAACATAGTTATCATATTAAGAAGATTAGTTACATAGATTTAATTCTTTCGAAAGTGTTGTTAGTTGGGTTATTTTGTAAATTAGTATTTTTGAGCACCTCGGAGTACGATTGATTATTTTCGTGTTGATCATTTTTTTGAAAGGTGGAATTGTCCGGATTCAATTGGGGGAAGTTTCTGGAATTTATTTGGGTGTGAGTACTGTTTATAACATCACGAATATTTCTACGTTTAGAAATCAGGTTTTGATATATTTGACAGCCTTTATAGCTTGCAGTATGATTCTTCAGACAGTTGATGCAACGCGCTGGCGTATTGATGTCTTTGGTGCACTCAGCTGTTGGATGACCAAGACCGCATTTGACGCAGCTAAAAGGTCTCTTACAGTAAGATTTCGTATGACCGAAAAGCTGACAACGATGGCACTGCACAATTTCTTCTCTTTTTAAAGGAGCTTCTATCGTTACAATTGCATTATTAATATGCCTAATTTTAAATATTTCTTTATTATTTGCTTGGGGATCAACATCAACGAAAAACAATGGTAAAGGTTCCTTATTCACCCTTCTTTGCACGTTTGTTACATTTCGCACTGCATGACCTAAACAAAACAATTCTGCCTTGATATCTTCAATTGGAGTTGAATGGTGAAGACCTTTTATGACAACCCTATATGATCGCTCCTGTTTCAATTGAAACGTGTGAAAACCTATGTTGCGACCTTCTAAATATTTGATCAGAGCTCTATATGACTCTACTTCATTTATCATTAGTCTTATTTGATTATTTCTCAATGATTTGTAATTAAAACTTTCTTTTGGTATAACTTTACCTATGTTATAAATCATTTTGCTAACATCAATTACATCAGGAATGTAGATTGGCGGTGGTTTAGGTGTTGTTGGTTCTTTTCCTTTATCAACATCGTCGTCATCATCATCACTGTTTTGAAGCGCAGCAAATTTGTTGATAGTCGATCGAATGTCATCACTAGTCAAAGTTTTACGTTTGATCTTGTAGATTTTTGGAGATTCAGGAAGATTGCGTTTACGTTGCTTTGTTTTCTGTTGCTGCCAGTTTACATAATTGTTATCTCTACCTGCTTCAGTATCATCGGCCTCATCGTCCATGGTGCTATTGTTTTTTGAAAACACAAATGAATTGTATTTTTAATGCAATTCGCGTATTTAAATTTGTTTACAGAAGTTAAATGTTTTCACACTATTGTTGTTTAGATATAAAAGAAATTTAAGTTTTCTTTTTGAAAATTTTAAATTTTATATATTTTCAAATTATTTTATTTTTTCAAAAGAGACGTCTGTTCATGACTTGAAACACAAGGCCAATCCTTATCAAAAAACATTATTGATTATTTTTATGTCGCCATATCTATTTGTATACAGGAAACAAACTAAATGCTTGTAATATAAAAGCAACATATTTACGCCATTTTCGCAAAATTCTTCAGGATATTGACAAGAAGTTATTGGTTGATGGTTTATTGAATAAGTAAAGTATTTAAAACAATTTATAATATAGAAAATAAAATACATTGAATACTAGATTTCATTTAGTAAAGTATATTAGACTTCAAGTCTTGAGTTCCAACAGAAGTGATGAAAAGGTAAAATTGAAATTTGCTACTCGCAAAGAATTATAATGGTTGAGGTAACCATAACCTAAGAGCACTATATTATTATATGTTTGTAAAAAAATCATATTACTATTGTATATAGTAATAATATGATCCTAATAATAATTGCCAGCGGCTGAAGTACACACACAGGCGACTAAAGAAATCGAATGCATTATAGTCAAGGCGTTAAACAGTTTCGTCATAAAACACCAGTACATTGATTAAACACCAAAAGCATTTTACATATTGAGGATATTAAAAGTATTTAATTTTTGGAATTATAATATTATTTTTGTATAGTTAAAATACTTTGTTTGAGGTCGGAATTTTAGTCAAAATCATGTTAGAATTTTTACGGATAGATATCATTCAATAATAAAATGTAACAATAACTTGTTTCTGGCCACTAAAGCAATGTTTAAAATGTTTGCCAATAGCCATTATATGTTTGCCACACACACCAAAATAGTGTTGTAGAGAACCTAATGATTGTCGTGAACATACCACAATTTGCTTGGGAAATATCATGTCTTTAAAGTAATTTATTTCATCTTGCATGGTGTTCTTCAATAATGAAAAAAGTGCAAAATCTTTAGAATTATTTAAAAGGTAAAAAGAGACTAAATTAGGAAGAAAATCGCTTATATTTCCTAAAGTAAAAGCAATCAAAAAGTCAGTATTGGAAAAACTTTCTGAAATCGAAGCATTCTCTTAAATTGCTGAGCAATTAAGCAATTGTGGCTTTAGTGTGAGAATAATTGCCACGAAATTAGTGTTTGTGAACTAAAGCATTTTCTGATATGAACGGATGGATTTTGACAGTTTCTGGAGACTATAATACCTTAAGTTGCAAGCTTAAATCAATAGTTTTACAGCAGCAAGGCTCTGAAAGTATACATAATGAATGTCATCACTAACATTAAGCCTATACGCCACAGTCCTCTCCATATTAATTTATCAAATGCGCGCAACGCAGCGTTGCTATTTTGATTGGTTTATCATTTACTTATTGCAAATAATAATTAACTGTACGACTGACACTATTGAAAACGCCATGAAGTCACAATTACCATAATTGTTAAAAAACACTCTTAGAAGGAGGTGTGTGTGACACGTTTTGAAACAAAAAATTACAAACTCAAAAACAATTTAAACACAAAAAATCACAACATTTTTGTACAATTTTAAAAACTTAGTTTAAATAAATAGTTAAACAAATGTACTTATATTATGTGTGGACAGGGAACGATAAAAATACATTACTAATAAATACATTATTATTTTAGTTAAAGTCGAATCATATGTTACCCTACACAATATATTTCGAGTATAGAAGCCAAGAAAATTTTCTGCAAAACATTCTGTAGTTTGGTTGTCGAATAGACTCTTAATGAAAACATTAAGTAGATCTCGATACAACATTTAAAATATTCTTGCCAGGTTACAGTGAAGAATCAAGAATCACCTACCTAGGCTTTCTTGTTTTGTAATACACGTCACTCAATAGTTCTAGATGCGAGGAATACGCTTCAACCATATCAAGATATTGATAAGAGAGGAGGTTACTAAATCGGGTTATGAATTTCTAGAGTGAGTTAATGCAGGGCATTTGTACAATCTCGATGGCCCTATGTGTGAGATATCATATTCATTTTGGCTTTAAGTTAAAGCTACATTCATGTCATTTTTTATGGATGCACATCACTCAAATACCGCCCAGGCTTTGCTGGCAGTGTTTCAAGATGATTTTTTTACCTGCTAACACTTTATGCATCTAATTAGCGAACTCGCGGCGTTGTCTATTGTTTTCCAGCTTCAATTTATGCTTCAACATCATTTTATATGGATGTGGCCCAAGATCAAGCGCAATGTAAGCTGAGCTGACACTTTGGATGTGGCTAATTCAAATTGGAACCGAATGGACATCTACACTGGCGACTATGTTTTCTTCAACTCGCACCAATCACAGTATGGTTGGTGGTTTAAGGTCCAAAAGAGTGCGCATATTTACAATTCAGACGGAATTTCGATAATTTGTTTAAAATAATTTTGACACGGTCAGTAGGCATACACCTAGGCCCGTTGTGCGTTCTCCATTTTGGAAAAGCCTTCACTCTCATAGGAACTGTGTTTTCCGAACAAACCTTCTAAGTAGTTGCCGGTCAATTCATATTAAATGACACATGGCTGGTAAAGTGTCGGTCGCGAAACATCGGATCCTGAGCTATGCGAAAAACGGGCAGTGGCATAGGAAGTGTTCCATCATCTCCACGTCTTTCCTGCATACCCTGCACTCATCACTATCCGTACGCCCGAGTGACCCGTCAGTAGTCGATAGTCTAAAATCATAACAGTCAATAGTAAACTCTAGGATACTCAATAAAAGTAAGGTAGTCGTAAATTACAAATCGGTTGCCTGAAATAAATTTGCTTAACTAACATCCAACTGTATATGTGTTGCCTTTGCCAGAGGAGAGGAAATTAAGATACTTCGCCCACTTCCTCGATTAACCTTCCTATAAAAACTGTTAAAAGTTTAAAAATAATTTTGTTTCGGTTTAGATTTCCTCCACCAAAGAAGCCGGACCCGCGCCTGTCTTCACGGTAAGTATTTCTTCCAATACATTTCAAGAAAAACATTTTGTTTTTAATTGTAACTACTTTTATGGCATAAGCTCAGGATATTATAAAGCATGATACAGAACAGAAAAAGTGTTTATTCATTCTTTTGTGACTTTTATTTTGTGAACATCCAATATTTCTCTTGACTTGGAGTGTTTACTCGAAAAAATCGTGTTTCTATTTACAAAAGAAATTGATTCTAAGTTTAAAAATTGTGTTCCTTTGTTGTAAAAACCTGACCTCAAAACTACTTGAAAACTATTAAAATATATTTATATTTCCTAGAAGTAAAACTTATTGAATTAAATTATGTACTTAACCCCCAATGATATTTCGAGCTCATGTAGGGTGATCAGTTAAACACAAACAACAATAATTAAAAATTTTTAATTTTTTTTTCGCCATGAAATACAAAAGTTTTGTGGCAAAGTGGACTTTATACATACGGAAAGCAGGTGCAGCTCCAAACTAAACTTCAAATTATTTTTGTTTTAGTGTTAAAAAAAATATAAATAAAAAGTTGCATTTATTTCGTTTTACCTGCATGCACAACACTTCAAGTGTTAAAAACAAATGAATTACAAAATTTTTTCATTAATTCATTCATACGAATACGATATCAAATATTTAACATTTGTTGCAATTAAAACAAATTGTTTAGAAGAGTTTAACGCGACTAAAATAAATTCGCACTTGATAAAAAACGTCGTGGCATTTTAATTTTATGTCTTTGAGAAACAACTCATTTTGATAATAACTTGTCTATGTTAATTAAGTTGTTTTAATAGGCACTCTGCGAGTCTGTACAAAATATCGGTGCGTTTCATTTATTTTATCAAATATCTCTCTGATTATATTTCATTGGGAATACCCGCTTATGTGGACGGAAAAAGTCACAGTTACATAGTTGTAATTGTCATAGTAAGTTACAATTATACATTGCAAATTATTGTAATTGTAATAGAAATATCTCCTAGATTCCCCATGTATGTTTGTTATTAACTTTTTACTAGTAATGTGGAGCCCAAGGATAAGGATAATATAGGGTGGCCAGATAGTAATAATAATCTTTTCCTATTGTTATATTTCTGAAACTGTCAAAGTTACCAATCAAAGTATTCAGTAAAGTTTGTCATCTCAACGTGCATTGTCTGGCGCTTGCCGATTGTGTGGCAAATACTTAAAAATATAATCGCAATTCTGGTTTTGTTGTAAATTACACAACGTGAATTTCAACGTGGGGTAGGTTGTCATTATGACTACAGTGAGCAGGCAATTCTACCGACCGTAGAGAGTTATGGACCGTAAAACACCAAAAAGAATAGCATAAATGTCGCTTGAAAATAAAGAAAGAATCACAAAAACAAAAAAGAATTGCAGAAAAGAAATTCGAATGATTCAAATACGAATAATATTTTAGATATATTTTTATTGTAGTTTATGAACAGAACTTATTTAGTTTGATTCAGGGACGTCACGTTGTAAAACCAACAGAGTAGTCCGCCAGGATACATTAGGATCTACCATTTTTCGATTATGGAAATGTCGTTGTGGAATCTTTTGCCAAATATATATATAACCAAAGTCTTATAAGCAAATAACAACGGGCATGTCATCTGTGATTACCGAGAAAATTTAAAGGGTCTTCAAGGAAGCTGATTTTTCCAAATCACTAAGTTGTTATTAGCATATATGGAACTTCTTTCATCAAGTTCCTTAGTTGAGGACCAACAAACATGCTCTTTCTAAATTTGAATATAACGTTTTGTCTTGAATTGCTTCTGGTATAGTAAACAGATCGAAAATTGTATGTGTTTAGAATAAAGCTAGTTTGACATTGTGAGAAAATGTTTTTGCCCATCCAGTAAGAATACACACTTGTATACAACAGATGTGTCTTACCTTGTCTTTGTCTTGCTGACCGATGGGAAAGTTCATGTAACTTGGCTGAGTTTTATAAGTTATGTCGCCACAAATATAACAAAACTCTTTCAGGAACATTTTCAGACTTTCTTGACATTATTTAAGAATCACATAACTGGGGAAAATACTCTGAATGTGAAAATAGAACCTAGAATAATGAACGGCTGTAGTAAAGGGCATCTCATTTAGAGTGATCTATTTTATTTATATATAATATTCATTTTTTGAGCGAGTTTTGATATTGGAAAGTAGACATATAGACATTGGAAAGTAGACATATTCCGATTGCTCTTTTCATGAAATTTTCGAAGACTTTTCTCATCGATGCATAGCGATGATACGTTGGATCTCCGTCTTGAGCTCAGGAATTCTTTCTTGTTTATTCGCATAGACTCAAAATTTCACAAAACCCCAAAGAATGAAATTTCACAGCATTAAGTCGCATAATCTTGGTGGGTAGTTAACATTACAATTTCGTGAGATGATTGAAATCGTTGCTGCAATAAATCGAGTATTGCATGTGCTTTGTGGCAGGTGGCGCCATCCCACTGAAAGCAAATGGTGTCATCATACATGCCATCTAGTTGAGGCCATAAGAATTCCGTTTTCACAGTTACTGAAATTAAGGTCTCATGGTAAAAATAAGTAAAGTGACCAAAATTCATACTAGACAATTGCTCGTTGTGGAAGCATTGGTTTCATGTGTGTCTCGTGTGGATTATCTGAGACCCAAATACGACAAAATTTTGCTTACTTAAGAAGTTATTCAGATGGATATCGGCGAAGATGATTTCTTCTTGTAATATCGCTCATTTTAGTGATCGGAATAATCATAGATGACAGCTGTTTAATATCAGAGTTAAGACACCCTTGAAAAAAACTGGACCTGATCAAATCAGAAGAAGTGTTGTGTTAGAATGAGGTTAGGTAGATAATTGAAACTTTTGTAGTAACCTTTTTTCTTATTGACCGGTATTATTGGGGACTTATAACTATGGCCGCGGGAAGGGAAAAATGTAGAACAACTCCTTCCAAATTGTCCAGCACTCTTAGCCTTTTGCAGTCTAATAAATACTGCAAGAGTTATCGCAACTTTAGGGCTCAGGTAAGCATACGTTTTCAGGCTGCCAATTAGTTATACAGGCTCGTATGAGTCCGTAAATAGGTTACTTGTTCTTGCTAGTATTCTATGCAACTTAGCGTAATGTAAAGATAACACAAACATCAGATTCGTTTAATTTTAATATACTTAACGAAATTCTTAATAAATTTTAAATGTTAAACAAATATATGCATATTAAAAAATTGTTCCCAAACATTTAGTTAGTCCTATTTGTTTCTATGCAAATAATATTGAAATCCGTTTGCTTACCAAAAAATTTCCCATCAAAAGGCAACAATGATCCTTTCGTACTCATGCTTCCATAGACTTTATTTATTTATTATCTAGAACAAATTGTATATAAAATTAAATGAAATGAGCTGAAAAAAAGAGAGTTATAACTAAAAGTTATGGGTTTTCAGTTTTGCTAACCGCAAACACAATAAATACA
Organism: Phania funesta; assembly: GCA_963932375.1. Classification (NCBI taxonomy): domain Eukaryota; kingdom Metazoa; phylum Arthropoda; class Insecta; order Diptera; family Tachinidae; genus Phania; species Phania funesta. Next base: position 45,396,088 of record OZ010653.1, read on the forward strand.
ACAACCACTACAAAAACATTTACTAAACAAACTACGGCTTAAACTACTGCTGCTACTACTACTCACTTCACATCAACTCGACTCATGGATTGTAGAGTATCGTGGCGTTATTTAAATTAGTTTCAATAAATAGTTTTAAACAGTTTGAATGGGAGTGATGTATTTAATAATGTCAACTTAATTTATATGAGACTAAAAAATAAATAAAAATAACACAAGCAAAAAGCTCAAAGAGTTAAATATTCGTACATAAATTTATAGATTTATTTTAAACGAACAAAAAGTAAAAGAAAAAAATAAATAAAAACTTAACTCACACTAAATTTGTCGTCGAAAATACACATGTCAGAGATGAATGCGTGAGTGAATTTCAAAATAATCGTTATGGAGTTTCTTTCAACGCCATAAATGAATTATGTGAGCGAAAGAGAGTGTTGTGAAAGGAGCAAATTTTACTATGTGAACAATTTATTAAAAAAAATGTAAATCAGAACGACTTAATTTGTTTCATAACTATATAAATTTTCAAATCGTCAAACGTGTGCATTGTAAGACACACAAGGATTTGAATTAAAATTACAAATGCCTTAGAAGGCAATAAATAGGTTTTCATTCCAAAAACATTAGAAAACGAAAAACAATTGTGGCGTCTCGCAACAATACTTAAAAATATGTCTGGAATTTCATGTGACTAACTTTTAAGTTGGAACTTTAAAGCTGAATGATAATTTTTTGCACCTTAAGCGTTAGGGGGCATTGACCTCTATCGCGTGTTTTTAGAGGCAAGGAACTTTAAATTGCGAAGGCATCATTTTTGACAGCCTATTCGAGAGTTTAAAGATAGTGATGGAGAAAAAATTATTCAACGATTAAATAATCGTCGCAGCAAAAACTTAATGCAATGAAATTGAAACCACTAATTACAGCTTAACTACAATAACTGCTTGATTTTGTTCGCGATGTCCCAAAACGAATCCATTATATATTCAACGAATTGTAACCAAAACAGTAAGGCATTCCTTTTTTAATTACAAAATTTCTAATAATAAATTAATACAAGAATTTTAGCCAGGAATAAGGTCAAAACTAACTTAAAGAAATTAAAACTCAACGACTAAAATTGCACTATAAAAAGCCTTCAAAATTACACTGAAAATGGCAAATAGCCGAACCCAGTTTGTCTCCAAACCAAACTTGACAAGGGATGACGGAAATTCGTTCCAAAATTCTATATTAATTATTTCTTATAAAATTACAAATTTTGTTGTTAATAACATTTTTATTTTTAAGAAAATGAGTGAAGAATTGTTGTTTATAACAAATATGTCATCATCTGACTCAGAGGATGAAAATAACACAATGCGCCTTAGGAGACAACTTCGTGATAAAAGTAACCCATTATCCTTGCCGGATACAATGTAAGTAAATGTGAAAATAATTGATACTAATTTTTAAATTATTTTAATGTTTTTGTAGTTTTAATCAACGGTTTCGGGTATCAAAAGATGCCTTTAATTATATACTTTCCCAGCTGAAATTTAATGGCCACATGTCCACAGCAGTTCCACCACATCTTCAGCTTGCAGCAACACTGTCACTTTTGGCAAATGGAAGTTTCCAATATATTATTGGAAACGATTACTTATTAGGCATGTGTCAAAGTACAGTCAACAAATGTGTTTCACATGTTGCAAAAGAAATAGAGTTAAAAATGTGTCCTAAATTAATAGTATTTAAGCCTAAAGAATCAACCAAATGTATGGAAGAGTTCATGAGGAAGTTTAAAATTCCTGGAGGTATGTTTTTTAACTTGTTGAATAAAAAAAAGTATATCGCATAAATATTAATTGATTTTTCAGTAATTGGATGTGTAGATGGTACACACATTGGCTTACAGAAACCCTCCACTAAGGAGCATATGTTTTTAACAGAAAAGGATTTCATAGCCTTATTTCTATGATCGTATGTACAAACATTTTTTGCAATAAAAAGTAACTTTTGTAAGTTATTTTTAGATTTGCGATCACGAATATAAAATATTGACTATAAACTCAAAATATGGTGGTGCAGCGCATGATTCTTTCGTTTGGAAGCATTCAAATGCAAGAGATATCTTGGAGGAAATGTATAATAACAGCACTCTAAAAAACGCTTGGCTTTTAGGTAAGTTAGGTAGCAAAAGTTTTCAATTGACTTTTTATATGTATAGTTTTATTTTTAAATATTATTTGTTAAGGTGATTCTGGTTATCCACTAGAACCGTCGTGTATTACACCTTACAGGCATCCAGTGGAAGGGTCGTTAGAAGCTCATTTCAACGAAGTCCATTCAAAAGCAAGAAGCACGGTAGAAACATCAATTGGCATATTAAAAGGACGATGGAAAATTTAAACCAAAAAAAAATTATATTAATTCCACCATTTTAAAATCAATAAACAATTAAATATTATAACTAAGCATTTCTTGATTCTTTTTTAACATTTCCAATTCGATAGACTTTATTTCTAAATCAGCTTTTAATCTTTTCATTTTTGCATCATGTTGTTCCATTTTCATTTTCATCGAACGTTCCTTCAACTGCAATAAACGGTCAAGCTTGGAGCTTATATCCAATTTAGATTCCTCGATTTTTTTAAGTTTGATTTCAAAAGATTTATTTTGATTTCTGAAGCAGCAGGCTTTTTAGATCGTATGACAATTTTATCATCTTCAATTTCATTTATCTTCTAAATTTTCTTCTGCATTAGTCTCGCTAGCTTTGGAACTTACAGGAAACGATTGCACTGACGAAAGGCCTTCAACAGAAGCTTCAATTCCAGCAGCCTCGAGAAAAAGCTCCTCGACCGATGATAACGGAAGTACTTCGAACGGGCCGCCACCTGTTTTCTTTTTGGAAGCTTTGTTAAAAGACAATTTTTTCTTAACTTGAAATTTTTGATCTGCATAAACCTCTAAATTTTAAAGTAACAAATGAATTACTGAATGTATCAACAATAGAACATAAAAGCAAACATACCTTTCGCCAAAGCTTCGAGTTTTTAATGGGTGGCCCAGCCGCGTTTAATTTCACAGTAAGTGACTCCCATAGCCTGTTTGAAACTGCTTTTCCTTGGCCACAATTTGATAAGCGGCTTTTGGCCAAATCGGGATGCTCGGTCAGAAAATTTGCCAAAATTTCTTTTTGCCCACCGTTAATGTTTTTAATACTTGTCCTTGAACAAATTGTAAAAACATTGATATTTTTGTAAACAAATACCTTATTTTACTTACATTTCTAATATTTGGAAACAAAAGTTGTCTAAAACTCTTTGAAATAATATTTTTTTATTTTTACGTTAGCATGACAGGTATCGAATGAAATTTCTAACGATTGTATTCGATCGATTGTTCGTTAACGTATGCTATGATCTCAATTATTCGTTTGTGCTGTTCGATAACCAGTGCGGTAATCTCAAATTAAAAAAAATCGAACAATTCAACACGTTATCGAAAGCGGCGATTAGACCCCTGTTATAAAGACAATATGGTCAAATGGAATTCAGCTGAGGGGTACTAAAAAAATAGACAAGTTGCGCATAGAGAGACTGCCCTCTCTACCCAATAGTAGATAGTGTATTAAGATTATACTGCAATAAATTAAGAACAAGAATAATAACTTTCATAATTTTTTAAAAGAAATTAAATGTGATCGAGGTGGAATGAAATGTTTATTGAAGGTGGATTTGATAGTAAAACTGTAGAGAATTATAGATTAGTAATAACTTTTGATTAATGTTTTGAGGTAAGATTTTAATACTTATTATAAATTTCTCTTAATAGAAATAAAATTACAAAAAAAAAATCACTAGCCAAGTTTTAATTTACTTTGCAGGACAATGTTTAATTTTGCGTAGCGCTTCATTGTCCATAAGAGTGACTAATTCCAGAAATTTCGGATGGTTTCACAATATTTTTACTTAATACGATAATATACATGGAAAATGCGTCAATTCGATATCATGATACACAGTAACATACAGACACATGTGTGGCAATTAGGGTTTGGGAATTCCCGGACTTTTTCTCTTCCCGGGATTCCCGGGAAAATTTAGAAATTTTCTTCTATTAAAAACAAGTAATTTGGCAATGAATTTTTATTTAAATTTGTTTAATTTAAAATGAAATAATAAAGTATATATATATTTAAAACAAAAATTAATTAAATTAAATAGCACATGTTAATTCAATTTGTGCAATGAAAACAGACAAAGAACTTAAGGAAATAATTTGAGATCATTTTTAAATAAAAAAAACATAACAGAATTTATAACATTATTTCGACAAAAAATAAGTTTTTAGTACTACTAAAGCATTAAGTAACTCGCTCGATGTCCGGCTTCGTATTTTTGTGGCAAAGTTCCCAGAAACGGAGAAAACCCGTTCACTATCCACCGATGTTGGCTTTATTGTTAGCAAAGCATTAAAAAATTATCTAAGTTTTTAGTTCGAATGTTGCTCGCTTCATATAAAGCAAATTCTTTTTTTAGCAAACTAGTCTGAGTTGATTTTGGCTTTTTTGGATTAGCCTTTGCATTATGTATAGCCTTTTGCAGTTTAATTTTAAAACATTCATTGATTTTGTTTTCAGATAGATCAGTATCGCTGCTGGACAGTTCAGAAAGTGATTGATCAAACAGCCGTTTATATAGCGGTTCAGCGCACAATTTTAAGGAATTTTTTGATACTTTCGTATTGACATCAGAAGTTTTTAAATAAGTTATTAATGCTATCATTTTTTCATCACGTCTTTGGCCAATTTTTTCTCGAATTGACTCATATGAAATACTTAATTTTAACAAAATGAAAATGTGAAGAAATAAAAAATTACGGTTATAAAATCCAATTAAAGCTTTTCCCGATTTTCAAAAATTCCCGGGAATTCCCGAAAAATTTTCGCCGGGAATTCCCGGACCCCAAACCCTAGTGGCAATACAAATTATGTTTTTCTGCGTTCTCCTTCTTATAATCATCGAGTGCGCTTTACATTTCATGAAGTTGGTCCACAGTTTCACAACTTGCTTAACTTGTTAAATTTGTACGTCGGTAAGCAGAGTTGTCGCATTTGAGTCATGATCGAAGCATAATTACGTCCAGGAAATGTCAGGGTTTGGCGGTGAATGTTACAATCAGGGGTGTCCGGTATAGAGAAATGTTTATTAATTTCTTAAAATATCAATTAGAATGTTGCAGGCATGTGGGTAAACCGGACACACCACAACAGCGCACGATTTACTAAAAGAACGAGAGAGCCGATGAACTGTCCACTTTTTTTGTGAATATCGACACCATAAGGCTGTTTTCTCTGGAGGTACAGAGAGTCACACTGATTAACAATTGAGTACTTATAAGCCAATAATCGACTTTTTATTTCCGAAATACAACCTGAATTACTGAAATATTTCAGTTCATCTTTAAATCATGATACCCTTTCAATATTTCTATTTTGTCTATATAAGTAATAAATATGTGTGTTTTTCCATGAGCAACCAATGTTTCTATCACGATACGATGTACGAGTAGTAGTATCTGACATTTAAGGAATTGATGATTTAACTGCTGCTGTTGCTAGTGACGATGGTGATAAGTGGCCATTGTGATGTTGTGATGGAGTCAGTTATGTATGAACCATAAATCCAAGGCATTTATAAATGTAACAAAGGAAGATAAATGACAAAAGAAAAAACACACCAACACTCGCAAAAATGCATACACACATCCAAAAGGCAGCAAATTAAAGTAGAAAATGAATAAAAATGAGTGTTCAGATGTTTATAAAACTGCCTTAGTTTTATATTTTGGTACTTTTGTTCTAGTCCTATTATTCCTTTTTATTTTCATTTCATTTATTTGTATATTTCTCAGTTGCTTTTATCGGCTTGATATGTTTCAAAAGTTGTTTGACATTTATGGGTTTTAGCTTTAAATGAAATTTATCATTTTTGATATGTGAACGAATTTACGTATGAAACGGAATTCATAATTACTTTTTTATGAACTTTTAATTTACATTTAAAACAATACGTTTATACGGGCCCGATCAAGCCGACATTGTCACTCAATAACCATAAAATATTTCTATAGATGAAATCAAAGATGATTCAATCCATTTAATTAATTAATTATTTCATTCAAACATTTATGGATGTCTTGTTTTAAATTTGTCTATCAGACTTAGACCTTCGTAACGTACCAGTAGCTAAAGCTGCGGTGTTATCGAATACGAATACAATCACTATTTGGTTTGCATGTACGAGTAAAATTTAAGCTGAAAGTGGATGCTTAGATAACAGGTGATTCGACGACATTTGGAGTTGTCATATTTTCTACGTTATATGATGAGTTGGAGAGGTATTTATAAAAGTTTTGGCTTTAAAATCAAGCGGCTAAAGCGTTTTGCAAGCAAAGGATATTGCATTTTGTCTTAACGGTAAAACTGAACATTAAAAATGAATATTCCAACTTATTAGTTTTAACTTGCTACTTTTTTTTTTTTATTTTAAAGTGACAGTTATATTTGCGTCAATATTTAAAAATGTAATTAACCGGAGATTTTTAAAATTTGACAAATTCATAAAACAAGGGCTGTAATATCGAAACAAAGCAACGAAAACTCACGTTATTGCTCACTTTAACCATGACAAACGTTCCTCTACGTCTTGGCTAGCCACAAATTTGTTTGCACATTGGGAGAGCAGAATAACGAAAAGAAATTTGTTCGTGTTCTTCTGGGTAGAGAATACGTGTAGATGTTCCTGTTCAGCTTTAGCATAATTTTTTGCCTCTCATCGACATTGTTTCCAGGTTCTCAAGATAGTTTTTGTACAGCGAGCTCATACACATGTGTGTATTTTGTTTGTGTGGTGGCAGAACAGCGTTGTTTGAACAACCATCAACGACGGTCTTCACGCGCAAAATTATTGTGTGAACTTCAATCTTTATGTCGGCAGAACAGATCTATGACTAGTCAAGACGGCATGTTACGAAAACGGGCACTAACTAGCAATTAAATACATTTAGGCCAATTCCAAGAACTATTAACTATTAGGGGTTTTTATAAAGAGAAGTGTTGTCATACTGGTGTAATTCAAAAATAATAAATTTAAAAAAAACTTGTTTAGAAAAAATTAAGGCGCACGGTAGTGCGTCAGGCCAAGTTCAGGCCTAATGCACACAGTGTATATATTACACGAAACCATTCGTGCTGTTTTTAACCCCCTCGTATTTTTGCCTCCTTTAATTACAAAAAACTTGAAACATAATGACTCTACATATAGGTAACCTCAGGAGCAGGTTACCTAGTAATGGGATGGTATTGTGCATATGAAGAACTTGGTCCTCATTTTGATTTCAGTACTTTTAACTGGCGAAATTTTCGGATAGGAACTTTGCCTTATTTTCACATTTACGTTTTTGTGCAGATTTCTTTTACCGAAAGCTAACTTAAATTTTAGTTTTATGGGAAAAAATGAAGATTTAATTATTGAGGAATGGGGATATCCTACTTTCCTACTGCCTGGACTCCAGTGTGGATTTAATTAATATATTTTTTTCGCAGCTTCGTTAGTTATAGCACTTCATATCCTAAACGGACCGTACAGCTTCACCGACAAATCGAGAAATTCATACAACTGGCAAACCTAACCAACCAATAGAATTGACAACCTTCCCGATGCTGGCTTGATCGAAATATTTAAGGAGAAATTTTAAAACAGCAGTCCAAGAGTTAGAATTCTGATATATTCCATCGTATTTCTAGGTCTTTGTATGTTTTCATTTAGAGGTATAGATGAATCAGGGTTATTTCGTGCGGGTTATCATTCAGTGATTAATAAAATCAATTCTATTCGTAAGACTTCCTTCAGCGATTTTTAAAAGATGATATGGGTTGGTTGTTGACTAAAGTCATATACTAATCGAAAAATCTAAGATAGGAGGACTGTGTTATAGAAAAATGTGAAAGTTTGCGATTAAAAGCAAATCACCTATCCTAGCTATACCTTTTTGTAAACTTCATAGGAACAGATCGTAACCGGCAGCCTAGTCTGGCATTAAGTGTTCGATTCGTCTAGAATATGTTTATAAAAATCAACAACAACAAAAGTGTTTTTCTTATAAAGAATCAGGCGATAAATGTTGAACACAGCTCAAGGTAAAGGCAATCGGACAACCCAGTTTGAAAACAAAGATCCATTACTAGAATTTTTAAATTGCTATATGATCTGCAGGTAAAGCCTTTGAACACCAGCATAAGTATACAATTGCTGGTATGGGTGGTGGCATTCAATATCGATCAAAATTTTAATTTAAATTTTATGAAATTTTCTATCGAAATCGAGTGAAGTAAATTGCCCCTTCTTTTCGACTTGTAGTGATTATTTTTTCTCGAATCTTTGTACAGATTTTAATAACGGGGGTATATTTCTTTGATTGGCTTTATGTACACAGCAAGACAAGTAAATTAAATATAGTTGGATTTAGTGATGACCACTTCTCGGAGAGAGCTTTATGGTGGTCACTGCTATCACAAAACACTTATGATTTTCATAGATTTTTTGTATTTCAGAAAGTGGTTGATTATTTTCCGGCAAATTTGAAATTAATTTAAACATATCAGTGAACAGTGGTTCATCTTTAAAAATGAGAAGAAATACAATCATCCCTATCATTCCTTATTTACCTCTTCTTAGGATCTGGCTGCTGCTGCCAAAATGAAAATATTCTGAAATTTTACTTGATTTTTTAAGGTTTCTACATAAGTCCCCGCCACCGGGTTAGCAATATTATATCTTATTACTAAACTATTTATGTATTAGGTGGCGGTTACCGTTTGTAAATATACATATTTTGACAAATCATGAACTGTTATTAGACTTGGATAATTCAGGAAAGCTTAAAGTACTCCTCAAAAATAAAAATATCCAATACCCCAAGTGAAAATCAAGCAAACTTCAAAATAAACAATAAGCGAATCATTGTGGGAGATCGGTCATAGTGAAAAAACCCCAATACAAAATGATCTCAAGCGCCCAAAAAATTGTGAAAAATTACCCGATTTAGAAAATCTACAATCGACGTTTGTTCACGATGACAAATTATCCAAAACTCGAATGAACTAAAGAAATGTTTTGGCGATTTGACATTTCTCAATATATGGGCTTTTGTTCACAATGAACTACTGCTGAATAAACGCCCAATTATATTTAGGAAAATTTTTGAGCGTTCGTTCATTTTGCCGTAAAAAATATTTTTAATATTCGCCAACTTTAGGCGACTTTAAATTTTTGAAATTTTTGGCCTTGGTCTACATGAATCTATTTCCCAAATTTGGAAAAACTTAAAATTTTTCGAAACATAATTTTTAGTCAGTTGTTTATTTAAATTTCAGTGCAATGGATATTTTTTCGTGAGGATTTTTTATTATCGTTACGGCGGCATATCACCCATAATTCTTGTATGAATGTTCGCTTTTGGTTTTAGGCGATTATTTCCACGACCTTTAAATTATGATTTTTTTTTTTGCAAAAAGGTAATTAAATCAATATAGTAATTCAGCGCAGAGAATCGGGCAATTACCTTCTTACTTACTATTACCACTATTAAGTTTTCTTATATTTTATCCCCACTTAAGAGCCAGGTTATTAATGCAATTTTTAACGGTTGTTTTGTTTAAAAAACCCGAAACATTTTTATTCAACATTTTTGCAACGCATATGTGATGGCTGTAAATAATTTTCTTAACGGCATAAAATTTGTCAATGACTGGGGAATTGAATTTTGTATGCGCCATGCGACATGTGGCTTGCAACACGCCGCATATATGCAGTTTGATGCATCTGAAAACATTTTTACGCGGAAATGTTTAAATGGATGTCATAAATTGCAAACGAAACTCGAACGGTTGCAAAAAGAGTAAAAATAAAAAGACAAATTTCATAAAATTTTAAAATAAGAAAAAATCGAATAAAATCCCCTTTTCCAATAGATAACAGGATAATGAAATATTGCTGTGCAATTCAACCAACAATAAAATTGCATTTTTTGGTTTAACTCATCAATATTAAATTTTCATGCAGGAAATGAAAAATTTCGATTCATACAACAAAGAAAAACTAACTTACTTATTTATTATACATACATATGTATATTATACACATACATAAGTACATGGACATTTGTGGGTATGTGTATGTGTAAGTAGATTCTCATTTATTTTAACCTGTAAAACAATGTTTGCTAGAAAAGTTTTGCCCTTCTAATCATTATCTTAGAGACCATAAATCTAAGCAGAAACAACAACAAACAAATAAAGTTTTATATTTCGGCTTCTTTTGCAGCTCCTCTATCTCCTTTACACCTTTTCCCCATCAATGTCCCTAAGCTTCTTCGTAGGCTATTGCTGTTTGTTAAGGTGAAGCCCCAAAATACAACAGCAACAATAATACGAAATACTTAGCTTTCAATATGAAAATGGTGGTATAAAAGTTTGAAAAGTTAACACCCACAAAACCTTCAAAATTCAAAGCAAAAAAAAACAGCAGCACCAACAATACAAATATTTTTCCCATTTTTTTTTTTTTTTTAATATTATTTTTTTCAACAATAAAACCAACCGACAATAAGATTTCCATATAAAAACTCTATCTAAAATAAGTATGCATGTACATACATTCATATGCATGTACATATTTGTACCTGTGCTCATCATTTAGAAAATGAGAGAAAAATGAAAATGGATACAACAAGAAAAACAAAAATAATAGAAAAAAATATAAATGAAAATGTTGAAATTTTTTCAGCAAATGAATTTTGAGCTGAGAGTGAGGTTGAGTTCGTGGAGGTTAAAGGAAGGAACTGCATGCAGTATTTGATTTATTTCATCAAAAAGTACAAGCTAAGATTTTTGTTCAAACGTATAATGCAGAGCTTTTAAAAACAGAGAAGGGAAACATTAGTTTAAATAATTTTTGGTCTAAGAAGAAATTAAATTTTATAAAATCATATTGCCATAAAAACATAAATGGTCTTCTAAACTTCAAGGCGTGGGCTGAACGTTCTGAAAACTAAAAGTTTTGTGTATTGCCAATACTTATTTTTTTGTTAGTGCTAGTGTTAGAGGCCGTACTGTACTTTAGTCTTAAAAATTACAGTCTTGTCCCAATACATAAATATACATTAAATTTTGTTAATTAGATTTTTTAATACACATAAGTAATAAAAAATTCATTAAAATTATTAAATAATCCATAATAATAAATTTTATTACCACGACCTCCCTCCAGCAGGCTTTTTGCCTGAAGCCGAGCTTGTTGTTCATTAGAGATAAAAAACAAAGCCTATGGCCTCATGCAAATGTTTGACCCTTTATATACCAACATTTTTCTCTGTAACAAACAATTAGAGAAGTATTAGGTGAATTGGGAAGTTTTGAATAAAAATAATTTATTATTGAATTTTTCGTCATTTTTTGTTTTGTTATCAAAAAGTGCAAAACGCAATTGTTTGGTACTTTTATAATTACATTTTTCCTAACACATTGTACCATTCAACATTTGTTTGGATGAGAAACAATTTTTATTTTTAGGCATGAGTTCGTTTTTCTTTCTATTCATAAAGAGAATTATTTATTTAATATGGACAACCTTTGAAAACAGTAAAAGTTTTAATTTTATTAGACATCTAGCTGAATGGAATGCATTTTCTATGCCATTAAACACGTAATCAACATTCCTCGTGTCTTATCTACAAATTGTGTGTATAAACAACTTCTATTTATACCAACATTTAAGACAAATGGAATACGAGTACGAGCTATTTTTCAATTTTTGAATTTTTTATATTATAGTACTTTTCCTTGGTTAAGAATGAAGTTTTACAACACTCTAACGTTTCTGTTATTGAATTCTAGGTTACCATATGCATTCCATTCAATGGTTGTCCATATTAAATAAATAATTCTCTTAACATTTTAAGTAAACCTTAATGTCAAGACCAAGAATTTACATCGTATACCACATAATATTACTAATTATACAAATGTTGATGGTGTGAACGTAATGGTATGGTCCATACTAACATTCCGGTATTATATAATCTTAATAAAAAGAAAACTTATCGTAACAGTGGAATTCAAGCATTTGTTGTCTTTTTTGAAAATGTTTGCAGTCAGTCCCGGTTATTAAGTAACGGAAATGCTATGGTATTATCGGAACTATTTTTGTGGTATATCGACTGATCGTATATAAAAATAGGAAAGTATTTCTTTAATAGCCCTAATATTAAAAAAAGTCTCTGATTTTTTTGTCTATTCACTATTATCTCGAAAAGTGGGCTTATACAAAGTTAATAAATGTCTATAAATAAACTGAAGTAATCATATAAATCAATAGACAAAACTTTATGAAAACACTGGCAAAATATTCTCCGTATTGTAAATTCCAACGTTCGCAAACCGTTTTGTTTTCATTACGAAAAAGTGGTTCGCCAGTGATACATTTTTTGTACGGTCGGTAATTTCTGCCTAGTCTTCATCTAAACCATACAGGACATGATTGAACTGACTGCTAAATCAACAAAGGAGTTTAACAAAAGTATGTTGCGCCTGAATCGTTCCTTGAAATTTCTAGTGAATATGGAAGGATAAAAATCGACTCCTAAAATGAATCAGAGTATTGTCCCCTGTTGTAGAGTGCATTTCGTACTCGAACAATCTAAGTGATCCATTAAGCTGTGTCGTGGAAACTCACAAAAGTTGTATTACGGGATTAAATCAACTTTGGATTACTATTCAAGTGGTTTTCCAAGTTTTGAAAACTTAAATAGCAGCAGATTATTAATGCACCTTTTGAGACTAACAGTGTAAATTAAAGACTGCACAGAGTATTTCTTGAATCATAAAGAATTTAAAATGCTAATTTAACAATATTTTTATTGGCAAAAAAGATGCGTATTACCGGGGGTTCTTTTCGTTACACAACACAAAATTTTCAACTGGTTTTTATTAGAAGAGATAATTTATCTATTGGGATATTGATAACGTTTCGTTGAAAAGAAACCTTGGTTTCGCTATTTCAAGTACCAACTCTGAAGATTGTTATCGATATGCAGCTATTCCTTCAAAAATCATACTGCATTTTTCAACGCGTGTAGTTACTTAACATAACCCAAATTTGCCCTTCTCTGTTCTACTCCTTCAGATTTTGCAGTTTATGGCAATGGCTGAATTCATATTATTTTACGAAATAGAAAGAACGAAGTGAAAACAAATCACAAACATATTATAACAAAAACGAATAGCAAAAATACTGGAATGGAAAACTTTGAATGGTTATATTTTTGTTTGCTTCCATTTGAAATCCAATAAAAAAAAAGTGTAAGAAAAAAAATTGTAAAACTTAAATTCCATAAATTAAAATACCGTGCGAAACGTAACGAAATAAAACTTTTTTGGCAGCAACATTCAAACACACAAACCCATCACTAGGTCTCACTCTTACACAACTCGTTCATTGCGCTGAACACACAGAAAATAAATCACAGATCTTTTTACATAAATTTATGTTTGCAATTTTTGCTATTTCTCGTCTGTAAAAAAAAGGTTTTTTGCTCTGTTTCAGTGCAGCATAAGAAACCAACGAGCTGAGCTACGAGTACATGTTTCATAGTTAAGCCATCCAGCAAACCAAGGAGTGAGAGAAAGTGACTAGGAAAGTGAGTTGAAGTGGGTGTCTGGCCTTAGGAATAACTACAACAAAACAAGGATGGAAAACCTAACAAAGGTTAAAACTTTTTGATATAAAACTGAACATTAAGGTAGTTCTATACTAACATACACACACGCACACCTCAGAATGTGCTGGAGTCCTGAAAGAAAAATATATCCTAGAAAAATATATATGAAGCACTTATTACACCCTCCCACTCATGCTCACTCACACCCATGTTACACACTCTCATACATGAATATCATATGAGGACTGTGTTCTTGTTGTTAAAACTTTAGGAATCATAAGTACTTTATATTTATTTTTTCATCTAGTTTTTGCTAGTTTTTCTGTTGGATTTTTCTCAGTTATAATGGTTTTAGCAACTAAAGTGCAAGACGCTGTGAAGCATGATGCACATGGAAACTCTGCTTGCCGAGGAAAAGTAACATATATGAATGAGCGTGTGAGAGTGTGTCGTTGTTTTTCGAAAGTAATTTCAAAATTTATTTCTTATTATAATAAACTAGTTTCGGGAGTCCCACTAGAAAATGCTTGGTATAGAAATAATTTTAAAAAATCCAAGTAATTTGTTAAAACAGCGTATTTTTGGGGGTTCCATGGAATATTTTATTTTAAAATTTGCAAACATTGTGCAAGTACATATGTATTGTCCTTCCTTAGTACAAAGCATACCAGTCACCTAATTTCTAACTTGTAGCTTTTTATATTCTTTGAGCACTTAAATTATCTTATTGTACCTCTTTTTTTCCGGTCATCATACCTGGCCAATTGTCATGTGGGCAATAATCTTGACTTTTACCACTCGCTTGTCTTGTAATTTAAATTAAAGGTCTTCAGATCGATTACATATATTTATGCTCTAGGAAGTGTTGATTTATATGAGCGGCCTTAATTGGATATCGAAATTCTAAACTATAGACAAATAAAAGTAATTTCACACAGTGTTACGTAGAAAGATATAAGAAAAAGAATATTCCATTTCACCTAAAATTTCGAGTAAATTACAAACTTTTAAAAAAATAATATGTCGATAATTCTAAAGTCTTGTAGCCATTAAGCCCTTATATTAATGGCCTGTTTCTGTATCACAAGCGAGTGAGTTTTCTACTAAATATATATGAAAAACACTAATTTTATGTTGTTGATTTCTGCACAAATTCTCTAGACGAATCGCTCGCTTGTATTACATAATATATAACAATTTTACATAATACAATTTACTTCGTCTAAAAATATTTTGAAGCAAAAAAATTAAGTGTACTTAAGAATCTTATGGCCTGTTCCAATAACAATGAGTGTTTTTCATATAAATTCTCTGAACGACTCGCTCGATTGACATACATTTAAATAATGAGAAGGCCCATTTGAGTCGCCGTGAAACAAAGATTTCATGTTCTGACTTTTGAGGCCCTCAAGATTTTACTTTCGTATGAATACTCTTGCTTTCAAATCGGTTGCCATCAAAAATAAACTTTTTGCTGCTATCTCACAGAATATGCTACAGCGCAGGTAATTAACAATTTAAGGGTCATTATTAGAACTTGCTAAAATTTAAAGTTAGGATGTTGTCATGCGTTTGAAGTTACCATAATATATTTAGAAGGAAAAGAAAAGTACTCTTCCCGAAAATAGAGCACCCAAATATTTCACGAGCAAGTGGCGTATGTTAAATATAATGGTGAAATTAAATTTATGCAACGATTTCGAATATCAAAGCATAAATTTTAGTTAATTTAAGCTAAAATTTTGATTAAAATGGTACTGTCTCTACAGTCCAGGAGCCAGTGATTTGTAGCAATATTTATCTATGTATATGAATTCTGTTACGGAATTATTCCAAGATTTGTTTGCTAGATGGCCTGGACCAACACAAGAAAGCTGTTTTTTCAATATTGCATTATTTTAGGTGATTATGTATACAAGCAATGTAGCTATGCGATGACCCCTTTGCAGAATATACGAACAAGGCAAGAAAATCTTTATAATGCATCTCAAATTCGTACTCGTAACACGATTGAAATATGTTCTGCAGTTTGGAGGAGACATTTCCCAGTGTTATCGACTGTCGATACTAAAATGTATGTGAATGTGGCATATGCTGTTCTTCAGAATATTATTATTACTCTAACGGCGCCAATTCGGTGTCGGTAGTCGATTTTATTTTGGCACTGCTATATTTGCAAAAAGATAAATTTTATTTTATAAGAAAGTTGTGGTAACTAAAGTAACCTTTCATTAACAAGAACTTTAAGGGCATGTTGTAATAATGGACATAAGAGGGTAAATATTTATCTAGAACCCCATTGTTAACAATTTTGAGATCGGTCTAATCGGTCTGATAAACGAACATATTCGAATGTTTGTGCAATTTCTTCCTTCCATTAGGGAGAGTAATAAAATCTTCATAATTTTGCTCTAAAGTCTCTTTTTTCTATAGGGCTGATATTTAAAACATGTCTACCTTTAGTGCAACGTAGCTCAGAGTTAGTTTCGAATTTTATATTTGATAACACAAAAGTTTTGACCTTCATAACTCGTCCTAAAGTGAGCAAACTCATACTATCATCTTTAACTAGTGGGGTTTGCGAGAAATATTTTTACTGAAAACAATTTGTAATTACGAAGAGTACTCTACACTTTTGGCTTAATTGTATAACTTGATGGAAAAGTAAAAGAATTTAAGTATTTTTAAAATCGTATGAAATAACATTAATAAAAAGTGTTTTAAGAAGTCCGTAATAAGAATCAGGGAAGTAATGACGTTTAGGAAATCTTAAACGAATATACTGAAATGATAAATTATATCTGATCTAAAAATGTCTGCTGGTGTTTTAAACAGGATATTTAAAGCGCATTAAACTTTTTCTAATTCACTAGCAGTTAATAATGCAATGAACAATTTAAATAATAAAAAACCGAACTTGCTCATTATCAGCAAACATGAACATATCTTCACAGATAACAACAACCGAATCAAATAAAGTTAAAATAAAAAAAAAATTACAGGTACTATACCAAAAATAGTACAAGAAACCAACGAAAAAGGTAATACAACAAATCCCGTACAAAAAGTGCAAATAGGTATGGATCGTAGATACTACCATAACGAAAAGGAAGGCCAGTCTAAAGTATTCGCAACAAGATCGCAAAGCGAAGCAATATAAAAGTTCTGAAGTAGCAGGAAATACTGTAAATGAAAATATATTCTCCATGCTCAACCCGCTGTCAAGCAACAAAAATCGCCCCCGACTTCCTAGCGCGTGGTAGGGCTTTTAGGTAAGGAAAACTTTTATGTTGCCTCCATACCAAGAGGACAAAGATTCAATCCCATAAAAAAAAAATTATCGGCTCATCGCAAGTCTATTTTACGCAAAACACAAAAGCTAATACACCCACCAATTAAAAAGTGATAAAGGTATGTTAGTTCTCATAAGGGGCAGTGACAGTTCTGTTCCCAGGGAGGAAATAAAAAGTGCCATACAAGCAGAATGTTACAGTGTAAGGTCAGTGCACAATACGCTAAACAAGAATAAATTTCCTCAACCAATACATTGGGTTAAGATTATATATAGTGCACTCAGCTACACCCTATCTGCAACTTACTATACCTCCTCAACAGAAGAATGACTGTAGGAGAGCCACTGGTATTTGCAAGTTACCATTTGTAGGCGTTGTGTGTGGCAACGTCCACCAAAAAGCAAATCCAAGGCCAAAATATGTAGCAAAAGCGGTGAAAACCACACCAATTATAAGGGCTGTAAAGTCTTCAAACATTTAAAAAATACTAGGAATTTGAACAATATAAGGCTCCCCAATTTCCCACCCTTCATGCTGGTTCTATTACTAGTATGCGGACACATACTATACTAATCTATTCGTAATGGTGAAGCGAGAAGTTCTAACTTACAAAAATATGCTCATGTCTTAAAAGGGGATGCAAAGCTACCTATTACGAATAATTCGAGCTCAATCAAAAATCTTATACAAACATGATGCGAACTCAAAATATGCTTCTGCAAAAATATTAGTAGAACAAATTTTTAAGCAAATTAATTATAAAACTAATATGGACGGACGTACGGCTTTCAGCTGTGGGGTAGCGCTTGTGCTGCAAAGAAGATAGTCTAGAATCTTACGGCTTATCGTATGCGCTCCTTGTTGTATAAGGAAGGAAATTATCCACAGAGATGTAGAAGTTCCCACTAGCCAGGAAGAAGCAGAAACGCACACTTCCAAATACGTAAGCAAGATAGTGATCCACCCCAATACTCTTGGGCGCGATTTACTGCAATTTCCTGGGCAGCAGAAACTGAAAAAACAGACACATTGATCATGGCGAAACGACTTTCCCAATAGTAGATAGTTTATTAAGATTTACATATAAGAAATTAAATAACTTATATAATTCGTAAATAAATTTAAGAGATAAGATTGGAATATTTATTGTACATTTCTTTTATTAGAAATATTCGATAAAACAAAAACAAAGTTAAAAAAGAAAAGCAATGAATGATCTGATGATATGTAGAAAGGTGCTGGTTTGAGAGTAACTACAATGGTAGTAACAGTAAAATCGTAAAAACCCACATCACGAGTACTTTACAGCGACGAAAAGAACAGTATTCTGCCTACCCCTATCATATGGCTTGGTCCGAAATATTAAATTGGTTTTGCAGAAAATCGTGTAACTGTACGATATAAGTCGACATAAGTCATTTGCAATAATAGTGCACTGCGCAAGACTCCATCAATCCTTATAGAATTCTTTTTTAAGTTGAGCTGCAAAGATCAGTTTGACTGCATTTCAAGACTGTTTCGTTATAAAATAAAAAGAACTAGATGTTGAATGTTTTTAATTCTTTTTTTTTTGCTTAGTTATGATGTGATACTCGTATTATCTGTACTATTGTTTTCCTATTACTTTTTTATCGCAAATTAAAAATGCAAACAAATTAAAAACCAAAACTAAATAGTACTTAGAATACGAATAGTACAGGAATTATGTCAAGGTTTTACTCACATCTGAACAACTTTTCTCAAAAGGATACCCTGGGCATTAAAATGAAAAATACTCGTCAATAAATTTAAGAAAAAACATTGTCATGTCTCTAGTTGCATACGCCATCACCTTTGTCCAGGTTTGAAAACAACAAAACACAAATAAAATAAACTAACACATTATTTTTACATTGTGTCTAATTTTTACGACACTTTAGACGCCAACACCTCCATGTTTAGATACACATGTTACCCTATAAACTTCCATTATAATTTCTTCATTGGTTTTTTTCATTTTATTCCGGTTTTTTCCAGTTTATGATGAAAACAAATTAAAAAAAAACACACACACACACACGCATTTGGAAAAAATAACCATCATAAAACATACATTTTTATAAACTGTTAATAGATTCTTAGAAAAAGTATAAAAGTTAAAAAAATTGATTAATTTACACTTGTCGTAGGAATGTTTATTGGTGACTGCTGGGTCGTAGAAGACAGAGCATTAGTTTGATACAGTCAGCAACTTCCTGGTGAAAGCATTAGCACAGAAGTATTACAATAAAAAGGAGTTTCAACGCTATAAATCATAAAGAGATTTAAAAATTTGTCAATTTACTTCCCCTTGGCTCCATGAAAGTAATAACGAAAATTTGAAATCACCGCATAAATACGCAGCAGGATATAAACCTTAAATTGCCCCGCAAAATATTACACACGTTATAGCACCAACCACGAAAATAACACTGTTGTTTGATCCTTTTAACATTAAGATTTCCTTTTTATGATTTTTCAATTATCCATAATCATACGAGGATTGTTCAAAGAAAATTAGTAGTGAGGACAAGATTATATTATGGGTCAAATTCAAATTCTTGCTCCTTAATAAGTTTAATAAATCTGAAAAATTGTATTTATCACTGTTGATAAATAAGTATGTTTTCATAACGTACAGAATTCTATATCTTTACCCATGCCTGTTTTGCTTCTTAACGCTTCGGAGCGTCTTAGCGAAAAAATAGTCATGTCTATAGTCACTAACTTTGGGCTCCTCGATTATTTGGATTCCTATGGGTCCGAAAACTCGCTTTCACGGACAGCGGCGATGATATCGGCCGCTCTGATATTCCTTTGGCTGCTTGTTTATGTGTGTTCTAATGGTCACTTATTTAAATAGTAAACTTTTATTATTTAGAAGCGCTGCGCAATCGGGTATTTCGCCCCGGTGATTTGACATCAGTAAATGAATTACAAACAACAGATGTGGCAACGCTGCCGAAACAAACATTCAGCCACATCAACCCGACCATATTGAAAACAACTTTTTACATTTCCTACTAACACGTTCTCCATAGGCGAACTCTACGTTAGAACTTTTTGTATCTTTTTGCTAAACAACACAGATGTGTTGTGGATTCGTGCGAGAACTTGCCTATCAGCCTAAATTCACAGTAGTCATAAACACGGTGCCAAACAAAGCGTTCACCAACTTTCGTACATAAGTACCAATTTGAACATGGCCACCGGATTAGTAAGGAGTGGAAGCTATTTTGACCTCCTACCGCTCTATGGGTAAGAGCAAACGATTTAAAGCCACTCCACATACATCTCACGCTATATTTACGGTTTGGGTCTACGCGGAATCGGAGACTCCTGGGGCCCCAGGTACCAGAACGAAATCTCCGTGCAGACTTAGTAACTAATGTGCAAGATTGCTATACGCAAAAAAAATATAGCCAGCCCCACAGGCGTATATGCAACACATCTAACTACAATATACGCTGCCCTCGCCATGTTAAGCTCATGCTTATTCATTGAGTGGCATCACCCAGAGCGACAATAACAACTACAGCCACAAAAAAGCATCACATACTAGTCAGCAGGCGAAAACCAACAAAATACAGGCAATTCTACAGATATCTAGACCACAAAAGCCACCCCAATAGGGCACCTCCACTAATATAGTCTCGTCCCTCTCATAAAAATTCGTATTTCACTGCAAAATTTACCTAACCTCCTACTAAAATCGCAATGTAATCTGGTATGAAAATTCTTATATCATCTAATTCCTTAAAGTCTTCCTAGTGGAGACACAGTCAATACATGACTCCGGTTCTCAAGTGCTTACCGACAATCAAAATTCGGGGTGCTCAGTATGATGCTCAAACTTAGAGCGAAACCAGGGTATAGGTGTTCCTACAAACACGTCGCGTTACATATAACTTCATACCTGTCCTTTGCCTCTGCCTTTCCGTCTTGTCCACCAATCATCCACATGATTTCTTCTAAAAGTGATTTGCTTCCCCTAATACCACCCATTCTCCAAAACACACGTAGAAAAAAAATCATAGTCTACACAGTCCTTTCTTGATATTGAAATTAATATTACGGCGTATCACATCCAAGTCAAGACGGCCGACACCTAGGAAATTTTAAAATGTTTTAATAGAGTCCATCCTAGACACCGGCAGCCTTGTAAACATTGCCATTCGTCAGTCACATATCTGAGACTATTCTCATCAGATCGAATGGCTGGGACAGACGACCGGGCCACAACTTGCCTTACGAACAACGCGCTTAGTTATATCGCGCATGAGCTCTTTCCAATACAGAATGATACTAAACACCATGACGAGGAAGTCATTGCATAAATAGATTATGACTGAAGCCCTGCAGACAACCATAAACAACGCCCCATAAGGCCAGTTCCCACAACTGTACCCCTTGAGGGATAGTCAAACACAGCGCTCAAGTTTAAAAATACGCCTAATTCGTATTTGGCACTTACGCTACCCCTGTCGAACATGTGCTCTGTATCTTCAATGGAGCTAACTTTACTGAAAGCAAATTGGAACCTTGGAAGTGCCCTCAGCCGATATTCGTTTACACATCACTTTTATCGTAGCTTCGATACAGTCAGATTCGAACTTATACGAACAGGTAGAGAATTTGGGTTATTAGACAATTTTGGAATATTAATAAAAGAATTTAAGTAGTGGCAGGTAACCAGATCCAGCCCAAATCTTATTATTATCTTACAAATGTTTTCTCGACACTCCCTCGTTCAAATCTTGTTACCCATTGTTATGAGAATATCGTTATTCAATCATTTCTTTGCTATTAATATCACTATCCATTTCCTTACAATAGACCAGTAGACGAAAAGGTAGGTAATGACCAGATATGCAGTACTCTGGCAACTACTATTCGTGAAGTGTATGCGACCCTCGTTGAAGTTTTCGTTGGGCTCTATCTCTACAAAATGTTTGCACATATGTCGTATCTCATCATATTATTTGTCATTTCCAACAATATTAACAAACAACACAAATGTATCCTCCTTCGTATATGTGTCTTATCTATTTGTCATTTTTTTTATGCCGCACAATATTTTTGTTCATCATACTCGTACTCATACCATTTCAAAAGTTTACCAACTTTCATTTCTCCGTATGTCTGCTGCTTAAGTCCTTTAAGCCATTCAAAAAATCACTTATAGCAGAGGGGTAAAACCCGTTTTCCTTGTTGTCCTTTCGAAACAACATCCAGCTCGAATAAGTGCAACAACATTAAACAATCTGTGGATGTACGAGCATGCTACAATTCAATTAATTGTGACAAATAATTTATGAATTTCTATAAGGATGTGTTCTGTAGACACACATCCTTATGCATTTACATTTGGCTCTTTTTCATTATTTTTTGTTTGTTTGTTTGTCACCACAATAAAATCTTTTTATTGTAAATGAAAATACCATGTACGAGTATCAAAAAGAAAAAACGTATCGAGATAAATGAAAAGATATGACAAGCATTTCCAATTTGAAGGTGATCCTTCTGTATGAGCTCCGTTTATTTCCCATTTAGTATGTTGTCTGATTTGCTGTTTGTCAATTTCATACATTTATGGGGTTGGTTTTATGGCTCTGGTAAAATCTTCCTTTTTTGTTTATTCCTGTTTGCTTTCTGTTGTTGTTGCAAATATTGTTTTTCTCTTCATTTCTCTATTTCTATGGGTAGTTCTAACCCCTTTAATTTGTTATAAGCTGCATATGAGGAGCTTATTTGATGTGCCTGTCACTTTCTACTTGTCATCTGTAGCGTTGGGTGAAATGCTAGAGATTTCGTATGACACCCGTACAAGTGACAGGTATTTTAACAGCTACTAAGGGATTTTGTACACCTGTATGAGAGTCGCAAAGCGCAAGTTGTGTGGCGTGGAAAATAATATTTATCATTAATACGAAGATTAGAGACTTTTTAAAATTTATTAAATAGATTGATTATTGTCACAGAGAAAACAAATTCATTGTGAAACCCAAATGTATTCACACTCAGGCTTGGTTGGTTCGGGGTACTATCATATAATTCGCTTACGAATTGGGGACAGTTGATATAAAATAAGTCCATATAAATTAACTTGAAAATATTCATAATTATTTTACCTCAAGGACTCGACACTAAACAAATTTAATCCGCCAAAAACAAATTCTACAGGAAAATATTTTTTCTTTTTTCCAATTTGTTCAGAAGTTTAAATAATAATTTAAATGTAGCCTACTAATGACCTTTCGCGAGTTACAAATAAGCATTCCGTCATTTCTCGGTATAGAAAATTGTTTTTGTCAGTCACGTTAATTTGGTCGTCTACATTTCTAACACGCTAGGCTGACAGAAAGAAACATTTTAGAGGAGAATTATTTAAATATTTTTCTAAGTTCTAAGGAAAATTTAACTACAGCCTGCAATATTCTGCGAAAATTTAGAAATAAAATTTATTAACAAAAGAAAAGAACCCCAAGTTCAACGGCGTTATAATGGGCAAGGAACATAAAAGAAGACCAAGTCAAAGTGGACACCGCTCGCATGATATGCGTTAATCTTGAGTATTCCAAATATCTGGAAACCAATAAGAAATTATGAAATAAAAATAGTAGTGGTGCATTATTGGCAGCCAGTTTGTATAAAATAATTGGATAACTTTTGACAGTAAAAGCATAGAAATAAATAACAGTTAGTATCTCATGACCATGAGTTCTCGTGATCGTGGCTTATTTTTCCTTATATACAAGTGGGCGTACATGCTTTGAGAAGAAGAACAAGGCGGTGCGTTTGTAATATTTTTCTCGCGAGCATAAATGAGCGTGACTGAAAAGTTATTCACGGTTCCAACTCTTGATGGGATTGACCACTGGTTGCCCTTTATTATTAATTCATTTGTTTACTTCGGCAATTCTTAGACAACTCTCACAATTTTTTATGTTTGCTACTTTATTTTCGCTGTCACACAAATAGCTGTGCACCTATTATTTTCGAGTTTTGGAACTTTAGTCACTTGTTTCCTATTTTATTTAATTTTTTTTATATTTCGCTAATCTTTTAAAATGTTTAATTTTTTTAGAAATAACTGAAATACGTCCCTATAATACAAAATTCATTGGTTCTTTTATCGCGATAGATTTTGGATTTTCTTAAAATCCATCATTTAGTTGCAGAGACTAAAAACGAAAATTTTTTGACACAGAATTGATGATGACGCTAAATTAGGTTAGTTTAATAAAACTAGTAAATTTGTTAGTCGCATAACCAGTGTGGCCATATTAGCTTTTTTGGAACTAAATTTAGCTTAATTCTTTTGATTTAGCTTAATTTATTATATTTAGCTTTAAGATATTTAACAATGCATTTGCCCTATTGAGCTTTTTTAATTTTTTAATATTATGAAAACTTTTTGAAATAGTTTACGACATTTTTTCATATACACATTATTATTTGCTTGTCATTTAGGAATTTTTTGTTAAATATTTAATTTCCTGAAATAATATATGATAATATCGATTGAGAATAAAAATATTTTTGAAAAAAAACCTTGATAAATTATTAAAAACGTTAACCGGAAATAATTTTGGGTCGTAATCATATTAGGAATTTTATTAAACAATTGATATGTCAACTACCGCAACGTTTGCCTAATAATTTTTTAATATTAAAAAAATTTAAAAACTTCTTTCTTTTCGTTAGAAAAAAGTGAAAAAATAAAATGAATGGCCAGAATAAAGTGAACTGCAGAATTTTGGTTAATGTTTTCCAGAACAGAAACGCAGTCAATTAAACCCCTTTTATAATAAAAACAAGTAAGAGTACTATATTCTTCTGTGCCGAGTCTTATATACATACTACACTTTATGCATTCGTAATGTGGTTCTGTCGCCCTAATTTAAATACAGCATATTTTTAAAACCTCTAGGAAGAGGATTTGCTGGATATTTCGTTCATCAAATTTTACCATTCTACCGAAGCTTAAGTTAGAATTAGTTTAGTCACACTCCTCTAAAGCTGGCGTATGATATACGGATTGAGGGTCGCTTTTAAGCATATATTCTGCTGCAGAACCAGCACTTGTGAGCTTTATTACCTCTTTATTCTTTTTAGTTGCAATTCACAATTTTTCCTAAAAACTCAACTTTGTTTCTGATAATACACGTAGAGTGCCATTGAACAGGTTATTTAACGTTCTATATTAATACCGTTGAAGGCTTTAAGATACCGATAAACAATTTTTAATTTAATAGACTCATAAAGAAAGGTGGCATAATAAAGCATAATGCTGCAAATAACAGACATATGTATGTATATGGCAAATAATATATACAGCATAGCGTTTTAATTTAGTTGCATATTTATTCATAATAGATTAAGAGCAAAAATTCAATTAATAACTCACCTGACAACATTAGCAGCTCCAACAATTAAGTTTTCTATCATAAATGACTAACAGAATTAATGTTGTCTTAAATATCGACTAGAATCTCGAGAATATAACTGGCTTAATGAGCCTTTTATACAGACATGGAAGCACTAAAATGCGTAAAGGTGAAATACAAGATTAATAAAGTGTAGAATATAATAAAAGAGCAACAGCAACAATTACAGCAGACTATTTATTATAAAAATATAAACCAATTTCACTAATTGCCATTAGGCATTTACTCTTCCCTTCCACCACGATTTCTTCTTCATTCCATCAGAGCTACTTAAGCTAATTGAGCTGGATGCTCCTTAAGCGAGGCCAAAAAAGCACACAAACACACAAATTCCTTATTTAAATTAAACTGAAACAAATGAGCAACATACAAAGAAAGCTTTAAAGATTTTATTTATCTTAAGACGAATAAGAGTTCACCCCCAACCAGTTCTCACTCGCCCACAATCGAGCAATTGATTTTAAGGGTGAATAGAAAATATGAAACGTATGTTGAGGTATGAAAGGAACATAACAAGTGCTTTTCACAGAAGCATTAATAAATTCAGGAACTCGAAATGGGAAGACACTCATACATGATTTATGATAATCTCTTGCAAAGAAACCTTAATATTCAATCTAACATCTCATGGCCATATTCATATGTTACAATCCTCGCTAATATTCATTCCTGCAGTCATTCATTCAGGCATTCATTTATTCACTCACAAATGTACAAATCCATACATATGAAATAATATGAAAAGGTTACAAATCACAACATAAATCCATTTAAGCAGTCGATCGTTTTGCCCCATCTTAAAATATCTACAAGCAAGAGGTGGTATGCGGTAATAGTCTCCCCCGCAATAGAATCATTGAAAACCACATAAATTTTAACCATAAACCATGTCACCCACACACACGGTTATGATTACATATTTGCAGCTCTCGCGTATAATAAGCCAATTTCTTTAACAAAAAGGCAGCAGCAGAAAAGAAGAGCAATTTGAAAAGATACGTCGTATTGGATGCTATTCGCCAAAATCCCTATATTTCATATTTTTTAAATGGCTCAAGTATTCGAATTGTGTTCAGTGAATCGGTTGAATAGATTTACTGAAAATACTTTAAGAAAAACAAAAACACCGTTTCCAAGTGGGTTTATTTAGTTTGTTAGAGTTCTCATACTTTTTAGCTGCCTTTACGGATGACGCGCAAATTCCCAACTTGGAAAAATTCATTCTGAGTTCATACTTATTCGAGTTTTGTTCTGATTATTCGAATAATTTGAAAATGAAATCAGAAACTTAATTAAAATTGTATATTTACGATATTGAATTTTTGAAAAAATCCTGTTTAAGGTATATTAACACACTTCGGTGTCAGTGCAAACCTAAGTATAGTGGCCTCAGCCTCAAAAAGAGATTTTCAGGCACGTCCGCCACAGTGCCGCTTTTACCAGCGGTATTATGTCAGTGTCTGTTCCGCGGTTTTTAAATAAGTCACTGACGAGGTGATGTTATTCTATTGCAGATTATGTTTGATATGGAAGAAAGCACCGCGCATACTACGGTTGTGTGTGAATTGGTATCACTTCACTGATTGATACTGCACTGGTAAGTGTAAATATACCTTTATCCTTCCTTTAATCGAGGGATCGGTCGATTTTCGTTGTTTTATAAAACCTCCGCGAGAGATAAACGTATCCTCATATTATTCATCCATAATGTTCATTGTAACAATTGCAGTGTATCATGCAACGGCGTCCTTTTGGAATCATATAATTAATCTGTATAATTAATCTGTAGCACTTGCTGTTAAAGGCTACGGACTAACACATTGCTTTCAAAGAATTATGGACAACTGACACCACTGGTCCAAAAGCCAAACGAAACTAGGCATTTTTGCTAAGGCGTGTTTCCCTGATGGACCTCGTGGGGGTGGCCCCGTACCAAGGCAAAATCGAACGTTAACACAGTTTTTCGTCCATAAATCTAGTTCGTCGTTTCAAACGATTCGAAGCTCACTCATCGACGGCGGATCCCATATAACAACGGCGCGGTCTGTGTCCACTAATTTTAAATTCCTTGGTAAGCCAGATTCATTACGTGTACAATATGACGTTCCGATATAAAAGTCGCAAAATCGAATACATCGGCTTCTCCCAGGCAAGCCAAATTTGGCTGTGTCTGTCAAATCCATTGATTATTGGAAAGCTCTTTATATATTGCCTAATTATGAAAAAATATACTGCTTATGCATAAAAGTTTTATCTATTATTGAATTCAGGACGGATTATGGTGGCCTTAGTTACATCTAGGGTGATCGACGAAGCTATTCGACCGGTTATTCGACCATTTTTCTTGAAGTTATAGCCATATATTTTTTAAAATGGTGATTTTTAGAATGTCGAATAACCCGGGTTTTTTGGTTTAAAAACAATTGACTAAACCTTTTCTAAGTCTTTTCTTAGTCTTAAATATTTTAGGAATTTTATTTGCCAGAGTCAACAAAAAGTTCAGTGTGTCACCAATACCAACTTGTACAATACTGATTTAAATAGTGATGCTTAATTGGACTTTGAAAGTTGTACTATTTAGATATATTTCCACTGAATGAAGCAACATAAAAACCTGGACAAGAGCCATCGTCTGTTTACTTACGCAACGTTTAAAGAACTGTTTGCTTTAAATACAAGTTCGTCTACACAAGTAGCAGACATAATTAAACACATCTAGAGTATAGCATTACCATGCTATAATTCCCTTGTAGAGCAGTACGCTCCTACTTCGAGGCCGAAACACATCACGCCGAACTACATACAAAGAAATAGTTCTCATTACAAAAAATCTGTTTTTCTTCACTGGTATTTGTCATAATCAAGGGGTGTTTCGTGAATGAAACAGACATTGCTGTGCTGGAGACATGGTGAAAGTTTGCTCGTCGGCTACTGATGAGATATAAAACATAAAAAACATTGTTTGCCTGTGTACATACTTCCAATAGGTCTCATTCATCATTAAAAATATTGAATTTTTCGCTTAATGACCTACATTATTCACAACACACATAAACAACTACTCCTCACTGCCCATATCTTAATATAATGAAACATTTATGGCATTATTGGAATAAAAGTACTTCTAAATAGAAGCAGTTCTTGAGTCCACTACAGTAAGTCACCAACAACACTTTTGCTCAGATGACATACGAACTTTTTTTAATTTTTGTTATTTATTTTTAAGCAAGATAATTTAAAGTAAGTTTATAATTAAAATTAAGTAAATACAATTGACAATTCTGGAATTTTGTGCTTTGAATAATTTGTGGGCATGGCAGTTGTTTCTTGATTTCATATTCCGGCAGGATGTTGTGATGTAAATTTTTGCAACGAATTTCCGTCATCCATTGATTTGGATACAAGCTGGTTTCGGCTATAAGAACGAAAAATGACACTGAAGATAGCAAATAGCCAAAACCGGTTTGTCTCCAAACCAAACTTGACAAGGGATGGCTGAAATTCGTTCCAAAAATCTGCATGGCAGTTCTTAAAATAAGAAGAAACAAAGTAACCATGACAATTGTCCATCTCTGTACTTTAACCGGCAATAAATATAAATAAACAAATAGTAAAGTTTTTTTAAAAACCAGTAAACCTAGTTTTTCATGATATACAAACCCGAAACCAGGGTTTTTAAAGTTTTAACATTTCAACTATTTTAAAACCGGTTTTTGGAAAATGTTATATAATCGATCATCCTAGTTATATCTCAACGACTACAAGTTCATAGCTTCCTGATAGACGTTCAGATATTTTACTATCAATGAGTATCAAAAAACTCAAATACTCAAAACTCATTTTCAGAACGAAAAATGACACTGAAGATGGCGCATTGTCGAAACCGGTTTGTTACGAAAGCAAACTGGACAAGGGATGACGAAAATCG
Source organism: Phania funesta (assembly GCA_963932375.1). Lineage (NCBI taxonomy): Eukaryota > Metazoa > Arthropoda > Insecta > Diptera > Tachinidae > Phania > Phania funesta. The sequence goes on from OZ010653.1 coordinate 45,425,544, forward strand.
ACATCAAAACGCCCTGTTCGAATAAAAAAATATAGAATCTAATACTTTCATATATACGTCGCGACGAGTACATGAGGCAATGCTTGACCACTTTTTACCCAACTTATTAAAGCCCTATTTCATTTACTTTAGAAATTGTTTTACAATTCTTACGGATTTGGAATGGGAGCACACAAGTAATACATAAACATTTCTGCATTTAAGTTCATACACAAAGCTTCGGAGCTCGGCAAAGATCATGGTTCTAACTCTTAGCTATTTTTGCAGATTGGAAGATTTTTAAAGGTTTTGAGAACAAAGTTAAATTAAAGCGGGGCTTTAATCTAATGTCACAATTATAATGAAATAAAATTTTTAAAGCAAAACATTGAGCCAAGAATTACACTTATATTACAAAGGAGTTAGAAAAACTTAATAATGAAAACAATCTACCAATTCCAACCCTCAGTAAAGACACAACAAATATTATAAAACATCCTGTCAAACCAACTGTCATACTCTTAATTGAAGTTTTATAATTTTTCGCTTGATTAAGAAAGTAGTTTTCATTTTGACGTATTTTGATATTTATTTATTATCTTGTCATCGAGAGACAATCTTAAGGACACACACGCACTCTCTCACAAGCAACTCATCATAAACCAATAACCACCCCATATTCCGCAAAAATCAGGGACGAGAACTTAAATAGAATTTTGTCAACAAGATTTTTTTAACACTTCAAACTTATTATTATGATTTTATAAAGCGGTGAAAAAAGGAGAACACCGGCTGGTTGGGTGACTGGTAAATAGATAGAAAAATTTAAAACAAATTTACTCAAGTACTTGAAAATAATGAAAAGAATATCAGAGTACAAAAGCCCAACCAACCAGCGCTGGGTGTAGGACAAGTGGATTTTTCAATAAATAAATATAATAAATTGTTTTATTATGGAAGATAAAGTGTTTTATTGTTTGTCTCTGTTTAAATCTCCTTCAAATATTTGGGTGTGTGAGTAAATATTTGACCAGATGTAAGGTGTGGAAAAAAGAATCCTTTTGTATATTCTTTTATTACTTTATGAAAGGAGGAGGAAGGGATACAATAGCCAGTTATTTGTTAAACGACCAACCAACCACCAGCTATTAATAAGATAAAGATGACAAATTTTTATGGATTTATTGAAAGTTTTTGCATTGTGAAACAATAACTTAATACACTGTTTCCATTATAAATATCTAAAAAAGCTTTTTGGGATTCAATTATTTCCTAACCGTTTTTGTCGTTCTAAGAAAGCTGCTGGAATGGTTTACTTTTCTAAAAACAATAATTTTAAAACGTATGAATTAGGAAATTTGTCGAGTTTTTATTAACGTCCTTCAAACTGGTGGTCAGAGTCACTACACAAGCTTTGTATTTGAAACATTAATATAACTCCTTTTCTCTGTCTATATGCACATTTGTCTAGCAACTACATAGTTGAAGCAACAATTGATTGTTAAAAAATAATAAAGATGCTTCAACAGCTAAAAATTATATATCAAATTCTAGAACTTTATTAAAACAGTTGCGGTGAGTTCGTAACGCTTAATAGGACACCAAAATATAACGATTAATGCCACATACGTCTAAAGCTAATTGCGGAGAAAGAGCTTTACTACTGCGGATTGTCTTTTTTTAGTCCCAACATTTTGATGTAGGGTTGCCCGAGAGATACGGCTTTATCAGTCCTTCAGGATTACTCTGGGTATAGGGTGAATTTGAGTAGTAATCACGACACAAGCTGTCAACGGTACGCCAAGAGAATGGGTAACGACAAACCCCTCAGTAAGGACGAAATGCGATCATGGTGCTAATGATCGATGGCTTATTAGTTACGAGCTATTTGGATAATTATCAAATAGTCAATCTCATCAGAACGTCCTTTTATCTGTAAATTCGAAGAGAGTGTTTACCTACGGAACCCTCTGATATAAGGCTGCATAAAACACTTGCTTCTATGTACAAATAAATTCTTTTTATCATAATGCTAATCACTCACTGATTCCCTGTCTTCTCACGTACTGCTTCTTACTTGTTTCGGCGTGTCTAACAATTAGCACTCAACAAACGCACTTCAGATTATTTGATAACTAAGATTGAGGATTAGAACGGTGTTATCATCATGTTTTATTCTCCTATCTGATATCAGAGGACAAAATAAGTTTTTACACCTTCTTACTTATTATCAATATAAACTGCAACATTTTAAAGACAAGAAAATACTTTTCTGAAGATAAAAGTTCGCGCAACATCGCTGCATACATCGAGACTAGATTACAACTCCTCCTTTACCATACTTTACGCTTGGCGATCTAATTTATTCGGTATCTCCGGCTGACAGCACGGGGAATATATTATTTTGTTCTCGTAAAAGAAAAAAATATTTATGCTGCTTTTAATTCAATGCTTGTTGTGTAACCACTTTTACCCACCACTGTACATAGAAGTATAAGTCCACAGTGAAAAAGAAGCTGTCCTAACTGCTATCAACGAGACGATATTCTTATAGATTTTTGATTAAATAACATTTTGAACTTATCAATTACTTCGACTGGTGACATAAAACATTGTGGTTAATATTTATGTGTAAAATTTGGCCAGTTACTATTCCGACTTCCATCTTTTTTTACCCTTTGAACGTTGCGAACAGTATTTCTTCCTTGTAAAAATCTGCAAAATTGTACAACATTTTTTCATGAATCAATATTTTGCATATGTATATAAGGAGAAGATTTGAGCAAAAGACCCTGTAAAAGAAAAGAAAAACTATAATTTTAAGACATTGTAGCAGCTTGTTGTCTCTCAGGTTGAATCATCATAAAAAGACAATGTGACAAGTCATAAAATTAAATGACCAAACAAACATCAAATTTGAAATATATGTACATGCCTCAAGCCAGGGTACACTCAACCCCCGAAAGAAACGTCAAACACACAATTTTATTGTAAAATAGACGGGCAGGATATTCCGTCACCAAACGAAAATGAATTAAATATAAAAAAAAACACACACACAAAACGAAATAAGTTTTAAAGTCAGGCGACATAAAGAAATAAATTACATGACGAAGAATATTGATAAGGTGACAATCAGACATACAGTTAGTTACATGGACAGTTTATAGAAAACTCTTGCATAGACAGACGCAATACATTCTCAGGATGCCAAAGATGTTGTCATTTTTATTGTAGTTTGTGTAACAGAGTTTAATGATAGATATAGAGTGAGAACCTTTTTTACCGCTTCTGCAGGTTTTGTGGTTCATTTTGTTTTGTAATATTCATGCAATATATTTTTGGTAGTTTCTAACAACAAAAAGATGTCGTGCTAAAGTTTTACATAAATGAATGTGTGTGTATTATGCTCGTTGGCTTCTCTACTTCCTCTAGGGTTCCTAGTGTCATCATTGTCATTCTCGTCATCATCATCATCATCATCACTATCTGTTTGGCAGTCTGTCGAAGTGACCAGCCTATGAATGGGTATGTGTATGTATGTTATTGCTGCAAGTACCAACATTCGACATTCAACATTTAACAAATAATGAGATGAGTTAAAACGACAGGTAGTTAAAAATGTTAACTCTCTAATGTATTTGAGCAATTTTTTCACATGTATAAAGGAACTGCTTCTACGTAGTTGTGTGTGTAATTTTTCAAACTGTTGCATGCAACCAGCATTTAGAAAATGAAAACAGTTAAAAATTCTTTTAACGAAATATGTATGCAGTTGGCGATAAGGAAGGGTAGCTATGCTTGATAACAAGTTTGTGTCACATGTTTATCATAACTTGGCATTTCGTTTTAAATTAGCCTGGATTTGTTATCCCTTTTCTTATAAAAAAGATTTCTTAAGTCAAGTACGTATCATTTTTTCCTGATCAACCAACCGAAATTGTGAAACATTATAAAAAATTATGTTTTTAGAATGTATAGACTTCAAAATAAACTAGAGCATATATGATTTTCATAACTGCCTGATTAACGATATTTTAATTATTTTTGATTTGTGAGTTAGCTTGCAAGATGTTGCGAACAAATCGTTCGTCTCCGCCGAGAAGCCAGAGGCGATCGCCGACTGGAAAGTAACTCGTTACTGTCGATATTCGTTTGATTTTACTTATAAAAGTCACAAAGTAAGAGTTATTTTCTGACTTTTGAATTTTTGTGCAAATATGTTTTCGAGCATAAAATTTATTTTTAACTTTTATTTTTAAGAATTTTATAATTTTATGGTTTAATGGCTTTTTGTTATTTCAGTTAAGAAAGTAATTGAAGATACTAAAGGCTAAAATAGTTATTAGACAATCAGCAAGCTAGCAATATTATTTGTATCTTTCTACCAATTTTGTGTCCACTGTAAACATCATCTATTTAACCCAATAAACAAGACAAATGGAATATAAGAGATAATGTTTTCAAATCTCATATTTTGCCTTTTTCCTGAATTGCCCGCAATTAACCAAACTTTGATATTTAAGCAAAAAATTTCCATTTCACCAAAAATTTGAAATATCACCAAAAATTCTAATTTACACATACTCGTATACATAAAAAAAAACAATTTTCACCACATGTCCCAAATGAATAAGATGAAAATTACACCAAAAGTCACTCTTTCATAATAATTCGGGAAATCAACAAAAATTAATCAAAATCACAGAAAAAAAATCAAAATTCAAAAAAAATATAAAAATCAAAAAACTTTAAACTTGACTAAAAGTCGCAATTAAAAAATTATAAAAAACCAACATTTCACCTAATTTTGGGAAGTTACCAAAATTCGAAAATTATACAATAAAATACTTAAATGTACAAAAAATTAAATTACCAAATGAGCAAAATTTTCCAAAATAGCGAAGTTTCTCAGAAACATTAACCAAAAATGGAAATTCGATCACAAAAGTCGAAGTTATACACAAATTCGATATTTTACAATTCCAAAATTTAACAGAAAATTTAAAACTAATCAGAAAAATACCAAATCGCTAAATACATACTAAAAAGTCGTAATTCTGAAAAAAATCTGGAGTACACCAAAAACTCAGAACCCATTCAAATCATGTGAAAATTGCCAAATGTTCCAAAAGACCTAAATTTTACCAAAAAACCCATATTTTGAAATTTAAATAAATTTGACCCAAAGACTGAAATTGCAATTAAAACTCTAAATTTTATCGAAAACTTGACCGGGAACAATCTGCAGTAAATTTTTAGAAGAGTGTATTAAATTCGACAAAGCCGAACATATTCCTCTTACTTGTTTAATATTTAAGCCAAACATCGATGGTGAAGATGGTGATAGTGATAACTATATACAACTATACTGATGATGGTGAAATGAATATTATTCTTTTTTGGAATATTTCACTTTTCAAGCTATATGATAGATAGGTCTTAAAGAATTCAAAATTCAAAAAGGACCGAAACGTGATTTTAATTCATATTTATAAGAAAGATATTATACACTACTCATTTTTATTATTATATACATACTAGCCAATCCTGCGCGTTGCTACGCCCCTTAATGAGCTCAATACGTGTGCAAAGTTTCAGAAAAATCGCTCCAGTGCAAGTAGCTGAAAAATTAATATTTATTTTGTATGGGCGTATTTCATTTGTATGTATATGTAGATGGGCGTAGCCCCGCCCACTTTTTTTAAATTATCACCCATAAACACTCCCTGTAATGTGTACAACAACTTGCCAAAGTTTGAGTCCGATCGTCTTTTCGGTTTCGGAGTCTATAGCTAACACACAAACACACACAGCCAGACAGAGTTTCACTTTTATATATATGCATATGTATTTAGATATAAATAAATTTTTGTTATTCACTGAACATAATTTCTATTATGCTTAAAAATTTCGCAACTTTGCATAACAGTTGAGTTTAAACATCCTTTCCCTTTTTATAGAAAATCATATTTTAAACAATGTTTGTCAGCTTAAATATTGGGATACGCTCTTGATGGGTATTTGACGTTACCTTAGCGAGAGAAAACCATACCAACGAATCTTTTATGCAGAAATTCTATTGTTTATCGTTAATCTGCAGCGTTTTCAGTTTAAGATAATGGCTTAACCATGGCTGTATTCGCGGACTAATAATCTGCATCGAACAGAAACTTTTTATAGATGTCTTGCTGACAAATGGTGCGTCGTCGCTAAAGCTAGGGTCCACTTGCACACGCTTACTTCGACATGGTACTCAATTGTATGACTGGCCATGGTGATTGAAATAAGTTACTGAATAATACCGGGTGTACCATAAAACAAACAACCGATTTCTATATGTGTGATATTTTTATTTAATGTGATCTCTTTTAATTCATTTGGAAAACTGTTTGAATACTTTTTGAAGAACAATCAAACGTCCGTCTCTATCTTCGACACTTTTTCAAGCATCTCGAGCGGTATAACGATAATTTCGGCACGAATGCTCACATTGAGCTCGTCAATGTGCTGAGTCTTGTTGCCGTACATTTTTCTTTTCAAATAACCCCATAAGAAGAAGTGCGAAGCGGTCAGACCTTGAGATCTGATCGTCCATAAATGTCGCCTCTTTTGACATCACACGTCCATGTAAATTTTGCTGCAAAAACTTTATTGTTTGATATTGAGTGTGACATGTTGTACCATTCAGCTTCAACCAATAATCGTTCAAAAACACTCAATCGGTTGATAAGTTTCAAAGTTATTAAATGTTGACCTTTCGTAAAACATAGACGAAATCACCAATATCTAGTACTTTGATCTCCTTGTTGGTTCTGTTTTGTTTCCATGGATGGATGATATTTGAAAGGAATTTCTATCACCCCTACACTTACAGTGTAATTCTTCGTTCTGAGTCTGGTTCTTCTTCAAGTGCCGTATTCGTTTCGAATGCTCGTTATAATAATTGCGGCTACTTTAAAAAGTGATCGTATTCTCGTTCGGAGTAGTTCGGAAAATCAAATGAAAACTCTTATGAATTCCTTTAAGGATTGCACTTATATATTTAAGTTCTTTGATTTTAAAGCGCTTTTGGTAGTATATTCTATGACTATAAACGTTTTTCTTGTTGCGTTATAATCTTTTCATGCATAAATAGCTGGCCTTTCAAATTGACTAGGCTGTAATTATTCTGATAACAGCGCCCTACTTTCGGCGTTATTATGTAGCTTAATGAATAAGAGTGTTAAACAATCAAGTGCTGAAACTTTTAAGCTTTTCCCAAAATTCTTCGTTAAGTACCCAACTGCTTACAGACATTTAATATTCTCTTATAATGATTTAATACCTTTTGTGTTTTAACAATCTAAAAAAAGTATAAAGTTTAAGTCAATAAATCATTTAATTTGATTTTTCAACGAATTTTTCTAACGCCGGTTTATTGAACTAAATTAAAATTAAATAATAAAAATAAAAAACACACGAAATAATGTTTATCGAATCATCAACACTTTTTATGGAAGGAAAATAATTTACGAGAAAATAATATAAAGAAGACTGGAGACACGATTAAACATTTACGGTTTTAACATGAGAAGAAAACAGTTCATAATAATAAAATAAAGAACAAAAACTTTCAAATGATACTTAGTGTTTTACTTTTATTAAGATCACTAGTTTTCATGTTGAACTTTGTACTAGACATGACAACATGGCTCATAATGGCCAGTGATGGACGGGGTCTTCTTTTTTAAACACGTTTTTGTCAGTTAGCTAATTGTGCAGCTACATAATTTGTTAGTCGTTTCGCGGGATGTAACACTTTTCCACTTGGAATAAAGTTGTTTTGAACCTTTATTCAGGAAAGACTGTTCTTTTGTTGGTACATGCTAATGAATAGAGGAGTTCTTAGAGGGACGATTCTTTAAGTTACACTATAACCGTTTAAGTGCCATGTCATGCGAGAGATAACAAAGTACATTTTACAAGCAAAATAGGTACTCTAGCAAGTATGTGATGGTACTTTCTCATATCTTCACTTTCAGTGACTGCACTTTACTCAATAGCTCACCACTTTGCCTCTTGTTCTGCATTTTGCCTTTTGTAATTAATTTGATAATAATCAAAAAATAATTAAAGTACTTTTAATTGAAAACTAAAGACGTTTATTTCAAATTCTTTTTTTACCGATAAAAGTTCAAAAAAAACAACTAAAACTGAAATTGAATGGCAGTAAATCAAAGGAAAATAAATCAAAAAACAAAAAAGCGTTTTTAAATGAGAATTGTTGTCATCGTGGAATGGTGTCGAACATGAAAATTACAGGCAGACAGACAGAAGATGAAAAACTATTAACACTTCAATATTTCTGAAGACAGTGAATAAAAACTCATTAATAATGTATTTTGCTGCTGTTGTTGTCGAGGATATTAAAACTTCTTTCTGTCTACTTTCTCATAAGTTCTTTTTTGCCCCATAAACATTTTCTAATTTGTTTTCTTTTTTATTTGAAAGGCATAATAAAATTTAATACAGAGCGGAATAAAATAATCTTTGTAAAAGAATAAATAATGAAGTGGTGTCTCAAAAGGTTTTACAATTTACAAGATTTAAATTACATTAGAACTACTTGGGTGCAAATGCTACTTAACGTTGTCATTTGTAGTTTTCAATAGGGAATATTTAGATCTAATGAAAACGAACCAAATTAGTTTATTTCATTAGCAAATAACATTTTGGTAATAGTTTTCTTAAAATATAATTGTTTTAAGTGCCAACTTATACTACTTGATATTTGCACAAAAACTGATTGATAAAGTAGACAAATAAAATCCACTGAAATATTGCTTTTTGTCTTCTCCAACTCAAAATTCAAAAAATAGAAAAAAAAATAGTTTTGGCCAAAATTAATGTATTATTTAATTTTTTACCTCAAAAAGTACTATTTGTCCACTACATTCTTCCTGTTGCACAGGGGTTCATCCATTAAGAACGATTCTTTCTACAATTATGGTTTTATACTGAATTATCGCGAAATGTGTAGTGAACAGTAAAATTTTAGGAAGTACATTCAAATTACTACATTACTTCAGTGGAAAAACATTGCTGACATATTCTGATTTAAATTCGGTGTTTTTAGTCTAATTAATCAAATGAGTCATGGCGAAAGCCTTGTTCAACATAAACAGGGCCCACAATTACTTTGTTAACATATTTTGAAATTCCTGTGAACTACATATAGCGAAACTTATTTTACTATTGATAAATTCTTTTGAGGCGGATAACATAAGTTGGCAACACTGTTTTCTATCCCAGCCACTTTGACAGTTATTGGCTATTTTGGGGATAGTTTGTTTTGATCTTTTTTATGCCGGAATAATGTTTGCAAATTTTTCAAATTTATTTTCTGAATCATAATCAAACGTTAAAACACATCCCGCAATTAAACTTGTTTGCTTTCACTTTCGGCAATTTGGTGAATTCAAGTTTTTCATATAATTTGGCGACTTTTTTTTTCGAAATTTTCGGGATTTTTCATGTTTTTAATGAAATTACGGGTTTTGTGGATATTGGGATTCTTTTGTTGTTTTTTGTTTGGTTGTGAATTTTGTAAAATTCGGTCCACCGCTCTAGTTCTTGTGTGGTCTGATTCTTCGGGTGAATAATTTCAATAGATGAACATGATATTCAGTTCCAACTTCGAGCGGACATATAGCATTTTTTTAATTTCGTGTATGTTTCACTAATATTATGCAATCAAAAATAATTTGATGAATTAAATTAAAAAGGCGTGAAAATTAAATTAAATCCAGATTGATACTCTTAGAGAAATACTATCATATTAATTATAAGGTGGGAAATAAGAAAGAAAAGCATAGAAACAAAAATATTTTAATTCATAAATATAAAAATAATATTTTTAAATTTATAAATTTTATTTGAAATACAAATGCAAGTATGTTTGTATAACAGCATTTGGCGTTAGATTGTAACCAGAGAATTCATCACCTGTGCTCATGAGGTTACCTTGTAGTTAATTCGCTTTACCAGATATCGTATAACCTTACATCTAAATATTTCCCGAAGAGAAATAATTTGTTGAGATTCGTCGTTACGTCAGGTCCCATTATGATACTGGCTTGTTATGAGCTTGTCGATAATGTTCATAGTCAATGATTATTATTTGATAAAATACGCTCCGGTTCATTACTCCCAATCCTTAATTAAGTTATTTTATATTTTATAAATATAATTTTTTTAATACCATAAAGCTTTAGTTTAGTATGACAATAGAGCCTGAACTATTTCTAAACGAGTTTACTTTGACTAACGACGAAACCCCGGTGATTTCGATTCCGTGTTTCTACAACGTGTAAAAGTATTTTTGACTACGAGCGGTAATTTAAGTCCGAACATAATTATTTAATGTGCTGCAACACTCAATAAATAAAAACTAAATAAATATTAAATTAAAATATTTCCAACGCGTTAAAAATTGTGTTGAACATTTATTTCAATAAATAAAACATTTTGATTAAAAAACCATAGAAATCAAAGTCTCAAGCACTTAGCGCCGACTGCTTAGTTTAAGAAACAACAATAAAAAGTGCTTCGTTAGCGACTTGTAGTTATTGTAACAAAAACACCTCGTAAAGTCGATAATTTTAAAAAATTTTCATTCATATTTAAAAATACAAACTCGCATTTAAAAAGAAAAAGATATGGACAATTAAAATGAGTTTTTTCCCAACAGACAGTAGGCGTCAGTCATACTCCTAAAGTTTAAAAAAAATCTTGAAAATTAGAATGACAATTAAACAACAATAAAACTTTGCAACGCTTAATGTCTAATAAAAGTGTTAAATTTATATTAAAATACCAAATATTTACATAAATAAATTAAAATACTTCAAAGGGTGCTAAAGAAGGTAAATACTTGTACAAGTCTTGTAGCGGTAATCAATTATTTTGTTTAGGACATTTGAATTATTCATCCAACAGTGAGTACAACTGTAATGAATACATGCACTCATATGTATAAATTGTACGTGTGGTGACAAATTTGTTCAATTTATGTTTTATTGGCGACTACGCTAACGACAGACATTTAAAGGAGTTCCGTTTTTAAACTACAAATCTGTTACAAAGAAGAACAAACAATATTGTTACAAAGTAATAGTCAAAGGTGTGTGAAACGACCTATTGTACAAATGTACAAACACGAAATATCACAAACACAAAGCAAAAACAAATTGCGCAGCAGAAATGCCATAAACCGCGATTGAAAAAAATTTCTACAGCAAGCAAAAAGTAAACAAAGATACACACGCAAACACATATACGAGACTACTAAGCCAGCAACTGAAATAACAAATGCGCAATTTCGCGTATGTTCGGGACATTTCAAGAAGCGGCCGTGATCTGTATATAAAGTCGCCGTCCACCGCAGAAGAGTTAGATGACTTTGAGATTTCAAAGAGTGAATATCTATGCGTACAAAAGTGTTAAGTGTACAGTGTAAATAAGTACTTAGTATAGTTGTAAATAGAGTATTAATTGCCGAATAAAGTTGTGTACTGGTAAAAATCATTAAGGACTGTGTAATTTAATTTTTACAATTAAACGAATCCTTCAAAATCACGTTTATTGTGGTAATAAACGTAACAATATGTTTAGAAAATACGAAAAAAGCAATTATTACTGTTAGTTCCTAAATATTAACTAACACTATAGAGAGATATGCAGTTTAATTGAGGCAATTAAATTTTAAATAGAGTTATAGACACATATATATGCAATTAAGCTTACTCAATTGGCATGTTACAGTTGAAAATAAAAATGTGTTAATTTTTTTGTAAAAACGTGTATTTGTGAGTTTCGACAAAGTGGAGAAATTCGAATTTAAAAGGAATTTAATGTAAAAAAAGAAAAACTTAAAGCGTATTTTCGTTATAAGTTGTATAAAATATATTTTAAGTCAAGTTGACATGCCATTACTTTTGTTTTCACTAAACATACTTGACCAGTTTGCATTTGGAAATTTCAGTCAAATAATGGTGCAATTAATTACTGTTAATTAAGGCTTTAATTGCGTCAATTTCCTAATTGCGTAATCAAGGTGCATGTGCGAACGTAGTATAACTCATGTGGGAATAGGTATGACAAGAAAAAGCAGATTAGTTGTGTCAGCTTGATTTACTGACGATCGAACTCGATTAAGTTTACTTGTAGTGAATTGTATCTCTACACCATTTTGTAGCACCAAAGCGCTTTAAGAATTTTTTTTTGGCGTAATGAAAGTGAAATCTGTTTTGTCAAGTGACTGTGAGTAAAGTTAAAAGAGATATATTTAACATTTCTGTTAAAAGCTTATATAGGTACACATGGTACTAAGATTTGTCCTAAAGACCATATGATTAATCTTTTGTTGGACTTGGTCAATAAATAAGTTGGCTAATTCTGGCCCCAACTGGGGTAGAATTGAGTTGGTGGATTTCCTAGAGTTTACAAACGCAGAACTATAAGCTTCCAAGGCCTAAAACTACCCAAATATCTAAAATGTTGAAACTGTTAGAATCTTTGCTCTTTATAAACAATTTTAATAAATTTTTTAAACCCTCGTCAAGGTTTATCTCTTTTTGATAGCGAAATGTGCGCATGTTCTTGTTTGACAATTAATTTTTTGTGTCCAAGAATATAATATTTTAATATTAAAAGAATTTTCTTTTGCTTATTTGTTCTACCATCGCACTAAAATCCTAAAGGATTCTATATCAGCATATGTGAATACTATATTTTCCCATAGAAAAATCTATTTTTTTTATGAATTGTGCGATTAAGACATTTTGGTGATTGATGGATACAACTTTTGTGCATGTTGATCTATAATTATTGATACAATGTTGGAACACTTTCATTATCAATTAATTGTTTATGAAATTCTTGAGAATTCGTAGTCGAAATATCAGAACACACAACCTTTCCTTTGCTGGTTACTAATGCAAAAATTGTTGCCACATTTCGAAAAGGATTTTTAAATCAATTAACTGAAATGTGATTGCTAATATTGTTGGGAAATTAACGAAGTCCTTTACAAACTGATCTGTATTAGCAAGAAATTTTCTTGTTATTCCTGTTAGTTTTTGGCGGCTGAGAAGTCAAAAGCAATTATATCGTGTTTAGAAGTACGAGTATGTCGAAGTTGTGTGCGTAAATACTCATGGATTTAAACACATATTGAAGTTGCTGTTAATCAAATATTTTGACTGGTCGCTTTGGCTGGCTCAATGACTGACGAAGAACAACTTTATCATGACAATTATTATTGTTTAATATGCCAAAAGCAGTAAGACCCTAAATAACAAATACGTCATTTTGTATTTCAAATACTGCGTGTTGGTGTGCGTAAATTTAACTAAATTTAAATTATGTCTGCATACATACATACATGACTTATGCATTGTGTTTAAAGATGTTTGTTGAAAAGCCGCAAGGCCTTTATTCTCATGTATTAACGAATCCTACTAGTAGAAGTGTTCTAATCCCCCGAAATTCTTTAGGGTGTTTTTCCTAGACGTATAGAACTTTAAATTCAAATAAAAGACAGATACATTTAAATTGTGATTCAAGTTGAGTTTCCACTTAAGAGTGGCAAATATTTTCTAAACAGTAAATCATGTATCACTAACGAAAGAATGTGTTCGAATTTTCCAAGCATGTTAGCGAAATCCGCATACTTCAAAAAATGCACAGCAAGTAATCGACCTTCTGATCGCACAATTTTATAATTTGGCCCAGAATTTGCACAAACTGGGTCAGTATGTAACATGAAAACACTTCAACAGGTGCGACCAGGTCACTTTATAGAGAATATTGACAAAGTTCGTAAAAGTGTGGCCGATGAAGCAGGCACATCCATTTGGCGTCGAACGCAGCAACGGAGATTTTTGTATCCAGCGAATGTTGTCAATAAATTGGAATTTACTCACACCGAAATTCCGAATTATTCAAGTGTCATGTCGGTTTTATTTTGCTCAGTGATGAGGCACATTTTTCTCTTAGACCATTTATAAACAAACCAAATTGCTAGGTTAGATGATCGCAAAAATCTTACTTACCACATTAAACAGCAGTGTTAGTATGGCTTAAAGATAATACTGAATAGAACACGCCGTTGTCCAGTTAGGCTATTATTTGTTGTGTAACTGCTTCCTCTGTGAAACGAGAATCCTCACAACAACTTAAACATAAAAATAATGCCAAGTTCCTATCCAAAAATTTCTGCCGTTGAAAGTACTGAAATCAAAATAAGGACTAAGTTCTTGATATGTATGAATCTTGGTTGTTTGGTAACATTTTTCACATAATCCTTTCCCATAATAGAAAGTTAGAAAAATATTACTAAGCTAAAAAATTGGTCTACTGAGATCAAAATCTCAGTACTTTTAATTTTTGGATAGGATGTTGGCCTTAACTGCACATTTATGTTTTTGTGCGGTTCTGAATCCTTTTTTCCAATTATACCTACAGTGGAAATGCTCCTTGCAAATAGTGGGGCACACACGCCCCTTAGATAAAAAGTGTTCGTTTTCATATTTTTGTGCTTACTTATTCTCAGTGACCTACCTGAATACCAAATTTCACTTTCTACGTTCATATCTTGGGAATATTTTATGGTAAAACTTGATCTATACGGTTACCTGAATGTAGAGTCCTTATCTTTTAAGTTATATTATTTTATGATTAAAGTAAGCAAAGCTATGAAGGGGTAAAACCTACGCGAATTGTTTCGTGTAAATATACACACTGTGTGCATTAAGCCTGAACTTGCAGAAGCAGAGTGCAGGTTAGAGTTCAGCACCCTAAATAACATAAGGAAAAACTTGCTATTGCTCCAGTCCTAAACTTGTTAACTCGTGTTACTGTTAATAAATAAACTTTAATGAAAAACAGCTGACCTAAAGAAATAGTATTATTTTGTTGTTGTTTTGAAGATAAATTCAAATAATTTGTTTACACAATAAAACATGGTTTGGTCAATATTTTTCATCATTTGCACTTTTGGCTTAAAATATGCTAAATATGATCACTTTTAGGGATAAAAAGAATGTATCATTATTAGTTATTAATAATTGTGTTAATATGCGATTATTCACGTAGACATGGGGAAGATAAATCATGAATGATGAGAACCCTCCTCAAAAGGGACCACCTATTGTTCTTCTTAAACTTGGTAAACCATAATTCGTTTACGAGGCTCTGTCGACCGGGAAAAAGACGGTATAACCTTAAGAACAGCACAATGGAAATACCGTTACTATACGCCTGTCTGAAGGCCCCGGTACCAAATTCGGATTATAGTAGCGTTTTATGAATCTACAAGCAACATAAATCTTACGAAGGAAGATTTATTTATGAATTTGAACATATATATATATATATATATATATATATACATAGGTCCCTAAAAAAACAATATTTTCTAGGCTAAATATAATATTAACAGATTTAAGGCCAAATATATTCCCTGAGATCGTATCTTATTTCTTAAATTCGTTAAAAAATAATTTTTTTTTCAGGAAAAATAAAATGTTTAAATGACTTATTATATGAGCAATAAATAAAAAAAAAAATTGTTACGAATATGTAAAATTTATATGAAACTTGTAACCCTTTCTATCTCTTTATAAAACAAATGACATTCAAAGTGATCCGGTTACAAAATGTCACTCGAAAACGCCGCGTCGCACCGTTTTAAAATGTGCAGAACGATTATGATTTCCTCTTTTGTCAACTCAATATCTTGTACTCCGATTTATATTTTTCCAAAGAATTTTAAATCTCATTGAAAATAAAACCGTTCTTGGCGATTCCTAAAATTGCAAACTCGATTCGAATAATTTTTGTATTGTGTCGAATAAAGAATAATTGAGATTTTCTCATTTTGTCAGCCCTGTTATTTATTAAATGTTTGGCAATTTATTCAATTAAAATTAATTATTTATTGGTTATTTTATGTTTGCTGCGGCAGCTGTGTCAAAGAAAATAAATGTAAAAGATTTCATTAATTACCTTGATTTGCATATTAGACTTTTCAAATTTAATTTTGATTATTTCATTTCATTTTCAAAACAAGTTTGTCTTTTTACATGACTTTAATTGTTGCTGTTGCTGTTGTTGTTTTTTGTAAGGTGTGATAATCAATTATATCAATGTAGTGCTACGTGCTGGGAAAAAAGTGTTAGCAAGTACTTTGTTTACTTCAACATATGAAGAGTATTTTTGTAAATCATTTCGAATTTTTTATGAAAAAGTATTTTATTTTTTTGTTTAATTAATTGAAAGAAGCAAAACCGTAGAGCAAGACTTCAAAATAATTGTCATTACATTTATTTGTTGGGATGTGATTTGATAAGTCTGGGAAATAATTTCGCAGTTTTACGTTTAATGAATTTTTTATTACAAAACACATTAATTCATTTATTGTTTTGACACTTGAGATTTATTTGTTGAAAATATTTGTGACATTTTATTAGATATTATTTCAGTGCTTCTATTTAAATCTAACGATAGTGTCATCTAAGATTTGTTAAATTTGACTACTTGTGTAAACTACTTGTGTTGGATGTTAAAAAAATATAAAAAAAGTAATTTTTTTTTTATTTGCTGTTGGGCTAAATCGAGCAAAATATGTTTGAGGCGGTGATTTATTTGAATAAAATGTAACGTAATTTCTTTTAAATTTAAAAAAACAAGTAAAATGTCGTGTGAAAGTAAGAATTTAAAAACAAAATTCTGTTTGGTACAAGGATTTCCTTCGGTAACTTTAATTCGTAAAACGGCAACGGGTCACAATTCGAATTCGTAGCGGAACCTGTTTCACATTTTATCTGGATGTTCATGGGTGTGTTTTAAAATTGTAGTTATTTATTTATGCCTCAATTCAATAGTAAGCTAGCTCTTCACAAATGTATTTAAACCGATTTTAATTTTGATACCAATATTTGTCATTGGCATTAAGGAATTGACTTTATAAAGGCACAGAGCTTAGTCCTGACATTCGGAGGTAATTTAAAGTCGAGAGGTAAAACTTTTTTATTATTTTCTACAGGTTCTTTGATGAAAGCTTTGATAAAGTTTATGGGATGCGGTAAAAACTATAGCTCAATTGCAGGGGTTTAAATGTCTTTCGTTTCAGAAGTTAAATCGCTTTGAAACTTATACCGTTTCATTTTTAAAGCTCCCTTTTCAGCAAGGCAAACAAATGGTTCCAGTGAAGCGAAAATAGACGTAGAAAATATTCAAAGCATATTTTTTTACTCCATATAGTGTTCAGAAAAAACATGGTTGTAGCATGGTCACGACAACCATATTATTCTTTACAAAATTATATTGTTGGGGCAAACATATTCTGGGGTTATTTGAAAATATTTAAAACTTTTATTTAGCTGCGATAAACAAGTAATTCTTTACATTTGATCAATAAATGATTTCCGTCCATAAAAATTGCAACATGGTTGTTGTACTATACTAAAAATAATATAATAACTCCAACCATAAAATATTGTTAATACACATATAATGTACAATTTTTTTAAATGTTTAATCAAACTGTGAGGGCGCGTTGAGTATTAAACATTCAATATAGTAACTGTAATTTCAACTAAAAATTTCTTTCTATATTTTTGTTTCTAGTAAAAATCGTGCCAGTTTTGGCCTTATACCATACAACATGTGTGATTCAATTTAACAGTGTTAAAAGATTTTGATTTTTAAATAATAAGTTTTATCATGAAAGACACAAGGCTGTACACTGGTTGGAATATGTCAGTATTAAGCCGTATAAACATTTTTTGTTTTCCACAAAAATTGAGTTTGGAGCTATAGTGTAAACCCTGCGCCATTTTTAGATATTTTATAGTAAAAATAATATTCTTATCAACATCTAAAGGTAAAAGTTATAATTTATTAATTATATACTAAATTTTTACCAGGTTTTTAATGGTATCACAAATTGTCTCTACTTAGTCTATCCCTAAGAGCGCAATCGCAAAAAAGATTAAGGAGAAAATTATAAAACGTTTTTAATGCGACATTTTTTATAATTTCAATTTTTCATATCTAGTTTTATTTCCCGCACATTGAAACCTACAGTGCAAATTTAAGGGGTGATAAAAGTTTTAAACTGCATAAATTGAATTTCTCAGCATAACTGCACAATTTGAATGACATGCGCGAACTAGGAAAATAGACAAAAAAGCTTAATTTTGCATAAACCCCGACAACTACCCTTCATAAAGCAGAGCCACAAAAAAAACATGGCAAAGATCTACTCTTTATTATGCGAATAACTTTAAATCTTCAAACTCACACTTTCATAAACTCACAGGGTGCTGATTAATATTCTTATCATATTCCTTCATGACATTTCATTTACATGTTTCTATCAGTCAACGCGTTTTGCCTTTTGGTTTGTGTATTTATAAAGGAGTTCAATTTTTTATGCCATTTTGCCATTGAAAGGATACCTTCCGTTGTTCGTGTGTATGTGTATTCGGTCTTCTCGTTTTTCTTGACAAATTTGTGTTGTATGTTTTGTTGTCATTTCACTTGTACAATTTGAATTTAATAACAAAATTTACAATAAAATTAATTGGTCACGCTAAAACAGCACGAAAGATTAAAGGACGACATTTAAGGCGATGATGACTGCGAGGAATTTTGAATGAGGAACCGAGTACATTTATAAGGGAGGTTGTCTTACTAAAACTGAAACATGGGTTTATTGTTTTTTTTTTATTAAAAATTAAGCTAATAAAATAGCGTTAAATATTATAGGCATGATAAAAAATAAACAGAGTGTCGAATCTGATTAAGCCGAATAAAAAATTACCCTTCTCTTAATAAATTAGAAAACTCTATTCATTGTAGGTATATTAATTTTGAAATAGTATGAGTATTTCTAATTTTGAACAGAAGACCAATTTTTGATATAACTATGTGCGAGCGTTTTTATTTAAATTCTTGAATTGTTGCGCAAGGAAGACATGCCAGCCTTAGGGAATGTTTTCTAGATACGTCATCATCCCACCTTCGTAGTATTTCTAACTTCACTATGGTTTTTTTAAGAGGTGATTGTTATCTCTAAATCTGTATGCAAGTTGATAAATTGCCATTATTTCTGCTGTGATATATACTTTCAGTAGTCTGAAATAAAAATTGTTTAGTATCCCGGGATATCATCCACTGCTTATTAAAATACATATTTTTAATTATTAAAGAGTTTTGCAAATCCACATTTTTCTGATTTGTACCAGAAGTACTTAAAAGTTGTAAAAGCGCACAATTCTAGCTGGTGTACCCCAAGGGTCAGTGTTATCCCCAACTTTATATTCAATTTACATATCAGATTTCAAACCCAAAGAGATCACGCTTCAGCGTTGTATGTAGATGATACTGTTTTAATAGCATCTGGGAAAGCCTCAAATGCTATTATAAAAAACTAGAAAAATCTCTTCTTATATCTAAAAAAAATTTTGGAAAAATAGAAGATCAAAATGAATGATATAAAAACTCAAGCAATTAAATTTCCCTACAACAAATCGCCAAAAAGAGTACCGACCATAAGTTTTTATATCCAAGGCATAGAAATAATGGACTCAGTTCAATACCTAGGAATAACAATGGATAAAAAACTAAATTTCAGAGAGAACACATTTTTCAAACTATTGCTAAAGCCATAAGATGTGGAAGAGCTCTTTTTCCTCTGCTAAGTGAAAAATCAATACTTACCAGAAAAATAAATTGCTCCTTAATAGAATGCGCATTCGACAAATTTTATCTTACGGATGTCAGGTATGGGCTACAAAATGTGCAAAAAGTTACCTAAAAAAGCTGCAGATAATTTAAAATAAAAATTTGAAAATTATATACAACCTACCCAGACGTTATTCAACAATCCACTTACATAGAAAGTATAAGGAATATATATTTGCAACTGTCATTGAAAAATTACTACAAAGATTCGAGTATCGGAATAGATATTTAAATTATGAACTAATATGAAATTTGTAAGATTGATATCTTTACCAACTTCAGGCATGAAGACCGGCTTAAGATTCAATAAAAAAAAAAAAAAAACAAATTCGTATAAAAATTTTGTATTTTCTTTCCTTAAATGCAAATAATATAATTATAATTGTACTTTATTTTCTATAAAATAATCTACTATTTGCTGCAATACTATTTCAGTAATATCTCAAACATTGTATATACATAAAATATTTTATTGTATTTTTAATTGTATGATGATGGGTAAGAAATAAATAAAAAAAAAAGTTTTAAAGAATTTTCCATAAGCCTGTCTACAACAGATCGGTGTAAACACTATAACATCAACGGCACAACAGATTCGAGATTCGCTTTAAATAGCCAGAGCTGGATATACTTTTTTGCATGGTAAACTGCTCTTGTTGTGCAGTGGACACGTTTTGAGTCCTTAGTAAAATTCAGGATATATTAATTTTATTGAAATGAAGTAAAAATAAAGACCCTTGTAGCGAAAGAGGACAAAACCTGCTGAAGGATCTACAACACATATTTTTATAAAAATGTTTATAGGTATGTCTCGCAAAAGGCTCTGGTCTGGGGCTTAAAATATACATACATTGTATGCATGTAGGTAATATTGGGGGACACCAGCTTTAATACAAGTAGGGATTAAAAATATTTTGTATTTGCTTAAAAGAGCCGTAAATTGAAATAAAAAAATTTATATATTGACAAAAAACATTCCCAAACGTGGTCCCCACTCAGTTATTTACCGTATGCTATCTTACTATCTTATTAATGTATGGGGGGATATCGAAGAAGACCACTTACTTTCTGGGTCCATTTTCGACGCCCATTTCGCTCCTTAAATTGATTTCAGGGAACCGATCCGTAATCACAACCACCATACTTTCAATTGAGTCTCGTGCTAGCCCTAGCCTTTACTCTTGACTAAAGTGATTTCAGACTGTCGACTGGTAACTGTCGGCACTCTTCCTCATCACGAAGGCTTGGTTCCCCCATGGCATTC